>OY728135.1:1847735772-1852735772 GCA_963277665.1 Viscum album | reverse complement strand
AGAATTCAAAAATATAATGACATTTACCTAAAACCAATTTGTTATATCCATTATGTTATTAATAAAATATTTTCTTACAATCTATGTGGAACACATTAATTTACAAATAATATGTAGTTTTTTGAATTCACTAAAAAACATTTTTTAAGGAATTAATCTCTATATATTGAATTATTTCAGATACATTGATGAATGACCATGATAATTATGTTTTATGAAACCTAAGTGACATTCTTATAAATGTCTCATTTTGTTTTGTTGTAACCATATTTTCACATTATTATTTATGAAAAATATATTATGATATGAATCATGTTATTATGATCCTTCCCTATTGTTATGTATCTTGGTAACATTCTATAAATTTCTCTTTTTATTAACTTATTAGGATTTATAATTAGCCCTTTTTCTTATTATACGTCCCTAGGATATGATATAAAGTAAATGTAAAAGGGGAGGAATCTATTATGAATCCTTTAAAGTGGATTAAAAGAAATTGTATGTTATCTTGTATTACATACCTAATATCTAGAAACTAATCCTAAAAATATACACTGTATTATTAAATGTTGTACTATACAATGAAAGTTGTATGTACTAAAAAGAAATATGTCATAGTTGGTGTCGATGGTAGGTTTAGTTATTTTTGTAAATAAGGATAAGAAAAAAATTATTAATAATGATGAAACTTATATTTTTATTCATATTTATTTGGTATTTTAATGTTTTTAAACACACCATTGTACTATGTTGTTGGAAATTATCACATTTTTTGGTTTTTGTGGAATTTTGAGCTTAAATTAAAAAATAGAATAATTTTAGATTTTAAATATTTTATTTTAATTATATACTTTGGCCATAATATTTTATAAACTAAATGAAAATTTTAAATTAAATATGTTAGGATTTAATAAAAAATTTACTTCATTTAATCTTTATAGATCCAAAGCTCTATCCACCTTTTTTGAGGCCCAAAATCACCTCACAAATCCTGCCTCAAAAACTATGTACAGATCTGGGCACATTTACTTATGAGCTTATATATGGACAAGGATGGGCCCAAAATAGATCTTAATTAGCATGGATATTGAGAAGGATTTGGGGAACAACTTTTATGAATGAGTGAACATGTGAATCTAGCAGTTTCCTGGCCATAATTGAATGGGAAGTTGGTGTTTTGGAATATGAAAGGTCACCTGGACAAAATTAAAGTCTTGGAGTAAATATTCTATAACTACTATATCCAGAGCCCAATCCAGATGAATTTTTTACATTAAACTCGGAAAAAGTATGGTATAAAATTTTCATGAGACAAAATTTCCTAATTCTATCATTACAAAAGGATAAATCAAGGATCAGTACAGAGCATACAATTAGAACCGTATTTTCTCATCTATTTTATATATAAATTTTCATCTCCTTTACCTGTTACAAGGATAGATATTTCAAGGGGTAAAGGTGGATTATAGATGATGTAATATTCTTTTACTTGTTTAATGTAGTTTTTTTTCATCTTATTCTCTTCTGCTTCTTTTTCAATTATTGTTCCCCCACCACGATCCTTCTAATCTCCATGCAAGCAGATAATTAACTTTCATTGTCATTCAAGGGGGAAGTGGTGGTTATTGAGTTTTTTGTAAATAAATGTTTTCATATATTTTATTCTAAAAATTTAAATAGAGTATTTTTTTTGGGTTTAGGTTTCACCCCACTTTCATTGCTATTGAGTTGTTCTTATCATTTTAATATTCTCTCGTCCTCCATCATTATAATATTGTATCCAGGGTGGAGTAGCATTGTGGTGATGATGTGAGAGGGTATTATATTTCATGAAGAGGGTCTATGTGAGATAATAAAATTTAATAGGAAGGTGTTTATGGATAGGATTGATCTCACCATTGAGTATAATATTGAGAATATATTTTCCTTGAAGAAAAATGATTTCATTACCATGATATCCCAAGAATGGGAAAGATTAATTACTAACTTACTTTTATCTCATCTTCTACATTGTGTTTTGTTTTATTACTTTTGTATTAAATAAATTATTATATATATATATATTAATCTAATTAATTTCAAACACATATTTCATATTAGTGTTGTAGTATATTATTTAGTTTATAAATAGTTTCAACAGAAAATCGGTGTGTATAAGCGGCCTCTTTGAGAGATCGACCTCAGGGAGCACAATACATTTCATTATTAGGTAATAATAATATATTGTTGAGGAAATCATAAAAAACAACCCTCATGAATTTGTGACTATTTCTGGGGATTCCTAGAGCTTTCACACATTGTTTCATAAAAAATCAAACAAATCATAAATTTTTTTTTAAAAAAATTGAGCTTCATTACATAAATTTATTTCCTTTGTTAAAATATGGAATTTAAATGTAATTATTCATATGATTTTCATCTTAAAAATATGTATGAGTCTATAAAAAAGTACCATTAAAGAATTATTTGGATGAGAATGAAAAAAATGATAGAAAACTTGTGGAATAAAATAGATTTTATTTCATCTTCCTTGAAGGAATTGGTAGCTCAAAATGAGGGTTAAGAAAAAGAGGAATCATAGAATTTTTTTTTAAAATTAAATTGAAGATCCATGTGAGGAATAAAATTTTAATGAAATATCCACGAAACTATACATACCATTTACATAGGGTATTGAAAAAGACTTTCTAGCTAATTCACAGGCAGGATATCAAGGTGAATTAAATGAATATTGTGCCGATTTGGTAGAAGTTGAAAAGGTATTTGATTCTACCATATTTGAAAATGAAAAATCGGAACATTTATTTATCTCTATTGTGTTGGAAGATGATATAACGATATACCTATGGAGATGAAGTTTCCAATTTCCTTTCCCAAAGAGATCAATTTCTAAGATGAGTTACAAGAAAGGGAATATTTCTTTATAAATTGTTCATTTTTTAATATTATTCATGTTAAAATGTTCTATGACATATCATTTCGGAAAATTTCTAACACAGAACAAATAGATAACACATTGGATGTAAAGGATGAAACCACCCAAGTGGTGATGGTTGAAGAAGAAGAAGATATATAGAAGAATGTGGTGTAACTACCTCCTCTATAAAAACTTTCATACCATATAGAGGAGGACACCATGGAAGCCAATAGGGACTACCCCTATTTTATTTTCCCACCAACTATAGACCTCAAATTCATTATTTTTTAATTGTTGGGGGCTTGTAATTTTCTTATCTTATTTTGGGTTCTCTATTATAAATGTCTACTCATGAACACTGGAAAATGTCACATGTAGTGGTTTCAAATAATGAAACCCCATCCACCTAGAAATCGTTTTTGAACTGCTAGAAATTCGAGAATATGTGTAGTCAAAACCAAGCACCTTCTTGGGGGGGGGGGGTCAAACTAATCATTATCTATTACTTTCCCCTTTAAAATTATTTTTCTTTGTTTTTATTATATTTTTATTTAATTTATTCTTTATAGGTTTAGTTGTAGTAGTTCGTCACTTAACTTAAATATTTCACTAGAAAATAAATCCATTTCATATATTTCCTTATATTTAGTTTTTATACCCTCATTTTTATTTTTTTTGATTTTAAATTAAGGGTAGAGTATTCAATGTGTGTGGGAGTGTTAACCCACTTAGTTATCTTTTTGGGTGATTTTCTTTTTCCATTTTATTTTTAGGAACATTGAGATTTAATGAATATTATGATCATTTTTTACTCTTACATTGATTTTGATACAATTTAAGTTATTTTTAAAATAATTTACTTTAATGTATTGTAGATGTGAATAATTTTTCCTTGAACTGGATTTTCATGCATTTTTATGATTTTGACAAATTTTTGAAATCCATGCCTATGAAACACTGAATTAGAATATTTTTCCAGTCCTGTGATGTAATTTTAACCACTTTGATATATTCTTCCAAGTACTCACACATTCTTGAGAGAAACTTGTATTTTGTGTGGAAACTAGAAGGTGTAACACTTCTCTTTCAAAGAATTGGATTTATGGAATTTTTTTGAAATGATTTTGGAATATCTTTACTTATCCACAAATTAACATGAGATCTACCATTTACATCTATCATTAAATTTCCGTTAGATTCCATAAATTATCTAATAGGTTTAATTAATATTACAAGAATATTTTTCTTTATCTACCTGCACACTCATGGTATTTTTCCATCCATATTTCTTCTTCGAGTGTGGTGGAAGGTAATTTAATGTGTGTTATATGGGATATGATAACTGTTTGGGGGGGATGTGAGGTATGTTCCAACATTTTGGGAAGTTTATAAGTAGATAATTAGTCTTGATTATTTATTTCATTTTTAATTATTTCATTCATCTGGTTATCCAACAAAATAAATATGAAAAAAGGAAAAAAGGAAAAAATGGAGATGAGCTTGAATTTCTCAGTGTACTTTCTTTTATGACTCATGTATCTATTTAAAATAAAATGGATTATGTTCATTAATTATTTCTATTCAATTATCATCTCACTCTCTATGAAAAAAAAAATAAAAAAATCAAAAATGAAAAGGAAAATAAAGGTGTTCCATTTTGGAGTTAAAAAAAAAAATAAAAAATTGGAAAAATTGGAAACAATTGGGTGATATCATTCTTTGTAATCATTTTTTTGACTATATTACCATTTCATAAAAAGGGTCATGTGTTTTGTCTCACAATTTTCAAGGGATTTGAGTGAGGAAAGTTATTTGTTTTCCCTTGATTATTCATGCATTATACTTACGATTTAAACCTCATATTTTCGGCATTAAAATGTTTTAATCATTTACCCACCAAACATAATACATATAATTCCCCAAGAAAATACCTTATTATTGAAAATATTTTCATGAATTTCATTGTTTAGAAATTATAATTATCATAAGCCTATGGTGATACATGAAATTTCCAAGAATGATTATAACTCTTGATTCAATTTCTCTTGGGTGAAGAGTGACTTAAAATTAAATGTGGGGTATGTTGTTATTGGTCCATGGATGGATTTTTGAGGTCGAAAAAATTTAAATGCGAGGATTTAAAATTATTTGGAATTGTTTTTCAGAGAATATACATGATGTAATTCTGTTTTGGATAATATCATGGATGTTTTCTCATTTTTGATTGTTTTGTAGATTATTATTTGAATATATGATGATTGCTCGAGAGTGAAATGATTTAGTGTAGGGGTGTGATGAAGATTAAAATTTTGAATATTTTATACTTTAATTCATTGTTTATAAACCCACCATATTATTATTTTATGGTCAATTATCAAATTTTTAGGTTGTTTGAGGAATTTTGAGCTTAAGTAAAAAAATGGTATAATTTTTGAATTTAAATGTTTTATTTTTTATTCTTTATTTTAGACATAACTTTTTCTACACTAAATGATATTGGGAAATTAATTTTTTAGGATTTAATAACTATTTTACCTTATTTAATTCTTCTATATCCAAATCTCAATCAATCTTTTGGAGGTGCAAAATGAGCTCACAAATAAGTCCTCAAAAACTATGTATAAATATGAACACATTTACTTATGTGCATATATATGGATGTAGGCCTACATAAAATAGCAAACAATATTCATGGATATTGAGACGGATATGGGAAGAAACATTTATGAAGAGTTTCAGGCATGAATGTTTTGGTTTTAAGGCTATAATGTCATGAGAATATGGTGTTTTGGAATATGAAAGGTCAGATAAACATAATTAAAGTCTCTGAGTAAATCAAACATAACTCCAACATATGGTTCTCAATCTAGGAGACAGTTTTAGGATTAATTATAATAAGGCAGGGTAACCACTTTTTTGAAGAAAACATTTCCTAATTCTGTCAATAAATGGGGATAAATAGAGGATCAATCTATAAGATAGAATTTGAACCAAATTTTCTCACACATTTTCTCTATAAATTTTCAATATTCTACCTATTACAAGGATAACTATTTCAAGGGGTGAAGGTGGAATTTATCTATTGTAATACTATTTTACTTGTATAATGTATTTTTTTTCATAATATTATCATCTCTTTCATTTTTTATTTTGTGTTTCCCCACCACGATCCTTCTAATATCCATGCAATTGGAGAACTAACAGTCATTGTTGTTCGAGGGGGTAGTGGTGGTTCTTGAGTTTTTTGTTCACAAATGTTTTACTTAATTTTATATTAATTACTTCAATTGTAGTGAAATAGGTTTTTTTGTGTTCACCGAACTTTCATTGCTATTGATTTCTTCTTCCCATCTTATTAATTTCCTCCCCCTCATCGTCATAATGTTTTATCCAGGGTGGAGTTGCATTGTGATGATGATGTGAGTGAGTGTTATCTTGTATGTCTAGGGTTATTGTGATATAATAACATTTCATAGGAATTTTTTGTGTTATAGGGTTGATCTCAACATCGATTATAATGTCAAGAATAAATTTTCGTTAAAGAACAATGATTTCATCACCATGATCTTCCTAGAATGACAATGATTCTTCATTAACTTCTTTGTGTCTTATATTCCCCATCGTGTTTTGGTTCAATCTCTATGTAATATGTTCATTCATATATCTATATATATATATATATTAAGTTATTTTATTTCAAACCCCTTTCTTAGATTATTTTAGTAGTATATTAGTTTGTTTATAAATAATGAAAATAGAAATATTAGTGTGTGTAATCAGCCTCTATGAAAGATAGAACCTAGGTTTCACACTTTATTTAAATCATAGGTAATAATAATATATTAGTGAGGTGATTATGACAAATACCACTCAAAAAATAAACAAATAGATATTTCTAAATATAGGAAAACATCCAATTTTTTAAAGTATAAAGTGAGTGGTTTCTATGAAATGGAATCCCTATTTGGATAATACCAGTAGAAGTGGATCTGGTATAGTTATACCTATGGGTAATAACCATAAAATGTGTTCATTAAGTATTAACAGGATAATCACCTGGTGAACAATAAATATGTCTTACTTCACACTTTGTTTGACAATCCATAGGCATATTCTCTCGTTAATCACATTATTTTTTAGAATTATTACACATGATATCTAGATAAAGAAGACTTATTTTAAGATTGAACTATATCATCCTAGAGGTATGATGTTATAAAATTTTACTATTAATATTTCTATTAAAAATATTATAATATTTAAAATAGTATCAAATTTCGCACTTAGGGTTCCTTTTTCTAAAAAAATGAAATGAAATTGAAGGAATCATGTAAGTAATAGATGTAGTGAAAAATGTAATGGTTACCATCCAAAAACAGGGGGATATAGAGTTTAAAACATCATTAATATGAGTAATTGATTATATTAGACCATGAATAATTATCTAAACCATGAGGAGAGACTGAATTCACTAATGTAGGAATGAATAGCAGATGAATCATTCATGCATTTATAACCACTTACCTTTAGTCGAACCTCTGATCCACGAATCATAGAATAAAAGATCAAAACTATAGAAATGATATTTTTTATACCCCATTGTTCTGATCAAGATAAGGTTACATTATCAATAGATCTCTTTGAGGGAGAATCTGATCAGTGGTGGTCATTGAATGTGAACATGAAGCCAAGGTATAAGGTGAAATCCATGGAATGGGAAGACATAAAAAAATACTCTCTTATAATATATTATCCTCATACCCTCTAAAACAATATATAGTGGGAATTACATGACTTGAAACAAAGAGAAATAAAATTAGTGGGGAATTATGAGGATAAATTTAAAAATATTTTGTGATATAATTCATAATTTTTCATCTATTGTTATTGGAATAAAGTACTACATCTCATGTGAAAAAATGTGGGTAGAATAAATTTTGGAATTATCTTCAAGTAATTGGAAAGTGCTACAAGTGTGTAAGAGAAAGACATATAGATCGAAATGTTTTGGAAGATGTTAAACCTCAACATATGAATGGTAATGAAAAAGTAAATATAGTGAAATAAAACCCTTTCATGAAATGATTAAAGTGTGGGGGGAATGGAAATTTCATTATTCAATTTACAAATTACAAGGTTAAATAAGGAAACAATTATTAACCCAAGAAGATTTCAAAATATTAATTTCATACTTTTTCAATCATAATAGTTGAATATATGGCTCCAAATTATGTTTTGGATGGTACTCTCATCACAACCTCAATGCTAGAAAGTATGATTTTTGATTTTGGTTCTTCAAATTATTTTATTTAATTCAATTTTTTAAAGAAAATAGATTTAATACCTAATATACTAGTGGTTGAGATATTGGTTAAAAATATGAGATGAGATATTCAACCATTAAAGAAATATATGGATTCCACTATTAAATTTCGTGTGTAAAACCTCTCTATAAATCTATTTGTAAATCATATGTTGGTAGTTGACATAATAATTTGTGATTTATTGGTTGTGAAATTACATTTATAAGATAAAATTTTTAATCAAGAAGATTTATATTATCTTGATGGGAAAACCCATATTCATATTTAAATGATCAATATTCCAACATGAATCTTACAAAAAAACCACTTATTTCCTTTTTTATGGGAATGATTGGTGAATGATGAGAAGAAAGAGAATGTATAAAGATTGGATATGTACCCGTTATTCAAGAATACATTGACGTATTTCATAAATACTTACTTGGATCTACCCCGATAATGAGAGGTAGATTTATTAATTGAACTTATAGATGGATATAAGATAATATCAAAAATACCATTTAGAATTAAATTTTTTTAGTTTTATGAATTAAATAAACAACTATCAGACCTCTTAGATAATTTTTTTTTATTTTACCATGTGTTAATCCTTAGGGAGCACCTATTATATTTGTTAAAAATAAATATGGAATGATGAAGCAATGTATTAACTGAAGAGATCATAATGGGATCACAATAAATAAAAAAATACCCTCTCCAAAGGATTGATGAATTTTTCAACCAAATTCATGGGGATCAATTATTCTCTATTATTGACCTCCAATCAAGGTATCATCTATTGATAGAAAAGAAATAAGATATCCTAATGACTACCTTCTAAAAAATATATTACCATTTGAATTTTGTTTTTATTCTATTATTGTTGATGAATGGTCCTTCCATATTTATGAATTCTATTAATACTTTATTTAAATAAAACCTTTATTAATCTATTGTGGTATTTATTGATGCCATTTTTATATATTCTAAAATTCAAGAGGAGAATGTATATCATATAATGTTTATATTACATACTCAAAAGAAGTGTAAATTGATTGGTAAATTCATTAAATACATGTTCTAGTTACAAAAATATTAACTCATAGGAAACATAATTAGTAGTGGAGGGATCACAATGGATCCAGTAATGAAAAAAGATTTATAAAAGTGGACATGTCCAAAAAATGTAACCAAGCTTCTTAGGTCCCTTGCATAAGAATGATACTATAAATGGTTTGTGAAAAACTTTTCATTGATTTTTAATCTAATAACCTGGATATCTCAAAATGGATTTATTTTTATCTGGATAATGTAGTGTTAATTCAATTAATAGGAACTGAATAAGAGGTTAGTTAGTTAGATGTTATAACCCTATGCTCTTTAGGAGAAGTATTTTTAACTATATTGAGGCATCTCTGAATCGATGAGGTTGTGTTCTTGTGAAAAATGAAAAGGAGACAGCCTATGCATCTCAAAAATTAAAACTTCATGAGAATAAATACCCTACACATGAATTAGAGTTTGCAGGAGCCATTTTTTCTTTGAAGAAATTGAGACATTATCTTTATGGAATTTTTTTGATATATACATAAACCAACAATGTTTGTAAAATTTATTCACATAAAATGAATTGAACATGTAGAAAAGGATATTTTTGGATACTTTTAATGACTATGATTATTCAATTCATTTTCACCCTAGAAGAGAAAACAAAGTCATTAATTCATTGAGTAGGAATGATCCTTGTGTTTTATAGTGAAGAGGATTGAAGGAGATCCATTGTCAAGGTCCTATTAAGGTTGTACATGGGAATCATAAGGGAAGGTAAATCGTTAATCAAATTATAAATTATTTCTGAACATTTATTATTGTAGAAGATAAATAAAACACAAATAGATGATCCTTTGATGAAAAAAGACATAGGCTATGAATAATGGGATGTTTTTTGAATTAAATATTTATTATGAAGTTATAATAAAATTTGGTACATGGATAATTATTTTATCTATTCCATTTAAAAATAAGGAACTGATTGATAACACTCATATCTCTATATTATATCTACATCTCAGAAGAACTAAAATTTATAGGGACCATTTTGATCATTATTTGTGGGATGATATGAAAAGGTAGATTTCCAATTAAACAATAAGGTGATTGGTGTGCCCACAAGTGAAGCCAGACCAAAAAATCAAAAACGGTATTTTTACCACTAATCAAACATGTATATAAGTTGTATAACATCACTGTGTATTTTTTCATATTCTTTACTAATATATCCAAGGGAAAAAAATTATATTTTGGTAATTATCTATAGATTGAAAAATTATGCCCATTTCATTTCCATTAGAGAGGATTTCTCCATGGAGTTCCTAAATCTCCTCTATAATCATGATGTAGTGAGAATCTATGGAATACCACTCTTGATTATTTTTTACCAAGATCAACGATTTAATTCTATGTTCTGGAAGAGTCATCAAAAGGATATGAATACATAATTAAATTTGAGAACAACATATCTTAGTCAAACTTATGGGACATCTAAGATGATAATTCAAACATTAGAAGACTTGTTGAGGTAAAACTCACATTATTTTCATGGGAGTTTGGACCAACATATTCCACTTGTTTAGTTCTCCTATAACAGAAATGTCCACCCAAGCATCCAAATGGAACCTTTTGAATCTATATATAGAAAATAGTATAGAACTATATAACATGTTGAGATGATGTTAGATAAAGTGAACTACAAGGACCGAACACTATGAATGATACTATAGAAAAGATTAATGTGATTCAAAAAAACATCATGGATGCTCATAGTTGATAGAAAATTTATAGTGAAACTGAATTAAGGACATCAAATTTCATTTTGGGAAACATTTTTTTCACAAGACATCACTATATAAGGGATTTATTAGATTTGGAAAGCAGGGTAAACTGAATCTAATATACATTAGAGCATTTAATATTTTTCATTGACTTGGAATGGTGGCATATTGATTAACACTACCTCCAAATATTTAAAATATCCATGATATATTACATGTGCCATTATTGGTAAAGTATATGTATGAACCGAGACTTATAAATGATATTTATGGTGTGTAATTAGAACTTTACTTATTTTATAAAGTGGAACTGATCCATATTATTGACATAAGAGAACAAGTGTAGATGAACAAGAGAACTTGACTTGTGAAATTCCTTTAGAGAAATGGAAAGTTTGAGGAATATAATTGAAAACCTAAAGGATAAATGAATAAAAAATAACCCAATATTTTGAGGCATGATATGAATATCAAGGATAAAATTTACCAAAGGGGAGAGAATTTATGGAAAACAAAATTCATTCTTTAACTAATAAAAGAACTCTTATTTTTTATAATGAATATTTGATTATATTTCACAAATATAGGTTCTTAGAAATACTATTAAAAAAGAATTTTACATTTCAAGTAATAAAAATCATTACTATAATTGGGGCTAGAACAAGGATCTAAAAACCAATGAATAGAAACCACACAATGGTATACTCTATAGGATCAAACTATTCTAGGAATATTAAACCTATCATGAAAACTTTTAAAAAATTATAGGAAGATAAAAAACTTTATCAAAGGAATTTTAAAAACCTTCATGAAATAAGTAGTAAATATTGATGAATGGTAGATTTTATATAGGGTATAAAGGGAAAAGTGACCATTGGCATATGACTGGTACCTAACCACTGATCAATATTACTATTGGTTAATATTATTGGTGTTGAATATAACCATTGGACCACATAATAATTGGGTGATATGACCATTGGTAATATTAATATTAGTATTAGATATTTAATGTGCTATGAAAAATGATATCTGATGAAAAATGGTGAAATGATGACCTCAACCAGTACATTAATGCCTTTTGATTTCTATTTTTGAAAACATGGGAGGGTTGTAGAATTACTGGGGTTCACCCTTAACTAATGTGAAGAAAAAAAAATTCAAGTGAGGATTGAACATAATCACCTAAACAAGAAGTCAAAATTAGTGGAGATAACCACCTGGTCAATGTTAGCTGACCTATCCCATGAATCTACCACTGTTGTAATCCTTACCTTTATGGTGTACATAGGTTAAATAAGGGGTCATGTATCTAGAACATAGTATCACAAAAATGTAATTTACTTTGTATAAATGTAATCGTTATTCCTTCAAAATAAAATTTCTTTGTCATTTTATTTAATAAAATACAAATAAATAGAAGATGAATTTGATAAAAATATTTTTGGATATAACTGTAACATAATTTCATTTTCATAAAATATATACACTTTTATAATTAACTCATGTATTATAAATAAAATTCATGTCAAAAAATATTATTTTCTAACCATATTTATTTAAATATAAATGATAATATAATTTCATAATGTATTAGGGATTGTTTATATGTGTTATAAAGTTAAATATGTCATAAAAAATGTTATTTTTCAATAAATATGGAAATTTCATTTAAAAGTTAAAAATCTCATATTTATGAAATTATTTTGATAAAATAAATATTATATTTTAAATTGGTTCCATGAAATTAGGTTAGGGTGAATTTTTTATAATTTTATAATATACTTTATTTTTCAATGAATTGTAGAAATAAAATTTTATGTTTTCATTATGTTTTGTGACTTTATAAATATATAGTAATGATTTAATAATTCATAAGACTAAATCCATGTCAAAAACATAGATTATTTTATTAATAAATTTTATTTTAATTTATTTAAAATAATTTCCAAACCCACATGCATCTTTCCAAAGTCTAAAAATTGAATTATGATTTTAAAATATTTATTTTGTAGAAAATTTAATATTCCATGGTGAAATTAATATTAAAGAATTTATTTATAATTTAATGAAATAAAATATTATAAAACATGACAAAAATTTCTAAAACCATGAGTTAAAACCATGGGTGATCCAATGGTTATTTATTTTCCAGAACGTATAATTCCAAGACCCAAATTTAGAAATTATTAAGTAATTCCTCCTATTTTAATATAAATTTAAACCCATATTCCCATTCATCTCCACTAAAAATTTAGTAGTCATGAAATTATGATCATTAAAATTCTTTAAATCCCCTCCATGGTGTCTCTAAGGTCAAAATTTATCCCTCTACAAGTTTTAGGATGTTAATTCCCTAGGTAAGGGAATTATTACATTATTATTTTCCATTGAAGTACATATTTTGTGGTATATATTATAAATATTGAATTATTATATTTTATAAACTTAATATTTTCCCACTTTTTTCAAAATATGTTAAATCAAAGGGATACCATTTTTACCTCCCATTATTCTCTTTACTAAATCAAAATTATTTACTCATTATGCTACCGAATTCATTTCAAGTATTATTCTATTTTACATGAAAAATTATTATATTTTGAATTCTCATCTAATTCTCTATTCATGGGTTGTTTAATTTATTGGTTATTTATAAATATGAAACCTGTATTAATTTTCTATGGGTTAAAAATGATGTAATTATCATATTTTTAATAATTTACAAATTTAATGAATTATACATGAACCCCGTTTATTATTTCCCTTGGGTTATTGGTGAAATTTTCTCTTATAGTTAATATGGAACACATGAATTTATACATATGAAGGGTGATCCCAGATAGTTCTCAAATGAATTGGGTAATGAATTAATCACTATAGATGAAATTCTCTACGATACCATAGTAAATAACCTTAATAAATAAGTTTTATGAAACCTTGGTGATACAAATTGGTGACAAAACTATCATTGTCTAATTTTTTATATTTTTGAATCATTTCAAATATACGATTCATGATCACTCTATTATGATATGCCACTTGTTCTTATGATCATGCCCTATTTTTCTACATCATGATTAGATGCTAAAAATTTCATTTTTTATTCCTTTACTAAGATTTATTCTCTCCCCTTTATTTTAATGAATGTCACCAAGAGATGAGATGTTGTAAAAGTAACCTAGGATGAATATAAAAGAAAACATTCCATTGGATTAGAAAAAAGTTATTATTTTTATATATTACATAACTAATTTCCGTTAAACTAAAACAATAAATGATCCTTTTTTATTATTAAATATTGTACTATGTAATTAATGTTTTTTTGTATAAAAAATGTGAGAAATCATATGAATTTTTATCGGTGTGTCCAGATGGGGAACAAGAAGAATTATTGAATTATTCAACCAAAAATTTGTAACTCGTATGGACATTGTCGTGACATAAAAAAGTTTTCACTATATATTCTTTTCAACTCATTGGTACTATCCCATCTACACCTATAGGACACACGATGAAGTCTGGTTATTTCATGTAAACATGTATTTTGGATCTTTTAAATCTTCCAAACTAATTAATTACATTCATTATAGAGTTGGTGACACCTCTAGGAAGGATGAATGAGAAATGTTTCTAGTGAATCTCTTTCTATTTCTTTATGGGAGACATTGAGATCTTTTAGGATTTCGTTTTCCATGATATGAGACTCTTTAATATTGTTATCAGGATGGATTAGTTTATTTCTCCCAATTTTAGAATCAATTTTTACCATTGGAAGGTGTACATTACTTACCTGATATGAGATCCTATGTTTTTCAATGAGAATGAAAACCTAGTTCCTATCAAACAGGGCCTCCTATTCCTGATCATGGTATATTGATGTATTTGTTTTTGGTTGGACTGGGACAAGAATATAACAGAATGAGATTCCATGGTTATTTAATGAATTACTCGAGGTGTTTTGAGATGAATTTTCTAGTTTACTTCTAGAGAGGAAAGTGGATTTCTAAATTATCTTTGTACCATAAAGTCATCTAATATCAATTATATATTAATTTATGGAGATATATATGTTTATAGAGATTAAAATTTAGTTAAATGATTCGATATCCAAGGGATTCATATTCCTGAGTGTGTCTGCCTGGGTGGCCCCTATTCTCTTTTCCATGAAGAAATATGAGACTATCTTCTTATGCGTTGATTATCAAAATATCAACTGTGTAAATATCAAGAACATGTTCCCTTTGCCTCAAATTTAGGATTTATTTTATCATTTGAAAGGGGAAATGTGGTTCTAAAAAAAATATCTTCATTCTAGTGACCACCAACTCATAATTAAAGAGTCAGATATTTCAAAAATCACATTCAAGATTAAGTATTTCTATTTTGGGTACTTCATGATTTCATTTGGTCTAAATAACTCTGCTAAAGTCAACACGGCCCTGATGAACCAAATATTACACAAGTTCACTGACACCTTTTTCATTAAATTTGTGGACGATGTTTTTGTGTTCTAAAACACCAAATAAGATCATGCACATCACCTAAAACATATTTCTGGAAACCTAAGGGATCATTTATTTTATGAAAACTTATCAAAATTCTGGTTTTTTATTTGATATGTTATGTTATTGAGATATATGATCTCTTAACAAGGTATATCAGTTTATCATAAAAATGTTTCATCTTTCATTTCATGGAAATATCTATCGAATAAATTTGATAATTTAAGCTTCCATGGTTTTATAGGATAGTATTGGTAGTTTAGTAAGGATTTATAAAATTTTATATAACCTTTTCCAGCTCTCATATACTCAATTTTAGGAATTATTCAATGAACTAAGGTGGTAATTGACTTCAATACCTATTTTCACTCTACCAGAGGCTGAACATGACTACATAGTTTATTGTGATTCATTTGGTGAAGGTTTGAGTTTCTTACTTATGTATTTAGATCATATGGTGAATTATGTACATTTTTAGCTTCAACATCTAGAAAATAATTATCACACCAATGAATTAAAACATAGATTTATTGTTTATTCCCTTAACAGTTAGGGAAACTATCATTTTAGGAAAAAGTTTATTATCTCATCTAACCATAAGAGGTTTGGGTACAAATTTTCTCAAAAATATTTTATTCTCATATAGAGATTATGGATAGAATACCTGTAGTTTTTTGAAATTTATATTTCCAATACATTGGGAAAGAGTAATGTATTTTTTAATTCCCTTATCAGGAAGCTTCCTTCTTAGGTTGTAAATGATATGAAGGGTGAATGGAACCTGATGTGAATTTTTTCATGAATTCAATTGGGTGTTAGACGGAAGGAGTCTTGAAATGCATTGGATATCATTCGATTGACATCCTCAATTTTTCATATGCTTTTCCAGAAACAGCAGAAAGAAAAATATTTTTATACATTAGAGATTTTTAATATGGCAGGGAGACCATGAGTGAAATTTCTCTACCATTGGATTATATTTTTTGCTTCAATAATTAGTGTTTCATCCCTTCATCCAAGAGAAAGTTTTTGATGGATAATTGGTATAATTATCCATTGGATTTCCTCCTGGGCACCACAAAAATGATTTATTAAAACAAGTATTAGTATTCGTATATTGGTATAAAATAAGACATATCTTATTTTGTGTCATGACTCTACACTTATCAACATATTGATCATAATACCATAAATACATTTTTTTTCTTCCAAATTTCCATGTTCTAACATGAAAATAGAATGAGATATTAAAAGAATTCATTTTTGGTTTACCTTGGACATCATAATGTAAGAATTATTTTTGAGTAGTGATTGACCAGTTAACAAGGTAAACTCATTTCATACAGATTTATGATACTAAAAAATATGGTGTACATGGGGTGGTTGTTCTTGTATGAGATTGTAAGGATTCATGGTAATTCAATGACAATTATCTCATATTTGGATCCTCCTTTTAACTCTCATTTTTGGAAGGTCCTTTAGAAGGTGATTGGATCTGAAGTCAATATGATCATAACATATCATCCTCATATGGATGGATAAATAGAATGAACAAATCAAATTATGGAAGATATGATATATACCAATGTATTGGAAATTGTAGGTTATTGGGAAAACCATTTGGGTCTAGCTGAATTTACTTATAATAATAGATAAAAATCAATCATCAAGATGGCACATTTTGAATCTTTATATAGACTATGCTGAAACTCATTGTTGTGTTGGTCAGAGTTCGGAAAATATTCATTTGTTAGGCCAAATTTGTTTTAGGAGACAATGAAAAATATCTTGATGATTTTAAAATTCCCAGTGATGGATAAAAGCTCATTCAAATCTTATAAATATCTACATCATCTTCTATTGAAGTTTTGTATTGGTTACACGTTTTTTTGAAAGTATCACCTTAGTTGGTACATTGACTTCTTAAGATGTAGAGGAAGTTGAATTTGAGATATGTGGTTTCGTTTGATATTATATAATGACTTGTAAAGGGGGAATATTAATTGGATTTACCTTGTCATCCATATTTGATCGATAATGTTTTCCATGTGTTTCAACATAACAATTACCAGCCAAAATCATATCATATTCTTGATAGGGAATACCTCATCATAGGAACATATATATTTGTGACTAAGAATCCATTATGAATTTTTGATTCTCAAGTAAATGTTCTATGTGGGAAGTCTATACCATTGTTCTGTGGTTTTTTGGAATCAATGTTTAGATACTCACGTGATGAAGGGGAGGGATTATATGATGAGGGAGTAGTGAGCTCAACTCTTTGTGGATCTACCTTATTCACATAATAATTCTAGTGAATAATGAAATATAGTGGAGGAAACTATCATATCCTACTATAATTTTCATGTATGATCACTATATTGTTTTATTTACCCACTTTTCATGACAGTTCATCAATTTTGTCCTTTTCGAGCGTTAGGGATGTCTCTTAAGAGTTAGTGTAGGTGTGAACATGAGATAATATCTATAAAAGCTAAAATAGGTCGACTGATTATCCATTTAGGTCCACTATCGTACCAGTGGACTGACTCGTGATAACCTAGGCAATAAGATGTCTACCAACTAGACAGTGACCGACCACATGCCATCTATTGGTAATTATGGTGTTGTATCCATTATAGAAATAACAATTGGCTATACAATGACCAGTCACCTAACAACTAGTGGAAAATATAGGATTCAATAATACTTCATGAAAATGCCAACTACATGATGAGATCCCCCTTGTAGGTGGTGACGCCGATATGGATGATAAAAGTAAGTTCCTAGTTTTAATTTTGTATTGAAACCTCAATTTTATTATTTTTCATCCTACCACAACCTCAAGTCCACCCATTTCATTTTATGGTCTCTCTTTGGAAGAATTTTTCTCTCCCAACTCAAATCCTTGGTGGATCAAATTGATGATCATAGTCGTGAGCTATTTTGGTAATTCCAACATTTATTTGGTATTGATTCCTCTTATTAATTATGGTCTTCGTGTTTCTTTCTATGTATTGACCATGAAAACCATGGGATATCATTAGATATTATTTATTATTAGGAATAGTGGTTTTAGGGATCTTTCCCTTGATTCTTAGAGCATTCTCAATGACCATCCTTTGGATCCAATCTAGTAGTTGAAATGAACAATGTTTCAAGATATGATGTTTCATGAAATTAATTTGTTATAAAAATCATGTTTACTTGAACTTATAAATTGGTTTCTAAAATCCGTTTAAGGAATGTAACATGCTTGGTAGGCTATACACTTATCATAAAATGTTGTCTGGAATAGTTTTAAAGGCATGATTCATAAAAAATTGATGTTTCTTGAAAACCTAGTGAAAGGGGTTTTACCTTTTGTATTGTCGATAAAATGGATTTAAAAGCATGTTGAATATGATTTAAAAGGTTGTGGGATTTTCTTTTTGTGATTTTACCGTTGAATCATTTTTGTTGTGAAAATTAAATCCATGTGTGGCCATTTTTGAGGTTGGGATCCATTTCCAAAAAAGGAATATTACACCGTAGGATTATTATTTAAGGGTAATGTGAACACATGGTGTCATGAGGTTATTGTAGTAGAAAGATACTCTTAGAAGGAATCTCATATCACCTAGGACTATTATTCTGTGGTAATTTATGCACTATGTGGACTTTAATCGTAAAAATCATTTGAGTACCCTCACTGACTCATACCTAGTTTACCTATGGATTACATTCCATGTAATTATTCTCTGTAATGATTATTTTGAATTCTTTAATAAACTAATTTTAATGAAAGTTATTTGAAAAATAGATTATTTGTAATGTTTTTGTAAACTATTTAAAAATAGTGGATTTCCATGTTTTTAATCAAATTGTGAAAATTGAATCTTATGACATATATTTTTTTATTTTAGCCTATTTAGTTTATATTATAAAGATTTTTTTGGAAAACTTGGAGGTATCTTACGGGTCTTGTTTCTATTAAACTCAACATACATGTTTGGTGTATTCAAACCTTATTTCATATGATATAGGTAAAGGAAAGTAACCATATAGTGGTCGTATGATTGTTTTATTGTAGGGTGTGAAAGTCTAGTGATGGAAAAAAAAAATATATAGATTAGTTTTGTAGGTACTTGTTTACCTTGTTTTTGTTTATGGTTTAGCACATGTATTATTTTTCATGTCTCATTCCAGGTTTTACTTGTATAGGCATACCAATACTCTCATTATATATGTCTTCATGTTTTATTATATATATAGAAAAATTATTCATTAATGGTAAATATGATTCCCAAACAATTGTCACCAGCCCCTTGGAATCAAGAACACACTTTGGTCCACATCATAGTTTTCTCAGATTTTTCGTTAGTTGGGTGATCCGGGTTGGTTCATGACATGGACATTGTGATTTTAGTAACGGAAAAAATACATGATTATTTAATCATCATGAATAGATAATATATATGGTAATTTTGACATCGATATCACTCTATGATTCATTATACTATCCAACATTTGTTGACGAAGGTTAGTTCTGACATTGGTTGAAGAAGGTATAATCAAGAACCATGGTTTCATAGTATACCCAAGGGAAAAAACATATATATATTATTACTGATCATTATTTTTTACCACTTTCTATATATAGGGTTATTTTCATGTTTTACTTTCATTGTCTTAAGAAATGAGAACATGCATACACATGGGTATCAACGCAAGTGTTTAAGATATTTTAGTAGATCATAATAATTCATCACACCCACACCCCACCTGTGCACATCGGAACACATATTTTTCTTATAGTATTTATAGTGAACCTAATTTAATTAAATGGATATTAGATCGTTTTAATGATTAACAATATAATAGTGTTACAAAACCAGAATCTAGGGGTTTAGTATCTTGGGAAAATTACAATCATACAAAACTTTTACATAATAATACATCGATAGTAACTTAATTCCTTCTTCTCTATATTCTTATTGGACCTCATGTTCTCCAAAGTATAAGTAGTCACATGGGGATATGTATCAAAGAATGAGTTGTCCTAAAAGCCTAGAAAGAGGGCATATAAGAACATGAATCAATTTAATATGGGGTGAGAATAATAATCATCATCATAACATAATCACTTGAAAATTATCATAATAAATAGAGGAATAATAAGATAAAGTCTTGTAATGTTGAAATGTATAAAAATGAAACATCATGTCTTAGTGGTCAGCTACGATACATAGTTGTTAACAATGAAAGCACCATGTTCACGTATAACCTATGGGCATAATCATAACATCATCATTTTGAAAAAATATAGAATCATGTTCGTATATATTTCACATTATATCAGGAGATACATCACCATACACACTGAATTTGGGGGCTATATGATTTTGGTTGCACCGATTACATCATAACATTTACACAATATTGCATTCCATATAGAACGTATATCAATATTAGATGTAAAATAATCCATGGAAAGGAATTGTGTTTCATGATAATTTTAGAAAGAATAAATTCATGAATAAAACATTTGGTTCTTAAAATAAAAATGGAATAATATACTTGTTATAAGAATCATAAACTCTGAGTGATGAACAAAAAAATATCAAGATAAGTAAGACATGTGTTTTTAGAAAGAAGAGTTCTTTTGGAAAAATCTTTTCATTTTTCAAAAACTCATATTGGAAGAATTTATATATAAAAATTGAAAATGGAAGGACAATGAAATTATATTTTATGAAAAATTTAAATAAATCAAATACATAAATTTGGCATGAAATAGGAATAACCCAATGATAGGAAATTAAGTTCTAGATTACCCTTACCTTATGTTAGAAGGATTTATTCAATTTAAAATAATTTATAATCAAATTATATTTATTAATTACAAAATAAATAACCTATTTTACACATATATTATTTATTATAATTTTATTGAGTTCATTTATGGCCATTATGATGTGTAATATAGTTTAATTCTATCATTCTAGGAGTGTTTGTTTTCTTGGTTTTCACGATCGGTTCACTTGTATACATGGATTAAAGTTCATGTAAAATGAGGATAATTTTAATGAAATGAGATTATACACTATTAATGAACTTATATAATATTAAATTATCATCTATAAAATTTGATTATATTTTATGAAGATGCATCATTAGGTAAAATGTTAATGAGAATCATTTAGTCTATTTTGGCAGTTTTTCGATCATCACAAACAAGTTATTATTATGATTTAATATTATGTATATATTTTAGTTATAAAAAATAAGACAGGTTATAACATATATTTTACAATATTTACCACCATTATAATGGTTTTTGGGCCATCCTTGACAGTGGTATAGGAAAATGAAAGCACATCATCTATGATGGCGGTATATCAACACATCATAAATGATGTTCTCATTTATTGAATAAGAAGAATAAGAGAATAGAATTGATGTTTTATTATTAAATTTACATAATAAAACTATATTATATATATTATAATATAGTTATAATTCTACTTAGATAAGGTGAGGAGATTATATAATATGAAAAGAAAATAAATTGAAAATAAAATGAAAGTGGATTTTACCTCTTCAATTCCTCTTCTTGAGAACCTCATTAGAAAAATTGGATTTGTGTTTAATTGATAAAAAAAGATCATGGTTTTTGGGGATATGGTAGGGAAGATGATTTTGTAGAATTTTGAATATAATCAAGGGTGTTGAGGTGTGAGGAGAAGAGGTGGTGGTAGGTGGTATTTATATGGGAGGAGAGAGGTGTTTTTTGTCCATGTTATTCATTAGTTTATTATTTTGGCCCATGAATATGAATAATTTAAAAATTATCACTAAATATTTTAAAATAACTATAGAGAGTTCTAAATTTTTGGATTTTATCATTCATATATCATATACGACACAATAATTCGTGTCAGTGTTAAATACCGTAAATTACTATATTTTACTATTCACAAAAGGCCTAAAACATGAAAAAAATCCTAAAAATTAAATCTGGCCATTTTTATATGTGTATAATTAAAAAAATAAATACATTTTATGAAAATTATTTTCTAAATATGAGAATTTTAATTTTCAACAGAAATCCTCAATTATTCAAAAAATACTAATTTAAAATTATAACTAATTTTATGAAACTTTGACAAATTGATTATCCTATCAATTTTTTTTAATCATAAGAAAAAAAATATTAATTTATGAATATATTTTATGAAAATAAATTTTCTTTTAAATTATTATATAAATTACAAAATTAATAATAATCATTTATGTTTTACAAAAATACCAACACTTAATTAATAATTTTTAAAAACATTTATTTTCTTATACTATTATATAATATTATCATTCATAATATAACTAAATTTCATTTATAATTTCATATATGATATTAGTATTCTATTGGTCGGATTAACATTATTAATGGTCACATTACAATTCTAAAGTCCAAGTTACTATTCTATAGTTATAATTTTATTAACTTCTAGAAATACATATTACTTCCTTCATTAATCATTCATAAAAGATTGATTGTGTAATATATGTGATTCTATGTTATTTATACTATATTTCATAATTATAAGAAGGTAATTTCCATTGAAAAAATTATTGGTTGTTACATTATACCCCTCATGAAATTTATCCCTCAAAATCTTGTTTAAAAAAATAGGTGACGATAATTCTCTTTCATTGCTTCCCCCGGTTCAAATATTGCCTCATCGTAATTATGGTTCCACCATAGTATTTTGACTAGGTGTGTAGTATTTTTTCATGTAAATTAATCTCTATGGTCCATGATCTTCATCGAATTCTCCTCATAAGAGGTATAATTTTCCAACTAGACCACATCGACATTTAGTACATGGGAGGGATCTGATATGTAAGTGATACATAGAATACATTGTGTCCTTGAGACATGATAGGTTTGATTTCTAGTCAATAGGCCACATATTTGACATGATCATGAACCTATATGGGTATGATGTACTTGCAACACAACTTTTCTTTCTTCCGAAATCTCATGATCCTCTTCCATGGATATACATGGAGGAATACCATGTCACCCACTTAAAAATATTGGTCTCTTAGAAGATTACCTGCATACCTATTTTATTGGATTTTGGCTACCTTTTTGTTATTTTTAATTGTTTTCACCATCTATATCATTTCATTGACCATTTTAGGTCCTAGAATCTTACATTCACTAACTTCACCATAGCATGCCAGTGTTATATATATTTTCCCATAAAGAGATTCATATGGAGCAATTTGGATTATCTAGTGGAAACTATTGTTGTAAGAGAACTTGGATAGTGATAGATGTCAATAACATCCTCTTTTGAAGTTCATAGAAGATGATCTAAACATTTATTTTAGTTTCATAATATTCTACTCTGATTACAAATCAATTTGAGGATGAGAAGATGTACTGAAGAGTTTCTCAGTGTTTAGAGTAGGTTGGAGACTTTTCTAGAACTTATAGGTGAATCTTAAATCTTTATTGAATATAATTGATTGTGGTAATCCATGCAGCATTACAACTTCTTTGATTCATATTTTTTCAATTGGATCCATTGTGATGTCCTCTCAAATTAAGATAAAGTGAGATGTCTTTGTAAGATAATCCATAACAGCCCATAGAGAATTGTTTCCTTTGGATGTCCTTAGGAGTCTAGTGAAAAAGTCCATGATGATTTTTATTATTTTCATGTTGGTATGTGTAATGGTTGGTTCACCCCTTTATACTATTTCATATACTCCTTCACTTTATGACATACTAGGCACATAGATATATAATCAATGATCTACATGTTCATATTTTCCCACCAATAGTTCTCTCAGATATCTCGATACATATTTGAGTTCCCTAGATGAATAGATAAGGTTGAGCTATGTGTTAATTAAGAATATATTTATTTATATATGGATTAAATGGTACATATAGTCATGACCCAAACCTCACATATCCTTCGTCAACAATTTTGAGCTCTGTGGATTTCCCATTTATAAGATCTTCCACCTTTTTTGAAATTTCCACTTCATTTCTTTAAGAATCATTAATTTTCTCCTTGATGGGTGGTTGAGAAATAATTTGAGAAAGTATTGATGATATTATTTCCTTAATTATTCCCATTTCCATCCTTTATAAATCTACAATGATTGGATTACACACAATTCTCATCATTGATAAATATGCAGGATACTTTCTACTTAGAAAATTTTCCAACTTATTTACATTACTATGATAGTAGTGGATTGACCCATCATAATCCTTGATGATAAATAAACATATTAGTTGGTTATTATTAACCTCATTATATGTGAATATATATATAAGGCTATTATGATCAGTATAATTCTCACACTTCTCCCCATAAATATAATTCTATCATATTTTCAATGCGATGATCACTACTGCAAACCTCAGATCATGCATCAGGTAGTTCTGCTCATGGATCATCAACTACCATGAGGGGTAGGATATCACTTAATCATTTTGAATCATTATAGATCCATATACCTTCTTTGAATCATCTCAATATATAAAAAATAGTTCCCCACTTGTCATAAGTGTGAGTAATGGTGCAGTGATAATCATATTTTCTAACTCTTTGAAGCAGTCATCACATTCACTAGGCTAGAAAAAATTTTCTACCTTATGATTAAGTTTTTTAGTGGGATTGAAAATCATGAGATCTTCTTCAACAAATTCTAGTAAAACCTATATAGACTAAGGAAACCATGTATCTCCATTATAGATGTTGGCCTGGGAAACTCTTGGATTTCCTTTATCTTCCAAGGGTCCACATGTATTCCATTGATGGTGATAACATTCCCCAAGAATGATACTTATTCTATACAAACTCATATTTAATATACATTATGTAAATTTTATCACATTTCAATGCCTTTATAACAATACACAAATTCACCTTATGTCCCCCCTTTACCATGGAGTATATTAGAATATCATCTATAAAGACTACAACAAATATGTCAGGGTAATTTCTAAAGACACTATTCATTAATTCCATTAATATTTAAAGAGAATTAGTGAGTCTCAAAGGAATAAATATGAACTCATAGTGTCAATAAATTGTTGGGACGTATTTCTTGAAATATCTTTCTTTATCACCATTAATTGGTAATATCTCGACCAAAAATCCACCTTAGAGAAATAGATGGCACCACACAATTGATCGAATAAGTTTTCTATTTGTGATAGTGGATATTTATTCTTTATTTTGACCTTTTTAGATCATAATAATCAATATAAAGGTGCATCTATCCATCCTTTTTCTTGATTAATAGTTCAAGTGCACCCCTTGGTGAAGCACCCAGGCATATAAAACCTTTTTTCAGATTCTCTTGTAACTGATTCTTTAGTTCCTCCAACTCAATGGTGGCCATTGTATAAGGTGTATTTGATATATGCCAATATCTAGGAATAAGTTCAATTGAAAACTCAACCTCCAATTCAAGTATAAGATAATGTTATTATATAGAAAAAATATATGTTTAGTCCCTCATAATGTGCATGTCCTCGAGAATGATTCTCTATTTTATCTCAATCATTTGAGAAAGATATGCTTGATCATAAAGAAATAATATCCCCAATTGATATGATGATTATGAAGGAGATTCATCATCCTCCTTACAATTGTACAAAAATATAGGATGCCTCAAGATGTGAAGACTGACCTCCCTTTATTGGTAGTTAATGTTGGCTTTTTATAAAGATATCCAATCCATGACTAATATGTCATCAAAATACACAAAAGGAATTAAGTCCATATTTTTTTGGGAGGTTCAATACAAAAACAATAACCAAGGAGGAGTTATGTAATTTATATGCAATAATTTATCTATTTTATATTCTCATATAAAACTACACCTCTATTATTTGATGTAGTGTTTGATTTTTTCTACTAAACATGCAATATATGAAAGAATGCAAAGAACCACAATCAAATAATTGGTATTCTATTATTAAATGATTAAAAAACATAACTATCACCACATCATTTTCAAGATCCACATTATAAATAGTGATGGTGTAATCTTTCCCTTTCACCATTAGATTTTGTGGCTACTGAAGTTGATTATCCTTGAGAAATCGAGGTTTAATGTGCTAGATTCTACTGTGCCCTTTCTCCCTACATTTGGATCATTGAACCATGGGTGGTGCTATCCTTTAACAAATTACATTTTCTAGCTTCCTCATGTCTCTTAGACATTCATGATCATGGTGGCCTTCTCTCCCACATTTGAATAATTTACCTATCCCATTGATTCAATTCCAATAACACATCTTCCCAAATTTTGGACATGTGAGTTGTTCAAATTTCATTCAATAGTTTTCATCAGATCCTCTAGCTTGAAACTCCATCTTTTTTACTTATCTCCATATCCCTTGGAACATTTTCTTAACATCATATACACTTTGCGATCACATCAAACAACTTCTTCATAACTCTCAAAGTCTCTAATTAATATATATTTTTGAAGGTGTGGTTTTAATCCACAAAAGAATCTATCTTTTTTGATATAAATTTTGATAAAAATATATGAGGAATACCTTGAATGCCTTGTGAAAATTTATTTTTAATCCTTGATATATTCTCTTACCTTTTCCATCATCTCTAATAATTCAATCTCCGTCATTTTCTAAAGAGTTCAAGAGAAATACATATTAAGACATATTTTCTTAATGTCTTCCCACTCCATATATTCCAATTCAACCAATGGATTGGTGTTCTTAATCAATTATCACCATTGGTAAGCGTCTCCATCTAAATAATAAATGGTTTGATTCAAATTTTATTTCATAGAATATTGAACCACCAAAAAGATATTCTCTATTGAGTTGATGCACTCTTCCATGATTAGTGGATCGGAAGATCCACTAAATGTCGGTGGGAATTTACACATAAAATACATGAAATACAGTTTATCCCTCTTAATAAAAGGATGATATTCTGAATTATTTAGTTTATTTTTCATATTCTTAGAAAGATTTGTAATAATCACCATAAAATATGAACTCCACCTCCCATTTCATTGGGGATGTCATTCTGGAAATCAATGTAACGTACCTCACATAAGTTGTTAGAATGGTTTCTCCTAGTCCCCATCATTTTCTAAAAAAGAAAATGTTTGAAAAAATATAAGACAACAATTCATAAATCAATAATTTATTCCTTTGTTCTATTAAATCTAAAAGAATATCATTTAGGATCCCTATGTTTAACATTTTTGTAAAATAATACTTCATGGGTTCTTAGACTCATACATAAGTGTTTTCACTAGTTTTTCTAATCCTAATTTGCCAGTTAACTAATCCATTCTCTAATACGAACTATACCGACCCCAATTTTCTTACATGACTATTTCAACAATTTAAAGATTTACATTATAATAGTGTTAAAAACCCAGTATCTGGAGGTTTAGTGACATGGGTAAATTAGGACCATAAAAAAATTTTACATAATAAAATATAAATATTAATTTAATTACTTATTCTATAGCTTCTTATTATCACTCATGTTATACTTAGTATAAGTAGTCACCTGAGGATATACATAAAAGAAAGGGGTGAGCTAAATTCCCTATAATAGGATAGATAAGATCATGAATCAATATAACATTGGGTGAGCATAATCATCATCATCACAACATAATAATATTATAGTCATCATAATCATGATAAGAAGCAGTAGATAAAGTCATAAAATGTGAAAATAGATAAAAATTAAAAATCATGACTTAGTGGTTAACTACCACACATATTTGTGGACGATGCTAGCATCATGCTAACACATAACATATTTTCATAATAGTAAAATCATCATTTTGAACAAATATAGCATAATGTTCATGCATAATACACATTTTATAATGAGATAGACCACATTAACCAATTATTTAGAGTGTTATATAATTACGGTTTCACCTGTCACATAATAAAATTTACATAATCATGCATGCCACATAGAACACAAATTAATCTTAGACATAAAATAACCCTTGGGGAGGAATTGAGGTTAATGAAAATTTAAAAAAGAATAAATTCACGAATAAAAAATGTGCATCCCAAAATAAAAAGGGATAATATACTGGGTTTAAGAATCATCAAACTTGAGTGAAGAACAAAACAACATCATGTTAATTACAAAATTTATTCTTAGAAAGAAGAGTTCTTTCAAAAAAATGATTTCATTTTTCATAAACTCATATTATAAGCATTTATATGTAAAAAATTAAAATGGAATGAAAATGAAATTATATTTTCGAATGAAAAATTAAAATAACATCCATACTACAATTTGGCATGAGTTTGGAATAACCCAAATAAAGTAAATTGGGTTCAAGAATCCTCTAACCTTATGTCTTAATTGTTTGATTACTTTAATATCAAGAATAATAAAATTAGATTCATTAATTAAAAAATATCATAAAATATTCTATTGATATTTTATTTATTATAATTTTATTAATTTAAATTATTTCCATTGTTTTATGTTTCAAAGTTTGATTCTATTGTTATGAGAGTGTTCATTTTCTTGTTTTTCATGATCGGTTCACTTGTATACATGTATAGAGGTTCATGTAAAATGAGGATAATTTTATATAATTGAGAATATATGTAATAAATTATACAATATAATATTAAATTATCTTATATATCATTTTGAAATATGGTATGAGGATCACTCATTAGATAAAACTTTAATAATAATCATTTAGATTAATTTGGTAGTTTTAAGATCGTCATGAACTAGTTTCATTTTATTATATAATATTATGTATATAAGTTAGTTATAGAGCATAAATAGGGTTATAAAAAAACAATTAATGTTATTTTCAAGGATTATATTGGTTTTTGGTCTATCCTTGAAGGCGGTATAGGAAAATGAAAGTGTTTCATCAAAGATGGCTATAAATTGACACATCATGTAAAATGATCTTATTTTTAGATTAAAAGGGAGTAGAGAAGAAGTTTGATGATTAATTATTACATAAAAAGTTTAAAATTAAATTATATATAAGATAATGGAGTTATAATTCCACTTGGATAGGTGGAGTTGAGTATATAATAACAAAATAAAATAAATTTTAGAAAAATAAAAGAAAATGAAAGAAGAATTTGACTCCTAAATTCTTATCCTTCAGAACCACCATAAGGAAATTGGATTTGGCATTTTGTTGAGAAAAAAGGATCAGGTTAATGGGGGACAGGTTTGGGAAGAGGATTATTAGGAACTAGTACATGATTAATGACTTTTGAGGTGTTTGGATAATAGTTGGTGTGACACCCCATGATTTTATAGCACGTTATCTCTTTAAAGTAATTCAATATCTTGCGCTACACACAACACTGAGTTCGAGTGAACCACGACTAACCAAATTGGCCTTTCAAGAAGTGGTTATGAATATTATTAATATCATTATGAATTTTATATACTCCATATAATTTTAACATCCATATTATGTGTTTCTTAGACATAATATAAGAACAAATTCAATTTCTCAGATAAAATAAGTATTTCTCAAAAAATACAATTTTACCGCCTTCTAATGGAGAACCATTTTTAAAGACAATATTTGAAACTTTTATATATTCAATTTTACCAAATAAACTACTTATTTAGAATCTGGACAAAAAAATTTAGTTTCAATAAATTTTTGGTGTTTTTCTGATAACTTCCATAATTAGACAAATAGTGAAAAATACTAGATTTTAATTGAAAAAAACCTTTTAATCAAAATAATTTATAGTGTTAAATTATAAATTTTAATGGATTTGAATTATAATTTGATTATATTTTTATTATTTAATCCAATTTTGGAAATTTTATGTAATTTTACATTTAAAATGTACATAAACACATATCAATCTTTTCATAGTTTTTACTTCTCAAAAACCCGATTTCTAATTTTGACAACATGAATTAATTAGAAATTAATTAATTAAACATACATGTTTTGAATTTTTAAAAATAGAAGTAATTTTTGAATTTGAAAAATCAAAATTATCTTAGGGTCAATTTTTTTTATTTTTCTGAAAGCAATCAATTTTTGATGAATAGTAAAAAACACTACGTTATTGTTTCAAAATGACTTTTTATTTAAAAATAATTTATTCTATTGAAATTTATTTTAAGTAAAAATAGATAAATTATACCTATATAAGTTAAATGTAATTAATTGGAGTCATTTTATAATAAAATTAGATGTATAAAATTTTATTTAATTTTTTAACTTTTTGACCCACCTTTTAGGAACATTTGAAAATGCGCAAAAAACATAATTTTACCACATGTGTGAATTGAATTTAAAAAATTCTAGAGACATAGTTTATATCAGTGAGTAAAATTTGGTTCAATAGGATGAAAATAATTTTTGGTGAGTAGTAACTTTTGAATTTAATTTACCATAGTTAAAAGTAAATTGGGTAATTAAAGGTAAAAATAATAATATAATAACCCTAACAAATGACCTAATTCTATTGGATAACTTTTTTTGACAAAAGAAAATACTTAGGAATAAAATATGATCCTATTTTATCCACATGGATTAGATTTATACATTTATTATTATTTTATTTAAAGATTAGTTAAAAGTGTTAAATTCAAAATTTCAAAACTAAAACATTTTTTATATAGGGTTATACATTAGATAAATTCAACTATAAATATTAATTTTAAAGATAAAAATATTTCATTCATAATAGTATTTCATTTATAATTTTTAGACATTAAATAATAAAATTTATTTTTGACACAATCATGATGAAGTAATTACTTTATTAATGAATAATTAAAATAATTAATATTATAAATACCCAAATAAATGTTAATTGAGACTTTTTATGCATTACACTAATTTTATAGGTTAATATGACATATTAGGATTTACTTAATTTCTTTGTTTCCAAATAAATCAAGTTTTTTTTGAATTTTACAAAAACCAAATACTAAATAGTGTCAAAATTGACATAAATTAGTTTTTTAAAAAAATACTATATTACTAGATGATATAATATTCATTAAAATATATTTATTAGACAAAGAAATTATATAATTATATATATGTTATTAATTAACCACTTGGGGTTCTCTTGGAATTTTATAGTATGTTTATAAACCATGTAATATAAAAATACAAGAAGACATTGTAAAAGTTAAACTATTTAACTAAGAGTTAAATATAAAAGATAATGTTAAAATGGTGACATAAACCTGTGTAAAATATATTGGTTGAGAGGGTTTGAACCCGGACCCATGTTATACTAGAAATAAATCATTTTGGATCCATTAGAAACCCAATATGATTGAATAATAAAATAACATTTCATGCATTTCCTAAAGTGATCCTCGTCTCTCTTATAAAAGGGTAAATCTCCTTCTCTGAATCTCAGAACTCCAAATCCATTTTGCTTGGACAAACCTTGCTCAAATAACCTCCAAACTACCCTCATTTCCACCTAGAGGCATTACTTTGATCAGAAATCCATCCTAAGGTTCTCTTTTGATAAAATCAAAAGGAAACACCTGAAGAAGAAGTAATTATTTCATCACCTCGTTTCAAAATTCTTTTATTAATCCACTCATCTTTCATTGTATTTTACATAAAAAAATAACAAATCCAATAAATTCTACATACTATGATTTTATTATAAATATGGTACTACCATATTCATTATTCTATCCCTCCCATGAATGAAAAAGTCACCATATGTGTGTACGTACGTATTATCGTCTCCACGTCGTGGTGTAGTTTGTTATTAAACACTTCATTAATTTGATAGGTATAATAACGAGTTTAATTGATGTAAATAATAAATATAAAATTTTAATGATTCTGTATATATGATTACCATCCAATTACATACTATTTCACCATCAATAGAATGGTATTGTCACTCATGCGTACATACAGATTACAGTCTCCATTAACACGATGAGATTCATTCCCCATAATAAAAATTCAAGAATAATATTAATTTTATGATTAAAAATAATGTTTAAGAACTTAATATCTATCAATATATGAATGAAATACATATTATCAATAACAAACATGTTATACCTAATAAAACGTATAAAGGAAAACGAATCAGTTAACACCCTCTACTGAAATATTATTAAAAAAGAAATATTAGAATATCATAGATGATATTGTATTTATGGATATGGTTCTTGTATAATAAAAATTATTTAATTATTATACATGAGGTTAACGTACCCTCAACCAAGGAAAATTACACGGTAAAGGTTAATTTTACAATCTCTTTATTATCCAAGGTTGTTTATACATGAGTATCTACTTGGACTTCTTTATCATCCACATCCGTGATTCTTAAAAATGTATTTCAAAACATTTTAACTATTTCCTAGAATATGGGTTAAATTAATTTATACCCTTGTTTGACTTTTTATATGATGTTTTTTAAGGAATCATTCCATCGTCTTCCAAACAAGGTACTTTATGGAATTTTCAACAAATTATGTTAAGAATGTTTTTTAACTTATACATAGAGTTAGGGTATTTTATGGTGTTATAACACTTTCAAAGATTACCTTACAAGAATATAAGAATATTTTAAAAATAAATATTTTATTTTATCATTATGTGACATTTAATTGATTTCAAAATAGAAAGAGATATTTCTCTCAAATAGTTTTGATTTAATCTATGTCTACATCCATTGATAGATTTTACACTTGTTTGAAGTTGATTTATTATGATAAAATATTCCATATTGTATTGAGGTTTTTGTACTATGTTTGAATATGGATGTGTTATTTTTATACCATTCATGGTTTATGGTTAAAGTATTAACACTTCGTATGCTAGTTTTAATATGTATGTTTATGTTATGTTTCAACCTTTTTATTTAAATAATGAATTGGACTTATTATGTGACGGGTGGATCCCAATATAGATCCTCAATGCATCAGTAGGTCTCATGAAAAAAACTAGTTTCTTGGCATAAGGCCTTGAAAAAAATCTTCTTTTTTGTCATGGAATGAAGCCTTGAATATGTGGTTATGATGTTCAAAATTATGCATTCCATCATTTGAAAATTAGCTATTGATATTACATGTTATTGTTCGACTAGTAGAATATACATGTGAACAAGTAAGTGTCATTATTTGATTTATCATTGCCATATTATACTGAAGTTTATGTTTAAAATTCTTGTGTTTTAGTCTTATACATTGCCTTAGATGTTTATACTTATTTATGAATGTTTCTGCTATATTGTTATCCTTACTGAGCATCTGAGCTCACCCCTTTCTTAAGTGTTATTTTTTATAGGATGTGAAGAAGTATATTATGATTGACCTGTATGAATATTCTAATGGATATGAATGTGTTCAAAAGGGTACACAATGTTGTTGTGTTTCTATTTCATAATCTAATAAAAAACTTATGTATGTATTTAGTATTTCCAAGGTTATTAAACAGATCGATATTTCCGACGTGATCTCTTGTGATCAGGAAAATGTTATGTAATAATGAACCGACTCTGGCCAACTAGGGTCGGGGCATTACAGTTGGTATCAGATGACGTTTTTTTACAAACCTAGAAAACTAGATTTATAAAAAATCTGATTAGAGAACATTACACTAATATAAACTATGGGTATTAGTATAGAATAAATTTCTATAATTTTTGTAATGTAGTGATTTTGTGAGTATTCTAAGCAATACATCCCTGTGTGGATATGAGATGTTAGAGGCAGCTATGGTACATATGTACCTATCAGTGAAAACACTGACAAGGAGTTTCAGGCTTGACCTGTGGTATCCTGGTACATGAAAACAGTCCTTGCTGCACTCATGGTTACGACACACCTGGGGGATATTCTTAGGATAATTCCCATTTTTTTACAAACCATTATGATGGATTTATGGGTTAATATGTTAGTAAACAATGCAATGTTATGATTATGAGACTAGATGTGTGTATATATTCAATTAACGCAAATAATTTATTTAGTTTTTGGGTTATACATTATGATATGATAAACCTAGTGTAATTCATCATTTAAATATGGAGCCCAGTAGAAGGAATGTGAACTCCAGTAATATGCATGATCCAAAGAGTAATAAGGACCATATCTTTCATGGTCTTAAGAAAACAAGTTGAAGGGAAATAGTCTCCCATGTATTATCATCATATGAAGAAATTGTATCATGTGTTAATAAGATATGTAAACAATTATCTGAGTCATATGGATTTGAAGGGAAGTAATAAAAGAAGAGAATGGTAGAGAGAATGTTTGATAAAGGGAAGAAGAAAAAAAGAATTTTCCCATATGTTATAACTGTGGTAAGAATCACCCTGGGAAGTGCTTGAACGGAATGGGATTTGGTTATATCTGTGGAGAAAAAGGCCACCATGATCATATTGAAACGGTAAGAAAAAGGTTTAAAATAAAAAAATATTCACCTGCAAGGAGTTGGGACACTACGCAAATCAATCTCCCAGTCATCAGAGTATAACCCAAATGATGCTATTGGATAATAATCAAGTTGTGATACTATCGCAGATGAAGTGAAATGATTAGTGATCTTATGTCATTATTAATTAATTGCGTCATTTGAGTATTTTATTAAAGATTTAAAATTTATAATAATTATTGAGTATATAAGGATTGTACTACAATACTATTTCATTAAGTATTTGAGATTGTATGGTACCAAGTAAAGTGAAACAGTTTCAAGTTAAACATTTTGGAAAATATATGGTTGAGATAAATAAAACCATTAATATGTTTTTAGAACTGAGATAATGATTTCCGAATAAGATATGGTTGATTTGGATAAATTATATTCTATATTATTGACTACATTGAAACTAATTAATTGTTTTTTATTCCATCATTGTTGGAGTTTACAAAATTTTTGGATATAAGGAGTATATCCGGTTTTTTATAAGTAATAAGGGAGCATGAATGTAATAAGTAAGGATTTATGGTAATTCAGGGTGATAACATGTTTCAGGAGAATACATGATGAAGGTATTCACATGTTATTATGTGAAAAAATACATCTTCATTATGTTCACCTTCCTTATAAATTTTGGACTATGAGTTTGGACAAAAGTATTTTGGATAAGTCTAAATGTCGGAATGAATTATGTTGGAAATTGGATACTATTGTTTAAGGTTAAAAAATTTATTAAGATTGTTTTTGTATTGTTATAAAATAGACAAACCAAAGGTCATGAGACAACCTATCACGTTCGGCTAGGCCGTGAGACTTGAACCTGCAACCGAAGGACAAAAAGGGTACATCACCTACCACAGGCCTACCTGATGACCTCGTTTGTATAATTTAATTTAATTTTATTTTAAGGTCTGACAGATGAATTATAAATTTATTATTTTTGAAACCCTATTCTATTAGTATAGATATAATATTTTTGAATTTTATTATCTTTTGGAGTAAAAGATGAGTTTGTGGTAGAAGTTAGTTGAAAAATGGAACTCTATTTGTCAGGTAATTTTTTTTGTCTAATTCAATGAAGAAATTAATTATTAAACTTTAGGGATGGGATCTTAAAACTGAAAATGAGTTATCCTAATACCTTAACATTTTTAGAACCAATGATATTTAAATCATCATAGATTTATGGATTTGAGGCCCTCAATATCCCATTTATTATTCACTTGTTTGTGATTTATGACCTCAATCACTCCCTATAAATATTTATGTTTTACCTCTAATTATGTGTCCTTAATTTCTATAAATTTTCTCATATTCAAGATCATAATTTGGTGGTGACTTTCTCATTTTCCATTCCATCTTATTAAGACTAAATTTTAATGAACTATATTTTTGACGTGGGTTTTCCACAATGGTATTTTCTATTTTTATCCTTTTATTTTCTGTGAACAATTTCAAATTATAAGGAGACAATTTATTAAATAAGGGGATAATGTAACACCCCAAGATTTTATATAAAGGAATTTTTTTTTCAAAGAAGACAATTTTAACACCTTTTAATGGAGAAACCTTTTTAAATCCAATACTTGTCCCTTTCATAAATTCAATTTTACAAAATAAACTTTTTCTCTCGAAGCTCTACATAAAAATTTTGTTTAGATAAATTTTTTGGTTTTTTTTCTGATAACTTTCATTTTTGATGAATTGTGAAAAATACTATATTTTAATTGAAAGAAATTTTTTTAATAAAAATAATCTATAGTGTTAAATTATACATTTTAATGGGTTTGAAGTGTAATTAGATTATATTTTAATAATTTAATCCAATGTTTTTCATTGGATGTAATTTTACATTTAAATTGGACATAATCACATATCAATCTTTTGATAGTTTTTACTTCTCAAAAACTCGCTTTGTGGTTTTGACAATGAGAATTAATTTTAAATTAATTAATGAAACTTATCAATTTTTAATTTTTAAAAATAGAAATCATTTTTTAATTTAGAATATTAATATTATCTTTGGGTGATTTTTTTGGTATTTTTTGGAAAACATTTAAATTTGGTTGAATAGTGAAAAACTCCTTTATTGTTTAAATATTACTTTTTATTTAAATAGTTATTTATTTTATTTAAATTTATTTTATTCCAAAACTGATAAATAATAACTATATAATTTTAATATAATTTATTAGAGTCATTTTATAATAAAATTATATGTATAAAATTTTAATGAACTTTTTAATTTCTTTTACCCACCTTTTAGGCACAATTGAAAAGTTGCATAAAACATAATTTTACTTATTCTGTAAATTAAATTTCAAGAATCAGAGAGACATGGTTGATATAAGTAATTAAAATGTTGTTCAATAGGATGAAAATATTTTTTGGTGAATAGTATCTTTTGAATTTCATTTACCATGGTTAAAAGTAAATAGTGTAATTAAAGGTAAAATTGATATTATAATTACCATAGAAAATGCCCTAATTTTATTGGATAAGTGTTTCTAGACCAAAATAAACTTTTGGAATAAAATATGATCATATTTGAACCACATGGATTGGATTAGGAAATTTATTATTACTTTATTTAAAGAAGAGTTAAAAGTGTTAAATTTCAATTTTCATAACTAATTTTTTTTTAATATAGGGTTATACATAAGCTAAATCCAACCATAAATATTTATAAGAAATATTAAAATATTTCCAACTTAAACGTATCTTATTTATAATTTTTAGACATTATGTAATTAAAAATATTTATGACACAATGATGATGCAGTATTATACTTATTAATTAATGATTAAAATAATTGATATTAGAAATATCCAAATAAATGTAATTTGAGACTTTTTATGCATTAAACTAATTTTATAGGATAATATGACTTTTTATTAATGATTTAATTAATTTTTTCAGTGTAATGAAGTATTTTTAACTTTTACAAAAACAAAATACTAAATAGTGTCAAATTTTACATAAATGAGTTTTTAAAACAAATACAGTATTATTAGATGATATATTATTCCTAAAAATATAAGGTTCGACCAAAGGACTTATATTATGATATATATGTCATTAATGAACCACTTGGGGTTCACTTGACATTTTATAGGATGGGTATTAACCATGTAATATAAAAATACAAGAAGAAATTGTAAAAGTTAAACCATTTAACTAAGAGTTAAATAAAGAAGATAAGGTTAGTATGGTTACCTAAACCTATATAAAACCTATTAGTTGAGAGTTTTTCATCCTATACCCACCTTATTCCAGAAATAAATACTTTTGGAGCCATTATAAACTAAATATGATTGTATAATAAAATAATATTTTAAGCTTTTCCTAAAGTGAGCCTCACCTCTCTTATAAAAGGGTTCATTCCCTTCTCTCAAAATCACACTTACAAATCCATTTGGCTCAGACAAACCCTGCTCAAATATCCTCCCAACTACCAAAAATTCAACTTAAAGGCCTTACTTTTATCAGAAATCCATCCTATTGAGCGTTTTTGATCAAATCAAAAGGAAGCACCTGATGAAGAGGTAATTATTTCATCACCTATTTCAATGCTCTTTTCTACTTCCAGTTCTGATTTAGTTGTTGTTTCCATAACACAATAATAAATCCAGTACATTATAAATAATGTGATTTTATTATAAATATGGTACAACCATATTAATTATTTTATCCATCCTATGAATGGAAAAGTCACTATAAGTGCGTACGTACGGCTTACCGTCTCCACGTCGTGAAGTAGTTTATTATTGAAAAGTTCATTATTGGTATGGGTATAATAATGCATATAATTGATCTAAATAATAAATATAACCTGTTAATTATTATGTATATATGATTTAATATCCAATTAAGTATGATTTCACCATGAATAGAATTATATTGTTGGTCGTGCGTACGTATGGATTACTGTCTCCCCAAAAGCGATGAGATTCATTCCCCATCGTGACCATTCAAGAATAATTTTAATTTTATGATTAAAAATAAAGTTTATAAACATAATATAATTATGGATATGAATCAAATACATCATATCCATAACATACAAGACCTACGTAACAAAATATATAAAGTAAAATGAATCATTTAACACTCAAAACAATGTTACCACTGAAATATTATTAACAAAGAAATATTAGATGATCATATATGATATCATATTTATAAATATGGTTCATGTATAATAACAAATATTAAACTATTATATTGGAGGTTAACATACCCTCGACCAAGGAAATGTACATGGTAATAGTTTATTTTATAATCTCTTTATTATATAAGGTTGTTCATACGTGAGTATCTACTGGGACCACTTTATCATCCATAAATGTGTATCTTAAAAATGTATTTCAAAACATTTATACTATTTACTAGAATATGGGTTAAAGTCATTTACACATTTTTTTTTCTTTTTATAATTTTTTTTGAATATAATCTTTTCGTCATTTTCCAAACAAGGTACTTTATTACCTTTTCGAAAAATTAATGTAAGAATGTTTTTTAACTTACATGGGGTGTGTGGAAATTCTCCACCATTATAACACCTTAAAGATTACCTTACAAGATTATAAGAATATTTTAAAAATAAATGAGTTCTTTTATAATTATGTGACTTTTATATGATTTCAAAATAGAAAGAAATATTTTTCTCAAATAGTTTTGATTTCATTTATGTCAATATCCTTTGATAGATTTTACACTTATTTGAAGATGATTTATTATGATAAAATATTATATATTATATTGAAGTTTTTGTGATATGTTTGATTTTGGATGTGTTATTTTTAGACCATTCATGGTTTATGGTTAATGTATTAACATTTCATATGCAAATTTTAATATGAATTTTTATGTTATGTTTCATCCTCTTGATATGAGGAATGCATTAGACATAGTATGTGATGGGTGGAGCTCGCTATAGATCCTCGATTCATCTGTAGGTCTCTCATGAGAAAAAATAGCATCTTGGCACAAGACCTTCTCAAAATATTATTTTTAGTCTTGGCACGAGGCCTTGACTATGTGGTTATGATGTTCGGCATTATGAATTTCATCATTATGAAATTAGCTATTGATATTACATGTGGCTATTTGACTAGTAGAATATACATGTGAACAAGTAAGTGGTATTATTTGATTTATCATTGCCATATAATTTTTATGTTTATGTTTAAAATGATTGTGTTTTAGTTTTATACATTGCCTTAAATTTTTATGCTTATTTCTGAAAATTTCTGCTATATTGTTATCCTTACTAAGCATCTGATCTCACCACTTTCTTAGGTTTTATTTTTCCCATGATGCAAAGAAGTATATTATTATTCAGTTGCCGGAATAGACTAAGGGATATGAGTGTGTGGAAAAGGGTACACAATGTTGTTTTTTCCATTTCATTATGTAATGTAAAACTTATGTATATATCTAGTACTTCCAAGGCTAAAAAACAGATCGGTCTTTCAAACTTTATCACTTTTTATCATGGCAATGTTATGTAATAATGCACCAAATCTGGGTAACTAGGGTCGGGGCATTACAGGTGGTGAGAGGTGGTATTTATAGGGGAGGAGAGGCGTGTTTTTTGTTTATTTTAATAAGTTTATTATTTTTCCGAAATACTATGACTATTTTGAACCTTATAACTAAATATTTTAAAATAAATAGGTATAGTTCGTGATTTGGGCATAAATAAGCCGTAAATTACTTATGAACCAATAATTCTTGTATATTTTAATTACCATAAATTATAGTATTTAACAATTCACCAAAAATTCAACTATTTTAGAAAAATCCCAAAATTCACCTTGAATATTTTCCAATATTTATAATTCATAAACTAACTCCATTTTATGAAAATAATCTTATAAATATGAGAAAATTAATTTTTAATTAAAGTCATCATTTAATAAAAAAATACAAATTTAAAAATATAACTGATTTTATAAAACATTAAAGATTTAATTAAGTTCTCATATAATTATATTATAATCATAAAAAATAATAAAATTTTAATATATTTTATGAAAATAAATTTTCTTTAAAATTGTTATATTAATTTCAAATTTGAATGTAAACATTTAGGTTTTACAGAAATACCAACACATAATTATTAATTTTTAAAACATTTATTTACTTATACTATTACATCATATCATAATTTATAAGATACCAAAATCTTATTTATAATTTAATATATGATGTTACTATTGTCTTTGAGAGATTACTATTCTGAAAGGTCACATTACTATTAAAAATTTCAAGTTACTATTCCATAGGCAAGGGTTCCTTAAATTCTTGAAATACCATGTATTTTATTCATTCATCATTTATAAATATTGTATTGTGTTATATATCTGATTTTATATGATTTATAATATATAAAATAATAATGATAAGGGGGTTTCCATTGATAAAAATATGACTTTTTATAGTTTTTATCATAGGTTTCATATAGGTGCTACGTATTCATGAATATAGATACATCAATGCCTTGAGGGATTGGATTAGTTCCATTGATTGATGTATTAAAAGTGATTTTAATAGGGTTTACATTGACCTCCCTTGTCAAATTATTGATTCATATATTGTATTGTAATCACCAAAAAAGTGATAATCCTATTTTATATTTCTTCACCATTTTTTATTTATTCATTTGGTTATTTTTTATATTGAATCATGGTATGATGGAATAAGAGTTGTCTCTATAATTACACAAGGGAATTACATTATTTAATAATTTTATTTATTTAGTTCATGTATTATTATTTCATGGATTAATATTCCTAAATATTGTTTTATGCCTTTATCACAAGCTAACATCCTCTCGTATACATAGAGGTCTATGTATAGTCTTTTAGAAATATAGCTTGGGAATTGGGTCGAGTGTCTTGGATGAGTTATTAAAAATATTCACCAAATGAATAATATCTCATGAAAATATCTATATTTAGTAACTCTATTATCCACATGAGGAAACATTCACCTTTCTGTATCATATAACTCTTGAGTGAAAAACATATATTTTATACAAATGAAATTTAGTTGAAATAATTTCAAACTATATATCACACAAGTCTATGAGTTGGATAACTCATGGATATATGTGTCCTTAAATTATATGCATTGAGTAGAAATTTGATAATATATCACACATCTCATATGTTTAGTATAAATCCAAAGTCTATCCCACTCAAAACTAAAACTTCATAAAATATTTCTTCCTACTATATTATTATAAAAATTTAGTGAAAAACTTATATAAGGAATTTTACGATTCTTTTAAGAATCATAAAAAAAAATAAAACCCTTTTTAATATGTTTTCCACTATTCAAATCAATTACTAATTAATGAATTAATTCCACATCGAAATCTTAAAATATTAGTTCTTGAAACCACAATAGATGTTAAAATATCCATTTCTAGAAATTCCATTTCTATTTAATATGTATTATTCCAATATAAATTTTCAATAACCTTCTATATGATCTTTTTAATCTCACTTATGGTATATTTAATCTCCCATTTTTGATTTCTTGACAACAGTTAACATAATAAAAAATTAGTGGAAAATGAAATCATTAAACACACCCTCAAATCCAAGTCTCCCATGTTTCGAATTTTTTTTAAATTTTCTCTTTCCTCTTGAATTCATTCTCCCAATTTTATCAGCTTCTCATGAATGTTTATTTCAAGAATCCACTTTCCACCCCTTCATTTTATATAACAACCATATATTTTTCACACATTATCCCCCTGTAAGTAATAAAACATTTCTCTTCCCCATGAAAATTAATTTTTTCATTTTTGAAATTATTCCCCCCTTTGAAAATAAATTTTAATATTAATAAAAAGAGATAAATTTTAGAAATAATTTCTATTAATGAATAGGTGTTTACCCTAAAAATTGAAATGTGAGGTTCTAGAATGTCACAAACCAATCCAGGGTACCATCCAACCCACCACCCGACCATGTATTTGGTATGGGTTAAAAAGAATTCCCAATCCCCAAAAACTGGAAACTAGTGTTTGGGTATCAATAAAATACTTTGGGAACAATTTTACCGGATTAAAAAACATAAATAACCATATGTAATAAATAAATGAAAAGTGAATAATCATAACCAAGATTTCCATGAAAAATTTTCAGAATCATGTTTACAACTTTAATTAAAACCCCAAAATGGCTTAGAAAATTGGAGGTAACATGTCATGATCCAAAAAACCACTATATGGAAAGAAGAACATCTCTCTCAAGACAAAACCACAACACCTTCGAAGGAAGACCTCTAGCATCCTGAACCACCATCTCCAAATAGTTTTCCATTACCAATATCAAACATAAACAAGTCTACTTACACCCAATGGTGTATGTATGTTATGATCCAAATCCATGTAGGATTCCACAAAAAGAAAGATATTGTAGGATATAAACAGTATAATATAAATAAACATGTATTTTTTGTAAAATTAAAACTAGAAATATTTTTTTGGAAACATTTTTAAAAGAAAACATTCTTGATTTTTAAATAACTAAAAAAGTGTATAATATGCTGACAGTAAGTACAATATCTCAAAAGGGAACTAATTCATAGGAAGACCCTCTAGGCACTCGATAACTATGCTACATTATGTATATCATATCTTAATGAGAAGTGGTATCACAACCATGACCAACAACGTTCTCATGCACGATCCACTAGGAGGGGACACCCCGTGGGCCTAGTGGTCTCCAATAATCATTATAATTTTGTTTGTGTTGTATCATTAATCCTTTTATATGAATCTAGGATGAACCACTTCCAATTTAGAGACAGTACTATTCATATTCTTCCCACCTAGAATCCAAGGTTTCCCCTCGTTCTAAATAACCTTTACACATGGCAGACACGCTATAACTTTCATATAAACATATTCCCAAAAAATATAAATATGCTTGATAAATCACCAAATTCATGACCAAAACCACTTTCAAATCCAAACTCACACAAAAACCACTATAAAATATTTTCTACACCACATGTATAATTTATTAATAATGTTGGATAATTTATGAAACATATAAAAGTTCACAACAAGAGTTCACGAAAGAATCAAATAGATAACTTCACCTCAAAAAACAATGATGAAACTTCTAAGAAATGGTGAAAAATCATAACTGAACCTCAAAAAACTCTAAAAAGGAAATATTAAACCATAAAAATCAATAATGAACCCTAAAAATAAACATATAACCCTAAAAGGGACACCCAACCTTCTAGAGATGAGAAACCCTGAAGAAAGAAGATGGAAACCTTAGAAAATAGGAAGAAACTAAGAGATAAGGAGACTTAATTGACAAATCATGAAAGAATCAACGAGATAACACACAAAAATCTCCACCAAAATGGAGATCAAGTGAGAGGAGAGGAAGGGTGAGGTGAACCTAGTGAAGAAATTCTATGTGGGAGAAGCATTTTAGTGTTTTTCTGTTAAATTCAAAGGTGGGTAGTTTAGGAAATTCCAAATTTTTAAGGACCTCGACTGGTGCATGATTTTCCAACATATTTCTCAAAACTGTGAAGAAACCTTATAGTCACCACTAATGACAAAGTATATGTAACATGGTTAGTCACACAGTTTAACAAGCCATTTGGAAACCATGTGATTTGGCTCTATTAAAAAATTACACCATAGAGCATGATTTCTTGGGCATGGCCCACAATTTCCCCTAACCATGCGCAAGCCATGAGCCACCCCTCCGAAAGTCCAAATATTCCATTTTTTCATGAAAATCAATGAAAACCCAAAGGGAAAAATATAAAATGAAAATTAATAGAAGAATAACATTAAAAAGAAATCAATGTTGGTATAATTTTGTCCACCATGAAAATGTTCCATCTTCCGAAATTCATTCCAAAGTTACATCTGAGAATAGAAACGTGGAAGATTCCTCAACCCATGACTTCTAATCCCAAATTTCATGCTCTACATTACCATGGTTCCAAAGAATATATACTAGTGTAATAAAATTCTCTCAAAGTACTTTCTCTTGGGAATCTACAATCTGACTTGGCTTCTCAAACCCTGATGAATCATGCCCTATATCAAATTATTCCAAATTTAGCCCATGGGATTGATCCGGGATATGCTTATTTAGTAGGGAGGCATGGAACACCACATGAATTTATTTCAACTATGGAGGAAAGGCTAATATATATGTAACTTTACGAACCCACTCTGTAATCTTTATATTTCCAACATACCTCAGTGATAGATTCCCATTATTCCTCAAACCTCGATGAACCAAGTGAGGTTCCACTTTTAGGAACACCTAGTCACCAACAAAAATCTCAAGATCATAAAATCTCTGATCAATATAAAATTTTTGATGACTATGAGCTATCAATAATCACTGTCTGGTCAGCTTGACCTTCTCATATGTCCGTTTCACTTAGCTCAACCCCAATAATAGGGCCTCACCTATGATGACCGAATAAAACGGTGACTAACATGGTCGAACACAGTGTGAACCAAATTTTTTCATTAAAATAAAGGGCTGGTAACTATTGTTATATTCAAACTCGACCAATCAAAACGGTTATTCCAAGAACTATTAAAATTCAAAACACATACCTAGAGAATGTCTTCCAAAATTTTATTTTCTAGTTTGGTCTAAATATCCATTTTATGGATGATATACCATACTCAATTTGATTTTTAATCCCAATGCCTTATGAAGGACTTCCTAGAAATAATAGGTAAAATGGGGTTCTTGGTAAAAAAATATTTTCCGATGGAACACCACGAAGCCTTACTACATCCTAAATGTATAATCAGCCCAACTCATCAACCTTTACTGAATCCATGATCAGAATAAAATGGGATGATTTTGTCAAATGGTCTATCAACAATCAAATTTTATTCCCTCTCTGTGGTGTATAAGGCACTCCAATAATTAAATACATTCTGAACCTGTCCCACTACCAGGTCAGAATGGGTAGAAGATGAACCAATCCTTTGGTTCTCTGCTTTCACCTACTAAAATCTATAACACCATGAGAGTAATTCAGCTATATCTAGTAGGAAACTAGATCTTCTTTTCAGGTATGTTTTTATCATTTTTGGAGTTTTTGAGAGAAGGGGAGTTTCTAGAAATTTTTGAATTACATGCCATGTACTTTGTGAGTACAAGCCATATACTACGTTTCTATAGGAGGCCGTGTACTGGCCGTGTCATGGACACACACATGGTCATGTGGGGTGACGTGGAGGCCACCTAAAGTGGAGTACATAAAAGTAAAGTACATGCCACGTACTTTAAAAGTACATGATATGTACTTTTTTTAATTAAACTCACCCGGATCACGCCTAACAGACATAACCGACTTCTTCTAGGTCTGGTTCATCAAAGATAGAGGGTACGACCATGGATCTTCGGTGATCCCCCGAGCCAATGTTCGTCCTCTGAATCAAACATCGTCAGTTGTGTTCAAATCACATCGATGAGTTCTCTCTTCTGCTGGAGCCTAGTTCCATGATTCCTATTCTCTTCAATGTTATTGCGGGTTGAAAGTTTTATAAATTTTTGTAGATCATTGGAATTTTAAGGAGATTAAAGCTTTTTGGTTCACATATATTGATCTCCTAACCCCGAGGTTAGTGGTTTGTGCCTTTATGTTGAAATTCCTTGAGTTTTGTGTAAAATTTTTCCCAATACCCTTGAACGGGGTATTGCACATTTACTGTTTTAGATATAATGTTTCTCTTCTATTCTAGTATTCTCGAGTATAAGTTAATTGTTTGTGAATAGGGTGAATTATTGTGCTTTCGATGTATTTCCCATGCATGTTTTGCATGTTTGGACCTTTTGGTCTTGATTGACTGTTAGGCTACTATTTACTTTCTCATGCCTAGTATTGTAGGATTATGTGACTATTGTTATGTTATGATGTAGTGTTATAGAATTCTATCCAAGTAGTTTTTGAGGATTACCTTCGATGTTACACGCTGCTAAACATTTTTGACTTACAAACGGCCGTGAGAACCTGTTGTATAGACCATAGAGAGAATGGACATTGAGGGCTTCTCTAGAGTGTCTTTATAATTTAAGATGTGAGACCACATGGGGAATTGATGCTGAGTGCTTCCTCAGAGTATCTGTAGTTCCTCGATGCATTCCACAAAGGGAATGTGATGTAAGTGATTCCATAGAGCGCCTTTAGTTACGATACGAGACTATAGGGGGAGTTTACGGTGAGTGCATCCTTAGAGAGTCTATGCTTAAGTTGAACCATGGGGGTTAGACTGAGTGTACTGCCCAGAGGGTTGCTTGTACTTGTTAGGTAGGACCTAAGGGGTTAGACTCAGAGTGCTTCCCAGAGGGTTACCTATTTGTTTACCTATTTTTTAGTTATTGATTGATACTAAATTGGGGATTGTTTACTATTGATCACATTCATATTTACTGTTTCCTACTTTTTCCTGGAATATACTCATTGACTGTTAGGCATGGATCTTGTGGTGGTTGCCTATTGGGATTAGTCACACACTCTGTTTGAGCCATGCTTTTGGGCCAAAAAAGATTATACTATTGTAGGTATAAATAAGGGAAAGCGCCCTGGTACTTCAGGTACCTGACATGCTATGGAGTTGGAGAGCATGGGACCAAGCTATAGCTTGTGATGCTAAAGAGTTTATCTACTTTATTTTTCACTTTGGTTTAGTTTTGTTGAATTCCAGCATTGTGACTTGTTTGGCTGTTTTCCTAGACATACGTATCATGCATCATTTTATATATGTTCTCCATTTTATACCCCCAGTTTTCAGTTTTATGTCATTATTAATGTTTCTGCTCTTGTATATATTTGTTTACTTCTATTGTGTACTTTTCCAATGAAGGCATAGTTTCCCCACTATCACACCCAAGGCCCTTGCTACTAGTCTGTAGCCTCTAGCATTTGGGAAAATGTGCTTGATGCCATGTGACCAATCGGGTACGGGGCGCCTCTGGGCGGCTTCCGAAACAAAGACGTTACAAAGTGGTATCAGAGGTATTTCTTTTATCTTGAATTACTGTTTGGAGCATTTATCCAGGGATAGGATAGAATAGGTACTTGGTAATAAGTTATGCCCTGGATTAGCTAACCTGTGTACAGGGAAAATCCAATCTACCTAGTTTATTTAAATTTTCTGGTTTTTCAAGACTACAGTTGATTTGATTTCACCTTGACCGATTCACATGATTTGTTCTATTATGGTTTATGTTATTGAGGTTCTATTTCTATCGCAACCCGATGAGATGAGGGTATTCCATCTCATTCATCATATAGGCACTTGCTAGAAATCACATGTCATGCAATAATTCCATGCCATTTAGGATGCATTAGAGACTGTATGTTGTTATGATAGATGTTGTGTAGAATATTCATGGTTTTGTGATAAATGCCTTGATAAAATACCTGATGTTTGATAAGGTATTGTTTGTGTAAGGTTTTATTTGAATGAATTCTAGAATTTGGTTATTGAGTTGTTATGAGCCCTCATGGATAGTAATTTGGTGGATCATTACTTTTTCTTCTTTTCTATAACATTTTTAAGAAGACAATATTTGATTTGCGGGGTGTATAGGCCCTCACGGATCATAATTTGGCACTTTCAGTGTCTATTTCAGTGTTTTCTGGGTTCTAGAGTAGTTTCAGAGGCTTACTATCTGGAGAAACCTAGAATACACACCGTTTAGTGTTAAGTACACACCATGTGTTCTTCTGATTAGGATGAAACTGCTTTTCTTAAGTACAATCAGTGTACTTTATGTACACGTCATGTAGTCTCTAACCATGTCATAGGCCATGTTGGAAGAGACACATGATGGGGAAAGTCTAGTGGGAACACGTCGTGTATCTGTCAGATACACTGTGTAGTGTCGACCCCGTGTCCGCCTGTGTAACCCACAACATGAATGGATAATACCTTAAGCAATTCACGCTGTGTGGGCGATGAACATGCTATGTAGTCTGACCTAGGTACCCAGCTGTGTCACAAACCACACAGGTCAGTGCAATCCTTTCACATACACGTCATGTCAACCTTGAACAAGCCTTGTCATGTGAGCTGTGTGTTAGGTCGTGTCACTAATAAAACAGGCCAGGTAAAACTTATATAGTACACGCCATGTCCATCTGGAACATGCCTTGTAGTCTTTCCTTAGGAGAGCCGTGTGGCTTAACTGTGTAGAAGGACTTGGGCAGGGGAAGAGGATTCAAGTACACGCCATGTATTAAGACAACACGCAGTGTGTTTGGGGTGTTACATGACTAGTTTATGCAGGAGTACACACCCATGTGAATGACTTAAGGGAACATGTTGTGTAGGAAGTGTACACGCCATGTAGTTATGTTTTGTAAGACTTTAATTTATTATTTGTCTTGTTACCTTCTTACAATCCTTGTTTTCAGTCTTTGATGACCTTGATCTAAATGTGTGTGCTGGACCAGGAAGAGTCATGCCACCGAGACGTCCTCCGGTTGGGCGCCAGTTGTCAAACGACTATCAGACACCAGACATGGTTGATCAGGGATTACCTGCAGATCCTCTAGTTGTGCCAGCCTTGGCACCTGCCGTTGTAACTAGCATAGGTGCGGTCGCACAGTTCAGGGAGGGATTTCTGAGGATGATGCAGACCATTCAGGGAGCACCACCTCCTGCCCCGTCGATGGCTGATTTGAAGTAGGTTTTCCAGCAGTAGCATCCTCCCACTTTCTCAGTGGACGGAGGACCCCAGGCTACAGAGTCATGGCTTGAATCCTTGTTGATTATCTTTGAGCATCTAGAGATGCCTCCATAGAGGAGGGTCCAACTCGCTACCTATATGCTTTGGGACTCCTCCAAGAGGTGGTTGTATGTGATCTCACAGGCGGGACGCCAGTAGGTCATGGCCTGGGATGAGTTTCATCACATATTTTATGACTACTTCTATCTAGAGACCTTGAGGGCTGATCAAGCTCAAGAGTTTATGAGTATGGAGTAGGCTACTCTGTCTGTTATGGATTATTTTTCCTGATTTACCGAGCTACAACACTTAACACCTTTTTCGGGAGGTGATCAGTTGTTCATATCAAGGAAGCTCGAGGATGGTCTGAGGCATGACATCCGATCATAGGTGAACATATTTTGGTTGACTTATATCACTTCTATCTCTAACCATCTGCTGATCACAGAGTGAAATCTGAGGGATTCCTAAGTTGTGTGCCAGGGTGGCTTGGCATCTGGTGTTAGCATCCCTCCTACTGACAGTAGGAAGTGCTGAATGGAGTCTTCATGTAGTGTTTCAAGGAGCTAACATACAAGGCCACACTGCCCGAGAGACACAGTGGAGTGCCGATCATGCAACAAGTTGGGTTATTTTCAGTGCTTCTATCAGATCCTTTCACCAGCAGTTGGTGACGAGGGTTCTTCTATGACTCCTAATTCTGGAGCAGCACTGCCAGTTTCTCACCCTTCTAGGAACTGGAGTTCTTCTAGCCGTTCAGGCCAAGGTGGAGGCCGTGGACGTGGTGGTCAGTCACCGGTCTTTCAGCGATATAAAATCAGATCAACTATGAGTGGTCAGGCAGGGTCACAGGGTCGCGGTATAGGAATGACTTATGCAGTGGAGCAGACCTAGCAGGAGCAGGATCCCAGAACATCTACCATTCGTGGAACGATCTTAGTAGCCTCAGTTTTTGCTTCTGCTCTTTTTGGTACAGGGGATTACCATAGCTTTATATCAGTTGCTGTCATGGAGAGCCTTGGTCTCTGAATCTTATCTTCTACTGATATATTGACACTAGGCACACTGTTTGGGACTATAATGGAAAGTGTATGTCAGTGTAAGGAGTTCCCTCTAGATGTTGGTGGGTGTCACTTCTTATGGGACCTCTATGTCCTGGAGATGACATGTTATGATGTCATTCTCGGAATGGATTGGCTAGTTCCCATCTAGGTAGTCGTCGACTGTTATCACCGAAGTGTTAGTTTCACATCACAAGTGGGCGTATCATTTCATCATAAGGAAAAGTGGGATATACAGGTGAACAGAGCAGGTCCAGAGCATCATGGGTTAGTAGGAGTTACAACTCATATTTCTTGTCCTTATCTGGATGATCAAGGGACTTCTTAGTTAGACTTTCCTCCTGTAGTAGATTGTTTCAGGGGTGTTTTTACAGTGGAATTTTCAGATTTTCCTCTGGACCGTGAGGTAGACTTTTCTGTTGATCTTGTGCCAGGAGTGGCACCAGTGTCCATTCCTCCTTATTAGATGGCTACAATTGAGTTGCAGGAGCTCAAGAAGTAGTTGGAGGAGTTGCAGGCCAAGGGTTTCATCTGACCTAGTACTTCTCCTTAGGGTTCGCCTATCCTGTTTGTGACGGAGACAGAAGTCACCCTCAGGCTTTGTGTGGATTATTGGATGTTGAACCCGTTGAAGTTCAAGAACCGATATTCCTTTCCAAAAATTGATGATCTCTTCGATCAGCTTCGAGGAGATCGGGTGTTCTAGATGATTGACTTGAGATCTGGTTATCATCTGTTGTGCGTTAGACCATCAGATATATCTCTCACAACCTTTTGGAGAAGGTATGGTCTATAAAAGTATATGGTCATAACGTTCAGCCTCACGAACACATCAGCAGATTTCATGGCACTGATGAATTGAGTGTTCCATCCATACTTGGATTCCTTCGTCATGGTCTTCATGGATGATATCTTGGTGTACTCTCACACTTGACATGACCATGCTAACCATCTTGATATCATTTTGAGTACACCGAGGGAGCATCAGTTATATGTTATGTTCTCAAAATTCCACTTTTTAATGGAACATATTCAATTCTTGGGTCATGTTATCTCAGAGACATGAGTTTTAGTAGACCAGGAGAAAGTGAGAGAAGTAGTTTCCTGGGAGCATCCGAAGAACTTCTTTGAGGTGTGGAGCTTTCTAGGGATATCTGGATACTATAGACGTTTTTACATGACTTTTCATGCTTAGCAGCACCACTGAAAAGTCTGACTAAAAAGGGTGTGAAGTTATTATGGTTAGATTCTTGTGAGCCAGCCTTTCAGGAGCTGAAAGGGTGGTTGACTTCATCACCGATTCTAGTATTTCCAGATTCGGGAAAGAGCTATAATGTTTACTGTTACGCTTCATGTATCGGGCTGGGAGATGTTCCTTTGCAGGGAGATTGAGTCGTTGCGTACAGGTCTCAGTAGTTGAGGCCACCTGAGAAGAATTACCCGACACACGATCTGGAGTTGGAAGCTGTTTTTCATTCCATACACTGTTAGAGACATTACCTTTTGGGAGAGAATTTTGTAGTTTTAATCAACCACAAGAGTCTCAAGTACATATTCATTCAGCATGATCTGAATTTGAGATAGCGCAGGTGGGTTGAGAACCTACAGTTATTTGACCCTATTCTTGGATGGACCATAGGCGAGGATGAGATATTGCGTTTCTAGGGGAGTGTATGGGTGACAATAGATATATATGAGTTGCTGATGTAGGATTTTCATTTCTCAGTTTGGGTAGTTCATCCCAGCGTCACCAAGATGTATCGTAATCTACACTATCAGTATTGGTGGCTAAGTATAAAGATGGATGTTGTTGGTTTCATCTTGAGGTGTTCCACTTGTCAGCAGGTGAAGGCAGAGCATCAACGACTAATAGAGATTTTACAGGAGTTACCCATTCCCGAGTAGAAGTGGAATGATGTCGGGAAGGACTTCGTGACCGGTTTTCCAAGGTCACCTCAGGGGAATGATGTAGTTTGGATTATCATTGATAGACTTACAAAGGTTTCTCACTTTTTCCGATCAAGGAGACCTTCATTGTTGAAGAGCTGGGATGGTTTTCAATCCATGATATTGTACTTCTGTATGGAGTTCCACACTCCACTGTTTCAGATAGGGATGTATGTTTTACTTCTCAGGTCTGGACGGGGACTTAGAAGGCTTTGGGTACATAGGTACTTTTGAGTACAACTTATCACCCATAGACAGATGTCTAGTTCGAGTATACAATTCAGGTTCTTGAGGACAGGCTCCATGCATGCATCCTAGATTTTGGAGGTTCTTAGGAGAAGCATATACATCTTGTGGAGTTTTCCTACAAAAATGGTTTTCATGCAACCATACAGATGGAACCTTATGAGGATTTGTATGATAGGACATGACGATCACCCTTGTGTTAGCTTGAGGCAGGAGAGGAATATTTTCTGGGAGGTCATCTTGTTCAGGAGACTACATAGTAGATAGAATAGATTCAGAAGAGGATGGATACTACACAGTATCGACAGAAGTCTTATGCTGATTAGTGGAGATGACCTTTGTAGTTTGAGTTCAGGGATCCGGTTTTCCTGTGTGTCACACCAAGGTTGGGACACAAGAGGATCATGAGACAGGGTATGCTTTCACTGAGGTACGTCCGACCATTTGAGGTGTTGGAGAGAATTGGGGTGGTTTCCTATTGGTTGTAGTTACCTCAGAGGTACTGGGATATGCCTGATGTTTTCCACATTTTTCATCTTCTGTGTTACTTTTCAGACCCGTCTCATGTCTTTCCACCCGAGTAGGTTGAGTTGGAAGAGGATGCGTCATTCTAAGAAATCCTACCCGAATTTTTGATCACAGTACAAAGGTTCTCCATGGAATGTCTATTCATTTGGTGTGGGTGCTTTGGCAGCACTGGTGAGTACAGGATGAGACTTGGGGGAGGGAGGCAGACATGTGATAATAGTGGCCGGAGCTGTTCTGGGTTTCTTCTTCTACGCCTCCTTACTAGGGAAATTCAGGGACAAGTTTTTTTAAGGGGGGATTTTTTAAGAACCCAGATATTCTTTTCAAGTATGTTTTTCTTTTGTTTTTGTAGTTTTTGAAAAAAGGAGAGTTTCTGAAATTTTTTGAAGTACACGCCGTGTACTTTGTGAGTACACGCTATGTACTGAGTTTCCATAGGAGGTTTTGTACTGGCTGTGACAAGGACACACACATTGTCATGTGGGGTGATGTGGAGGCTGCCTAAAGCAGAGTACAGAAAAGGAAAGTACACGCTGTGTACTTTAAAAGTACAAGCCATGTACCTTTTTTGATTAAATGCACCAGGGATACATATGACAGACAGAACTGACTTCTTATAGGTCTGGTTCATCCCAGAGAACGGGTATATCCCCAGATCTTCAACGAGCCCCTGAGCCTCTGTCCATCCTCCGAATCGAACACCGTCAGTTGCGTTGGAATCACATCATTGAATTCTCTCTTCTACTAGAGCCTCATTTTAAGATTCCTTCTTCTCTTCCATGTTATTGTGGGTTGAAAATTTTAGAATTTTTTGTAGATATCCGGTGTTATAAAGAGATTCAAGCTTCGAGGTTCAAGTATATTGATCTCCTAACCTTGAGGTTGGTGGTTTCTGCATCTCTATTGAAATTCCTTGAGTTTCATGTGACAATTTTCCCAATACCCTTGAACAGGGTGTTGCGTGTTTACCGTTTTCGCCCTAATGTTTCTCTAGTATGCTGGTATGCCTGAGTATATGTTCGTTGATTGTTAATAGGGTGAATTTTTGTGATTTGTATGTATTCCCATGGATGTTTTTCCTGTTTGGACCTTTGTCTTCAATGCCTATTAGGCTGCTATTTACTTTCCCATGCTTGGTATTGTAGGATAGTGTGACTGTTGTTATATTATTCTATAGTGCTGTAGAATGCTATCCAAGTAGTTCATGAGGTTTACCTTGGCTGTTAAACGCAACTACACTTGATTTACTTACATAGCGCCGTGAGAACCCAATGTATAGACCATAGGGAGAATGGACATTGAGGGCTTTTCCAGAGTGTCATTATAATTTATGATGCGAGACCACATGGGGAATTGACATTGAGTTCTTCCTCAGAGTGTCTGTAGTACCTCGACATGAGCCAAAAAATGGAATGGGACGTAATTTCTTCCCTAAAGCACCTTTAGTTATGATACAAGACTATTGGGGAAATTAATGGTGAGTGCTTTCTTAGAGAGTCTATGATTATGTTGAATTAGGTGGGTTAGACTGAGTGTACTGCCTAGAGGGTTTCTTGTACTTGTTTGGTAGGACCATAGGGGTTAGACTTAGAATTCTTCTTAGAGGGTTACCTATTTGTTTTCCTGTTTGTTAGTTATTTCATGATACTGAACTTTGGATTTTTTATTGTTGAGAACCTTCCTGTTTACTGTTTCCTAATTTTACCTGCCATATACTCATTCAATGTTAGGCATAATTCTCATGGTGGTTTCCTACTAGGATTAGACTCGCAACCTATTCAGGACATGCTTTTGGGCCCAAGCAAATTATATTGTTGTAGGAATAGATAAGGGCAAGCACCCTACTACTTCAGGTACCTGACTTGCTGTGGACCTGGAGAGCATGGGGCCAAGCTATGACTTGCGATACTTTGGAGTATATGTAATTAATTTTTCACTTTGGTTTAGTTTATGTTTAATTAAAGCATTGTGAGTTGTTTGTTTTTTTCCTAGAAATATGTATCATGCATCATTTTATATATGTTCTCTAGTTTATACCCACAGTTTTCTGTTGTATGTCATTATTATTATTTACACTCTTGTATATATTAGTTTAATTCCGCTATGTGATCTACCAATGAGGGTATAGTTTCCCCACTATCACACCCAAGGCCCTCGCTGCTAGTCAGCAGCCTCTGGCATTTCGGGAAATGCGCTTGAGTCCATGTGACCAATCGAGTATGGGGCGCCTCTTGGCGGATTCCGGAACTGGGCCGTTACATATCCCACCTCCTTCATGGCCACCAGAACTACAAAAACACACAAAAATACCTCTAGGTGGATCCACGATTAATAAACCACTAGTATTGGTGGATATAATGCATCACCACCTTTTTAATAGACAACAGTATCATGTAGTAGCCTCTAAATCACCAGATTACCTCGGGGGACACAACAAATCACATGGTGTCTCCCTTCCATGAAGAAAATTCATTGACTATGGGCATAGTTCATCACCAGGATTCTCATGTTTAATAAACTCTATAATGTATGGATCCAAATGAATACTAGAAAATATCAGACCACTACTATTCTCTATTTTCTCCTGGTGCATTTGATCAAAATCCCCATCAAGGTCAACTCATTACTAGACTCTTTTAATGCATGCATTGGCACTTTTATACTCAAATAATAAACCAAAAAGTTTCCTTTTTCATGGGGTATAAACTATATCTAGGTCTTACCCCACAAGTACTACTTCCAATGATGTTTCCTCAAGTTGAAATATTTCTGGGATAAAATTTACACTAAGATATTATGACTAGAATATACCACAAATTTATCCCCCAGGAGATTATGGAGCAATGTTTTCAAAGCATGCATCCCTGCTTCCTAGTCAAATTAATGGTTTGGAAAATTATTTTCATGTGGTCAAAGTTCGAGAGAGCTGTAGGCCATCGCATGGTCATTATGCATGAGCACACACGAGAGACCCATACCTACGACATCAAAATAAACTACATAGCCCTTTAAAAATTCTAGAAATATCAAGAAAGATGAAGTAGTCAACTACAACTTTTTCTACATAAAGGTCACTTGGAATTTTGGCCCCCATTTAAAAATCACCCCTTTCAGGGTAAGATAGGTCATGTTCTAAGCAAGATAAGAGAAATCCCAAAAAAATGCCTGAAATATCTATCCATTCCTAGAAATATTTTGATTTCAAAATCAATACGGAGTTTTTCCCATGTTATGAATCCACTAAAATTCTCGATGTCCACTAAAACCCCTTTTATTGAGATCACATGGCCCATGAGCATTACCTCTCTATTTGAGAAGGTACATTTTGAAAGATTAGAATAATGGTGAAGGACATGAAGGGTTCTGAGAACAATTCTCAAATGTCACTCATGATCCAGCTTAGATTCGTGATTAATTAAGCTATCATCCATGAATACCAAGACAAAATAATTTAGATTGTAATAGATGACATTGTTCATAAGAACAATAATGACTTTTAGAGTATTCATCAACCTAATAGGTATGAACAAGTTCTCAAAATGGTCGTACATACTTCGAAAAGGCATTTTCAGGACATCTTACTCTTTCATTTAGACTTAGTGGTAACCAGAATGAAAATCTATCTTAGAAATCCACCTTTCCCATTTTAGATAACCAAAAAAGTCATCAATATGGGTTAAGGGATGATTTTTTCTAATGGTTTCCTTGTTCAACTTCCAGTAATTGATACACAGTTGGAGAGACCCATTGGAATTCTTTATAAACAACATGAGTGTGGACAAAGGAGAGACAGTTACGTAGATGAATACATTAGGTTTAAAATCGTCCAGATGTACCTTTAATTCCCACAAGTCATTGGGGGCCATACTGTATACGGGAAGAGATATCAGCTATCTTCCCAATGACAAAATATTTAGAGAACTCAACGACCCACTTCTAATACAGTCCTAAAAAGTCTTCTGAAAATAAATCTATAAACTTATACACCATAGAAGTTAATCCACCCTTAGTAACACCACCATAGTCATCCAACATAAGTGATGATAACTGAAAAGAAATATTTTCCATTTTTTTAAGTGGAGGTCCCGCACGACCTGACCGAGGATCCCATTACATATGAATGACTTTGTACTCCCATCAGGTTCCAAAAAATTCACCCACCATCTATAAAAATTGATATGAAACTAAAATTGAACCATCCAATCCATGCATTGGATTATATCAAATTAGTCTATATCCAAGACCATGAAATCCCATTCCAACTTAAACCCTTATAGAGTGAGTGCAGAAGATGGACACATAATTCCCTTCTACAACTTTTTACCAAGACGCGTTGCCAAGTCCATCTCATATGACATGAGCTTAGATGGAAAACTAGAAAAGATAATATGATGTCAAAAGATAAACAAAACAAATGCACTAGTATCAAACAAAATAGTATCTATAGACGATGAAATAAAAATAGTACCTCGAACTATTTAAATCCTTGCATTCAGTTTCATTAGTTCTTGGTCCACATCCTAGAGATTCATTGTCCTTACATGGGTCTAAGTGTGACCAATGACCTATAGATCTTACCTAAATTAACTCTAATAGGAATAGGTCCTAGTCCTATTTCCATGACCACTGAATCAGGATCCCACAATCCTAGATGGCTCTGACTAAGCTGACATCCCTTTTGAATATACATATAATGCAAAACTCTATCATGGAAACATAACTTTGAAAAAACCCTACAAGTTCCCCATAGATCCAAATCGATGGCATGTTTTGGGAGGATATGTACATGTAGGTCATATGAGTCCTTACACCATGCACCAATAAAAAAACAGACCCAAAATCAAAACCCATAGATGAAGACTTCAAGGAAGGATGACCCGAACTACCACCTCCCTTCATCCCCTGCACATCCCAATTCCTCTTTTTCACAAATAAAATGCCACTACCCATTGCCAACATAGTCCTAGAGGAACCATACATTCGCTTATAATAAATATTTACCATACAATAATATTCAACCACTTTATTATAAGCATTCATCTTAAAAATAAAGACCAGAGGATATAACTCTAACCACAATCCCATCTTGAACCTCTGAGCCTTAATATACTCATTGGGAATGATTTTGGGTTTGTCCTGATCTAGCTCAGTAAATCAATTGGAATAATCCATCACTAACTAGTCCCCCTAAACATGATCCATAAACTCCCAAGATCAGGAAAATTCAAAGACCTCATAACAGAACTTTTCAATGAAAAAACCTTAAAATCATTCCAATTCATCTCCTTGTGATTTTCAGCTTTCACCACTGTGTCCCACCACGTACAACAAGCACCATGAAGAAAAGGGGAATTACATTTCACCCTGAAATCCTCAAAATTATTCAAAAAATAAAAAATTCCTTCTATCATAGAAATCCACTCATCTAATTCCTAAGGTTATAAATTTCCCCTAAAAGAAGGAGGTTTGTTCTTAAGGACCTCATGGGATTCATCCTTTATAGGACTTGGTTCATCTTCTCTATCAAGAGTAGGCCTTGAACCCACTCACAAAGCATAGATATAACAATCCAAATATTTCACAAATCATTGATCAATTAGCGAGGGGAAATATTTTTTGCCTCTTCCTATTGTTTCACAAGAATTCTTTGGGGAGGAATCTTGCTACAAGAAGAAATAACCACAAGAAAAACCATCAAAAATACTATTCTGGAAAATATTTCAGCAATAAGATCAAAATACCGATATTCAACAAATAAAACATAACCAAATCCATCATAATAACAATCCAAAAAACCGAAACACTCCACCAAAACTAGGGTCCATATACATTATAAATATTGTATGTCTCAATGGAGGATAAGTCAAACAATGTACCAACATCCCAAGGTGACTTAAGATCTATCATGAGGTGTGCTGTTCGGACACACTAAACCCAACTAGAACCTCAATACCCAATATTCCTAGATCTTTTATATCTAGAATCGTCGCAAATATCATAAACCAAAATAGAATGACATGCTATATTACAATTATTATCATGAACCTAGCCGGGATGACCTCCAAAATAGTGCCCAACTCGATCCGTGGCATGGACCAAAAGGAATTACCGATCCCAACAGGATAGAAAGTAGTTACCAAGTATAAAAAAATAGTTTGGGAACAATTTCACTAGATTATATAAACACAAAAATCATCTATAATCAATAAACCAAAAATCAAAAAACATAACCATACATGAAATAAAAAAATTTAGATTAAAGTTTACAGCTTTAATTAATAACACAAAAAGGTCTACAACAATATAGGGGAAAATGTCACTATCCTGAAAACCACTATATGATATGAGGAGCATCTCCCTCAATGTACCACCACAACACTTATAGGGGAAGACCTCAATCATCTAGAATAACCATCTCTGAACATATTTATTTTATGTATATTAATTATAACAAAGTGTACTTACACCCAAAGGTGTAAGTAGGGTGTGATCCAAAGCCTAGTGGGATGAAACCCAACAAAACTGATTCCCTGCTATAAACAATTTAAGATAAATAAACTAGAATTTTTTGTAAAGGAAAAACTAGAAACAATTTTCTCTAGATTTTTTAAAAATAAAACATTCATGCTTTTTAAATAACTGAAAAAATATACTATATTCTGATGGTAACTATAATATCATAAAATATAACTAAGTCATGGGAAAAATCTATAGGTACTATCAAACAATGGGGTACTAGGTACATCAAATCTCAGTAAAAATTGGGTTTACAACCATGAACAATAAATTACTCATTACCAAGTCACTAGGAGGGGAAACCCCAAAGGAATAGTGGTCTCCAATCATCATTATCATTTAGTTGGTGTTGTATCATCAATAATTCTAGATGAATTTATGATAAACTGCTTCCTAGAAAAATATATTACTAGTCCTAGTCCACCCACCAATATACACATTTTTCCCTTTGCGCTCCATTACCATTCCACATGTCACATGAAAAATCACTTTCATATAAATATATGCCTAACTAGGCTTGAAAAATAACCACCTTCATGAAAAAAAACTTGTAGATCCAAACATACACTATAACCATTATAAAACATGTTCCACACTACTTTTATAATTTATTAAACATGTTTCATAATTTATAAAACATATTCAAGTTTAGAACAAGAGTTCACACACTAGAAATACATCCAATTTATTTTAGAAATACCATTTTTACACTATATATATAATAAATCTATTAAAAACTATTCAAACCACACAAATAATTCACAGAACACATTTAAACAATCATGAATGTATATAAAAATCATGAAATAATGTTTAAGCATAGAACCACCTACCTTTAGGAAAGAAACATCCAGAAAATTGTGAAAAATCACAATCTCACCTCAAAGGAACCCTATAAAAGAAAAATTAAACCATAAACACCAATATTGAACCCTAAAAATTTAGGTCTAATCCTAGAATAGACAAGTAACCCACTGGGGATGAGAAAACTCAAATAAATGATAAGGAAAATCTAGAAAAGTTGAAAAAACTAAGAGAAGAGGAGACCTAATTGAGAAATATTGAAGGTAAAAAGGAGAAAAAACACCAAATTAATCACCAAAATAGATCCCATGGGAGATTATAGGAAGGGGGCTGCATGGTTGGAGCATAAATCCGAATTGGGGGATGCTTTTTGGTGTTTTGGTATTAAATTTGAATGAGCAATGTTTCAGAAATTTCCAATTTTTAATGTCCTGGATAGGTGCATGGTTTTCCCTCATAGTTTTCCAAACCATGTAGCTACCATGTGGTTACCACTATCTATAAGGGACTTGTCACATAGTTTGAAAAACCTTGTTCCAACTGTGTAATTCATCTCTGTCAAAAATTGACACCTTTGGTGCATATTTTTTTGCGCATGGTGCATAGTTTCTCCTACCTATGCACAAGCTTTGTTCTACCCCTTTCCAAAGCCAAATTTTCAATTTTTCTCATGAAACTCAATGTAAACACAATGGAAAAATGATTGACTGAAAATAAATTGAAAAATAAATCCAAAGGAAATATGAGTTGGGGTATAGAATGTGTCATTAGATATGGGATTTATATGAATGTCACTCCCTTTGTACCTTATAATGATATAATCCAAACAAAAATCTAATTCCTATTTATCCTTGATGAAGTGGTATTATATATATATATGTTATAACCAAGGGTGATAAATTAGTTTTTTGATATATTCATTATAATTTTTCTATTATGAACAATAACAGAAGTAAAATATACTCTGACATTATTGTCATGTATTTGATTGTTTATCCACATCAATTGTGTTGATTATTGGAATACTACAGAATATTTATATTTTTTCACATCTATAGTAATAGATGAATTCATATTTTAATGGTAATATACTCACATTCCTATAAGAATGAATCCACTAATGAACGTAGGATTTTTCTCATCGATGTATCCAACACAATCTACCTCAATATAACTATAAAACTATAAATTCAAATATCTTTGTTAAACTAATACATAATGAATTATAACTTTTATATACTTTGGAAATATTTTTTTTGAAATTAAATTAAATTTCATTGAATTAGTTTGTAATAATACACATAAATTTACAATATACATAATGTCTGGCGGATATGATCTCCATTACAGTAGGCTTCTAATTGCTCTTCTATATTCCTTATGATTCAAAAAATTTCCGTCACTATATTTATATATTTTTTCTCATTGTTATTAGTTCTAACATATCTAATTAATATTTAACACTAAACCACATTGGCAACTCATTTTTAAATTTTTCTTATTGTAATAGAATAAATCTTTTTATCTATCTAACTACAAATCCAAAGAAAAAAAATTAACGCATTGAGAAGTAACATCTATAGTTTTTTTCACCTAGGTAAGAAAATTATTCACACATATCATGTTCATCTATATCAAATATAATACCATCAAAAGAAACAATTAAAATAAGTTAATTTGTGTTATTTAATTTAATATATAGGTTCTTTTCCACTTTTCCATCTCCAAACTCCATGCATCTCAAACAAAAATAAAGATAACAATATTATGATTTGAGATCATTCATTAAATCATATAAATCTTTTTTTCAAACATCTATTATATTTATCATGAAACAATCAATTAAATTAAAATTTAAAACGTTCCATTAATAATAAAAATGGAGAAAACTAAAATTACATCCATTTTTTAAAAAATTATATTATTTGGGATGAAAATTTAATAAATTTATAAATTTCTTCTAATTTTTAAACTGTTGTAAATGTTTCATAAAATTAAATACATACACTAGTATACAATCCTTTCAACTAAATATTTATTTATTTATTGTACCCCTTCAAATTTAACATGTTGAAAAATACAAATTTTTGGAATCATATTTTTTCCTAGAGCTAAATTTTTATCTCCCAAGTATCGTTATTATAATTTTTATCATGATAATAAATCATATATTTTATCCCATCTCTTTTCTATTGAACATATTCAATAATATTTTATTCAAATTGAGAATATATCCTAGTGTGACATTTCCCTTGGTGTTTAGTGAGTTTGTAGACTAACTTCTCAATGAAAAAATAACATTTTAAGGTGGAATGTGATTATTTTAGTTTAAAATGAGTTCACATAGAAACACTCTTATCATATATATAAAAATTAGAAAAAGAACCAACTCCATCTTTATTTAATCTATAACCATCATTATCATGTATATAAATATTTCTTAACAAACATGTCACTTCAATATCATATTGGATATCAAGTTAACTTCTATATTTTGGTTTATCTTCAATTATCTTAAAATAAATTTCATAAATGATCTTTTTGAGATTTTTTATAAGAGTGTTAAATTTTCCATATAGAGTGTTTCTATAATATATGTCATCATAAACTCACCCATTAAATTTACAGTGAGGTTTACTCATTAATTTAATCACACAAGGTATTCCAAAACACATAAAATTTTTCAAAATGAGAATATTTTTGAGCTATTTATCATAAAAAATCATATAAGAATATACCACAAGAGTTTTCTATTCTTAATTTATGTTATAGTGGGAAGAAATTTCATCCAAAAAATATCAAGGTTTCTTGATTAATTAGAAATGTACTTTACATATATTCTATGATTATTTTGTTTTACCTTATAGAATAGACCTATTATAGGCGTATCCCCCAGGATATTAATCCTTGTTCCCACAGATAAGACCTATCCAACAATGTTTCAGGTGTTTCCAATATCTAAAAGGTATGATGCCGATAATAGATATGTAGTTTTGTTGTATCCAACATTGAGTTCATATATGAGCCCGTATACATGTTTTAATCATTTAATTTGTATCACCCTATAGACACCATGCCACCTGAAATATCATATACATTAACCCATTGGAATGACTAGGGAGACTTAAAATCAATACCTCCCCTTGAACGCATTCAGTGAGCATAGTGGGTAACCACTCAACCAACTCCCATAGTCATATCCACTAATATTGTATTTTGTACTGAATTATACCTATATTTAAGAAATATACTTTCTATTTAATATTCACTACTTCTCATGTAATTACTCTCATTTTTTTGGATTATTCCATCAAATATTTCTATGTATATATCTTCATTTTTCCTCAAATTCGATTTGGTTTTTAGGTGTGTCTGGAACCATGAATTAATTTATTAAAAATATTAATATATTTTAAAACACATGCATACATTGTTTCATTATAAATAGAGTTTCCATTACCTGGGACCTTATATGGGAAATCCAAGAACATGGATAATTCCATAATATGGTTTTTAACATAGGTGAAACCTATGGTTTTTAGAATCATATTTTCAATGGGAGGTGACCATTAGTGAGTTCATCTAACAAAATAAATAAATAAATTATAATTTCCATTAAATTGATAAAAATAATTGTCCCTTATAAACATGTAGTTATGTAAAATCACATGGCATAACCACATAAACTAGGGGGATTTGATAGGAGGTGTAGAGTTCTTCATTAGCATTAGAAAACCCAAGGGTACAAATCGATGAACAAATTGAGGTGGACCTTAATACAAATGATGAACATAACAGATCTTATCCTTCATCAATAGTGAAAAAATTCTCCTACAATGAAAAATTAATATATAATAAATGTAGGAATTATTATAATATGGTTCCTTCTGTTTTCAATTTTTGAAGAAGGATTTTTTAATATATTCTTAATTTAACTTCGATCCCATGAATCAGAAAAACCAGATTAAATATTTTTGAAGCCCAATTATTATTATTTTTTCATTTTTAGATGCTTCACCCATTCATTCCCCATATTATGATATTTTTAAATGACCACATCATCCATGTATGTATTTACCTCATTATTATTTTTCCCCAAATGTTCATCACATTCTTCGCAGTTGTCCCATGAGATCATGTTTTGACATTACCAAAGAGGGAACAAGCCCGATCGAACCACCAAATTTATGGTGGTACCCTAAAAAACTAAATATAGATGGTTTTCAAATGTTCAATCTTCTATACAAAATGAGGCCGATGGATCTGTGGATTTGAGATTTTGTGTAGAGAAAAGAGGTATTATAGGAGGTGTGGTGGCTACGCATGGGGGATAGGATTTCTGATTTCCAACCACCAGAGAAAGAATATCAGTTTTTGGAGATGAAACATCAATTTAGGGATTTAGGAACTAAGGATTGTGGTGGAAATAGTGGAACTAGAACCCATATGAAGACTAGGGTTTAATACCTATGAGAAACCTAAGTACACAATGTGTAGACTTAAAGAACACACACTATGTAGGGCCCCAGTTGTAGGGACTATAGTTTCAGGTGAACATTAAGATCATATTTCATGTTTGTACCATACATTCCATATTAAACAATGTTTGTGGATTTGTGTATACTGTACATGTTCTTGGGAATGTGAACAACCAGACACATGGGCATGACCAGAGTACATGGGCAAGATCACGTACTCAGACAAGACCAGTGTATACAAGAATGAATAGTATACATGGGAATGGGATGTGAGGACATGCGTAGGCCTTGTATGGTTGATACACTCCATGTGATACCTTTAAATACCACATAGAATGATAGGGCTACACAATTTAGGTATATGGGAGAACCCTCATAGCTAAAAAGGTGTGGTAACATGCCATGTGACCCCACATAAATGTCATGTAATTATGTCAAGAACTTCTTCCTTCCATATATTATTCTATAAGACTCAAATTTAGTCCAACGAGAAGCCTTTCCTGAGTGTTTTTTCAAATTGGTAGTAATTTTAGACTTCATTGTGGTATTAAATATATTATTTTAGGTGTTATGAGTGTGATAATACTTTAGTAAACACTTGAATGATGGAGAAGATTGGGTAGGGTCATCAGATATATGATGGGGTCAGTACTCCCATTTCACACCAGGGAATGTGTCCCTATACAAATTATATTGGTTGGGTCAATACTCCCCCAGGATACAACAAGGTTTGCTTCCTAAATCTATTGAGTGGTACTCCCCCATTACCGAGCATTTATGGTGAGTGTGTCCTCCACAGGAGTGAGTCCTCCTTTGGTTGTGGAGTGCAATTGTGAAGAGTAGACCCATCCACTTAGGCTCTTTTGTGTCTTAATGTGTTATTGGGAATTATGGATATAAAATTAAAGATATAGGAAGACACATCGTTCATGGCTAAGTCGTAGAGATGGATATCCCCTTTCCCTATTTCCTAGGTTTCTTTATGATCATATATGTAGGGTTTCATATCCCTCTTATCATGGGTTGAGATGATTTTAATTGTATCATTTAATTTCTCCCCTTATCAAGGTTCCCCACTCAGTATTTATATAGTCGTCCCCCAAGTGATTTTACCACACATGTCATGTCTTATGTAGATGATAGAAGGATCTACAGTGTCATTGGTGGAGCATATTGATATTTTGGTTCATTCGGTATGTATTGTGGTTATACATAGAGATAAGGATTTGAAACCTCATTAGTTATCATTTTTAATGTTTTTTAGGTTGGTACTTCATTTCTAGTTAGTAATGTATTTTTACCTTATACTATTTGTTTTTATGTTGTCATACACTGATGTATTATTTATACGTTATTGCATGCATGGTTATACTCTAGATGTTGTAGTATTATATTTTTCAATTTTATTTTGAATAGAGAGTCTTTAGTTTGTACACATAGGTACTTTAGAACAAGGCCCCATATTTTTCTTTATGCCCGCTCAAAAATTTTATCTATCACCTAGCCTAGTGGAGGAATGCTTGGGGTCGTCACACCCGGATTTTCACGAGATAGGTGGGCCTTGGTGGGTCAGGTTGTGAAAAAGTTGTATCAAGGGTGGTTCATCCGTGGGTTCATTTTTGGAGTTGGAACCATGGTGAGGATTGTTTGGGAGATCAGGGAAATTTTAATAGAGTTTCTTGAGGGTGTATTTAAATCATACAAATCCAATGTTGGGGTGATAACCAACATATCTATTGAAAAGGACTCTGACTACCCTGTTGTCAACATATCATACTGAGACATCAGTTCTAAGAAAAAAATGATACATGCATCTTATAGGATTTATTCCTTTGACTAACCTTCTTGAGTTAGTTACCCATATATATGTTCATTCAACCATAATACATCTTGATGAATTTCCCGATTCTTCCATGAAGACATCCATCTAGGATAATGATATAGGATTCTGATGATGATAAGTTGAGTGATGAGGCTTTAGTTCATGGGACATCTCACAATGTTATTCCCCCCAAAAATAGGGATCAATGACATTACCATTTGATCCATAGATAGACCTAATTGGGAAGGGTGATGTTGTAGATAGGGTTAACATTTTACGTGACTTCCAACATGAAAGACCACTAAGGTTAAACTATTCTCCAAAACCTCAAGAAGCATATGATTGGCTTGAGTTGGTGATCCGAGACATATGGATTGTTTAAAATCTAACTGAATAGATGATTGTGGTTTCTTCCATCCTTCTTCATGGTGAAGATGGGAACAGGTGGAGTCTGATGACCCAAACACATGATGAGGAAACACTACCATGGTTATAATTCCTGTGGCTATTTCGTAATTAGTATTTCCATTCATTATAGTGATTTGTGTGGATTTAAGAGATTCTTGATATTTAGAAGGATTATATGGAAGTTTATGAGTATGATACAAGGTTCAGTGAAATCACACATTACTCCCTTGATATGGTATGAGATATATATTTATAGTCATGGATGTTTGAGAATGGTATCCATAGAGAAATATATACTAGAATTGTCTCCTTATGAACTCGTATATATGCTAGAGTGATACAACAGGGTTTAGAGATAGATAAATTTATAAAAGATGGATTTAGGTGGATAGATCGGATAGTGGCCATCATGGGGATAATTAAGGCACAACATAAAGTAGGATATAGATATTAGGGTTTCAGCATAGTAGGAATACTCTTTCTAGGACTCATACACTTGAATCTACAACCTAGGAATCTTATAGGGGATCCAGTTATCCATGAGAGGGATGATTTTTTTCTTGTGATAGAAAAGGTCACATGGATTGTGATTGATTAACAAGATGCACAGATGAGAGTAGGAAGACAATGGATGAACCACCATGATAGGGACAATGTTGTGATTATGTATCTCTCAATCATGGTCAAGGTGGACCCTAGGGATGGTATATTAGTAAAGGAGCAGGTGAAGCTTTATAGGGAGGACCTACTAGTTGAGGGAGACACTACGGGATACTTTATTTAACACCACTTGTTTTCCCATTCTAGGCTAAGATATTTAGCAGCTGAGGCCATGGTAAACTACATGTTATAGAGGGATATGTCCAGGAAGCTTACATGATGATTCGAGGAAAACTATGTGTCTTTTGTACTCTTTATCTAGTACTTGTAGACATACTCATGAGTAATTCATTTATATCCATAACCCTATTGTGAGTTATGTATCTACCCATTGAGAACATATTTCAACTTCTTTTTCTAGAGGTTCCAATTGGGTGTGATTTTTCAATATTGCATTTTTGATGATATTTTATAACGGTTCTAGGTGGGGAGAGTTTCTTATGGGACCTATTAGACGTCATGATGAATCCATATGATTTTATATTTGGTATAGACTAATTGTCCCTAGTTTAGTCCCATATTGACATTCATTGAAGAGGAGTTTAATTCCTTTTTCTAGATGTGATGATATTCTCAATTGTGGTCAAGAGATATTTCATGGATGACTGAGTGGGTCTTTCAAGCTAGAAGATGCAACCCATCACCCATTAGTTAGTAAGTTTATCCCTTTGTGTAGTGAGATATATAGGCATCTGGATTCCTTCGGTAATGAAATATTATATGGATTTCTTCTCTGAATATGTTCTAGGACTACATCCATAGTGGGAGATGGACTTCTACATTGACGTTTACCCCGATACTAAACCACTATCTTTTACAACATATCAAATGTACCCTACTTATCTATTGGAGTATACAGTAAAGTTAGAGGACTGCCAAGAGAAGGGTTTTATCAAACATATTTTTTCCACTAAACAACTCCATTTTTATTTTTGAAAAAGGGGGATTGGATCTTGAGGTTTTCTATTAATTATCATCACCTGAATCAAGAAATTAAATAGAAAAAGTACCCCTAACTGAGTATATATGAACTATTCGACTAGTTGAGAGGTTTGAATTATTTGTCGAATATTGTTCTCAATTTTGGGAACCACCAGTTTATGGTTCTCGAGGATGATATTCTGAAGATGACATTTTGTTGTCTCTCTAGATACTATTATTTACTAGTGATGCCTTTTGGTGTGGAGAATGTCCCCATTGTGTTTTTGGATCTTATAGATCATATCTACCATCCACACATGGATTTATTTTTTGATTGTATTTATTCATTATATATTCATTTTCCTTGCATAAAAATAGGATCATGAAGAGAATTTGAGAATGGTCGAAAAATTACATTGGGAGCACTATATTCATACTGATTTCTTAATGTTCCAGTTTTGGATCCAAGGCGTTCAATTATTGGGGAATGTCATCTCTAACCATGATTTATAAAGAGACCCTATAATGATTAATGTAGTTATTAATTGAGTTCCACCCGAGGGCATAATAGCAGTGTAGAGTTTTCTTATAATGGGGGTGTACTATATTAGATCTATAGAAGGATTCACTAGGATTGTAGACTCTTTTATTTACTTGAAAAAGAAAGTGAAACCATTTATCTTGATTAAGAAGTGTCAAGGAGAATTCAAGGAGATAAGGCTGAGGTTGACCGATGAGCCTATGTTGAGATTATCGGAGGAGGGAATTTCATTCATAATGTTTTACAGTGCCTCTAGAGCTGGGGTTATTGTATATTAATGTGTAGGCAAGTAGAGATCACATATAGAGTGAGGCAGTTGAGACCCCATGATAAAAACTATGTGAATCCTTACCAACACTTAGAAATGATAGTAATTGATTTGAATATATGGAGCCATTATCTACAGTGATAGTGCTTTGTTGTATACTCACACAACTAGAGTCTAGGGTAAATATTCCCATATAGATATTTTAACATTGAGAGAGTCTATACTCCTTGGAAGGGAATCATGGTGGAAGATGTTGTGATCAAGAATTCATGTTTCCACTTATTGGAGGAGGCATCTAAGGAATTGGATTTGTTGCAGCTGCCCCTAGTAGAGGAGTGAGCTATAATTTTTTAGCCTATATTGGTGACTCATATTCTTCTTCAACATGTGATAGAGGATCATTTTAGATAAATAAACTATAAGGTTTTACATTACCCATTATCCTTAGAGTATTCACTTGATTTATTTTATGAAGGAGGGGAGCATACTATCCTTTTTCGAGATTAATGATGGTTCCAATAATGTTGTGTGAGGAGGTGATTATGGAGTTTCACACTCCCCCTAAGCTATACATCTCAATGCGTCCTTTAATATTAGTTATTTGGGATGTTATGATGTAAATAATTGATTATTGTTTTTCTTAGTGTCTTAAATTTCAGTAGGTAAAGGATGGTGATTAGGTTTTGGTAGGTTTAATACAACCTTCTGAGACCCTAGAGTGGAAATTGGTTGAAATATATATAGAATTCTATATGGTTCTTACATGGATAACATGTGTCCATAATGAAATAAAAGTAATTATTGAATGAGTTAATATGTCAGTAACTATTATTTCAACCAATGTACATAGTTTGGTTGAGATTTTTGGGTAGTTGTATGAGTAGTTGATCATTTTGATTCATTGGGAAACGTCAATGATTTTTTCCGATAATGATTCTAGGATCATATCATGGTTATAGAGAGGCATTCAGGAGGCCTTCAGGACCCAGTTTAGACGAGTAAAACATTTCACCCATAAATATATGGGAAGACTGAGCAAACTATATTAGTTTTGGAAGATATGTTGAGATCCTACATGTTATAAATTGGTTATAGTTTGGAGAATCATATTCAATTGATAGATTTTTATTATAATAATTGTATCACTATAATATTGGAAGGAAACCTTTGTAGACCCTATAAGAGAGACCATGTAGGTCATCACAACACTATATTGAGATTGGAAATATATATTGTTGGGCCATAGGTGGTGCATTTGACAACATAGAAGGTTTAAGTGATCCTTTAACGTATAAGGATTTTCTAGGGAAGATAGATGTCTTATGAAGATTGATATCATATGACTTTGGAGACCTAGGAGGTAGACTATATTATAATAATTGTCCCCTAACCATAATGATAGTGGAGGTGTGCATGAGAAATAATTCTATCCCCAAGGTTTATTGGTATATTTAATATCCTACATATAGTTATCAAGGTTTATTAATACCTATCTTTTCCCCCATAATTGGATATAGTGTATGGAATCTTCCATGTGTTACAATTGAAGAGATATGTGCATGATCCAATAGAAATTATTGATTAGAGTGAAATAGATATCAATAATGGAGCCAACTTTTTAGAGTTCCCAATGACCAATGAGGATTGATAGGATAAGATCCTGTGAGGATGGATCATCCATTTGGTTCGTGTGATTTGGATGCATGGGAGAATATTGGAGAGCTCATAGGAGAAGGATAGTCTGATGTGGACTCAGTATCACCAATTTTTTGTGTAGTTTTTTCTTTTTTAGGGTAAAATCATTAAATTAGGGGTGAATATAATGTCTCTGGTTTAGTTGGATTAGAATGTTCAATATTTCTATGTATATATTTTGATTTTTTCTCTATTATGGAGCAATATTTGGATATCTTTGTACCGCAAAATTTATAAATTGAAAATTTTCATGTATGTGCAAGCATCATTTTAGTATAAATTATTTCTCCGTTTTTTTGGAACTCATATTGGAAATTTGATACCATGATCTATTTTAGAATGATGGTTTTACCCTTGAAATAGCCTAAGGTTGGTCAACATCTGACGTTCAATTGGATGTGATCATTGGAAGGTGCATTTAAGAAAAATAAATAATTAAATTATTTGTTTCCATTAAATTGAAAAAAACCTAATCCTACCATATAAATAACCTGTTATGGAAAATTTCTAGGGTCATCCACATTGACTTGGGAGGATTTTTGAGGAGTGTTCTTTATCAGTACAAGAAACCCCGGGGACACAGATCTTTTAACAGATCGAGGTGGACAATGATATAGTTGATAAACACATTTTATATTCTTCTTCATCTTCATAGGGTGCTTAATTCGCAAAAAATTAATCCATTATTGAGGTATGACTCATTATTTTATGGTTTTTTCCATTGTTGATTATTGATAGTGTATTTTTTAATATCTTCTTAATTTCACTATGAACACATGAATCACACGAACCAAATTAAATGTTGTTAAAGATTGATTATAAATTTTCTTTTTTACACATGATTTACAATGTATTTTCACATATTATTATCAATGGCCATAATCTCAATTTACAATGACAGATTTAAAATTTTCTTTCTCTTTTCATCCCACCATTCATCATGTTCTATCATGATGGTCCACGAGGTTGTGGTTTGAAATTTTCGGGGAGGATTCAAGCATGATCAAACACCCATATTCATGTAATTTTCACAAACAACATATGAATCAATGTATTGTGCATAGATCATGTACTGATTCATGATTTAGATGATTGATCTATGGATTTTTGATAGAGAGACATGACATGAGGTACTATGACATCGCACTAGTGATTAAATTTCAAATTATTGGCCAAATAAAGGTTAGTGATTGATTTTTTATGATGAAACATTTGATTTTAGGGGGATAAACACATAAAGTTTTGAAAAAAAAGAGTAGATGGGAATATTTTTGGTTAATAGGTTTACTATCTATGAAAAACATGTCTACAAGAAATATTTTCCATAATAAAACGTGCCCTATAGTGACTCAGCTATGGTGACTGGGGTTTCGGGTGAAGAAAGCATCACACACCATTTATGCCTATTAAACACCATGTGATTTATCTCGGGTGACTCAATGGGCACTTTACAAAGGATCATGAATAACTAGCCACATGGGTATGGCTAGAGTACATAGGTATGATCATGTATTTGGAAATGACTAGTGTACATGGGCCGAGATGGGATGGGAGGATACATGTAGGCCCTGAGTGTATGAGATAGGTTGTGTACCAATTGTACATGTTTTTATTATGAAATGGATTCCCAATCCATGTATAGGGTATAAGACACCTAAGAGATACAACAATTACACACATAATGTATCCTCTAGTACATGCCATGTACTTCTTTTAGGAACTTATACCATTTGTATCTCCTTCTATGAGTCTCAGATTTGGACATACGAGCTGCCTATCCAGAGTGGTCTTCCACATATGATGTGATGTTAGACTTTATTATGGAATATGAGATATTATGTGAGGTATTTCGAGCATGATTCTTTAATAGGTGACACTTGACCAATGGAAGAGATTAAGAATAACCATTAGAGAGAGTATAGGTTTGGAATTCCCCTGATGCACTAAGGAATGAGTCCCTAATACTCTTTACACAAGTATAGTCAATACTCCTCCATACTATATTAGGGTTTATGACTTATATTTTAGTGTATTTACCCACCATATTCAAGTTTTTTTTGGAAAAAGGGTCCTCAATGGTAGTTAGTGCTCCCTCAACTCTAGAACACTATAGTGATGAGTAGGACACTTCAATAATATTCAAGTAAGTTAGTGAATGGTGTTGGGAATCAAATATTTACCCTTGGATATGTAGGAAGACTCATAATTATTGGTTTGGATATGGACATAGAGATCCTATTTCTCTCTTATTTTAGTTCTTTATGAGAATATATGATGGATTCTATTTCCCTATTATTAATGGTTGATATGAATTATATTATATATTTTTGTTAAAACCATTGTGATTTTTTGGTGTCATACTAGGTATGCATATACTCACCCTTTCATGGGATTTTATTAAAAAATTTGTGTCTTGTACAGATGATAAAAAAATAAAATGTTTAATTGGCATAGCATAGTGATATCGTGGTGTATTGACCAAATTCAGTGGTTATACTTGGATACTAGGAGTTGAGATATATTCAATTTTCATTTTCCAATAGTTTTTAGGTTGGGAATTCATTTTTGGGTGGGCATATATTTTTATACTTTACACATTGGTTTTATATTATTGTGCTCAAATCTATTCCCAAGAGGTTATTTTGTGAATGGTTATAATCAAGATTTATTAGTCTTTTATTATTCATCCATAATTTATCATGGAGGAAATTTTTGGTTTGCATTCATGTATTCTAGTCTATGTCCTCCCATTTTAGTTTATTCCTTCTTGGAATTTGTCACTACCCCATATCTTATTAGTGGCAGGATTGTAGTTATTACACTTAGTTTTCTACCAGCTAATCGGGCCCTCATGGGTTGGGTCGCGACATCTCAATATATTTTTTAATATTCTCATTGGTATATTTTAAACCATTATAAATTCAAAATATCTTGAAAGAGTATCCTATTTCATTCATTTTTTTAAAAAAACTTTTCAATCTTTCTAAGGCATTTGATTTACTAAACATAAGCATAATGAATGTCATGTAATTAAAACCAGTAATAAATGGAAAAAAATTAATTATCTATATGTATATATATATATATTCCTCATTACCACCAAAACAAGAGAATATATAAACACCATTGTAATTGTTGTTTTCATTTTAATCATCTTGGGACAATTTTTTCACTATCCTTCCATTACGAAAATTCAAATTCCATATAAAAATTTCATAATTTTTTTAGAAAATATAAAAAATTATTTTATACTAAAGATATTTCTCAAAATTAATTCTAAGGTAATATAAACATTCTTCATTACTAAATTTTAAAATATTTCTATTAGTTACTTTCCCTTTATCCATAATTACTTCATCTTTTTATCTCTTCACCATTCACACATTTTTATAAAGATAACTTATTTACTGTTATTATATACCAAGAATACAGTCAATGTTTTTCTTTAAATTATCAACACAAATTATTCTTATTATACTTTAGAATACTATTATCATGTGTTATTAGAAACTACAATTAGAAATCCATGTATCCTCTTTTATTAATGATTTATAAGACATTTAAACTATGATTTATGTCTCTCTAACATTTTTATTTTATAAAAATTAATCATTACCACTATTTTCTTGATTTAATTTATATTAAAATTAAGACACTCATATAATGTTTGACATTTCTGATTAAATTTCTCATATATCAAAAAAAATAATTTCAATTTGTATTTCATCTTAACATTTTACTACCTCTTTTATGACTAGTATTTCATTTTTATTTTGGGATTTATGCCATTTATTAAATATCTATATTATATATAATATATATCATATTATAAATACAATAAAAAAATATTTTTAGAAATGTCCACAATACTAACAGTGACTTGAAAAACATGATTTTATTCTCAGAAAATCTTCCTGAATACTATCATTACTAATTTTGAATTTTTTAAGGTACATAGTGCACACATTTTGAAAAAAAATTATATTTTTTTCATACATCATATTAAGAGTAATATTTTATATTTAAATTTTTATATCTATTAATTATAATATATTTTAAACCTTTTAAAAATAAATATAATGAATTTTTATTCTATTTACTCCCTTTTTTAATATAAAATCAATTTTATTTTTCCCTTCAAATATAGAATCATTTTAGTTTACTCCCTTTTGAAAATAAATATATTATTTTAGAATGATGATTTCAAAAAAATATATTAACACTCATTTAATTAGTAAATGATAAGAAATAATAATAAGAGTATTTATTAAATAAAAATCCATTTTTATATAAAGATATTTTTTCGATATATATTATTTTTTAATATAATATAGAATTCTATAAATTTTGTAAATTGAATTAGATTAATTTGAATGAAAAACATGAATCATCACATTGAAATTTTGAAATAGTGGAAATTTTATAATTTTATTAAAAATTATAATTACTATAGTAAATATTTAATCATGGTTAAAGAGTAAAAATATTGTAATCTACCATGGCATGAATTTTTCTAAATAAACATGGAAATTAAACTTACTAGAAGGCTTTTTTTGTGGTAAATTCATATCCATAATCCTCACTAATATTTACTCCCCAAACTCATATAAATACCATTTTATTCAATCTTTAACATTCACATAGCTTTATTTTCCAAATAAATATAAATATTTTTCACCCTTAATGAATAGTAACTCCCACACACTTATAAACACACTTTTACTACAAAATATCCTTTAACATCTACTAGTTTTAACTCTCATTGAGATAAATTCAATGTTTTATAGGCCATTATTGTAATAATATTTCATAATACCCTTATTTAATGTAAGTCTTTCAAAATAAGATAGATGTCTTAAATAAAGAAAAGAAACTTTAATAAAAATCATGATAAAAGGAAAGGGATTTTCATTAATCCCCTATTTTTCAGTAGTCTTAGTAATTAATATATTAATATAGTATTACACAACTATTTTTATATATCTAATGATGTTATTATATTATATTTTATTATTTTCTAGGTAATTTACATCTTTACCAAAATTTATTCTTCTTTGATACATTTCTTTCTTCATAAAATTATGATTTTTTATGAATAATTCCCACACACTCTAAATATTTATTTCTCTTATATATCAATATTATTTAGTTTATTTTCTCCATTCTTGTTTATAATCTCAAATATGTATTATTTTTTATTTTCTTCATAATAATATTTACCTATTTTCAAAATGATGTTTTATTAAACTTTTAATAATGTTGGTTTTAATAAAGAGATTTTAAAATAATAAAAGTAATTTCATTTTATGGTTTTATTTTTTTATCTTCCAATAAATATTTATTAAGTTATCGATTATTTATTATAATGTATATATTATTGTGGAACTTGTGTGGGAAACAATTCATCTAAAAAATTATTTTTGAGGGTAGCTCATTATATCTTCCTTTTATGAAAATTTTAAAAATGTTTTATGAAATCTATTTTGTGTTTTTACTTATATTTTAATCTCTAAATAAAAATTATCTATCTCTAATGGTTTTTTTTGTGAATAACAATCTAAAATATTTTATTAAATATTTATTTTGAGTGATTATAATCTTGGTATCATCTGACCAAATACAGAACACCATTTTATGTGATACAATTCAGAAATGTTTAAAAAAACCATCTTTTTCTAGGGGGTTTTTATAATATGATGAATACTTGAATCCATGTGGCACACATGTTTATGGATGGTTATTTTGTGATAGGTGGGGTACTATGTAGTCCTACAATTCATTTTTTATACTTTATATCTCATGAGATAATTATGATAAATGATTATTGATACTCACTCCACTATATGAATTAGGTAGTGATGCTTTATCTACATTGTTATGGTAAAAATGTAGTGAAAACTAGTCCAAAATATGATGTTTTATTATTATTATCATTATGACCCATTCTAATAAATTTTTTATTATTTATAGGTATTCTAAATTTCCATTTCATTTCACAATACAATGTTATATGACAATGTTATGCTCTATATCTCATGATCACTATCTCATGATTCCACAATATTATTCCATGGAATATTTATTTTCATTTGAGATAACTATCCTTCTATCAAGACTTATGGAAAACACTTATTCTTCTATATTGTTTTGATTATATATTCCTATCATGGTTATATTTTTTAATATTCCATTATATTAACTTTTATGAATCATTGATAATTTTTCTCTAACTAATCATCTTATATCACATCTTCTTTTGTTCTAAAATCCCCCATTTAATAATATAAATGATTATGTTTAAAGGTAAGTTATATGAAGATAATTTTAATTATATGTTGGGGAAATAAAACGTAATAATATTTTCAAGAATTTTTTCTCAAAAAAAGTAATACCTTTGGGTTTAAAAATTGTATGAGTATTTGTGATATGTAATGCATAAATAATGAAATTTATTTGAAATATATGCATATTTTTCTTAAGACATATCATCTTATATCTAAGTTTCTATATAAAGTATTTTTTTAGAACTAGACACAAGAGAGTGGGTTTGGGGTATCTAGGTGGGTATTCATGAATGGTTTAGTTAATTTTGGGGATTAAGAATTGAAAAAGTTAGTGAAATCCTAAAGGATAAGTCTAACTATAGTAAAAACATATTAACATGTTTAAAATGTATAGTTTTTTTGACTTCCAAGCAATGAAATCCATATCTGGATACAAGAATGTGGAAATAGTATCTAACATTAATGAACATAGGTTTAATTATCCTTTTAAAATTATGGTAGGGCATTAACTTGATCTTCACTCGCTGCATAACATGTGATACTAACTGTAAACCTATTTTGAAAATCCCATGGGATATGCATTGGGTGTTTCAAATGCTATTTGTGAACTAATAAAAAGGCTTTAAATGTAATTTTATGCAGCAATTAATAACTAGTTAGGTTATATAACCTAATAGGAATATAACCATGGATAACACAGATTAAAATATAGATATTCAAAATGTATTTTATAATCACAATTTATCTTTTATTTCATCTATGTTAATTGTTTTACATTTACACATCTATTTATTTAATTATTATCATTAAGTTTTATTAATTCCTAAAAATACTATAGAAAAGAGGAATTGAGGTCACAATAGATGCGATGTATAAATAAGTGATTGTCCCAATGATAAACCTTACAAGATTGGGGATAGAGTGTAAAATCTCATGGTAATTCTCAATTAACTCTCCCACAATATATACAATAATCCTACCCGTGTTGATCTCCCAAATTCACTATGGGGAAATATGATATCAAGTCCTTGTTGTAGAAATGTCCACCTCATTTAGTTTTTCTTCAAACCTACTATTTTTACGTAATCTATTAACATAATATGGAATATATATTGTATTAAAAAACTATTTTACTATGATAAGGCAATTTTTTCTATTTGTCACATGGATGCTCAGGAAGTCTAATGGTTTAATCTCCTTATGAATAAAAAAAGGAATAAGTTAACTCCATTGAATGGGGGAGTTTAATAAAATATTAATCACTAAATATCCCACAAATATTTATACAAAAATTGTGAGATAAATCATAGAGTTGAAATAAAAGGATGATGAATCCATTCGTACATTTGAATGGAACTTCTTGAGACTTACAAGGTATGCCTATAGTTTTATTATTGACCCCAAAACCATGTTTCAATGACTATTTTGAGACCAAAAACAATTTCTTAGAAATGAATTAACTATAATATACTTTGGAATATATAAATAAATCTTCCAATGTGCACATACAGTGGAAATGATTGTTGAAGACTATTAATATTCTAGTGACAATAAAAAGAAAATTGATTTTTATTTTAAATAAAGTGATAAATTTGTTGAAAAAATAAGGTCTGTGTTCATATTTACCAAAATGTGGGATTAATCAACCATGTAATTTTCTTAAAGGCATGAGAATATTTTTGCAGTGTGGTCAAGTGGGACATCTTTATCACAACTAAAAAATAAATTCAAAAAGATAAATTACCATAAAACAATAAGAGAAGGTACCAACTAATTCACCACCTACACATTAATGTTTCAAATGTAATTATTTTGTTAATTATATAAATCAATTACCCAATTGAATGGATAATGAGGAAAATAGACCTCATAATAATCTTTGTCCATGGGAACAAGGAAGATCCTATCCAGTAACTGCTACTAAAGTGTACCATGATAATGATATTGTTAGACTTACACTAATTCACTAATCTAGATATTTTAATTTCTTATTTGTTTCTGGTAATTTTTATTCTTTCATATCATATAGTTTTACAAAAAATATTGCTTCACCAACTAAAACTCTGGAAGTGGAATTATTGGAAAAAACTCCTAGGGGTTCATTGATTTTATCCAAAGTATACATATATTCTTTGATCAATATTTTTTTTGGAAAATACTTCCTGATGATAATGTTAACCATGGATTGGTATAGTAAAAATTCATACTGGGAATGGAGTGTCACTCCCTATATAGATCTCATTTTAATTTTTAGGATCAAGAAATATCATTTCATATCCTTAATCCCCTTGTTATAAAATAACAATGGAAAGATGTTTATGAACTTCCTTTGGAATAAAACCCCTTGATCTTGGTCTTGATACCCAATAAAAATGATACCTGGATAAATAAGTTATGAAAAAAATTCATGTTGAAGAATTTTCAATTTTATAGGTATAAAATGATATATTTCATATTTAATTACCATACCTTTCTTCATTTCATGAGGATGTGTTTTTACTTCAAATCATACATGGTCCCATGTCTGTACTAATGATTACTTATAGAATAGACCCTTTTAAATTTCAATAATTGAAGTCAAAACCTTAGTATAGTATATGAATGGTCTTTATACACCATAGTTCTTCACCATAGGGTGCCCTAGTCCTCTTTTTCAAGAAAAAGGATGGATCAATAAATCTTTTCATAGATTATCAAGATCTTAATAAAATCAAAATCCTTAACAATTATCGTGTACCCCATGTTTTTGATATTTATGATAAAATTATTGGTTAAAAATAATTATTTATGGAAGATATTAAATCTTGATACCATAAAATAATGGTAAGAAAATAATTTATTCCCAAGACATCTTTCCACACAAGGTTTGGGTACTATGAATTTATTGTGAAACCACATGAACTAAAAAACTTTCCTATTATCTTTATATATATGATGAATATATTCATTAGAGATTACCTTGAAAAATTTTCGTTAGTGTGTATAGATAATATTTCTACATGTTCTAATATCAAGGAAGAATATGGAGAGAATCAGAGGATTTTTCTAAAAACCCTATGAAAGGAGAATTTATATTCCATGTTTAGAAATTTAGAGTTTTCGATGAAAATGGTTTACTTCTAATATCATGAAATAATAAGAGATTTTGTATATATATATTTATCAATGATCGATCTAATTAGTTAAAGGTTGAAACCAACCATAGTGATTGAAATTGGTAGTTTTCTTTTTCTAGTTCAATACTACTGGCTATTTCTGAGAAATTTATCATGATTTTCAAATCTACTAACCATGTTTAAATTGAATGTATTTAATTTCATTTGGATATAATAATTTTAAAAAATAAAAATGAATTCTATGAAAATAATTTTTAATACATATATACATACATTACCTTATATTGGGGAAGGGTTTGTGAGATATAGTGATTATCCATTAAAGGGGTTCAGATCCGTTCATATGAAAAATGATTTGTAGATAGATTAAAATTCAATTAAATTAAAGAAACATGATAATAATTATCCAACAAATTATCTAGTCCTATAATAAGTAGTCTTTTTACTGAATATTTAGTTGAATTATCTCTTTGGTGAAATGTTTTATATCTACACTAACCACATAAGCTTATATAATATATTCAAAAAAGGAGAAAATCTTTCACCAAACGGGATGGTTAAAAATTATCAAAGACTAATATTTCCCAATATGTTTCCACAAAAATATGGAAAATAATATTAAGGATTCTCTTGGATGAAAGTATTATTATTCCCTATCATTGATGAGTATTGAATGGGGACCAATTTTTTGGAAATTCAACAGATGGATATGTTGATCATAAATCTAGGGATGAAATCTAACCTTTACCAAATAATTTCTCAACTATGAATCTATAAAATATATAATAGGCTTATAATGCTAATACATAAATAAAAAATAATATGGGGGAACATTCCAAATTTTAATCATTATGAAGATTAACTTATAAGGTTTGGAACCCAAATGTGTGTCCCATCCCTACCAAAACTAAATACAGATATTTTGGATGATAAACAAATATCATTTTCTCTATTAATAATAGAATAATAAGGATTTAAATAGATTTTATGAAATAATTTTAGAGGTACAACATGAAGAGGGTTATTATAGAGAATTTATCCAAATGCTTGGAATTCTAGTTAGTAAATACTCAAAGTCATCAATCTAAAATAATGATCCGACCATTAAATCAATAAATTTGGAAATGGGAGAACATAACCCTTGATTTTATCATTTATCTTATCATTAATTCTAAATAAAATAATTACATGTCGGTATTGGTTCATAAACATACAATTTCTGGACACTTCATTTCAATTTGAGCAGACTACCCACTCGATCAACAAGATATGTTATACATTAAATAAGCTATAAGACATAATGGAATTTCAATTTTTAATTATAAGTGATCTAGATGAAAGGATTACATCAACATTTTAGAGACACATTCAATAATAATTATATATAGAGTTGAATTTTAGCACAACGTATCATCCAAAATAGATGACCGATATTAAATGATAATTTAAATATTGGATGATAAGAAAAGATATTTCTTAATGGAATTCAAAGGATGTTGGGATAAATAAATTTCATTGATTGAGTTCTCATATAAAAATAATTTCCACTGTAGAATCCAAATGGAACTATATTAGTCAATATATGGTAAAGGATGTATAACTTGAGCATTTTGGGATAACGTTGGATAAAGGAAGCTTGTAGGACATGATCAATCCCAATAAATAGCAGAAATTGTTGAAATAGTTAAACAAAATATGAAATCCGCATTGTAACCAATAATATTTCAGAATTTATTTTATTTTAAATAGTACTATATTTGATTGCGTGCACTATATGTAATATGTAGCTTAAAATGAACAAGGATATACTATTAAAGTATAATTATTTAAATAATACTGTTATTACATATCCATTGAATTGGAAGGTATATATAGGTGTAACCAAATTCTTAATTATTTATATAAATTTTTTTGTTTATAAAATTAATAATAAATCATATATTTATGATTAATTGGTTATAAATGAAGATAAAATATTTCGAAGGAAAAAACGAAATTTTTAATAAAACAGTTGTAATGTGAATAACGAAATTTTACCTTAATAGAATAAATTAATCACTATTGATATGATATTATAATTAAATTATTAAATTATATATCCTATAAAATGAATTAACATTAACTTAATTGTGTCTATTAGGTAAGGAGAGATAATGAAGTCAATTTTTGCTTCAAAAAGGGAATTTCTTAAATAATGATTTTATTCTATTTTGTGGGAGGACATTATAAATATTTTCGACACTTTTTGAAATTTTATTTGAAAAATATTCTTTTGAAATATTCTTTTTTAAATTATCTTATAGGTTTTTTTTATTTTTTTAAGGAGTAATATTTTAGTGAATAGTGTAAGATGTCAATTGTTTTTGCAAAAATTCCATTTATTTTATTTAAATCAAGTAATTTAACCGTCCAATAATATTTTAAATTTGGTTTTAATTTAAACAATACAAATTTTATTAAAAATTAATTAATTAATTACATTGCACTCAATTTTTTTTATTTTGGTATAATTTCAATTTTATGCTTAAAATGGAAATTTTTAAAAAACTATTTTGTAGAATTTTAATTTATTATATTAAAAATAATTTATTCTACATATAAAAAATTAATATTGAATATTGGATTTTATATTTTTAATCAATTGTTTGAAATATAGTAATGTGGCTATTTTCAGTTTCTTTCACAATGACTTATAACCATAGAATATTTTTATTACTAATGTAAATGGTAAATCATGTTATTTGGGGATAAAATTTTGTGATAATGTCTTAAAATACCATCGTAAATATTATTATATTAGATTATTTTATCCATTATCCAATTATTTTATAAATTATATTTATTTATTGACCCTTTACCATCATTATTATATTTATAATATTTAAAAGTTAAAAATAATTTCAAGAGTTCCACTCCCCAATCATAGAAATGAAAACCTCTTATTTTCATTTATTCAAACAATTTAGCTATTTTTCATAACTAATAACTACCCAAAATAAGTTTCTAAAATTCTTAAACACGTCCTTGATGTGTTATTATCAGAAAATTTCTAATCATAGAATGGTTAATGTGTATGAAAATTGAGGTTTTCCCATGAATAATTATAACTCTTAAAAATTGTTTTTATGTTTTTTTATTCTTCCACATACTTCCGGTCATCTATAACCATGATGGTATAATAACATCAGTATTTAAAATATTCCAAAATATTATTATGGTTATTTTAAAATAATTTTTAATCTCGTTCCAATCCTATAAGAAATTAAAACATCACTCCAACGTACATGTGGTCTACCATTTCAACGAAGTGAATGAATTTTTACATCACCACCCCAAAGGGAAATTTTTAATGACTTAATTAATGAATATATAATATTTTTCTGAAATTTTATGGAATCTTAAAATTTTGTATATTTCTTACCTTCTTACCCTTACCATCCCATGGAAAATGATAAATTCGTTCAATCATACGTTTCGACTACAACCTCTATGAATCAATGTGATTAATTTTTCATTTTCTCCTTACATGGATTGCGATAAGGATGGAAATAATGACTAAATTTTAATTAAATAACATATATATGATTAAGAAAAATTAAAATATTTTATAATTTATTTATATTCCACCCAGTATAAAAACTAACACATCAGTCATTTTTGAATAGATAATACTGTCTCAATGAAACAATACACTTCATTTTTCAGGATTTCCTAATATAGATGGTTATAAAATTATTTTAATTATATAAAAATTATAATTATATATTTTTTAATAATTTTATTATAAGGTAACCATGAAACCTTTTACCATGGTAAAAAAAACTGATGTTATTTTGAATTTAAAAACCAAAGGTCCCCAAAATGTCAAACATGAACACAAATGATTGACTCACTATAAAAGACAAAGTAATAAATGAAATAAAAAGGTTTATGATATGGGAATAAACATAAAAATGTACTAATGAAAGTTGGAAATTAATGAAATTTTATTATTAATTAAATTACGGGATATATGTTTCTATCTAGAGATATGTTAAGGGACTTCATGTCTTAATTTACTTTCCTTGAGATTTATGATATTTTAACCACATGGTTACATTTTTTTGTGTATATACTACAATATGAATGTATATTGTAAATAATTTTAGTAAATTAATGTTTTTTATAATTACTTTTCATTTTATATCATTTATTATTCCTTTAATTCAATTGTTAGTAATGTTGTAAGTGATTTTTCTTTAAAACGTGATTTTTAAAAAATTTAAACAGTTTTTCGTACATGTGAATTCTCTTAAAATTTATGTACAGAAATTTTCTATACTATTAATTTTTTTAGGACTTTATTTCCTACTAACTTGAATTTATTTACATATTATTAAACGAAATTTTACTAATTCTTCCAATATATTTAATTTTGACTCTTTTTTCCTTATAGTAATAAAAGTATTTTTTAACATTTAAAAATGAATTAATTTTGTCATAATCATAGATATTATTCATTACAGACTTCAATCTAATATATTATTTGTATTTTAGACAATATCATATCCCCATTTTCTTATGAATTTTTATTTTAAATATATTTTCAAAAGAAGAGTCTATTTCACATCATTTTTATGTGATAATTGAATGTAATTTTTATTATGGTATATGATACCAATTTTAATAAATTTTAGGATGGAAATGAAATATTTTATATTTTTTTCACATGATATAGTTCTTTTAAACATTATATGATGATAATGTTAATAGTAATTAAGATAATCATAAAGAAAATATTTTAATATACTATGATTATTATACTTTTGTAAGTGTTCTTGTTATCGTGAATATAAGGATAATGATCCAAGATCCTAGAATTGTATTCTAATGATTTATATGGGATTTGAAGAAAATATTTTTATTTCATAATATAGGAAAATGATGACATGACTAATGAAACTTTTATGATCTTATAAATGTGAAAGGATTATTTTTCGAAGTAATTATGTTTTCCCATGTAACTTTTGTGATTATGATTTTTTCCTTTATGCTTTCCTAGAAATTATTTTATGAAAACCTACGGCTTTGGAGTTGATTTCATGAGTTTTTAATTCTTATTTTCAGATCAATTTTTATTATATAATAAGGAAATTTTTTTGGGGTTGTTAAGAATTTTCAACACAAAATAATCAGTTTCATTTATTTTTATATCCCTTAATAAGATTTGGTTTTCCTATCCCATAATTATTCATTTTATATATAGTTATTTAGGATGTTTAGGGATTAAATAATGTTCAATATTGAATATTTGTGAATGAAGCACAATTTTCATAAATTAAACATGAGTGTTTAAATAAGAACATATTTTTATGGAAATAAATTTCACCATGTGTAAGTATCTAGGTTTTTATATAATGGGTTTCATACTTATTTCAAACTCTGAAATAGAAAGATCTTAAAATCATAATAATTTAAAACCCAAGATATTATTCATGTAATTATGTATTGTTTAAGGTAATGTTATATATATATATAATCAATGGAAAGAGTTTAGAAATCATTAGTGGTTATAATGTTATTTTAAAATAATTTAGATGTCTTATATAACCCTAAATGTTAGTATGTCATGGAGAAATATAGTTATTTTTGTCTCAATTGAAATAGATGAATAAAAGATGATATGGTTATATATATCTTAGTATTTATCCTCCCTATAATAGAGTTTTTTATGAATTTATTTAACAATTATCATTTTGGTTTTGGTAAATTTATGGAAATAGTAGAAACTAAGTTAACAATGGATGAAGTGAAAAATTTGATGGTTTTCAGAACTAGAAACCAATTAGGATGTGACATGTATTGAAAAATCTCATGGTTATACTTAACAAGGTTTGAAAAGTTAGTTTTAAAAACATAAATCATGGTGAGTTTCATAATTCACCAAATATAATAAAAATAAAATTTCATGGATGTTTTGGTGATAATGATTATAAAGGTAAAATGGTTCAACATCCTATGTTCAAGATTATGGGAAGAATCCCCTAAGTATTTGTATTAAGGGAATGGGAAGATGTTTCATATATATTAAAGGAGGGTATAAAGAAATAAATTCCCAATAAAAAAATATTTCAGTTAACACCATTAAGGAGAAAAAATTTCATCCTATGGTTCCAATAGAATGTTTTAAATATGGAGAGTCTGTGAATTGTATAAATTGATGTCGTAGGTGGAATGCTCTTGGAGGGGATCGACAAGATTGTATGAATACAGTCTTATGAATATTATATGTTGAATATTATGAACTTATGAATAACACATAAAAGTTATGAATTATTTACCAATTGTTAATATAAGAAACATGATTATTTTGATATTTATGAATATTAGGACATTGTTCCCAATTTTTATCTTAAAAAGGATGTATAATTGAGTAATATTAAAAATAATGGTCAATGGTTTATTAATTAAGATTAATAATTGTAATGACTATATATATATGTTTTTTGGAGTTATGTTATAGTGGAATTTTATTTAAGAGTTGATAAATTTAAAGCAGATACTAAATTTAAGGTCCTTGAATGTTTTTGTCGTTTTATGTGATGGGGGTACTTTCAGAGACATTTAATGATCTTTAATAGTTGTTTGAGGCATATGAAACCCTTTATTTTAATATGTGTAATAGTTCAAAGTTTATTTGTGGGATAATGATTTTATATTTTTTGGATATAATTTTAATGGTATTAATAATATTTAGGTTTAATAAAATATTTTAGGTTGATGTGATTTTAGTTAATTGGGATTAAAGGTTTATTGATGTTTTAGAACATATAAATTATCATATATATAAGAATTGGTTTAAAAAATTTATTTCGTGATTAGTCAGTTGAAGTTATTTATGAAAACATTCACTGTATTTTTTGAATCATTATATTATTAAGGTAAACATAATATTATTGAATAATTTTGGATTTTAATTCTGGAAAAAATATTGAGTTAACTTTTGGAACTATATATTATTTTACAATGTCATTATGGTGATTTAGGGAAATATTATATTATTTTATAAATTATATGATTTGGGTAGATACTTTTTTTTATTTTACATTTTGTGTGACTAATGTTACTTAATGATAAATTTTAGGTTAATCATTAATGAATATGTGATAAAATAATTCTTATTTTTATGTTCAAATTTGGGTAGGGTATATTTTGAATTGTTTTACTACAAAATAAAAACTTTTTAGTTTCTTGTAGGGGGTTTTAAACTGATTTATGAAGGTTTATTTATATATGATATCATTTTACCATATGCTACCCAATTTTGTTTTAGTATATGAATGAATACATGTGAAATAACTTTTCATTATTTTTTGCATATTATGGTCCACCAAAAGTAAATTTTAATGCATTAGGAATGAAAACTTCAACAAGGTTATCCATTTTTGTAATATCGAATGAATTAGTTATAGAAATTATTTGAAACACATAATCGAATAATTTTTTTATTGGTTTGAAGAATCAAAGAATTATATTTTATTGTGTTCTCTATATTGATAGTCAAATAAATTACAAAAATCTAGATAATGTATTATGAAATGAAAATTTCTTTCTTGTACAATCATTTCTGATGAATTTATGGTCTTTTCCCTCTTTAAATAAAATGAAATTTTTATTAAAAGCATTTTTCCTCATGAACCCCTTTTTGTGAAAAGTGTAACATTATTGAGAATAAATCCCTTGATATATCTTCAATGTACAAAATTTTTATTCCAACAAATTCCATTCTTATTTGGGAACCCAATTATTTCTTATTCTGGGTTACTCTCTTATTTATATATTCCTCTTTTCAAAAAGATATTTTATTATCTCTTTTTATGATGTGGGTTTTCAGGAAAGATATTTTTAAATATTAATATGTTTCTCTTTTTATGGTCATATGTTTTATCTTTTAATTCAAATTTCCTATAGATATCACTTATGGATTTTTTGAGGTTCAATTTTTGGGGTTTCTTTTAAAAGTTATTATTTTCAAAGATGACTTTCACCTTTTAAAACTGGGTTTTGAAAATGTATTAATAAAATAACTAACATCATAAACCATTTCTTTTGAAGGTGTGACAAAAGTATGAGGTAAAAATTTAATTAAGTGGGTATAATTACATAAAATATGATTTTATAATTTTTTAAATAATACTATGTTTGATAGCATGTACCCCATGTAATACCGAGATTAAAGTGAATTGTGATATACAATAAAAAATTTATTATTTATATATGATCATTATAACCACACTATTTAATTAGAAGATATGAATAGGTGTAAATTTATAAATATTTATAAATTATTATAATTAAATAATTATATTATATATCCAATGAAAATAATTAATAATTATTTAATTGTTGTTATGAAACATATAATGAGAATAAAGTTATTTTATGCTTCAAAAACAAATTTTCTCCAAAAATTGTCTTTATTCCATTTTATGTGAAGATATTTTAACGATCAAAATCCTATTAAATTAAATATATTTTGAAAAAAATGAAAATATTTTTTAATCAATCATATCATAATTATGATATAGTCCATTTTTTGAATTTTCTGAAAAGATTGATTTTTAAATGAATATTGAAAAATATAATTTTTTTAAAAACTCTTAGTAATTTTATTTAAATAAAATAATTTAAAAATACCATTATATTTTAGAATTAGTTTCTATGAAAAATATTATCCTTTTTTATAAATTAATCTAATTAAATCCATATGAATCGATATTAACTTTTATATTTCTATAAGTACATTTTTATACTTAAAAAGTATTTGTCTAGAAATGGGTTTTCATTTTTTTTATATCCTTATATTAAAATTTATTTTTGAAGCTTAGATAAATTGAATATAATTTTTTTCCAATTTTGAAATAAGAGGTTCAAACTTCATATTGATTTTAATTTCAATTTTTATAATTAATTGTAACCACAGTAAATTGCTAACATCACTACAAAGGATAAAACCGGTTAATTAGGGTAATTTTTTTTCTAAGATTACAAAATATCCTATTAATTCTTATTTATTGAGATTATATAAACCCTTATCACCTTATATTCAAAATTTAATTTATTTAGTTACACTTGACCATTAGTAATACAATTAAAATATTTTAAATGTAAGAATAATTACATCACCCCTCACTTATAAATGGATCCTCTCCTCTTGTCTTATTTCTACAATTGGATCCATTTATATAGAATAATCAATAAACAAATACCTTAACAACATATATACCCATTCTAAGATGTCCTGGTCTCCCCAATGGACAAATCCTAGAATGCTCAAGGTTTAAACAAAAGGAGGTATTCCAACGAATAGGTATTTCTCTTAACTAAGTTTTTTTTATGTTTATTTGTTATTACATACCCTTAAATTATTCTACAACCTTGAGGATATAACAACATAAGTAACTCGGATATAATGAAATAATATTGTGTTTTTTGTATAACCACATTTAATCTCTTTTATGTCCTTTTAGCAATGAAAACACCACTCACGCATACGTGTGTACTACCACCTCTATAAGGTGATGTATTTTGTTTTCCATCGCCACCCCATACAGGTGTTTATAAATATGAAAATAATGAATATAGGATATGTTTATGAAATTATTATGATTCTTGAAATATAATATATTATGTACATTGTTACCTTTTCTATCCATTGGAAAATGATAATGGCGCACGTTTGTACGTGTGGACTACCACCTCCAAGAAGCGATGTAATTTTTTTTCATTTCAACCATAAATGGATGGTAAAAAAGATATAAATAATGAATAAAAATCATTGTTATAACATATATATGAATATTTTAAACTAAAATATTATCTATATTGATTTCCCACCTCATTGAATAATGGAAACATCATTCATGCTTATGTATAAACTATCGTCTCAAGTAAACAATGTTATTAATTTTTTTGATAGATTTACATGTATTGATATAAAAGTATATTTAATTTATAAAATTTATAATTATAAAATTTATCATATTTTAGAGATATTAGATCCATGAAACCTTTGACTTTGTTCAATTTAACGATGTTATTTTGAGGTTATAAACCGAATGACCCCAAAACATCCAATGCGAAGCTAACTGATTTAGAAAATACACAATATATGGTAATAAATTGAATAAAATGTGTTATATATTGAAATGAAAATGATTTTTTAACCATGTTTAGAATTAATATAATTTTACTATTAAAGAATGTATAGGACATACATGGTGACTTGGGAGATGAGGTAAGATATTTATCATCTCAATTTCCATTATTAACAACCTATTCCATTTCCACCAATTTTTTTCCTTTTTTTGGTGTTTATAATACCATATGGATGTATTTAATTAATAATTTAATAAACTTTAAATGTGTTATAAAACCATTTCATGTTATATCATTTAATTTTATTTTGATTCAAAAGTTAATAAATTTGTAAGGGGTTTTTCATTAAAGCGTAGTTTTAAATATTTTTAAATCATTTTCATCCATGTCATTATTCTATAACTTTTTTATATAAGTTTTATCTATAGTTATATATTTGAGAAAAGTATTTTATAATACATTTTAATTTTTTTTAAAATGATTAAAATAAATATATTCAAATGTTTTTTGTATGCGTTACTTTGGACTCTATTTTCTGAAGTGATTGAAAAAATGTTTTTTAATGTTTACCGTGTGAATGGATTTTTATTCCATTATAACCTTTATTAATCATCAATATTAATATATAATATTATATAGTTTTTCAATGGGTAGGTCTCAATTCCCAGTTCAGTACCATTGATAGGGGATGGGTGAATTTGTGTCACTCACTTTTTATGAATTCTTCTCATCTAGATTTCAACAACATAAATTAATTAGAGTTATTGTTCCACTCAATAGTATCTAAAACATCATTTCCTTTGAAATAGTAAATAGAGAGATAAAAAAATTTATAAGGCTCATCATAAGATCATACTCCTTTTTATTTTGGTTAAACACCCCAATATGAATTAGTTTCTATAATATTATTACCAATTACAATGGATCATCCAAAAAAATTGTTAGACACACAAGTTTTAAATCTTATTTATAGCCCTGTTTATAAACCCAATAAACCAAATATTCTACCTTAGTTACTTAGAAACACAAAATTCTGTCTCTTCCTTCTCAACTAGTAAAATACCCAACCTCTATCCTCTTCTATAACTAGTTATACACACCTACTATAAACTCATATTCTTCTATGTTAATCCATTTTTAGAAATTATTTTTTATTATTCAGAGTGATATTCCTCCATGAGCTAGTTGGATTAGGATTGGATGTGTACAACTTAATGATATTCAACAGCTTATTTGAAAAATATATGATGGTCACAAAACACTTTCTTGATCTAGTGTGATATAGATTTTCATCGGCTTCAAATACTCATGCCTTTCACTTTCAGGGACTTCTAGATTCAACTAACCTTATTTTACCCTCAATACTTGATGTACCAGGCTCTCATAAATCCCTTCACACTACATATTAATGTTAAAAATTATTTATCACTTAAAACCTTGTTCTTTCACTACCATTATATATTTTTAATCTCATATGTATATTACAAGAATATATATTTTTTTATTTATATTTTAAATCCCCTAAATATTTAACAGGCATGATATTACTCTATTTCAATCATTTAACATATATTTCAATTTATTCCTCATTTAAGCTATTTCTTAAAATCTTAATTTAAAACTCTTTAACACTTGGTATTCATTATTTCATGTGATATTTAAATTTAAATATCTTCAAAAACTCTTAAAATATCACATCGTTTAAAAACTCAAAAGAATTAAGATATCATATTGTGTCCTCCATATATGATTTGATTTACCATTTCTTGTTTTCACCAAATCGCACCTTTATAAAATCATTTTAGATATCCATATATAGGGCCTCATGAATATCTTTCTTGTAGACCTTAATATATTTATAATTTTGGATTCTAAAAATATTCCTAATTATGTAAGGATATAATCCCATATATCATTCTAAAACACCTATGATAGTTCCACATGTGGCCTAATTCCACCTACTTGGTTTATTACAGCTATGCAGAAACCTTCACTTCTGTGGTTCAATTTTTGTTATGAAAATCCATTTGGAAGAAATAGAAAATTCACTAATATTAGCCCCAAAAACATTGTGTGTTTTAATCCTAATACTCAACAATATTCATATATAAATATACGACAATGTTGAATATTTGATTATACCAAAAAATTATAGAGTGGATCTATATATATACCAATATCCCCATATGTGAATATGTACAGTTACAGAATTCAGTCAAATAGAGACAACTCCTCTTTATTCGAATTAAAATCCTTATCAATAATTTCTATAATTCTCAAATTTTTGTTTCTTGATCATTTTCCTTTAAGGTCTATTATGATTATTTATTACATGGATGGAGGATCCTGGATGATAGTTTCTCACATGCATGGAATATCAACAGAAGTATAATATCAAACTTATTGAAAATCTATGATATTAACGCTGAATCATGGATTTAATTTGATCAATTCTCCTGATGAATTAAATGATCTCTTTATCTGTTTGATCTATATCACCCATGGTAGTCCTATTAACTACATGTTGTATGTTTTTCTTGTCTTCATCAACACTATCAACACTTTAACATAGTGAATTATTCATTTTGATAAATAATACGCAGTCTCTTAAACAAGGTTTAAACCTTATGAAAAAAATAACAAATCATCAAATATTAATGAAACTATATATTGGACTACTCCACTCGAGTTCCTCAAGTAGTAGAATCATGATTAATTTTATATATATTATGAAACTATATTAATAATCTTGTAGACTTAGAATATTTATTTAGAGTGAAATAAAAATCTTAGATAATATTCCATAAAAATAATCAAAGAATAATTATAAAAAAACTAAGAACATATTAATCTCCTTATGAAAATTGAAATACTCATTTGGGAATAATAATCTCATCCTTTTAATTTATTTGTAATACTATAATTCCTCAATGTAAATATGTATGATTGTATAGTTCCCTTGCTCCCCCTAAGAGAAAATAAATTTAATGGTTAATGTATAGTAATTTGAATTTCTTATTTTTCATATCAAGTAATTATCATTCTCTTCTACCCTTTTCAAATATGAGATATGGAAGACACTACATGGTTCTATAACAAATATCCATGGATTATTCTACTCTAAATCTATATGGGCTATCTTAGTGTAGAAAATAATAGAGGTACAATCAAGGTTGTCTATGATATCCATATATGACCATTCATGAGATATTATGCTGATAATATTATAATATATCAAATAGATTCTATATAAAATAAATTCTTTTTAAAAGAAACATGTTACATAGATATATGACAACACACTACGAAAACAGTTCATGTAAAAGTTATATAATCATCCCTCGTATTTCACAGTTTTATAAAAAAACACTCCCCTTTCGTATATTCATTTGATAGAGTCATAATCAAGGGTTGTATGTTTGATTTTAAAACCTCAATTTTTTTTAAATCAATCAAAGAATTCAAAATTAGATTTGAAAGATTAAAAAAATATATTCCATATCAGTTTTACTACAACTAAAGGGATTGAATTATTTTTTTCATCATGGTATATTTATTTAGAAGAACTCCATAAGAAAATTCATAATTTTTCTCAGTTTTTACATCACTAATTACACTCATTTAATTAAATACAAGTTTGATTATAAATAAATAATAATAATAGAGAACAAGGAGGGACTACTTTATTCTTCAAAAGAAACTTCATGGATGAGATATTCCTCTCAATATTGGCCATTATTTTCTTTTAATCTCAACATGGGAAGAATTATTTGGACTCATATTTATATTTTGAGTCTCATATATTCGATCATAATATTTCTACCCTTGATATTATTCTTTGTATATAATATCCTTTTCTAACATAGCCTTTTAAATATTCATTTTTCTTTTTAAATATGAGTTATAATTTACTTTAGGTTCATCTTCTTAAGCTACATGGTTTTCTTTGGCCTAAAAAATATCCATCTTCTTGACCATATCCACCTAATCTATCTAAATTATAAATTAGTCTGTCTTAATTGTTTTATTAAATTTTACATTTTTTTCTCATTACTACCAAAACATTTATTTTAATGTATCTTCTCTATGATAGCATAGGGAACTTCTCCATTAAAAAATATTATGCATAACTCATCAATGTGACCTCCAAAACTGCATTAACTATTATAATGACCCATAATTTACATACGTTGATATTAATCCAAAATTGATAAATTTTAACTAAAAAATATAACAAATACATGATAGGATCATATAGGTATAGTGTATTTTAAACTCAGAAACATAAACAACTGGTTCATAATACATCTTCATTGTCTCACACTTATTCCATTATAACTAAACCCCTTTTAGACATATATTACTTAATAACCTTGTTCAAGACCTTGGGAAAAGAAACATATGAAAGGATGATCTAAGAAACTCAGTAAGGGTAAACAAGGTAGATATAAATCATGATATAATCATAAGACAGAAGAACATAACATAAAAATCTTATCCTGTATATGAAATATCATCATATCATGCCATGGGATTAATCACAAAAGTTCTTCAGAATCAATGAACATAATCCCAAAATCCATAATGTAATATACTAAATTTTCTGGAATAAACATAATTGTAGAAAATAATTTCATATTAGTCAAGGCTCATTCCCTAGAACATCAGAGTAGTCAACGTACATTAATGAACCAAGTTCACTCATCATTCCATCCCTGTACTCCTAAACAATGTTCACACATTATTCCAGCCCTGTAGTACTGAACCGAGATCATTTCCCATTCCCACAGTGTCTATCACATGAGATATAAATATTTATCCAATGAATTTATGGTATATTAAGGTTTTACTCACTAAATAATTAAATCAATATTAGGAGTTCCACAATAAAATAAATCATTCAACATAATCGAAGGAATAAAATGGGTTTCTTTAAACACCATAACATAATCCATTTAGAAAAAATCAATTTCTTAAATAGAATTCCATCATAAAAAAATAAATCCATAAGAACAATAATAATTCCTAAAATATAACCATATAAAATAATAACATTTTTATGGAAAATAATTTTGATATAACACTAGAAATTAATTCTTGAGGAAAATATCCTTTCTTCCTCAAAAATGTTTTAGTTTCTCAAAATTCCTTGAAATTTTAAATGAAAAAAATTCATTTGAAAATAAACATGAAATTATTTAGAGGGTGATTCATAGAAATAAATAAATATAAAAACATAAAAAATATATTCATTTGGTATAAGTTAAAAAACATTCTCCTCAAACTTTTTTCGGAAAAGTGAAAAATTACATCGTATAAAAAATGAAAAAAATTTCCTTTGAATTTGTATAATAAAAATTAACCAATGGGTAACATTTTCTATAATTTTTTTTTAAAATAATAGAAAGAATATTTTGGAATACATAATTAGGAAACATAGAACTGAATGATAAATATACCTTAGTAAATGCTTACGTATAAAGAATCTCAGATAATAATGAGATTGAGAAATTATCCTTTACCTTATGTATGGTTTACATTATATATATCTGAACATCCTATATAATAATTTAAATAATTTTATTGAATTATTTTAGAATCCTTTTAATTTTTATGATATCATATATGATCATATTATTATATGTTGGTCAGTAACACTTTTACCCACCCATCGGGTTATAAATTCATTATTTTCTTCTAGATGCTCTATTAGATATGTTCTTGTTACTCATTTTAAGTTATAGTAATATAATTTAAATAATGATATTAGTATAATATATATCATATTTATTCATCCCATTCATTTATATAATAATTCTTTAATGAATATCATTAAAACTGAATCGCATCGCATTGTGGAGATGGTAGGCCGTACGTATGCATGAGCGACGATATCATTCCCATAATGGTTGAATAGTATTAAAGAGGATGGTGTATAATATTTATGAATACATATAACTTTATAATAATCATATATATTTAATATTTTCATCATTATAAGCATCCATTCAAGGTGGTTATGAGAAACAAATTACACCACGACATGGAGACGGTAAGCTATACGTACATACATGTGATGCTATTGTTTTTTATAGGATGGATAAAAGATAAAATATGGGATTTTCATAATAAAACAAATATCATTATATAAATGATATTTTAGTTATTACTTTATAATAAAACAACACATGAATAGGAAGTATATGAATAATGAAGTTTGAGAGAATTAGTAGAGAAGATTACCTCTTCTTCGACGTGATCCATATATATATCCATTTAAAGCACCAGAGTTGGTATTAGAAGATACCAGAACCTCTACAATGTAACTAGAGAAGTTTATAAAGGAAATTTTTATTTTATAGAAGTGCTTTAAGGATCAATGTAATTTGAATAAGTGAGGGAGGAGGTTCCCTTTTATAATTGAGGTGAGCGACACTTTTGAGATCTCCAAAAATATTAATTTATATTAAAATAAAATCCCATCCAGAAACCTAAAAATGTATAACTTTAGAATATGAGAAGAGATGGTTCTAATACCATCAAAAAATAAAATTTAGGCTTGTTTTTTATCAATTTAAAACATATCATTTTAATCAACACATAGTTATTCTATTTAATTTTTAACTACGGTAACAAACATTTCAATATTAAAATGATAAATTATTTACTTATTTGATATCAGTTAGAGCGTAAATAAATACCTCAGAAAATTTTAGACCATATAATTATTATTCTATATTTTAAAAAATTTCTTTTGATTTTTAAATAATTTAATAAAACATTATTTTGATAAACAATCAATAGTGTGGATTTTGACTCTATTCATATAATTGATTTTTAGAAATATTAAAATAACATGTTAACTTCGAATCAATTATTTAATTATATTATGATGATGTTAAAGTCATATATGTAATTCATTGGTCATATTAATTATTCGAATTATATTAATTTTAATATTTTTAATAATTTTTTTTATTTACCTTAATAAAATAATTACTACATTTGTTTTGTGAAATTATTTAATATGATTATTTAATGAATAAAAATTAAAAAAATACTATGAAAAATATAAATCCTATATATATCATAATAATTCTTATAGTCGAATATATTTTTGATAGATTCCATTATTAAAAAATGTTATACTTATTTAAACATGAATGTGACATGTTTATCATCAAATTAAATAATAAAATATAAGTGTTATAATATCTCCTTCAAGGATCCAAATGGTCTAAAACTCGACCCTTGGATGATTATTGTCAATATATACTTGAAAATTAATATTGTTTCATGTTTTTGGGTCTTTTAATGGTTAGTATCACATTAATAATTATACTTTTATTGATTTATCATTAGCTAAATAATTCTTTCTTCTTTAAAGTATAATTCATTAAGGTAATTAATTATTTCCAAAAAATTAAAAATAAATTATCATAAAAATAAAAAAATATCTCTAAAATTATTATTTATTATCAAATTTTTCTTCATATAAGATTATATTGAAATTCATATTGTTATTAAAATTTCTGTAAGACATATATAACTTTTCATTAAATAAAAAATATTCTAATATCATCCATGTGGCATACAAAGGAAAATTTTTATAAGTAAATATGATTTAGTTTGAAACACACTCATCCAATGATATTCTAACTAGTGTTAGAGTAATTTCCTAATAATATTTTTACCCTTAATTAGCTGATTTACTCTTTTTATTGTATAAATAAGAATTACAAAAGTTACTATTCATAGTGACCTAAAATTAAAGTATGATATTTAAATTATTTGGATATACAAATTCAAAATATGGAATCTATTTGTAAAATTTCAAAGCTTAGTAGTTCCGATAATTAATTTTTAATTAATCCCTCTTTCGGGAAGAGAGAACGAGTTTTAAAATATAATAGTTTACAAAAATTGAAATGTTTTTACATATTAATTAAATGTAAAATTATTTATAATGATATAAAAAATATTTAATGATAAAAATATATATTCTGTTTATACATTAAAACCATTCAATACTGTAATTTAACCATAGTAATTATTTTGATGAAAAAATTTGTTTTCAACAAAAATGAAGTGTATTTTTTCTATTAATCAAAACTTGAATGTTATCAAAAAATATGAAAAATTCATCCAAAGTAATTTTTTGAATCCCTCCTCAAAATAACATATTTATGTTGTCGTATAAAAATTATTAATGTATCAAAATCCAAATTTAAAAGGGGTTCTCCATTAAAAGATAAAAAATTACCCTTTTGAAAAACATTGGTTTTTAAAAATCAAATAGGGTTTATTAATACCCTATGGCAAAAAATATCTTTTGGATTAATTTAAAAAATATTTCATTAAGTATATATAAAAAATATTTCAGTAATTTAATTTTATAATTGTATATAACATATTTTTAAGTACAAAAATAAAAATATATAATTAATTTATATTTCATTCATAAATAATTGGTAGCCAATGAACTCACCATACATTTTTATAATTTAGTTATATTTATTCATTGATAACCTAAAAGCTATTTTAAAATGATCATTTCATACAAAGGAAATCTCGCGGTTCATTTATACTCATGATTTCATGAAATGAACACTATTGAAGAGTTAAAATTATGTAACGAAAATATTTCAAAAAAATATCCTCATGTTACATTATAATGCATTTAACTAAATTTCTTCCTTGAATTTTTTTACATAGATAAAAATATATGGGGATAACTATGCCTCTTTATATCCTCATGTTCCCATATAGCTACGTCAAATTGGTTTTTCAACCATAAAACCTTAACTAAAGGAGTGATATTGTTTCGTAGAGTTTTTTTTTCTACATTCCAGGATCTCTATGAGTTATTCTTTATAATAATGATATTGATTTACTGGTACAAATTCTGTTTTTTGTACATGTGAAGAATCATGTAAATACTTTATTATGAGAGATACATGGAATACAAAATGAACATGGGAGAGATTCATTTGAGGCCCAAACTGGTAATCTACCTTCCCAACATTTCCCAAAATTTCAAAATAACTAATATTCCTAGGTCTCAGCTTTCCCTTCTATACAACTCTTTTTAAGGGATATATTCATAGTAATACCATGTCACTCACTTCAAATACACAGTTTTTCTATCATTGTAAGCATAACATTTCTGTCGACTCTGAGATTCACTTATGTGTTTTGGAATAGATCAGACTGTTTCTTCCATTTTACCCACATGATTAGGTACTAATAACATTAGTTCCCTATATTCATCCTAGAAAGTCAGAGTTATGCACTTCCTTCCATAGAAGACATCATATGGAGCAATATAAATATTGGAGTGAAAGATATTGACATAAGAAAATTCTAAAAAAGGTATATTTTTATCCCAATTACCTTTGAAATCCATAGATCATGCTCTAAACATGTATTCTAGATTTTTAATTGTCCTATAAGAATGATTGTTTTTCAGTGGATGATAACAAGTAATGAAATATAGCTCTATATCCAAAATCTAATAGAAGACTTCTCTATAACCTAGAGTTAAACCTCATATCACGATCAGATATAATGGAAAGTGTTACTCTATGAAATATAATCACTTACTTTACATATATCATTTAAATATGATCAATAGAGAAATCAGCACTAATAGTAATGAAGTGTACTGAATTCGTAAGATGATCACCTTTTAACCATATAGCATTGTATCCTTTAGATGTTTTATGAAGGTGGATGAAAAAGTCTGTAGTGTTGTTTTCCCATTTCCATTCTGGTATGGGTAATGGATGTAACATCCTCTTAGACATTTTTCTTTCAGCCTTAACATTCTGAAAAACCAAGAAAAAAGAGACATGTTCAGCAACATCTATTTTTATTTACACCCACTATAAATACACTTTCAGACCCTTTTGCATATTGTTTCTTCCAAGATGAGTAGAGAATGAACAAATATGAGCCTCATTTAACAATTACTTCTATAATGAATGTATGGGAGGAATACAAACTGGGTTCCTAAACCTTATTATTCCATCACAATCAAGGTTTAATTTAGGATCATTTCTCACCTTCTTTTTTTCTACACATCTTCCTTATATGCCCCTATAATATTCACTTATATAGATGGATGATCATTAAATTGAAAAAGATATGATTTCTACCCATCCTTTAAAATTTCAAGATCCATCCTTTGAAAATACATAAAAATTGGATCTTATGTGATCCTCATCATGGATAGGATATGACTATCCTCTTGACTCAAAGCATCAACAACCTTGTGTGCTTTCCTAGGGTGGAAATGTATTGAGAATTTTTAATATTTAATCTACCAAAAACATATTATTTAATGCATATTTATCTACTTTTTTTTTGTGAAAATGTACTTTAAGATTTTATAATCACTATAAATATCACACCTTTCACCAGAAACATAATGTGTCCACATATTTAGTGGAAAGATTACAATAGCTAAATCCAAATCACGAGTTGGGTAATTTTTCTCATGGATCTTCCATTTTCATGAGTTATACTCTATCACCATATCCTTTTCATGAGAACAAAACCCAACCCCTTCTTGGGTGCATCACTGTGGATCCCAAACCATTCTATTATATAAGGTAGGATGAGAACATGTACACTACATGAAATTATTTTTAGATATTTTAAATTATCTTTATATTCTTCCATCCATAAAAACATGACTCCTTTTTTAGTCAAATTGGTGAGTAAATTAGAAAATCAGGAAATATAATTCACAAAATGTAGATAATTTCCATCCAAACCAAGAAAAAAATTGATCTCAGTTACCATTGTGAGTCTCATACAACATTTAATAACTTATGTTATTTCTGGATCTACAAAAATCCCACTCTTGATAGTATGTGATCCAAAAAATTAATCTTTCTAAAGCCAAAATGCACACTTGGTAATTTTTTTAAAAGATTCTCCTTTCTAAGGGTCTTCGGTACAATTCTCAAGTGATCTTTATTATCTTATATTCTCTTATAATAGAAAATAATATCATCTATAAATCCTACCAAAAACTAGTTAGGATAGTATCTAAAGACTCTATTCATTTTATCTATGAAGATAACAGGGGAATTAGTAAGACCAAAAGGTATCACTATAAATTCATTGTGTCCATACATGGTATGGAATGTCTTGTTGGGTATATTCTCATTATTAACCATTATTTGATTATATACTAAATTAAGATCAATCATAGATAATTATTGAGCTCCATGTGTTAGGTATAATATGTCAACAATGTTGTGAAGATGATATTTTCTCTTGATAGTGATCTGGTTATTTTCTGGATAAACAATTCATAGTCCCATTGATCCATCTTTCTTCTTAATAGAGAGAATAGGTGCACCCGAAGGTGACTCACTAGGGTGTATAAATACCTTGTTAATATTCTATTGGATTTTCTTATTTAATTTTTTTAAATCAATTGGGGCCATTATATAAGGCTTATTTGAAATTGGCATATCACTCGGTATGAGTTCTATTGAAAACTCCACCTCATGATTCGGTGGAAGACCAATTTAATCATCCAGAAAGACAACATAAAACTCTTATAAAATGGGTGTATTTTTAATTTTGAGTTTCCCACAAGACATTTGAGATTGATATCCTTCATTAATAGGAATCAAGACCCATAATATAGAAAAACGTTATACTAGAAGATCATATTAATCCTTTCATTGATATATGAATGTAGATTGATCCGAAATATGGAATATGAATTCCCTTACATGGAAATTGAAATGTACTCTACATAGAGAAATACAACCGATGCTAAGAATAACATAAAATTCTTCTTTAGGAAATATCACTAGATTTTCAGGAAATAATTTCCCACAAACATCATTAAAAGAATAATTATAAACATTTGATGTGAACATTGTGCCATGAGGAGTTTTCATGGATAAATAAACATCTAATAGTTGAGGAAATACAGAGATACCCATAAAAATATTTTAAAATACAAGAGTGGGTTGATCTAAAATCCAATAACACATTTGATACTTTGGAGTCGTTGTTAAATGTACCTTTAACCACTTCATTATCATACTCCTCATAACTAATTTTGATCACATGTGAATTTACTTTTTCATTATCCTTATGAGTTTGTGGATGTTGATCATCATAAATAACTATTGGATTTGAGAATGTATTTTTATAATGACCAATTTCATTATTCTTGAAACTGAGATGTGTAGGAGGTTCATTCTATGTATACTTTTCTCTATTCACATCATTAAAAATATTTTATCTATCAGTTCAATACTCAACTACATGATGACCTTCATTTCCACACATAAAACATTTTCTAGTCCCTTTAAGAAAATTTCCCCCATGATTCCTTGCACACATTTATCATAAGGGAAAGCTCATCTTATTTTCAATGTGGTGTTTATATTTTCCATCGAATTCCATTTTTATCTTCTTATCAAACCCATAGAATTGATGGGTTACTCCAATCTCCATCTCAAACATGAGAGAACATTGAACGATTTCATCATAGATATTGATGTCCCTTATTTCTAATGCCCTTTAGAGACGTGGTTTTAAGACACTGAAAAATAGATCAATTTTTATCCTAGGTTGGATAATAATTCAAAAAGTATACCTTTCATGTTTTGTAAAATTTGATTCATAGGTACCAATGGATTCGTCTTCCTTTTGAGTAAGAGCAAAGAACTCCTTATTTATCTTTGATCTATGAATACAAAGAAATTACATATTGAAAAATACATTATTTAACACATCTCATTCAAATGATTCAATTTAATCTATTTTCCTCATATTCTTGATAATATTCCACCATTTATTAGATTTTCCTTCAATAAGATAAAATGCTAATCTGTAATTATCATGATCTAAACATTGGAGAACAAATAATATCTTTTCAGTGATACTGATCCATTTTAAGCCACTAATGGATTAAAATACCCACTGAAATAAGGTGGACACTGCCTCATGAAGGACTCAATAGAATTTTGTTCCATCCTTTTCTTGTTTAGAAGTCCTGCATGATTTCGACCTTGAGAAATTTGAGTGAGTATAGATACATGATTTTTCATTCAATCTCCCATAAAATTTGGTTACTCCAGAGGACAATCTTTCCAAATCCCACCACATTTAGCCTTAACATAGATCCTCTGGGTTCCATCCATTGATTAAAACCAAGAGTCATAGTGTTAGAAACACTAATCATAATAGCGAAACCAAATAATAGTGAATTAAATTTGAATTTAGGACACTTTTTTTATCCAATTTTATTCATGATCATTTCTAAAAAAATATGATTGTAACCTATAAATCGACATATCGTTTGGGTTCTTACTAAGGTCTTCTCATCCTAGTTTCCAAAGGTTAACTATACCTTTACTCTAATTCCAACTATAATATACCATACGCTACATAAATTGATATTACATCATTATTGATGAATATTCATTACAAAATGTAAAAAATCTATGAAAAGACCATATAGGTATAATGTCTTTAGAAAATGGGAAACATAAACAACAAGTTCATAATACATATTCATTATGTCCCACTTATTTCATCAAAATTTGACCCCTTTTAGACACATCTTACTTAATACCATTATTCATGACCCAATGAAAATAATCATATAGAATGGTGCGATCATATGCTCAATATGGGTAAAAAAGTGATATATCAATCATATAATAATCATATGACATAAGAATATAACATTTGAAAATCATATCATGCATATGAAAGATTGTGATATCATTAGATTGGATAAATTATAAAAGTTCATAATAATAAATGAACATAATACCAAAATTCATATCATAATACATGGAATATTTTTCATACACATAAGCATAGAAAATCATTTTATATTAGTCAATTATCATTTCATAGACCATAACATTGGAAAAATTCCATTAATGAACGGAGGTCACCCCTCATTACAACCCAGTACTACTGAACTAAGATCATTTCCCATTCCAACTGTGTCAATATCATGAGATGTAAATATTTACCCATTTAATTTGATGGGGACATTAGTCCCACCCATAATATAATTAAATCCTTCTTAGTTGTTCAATAATAACATAAATCATTCATCATAACCCAAGGAATAAAATGGGTTTCTTTAAACACTCTAACATGATCCATGTAAAACAAATAGATTTCATAAATAGAATTCCATCAAAAATAAAACCAAATCATAGTAAGAATAAGGATAATTGAAACAAAACCTTATTAAATAATTAAATTTTTGATGGAAAATAATTTTGATATAATACATGAAATTAATTCTTGTGGAAAATATAGTTTCTTCATAAAAAATGTTTTCCCTTCACAAAATTCCATGCAATTTTAAAAGAAATGAATTTGATTGAAAAAATATAGAAATAATTTAGATGGTTCTTCATGGAAATAAGGCATAATGAAAATGTTAAAAATCCATTCATGTATAATAAGTTAAAAAAATTCTCACCATACTTGTTTTAGAAATGTCAAAAGACACATCGTATCAAAAAAGATAAAAGATTCCTCTCATACCATTAAATAAAAATTTAACAATGGGTAAAGTCGACTCTAAACATTTTTATAAGAATATAAATAATATTTTAGAACTCATAATTAGGAATCATGGACATGGATGATACATTTACCCAATTAAATATTTACATATAAACAATCTCAGATAATAATGAGAGTGTGATATTATCCCTAAACATAATTTTGACATTATTTGTATGTATCCAAACATCCAATATAATGATTTAAATAATTTCATTGAATTATTTCATAATCATATTAATTTTTATGAAATCAAATATGATAATATTATCAGCCATTAGTTTGTAGCATTATTACTTGTCCATCGACTATAAACATCTTTGTATTCTTACACATGTTTTTCAAGATAAGTTGTTGTTCATATTATTAGGTTATAGTTATTAAATTTAAATAATGAAATTATTATAATACATATCATATTTATTCATTCCATTCCTTTATATAATCATTCTTTAATAAAGATCATGTTGAATGAATCGCATCACATCTTGGAGATGGTTGGTCGTACGTAAACAAGAGTGAAGATATCATTCCCATAATTATTGAATGGTATTGAAGTGAATAATGTATAATATTTTGGAATAAATTTCATTTTATAATAAAAATATATAGTTATTATTTCAATAATTATACCCATAAAAGTAAGGTGGTGGTGAAAAAGAGATTACACCACAGTGTGGAGACGGTAAGCCACACATATGCATGCTTGGTGATTTCAGATTTCATAAAATGGATAGAGTATGAAATATTGTTGTGTCATAATCATAATAACATCGATGTATATATGTGATAACAGAGTAATTACTTTACAATGAAACAAACAATGAAGAGTATGTATAAGAATAATTATGTTTGAAGGAATCAGTAGAGGAGAATACTGCTTCTTCGATGTGGTCCCTCTAAATCTCCTATTAATGCACTAGAGTTGGTCATTAATGAAGTGCATAACCTATTGAATGTTACTAGGAAAGTTAAGAATGGAAATTTTTAGGGTATGTATGAGCATGAAGTATCAAAGTGAATTGAATATGTGAGGGAGGAGGTTCCTTTTTATAATTGAGGTGAGGGGCACTTTTGGGATCTCCAAAAATATTAATTTATAATAAAATAAAACCCCATGGAAAAACATAAAAAATGTCTCAATTTGTAAGATGATATGAGATAGGTTTTTAATCTCATAAACCAATAAATTTTAGACATGTTTTTCTATCAATTTATGCTTTATCAATTTAATTAACACTATGTTATTCTATTTTATTTTTAACTATAGTGACAAATATTTCAATATCAAAAGTTTGCAATATTTACTTATTTTATGTCAATTAGACCATAAATAAATAACATAGAACATTTTTGACAACATCATAATTATTATATATTTTTTTAAAATGTTTTATAATTTTTAAATAATTTAATAAACAGTATTTTGATAAATAATAAATAGTGTCAATTATACCACTATTCAATGAATTGATTTTTAAAAATATTAAAATAACAAGTTAACTTATAACCAATCATTTTATGATATTTATAAGAGGTTAGGGTCATATATAAACTTAATTAGATATATTAATTGTCACAACCCCCTCACACCAAAGACGCCCCTCCTGAGTTGGCAATGGTGAAAGGGAGATAATGACCCCCCATGTCCTGCCTCTAGTAGGCCCCGGAGTGGTGACTAGCACCAAGGGTATGATTTTTTCACAAATATGGGAGGCATAAACCTTTTTATTAATTTAGATCGGGAATAGTATGAGTCATACACCAAAAGAAAAAGGAACAAATAAATGAAAATAAACCCAAAACCAACCCATATACATGATTTATACAAAACTGAAACAAAGTACAAGTACAAGAAAAGCTCCAAAGTACGGTACCAAAAAGAAAGCAAAAACTGAAACCAGCAAAACCCCAATTCCCAACTAGCAAGGTCATGCACAGTCCTTGATGTCCTCCTGAAGACCTGAAAGTAAACGTAGGGTGAGAAAACAAGTATACATAGTATGAAAACCTAAAGCTCTCATGCACAGGTGAAGAGAAATACTAATGCCCCATGAGAAAACAAAAGAAACCAAATCCTAGGAGGGAATCTATCCACCCAACCTTACAAGCCACACTTACCAAATATCGCAAGTCAATAGAGCAGTATAGTAATATTATCAATGTATGGGTAACCCGCACCACTTTCCCACTGAATACTACTCAATCCCTCACGCCTAATGCTCTAATGATTCCCCCTCTTCCTGAGCTAGTGCCGCAACATGTCCATACGATGCTCGAGCTAGTGCCGCAACTTGGACATATGAAGCTCATAGTATCCAGCTGGCACTCAATCCTCATCCATGATAACATCTCATACCGTATCGCACCAACCCTCAATCCTCGGTCATAACCCCATCTCACCCTGAAGACAGCTGGTAACCACATCACATTCTCATCCTGAAGAATCTTGGGAAAAATATGTCAGAACCTTCCCAAAGGATCTTGGGCTATTTAACATAGAAGAGGGAGCACAAGGAAGAATAGTAACCAGCCATCCTTTGGATATTTGAAAATTTCACCCCCCATCCCATGGTTGTTTGGCACGTAGTGATCAACATGGGTGGGGTGCGTAAAGAAACATAAAATGTACATATTTCTATAATTATATCAACCACTCAGCCCATCCCAAGGCTTCAACACAGAAGATCTAAGCACATGCCTCGACACAGCTACCACGAAAGTACGCACACAATAAATAGCCCCAAACCCCATTAAGATTTTCATGTTTCAATAGTTTTAGTTTATCAGTTCTTTAACTACCGAGAAACTAACAATAACCAAACTAGATCAATCATTCATAAAACATATCCCTGCCAACCAGAAATATAGTTTGGGAAACACAAGCAACACAATACCATTTTCTTTTATCATCCAATAAATTCCATTGATTTTCTGTATTTAATCAACTACCATGCCCTAAAATTAATTATTTAACTCTTTACCGTTTATTCATATGCACAACCCATCCCTACAGCCCTACTGCTAACCACCATAACCACAAACACCTCAAAAACAATACTTGTACCACATAATCATCCCTTTGATACCATTTCTCGCAGCTCTTCTATCCATCACAACCATATCATACACGCCAAACCACAACCAAGCCAACCGCGGCCCTGCTGCTCACCCCTTCCACAACAACCCACGAAACACCCCCTTCACATAATTAAACCCCAATCAGCACCCACAATTCATTCCTTCATTTAGTTTCACCAGGGTGATCATACAAGGGTCCAAGTATTCATTTAATCATCCAACTTTACATGATTAACCATTTTTCACATTCTATGAAATTCCATCCCCAAAACAATCCAGAAAAATTGGCCGACATTTAATTGTGTAAGAAAAGGGCCCCAATGACTATGATTTTTAGTAGGCATAAGCATATTCAATTCATAACATAATCAATGATTAGCATTGATGGAAATAAAACAACAATACGAAAAAAAATCCCAAACTCGTTCATTAAGAAGTTGTTATATTTATTTAATGGTTGAACCATATCTCACAAAAATAAGAGGATACCAACCCTGCATAATTCACAAAAGATAGAGAGAGACAAAGGTAAGATCCATACCTCAAAGGTTTTTGATGAAAACCCTAAAAAACAAAGAACACACAAGAAATATGGGCTGATCTTCCAAGAATCCTCCTTAGATCTCTTTTCCTAACACAACCAAGACCAAATATCATCATATTTGGCAAACACACATTTAGATCTACCCATAACGGGCATAGATCTAAGAAACCGAGAGAATAGGAGGAGTAGATCTAAGTAGATCTAACAATCAATCAATAACGATCACATACCTCAAGAAACCGGCTTCGATTCACCAAGGGAATCCTTCAGATCGCCTCCAAAACACTTGGGAGAGGTCCTCCTATCTTAAAGGGAGGATAATCCCAATTTATGGCTGTATAGGAGCATAAACAATCAAGTTCGAGGAAAAATGGTTAAGATCCAAAATTTTAGGATCTAGTTTAATTTGTAACACAATTAGTTCACAACGTTTAACAATCCGTGTGCTAACAATGCGTTAGCTACTGACTTGGCCACCCATCTCACATGGTTTTGCCACATGGTTTAGACAAACCGTGTGCCGTCCATGTAGGAGCTACTACCTTCAAGCCAACTACGCACGGTTTGGCTGCACAATTTAGACAAATTGTGCGCCACCCTTGCGAAAGCTACTGCCCTTTAGTTCTCCTTAAAATCTCACCCAAGAACAACCTCAAGCCAATACTCCAAAACAGAGGTAGTTAGAAACATCAAAAGTACCTTAATAAGTAACGTGATGTTAAAGCTATCAACTGTCTATCGTTGAAACGGTTCATCAAGAAAGATGATTTTGGAAAATCATTGGGGATAAGTTACCTTGACCTCCAGAACACCTCTAACACCACATTTTTACAAAGTAATGTACTGGAGAAGTCTGTGCCATTACATCAGATACCTCTCAAACTATTCTCGCCCACAAGAATTAAAACCAGACCTGAAGAAAGGGGAGGGGTCCGAACAACTCCCACTCGAAAGATACCTTTAAGGAGATGACATCCTTGTTACCAAGGAGCACCACGTTCCTCACCTATCTCCTTAAAAATCACAATCATACCACTCCTCTCCCCTGTGAACCCATGAAAAGCAAAAGATTAAACCGTCTGGTCATGCGGCTGAGGGGTTTTCCTTCCACCAAGTTAAGATACTATCCGCTTTGGGTGGCACTGACTTGCCCGCATGAGTTTAGGTGAATCCACATTAATGCTTCTTAAATAATGATCAGGTCCCCCATCCCCACATTTCAGGACACTTCTTACACACTTGAAACACATTTCATAGTTAACCAGGTCCATCATTACATCGTAAACAGGTACGAAAAAATAGGATAAAACTCAAAATAACTCTGGATACTGGGAACACATCTTTGCTTCCGTTCCCAGGTACTCTTCTCAAGCCCACCATGCCTCCATAGCTGACAAACCAAATGAATTGTTCATCCACGAAGAACCTTATCTTCACAACCTTCCATCATCACGGGTCACTCCACAAATGTTGCATCGTCCCCGATATCAAGCTCTCCCCAGTCGAGGGCGTGTGAATCATCGTGCTGGTACCGATGGAGCTGAGACACATGGAAGACGTCGTGCACCCTTTGCAGCGGTGGTGGCAACTCCAACTGATAAGAAACCTCTCCAACCCACCGCAACACCACGAAGGGCCCAACGAACCTGGGATAAAGCTTTCTTCCCTTTCTGAATCTTCACTGCCCGCGCCGAGGAGATACCTTCAAGAACACGTGGTCCCCGACCTCGAACTCTAAGGGTCTCCTCCTATTATTGGCGTATGAATTATGCTGGTCATGAGCTGCCTTCATCCTCTCTCATATAAGCTGAACATTCTTCGCCGTGCTCTGTGCCACCTCCAGGACAAGAACACCTACTTCTCCAACCTCCGTCCAGCATATGGGTGAGCGGCATGACCTCCCGTACAAATCTCTGAAAGGAGCCATGCCATGGTAGAGTGATAGCTATTATTGTAAGAGAAATCTATCAGAGGAAAGTGTTTTACCCATGATCCTCCAAGGCCCAAAACTCATGCTCATAGCATATCTTCCAAATTCTGGATGGTGGGATCTGTCTTCCCATCTTTTTGGGGGTGGAAAGCTGTGCTGAGGCATATTCAGGTGCTAGAAGCATGTTACAATCCTGTCCAGAACCATGAGGTAAACCAAGTATCCCGGTCATAGATTATAGATCTCAGAACTCTGTGCAACCGCACCACCTCATTCATGTACCACGGAGCTAGGGCCTCAACCATACTTGACTCCTTGATTGCTAGGAAGTTGGCTGATTTCATCATCTAGTCCACAACAACCCAGATGACGTCGCAACCCCCTTGTACATTGGGCATCCCCATGAAGAAATCCATCGAGATGTCATCCCACTTCCACTCAGGGACATGTAAAGGTTGTAAAAAACCTCTTGAGACATGGTGTTCAACCTCCACCTGCTGACACATGAGGCACTTTTCCAAAAACTCTGCTACTGCCTATTTCACCCTGGGCCACCAGAACTTCCCTCTCATGCCCTAGCACATCTTGGAAGCTCCCATATGTACTACTAGTGGTGAGTTGTGGAACTCACCAAGAACTCTCTCATGCATTGCCTCTGGAACAAACAACTACCTCTAGAAAAGCATTCGATTCAGACCATCCTCCGACCATCCTTCCAGAGCATTGCCCTGGATATCCCGATTGCACATCACTTCACTCTCTATGTATCCCCACTAAGACTCTTCCACCTTCCGTAGTAGGGAGGACTAAACTGTAATCTGAAACAGACAACCTCTACCCCCATCTTCCCATACATCGAGGTGTAGTGTAGCCAATTCTTCCATCGCCATCTAGACATCTGTCAACTTTCAAACCACATCCTTCCTCCTACTCAAAGCTTCAGCCACCACGTTCCCCTTACTTTTTGTGTAAGATATTTTGAATTCGTAGTCTAGGAGGAACTCCTTCCACCTCCGATTCCTCAAATTTAGGTCCCGCAGGGAGAATATAAACTCCAAACTCTTGGGATCCATGAAGACCAAAAAGTGCTCCCCGATGAGGTAATGCTACCACAAATTCAGTGTGAACACAACCACCGCAAGATCTAGATCATGGGTGACATAGTTTTGTTCATGAGGACATAACTGCCTAGACCCATAGAAGATCACCCCTTGCTGTTTCATCAACACGCACCCAAAGCCTTTCCCTGAGGCATCACATAATACCTCAAATGTTACTCCCTCCTCTGGTAATCTCAGCACTGGGGAAATAACCAACTTCCCCTTTAGATAACTGACGGATTCCTCACACTGCTCATCCTACATGAATTCTTGATCCTTCTTCATCAAGGCAGTCTAATGTGCTGCAACTTGGGAGAAGTTGGGCACGAACCTCTGATAGTAGCCTACTAGACCAAGGAAACTACGAACTTCTGCCACGTTCTTGGGTGTTTCCCACGAAACAACCGACTCAACCTTTTATGGGTTCATCTCTATTCCCTGCATGGACACCATGTCTCCCAGGAAGCATACTTCTCGAGTCCAAAACTTGCATTTGGACAACTTCACATAAAGTTGGTGCTGTCAGAGGACCTCTAAAACCGTTCTCAGGTGCCCAGTATAATCCTCCTCTGATCTTGAGTAGACCAGGATGTCATCGATGAAGACGACTACGAACTGGTCTAGGTATTCCCGAAAGACAGAGTTTATGAGTCCCATGAACATGACTGGTGCATTTGTAACACCGAATGGAATGACCACAAACTCAAAGTGCCCATATCTGCACCTAAAGGAAGTCTTTGAGATGTCACCCTCCTTCACCCTCAACTGGTGATATCCAGACCGCAGATTGATCTTAGAGAACCAACCTGCTCCCCTCAGATAGTCAAAGAGATCATCTATCCTCAGGAGGGGGTAACATTTCTTAACGGTTACCTGGTTCAGTCTCCGGTAGTCTATGAACAGCCTGAGACCACCACATGACTTCTTTGCGAATGAGATTGGAGCACCCAATGGTGATGCACTCAGTCGAACAAAACCCTTCTTCATTAGATCGTCAATCTGAATCCGCAACTCCCGTAGCTCCGAAGGTGCCATCTGATAGGGGGCCATCAAAATCAGATGAGCACCAAGTTGTAAGTCTATTATGAACTCAATATATCGTTGAGGGGTTAGAGTCACCACCTCCTCGGGGAAGACGTCCATGAACTCTCTGACAATCTCAAAGACTTCTACCATTTTCATATTTTCTGACGCAACTGATAGCCTGAATAACGGGGAAAAAATGGCTCCCCTCGCCGGCTTCCCTCTTAGAAAACCCGCTTCCTGATGAATTTCACATGTCGACCGCCCATGCCAGAAAACAAAACCCTTATTCAGAAACAATTGATGAAGGCACACTTCGAGAACAGCCAGTTGTTGCCTAAAATGACATCGTATGGATGAATTTGAAGTAAAAGGAGATCTCCAATGGATTGGTGTGTCCCCAACATCAACCTACATCCCCGGCAAAAAATGAGACAAGCTAGTATATCCTCCGACTGTCGTACTCAAAACCAGGGGTATGGAAAGTGTCTCTATGTCTACGCCCAAGGCACATGCTATACTGGGTGCATCAAAGGAGTGTGAAGCTCCTGAATCGAACAAGGCATAGGCAAGGGTATTAAACAAGCTGATTGTACCTCGAACGACTTCTGGCCCTGCTGGAACTGCTGCCTCTACGGCATGCAACTGCCCACGCCCAACTCTTTTACCTCTCGGCTATCGACCACCTCCCTGACCACACCTTGGTCGAGGTCCCTGAGGAGTGACCTGATGTCTGAATCATACTACAACGTGTTACCTCGGAGGAGCGGGAGCTCATAGGCCCTACTGCTGCTGTTGGATGGGCCTGGCTAGAAACTGCTGTGGCTGAGGCGGTTGGTGTACTAGTCCACCTCTAATGTAATGTACTCAGTCCGGTCATTGGTTCCAATGGTTTCCATGGATTCCACATATGAAACACCTCAGTCCCAAGCCCAAAAGAAAAGGGAGAGGACCGGGAGATCAGAACTAAAACTGTGGAGGCCCAAAAGCAAATGGAGAGTATCGGGCAGGCAGCAGGCACACCACCATGGAAAATGCAGCACCATGATCGGAGTAGTGGCCAGAGAGGTGGTGCTAGAAGAGGAGAAGGAGGAGCTTGTAGTGGGGGATGACTTTTATGAGATCTCCCAATCACCACTCGGCAGTCCACGTCAGGCTCCGGGAGCTGACGGCTGAGACCACGGACAACCGCGAGCTTTGGATGTCTACGATCCTACAGAGCATGGGATGGTGAGAGGTACCCCTTGCGACTCTTCTACTTTTTGCAGTAGAATTGTTAGGCTCTGTGTGTCAAAGGATTTTCTCCCTGGTCCTTGTTTGAGGTGTTACCAGGGTGACACAGGGCGTTGGGTGTAACCCTGTGTTGGTAATGAAAAAGGCGTGAGACATTTTCCTTTCGTCGACAGTGTTGAATCCTTCGCTTCCGAGCGTATAAGAGAGTCTTGGTTGAGAGGCATCAGCTATGAAATCTTGTGTGACCAGATATCCTTGGTTGCTTCACCATATGGATATTCTGAAAAAGGGAATCACTGGGCCCTGCCCATGCCCAAGTGGTGATTCTTGTCGCGACGTGCGACGTAGAGGTTGGATCGAGGAGGTGAGCTACCCCCGAGGGCCTTTAGCCCGTTTGAGACTGTGCAAAGGGACAGCGAGGTACCCTACCACCTTACCCTAACCCCAAAGTCTAGAGTGTATGCACGACATTGGTGAGGGCCGACCTAGTGTGAATAGATCAATTTTTTGGTCTGTGTGCAGTGACGTAGAGCTGTGCGTGGGTTCTTCTGGGTATGAGGAAGCCAGGTGTGGGCTTAGTACCCTCTGTTTCTCCCTAGTTTTTCTTTTCAGGGATAAAAATATTGAAGTACGGAATGATGTAAGATCCCATATTTTTCTGAGAAAGACTTTGGAATATTATTGATAATATTCCAGAGCATCACCTTCAGATGGCGTTCGATTCCGAGCCCCGGAGTGGCCAGAAGTAAATTTTCATTGCGTTCACACTGGGAACGCCAAATAAATGGGATAACTCCAAACGGTGATCTGGATCGGAGATCCGAGTGTACGGATGGGTCCGGAATGGGGTGTTTACCCTAGGAACGACATAAAACTTGTCGGCGCGGGACGTTTGGACCCCTCGCCCACTTCTGGAACATTAAACAGATTAATTAATTAATTAATTAATTCTATTAGTGTTGAAACTCTAATATCTCTTAAACGGTGGCTCGGATTGGAAAAAACGAGAGCAACGTTGAGTTTGGAGCGTTCCGTTTACCCTAGGAGGGGTGTATGTTTCGCGGGTGTGGCCCGTTTGTGAAAAATGGCCCCAGGGGCGTTTTCGAAATTTAGCGGCATCAGATGTTAAATTTTATAACTTTTGAATGGGGTCTCAGATTAAAATTCTGAGACCACCGTTGTGCTTGAGAGGAGGTGTTTACCATCGGGGAGGCTTAACCTCGACCCCGTCGGGGGTTTCAGATACGTTTCTTTCCGGGGGTTTTAAATTAATTAAAACATTAATTAATTTTTTAAACCCCCCCCCTCCCCCTTCTCCCTTGTTCTTCCCTGGCAAAGCCTCCCTCAAGGAAGCCCTCAAGCTCCCTTCCCTCCTCTACTCTGGCAAGGTGACGGCGCGGCGGCGGATCGTTCGTGAATCTTCGGGCGAAGCCCAGTGAGGTAGGAGGTCTTTGTTTGCGTTTTAATTTACGAACCATCTTTCAACCTCAATTATATGTGTCTATTGTCATTCGATCGTCGAATCAAAGCCCATAAACGCGTAGTAGATTTTATTCTCTCTCCATCGCTTTTTTCGGTTTGTAAAACCGAGTTCCGAGGACCCCATAGACGTCCACCGAAGTTTGCATGTTTCTTAAGGTTCTGGCGGTTCCGGGTTCTCCGGCGAGGTCCAGCGGCAGTGCGTCAGGGGCTCAGGCGGCGGCGTGCGGTGGCTCCTGGCGCGGGCAGCGTTCGGCAGCGGCGGGGTTCGTGGAAAGCTGAGGGTGGCCGGGGGCTTCGGTGTCGGTCGGGCTCGCGGACGGTGAGCGGCGTCAGGCGACTTTGGAGGAGCCGGGTGCGGCCGACGGAAGGTCGGGGACGAGGCAGCCGCAGCGTGGCTTCGGCCGTCGCCCTCAACAGAGGAACCCAAGGCACCGCGCCTCGGGCGTGCGGCGTGGACAAGGACATGCCGAACGTGGGTCCAATGGGAGAAGAAGAAGACCGGCCGTCTAGCCGGTCTGCTGGGATGAACCGGACCCGAGGGGATATGGTGCGATGGGAGTGAGCCGTGGCCAGTGGGCCGCGGCGGTCTGGTCCGGGCCGGCGGTCGGGACCGGTCCGGACCGGCCCATTTGGGCCCCTTGCATTTCGGGGGCCATATCATTCAAACGGCGTGTCCGTTTGACGCGCCGTATGCGGCGATGTGTTCATATTAGCGAGGCTCTCTCTTTAAGTTGTGTTTCGGGTCTTTTGTATTCCGTGCCCAAAGAAGGGTGACCCGAGAGATTTAATTTAATAATATTAATTTATTATTAAAGTTACGACAGACGTGGCTCGTGAGCCAGACGTCCGTTTGACGCGCCGTCGGAGGCGCTATGGCCCTGAGGCTGAGACGGTCCTTACAATGTGGTTTGGAACCTTTGAGGGTTTGTTTCGTTGCTCTGCGGCACGAAACATAATGTGAATAATTAATTAATTAATTAATTAATTAATTATTCTTTCATCGGACCTAACTCCCACTCGGGATGTCTGATTGCCGCACCGTCAGCGGCAGAATGATCCCAGTCCTCATGTGGAACTTTTGAGGAGCTTTCCAAAGCGTTCGGGTTGGAGATGAGATGCGGGCCCCATGGGGCCGAGTTTGCACGTATTATGGTGAAACACTACTTTTTCACCCGACATCCGGTTGGGGAGATTGAGTATTCGATTATGGGTGTTTTTTCGAGGGGATTTCAATGGTACAATCCGCCCGCCCTAATTCGGCATGATGGTGCGGGGCCCATGAGGACCGTTTGGGTGTCGACGGTGATTTTCCATCTTAATCACTGGGCGACCATTTTGGACAAGTGGATAGTCCATCTTGTGGGATTTTTTGAGAGGATCGCAACAGTATGATTCCTTCGTTGTGCTTCGGGACCGGGATGCGAGTCACACACAACACCGCTCGTGTGCGGTGCACCAGAATGCACCTTTTCCTCCGGATATCAGTTGCACTTATGTGAGTAGTGCTTTTGACGTGTTTTCCCGAGGGGATCGCATTGGTGCGATGCGCCCGACGGTTTTCGGGGCCGAGGCTCGGGATCATGGGGCGTCGTTCGGGCATGTGGTGATGTTGGTGACTTTTCTGTCGGATATCCGTTGGAGGCAAGTAAGTAGTCGATATCGCGTGTTTTTTCACGAGGATTACAACGGTGTGATCCGTTTGGCTGTGTATAGCCTCTTGCGCGATCGTGAGAAATGTGGAAGCATAGAAGGTGCTCCAGTGGTGGTTCGCCCTGCCTTGTTTTTGGCAGACCCTTGGCATGTGATCGCAAACTCTTGGGAGAGTGATGTAAATGGTTCAAAAGATGTGGTTGTTCGTACCTAAGAAAATTGGTGATTTCAGTTGGGGTTGAGATGGGGCCACACGTTGTGCGGGACCCATGTGCGTGTCGTGTTCTGATTTGCGTACTTTGACCTCAAGCGATGTAGAGGGTCCCTCTGTGTGGTTGTTTGACCAGCAGGGTGGAGTTTTTCCCCTGGCTCTGTGCTCGTTCATTTGACCAGCAGGGTTGGGTGGTCTCCCCCAGGTTTTGTTCTCGATGGATCAGCCAGTAGCGGTGCTGGTGACACCCAGTGATGGAACAGGAGCTGTAACCCCTTTGGGTATGTTGTGATGGAGTTGGGTGGTCACGCGATACCCACTCTGTGTTCGGTTGGCCAGTGTTATACCCTCCAGTGGGGATGGACATGGCAGTTTTGAGTTTTACCCTCCAGTGGGGCTGGGCAGTGGGTTAATCATCGACGTCTTCGAGTTTACCCTCCAGCAGGGCTGGGAAGTTGGTTGCTCACTGACTTCTAGGGTTTACCCTCCAGCAGAGACTGGGCAGTGGGTCACCCGATGCTCTTAGGGTCTACCCTCCAGCAGACACTGGGCAGTGGGTCACCCGATGCTCTTAGGGTCTACCCTCTAGCAGAGACTGGGTAGTGGGTCACCCGATGCTCATAGGGTCTACCCTCCAGCAGAGACTGGGCAGTGGGTCACTCGATGCTCTTAGGGTCTACCATCCAGCAGAGACTGGGCAGTGGGTCACCCGATATCTGGTTATGAATTACCCTCCAGCAGGGCTGGGTAGTGGGGACACCGGTTGGAATTCCAGACTCAGTCTTCTCGACTAGGCTAGTCTGTGGCTTTCCTCCGTGATTACCGGAGCAGGACCCTTGGTTATACGGGTCAGTGTTTTGACAACTTGAATTTGAGGAGACCTCTCGACTGCAGGGCAGTGACAAGGCGTGGTTTGACTTTCCCTAGAACTCTCATGTTCGAGGGGCACTTTCCCCACCGAGACGCGTTCTTGCGACATGATCTAAAACCGTGCGGGCGAGTCAGTGCCACCCAAAGCGGATAGTGTCAAGGTGCGGTGATTGAGCCCCTTGGCTTGTGGTTCCGGGCAGACGTGCGGGATGCTGGGCATCGATGATGGTGTTTCTTTTGGGACTGTTGGCGACTCATTTTGTTGGGCTGAGATATGGGACGGAGATCCCCTTACGACGTGGTTTGGGCTTCTCGACATAGAATATGGATTTGTATGTACCATGTTATTGCACCCACTTCTTGGGTTTGGTTGCTCTCCTTCCAGGAGAGGCAAAGACGCGCGAGGTATGCCACGTGCTTTCCGTGTCTAGCTTATCGTGGTTAGACGAGTGTAGTCTCCAGATATTGGTAGCGAAGACTAGACGAGAAGTTCATCTTCTCACCGTTTCCAGCTTCTTGTGTCTGGACGAGTCTACTTCCTTTCATTTGTTGGGTTGAGCTGGAATCTCTACTGGTATTCCACTTCACTTTCAGTTGTACTCCTCTACTTTCCTGTTTGCTCTACTACTCACCCTTCGGTACCTCCTTGTTGCTCCCTTGAGCCTTCGGGGTATCCTACTGAGTATTTTTATACTCACCCCTAGTTGGGCTTTGCCCGCACTTGGTGTTCCCTTACAGACGAAGGACAGGTGGAGCGTGACTTCGGTGGAGCGTAGGAGCTTTGGAGCTTGGACCGCGTGCAGTGGTCGTGGCCGGGTTCTAGGTGGGAGACCCGTCAGCTATTTTTTTGTTTACCTGTTGCCGGGTTGTGGCACTTTTTGGTTGGGCGTGTGTTTTTCCCCTTTTCCTTTCAGTTTGTACTTATAGAGGTCGATGCACTTTTTGGTATATATATAGCAGTTTCCCTTTCCTTTTCTTTGCATTGAGTTTGCTGCGTGTGTGTGTACAGGTGCTTAGGCAAAGGCCTCCCCGAGTTATTATGCCTTCGGCGCTGGTCGCCAGCCCCTGGCCTATGGAGGCGGGCTTGGGGTAGTTGCGGCTCGAGCCCAAGTAGGGTCGGGTCGTGACAGTTAGCCAATTAATTTGCACACATCATATATTCTTAAATGATGAGGCCAAACCAGTGAGGAAAGAAAAATTTCAACTGAACCCAAACCTAATATATGATTTTAAACAACTGGTAACCAAATTAATGACTGTTAGAATCATTTACCCCATCTATGATAGCCAATGAGTTAGTCCAATGCAACTTATTCCTAAAAAGGGGGTCTTATTATAATAAAAAATAAAAAATATGAATTGGTTCCATCCCATGGGCATCATAGTTTGTGTGTCTATATATACTATCATTGACTAAAAAAAACATTAAAAGGACTATTTCCAATTTCCATTCAGTAAAAAAGTTCTATAGAGGCTAGTATGAAAGTCCCACAACTGTTTTCTTGATTGGTATTCTAGATACTTCTTGTTCCATACCGCCCCCAAGAATCAGGAAAAGACAACCTCCACCCACCCCTCTGGGACATTTACCTATAAGAGGATGGAATTTGGTCTGTGTTGTGATCCATGTACATTCCAATGATTCATGGTTGGTATTTTGTTTCCGATTACTTAGAGAATTACATGAAATTATTCATGGATTATTTTACTATTTATTTGTAATGACTTGAATAATTATAAATAAAATTCCCCTATTTATTTAATTAAATGTATTATTATATATTATGGTTATAGAATTCACATGCACTTCATTCATTTTATATTACCCATATAAATTTAAAAGATTATTAGGTATCACTACCATTGATAATAATGTAATAAAACAGTAATCACATGATTAGTATAAATATATGGTTTCAACAAATCCAATTGACATTAATAAATGAAGAGATGACCTCAACCAGTAGGATCATACCCTATAAAGATAATTTATCATATATTTTGAAGGATATAGAATTTATAGGATATTCACATAAGTAAGACCAAGATAATATCTAATGACATAAGTATGTAAGAATCCATTTATAGGAGAAGTTCAATATCATTGAGATCTTTGCCCAAAACATTTTCATTGAACCACCACATGAAATTCCCAACATAACACACATTACTCCTATGGAGTTTTCTGTTGTTTTAAAGGGATATTTATCAATTGTCTATCAATATGATTATGTAAGTTATTTTTTATATAAGAATGAATATATTTTTATCTTATTATTGTTACATTGTAAATGATCTTTATTTTGACACAATAATGCCAAAAATTGTATTTTTTTGTTAATATTCATATTCAATTAATGAAAATATGAAATAATTTATTTTTTAAATATAATATATTTAAATATTATTTTGAAATAATGTTTATCAAATATAATTTTAATACAAATTTTATGAAGTTTAATGTAATTTTTAAAAGGGATTGGAAACTGTTTTTGTAAAAAACCTGATTTTTTTAATAACTATCAATTTTATGTCAAAAGAGAAAATTAATATATTTAGAAAATTATTTAAATAAAATGAATTTTATTTTTTGAATAATAATGTCAAAATTATCCAATGTAAATTTTATGAAAATTTTCTGAGATAATAGAATTTTCAGGTAAAAATTAAATACCGTATAAATATACACTTTGTTTTATAAAATCCTAATGAGCCAAATGTGATGTAATAATTATTATAAATGAGATCCACAACCAAATATATTCATTTACCTAAAAATATTGTGATTTTATGTTTATTTTACTTAATTTATAAATCCATTGCGAATTCTCCAAAACATATGATATATTTTATGGTTTTAAAAACAATTTTTATGAGTGTGACTCTCCTATACATAACCAATTATAATATTTTAATATGTTATTACATTGTAATTATAAAATACTTATAACCACTCACATTTTGTAGAAACCTTGTGGAAAACCATGGTATGGTTTGCGGGTTTTGATATTTTATTATGTATAGTCCAACACCTAAATAATAAAGTAACTCCCTCGTTTCCTATATACATTAACAAAACCTCCATTTATCTTCACTAAAACTCAGTGGATAATGTTTATAATATTACATCAATTCTATAAAGTCCCCTAATGATTCACCCACACTCTCATTAATTCCTTCCCAACCATTTGGAGTAACACATTGAAGTAAGGGATCTTCAACTCTATTCTTTTATCAAACACTCCTTTTATGTTATAACCTTTAATTTAAATTTTAATATGTTTATATATGTTATATATATCCCAATTACATTCCATTTTATTTATAAATGTTTACAGACCCTTTCACTATCTGTTAACCCTCTTATGAAGCATTATGTACACCCATTACCATTCCAAAATTTTGAAAGGGACCTTTTTTTTCCTACATTAAAATTCGAGAAACTTTTTTGGAATTATTTATTGAAATTTATTGTGGTTATATTTTTTTAAAATTGTTATATTACTATAAATTAGATTTTATTTGAATTATGGATCATTAATCCCCCTTATGGAATCATACTTAATTTGTTACTACACCAAAATTCCTTTAGGTATCCCCACCTTCTTTTCTTTATTCTAGTTTCACTATAAACTAATGCATTATATTTCCATTTACTAATGTTGGGGCATGTAATTCCTTATAACTATTACTATTCATTTTATGTTTAAATTATGAGAGACCCATTTCAGTCTCATCAACCTCTTTTTAAGAATTTTTATGTAACATTGCCATGCTGCTAAATTATCACTAAATTTTTTCAAGCCAAAACAATTGCGTAGTGAATATGATATCCATTTTTATATTAAGGGTATTCAACTTAATGCATATATATTTACTAATTGGGGTCTTATTTATATTTATTTCACAATGCTTAATTTCGGAATAAATTATGATGATGAATGAACCCATGTTTCATGATCTATGTGGAAGAGGTAAGAATGATAATTAAATGTATATTATCGGTACACCCATATAGCTATCCCATTCATTGGGTAACTATTAACAAGTTATAACATGTCTCATTATTAATGTTTATGATTCTTACTCATTTTATAACCCATGTATATGCCTATTGTCGAAAATGTATCATCTTATTCATGTTATGCTTTGTTTATTTCCTAAATCGGATTTATATCTCACCCCTTTCTTGATTTTGTCCACAGGTTATCCCAAGCAGTTTTAAGTTAATTGGAATATTGTGATCATTTCATGGTATTGTTCAAAATAAATTATCCCACATTATCTGTTTTTATGCAATGTTCCTAATTCCTCAAGACACTATTTCTCAATCTTTTCGGTTGTATTATGTGAGAATTTATGTAATAAAACACATATTAATGTGAAATAAATAGTAGGGTTATTATTGTTGGTATTAGAGAACAAAATTAGTTATTTATGAGAGTAGGATTAGAAAACTCTTTCAAAATTAATAGGGATAAAAATAAGTATAAGAAAGCATCCAAAATTTTTGGGTAGTATAGAGTGAGTGGTTTATCAAGAAAATACATCCCTTTATTGATACTACAAGTGGATATGGTTTTGGGAAAGATTTACATTAGAGTAAAAACTATGACAAGGTGTTCAATGATAGACTCATGGTAACTTGGTACATGAAAAAAATCTTTAATACGCACCTGGTGTGACACACCCAATGGACATGCTTTGGTAAATTCATAAGTTCATTATGAACCATTGTGGAGGGATCAAATAAAAATTACCATTTGAATATATATTAATAAATAGATCATAGATAACATAAATTGAAGCCTATAAATTCATAAGTTAATCAAATAAATGTAATTCATTAGTTATCAGATAATTGTCATTGGATTCCTATTTATATGTTTAATAGTATAAGATACATATCCCTAATTTTCCTTTTATTCCATCTAATCACCAAAAACAAGAGTAATTAATTTAACAAATGATGCAAACAGAAATATGATAACTATGCCAATGAGATGCCCAACCAGATGAGAGTGGGAATAAAAATATTTTTTAGAATAATCTATCAAATTACTGAAGTTATGAATTTATACATAGATCATGTGTGTAATGACCCGATTATTAAGGAATAAAATTACTGTTCATTTAATATCTTATAGAAAACACATGAACTATTTTATTATTATTATTGGTTTTTAAAGATCATTAAGTATCATTATGGTAGATAATATAGTTGTTTAATAGTGATCACACAACTAAAATAAATTTAAGGGTTTTAAAAGGAATCCTTTTGACAAAGATAAAGGAGAAGGTGAACTCATCTAGTAGACTCGGGTCGTATAAAGCTCATTTGTTAGAGCTCATAAAGGGGGGTATCATCACTGGTATTTTACCTTGTCCAAGACCATGCCATGCAACAATACATTAAGATTGAATAGAATCATTTACGAGATACGTTTATGTTAAGAGAGATTACCACCTGAGTGATATTATCTAAGCCACCCCAAGAGTCTATCACCATCACAGACCTTACCCTTAGGCCATACACGAGTGTTATAAGGGGTTATGTAATAAGTTATTAGTTACTTATCATGTAATTCCTTTTTATAAATCAACGTCTTATTCCATAAATTATTTTATGAGAATAGTCTTTCATAAAAATATGATGAATTTGATAAATTGAATCATCGGGTAAAAATAGTAATTTTGAGAAATATGCACATTACCATATTAAAATAAGGTTTTCAAAAAAATTCTTATAAATGATGATTATATCAGTTCTTTATATGAAAATTATTAGGTAGTCTATTTGATAAGAGTTATATTTGTTATTTGATAAATCAGAAAGTTTATTTTTAAGGAAATTATTTTAATGAATTAATGAACTTTTGAAATAAATATTATATTAATAAAATGTAATTATAAAATTACTTAATAAATGAGTATATAACTTTTATGACGTCAAATGTAATTTTTATCAAGGTTTGAAAACTCTTTTTGTCAAAACCTATGAATTTTAAATAAAAGTAGGTTTTAATTTTTAAATTTGAAATTCACATATTTTGAAAATTATTTATATAAAATGAATATTAATTTTGGAATCATGATGTCAAAATTATCCAATGGTAATTTTTTCATAATTTTCTGAGACAGTCAAATTGCTTTATAAAAATTAAATACTGTATAACTAAAATATATGTTTAATGAAATCATAATGTCCCCAAAACTATTTAGAAAAAACTAAAATTGGAATTCTCATCCCAATATATGTTTTACCATTAAAATAATTTGATTATATATATTTTTTAAATAATTTTATTAAGTCGTAGTGAAACCTTGAAAATGCATAATATACTTTATAATTTTAAATTCATTTCTTATAAAATGTGACTCACCTGTGCATAAGAATAGATAATATTTTAATATTTTCTTCCATTATACTTATAAAATAATTTCATACACTCCACTTATGGAAAATCCATGGGAAAACCCATTGGAATGTTTTTTGTTTTTGAATATTTAATAAAATAAATTCCAAAACCTATGTTTGTCAAATATTAAAGAATTCACCTCTCGTTTCCAATATAAACCCACTCAAGTTCCCACTTTCCATCACTAAAAATCCTTTTATAACTTCTCGAATATAGCCTCCCATATCTATAATCCTCTAAAGGAACCCCAATCTCTCAACATTCCCCTATTTATGCTTTTGAAATAACACAATCAAGTAAGGGATCTTTCACCCTCCTATGTGATCATGCATTCATTTCATGTTCTATCTATTAATTTCTTTTATTACTATTTTGGTATATGTGATTAAATATTTTTCATACTGATTATTTTATGTATGAATTAAGGTATCCCTTTCACTCTCATTTATCCTTCTTATGAACCCTTATGTACACCATTTAACATGCCAAATTTTCTTAAGGGATTTCTTTCTTTATGTTTTATTCATGTTTCTTTTAAATTTTTATACCCTTTTATTTTCAATTAATAATTCTTGGGTATGATTTTGAACCACCCCATACTTAAATCCTTATTTTATAATTATGATATACCACTTTTATCTCATTAATTCCTTCCATGTACACCCATTTCCATGCCAAAATTACGTATGGGTTTCTCAATTATTATTTCCATTCAAGTATTTATCCCATATTATGCATCTAAGTACCATTTAATATGTTGTTATATTATGTTACATGATCCCTATAATTTATATTTCTTGTATAAATGAGGAGATACCATTTTCTCTCTCATCAACTCAAAATATGAATTTCTATATGATGACGTTATGCTGCCGAAATTGCACCGTTATTGTCCCAACCAAAATCATCATGTAGTGAATACCATATCCATTTATCTATTAAGTGTATTAAACTTCATTCATATACACTTATTTAATTTTAATTAAATGTATTCACCTTGGTTCGCCTTATTGGTGATGCGAATCTTGAGAGGAACCCTGGTGACTCTCTCGAGCTACCGGTGATGACGACGACGCTTGAGCCGACCGTCCCCCCTTGGGGGGGGGAGAACCGTCGGTCGGTGAAAGACCAGTGGTTTTCTAGACTTTTTCAAACCCAGACATTATTCCCCCTTTTTCGAAAACATTTTTGAGTTCCAAAGACCCATATTTGTTCGATGTGTCCCCTAATATTCAAATTTCGGCTTCGGAATTCACAGAATCTTTCGCACTTCTGAATCTTACCTTGATTGCACGATTTAGGCACAAATGTCCTTCTGTGGATACTTTTCACAGGTTTGTCTTTGGTTCATTGTATCTTCATGAAAGAGCAGTTGGTTTTCTTGACATGCGCCACATGATGATTCGTTTCGACTCAGAAGAAGACCTCATTAAATACTGGACGAGGGCTCCTTGTAGCTTCAACGATTGTCATTTTTTTCTACCATAGTGGTCTTATTATTTTTACATGACCATGACTCATCGTCGGCATTGGTATGGGTATGCTTCCCTAATCTTCCACTACCTTTTCAGAATCCAGCTATTATTCATATGATAGGTAATCTCGTAGGAAGGTATTTATGTTCTGATTCTCAAACGGAAGTTGTGTGCCACCCGGTTAATCCACGGGTTTGTGTGGAATTGGATTCTTCATGGATACCTTTTGATCATGTATGGTATACTATTGGGGAAGAGTATAGGTTCAAACAATAGGTGGTTTATGAGGACTAGATGAATTATTGTTCTGCTTGTCACCGCTTGGGTCATTCAGTGGCGGGTTGCAATAGGGGAGGGCCCTGGATGGCTCGCTGTTTAGAAGCCCAGGTGTCTACCCAAAGGGTAAAAGGTTCTATGAGAAGGGTTTAAGAGGTTGGTGCGGGGGAGGGTACATGACATGAACAAACGAGATCTGAAGGTGTCGGTAAGGATCCTCACCTCCCGGTGGTTGAACGACAACTGGTTGTGGACTGTAGAATGAAGGCTGTGGATGGTCTTGGTTCTGTACGAGGTGAAGGAGATGTCCTGGGTAAAGTGTTGGAGGTTGGTGCGAGGTCAGTACCTATTCTAGAGGAATAAATACTAGAAGGAAGTGGCAGGGAGTCTGAACCTACATTGGTGGCTGATCAGAGGGAGGAGGTTAGTAGAGAGTTGTTCTGTTACACCCCGAGATTTTATGAAAAATATTCTTTTAATTTCATTAATGTCTTGTGTTGTATGATACACCAATATTACCTTGCGCTATACGCAACACCGTATTATCTTGCAGTATACGCAACACTATTCTTGGATCGTGTTACACACAATTTTTATAATAGTTATTCTACGCAACATTGAGTATATATATAGATATATATTCAATGTATAAATGAAATATGGTTGGATTATGTTATACAAAACAACGAAGGATTCTTGAACAGCATGCAACCCTGACTTGGATTGCATTACACGCAATCGCGACCTTCCTCGATAGCGTGTGTTGTACGCAATACCGGGTTTTACTAAAAAACAATATGTTATTAAAATATTATTAAAACTAGCCGTTATGAATAGTAATAACCACTTTTTGAAATTTTGTAAATTTTATTTTTCCAAATGGTCTTCATTTTTGGATTCAGAATATCTAAATTAGCTTAGGGTAAAATTTTGGTACTTTTCGGATAACTTTCATATTCTGATGAATAGTGAAAATTACTAAATTTTAATTAAAAACAACTTTTTTAATCGAAATAATTAATAGTGATAAATTATTAATTTGAGTGGTTTTAAAGTATATTTAGAATATATTTGTACAATTTAATACAATCTTGGTCATTGGATTTAATTCTACATTTAAACCAGACATAAACAAGTGTCAATCTTTTGATGGCTATTATCTCTTAAAAACATGCTATTTGTTTTGAAGACGGGAATTAATTTTTAAATTAATTAATGCAACTAAGATGTTTTGAATTTGGTAAAATAGATATCATTTTTGAGTTCATAATATCAAATATAGCTTAGGACTAATTTTTGGTATTTTTCTGGAAACTTTTATTTTTTGATGAATAGTGAAACCACTAAGTGGTAGTTAAAAAAATGAATTTTTCATAAAACATAATTTTACCGCTTCTATGAGTGGAATTTAAAAAATCTGAGAGACACGGTTGATGTTAGTAAGTAAAATGTGGTTCAATGAGATGAAAATAATTTTTGGTGAATAGTAACGTTTTACTTTTTTTTACCACGGTTAAAAGTAAATAGGGTAATTAAGGGTAAAAATGTTATTATTATTACCCTAACACATGTCCTAATTCTATTGGATAAGTGTAATTCGACCAAAAACAACCTTAGGAATAACATATGATCATTTAGGCCCACTTGGATTAGATTAGGACATTTATTATTAATTTATTTAAAGAACGGTTACAATAGTTAAAATCAATGTTTAATAACTAAATACTTTTTAATATGGGGTTATACATAAGATAAATTCGACTATAATTATTCATTAGAAATATAAAAATATTTCCTACATAATGGTATTTTATTTGTAATTTTTAGACATTAAATGAATTAATTTATTTATGACACAACGATGATGTAGTAATTATCTTATTAATTAAATATTGACATAATTGATGTTATAAATTCCCAAATAAATATAATTTGAGACTTTTTATTAATTAAACTAATTTTCTAGCTTAATATGACATGTTAGTATTGATTTAATTAACTTTTTTTGAACTTATCATTCTGTTACGATTTTCAAAAAAATCAATTACTAAATAGTGTCAAAATTGACATAAAATAGTTTTTAAAAAAAATATTATATTATTAATTGTTATTTTATTCCTAAAAATCTATGGTTCGGCCAAATGGCTTATATAAGGTTATATATATTAATAATAAACAACTTGGGGTTCGTTTGGCTTGATATAGTATGTTAATTAACCTTATAGTATAAGAAAACAAGAAGACACAGTAAAAGTAAAATTATTTAACTTAATGTTAAATCTAAATGATAAGGCTAAAATAGGAACCTAAACTTGTCTAAATTCTATTGGATGATAGGATTTCGACCCATCCCCACCTTATTTTCGAAATGAATCAATTTGGAGCTATTTAAAGCCGAATTTGACTTTATAATAAAATAATAGTTTTAGTTATTCCAAAGGTGCCCCTCTCCTCTCTTATAAAAGGGCACCTCCTCCCTCTCTTCCTCACACCACATTAAGCTTTCAAGCTCGGCCAACCCCTTCCAAATTCCCTTATCCACTTCCCTAGAAACATCCTAGAGGTTTTGGTCTTCCTCAAAGACCAATTTTAGTGCCCTAAATAGAGATCTCAAAGAGGCGCTTCAAAGAAGAGGAGTTTCAGACACATATGAAGAAAATCGGACATAAGGTAAGGGAAATATCACAATCTCATTTTTATCTGAGATTGTTTATACTTTGGAATTTACTGGGGTGTATTTTATTATCCACATCCATGTTTCCTCAATATGTAATATTATTCCCATTCAACTACAATTGTTTAAATCCAATTTTACCTTTTGGTGAGTTTTTAGTAAAAGATATGAAAGGTATCTTTTGTCGTTTTTCTTACAAGGTACTTTTTGACTTTTCTGACAAAAGTACGAGAAGAACGTTTTTTTAAATTATACGGCATGAATGGATTTTTAGAACATTATTTCCAAGAAGCTTCCTTTACAAGTTTTCAAGTTTATTTTTAATCAACTTCTTTTAAAATTGTCTGACATGTTAAGAAAGGAAAAGTGTTTTTGAAGTAGAAAGGATATTTTCCTCAAGAATGGAGTTCAAGTGTTTTATCAAAATTATTTTCCATCTAAGATAATAAAAGGGTTCTGTTTTTATCCCTATTATTACATTGATTTGATTATGATGTGATGGAATTATTTTTATGAATTCCTTTATCTTATATGAATTGTTTTATGATGACACGATGTTTAAGAATCCCATTTTTATTACATGGGTTATTCTATGATGTATGGTTTATGATTTTGTGGCACACATAAGAATGGTATCATTATGAGATGGGTGGGACCTATATCTCCTTCCAATTAATTGGGTAAAGATTTTATATCTCAAGAGATAGACATGGATGGAACGGTAGGTTATATCGGTTCAGTGAAACAGGACTGAAACGAGGGTGACTCGGTTCAGAAATGGACTTTGTCCACTAAGATAGTCTTGGAAATGAGTCTTGACTAATAAGATATTATTCTCTATGATTATGTGTGTATGCGACAATGTTTCATGTTTTAAGTTATGATTATTGGGATTTCATTTCACTACTATGATTTATCCCATGTTATGAAATTATGCTCTCTTTTGCAGGTTAAAATTTCCAAAATGTTATGTTCTTATGAATATGATGTGATTGATATTTCTTTTGTTTACCCTTACTAAGAATTTGAGCTCACCCTTTTATGTTTTCTTTTCCCCAGGATATAAAGAAAGGTTTTAGGTAAAAAAAAGTAAGATCTTTATGGGAGATGTTGAAGATCTTTCACCACGATTAGAAGATTACATTCCGAGTTTCCAAAGACACTAAACTATTACGATCCTTGTGTGTGTGTTTCTGTTATGTACTAAGTATTCCGGAAAAGTAATGTAATGTCCTTGTACGTCAGGCTTCGGGTATCTATATGGTCGAGGATGGCCAGCGGACTGTGGCGATTTTTGGCAGGGTGAATTCCTTTGAAGGGCTAGTGTTGGTTTCTCAAGGGGATCGATTTGAGGAATAAAGTGAGGGGGATGTGCCTCCAGTTCAATCTGAGACAGGGTGGGCTAGAGTTTTGGATATATCGGCCAGGCCTTTTATCCCTTTACACAACAGGTTTGAAGGCCTCGCGAATGTCATTTTTGATTATGGTTTTGGTGCTAATTCAGAAGGTGGGGGTGTGGGTTCTGGGGTATCCATGCAGGAGCACATTAGTGGATGTCTGGGTCAAGAGGAAGTCTTTAGGGCTATGAATAATTCCACTGATGGGACTGGATTTCTTGGTCAGATTGAGGTTAATACTTTTAACCAAAAGAGGAGGAGTAATAGTGGGGGAAATGGTTGTGCCTTAGAGGATCCTCTCTGTAAAGGGAAGGAGCAGTATGGGGATGATTAAGAAAACTTGAATGGACCGTCTTTTTGTTCGTACATCGATATAGTAAAAGCAGGAGAAAGAGGATGGTTGAGTGTGAAAGAACTATGTCAGCGGCTCCGTGAATAAGAACTAAGAAAAACTACTCTTATCTCTTGTGTCGGGAACTAACTCGATCATCTTTTATATAGGATAATGGGATGATTATTTCCTTTAATAAAGATAGCTTGATCAAACAGTGCTATGGAATCCAACCACCTCTAGATCAGTGGAGGAGCTGGGATGTTTGTGATTTTGGGAGGTAGCATGGATCAGTTTCTGTTTGGGAATTAGCCACTACAGAAGATGAATTTGGTATGGGATGTGGAGATGATTATGGGTACTATGATTTTTAGTGTGGTTTTGTTTTCTTTTGGTTGTGGATTATTTCTAGTGTTTGTTGTGGATTTGCAGGTCTTTTGGCGTTGTTCTGGCCTTGCCTTGAACATTGTTTTGGGTACCGGAAACCCATAATATGGTATTTAAAATGAGAAAAAAATTATAGTGGTAATGGTCCTTAAATGTAAATATTACACATTATTTAATCATGGAATAACATATAATGTAACATGATTCCATGTTATATTATCCATGTGGCACACTTATGCATGAAATGAAATGTTTATGAAGAGTTCACATTGATAATGATCAAAAGAATTAGGTAATGTTTAGTATCATGATACTCCATGTGCAATGTGGGTCTACATAGGGTTACTAATGTGCAACGAGGGGTTACTCTTGCTAATATATGTTCACTGAGACATGGCTCATGCTAATATCATGTTGTACTTTGTTTCCACATTTCCATCTTATGACAATAAACCTATGTCATGTCTTTATGTTCATGTGTATCTTATGATCCATTAATACACCTATTTCCTAACATGTATTTTATTCTTTATGTTATGCCTTTTTTACTACTTTACTGGGATTTATATCTCACCCATCTCTTATGTATGTCCATAGGTTACCCAATGCAGTGCTAAGTACGAATAAATGTGTTGGTCATGTCAATAAATTTTGATGTTAAGTTGTTGTATTTCATGTTTTGTGTTGTTATTTAATGCTCCTAATTTCCCAAGACACTAAACCTCTTGATCCTTAGAGTTTACTTACATACAAGTTTATGTAAAAAATCATTTTCTAAGTGTGTAATAAAGAGTAGGGTTTTTATAATTGGTATTAATGGATAGATTTAGTTTTTTTTATATTAGGATTATAAAACTCCAGTGAAAGCCGTAGGGATAAGATTCCATATAAGAAGACAATCACTAAATTTTGGTGATTATAGATTAAGTGATTTATCAAAAACATTCATCCCTCTATGTATACGATCAAGTGGAGGTGGCTCTAGCATTGATGTATCTTGGGGTAATACACGAAAGCACCACTTTTAGCTAAACTTGAATGGGAACCAGTGCATGATAAAAGGAATTTCTACAATCCTAGTCCGATACTCCCGAGGGATATGATTTTGTAAATTAATAAGCTTATTATGACCCATTATTAAGGAAATAAAAAAACTCCCCCTTAGAATATATATTTGGAAGTAGATCATGGATAAAATATATTGAAGCATATACATTTATAAGTAAAGGAAATCAATGTAATTTATAAGTTTTCTATTTTTTTCATTGGATTCCCCATTATGTGTTTAATAAACATACCACTAAATTTCATTTTATTCTATCCAATGGCCAGTAATAGGAGGACTCATGCTAAAAACTAATGGAAATATCAATCTGTTGACTATTCTAGTGATATCCCAAATCAATGGGAGCGAGAATCACAAACTTTGTCATGATAAATTTTTAGTTAAATCATGTTTTGAATAAAAACATTGGTCAAGAGAAACTTCCACCCCCTCCCTAAAGAACAAGTTATAGTCATTAGCTTCATGAGACAAAGGCCTCCTACATTCAATGGATCTTTTGATCACCTAGTCTCTGAACAGTGGATAAACAACATTGAGAAGACATTCTCCCTCTTTCAATGTTATGAATAAGTGAACATTCACCTAGATGATTATTTTATGGAGGGTGAAGCTGATCAATGGTGGAAATTGATAAAAAACTATAAATCATGAGGAAGAGATCGAGGTGTTGGAATGAAAGGATTTCTAGAAAATGTTTTTTGATAAATATTTTCCTCACACCCTCCGACTGAGGAGGTAAAGGGACTTCTTTTCCCTTAAGAAAAAAGATGATGAATTCATCAAAGTGTATGAGAAAAACAATACAAGGCATTCAACTATATGCCTCTAGATTTTTCATTACCATTGGATGCAAGGTTAGTGGGATGGAACACATCCTACAGAAATCCACAGAGATCCATGACTTTGATAGCTATGAGAAAATTGTCGGATGTACCCTCAATGCTGAAATGGAGAGTGTATAATCTTATTGGTATCGTGGGGATATGAAGCGAAAAGTAGACATTAATTCTGGTTGTTCGATGGATAAATCCATTGGTGCTAAGAAATTTTAGCACCCCCACTTGGCAAAGTAGAAGAAAGAAGAACCCTAAATGTTTCTTGAAGGGGATGAATAAATGCTTTAGGTGTGGAAGAGTAGGGAACCTAGCCATTAACTATCGACAAGAAAAACCCACTACAACGACAGACGAAAAGAACCATCTTTTCGACCCTTAAAGCATTGTTCATTGCTAAAATTGAAAAAAAAACCAGGGCACTTTTCTAACAAGTTCACACAGGAAAAGGTTTTCGGAGGAAACCAACAACATCCGAGGCAGCAAGAGAGAAATTTTTCCATCACTAGTACTAAAGTGAATCCTAAAAAAAAGTGGTGAAAGGTACTCTAGTTATTCATTAAAGTATAATTTTTTTTAATCCTGTTTCTATACTTTCTTTTATATCCCAAAAGGTTAATAGAACAATCCAAACACCACCACAAATCATGGAAGTAGAGATGTCAGTGAGGACAAAAAATGGGGAATTATTTCATCCCATGAATATAACTAGTCCCCTATGACAATTTATGGATTCAAATTCATGGAGAACCACATCATACACCCTCTAGTAGAATTTGATTCAATTCTTAGCATGGGCTGGATTTCCCTATATAGAGAGAACAAAAATTTCCATGATAGGGGAATCACTCTCCATACGGTGAATCAACCCCTGATTCATTACAAGTGCAAGGAGGAGGATGAAAATTTTTTTACACCATAATATCAAGCGTGGATATTACTACCATATGATCATGATTATTTTTATCTTATGATTGAGTCTCGGGAAGGAAATATTTTATAATACATTCCTAATGTGAATGAATTCACTAGTTTGGTTCCTGAGAAATTGTATGGTCTACCACATAGAAGAGATGTTGAATTGTCGATTGTTTTAATACATGATGAATTTCTAATGTCCAAAACTCTATATTGAATGGATATTGTTGATCTCTAGGAGCTGAATAAATAACTATAGGAGAATCTAGATAAAGGTATTATACTCCTAATTGCTTCACTATGCAGTGAACAAGTCCTCCTCATCATGAAGAATGATGGGTCAATTCCCCTTTCCATTTATTATCATGAGCTCAAAAAAAGCATGATAAAGAAAAAGTATCCATTTAGATGAATTAATTAATTAAATGATTAGCTACATGGAAGAAAATACTTCTCCAAGGTGGATCTATGGTAGGGTTATTAACATGTAAGGGTGAATAAGAAATATTTCCCCAAGATTTATTTTTATACATTGTAGAGGAACTATGAATTCATAGTAATTCCTTTCAGGCTCACTAATGCTCCAATAATATTTATGGACTTGATGAATAGAGTCTTTAGAGATTACCTTGAAAAACATATGGTACTCTTTAAATATGATATTATAATATACTCCAAAAACCTAAGAGAAGCATATGAAGAATCTAAGAAGTGTACTAGAGACCGTGAAAAAAGAGAATCTCTATGAAAAGTAACTTAGGTGTGAGTTCTTCTTAAATGAAGTTTCATTATTGGGGAATATTATCCCAAGCAGTGGGATGTCTATGGATCCCTCCAAGAAAAATGAAATTAATGGATGGATGAGGCCAACATCTATGACAGATATCTATAGATTTCTTGGGTTAACTGGATATTATCACCGATTTGTGAGAACTTTATCTGGATTGTCAAACCCTCTTACCAATGTATCTTAAAATGGAGTCAAGTTTTCTAGGAATTATGAATGAAAATAGTTATTCAAGGTGTTAAAAAGAAGGCCTATCACTACACCTGTGCTCACATTACCCACAAGTGGAGAAATTTCCAGGGTATTCAGTTATTCTTCAAAGAAGGGTTTGGGCTATGTGTTGCTGGAAAATGACAAAATCATTTCTTATGCTGTAAAGTAATTGACTATTAATGAGAAGAACTATCCAACACATGATCAAGCATTGTATTTAGTGATCTTATTATTGAAAATTTAGTTACATTACACATTAAGGGAAAAGTGTGAAATATATACTGATAAAAATATCGTTAAGTATATATTAATATAGAAATAGTTGAATATGAACCAACAAATATTGTTAGAGATGATCAAAGACTATTACTTCTCAATCCATTACAACCATTGTAAAGTGAAAATTTTTGTAGATTCTTATAGTAGAAAGGACCAAATTGATTCTATCATTAATGATAATCGAAAGGGATATAATCTTCATAGATTTGATGAAGACAAACATGTGAATCAAAAATAAGGTAAAATCATTAATATTTTCACAAATGACATCTCAGCTGTCTCTTTTGGAAAGGTTAATGGATTCTCAAAAGGATGATGTGGGAATTTAAAAGAAAGCAGAAACTATTATAAAAGAAAAATCCCTAGAGTTAAATGTTAATGAAGAATGAATTTTGAGATTTGGGTCAGGACTATGTGTTCCATCAAATTATGAGTTAAAGAAAGAACTTTTGGATGATGCACATATTTAGAATTTATCCATTCTCCCAGAAAACATAAAGATGTATCGATATCACTTGGAGTAATATTTGTGGGATAAAATGAAGAATAAGATTGCTGAGTATATATCAATGTTCCTAGGATATCAGAAAGTGAATGCCGAGAGGAAGAAGTCTATCGGGATGATGAAAACATTACCCATACCTACATCTAAATGGGAGAACATCACCATGGACTTTTTCACTATAAATCTAAATAAATACAATGGAAAAAATTCTATTTGGGTTTTTGTGGATCATCATAAAAAGATTGTACAATTCATTGCAATTCGATAGGATTTATCACTGTATAAACTGGAATAGATATAAATTAGAGAATTTGTAAGGATACATGGAGTAATAGTATCGATTGTATCATATTGAGAATGAAGATTCACCTCTACGTTCTAGAACAATCATTAACATGTTCTGAATAATGATCTAAACTTCAGTATGACTTATCATCCACAATCTGAGGTCCAGTCTGAGTGGAATATCCAAACACTTGAGTATATGTTGAGAGCGTTCTCAATGGACTTCAATGGATGATGTGATCAACATCTTCCTCTGGTTGAGTTCTCTTACAGAAACAATTTCCACTCCATAATCCAAATGGGTTCATATGAATCACTTTATAGGAATAGGTGAAAAACACCTAAATATTGGGAATATGTTTGGGAGTGAAAACTTATAGGTCCAGAATTGGTCTAATAAATGGTGGAGATAGTGAAGACCATCTAAAAATACATTAACACTGCATAGATTTGACAAAAGTGTTATGCTGATAATCGTCGACGAGACCTAGAGTTTGAGGTTGAAGACATGGTATTCCTCTGCATATCACCATGGATGATAGTTATGAGATTTAGGAAGAAGGGGAATCTTATTACACGGTACATTGTCCCTTTTAAGATCTTTGATCACATTGGAGCAGTGGCCTATCGACTATAACTCCCACAGAACCTTTCTAAAGTACATGATGTATTATATGTATCAATATTGAAGAAATACATACCTAACCCATTGCATGTACTCAATCCAGAGGTGGAACCATAGGAGAATGACCTCTCCCATAAAGAGAATCTGGTGAAAATCTAAGATTGTAGGCAATATGTTCTATGAAATAAGGCAATTCCCCTAATCAAAGTGTTGTAGAGAAGGAAAAAGTTTAAAGAAGAAACATGGGAATCAGAGGATGTGATGAGGAAGGGTTACCCTCATCTTTTTTAGTGTTGGAAAGGATAATTTCGAAGTTTAAATTTATTAAGGGGGGAATTTTGTAACGAACCAATAATTTATGAATAGAATTCTCTTTTTTTAATGCCTTATAGAAAATGCATGCATTTTTTTTAATTATTGGGTTTAAATAACTGTTATGTATCATTAACATTGATAATATAGCCATTGAATAGTGATCACATGAATTATATAAATTTAAGGTTTTTAAAAAGAATCATTTCGACACAGACGCAAAGAGGATGACCTCATACAATAGAGTCGGGCCGTACAAAGCTCATTTGTTAGATCTTGGAAAGGAGGTAGCATCACTGGGCTTCACTCCTGACCAAGCCCATGATGATCCTCAACACATTATGATTTAATAGAATCACTTATGGGAGAAGCTCATGTTAATAGAGATTACCACCAGGGCGATGTTATCTGAGCCACCCCAAGTGTATTCCACCATTTTATACCTTAACCTTAGTTCATACACGTGTTTTATAGTGGGTTATGTAATAAGGTATTAGTTACTTATTGTGTAATACCTTTTTTATAAATAAAATTATTATTCCATAACATCATTTATTAGAATATACTTTATTAAATAAATGATGACTTTGATAAATTTAATCTTCAGGTAAAATTGGTACTTTTGAGAAATACATAAATTACCATATTAAACTAGAGTTTTTATTAACAAACAATTCTTATAAATGATTATTATATCAGTACCTTATCTTTAAATTATTAGGTAAATAGTTTGATAAGAGTTATGTTTTTTTTATAAAATTAAACCAGATGTGTATTTTTAAAGAACTTATTTTAATGAATTAAGTAATTTTTAAAAGAACCAATATTTTAATAAAATTTTATTATCAAATTACTTTTATGAATAATAAATGAGAATATAAGTTTTATGAAGTCAAATGTAGTTTTTATTTATGTTTGAAAACTATTTTTTTTCAAAACCCTTGACTTTTTAATAAATATAGGTTTTCATTTTAAAAGTTAGAATATAAATATTTATAAAATTATTTAGATAAAATTAATATTATTTTTTGGAATCAAGACATCAAAATTATCTAACTATGGATTTTTCATAATTTTTGGAGAAAGTAAAATTTTTGCGTAAAAATTAAATATCGTATAACTAAAATATGTGTTTTATGACACCATAGTGACCCCAAAATGTTGTAATAAATAATATAATTTTAATTCTAGACCTAATATATTCTTTTCCATTCACATAATGTGATTTTATATTTTTTTATTTATTTTATAATGACTTGGTGAATTCTCTAAAATGTTTAATATACTTTATGATTTTAAATTAATTTATTTAAAAATGTGACTCCCCTACACATAAAAAAGGATAATACTTTAATTTTATAGGCCATTGGCCTTATAATATATTGTTTTCCACTCCACATTGGAAAAAAACTTTGGCAAAAACCATGTGAATGTTTGTGGTATTGAATAATTAATTATACATATTCCAAAACATACATTTGTGAAATATTAAAGAATTCCCCTCTCATTTCCTATATAATACCACCCAATTTCACACTTATATTCACTAAAAATCATTGAATCACGTGCTTACTCTTACCTATCCTATCTATAATCCTCCCATGGAACCCTGATCTAACAAGAATCCCCTCTTCAATCATTTGAAGTCACACACTCAAGTAAGGGATCTTTCACCCTCCTCTTTGATGTTGCATTCTGTTCATGTTCTGTTTTTAACTTATTTTATTGCTATATTGGGATATTTTATGAAATATAATACTTAAAATTATATTTATAAATGATTATATCCCCATTTACTCTCATTTATCATTCCTATGAACCCTTATGTACACCCGTTACCATGCTGAATTTTCATAAGGGATTCCTTCATTTCTCTTTTTTCATGTTTATTTCAGTTGTTTTACCATTTTATTTTCAATTAAAATGGCTGGGGTATGATTTTTCACCTCCACCAAACTACCTTCATTATTTCTTAATGATTAGATACCCCTTTATATCTCATTAATTCCTTCTGTGTAAACCTCTTACCATGTTGAAATTCAGTAAGGGATTTCTCTCTTCTTATTTCCATTTTAGTATTTCTCATATAATAGGAATCTAAATCCCATTTCATATGTTGGGATATTATATTAAATTATCCCCTTAATTTCTATTTCATTTATTAATGATTATATACCTCTTTCTCTCTCATCAAACCAACTTATGTATTTATATATGACTACATTATGCTACTGAAATTGAACCGAAATTGTCCAAGCCAAAATCGTTGTGTAGTGAATACCATACTCAGTTATCTATCAAGGATAATCACATTTATATACATATAAATGTTGAATTGTACATACATATATGTATTCAAAATTCCTTAATTGTGGAATATCTTATGTTGTTGAATTATTCCATGTTATATGATCCATGTGGAACACTTATGCATCAAATGAATAGTTTATGAAGGGTGCACCCTGATAGCGCTCCAATGCAATAGGTAAAGTTTAGTGTCATGATACTCCTTGCGAAATGAGGTTTTAATCATGGTAATTCATGTTCAATGAGGTTTTACTCATGATAATCTATGTGCAATGAGACTTGGGTCATGCTAATATCATGTGGTATGTTGTTTCCACATTCCCATGTTATGATAATCATGTTATGTCATTCTTTTATGTTCACATTTCTCTTATGCTCCATTGATATTCCTTTTTTATAACATGTTTTTGTTATTCATTTTATATATTTTTTACTCCCTTACATGTCTTTATAGCTCACCCCTATCATATGTATTTCCTTAGGTTATCCCATGCAGTGTTAAGTATGATAGAATGAGTTGGTCATGCCAATGAAGTTTGAAATAAAGATGTGGAATTTGCTATTTTAAGTAGTTACGTAATGTTCCTAATTTCTGAATACACTAGACCTCTCAATCCTAAAAATTATCTTCAGTAAAAGTTTTAGTAATAAATAATTTTTATGTGTTTAATAAAGAGTAGGGTTGTTATAAATAAGAGAACCCAAACCCCCTAAGAGAAAACATGTCGCAATTGAGAGATTTTTGTGAAAATGGATTCCTACATTTAAGTGATTATCTAATTGATTAATCTTAGAACAGTGGATCATATCTATTGAGAAGAATTCTATGACTTCAACATTTAGAAAAATATAAGGTTATACTATATATTTATCAAATGGTGGTTGAAGCTGATCATTTGTGGATATTGATAAAAAATATGAATCTAGAGGAAGTGATCGAAGCGATAGCATAGATGGAATTCCCGAAAAATATTTTTCGATAAATATTTTCCATGAACCCTCTAACATAAAATGGAAAGGGTTTTCCATAAAATCTATAAAAAATAAAATGAATCTATCAAGGCATACAAAAAAACTTCAAAAGACATGCATGATATGCCTTCATATTTTTCGTTACACTGAAATTTAAGGTTGACTACTTCTTTAGTTAGATAAAACCTATTATATACAAACCCTTGGCGATTTGTGATTTGGATGGATATAAATAAATTAGCTTATTTTACAATAAAAATAGAGACTAGAGACTCTCAATGTAAAGACAAAAAATTTTCCATATAATTGTTTTTTCAATTTGTAATTATTATGAGTCTGCAAAAATTGACGGTGTGTGATTTAGAGCCCCGATGTCCCCAAAATGGATTTCTAATAAATTTTTTTCAGGTACGTTCTATAAACGCACGGGTGGAATTTTCTATATTTTAAATAGGTGATCATATTAAAAATCTGAGGGCACCGTTGTATCCATAGTGCCAAAATTCACTTAAGGGAGGCATTACATTGATCATAGTATGTATGGAGAAAATGTTGGATTTTGTGACTTTTAAAAGAATAATAAAAAAACATTGTTATTTTATTTATTTCCTTCTTTTCCTCTAATGAATAGGAAGTAGTGTGGGACCAATGATGTATCAAAAAATTAAAAGGATTGACCCTTCAATTACTAAGTGACAACGTCGTTGGAATTTAGGAAGGTTTCTATTAAATGAACCCCCATAAATTCCATGATCATTACTTTCCCTCCCCCTCTCCAATTTATATGAGATTTTGGAGGAGGTATTGTAAAGAATTCAGAAAGTGGTGAAGCTATGGTAAAGATCCACGATACCCAACACTTGCAGGATATAGCGGGTTCAAGAGGGAGGTGACGAGCAACACCGAATCAAAAACTGAACGATGATGTTTGAGCGACAATGTTGGAGGCATGTTGTGGGAATGAATAACCTCAATCGTGACATTCTCCAACTAACTAGAGGTAGGGTTTATTTCTTGTTTAATTTCAAGAGTTGAAAAATATTTTACCACCCTCATGCTATCAAGCTAACATGGAGGGCGTGGGAAAAACGAACAAGGCCTGGACTATCCGCCCTCTTTAATGGATGTTGACGTGTCCTTTGAGGAAAATTTTTGGGTTTGACTAAACCCAGGAAGATGGTGCACCATCATGCGCCCTGGCGATAAAGGTCGCGAATGTATCTGCAATGGGTGGAGACGATGTCCGGCTTAGATGATCGCGAAGGTGGCGGTGGCAGGCCTTTGCGTACTGCTGGAGGAGGCTGCCTCTCGAAACCACGGAAGGTGGATAACTGTATACCCCTCATGCCGCACCATGTTGGAGGACCCCTTGATTGGCTGAAATGGCCGACCTGTAATTGTGGTGGGGCAGCACCCCACCGGTTGGCCGAAATGTCCCAGCACCCGTGGGGCTAGCAGGGAAGACTGGTCTGCCTTCTGGGGGACATGGTCGGAAGCAGGTAGGCCAAGCGGGCCGGGCCGGACCTGCGACCCAGTGGGCTGGGCCGAACCTGCGGCCTGGTGGGCCAATGCCGGTGGGTCGAGCCCCACTTGACGTGTCAGTACAAACACGGATGGGGGCCAAGAACCGAACGAGGTAGACCCTTAGTGGGTCGAACCCGAGTGTGGCCACGTGGACGCTAGAACCCGTTGCGTCGGGCCGGTCTGACCGAGTGGAACCGAGCCCAGACCCAACCGATCCCTATATAAATAAACACTTGTAACTGAAAAATCACCTGTTCATTCGGCATGCCATCAGTGGTGTTGGGATACATTTTGTGAAGAGGTCCCTTTGAGATGTTCCAGTAGGCCTGACCTTGCTAGGCCAGATGTAGATGTGATTGCCTCTATTTCACAGAATGGGGTGTAACTTACAGACCGAACGTCTATTTGATAAACCATATGCGTCAGTAAAACCCATTGGATGAGGTAGTCCTTTTGGTATAATCCACTTGAGTTTTGGATAATGTTGGAGTATGACTGCATTGGATCAAATCTGAATCCATCCTGGCCCTCAGAACTAAAATTCTTATAAGTCATGGACCATGCGTCCAATTGACACGCTGTTTGTCGCATTCGAACCCTTATGAAATGTTGGTCCTTTGGAATACTTCTTAGTGGTGCTTTGTGGTGGTTTAGGTATGAATGATGGCCTGAGGAGAAATTCTCCCAAAATCAAGCATACTATGAGTGGGGATCCAGTGGCTAGTAGTAAGGCGGAGGTTGGAGACAGATCATATAGAGGTTAGTACTGAGAGATCCTGTTTGGGTCGGTGCTCAGCAATCCTGTGTGGGTCAACGCATACTGATCCTGTGTGGTTCAAATTCTATGTGGATCAGCACTTAGTGATCCTATGTGGGTTAGTGCATATCGATCCTATGCTGGTCATATCCTATGTGGGTCATTGCGGGGGTTAATACCTATCGATCCGGTGTGGGTAAGACTCTGTATGGTCAGCAATAGTTCCTCTTAACAGAATAAGATGATCTAGCTTCGTTACTAATCATCTGTACTTCTACACTTCACTAATACCAGATGTGAGCTGAGTCTTCTGCCATCATGGTGATATCATCGTGGAGATACCTTTGTGGTACTTTTACATTCATGGTGATATCTTTATGGGGATACCTATGTGGTAATTTTACCTTTGTGGTGATATCTTTGTGGTGTTACTTATGATGAATTTTACTTTCACAGTTCTATGTTCATGGAGTTACCTTTGTGGTACTTTTACCTTCATGGTGTTACCTTTGTGATATTCTTCCCTCATGTATGAGATGCGTATATCTTGATAAATTAGTTATATATTTGAGAATATACCTATGTAGAGTTGAATGAATACTTCAGGATTTTTGATTGAGGTCTTTCTTTGTATTTTATCCTTTTTGGAACATTGAGAGACCTTCTAGGGTCTCGGGGTCCCTTTCTAGTATTGCTATACTCACCCCTACACGGACATCGCCTGCACCTTGTTGTGTCTTGTGCAAACGGCGAACAATGTTGATTGATGCTGAGGTAGACAGAACTGAATGGTTCTCAGAGGTGGACCATTTGACATGGAATTATGCCGGAGTACTGATATTGAGCTATTACTACCCTTCAGGTGGGATCCTCAGTGAAGGATCCATGAGCTGTTTTTATCATTTCAGTAGTACTTGTACATTCCAATTGGGCATTTATTTCTGCCCCATTACATTCATTACACTTTTAACAACAATAGTTTACTTCATGGTTTCTTCTTGTTGTTCTGTTGGAATTTTTGGTTTGTGCAGGTTTAAAGGCAATGACTTCCCGTTAAGGTATACACCTTTCTGGTACTAGCCGCAAACCCCTTGCCAATGGAAGGTGGCCTTGGGGTAGTCACATCACGGGCCCCGGGGGATGGATCATGACACTCAAGGGTAGCATGGGGATAAGAAGAGTAAAGCAGAGTTTAATTATAGTGTTTAGATAAGGATATCTAATAGTGCTAAGAAATTTCAACATCCCACTTATCTAAGGTGCGGGAAGAAACAAATTAAAATTTTCTAAAGGGAATAAAAAATACATTAGGTGTGGGAAGGAAGGAAACCTAGGAATAAATATATAATAGGAAAAACCTAAAAATGAAATAGATGAAATAAATGCTTTTGTCAACCCTCATCTCATTTTCCAATGCTTCAACTGTATAGTACCGGTGAACTTTGCAAACCAACGTCTAAATAAAAGGATTTTTGGAGACAACCACCAACCTCAAGGGAAACATGGGTGGTATTTTTCTGTCACTACAACTGATGTGAATCTTTAAAATGAAGTTGTGATAGTTATTCTAGTTATTAATTCTAGAATATAGAATGAATTTTTTTATTATGGTTTTACACATTCCTTCATATCACGAATGTTTAGTAGATCTATCCGAACACCACCACAAATTCTGGAAGTAGAGATGTTCATGAAAATGAAAAAATAAAAACTTAATGCATCCCAAGTATATAACTTATCCTATATCAATGTTTAAGGAGTGAACTTCTTGATGAGCGGTATCATACCACCTTTAGTGTAAATTTATGCAACAATGTGAATTGATTGACTTTTCCTACATGGAGCCAACATAAGTTTCCAGGATAAAGAAATCACTCTATATATGGTCCATCAACCCTTTCTTCTTCACATGTATAAGGGGGAGGATGAATCCTTTTTTACCATCATCTCAAGAATGGATATTATTTCCAAATGAGAAATAATATCTTTCTCAAATGATTATGTCCATGTAAAGAAACATCCTTGAAGACATTCCTATTATGAGTGAATACACTGATGTGTTTCCCTAGGAATTACCTGGTCATCCTCTTAGTTGAGAGGTAAAATTTTTAATCAAGATTATACCTAAGGGATTTATATTATCCATGACTCTGTATAGAAAGTCAATTTTTGTAACTTGAAGAGTTCAAGAAAAAACTACAACAAAATCATGATAAAGGGTTCATAAACCCAAGTGCTTCACCATGAAGTGAAATGGTCCTCTTCGTCATGAAGAAGGATGGGTAAATTAAATTTCTAATTAATTATCATGATCTCAACAAGATCAAGACAATGAAAAATTTTCCTCTGCCACATATTGATGAATTTATCAATTAGATACATGGAGCACAATACTTCTCTAATGTGAATATTGTGTTAAGATATTATCATGTAAACATAAAGAAGGAATATATCCCTAATACAACTTCTTGTACAATGTATGAGAACTATGAGTTCAGTGTGATGCCATTTGGACTCACTAATTCTCCATAAGTCTTCATAAACATGATTAATAGAGCCTTTATATATTTCCAAGAATATTTGTGATAGTCCTTATAGATGATATTATAATATAATCTATAATAAAGGAGGATCAACAACTAGAAAAATACCCTAAAAGAATGGTTTGGAACTGTTGGTATAGCCAATTCCAAGGGTTTGGAGAACCGTTGGCTGGTAAGTGATGGGGATTAGTCTATACCAATAGTTTTGGGAAAACTGTTGGTATATGTAATATGAAAATCTATACCAATGGTTCCATAAAACCGTTGGTATACGTAATTCAAAAGAGAATCATTCGGTTGGTTTTGATCCCAGCACCTCCAGTTTGTGATTGAAAGAACTAACCACTAACCTAACTTACATTTGTGATAATACATCTATATATTTATGAAATTGTGTTCACAAAAGCAAGTTAGGTTAGTGGTTAGGTTGTTCAATCAAAAATTTGATGTAGAGACCCAAAGCTTGATGTACATGGACATTACATTACATTAGCGGAATACGTAATACATAACAAAAAATAGACACACAAGGACCACAATAGTTTAGTGTCTTTGGAAACATGGAACGTAATCTTCTAATAGTGGTGAAAGATCTTCAACATCTCCCATAAATATCTTCCCCCTTTTTTCTTACCTAAAACCTTTCTTTATATCCTGGGGAAAATAAAACAAAAAAAGGGTGATCTCAAATGCTCAGTAAGGGTAAGCATGGATAAAATAAAACATACCATATACATTTGAAATTAAAAACATGAACATAATGTTTAAACATCAAAAGTTTGAGAAATGAAATAAAACATGGAATTATGTATGGCATAGATCATAAAGAAACATTAAGAATGATAAAATAGCATGGGAATAAAATATGTAATTTTGAAAACCATTAAGAACATGATATGATTTTTGTAGTAGCCAAGGTATTGCTTCCAAGACCATGTTAGTGGACAAAGTCCCTTTCTGAATGGAGTTGACTCCTAGTTCTAGTCCTGTATTACTGAACTGGTTTAACTTGACGTTCCAGCCATGTCTATCTCATGAGATATAAATATTTACCCAATGAATTTGAGGGAGATATAGGTCCCACCCATCTCATAATGAAATAACTCTTACTTGTGCCACAAAATAAGCATACATCATTCATAATAACCAAACGAATAAAATGGGTTTCATAAACATAATCCCATCATCACATAATACATATAAAAGAAATGGATATCATTTCATAATAAGAAATGTGAAACCATGTAAATCATAGAGACATTATACTTGAAACATACACATATGAAATAATTTAATCTTATATGAAAAATGGTTTTAATAAAACACTTGAAATTAATTCTTGTGGAAAATATCCTTTCTTCTTCAAAATAATTTTCTTTTCACAAAATGTCACTCAATTTTAAAAGAAAAGGATTCTGTTGAAAGTAGTCATGAAATTTTGGAAGGAAGTTTCATGAAAATAAGGCTTTATAAAACCGTAAAAATCCATTCGTTCCGTATAAGTTAAAAAACATTCTTCTCATACTTTTTCTGGAAAAGTCAAAAAGTAACTCGTAATAGTATGATTCCATACATACCATGTAGTAAAAGTCAAAAAATGGGTAAAATGACTTTAAAAATACATGAAAACACTTTTATAAAACATGGACTTGGATGATATAAATAACCCCAGTAAATACTTACGAATAAGCAATCTCGGATAAAAATTGAGATTGCGAGATTTTCCCTTACCTTAGGTCCGATATGCTTCGTACGTATCCGAACCGCTTATATAAAGATTTAAATAATGTTATTGAATTATTACAGAATAATATTAATTGTTATGATATCATATATGGTTCACTTATGACTTTATATTACCCATTCTTTTGTAAATTCCATGTTAAAGAGCGTTTTGGGTAAAATCGTTTCATTTGTCGTCCGTGTTTGACTTCTAATTATTCATATGATTACTTAGATCATGATTAATTACATCCAAAATGTAAAAAATTATTTATATATAATATATATTCAGAATATAAATATATATAATAGATCGATAAATGGAAAGAAATACACCGTTCATGGAGACGGTAGGCCGTACGTACGCATGAACGTTGTTTTCATTTCCTCATTGAATTGAATGGAATTAATTGGATGACATACATATATATATACATAAATCCAGTATCATTATTATGTCATATATTTCATGATTACTTATTATATATACTTTATAATCATTTATGAATGGTTAATCATTGAGAATTAATCTCATCGCGTCGTGGAGACGGTATTCCGTACGTACGCACGAGCGATGATATTGTTCCCATGATCGTGAAATATTATTGGAGTGTATGTATACTATTAAAGAATCAATATAAATTTACAATAATCATATATAGTTATTATTTACACCATTATACCCTTCCAATTTAGGTGGTGGTGGAAAATATATTACACCACGGTGTGGAGACGGTATTCCGTACGTACACACGCGCGTTGATTTCGTTTTCCGTAGGGTGGATAGATGGTGAAATATGGTTGTTTCATACTTATAATAACATATCCGTATATTAGTGATACTGATGTTATTACTTCATAATGAAACAACCTAAGAAGAAGAAGTGGAAGAAGAAATAAAGGTGAAATAATAGGTAATAGAAATTACCTCTTCTTTGAAGCGCCTCTTTGAGACCTCCCATTAGGTCATTAAAATTGGTATTTGAAGAATACCAGGACCTATAGGATGTTTCTAGGTAAGTGGAGAATAGAATTTTTCAGGGTTTGGACGAGCTTGAAGACTCAGAGTGGTGTGTGGAAGAGGGGGAGGAGGCGCCCTTTTATAAGGGAGGAGAGGGGCACCTTTGGAATTCATAAAAATATTAATTTATAATAAATCAAACCCAACATGAAAACCTCCAAAAATGACTCATATTTAAATATTAGATGATATAGGGTTGTAATCTCATCAACCAAACAAATTTATACATGTTTGGATCTTATTTTAAACCTTATCATTTTGATTTATCATTATTTAATCTATTTAAGTTTATTTGTGGTAATAAAATTCTAAATTTTAAATTATAACAAATAATTACTTATTTGTTGTGAATTTTATATAATTGTTTACTTTATAACATTATAGAACATTTTAATTTTAATTTATAATTTTTCAATATTTTTGTGATTTTTAAAATTTTTTATAATATGTTATTTTTATAAATAACAATATTGTCAATTTTGACACTATTCAATTATTTGAATTTAAATAAAATATATACAGAAGATATGTTCAAAATAAAAGCTTTAATAGATTCATAAAAGGTCATATGTATATATAAAATTAGTGGATCACATTAAATAGTTCATATAATATTTATTTTATTATTTTTAAAACCATTTATTTTTTTTATCTCTTAATAAAATAATTACTACAACATTTTTGTATAATTATTTAATATACTGATTTTTGCATAAAAATAAAAAATAAAATCCCACGATGAAGATAAATATATTACCTTTCACAATAATACTTTTACTGGAATTTATCATCTTAAAATCACAATATTTAAATTGTTATATTTATTAAATTATGAAGGTGACAACTTTGGCATCATTTAAAATAAAATAATATAAGTTTCATAATCACTTTTATAAGGATCAAAACGGTTATATATTGTTTCATTGGATGATTACGGTGTAGATATACACGACCAATAACTTTTGGTCTGGTTTGTGGGCCTTTTAATGGGTATTATTATTTCAATAAAAACTATATTACTTATTTTCCACTTAATAAATAATTTCTGTATCATTTATGTATCACCATTAATGACAATTATTTAATCCTTAAAAATTATAAATAAATAATCATGATGTAGATAATTTTATTATATTTCTTGAGAGTATTCATGTTTTAAGTTTTATGATGTTTATCACTAAATTAAAATTACTATACTTATAAGTTTTAAGAGAGTGACATGTTGTCACTTTCTTTGGTTTTAATAATAATTAAATTATTTTCATGATCAAAAGTCCATAAAATGAATCTAATCTGACCCTTAGGTTATATGGGTATACGTTTATCCATCCAATAGTATTTTTTCATGTGTTAGGGTAATTTTATAATATTATATTTACCCTTAATTACATGATTTACCTTTAACTATGATAAATAAAATTTACCGTAGTTACTATTCATAATTCCCAAAAATAAAAAGTAGCTTATTAACATAATTTCGACCCACTGATTCGAAATATGGAATCCATTTTTCCAAATTAAATACACAAAAGTTGCAGAAATTAAATTAAAATTAATCCTGTTGTCGAAAGAAAACAGGTTTTTCTTTAAAACATTGCAAAAGATTGAATTGATTTAACCTACGAATTCAATGTAAAATCAATGATAATGACATACATTATATTAAATGGTAAAAATATATTATATTTATACTTTAAATCCATTCAATATTATAATTTAACCATATAAATTATTGCGATGAAAAATGTTGTTTTTAATTAAAATATAGCGTGTTTTTACTATTCATCAAAATATGAAAGCTACCAGAATAATATGAAAAATTTATCCAAAGTAAATATTTATTTCTTGATTCCAAATAAGAATTTTATTTTGTCAAATTGAACTTATAATCATGTAAAAAACTATATTTAATGTGGGAGCGCCATCAAAAGGCGGCAAAACTGCATTTTTTGAAAAATACTTATTTTACCCGAAAAATTTGTTTTGTTCTTATACCATGTTCTAGAAAATGTGTAAGATGAAGAATATTGTTATAAAATTCAAAATTTAGTTAATAATATTCATAAGGGCTACTTTATAATAATATTATAATAATATATCGTTGTTTAGTAAAACCCGGTATTGCGTACAATACACGCTATCGAGGAAGGTCACAATTGCGTGTAATGCTAGCCAAGTCAGGGTTGCGTGTTGTGCAAGAATCCTTCATTGTTTCGTATAACATAATCCAACCATATTTCATTTATACATTGAATATATATATATATATATACTCAATGTTGCGTAGAATAACTATTATCAAAATTGTGTGTAACACGATCCAAGAATAGTGTTGCGTATACTGTAAGCTAATACGGTGTTGCGTATAGTGCAAGGTAACATTGGTGTAGCATACAACACAAGGCATTAATGAAATTAAAATAATATTTTTCATAAAATCTCGGGGTTTTACATTCTACCCCCCTTAAAATTAATTTCACCCTCGAAATTCGTCGGGGTTATAAATGGTTTACTACTCGAAAGATTGTTTAATATAAACCCACATTGTAAAAAGGAATACCAAAACATGCCTTTAAAAACTAAAGTATGAAATGTAACCGTTACCCAAATTAACTCATCACTGGGTTTCCACATATGAGAACATAGGTGAAAATATGGATATGGAAGAAAATCTAACCATCAAGATCTGATGGAGAGTGGTAGAGAACATGGCTATGAAAAAGCCAACAATCACAAAGCTATTGATTTGTGATGATCTAAGATACCATATAATTAATCAGATATAAGGGAACTAGGACAACATTTTTGGTTTTCAAGATCATTTCCCTAAATTTAATGAATGAAAAGAAATACTTGCATGATTTTGGTACAATCTCACTGTTGTTCGTGAATTGAACAATTTCCACTTCATTCCTTAAAGAAATGAAGTTGAATTTGTTATTCGTGATGTGTTAGCAGGTCATGTGATAGAATGATGTGTCATTCCATATCTTTCAAACAATAGGTTAGAAAAAGTTACAAGTCCATCTTATGGTTAGATTAATCATATATGGTTCCAAAAATGAACTTATACATCATATATAATACCGCTTAACAAAATAAAACTAGTTTCTACTAACCAGGGACTTCCTGTAGGCCAGTGGTAGGCGATAAAGGCCAGTCGCACTTCGGTTGTGGGTTCGATTCCCACAGCCTTGTCCGACGCGATGGGCTGTCGCCCATTCTGCAGGTTGTCCTTTTTCTAAAACTATATTACTATAACATCCCATCAATAATATCGAAGAAACTTCTATCCTTAAAAAATAATAACTTATGTTCAACATAATCCATTCCAATCTTTAGGATTATCCATAATACTGCAGTCCACTCTCATAATATAGTGAAAACGATTACCAGATATATAATACCATCTTTGATCCCCATATATCATAAGATATGTCTTGTTGGTCACATTCCAATCATTCGAAGGCCTTAATCATGTATTCTATTGAAAAATGAATACCCATTGAACCTTAGTGAAAACATGAATGCAATTAAAAGTTAAAACATTCCACATACCAGAATCCTAAAAATTCTATATACTCAAACCATGATATCACTTAGTCCTTATATCAATCATGAGCTCATGAATACAATCAAACATCTCATTATCTTCTTCTTCCATCATTATGTGCATATCATAAACTCTAAAAAAATATCTGAATAACCTTCCATGGTTACTGGTACCATTCAACATATACTTTTAAATACTTGTATGAAAAACAATAGTGTAACAATCCTTAGATGATTCTTTATTCCATAGTATCATTAACTATACAACATAAATATCGATAAACATACAATCATTCCACTGCCTTCTAAAACAACCGACTGAGCTTCAACACTTCTTTCAGCTCATATATCATTTGTAGTCTCCTCATCATCATCCACATAAATACTACCCATATGACCATGCTGATTCTCTTCATGAGATTTTCCATTAGGGAATTGGTTTTCATGTTGCCCGTACATTCCACATTTAAAACATCTAATCATTTTTGATGTCGTAGCAATACCATTATCATTGTTCATGGTGTTAACTGAACCTTTTCCTTTGCACTTAATGGCTTTGTGTCCTTATTTTCCACACCCAAAGAATCTTCCAGTTCCTTTGAAACAATCTCCATGATGCCTCTTTCCACATGATTTACATGAAGGAAATTGAACTTTATTTCCTCTATGATCATCATGAAACTCCATATTTCTCTAATTATCTGCGTCGGGAAACTTACCAAAGTTGAGATTATTGATCATATTATGAGATTGATGATTAGGCATAATAACTATGTTTGGAATTCCAGATCCCGTTTCATTTGGTTTCTCATGAAGAAAATCATTCTATTGTCTTTCATATCGTCCATTATCGTGAATCGTCCTTTTTCCAGCCATTTTCTAAAATCCATAAAGAATAGTGTGAGAGGAAAAAATCATGCTAGGTAAAACAAAATAGTAAAGGGGGAGTATCCTCAATATCTAACATCTTAGGTTAAATTCTTTGATCGTTACCGTAGTTCTAGGACTATATCCTATACGTATAATTATCCTTAGGGACATCCCTAGACATACCTTAGAAATATCTCTAGGGATCTCACTAACGTTTTCGCATCCTAGTTTCCAATGGTTGACTAAACCTTTCCTCTGATACCAACTGAAGAGACATGAAACATGATGTACATGGACATTACCTTAATTTAGCAGAATACTTAATACATAACATAATCAGACACACAAGGACCGTAATAGTTTAGTGCCTTTGGAAACTAGGAACGTAATCTTCTAATTGTGGTGAAAGATCTTCAACATCTCCCATAAAAATCTTCCCCTTTTTTTCTCACCTAAAACCTTTCTTTATATCCTGGGGAAAAGAAAACATAAAAAGGGTGAGCTCAAATTCTCAGTAAGGGTAAGCATTTATAAAATAAAACATACCATATACATTTGAACTTAAAAACATGAACATAATGTTTAAATATCAAAAGCTTGAGAAATGACATAAAACATGGAAGTACTTAAGGAATAGATCATAAAGAATCATTAATAATGATAAAATAGAATGGGAATAAAACATGTAATTTTAGAAACCATTAAGCACATTATATGATTTCAATAGTAGCCAAGGCATTGCTGCCAAGACCATCTTAGTGGACAAAGTCCCTTTTTGAATCGAGTTCACTCCTCGTTCCAGTCCTGTATTACTGAACCAGTTTAACTTTCCGTTCCAGCCATGTCTATATCATGAGATATAAATCTTTACCCAATTCATTGGAGGGAGATATAGGTCCCACCCATCTCATATTTAAATCATTCTTACTTGTGCCACAAAATAAACATACATCATTCATAATAACCCAACGAATAAAATGAGTTTCATTAAAATAATCCCATCATCACATAATCCATATAAAAGAAATGGATATCATTTAATAATAAGAAAAGTGAAACCATGTAAATCATAGAGACATTATAATTGAAACATACACATATGAAATAAATTCATCTTAGATGAAAAATGGTTTTGATAAAACACTTGAAATGAATTCTTGTGGAAAATATCCTTTATTCTTCAAAATAATATTATTTTCACAAAATGTCATGAAATTTTAGAAGAAAATGATTTTTTTGAAAGTAGTCATGAAATTTTTGAAGGAAGCTTCACGAAAATAAGGCTTTATAAAACCATATAAATCCGTTCATGCCGTATAAGTTAAAAAAAACATTCTTCTCGTACTTTTGCTGGAAAAGTGAAAAAGTAACTTGTAATAGTAAGATTCCATACATACCATGTATTAAATGTCAAAAAATGGTTCAAAACGACTTTAAACATACATGAAAACACTTTTATAAAACATGGACTTGGATGATATAAATAACCCCAGTAAATACTTATGAATAAGCAATCTTGGATAAAAATTGACATTGCGAGATTTTCCCTTACCTTAGGTCCGATATGCTTCGTATGTATCCGAAACTCCTGTATAATGATTTAAATAATGTTATTGACTTATTACAGAATCATATTAATTGTTATGATATCATATATGGTTCACTTATTACTTTATATTACCCGTTCCTTTGTAAATTCCATGTTAAAGAGTGTTTTGGGTAAAATCATTTCATTTGTCATCCGTGTTTTGACTTGTAATTATTCATATGATTACTTAGATCATGATTAATTACATCAAGAATGTAAATCATAATTTATATATAATATATATTCAGAATATACATATATATAATAGATTGATAAATGGAATGAAATACACCATTCATGGAGACGGTAGGCCGTACGTATGCATGAACGTTGTTTTCGTTTCCTCACTGAATTAAATGGAATTAATTGGATGACATACATATATATATACATAATTCTAGTATCATTATTATGTCATATATTTCATGATTACTTATTATATATACTTTATAATCATTTATGAATGGTTAATCATTGAGAATGAATCTCATCGCGTCATGGAGACGGTATTCCGTACGTACTCACGAGCGATGATATCGTACCCATGATCGTGGAATTTTTATTGGAGTGTATGTATACTATTAAATAATAAATATCACTTTACAATAATAATATATAGTTATTATTTACACCATTATACCCATCCAAGTAAGGTGGTGGTGGAAAATAGATTACACCACGACGTGGAGACAGAATTCCGTACGTACGCACGCGCGGGGATTTCATTTTTTGTAGGGTAGATTGATGGTGAAATAGGGTTGTTTCATACTTACAATAACATATCAGTATATTAGTGATACTAATGTTATTACTTCATAATGAAACAACCTAAGAATAAGAAGTGGAAGAAGAAATAAAGGTGAAAGAATCGGTAACAGAAATTACCTCTTATTTGAAGCGCCTCTTTGAGACCTCCTCTTAGCGCACTAAAATTGGTCTTTAAAGAAGACAAGGACCTACATTATGTTTCTAGGGAAGTGTATAAGATAATTTTTCAGGGTTTTGATGAGATTGAAGGCTCAAAGTGGTGTGTGGAAGAGAGGGAGGAGGTACCGTTTTATAAGGGAGGAGAGGGGTAACTTTGGAATTCTTAAAAATATTAATTTATAATATACCTAACCCCACTTAAAAACCTTCAAAAATGACTCATATTCTAATATTAGATGATATAGGGTTGTAAAATCATCAACCAATAAAATTAATACATGTTTGGATCTTATTTTAAACCTTATCATTTTGATTTATCCTTATTTAATCTATTTAAGTTTATTTGTGGTAATAAAATTATAAATTTTAAATTATAACAAATAATTTCTTATTTGTTGTGAATTTTCTATAATTGTTTACTTTATAACATTATAGACCATATAAATTAAAATTTATAATTTTTAAATATTTTTGTGATTTTTAAACAATTTTATAATATGTTATTTTTATAAAATAACAATATTGTCAATTTTGACACTATTCATTTATTTGAATTAAAATAAAATATATATAGAAGATATGTTAGAACTAAAAGCTTTAATAGATTCATAAAAGGTCATATGTATCTATAAAATCAGTGGATCACATTAAATAGTTCATATAATATTTATTTTATTATTTTTAAAACCATTTATTTGGTTTATCTCTTAATAAAATAATTACTACAACATTTTTGTATAATTATTTAATATACTGATTTTTGCATAAAAATTAAAAATAAATTCCTATGATGAAGATAAATATATTAACTTTCACAATAATACTTTTACTAGAATTTATCATCTTAAAATCACAATATTTAAATTGTTATATTTATTAAATTATGAAGGTGACAACTTTGGGTTCATTTAAAATAAAATAATATAAGTGTCATAATCACTTTTATAAGGCTCCAAACGGTTATCTATTAGGTAATTAGATGATTACGGTGTAGCTATTCACTACCAATAAGTTTTGGTCAGGTTTGTGGGCCTTTTAATGGGTATTATTATTTCAATAAAAACTATATTACTTATTTTCCACTTAATAAATAATTTCTGTATCATTAATGTATCACCATTAATGACAATTATTTAATCCCTAAAAATATTAAATAAATTATCATGATGTAGATAATGTTATTATATTTCTGAATACTATTCATGTTCGAAGTTTTATGATGTTTATCACTAAATTAAAATTATTATACTTATAAGATTTAAGAGAGTGACATGTTGTCACTTTCTTTGGTTTTAATAATAATTAAATTATTTTCATGATAAAAAGTCCATAAAATTGATTTAATCCGACCCTTAGGTTATTTGGGTTTACTTTTAGCCATCCAATTAATTTTGGCATGTTTTAGGGTAATTATATAATATTATGTTTACCCTTAATTACCTGATTTAAATTTAAATATGGTAAATAAAATTTACCGTAGTTACTATTCATAATTCTCAAAAATAAAAGGTAGTTTATTAACATAATTTGGACCCAATGATTCCAAATATCGAATCCATTTTTCCAAATTCAGTACAAAAAAGTTTCAGAAATTAAATTAAAATTAATCCCATTGTCGAAAGAAAACGGGTTTTTCTTTAAAACATTGCAAAAGATTGAATTGATTTAACCTACAAATTTAATGTAAAATCAATGATAATGACATACATTATATTAAATGGTAAAAATATATTCTATTTATAATTTAAACCCATTCAATATTATAATTTAACCATATAAATTATTGGGATGAAAAAAGTTGTTTTTAATTAAAATATAGCGTGTTTTTCCTATTCATCAAAATATGAAAGTTACCAGAATAATATGAAAACTTTATCCAAAGTAAATTTTTATTTCTTGATTCCAAAGAAAAAGTTTATTTTGTCAAATTGAACTTATAAACATGTTAAAAACTAGATTTAAAGTGGGTGCGCCATCAAAAGGCGGCAAAACTGCATTTTTTGAAAAATAATTATTTTACCCGAAACATTTATTTTGTTCTTATACCATGTTCTAGAAAATGTGTAAGATGAATAATAATGTTATAAAATTAAAAATTTAGTTAATACTATTCATATAGGCTAGTTCATAATAATATTATAATAATATATCGTTTTTTAGTAAAACCCGGTATTGCGTATAATACACACTATCGAGGAAGGTCTCGATTGCGTGTAATGCAATCCAAGTCTGGGTTGCATGTTGTGAAAGAATTATTCGTTGTTTTGTATAATATAATCCAACCATATTTCATTTATACATTGAATATATATATATATATACTCAATGTTGCGTAGAAAAACTATTATCAAAATTGTGTGTAACACGATCCAAGAATAGTGTTGCGTATACTGTAAGATAATACGGTGTTGTGTATAGCGCAAGGTAATCTTGGTGTAGCATACAGCACAAGAAATTAATGAAATTAAAAGAATATTTTTCATAAAATCTCGGGGTGTTACATTCTACCCCCCTTAAAATGAATTTCTCCCTCGAAATTCTTCGGGCTTATAAATGGTTTACTACTCGAAAGTTTGTTTAATAGAAACCCACATCGTAAAAAGGAATACCAAAACATGGATTTAAAAACTAAAGTATGAAATGTAACGGTTACCCAAATTAACTCATCACTGGGTTTCCACATAGGAGAACATAGGTGAAAATATGGATATGGAAGAAAAATCTAACCATCATGTTTTGATGGAGAGTGGTAGAGAACATGGCTATGAAAAAGCCAATAATCACAAAGCTATTGATTTGTGATGATCTAAGGTACCATCTGATTCATCGGATATAAGGGAACTAGGACAACATTTTTGGTTTTCAAGATCATTTCCCTAAAGTTGATGAATTAAAAGAAATACTTGCATGATTTTGGTACAATTTCACTTTTGTTCGTGAATTAAACAATTTCTACTTCATCCCTTAAAGAAATGAAGTTGAATTAGTTATTCATCATGTGTTAGCAGATCATGTGATAGAATGATGGGTCATTCAATCTCTTTCAAACAAAAGGTTAGCAAAAGTTATAAGTCCATATTATGGTTAGATTAATCCTATATGGTTCCAAAAATTAACTTATACTTCATATATCATACCGGTTAATAAAATAAAACTAGTTTCTACTAACCAGGGACTTCCTGTAGGCCAGTGGTAGGTGATAAAGGCCAGTCACACTTCAGTTGTGGGTTCGATTCCTACAGCCTTGTCTGACGCGATGGGCTGTCGCCCGTCCTGCAGGTTGTCCTTTTTCTAAAACTATATCACTATAACATCCCAACAATAATATCGAAAAAACTTCTATCCTTAAACAATACTAAATTATGTTCAACATAATCCATTCCAATCTTTAGGCGTATCCATAATACTGCAGTCCACTCTCATAATATAGTGAAAATGATTACCAGAGATTTAATACCATTGTTGATCCCCATATATCATAAGATATGTCTTGTTGGTCACATTCCAAACATTCGAAGTCCTTAATCATGTATTCTCTTGAAAAATGAATACCCATTAAACCTTAGTGAAAACAAGAATTCAATTAAAAGTTAACACTTTCCACATACCAAAATCCTTAAAATTCTATATACTCAAACCATGATATCACTTAGTCCTTATATCAATCATGAGGTCATGAATACAATCAAACATCTCATTATCTTCTTATTCCTTCATTATGCGCATATCATCTACTTTACAAAAATATCTGAATAACCTTCCATGGTTAGTGGTACCATTCAACATATACTTTCAAATACTTTTAGGAAAAACAATAGTGTAACAATCTATAGATGATTCTTTATTCTATAGTATCATTAAATATACAACATAACTCTCGATAAACATACAATCATTCCACTACCTTCTAAAACAACCAACTGAGCTTCAACACTTCTTTCATCTCATATATCATTTGTAGTCTCCTCATCATCATCCACATAAATACTACCCATATGACCATGATGATTCTCTTCATGATATTTTCCATTAGGGCATTGGTTTTCATAATTCCCGTACATTCCACATTTAAAACCTCTAATCATTGTTGATGTCGAAGAAATACTATTATCCTTGTCCATGGTGTTAACAAAACCTTTTCCATTGCACTTACTGGATTTGTGTCTTTATTTTCCACACCCAAAGCATCTTCCAGTTCCTTTGAAACAATCTCCCTGATGCCGCTTCCCACGTGATTTACATGATGGAAATTGAACTTTCTTTCCTCTATGATCATCATGAAACTCCATTTTTCTCTTATTATCTAAGTCGGTAAACTTACCAAAGTTGAGATTATTGATCATATTATGAGATTGCTGATTAGGCATAATAACGATGTTTGGACATCCAGATCCCGTTTCATTTTTTTTCTCATGAAGAAAATCATTCCATTGTCTATCATATCCTCCATTATCGTGAATCTTCCTGTTTCCAGCCATTTTCTAAAACCCAAAAAGAATAGTGTGAGAGGAAAAAATCATGCTAGGGAAAACAACATTGTAAAGGGGGAGTATCCTCAATATCTAACATCTTAGGTTAAATTCTATGATCGTTACCGTAGTTCTCGGACTATATCCTATACGTATACTTATCCTTAGGGACATCCCTAGACATACCTTATAAATATCTATAGGGATCTCACTAATGTTTTCACATCCTAGTTTCCAAAGGTTGACTAAACGTTTCCTCTGATACCAACTGAAGAGACACGAAACTTGACGTACATGGACATTACATTACTTTAGCGGAATACTTAATACATAACAAAAACAGACACACAAGGACCGTAATAGTTTATTGTCTTTGGAAACATGGAACGTAATCTTCTAATCGTGGTGAAAGATCTACAACATATACCATAAAGATCTTCCCCTTTTTTTCTTACATAAAACCTTTCTTTATATCCCGGGGAAAAGAAAACATAAAAAGGGTGAGCTCAAAGGCTCAGTAAGGGTAAGCATGGATAAAATAAAACATACCATTTACATTTGAACTTAAAAACATGAACATAATGTTTAAACATCAAAAGCTTGGGAAATGACATAAAACATGGAAGTACGTAAGGCATAGATCATAATGAAATATTAAGAATGATAACATAGCATGGGAATAAAAAATGTAATTGTGGCAACCATTATGCACATGATATGATTTCTATAGTAGCCAAGGCATTGCTGCCAAGACCATCTTAGTGGAAAAAGTCCCTTTCTGAATCAAGTTCACTCCTCATTCCAGTCCTGTATTACTGAACCGGTATAAGTTTCCGTTCCAGCCATGTCTATCTCATGAGATATAAATCTTTACCCAATTCATTGGAGGGAGATATAGGTCCCACCCATCTCATAATTAAATCATTCTTACTTGTGCCACAAAATAAACATACATCATTCATAATTACCCAACGAATAAAATGGGTTTCATAAACATAATCCCATCATCACATAATCCATATAAAAGAAATGGATATCATTTCATAATAAGAAAAGTGAAACCATGTAAATCATATAGACATTATACTTGAAACATACACATATGAAATAATTTCATCTTAGATGAAAAATGGTTTTGATAAAACACTTGAAATGAATTTTTGTAGAAAATATCCTTTCTTCTTCAAAATGATTTTATTTTCACAAAATGTCATGCAATTTTAAAAGAAAAGGATTTTGTTGAAAGTAGTCATGAAATTTTTTAATGAATCTTCATGAAAATAAGGCTCTATAAAACCGTAAAAATTCGTTCGTGCCGTATAAGTTAAAAAAACATTCTTCTCGTACTTTTGCCGGAAAAGTCAAAAAGTAACTTGTAATAGTAAGATTCCATACATACCATGTAGTAAATGTCAAAAAATGGGTAAAAAGGACTTTAATCATACATGAAAACACTTTTATAAAACATGGACTTGGATGATATAAATAACCCTAGTAAATACTTACGAATAAGCAATCTCGGATAAAATTTGAGATTGCGAGATTTTCCCTTACCTTAGGTCTGATATGCTTCATATGTATCTGAACCTCCTGTATAATGATTTAAATAATGTTATTGAGTTGTTATAGAATCATATTAATTGTTATGATATCATATATGGTTCACTTATGACTTTATATTACCCGTTATTTTGTAAATTCCATGTTAAAGGGCATTTTGGGTAAAATCGTTTCATTTGTGGTCCGTGTTTTGACTTGTAATTATTCATATGATTACTTAGATCATGATTACTTACATCCATAATTTAAAACATGATTTATATATAATATATAATCATAATATACATTTATATAATAGATCAATAAATGGAAGGAAATACACCGTTCATGGAGACGGTAGGCCGTACGTACGCATTAACGTTGTTTTCATTTTCTCATTGAATTGAATGGAATTAATTGGATGAAATACATAAATCCAGTATGATTATTATGTCATATACTTCATTATTAATTATTATAAATACTTTATAATCATTTATGAATTATTAATCATTGAGAATGAATCTCATCGCGTCGTGGAGACAGTATTCTGTACGTACGCACGAGCAATGATATCGTTCCCATGATCATGGAATTTTATTGGAGTGTATGTATACTATTAAAGAATAAATATCACTTTACAATAATCATATATATTTATTATTTACACCATTATAACCAACCAGGTATGGTGGTGGTGGAAAATATATTACACCACGGCGTGGAGACGGTATTCCGTACGTACGCACGCTCGGTGATTTCATTTTCCGTAGGGTGGATAGATGGTGAAATAGGGTTGTGTCATACTTATAATAACATATCAGTATATTAGTTATACTGATGTTTTTACTTCATAATAAAAAAACCTACGAAGAATAATTGGAAGAAGAAATAAAGGTGAAAGAATCGGTAACGGAAATTACATCTTCTTTGAAGCGCCTCTTTGAGACCTCCTCTTAGGGCACTAAAATTGGTCTTTGAAGAAGATCAGGACATCTAGGATGTTTCTATGGAAGTGGAGAAGAGAATTGTGAAGGTCTTGGATGAGCCTGAAGGCTCAAAGTGGGGTGTGGAAGAGAGGGAAGAGGTGCCCTTTTATAAGGGAGGAGAGGGTAACCTTTGGAATTCTTAAAAATATTAATTTATAATAAATCTAACCCCACTTAAAAACCTCCAAAAATGACTAATATTCAAATATTAGATGATATAGGGTTGTAATCTCATCAACAAAATCAAATTTATACATGTTTGGATCTTATTTTAAACCTTATCATTTTGATTTATCCTTATTTAATCTATTTAATTTTATTTGTGGTAATAAAATTCTAAATTTTTAATTATAACAAATAATTACTTATTTGTTGTTAATTTCGCATAATTGTTTACTTTATAACATTAATGACAATATAAATTTAAATTTGTAATTTTAAAATATTTTTGTGATTTTTAAACAATTTTATAATATGTTGTTTTTATAAAATATCAATACTGTCAATTTTGACACTATTCATTTATTTGAATATAAATAAAATATATACAAATGATATTTTCTAACTAAAAGATTTAATAGATTCATAAAAGGTCATATGTATCTATAAAATTAGTGGATCACATTAAATAGTTCATATAACATTTATTTTATTATTTTTAAAACCATTTATTTGGTTTATCTCATAATAAAATAATTACTACAAAATTTTTGTATAATTATTTAATATACTGATTTGTTGCATAGAAATTAAAAATAAAATCCTATGATGAATATAAATCTATTAAATTTCACAATAATACTTTTACTCGAATTTATCATCTTAAAATCACAATATTTAAATTGTTATATTTATTAAATTATGAAGGTGACAACTTGGGCATCAGTTAAAATAAAATAATATAAGTGTCATAAACACTTTTATAAGGCTCAAAACGGTTATATATTAGGTCATCGGATGATTACGGTGTATATATACACTAAAAATAAGTTTTGGTCAGGTTTTTGGGCCGTTTAATGGGTATTATTATTTCAATAAAAAATATATTACTTATTTTACAATTAATAAATAATTTCTGTATCATTAATGTATCACTATTAATGTCAATTATTTAATCCCTAAAAATTCTAAATAAATTATCATCATGTAGATAATTTTATTAGCTTTCTGTATACTATTCATGTTAGAAGTTGTATTATGTTTATCACTAAATTAAAATTATTATACTTATATGATTTAAGAGAGTGACATGTTGTCACTTTCTTTGGTTTTAATAATAATAAAATTATTTTCATGATAAAAAGTCCATAAAATGAATCTAATCCGACCCTTAGGTTATATGAGTATACTTTTAGACATTCAATATAATTTTGGAATGTGTTAGGGTAATTTTATTATATTATATTTACCCTTAATTACCCGATTTACCTTTAACTATGGTAAATAAAATTTACCGTAGTTACTATTCATAATTCTCAAAAATAAAAAGTAGCTTATTAACATAATTTATACCCACTGATTCCAAATATAGAATCAATTTTTCCAAATTCAATACACAAAAGTTGAAGAAATTAATTTAAAATTAATGCCGTTGTCGAAAGAAAACGAGGTTTTCTTTAAAACATTGCAAAAGATTGAATTGATTTAACCTACGAATTTAATGTAAAATCAATGATAATGACATAAATTATATTAAATGGTAAAAATATATTCTATTTATACTTTAAAACCATTCAATATTATAATTTAACCATATCAATTATTGTGATGAAAAAAGTTGTTTTTAATTAAAATATAGCGTGTTTTTACTTTTCATCAAAATATGAAAGTTACCAGAATAAAATGAAAAATTTATCCAAAGTAAATTTTTATTTCTTGATTCCAAATAAGAATTTGATTTTGTAAAATTGAACATATAAACATGTCAAAACTAGATTTAATGTGGGTGTGCCATTAAAAGGCCGCAAAACTTCATTTTTTGAAAAATACTTATTTTACACGAAAAATTTATGTTGTTCTTATAACATGTTCTAGAAAATGTGTAAGATGAATAATAATGTTATAAAATTAAAAATTTAGTTAATACTATTCATAAAGACTAGTTCATAATAATATTATAATAATATATCGTTGTTTAGTAAAACCCGTTATTGCGTACAATACACGCTATCGAGGAAGGTCGCGATTGCGTGTAATGCAAGCCAAGTCAGGGTTGCATGTTGTGAATGAATACTTCATTGTTTCGTATAACAGAATCCAACCATATTTCATTTATACATTGAATATATATATATATATATACTCAATGTTGCGTTGAATAACTATTATCAAAATTGTGTGTAACACGATCCAAGAATAGTGTTGTGTATACTGAAATATAATACGGTGTTGCATATAGCGCAAGGTAATCTTGGTGTAGCATACAACACACGACATTAATGAAATTAAAAGAATATTTTTTTATAAAATCTCGGGGTGTTACATTGGAGGTATTGGGATAAAAAACAACTGAATGATTCTTTTTTCAATTACATATACCAACAGTTTTATGGAACTATTGGTATAGATTTTCATATTACTTATACCAATGGTTTTCCCCAAACCTTTGGTATAGACCTATCCCCACGTCTTAATATCTAATAGTTCTCCAAACCGTTGGTATAGGCTATAGAAATAGTTTTGAGAACTGTTGGTATAGATTCATTGATTTTGGGACCAATACCAATGGTTTTGGACAAAACATTGGTATAGGGGGGACCCATACCAATAGTTTGAGGTCAAAAAATTGGTATTGGATCTTTATAATGAACCTATACCAACGGTTTTCCCAAAATTGTTGGTATAAGTCCAAATTTGTGATCTACACCAACAGTTTCCCCAAAACTGTTGGTATAGCTCCAAATTAGTGACCTATGTGAACAGTTTCGGGAAAACCGTTGGTATAGGTCTATAAAAGTGACATATACCAATAGTTTTGGCCAAACAGTAGGTATATTTCCAAATTAGTGAACTATACCAACGGTTTAACCAAAACCGTTGGTATAGATATTATTTCTAGTAGTGTGCATGGGTAGAATTTAATCATTACAATTAAGTCCTTATGAAAATATAAGCTTTATGCCAAATACAAAAAATGTGTGTTGTGTACTATGGTAGTATTCTTCTTAGGAGACATGATCACAATAAATGAGATATATATGCACCCTTAAAATACAAAAGAAATTGGGGGATGGATGAGGCCAATATATGTGAGTGATATTTGGAGTTTCCTTGGGTTAGCTAGGTATTACTAGGTATTTTGTGAGAAATTTATTTTAATTATTGAACCCAATTTATATGATAACATGGGGGTCAAGTTTTCATAGAACGGTGAATATGAAGAAAGTATAAATGAGTTAAAAACGAGCCTTATCACTCCACCAATGCTGAAACTACAAACAAGGTGTTGAATTTTCATAATACATAGCAATGCTCCATGTAGGGATTTGGCTTTCGGTTGATGCAAAATGGAAAATTCATAGACTATGCTCCAAGGCCATTGAATGTCCACAAACAAGACTATCTAACACATGATCTACTGTCGGTTTTAGTGATATTTTCTTTGAAAATATAGTTACATTATCTCCTATGGGAGAAATGTGAAATATATACCAATCAAAAAAGTTTCAAATATAAATTCACTCAAAAAGAGATGAATATGTGCCAATTTAGATGGATAGAGTAGATCAATGACTATGACTGCTCGATTAACTACTAACCTAGTATAGTGAATAATGTTGTTTATTATATATTAACAAAGGTTCCATCAATTTTATCATTTATGATAGTTGACAAGGATTTAATGTTCTTATAATTGAAGAGGATGTATATGGGAATCATAGTGGAAGGAACAACATCCATCATTTCACACATGATTTCTGAACCATCTCTTCATGAATGGTTAAAGGATGATCCAAAATATGACATGGTAATTCAATAGAAAGTTGAAGATACATGAAAAATTCAATCCCCATATTTTAATGTTAATGAAGAAGGAATTATGAAATTTTGTTCAAGAATATGTGTTCTTTAAAATCTTGAGTTAAACAAGGAACAATTGGATGATTCAAATAGATCTAATTTGTCCATTCAACCAAAAAACATAAATATGTATCGAGATATCCAAGAAAAATTTTGGTGGTAAAACATGAAGAAGGAGATCTATGAATATACATCAAATTGATTAGTTTGTCAGTAGGTGAAGGCTAAAAGTATAAGTTGACTGGAACGATGAAACCATTACCCATACCAGCAAGGAATTGGAAAAAAATATCCATGGAATTTGTCACCGGACATCTTAAGACATCCAAAGGAAACTATTATATCTAGTTTGTTTACGGTTTTCATACAAATATTTCACACATAATTGAGATTTGAGAATATTTATCACTAGATCAACTTGCAAAAATATTCATCAGAGAAGTGGTGATACTACATGTAGTACAACTATCTATTGTTATTAATCATCATAAAAGACCACCTACAAGGTCTATAAAACTCTCTAGCATTCTATAAAAAACGATATAAATTTAGTGCAACCTATCATCCTAAAACAAATGACCAATATGAGGGAAATATTCAGACACTAAAAGACATGTTATGAGCTTTTTCTATGGACATCAAAGGTGTATGTGACAAATATATCTATTTGGTCGAGTTCTCATACAAAAAAAGTCTCCACTCAAGCATCAAAATGACTCCCTAGGAAGCCATTTATGGTTATAAGAATATAACATTGACTTAATTGGATGAAGTTGGGGAATGAAAACATCTTGGTCCTATAATGGTTGATTAAATGGTGGATTTTGTTAAGACCATTCAAAGTCACATAAATTCTGATCAGAGTCGATAGAAGAGATATGATGAAAATCATCAATGATACATTTTGTTTGATGTTAGATATATGGTATTACTCTACATATATATATGTAATAAAGAGAAGAGATTTGGGAATAATGGAAAAATTAGTCCATGGTATTTCGACCCTTTTGAGAACCTTGATTTCTTTATAGTGATGGCTTATTGAATACCACTCCCACCAAACCTATCTCAAGTACATGTTATATTCCTTGTATCCATCTTGAGAAAGTATGCACCAAACCCGTCACATGTACTCTTTCCAAAGGTGCTACTATTGGCAATGACCTTCCCTATGAGAAGTAGTAAGTCATAATCTTAGATAATAGAGAATAAGTCTTACAAAATGGGACAATGTACCTTTTTAATGTGTTATATAGGAACCAAAAGTTTGAAGAAGAAATGTGGGAACTGGAGGAGGTGATGAGGCAGAGTAATCCTCACCTATTTTAGTGTGGTAAAATAAAATTTTGAGGGTGGTACTTCTAAAGCGGGGAAGATTGTAATTAACCAAAATGCTATGAATAATATGACCCTTTTGATTTAATTTAATTTATTATTATAAAATATGGTTATAGAAAACACATTTAATTATTTCATTTTATATTATCAAATTTGATTTAAAAGACTGTTATGCATCACTACCATTGATAATATATCAATTAAAACTAATCTCAAGATTAATATAAATATAGGGTTTTATCAAATCCAATTGACTTAGAAAAAGGACTTGATGACCTTAATCAGGTAGGATTATACCCTATGAAACCCTTTTATCAAAGTTTTTGAGGGAGATATGATTTATGGGCTTTTACCATAACCAAGACCAAGCTATGATCCAACATCATATGATTGAGGGAAATTGTTTATGGGAGAAGTTCAAGATCATAAAGATCATGGCCTAAAACAAGTTCTCTGAACTACCCCATGAAGGTTCCACCATTACACACCTTACTCTTAGGGAGTCTTCTTGAATTTTTAAGGGATATTTATAAAAACCATATCAACATGTGTACATACATTATTTATTGTAGAATAATAAATATATTTTCATCTTATTACTGTTACTTTGTAAACTATATTTATTTTGAAATAATACATCCGCACATTTTATTTTTTTAATATTAAAGTTTAATTAATTCATTTATGAATTAATAAATTTTAAATTAATTTTTTTTTAATAATTTATTTAAATTTTTTTATCATATATAATGAGAAAATATTTTTTATGAAGTGAAATGTAATTTTTATACAGACTGAAAACTATTATTGTAAAAAACTGACATTTGTTAAAAAATATTAATTTAATATTAAATGTGGAAATTACCATATTTATAAAATAAAATATATAAAAGTCATATTATTTTTGGAATCATAATGTCAAAATTATCTAATGGTGAGGTTTTTATAATTTTATGAGACAATCGAATTTTCTGGAAAAAATTAAATATTGTATAAATATAATTTTTGTTTTATGACTCATAATGACACAAATATATTGTAATAAATTATATAAATTGGATTTGGGAAAAATATATGTTTTCCTTTTATATAATGTGAATTTAAATTTATTTGATTTATTTTATAAATCCTTTGGGAATCCTCCAAAACATATGATATATTTTAACGATATAAAATCATTTATTTAAGAGTGTGATTCACCTCCACATCACCAGTGGAAATATTTTAATAGGTTTTGACCTTAGACTAATAACATAATTCAAAAAAATCTGATTTAAGAGATACCATGGAAAATAATCATGGTGTTGTTTGTGTTTTAGATGTTTTACTATGTAGAATCAAAAACCTAGATAATAAAGAAATCCCCTCATTTCTTATATAAACCCTCACAAGATCAAAATTTTATTTTCTAAACTCAATTTAGGAAGTCCATTATATGATATTCACTCTATAGAGTCCTCCCAAGGTTACAATGTGCTCTAAATAATTCATTCACATGCCTTTGTAGTCACACATTCACGTAAGTGATCTTACACTCTCCTATTTTATCAAGCACTCCTTTTATGTTATGTATTTTTTATTTCAATTTTATTATGTCAGTATACAATATTAAATATCCCCATTAATTTAAACATTATTTATAAATGATTTTATCCTATTTAACTCTCATTTATCCCTCCTATAACCCTTTATGTACACCCGTTACAATGCGGAAATTTTGTAAGGGACCATCCCCTCTAACTTTTAAATTCAAGATAATTATTTAAAATTATTTATAGTAATTAATAATGGTTATATTAAATTATAGTCATTCTATTACTAACCATTTTATGTTATACTAATGAGGGATCATTTATCCTCTCCCTTTTGGACCCTTACCTAAGCTGTTACTATTCCAAAATTCTGCAAGGGATCCTCACATTATCGTCCTTATTCGAGTTTCTTTATGGACAAATTCTTTCTATTTAAATTTCATAATGTTGGAAAATATCATTAAATATCCATATTAATAACCAATTTATGTTTTAATGATAATATTCCCCTTTCACTCTCAACAATAATTATAATGAATTTTTCTGTGACACCATTGTGCTGCAAAAATATCACTATGATTTTCCCTAAGAAATCAATTCTGTAGTGAATACCATGCCCATTTTTTTATCTATGGTATTCACCTTCATGAAAATATAATTTTTTATAATTTAATTACATATTTTTTTCCACACTTCATAATGTTCGAATAATTTATGATGATGAATGAACCAGTGTTGTATGATTTATGTGTCATACATAAGCATAAAAGTGAAATGAATATGAATGGTGATACCCGATAGCATTATAATGAATTGAGTAATGTTTATTATCACAATACATCATGTTGGGATAGGGAGTGAACTTTATTCCTTTATGGGGGTTTTTATATCCTTATGTCTTGGTGGATTTAGCCTTATGTGAATTTTATGATGTAATATTTTTTTGTTGTTTCCATATTTCCAATATTGAATTTATAATTACAATGATATATCGTGTCTAATTTTTCATGATTATGATTAAAACTATTTTTATTACACATTCATATGATTATTTTCTAGCATGTATTATCTTCTTCATGTTGTGCCATTTTCATTCACTAACATGGCTTTATAGCTCAACCCTTTGTTATGTTTTTCCTTTGATGAATGTTTCAGTTGTATTGGTTGTTTCCTACATAATTATATTAATGATAATGTAGTATTAAATTATTGGAAATTACATTTCATGGTGCGAAAAGGTATAATACAAGGACATGTAATTTCTTGAGAATGGTATACAAGTAGAAAAATAAAAAATTGGATGTCATTTCTTCTCTGCCATTCACCATGAATTTTCAAGATGTGTGGTATTTCTTTGTTCATGATGTATTTTACCATCATTTCACTTGTGACTTCAATCATATTTCTCTCCCCTAATCCATATTACTCCAAAAGAATAATTTTTTTAATAATGTTTTTGAGGAAGATTTTAATAAAATGTAATGGAATCTCACACCACCCCTAATAATCCATTCAACTAGGTGAGATTTACCATTTTTTCTCACGTATGGCGCCTCTAACTATGAATTTGGGGAATTATTATCAGAATGATTTGAACGAGCTCCAAATTTCATCATGTATTCCCCTTACAAACAAAACCCTTCTAAAGAAAACTACACCATAAGTAAAAATTAATTTCTTTTTATTGTGTTTTAATTAGATAAATTCAGGTCATTCCTTTTAGTGTATAATGAAATTGCGTTATCAAGACATCATACCCTCTGGTATCTCTTTATGAAATAAGAAACCAAACTACATCTCATTCGTTGGATGCTTCTAATTCATGAATCTAATATAGAAATTATGGATAAAAAGGTATCAGTGAAATTTCTTGATGACCATATCAGTAGGATCTTCCCATCATAATACATTGAATCACCTTTTTAAATTCCATTCGATATCATGTTTATTAATGAGAAATTATACTAATTTTGAGAAAATATTCATCGGTAAGCCCAAATTGTTAATTATTTGGTAGAACATTTCATTCTTGCTAATTTCAATAAAAACCATGATGACCATTTAGAACATGTTCCCCCAAGATTACATTTGGGATGACCCCAAACTTTGTCTCACAAGTAGAGATTCAGTTTTTAGAAATTGTATTCTCGTTAGTGATTTTTATTTCGTTATTAGGTTCTTCTACACTATTACATGTGGGGGTCACATTATTATCCAATGGAGTGCTCACAAGTTCCTTGATTCTAGTATCTTTTGGGAATCATTATTTCAGGATTCCCATGATTTCAATAAATCTTTTAATTAATATCAAATAATGGTAATTTCTCTAAAAGAAAAAAAAAATCCATAACAAACATTCTTATTTTAGGATATTTTTAATATTTGGGTATTTGAATTTTTGGGAACATTCCCCAATTTAATTTTGATCTTATACATTCTTATAAAAGATGAATACGTGTGAAAATGGGTAAAGGCATGATCCATAAGGATAGATGATTCAAATATAGTTGTGGATTTTTTGAAAAACCAAATTTTATATTGGTTTGGATTTCTTATGTTCATCATTAGGGACGAGGGTTCTCATTTATGCAACCGAACAATGATCTTGTTTTGTTTCAGTATGGGGTGGGGCAACGAGTGTCTAATGCATATCACCCACAAACCCATGGTCAATCTGGGTTGTTGAATTGAGAGGTAAAATAATATCATGAAAATATGATTTATCCTAATAGAATTGATTCGTGTATTATACTTGATGACTCATTTTGGGATTACCATACTTCCTTATAACCTCCCAATGGAATTTCAAAATATCAAATAGTTTTTGGAAATAGTTATCACCTCCATGTTGAGAAAGTGCACCTAGCCTAATGGGTTATTAATCAATGTAATCATAATCTTTTGGGTGAATGTGAACATAGGATGTTACAGATTCTGGAGATAGAGGAAATTCATAGATATTCTTATGAGAACTCACGGATCTATGAGGAGCTATTTCAGTCTACCCATGACCATGTCATTCATCATCATCAATTCCAAATTTGTAAGAAGTTCCTCATTTTCAATGAAATGATGAATCTGTTTCAAGGTAAGCTTTATTCCCACTGATTTGGTCCATAAACTATTACTAGTGTCTATCCATTTGGGGTTGTTTATGTTCAGAATGAAGAAACAATACAAACCATTACTGTAAATGATAATCGATTGAAGAACTTCACTGTGAAATTCCAGTGTCTTCAATGGAGTAACTCCATGTTCAAAAATAACAATACCAATAAAACCCACCAGTTTGTATCCTTCTTTATGACATTCTATATTATAATAGTGAAGACACTACATGATCTTGGTGGGAGGGGATGGGTATATTCCTGGATTAGATAGGAATTTTCATCATCTTTCTTCTTTTTTGATTATTTTTTATTGAATACAAATGTTACTTCCCCGACATTTCCCACCTTACTTCTTTTCCATAATATTTTTTTTATTCCCACTTACTCATGGAAAATGAATCCTACTTAGTAATGGTAATTTTTTAAAATTCATGAAGAATTTATCTATTTCAAGTTGATTAAACAATTTTTTTTTCAATCACTGATAGAATGTGTGTATTGGCATGGATTTAACATTAAGGAGTGAGTTTCTATAAAATTGGTGGTTTTTTGATGATACAAATGGTTATTCCATTTTGAAACCATTCAGAAGAATGATACCCTTTGGGCGAGTAGTTTATGGGGAAATTATGTCACTAAATATATAAACACATATTTGGACCCTACCATGAAGTGAAATATTTTTAGTCAAAATAAGGTTACTAAAATTTAGGTTAATATTTATCATCTTTCCAAAATTATTTTTCAATATGTTTGTTACTTATTAGATTTTTTTCATTACTATACCAGATTGGCCTATGTGTGTGTACATATTATCTATCTATTATAGGCTCAAAAAACATAAAAAAAAATAAACAAAAATTAATGAAATTCAAAAATATGTGTTATTTCATGGGATGTTGAAAAACCACTCATCTTCGCACTTTGATATCGTTATAAATATTACAGTTAGTGTCATGTCGAGATCAAACAATAGTTGTGTGGTGAGTGAGATATTTTTTCAAAGTTCAACTTTTGAAAAAAAATAATAAATGAGGGGATTGATAAAATGTTTATAATATGGGGATATATTGATCAGGTTCTTAAGGATTTAATTCCAGGAATTCTTAAGTGAGTGGGTCTTGAAATTTTATTGGAAATGGTGTAGGGTGGGTTCGGTGGATAGAATAATTTAAGAAGTAAAATTTTAAAATAACATATATTTATTTGATAAAAGGTGTAAAGAATAGCAAGAAATAGTTGTCACACACATAAGGGGAGAGTTAGTGAAATTTCCGAGTTTTGAATTATTTTATCAAATTGTTATAATTCATTTCCTTGAATTTCGTTATGATACAATTGATGAGACATCTTTTTCCATGATCATTGAGAAAAACTCCTTAGTGTAATTTTCTATTTCATAACATTACTATCATAAATTGAACATTAATTTTATGTTATATATTTATTATTTTTGGAATGTATCCATGAGTCATTTTTTTAAAATGTGACTTTTACTAGGATTCAAATTTTTTAGATGTGGTGGTGTGATTTGGTAGAGATTCATTATTAATTTCCACCCTTATACCACTATTTTAAACTGATTTTTATCATAAATTACAAACATAATAAATATAATAAATTAATAATTAATTGAATTATTATGTTTTAATAACTGTATTACAGGTACATTTCACTATTTTGAATGATTCAATTGAATATGGAGATGATTTCGAGCACCGTGATGATGCTGATGAAAAAAGGGAAAACTATGAAATATTTCAAGAACACCAGTAGACTGAAACAAACAATGAAGCTTATCCATGAATCCAATAATGCTGTAATTTGTGAGATGATCCAAAATGTATTGATAATCAAGTTTATTAAGACATAAAATCCCATTTCATCTATTAAGGGGAATAAATGAACTAATCTGTCTAGGGAACTAAATATGCTTGATGAAAAAAGATGTGTTCAATATTTCATACATATCTCAGGATTTATTTCTCAAAATGATGCCAAATTTTAGGTGTAGATATTATATAGTTTTGAACCAACTTTATGTTTTATCCAAATCAAGATAAGACTTTATAGAAACTAAATCTCATAGTCCAAGTGGTTTCTCAAAATCTGGGGACTAAAAACCACTATCCAATGTTCTTATAAAATAGAACCTTGAGAACCCCATTTGTATGTTAGACTATGAGGAAAAGATATTTTAATTTGGATACCCAAATTATTTATATATTCAACCTATAATCCTTGTGTCCCCTATCTTAATAGGGATATCAATGATGAAAGTTATGTTTCACCCAAGCCTCCTCTACCTCTCGATGGAGAGCTAAATGGTGGAAATTCATTTCGAGTGATCTAAACACATTTGGTAGGGAGTTCCAACACTTTTTCTTTTACTTGTATTTTTTAATTTTTTTTAAATATTTCAATTATTATTTATATTAACATCCTTCTCCTAAAAATTCATTTTTTAGTATAACTATGTGAAAAACTTTTCATTTCAACTTCGATTAGGTTGATATTTCAGGTGGGAATCTTGGGTTTTTTCGATTGGAAAAGACAAGTATAATTTTTCTATCTCACATACATGAAATTCATGTATTATTTGGTATCCCTTGTAATAATCTGGAGGTCAAAACCTTGAAACACAATTGTAGTGTCAAGGTTTTCTTCTTTGGGCATCGGTTTTGGAGGAAAGAGGGGAATCAAGTTCTTGAAAACCCAAAATCAAAAAATTACATCATACAATATGATGTTTTAAGAACAATGAACTATCAATGATGTGTAGTGAAAATTAGATGACCACCTTCTCTCATAATTATAGAAATAACACCATCATTTTTCAATAATTAAACACTTTATTTATGTCATTTTATTTTATAAACTATTTTAAAAACCATCCCCTATGTTATTTATTTTTATTAAAAATACACACTTTAAAACCCGTATTTTCCTTGAGAGACAACATATTGTTTTCACTACAATATAAATAATAATTAAAAATATAATCAATTTGACATTCTATGAAAACACAATCAAGATAACATGTAATGTATTTTTGATAATAGTGAAATTGTAATGGCTCAGACCTCTCCGGTCCATTACATTGTAAAAATGTTGTGTTAGAGGCGTTCTAGAGGTCAATGTAACTTATCCCCAAAGATTTTCTAAAATATTCCTTCTTGTTGAACCATTTCAAAGGTAGACAGTTGATAAGACTAACATCACGTTACGTATTCAGGTACTTTTGATGTTTCTAACTACCTCTGTTTTGGAGTAGTGGCTTGGGGGTGCGCTTGGTGTACATTTAAGGAGAACTAACGAGCAATACCTTTCCCACGGGAGGTGCAAGGTTTTTCTAAACCATGCGGCCAAACTGTGTGTAGTTGGCTTGGAGGTAGTTTCTACCGCATGGATGGCGCATGGTTTGTCTAAACCATGTGGCCAAACCATGCGAGATGGGTGGCCAGGGCAGTAACTAACAAACTGTTAGCACACGGTTTGTTAAACCATGTGAAATAACTATGAGACCACTTAAACTAGATCCTAAAGTTGTGGATCTTGACCGTTTTCCTCTAACTTGCTTGTTTAAGATCTTAAGTAGCCATAACTCGGTATTACCCTCCATTGAAGATAGGAGAACCTCTCCCTATCATTTTGGAGGCGATCCGGAGGCTTCCCTTGCCAAATCAAATCCGGTTTCTTGAGGCATGTGATTGTTCATGTTTGGTTGTTAAGTCTACATAGATCTAATCCTCTTATTCTCTAGGTTTCATAGATCTATTCCAGTTATGGGTATATCTATGTGTTTGGATGCCAAATATGATGAGATTTGTTCTTGGTTGTGTTAGGAGAAGATATATAAGGAGGATTCTTGGAAGATCTTCCCGGATTTCTTGTGCGTTCTTCGTTTGTTGGGGTTTTCATCAAAAACCATTGATATAGGGATATTACCTCTCTCTCTCTCTCTCTCTCTCTCTCTTTTGTGCATCATGTGGGGTGGGTATCCTCTTGTTTTCGTGAGATACAGTTGAACCAGTAAATAAAGATACTAACTGGTTAAAGAATAGGTTTGGGAAAATTTTGTTGATATTGTTGTTTTATTTCCATCAATTCCTATCGTTGATTATGTTATGAATTGAATAGAATTATGCCTACTAAAAATCACAGTTCTTGGGGGCCTTTTCTTGTGCAATTAAACGTTGCCCTGTTTTTCTAGATTTTTTTGTGGATGTAATTTCATAGAATGTGGAAATTGGTTAATGATGTAAAGTTGGATGATTAAATGAGTACTTGGAACCCTTGTATGATCACCCCAATTAATCTAAATGAAAGAATTAATTGTGGGTGCTTATTGGGGATTAATTATGTGAAGGGGGTGTTTTGTGGGTTGTTGTGGAACTGGTGAGCAGCGGGGCTACAGTTGTCTTAGTTGTGGGTTGGAGTGTATGATATGGTTGTGATGAGAAGTGGGGATGCGGTTGGCTTGGTTGTGGGTTGGACTATATGATATGGTTGTGATGGGAAGTGGAGCTATGAGAAATGATATCAAAGGGATGATCATGTGGTACAGGTATATTTTCTGAGGTGTTTGTTGTTATGGTGGTTGGAAGTAGGGCTACAGGGAGGGGTTTTGCATGCGAATAAAATTGGAAGAGTTAACTAATGAAATGTGGGGCATGGTAGTTGATTAAATAGGGAAAATCAATGGAATTGATTGGATTATAAAAGAAAATGGTATTGTGTTACTTGTGTTTTCCCCAACTATATTTGTGGTTGGCAGTGATATGTTTTATGAATGATTGGTCTGGTTTGGTTGTTGTTAGTTTCACGGTACTTATGGAACTGATAAACTAGAACTGTTGAAACATGAAAAGCATAGTGGGGTTTGGGGCTGTTTATTGTGTGCATAATTTCATGGTAGCCGTGTCAAGGCATGTGCTCAGATCGTTTGTGTAGAAGCCTTAGGATGGGCTGAGTGGTTGATATAATTATATAGATCTGTATGTTTTATGTTTCTTTACGCACCACACCCATGTTGAGCACTACGTGCCGAACACCTATGGGGTGAGGGGTGAGATTCTCAAGCATCTAAAGTATGGCTGGTTGCTGTTCTTCTCTCTTCTCCCTCTTCCATGTTCTATAGCCCATGGTTCTTCAAGAAGGTTATGACAGATGTTTCCCAAGAGTCTTCGAGATGAGAATGTGATGTGGTTCCCAGGTGTCTTCTAAATGAGATGTGGTTATGGCCAGGGATTGAGTGCTGGCGGGATACTATGAGCTTCATATGGCTAGGTTGTGACACTAGCTCGAGCTTCGTATGGCCAGGTTGTGGCACTACCTCCAGATGAGGGGGAAGAATCAGAGCATTAGGCAAGAAGGATTTAGTAATATTTAGTGGGAAGGTGGTGTGGGGTACCCATACTTTGATGATATTACTATACTACTCTATTGACTTTCTATATTTGGTGAGTGTGTCTTGTAAGGTTGGGTGGATAGATTCATTGCTAGTCTTTGGTTCCTTCTGTTTTCTCATGGGGCATTAGGATGTCTCCCCACCAGTGCACGATAACTTTAGGTTTTCCTACTGAGTATACTTGTCTGGTCACCCTACATTTACATTCAGGTCTTCAGGAGGACTTTAGGGACCGTCTAGGACCTTGCTAGTTGGGCGTTGTTGTTTTGTTGGGTGTAATTTTTTAATTCTTTTAGGTACCACACTTTGGAGATTTTCATGTACTTGTACTTTTGTTTCAGTTTTGTATAAAAAATGCATATGGTTTGGTTTTGGGTTTATTTTCATTTACATGTTCATTTTTCTTTTGTTGTTTGACTCATCCAGTTTCTCGATATTCATTAATAAAAGGGTAATGCCTCCCATATTTGTGAAAACTCATACCCTTGGTGCTATTCGCCACTCTGGGGCCTACTGGAGGCAGGACTTGGGGTGTCATTATCTCCCTTTCACCATTTCCAGCTCAGGAGGGGAGTATTTGGTTGGAGGGGGTCGTGACAGAATGGTATCAGAGAAAATGGTTGAGAGATAGGATGGAGTATGGAGGTAGGCATAGTGAGGACTACATGGGATGGTAGGGCAGTAGTGTTGGGTGATCTTGGAGCATGAAATAGGCCAGGGAAGACCGGCTAGGACACGTGATTTTAGGGCCCCCCGTGATCCGATGCAAGGAATCTGGACCTACCAAACGACAAAGTGAGGCTACATTGATTATAGGGTAGAGACCCTTGGAAAGGTACATGCATCATAATGACTTGTGTTGTTTTTTTTCTGGGGCATTTTTTGGATTTAATGTTAATAAAGATTCTAAGAAACTTTAAGAACAATATTTTACACTACTCAGGCATAGGAATTCCTTGTTTAACTTGCAGCTAAGGAACATTTGAGACATCCCCGAGTAGTAAAAGTGATCGAGGCCCAGGGGGTTGACATGGATGATCGACGGAGGGCTGAACGAGAGGAGGAGGATGATAAATGGAAGATGATGCTTTGTTCCATTCAGCGGCAGACCCTCAGGAAGTATGGGAGAAGCATCTTTGACATGGAGATAGAGAGCTGGCTAGAGGAGCTAGTGATAGATTTCACCTTGATCCGGGCTACGGTGGAGTACTGGGTTCCTCTGTCTGTGAGATAGATGTGGGGAGCGGCGCGTCAGTGGTGGATGCTCTGTCTCGGGGAGAAGAGGGAGACTGAGGTTACGTGGGCAGATTTCGAGAGGGATTTCCAGGAAGAATTCCTCTCTTCCACAATGAAGGCTGAGAAGAGGCAAGAGCTACTCTCCCTCCAGCATGGGAGCATGTCAGTGAGAGAGTTGGGGATCAAGTTCAAGGATCTCCTCCATTTTTCTCCGAACCTCTTTCTAGATGTAGAGTCTCGGGTGAGACGTTTGGCGGAGGCACTTCCACCTCCTCTCTGTTATGTTGTTTCTCCCTTCACCCTACCGATGTACTTGGAGGTTCAAAAGATGGCTGAAGTGGTGGAGAGGATGCACACTCTAGGAGGTGTGTCTTGAGAGGGAATCCAGTTGGGCTCATCAAAGGGGAAATCCGTCAGAAGTACGCCTCCAGCATCAGTGCCCTCTAGGATCCGACCAGTAGGGAGCATGCCTCAGTAGTTTCATTTCTGATCTACCAATCCTTGCCATTTTACTTTGGGCCTGGGAAAGAGGTGTTTAATCTGTGGCAGCCGTGGGCGCCTTCAGAACCAGTTCCTGGACCGAGTATAGTACAGTGGAGGTGGACAAGTAAAGCACCCGCCTCAGCTACAACAGTTTCCATCTAGGCCCTTCCCGCAGCAGCAACAGGGGCAGCGAGCTCCTGCTCCTCTGAGGGAAGACTTTGTAGGAGGAGGCCGACCTTAGGGTTATCCTCAGGGACCTTGAACATGGCATGGTTGTGGACGTGGCTGACATCCGAGAGGCATAGGAGTTGGGCGTGGGCAGTTGCACACCGCAGAGGTAGCATTTCCAGTAGGGGATAAGTCATTCGTGGAAAAATCACCTTGTTTAGTACCCTTTCCTATGCCTTGATTGATTCAAGAGCATCACACTCCTTTGTTGCACTGAGTCTAGCCCATGCCTTGGGCCTAGACATAGAGACACTATCCATACCACTGATTTTGAGTACACTAGTCGGAGGACATACCATCTTGTCTCATGTTTTCTGGGGATGTAGGATGATGTTGGGGCTACACCAATCTAGTGGAGATAACCTTTTACTACAAATTCAGCCATACGACGTCATTCTAGGCATCGACTGGCTATTCTCGTTGTGTTCCGTTATTGATTTTTTCTGAAGAAGCGTGTGACTTTCATCGTTGAGCAGGGTTTCTAGGAGGGCAGCTGGCGAGGGGATCCCTTTATTTCCACATTAGTTAGGCTATCAGTTGAGTCGGAAGATACAGAAATGGTAGAAGTCTCAGAGATCGTCTGTGAGTTCATGGACGTCTTCCCCGAGGAAGTGGTTACTCTACCCCCTAGACGAGACATTGAGTTTGGAATATACTTACAACTTGGTGCCCATCTGATTTTGACGGCCCCCTATCGGATGGCACCTTCGCAGCTATGGGAAGTGCAGATTCAGATTGAAGATCTGATGAAGAAGGGTTTTGTTCGATCAAGTGCAACACCATGGGGTGTTCTAGTCTTATTCGCAATGACGGCAGATGGTGGTCACAGGCTATGCATAGACTATCAGAGACTGAACCAGGTAACCGTCAAGAACCGTTACCCCCTCCCAAGGATATATGATCATTTTGACCAGGCGAGGGGAGTAGGATGGGTCTCTATGATTGATATGCAGTCTGGATATCACCAGTTGAGGGTGAAGGAGGGCGACATCTCGAAGACTGCCTTCAGGTAAAGATATGGGAACTTTGGGTTTCTGGTCATGTCGTTCAGCATTATAGATGCACCAGACGTGTTCATGGGACTATTAAACTCTGTCTTTCGGGAATACCTAGACCAGTTCATAGTCTTCTTCATCGACGACATCCTGATCTACTCAAGATTAGAGGAGGATCATGTTGGGCACCTGAGAATGGTTTTAGAGGTCCTCCGACAGCACCAACATTATGGGATGTTGTCCAAATGAAAGTTTTGGATTCGAGAAGTACGCTTCCTTGGACACGTGTTGTCTGAACAGAGAATAGCAGTGGACCCATAAAAGGTCATGGTGGTTGTTTCATGGGCAGCTCCCAAGAATTTGGTAGAAGTTCGTAGTTTCCTTGGAGTAGCAGGCTACAACTGGAGGTTCATTCCCAACTTCTTCCGAGGTGCATCACCTTTGACCGCCTTGACGAAGAAAGATCAAGATTTCATGTGGGATGAGCAGTGTGAGGCAGTCTTCAGTTATCTAAAGGAAATGTTGGTTAGTGCCCCAGTGCTGAGATCACCAGAGGTGGAAGTAATGTTTAAAGTATTCCGTGATGCCTCAGGCCAAGGTGTGGGGTGCGTGTTGATGAAACAACAAGGTGTGATCTCTTATGGGTCTAGGAAGTTATTTACTCTTGAACGGAACTATTCCACCCATGATCTAGAGCTTGCGGCGGTTGTGTTCGCACTGAAGTTGTGGCGACATTGCCTCATTGGGGAGCGCTTTGTGGTCTTCACGGATCACAAGAGTTTGAAGTATATATTCTCCCAGAAGGACCTGAATTTGCTGCAGCGAAGGTGGATGGAGTTTCTCAAGGACTATGACTTTGAAATCTCCTACAAAAAAGGCAAGGGAAATATTGTGGCTGAAGCTTTGAGTAGGAGGAAGGACACAGTTCAAAAGTCAGCAGATGTATGGAAGGTGATGGAAGAATTGGCTGCACTACACCTCGATGTATGGGAATATAGTGGTAAAGGTTTTCTATTTCAGATGACAGTGGAGTCCTCCCAACTATTGCAGGTGGAGGAGTCTCAGTGGGGAGACATAGACAGTGAAACGATGCACGATTGGGCTAGCCAGGGAAATTCTCCGGAAGGATGGTCTGAATCTGTTGCTTTTCTAGGGGAAGTTGTTTGTTCAAGAAGAAATGTGCAAGAGAGTTCTTGGTGAGATTCACAAATCACCCCTGGAAGTACACCCAAGAGCTTCCAAGATGCACCAGGGCTTGAGAGGGCAGTTCTAGGGGCCCAGGGTGAAATAAGCAGTAGTAGAGTTTATGGAAAAGTGCCTCATGTGTCAGAAGGTGAAGGCTGAACACCGCATCCCAGGAGGTCTGTTACAACATTTAGATGTCCCTGAGTGGAAGTGGGATGACATCTCGATGGATTTAGTTAGAGTACTTCCCAGAGTTAAGGGGGTTGTGATTCCATCTAGGCAGTGGTGGACCGGCTGACGAAATCATCCCACTTCCTAGCAATCAAGGAGTCAAGTATGGTTGAGGACCTAGCTCAGAGGTACATGAATGTGGAGGTGGAGTTACACTGAATTCTGAGATCTATAATCTCCGACCGGGATAATCGGTTTACCTTGCAGGTATGGAGAGGATTGAAACATGATTTTGGAACCCTGCTATGCCTCAACACTGATTTCCACCCCCAAACGGATGGGCAGACAGAGCGCACCATCCAGACTTTGGAAGATATGCTACGAGCATGTGTTTTGGGCCTTGGAGGATCATGGGTACAACACTTTCCTCTGATATAGTTCTCTTACAACAACATATATCACTCTACCATTGGCATGGCTCTTTTCTAAGCGTTGTACAGGAGGTCATGCCGCTCACTCGTATGCTAGACAGAGGTCGGAGAAGTAGGTGCTCCTGTCCCGGAGGTGGTGCAGAGCACGATGGAGAAGGTTTAGCTTATATGAGAGAGGATGAAAGTAGCTGAAGACCTGAAGAAGTCATACACTAATAATAGGAGGATACCCTTGTAGTTCGAGGGCGGGGACCACATGTTCTTGAAGGTCTCTCCTCGGCGTGGTCATCAATGATTCGGAAATGGAAGCAAGTTTTCTCTTAGGTTGGTCAGGCCCTTTGTGGTGTTGCGGTGGGTTGGCGAGGTGGCTTATCAACTGGCATTACCACCACCACTACAAAGGGAACACGGCGTCTTCCATGTGTCTCAGCTCTGTCGGTACCTTCATGACGATTCACACTTCCTCGACTGGGGAGAGCTAGATATCGGGGACGATGCAACATTCATAGATCGACCCATGAAGATCAAAGTTCATGAAGAGAAGGTTCTTCGTGGATGAACCATTCCTTTGGGTCGTGTTCTATGGAGGCATGGTGGGATTTAGGAGAGTACCTGGGAACAGGAAGCACAGATGCGTGCCTAGTACCCAGAGTTGTTTTTAGTTTTATCATGTTTTGTTTCATATCTGTTTTCGATGTAATGCATGACTTGGTTAACTATGAAATGTGTTTAAACTGTGTATGAAGTTTCCTGAAATGTGAGGAGGGGAGGACATGTTCACTAGTTAAGATGAATTAAAGTGGATGCACCTAAACTGGTGCCGGTGAGTCAATGCCACCCAAAGCGGATAATATCTTAACATGGTGGAAGGAAAACCCCTCACCCGCATGACCGAACGGTTTAGTCTTTTTCTTTGCATGGTTGCACGATGTAGAGGAGCGGTATGATTGTGATTGTTCAGGATATAGGTACGGAAGGGGGCGCTCCTTGGTAACAAGGATTTTTCTCATGAGAGGTATCTTTCTCGGGGGAGTTGTTCGGACCCCTCTCCTTTCTTTAGGTCTAGTTTTAATTCTCGAGGGAAAGAATAGTTTGAGAGGTATCTGGTGTAATGGCCCAGACCTCTCTGATCCCTAAATTTGTAAAAATATGGTGTTAGAGGCGTTCAAGAGGTCAAGGTAACTTATCCCCAACACTTCTACAATATCTCCCTTCTTGATGAACCATTTGAATGGTAGAAATTTGAGAACTTTAACATCAAGTTACGTATTCAGGTACTTTTGATGTTTCTAACTACCTCTGTTTTGGAGAAGTGTCTTGGGGGTGTTCTTGGGTGAACTTTTAAGAAGAACTAAAGGGTATTAGATTTCGCACGGGCGGTGTATGGTTTGTATAAACCGTGTAGAAAAACTGTGTGTAGTTGGATTTGAGGCAGTAGCTCCCGCATGGACGGTGCACAGTTTTTCTAAACCATGTGGCCAAACTATGTGAGAAGGGTGGACAAGGTAGTAGCTAACTCACGGTTAGTGCACGGTAGGTTAAACCGTGTGAACTAACCATGAAACCACTTAAACTAAATCCAAAAATTGTGTATCTTGACTGTTTGGCCTCTAACTTGCTTTTTTATGCTCTAAAACGGCCATAACTCGGGATTACCCTCCCTTGAAGATAGGATAACCTCTCTCAAGTGTTTTGGAGGTGATCCGAAGGATTAACATGGAAAATTGAAGCCAGTTTGTTGAGGTATGTGATCATTCTTGTTTGGTTGTTAGATCTATTTAGATCTACTCATCCTCTTCTCTCGGTTTCTTAGATCTACGCCTGTTATGGGTAGATCTATGTGTGTGGATACCAAATTTTATGATATTTTGTCTTGGCTGTGTTAGGAGAAGAGATCTAAGGAGGATTCTTGGAGGATCAGCCTGACTTTCTTATGGATTATTCATTTATGGGGTTTTCATCAAAAAACTGTTGAGGTAGAGATCTTACCTTCGTCTCTCTATCTCTTTTGTGCATCATGTGGGGTGGGTATTGTCTTGTTTCTATGAGATACAGTTGAACCAGTAAATAAAGATAATTACCAACTAAAGAATGGGTTTGGGGAAATTTTTTTGATATTGTTGTTTTAGTTCCATCAATGTTTATCATTGATTATGTTATGAATTGAATATGCTAATGCCTACTGAAAATCATGGTCATTGGGGGGCCTTTTCTTGCGAAAATAAATGTTTCTTTATTTTTTATGGATTGTTTTGTGGATGGAATTTCATAGAATGTGGAAATTGGTTAATCAAGTAAAGTTGGATGATTAAATGAATACTTGGAACCCTTGTATGATCACCCCGGTTAAACTAAATGAAAGAATGAATTGTAGATGTTGATTGGGGTTTAATTATGTAAAGGGCGTGTTTCGTGGGTTGTTGTTGAACGGGTGAGTAGCAGGGCTGCGGTTGGCTTAGTTGTGGGGTGGCGTATATGATATGGTTGTGATGAGCAGTGGGGTTGTGGTTGGATTGGTTTTGGGTTGGCATGTATGATATGGTTGTGATGGGAATCAGAGCTGTGGGAAAGGTTATCGAAGGGATGATGATGTAGTACGTGTATTGTTTCTGAGGTGTTTGTGGTTATGGTGGTTGACAGGAGGGCTGTGCATGTGAATAAAAGTGGAAGAGTTAACATTTGAATTGTGGGGCATGGTAGTTGATTAAATATGGAAAATAAATGGAATTTATTGGCTAATAAAAGAAAATGGTATTGTGTTTCTTGTGTTTTCCCTAACTATATTTGTGGTTGGGAGGGATATGTTTTATGAACTATTGATCTGGTTTGGTTGTTGTCAGTTTCTTGATAGTTAAGGAACTGATAAACTAAAATTGTTGAAACATGAAAAGCTTAAGGGGTTTGGAGTTGTTTATTGTGTGCATACTTTCGTGGTAGCCGTGTCGAGGCACGTACTCAGATCTTTTGTGTAGAAGCCTTAGGATGGGCTGAGTGGTTGATATAATTATATAGATCTTAACGTTTTATGTCTCTTTACACACCCCTCCCATGTTGAGATCTATGTGATGAACACCCGTTGGATGAGGGGTGAGATTCTCAAACATCCAAAGGATGGCTGGTTACTGTTCTTTTCTGTGCTCACTCTTCCAGGTTATATAGCCCAAGAACATTCGGGCAGGTTATGACATATGTTTCCGAAGAGTCTTAAGGATGAATATGTGATGTGGTTTCAAGGTGTCTTTGGGATGAGATGTGGTTATGGCCGAGGATTGAGTGCTAGAGGGATACTATGATCTTCGTATGGCCAGGTTGCGGAACTAGCTTGAGCTTCGTATGGCCAGGTTGTAGCACTAGCTTAGGAAGAGGGGAGAGCATCAGAGTTTTAGGCATGAGTTCTTGAGCAGTATTCAGTGGGAATGTGGGGTGGTGTACCCATACATTGAAAATATTATTATACTACTCTATTGACTTGCGATATTTGGTGAGTGTGGTTTGTAAGGTTGGGTGGATAGATTCCTTGCTAGGATTTGGTTCCTTTTTTTTCACGGGGCATTAGGATGTCTCCCCACCTATGCACGGTAGATTAAGTTTTACATACTGAGTATACTTGTATGCTCACCCTATGTTTACGTTCAGGTCTTCAGGAGGGCTTTAGGGACCGTGCGAGACCTCGCTAGTTGGCCGTTGGAGTTTTTCTGGCTGCAGTTATTGCTTTCCTTTTGGTACCGTAGTTTGGATCTTTTTTTGTACTTGTAATTTTGTTTCAATTTTTTATAAAACATGCATATGGATTGGTTTTGGGTTTATTTTCATTTACTTGTTCCTTTTTATTTTGGTGTTTGACTCATCCTGTTTCCTGATATTAATTAATAAAAAGGGTAATGCCTCCCATATTTGTGAAAACTCATACGCTTGGTGATAGTCACCACTCTGGGGCCTACTAGAGGTAGGACTTGTGGGTCATTATCTCCCTTTCACCATTTCCAGCTCAGGAGGGGCATCTTTGGTGCGAGGGGGTCATGACAGAAATGTATGTGTAAGGATATTAATTTATCATAAAAACCACATAAAATGATTTTTTATAGCTAATTGTGTGGTGTGGTATTATTTTAAATCCATTCCTTGGATTATCAACTCTTATTGAGTAGTGAAACATTTATTTTCTTTTGTTTTTATTGAATGTTTTTGTGTACTTGTTTTTCAAACAAAGTTAAAACTCATGAAAAGGAAGTGATTGTTGTTTTATAATAATGAATTATAAAAATAAACTATAACTAATTCACCTCTTCCACTTTTTAGTGAGAACATATATCTTATTAGGCCCTTTCACAGTTAATTTTAGTTTCCATGTAAATGGAAAAAATTCTGCAATAAAAAGAGACCACATCCACTAAACATATTCCTTACTTATCCCTTGAAATTACTTAGAAACTCTTCACATTTTACATTCCATAGAGCCTAGATGAATGTTTTTAGCTATTGGTTACAAGAAAGTGTCCCAAAACCTTGATTTCTAAGAATTATTTCACAATAATATTCAGTGCCTCAATGATGTTAAATCACTTCTATGGATGCCAAGATAAAATGTAAGCTTTTTTATTAATTAAACTCTTTTCTATGAGTCTTAATATTTCCACTTTTAATTTGGTTTTACAATATTATTTTATTTTATCTTATGATCATTTTGTACTATATTTATCCATTTATTTATATGTAATTTAAATCTTCGCCTCGAAGTATTCTTCATGGATGGATTTATTTCATCATTAAAATATGACATTATTAAAAAATCCCATCTACTATAAATGGATCATTCTCATAAATGTATATATTAATCATAGGATTTTATCCTTTCATGTTTTGAATTAGAATTATTTAATATTTATCATGTTCTTCATAATTCTATTTACATATTTTTATAAATAATTTTTGTTACACTATTAATAATGGGGGTTTCAATAAAGATATGTAAAAATACTGAACATTTATTTCATTTCATATTAGTTTATTTTATCATCTCTTCTAAATTTATTGATATAAACTTTATTAATCATAAAATTTCTATTAATGGTGATATTTAAAAATAGTATTTAAAAACAACAGCTAAAAATGATTTTTGATGGTGATTAATAAATTTTTTTCTATATAATAGGGTTAAAAATGTTTTATGAAATCTCTTTTTATGTTTTCACTTCATATTCATTTTTATCAATAAATTATATATCTTTTTACGAAGTTATGTTTCATGAATAATAATATAAATCCTTTTTTGGCATCATATGATCGAATTATTATTTCCATTTTATGTGATTCCATTTTTAAATATTATGAAACCATCTTTCATTCCATAGAGTGTTTATTATATTATTAATGATTGATTCCATTCGAAACACATGTATAATAATGATTATTAGTTGATGACTGAGGTCCTACAAATCCATTCTATACATTGGAAAATGATTTATATATCATGATATAATTATGGTAAATGAGTATTGATGTTCACTCAACTATGAAAATCAAGTAGTGTTCCTTGAATCACTATTTTATGTAAAAGAATTAGTTATACCTACTCCTTGTTGTTATTTTTTCTTATACTTATTATTGTTCTACATTCCAATAAATTTCCATGTTTATAAGAATGATAAATTTTTGTGGTACATCACATTACTATATTATATTCCTATGTTATGCTACATAACTCATGATCATTTTAATAGGATTGAATACTCTTATACCATAGTATATGTATTTTTCATTTGAGATTTAATGTCCTTAGATCAGGATTTATGGAAAAAAATATTATCATTAATAATGTTTTTAACCATATATTTATCATATTTTCTTGTTTTATCATGTTACTATGTTCTTACCCTTTATGGTTCATTGACATGTTTTACTTTACTGTGCAATGGATATTACTACCTATTTTGTTTTCCACTCACATATGAAATAATATCTCGGATTATATTTATAAGTAAGTCATATATATATATATTTTGGGTGAAATTAACGAAATAATTTGTAATAATATTTTTATGTAGCTGATATCCCAAGACACTAAAACATTGGGTTCTAGGTATGTATGAGTAATTGTGTTATGATACATAAAATTAGGAAAATGATGTAAAATATATGGATGTTTAAATTAGTTTATAATACTTGGTATCAAGGTTAGTATATAATTTATGTGATTTTAGAATCATACCCTACAGTGTGGGTCTTGGTGTATAATGATTTTTGGTCTCCCAATTTTTTTTACATTATTATCAAAATAAAACCTAAAAAATTAATGTAAAAATAAAATAAAAAAACCATTGACTAAATATTTCTAATTTAATCATCTCATTTTAAAAAAAATTAGTACAAAAAAATTAAGACTATTTAATGAATGAAAAAAATTATTATCTAAAACATTATTTGAGAGTTCTATTTAATTTTCTAGTATATTAATATTTCATTTTTACAAGGGTTTTAATGATTAAGAGAGTTATTTTATATTTTATGATTCATAATATTCTTCAACCATATTTATAATTAGTTTCTTAAATAATATTCTATTTTGATTTTAGTTTTTTCACCATCAATTTATTCTTACTAGTATTATGTTTAATAATTCATGTCTTCATAATGATCTATGATAACATAATTATATTTGATTTAAAAAAATTTTCAAACTAAGGATTTTATTTAATAGAAATAGCATCTGGTTTGTGACTGTCGTTAATCCTCAGTGGGTTGATCAAGTAGTTTGCAAGGAATGTGATCTTACAATACATGATGACTACAATGTTGACTATGGTGTAATTTCCCTACGTTTTACAAAATGTTGGAATACAAATCAGGAGGAAGAGGAAAGAATCATGAAATGTGGTTTTTTGGGATTGAAACATTAGAAATATATAAAATTAATTGGTTTCAAAAAGACTGGTATTTTCAAAGGATGAGATTCATGAAGATGTGAAGCACTACAAAGAATCATTATGATTGATGTGATGTTTTGATTGTAATCTTTGCAACTATGAGCAGTGGATAATCAAAATATGAAAAGGGATGATCGTAGTCTCCATGAATATGAGAAGCTTCATGAGTGGGTTATATTTCACTGGAGTTTCACGAGTGAAGGAACTTCACGAACATGAATTTAGAGGATCCAGAAAAATATTATAGAGTTGTGGAATCATTTTGAAATGTGGATCCTCTAAATATGAGTCTACCTCCACATCATTTGATATGAAAACTTTTGGGGAAAGGACGAATCGTTCTAAATTGAAAAGGATAAAAGACTCATCAATCAGGTATTCATTATGAGCCTATGCATTGAGAAAAGACTATCATAGTCTTGACCAAGAATTTAATATCCCCTAAAAATGAATTTCATGATGATTGTGTTTTTTGGCAATGAATTAGTGTTCCTTGGTGGTAAATTTCTTCATGAAGGTTGTGAAATTTATGAAGGAGCTTCATAAATAACATGTTTTGAAAATCTAGTTTTTGTAAATATCATTTTCAAGTGCATCTTAATAGGGAATAAATGAAAATTTAATCTCGTTCAAGTCAGGGAAGAAGACATAAATTCCAATATACTCAAGAAACCTTCATGTCATTAATCTAAGTACGACTTCTCAAAAATCAATGAGATAGGGAGAGATGATGAAAGTTTTCCAAGGGAGAAAATGTACTATACCTAATATATTATAAAGGTTGTGTTATTAGAATAAATTGACTATGTGTAAATATCTAGTTTCAAAAAACTATTTATGATTAAAGGATTTATGTATGACTGAAACACTATCAGCGTAATCTCCTTAGAGTATCCCTCAGTGGTGAACCAAGTAAAAATATTATGTTTTCGTTATTAATATGAATGTTTAATTACTAAATGTATCCATCCGAAATTATTAATTGGTTCCTACAATCATGGGAAAAAGATCCATCATTTTAATTGAAATATCTTACACCCGGATTCAACCCTCCCCTTTCTTAGTGTTCTTGGGTCCTATAATTGGGAAAAGACCATACATGTTGTCATAGATGAATTTTTCTTGTATTCTTCTTCATGTATAATTTAGTAACAGTCATGGGAGTCCCCCTATTTGATAGTATCAACATCAATATTTAGATGAACATGATGAGATCAAATCTAATATCCTTTGGAATTGATGTTATTTTTTCTACTGAATAAGGGATTCTGGTTACTAATGCAATAATACTATCCATGAATAAAATAGATAGGAGAATGATTGATCCAGATTCCAAAGAACAGAATTACCTTTTTATAGCTATATCTGATAAGATATTTATAAATGTGATGATATTCACATTATTCGTGTCTATGGGGGGGGGGGGAGAAATGGAGAATATATATAAAAGTGACAATAATGTGAAATAGGTGAAACTTCATGTTTTTTATAATAGTTTTGATGATCTAAAAACAAATCCTGATAAAAATTATGAAACCTTTTTTTATCCATTTACTAAAGTTGATGGAGAACATTAAGGAATTAGTGATGAAATCAAAGATATCGACATTGTGAAGAAAATATTTAGAAGGATTCCACCACTATAAAATAAAAAACATTCATCTCCTAAGGAAAAGGGATATGTTTAAACATTCACTTAATGATCTTCTATGTATATTATTGGTTTATTAAATGAGGTTCAAAATAGAAGATACAATAACTAGAGTTATCATGGAAATTTAATTCAAAGACATGGATAAAATGGGGATTAGAATGACAGTGTTGATGATGATAATAATCAATAGGCACTTCATTTTATTTTTCCATGAAATTATAGAGATATTAATAGTTATTTTAAGGAAATATTTTTCTGGCCTATTTTCAATGTGGTGGAGTTGGGAAAATTTTCTCTCAGTGTTCATGGAAGCTCAGTGATGAAGAATTTGAAGTTGAAAAATTGAAAAATCTTCATAAGAGGTTTCACCAAAAGGGAGACTTTAATTTAGGAATGCAATTATAGGGAAATAGTTTCATCTGTCTGGAATAAAAATTTGACAACAATTTTTGTAGGATAAATAATCATATTTTAAATATGAAACCCATGTATCCATGATTCCAATTATTGAAAAGTAAGAACCATTAGAAGGTAAAAATAAGCAGTTGATTAGTGTAGATGATCTCAAGGTGAGACTTGAGGGTTCTATTTATAAGATTTTCGATCAATGAAAAAGAAAAAAAATGTTGTGAGTTATTTTGGAAGAGTCATATGAGTATATTTGTTTCCATGAAGTGGACATTGATTGACTGATAGTAGGGGTATAATAATAGTTAAATACACTTGAAAGATCAAAATAAGTTGAGAAATTTATGCTCAGTATTGAATAGTATGTGGAAGTCATCAATGAACGCACATCTATAATGGATTAGAATATGAAGACTTCTAAGGTCCTTGAATAATAAGTTCTCACTATAAGGATTAAATTAGCAACAAAATCCAATTTAAGGGAAACAATGAAGAATTTACATATTGGAAGATTATTAGATATAGAGCTATTAGAAGGAGCTAAACATGGTTATGAAAGAGTAGACAATGATTTAAATGATTAAAGATCCAAATGTATGGGAAAAAGTGTAATTAGTTCTAATGATGAATCATCAAAGCCCAGAAAGATGTTGATCCAAAATAAAGGGATACAGATTATTGAACATATCACAAAGGAACCCAATGTCCCATTAAAGAAAGCATCAAATCAAATTGAAAAGAGAGATAAATATAATATTCAATTAACCCAAAAGGATCTTCTGAAAAAATCATTATAACATATAGGGATATGATTTATAATAGAAGTGAGAAGATAAATCATTTTACGAAATATCAATTCTATAGTTTTTAGGCCATATCATGTCATACTATGAAGAGGAGGGGAGCTATATAAATGGGAAAACTCCTAGAATCCAACAATGCAGAATGATACCACTTCCTTCATTACAAAGAAAAAGTAGTTTCTATGGATATTTTTTAAACTATTTTAACTATGTTCATGAAGCTATTCATTATAGGAATAGGAAATTTAGGAACATTACATATAGAACATTAAGGTAAATCAATACTCGCATACCTTGTGAAGTCAATCTTTCAAATAGGTATTATTTTTTAGGAACAATACATGCATGCTAAATCCATGAATATTGAAGGGATACTATAAAAGTTATATTTTTTCCATTCATTCAATCAGGTATGCAATAGATTGAAAAGATGAAAATTGTGAAATCCAACCTTGTAGAAACATCTTGAAAGGTTTGAAAGAACAATATCACCTAGATTCTTAATACCAATTACTTATCCCATATGATGGGAAATAAATATTTGACGAATATAGTTTAAAAAAGAGTTTATGGAATATCGTGTTTCGAGAATTATTGCTCTTTTATCATCAAATGTAGTGGAAGTACATAACTTGAAAATGACAAGCTTATGAAAATTGAAGTTCTCTATGTGGATGGTTTATGTCACAATATCTGAATTGTGTGTCATCTCTCTAAATAAGTACTAATGATGACATTTAATCAAAATGGACGAACTATCAATAGAAATAATGTCAATTATCACATTAAAAAATACAAAATAGAGGAAAATTTATACTAGGTTGACAGTAAAGAGAACATTTAGTTCATGAAAGGTGAAGAGAAAAACAACTAGTGGCATTAGAGGATGGGTCACATTAAACGAAAGAGCGTGGAAAACATATCTAAGACGATCAAAGTAAATTATATTTCCAATTTAAAAAATGAATTGGCAAATACATATGCGGTCCAATAAAAGTGGATATAAAATAATTTGAGAGGTAATTACTTATTTTTAATAATGATTAGAGTTCAATGAATTTTTACCTTATTATGCATAGAAAACCAAAAATTAGTGATTTCACTAGAACTTATCATTGAATAGCTGAGAATGATACCAGCCACACAATCAATGTTCTATGATATGATAATAGAGGAGAATACACATCGATTGAATTTGAAAATTACCTTAAACAATGTGTAAAAATAATGAGTTAGATGCAATGAAAATACAAATACATGGATTTATTGAATGTAGAGAATTATAGGTGAAAAATATGATAAAATATCTGAAAATTGAGAGTGATATATCTCATCATTTCTAGAAAGTGGATGTTCAAGTTGCATTGTACACTCAAAATCAAATAGGGTTGTTTTTGGGATTAACCATGACACCATATGAGTTATGTTATGGAAGGAATCCATCTACGAAGTATTTTCATGTTTTTAGAATAAAATGATTCATTCAAAACAAAGAAAGAAATCATGGAATGTATATTTATTCTACAGATGAGGGAGTATTTCTTTAATATTCAATAAATAGAAAAGGCTAAAAATGTTAAAGAAATTATTTTTGATGAATTTTGGAAATAATTAATGTCATGATCATAGAATATAAAACCATAAATATTCTTGATGTGTTCGTATACTGATATGACATAAGATGGAGATTTTATTGGAAAAGGGACTAATTCAAATGTATAAATAGTATAAGGAAAGAAAAATATTTATAGAAAAAAAAATGAGGACGATTTAGAAGAAGAATCAATATATGATTTTTAGATGAAAAAAAATCACTAGAACCTCACAAAGAGAAATAGAATATCTTAAATTTATTAATACAAAATAATTGGGGATTAGAACACCCCAACACAGAAAAGTAGAGTGAGGAATGAAGCACTTTGTACCTTCCAATCAGTTGTGGAACCAACCTCGTTTAAATAAGAATTGAACAATGAATCATTGGTTAAATTTATGAATGAAAAATTTGATTAGATTGAAATGAACCAGATATGGGATCTTGTTAAGACACATGACAATCAAAATTTTATTAGAACGAAGAGGATCATTAATTTTTTTGATTATCATAGAAATGTGATTAGAAATAAGGCACCGTAAGTGTGTTAAGGCCATACAAAAATTGAAGGCATTAATATTGAAGAAACGTTTTTTTTCAGTACTGATACTATAGTCTATACAACCTTTAGTTACTATTAAAATTCAATGAGGATAAAAAATTTATCATATGGATTTCAAAAAAGAATTATTAATTTGAGTTCATGAAGAAGAGGTATACATTGAACAACTAGAATGATATGTAATTAGAAATGATGAAGAAAATTTTTGTAGTCTAAATAAGGATATTTACAGTCTATAAAAGGCCCCAAGTATATTGTATTGTTGAATGGATGCATATATGAGGAATCTTACATTCAAAATATGAGGCATTAATCATAATCTATATATAAATAATTCATAGTATGATGAATTTATAGTTGTTATATAGGTGGAAGATATTATATTTGGATGATGTAAGAAGGGATCTATGGAAAAATTTTCTAATTACATGACATTAAAATTTTAAATTTCTATGATTGGAGAACTCAAATACATATTTAGGATGAATGTAATTCAGAAGAAATATTACCCCTTTATTTATCAACAAAATATCCAAGAGATCTGTTGATTAAATTCAACATTCATAACTCCAAACCAATGTCGACTCATCAGGGATTAGGGAAAAAATATAGAAAGCATGATGATGAGACATCTATAGACCCCAAAATGTATAGGAAAATCACTGTAATTTTATTATACTATACTAAAAAACATACATACACCATCATTGCAGCATCTTCAGTGGCCCATGTTCATTGTAATCCAAAATGAGATCATTTGGTTGCAGTTTAAAGAATCATGTGATATATTCATTGTACTCTCATTTTTTGTGTATACATTTCTACAGGAAGAGAAGATTAATTTTCAGCATATTATGATTCTTACTAGGATAGAGATGTGGTGTATATAATGTCCACAAGTAGAGGAAAATTATTAAATAAAAAAATGTGTGGGATCATTGAGTAAGAAACATGAAATCACTTATCTTATTATGGATAAAGTAGATTTTATCTCTACCACAAGGTACTGAATACATATAATTTTAATGAAGAAAAAATTGGATGATATTTGTGAGGAGGTGGAATAGCTGATGGTGATTCACTATGACAACAAGAGGGTGATCTATGTTATAAATAATAATATTCAAAAATCTCATACAAAACATATTGAGATTAAATATCATTTTATCAAAGAAAAAGTTGATCTTAATGTGATTATAATATATAATGTTTGAACTAATGAACAAGTGCATGATATTATGAAAAATATCTTAGAAACACATGTGTTTGGGAAGCATTTGTTGAACCTAGGTGTTCAACCACCTCCCAGTGCAAGAAGAGGATACATATGGCCCCCTCTCCCTATTTGAGTAAACTTTTTTAATCTGTTTGTGAATTTGATGTTTCTTTATGGGAGAGATATGATATAGGGGAAATCATTATTGTGATCTAAATGAAAAAATGAAAGTTATTTTATTTTGTTTCTAAAGGGGGATAATAGATAAATTCAATTTCATAATGGATTTACTGTTTCAGGTTGAGTAATAAAATATGCATTGCTTCTGTGGCATGATGAGAATTAGGTGTTATGAGTTCAAAGAGCTTATCTTGGACCTCCTTAAGCATTCCAAATAATGAGAAACAAATCCATGCTTCCCATATTGTTTTCTACACGTAGATTTTCTCTCATAGACTTGGAGTGTTGGATTATTTTTTCTCTCATATCAGGTCTTGATAATAGCTGTTGATTTATTGAATTATTCTATAGACATCCGACGAATCCAAAGTGGTATATTGTTTTGGAAAAAATGATATTATTTTCTATAAATGGAGTATTGTTTCTATTCATTGTCAATCCACACATGGTTGATCAAGGATTTTAAAACAAAAGTTATTTTACAAAATAAGATGACTAAAATAGTGAAGGTAGTGTCATTTCCAAATTTTTAACAAATTTTTAGGATCAAAATTCCGAAAAAGATACAAGAATCATGAAAGGTGGTTTTTTAGGATTGAAACATTATAAATATGGTAATGGAAAGGGCATCACCAAGGTAGGTTTTTTCAAAGGATGTGATTCATAATGATGTGTAGGATCATGAATGAACATCGAAAACAATGTGATGGGTTGATGGTAATATCTGCTACTCTGATGAGTGAAACCATCAGAATGCATGAAGTGTTGATGGTATTATCCATAACTAATAATCTCCATGTGTGTGTTACATTAATATCGAGGTTCATGATTTAATAAGATTCATGAAAATGAATGTGGGTGTTCATGATTTTTTTGGGAGGTGTGTGATTATCAAAAAAGGATGATCCTATAAATATGAAGCTACTCCAACTTCATTTTACCTGAAATGTTTCAGAGAAAAGAATGTTTCACTATAAATTCATTAAGGAAGAAATATTCATTAATCAGATATTCATAGTGAGTCTTCGTATCAGAAAAGACAGCATTAGTCTTGACTAATGCTTTTCTATCTCATAAACAGGAGTTTCATAATGAATTAGTGTTCCATGAAGGCTGATTTCCCCATGAAGGTTATGAGATTCACAAAGCCTCTTTGTCAATATAATTTTTTGAACATCCTGTTTATGTAAATAGTGGTTTCATGTGAATATAATCAAAACATTGATGCAAGATGGGTATTTTTCTAGTCAGCAACAAAGACTTAAATGCCAATATACTAAAAAACCTTAAAGTCATTAAACTGAGTAATAATTATACCAAAGTAGTGACATAGGGGGATTTAATTGTATTTTAATAAGGGAGTTAGTGTTCAATCCCTAAAATCTTGTGATGGGAATGTTCATGGAATCATGTGACCAAATCTAAACTTATGGTTATTAGAACTTATGAAGATTATTAGATTTTCGTATGGCTGAAACACTATCATCATATTATACATGGACTAGCCATTAGTGGTGAATCAATTAAAATTTATACATTATCTCTCTACTTGTGAATGTTTAATTTTTACGGAAATCCATTTGGCAGGCTTAACTAGTTCCTACTAATGTGGGACCAAGATCCATCACTTTAAAAGAAAACATTGGCACCTAGATTCACCACTCCCCTCTCATGGTGCTCTAGGGTTCTACAAAACATTAATTAATTACATCTTCAGAGTCATTATAATATAAATATTACATTTCCTTTTATATAATATTTCTTATTTTCTATCTTGATAGAATTTTATCTTCCCTTTATTATATAAATCTCTTATACCTATATTCCTTAATAAAATTTATTGAATGATTCTTTCTCATTTTTATCAATGTCTTTATTCTCTGTAGAGTTTACTAAAAAATAACTATATTTACTAAAATTTTAACTCTTTAATGGAAGATAACATTAGATGTAGCTTTTATCCTTTAAGAAATTCATAATAAGAGTGGAAAAATATCTTAGTTTACCTATATTGGTATCAATGAATCCTATAAATGTCTTCAGTACAAAAGAGTCATTATGTTTTTAATAGCTTCAAATGTTGTTTAAGACAAAATTAATATGTGTAAATAAAACAATGATTGATTTATCCAAAGATATTGTTATATCCTCACACAGAACATGACATAACTAATTTTCCATTTTTTATCATTTTTATATCCTTCATTGTTATATAACAACCTCAGTCAACCAAACCACACACCTGATTCTTCCACCACATAAAAAGGTAAAATTAGATAAATGATAAATTCTCTAATATAACCAAAAAAATTAAAACAACCATAGTTAAAAGAATATAAATATAGATAGAACTAGATCCATACAGATCAAGCCACATAGGATAAATTAGAGAGTATGGATTAAACAAGACTATATGTCTCCAGGTGACTCATAGTCACTTCCAAACTAACACGAACCGATGGAAGAAAAAAATAGAATCCAAAATGATACAAGATTCTATTCCTTTTACGTATATCCTAAAAGACAAAAACTAAAATAGACCTAATGATATAGTAAGGTGTTAGCATATATCCTAGAATGATATAACCACATTGTCTATACATGTTCTAATATTAAAAATTAAATTATTTTATTATTTAAAAAAAAATTATTTTAAAAATTATTTTCATATATCAAAATTATTTTAAAATCATTACCCTTTTGGTTTCATAAAATTATTTCATATTATGTGACAAAAAATATGACAAGTAGAAGTGAAAAAATGAAAAATCATATCTATGCATCATAAGGTAAGAATGTAAACCCGTTTTCATGAAATAACATAATGAAATTCCAAGTGATACAACCACATATAAAAATATTATGAGATGAAATAAATTATAAAAAGACATCATTTAATAAAAAAACATAAATGAAAAAGAATATCATCTAATTTCCAATATTATGGGACAACTCACACTAGATGCTAAAAATCCTAAATAGGAATAATGTTGGATTTAAACAATATCATGTCCTTCCACATTCTATTAATATCCAAAAGGTTACGTCTGAGTAGTAATATGAACACTAAGGCTACCCTTATCACTTTACCAATAAACCGAAGGGCCCCAATGAGAAAATTAACAAAATACCTTTCAAAATAGTATTAAAAAAATTTATAATTTTTTTGAAAGATAATACAATTCACATCATTGTTTGAAAATAAATTTCTGAATAATGCAATTCTATATTCATATAAAAACTACATAATAAACATTTTTCGTTACAAGAAAACACTTCAAACCATATATCACATCAAAATAATGATCAAACCAATGGAAATTATAATGAACTAAAATAAATTCATTAAATTAACCAACATCATAGAAACACCTACCTCAAAAAAATATCAACCAAGATAACATCAACAATATTGATTATAAACTAAGAGATTGGCCTTCGAAAGATAATACATGATACAAATATGTAATTGATTGAAAATATTTTTATCCAATCATGAATCCCAACCATAAACACAACTAATGTAGCATACGTCACCAATGAAATAGAGAACCATAATGAAATATTACAAGGATAGGTTCACCGAAAAAAACATAGGAGGTGACCACTGGATAAAGAATTTTAGTGGGGAGGTAATCACCCATAATCACATGGAGATATCTAGGATGTGAGAGAGACATCTTCACTAAGTAATGAACTCTTAATCAATGATAAAAATTCTTAAAATTGAAAAAATAATGAAAATTACATGGTGTGTATTATTTCCAAGATGTGTATTTCCTAATTAAAAAGATCTAATAAAAAACACATTGCCATAGATTAATTTTAATACCAATTTATATTTTTAAAATGTGAACACTTTTAATTGTGTGTAAATTTCATCATTCGGAAAATTATTCAAGTATTCTTCCCATATACCATTACATCTTGTGTAATCCCATTACGCAACATGTAATCTCCTAGAAAATAGTGAAACATCTAACTTATTACTAGTAAAACACGAAGGGATCATATATGTTATCTGAACATGGTGAGAACCCCTCAATGACAATTATAAAATTTATAAACAGACTCCATTAATTAAAAAAAACATAGACCCCTAATGTTTAGGACATTTTACCTAGAGAAGGATCTCTATCCCAGATAATCCTACAATTAACCCCAAACAATGATGATAAACAAATATGAACAAGTGAGTAATTAAAAAGTAAAATAGCGTGTTACAATGTCCAAACCATAAATGATTTCTATCAATAGAAAGGAAACTAATTATTTGAATTAAAAAAAGTGAAGGCCAATACTACCTCTTCAAAAATTACCTCTCCCAAATGTTATGGCTATCCCATTGGCACTGCGATATTACTTGGACTAGAAGAGTTGTTTTGCTGTATAGTCCATTCTCACGAAAATACATAATCTAAAATCAATGCTCAACAAAAGTGGTGTCGATATCAATACCAACATATTCCTGTCCAATCATATCAGAGGGATCCAGTACACCCCTCCTCTACTAGGAAACTTTAAATACATCATTAAAATTTGTAAAATGTGATGAAAAGTTTAACCAACATTCCACCATATCCATTCATCCAATGTTCTCAAACGGGACCTCAAACATTAGTGCCAACTTATCTTACTTACCCAAATGGTGATGTCCCAAGTGATCTAAAAAACTATTAAGAAACTGAAGAACAATATAAAACATGAATGGATGATGATATTGATCCACATAAGATTTCTGACAACTATGTGTCATGATCAATCTCCTACAGATCATTGCACCATCTACATTATGTCTTTATCAAGACTCAACAAAAAGAAGGATTTCTTTATAAGAGCATTCCATAAAAATAGAGATCTTCATGTATGGCCATACAAATCCTAAAAGAGGTCTATCCTAATTTTTTAATGATAACTATTATTATAGGAAAAATCTATCAGAGGAAAATAATTTTTCCATGATCCTCCAAAATCATACACACAATCCAAGATAATATCCTCAAGAACCATGAGATCCCAATTATTTATACATCTATATGAGGATGATAATATGTAGATAATCTAATATGGGAACTGAAGTGCCCAGATCAGTGTGAATCACTAAGAGGGGGAGGGGGTGAATCAGTGATCCCTTAAAACTTTTTACTAATTGATTCTCAATCAATTAAACCTCTATGGCTGGTTAAAGCCTCGATCCACTCTTCTTGTCTCTCTCAGCCTTTCCTCGAGTGATGCAGTAAATGTAAAGGAACATGACACAAGGATTTACAAGGTTTGGCACCAAAGGCCTGCGTCCTTGCGATGTTGGTTATACGCCCCAACATGGTTTCTCCATTATAACTTGTTAGAATTACAATGGTCGATACAGAGTCCCACTGTATCTCTCCTGAGTCCCACAGGAGGGTCTTTATACTGCGTCCCACAGTGTTACCAGAGTCCCACTGGCCTGCTCCAGAATCCCACTGAAGACTTCTTCCACCCTGAGTCTCACAGGGGGCTTCTCCTGGCTCCTCGAGTCACACGAGTAGCTCTTCTTCTTGTTCAGTTCTTCAAGTATCTTCAGCAGTCTGGGATAAAGACTGCTGGCCTTGCTCTGTACCTCTGATCACTTGATTTGATCAGGTCTTCTCGTCTTGCTCAGGATTTATCTCCTTCTTATAAGGATGACCTGGCTTCTCTCTCCAATTACTAAATACTCAGACAATTGATGTCTTTAACTTCAGTCTGGCTCCAGTCTCACTTCAAAACAACTTCATGCACTAAATGCATGGCAACTCTGAATCCTCATGCACTGACTGCATGAACTTCTCAATTTCTTCAAGATCTCTTGGTCTTGGACTCCTCGAATGCACACAACCTGATTTATCTTTGTTCACATGTGCACGTGCATGCATGCTTGCTTGCACTCCCCTTTCTTTCTTCTTGGTGCAATAAACCCTCAAAGGGTATATTCTCTTTAAGCACACACCTTCTCACTCCTTCACACGTTTAATTCCTTTTGATTACACACACATAAATGTGTGTTATACTTTGTGTGAGTGTCCTTCCTTTTCTTCTTCTAAATGTATACACACTTCTTAGTGCACACACATAGGTTCGGCCTTATTGTCTCTTTGCACACAAAACTTCTTCATTTTGGCACACACTTGAGCTTGGCCTTCACACTTGTTAAGCACACACAAATTATATAAATTTTGTCGACACGGGTGCTAGCCTTGGCCTTGTTCTTTCTTTGCACATACTACTTGATGTAGTCTTCCTCTTTATGCACACACTAGGGCCACGACCTTCTCTTGTTCACTTTGCACACAAGGCACGAAGGCCTCGGACTTCCTCTTGTTTTTCACACACACAAATGTGGTGGCCACACTCCTTTGGCTTCAAACTTGCCCATGGCCTTCTTGTTCTTTTTCACTTAGCATGCACACACAAAATGTTTTATCTTTTATTTGTTCTTCAAAGTGTGCATCCACAAGGCTACGGCCTTCCTCCTCTAGCTCACACCCGAATACCAACACCTCCACTTCCGCGTAGGGTCACAAGCAAGGATCTTATCCACTGCCTCACCACGCAAGGTGTGCTTGAGCCGCGGGTCGCGCAAGTCACAAGGCACAAGTGTGCGCAAGTGCCGTGCAAGTGCCACTGCTGTGGGGTGTGCAAGTGAAACACCCGCGTGCACTTCCTCCTGCCGCGTAAGTACGCATGCAGAGAGGGAATCAACCACGGGTGCCCTAGAATGCGGCATCAGGTTCTTCCTGATACGCAAGGAAGGCGTGCAGGGGATCCTTCTTCTTCTTTCACGCAAGTGTGCGCGAAAGGAACCTCAGCCGCACAAATAGAATGCGCGGGGCTTCTTTCTTCGTGAGGTAGAGAGCACTCACGGGACTTGTCTCGAGTTTTTCAGCAAGCCAGAACAAGAGCCTTGGGTGCTCCTTTTATAGGCGAGGCTGCCTCGTATCATCCACGTGTGATATCTTTAAATTCCCGAAGTTTTCGGTTATTTCAAGATTCTGTGAAATCTTGTTTTTCTTTTTATTTCACGCGGGATCACTTCTCTTTGTTTTCCTCTTCACGTGCATGCAACTTAGAACACATGCACGGCCTTCCTTCGGTCCAAACTATGCAGAATATAAATCACGTGGCCTCGCACCTCCGGTTGCTTTGGCCAACCTCGAAATCTCCCATACGTTGCATGCATGCCCAGTTTTATGCATGGATATGGTCAGTTGGGCCAGACAAACTCAATGGTGTCTTCATCTTCGTCGTAGGTGGCCGGAATCTCGAAATCATCCCTCGGATGGCGCCTGGTTCGTCGAAGGCTCGCGGGTGGCTTCGAGCGAGCTCAAGGTTGAAGACGGACGGGGAGCCGTTGGATCAGGCGATCAAATATTCTTCAACGGCCTAGATCTGAATGGGTGTGGCGCAATGAGATGTGCGGCCGAGATCTGGCGCGCGATCAATCGTGCGTCCAGGATCCGCTCCTGGAGATTTTTCTGCGTCCCACATCGAAATGGAGCACAGTTTTTCCGCGGCTTATCAAACATCCGCTTCCCTTTCAACGCTCAGTTGTACTTCTCCCCTCTGGGTTTCTCCCCGCACCTAGTTCTCTTAGCGGGCGCACTCTTGCGCCGACCCCTGCCACTCGGGCGCGCCAATGGCGCCCACTATGCTTGTCACGGGCGCGCTCCTCGCGCTCACGCTGCGTGGGCTTAATCACCGCGTGGCCTCGGGGCTTGTACACGGCCCCGACCTTCTGCCTCAGGGATATGCTGCCTTGGCCTGATGGTTCCCAATGGGCGTGGTGACCTCGAGTCCCACATGAGCCTTGGGTGATGAACCCTCAAGGTGTCCTTGGCTGGCCAATTTTTTTGGCTAAGTAATGGTTAGGACTTTGTGTAAAAACAACATTAACCAAATGTAATATGCCAAGCCACAAATCTTCTTCTTCTCATCTCCATTCTTCTTCTTCTTAAGAATTCCTCCATTCTTTTACTAGACTTCATCAATTCCTTCGAAGGAATTCCCGAAGGGTCTTTCTTCAACCGATGCTCCTGAATCAAGTAATTCATCAAAATTCTTCAATGATCCAATCAGAGATCAAATTGGAACATCTTCAAATCATCATGCACTAAGAGATAGTGCATGGACTTCTTCAGATCACTTCATCCACTTAGAAGGTGTGAATGGATCATATTCATCTCCTCATGCATTGTTATGACAATGCATGGTCTTCTAGAGCTTGTTGTGACATTGTATCCAGTTGATACAAGTTCTTGGAACTTAAAGAACAGTTCAACAATCGTCAGATGTGATGATGCTCCATCATCATTCATTCTTGAAGTGTTGTAACTTAGTATCATCTTGATACAAGTATTGAAACATTAAGATCAGTTCTACAATCGTCTGATATTCATAGAGAATGTTTCAACCACAACATCATATGTCACTTAGTGAATCTCCTAAGTGACATGCATCTTAGTACCATGGCCATTCTCCTTCATCACCATCACCATCACATCCTTTGTCATTCACATATTGAAACGCCTTGACATCCATCCATTCATTCCTTGACAACAACATACCTCATTGACAACAAATGCAACATAGTGCACTTCAATCTCCCCCTTTGTATTTGTTGGCAATACACTAGAGCACATATGAATGAGTCAATATGTGTGCCAATATTTCTCCCCCTTATTGGCAATCAAATTCAAAGATGTGGTGTGGCTCTCTTCCAAAAATATCTCTTCCTCCCTTCGAATAACATCTTCTTGAAAAGCACTAAGAGAGGGATGATGTCACATGTTCTCTTTAGCAAAGAACCTTTAGTAAATCATCTCTAAGTCTACTTGGGCTAACCTGGTGTAGAAAACAAGAGTGATGTAACCAAGGAACTCAATTCTATCCATCATTCACTGTACATGTGAGATCATGCTTCAGGGGTTTGAAATTTTTCAGATATAACAATGAATTGCTAAATCCTGCACATACTTCACAAAACTCATTAGAAAGTTCAGTGCAATGATAAAGCTTTCCCTTTCATCCATTTGACTTCAATCAATACTCCCGCTTAATTGTCATGATGAATACAATTAAGAAACAAGGGATGAAAGTATGATTGGAATACCTTCACTTTTTTCAAGATGGTATTAAATCTCAGAATCCCATCTTCTACAGATTGGCTCCCCCTCAAGGGGTGCACTCCATTCTGTCCAAACCATCCTCCAGTTGAGAATGATCATCATCTTCAATTCCCGGTAATGTTAGCACATGTAAATACAAGTGATTAGGGAATAAGATGGAACCTCCTTGGTTCATCTATGTGAACAACAAGGTTGAGAAGATTCTCTAAACCGAGATGTCCCATTTTCACCATTCTTCACACTTGCACATTTGATCTTCAATGATGTTTGTGCTGGTGTGGATCTCAACACATCTTCATGTGAAATATTCTTCTTCCCTTTTGCCTTAGAAATTGCCAGAACTTCATCTTCAGCTCTTTGCAGATCTTTGGCAAGTTGCAAATGATTTGGCCATATGACTAGTAAGTCATTTTGATGTGTGGCCTCAGTTCTGGATATTCCACATGGTTCTTTTGATGCTGTTAAGCTACCTTTATTAGGCAACTTATTTTCAATCAATCCCTTCTGCTTCTTCTGGATTGATTGTCCTTTTGAGTCCAGTCTGTTTCTATTGATTTCCATGGCTTGTTTACAAAGATCCATGGTATGCCCTTTCTTTCCACAGTAGAAGCATTTCTTCCTGGTGGTCCTTCTGGATGCATCACCCTTCTTGGATTTAGACTCCAAGGTCTTCTCTTCCTTTTTCATAATCTTCTTGGGAGCATCTTCCACTTTCTTATGCTTGCTTCCCAAGGATTCCTTCTGAGCCAGGTTCTATGATCTTTTCTTCTTTTAAGCTATGGATATAGTTGGAGATTGACATGTATCTTTTTGACCACTTTTGCAATAATCCCAGATGTTATCAAGCAATCCAAATCTGTTAGCAGTAAACAGATGTCTCTAGACCTGTGGATGCTGCTTCTTTTCCTCTAGCTCTCTCCCCCTTGGCATGGGCTTCCTTTGTGCTTTTACATTCAGTGGATTGTACCAACAATCTTTTGCACAGTGCCCATACTTGTTACAACACCAACATTGACCCACAAATCATGACTTTTTGATTCCTTCTGATTGTAGGGTACTTGTCTTGAATTGTTGTGCTGCTTCAGGAGATCTTTCTTTCTTCATTGTCTTCATCCATACTTGTTTGGAATTATTCTTCCATCCTGCACTTTTTGTGGAAACACAATTAGAAGCATTAGTACAATATGGTATGGATGGTACCTTCTTTTTCGAAGATGTTTCCCTTTCATTAGAGGATGTCTTTCTTTTAGAATCATCCTTCTCAAAGCACAATTGTGTAGGAACATTTCTACTTTCAGCTGACTGGGAGGATTCAGCTTTGGGTGATTACAGATTTTTCAATATCACCTCTAGTTCTACGCATTTCATGTTAAGGGAATTCTTCTCATCCTCAACAGTTCTTAGCCTTCCTTCCCAATTTTCTTTCAGTTGTTCTAACTGGTCTTCATGCACATTCTTCAATTCTAGCAATGAATTGTCAAGCTCCTTCACCATTTTGACTTTGTCTTCGAGTTGAGAATCTCTGACATTCATTGACACTTTGTGCAACTTCTCCAGTGCATGGAAAACTTCTTTGATCATTATCATAAATATTTCTTTCTCAGAAAGGCTTCTTTGAAATTATTCAGTAGTGTCTTCATATCTTTCATTGAAAAGGGAAACGGTTTCATCTTTAGCCTTCACCAGCTTTCTGAGAGTGTTGTTTATGCCAACCCTTTTTGCCAATTGATCTTCCATTGCATTGGCTTCTTCTTCTAACTGTGATTTTTCTTCTTGAAGATCAAGGATTCCTGTAGCTATACACATTGGCACTTCCTTGGGGACTATCTTCTGAAGATATTCAATTGCATTATGAAGATCATTCATTATTCCAACTTCATCACAGCTAGGACAGACTTTCTTCATCTTCTTGGCCTGTTTCTTCTTTCTATTTTTCTGAGTCTTGGCAGATATCTCCATTTGAGGCTGGTCACTCATTTCCTCAAATCTGCACTTCATAAAGACTCCCTTGGAACATTTAGAGGCAACCTTCCCTCTGATACCAATTGAAGTGCCCAGATCAGTGTGAATCACTGAGAGGGGGAGGGGGTGAATCAGTGATCCCTTAAAACTTTTTACTAATTGATTCTCAATCAATTAAACCTCTATGGCTGGTTAAAGCCTCGATCCACTCTTCTTGTATGTCTCAGCCTTTCCTCGAGTGATGCAGTAAATCTAAAGGCACAGGACACAAGGATTTACAAGGTTCGGCACCAAAGGCCTACGTCCTTGCCATGTTGGTTATACGCCCCAACATGGTTTCTCCATTATAACTTGTTAGAATTACAATGGTCGATACAGAGTCCCACTGTATCTCTCCTGAGTCCCACAAGAGGGTCTTTATACTGCGCCCCACAGTGTTACCAGAGTCCCACTGGCCTGCTCCAGAATCCCACTGAAGACTTCTTCCACCCTGAGTCTCATAGGGGGCTTCTCCTGGCTCCTCGAGTCACACGAGTAGCTCTTCTTCTTGTTCAGTTCTTCAAGTATCTTCAGTAGTCTGGGATAAAGACTACTGGCCTTGCTCTATACCTCTGATCACTTGAGTTTATCAGGTCTTCTCGTCTTGCTCAGGATTTATCTCCTTCTTCTAAGGATGACCTGGCTTCTCTCTCCAATTACTGAATACTCAGGCAATTGATGTCTTTAACTTCAGTCTGGCTCCAGTCTCACTTCAAAACAACTTCATGCACTGAATGCATGGAAACTCTGAATCCTCATGCACTGACTGCATGACCTTCTCAATTTCTTCAAGATCTCTTGGTCTTGGACTCCTCGAATGCACACAGCCTGATTTATCTTTGTTCACGTGTGCACGTGCATGCATGCATGCATGAACTCCCCTTTCTTTCTTCTTGGTGCAATAAACCCTCAAAGGGTATATTCTCTTTAAGCACACACCTTCTCACTCCTTCACACGTTTAATTCGTTTTGATTACACACACATAAATGTGTGTTATACTTTGTGTGAGTGTCCTTCCTTTTCTTCTTCTAAATGTATACACACTTCTTAGTGAACACACATAGGTTCGGCCTTCTTGTCTCTTTGCACACAAAACTTCTTCATTTTGGCACACACTTGAGCTTGGCCTTCACACTTGTTAAGCACACACAAATTATATAACTTTTGTCCACATGGGTGCTAGCCTTGGCCTTGTTCTTTCTTTGCACATACTACTTGATGTAGTCTTCCTCCTTTTGCACACACTAGGGCCACAGCCTTCTCTTGTTCACTTTGCACACAAGGCACTAAGGCCTCGGCATTCCTCTTGTGTTGCACACACACAAATGTGGTGGCCACACTCCTTTTTCTTCAAAATTTCCCACGGCCTTCTTGTTTTTTTTCACTTAGCATGCACACACAAAATGTGTGATCTTTTATTTGTTCTTCAAAGTGTGCATCCACAAGGCTACAACCATCCTCCTCTTGCTCACACCCGAATAACAACACCTCCACTTCCACGTAGGGTCACAAGCAAGGATCTTCTCCACTGCCTCACCGCGCAAGGTGTGCTTAAGCCGCGGGTCGCGCAAGTCACAAGGCACAAGGGTGCGCAAGTGCCGCGCAAGTTCCACTGCCGCGAGGTGTGAAAGTGCAACACCCGCGTGCACTTCCTCCTTCCGTGTAAGTACGCAGGAAGAGAGGGAATCAACCACGGGCGCGCTAGAATGCGGTCTCGGGTTCTTCCTGACACGCAAGGAAGGTGCGCAGGGGATCCTTCTTCTTCTTTCACGCAAGTGTCCACGAAAGGAACCTCATCCGCTCAAATAGAATGCACGGGGCTTCTTTCTTCGCGAGGCAGAGAGCACTCACGGGACTTCTCTCGAGTTTCTCAACAAGACAGAACAAGAGCCATGGGTGCTCCTTTTATAGGCGAGGCTGCCTTGTATCACCCGCGTGTGATATCTTTAAATTCCCGAAGTTTTCGGTTATTTCAAGATTCTATGAAATCTTGTTTTTCGTTTTATTTCACGCAGGATCACTTCTCTTTGTTTTCCTCTTCACGTTCATGCGACTTAGAACGCATGCACGGCCTTCCTTCGGTCCAAACTATGCAGAATATAAATCATGTGGCCTCGCACCTCCGGTTGCTTCGGCCAACCTCGAAATCTCCCATACATTGCATGCATGCCCAGTTTTATTCATGGATATGCTCAGTTGGGCCAGACAAACTCAATGGTGTCTTCATCTTCGTCGGAGGTGGCCGGAATCTCGAAATCATCCCTCAGATGGCGCCTGGTTCGTCGAAGGCTCGCGGGTGGCTTCGAGCGAGCTCAAGGTTGAAGATGGACAGGGAGCCGTTGGATCAGGCGATCAAATAGTCTGTAATGGCCTGGATCTGAACGGGAGCGGTGCGATGAGATGTGCGGCCGAGATCTGGCGCGCGATCAATCGTGCGGCCAGGATTCACTCTTGGATATTTTTCCGCATCCCACATCGAAACGGAGCGCGGTTTTTCCGCGGTTTATCCAACATCCGCTTCCCTTTCAACGCTCAGTTGTACTTCTCCCCTCTCGGTGCCGCCCCGCACCGAGTTCTCTTAGTGGGCGCGCACTTGCGCCCACCCCTTCCACTCGGGCGCGCCACTGGCGCCCACTATGCCTGTCACGGGCGCGCTCCTCGCGCTCACGCTGCGCGGGCTTAATCACCGCGTGGCCTCGGGGCTTGTACACGGCCCCATCCTTCTGCCTCAGGGATATGCTGCCTTGGCTTGAGGGTTCCCCGTGACCTCGAGTCCCACATGAGCCTTGGGTGATGAACCCTCAAGGTGTCCTTGGCTGGCCAATTTTTTTGGCTAAGTAATGGTTAGGACTTTGTGTAAAAACAATGTTAACCAAATGTAATATGCCAAGTCACAAATCTTCTTCTTCTCATCTCCATTCTTCTTCTTCTTAAAAATTCCTCCATTCTTTCACTAGACTTCATCAATTCCTTCGATGGAATTCCCGAAGGGTCTTTCTTCAACCGATGCTCCTGAATCAAGTAATTCATCAAAATTATTCAATGATCCAATCAGAGATCAAATTGGAACATCTTCAAATCATCATGCACCAAGAGATAGTGCATGGACTTCTTCAGCTCACTTCATCCACTTAGGAGGTGTGAATGGATCATCTTCATCTCCTCATGCATTGTTATGACAATGCATGGTCTTCTAGAGCTTGTTGTGACATTGTATCCAGTTGATACAAGTTCTTGGAACATAAAGAACAGTTCAAAAATCGTCATATGTGATGATGCTCCATCATCATTCATTCTTGAAGTGTTGTAACTTAGTATCATCTTGATACAAGTATTGAAACATTAAGATCAGTTCTACAATCGTCTGATATTCATAGAGAATGTTTCAACCACAACATCCTATGTCACTTAGTGAATCTTCTAAGTGGCATGCATCTTAGTACCATGGCCATTCTCCTTCATCACCATCACCATCACATCCTTTGTCATTCACATATTGAAACACCTTGACATCCATCCATTCATTCCTTGACAACAACATACCTCATTGACAACAAATGAAACATAGTGAACTTCAATCTCCCCCTTTGTATTTGTTGGCAATACACTAGAGCACATATGAATGGGTCAATATGTGTGCCAATATTTCTCCCCCTTATTGGAAATCAAATTCAAAGATGTGGTGTGTCTCTCTTCCAAAAATATCTCTTCCTCCCTTCGAATAACATCTTCGTGAAAAGCACTAAGTGAGGGATGACGTCACATGTTCTCTTTATCAAAGAACCTTTAGTAAATCATCTCTAAGTCTACTTGGGCTAACCTGGTGTAGAAAACAAGAGTGATGTAACCAAGGAACTCAATGCTATCCATCATTCACTGTACATGTGAGATCATGCTTCAGGGGTTTGAAATTTTTCAGATATAACAATGAATTTCTAAATCCTTCACATACTTCACAAAACTCATTTGAATGTTCAGTGCAATGATAAAGCTTCCCCTTTCATCCATTTGACTTCAATCAATAATCCCCATTAATTTTCATGATGAATACAATTAAGAAACAAGGGATGAAAGTATGATTGGAATACCTTAACTTTTCTCAAGATGGTATTAAATCTCAGAATCCCATCTTCTACAGATTGGCTCCCCCTCAAGGGGTGCACTCCATTCTGTCCAAACCATCCTCCAGTTGAGAATGATCATCATCTTCAATTCCCTGTAATGTTAGCACATGTAAATACAAGTGATTAGGGAATAAGATGGAACCTCCTTTGTTCATCAATGTGAACAACAAGGTTGAGAAGATTCTCTCAACCGAGATGTCCCATTTTCACCATTCTTCACACTTGCACATTTGATCTTCAATGATGTTTGTGCTGGTGTGGATCTCAACACATCTTCATGTGAAATATTCTTCTTCCCTTTTGACTTAGCAATTGCCAGAACATCATCTTCAGCTCTTTGCAGATCTTTGGCAAGTTGCAACTGATTTGGCCATATGACAAGTAAGTCACTTGGAAGTGTGGCCTCAGTTCTGGATATTCCACATGGTTCTTTTGATGCTGTTAAGCTACCTTTCTTAGGCAACTTATTTTCAATCAATCCCTTCTTCTTCTTCTGGGTTGATTGTCCTTTTGAGTCCAGTCTGCTTCTATTGATTTCCATGGCTTGTTTACAAAGATCCATGGTATTCCCTTTCTTTCCACAGTAGAAGCATTTCTTCCTGGTGGTTCTTCTGGATGCATCACCCTTCTTGGATTTAGACTCCAAGGTCTTCTCTTCCTTTTTCATAATCTTCTTGGGAGCATCTTCCACTTTCTTATGCTTGCTTCCCAAGGATTCTTTCTGAGCCAGGTTCTGTGATCTTTTCTTCTTTTTAGCTCTGGATACAGTTGGAGATTGACATGTATCTTTTTGACCACTTTTGCAATCATCCCAGATTGTTGTACTCCACACTCTTTGATTTTCATGATCACAATCACTTTCATATGTGTTTAACTTTGTTTTTAAGTGTTGTGGATGATAGGCAAAAGGTTGCCAAAGGATTGGCCCAAGAATGGACAAGAAATGGACTGAAATTCAGTCCACCGGCCAGCCGGTGGCTTCCCACCGGTCGACCTGTGGCATCCAGCCCAAATAGTGTTTGCTACTGTCCTGCCACCGGTCGACCGGTGGCTTCCCACCGGTCGACCTGTGGCACCCAGCCCAAATAGTGTTTTCTACTGTCTTGCCACCGGCCAGCCGGTGGCTCCTCCACCGGTCGACCAGTAGAGCCTGGATCAAGACTCTTCTCCTCAACTTCCAAGGCACCGGCCAGCCGGTGGAGCTGTACCGGTCAGCCGGTGGTGCCTGGAAAAGAAGACTCAGCCACTGTCAAGGCACCGGCCAGCCGGTGGCCCTGCACCGGCCAGCCGGTAGCACTGGTCAAACTAGCCGTTGGCTTTGACCAGTCAACTCCAAAAGCCTCCCAACGGCTCCGAGGCCTTTTCCAACGGCTCCAAAGCCCTCCAACGGATACTTGAAGGTTCCTAGCCTATAAATAAAGGCCTAGGAAGCACCGGAACATAAACTAAGCCACCGGACACATTGTTGATCATTTTGGCGAACCTCCGGCGGATTTCCTCAAGGAACCCAACGTGCTCCAATCCAATTCCACATCCAAGAGCACCTCCAAAGAAGCTTGGAAGCGGCATTCAACATCTCCAATCAATCAAAGGCGCCCAAGTCTTCCTCCAATACGGTTTTTCTTGTATTTATTATTTTGAGCTTAAAATTGGGTTTGTGCCTACAGACCCCAAACTTTTCTCATCCCCCCTTTCTTTGGGTTTTCACACCACCATTAAGGTGTGAAGAGGTTTCTTCAAGCCTTTCCTTTTAAAAGGCTTGTGTCACCGGTGAGCTAGCCTTCACCCGTTAAAAAGGCTAGTGGGTTCTTGCTTAACCATCAAAAGCATTGGGTTCTTGCTTAACCAATAAAAGCAAGCTGTAATAGGTCCTAGTGCTACCTTAAAGCCTAGTGGGTTTCTTGCTAAAACCATTGAAAAGCAAGCGGTAGGAATCTCTCAACGGTTGAGTTGGGAGCGGAGACGTAGGCCGGGTTTTGGCCGAACTCCGTTATCAATTTCGCGTGTCTTGCCTCTTTACTTTCCGCTGCACTTTCACTTTGATTTTAATTTGTTAATCAATTTTTAAAAAGGCAATTCACCCCCCTCTTGCCATCATTCCCTCCTTGGGGTGTTCTTCCGACCCAACAATTGGTATCAGAGGGATAATTTGAGTAATACCTTAAAAGGTTTCAAATTTAAGATCCATTAAGATGGCATCAACCTCTTTCGCCCCCGAGGGCTACTCTTTGGGTCGGGCTCCATTTTTTGATGGGACCGACTATAATTATTGGAAAACCCACATGACCACTTTTTTAAGAAGTATAGGGTATCCCATTTATAAAATAGTCATGCAAGGTTACACCCTCTCCTCTCCCGATGAATCCAAATGGACCCAACCCGACATTAGAAATTTCGAGCTTGATGGCAAAGCCATGAATGCTCTCCATTGCGGCCTTGACCGAAACGAGTTCAATCGAGTTTCCACATGCACCTCCGCACATGAAATCTGGAAACTTTTGGAGGTTACCCATGAGGGGACCAACAAAGTCAAGGACACTCGATTGGACATGTATCGTCAAGATTTTGAGTCATTTTCTATGCATCCAAATGAATCTATTTCTGATATGTTTACTCGATTTACTGACGTGTGCCATGGTAGAAAGTCTCTTGGAGATAATATTTCTGCAGAAACTATGGTGAAGAAGATCCTATGGGTCCTTCCGAGCTCATGGGAACCTAAAGTGACGGCAATCCAAGAAGCTAAGGACGTCAAAAATATGCCGGTCGAGGAGCTCATCGGATCCCTAATGACGTACGAGATCACGATGAGGAGGCAAGCTCATAAGGAGAGCACACCAATCAAGACACCAAAGAACATTGCCCTCAAGGTTCAAAAGGAAGTAAGCTCCTCCTCATCTTCTTCCTCATCTCCTTCCTCATCTTCTTCATCATCAAGCGGCGACTCGGAAATGGAGAATCTCGCCCGCCAAATGCACAAGTTTATGAAGAAGCACAAGAAGAAGAAGAAATCCCGCAAGCACCGAAAGCAAGAACCCACCGAAAGATCGGAGCCCAAGGTGAAATGCTACGGGTGTGGTCAAAAAGGGCATTACAAGACCGATTGCCCACTCAACAAGAAACGGGCCACGCCAAAGGAAAAAGGAAAGAAAAAAGTCCTCAAGGCGACATGGAGTGACACCTCCTCCTCCTCCTCCTCCGACTCCTCCTCGAGCGACCAAGGTACAAAATGCCTAATGGCATTCCATGAGGTAACTTCTTCCGATTCCTCCTCCTCTTGCTCTTCAAATTCCAATTCTTTAAATCATTTATCTTATGAAGAACTCTCATTTGCTAGAGACCAATTAGAAAAAGGTTTTCATGAATTATCCTCAAAATTTGTTTCTTTAAAAAAGTCTTTCAAAAAACTCTCCTCCGAAAAAGAACAACTTCTCAAAGAGAAGGAGGAGATGTCCCTTAAAATCCAAAATTTTCCAAATGTTGATTCCATGGAATCAACCATCAAAGACCTTAGAGAGACCTTAGACAAGTTCACCCAAGGGGAACAAAATTTGAATAATATACTTGGTTCCCAACGCGTTTCCCGAACCACCAATGGACTTGGCTACACCAACCGAGCCTCCTCCTCCCATGCACCCACTGTTTTTGTAAGGGGGAGCTCCGATTACAAATTTTGTAATTATTGCAAGAAAACCGGGCACCTCATTTATGAGTGTAATTGTAAAAATGCCCGGTATGGCCAACCCAAATCGATTTTTTATTCAGATGAATTTTATAGGAGAAGACCCGCCATGAGACAAGTATGGATTGAGAAATCCCTATTAGCGAGTCTCTCTGGGCCTAAGATTGTCTCTTTTCAAAATCCCTCTCCCCGGTGATTCATTTTTTTTATTTAGGGGGAGTTAGGATCTTTTAAGCCTTTTTGTGTATTCAAATTTTTCATTTCAAACTCATCTCTTGGTTTAAATTTTCTATTAAATTTTCATTTCAAAATTTCCAACAATTGGTATTCAAATTTATTTTCAAACTTTCAATTCAATTTTCATTTTTCAAAAAAATTTCAATTGGTTTAAAATCTCTTTATCCCTCAATCAAGTTTTATGCCCCATTCTATTTTGATAATCACAAAGGGGGAGAAATTTCTTGATTGATTGGGGGAGAATCTTTTCTCTCATGCTTAGTATTTATTTTCAATTTATCATTTAGGCATGCCTTTCATTTAAGTTTTTACTTTGCTTTGATAAGTGATTGTGATCATCAAAATAGGGGGAGATTGTTGTACCCCACACTCTTTGATTTTCATGATCACAATCACTTTCATATGTGTTTAACTTTGTTTTTAAGTGTTGTGGATGATAGGCAAAAGGTTGCCAAAGGATTGGCCCAAGAATGGACAAGAAATGGACTGAAATTCAGTCCACCGGCCAGCCGGTGGCTTCCCACCGGTCGACCTGTGGCATCCAGCCCAAATAGTGTTTGCTACTGTCCTGCCACCGGTCGACCGGTGGCTTCCCACCGGTCGACCTGTGGCACCCAGCCCAAATAGTGTTTTCTACTGTCTTGCCACCGGCCAGCCGGTGGCTCCTCCACCGGTCGACCGGTAGAGCCTGGATCAAGACTCTTCTCCTCAACTTCCAAGGCACCGGCCAGCCGGTGGAGCTGTACCGGTCAGCCGGTGGTGCCTGGAAAAGAAGACTCAGCCACTGTCAAGGCACCGGCCAGCCGGTGGCCCTGCACCGGCCAGCCGGTAGCACTGGTCAAACTAGCCGTTGGCTTTGACCAGTCAACTCCAAAAGCCTCCCAACGGCTCCGAGGCCTTTTCCAACGGCTCCAAAGCCCTCCAACGGATACTTGAAGGTTCCTAGCCTATAAATAAAGGCCTAGGAAGCACCGGAACATAAACTAAGCCACCGGACACATTGTTGATCATTTTGGCGAACCTCCGGCGGATTTCCTCAAGGAACCCAACGTGCTCCAATCCAATTCCACATCCAAGAGCACCTCCAAAGAAGCTTGGAAGCGGCATTCAACATCTCCAATCAATCAAAGGCGCCCAAGTCTTCCTCCAATACGGTTTTTCTTGTATTTATTATTTTGAGCTTAAAATTGGGTTTGTGCCTACAGACCCCAAACTTTTCTCATCCCCCCTTTCTTTGGGTTTTCACACCACCATTAAGGTGTGAAGAGGTTTCTTCAAGCCTTTCCTTTTAAAAGGCTTGTGTCACCGGTGAGCTAGCCTTCACCCGTTAAAAAGGCTAGTGGGTTCTTGCTTAACCATCAAAAGCATTGGGTTCTTGCTTAACCAATAAAAGCAAGCTGTAATAGGTCCTAGTGCTACCTTAAAGCCTAGTGGGTTTCTTGCTAAAACCATTGAAAAGCAAGCGGTAGGAATCTCTCAACGGTTGAGTTGGGAGCGGAGACGTAGGCCGGGTTTTGGCCGAACTCCGTTATCAATTTCGCGTGTCTTGCCTCTTTACTTTCCGCTGCACTTTCACTTTGATTTTAATTTGTTAATCAATTTTTAAAAAGGCAATTCACCCCCCTCTTGCCATCATTCCCTCCTTGGGGTGTTCTTCCGACCCAACACAGATGTTATCAAGCAATCCAAATCTGTTAGCAGTAAACAGATGTCTCTGGACCTGTGGATGCCGCTTCTTTTCCTCTGGATCTCTCCCCCTTGGCATGGGCTTCCTTTGTGCTTTTACATTCAGTGGATTGTACCAACAATCTTTTGCATAGTGCCCATACTTGTTACAACACCAACATTGACCCACAAATCTTGACGTTTTGATTCCTTCTGATTGTAGGGTACTTGTCTTGAATTGTTGTGCTGCTTTAGGAGAGCTTTCTTTCTTCATTGTCTTCATCCATACTTGTTTGGAATTATTCTTCCATCTTGCACTTTTTGTGGAAACACAATTAGAAGCATTAGTACAAGATGGTATGGATGGTACCTTCTTTTTAGAAGATGTTTCCCATTCATTAGAGATGTCTTTATTTTAGAATCATCCTTCTCAAAGCACACTTGTGTAGCAACATTTCTACATTCAGCTGACTCGGAGGATTCAGCTTTGGGTGATTGCAGATTTTTCAATATCACCTCTAGTTCTATGCATTTCATGTTAAGGGAGTTCTTCTCATACTCAACAGTTCTTAGCCTTCCTTCCCAATTTTCTTTCAGCTGTTCTAACTGGTCTTCATGCACCTTCTTCAATTCTAGCAATGAACTGTCAAGCTCCTTAACCATTTTTACTTTGTCTTCGAGTTGAGCATCTCTGACATTCATTGACACTTTGTGCAACTTCTCCAGTGCATGTAAAACTTCTTTGATCATTATCATAAATATTTCTTTCTCAGAAAGGCTTCTTTGCAATTCTTTAGTAGTGTCTTCATATCTTTCATTGCAAAGGGAAACGGTTTCATCTTTAGCCTTCACCAGCTTTCTGAGAGTGTTGGTTATGCCAACCCTTTTTGCCAATTGATCTTCCATTGCATTGGCTTCTTCTTCTAACTGTGATTTTTCTTCTTGAAGATCAAGGATGCCTGTAGCTATACACATTGCCACATCCTTGGGGACTGTCTTCTGAAGATATTCGATTGCATTATGAAGATCATTCATTATTCCAACTTCATCACAGCTAGGACAGACTTTTTTCATCTTCTTGGCCTGTTTCTTATTTCTATTTTTATGAGTCTTGGAAGATATCTCCATTTGAGGCTGGTCACTCATTTCCTCAAATCTGCACTTCATAAAGGCTCTCTTGGATCTTTTAGAGGCAACCTTCCCTCTGATACCAATTGAAGTGCCCAGATCAGTGTGAATCACTGAGAGGGGGAGGGGGTGAATCAGTGATCCCTTAAAACTTTTTACTAATTGATTCTCAATCAATTAAACCTCTATGGCTGGTTAAAGCCTCGATCCACTCTTCTTTTATCTCTCAGCCTTTCCTCGAGTGATGCAGTAAATGTAAAGGAACAGGACACAAGGATTGACAAGGTTCGGCACCAAAGGCCTACGTCCTTGCCATGTTGGTTATACGCCCCAACATGGTTTCTCCATTATAACTTGTTATAATTACAATGGTTGATACAGAGTCCCACTGTATCTCTCCTGAGTCCCACAGGAGGGTCTTTATACTGCGTCCCACAGTGTTACCAGAGTCCCACTGGCCTGCTCCAGAATCCCACTGAAGACTTCTTCCACCCTGAGTCTCACAGGGGGCTTCTCCTGGCTCCTCGAGTCACACGAGTAGCTCTTCTTCTTGTTCAGCTCTTCAAGTATCTTCAGAAGTCTGGGATAAAGACAGCTGGCCTTTCTCTGTACCTCTGATCACTTGAGTTGATCAGGTCTTATCGTCTTGCTCAGGATTTATCTCCTTCTTCTAAGGATGACCTGGCTTCTCTCTCCAATTACTGAATACTCATACAATTGATGTCTTTAACTGCAGTCTGGCTCCAGTCTCACTTCAAAACAACTTCATGCACTGAATTCATGGAAACTCTGAATCCTCATGCACTGACTGCATGACCTTCTCAATTTCTTCAAGATCTCTTGGTCTTGGACTCCTCGAATGCACACAGCCTGATTTATCTTTGTTCACGTGTGCACGTGCATGCATGCATGCATGCACTCCCCTTTCTTTCTTCTTGGTGCAATAAACCCTCAGAGGGTATATTCTCTTTAAGCACACACCTTCTCACTCCTTCAAACGTTTAATTCCTTTTGATTACACACACATAAATGTGTGTTATACTTTGTGTGAGTGTCCTTCCTTTTCTTCTTCTAAATGTATACACACTTCTTAGTGCACACACATAGGTTCGGCCTTCTTGACTCTTTGAACACAAAACTTCTTCATTTTGGCACACACTTGAGCTTGGCCTTAACACTTGTTAATCACACACAAATTATATAAATTTTGTCCACATAGGTGCTAGCCTTGGCCTTGTTCTTTCTTTGCACATACTACTTGATGTAGTCTTCCTCCTTATGCACACACTAGGGCCACGACCATCTCTTTTTCACTTTGCACACAAGGCACTAAGGCCTCGGCCTTCCTCTTGTTTTGAACACACACAAATGTGGTGGCCACACTCCTTTTGCTTCAAACTTGCCCACAACCTTCTTTTTCTTTTTCACTTAGCATACACACACAAAATGTGTGATCTTTTATTTGTTCTTCAAAGTGTGCATCCACAAGGCTACGGCCTTCCTCCTCTTGCTCACACCCGAATACCAACACCTCCACTTCCGCGTAGGGTCACAAGCAAAGATCTTCTCCACTGCCTCACCGCACAAGGTGTGCTTGAGCCGTGGGTCGCACAAGTCACAAGGCACAAGGGTGCGCAAGTGCCGCGCAAGTGCCACTGCCGCAGGGTGTGCAAGTGCAACACCCGCGTGCACTTCCTCCTGCCGCGTAAGTATGCAGGCAGAGAGGGAATCAACCACGAGAACGCTATAATGCGGCCTCGGGTTCTTCCTGACACGCAAGGAAGGCGCGCAGGGGATCCTTCTTCTTCTTTCATGCAAGTGTGCGTGAAAAGAACCTCAGCCGTGCAAATAGAATGCGCGAGGCTTCTTTCTTCGCGAGGCAGAGAGCACTCACGGGACTTCTCTCGAGTTTTTCAGCAAGCCAGAACAAGCGCCTTGGGTGCTCCTTTTATAGGCGAGGCTGCCTCGTATCATCCGCTTGTGATATCTTTAAATTCCCGAAGTTTTCGGTTATTTAAAGATTCTTTGAAATCTTGTTTTTCTTTTTATTTCACGCGGGATCACTTCTCTTTGTTTTCCTCTTCACGTGCATGCGACTTAGAACGCATGCACGGCCTTCCTTCAGTCCAAACTATGCAGAATATAAATCACGTGGCCTCGCACCTCCGGTTGCTTCGTCCAACCTCGAAATCCCCCATACGTTGCATGCATGCCCAATTTTATGCATGGATATGGTCAGTTGGGCCAGACAAACTCAATGGTGTCTTCATCTTCGTCGGAGGTGGCCGGAATCTCAAAATCATCCCTCGGATGGCGCCTGGTTCGTCGAAGGCTCGCGGGTGGCTTCGAGCGAGATCAATGTTGATGACGGACGAGGAGCCGTTGGATCAGGCGATCAAATAGTCTTCATCGGCCCGGATCTGAACGGGAGCGGCGCGATGAGATGTGCAGCCGAGATCTGGCGCGCGATCAATCGTGCGGCCAGGATCCGCTCCTGGAGATTTTTCCGCGTCCCACATCGAAACGGAGTGCGGTTTTTCCGCGGTTTATCAAACATCCGCTTCCCTTTCAACGCTCAGTTGTACTTATCCCCTCTCGGTGCCGCCCCGCACCGAGTTCTCTTAGCGGGCGCGCTCTTGCGCCCACCCCTGCCACTTGGGCGCGCCACTGGCGCCCACTATGCTTGTCACGGGCGCGCTCCTCGCGCTCACGCTGCGCGGGCTTAATCACCGCGTGGCCTCGGTGCTTATACACGACCCCGACCTTCTGCCTCAGGGATATGGTGCCTTGGCCTGAGGGTTCCCCATGGGCGTGGTGACCTCGAGTCCCACATGAGCCTTGGGTGATGAACACTCAAGGTGTCCTTGTCTGGCCAATTTTTTTGGCTAAGTAATGGTTAGGACTTTGTGTAAAAACAATGTTAACCAAATGTAATATGCCAAGCCAAAAATCTTCTTCTTCTCATCTCCATTCTTCTTCTTCTTAAGAATTCCTCCATTCTTTCACTAGACTTCATCAATTCCTTCGAAGGAATTCCCGAAGGGTCTTTCTTCAACCGATGCTCCTGAATCAAGTAATTCATCAAAATTCTTCAATGATCCAATTAGAGATCAAATTGGAACATCTTCAAATCATCATGCACTAAGAGATAGTGCATGGACTTCTTCATCTCACTTCATCCACTTAGGAGGTGTGAATGGATCATCTTCATCTTCTCATGCATTGTTATGACAATGCATGGTCTTCTAGAGCTTGTTGTGACATTGTATTCAGTTGATACAAGTTCTTGGAACTTAAAGAATAGTTCAACAATCGTCAGATGTGATGATGCTCCATCATCATTCATTCTTGAAGTGTTGTAACTTAGTATCATCTTGATACAAGTATTGAAACATTAAGATCAGTTCTACAATCGTCTGATATTCATAGAGAATGTTTCAACCACAACATCCTATGTCACTTAGTGAATCTTCTAAGTGACATGCATCTTAGTACCATGGCCATTCTCCTTCATCACCATCACCATCACATCCTTTGTCATTCACATATTGAAACGCCTTGACATCCATCCATTCATTCCTTGACAACAACTTACCTCATTGACAACAAATTCAACACAGTGCACTTCAGGAACCCATCACCTATATCAAACCATTCAAAAACCTTGTTGTGAACCGTGAGTCCCTTTCAGAAACAACCAAAGTGGGAACCTGTTGATGTCTCACAATCTCTCATAAATACAAGTCCCTAAGCTATTCCACCACCGTAATCTCTTTGATAGGTAATAAATGTGATAATTTCCGGAGTCAATCAATGATCAACCAAATTTCATACTCCCTAATAGGAGTCTATGGAAGTACAATGGTGAAATCCATGGAAAGCCTATACCACTTCTACATAGAAATGGGTAAACGTTTCAACAAACTAGTAGGTCTCTATTATTCCACCATAATTATTTGACAAGTAAGACACCACAATACAAACTCTTGAATCAACCTTCTCATCCCCAACCACCAATACCAACGTCTCAAGTCATGATAAATCTTGGTATTCATGTGTTCATGGACCAATAATACTAGTTTCCTCTATCCATAAACTCTTATATCAGGGAAAATAGTACAAAAAACCTCAATGAAAGCACAAATCTCCACTAAGAGACTAAGACCACTTACGTGTGGTCTCTCCACTAAAAAGGGTTTCACTAAATTATTGGAACTCAGTGTCAGTCAACTGCATGAGTCGAAATATTTCATCAAAAGATGTGTTCAATTTCATCAATTCCAATGTAACCTGAACACCATCCATTCGATTTCCAAGAACATTTAAGAAAAAAATCATCTGATACCACCCCACAATAGACTCATTCACACCATGTGTTGGTAATTTTATCCTCAATTCATTTCTAACTACATTATAATTTCAAGGAGTATATGGACTGTAAAAAACAAATATGGTGAAGATAATCCATCTAGAATATCTATCCCATGTTTAGATTCCGCTGAGAAAAAATATATTTCAGTCTCTTATGATCAAAACAAACTATAATCTTCTTCCCAAAGAGTTATTATCACCAAATTTTGAGTTCAAGAAACATAATTTCTTGCTCAAGATCATGGGTTGGGTAGTTCTTCTGTTGAGGGTTTAACCAGAATGGGACATAGGACACCACCTACTTCCCTGGCATGCATCAAGGCAGACTGCAAACCCATTCCAAAAGCATCGTAGAGAAAATCATAACCCGATATTTATTTTGGATGAATTAAAAATTGTTCTAAAGTCAATCAATTGTTTATATCCCCAAAAAATATTGGATACTTTTCATTCAAAAAAAAATTACACCCATATGGGTTAAAGTAGTTATTGAATATATGATATTAGAAAAATTCTAAAGAAACCATCTATATTAAACATGCAAACCGAAGTAGTCACAAATATATAAAACTTTATGTGATGATCCTAGGAAATAATATTCTTTACCATTTAGGATCTATTGATACTACCCTATAAAATATCATACACCCTTGATATTTCACTTCCCAAATCGAAAAATAATATTTGGAATGATTAACATAAATATAGTGTTCATTCATGGGTTGAAAAATGATATCCAAATGGACCCTTTCCACATAAATTGACATGATGTAAACCAAAAAATAATCCATGAACAAAAAAATCCCAATAAACAATGAAATATATATTTCATCAAATATATAATAATTTTTTGAGTGATAGTCAAAATAAACGGAATAACCATAATCTCTAAATATCCATACCAGCTTTTAAATTATATATTAGGTATATCCTATTATAGGATCCTTAATGAGTGGTACCCCAAATATAGGTCAATCTAAAAAAATCAACATGCCCCTAAAAGATCATAAATAGGTTGTTAGTCCTAAGAAAATATTATTTTTTATTAATTGTCACATGATTCATCTCACTATATTCAATACAAATTCTATGACTCCAGTCACCATTTTTAACAAATAGGATAGGTGAAGACCATAATGACACACAAGGATGATTAAATCCTTTAACCTCTAGGTCCTCAAGCTAGAACTCAATTTCCAACATCATAGAAGGAACTATTTAATAAAATGGAATATAAATGGTAATTGTTCTTAGGATCTACTCAATCATATAATCAACCTCAAGTTGTGACGGTAAACCTGAAAAATATTCCCAAGAAGTGGCCACATGCATCAAAAAATACCTTTGATAAAATGCATGATATTACCCTAGTATAATGAACAACATCTTGTTCCCTTACCAATCTAGAGTCTCACTCACCCTAAAAGAAATGTGTGACCCAATCAGAAGATACAAACAATATATAACCTTGATAATTGTCTATATAGTCCATAAAATTGATAATAGAATATATACCTATAATAAATTCAAATATTCTAATATCATGAACTAAATTCCCCATACTACCTCCAAGATTTTAGGTACTCATTGGTGAGAAGCTCTGGTCCCAGATGCACCATCTCAGCAAAATTAGTAGAATACACCAAAATGGTATAAGCCACCTAATCCATGGTTTGAAACACCTAATACTTCACTAAAAAAATGAATTGGAAAAAATTCTAGTTAAATATTTTATTGAATTAGGTACTAGTAATATTATTAAGAAACATAGGTTTCCCAATATTTTCATATTATCTCTTCTCCTTTACCTCAAGCATATATGTGGAAAACCCCATCGTAGAGTCTTCAAGATTCATCCAAAAGCTGAAGATTGTTTTAATATACTCAATACACTTCTTTTATTCCTATCATACATTGTCACATTGCATTATAGGTGGATGTTTCTTAGTAAAATTAGATCAACAATCCACCAGACATCTTGGGATCCCAAAACCCACCTGGTCCAGAGTCTAAATAGTAAAAATTATAACCTCTACCAAATAAGGGTCCACTGGATGATTTTCCTATGGATCATATCTTTTAGCTCCCTCTATTTATGTTATAAGTTCTCTTCTTGGAGGAATTTTCAAATAAACACTAGAGAATATCCAATTAGATCATGAGAACATTCTAGAATATTAGGACCGCCAAAAAATTTGAACCAATGATTTAAAAAATTATAATTAGATGTAGTTATAAATTATACCGATCAATAGACAACACATAAAGAAGGAACAAGAAATTTTAAACAAACATCCCATACATTTTATTAAAATGAACCCAAAATCCAAGTCTAAAACTTGGTAAAAATCCATGACCACCCATAGTAACTTGAGTTCAGTCAATGATGAGAGCTGGCCGACCACATTCCACACTAACTATCTAAATTCCAATAGTCCAAACACATTTCTACCCAAGACACATAACCAAACATAGTTAGTGTTAACACAAATCTGGTTTAGTCCCATCTTTGATACCAAAATGAAACATACCTACCCAGGATAACCAAACCATACACTCGATCTGGAAATCACATGGTAATGTTAAACAAGATGACATATCCAATCTTGAAAATAATAAATAAACAAATACATAAAAAGTTAAAAAAAGAAACAATAGAGAGAAACAGAATCCATAAAATTCAATCATAATAGTCATAAATAGGATGAATTAATCTTACAAGACCACAAGTATCCTTGGGACCCATAAACATCTCTAAACAAACCCAAAATAATGGAAGAGAAAAAAAAGAGAATCTAGAATGTTACAAGATACATTTCAATGTAGATGTATCATATAATACTACATATATAACCATATAAATGAAAATGTAGGCTGTCATAAAAAATCCTAGTAGGATACCACTATAAATTCTATAAAAGTTATAATATCAAGAATGTAATAGGTGTATCTTTTGGAAGAAAACAGTTTCACAATGACATTTCAAAAATCCAAATAATTTCTAAATAATTACCCTTTGGTTTTCATATATCTATTACATATTATATATACAAAATTATGATGAATGGAATTGATAAAATAATCATTTATATCTATTCATCATAGGGTAATAAAGAAAACACATATCCAGGAAATTTCATCATGAGATTCCATGTGATACAACCTCATATAAAAAACTAATTAGAAAAAACTAATAATTAAAATAAATCATTCCATTATCAAATGTAATTGAAAAAGATCCACATACTGAGCACTATCCTATGATACAATGCATATTAGACACTATAAATACTAAATAGGAATAACATTTTAGCCATCCAAAATCGATTCTTGCAACAGTCCATCAATATCCATAGGGTATGTTCCTAGTGGTTCCAAACACACGGATGCCACTCGTATCTCTTTCTCGATGCACCAATGTTTCCCAATGTACCAATTGAAAAAAAACATTTCAAACCCATTTTCTAAATTTTATTAATCATTTTCAATGTCAATAAAATCTTCTTCAGAGTTTTAAAATCCATTTCCAAATCAATAAAATCAATTTTCAAATTAAAACCCCATTAAAAAATATACATTCTCCAGAAAACCATTGGAAACAAATATCACTTAAAAAATTAAAAACCCAAACGAAATTGTCAAAAACTAATTGAGATTCACAAAATTAACACATTTTATAGAAAAACCTACCTAAAAAATTTATCAACCAAGACAAATTAGACAACGGTGATTGGAAACAAAGAGATTGAACATTAAGAGACATGTCACTACAAGGAACTTCAATGGATCAATATAAACACTATTTGATAGTGAATACGAACCACAAACAAATCTAATGATTCATACAAAACGAAATTAATGATGATCTATAAGTAACACTTATATTGAGAGGTTCACGAAAACACACATAGGAGGCGAACACGAGACAAAGAAATTTAAAGGGGAGGGAATCTCCCAAAATCACATGGAGACATATAGGGTATGGGAGGGATTAATACACAGTTGAATGAACCATTAATCACTCATAAAACACACAAAAAATAAACTAATACTGATAATTACATGGTGTGTAAATAATTCATGCCATTTATTTTCTAACTAAATAATCTACTAAAAAACATGTCACCTCATATTAATTTCAATATCGATCAACATTTAAATGATGTGAAAAATTTACATAGCATATCAAATTTAATTCATTGAACATAATTCATGGATTTTACCCAATGAGTATTACATGACATGAAATCTATTTACATATTGTGTAATTGCCTAAGAGATAGTAAACAACATTGTTCTTAGTAAGAAAACACCAAGAAAACCATGATGTTCTATAGACATAGAGAGAAACCCTCAATTCTGATTAACACATTTACACTGAAAGTTGATTAAATCAAACAAACATACAACCCTAAATTTTAGGCCATTTTACATTGTAAAAAATCTATATCTTTGAGAATCCGACATACTCATCCGAACATGGACAATAATAAAATCATGAAAATGGGGGTACCAAAAAATTGTAACGAGGTGTGACATTTAATTACCATGATGTTTGATTAATATTTATTTTTATCAATTTAACCTAGGAATTTCTTAATTACCTTTTTCTAAAGTGATTATTTAAAATAATATTTTTTGACAAATAAAAAATTATTTTTCATATCAGTTTATAAAAATTTTATATGAAAATTGATAAGGTAGTTCTTATTTAAATAATATATAATATTTATATTCCATGATATTTATGACATAGAACCATATTATTCTTGTAGCTATATAAAAATTTATCATTAATAGTTGGAAGGTATTTATTTTTCATAGAATTATGATTCTCCATAATAATGTATGATTTTGGAAACTATAGAAAATAATCCTAGATAGAAAATTAAAATAAAAGTTTGTTCATTGATGCTAATTGAAGAGATATATCACTGAAATGGAACACTATGAAAATTTTAATCTACATTCAATTGATATATAAACCTTTTTCATGTTTTTAGGCGGAACCTTTAGTTCTTGTTAGAGTGAAATAATCCATTCATTTCATAAAAAATCAGTGATAACTATTAAATAATAAAGTAATAAAAACAACAAGAAAAACCTAGGATTCTTCAGGGTTAACCACTCAATTTGAGAATACCATTCCTTGGTAATGGGTGATATTCCGCTGCTGGTTTAATTTTTTATCAAGATCAGTGAAGATGTAAACAATTATTATATAATTTATTAAAAAACACTATTTTTAATTTTTTATAAATAAAATGAAAATATGAAACAGTTAAAATTAAAGACTAAATAATTTTTTTTACAAAAACATACATATTCCCCTTTATCAGATTATTGATAATGGATGCTTTTGGTTTAGTATAATTGGTATAATATTATTTTAGTTTAAAAATTTTTCACCTAAAATTAATTAAGTACACTTTAATCCTTTAATTGGATTATTATACAATAATTATAAGAAATATTTTTTTACCTTTGTAGTTTATTTTTTATTTAATTTATGCTCATCATTGATGTCTTAAATGTTATATCTTATATTATTGATGTAGTTATTACTTCTAGAATTAAAATTAGTAGTCTTATATTTATATCTACTCATGTTCCATGAATTTTTAAACATAGATATTAAGATCGAATGTGATAGTATTGAAATTATTTATGGATTATAATATCTAATTAATCACATATGTTTACTTCTCTTTGATTCTCCCACTTTATATTTAGATAATATAAATTAATTATCTTTAATTATCTCTCTAAAACATGAGAACATAATTAGAAAACTAAATATTCTCATCCATTTTATGAAGAAAAAAGTGACATCCATATTTTAAATAATTTTTATATAATTTTTTTTAATTTGATGAAAATTTTATTGTTTTTTAATTTATAATTAGTTTCATGGTCAAAGGAACTATCTTATAGAACAATAATACTAACCTTACTTAGAGAATTTTTTAAAAGATGTATGTCCACATGGTTAGAGACATAGTTTTCATAACTATGCTTACTAACCATGAATCCTTTGAATTTTACTAAAAATAAAATTTGTTTAGAGGCTAAATCTTAGAGGCCATGCACAGTAACATTGCATGTGACACTTTATGGTCGTTAGTAAATATTAATATCAAGTTTTATGTCAATATTATTTATTTTTAGTGATTTTAATATTACAGGGAAAAATTATATTATTTTAGGAAAATATAAATGGGTGCACGGTTAATACATGGTTAATTCTAACCATGTACCCGACCATACGAAATTGGTGAAGGGTACTCCAATGCCATTTTTAAAAGATAGTGCATGGTTTTCATAAAAAAGAGTGATATTTAGGTTACAATGAAACCAATTTTTATGTATGGGGGTGACACATACATTTAGTTCACAGATAGAGGAAACCATACATTTATATCTAGTGATATCTCTAGGAAATTTTAACAACCACGACATGGATAGATCATTATTTTTCTAATAATGTGGCTAAATTATGTGATCTTCCTAGTTTTATTAGAAATTTTAAATGACTATCATACCTAGGTTATGTTTTTCCCAATTTCCCCCTTTTTCCTCCTATTTCATGTGTCCCAACCCCATCCATAGAACTTATCTTCTCCATTTCTTTTGTGGTGTTTCATCATGGAGGGGGGTGGACCTTCAGTTAACATCAATGTTCTATTGGAATTTATCTCCTATCTTCTTCCACCATCTTGTTCTACCTTATACCTTTAGTATTGAAACCCTAAATTTGAATCGGTGTTGAATATAAGTTTAGGGGTGTGGTTATAGTGATATTTATTTGTATTTTGGGATTTTGGTGATATGTAATTCTCATCTCATTTGTTTTTTAGTGAAGGAAATGAAGCTACATAGATTTCAAGGTATGTGTCGCTACATAATTAGGCTTTACCTACGATTACCTAATTTTATTTATTTTCGATTGATTTTAGATATTCTATTTTTTTATTTGTGAATAGGATTAATTGTTTTTAGTTATTTATGACATGTGTTGGTTAAAATGATAATTTAATTTGGTTATTCTAATGAAATAGTTTGAGCACATAATATATTCGATAATGTACTATAAAAAAGGATTCAATTATAAATGAGTTTTTGAAGGGTTTTGTCATAACAGAGTATTTCATGGAATTTATGTTTTTTTAATTTTTAAGGTCACATTCAATTATTATATATGTTTTCGATGATTTATTGCACATATGAGACCTTCAGTGAGTATTTAAACCAAACTAACTCAATAGTAGGGTAGATTGTGTACTGGCTAGGTAATATGTCTCAATGATACTAAGAGAGAAAATAAGATGGATTAGTATCCTATTTAAACCCTGAAATATCCCAATCATTTTAGGTTCATGTATAACTCGTAGTATTCCTTGAGGGAGTCTCAGTTTCCTTAGCACTATAGCCATGTTCCCATGATGTATGCACAACTATTTCTTGATATGTGTTACCTATTATTTTCCATTCAATTTATTATATTTTTATGTTACTCACACAATGTTACCAAATTTTTTACTTTATGATATATTTATTCATGTTGTTTATAGAACATGTATTATTTTAATGAAACCATTTGTTTTTTTTAATATAATTCAATAAAATGAAATTCAAATTTAATTTTTAAAATATAAGTAATGGTTTCTATTATGGAATACATCATATTGATTCATAGTGGTATCCTACTAGGATTTTTATAAAACCCTATATATACCCATGATGTGTATAGATACTTATTTTTTAAGGATACTAGAAAGATATAAGACTCCATATAGTTCGGTGGCTCTATCTAATGATTGTTGTCCTTCCATGGTATAATGGTGGTGGTGACAATGGGGAATGAGTAATTTTGGTTTGGTGGAGTACTTTTGTGATTATTAGTAACATTATGAGGTATTTTTATTGTGTATTTTTAACCTTGTATACATTTTGTTTTATTTTGATTATATATTTATTAAATTGTTTTACTTTAATTTTAGAGTTGTGTTTGTGAGTTATTTGAAAATAATTATTGTGTTATACTCTAGCTGGATATATTTATATTTTAAAACTATATATTTTTTTTCACGGGAATCCGAATTATGGATTGGTAATACTATGATTATATGAATAATTTAGGTGATTTTTTATTTTGAATCAAATGATAAAACCATTAATAATGTTTCTCCTTAAACAAAGTGGTTTGTTTCACAAGTTCGTACTAACCAAGAACATGATTTGGAACATGTAGCGAGTTATATCAGCTGACATGTTTTGTAAATCTAGGATTATTTGTTAAAAATGGTATCTGATTCATCTTTTTTATTTTGGTAGTAAAGGTATAATGAAGATAATACATTCATTGTTTGATCATTAGGTGTAGGGGAGCTCCTATTCAGCTCTTCTTTATGCAAGAGCATGATTTTTAAGGGGTGGTTGGGAATTTTGTATTATATTTGAGCTTGATTTTGGATAATATTGAGATATTTTATATTTTTTATTGATGATAATTAATTTTTGAAAGAACACATGTTTTTTATATAAAATTTGATATTTCAGGGTGATATAAGAAAGAAAAATAGAGGTTCATGATTTGGGTTCATATTCTAGAAAACTATGTAGCAACCACATGGCCCGTTCTAGACTTATTCTAGTTAAACTTTCATGGTTGGTTAATAATTTCACAAACCATTTTACCAAATAATTTATAGTTAGGAAATGATTAAATTTTTATTATTTTCATAACATTAACATTTAAAATTTATTTTATTATTATTATTATTATTTTAAAAGTAATTGATTTATAATTTTTTAAAATAAATTAATGTTATTGGGATTAAATTTTTATTATTAATTGAGTTTTATTCCATAAAATATTTATATATTATACCTCCCAGAAAGGACGTTATGAACCAAAGAGAGGTTGGTGTAAAGCATGTCCAATAAGATAACCTTATTGTAGAACACTTTACTGTTTAATATGTCATCCAGACCATACTTTTTTTAGGCTCCGTGGGTAGAATAGATCAATTATAAATAGTGGACCATGATCAAGATTTTTCCTTGAAAAAAATAAAATATTTCTTGGTGAGAAATGGAATCAATATCTGAAAGAGTGATTATACAATTGAAAAAATATATTCATTTTTTATAAACTTTGAGTCTTATAATGTATTATTAACCAACTATATTGTATAAAGTACTAGTAAGAAGTGGTAAGAATCTGTGGTGAAATAAATATTCATGGGGTTCTCCCCAATTAAATGTTTAAGAATATGTTTGTGTACACTTTTACTAGGTTACATTAAGGGTATCCAAGGGGAAATAATTATAGAATATGGGGAAATGGAGTCATTATGTAATTTAATATGAAATTTAATTTTACAAACTATTTTACCTTTCTCTCAATATAATCATAAATGATTATATAATGGATTGATTCCTCAAAATAGGGTTGAAGTCTAGGATCTGGTAAAGACTCATTCGATTATTCTTACTAACCAATGCTAAAAAAGTTAACAAATTTATAATGAAAGTGACTGAAATAGTGGGAATAGAAGGCCTTAACAGATCCCCTTTAGTAGAAAATGAAATCATAACTCTTCATCCATTCAGAAGAATAAGATAGAGGAGTTCAATAATGGTATTGGTAGTGGAACTCGTCAATGATTAGATTCCTTGATAGTGGAATAATATAGGTCTATATTAGAGTTTTGTTATTAGTTTTGGAAAAAATGACACACAGATCCATATCTCCATGAGACACCTAAGATGTTCTACTGGTTTGGGAATTTAGGCCCCCATCAACACTTTTTCATATGTCTTCCATAGGGTAGCGTAGTGGGTTATTATTTTACATGAGTCTCTCAAATTTATTTTTATTCTTATATGACTGTAGTGTTCCATTCACATACTAATGGGGATTTTGAAATAGCTATGAAGAAACCATGTGAGATCATGTTCAAGCATCTATATATAGTAGAGAAAGTTCCAAAGGATTCTAATCCTGGACCAACCACCATGAGAAGTACACAATTTATTACTTCCTCCATGGATTCATAATTGTATGATATTTTCACATATCATTACTTTATATTTTTAATGTTGAATGTTGTTTTTTGATTATAATTGGAACTGATAGAATTTATGATGGATATTTTCACTATATTAGGAAATAATATGGGACAATACTTCATGTTCCCATGATTCCCTGTTGTGATTGATGATTTCATGATTATGTGGGATTTATTATTCATTGACCTATAACCTTTTTATCTCATTATTATCATGTATTATATGATTGGTTACAAATCCCAAACTGACTTCTATCCCCATAGAGCATATTTAATTTATATTGAAGGGAACAATCCAATATACCTGAGGGAGTGGGGTCCTAGGTTAGGGATTAAATACCCATTATTCCGGATGTTGGATAGATATCACTATATATCTATAGTTTACCAATCAATATGGTTGATGAAAGTTTAGATTGATAGACTCTTACAGTTTTATATAGGTATATTGAGGTATCATCAATGTATTTTTCTAGGTTTTCCCCCCAATGAATGTTAGATTTATTTATTTATTTACATTTTATAACAATCCCCACCTCATTTCCATATTTCTGGATGAAACCCATCATGATTAAGGAGTTAAATGTTCAAAAATAAGATATTGAAGGAAATGGATTTATCCAAAAATAAAATTAAGATTAGGATTTCATCAGACAATGGTTTAGGAATAATATATTCCTAAAACCTATTTCTGTATACAGTATGAGAACAGTGATTATATAGTTCTGTGATTATTCCTTACTAATGGTCAAATTATTTTTATTTCCCCGATAAAAATTATTTTACACCACTATCCTGAATATTTCATTGTAGTTTTATGGATGATATCTTTTTACATTCATTGAAGAAGGAAGAGCATGAGGACTATCTATACATTATTATAGGATCCTTAATAGATCAACATATTTATGATTTTTTTAATGTAAATATTGGATCAAGGAGTGATAATTTTCTGGTTATGTGGTATATAAAAACCGAATCTTATTAGATCATGAGAGAATCCATTCAAGGATGTATCAGAAGTGGCCCAATAGTGTGTTTGAGATTAGAATCTTCTTGGTTTTATTAAGAAATTACTAGTGATTCATTATGAATTTATCAATATTATCATCTCCATTTGTATCTTTGACTCAAAAGTGGGTGAATTTCAAAAGGAATTTTTGATTTTAGAGGTATTTTAAGGATTTTAATGAGAGGTTTACTTCATCCCCTATTTTCGTCCATCCTGAGTTAGGCTCATTTTATGTGGCATAATGTGAGGCCTCTAATTGAGGGTTGGTTAAGTGTTAGATATAGGTAACAACATATTGGATTATGTGTCTCTCTAATTATTACCTTATCATATGAATTAAAAGTCTCTTGACCGTGAGATAATAGTTATGATGCATGCTTTGAAAACATGGTTCCATTATCATTTTAGAGGGTGATTCACAATATCTTTTAATAATAAATGTATGAAGTATATATTAACTTAGAGAGACCAAAATATTTTGAAACAATAAGTATAATTTATCTAGAATTTTGATTTTTATATATCATATACCCCTCGAAAGGGGATTTTGGTGGTAGATAATTTGAGCTACAAATTAGACTCCCAAAAGTGAGAGAATCAGTGGATTAATAGTTCAAAATGGGTATACTAATTGAGATTCATTTGGATGTGGAGGGGGGTGGAGAGTAGTGGTTTTTGGTCATGTGAAATAAATACAAACATTGGATAATTGGATTCAATGTAGGTAGAAAATAGATCATAATTTTAACAAATAAGTGGATTTTTTAATGGTAGGGGGGCCCTGAGTTAAAATTCTCGGTCTCCTGACGACACTCTTCATTTTCCAAAGAGGATTTCCCCCCATGGATCCCAGGTAGTAGTTGATAATGGTGTGCCACTAGTCTAGTAGGGTTGGGAATCCATTCTCTTACAAAATTATATATGACTTGAATAATTGGTATTGGTAGCAGGGTACATGCTAATAAATTTTGGATTTAATATCTTAGTGTATCACCAGTTGGATGAGAAAATAAAAGCATCAACAATCCATAGAATTGTTATAGCCACAACCCATTCTAGAATAGAAATGTGATGAGGGATATATGGACATTTTGACCAGATTCCTATAGACTCCAAGTGGAATGTATTTTATTTTGTTGGTAACTAATTTTTTAATGAATTAAAACACTTTAGTCCTAGTAGGGATTAAATGAATATAGAGAATCCTATACATGTATATCTCTAAGATATCATTAGGCTCTATAGAATTCCTTCAGCTATAATATTTTATATATATCCACATTACACTTCTTTATTTTAGTGAGGTATTCTAGAAGTGATAGGATATCAAATAAAGTGGAGTACAACATATCATAAATATAGGGATAGTCAAATAATGACTTCCATTTAGATTCTTGAAGATATACTTTGAGCATGTGTTTTGGATTTCCGTGGTTTATGGGAGAAACATATTTTGTGGGATGAATATTTCTACAAAAAATTAATCAATATTCAATTAAGATGTAACTTTTGAATCATTGTAATGATGATATTTTTGTTCTTATATCTATTTTAAGGAATTGGGTGAGTTATTTTTATTGTCAATAAGCCTCATCCCAGAGATTTTAATGAAGTTGTTGTTATCTAGAAGAGATTGATACAGAATATAGTGATTATAAATCTTACGGTATCCATTTTTTCATTAGTGGTAATTTTATTACACTAATGATGTTTTTCTAAGGGTCTCGCCTAAATTGTTAAATATTGTGTTATAATGAAAGGTATTTTTATTCCATGATTTTTTAGAATAGTTTAGATCATTGAATACAGTAAAAAATTGTTATAGAATCTAGATTTAACATTTCAAATAACATCCATTCCAGATGTGTTCTGTAAATACCATATAATTAAGTACCACATAAACACATCTTCTGTGATTGCGTGGGATTATAGAGAAGTGAAACCTGTTATATCTTTTATTGATCTTCCTATTCAAATCATGGATAACTAAAACAAGTTAGTTTGTGGTAAATAAATTTCTTTGATCCATGTGTTTGTGTAGTATGACCAAAAAACCCATGTGGAATAGGGTTATGAGGAATTCTAGAGGGAATAGTGGAATCACTATTTCTTTAATAATGAACCTTGATTATTTCTGGGGATATAAATTTGTATGGTTTTGATAATTGGGACACCCACTGAGTAACTAGTGTGTATTGATTTTTAAGTTTATTGATTATTTTAAGTTTTAATATTTCTATATATTTAGGTTTTTATATCATAAAATCATGTGTAAAAAACCCTGTATTCAGGGTTACTACATGTATAGTGGTAACTACATACCAAATCATATGAAGGGGGAGTGATAATCAGGTGCCATTTTTCACTATTAATTCTAAATTTGATAAACTATCCTAGATATTATGGTAACTGTGAAAACTTGTTTTGATTATAGGAATGAATCACTCATTTTTATATGGTTAGTGGAAACTATACAACAAAAAATTATTACATTTCCCTGTGAGTTCAGTGGCTGTTGCGGAGTTGTCAAATAATTTCCCTATCCACGTTTCCAAATCATTTTGTCTTCCCAATTTTCAAAAAAATTTGAAACTACAATCATATCCATATTATTTTTTAACCTTATTTGATTTATTTTATTCCCTTTACATATTACCCATCCTCACACTATGTATACCCTCTTCTATCACGATTTTAGTGGATTTTCTTCATGGATTTTGTGGTGGAAACCATGAGAAAATTCAAATTTCTCTTGGATTTACTCTCTTCTCCCATTCTACCATCTTGTTATTACTTCTACATTAATTATTTCAAACTTAGATGGATATGGGAGGAAAAAAAATTAGAAGTGTTTTTAATAGAATTTATTAGATTTTTAGTTTTGTAATGATCCCCCATTCTCAGATCATATGGTTTATAGTGAAAGTGATTAGGTTACATTGATTTTGAGGTAGGTGTCTCTGCCTAATTAATAATTCCCTTGGAAAACATAATTTCATTGGTCTTCCTTTTTTTGATTTATATATAATTATTTATTAGTTATGTTGAGATCTATTGGTTAATGTATTATGTGTTGATGGAGATTGATGGTTAAAATTTAAATTCCATATGGTTTTTATAACATAATTTTTTAGCACACCATGTTTTTGGTAAAATGTTTTATTGAATTGTTTGGTTCCAAATGAGTTTTCCAAGGGTGTTTAAAAAATAAATTTACCTTGTAGTTTATGTTTTTTATAAGGTTATGGGAATTGATTATATATGTGTCTGATGATCTATTTCAAATGGGAGACCTTTTGTGAGTTTGTAATAGGGACTAATGAAACATTATTGTTAGTTAGTAGTTGGATAGGGAATGATTCCTAATAAGACTGAGAGTGATAATGGGATGGATTTGTACCATTATGAGACCACAAAATGACTTGGAAATATAATGTTCGCATATGCAATCCAATTTTCCTTAAGTGAATCCTTGTTTCTATAAGACCATAAGTCTAAGACAACAATGCATGTATTTTTATAACTTGAGATGTATTACTACTTATTTTTCATTTCATTATTTTTGTTTTGATGTAAATCACGCCATGTTTCCCTAAATTTTACTTTATGATTTCCTTGTATATTTTTTATAAAACTTGGATTATTTTAATGAATCCAAGAATTTTTTTTTGAAAATATTTCAATGAAATTTGTCTAAATTTAAATTTTCAAACTAGATCTAACATTTTTTATTTTGAAAGACAACATTTAGGTTCATGGGTATATCCTATTATAATTTACTTACACCCTATATATACCTATAGATTTATTTCAGACATGTTTTTATAGGATTATGATAAATTAATGTGTCCCATGACCATTGGTGTATATTTCTGATGATCTTTGTCATTGGTATAGCGATGGAGGTGACTATTGGTGATAATGAGTTTCACATTGTGTAATGTAATTTTGGTTTCCTTAATGAAATTTTTGGGAATATTTTATTTCATCCCTATTGTAATTTTAGGTTATTTTTATATAAAAGATGGTCATTATCTTAAATACATACATGGGGTGGTGTTTATGAGTTATTTGGTTATCATCAGCATATTATAATAGATTTGTTGTGTTTATATTTTGTAATAATTTAATTACCTAAATGAGAATCCAACTTGTGGATGTTTCATGTTAAAATTCTAGGAGGAATCCATGTGATGGTTTTTTGGATTCTGAAGGTGAAACCATTCCTAATGATTCCCTTTTGTTACCCGGGTGCTTATCTCTATCCTGTGGGGTATGGTAATACCGTTCATCCATTATGTCAAGTCAGATGAGGTTATGTTTCAAATTAACCAATTCCAATTCATTCTAGTGCATTTTTATTTTTAGGAGACAATATTTTCACATGGTTAGATGCACAGTCTGCCTAACTAAGCATACTACCCTTTCTCCCTTTGAATGTTACCAAAATAATATTTTTCATGTCATAAAATTCATATACTATTCATAATCTATTTATAGTTTTTTAAATATGTAATTGTTTAATTTATGTGATTATAAATTTTTTGGATTTTCATTTAAATATTTTCTGATTATTTTTTTAAAAATGGAAATGAAAAATTTGTGTTATATGTAATTAGTGTTATTATTATTTTAATTATTTTATTTATATAATTTTATGAGTTTTTAATGAAATTTAATGGTCTTATAAATATTATTATTATGATAATAGTGTATTAATTATTAATATATACTACGAGATTGATAAAAATAAATTTGAGTATTATAAAAACAATATTTATACAATTTTTCATTTTTTTCATAAATGATGAATGTTTTTATATAAATAATAAATAACATTTTTAATATTTTTTGTAAATAATTTTATGGAAACCATGGTGTTTGGATCCTTCAATTTTTTTTATCACATGGTTTGATCTCTTTTAAATTATATACGCTTTTATTGTGAAATTTATTTCTAAGAAATTAATTTTTTCATGGATGATGGATTATAGTGAATGGGTTCTTTTTTTAAAGGGTGTTAAAATTAGTGATTAAAGTTTATTTAAATTGAATTTTTTAAATTATTTAATATCATTGATCATAAAAATAACATTGTAATACCTTAGATACATAAGAGGGAATGTAGTGATAAGTATACCCACTTGGTGAGATTATACATTAACTAAATTCACCCATAGTTTAGATAACACTTAGCTAAGTTATCTTAATTTGGTATAATGTTCTAGGTAATTCCATTTGGGATTATTTCAATAATTTGGATTAAACAATGAATCTAATTTCCCAACAATTTCAGTGTTATAGTCTCTCTAGTTGAATGTGAATTGATGATTTTGATGATGAAAACATGTATCATAGACTTCTATTCCCATAGTCCCATAGGTAGTCTCCCATGATTCTTGGAGATGACCTTTTCTATAAAATTTTCTCTATTATTGTTTACAATTATAGAAATGAAATAACTTTACTAAACATGGATAACTAATAATATTTTAAATTGTAATCTATAAATGATTCTTGCATGTTATATATTTTTCAAAAATACTAAAATGGTACTTATTTTACATTTCAAACTAGAATATATATTTTATCTAATTAAAGGGAATGTGTATAATCATGGTGTTATATTATTGGGAATTGAATCACACCCTTTATATAAACCTTGGTGTTTATTTCATTTTACATTCCCATGATTTTTTAGGTATGATCAATTTTTTCATTCGTAGTAGTAGACCCTGAGATTGATTGACGCACTATGGAACTATGTCATATAGAGGTGTTCATGTTCAACATTGAGATTGTTGTGATATTTTTTTCATTAATGTATAAAATTTTATATTATCATTGAATATTTTGTTACCAAATTTTGTTATGAATATAGTACACTCTATGGATCAATATTATATATTTAGTTGTTTTATTATATGGTATCATTTATTAAAAATTGTAAATAGTTCCCATTATTTATTATGTCTGATACCATTGGAACATATTCTAGTCTATGGAGATTGAGAATATAACATACGGTTGTTTTTTTTCAGTTTTTGTATAAGGACTAGATGTTCAGACTAGTATACTGAAAAAATATATATATATATATATGTTAAATGATATTAAATGAATACCCTTCCTTAATCATAAAATAAAATATAGATCATATTTCACGTTAAATTATTTTAATGCTTCACTTATTAAAATATATTACTATTTTCTTTATTTTTTGTAAAATAAATCCAATGAAATAAATAAATTAATAAATAAATATTAAATTGATCACATGGACATTGGCTGTTAGCTCATCCCAATTTCTCCCATAAATTATATAACTATTAAACAATAAAAAACATGGTTGATCAATAATAAATATTATATTCACTAATCTAATATAGGATAACTCACAACCCAATAAGATATAAGTTTCAACTCACTTATTCTAAACACAAAAAGTTGTGAACATATTTTAAATGTTACAGAATCGAATTGATATCATATTTCAAAATATTAAAAATTACATTCTTATTTTATAATTCATCTATATATACTGTTCTTCTTGAAAGTCTTATTATAAAATCCTCTAGGACACATTCTCAGTGATATTGGGTTTAATACAAAAACCAAGAGATCCATTTAAAAATAAATCATACCCCCTTAAATAGAAATATATAATCCATAGATAAAATTAATACCTTATTATAAATTCTATTGTTTAATATAATCCCATTTGTCAACTGATTTTTTATTTGGAAAGGTGAATACTTGTCACATAACTCTTATTACATGATTTATCATTCATTGAATAAAAAATATGAAACTATCAATAAAAACCATGGCCATAGATTTTAGTGTAGAAAATTATATCTAAATTAATGGTCCTTAAGATATCTTCTCACATAACATGGATGGGATAAATTTAATCTTGAACATTAAATCAATTCTGTAGCATTCATGATTCTCCTAACACAAACTACTTCAACCTGAATATAAAATTTCACTCTTTGATTATGAATATAAGTTTTTGAATTATAATGCACAACGATAATGGTCTAATTTTTAAAGAATAATCCACACAATTATTTATATTAATAATTTTTGTACGACAAAAAATATATTGAAGTGGATTCATTTCCAATATTATTTTTTTGGTAGAATTTGGATCTTTGATTATTTTTTTCTAATGGGATGTGGATACTTGAGATAATCAAGTACATGAGTTAATTAGACATGTGCCTATAATTGAGACATGATAATGTTTGGTACATGGCCAACATGGAAACATAAAATTTATACTTGAGTAAGATGGGTAGATAGAAAGAATGACTATGTAAAAATTTAATATGAATCAGGTATGTGGGAAAAATGATTATGTGAATTATTAACATAGTAAAAATAACTACGCGAGGAAAGAAACATTGTGACCCACCTCCCTAATTAGATATATCGATAATAGAGTATGTGTATATAGATACATTGACACATTTCTATGTGATTTTGGATATATAGACCATACATATTTGAAGAAGGATATTGTGAGATCCATAACTACCATTAGATTCATAAATATGTGTCGTTATCTATTAATAGAGGGTCAAATACATTCACTTGATATTTATATTATCATGGGTCAAAAAAGAATTCAAATTTGTTGACCAAAATCATGCTTATATGAAGGTATAGTTCTCTCTATTTTATGGATGTTTTTGAGGGTAGATATAGAGATTCCTAGTGAGTTATTTTGGTTACAAATTTCTCTGAAGTTACAACCTACGATAGAAGGGTAAATTTAAGAAGTCTGTTTTGTATCTTAAAATGGCTATTTCACAGAATATGATAATTACCAAATAATATAATAAGATTTATATTATGTTAAAAATATGATAAGTGGTTCTTATAAGAGGAAAGAAATAGAATGGAAATAGAGGGAAACATTCAAGATTTTCTTTCCTGATCTTACCTGAATGGTTGATGGTCGATGAAGGTGTTATTACATGATCCCAATTCTCTCTGGAGGTTGAAAATATTTGTTTTGAATAAAATCTCCCTCATTAGCGCATTTTTTCATTATCATCATGTGAATATGGAATGATTAAATAAATTGATAAATGGGGTCCTTATTAAAGGAGAGCAGAAAGTTCTCAATTAATTTGTGGTAGTAAACAAGCTGGGTCTACGTGACCACTCCAAAATTATAAAAATAATACTACTGAGATTTAGTTAATTTATTAAAAATGAAAATTTCTATGAATGCACCATAGACTTGCCAAATGTAGGTGAATAAACCTAAATCTACCATGTAATTAAATACTTTCTTCACTAATTATGATGAAATATAGTGATAAATTTAACTTTTCATCATGGTGAGAGAACATTACCATCATAAAATGAAGAATTATTTCAACTACTATACCCTAATTCACCCCCACATGGAGTTTAATTCTCTTTAATTGTATAAATTTTCATATCATAGGTGTGTTCCTTTATCATATCTATTGGAATCATGGAAAAAAATAAGCGGTAATGGGATCCCTATCTTTAAAGATAGTAATTTAGTGTTATAAAACATTCAGATGCAAAAGCATTTCGGATCCTTGGAAATGGGTGTTTGTAAAAGGAAGATTAAGGGAATCACTATAAATAATGAATTAAAATACTTTATATCGATATATGTCATCAATAATTGGATGATGCTATTAAATACATAAATTCCCTAGGTCGTGTCTAACCAATCCCATTTTTACACAAGGAATTTCATATAAAACCTTTCATGTTATGTTGGAATAGGGTATGAATATCTAGGATGGAGATTACATGGGATTCCAGGAAAAGTTGAAGGTTCTACAAAAAAAATCAATATTTTAGAATAAACTCTAACGAGATGGTTGATGCCTTTTTTGATCTTCTAAATGTTTGTATTGAAGATATGAAAGGGCTTGGAAAAGGTCTCCAAGATGAAAAGATTAAAAATAGAATCATGTGAAGAATCCATCCTTGTTTCATTGAAGAAGAGTTAATTTTTGTATAAAATGATATAAAAGATATATATTATGACACCTTAATATTTTTTGGATATATTTTTTTTGAAATAAATTTAATTTTCTTTCATAGCTTCTGTTAAACAGAACAACTAGTTTTAATGAAACATGACATACTATTTTAATTATATTATTTAATATTATAACTATCACCTAGATTATGTAGTAGAGGGTATGAATATGAAAAAATAAATTATAAAAATATAAGGTTTAAAAACGTATATAACAAGAATTATTTAGTGTCCTATTAGTTCTAAATTAAAATAGAAACAATTTTAGAAAATGAAATGTTTTTCCGAATAACTATTTTTTTGAAACAAACTATTTATACCAAAATAAATTAAAAAAATTGAGTTATGATGAATTATTTTAATGATTTTTTTATTATATATTAAATAAAAATTTTAAAATTAATCATTTATTTATTTCAGATAATATATAATAAAAAATATAATTTTATGCTTAGAAAAATATTTTTCTAAAGAATAGTTTTTTTTTTCAGGTTTTACGTTTTTATTTTAAAAGTAATTTTTTCATATTGCAGAAATATTAATTTTAAAATAAACATACTTTTTGGAATATACATTTTAAAATTATCTTATGGATATGTTTTTATAATTTTTATAAAATATAGATTTTCCAAAAAATAGTGAAAAATACTAGTTTTTATTAAGAATTTTAAATTACATTGAATCATTTGAAAACTTAATAATTGTTTTCATATGGGTTAAAATTAAAATTTGGTAAATCTAAAATATATTAATCCAATTTAGTCCATTTAAATCATTTTTTTCAATTTTAACATTTAAACATTCTATCCTAATGAGAATTATGTATTTGAAAACCTGCTTCCTCGTCGCGTCAGTGGGTTTAATTTTTTATTATATTATATCATTTATAAGAGTTGAATTTTTAAAAATGAATTCCATATTTTGAAAAATTATAATTTATATTATCTAATAATGTAAAATTAATTGTTACTATAATAAATAGTAAATTTTGTAAAAATTATTAACCATAGTTATGGTAAAAAGGCATTTTTCGGGGTGTTAAACTAAAAAGATAAGGGTTACAAAAGACCAAAAACTAAAACAAAACCCATTGGATAACCATATTTAGAACATATTTATTTTATTTTAAATAAATTACCTTTTCAAAGACTTATGGATTGATAAAAATGTGCGTACACCTTTTTATTTTTAAAACATACAAATGTGACACTCACCTCACTTATAGAAGGCCACCCACACAACTCTCCTCGTCACACTTCCAACCCCTTTGGTTTTATGAATAAATACCCCAAAAACATCCTCAATTACCTTTTATAATCACAGATTCCTTATTATGGTTATAAATTCTTCCGAATAAGCCTTTTCATACAAACCAAAATATGTTTTTTAAAGAAGAGGTAATGTCCCTAACTGAGCATTTTGTTTTATTTAATTATCCACCTCATTTAATTATTATTAAAAAAAATTATATAATAATATATTTATATTAAATATATTAACTATTTTTTTATTTTTCTAGAAAAAATAAACCCCTCTTATCTTCTGTCAAATGGTATATGAAACCATCATTCATGTGTAAGGCAGACTACTGCCTCACGTACCAATGTTCTTCATTTTCCATCACCAACTTTATCTCTAGAATATAATGATGTATTTAATTTCTATATACGATATTTTGGATATTATAATACATTTTTAATTATAATACTACATATAACTTATTACCTCAAAACCCATTGGCAAATAATAACATCTCTCATGTGTACGATGGACTGTCACCTTGCAATCTTATGATGTTTTTTCCATTTATATTTTACGTAGATTATAATAAGTAGAAATTAAATAAATATGTATTATATTGGTTACATATTTATAATTATGAAATTATTATTTCATTTATACCTCCTTACATTACATTCTATGGGAATACAATAACATCACACATTTGTAAGGCGGACTATAACCTTGTGATGTGATGTGATTCATTTTTCACGTAGCCTTTGAATGGAAGGTAATAAAGATAGGTATATATAGAATTATGTAATTCATTTTTCATTTAAAATTGTAATAGTTTTTATTTATTTTTTGGGTTTAATGGGATATTTGAGTTTTTAGTGGGTTTTAATGTTTTTATAGGTTTTTATATTTTATGGATTCTAGGTGGTTTTATATGGCACTATCTTTACATTCCATTTAGTGCATTAAATGTCCCTTGGAAATGTCAAGAATGTCAGGTCATTCCCACTAGTAATGACATATGGTCATTCATTCCTAGAAGATGGAACTTGCGATTTCCTCTAGAAATATTACCCAAGTCATGAGGTAATGTCAGGACATGTCACCCAAGTGTCAAAGATTCCTTATTACAAGTCAAATCAGTCTTGTGATGTCCTCAAGACAAGTCATATAAATAATTTTATTCACTCAGGATAAATCATCTAGACCATTCAATATCTCCCAAGAAGGTCATCCAGATCATGTGATTCCCTCTAGAGAAGTCATCAATATCATGTGATTCCCTTCGAACAAGTCATCCAGGTCATGTGACACCCTCCATACATGTCAACCATTATCATGTGATGTCGTCCCGAAATTTCATTCAGATTATTAAACATATTTCTGACCAGGAAATAGGATGATGTGGTTTTGTTTAGAAAAGTAATATAGAAAACAAAAACATTTTTGTACATCCTCAGACCTATCATAAAGACGCCCTAGAAATTTTAGCGAGATAGTGAAGATATGTCAAGAAATAAACCAGGGCATGTCATGCTAACATCTAAGGACATTATAACAGTGTCCATTGAAAATAATTGGGAATACCCCCAACTGAACTACAAGAACATGGATTCCTTCTATGACAAGGATACATATGATGCCTTCTTTAGACCTAATATCAAATAACAATCCACCTTAGTGTATGCCCTCCATATTTCATACATGTTAAATTATGGTACCCAAAATCTCATATGGATTCACTATTCTTTCTTATCTATTAGCAGATTGATATGTCAAATAAACTTTGAGGAATCTGATTCCTACTATAAATAGGATACATAGGATTCATTCTTAAGGCTTGATATCCATATCAAATACCCAATAAGGGCCTCCCATTGAATAAGTCCTACATCCATATAAATTGAGATCAATCACAACTTATTCCTTATTTCTCACACCAAGAATGGATTACATTGTCTCAGGAATTAATAATTGTTATATCATTCACATAATGAATATACACTATGTAGGGAAACATCAATGTGTAAGAATTAATTAATGATAGGATATGACACCCCCATGTAGGGTAATCCACCTTACAGTATGTCATGAGGGAATGAACAAACTATTTGGGTCTTGATTCCCACTATAAATAGGATATGTAGGATTTTCTATAAAGGTTTGATATAATCCAATAATTATCAATCACCTCACTAGATGGAATTAAAACATGAAGTGCCTAATTATATGGGTTCATAATATAAGAATCTATTTATTGACATGGAATTAAAAGAAATGTATGATAAAACTCAAATGCATATATATGGATTCATTAATAGACCACTTTTACACATTGAATGATTCAACACATGATAATTTTGTAATAGAAAATAGTCTCGTATTAATATTATTAATAAATTGTCGAACGTATCTTAAATCAACAATAGAGTCTCAAAGTAAGAAATAATCACACCTTAAAGGGTGTGATGAGCCTAACATCCCATCCTCTAAACCAATGAGAGTTCCTATATACCATTGGCTCTTAAACCCCAATTGAACACCTAACATTTGAAATTAGGACTTTACCTAGTAATGGATGTGGGAATGATTGGGAGTTTATATGAAATATGAAAATGATGGAGTTGATATAATGTCATTAATATATGGTACACACCTTCCCATCAGGGGTTAAAATGGAAAGACATACCAAATCCCATTGAACCATTTCATTCCCACCATTAACATTCTTTCCACAAAAATAGTTAACACTATGTGAAGGAATGTAATGAAATAAAAACTAAATCATTATAGTAATTGGGCATAATGTCTCCCAAACTTGTGGAAACATCCACTAATTTCCACGAAAAAATGGTGAACCCAAAAAAGAATGCATGTAATCCTAAAATAACTGAATCATTATAAGAATTGGGAATCATGTCTTCCAAACACAAAGAACCATCCACATCTTTCAATGAAACAATAATAGTGAACCATATGTGAATATATCAAATAATAAAAATGATCACTTGACCATGAATCAATAAATTTTGTTTTGTGCATTCTATTCAAATGAAAATTGAATTCCCGATGTGAAATCCAATATTACATGTGTTCTCATTAGATAATTCCATTTTTTCTATGAGAATTCCACATTAGAAAAATTATTAAACCAAGAATATGAAAAAAGAATTGTGTTACGTATTCCTATTTGATTGAGCATTTATCATTCCGGTAATATTTCATAGATTGGTGACCGAGTTTCTTTATTGACTTTATGACCTCAAATACTTATCTAACAATTAAAAACCAATCCCAAGATGATATCTTCATCCAATTATTGTTCTAGAAGATAAGATATATATATACAACACCATCGTGTCATAGAACAACCTCACAAACTTGATGCCTTCAACATTAGGTGGAAAATGAAGTTGTTCAATAATACTTTAAAATGGTAAAATCATGACCCTCATGGTTTTCAGAAACAGTTTCCAAAATCTGAAACTGATGAGTCTGAATTATCTATTAAATGTTACAATGAAACTAGTGTATATCGTTAACACTTCTAATCACTATAAAATTTTAACCCATGATCATAACAATCACCACCTCCAATGTTTGATTATGGTGGATCTAGGATCATCTATAGAACCAATACGGTTTAAGGGATATAGAGGATGGATCCTATAAACACTTTTCACTAGTTTTATACTACAATTTCCCCTCAGTTTTTTTCTAAGGGAACCACACACACATTTACACCTCTAGAACTCATGCACAAAAAACAAGGATGTCACAAAGGGAAAAAAAATATCCAAAAAACTAGGTGTGGGCTCATATAATTGGTTTCACTAATAATGAATGCCATCATTTTCTGGTGGTATTCAGTGGGTACTTTCATATCCATTCCCCCTCAAATCAAGTCTATGGTCATATTCCTATGGTAGGCATGGTGGAAGAACATATACCATCCCCCATGAATGTATCACATCAGAATATTATGATGGAATAAGGAGGATAGAATTATGATCATATCCCCACATGAATCGAAGATATCTTCTAGTACATATTGGAGATAGAAAATGTGTAGGCCGACATTCCAATACACAATTTCCTATAATGTCATTAAATTCTAGAAATTGTATAAGAACATTTCCAATGTATTTCTATACTGGTATATATATTGCTATATAAATATATTCCAATCCCTATAGATAATGAAGCACAACACTCTCATTAGAATGAACTAGTGGATACTTCGAAAGAATCAAACTTTTTTTCTCCCATATAAAAAGATTATTAGTATTTTATGGAAAATGAAGAGGAACCGAACTAGGCTCATACACTCATTAAAATCAGGGATCATGCTCTAAAAGATACACATTCTATAGGAAATCCCAACATTCTTATTGAAAAAGACCAGTGAAATAATCCAAATGCACCTGAACTGGGTTAAATTCTCGTTCCAACCAGGGCACACCAAGAGAGAGCCATGCATTCCTCTAGATAGATTCATATACCTTTTGAAAAATATTGGTGGAATAATCCAAAGGTACCTAATTAGGATCATATAGCTACAATAATTAGGTCCTTAGAGGTGATAGAGGCCCTTGGGTTGGGAAATGATCATATACCTATATGTGATGTTACTTGTAAAATTTCAGTAACTCATAGAAGCTTGGATCATATCCCTACTTCTGCTGAAAAATTATTTCAATATTATCATTCATAGGATTTATAGAAAGAGGACCATATCCATTATCCCATTCCAAAGTACTATCAGAATATTCTAGGTGGGAATGAACATTTGGATTAGGCTTATATTCACACTTTAGGTAGAGTTGACAAACATATTTTGAAAAAAACCCACATGTGGACTAATACTACTCCCAAAAATAGAGAATCTCACCCGCATACCTTAGTATCTTCTCTTTAGTAGAATCTTATTCCCATAGAACCAAATAGATAACAACATATTATTGTAGCTATCATACTACATGATCAAATCCCTACACAACACCATAAAATATGCCACCATATTTCAGACATGATGTAGAATCAGGATAAAATCCCAGACTTGATTAATTTCACTGTCCTTTAGTATATTTGACACATATTAAAATACCTAATGGGTCTATAGAATCCTTAACCAAAGTATAATATTATCACTACAATGATACTCCTCCTCATGGTATTGTAGAGGAATATCAGAGGGAATCTACTCCTTAAATCTGACAGGGTCAACCTCCCCATAGTGATAACTCCATCAGACAAGGAAATCGTCACCTTTCCTCAACACCTCTATATAGAGAGGTGCTAAAAAAAATAATATGCCTTCATATAGATAGGCACTCAAAACATATGGTTCTACCATTTATAGTTACCCATCAACTACCATTAACCATTCACCATGGCCAATTAGATTCTGTGAGATGTAAATTATGTGGACTTTCCAAGTGGATGAATGTGTGTCTGATGAATAGGAGACCAAAATTGAAATATAGAGAGTATGTAGGAAACATCCACCCAACCATGATATGACCCATCGCCACTTCTGAAAATTATATCAAAGATAATATAGTGATGAAGTTCATGTCTTATCTATGCCAAAATGTGTAGGAAACTCATCATCTATTGAAGTAAAGATACCTCCCTTATCCAGGGTACACGAATTACTTTTAGACCATAAAAATACTTAGTTTCCAACTTGAACTACCTGATTCCTGAGGGCCTAAGACCCAAAATTGGAAATGAACATCAAAAATCAATAAAACACTTGTTTTAATTTTATTACAACTCTTCAGCAACTAATCTTCGATGCCACATCATATATCAATGTAAATACCAAGAAGACAATATCCCCGAGCCGGTTCCTTACTTTATTAAGTTGATATTATAAACAAGAAATCATATTCAAAATGATGTAATAATTTAGTAGATATGGAAAAATAGAACCATAAATATGTTTTAAATTAAACATACAATGAAAAAACAATATAGAAACACTATAGGAAACATTCATAAACTCCATGATTATCCTTACAAGTCATTCATAATAAACATCTTTACAACCTGGAAAAAAATAAAACATATGAAAGGGGTGAGATGAGATGCTTAGTAAGGGTAAAAAATAAAATTTAACCTATCATAAACAATAATTTATGTCGAATTTCAATAAAACATGTATAGTTAAGTCATAATATTGTTCATAATATGGAAGAAGTGAAAACTAATTAAATAAATCCATAAATAATTAAATAAGAATGAAACGAAACCAATTTTATTATACTAGTTGAATAATCAAATGAATTACAAATTATTGATACTAAAATGAGGGAATTCATAATGATGAGTATCTGAAACATACCATCATGGATTTACCCTGAAATCTAAAAATAAATGGTTAAGGCCTTAGCCAAATCCACATATGAAAATTAATGTGTGGGCCATCGACCACTTGCAAATATATTTTTTCTCATGGAACCTAAAGATGGAACGAGGGGTTATAATGGCCCCCATAAATCACATAATAATACCAATCCATTATTCATATAAATGGGATGAAATAAAAATAACATATATATATGAAATGTAAATAATTTTCCCCAATTAGTAAACATAATCAATAACCGTTCTGAGTAAAATGGTGAATGGTATCAGGATAGAACATCCAAAAATAAAAATGATAATAAATGAGTCCATAAAATATGGTAGATAATAATCATTAGAGATAAATATAAATAAATATTATGATTTAAAAGATGTTTTGAAATAGATAAGAAGACTGGTAAAATCACCGAGGAATTCTTGAGAGAAATACACCTTTCACTTTTCAAAGTAGAGTTATTTTGGAAAAAAATCATTTGTCTTTGTCATAATTGTTATTATAAAAGTATAAATGAAAAAATATAGTTTCAAATGAAAAAATGGGTTTTTAGAAAAATAATGGTGTATTAAAATATATTATGGATGGTTCTTGAAAATGGGAAAGAAACTGAGAACTTCTCTTTAATCGTGCTAGCTTATTGGGATGAATTGACAAGGGAATCATAAAAAACATGTATTATACAATCAAAGAAAGAAGAAATGATATATATATATGTGTCTGTAACATATATGAATAATTTTAAATAAATTTATTAAAATAATAAATAATTAAATTGGTTTAAAGAGAGAGATAACATAACCAGAATGAAAAATGTAGGTTCGGGAAGAAACCATTACAACTTTGCAAATAGTCGAACTGTATGCCCCCTAAAATTAATGATCACAAAATGAATCATTTAATTTCATGAATATAAATTTATTAATGATATTATACATCAAATATAATTACAAATTACCCACACACAAGAAATAGTAGTGAATAAGGAATATTTCAATGAAATAAGAGTGAGATGAGAAAACATATACCTTATGTATGAAAGTGTTCTGAACGTGTAATTTATTTTCAAGATAATGAATAACTAAGTTATAATTTAATTATTATAATATTATTAATTTTTTTATGTATTTTTTAATGAGTTATAAGATTAAATTTTGTCATTAGTGAGTGTTCTTCTCCTTAATTTTAATGGTTAGTTTACTTTTATACGCATATCATTGATAATGTAATATGAAAATAGTTTTGCAGAATTGAAATTAAATGTTTTTAATGATATATATAAATATTAAATGGTTATATAATTCATTTTTGTTTTTTGTGTGAGTATGAATCATTACATAAGATGTTAGTGATAATCGTTTAGATTATTTTAGAAGTTTTTTGATCATCACAAACAAGTTTTGTTTCGTTAATTAATGTTATATATATATAATAGTTCTAGAATATTAGATAATATTAAATAAATAAGATATAATATGGTTTAACCATAATTTTTTTAAAATTAGATCATTGAATGGAGAATTGAAAAATAAAAACACGGCGTCCATGAAGGTGGTAAATCAGCACCTCACTCACGATGTTAACATATTAAAAATAAAAGTAAAAAGAGAAGAGAATTGATGTTGGATTTTACATTGACATAATAAAATTATAGCATATAAAATGTACTAGAGTTATCTTTTGACGTTGGATAGGTGTGTTTGTGGAAGGATTATAAAATTAAATTAAATTGAAAACAAAATAAAATAATAGAAGGCAGATTTTTACCAATTCAATTCTTCTCGTTGAGGACCACCTTAATGTGATTGATTTTTGAGTTTAGTTAAGACCAAATGATACAAAAAGTGGGGGAGGTAATTGAGAATAATATTTAGCAGAAATTAGAAAAGGATAAAATCATGGAATGCGTGAGGAGAAGATGATGTGAGGGGTGTTTTTTATAGTAGAGGATATGATAGTTTTTTAAATATTTTATTCCTTTGTTTATAATTTTGGCTCAAGATTATGAATAGTTTCAAAATTATCACCAAATATATTAAAATAATGAATTTTTTCGATATTATGGGTGTAAATAATCCATGAATCATATATAACACAATAATTCATTTATTTATTAAATACCCTAAATTACCATATTTCACTATTCACTAAAATTCATGAATTTTTGAAAAATACCAAAAATTCACCATAAACATTTTCAGAGTTGTGGAATTCAAAAATGAACTCCATTTTATGAAACTATTTTTTTAAATATGAGAAATTTAATTTTCAATTAAGATCATCCTTTACTCAAAAATATAGCTTTTAATATTATAAATGTCTTTATGACATATTGAAAAATTAATTAATAACTTATAAAATTATATTATAATCCTATGAAAACAAAATATTAATTTATGAATATATTTTATGAAAATAAAATTTATTATAAATCCTTCTTTTAACTATAAAATTGTAAATAAACATTAATGTTTCCCAAAAATACGGGCACTTAATTTTTCATTTTTAAACTCTTTATTTACATAATATATGATATAAATAGTCCATATTATCATTTATAAGATGAAAAGTTATTATTTATACTTTCATAGGTGATGTTACTATTCTCTTGGTCAAATTACTATTCAAAATTGTCACATTACTATTTCAATGGTCATATTAAATATAGTATTATGGTTTTAAAATCTATGTTGTGTAAAGCATAAACTATAAAAGATATTTTATATTGAAATATGATTATTATAAAATCTTGGGGTGTTACATTCTATCCTTTGAAAAATTTCATCCTCAAAATTTCAATAATGTCACCTCATAAAAAGACTTGAGTAGTTGTTCATCATAATTTCTTCTAGTTCCCACATCACATTTTCCGTATTATTATTTTTCCAATGTTTCGATACCAGCCGAGTAATCTAAATTTTCAAACCTACTCTCCAGTGTCTAGAATCGATATAGGCTCTTCACAGTAAGATAAACCATGTTAGAATTCTATTACTTTAGAAGCGATAACATGAATTGGGTTTGGCATGTACTTTCTTAACAATGATATGTGGAATACATTGTGTTCTTTAGAAATGATAGTTTATATCACAAAATTATAATATACATTTACAATTTTCTCTAAGATTTTAAAAGGTCCAACGTACCTTGGGATCAGTTTCCCATGCATTCAAAATCATACAACACTATTCCAAAGAGATACTTTCAAGAAAACATGATATCCCACCTGAAAATCCAAATATTTCCTCCAGTTGATGACATCTATATTTTTCCTAACTTGTGTTTCTTTGATATTTTTTTGAATAGTCATTACATTTTCCATTGTTTCCTTTACATGTTGTGGGCCTATGATCTTCCTTTCACCAACTTCATCCCAACAAGTTGGTGTACAACATCTCTTTGCATACAATTCTACATATAAATCCATTTGAATACATGAATGGAAACTATTATTATATGAAAACAACACCAAAAGTAAATTATGATCCCACATATCCTAAAAGTCATGTTGGCCTAATATGAACATTTATTCTAATATATAAATTTTCTTTTCAGATTACCTATCAGTTTGAGGGTGATAATCAGTTGTCAAATGATGCTCAATATCCAAATATTTCTAAATAATTTTCTAGAATTTCAATGTAAATCATGGGTCATGATCAGAAATAACTGAATGTTGTTCACCATTAATTCATACATATTTATTAATATAGATTCTTTCATGGTTCTCTGATAGAAATTCATCTTTTATAGTGAAGGAAAGTGTATATTTGATAAGTCAATCAACAATTACCCATATTGCATATTTTTTATTTTAGTTTTTGGTAATATAGTGAAATAATATATAGTAATTTCATCCCATTACCATATAGGAATAGGTGGAGGTTACATGAATCCTCTTGGATATTGTCTTTGAGCTTTTACCTATTGGCAGAATAAATATCTTGATAAATATTCTTCAATTTCTTGCTTCATATTATCCCACTAGAAATATTCCATCAAATATATATACATTATAGTGATATTATTGTGTATAGATATATTCGATCCATGATAATCATCCAATAAATCTCTTTACAGATCTGGTATAGAGGGACCAAAAGTCCTCTTCCCAAATTTCAGAATTCCATCCTCATACACGATGTCTGTAAATGTTAGATCATTAAATACATTAATTTTACTTATAAAATTCTAATTTCAGACTGATAAATTTTAATCCCTTATAATAAATAATGTTTGGAAATAAATTTAAAAAAGTATATATTTTTCACCTTTTTTGATACTTTCTATATCCATCTTCCCTATATCCATGCACAGAAGACCTATTTCAATCCCAATTTAAATTATAACCCCACAATACATCCTTCTCAATGTATCTTGATCATTATTTTCCATCCATGGGTGATATTATAATGAAAAATCCTAATCCTTTATAATCTCATGAAACTTCCATTACCTCATACTAAGTTCATTCTATGAGAAGATATATTTCACACACTTGTGATCAATATATATATCAAATCTTTCACCATAGAGATAGTGTCTCGATATCTTCATAGAAATGATTATAGATTCTAACTCATGATAATGAGTTGGATAGTTTTGTTAATTATTTTTAACTCCCTTGATATATAGTCAATAACACTATCATTCTTTATATATAAACAACCAATTCCATTCTTTGATGCATCAATATAAATAAAAAATCCACCATTTCCCAATGGCAGTGTCAGATTAGGGAATTCAATAATCTACTCTTAAACTAGTAAAATATTTTTTCACATTCTATTGTCCATAAAAACATAACCACTTTATGAGAAATCTTGGTTAATGGGTTAGAAAATCAGGAATAATTATTATTGAAATGCTGATAGTGACCTGATAAATCTATGAAACTACAAACCTCGGTTCTGTTAATTAGTGTAGGAAATTCTTGGACTAACTTTATATTCACATGATCAACTGATATCCTATCCTTAGAGACAATATGTACAAGAAAAGAGTTATTATATATCCTGAATTCAATTGTTATATAATTCCTATATAAATATTTTCTTCCCACAGTATCCAGAACAACTCTAATGTAGTTCTCATGGTCCTCATATCTTTTGGAATATATCAAGATATCATTAATAAATACCACAATAAATTGTCAAGATATTCCTCAAACACTCTATTCATTAGATCCATAAAAATAGAGGATGCATTAGTCAGCCCAAATCTAAATAATATAAACTTGTAATGTCCGTATATGGTTTAAAATTCTATAGTTGGAATATGTTCTTACCTCACATGAAATTAATGATATCTAGATCGAAGGTCAATATTTAAAAAATATTTATCATTACAATGATGATAAAATAAATCATCAGTGTGATGTAAAGGATAATTGTTATTTATTGTAATATAGTTTATTTTTATATATTTAACATACATCCTCCTGGATCTATCTTAATTTTTTACAAATAGAACAAGGAACCCCATTGAGAAATACTAGGGTGGTTAAATCCTTCATCACTAATTTTATTTAGTTTTTTTCTTTATTTCCAATAATCAATAGTGGCCATTATATAATTAGACTCTGATATTGACCTTTCAATAGGTATTAAATCAATAAAGAACTAAACTTCCCGCTAAGAAGGATGTCTAGGTAAATCCCCTAGAAATACTTCAATGTATTCCTCCACAATATGTGCATCTTTAATTTGAATATTTTTTTCCTTATCTATAGATTTTATTTTCTATTCTTCCACAAGAATTACATTTAGAATAGTTATTTTAGATTGATGTAGATATGACCTAGATTATTAATTCTCCCCTATAAATATGATAAATTCCATTCCATCATAAAGAAACCTAATTTATATCTATTTGAAATAAATTTTTTCATTATATCTTGAAAGCCAGTCCATACCAAATATTATATAAAAATAAACAATATGTATGATGATAAAATAATAAATTAGAGCTTGTTTATGTGTTATAAAAGGAACTTCTAAATATATCTTTATTACAATAAGTTTTCCACTAGGGGAATTTACTAAAAACTCCATTTCTAAAGGTGAATTGAAATATTTATTTTATAATGAAAACTGGGATGATATAAAATAATTAGATGAACTAGAATCAAATAATTCTTTAGCTAAATTTTAGGATATGATTAAATTAATTTACAAAACATCATTATCAAATTAAACCTCAACCTTTTTTATTATAAAATCTTTGACCTAATCCCTTCAACTTTTTAGGTGAATGTTTCTCTGATGCTTAGGAAATTCATTTCCATAATGTCACATATCCTTATAATTGATGAATCGAACATTGGTATCTGATGTCTTCGCCTTTAAATTATTATCATGATGGCCTTTCTACCCCAACTTCTAGAACCTTTTATGTCAATACTCAGCTGTTTCCTTCCAAAAGCACACATGTTAGAAAATTCCATTTTAAGTCATCCCTTTATCCATTACTTGTCCTACTACCATATTATTCTCTTTTTCATCAAAAAGACATAATATTTAGTGAATTTATTTTATTTCTTGGTATCAGATGATACTGTATCTTTGTATGATGTGAATATTTGGGACAATAAATCCATTTTAAGGAATGTTTTTAAGACATCAATGAATCAATCAATCTTTATCCCTATATTATGCATATAGTTTTTGGAATAAATCTATAACCTTGTAATGTTGGCTTCATACTTGGAAACATTTTCAACCCCTTTTTGTCTGAGAGTCAAGAATTGCCTCTCACAATCCACATTATACTCAATTTAGATGTCTTTATATTTTTTAATAATTTAATTTACTATATGGGTTTACAAATTCTGTATGGGTCAAGCTAAAATTCTAGGTGGAATCCATGTTATAGTTATTTGTATTCCAACGGTGAAACCATTGCAAATATTTCCATTTTGATAACATGGTACTTATTTCTATCCCGTGGAGTTTGGGAATACCCTTCGACTTTTGTGTAAATCCAGATTAGTGGATGTGTCAAATTAACCCACGCTAATTCATTATAGTGCATTATGATTTTTGGAGGTAGTATTTTCACAAGGTAAGACGCATATTCTTCATATCCATTCATACTAACCATGATGCTTATGAATTTTACCAAAATAATATTTCACATGTCATGAATTCCAGAGACTATCATTAATCTATTTATAGATATTTATAAAGATATTATTGTGTAGTGTATGTTATTATAAAACATATTAATTTTCACTCTAATATTTAGCTATGATTTTTTAAAAAACAAATGTAAAAATATGTGTTACAAGTTATTGGTGATATTATTTTTTTATTAATATATGTATTCAATATTGTGATTTTGGTAATGGAATGTAAATTTCTTATTATATTAATATTGTGACTATAATTTACAAATTATTAATATATACTATGATATTCACAAAAATAAACTTGAGTATTATAACAACAATATTTTTTTAATTTTTTCCATACAAAAGAATGTTTTGATATAAATAGTAAATAAAATTTGTAATATTTTTGGTAATTAATTTCATTGATATAGTGGTTTTTGGATCCTTCAATAATTTTTATCACATGGTTACTGTCTTTGAAATTATCTCCCCTTTTTATTGTGAAATTTATTTATAAGAAATTAATTTACCATGGATGATTTATTATTGTGAATGGGTTGTTTTTCTGAAGGGTGTTCAAAAGGGATTTGATAGTTTATTTCATTTGATTTATACGAATAATTTAATAACTTTGATAAAAACTATATCACTGGAATACCTTGGATACATAGGAAGGAATATAGTGATATGTGTACCCACTAGGTGAGATATAACATTGCATAACTTCACCCATAGTTTTGATTATAAACTTCCCTGGATATATTATTTTAGGATCATGATCTATGTAGTTCCATTTGAGATCCTCCACTAATTTGGATTACACATTGACTCTAATTTACAAACTATTTGAGGGTTACACTTTGGCTTGTGGCATGTGAACAGAATATTTTTATGGTGAATACTAGGATCCTAGACTTACATTTTCATAGTCTCTAAGGTAGTCACCAATGATGCTTGGACATGATATTTTCTATAAAATTACTACTATTGTTATTTCCATTTATGGAAATGAATTAAATTTTATAAACTTTGATAACTCAAAATATTTAAAATTTAATGTTATTAATGTGTATCCCATGATACGTTTCTTTTCCATAAATGATAAAATAGAAGTTATTTTAAATTTCAAAATAGAATATATGGGGTTATAAAGGGAAGGGACTGTATATAATCATGGTGGTATCCTAATAGGAATTTAATTTCACCCTATATATAAACCTTTGTGTGTATATAATTTAAGATTCCCAATATATTTATGTAGGTATGATCAATGTTTTTCATTCATAAAAGTGGACTGTATGATTGATTTTCACACTATGGAAGTGGGTGATATAAAAGGGTTCATGTGTATCATTGTTATTGTTGGATTATCTGTTACTTTTATGAATAAATTTTTTTTAAAGCTGATTTTTACCCCAGTTCTAAATGAATATTGTTATTATTATAGAGATAATTCTTTATTTAGTTGTTTTATTATATTTTACCATTTATAATTTATTTATTATAAAGGGTAAATGTTTCCCATCATTTCTTATGTGTGAAACCCTTTGATCATGTTACAGTCTATGGAGATTGAGAGTAGGAATTTGGGATGTGGTTTTCCAGTTTTTGTATGATGACTAGATATTCATACCTGTATATTGAAAAAATATAATTATATCTAGATTTAAGTTAAATAATATTAGAAAAATACCCTTCCTTGATATTGAAATAAAAAATAGTCTAATTTTCAAATTAACTTATTCTAATGTTTCACTTATTAAAATAAATAACAATTTGATGTAATTTATATTAAAATAATCCAATGAAATAAATTAATAAATATTAAAATGATCTTGTGGACATGGGATGATTACTCATCTCATGCTATCCAATAAATTAATAACTCTCAAACCATAAAAATTTTTGGTTCAATCAATAATAAATATTATATTCATCAATCTGACCGAGGATAACTAATCAACCAATATTAGATAAGTTTCAACTCACTTTTTTTAAAAATGATAATTTGTGACCATATTTTAAATTCTATTAATTACAATAGAGATAATATTTCCATCTTTAACAAATTCCATTCTTATTTTAGAATAAAACTAAATCTATTGATCTTCTTGACATAGTTAGTATGAAACCCACTAGGACACTTTTGTAGTAATTGTATGTCTAATCCACAAACCAAGAGATACATATAACAATAAATCATAATCCATATAATGAAATTGAGTATTCTTAGAATAAAAAATTAATACGTTCTTATAAATTATATTATGTAATACAACCCATTTTGTGAACTAAATCCTTATAAGTAATGATGTATACATATCCCATCACCCTTATTACTTGATTTTTCATTCATTGAGTAAAATATATGAAGCTATCTATGAACACCATGGATGTAGATTTTAGAGTAGAAAATTATATCTAGATTAATGGCCTAGATGATATCTTCTCCTATATCATGGATGGGATACATTTCATCCTGACCATTCGATCAGTTAAATATAATTCATGATTCAAAAAACCCAAAATAGTTTAATGTAAATATAAAATTTTACATTTTTCATTTTGAATATAATTATGTTAATTATAATACACAAATATAATATCCTAAAATCATAGGACTAATTCGATGCATTAGGAATAGTAAAGTCAGTTTGAACTCAAAAAATGAATGAATTGTATTTATTTTAAATATGAGTTATATTTGGTATAATTTTTGAATTTTTAAATGGTTTTTTGAAAAGTGATTTGGATGCCAGTAATAATAAAGTACATGATTTAATTTGGTACTTGGCTATAATGGCTACATGATAAAATTGGGTACGCATCCTGAATGGCTACATGAAATGGATACTTGAGCATGTTGGGTAGATAGACAAAATCAATATGTAAAACATCTACATGAATTAGGTATGTAGCCAGAATGTTTATGTTAATTTTCATCATAGTAACACTAACTATGTGAGGAACAAGACTATGTGACCCACCTCCACAATTGCATATATCAATTATTGAGTATGTGGATCGTGATACATTGCAACATGGATATGTGATTTTGGATACGTAAACCACACATGGTTATAGACGGATATTATGATATCCCTATCTATAATTAGGTGCATGAATTTTTTTGTTTATCAATTAATAAAGGGTCAACTACTTCCACTGGATATTTATATGATCATGGTTCATAAAAGAATTCAATTCTGTTGAAAAAAATCATGGTTCTATGATGTTATAGTTCTCTATATTTTGTTAATGTTACTTATTATGGATATGGAGATTGAAGGAGATTTATTTTGGTTAGAAATTTCCATGTAGTTACAACCATAGATAAAAGGATAAATTTGAAAAGGCTTTTATGTGTCATAAATTTATTGTTAAATCGAATGTGATATTTACCAAATAAGATCATATGATCTATATCAAGTGGAAAAGAAAATTTGTTTCTCTCACAAGAAGAAGTAAATGGAATGGAAATAGAGTTAAATATAGGAGATGGTATTTCCAGATCTCATCTGGAAAATTGAAGGTCGATGAAGGTGTTGTTCGGGGAGCCCAATTCTGTCTATAGATTTAAACCACATGTGATTAATAATAAAAATCCTTGGTGAATGTATGTATTAAATTAATGTGAATAAGTAATGATTAAATATATGGATAAATTGGTTCATTATTGAAGGAGAAAAGTGAGTTGTCCATTTTTTTCTGGTAGTAAATAAAGAGGGTGAACGTGACAACTCAAATATTCTAAAAATAAAGGCAATGAGATTTAGTGAATTTGGTACATAGGGACATTGCTATGAATGTTCCTTAAACAGAAACTATGGGGTTGAACCATCATAAATCCCTCATGTTATTTACAAATTTAATTACTCATTATGATGAAATATTGGGGAAATTTATGTGATCATCAAGGTGAGAGATCACGTAATTCTTTAAAAGAATAATTATTTCAACTACTATACACCGATTCACCCCCAATAAGGGTAAAATGATAATTCAGGGTATAAAAATTGGTATCATAGGTGTTTTTTTTTCTTATTTTCTATTGGATTCATCGAAAAAGTCTTCAACTACAAAGTTATACCCATTATTGAAGGTAGTAATTTCTAGTTGTGAAAAAGTCAGATGCAACACTATTTTAGATCTTTGGACTTGGATGTTTATACAATGACAATTTATTGAATCACAATCAATATAGAAAGTGACACCATGAAAGAGAGATCATCAAGAATTGGATGAAAATACCAAATCCATACAATCCATGGGCAGTGTTCTCAGTAGTCCCATTTCATAAAGTTAATGCCCTATAAAACCTCTAATGTTATGTAGAAAAATTACTTTAATATCTAATAAAGAGATTATATGGTTTCTAAGGAAAAAATAATGTTTTATGAAACTAATATGATTATTCATGAATTATCTTGAATGAGACAGTTGGTTATTTGTTTGATCAAATAAATGTTTTTATTGAATATAGGAAATTCCTCGAATAATGTCTCAATGATTGAAAGACTAAAAATTGGATCATGTGAAGAATCCATCCATATTTCAATGAAAAATTGTTAGTTATTGAATAAAATGATCTGAAATAGATCTCTTGTAACACCCTAATATTTTTTTGATATATAAATTATAAAAATAAATCTAATTTTAATTGATATCTTCTATTAAAAAAAACACCCAGTTTTAATGAAACACAACAAAATAATAAAATATATCTATTTAATATAATTGTTTATATCAAGCCATTGTAATAGAGGGTATGAATATGACAAACCATGTAACGCCCCGACCCTAGAAGCCTAGAGTTAGTAAATTATTTTAATACATTGGCATGATTACAAGGAATCAAGTCCCAAATGAATGATCAGTTTAGCAGTCTTGGAAAATAGATTACATACATGAATGTTACATTACACTTTCCAACATACAACACAAAAAAATCTTTCGAGAATGCAATTTTTCCCTTAGCTTAACCCTGCATCATAATCCTAAAACACTTCTTTGCATCCTTGGAAAATAAAACATAGAAAGGGGTGAGCTCAGATGCTCATTAAGGATAACAATATAGCATAAACATTCATAAATAAGCATAAACATTTAAGGTAATGTATAAAACTAATGCAGAAGCCTTTTCAAAATAAACTTAATCATAATATTTAAATATAAAACAAAATAATTCCATTCACTTATTCACATTGATATTATACTAGTTGAATAATCACATGAAATATCAATAGCCACTATTATAATGATGGAATGCATAATTCCAGACTTCATAACCACATAGTCATGGCCTTGTGCCAAGACTACAAATAAGATTTTGTCAAGGCCTTATTCCAAGACACTAGTTTGTCTAATGAGACCTACCGATGCATTGAGGAGATATACCGGGCTCCACCCGTCACTTACTAAGTCAAATTCATTCTTCCTATAAAAAGGATCAAATATAACATAATCATTAATATTAAAACTAGCATACAAAATGTCAATACATTATCCATAAACCATGAATGCTGTGAAAATAACACATCCACAGTCAAAAATATCATAACACCTTCAACACAATATGGACGTTTTGTATCATAATAAATAAACATAAATTAATCTTGAAATCCATCAAAGGATGTTGACATAGATGAAATAAATAAATTTTTTTAGAGAAATATCTCTTTCAATTTTGAAATCATTTAAAAGTCATATAATCATAAAAGAAACCATTTATTTTAAAAATATGCATATAAGATTGTAAGGGAAGCTTCAAAAATATTATAAATGTAGAAAATATCCACACCTACTATATAAGGTATGAAAACATTCTTACCTTAATTTTGTCGAATAGGTCATAAGGTACCTTGTTTGGAAAATGACGGAAATATTCCTTTCAAACCATTTTATAAAGTCAAACAAGGGTATAAATAATTTTAACCCATAGTATAGTAAATAGTAAAAATGTTTTGGAATACATTTTTAGGAATTTGGATTTGGATGATAAAGAGGCCCCAATAGATACTTAATTAAAAAAACCATGGATAATGAAGATATTGTAGAATTAACCCTTACCTTGAACTTTTCTTTAGTCGTGGGTACGTTAACATCCTCTTCTTTGGGTTCTTTCTTTTGATTTGATCAAAAGGGATCCTTATGTTGGATTTATGAATATGGGAAGGCCTCTAGGATGAAGGGAGGATAGTTGAAAAGATATTTGGGTCAGGTTTGGCCAAGCCCAATGGCTTTGATGGTGTGAATTTGAGAGAAGGGTGAGTGACCTTTCATAAGAGGGGTGAGGGGCACCTTAAGAAATAATTGAAATATTATTTTATAATAAAAACAGTTTCGGTTTCTAATGGCTAAAAAATGATTTAATTTGAGGATAAGGTTGGGATGGGTCTAAAAACTCTCAACCAATAGGTTTTAGATAGGTTTGGGTCACTATATTAACCTCATATTTTAGATTTATCTATCATTTAGTTAGTAGGACATTTACCATGTCTCTTTGTATTTTTATATTATATGGTTAATAAACATACTATAAACTTCCAAGAGATCCTAAAGGGGTTCATTAATGACATATGTAATATTATTTAGTAATTTTTTCAAATCCTTATATTTTTTGAATAGAATATCAATTATTAATAGAATATTTGTTTTATAAACTCTTTTATGTCAATTTTGATACTATTTTCTATTTTTTTGTTAATTTAATAATATAATTATTAATTAAAATAAAATTCATTCAATCAAACCTAAAATGTAATATTATCCTATTAAATTATTTTAATTCACAAAAAATCTCAAATTACATTTATTTGGATATTTATAATATCAATTATTTTAATATTTCATTAATAAGGTAATTACGGTATCATCATTGTGTCATTAATAAATTAAATTATTAAATGTCTAAAAAATATAAATAAACTACCATTAATTATGAAATGTTTTTATCATTCCAATTAATATTTATAGTCTAAAGGTTGATTTATATAACCCCATATCAAAATTGATTTACTAAAAGATATTTGTTTATGTCATTTTTGTCTTTACATTATGTTATTTAAAATAAAGTGTCATTATCATTCATAAGTGGATCCATGGGGTCCCAAAATCGACCCAAGGATGCCCATGGTTGGCCATGACTCATATAATAAGGTTAAGACAAGTTTTAAGGAAATTTTGTGTCATTATAATAATTTTTTACCTTGAATTACCCTATTTACCTTTAACTGCGGTAAATAATAGTCAAAAGTTACTATTCACCAAAAATTATTTTCATCTTATTGAACCACATTTAACATAATAAGGTTAATCATGTATCTCACATTTTTGAAACTCAACTCACATAAAATGTAAAATTATGTTTTTTGTAAATTTGAAAATTCTCCTAGGAGGTGGTTAAAAGGCGGTAAAAAGTTCAATAAAATGTTTATATATCTAAACATATTATAAAATGACTCAAATGAATTATATTGAACTTATATAGGTATTATGTATCTATTTTTACAAAAAAAAAATTTAAATAAAATAAATAATTATTTAAATAAAAAGACGGTTTTGACGAATAACTCATTGTTTTATCAATATTCATCAATAATTGAATGTTTTCAGAAAAATTCCAAAATTTTACCATAAGATAATTTGGATTTTCTGAATTAAAAATTTAAGATTATTTTAACAAATTAAAAAGAAAAAAGTTTCATTAATTAATTTAAATTTAATTCCCATTTTCAAAACCAAAAAGCGTGTTTTTAAGAAATAATAACCAATAAAATATTGATACTTGTTTATGCTCAATTTTATAGTGAAATTATTTCCAATTAATAACATTGGATTAAATGGTAAAAATATAATCTATTTATACTCCCAAACCATTAAAATGTATAATATAACACTAAAAATTATTTTCATTAAAAAAGTTGTTTTCAGTTATAATATAGTATTTTCACTAGTCACCCAAATATGAAAGTTATTATAAATACACAATATTGATACAAAATTATTATGTCCTGATGCTAAAGAAGATGTTTGTTTTTTTCAAATTTAATATACAAAAGTTTAAAATATTGGATTTAAAAAGGTTTCTCCATTAAAAGAAGTTATAATTTCATTTGTTAAATGTACTTTTTTTATCTGAAAAAATATAATTAGTTTTTTTCATTATGTCTAAGAAAATAATAATATAGATTCTAAAATTATAAGGATTATATAATTTTAAAATTTTAGTTAATACTATTCATAACTTCTTTTGAAGGGCTAGTTTGTTAAGTCGTGGTCTGCTTAAACTCGGTGTTGCATGAAGTGAAATTTATTGAATTAATTTGAAGAAATAACATATTATGAGATCTTGAGGTGTTACATTTTTCCCTCCTTCAATAAATTGCATCCTCGCAATTTGAAATTGTTATTTGAAAATAAACGGTTGAAAATAGAAAATACCTTTGTGGGAAAACCCACATTGGAAATTGGGTTAATAAAATTTATTTTTAATAAGAGGAAAATGGGAATGAAAAAGTCACCACAAAAGTATGATCTCGATTAGGAGAACATTGGTGGAAATTAGAGACACATAGTTGGACGAAAAATCTGAGTATTCATACGGAGTGATTGAGTTCATCGGTCATATAAAACTGTAGAATTGAGGTCTTCAAATACATCAATCAATGATGATTTAAAATATCATCGGTTCAAAAAAACATAAATTATTTGGATAACACATTTTTAGTTTTAATATCTCTTACCTAATGTTTAAGATTTAATTTCTTCATAGAATAAGTGAATAAAAAAAATATATAACTGACAATTAGAGTTCCTTCCTTTAACTAATTTCTACCACAAACTCATCTTTCAATCTAAAAGATAATAAAACATAAAAATATATTAAATTTAACCTATTGATATAGGGATACAATAAAAATGAATTTATAATTTACCTATAAGACCCTTTAAAATAGAATCTACATTATACAATCCAGGTACATCACATAGTCCAGTGGTAGGTGATAAATCTCAATCGCACTAGGGTTGTGGGATCGATTCCTGTAGCTTGTCCGATGCAACAAGTTATCACAAGGTCTGCATGTTTTCCATTTTATAAAAATCCAAAAACAACCTTAACAATATTATCCAATTTCAAACTTAATCCGTTCCAACCTTTAGACTTATCCAAGATACTTCTATACAAACTAACAGTCCAAAATTTACAAGGAAGTTAAACACAATGAAGATCCTTTTGGCCACGTAATAACATGTGAACATCTTCATCATGTATTATTTTAAAACATGGTAACACCCTGAATTACCATAAAACCTTATTTATTACATTCATGCTTCCTTATCCTTTATATAATATTTGATATATTCTTTATATCTAAAACTATAGAATATTCCAACAATAACGAAATAAAAAAAATATTAATCAGTTCCATGGATGTCAAGAATATCCAAATTAACCATCTCTTATTCCAAAATCACTACCTCATTATCATGACCATATTAAAGATTATATTTCCTTCAACCATGTATTTTTCTAAAAAATATTTCTTACTATCAAGTCACTTTTCTTAGAACCATATAATCACAAATATTCAATAAAATTGTACTTCAGTGCAATCCTTATTTTTCTACATAATTCATATAACGAGTATATTGTTGATATGAGACTCAAATGAAATAATTATATAATAAAAACATAGGGACACTAGTCATTCATTTTCATCTACGGTAGTATCATAACTTGATTATTATACAATATCATCATTTAAGGTATACTCTTATGATTGGGACATTGATTCGCGTAGTGTCCCAACGCCTTGTAGATGAAGCATTGTACATTTGAAACTTTTTTCTTACCCTTGAAATCACATAAATGGTGTCCTTTTTCTCTACACTTATAACAAACTCCCATTCCCTTCAAGAATTTACCAAGGTGATTCCTTCCACAATCATCACATATGGTAAAATCCTTCTTTTCCATCTTCAATTTATCCATCATTCTCTCTTATATCATTTTCTTCTCTTGCTTCCCATCAAAGCTATAGGACTCGGAGAATTATTTACATATCCTATTAACACATGATACTATTTCTTCATATGATGAGAATACCTGGGAGACTATTTACCTTCTAAATGATTTCTTAATACCATGAATGATAATATCCTTTTAACTCATTGGATCATGTGTATTGCTTGAGTTCAGATTCCTTCTACTGGGCACCATTTCTATAAAATGGCATACATTAGGTCAGTTTATGAATTGAAATGAATAATTCCAAACTTGTAAAATACCTAACATAAATTGAATACTTTATGGATATAATCCATAATCGTAGAAATATTTTATTTGAGGAGGGATATACTTGTAAGTCCTTCATAATGATTTGTAAATAAAATGATAATTATCCAAAGCATATACCCTGAGAGTTTCGTAACCAAGAGTACAGCAGGTCCCGTTGTTGTGCACCAGTTCCCATTCATTTCTAGCTCAAAGGGGTGTATTTGGGTTTTACCCTTAGGTACATCTGTGTAGAGCCACCTCTAGCTGCTCGTATGGAGACAAGGATGTATTTTTGTGAAAAAATCACAAAATATCTACATTACCAAAATTCTAGGAATTTCTATACTAATATTCAAAGTCTATATTAGGGTAATGTGATCTAATCAGAGATTATATAAATCTAGTTAACAAGGTTATTGCTAAACTTCCTCTGATACCAAATGTATCACCCAGACCCCAGAAGCATAGAGTTGGTGAATTATATTAATATATTGGAATGATTACAAGGAATCCAGCACCGAAAGAACAATCTATTTATCAATCTTGGAAAATAGATTATATACATGGACCTTACATTACACTTCCCAACATAAAACACAAAAAAATACTTTGATAATGCCATTGTTCCCTTAGCTTGACCTTGCATCTTAAATATAAAACAATTCTTCACATCCTGGGAAAATAAAACATAGAAAGGGGTGAGCTCAGATGCTCAGTAAGGATAGTAATATAGTGGAAAATTTCATAAATAAGAATAAACATTTAAGGAAATGTATAGATCTAAAACAAAAGCCTTTTCAACATAAACTTCATCATAATATAGAAAATATAAATCAAAATAATGTCATTCACTTACTCAAATGGATATTTTACTAGTCAAATAATTGCACGCAATATCAATAAACACTTTCATAATGATGGAATGGATAATTCCAGACTTCATAACCAAATATTCAAGGCCTTGTGCCAAGACTACAAATAAGATTTTGTCAAGGCCTTGTTCCAAGACACTAGTTTGTCTCATGAGACCTACCGATGAATCGAGGAGCTATCAAAGGCTCCACCCATCACATACTAAGTCCAATGCATTATTCATATTAAAAGGTTCAAATATAACATAATAATTATTATTAAAACAAGTATACGAAATTTCAATACTTTCTCCATAAACCATGAATGGTGTGAAAATAACACATCCACAATCAAACATATCAAAAAACCATCAACATAATATAAATGATTCGTATCATAATAAATCAACTTCAATTAAGCCTAAAATCCATCAAAAGATATTGAAATTGATGAAATCAAAACATTTTTTTATAAAAATACCGCTTTATATTTTGAAATCAATTAAAAGTCATATAATTATAAAAGAAAACATTTATTTTGAAAATATTCATATAAGCTTGTAAGGGAAGGTTTGATGATTTTATAATTGTAGAAAATAGCTACACCCGGTGTATAAGTTAAAAAAACATTCTTACATTAATTTTTTTTAAAGTTCATAAGGCACCTTGTTTGGAAAATGGCGGAAATATTCCTTTCAAACCATTTTATAAAAAGTCAAACAAGGGTATAAATGACACTAACCCATTGTATAGTAAAAAATAAAAATGTTTTGGAATAAATTTTTAAGAAACATGGATGTGTATGATAAAGAGGTCCCAGTAGAATCTTACATAAATACAACCTCGGATAATAAAGAGATTGTAGAATTAACCCTTACCTTCTACTTTTCCATGGTCGTGGGTACGTTAACCTCCTCTTCTTCGGGTTCTTCCTTTTGATTTGATCAAAAGGGATCATTAGGTTGGATTTATGACTGAAGGAAGGCCTCTAGGATTGTGGGAGGACATTAGAGAGGATATTTGGGAAGGGTTGGCTGAGCCAAATGGATTTGAAGGTGTGAATTAGAGAGAAGGGGGAGTTACCTTTTATAAGAGGGGTGAGGGGAAACTTAGGAAAAGAATGAAATATTATTTTATAATAAACACATTTTCGGTATCTAATGGCTCCAAAATGATTTATTTCAAGGATAAGGTGGGGATTGGTCGAAAAATACTCAACCAAAAGGTTTTATAGAGGTTTGGGTCACTATATTAACCTCATATTTTAGATTTAACTCTTAGTTAATTAGTTTGACATTTTATATGTCTCGTTTTATTTTTATATTATATGGTTATTAAACATACAATAAATTTTCAAGAGAACCTAAAGTGGTTAATTAATGAAATACCAAATATTATTTAAGACCTTTGTCCAAACCATATATTTCTATTAATATAATATCAATTAAAAATATAATATTTTTTTAAAAAACTCTTTTATGTCAATTTTGACACTATTTGCTATTTTGTTTTTGTTAAATTCATAAAAGAATTATTACTTGGAAAACGGTTCATTTAATCCATCCTATCATGTCATATTAACATTTAAAATTAGTGAAATTCATAAAATGTCTCAAATTACATTTATTTGGATATTTACAATATCAAATATTTTAATATTTAACTAATAAGTTAAGTACTCTATCATCATTATTTCATAAATAAATTAAATTATTTAATGTTTAAAAAATATAAATAGAATACTGTTAAGTAGGAAATAATTTTAGCTTTCCAATGAATAATTATAGTGGAAAACATGATTTATATAACCCCATTTAAAAATTGATTTACTAAAAGATATTTTTATGTCATTTTTGCCTTTACATTAAGTTAATTAAAATAAAGTGTCATTATCATTCATAAGTGCCTCCATGGGGTCCGATAATCGACTGAAGGGTGCCCATGGTTGGCCATGACTCATCCAATAAGGTTAGGACAAGTGTTAAGGTAATTCTGTATTATTGTAATATTCTTTTTTCCTTAAATTACCCCATTTACCTTTATCCGCGGTAAATAAAAGTAAAAAGTTACTGTTCGACAAAAATTATTTTCATCATATTGAACCATAATTTACTTAATATGGTTAACAATGTCTCTTTAATTTTAAAAGTTCAATTCACATAAATGGTAAAATTATGTTTTATGCAAATTTTCAAATTCTTAAAGGAGGTGGGTAAAAGACGGTAAAAAGTTCAATAAATTATATATATATAAACTTATTATAGAATGACTACAATGAATTATATTGAAAACATATAGGTTTTATGTATCTATTTTGACCTAAAATAAATTTAAATAAAATAAATAATTATTTATATAAAATGTTCGTTTTAACCGATAACTCAATGTTTTTCATTATTCATCAAAAATCGAATGTTTTCAGAAAAATACCAAAATTTCACCCTAAGATAATGTTGATATTCTGAATTCAAAAATTAGGTCTATTTTACCAAATTCAAAAAATAGATTTTTCATTTATTAATTTAAAATTAATTTCTATTGTCAAAACCAAAAAGCGTGTTTTAAAGAAATAATAACTAACAAAAGATTGATACTTGTTTAAGTTAAATTTCAAAGTGAAATTATTTATAATAAAAAACAATGGATTAAATGGTAAAAATATAATATATTTATACTACCAAACCACTAAAATTTATAATTTAACAATACAAATTATTTTTATTAAAAAATTTGTTTTAGTTAAAATATAGTATTTTTCACTATTCACCCAAATATAAAAGTTATCAGAAAAACACCTAAAATTTATTGAAACTAAATTATTATGTCCCAATTCTAAATAATATGTTTATTTTTCAAATAGAATATATAAAAGTTTCAAATATTGGATTTAAAAAGGGTTCACCATTAAAAGGCTATAAAAGTTCATTTTTTAAAAAATACTATTTTTATTTGAAAAAATGAATTTTGTTTTCATTATGTCTAAGAAACTCATAATATGGATTCTAAAATTATATGTATTATATAAAGATCAAAATTTAGTTAATACTATTCATAAATTCTTTTGAACGACTAGTTTGGTAAGTCGTGGTGCGCTTGAACTTAGTGTTGGTGTAGTGCAAGTTATTGAATTACTTTGAAGAAATAACATACTATGAAATCTAGGGGTATTAAAAACTAAATTATAATAATAAAATGATTAAAAATTTATAAAAAATTAATTATTTAGTTTCCAATTAATTCAAAATGGAAATAAATTTTTTTTGATAAGAAATGAAATATTTTTCAAAATAACTATTTTTATGCACTCAAACGCATTATACCACAATAAGTAAAAATAATAATTTTTTTTCAATTATATTAAATTGTGTTTATATATTATATATTATATCAAAATTTTAAAATTAATAATTTTTTTTCTATACATAAAAGAAAATAATAAATCCAATGTCAGGCTTAAAACAATATTTTTCTTAATAATTGTTTTTTCTCTGCTTTTGCGTTATTATTTTAAAATTAATTTTTCATCCTTTATAAAAATTATTTGAAAAAATAAACTTAATTTTTGAAATTTAAATTTTAAATTTATATTAGGGTGATGTTTCTATAATTTCCATAAAAGATATATTTTTCAATGAATAGTGACAAATAATTTTTCATTTAGAATTAACATTTCTATTGAATCATTTAAACAAATAATAATTATTTTAATATTCATTTATAAATAAAAATATTTAAATTATATATCAATTAATCTTAACTAGGTAATTTAAATAAATTTCATTTTTATTTGTGTTATTAAAACATTCTCCACTAATGAAACTTTTCCCTTTGCAAACACACTTCCTTATTGAATTTACAGGTTTAATTTTTAATTAAATTGTCCCACTTATGTGAGTTGAATTTATAAAAATGTAATAAATAATTTTAATAAATATAATTAATATTATAAAATAATGTCAAATTAAATTTTTACTATAATTAATAAAATACAGAACAAAAATAATTTCTCATAGATATGGTAAATATTTGTTCACTCTGGTGATAACTAAAAAGATAAGGGTTAATATGGCCCAAAAATCATCCAAAAAAATTTTATAACACTATATAAAACATATTTATATATATTATATTTTAAATAAAATCCAATTTTTAATAATTATGGAATATAAAAAATGCGGTTACACCTTTTTCTTTCCAGAACATATAACTATTCCAGTAACCTCACATATAGAAGGTCGCCACACTAATCTCCTATTAACACTTCTAAACCCCATTAGTTCTTCCAATACCTAAAAAATGATTTCCTTTATTCCATTCTCTCATCATACAATCATTATTTTTTTCATAAACCCATCCAAAAAATCTTTTTATTAAAAATGATAATTAGTTTTATGAAGAAGAGGTAGTGTCCCTAATATGGCATTTAATATTACTTCCATCCATCCAACAGCCCGAAAGCCTTCCAATTTTTTTATTTTAAACAAAACCCATATCTGGATATAATTATGGGTTTAATTCATATATATGATATTTATGATATTATTGTATCTTTTTTTCTTCCAATAACACTTCTACCTTATAACATCCAAACTTGTTGGAAACAATTATAGCAATCATGTGTACAGTAGCCTACCACATTACGAACTGAAGATGTTTTTTCCATTTCTATTTTACAATTATTTTAATAAGTATATATTAAAAAATATATTTTATATTGGTTAAATATTTATATTTATTGAGTTAATATATCATATATACCACCATATATTCCATTTTGTGTGAATACAATAACAATTCTTGTGTGTACAGTGGAATACCACCTTGCGAAACGAGGTGATTCGTCCTTCATATAAGCTTTGTAAGTAATGTAATAAGTATGGATCTAAATAAAATTATGTGAATATATATAACATAAAAAGTATTATATAATGGAAAAATATTATTTACATTTTTTTCTTTCAATGCATTGATTAAATGGAAACAATAATAATGTGTATGTACAATTTACAATCTCAATGAACATTGTAATTCATTTTATATCTATAAATATTATGTAATATAATAAATAAATATATATTGAAAATATATAATATATTTATATCATGGTTAAAACTCTTTTGGTGACATAATAATAATCAAATTTATAAGACCTAAAATAGAAATCAAACCATACATGAACAAAAGCGGTTATTATCCAAAACATGATTTTAACAAGGAATGGTTAATAATAGTTTAATAAGTGGTCATTAGTGAATAATATATGTAATGATATATATATATATGTACATTCCAATAAATAAATTTATAATATTTATGATTTAATTCAACATGTACAAAAGAAGTAGACACTTAAGCTAATGGATTTCTTATCTCCCTTCTATTTCTGGGGGGCATATGCAAATTCACCACTAGTTTATTTTGTTTTATTTATATAATGTCCCTTTGAAATGTTATGTAATGAATATATCAATTTTCATGGTATTAAAATTATTCATTTTTGTTAGGATTTATTTATTTTCAGAAGTCAAAAAATTTCAGAATCTATAAAAGATTTCAATCTCACATTCTACTTCTGTGAGATACATGCCATATTCACCACCTATTCCTTTTATTTGGTGTATATTATACAAGTAAATGAATTTAAGATTATTACTCTTAAAACTATTTTGATTTTTCATATACATTATAAATTTTCACTTTCATGGGGTTTACGTTTCAAAATTCACCAAAGTAGTAAGGGATTTTTTTCTCAATTTTCGTTGTTTGAGACATACGTTGTGTTACGAACCTATAACCTTTTATAAGGTGTATGTAAATCACTATTGGCATGTTATATAATAAAAAAATTATATTAATGATATTTTATGTTTCATTTAATGAAATTATTTCAATGGGATTGAGATTCAATGTTACAAAAGTGGTTAGGTTTTTATGATACAATATCATCATTTATAGAGATTATATGTGATTATGATTATGATTATGGAATCAGATATAAAATAATTAAATTATTTCACAATTGTTTATTTTATTAGAATAAAATTTTCCCCTTCATATCTTTTATTTATGTACATAATAATTCATATAATTTGTTTATGAAAAATCATCATTAATTCTTTATTCGGACAGAAACCCATTTTATTCCACAGCCATGTTTTCTAAAAATGTAATCAAAAATATTTTTAATATTCAGAAAATTATTTTGTAAATAAATTGTTTCCTTTTTTAAATTTTTTCAAAATGTTTTGAAGGTATTGTTAATGTCTACTACCACCAATAAGTTTTCTCTATACACTTTTCAAGGAGGGATTGGAAAATTTTGAATCCCATTTAAAATGATTCATATTTTTTAAGGAATTAGAATGTTGGATCTAAATATTTTAGAAATATTAGCCAATGAAATTAGCCATAAATCTCAAAGAAATCACCTAGGGGTGTTTCCTTAACAATTCCCTGGGAACTAGCATGAACTTAAAGAACATGTAGCATATGTGGGTCATCCATTCTGTTATGAAATAGGAGAAGAGATGCAATGTTGGAAGACAATATAATTGAAGAGTGGGTCGACATGGGCTAGGGCTAGTGATAGTAGGGACAAAACCCTAGTAGTCTATTCTACTGACTAGTGGATCAATGAAAAGTTTGCAAGCGCTATCCATCTAAGTAAAAAAATTATTTGGTATGACTTCCGACATGATCATTGTTCCTCCATTACAAAAATGTGGACATAAAATCAACCACTTGATCAAATTGGTCCAAAATTTCTGATCATTCCACATTGTTATACTCAACATCTACTACCCCATCACACACACTAACACTAATTATTCCATCCCAAGACACCCTAATTCATCTCTATCACTATCCATGCACAATGAAAACCATATCCAATGATAAATATAATAATCCAAGGCCCAATTGACGATATGAATCCATGGATCATATATTCCATAGAGGGGACTTGTTCTATGGAAAAACCAAGACATCACATGATTCTTTGTATGAAGCATTATTGATATTATGAATCACATATCTCAAATGCCTAAAATGAATGATGAAGTGGACATGTGATAAAAGATGATTCTCATCTAAACCATGATTACAACATGATATGTGATATATAAAAGAATTTATTTTTGATTTAAAATATATTTCCATCTTTCAGAGATTTTATATGGTCATGTGAAGTTGGTTGATCCCACTAGGAGTCGATCATATGATCGAATTTCAACCCTAGTTTGAGGTGAATAAACCACATAGATCATGTGGAAATGTGACGGGTTAAGAATGGTTAATGGTTGAGGTCAGAGTGAAACACATTAGTCCTTGGTAATTAGCCCAAGTGTCTTCCTTCCTTATGAGTCTATAGAACATTATGTAGATGAATCAAACACAAACATGGATTGGGAATTCCTAAAATAAAATCATACAATAATTACTACCCTATGAGGTGAATCCCCCATAAGGTTACAAGATATAAAATATTCATAAATGATTACAGGGACTTCATGATGCACTTGTTTCAAACTCACATGCATCGATAGTTAATGCAATGATTCCATACAGAGACTCCTATGTTGTCTATAATAATTTGAACATTGCATTCATACTGATATAATATCCCATGAAGGAGGAGGAAAATATATAGTTCCCCCATATTTAGGATCATATTCCTCTTCACATTCATTAGAAAATAAAATATACATGGGATTAGAATCATATACAGTACAAGAAGAAAAACACCACGTCTTCTTAACTAGGTGTGTGGTTGAACATCCTTGATATTTTCTATGTGGACAAGAGCATGTGGTCTATATACAATGAAAATATGAAGTTTCCAAAAAAAATATAATGAAATGAAGATATTTTGGAGATCACCACCATGATAATATAAAACACATGAAAAAAATCTATTATGAAGATAGTGAGTTCATGATTATAACCTACATGAAGAATCTATACAGTGCACACATGAAAATCCCAGAGTTCATTTCACAATGAAATGATGTCCTGATGTGGTTAAAAGATAATTCATAATGAATAACGAGAGTTTCAATGTATTTAAGATATATCTTATAAAACATAACCCATTGATCATATGTTGTATAGGTTAATGTGGTGGATGGAGAAACATATTTATCTATCATTCCACTATTCCTGGATACAAAAAGTAAGTGCACATGTTTTTCTATAAATACTGATGGGAGATCTAGATTCTGAGGTGGGTACAGTTTAAGATTTAGATATCCTGTTTTTCATGTATAATAGAGTATAGAAATACCCTATAAGAATGATATAAGGAAGGTTATACAGTGTTGCATGATTTTACTCATAAAAATAGATGAGACACCATGTAAGACGTTATTTGAAAGGTTATAGAACCTAGTAGATCATAATTAGAAACTATTTTCATTCACTCATGTGAAGAGATGATATACTGTATAATCCATCATCACAAAAGGCTATGTCACCACATAACTTATCACGTGAAGGACTATGATACCATAAATGTTTCATGATCATGCAATGATATGAATATTATCATGGATATGAACATCATATTGTGAACACTGATGTATATTCATATCATGGGCCTACCTTCACGAAGATGGATATCTAATTACCACATACGTAGTTATGAAGTAAATATTATAAACTAAATATTTGAATCTCCCTGATCAATCCCTATTAAATTTATTTGATAGGTCGTGAATGAAAATCATGGGTTTGATACATGTCATAATGCACCATACCGATCTGAACAACGTCCACACCATACACATGCAATATTCTTGTGTGCATTAGAAGTTCCATGAAACACTTGATATCATCATGAATAGAGAATAAATATTCTATGCATGTGTTTCATTGGAATGAGGATTATAATATTGACGAGGCTCCATTGCATTACCTCCTTTCCTCAATCACATGGGGGATTTAGCATCGTGAGACACCCTCATGTGAACCATCAGTTGGGAAACGCCCATAAGTGTCTGGTGATATGACCATAAAATGAATCAGATTTTGAATACTTCAACCCATGACCATGCACCAATACTTATGATGAAAAACTAGTATCGTGGATATTTCCTGTGAACTATTGTGTCGACTTATTTATATTCCTTGGACATGATCCCATGATCCGGAGACACCTCTCCTGTCTAGTGGGACATCACTATTGGAATGTGAACCCTTAGATATGTGGCCTTGATAAGTACATAAGAAAGGCACATCAAAACCTTGGTTTAGTGTAAATTCACTTGAATTTGGATTTTGTAAACATACCCTTATCTCATATCTATTGGATATCCAACTTGACCATGAGATTTCCTCTTATTAATTTGATCATGCAATACTATTTTATGTGATCTCATGACACATTGAACGTCATTTGATTCACATTTGGATTCACATAAATGTGGGGTGACTGTTTTTGACAATTCATTCACGTCTTTGTGAGATCCAGTTTTGATCACATGGTTATTCATGAAAAAAAAGGTGAATATCTTTAAAAATGCTCAAAAACAATCAAATGATCCATCAGTGATAATGTGACATGCCACAGAAAAGTATAGAGATTTCCATGATGTTTTTCATGTATTTTTGAATGATCCATCATTGATACTATGACACATCATAGATAGTAATACTGATTTCTATTATGATTCATGGATGTATTTGAAAGATCAATATTTAATCATATGAGACGCCATGAAAATGTAGAGTGATTTCCATGATGATTCTCTCACACCATCGTAAGATCCATAACCGATCTTGAGATGAACCAAAAACTAGCAGAACAAAAACCTATAAGAATTATAAAAATCCATCATGAGGTCCATTATTGTTCTTGTGATTCTTAGATAGGAAACTAGTGGGAAAAGAAGGGGAACCCCTTGTAAAAAATAAGTAAATGATGAGTAAGGAGGAAGTTTAATGTGGTGATTGTTTTTCATGTGAATGGGTTATAAAACTCATGAAATAATCATTGATCATGTGAAGGACCTACAAAAAGATAACATTATATGGTGAAGGGCCACGAAGAAGTAACATTGATCGTCAAAAATCCTCTTCGAGAGCTGCGATGGTCTCAAGAAGGCTCCTGGACATGTCGACATGAACTTGTGAAGGCTCTCTGACACATAAAGATGGTTTGGTGAAATCCATTTGGTCATCCAGAGTACAATAAATATGGTGATGGAGAGAAATTATTTTTGTTAATTTCATCATGTGATTCCTTGGATGAACCATTGTGGGATCATGTGGAGCGCATGATACAAATATCCCTCAACTGGCTGAAACTCAAATTTTAATGATATACACTACATGAGGAGGAGCATAATTGGGCTAGTGAGGCCTATAAATCCAATTCACTGAGTAAACAAACACACATTACGAGTTTATGGTGAGAGTGTAGAAGAATAATTTAGGGAGTGACAATTCATATCACCATACATGTCTTTATCTATGTAAAATTAGTGGAATGTCTTAAGCGATCATGTGACATGAATATTTGACTTGTTTGATCACTCTATAGATCATGATAAGGATATCTAGCATGTTATCCAGATGATATTATGGTATGTGTATGAGGACATGTGAAACATAAAATAATCAAATTCTTGAAAAAAATCAAGGATCTTATGAAATAAATATTGAAAAAGATGGGGACTTATGTAATGTCAGGTAATCTAATCATCGTGTTCTTTATCTGACCTACCCAGATCATTTGGAAACCACAACGCATGTCTCACAATTTATATTTAACTCTCTATAAATTACATTTAGATCATTCAATGTCCCTTATAAATGTCAATAATGTTGTTAAATTCCCTCTGATTATGCCACAAGATCTTATGTTCTTGTTAGGTGAATCTTGTGATGTATTCTAGACATGTCCCCCAGGTTATGAAATAGTGTCAGGAATTGTCCCCAAAGTTTCAAATAAACCTTTTCAAAAGTCACATAGGTATCATAATTTCTTCTATAAATGTTTGGTAGAACATTTTTTCCCTCTGGACAAGTGATATACACCCATTTATATCTCCTGGGAAAGCCATACAAATTATGTGATGCCGTAAGGAGAAGTAATCGAGATCATGAAACTCCCTTAGAACAAGTCATCCATGTAATGTGAAACCCTCCATACATGTCATCAATTACCATGTGGTGTCCTAAAAAATTTAATTTAGATCATGCGATGTATTTCAGACCAGTAAACTGTATAATGCAGTTGTCTTTAGACATGCCCCCTATGAAACTAGTACATGGCCATACATCCTCAAACATGTCATACAGACACCCAGATATGTCAAGTAGAAATTGTGGATATGTCAAGTAGAAAACCAGGAAATTACAAGAAGAAATATCGGGACATGATAACATTTTTTGTTGAAAATAACTGGGAATACCCCTAACTTAACTACAATTACTTTGTTTCATACTATGAGAAGGATATGTATAATGCTTTCTTCAGTCTTGATCTCAAATAGGTATCCACCTCAGTTTAAGTCCTGCAATATTTCAGACATTTTAACCCATGGGACCCAATATCTCATATGATTTTGTAACATATAAACATAATTTAGAATAATTGTATAAAAATAATGGAGTGTTACATTGGGGGAAAGAGGGAGATATCATAACCCAAATAAAAAATGTAGGTTCGGGAAGGAACCCTTACCACATTGCAGACAGTCGAACCATATGACATATAATATTAATGATCATAAAATAAAATGTTTAATACAAAATAGATAAAGAGATTCATGATATTATAAATCAAAGATAACAATACAATCTCCACACATAATAAATAGTGGTCAATAAGGAAAATATCACAGAAATAATAGTGAGATGAGAAAACCCTTACCATATGTATGAAAGTGTTTTGGACATGTTGTTAATGTCTCAGATAATTAAATTTAATTCAATAAAAAATAAATTTGGAACCTAATAAACATGAATTTGTTTTTTTCTAATTTTATTAAGTTCTTTAAGTTCATTTTTTATGAGTTTTAAGATTAAATTTCATCATTCATGAGTGTTCTTTTCCATAGTATTCAAGGTTGGTTTACTTTTATATGCATATGAAAGGTTATATAAAATGAAAATAGATTTACTGAATTGAAATTATATGTCATTAATGAAATTACCAATTTTTAAATGGTTATATAATACATTTGGTTAGCTTGGTTGAGGATTTTTTCACAGATATGATGTTAGTGATAATCAATTAGATTATTTTGGCATTTTTTCGATAATCACAAACTAGTTTTATTTCATAAATTAATATTATATATGTAATGGTTATATAATTTTATAAAAGATTTAATACATATATTATAATATGGTTATACCATAATTTTTTTATGACCAGCCTTAAAGGTAAAATTGATAAATGAAAACACGACCTCTATTAAGGTGGTAAATTGGCATCTCATAAATTATTTTTTCATAATTTAAATAAAATTAAATAGAGAGGAGACATGATGGTAGATTTTACATTGATATTATAAAATTATAGTATATAAAATATACTAGATTTGTCAAATCAAATCAGATAGGTGAAGTTTGTTAAGGATGAGAAAAGATAAAAAATGAAAAGAAAATAAAAGGAATGAAACAATATTTTTACCTATTGAATTCTTATCCTTAAGAACCTCATTAAAGGGATTGGTTTTAGTATTTTATGAGATATAAGGATCCAAAAATTGGTAAGGGGATTTAGAAGAGTATTTGGTAGAAATTATATACGGCTCAAATCTTGGAACGTGTAAAGAGAAGAGGTGATATTTATAGTGGCAGAGGGGGGAGTTTTTTTTAATATTTAATCCCTTTGTTTTGTTATTTTGGCTTAGTTCTATGACTAGTTTGAAAATAATAACAAAATATATTAAATGAATTAATAATAATTCGATATTATGGGGTGAAATCAGCTATACATCATATACAACTAAATAATTCATATATTCTTTAAATAATTTATATTACAAAATTTCACTATTCGAAAAATTCATTTATTTTAGAGAAATCCCAAAAAATATACCCAAACCATTTTAAAAAATTTTGAATTGAAAAATGAACACCATTTTATGATAATAATTTTATAAATATGAGAAATTTTACTATTAAATGAAATCATAATTTAATTAAAAAAATTTAATTTTAATATTGTAACTATTTTTATGACACTTTGAGAAATAGAATATAGTCTCAAAAAATTATATTACAATCATAAGAAGAAAATATTAATTTATGAATGTATTTTATGGACATAAATTTTCATTTATATCATTTTTAAAATTAAAAAATTTAAAATAAACATGTATGTCTAAAAAAATACTAAAACATAATTTATCATTTTTAAAACAATTATGTACAAAATCTATTTTATAAATATTCCAAATAATACTTTATAAGTTGCTGGAGTTTTATTTATACTTCAATATGTAAATTTACTATTCTATTAGTCATATTACTCTTCTAAATGGTCCCATTACTATTCCAGTGGTCGTATTAAATAGTATATTATGGTTTTAAACTTGGGGTTGTGTGAAGAATAATCTATCAGAGATATTCAATTTTAAAGAGGCAACCATAAAATTATGGGGTGTTATATTATCCCCTCCATCAAAAAATTTCTTCCTCAAAATTTCGAGAATATCACCTCATAAAATTGTTTGGCAAGTTATTCATCATAAATCCCCCTCGTTCCCATATCACCTCTATAATTTTATTGTTTTTCCAACATTCCTTTCACTGCAGATTTGTACGATATTTCCACTCCAGGTCTCTTGTGTCCAAAATCTAGATAATCACTTCATAGTAAGATAAATTGGGTTCTAATTTTATTCCTTCTGAAGTGAGAACTTGTGTAAGGTATGGTATGTACTTACATAATAAAGATAAGTGGAACACATTTTGTACATTAGAAAGGATATGTGAAATCACTAATAAATAAGCCACATCTTTGATGATCACTAGGATTTCAAAAGGTCCAATGTAAATAGTGATCTGTTTCTTTTATTTTCAAATATTATAACATCCTTCCAAGGAGATAATTTATAGAAAATAAGATCTCCTACCTGAAACACCAAATCATTCATCCAATTTTCAGCATAGATCTTTTTCATAATTTTTTATTATTTTATATGTGTATGAATAGTTTTTACCTTTTCTATCATATCTATCACAAGTTATAGGCCTACAAGCTTCCTTTCACCAACTTCATCCTAAAAATTTGGTTTGTGATATCTATTTGCATATAGTGCTACATATGATTCCATTTGACTACTTGAATGGAAACTATTTTTTTAAGAAAAATATAACAAAGTTAAATAAAGATCCCACATACCTTGAAGGTTGAGTGATCATGATCTCAACATGTATTTTAATGTTTGAATAGTTGTTTCAGACTTCCTATTAGTTTGAGTTTAATAAGCAGTGCTAAAATGAAGCTTAGTATCCAAATCTTTCTAAGAAAAATTAAAAAATATTTATGTAAATCAAGGATCATGATCAGAAAAAATAGAAAGAGGTTCACCACTATGTATAATAACTTTATTAATATAGATTTGTGCATGGACCTCCAAAGGCAAGTCATCTCATATAATGAGGAAATGTGCATATTTCAAAAATTGATAAACAATTACCCATGTTGAGTCATTAATTAAAGGAGTTTTTGGCAATCCAATGAACAAATATAGAGTAATTTCATCCCATTTCCATGTAGGATTAGGCAGAGTCCACCTGACTTTTATAGGATGTTGTATTTCATCCTTCACATGTTGATAGACTAAACGGTTTGATACCTAATCATTAATTTCTCACTTCATATTATCCCACTTGAAATTTTCAATCAAATTTATATACATCTTTGTGATATGATGGTGTATAGAGATATTTGAGCTATTGGAATAATCCAATTGATTCTATTTTAGCCCATGAATAGAGGAAAAAAATCATCTTCCCAAATTTTAGAATGTCATCCTCTTATACAAAGTTTGTCAACTTCAAAAAATTCAGAACATTGATTTTCCAATGAAAATTCTCATTTCAGACTGAGATATTTTAATAATTTCCTATATATATGGTTGGGAAACCAATTAGAAAGTATAGATGTTTCACCTTTATTGATAATTACTTAATCTATATTCACTTTATTAATGAATATAAGATCCATTTCGATACTCATTTTGTTTAGACCTGCATGATCCTTCCAGCTTAATTCATCTTCTATATAATTTTATTTCCCTAGGTGATAGTGTATTTAAAAATCATAATCAATGAGTAGCTCCATCCATTATCTTTACCTCATGTTGTGTTCTTTCTATGATAAGATATATTTCAAAATCTTTTGATCTATATACATCTGAAATATTTCACCACAGTGATAGTGTCACCCTATATTCAAAGATAATATTACAACAGATAACACAAGACCATGAGTTAAATAGTTTTTTCACTAGTTTTTATCATACTTTATTAATATATAAAAACCCTATCATTATGAAATCAGACACAACCAATTTTTTTCTTTGATGTATCACTATAAATAAAAAATCCACCATTTATTGATTGTGGAGTCAAGATTGGAGAATTTACTAATCTCTTACTCAATTCATGAAATCATTTTTCACAATATTTGTTCTATAGAAACATAACCCATGTATGAGTACTCATTGTTAAAAGTTTAGGTTATTGGGAAAAATTCTGAATAAAACATTGAATGTGACATGATATACCAATGAAACTACGCACCTCCGTTATGTTCATTTGTGTAGGCCATTCTAATGCTATCCGTGTCTTCATAGGATCAACTGACATTCCATCCTTCGAGAAAATATTGAAAATAAAATAATCATGTTGAAGCCATTATTCTCACTTGTTGAATTTCCCATATAATTCTTTTAATCTCAGAGTCACTAGAATAACTCGCAAGGGGTTCTAATGGTCCTCATAGATTTTATAATATTAGAAGATATCCACAATAAACACCACAAAAAATCATCAATACAATACTTGAACACTATATTCATTAAATACATAAATATAGATGGTGAATTAATAAGTCCAAATGTAATTGTTGTAAAATTTTATTGTCCATACCTCATTCATAATGATGTCTTTGTAATATCATTTTTACTCACATGCAATTGATGATATAAATATAAAAGGTCAATCTTCAATAAATATTGAGCTCTGTGAACATGAAAAAATAAATAAATAAAGTGATTTAGATGATACTTATTATTTATTGTAATATAATTTATTTCTCTATATTCAATGAAAAACCTCATGGATCAATATTTATTCTTGACAAAGAAAATAGGGCCTCCCCCTAGGGTAATACTATGGAAGAAAGATCCCTTATCACTCAATTATTATAGTTTTTTATTCATATCCACTAATTCCATAGTTTCCATTCTATAAGTAGTCTATGATATTGGTATTTCATCAGGGATTAAAGGAATTGGGAACTTAAATTTTCACTCTGGATCATTTCCACGTAAATCACATAGAAACACATCAATGTATTTCTACATAATAGGTAAATATTAATTTGAAGATATCTTTCCTCATACATAGATGATATATTATCTTCTTCCCCAAGAACTTCATTTAGAAGAGCTACTTAAGGTGGATCTAGATACGACTCAAATTATTAATTTTTCCCTCAAAAGATGATAAATTATATACATTCATAACTAATTATAATTTTCGTCTATTTGAAAAAAAAAATTCATTATATTTTGAAATCCAATCCATACCAATGATTATATCAAAATTAACTATTGGTATGATGATAAAATCATATATTATATAATTTTTATATGGAATAATAAGAACTTCTCGACACATATTTATTACAATTAGTCATCTAATAGGAGTCTTTATTGACAAATACCTTGTTATGGTGAATTTTAAATATCTAATTTTATTAAAAACATGAATGATGTAAAGGAATGAGGTGTTCTATAAGAGAAAAAATATTTAGCTAATTTTGAGGATATTATTAATGTACCTTCTATCACATCATTATGAACATCATCCTTAGCGGTTGTGATCGCATAATATTAGCCCTTCTCCATTTACCTTTTCAGTGAATGTTTCCCTGTTACTTTGGATAATAATATAAATAGTGTCACATCTTCCTATAATTATATCATTGATCATTGGTATCTATTTATTTCCCATGAAATCATGAGAATGATGTCCTTTATCACCCCACTTATAGTAAAATCCTTTTCCATTTAATTAGGAATAAAAGTGTTTCTTTTCAAAAGCATCATATGTTAGACAATTGACTTTTCTATTCTTTGATTTGTCCATTACTTGATCCATCATCAACTTCTACTCTTTCTTTCTCATTAAGTCATAATACATAGAGTATTCTTTCTCTTTCTTGATAGAACATGAGATTATATCAGTGTATAATGATAAATCATGGGAGATGAGTTCCATTTGAAGGAATCGGTTTAAAACATAAAAGAATAAATCAATATTTTCCTTTGGATTACACATGTATTCCATGACATGAAATTATAACCTTGAATAGTTTCCTTCATACATGGTGACATTTTCAACCTCTATGTGTCTTGGAATACATAATTTCCTTTCCATATCCGCTCACTATTTTCAAGGGAAATATTTATCCATGAAAATTTCATTAAAATACTTCCATTTTATATTTGAAATTTATTCATCCTACTTTTTATTTTGAATAAACTACCACCATTTATAATAATCTCTTGAGAGATAATAAATATTCAACATAACCTTATCCCATTTATCAAATCCCAATGAATGAAATATCTCATCTATAGAACTTATCCACTACTCATCTATAAATGGGGATGCAGTCCTTTTGAATGATGAAGGTTGTCCTATAATGAAGTAGTATAACATTGTTCCTCTACATTGTGGATTAGGATGCTCTATATGGGTAAGTTTATTATTCCTAACCCACATTTTCTTTCGAAGTATAGTTTTATTTTTCCCAGCTCCAATTCTAATCTCTTACCGAACATCATTATTTTTTATATGAGGGAAATCACTATATGGGATATGTGTGTCAAAATGATTCGGATTCCTTCCTCTAGAAACCATTTAAATACAATGTAATATTCTAAATTATGTTATAAATCATAATGCATAAGTTATTACTAGAAAAAATGATTACATAAATGGAAAAAATCAGGCACAGTTAATATCATAATAAGTAACATGGTTTCATTGGGGACATATTTTATTTTAAATCATTCATAATGGGTTTCAAATTAAATTTGAATTATCTTAAGAATATCCCCTGGGAGTGTCAAATCAGTTGTGTAGTAATGACCTTTTTCATGTACTCTGTAACAATTAGTTAGGCCCGACACACCTTATTAGGGTTAATACCCCAAGGTATATCTAGTCAAGAATTACATTAACATGTAGTATCTTGGAAGAGATACATTTATGGGAAGACCCAAATGTACTCTACCTTTGAAAAAATTAGGATGTATTGTTATGATTATACTCAATGAATATCATATGGTTATGATCAATAATTTATGTTTTAAAAATATACTTTCCAAGGTTTCTATTAAATTTGGTCTTATAAAAACAGTAAATAACCTGACCCCATTATACTGAAGTCGGTGGTATGAATTATTACATTGGTACTATGAACAAGAGATCACATCAAAAAGAACAAAATAGATTTGTATATTTGAAAAAAACAGATACATTCATATGTTTTACATTGCAACATAATAGTTAAAACAACATATAAAATTCATTGTAAAGATCTATAAACTCCTAGATTATCCCCGCAAATCATTCATAAAAAACATATTTGAAACATGGGAAAAATAAAAAATACGAAATGGGGAAGCTCAGATGCTTAGTAAGGTTATGAAATTGAGTAGAATCTATCATAAACAATAAGGCATGTTGAAAAACAAAAACGGTGTTGTTAAATCACAATCTTTTGTGTAATATGACATGAGTGAAAAAAATTATATAATTTCATAAATAATTACATGAGAAATTAACTTTATCATGGTTTTTATACTAGTCCAATAATCACCTGAATTATCCATTTTTAATATCATAATGTGGGAATGTGTATTTTTGGACCTTTGAAACATACTTTCCAGACCATGTCCAAGACATAAGACAATAAATTGTTAATTCCTTGGGAAAATCCATATCTGAAAATCAATGGGGAAGGCATCAGCGACGTCAATATATTTTTTTTTGTCTCATGAGAGATACAGATTCATCGATGGGAAATATAGGGACTCAAATGTAACTTAATAATTCCATTGAATTACCAATAGGAATGGTTTGAATCATAAATAACATATACATAAGAAACATAAATAACTTTCAATAATCAGTAAACATAATCACTGACCATTCTGAGAAATATAGTGAATAGTATAAAAATTGCACTTCCACTATCAAAATATTCATAAAAATTTTAATAAAATATTGTAGATGAAAATAATAATAGATAAATCTCAATAAATATAATTATTTAACTAAGGATTGGAAATATATAAAAGATCTACAATTAAATCATCAATGAATTCTAGAGATAAATACCCTTTTAACTTTGCAAAGAAGAATTATTTTAGAGAAAATCAATTTAATTTGTCATAATTGTTTTATAAAACCAGAAATAAAAAAATATATTTTTTCATGATAAAATTATTTATTTAATAAAAACAATTATTTACTAAATCAAAATATTGACAGTACTAGTAAATGGGTGAAAAATTGGGAAATTCCCTTAAATCATTCTTGGTAATATGGAATAATTGAGAAGGGAATTATAAAAAACATATAATCTATGATGAAATAATGAAAAAATGATTTTTATGTAAGATTTTGGAACATATTAAAAACAATTATAATAATTATATAAAGTTAATGATGAATGAAATTGGGTTATAGAAAGTGTTAGCATAACCTGAATGAAAAATGGAGGTTCTGGAAGAAACCCTTACCACTTTGAAAATAGTCAAACCGTAAGCCCCATAAAAATGATCATAAAATGAAATATTAAATACCTTGAATTTAAATATATTAATAATATTAAAAATCAGATACCAGTATGGATACACCACACAAAAGAAAAAATGATGAATGAGGTATATCTCCGAGAAATAAGAGTGAGACAAGAAAACCTATACTATATGTCCGAAAGTGTTCTTCACATGAACTTAATGTCATAAATAATGATACTATATTCATTTATAATTTAATTTTTTACCTATTAAAAATTTATTTTATTTATTATAATTTTATTAGGATCTTTTAAGGATTTTTGATGAGTTATAAGATTAAATGTCATCGTTCTCTAGTGTTCTTTTCTTTTGGTTACATGATCAATTTACTTCTCTATGCATATAAAAGATCATGTAAAATTAAAATTTCTTTAAAGAACTAAAATTATATGTTATTAATTATATTCATGATGATTAAATTATTATATAAGTCATTTAGTTATTTGGGATGTGGAGGAATCATCAGGTAAGACATTAGTGATAATCGTTCAAATTATTATTATTTCGATCATAACAAACTAGTTTTGTTTCTTTAATTAATATTATGTATATATACTAGTTCAAGAACATTAGATAATATTTAATCCATATATTATAAATTTTTAACATTGAAAATGGTTTTATTACCATAATTGAAGTTGGAATTGAAAAATGAAAACACATCATCTACAAAAGAGGTAAATCAGCACCTTGTGGACGATGTTTTCATCATTAAAATAAAAGGAAAAGGGAAGATATTTGATGAAGTATTATCTAGTGACATAAAAAAATTCTAGTATATAAATGATATTTTAGTTATCATTTCACTTTAGACAGGGGAGGTCATCGGAGTATAAGAAAATAAAATAAAATTAAAAGAATATAAATAAAAAGAAAGAGGATTTTTACATCTTGAATTCTTCCCCTTGGGATCCTTTTATGGGGATATGATTTGGAATTTTTATGAGAAGAATGAATCATGGACATGTGTGAGGGGTTTGAGAATAGGGTTTGGTATAAATTGGACCATGATAAAATCTTGGGGGTTTTTAATAGAATAAGTGGGGCGAGGATAAATTTATAGTGGATAAGAGGGGTGGTTTTTGAATATTTTTATCATTTGATTATTATTTTGGCTCATGAATATGAATAGATTGAGAATTATCACTAAATATCTTATAATAATAAATTATTTTTTCAATATCATAGGATTAAATTATCCGTACATCATCTATGACTCAATAATTCATATATTTGTTAAATACAATAAATTATCATATTTTACTATTCACTAAAAAATCAAGTATTTTGAAAAAACCCAAAATTTAACCCTAACCATTATTTGATGTTTTTTTTATAAAATTAAATGAATTTTGTTAATATAGTTTTATACATTTGATAAATTTAATTTTTAAATAAAATCATTATTTATTCGAAAATACAGATTTTAATATTATAACTCCTTTTATGACACTTTGAAAAATTAATTAAGGTCTCATAAAATTATTTTATAATAATAAGAATACAAGATATTAATTTATGAATCTATTTTAGGTAAATATATTACTTTTAAATTATTATCTTAACTATAAAATTTTAAATAAACATATATCTTTAACAAAAATACCAACACTTATTTTATCAATTTTAAATCTTTTATTTACATAATCCATGATATAAATATTCCATATTCTCATTTATAAGATAACCAAATTTTATTAATACTTACATAGGTGAAGTTACTATTTTATTGGTCATATTACTATTCCTAATGGTCACATTACTGTTCTAACGGTTATATTAATTAGTATATTATAGTTTTAAACTCATTGTTGACTGAACCATAAACTATGGAGGATATTAGATTTTAAAAGAGACATACCATAAAATCTTGGGGTGTTACAATACATATAAAAGGATGGGGAAAGTATTTTGGGTTACACTTCACCACACCCCTATAATATATGATGAAATATTTCCATGATGGGGTGTTACAATACATATTTTGAATCCTAGATTCTAGATGACGAAAAATTTCCATGTCCTTTCCTTTAATTTCTTCTATGTGGTAGGAGAAACATTTTCATTCCTTGATTCTCACACTGAGCATAGCTCACATGGGCTTTGGAAATTTAGTAAGGGTTTCCATATATGGTCGATACATATCATTTCACGATAAATTTAACATGTTTCTAGATATGGTTCCTCAAAAGGAACACCATAATTCCTTTATACATGACGTTAAACTACCTGGTTGATGTATCTTTCATGAGATAAAACTATGAATTACCATGGAACTCACCAGATAGGGCCACTATCCATGGTTTTGTTCTTACCACACCTCTATAATTGAACAAAATGTGACTTGATTCCTTCCATTGAAATATATGTATTTAGACATAGATTTCTAGTCTTTGGTCTATCCACAATTTTTAATTTTTACATCACAGAACCTACATCCTTTATTCATAAATTTAAACTGCTTGGATTCATAAGAACTATATTTGTAATGATTTTTATTATCATAGGATACATAGTGGTCCCTAGATATCTAATCCTAGGTTTAGTTACACCAAAAAAAGAGAACAATTCCTCCCTCTACATATGGGTCAAGCAGACAAATAATGCTTCCCATTAATGAACTATGGGTGGAATGATTCATGTTATCACATGATACATAGTGATTCCCATATCTCAAATCCTAGGTCGAACTACAAAAATCAATGAGATATATTCACCCTTTTGTGAATGTCTTTGACCTATATAGAGATTTTCCAATTCAGTAACTGCATGAGTCTTGATTCTTGTCAACATAAGATATGTAGTTACACCCATATCTTCAATTCGTTATCTATATAGAACAATCAAAAAGAGCAACACCCCACACATCTGGGTGAGCCCAACATAGAGAGTTTACTGTTTAAGATCTATATGTGTCTTGAATCATATTATTTTACAATATGTACTGACACCTAAATCTCTAATACTAGACCTTACTACAACATAAAAATGTATCCCCTGTATGTGCATGGGTCATAACTACATAGGTAGATTTTAGGAAACAACTATGTGTGGCTTGATTTATACCATTTCAAGATATGTAGTGATTCACATATCTTAAATCATGGGTTCATCCATGAAATATAAGATGATGAGAATACATTATTATATTTATATTGGGTGGACCTATTTAATGAACTATTTGAGGCACACTCTCACATGGATCAGTCGACTACTGAGTAGTCCCTTGTTTTCTATGATGAGCATGGATCATGTGATCTTAAGTAACATGGAATTCCACATTAGCATTCAGGAGCAGGAAACAACTAAAATTAGGAACCATGTCTTAGTATAATGGTATCAAATTTCATGATTTTTTTCCACATCTAACAGACTAAAAAATTATGATATACATCTTTTTAAGGAGTTATGAGTTATATAAACTCATTATTCCTATGAAAGTTTCAAATTATTATATGGATTGATTATGTTCATGAATTATCTGCACCGGAAGGGTTTTGGTATAAGGATACCCATAAATAAGCTTTTTCATGTGTGAAATATTCTCCATACTTTTACATTCCCCTGACCAATGAAAGGTATCCCCAATGATTTCTTGGACAAATTTTAATGTTGTTTTCCATGTACTTACTGGATGATGTTAAACTATAACGAAAACAACCTTATTGCATTAAATTAAACTACATTACAAATACCTCCCCACTACATGAAGTTAGAATTTGTAGGACATAACACATTTACTTTCCTTATGAAAGGATCACTATAGAATGACCTCGGTCAACCATAGAAAATGGTGCCTCTATTATATTTTAGTCCCCTCATCTCATAAAGAACACTTCATTTCATTAGTGCCTCATGTTTCTGAAACCTTTCATATTCCTTGGAAGGGAAGATAGATATATCAATTTGATCATTACCTTGATGCATAAGGTCTTTTACTTCCCATTAATAATATTCTTGGCCTTATATGAAGTCCTTTTCTAATAATTAGGAGCCCGAAGTTAACGTGACAAAACTCAGCAGCTTACGGTGTTTTGGGCCATCCATTATATGATTGTCCCATATAATTACCCTAGATATGAGAAATTCCATCCATGATTTAAAATAGTTTTATCTCCTCATCAAAAGGATTTTGGAGTACTCTTGACCCTAGGTATCAATATTAAGCTATTGTGAAACATTCACCTCATTCCAGGTCCCTGTGCCTAATGACCTTAAAATTCATGTACTATTGTCAATGTTTTATTACCATAAACTATTTACCTTTTTCCACATTAAAATACCTTAAAATACTTGGATTGGAGGCACAAAACTTCTTAGTTTGAAGAGCTAGAAAGTCTTCCATAAGTAAATAACAATTCTCCAATTTCAAAAATCACCATCTTAAGAGTTTAGGAAAAAATAGATAATAGATGAATGAGGGATAAATATCATGGGGCCCTATTTGTGGCCCTATTAAATTATCATCCATGCTTACTGGACCCCTCTCATTAAGCTATAAGTCATAGTAATAATTTTTCGGATATCCTTTCCTTGATAATGTGGTCACTAAGCATCAACTCAACCTTTAGTGTGTTTGAACCTTTCATGACTATTATGTTTTATATAAATCACACATCATTATTTTAGTAACTTGTGTAACCACAAACATTACATGTCCCTTTGAAAACGATGCATGGATTCATGAGACACATTTTTGACTATGCTTGTCTACCTCAAGTATTTGTATTTGAGCTACTTGACATCATCTAAATAGGTTATTTCACTTCCAAAAGGTATTATCAATCCATGTGAGACCTAAAATCACCATGGTGGAACACATCACCTTAGGGTGCTTCGGGTCATCATCAACATGATTTTCCCTTATTATCATCATGAACTGATCACTTTAGACCACTATTTAGAATCCATGTAACCAAAAACTTCAATAACATTTGACATTCTCAATGTTATGTCACCATGTATTGTACTCACTATAAAAAAATAAATGAGACACTCCACTTTGGAACATGTTGATTTCCCACACCACATGACTCAAAACCACATGGAAAAATGCCTGAGTTTCCCATTTAATATCTAAACTACTCTGGGGTTCTAGAACCCTTCATGGATAGTCTTTTTATCCATACCCCATGTTATCACCCACTAATTTGAGTCTCCAAATATCATTAAAGGACCTCTAATAATACATAGTATCCACTTTACATGACCATTCATTTAATCCCTATGATCTCATGAATTAGGTCTTTGACCTAACTACTAATTCGATCACCTTCATATAGGAAAGTAACTCTGATACTCATGATCCCCAATAATTCCATGAACATAATCAGCACCAAATGGTGTTTTGGTCCATCCCTAGTATGTCTTCACCCTTCCATGTTCATTGACTCAAACCTTTTCCTTATGAATTAAAGAAACCATATTCCCACAATATAATTGGACTCGACATCCAAAAAATTTTATCATCCACCAATGCTATCTAAAAAGATATCCATTTCCCTTGTAAAATAGTGGGGGAACCTCAGTTTCACCATTAAAGTGATGCATAATGTATTTGACCTAAAAACAAGAGGAATCTATTCCTTATAAGAAATGAACAACAATCCTTGTGATCCCCAACAACACCATGGTGGAACTCTACACCATAGGGTATTTTGGGTCATCCTGATATGTCTACCCTATTCCATATTCATTAATCAAGTTCTAGAAACAAGACATTAAACTGGAATGTATTTGATGTCATAATCAAATTACTTTAAACTATATAGAATAGTTATATCATTGCCACATGATGTTAATCATTACGGTATATTGCATTATAACATGATGTTAAAGTTAATGGAATATAAAATCACCACAGGATGTCAGCCGACACAAAATATTATCATATCACATTACTTTATACTGCACATCAGATTCCCTTACAGTATAAAATAAAAATGAATGAAGATAATAACTTCATGTATGGTGTATTATCAGTAGTAGAATGTCTGTGAAAGAAGACTCTAATCTACCTATAATAGAAGTTCCAACTTAGAAGTACCTAAACTAATTAAAGTTATTTTTTAATTTAAAAGACCATAAAATATCCAACTGAAGGAGACACAATGCTCTCCAATTTGAAAACAAAAAATGAATCCAAGGAAAAAGTTATGTCTCTACTCACTGGGAATGAACAATGGATTCCCTATAGAATGTTGAGAAATTATAAAATGTTAAAGGCACAAAACTTTTCCGAATAATAACCCATAAGATGGAAACTACGAAAAAAGATGTGTTCATTCCTGATAATCCTTTTCCTATATGAATCTAACACATAAATAATGGTAGTGCAAACTAAAAATATATAAAACATGTTGGGATCATATTTTTTCTATATAAAAATCATGATAAACTATCTATGTACCCATACATCAAAAAAATATAGATAATATACCTATGAAAATTATATTTTAGCGAACTTATACAAGTAAATCAGGTGATATCAAGACAACTGGAGAAAGTAAATCAATGAAAAATCTCATGTTGGTTGGATTTTGTGAGAATTTATGTTGATTTTTTTGTTTTTTAATCATTAAAATATAAGTGTTCATGTTTACTTGACATTATCAAAGGGTCGGTATCATTTAATATCTATGAACATCAGATCAGTGAAATGTCTTGTATATCCTGAATAAAAAAATTCTATACAATGACAAATAAGGTTTAGAATATTTTTTCATTAATATAGTTAAAATGGAGGAATCATCATATTGTGGAGCCTTCCCAATGATATAATTATAGAACATTACAATCCCCTTTCTATGTATGGGTTAGATCTATGTAAGGACATTCATCATAGAGTTATTCATCCATAAAACTATATTCCCTATGCATGACCTTGATCTGTAATGGAGTATTTTAACCTTAAAAAATGTACGACCTTGATTACCTTTTTATTGGGATGCATATTTATTACTAGGCCTGTTATCGTGGATATAGATATATAAATACCTTTTCATAAGAATCCGTCTTCCATCATGGAACGCATACCTACTATCCAATTTAGATATTCCAATCCTCAAGAGGAATTCATCAATGAGGGAAAACCTAATTATAGGAATTTATTACTTTTACTAGTAGTATAGAGGATATAATTTATTGAAACTAATATCCCATGAGTCAATATCATCTATCTTTAGTGATTAGAGGTCCATAACATGTTCAATAACTAGAAAAGTGATCTACGATTACCATATAATCTAATTATTTTTATTCCAAATGAATCTAATTTTAAATGTGGTTGGGGGAGGGGGTCATTTTATTGGCACCCATAATTGTGTACTAGGTACTTTTCCATCAGTTATTTGAAAAGTGTGAATCACATGGAAACAGAATCCATATTTTTCAATGATTTGGAAATTTGGATCTATGTATTTTAAGGATCATTACCAAAAAATAGATGTCCTATCCATCCCAAGAACATAGAGGTATTTCCGCAACCATGCCTAAAGAACTAGCATGGAAAACTAGAATAGGCGACGTAATTGGGTGATGTTTACCCACACACAAGAGGATTAGAGATGCATCATAAGGAAAAAACATGAAAAAAAGAGTGGTTCATCATGGGTTGGTGTTTCCTATAGTCAGAAGTGGACCTCAGTACTTACAATTGGTGGATGATGAATCCGTGTCAATTTCTTAATCTCTATCTATCCAATCACAAAACTGACATGGAATATATTGAGACACATACACTATTCCTTCATATAAAATTTATATATATGCTTAACTACCCAATAAAAATGATTGGATATGTACCGTCACAACCCCATTCCATCTTCAACCTTTTCTCATCCCCCATGTATTCCAACACTACTGGTTCATGTCCGAGACACAGGACTTTATCTCTATCACTTGATATAATCTATGAAAACCATAAATGAAAACGGATCCAAGATTCTATGGAACCCCCAACTATCCATATCTATTGATGAAATTTTGCATTGAAGGGGATTTTTCAAAGGAATAACACATTATTCACATAAATATATAACATGAAGCATTATTGATCATGAACATAACATATCTCTAATGCCTCACATGAATGATAAAAGTATCATGTGATAATATATTATTCTCAAGAGATCTATTCTTACAACATGATACGTCTTATAAAAAATAATTTATTTTTTCTTCTCAAGGGATCTTCTCCATTGAATTTTTTAAAACAACCATTAAAATTTTGTCAATCCTATTGTAAGGTGATCATAAAATCATATATAAACCCTAGTGTTAAGGTAAGCCTCCATGAAGATCATGTAGACATGAAATTCCACTAGGATTGTTCATGGATGAGATCAGATTGTGACACATGTAGTTCATGATGATCATCCTGGGAGGATTTAGCACTTATGAGTATGAAAAATATAAAGTACAAGAATCGCATGCTTGAATTTCTAGTGAATGCATGAAAAAAAAGTCATACAGTCAGGACTAACCAATGAGGAGAATACCCCATGTGGTTACATGATCAAACAAATTATTAAATGAGTAATGATACCTCAAGAATCACTTGAACTAAACTCTTGTCCATCGTTAATTCATTTAGTGATTCCATGCACGTTGTTATACATAGTTTATAAGAATGTAAATATCGTATACATGGGGAGATTATCCACTAAAAAATAGAAGATAATACAATTTTCATGTATGGATAGGATCATTTCGCAGTTCAACTTCATCAACCAAAAAAATTCCAAGTGATTGGAATTTTTGGTAGTGAAAGAAGAAAATAACTATGCCCACATTCCAAGGTGAGTGATCATGTATCTTGGATGATATCCATGTGAACAAGACACTACAATCTCTATATGAATTAAATATTAAGTCAACCCAAAAAAAACATAACATGTAGTTAATAGGTTGCAGATATCACCACCATGTGAATATTCAGTGCAAGATTGAAATCTAATATACAGATAGTGAGTTTCAATAATATCCCATGAATTAAGAAACTCCATAAGAAATAGAATAAATTCCCAATTCTGATGGCATGATGATGTAAATTCCCCATTAGGTTTCACGATCAAAAATGAATAATGCTGATAGTTTTAGTGGTTTATAAAAATATCTTAACGCAACATAATCTATTGATTAGAGGTTGGGTATGTCCATGTGATATGCGCCAGAATGAATTTATCAGACATTCCACCATTCTATGATTTGTAAAGGTAGTGAAATGATTTGTTTATATATACTGAAGGAAGATAATGATTTCGAGGTGGATGTTATTCTGAAGGGATATATATACCATTCTTGAAAAAAAACCATTGGAAGTCCCCATTAGAATTATGAAAGTAAGGTTTTGATATATTTCTTCCTTACTATCATATGAAGAGATGTTCCACTATGTAATCTATTATGTGAAAGGTTACGGTACCACATAACCCATCATTTGAAATTTAATTGTTACACTCACATGAAGAGATGATATATTATGTAATCCATCATAAGGAAGGATACAACACACTGTAAACTATCATTCAAAGGAATATTACACCAAAAGTGTTTCAGTCTCATGAAAAGTTAGGACTAATATCTGACATATAAACATTGTCATGCGGACACCAATGCCTATTCATATAATGGGGTTACCTTCATTAATATAGAGACCAAATTACTATATACATTATTTTGTGATGAACTATGGATACAGAGTAAAAATTTGGATATGGTCAATCCATTAATAATTTATTAGACACATCATTAAAGATGATCATGAATAACATTAAATACTCAAATGCACCATATAAATCAGAAAAAAGTCTATACCGTACACATGAAATATTCTTGTGTGAATGAAAAACTCTACATTACACTTGATATCATCATAAAAATAGAATAAATATTCCATGTATGTTTGTTGTGGTAATGGGGAGTGAAATAATAGTGATACACTTTCTCGTCTACTCCATCAGTCAATCTCATAACGATTTGAATGTTGTGAAATTTCCTCATCCAAACCATTGGCTATGTAACACAAACATGTTTCTTGTGATGCAGTCATGAAATTTCTTGAAATAGGTAGACTTTCACCATTATTTATGAACCTCTTTTGACCATGAAAATATCATATCATGAATCATTAATGCAGACAAGGGTGTTGACATACTCATATACTTTAGACATGAACCCATGATCATGAAACACCAGTCTAGTCATGTGGAACATCATCCTTGACATTTGAGATCCTAGAAATTTGTCCCATACAAGAACAACATACATTCAAATCAAACCATTGGTATGGATACGATTCATGAGGTTTGAGATGTTTTCCATATAACCTTCGACCATACAGCTTGGATAGCCCTCCTTTAATATGTGATAACCTCATATGTCATTGATCATGTAATAATTTTTTATACGATCATAAGACTTGTTGAAAATCCTAAATTTCCCCATTATATCCATTGAAAAAAGGGGTGACTATCCACGATAATTCTCACATTTCATTGTAAGATTCATTAATTATCATGTAATTAACCATAGACAGGAAGGGTGGTTTTTAATGACAATTTCTACACATTTTCGAAATATCCATCACTAATCATGAAACTTTCAATAAGATAGCATATATATTTTCATGATTATGCTTTCATGTTTTCATAAGATCCATCACTCATCCTAAGACACGCTATATACAAGTAATGTGATATCCATAATGATGTTGAAACAATGTCACAAGATCTATAACCTATCAAGAGGTTCCCCATGAACAAGAAGTGAGAATCCCATGATTATTCTCATACACCATAGGAAGATCCATCACAGATCTTGTGAGGAACCACAAACAATAAGGATGACTTCCCATGAAACTGATCACATTATATCATTATATCCATTATTAATCATTCGATTCCATGATGGGAAACCAGTTGTAAAAGGTCGATATCCCATTATAAAATTTATATATAAATTTTGAGGAAATAAAAAAGATTCATATAGTCTCTATTGTTCATGTAAAGTGGATATGAACCATGTGTGATCATCATTGGTCACATGAAGGCCCTCCATCAAGCCATCTTGATCTCATGAAGGGCCCTAAGAAGGTCTCTTTGATTATGTGATAACCTCTTCTGTAGGCATCTTGGTCTCAGAAGGACTCACAGTCATGTTGGCCAAACCATGTAAAGTCTATTTGACATGTAGAAATAGTTATGAGAAATCCCAATGATCTAATAAGGTCTAATAAATATGTAGATGGTTGGAAAATATCATGGTCACTGTCATCATTCAACATTATGGATGAACCATGACTGGATCAAGTGAATAACTTGATAAAAAATACATCAACTGGCTCTAGATCATATTTTTGTGATAATTTATGTTTGAGGTGGTGTATAAATGAGATCATGGGTCCTTTAAATTCCTCCCCCCCAGAAAAACACACATTGATAGATGAAAATGAGAGTTCATGAGAAGACTTCTTGAAGTGATAAGTCATAAGATTGTAAAGGTATTACTCTAGGTGAAATATATGGAGTAAAAAAGGGATAAAACAACACAAATATGTTCATTATGTTATCACTATATGTTTTTTATTTCTCTAAAAACAGTGTTCTAGTTTTATGAATAACTACTTCTTGGAAGTTTCCATTGGATTTATTCATGGAACTAGAAACTTCCAACAATTATTTATCTACAGGGGTCCTTCCTTACAAAGCTATAAATTCGTTATGTTTGAACAAAACAATACTTAGGAACATACATTGTTTGAGATGATGGGGGGTCAGACTCATCACACACTTTTGTGGGAAAATTATTTTATACTTCGGGACTCTTTTTATAAATTTTATATATTTTCATGAATCCTTATTAATTAACTAGGTATAAAATAACTTTCCCTTGGATTCTGCAATCACTTACTAACATGTGTAAAAATTAGAATCATCATTATGTATTTAAGGTTCTCCATTTATGGAGATATTCGTATGCATTTGAGGTTCTCTATCAGTGATATCCTCTAATATACTATTTCAAGAATCTTTTAATCATCATTATCATGATACTGGTTTTTATTCCACTCATAGTGGAACTCTAGAATTTATTTTCATCCAAGGAGGTGAAGGGTTGTTTTGATATTGGGATCATACCCCAAAATTGGCTACCTATGTATCCTTGTGAAAGGAATCACAACCCTTGTTGTCCCGTTCCACTTAATGAGATTAATCATACATTTTAAGGTCATATGATAAGGACCAAACCATACAATTTAATTTCATGTGGTAAGGAAATATAAGCAAAATGTTCTTAGTCAATGTTTGGTGTGTGGAATATGCTGAAACATCCCAAAGAACTTGGTAATGATATGGGTTTCCTAGTTAGATTATTCCCAATTTTGAATATGGCCCAAGGAGAACAAGATTGATTTGAAATGATAGGTTTGAAACTCAATGAGGCTCCCTACATATCCCATGTGTATGGGAATAAATTCCAACATAGTTTGATGAGTCTCATAGAAGAGTATAGTCCTTTTAGAGAAATGATTTGGATTACATCCTAAAAAGGATGCCTTGATGATTTGGGGGGTTTAATTTGGGGCTTATTCCTAATGAGGATGTCCGAACTAAGAGAACTAGGGTTGGATTCTTGAATAAAATGTACAATGATCTCCGACCCTTAGAGGGATTCATATGGATCCTTGTTTGAACAAGAATCAGAGTTCCCATAGTTCCATCAATGATTGTTTTTGGGAAAATGTTGTATTCATCACGAATCACTAAACCCACATGAGTCATGCTCGATGTGAAAAACAATAGGATGTGAAAGATTCAACAAAGACACTCACTTTTCATCCTCTGCTGATGGAGGAGGCCTAGCCTATGGTGGCAATGGTGGATGAGGGAATGGAGACATTGGAAGAGGGAGATGCGATGAGTCATCCCTCTATTATCATTACATTGGACAAGATTCCAATGAAAGGAAGAAGGGATGAAGGTTAGGGGATTACAACATGATGGATGAATATGGTGAAGAAGCTCAATAATAGAGGGAAAGGGTAATAGAAGTCCTTGTACCCATCTTCCATTTGGTCTTTTCCACCAAAGAAGATAGGAGGAGTAATGATGCTACCTCATGCAAGAAAATCTAGTGGCTTATGCTAGGATGGTTGCCTTAAAATTTATCCTGGTAGGGTATAGAGACTTCTTCTTTGTTAAAAAGGAAAGAAAGTAGGTGTCAACCATACCTTCCTTTCCAAATACCTAATGATTGAGTTCATCTCTTTTGAGAAGGGAGAGTTCAGGACCTAAACCCTCCTTTAATCTGAGAACTTCCCAACATTGTTCCTGGGAGAAAGGTCCATGTGACTATGGATATACAAACCCACAGAAACACTATGAATCCTAACACCATTATGAAAAAATTGTAGGAAACCTATTACTATGGATATACAATCCATGATATGAGACACTTATGCATCTTTACCAAAGGTTTGATATGATAGTAGGTTTTGGTGGAGGTATCGAAAGAATCCCTTTCAGAAAACGAAGAAAAGGAAGAATAAGCCTTTACAGGAATAGATTTGAGGAAGGATTGATGGAATATAAACTAAAGAGAGTAAGTGAATCAAAGAGGGGAACCCAAGTCGAGAAGGGAACACAATTATTGTGGCACAAGATTACTTGGGCGACCTGATATTCTGTTAAGCGATGAAAAAACTTAATTGTAATACTTAGGTGAGACTTGGATCAAACCTTCAAGAGTTTTCCCATGTGGTCCCAGAAGTGGGGCACTCAAGTTACTATGAATGGAATATGTGGCGCTTATGTGTTTCGGATTTTGGGAGGTTTGTCTCATTAGGTGCACAAGTGTTTTGGTTTTCAAACACTAAAAGGAATTATTTCCAATTTCCCTCCTTTAAATCCCCATCTCAATGTGTTGAATAACTATCTAGAATGTTTTGGAAGACATGGGTGAAGCACTAGGGTGAACATGGTAGAAATTGAGCTTTAGGGAAATTCGCCCGTGCAAATAAAGGCCCCAAGGGTCTATTTATAGGAAAAAATAGGACACTGGGTGAAAGGAGTTTGGGTGTGCAAGTGACATTCCAGCCAACTTTGTGGAACGAATGTGGCTACACGCCAGATGGGTGGCACCCAAGTATACTTGCGCATCATTGGTGATTTGGCTAGACTAGGGTGAAACTTTGAGGACATATCCAAAATTATTACTTAAATCCGCTCCATCAAGGGGGCGCACAGGTGTTTTCACGTAGGTATATTGGGAACCACTTTGGGGGCTTAGTGAAAATAATCAATCCATACTGCAAGGACTGCACTCACACCCCCTACATGGGATCACAACTGGGCTTCGATCTTATCCCTTCAGTTTGGGGCCTTCTCTACTGTCATTGACCCCCATGAAATTTGCAGAGTCATGCCGTGAACTTTTGGATAATTCTTGAGGACACATGGTAGAAAAGTGCATGGAAGAAATTTCTTGCTGTCAACAAAATTCCCCCCTTATAATTGGATTCTTTCATAATGAAAAGAATTTTATTTTACAGAAAATATATAGAAATTTTACGCATTCTAACATCATTTGGTTAGATTTGGAGCTATGTCACGGTTAGAAGGATGATATAATTTTATCATAATCCATGGGGCCTAGAGAGAATAGTTTGATTTTTATTAGGGTTATATAGAAAACCCTACAATCCTTGTATCTTTTGACTTTTTATTTCTCAACAATACCAAAATCATAAAAAATTGTATGTTTAATGAGCTATGACCTAAATTTTTTTCAAAGTTCCCTTTGTGGGTTCTCAATCTAGTGAGTACCATGTCTCTTATTGTCAGTAGTTTAAAGTCATGCATGTTAGACTATAAAGGGAAAATGTTTAAGGTCATAATAGCTTTGACCATAAATTTTGAAATTAAATCCCATACAAGGATTAATAACTATGAATTTATTTATTATTCTTTATATATTTCCAATGGGAATATTGAGCCATAATTTTTATGGTCACCAAATTTAAAACTTGTATCAACATAAGGGGAGTCTCCTCCAAGAATGAAATTATCATTATTTGAAAAAGTAAATACGAGAGTTGTGTTATGCGGGGCCAACTATGGAATATGCTACATAGACAAATAGTGGTATCTTTTGGCTGACAAGCCCGTTACATAGGAAACTTATTCAGGGCCACCCAAGGGAACGTACTGCATAGTCAAGAAAAAGCGCTATCAAAAATTCGACATTTTTTTGTTGAGAACAAAGGGGAAAAATAAGATTAGGGTTACTTAAGAATATAGTGGGTGGTCTTTTAAAGGAAAGGAATTTTAATAATGAAATAGTTGTTTTATACTGACATATGTCATTAATAAGAAATCCACATCTATAAAAATTTTGTGAACGAAGAATGGTTAAAATTTATCAGAAATGGGGTTTTTTGATATTAAACTGTGCAGTTTTAAGTCATAGAGTGAGGAAACTATACTGTTCATTTTTAAGTCATGTAGTGAGGACATTGTACTGTGTAGTTTTTAGTCATGCAGGGAGGAAATTGTGTGGAATTTAATTTATAGTCTTTAGCTTCAACCAAAGGAATGAGACTCTCTCAATGTTCTGGATAATTTGTTTGGAAACATACTACCATATCCAGGTATGGAAGGGATAATTTTAAACTATGATTTTGGAATTTCTATATTTGAAGAATGATATAGAAAAATGGCTAAAGGCATTAGAAGAAGTATTTTCCAAGAACGAAGTTACCATTATTTGAAAAATCTGTTATGGGGGATGTATTATGTAGGACCAACTGGGGAATATGTTGTATACCTAAATAGTGGAATCTTTTGACTGACAAGCCTATTATATGGGAAACTTTCCTACTAGGCCACCAAAGGGCATGTGCTGCATAGTCAAGAAAATGAGTTCTTATGATTTTTTGACACTATATATAAAAAATAGGAAGAATATTTATGGAGATTTAGATTTTCTGAAGCATAGAGCTTGGTTTATGAAGAAAGGTACCTGAATATGGAAAGGTTATTTTCAACCAATGTTTCAAAAGATTCAGAGGAATAAGACTTCTATGAAGGTCTAACCCAAACATAAGAGGTATGATGTGTTTATTTTAAGGTCATACAACTTGGAATAGAAATGGAAATAGTATACGATATGTGGCCAAGTGATTCCAAGGTTATTTTATATTGCATTAAAAACCTAAATAAGGAAATGTGTAAACCGTAGTCTTGAAGAAATTCGGATCAAGTGAAAGATAATAGGAAAAATATACCTAAATAACTGTTTTAGAATACAGATTCTTGTTCATTGTCATCAATGTTTGAATAGGGCTAAGATACTATTACCAAGAAAGAAATTACTATAATTTGAAAAACTCGTTATAGGGACTGTATTATGCAGGGCCAACTAGGGAATATGCTGCAAATCGAAATAGTGGAATCTTTTGACTGAGAGGCATATTATGTAAGAAACATAAGAAAGGCCACCTAACAGAACATGTTGTATAGTTAATAAAAATAGATCTCAGTTATTAGAAACTATGTCACTAGTAACTGTAAGAAATATTACGAAGATCTATAAATATTCAAGATTAACTATTGGAAATAAACAAGGGACTTATGCTCAATGCACATAATAAATATTTGAATAAATATTGGAAATTAGTTTAAAATCCTTTACATAGATCTAACTCAAATTTAAAAAAAAATATTTTCTTTGTCTAATTTCAATTGACATTCTACTGTGTATTTTTATGTCATGTAGTGAGGTCATTATACTATACAGTTTTAGGTCTTACAGTGCGGACATTATACTATAAAGTTTTAAGTCATGAAGTGAGTACATTTATTGTGCAATAATAAATTGGGGCACCTTATTTATATAAATAATACATTCACTCAATTTTTAATCCCACTTGAGTTATGCTCGGTGTGAGAAACAAGGAGTAGTAGGGGTTTATTCTATAACACAAAGGTGAAACAAGTGAAGAATAAGGGTGATATATTTCCATGCATTTTAACGTCATGTGGCAAAGATAGATATGAAATTATGTGAAAATTAATATATATTGTAATTGGACTAAGGTATAAAACCCAAGATTAACTATGTGTCTTTCTGGGAGAATTAATCAAGCCTATTTAGTTATTAAAACATTACTTATGTAGGTTTGACTCTTATATAACTAATAAAAGGGTTTTTGTTTTTTTATTTATGATTGGGCCCAATACTGGAGATCTAGGCATTACTATTTATCTTATATTGATGAGAATAAAGTCATACATAGTTCTTTAAACCATCATTTCCCCCTCCAATCGAGTTTGACATGGGAGAAAAGGGCTTTAACACATTCTAGAAGAAAGATTAAATTAATGAAACAAGATAGTATGAAAATCAAATCATGTATCTTAAAAGAGAAATTTGTATAGATCTAGTTCATATATAGGTGAAGAAAAAAGGAAATAAAAAATTTGTGGTTTTGTCTAGGCCCAATATTGGAGATCCATGCATCTCTATGTATCTCAAATAGATGAGAATCATGCCACACATAGTTCTAGAAACAATGTCCCTATGCCGATCTGACTCAGACATAGGGAAGAGAGAGAATCATGTTATACTAATAAGTAGAAATGATGTCCATGATGCTTGCTTATAGTAGCTCCTAACATGAAATTGAGAAGACATTAACCATACAGTTAAATGTCATTTAACGAGGACAAATTGTGTCATGCAGTTTAAAGTCATGAAAATAGGAAAAACATTCTACACATTTTAATGTCATTTAACATGGACACTTATGGTTGTTATGTAGTTTAATGTATTTCAATTAGAACTTTGTACTATGTAGTTTTTTTTCTTATTGTAAGGATGTGGGGGTTTGCAATTTTCTGTCTTGTAGTAAGGATGATGTGAGCAACTACACAAAATATTTCTTCTAGAATCTCACATTGATTGGGGTTTTAATATGTTCTCTATCCATTGAGAATATGGGATAAGCTCTATATCAGTAGATCTTATGTATGGAATAAGTTCCATCCCACTTCTTCTCAAGAATTGGAGGTTTCTTTCCTTGTATCCATGGAGTCCTGAGGATAAATACCAATTCTCCTATAAGAAATGAATGGGGGAAAACGTTTTTGTTAAAATCCCGTGCTATTTTGTTATGATAGATTTATAACTGATACAAAGTATTAAATATTTTAACATCTAATCATTCCATCTCATTAAAACATTTTTGAGACCTCTCATCTGTAAAAAATTGATCACATATTTTTACTCTAAGTGAATGAAATAGCATTTAAATTAAAAAAACTACTTCTGTTCTGTATACCATTGAATAAGGAGTTCTCTCGGTGGTAGTATGGGTAGTACTCTGATAATCCCATAATTCATTCAAAATTTTATCAAGACATGATTTCTTTTCTTTATCCACCATCTTCTAGAGTATATTTGACGGGGTTTTATTGAATCCCTCTATTTTTCCATTGGCCACTTAATGATAGCGAGATGAATTGTTGGATTTCATATTATGTTCCTGATCTATCTTTTTTACCTTGGTAGAACAAAAAATGGTGCCATTGTCAATCAAAATAGTATGAGGTACACCAAATCTAGTGATGATAATAGTTTTATCAAAACTAACTATTCTTTTTTTCTCTAAATTCATAGACATGTATTACCTCAGCCCATTTGGAGAAGAAGTTAGTAGTAGTAAGAATATACATCAACTGCTTAGCTCTAGCTTGCGAAAATGGTCCGACTATATCCATTCCCCATGTGTAAAATGGCTAGAAGTATTTATATGTTTGTATAATCTCTAGGGGTTGATGAATGAAGTTGTCATAAACATTGAAATAAAGACATATCCTTGTGAAATATCTAAAATCCTATGTCATTGAAGGACAAAAGTATCTGTGCTTTCAGATCGGACCATAGAGTCTGTGCCCATACTGATGGGAACTACAAGCCCCTGAATGCACTTCATTCATGATAGCTTTAGTTTCTTCTCCATCAGTACATTTGTGGAGGATTACCTTAAAGCCTTGATTTTAAAGCATCTTTTGATGTTCAGGACTACCGGAAATAGAAATATTGGCTACCCATCGTCAGATCTTCTCTTTTTCATTCCTATCTGGTAAAATTAACCCATTTGATGGTATTCCATAATGAGTGTTCTCCATCCTATGGTTTGACCATATGTCTTAGAAATAGGGCTAGTCTAATTAATTTCCTCCATTCATGGATGAATGAATGGTGATACCATACAACACTAGGATATGATAATGATTGTCTCATCCCAATTTGGATCTTCTAGAGCTGTAGCTGCATTAGCCAGTGCATCATATTGGGATTTTTGTGATCAAGGGACATAAGAAAATATCAGGTCTGAGGGAAATTCAGCCATTAACCCTTTGACATAATAATGCAAAGGGATTAACACTTCTTTTCTGATAGAATATTCCCCATTGATTTTATTGATTACTAATTCTGAATCACCAATCACTTTTAAGATATTCACTTGTACCTGATGGTCCAATTGTAAACCTTTGATAAGGGCTTGATATTCTTCCTCATTGTTTGTAGTACCATCTGACAACAGGAAGGAGTAATGAAACACTTCCATTTTTGGGGAAATAATGAAAATTCCTCACCCAACTTGTAGAGTTTAGTGTTTTCCATTATCTTACCTATTGGCCTTATGGAAACGCCATCAAAGTGCATATCCCATGTTTGGGAATTATCCTAAATAAAGAAGACCTCTTTATCAAGAATTTCAATTTTTAATAATGTATCTTCCCCATATGGATGTTCATCAAGGAATTAAACCAGATCTTAGCCTTTAATTTCCTTATGTGACACAAACTGGATATAAAAGTATTGCAGAATAACCGCCCACTATTCTAGAAACCCTGTAAGCATAGGACAACTGTAGATAAATTTGATTGGGTTATTAAGAGACACTAATTGGACCTCATGATGTTTCTGGTAGTTCCAGAATTTATGAACTATAATGATTAATGCCAGAAAGAACTTTTCAATATTTGAATACCAGTTTTATGCATCAATCATTATTTAACTAAGATAGTAAATGATGTTCTCACTCCCAAAACCATTCTTTTGGGTAAGTTAGGAACCTAGTGATTTCTCTAAAGATGTCACATAGAAAATAAGTGATCTTCCTTCAGAATTTGGCATTAATATTAGTAGACTCAAGAGATATTTCTTGAGGGTATCAAATGATTTTTTGCAGTCTTCATTCCATTTATAGGTGACTCAATTCAATATTAATCTGGTAACGGGAAAACAATTGCCTTCCAAATTGGCAATAATGCACCGAATATAGGAAAAATATCCTTGGAGTTCTCTTAATTAATTCAAATTTCATGGAGGTGACATACCAAGGGTTGATTTTGTTTTATTAGGATAAACTTCAACACCATGATGGAGAAAAATGAAGTCAAGGAACTTTCCTGAGGTTACCCTGAAGGCACATTTCAAGGGGTTCATCAACAAACTATGTTGTTGAATTTTATTGAATGTGAGATCCATATCATCCAAATAATTGGAACGTTGTCTATATTTGACCACCAAATAATCCACATAAAATTCAAAAAAAATTCTTAAAAAATGTTTTGAGGATATGGTGCATGGCACATTGATATATAGTACCTGAAATCTTTAAGCCAAAGGAAATTACACGATAGAAAAACACACCTTGAGGGGTAATGAAGGCTGTATATTCTTTATTCATTGGAAAATATAGATTTGATTATACCCAGAGTATACATCCATGATGGAAATAGCTTCATAGACAACTGTTTCATCAATTAAAAGGTCTGTAATCAGAACTGGAAAATCATATTTACGACGATTCTGGTTAAGATCTTTGAAATCAATGAAAACTTTGATTTTCCCATTCCTAATTTTCACCGGGACAATGATGACTATCTATTTGGGATATTGAACGTCCCCAAAAATGTTATCCATTATAATCTCATCATATTCAGCTTCAATTTTAGATGAATGAGTTGGGTGTGTTCTTCTTGCTTCCTGCTTGAATCTGTGATGTTCTTCTTGAAAACCCAAATGGTGAGTGGATACCTCAGAATTAAGACCTATAATTTTTGTATAATTCCATGAAAATATATCTCTATCTTTCTTTAGAAATGAAGTATACACATCTTGTTTTTCATAAGTCACAACCAAACAAATTATATTGTGGCGTTGATATTCTTTTGTACCTAGATTTACTTCTCTGAGCTCATCCATAGTGGTAGAGAAAACTTCCTCAAATGTTGGAGGAGAATCCTTGATATCTTCCTCTTCTTCTTCCATTTGTGTTACCTATTCTATTTCTAGTCGCATAGTAGATGATGATGCAAAACATCTAGAGTTTGGGGAGTCATTATTTGAACATCCTGAGGAAGAGGCAACTCTATCTGACCCTACTAACAATGAAGGATCTTCATGTGGTTGTAAAGAGGAGAGGATGGATTGGGAATAAACATCTTTATCTTCTTGTATAATTTCTAAAAATTCTTCTACTCTGATTGAAAAATTAGAGGCTCACTATAGTTCAGTAGATGATATGAAGACATCTTTATTTATGATTCCATCACTACTTAGTGAATCAACAATTTATCCCAAGATATCAGGCTGAGTTGTCACAATTTAAATTATGGAAGTTATTGGATGAGGTAATAGATTTGGTTTTACCCTTTAAAGTTGATTTATGGGTAGCACATACTCTATAATAAAATGCAACAATGGGTTTTTAGGGATCTTTTCCAGTATATTCAGAGCATTAACTCTGGTTATTTCATTTACCATAGACCTCATTCATTTTTTCTGCTAAAACTTTACATCAATGTATTGAGATTCACACGTTTTTAATAGAGCCTTGACACCATGAAATGTCCCGATTTGACCATTTAAACAACAATTAAAACATTGGTTGTATGAAAAAGGTATCGCCTCATGTTGATGTAGCCATTTCCTTCCAAGAAGAATGTTAAAGGTTGTGTCTTGATGAACAACCATGAAATATGAATTAGACACTAGATCTCCAAATTGATCTATGAGTGTAATCACACCAATATTTTCTTGATCATTCTTGTCATATCATTGCAAAATTAATGTAGAAGGGGATAATTCAGATTCAGTTAGGCCCAATTGATAATGTCAACGGATAGGAATGAGGCTGAATCTAGAGACATTATCAATGAAGGATTGTTAGATGTTTATGTCATTGACCTTTAGAGATAAATACAAGGGTATGATATGTCCATATACAACATCATCTTCATCTTAACCTACATAAGATATGATTCAATGAAATTCTTCAAGATGAATCTCTATACAGTAAAACTCAACAACATCATCTTTTATTTCAAACTCTTGAGGACATGAAAAAACTAGAATAAGTGCTTCTCGAAGATCATTTGACAGATTCACATCATCTAGAATTGATAACTTGTCTAGTACTTAGGCCTGTTGTTTTAAAACATCATACTTTTGATCAAGAGGTCTACATTTCCGAGCATGAAAATGAAGTTTTTTTGGTGTATTGTAAGTTGATACTTCTTATGTAGATGCACCCTATGCGGGAGAAGAAGATAGAAATACTCTTGGCTTTGGTAAATTACACTGACTAGGTCTATCTACTTGCTGAGCAGAAAATGGTGTTACTTATAATCAGTCCTCCAAAATAATTATGTCATAACTGAACTTGTCTTTCATGGAAGAAACTCCTTACTCTTGTTGAGCCCGATGAAGGGATCTTCCATGAGTTTCTTACATATGAATGGTTCTAAAAAGGGTATAATTAAAATGGTGGTATCTAGAATCCCATGTATTCCCCTATATCCTCGACCTTGCTCTCTTCCTCTGGTTCCCCAGTTAGGAAAAAGGAACTATGGCTCATTAAAATGAGAATCACCATTGGCATAAGAATATGTTTAAGTGTATAATGTTGATATAACCAAAGATCAATTATTCATCTGATGAAGAATCTTCCTTACATGTTTGTTCTGGTTGTGCCATTAGGTAGGGCGTTTCCTGTACTTTTGAAGCAGATGTCATGAACTCTACCAGGGTCGAGGACAAATTTGGCCTTGGAATTAGATCATATTCTTCTGAATTCTCATTTTCCTTCTGATCACCTCATTTATTTGAGAATATACCTTTTGATTAAGGTGGTTTTACTATGGCATAAGTGGAGGAAGATAGAATCGGTTTTTCCAATTGTTTTCAAAAAATGGCACGAGTTCGGTTTATTGTTTTCCTGATCACCCAATCATTATATTTAGGCACATTTACACTTTTGACTTCTTTCCATTCACCTTCTTCCTCTGGATTAGTAGCAGCAACACATGCTACTAGAGATGAAAAACTTTTATGTTTCACTTGTTCAGAGTCTATAATATTTTTTAGGTGTTCATTTAATTCAAAACACTCTTGGATGGGATGACCCAACATTTGGTGAAAGGATATATATCTCAGAAGATCTTAATATACCACTTTGTTTGGTATCTTCAGCCTTGGGAAATGAACCAAATTATTTTTCAGAGTTGAGATGAAGTAATCGGGAACATGTTCATTTCATAAGGAATAATATTTTCTTAATAATTCATCACACTATATCATTTTTTGATCTCTTTGATCATCTTGACGAGACGATCATTGATTCTTATTCTATGGAGTAATATCCCTTTGATACAATGATGGTATTGATGTGGAAGTTTGTACATGTGCATTCTTGAGTGTAAGAGTACTAGCCTCTTCTTTCCATGTTCTGCATACCAGAGTTGATTGAATTACACAATTTTTCACCTTAGTACCTATAATATAATCTTATATATGTTGTGAAATAGAATTAAGGTCTCAAAACCCTCATGTGTATTTTACAGGGATCAGTGGTGTGTGTAAATCGTCACATTGATTTTCCACACAAATCGGAAGAAAATCTTCAAGAGGGAGTGTTAGATTAAGGAATATGTTAATCCTGTCAATCATGTATTGAAATGTTAAACTATTTTATTATCCCTTTTTTACAACTCTTACGATGAAAAACTATCTTCATTGGTATCATTGATCTAAATTGAAGAAGGAATTTTGGGTGAAGATCTTCCCATATAGTAATTGACCGAGATTGTAAACTTGTATACAAGACAAATGTTGGTCCCTATAGTGACTGAACAAAACACCTGAGCTTTACTATATCTTGTTATAGAGGATTTCCCATCATGGGATCAAAATGATAAATAAAATGTGTTAAGTGTTGTTTTGGATCTCTATAACCATTAATGATTGGGAATGTGGTATTCAGAAAATTTGGTGGGGGAGGAATCGGATCCACCCATTTAGGGTTATATTCCTTTTTCGGATGAATGAGTGCATGTCATTCCTTAATAGCTTCCAATCGAGTCATTAATGCCTCAATTGTGTTCATACGAACTTGTGGAATATCCGGATGAGCTGGAACCTGTGTAGGTACAACTACTAGAGCTTGATCTGGTGCAATGACTGAAAAAACCAATTGTAGTGGCGCTGGTATTTACCTTGGATAACCCATGGGAAGCTGCTTATCAGGATGTGTTTGATCCTGCCATGGTTTTTTAACCAATGGAGGGAATTCATTATCTTCATCAGTAGTTACTACAAATCCTCATTTCTGAGGAGCTCCTACAGGATGTGCAAGTTGAGGACCTTCCTGTGAAGTATGTTTAGCAGAAATGTTGCTTCGATGTAATTATGTATTAAGTCTTTTCAAATCCTTCATTTCCACTTCATATTATGAAAATAATTATTCAAGATAAAGAGATTGACCTTCTATAGTGGAAAAGTAAGATGCAATATGACTTTTACCATTCCCCTTGTTCAATTATTTTCATAGGGATGAGAGTTAGTTATTTGAATGCTTACCTTGATTTTGGGTAAGCCTCTGATTTTAGGTACGTACACCTTCTTAAATTTCCGTAGTGTGTACCATATTATGGATAATAACTTCATCTTCTGATTCCCTTGAACTAGGATCATTTTCTAGAGGATCTTATATACTAGTGTTAATGACATTTACTGACACATAATGCATTGATGGCATTCTATTAGTATCTTTCTAAGATTCTCTCCCTCTGTATCTTCCATGAGACTCTGATCTCCTACATGAAGGATTCTCAGGAGCAGTTTTATAGACAGTAACCAAAAGGGAATCCTAGAATATGATAGATGTGTGCTCCCATTGTGTCTTTCCCCCTAATTTTTAGAAAACTGAATTTCATTGAGGAGGGGATTATAGATGTGAAAAATCCCACATCCCTGCAAATTGGGGCTATTCAGAAACATCTTCTTCAAACTTCTGAAAATTGTTTAATGAATTTGAAGGTTGAATTAAATGAGACCCCATCCTTGATATCTAGGGTGATTTTTGAAAAACTATGGTTGAGATTTGTGAAACTAATCTACTGATTTTTTGAATTTGGGATAAGACATTTGGTTGGTGCATCATCCAAAAAACCACTCAAATCACCTGTTTCGGTAGATCACTGTGCTATTTCAGACATTTTCATTCCTTGATGGTTGAAATCCTCTAAGAAGGATGCCTACTCAAGATTCTTAGATTCTTGATGTAAATGTAACTCAACAACCTCGTTTCATTGGGAATGACTCTGATGAGATATGGTTGAGGCATGTTCTTGAGCGTACATTCGATTACCTAAAAAATATATTGATTATGGATGACCATGGGAAATAACATTTTATGAGACCACTTTTGGAGGACTTTGTTGATTCTAGAGTGTAGTGAAATGAAATGCTCCATGTGAACCACATCCTTTTATATGAACACCAAATGAGATGTCATAAACAAGTGGGAATATCCTTTTTAGAGCATTGAGGCATGCACACTGAAGGGTTCTCTGCTGTTTTTCAACATTTGGATGTTAGGAAACTGAGAGATATGCAAAGTCAATTTGGAGTTGAAACCCTTATATTACCTTTACATGGTTTTGATATTATTCATATTGTAATACTTTGGTTTTAAAATGATGAATAGTCTTTCATAAGTTGAGGTGGTTATCCTGAATACATACTTCTTCCACAAAATATGGAATTTTATATTGATAACTTTCCAAAGACTAGAACATGACTGGTATTTATTTTTTAGACAATTATTGTCTTATGTTTCACATATCATCATCATCTTTTAGTAGAGATCTATCCAATTGGTTTGACCAATGTGGATTCTGTATATTAGAAGACAAATGTTGCAAGGGTGGTTTGGAGATTAACAATTCCTAAAAGGTATCTTCTTGTTGAGAAAGTGATTCACCCGTCAATGACAAGGCATTAGACATTGTTAGGTCAGATTAACTATGACAATAACACAAGATGGGGATAAATTGTATCATTTAAAATTAACCCTCAATTATGTATTAAAAAATAGTAGAAATATCTTGAGATGTATATGTAACAGATAATATGCAGCAGATAGAACAAAAAAACAGGACAATACAATTTATCGTGGTTCGAGGCACGAATATCCCCTAGTCCACTCCACCAATCTCCCTCTCTGTGGGATTGATGAATTTTCCTAGTAAAGTCCTCTTATCATATCACCATTCCACAACCGAGTATAGGTATTTTTCACCCTTACAAAAAAAGGATTTATAAAATAGAGCCTTCTAGTTCATTACAACAGAGAACCGAAATCCACAGCATAGTGCGAGAAGCTGATACTCCACCGCAACTGAATAAGAGCAGTCAATACTCATGATAAAAGAGGTTTTCTTATAAAAAATCAAATTCCTCTCACAGTTGCAGTAAAACACACCTAATAAAAGATGGATCTTTGTATTAAAAATATAATAAACCTTGAATAATGTATGAAGAAATCCAGTTACACAATATATCTTTGAATCTTTAAGAACAGAAACAAAAATAGAGCTTCATATTCACAGAAATCAAAAGATAGATTTTTGATAACGATCACGTTCCTATGATGCTTAATTGCTGTAGAATTGAAAAAAAATCACTGATGATTGATTGATTTCATAAACCAGAGAGTAATCTGTCCTTTTTTTTACGAAAACTCAGAAGGATTTATAACGAGCAGAAACTTCACCACGATTTTTCCGATCCGAGAAAGAGTCCTAAGAAAAAGAAAAGATCAAATAAGATAAGTTGTAACTCCCCTTAAGAGTAGGAATGTAAATCACCACTTTAATTGGTTATTTGAATCGATCATAAAGTCATGCTGAAATAGTCTATAATGGGCTTTAAATCATCCTGATATTCTGTAGAGACCATTGCATGAATCTCTGATAATGACATAATTTTCAGATTCTCGGCATTGAAAAGTCAAACATAAGGTTTATTCAATAGAAGACAAAACAACAAACATATGGTAGATCATGAATGTAATATTGATGACACTTACGTGTTTCTTCTCAAACATAAGGTTGATCATCCTTACATTTCTATCAAAACATAGGGTTTAATACAAAAGTAATGTTCATGATCCATACGTTTTGTGATACAAACGTAAGGTTAATTATGAAGATAAGGTTCCTCAACCATAGTTTTATAATTTTTTCACATGTAGGGTCCATCCAAATGTAAGGTTTGAACCATATATTACATTCATTGATGAATAAAATGAACTATATTTTTAGCAAAATGACAAACGATGAATAGTGTTTCTAGAATACGCTTAAGAATGTTCTGCACACTTTAATGAATTACTTTCCAATAAATATGAATTATATAGAATATAAATTTCCTAAAATATACTCAAAATAAAATAATTAGAATAACAAACAAGGGTATTTGTGAACATCAAAATCATCATAAAATACAGGTTATTATTGAGACAACATAGGCCCAACAATCTCCCCCTTTTTGATGATCACAAAACCCATAAGCTAAAAATATAATCATAGCTACATAATTTAGGAATTTTGTATACATATATAGGTGTAAATGTAAATTTAGTTTCTAAATTTATCCCCCTTTTGTGATATTAAAAATATAGTATAGAAATAAATTAGAACACATATAATATTTGAACAGCTTAGAAGTGAATGTTACAGTTAACTGTAAATAAATAAACATAAATAGATTTGAAACTGTAGACAAACATTCAAACACATATAAAATAGATATAAACAAGGAAAATTCATTGATCAATAAATGAATTTTTTATAAAACATTATAAAATCAAGATACAGGAACATTCATTGTCAAAAAGGTTAAAAGACTGAAGGGATTAAGGATTGGCTGTGCTAGAATACTATTGGAGTTCAAACATATCTTTTAGCTCTTCCATCTGTAATCTCAACATCTACATCATACTATCTCCAAGTTGAATGATCAAACTTCTGGAGTCATTGTTAACATGCAGATTCTCTACAATATTCACCTTCAAAAACTCATAAAGACTGGTCTCTGGCATCAGAAACTGCTCTAGATTCTTTAAAAAGGCGTTCAACAAGGATCGAATACCAGGCTCTGATTGAGTTAGCTGATCAACCAAATGATTTTGGTTCTCTAAAAGAACTGACAGGGGCATGCTGTTGCACTGCAGATCTTCTAGTATGATATTTATATTATCCAGTACTGTTGTAATGGCTTGAAATCTGGGAATGATATTTGAAAAGGTAGGTGGAGCAGAAGTAGATGCAGTAGGCTGACTGACACTACTTATCACTGAGGCTAACTGGATTCCCAAATACCATTTTAGATCAGCAAAGTCTATCTTAGACTTAGATTCAGACCTGATCTTGCCAATTTATGCCATAATTTCCCTCTTAAAGGGATCAAATTCTCTATTGGATACTGAGTTCTCCTCATGATCTTGTAATATCTTCCTTGCATCTTCTATATCTTGCTTAAGAGATGCATTCTCTTCTTCAATTTTATTATAATTCATCACTACATCCTCCACATGTTGTGATAGAGAGTCATATGTATCCTCATCTACATTAATATGCTGATTAACAACAACAAAGTGCATGCCATTATCCACTTATTTTCTAACTAAAATTTCATCTGAAAAAGACTGGTTCTCCAGAACATCAGTCTGTACTCCCAAAATTCGATTTGACTATCCCATATTCTGATCTACTATCATTGTTTGACTCTCAGTCACTGACTGTTGAACAATCTGTTCTTCTTGCTCAGCTCTCTCTTCAACAATTTTCTCTCTCACTACTTCTGTGTGGACAATTATTGCTTGATCTTCTGTTCCTTAATCCTTCTCAATAGGAGGGATTTCCTGGGATCCATCACCAATCACAGACACAATTGTATGATCTTTGGATTTACTTTCCACTTGTTTCACTTCCTCCATAAGTGATTCATCAAGATGAACCGAGCATGTTGCTTCTCCTGAATCCAACTCTTACTCTGTTTCATGAGAATCTGTCCTTATCCCGGGCCTCTGAACAAGTCCGTGAGCTTGTTCCTCATCCTCTTATTATTCTTCTTCTTCTTGGGTAGCATACCCGAGTCTTCTTCCTGAGAGTTGAGAAACCGCATCTGTTCTTGACTCAATTATCCCTTCTTTTCCAGCTGCTATTCTCTCCCCCTGAGGTCCTGAGCTCTGGTCTTCCTCATCTCCTACAGGTTGAATCTTTCCTTTGATGGTGCCCTAGAAAAATCCTGGTTTTCTTAGGGAGCCTACTTTCCGCACATTGTTGTGATGGCACTTGAATCTTTCCTCTACTAACCTGATCATCCCCTTTTTCAATTGGATACTTGAACTTATCCATCCATATGGATAAAAAGTTATCCTCACATTAGGTTGATAGCAATAGTTAAAATATCTTAATAAGTATCTTTAGAAATTTAGCTTAATATCACTCGTAAATAGAAGCATGATGTACATGTCTGGGTAGAGAATCTTCTCAATATCCAATACTCTGGGTGCAATTGTTATTTGAATGATCTTTTCCTGGATCTTGTGGTCATCTTCAAGATCTTTTACAAAATTTTTCCTAATTTTGGTTGAGTTGAAGAGAAAAGACATAATGTCTTTTGAGGTGTGGGTATGATATCCAATCGATTTAATGTCAAAATGATATTCCCCCTCATGTTAACATCTTAAAATCTTTGACAATTTAGTTGATGATATTGAAAAGTCCTTATTCTCAATATTAGAATACATCATATCTTTCTCTTCCCTGAAAAAAATTGCACGCTACCATAAAAATTCCTCAGCTCTACCTCGTATAAGAATTCCGAAATTGCGTTGTTGCAGAAGACAGTTTACAGTCCTTGAAGGGCTAGGGATTTTTTGAGAAGTTGATTTTTCTGAATCAGCCACTCAAAATCAATAAACTTCCTCGGGAGAATCATTCTTTGTGTAACTTTCTGTCTCTTTGAATTTCTTGGTTCCCCTTATTCAATGTGCTTAGTATTTTTCATTTCTATAGGTTTTGAAATATGACGGTCTGAATGTCTAATGATTTCGGTGTTTAGGGTTTGGAGCGGTAGACGAAGGTCTTGGGTCAGTCGAAAAGTTTTGGGAAAATAGTGGGTAAGGTAGATGAAAGGTTTTTCTGAAAGATGACATGTTCTCATTTTTTGTGTCAAAACATAATAATTACAAAAATATTTAATTGAATACACGGTTTGAAACACACATTTAACCTCTAAAATTAATTAAAATACAATTTGAGAAAAGAGATAAAAAATTTATAGAATAAAATAAAGTAAACATAAAATCACAATAAAAGTGAAGCAAAGTTAATTTAGAAATTAAATAAACCTAACTCCCCTTTATAAAATCAAAACATGCAGTGGGGGTGTGGTTTAGTGAAAATATAATCTAATTTATTTTTAGTGCTGACATATTCTAAAGATATATCCTTTTTGAGAAAATGATCTCTTGGAAAATGATGTCTAATATTAATATGCTTGGTTCTTGAATGAATTATTGGATTTTTTGAAATATTTATTGCATGAGTATTATCAAATCAAATATGTATATTAACAAAATTATGTCCAAAGTCCATCAGTGTATTTTTCATCCACAATGCTTGTGCACAACAACTGCCAGCGGAAACATATTCATCCATGGCTGTTGAGAGTGCAACTGAGTGTTTCTTCTTACATGAACATGACACTAATGATTTTCCTAAGAAGTGAAAGGTTCTTGATGTACTCTTTATATCTAATCTACGTCCTCCAAAATCTGCATCTGAGTATGAAGTTAAATTAAATATAGAAGTTTTTGGGTAGTGAAGGTATTGAAAAATAGTTCCTTTCAAATATCTAAAAATTCTTCTAACAGCAATAAGATGGGATTCTTTAGGATTTGATTGAAATCTTGCACATAAACGTACAGAGAACCTGATATCATGTCTTCTTGTAGTAAGATATTGTAATCTACCAATCATACCTCTATATAACTTGTTATCCAATAGTTTTCCAGTTTCATCCAAATCCAGCTTAATATTGGTACACATGGGAGTTAAATATGTCTTGCTGTTCTAAAGACCAATTTTTTTTAATAGATCAATATAATATTTACTTCGATTTATAACATTTCCATAGTTCTTTTGATTAATTTGTACTTATAAAAAGAAGTTTAATTCCCCCATCATCATCATTTCAAATTCTTTTTGCATAAGTTCTGAAAAATCATTACCAAGATTTTTGTTTGTTGATCCAAAAATGACATCATCAACATATATTTGTACTAATAGAAAATTATAACGTACTGTTTTCTCAAAAAGAGCTGGGTATTCCAAACCAATAGTAAAACAATATTTGAAATGAAAAGAATTTAAGCTTTCACACGAGGATCTAGGTGCTTGTTTATGGCCATATAGAGCTTTTGTATGCTTAAAAACTGAATCTGGTTTTTTAGGATTTTCAAAATTAGGAAGTTTCTCAACATAAAATTCCTCGTTTAAAAACCATTTAAAATGTAGATTTAACATACATCTGATTTAATTTAAAATTCATATGAGATGCATAATCTAAGAGAATCATAATGGCTTCTAGTCTAGCTACAGGAGAAAAAGTATCATCATAATACATACCTTCTTCTTGACAATAACCTTTTGCTACTAGTCTGGACTAGTTTATAACTATTATACCTTGATCATCGTGCTTATTCCTAAAGACCCATTTAGTTCCAATTACAAGAAAACATGATGATCTTTATAGTAATTTCCAAACTTTATTTCTTTCAAATTGATTTAGATCATATTTCATAGATAACATCAAACTTTCATCTTCTAAAGCTTCTTAAAAGGTTTTAGGCTCTAATTGAGATAGAAAAGCAGAGAATTTAACTTGGTTTCCAACATTTCCTCTGGTTTTAATACATGAATCTAGGTTCCATATAACTATTTCTAAAGGATTATCCATTAAGGTTCTAGGATTTCTAGACAGAACACTCTTAGGTTCATCAGTGTCATGTTCTTCTGAACTGGACTTAATTTCATTCATATTGATTTCAAAATCATTTTTCAGATTTTCAAGTCTCATGTTGTTAGCAGGATTAGTAAACTCATCAGCTGGATTTTTATCTTTATTAAAAGTGTCAGTTTCATCAAACATTACATGAAATGATTCTTCAACAATCCTTGACATTTTATTAAGAATTCTATAAGCTTTTGAAGTAGCATAATATCGTAAAAATATTTCTTCATCAACTTTTGGATCGAACATACCAAGATTATCCTTGGTGTACAAGATATACACATTGCATCAAAAAACTTTAAAGTACTTTACTTTAGGATTTCTGTTATTCCAAAGTTCATAAAGAGTCTTTTTGGAAATAGGCCGAATTAAAACTCTATTCATAATAAAGAATGATGTACTTACAGCTTCTAATCGTTAATAGATAGGTAGGATGTATTCATTTATCATGGTCCAAGCAATTTCTTATAAAGATATGTTTCTTATTTCAACAATACCATTTTGTTGAGGTGTTCTTGGTTCAGATAATATGTGTTTAATACCAATATTTGTGCAAAAAGAGTTGAAGTCTTGATTCTCAAATTATACATATTGATCACTTCTTAATGAAACTATCTTAAAACACTTTTTCATTTTCAACACTCTTACAAAAACATTCAAAAATAAAAAAAGCTTCATTCTTAAGTTTTAGAAAATACGCCCAAATAAATCTAGAGTAATCATCAACTAAAACATATGCATATAGTTTACCAGACAAAATTTCTACTCTCTAAGGTCTAAGAAAATCCATATGGATGATTTCTAAGGGTTTTGATGTAGTAATTTTGTTAATAGCTTTGAAGGTAGATTTTTATTGCTTACCAATTTGGCATGCATCACAGAATGTATTATCATCAAATTTAAGACTAGGTAAATCTGAAACTAATTACTTCTTGGATAATATATTTAAAGCATATATATTACAATGGCCATGTCTTCTATGCCAAATCCACGACTCATTTATTTCAGTAGCTACACTATTCACTTTTTGTTTACATAGGAAGATTAAATCCACAGTGTAGACATTGTGTATTCTGGGGGATTTGAATTTAAGTATTTTATTTAAAGCATATATATTATAATGGCCATGTATTCTATGCCAAATCCATGACTCATTTATTTCAGTAGCTACACTGTTCACTTTTTGTTTACATAGGAAAATTAAATCCACAGTGTAGACATTGTGTATTCTGGGGGATTTTAATTTAAGTATTTTATACTTAAATACAGAGCATGATTTATTTGGAAAATAAAAATAGTTTCCATCATCACAGAGTTGAGAGATAATTATCATATTGTTCTTTAAGACTTGTACATATAGTACTTTATTAATTGAGACACAATCTGGATCTCCAACTATCCAAAGTCCAATAATTTTTCCTTTAGCATTGTCACCAAAGGTGACTAAGCCTCCATCTATTTTTTTCAGGGTGAGGAAATTTGATGAGTTTCCATTCATATGTCTTGAACATCCAGTGTCCATATACCATATGTATTTTAATCTATTGTGACATGTTTCCTACAAGGACATATTAAATAAGAGTTTGTTTTCGTACCCATATTTCTTTGGGTCCAGCCGTGTTAGATTTTAAAGACTTTGGAATCCAAACATATTTGGTTTTCTCAATGTTATTATAATTAAAACTAGATAAATCCTTTTAGTAATGAACATGTTTGATACCACAGAAATGAGGCTTTCTGAAATATCATTCATTAGCATAATGTCCATTAATTCCACAGAAGAAACATATAACAGTAGATATACTATTGGTTTTTCATCCAAGAACAAAATAATTCTTTTATAGTTTGGGGTTTCTCCCTTACTGCCAATGCCATGTTTGTCCTTTTTAACAGAATTCTTTTCAAGTATTTCATTCAGTTTATCTTCTAATTTTTTAAACACAAGAGCATCATATTTTTAAGCTTCTGCTTCTTTTTTGTAGAACTGTAATCTTATTTTCATGAACAACATAGTTTGTAGTTGTTGAATTGAATTTTTCATAAAGCACTTGATGTTGTTTAACTAAGTTATCTCTTTCATTTATAATAGTGTTGTGAATATTCTTTAAGGATTTATGCTTCTTTAAGAAGGAATCATATTTCTCTACAATCATTTTATAGTAGGCAGTAATTTTATCATTTGAGTAACTAGAGTTAGAATATGATGAATAATAGGTTTGTACCTCTTCTTCATTAGCCATGAAGCACATATTCAACTTCATATATGAATTCCTTTCTGTATCAGAATTAGATGAGCTATTGGAGTCTTCTGAGACACTCCATGTAGCCTGCATTTCTCTCTTATCTCTATTCTCATTATCAACATTCTTCTGATATCTATTGTATGCCTTTCTCTTTTCTTCATTCAATTAAGGACAATCAGATCTTATATGACCCAATTTTTTACATTTATATAATCTTACTTAATTTGAATCTTTCTCATCCTTTTTAATGGTCTTTCTAATTACTTTATTCTTTCTGTAGAACATGCTGAATTTTTTTGGCTAGTTGAGCCAGTTCTATTTCAGAGTCAGATGAGTCTGTATCTTTTTCATTCTACACTTGTTGTTTTATTTTCTTGTTCTTCTTCTGAGATGTTACCTTTAAATCAGTTTTTTCCCTTTTCACTAGAACCTTGTGATCTTAAGCATCATCTTTCATTTCATCTTCATACATCATTAAAGTCCCAATCAGTTCTCTCATGGTTAGATCCTTTAAAGGTGTTAATTTTCATATTGCTACTGATGTGACATTCCACTTTGTAGGTAGAACTCATAGAACATTTAAGGCTTGATCAAATTGGTAGATAGGTTCACCTAAGGATGTCACATTGTTGATAATTTTTGTCAATCTTCCATTCACATGAGTGATTCTCTCTCCAGCAAACATTCTGAAAGTATCAAAATTTAAATTTTCTGTTGCATAATACATTTTCCTGACATTGTCAGTACCTTCATAGGCTACTGCAATTGTCTGCCACATTTCATAGGCTATTGGGCACTGTGATACATGATTGAATTCATCTGGTCTAAGAACGCAAATGATAACATTTATTGCTTTTAAGTTTTTATCATATTCAAGTTCTGTAGTAGTATCCCATGTTTCTGGTTTCTCATGAATTGTATAAAGAGATATAATTTTTGAGTAGACTTTGTAACCAAGATTATTTAAATATATAATCATCCTAGATTTTCAGAAACCATAATTCTCTCTATTAAAGTATAGAGCACGAACCATTGACATACTTTCCCTTAGGTAAGTCATTGCCATCTTAAAGTAGATCTTATGATTTTAGCTTGTTAAGGCTCTAATGAAAATATCAACCTCTGATACCAAATTTTAGGTTGGATTAACTATGGAAATAACACAAGAGGGAGGTGAATTGTGTATTTTAAAACTATTCCTCGATTTTGCCTTAACTAAATATTAAAAACAGTTTGAGATTTTTCTATAACAGATTATATGCAGTGAATAGAATAGAAAATAGGACAAAGAAAATTATAGTGGTTCAGGGCATGAATATCCCCCAGTCCACTCCACCAATCATCCTCTCTACGGGCTTCATGAATTTTACATGTAAGTTCCTCTTATCATAAGACCATTCCACTACTGAGTAGAGGCGGTTGTCACCCTTACATCAAAGGAATTATAAAACAAAGCCTTCTGGTTCTTTACAATAGAGAACCGAAATCCACAACTTAGTGTGAGAAGCTGACACTCCACCACGACTGAATACGAGTAGTTGATACTCACAATTATAGATGTTTGATTATAGAAAAAAAAAATTCATCTCACAATTGCAGCAGCATGAAACTAATAAAAGATGTATCTTTGTCTCCAGAAAAGAATAAACCTTGAATAATGTCTTAATAAATATAGTTTCAAAAAAGTCCTTTGAATCTTTAAGAACATCAACAAAAATAGAGCACCGTATTCACAGAAATCAAAATATATCTTTTTTATAATGTTCGTGTTCCTATGATGCTTGATCACTGTAGAATCGATAAAAAAATTTCATAAATGATTGATTCATTTCATAAACCAGAGAGTCATCTGTCCTTTTTTTTACGAAAACACAGAAGGATTTATAACGAGCAGAAACTTCAGCACAATTTTTCAAAGCTGAAAAATATGCCTAAGAAAAAGAATAGATCAGATCAGAGACGTCGTATCTCCCCTGAAAAAGAGGAATGGAAATATCCACTATAATTTGTTCATTGAATCAATCATAATGTCACACTGAAACATTCAGTAACAGGCTTTAAATCGTCCTGGTATTCGATAGAGACCGTTGCATGAATCTCCGATAAAGATGTAATTTTCAGATTCTCGACGTTGAAAAATCACACGTATGGTTTCTTCACTAGAAGAAAAAACAAAAAACGTATGGTAGATCATGAACATAAGGTTGATGATCCATACATGTTTCTTCTCAAATTTAAGGTTGATCATCAATATGTTTCTATCAAAAGGTAGGGTTCAATAGAAAAGTAAGGTTCATGATCCATACTTTTTGTGACACAAACTTAAGGTTCATTATGAACATAAGGCTCCTCAACCATACTATTATGATTTTGTCGCACGTAGGGTCCATCCAAACGTAAGGTTTGTTCCATAAGTTACTTTCATTGATGAATAAAATGAATATTATTTTCAGCAAAACAAAAAATTATGAACATTCTTTCCAGAATACGCTTAAGAACGTTCTGCACACTTTATAAAATTACTTGCGAATAAATACGAATTATAAAGAACATAAATTCCTTTCAATATACTCAAAATAAAATCATTAGAATAACAATAAAGGGTATTTGTGAACATCAAAATAATCATAAAATACATAGTATTTTTGAGGAAACATATGCCCAATAGATATGACTGGCCTTGTGTTTGAATGTGCCTTGAGATAGGAGGTATTTCTCATTACTACATTATCAATTAGAGAAGTATCATGAAAATGTGAAATAATACTGAGGAGAAGACTTTTGAAGTGAATTTCATCATGGGGAGGATAACCACGGTGGACTACAATAATGGATGGATCCTCGTTCCCCTTGGCCTTTTGGCCACATAGAGGGTTTCTGTGGATCTCATCTAGTGGTAGGCGCTCTTGATTGACCGAATTTTCATGAAGCAAGCCTTCATGATGAAGTGTTCTATGAGGAACTTCATAATTACTACTACCACTCCCATAATTTGGTAATTAAAGGATGGGATCTTGAGATGCAATAGATAAATGTTGGATGGCTTTAAGAAATCCATCATTAAGATGAGCCAAATCTTTGTTTGACTCTTGATTTTCCAACAGTGATTGGAAATACTTATTCATGGATGTTCTATTATACATATTTGGGGACACTTTTTAAGAAAAGTGGTTATCATGGGAAAGTGTATGTGACTGTCTTGGATTGGTTACCAGAATATACTGATTACCTCCAATTGGAATGGGTGTATGTCCTCGATCTTGTTGTCTATATGATATGGGGGAGTATGCCCCATGACCCTGCAGAACTGTAACAGAGGTGTGTATCTGCTATGGGATGGCATGCTGTTGTGTTATCCCATATGTGGATACATGTTTATGTGTATTTTCCCCTAATACTACTGAAGTAGTTATTATAATATCTTGAAATGCTTCCAGAATATGGATAGGGATTTCCGTCTTCCCATTCACCATTGAAAAAATGCATTTTGTGACATCATGAGCCGGAATGGGAATATACATCCATTCCATATCGATAGTAGGTTTATGTACCTGCTCTTGTCTTCCTTTTCATATCAATGGGTATTGACTATACTCATATATGGGGATGGAGTGTTGGGGCTGCCCCAGATTTATCATTAGAACATTCCGACCAACTTCTCCGAGTGCTGCCAAATGAGACTATTGGCGGGATTGAAGAACACTAGTAGATTTATGTTCCTACTATCTATTTCCCATAATGTTTGGTTGATAGAATTACTTCAATTCTGGAAGATGAGACTACTAGTAGAATTGGTGACTATAAGTAGGTGATTGTTCTTGTTTACCAGTTTCCACCACATTGGATTGGTAGGATTTTTTTAATGTAGGTAGAGGATCCTGCTGACTGGGTGATAACATTTAAGTAGGTGTAGGTTCTTGTTCATAGTACTATAATTGGTTTTTCTAGGGTATTTGTGGGTTTCTTCTAGACGATCCTACTGGATGACAAAATTAGGACAAAAACTGTATATATCCACTCGTTGATCTCCATTAAGTTAGGTTGACGAACTTCTACAGAATGGGTAGAGGTAAGAACCTTCTCCCTGTTGACCAAAAGTTTTCCTTGGTGGTTCTTCTTGTGTGTCTGGGTTTAAGAGACCTGGGTTGAACGTCCAGAGGCAACACCCCCATCATGTTGGGGGTTCACTATGGAAAAATTTTTCTAGTGGAGATTGTTGGTGGGATTCTTCTAGAAGGTTCATTTAATCTTTTATTGAGGCCCAAAGTGACCTCTTGATCCACTTCCATATAGTGTGGGAGGGACTGGTTATTCCGTTCTAGGGATAAGAACCTAAAACGGTTGAAAATGGTGGTTGGCATCATCTTCTTTTTAATCATTGGTTGTCATTGGCCAGATGATCGAGGATTATTATTACTTGGAGGGCTAGTCGGGTAGCCTCCAATTTCAGGACTGTACCAAGATGGTGATACTAAATTACCAACACGTTTGAGATCCAGCATTGAATAAGCTGGGTGGGCGATGGCTTCCTCCTCATGGATGAATATCCATATTAAGTACCGGTGGTGATGTTTAGAGATGTCGTCTTGAAGAAATAAATTTTGTATTGAATGGAGTTCTGATAAAAAACATAAAACAACAATAAAATACATTAAAGAGACATCTGTTAGATGAATATATTCATGATTTATTCCTTTGTATGGCCTTCCTTTATCAATTGATAGGGGCCTATTAGGTGGAAAACATATTAACTTGGTTAAGGATTCAAGTTGGGTTCACCATTTTTGTTTCGTAGTTCCTTGAAATATGTGTTCTAGTTTTAAGAATCACTACTTCTAGGCGGTTTCCATTTGATTTATTCATGGAGTTGGAAAATTCCAACAGTTCTTTATCGAAAAGGGACCATCTTTCCAAAGGAATGAATTCGTTAAGTTTGAAATTTATGATACATAGGAACATATATTTGTCAAGAGGATGGTAGGTCAGACTCATCAAACCATTTGGGGGGGGATTATTGTCTACTCAGAGAATCTCTTTATAAATTTATGATATTTTCATGAATCATTATAATTCACCAAATATAAAATAATATTCCCATGGTATTTTCAATCACATATTAACATGCATAAAATTTAAATCCATCAGTATGTTTTCAAGTATCTTCATTAATGGATATATTCGTATGTATTCAAGGTTCTCCATCAATGGTATCCTTTAATATACTATTTTAGGAATCTTTTAATAAAAAGTATGTTGATAGTGGAATTTAAGACACTTATCAGGGCACTATAGAATTTATTTTCATCTAGGGAGACGAATCCTTGTTTTGATATTGGGATCATACACATAAAATGGGAAACCTGCATATCCTTGTGAAAGGAATCAGAACCCTCGTAGTTCAGTGCCTCTTAATGGGATGCATCATACCTTTTATTGTCTTGTGATAAGGATCTACCAATATAGTTTAATGTCATTTGGTAAGGACATATAAGTGAAAGCTTCTTAGTCAATGTTTTTTGTGAGACTTATGCCGAAACAACCCAACAGACATGGAAAGGATATAGGTTTATATGTTAGATTAAACCCTGCTGGGAATATGGCCTAAGAAGAATAACATTGATTAGAAATTTTGGGTTTGAACCTCAAGGTGGATTCAAAAGTTTCCCATGTGTATGGGAATCAAATCCCACATAGTTAGACGCGTCTCATAAGAGAGTATAGTCCTTTGAGATAAATGAGTTTGGACTTATTTTTGAAATTGATTCCTTGGTTATTTGGGGGTTTAATTTGGAGATTATTCTTATTGAGGATGCCGAAATTAAGGGAATCAGTGTTGGATTTTTGAAGAGGATGTCCACTGAGCTTAGGCCCTGAGAGAGATTCCTATATATCATAGTTTGAACAGGAATCGTAGTTATTGTAGTTCCTTCAACGTGGGTGTTTGTGAAAAAAATTGTAATCATCACGAATCTCTAATCCCAAGTGAGTCATGCTCGGTGTGAGAAACAAGATGTTGTGAAAGATTGAAAAATGGAACTCAATTTTCCTCCTCTGATAGTTGAGGAGGGAGAAACTACAGTGGAAATGATGGATGAGGGTAATGAGACCTTGTAACAAGGTGATGAAATGAGCCCTACCTCTATTATCTTTACATTGGTCAAGGGTATAATGAAAGGGAGAATATATGGAGGTTAGGGGTTTACACCAGGATGGCTTCACATGGTGAGAAAGCTCAATAGGAAATGGAAAGGGTTACAAAACACCATGTTCCCATCTCCCCTCTGATCATTGGCACCGAAGAAGAGAGGAGCAATGATGCTTCATCCTGCAAAATAATCATGGGGCTTATGCTAGGATGGTTTTCTTAAAATTGATCCTGGTAGTGGAGGGAGACATCTCGTTTGTTCAAAAGTAAAAAAATTATGTGTGAATCGTACCTTCCCTACTACAGACCCAAGGTTCTTGTTCGTCTCTTTGATAAGGAAGAGGTCAGGACCCAAACCCTCCTCTAAACTGGAAACATCCCAACAATGTTCCTGGAAGAAAGGTCCATGTGACTGTGGATATAAAAACCCACAGGTACTCCATGAATCTTAACCCCATTATGAAACAAATGTGGGAAACATCTGACTGTGGATATACAAACCCAAATAAAAGACACACTGATGTGTCATTCCAAAATGTTTGATAAGTCACGCGTTCTTGGTGGAAGTCTCAATATAATCTCTTTCAAAAAAGGGAGACAAGGAGGAATAATCCATTCCATACATGTCTTTAAGGAAGGCTTGATGGATTGTAAACTGAAGAGAGTAAGTTAATCAAAGAGTGATTCCCATGTAGAGAAGGGCACACAAGTATGGGCACACAAGTAGACTTGGATGACCTGATATTCACTTAAATGACGAACAACTTGTATGGTAATACTTGGGTGAGATTTGTCTCAAGCCTTTAGTATTATTCACAGGTTGTCTCAGAAGTGGGGAACTCAAGTCCCTATGTATGGAATTGGTGGCGCACAAGTGTTTTTGATTTAGGGAGGTTGGGAAGTTTAGGCATGCAAGTGTATGGTTTCCAAACACTAAAAGGACTTATGTATAATTATACTCTTTTAAATATCCTTCTTATGGTGTTTAAGAACTACCTTTACTGTTTAGGAATACATGGGAGAAGCACTAGGGAATGAAAAGAAACAATTGGACTTCTTGGAAATTCATCCATACAAATGAAGGCCCCAATGATCTATTTGTAGGAAAAATACTACCCTAGGAGAAAATTTTTTTGGAGCACAAGTCACATCCATGACAACTTTGTGGCGGACAAGTGGCTGCACGCTGGATGGTTGGTGACCATGTAGACTTCAGCGCCGCTGGTGATTTAGCTTGACTAAGGAAACACCTTGAGGATTTATCCAAAAATAATTTCTCTATACTGCTGGGGCTACACCCCCACACCCCTGCTTCGGATCACTGCTAGTCATCGGTCCTAGCCCTTCGGGGAAGTGCCTTCACTACCGTCACTGACCCCCATAAAAAGTGTAGAGTCTCACTGCGATCTTTTCGAGCCTACTAGGAGAAATTTTGTAGAAAAGTGAATGGAAAAAATTTCATGGTTTCTACAATGTATACAACATTAAAATGACTTTTGGTATGCCAATACATTCATTCCAAGGAGTTCCCTCATGTCTTCTAGGTCATATGAAACCTAAAATTACATAATTAATAAAAACCCTTGAGGCACTTATGAAATAAATACTATAAATGATGGGGGCTTAAGTGAATATGGATATTATGATCTTCATACAATTTTCATAACCTACCCAAATCATGAGACAACACTATGAATTGACACATAAGTAATGAGAGAATATGTATAAATTATATTTAAATCATGATACGTCCCTTGGACTTATTATTAATGGCATTTGATGCTCGATAGGAATGCCACTCAAGTCTTTCAAGGTCCTTCAGGCACTCCAGGAAATCATGAAATTTCATCTAGACATTTCTCCCTAGTCATTTAGAGCATTAGGAAAAGTCCACCATGAATTATATAGACCTTTCAATAAGTCACCTAGGTCTGGTATTGTCCACCCAGACATGTCATCCAGATAATGTGATTCACTCCAGACTTGTTAGCCAGACCATGTGATATCCCTTTGTAAAATCATCTAGTTCATGGGATGCCCTTGGGAAATGTTAAACAGGTCATGTGATCCCCTTAAAACAAGTCATCTAGGTCATGAGAATCCCTCAATATATTCCAACCTTGATCATCTGATTTCACAATGATAAGGAATTTATATAATTTTACCTCTTTCAGATAATCTAGCTGGATCATGTAGTTGCCTTTAGACATGTCCGCTTGGAAATTAGGACATGTACAAACATCCACAAACATACAATACATACACCCCTAACATATCAAGAAGACAACTAGGATATGTCAATCATGCAATAAAAGTTAGTCCGAAAGACACCTTGAGATATGATAACCATGCCCATTTTAAATATATTGGCATAACCTCAAATAAACTATGGGAAATTTGATTCTTTCTATGAACAAGATACATATGATGCATCCCTCAGGCCCAAGATCAAATGGGAATCCACGTCATTATAATACCCTCCATATTTGAGACTTTTTAACATATGGGACCCAAAAACTCATATGGGTTCACCAATCTTGCTCATCCATCAGTATATTTAAAATTCAAATAAAATATAATGTTAGTAATTCCTAGAAAAACTTCGATATATAGGAAACATTGTAAAGTCTTGATCTCTTTAAAAATTACCCCATATGGTTTATACTGGTGTGTATGTCCTGAATCAATATTAAATGAGAGCGATAACTTTTTATTCCTTGTTTTTCATATCAAGCATGACTTTTGTGGATGTAGGTAGTACAAATGACCATATCATCCATATCAAAAATCTCCACCATCCAAGGAAAACTCAGTGTGTTAGATCTGATCTGGGGGATGAAGTGACTACACCTGTGTAGGGGCATCCAACTTAGGGTAAGTCTCGAGAGAGAAAACAAACCATGTGGGTTTTGATTCCAGTTATAAATAGGATACGTAGGACACCTCATAAATACTAAATCATATCCTAAAATATCAATCATCTCTAAGTATGGTATTAATCACAAGGGTTCCTGTTTATATAGCTTCAAAATTTAAGAAGCTACCACTACTATGAAATGACGATAAATGGATAAAGACCCTTAGATATATACAAATTAAATCACTAATATATCCCCTTTACACAAGGAAGGATTCAACACATGATAATTTTTTTGGGTTAACCAGTCTCATATTGGGATTATTAAGAGATAATTGAACAGATATTAAATATATAGGAGAATCATATTATAGGAAACTATTCCCCCAAAAATGGTGTAATGAAAATAACCTCCCATCCTCTTAATTGATGTGTGTTCTTATGAAACTTTTTCATGAAACCAGAATTGACAGAATTCCTTTAGAAAGAAGGACTATACACAACTATGGATGTGTGATGCTTTTGGGAGCTTCTATGCAAGATGAGAAATATGAACATAACATGATATTATATAGATATTCCACCACCACTACAAGATTAAAATTTTTATTACCCTTATCTCATCATGTTGTTTCATTACCACCATTCATAATCTTTCCCTGAAAAGAAATGGTGAACCTAACATGACATCATGTAATCATAGAATAACTAAATCATTTTAGGAATTTGAAATCAAGTATCAAAAAACATTAGGAACTATCCACATCATTCAAGGAAAAAATGGCGAACCTGATGTGAAATCATGTAATGAAATAATAATTGAATCATTATAGGAATTGGGCATCATATCTCTTAAATTTGAGGAACTATTGACATATTTCCATGAAACAATGAAGTTTTTCAAAAAAAATAATGTCTATATTTTTCAAAAAATAAGAACGGAATATTTTTTTAGAGAGTATAATAGAAATTTTATTTTCCTCCATCATTTTAAAATTATTATTTTTAAATATTCAACTATTTGTTTCTAATTTTATTTCATGTTAAAGGATTTTGAATATGTGTTTTATCATAAAAATATTTTTTCAAATTGGAAAGGATATTTTCATCTAGAAATGTTTTAAATGATTTTTATAGATTATTGTATATATTTATAAGTTTATATTCAAATAAAAGGATTTTGAAAATGTTTTATGTTTTGAAAAGAGATTTTGTAAATTGGAACTGATATTTTCCCCTAGAAATGTTTAGAGTGATCTTGAAAAACATTTTCCATCTATGAATAAAACATTTTTTACTACATATGATTTAAGGGGTATATGACACAATTAAAACATTCTTATTATTTCTCTAAATGGTTTATGATTACAATAAAAACATGTTTATGAAACCCATTCTCTTCAATGGGTTATACCATGATAATCTGTTTATGAATCCCACTTGATTTTTATATGAGGTATACTATGATGAAATATTGAATTAATTATGAAATCCTTTTATTTTCCACAAGTTATTATTTTAAGAAATTTTTATGAAACCAAAATATTTTCATTTATAATGATATGATGGATTTATTATGATCTCTTTCTACACAAATGTATGGATTATGTGATTGATGGGACCTATATCCCCCTTTAATTTATTTGATAGATATGGATAACTATTGAGTAAATATTTTATATATTAACCTTTTTATATGTCCATAATTTAATGTGTGAACTTGAAAACATGTTAAAATTTTTATGTGTGCACCTAATTACATGTTCATAATGTTATTCATGGAACTATATTTCATGTCTATAAGGTTATGAGTAGACTCAGATTCTTATGCATATGTTTTTATTAGGGATTTATTTTGTGTCATTATCTTAAGGATGAGAGTAGAATCAGATTCTTATGCATATTTTTTATTAGGAATTGATTTTGTGTCCTTATCTTAATGAGTTATCATGTTTCAGATGATTCATGTTCACAATGTTATAATCTAATGTTTACTCAAAAAATCTACGACTTATATGAATTTTATTTTCCCATAGTTCAATTTCATTGATTTTATTATGATTCATGTCTTAGAAATTATCATTATTTAGTCTATGACTAAATTTTATGATCTATGATATAAAAGGTATGGTTTTCAAATGATATTATAATTTTATCATACCCTTATGCTCTTATTATGTTGATATCTCCCTTTTTACCCTTACTGATCATCTTATATCACCCTTTATTATGATTCCATTCCAATGTTTAAGTTGAAAGGCATTATTTATAATATGTATAAGAAGGGTATTAGTTATAACAAACATAGTGGGAGACGATGTATTTCACTTATCGACCATTTATTTACATTTACATCCTTCCAAAGAAACTAATACTAAATGATTCTTGCATGAATCATTATGTTATATAATAAATATTCTTCCATTAAGTTGCAATATCTATATATGGGAATTTTGGGTCTTTATAACTGGTATTAGAGAAATTTTTTGTTAAACATGGAAAACTTGGATGATAAAACATTAGTGATATACATGGGGATATTTCTAATGATATGTCTAGTGATAAAAATAAGGATAATATAAGGATTTGTAAAAGTATATGAAAATTTCCTAGAATTTTTTTACTTATATAAATAGTGGGTTATAAGAAATTACATCCTTGTTTGTATAATATATGTTGATGTTGCTCTCCCATGGAGGTAACAAGGGGAAACAAATCTAAAAAGGGCGCATTGAGATGGAATCGATCATTACTTGTTTCATGAAAATAAGGCTTGATATACACCTAGTTTGAAACCCCCATGGGATATACAATAGAAAATGAAGAACCCTTTATGAAGAATCCGGAAGGATTTGAATAATTTTCAGTGATTAACTATGTCAATGTTATGATTCCATATATTGAAAAGAAGGTGTCATGATCTATACATTCTATAGGTGATTTCCAAGATTATGTGTTTTACTAATAGGATCATTTTTTATAACACTGTTTTTTGGTCATTGGTGGAAATGATAATGAACCAGATTAATGTTCAATGTGATAGACAAAGTGTTGATAAGAAACCAAATGTGATGATGATTAGAGTGAATGATTTTCTGATTATGAGTAATTAGTTATCATAAAATATGACTAAAAAATTGAACTTTAACAAAATCATGGAATCAAAAAATAAGATAAGAATAGATTTTATTGAGAGTTTGGGTGGTGGGAACCGTGGAGGAAAACAACCTATTTCATATGTGTTGATATTGATAGAAGAATCACCCATGTTCAAGTCTTAATAGAATATGAAAATGTCTTGATTTTGGAAAATAAGGTCCCAAACCAAGTAATAATATATTAAATATGAAAACACTAGTTAACACAATGGATGAGAATAATGGTCTCCCTAAGATAACATCAACGATTGAATTTTTTAAAAATGGAAATTTTTGAAATTTTTGAAATTGATGTTATATGAAGAAATTTCATGAAGTTAATCTGTAAATTTGTATGAGTAATGGTTATACTGATAATGATTAAGAGACTACAAATGAATTATGAAAGGTAATAAGTGCTATGTAATAAGAAGACAAATCATGGTTAATTGTGTATGAATAATATGTAATTAATGGTGTGTTTATGTATTGAGACTCAATGAATTATATTATTATTGGTCGTTTTATAGTTATTTGAATTATGAAATAACAATGAATTATTAAATAGTTTTTTTCATTAAGGAGATGATGGAATATGTTCAAGGGTACTAATTTCCTAGGAAATTTGTTTAATATCTAGGTGTCATTTTTATTAAGGGACAAAAACATTTAATGTGTTCTTAATGTCTAGAAATGGTGTTATGTTTGGAAGAATATATAAATGAAATGGATAAATTAAATTGTATAATATTTATTACCTTGGACTTTATTTATGATTTTATGATATCATCGATAGTGTATATAACATTTTTTGATTTATGGAATATATTCAACAATATGGGATTTTATATACCGAATGAGTAAAGGGATAATATTTTAAAGATGGTATGTTTTGATTATGGTTTTATGATAATTCAGGATATTATCATGTTTTTGGATAATGTATGACAGATATATTCAAACACTTGGTATTTTACATTTGGATTAACTTCATCCTATTTTTTCGACTAATGATAAATTCATTTTTAAAATTTAGTAACCTTCTTTAAATTTTTTTTGAATTTCAGTTTTGGAAACAAATGGCGGACTCTTAAGGTTGATTATTCATGGAAAATATTATGTTAAAATTTGGATATATTGGATAACATGTGGAAAAAATATATTTTTGATAATAACTAGAGAAATTACGAATACATTATCGTTATTTATAGATCTTACGATCCACTAGATATTTACGAAAAAATCATCATTATTTCTCACAGTAAAGGATTAAGTGGAGATCTATCAAAGAAAAACAGAAGGATAAAATTAAAATTAAAGAAAAAGAAAAATATAAGCCTAAAGTATATCAGTTCTTTTAAAATTCAAGATCATATGGGGATAATATTCTATCTATTGGTGCTTCCACCAGACCTCTCTAAAGCCAATGATGTGTTCTATGTATCTATCTTGATAATATAAAAACCTAATTATTCACATGTATTGAAGTCATAGGTAATACAACATGAAGATGATATTTTATGAAGTAAAACTGAGTTGAGATTAAAGATCATTCAAATAAAGTGTTACATACTAAGAATACTCACAGTGTTAATATATTCTAGGGAAAACACCATCTTAAAGAAGTTATTTGGGAAACTAAGTATGTGATGAGCTAAAAGTATCCTTAGTTATTTGTAACAATTTCAGAAATTTCTAGGAAAAAGTAAGTTTTTGTCTGGTAGAATGTAACACCCCCGCAATTTTTTTATTTTTTCAAAGAAATGTTATTTTTTCAACAGCATTCATTTCATGCAACATTATGATTTAATAAAACACAAATACTATTAAAATAATATTATTTAATATGTTTTCTATTGTCTATAAGGTGGAATAAGTTGTATGAGTTTGATTAACTCAAATATGAATCTATATTTTTTACACGCGTATATTATATTAATTATTTGGTGACTAATTAACTATAAATTAAAATAAAAAATATTTCAAAATAATGGAAATCATTTTCTGAAAGAATATTTTTATGCACACAAACACATTTTACCTTAATAAACATAAAAAGTAAATTTTTGTGCAATATTTAAATGATATTTATATATTATTTATTCAATAAAAATTTTAAATTTATTATTATTTGTCTTATAGAAAATAGATAAGAAAAAAATGTAATTTTAGTCTTGAAAATTGTATTTTTCTAACATGTTATTGTGTTACCTTTTGAGAACATATATTAAAATTAGTTAGTGCATATTTTAGAAAATTAAATTTTAAAAAATTAAACATAATTTTTTGAATGTACATATCAAAATTATCTTAGAGTGAATTGTTGATAATTTTCTAAGAGGATATTTTTCTCAATGAATAATGAAAAATAAAGGTGTTTATTATGAATATGCATTTCGATTGAAGTATTTAACAACATAAAAATAGTTTTAATATGTATTTAAAAGTCAAATTAGTCCAATTATATATATATATATTAATCCAATATTTTTCATTGGAATCCATTTCATATTGAATTATGTTATTAAATCTTTCTACACTTATTAAAATTATATATCTGAGAAACCAACTTTCCATCCATCTACAGGTTTAGTTTTAAATTAAATTATTAAAATTCCTTGATTTTAATTTGAAAATTTTATAAAAAAATTTGAATAATAATATTTCACATTATCTAAAAATTCCAACATTATTTTTTACCATAATAAATAGTAAAAACAATTTAAATTATATATCACGGTTAGGGTAAAAAATGAATTAATCAGGGGTTAAACTAAAACCACTAGGGATAAAAGGGACCCAAAACTAGTCAAACCCCAATTTTATAGCAATATGTAGAACATATATATTTTACATACAATAATGACCCATTTTGACATTATTTAGGTGAAAAATGTGGGTACACCATAAAATTTTAAATAAATTCATGTGTTTTGCTCACCTCAGTTATCAATGGACACCCTCCTATCTCCATTTCATACATCTAAAAACCATTATATTGTAAAATAAAGTCCCAAATTACTTCCTTAATTCTGTCATATCATCTTATAATCCTTATTTTTATCATCAACATATCATAATATTAATTTTTTTGCAAACCAAAACTCGTTATCCAAAGAAGATGTAGTATCCCTAACTAAGAGTTTTAGTTTATTTCTTCCTCCAGATATATAAATTAATATTAAATCATTCTTATATACAAAAATAATTATATTAATTATAAATTTATGTTATTTTATTAATGGTTTAATTGAAATACTTATCCTATTTTATAAAATGGGATACAAAATCATCATTCATGTGAATAGAAGACTACTGCCTCAGAAACTAATGTTATTATCTTTCCATAACAATATTTCAAAAATAGCTATAATTTTGTATTAAATATTTATATATGATATTTTTTATATTATTATTCCATTATGATTATGATACCACATAATCCTTATTACCTCCAAACCTGTTGGAAAAAATAACATTTCTTGTGTGTACGGAGGACCTCTTGAGCCGACATGATATGTTCTTCATTTCTATTTTACATGGATGTTAATAAAGATGTATTTAATAAATATAAATGAGTTTTTCAAATGATTTATTATTATTTAATTATGATATACATCATTTTATTCCATTCCATGGGAATACGATATTATCACTCATGTTTACATCAGATTATCGCCTCACAAAGTGATTTGATCTGTTTTCATGTAGGATTTAAATGCAAGGTAATAAGGATAGTTTTAAATAAAATTTTTTGGTATATATATTAAAGTAAAATGATTCTATAATTTTAATTTATTATATATGTTTCTTTCATTCAATCCATCATGAAAATGGAAACTACTTTCATGTGTATATATGGTTTACCATCTCCATGAAAGGTGTATTTCATTTTCAATGTGAAAATTTTATGGACAACTATAATTAAATATACAAATGAATATATATTTTATTAATATAATTGATAAAATTTTATAGGTGGTGGAACCATGGTCAAGGTAAGGGGAAATAAAATAAAAAATCAAAACATACACAAAAAGTGGTTATTATCTGAAACAAGATTTTAAGAAGGAATTATTAATAAACGGGTAATAAAATATCATTTGTAAATGAAATATGGTATGATATATGTTAATATGGTTTTGGGATACATATGAAAATTCATAACGTGTTTCTTTTGTTTTGGGTATATACAACCCCTTTGACATGTTATATCATTAATCCACTTCTTTTCCTAATATTTAGGGTTTCCTTTGGTGTTATTATTTTTTGGGGAATATCCATCAAAATATCTGTAATGTGGTATAGGATTTCCATCTCACTTTTTAATTCTTTGATATGCATTCCATATTCCCCAACTAGTTCACTTATGTATTGTATATACTATACATGAATGTATTCTATGATACTTCCCCTTAAAATTCTTATGAATTACAAATCCATTTTAGGATATATCATTCATGATTTTTTGCTTGAAAAGATACCAAAGTGGTAAATGGTTTTTGATTCAAATTTTTGTCTTTTTGATATATGTCTTGTTGTTCAGCTATTTTCCTTATAAGGTGTACATACTTCCACATTGACATGTTATATCTTGAATTTCATTCTATTGATGATATTTTGATTTTCATTTAATGTTTTTATTTCATGGTGATTATGATTCCAATTCAAAAATGTGGTAAGGGTTTCATTATATAGTCTTATCATTTATATAGATTGTATATGTTTATACTTCCTAGGATGAAATCTTATATAAAATTATGAATTCTATTATCCATTAGTTATGTCATGTGAATACATGTTTTCGCTTTATTTTCTTCACTTTATAAACTAAATATTTCAATGGTTTTTTTAAGAAAAAGTTTTATTATTTACCTCTTCGGTTGAAAACCCAGATTCCTACAAAACCATGTTTTATGAAAATATTTTCAAAATTATTTTAAACATACTTCAGATTATTTATTAATTAATTTAAATATCTTTTTTAAATTTTTTAAATTTTTTTGAAATGAATCATCATTTTATTTTACAATCAAGGAATATATTTATTTTTTTGATAATGTTATATGAATCTATGTTTTAATGTGTATTTAATAAAAAATATTTTCTACCATCATTAACAACTAATTTTTTAAACAATACATTAGATTTTAAATGGTAATTTTTAGATACAAATAATATTAAAATTTTTTATGTTTTAAATAGTGTTTTTCAATTTTGAATGGTTTTTTTCTCCTAAAATGTTATAAATGATTTTAAATAACTTTTTATACGTTCCCATGTTTATATTAAAGGAAAAGTATATTGGAATTTTTTTATATTTTGGAAAGTGTTTTTTAACTTTGAAAGGCTATTTTCTTTAAAAAATGTTCAAATTATTCATTCAAAAATAATTATCCATCTAAGATTATATCCTTTGATTTTTATTATTCTTTACTAGTAATAAGATACTCTGATATCATATTTATTATTTATTTGAATGTTTTATATTTGTGAAGAAATTTTTTTTATGAAACCTATTTCTCTTCTATGTGTTTTACTTTGAGATAATTTTTATGACACCCATTTCTTTTTATATTATTTATGCTATGATGAAATGATACAATAATTATGAAACATATTAATTTTTTATATTTTTTGACATGATGAAGTATTTATGAAACCCTATTCTTCACAATATTTATGATATGTTGAATGTTTTATGATCTTTTGTATAAAAAATGTGTTGATTATGTGATTAGTGGGACATATATCTCCATCTAATTCATTGGGTAAATAATATAACTCGTGAGTAAATATTTTTTTCTTGAACAAAATTTATTTGTTCAAAATGGTATACATGAACCTAATTACATGTTAAAAATGTTATGTTTTAACCTAATTATATATTCATAATGTTATCAGTGGTCCTAAATTTCATTTATATACTGATATGGGTGGACCTGGTTTCATGTCCATTAGTTTATGCGAGGGATTGATTTCATGTCCTTGACATAATGAGTGAACATGTTTTTAATTATACATGTTCATAATGATTTAAGCTTATGTGTATGCCAAAAATATATTCCCAATGCCCATGTAGTTTTCTCATGGTTCAGGTTCTTTGATTCTATTATTATTAATTTTTTATAACATTCTAATATTTATTCCTTGACTGAGGTTTATGATCTATGATATGAAGTGTATGGTTTTCAATGTTCATACTCATGTTCTCATAAGATTATGCTCATGATAAATTGAAATCAAACTTTTTTACCCTCGATAAGAATCTATGCTCACACTTTATTATGATTTCATTCCCCTATATATGAATAATGGTGTTATATATAATATTTCTGAGATGAGTGATAGTTATTAACAACATAGTGGGAGATAACATTGCTCACCAATTTACTAGTTGTCTATGTTTCCATGTTTCTAGAGGCACTAGTTCTAAATGATTTTTGATTATATCATTATGTTATGTAATGAATATTTTTCCCTTAAGAAGTAATATCTATGGATCATATTTTTTGATCTTTAAATTAATCTCAATTGTCTTCATAGTACTCTTGTGGCCTATGAAATGAGAAATTAAGATAATGAGTCTAGAATAAAGGAAATTCATTTGAATGTGGACTCTAATCCCATGAATATACTCTTATTCAAAGATAGTCTCATAGATTATGAGCTAATGTTATTTATTTAATTTAAAATTAACATAAACGGATGAATATTCAATGGTAAATATCATATTTCTTTCATCAAAAGTGTAAGTGTGGGACACTGTGATCAAATTTCCTAAAAACATTTAGGAAAGTGATGTGAAAAAAAAATCCATGAAATTTAAAAAAGAGAAAATAACTCATAGTGGAAGAGTTTTAATTGAAACAAATTTATCTCTAAATAAAGAGATATTTCTAGAGAGAGTGTTTTTGAAGATATTTAGAATTATATGGATGATTTCCGGTTGATTTATATTAAAAATAATCCATGACAAAAAGATAGTTATGGTGATAATGAATATATTATGGGAAGGGATTATCCATTGGTAGAACATGAGGCATCCCTTGATGAACATAATGTCTCAAGGGAAAAGAATAATAATCCCAATGTAGTGTTTCATTATTATAATATATACATTTACAAAAACTAGAAGAATTGTTGTTGATGAATTTTTATATTCAAGAAATGAAATATTTAAATTTTGGAAACCTAGGAATGGAAATGGAATTGAAAATATAGAGTGAAGAACATGAAAAAATAATTGACGGCATGGATAATGATATCAAACAAATAGTAAATATAATTTTAAACCTTTAAGAAGAAGTTTTAAATTGGTATCAGAGGTCTGAAGATCAAGAATGATTATTGAAACTTGGTACGGAAATAGATAAGACAAAGGGATTATCATTAATTCAATCCAAATAAATTTTTACGGAGGAACATATACTTATTATTTATGTTTACCAGTTTATTGATAATGGAAAATCAACGGTTTTCTAAAAGACAAAAGAATAATTATTTTAATAAAAGGTATATATTTACAACATTGTAACGAAAATTGTCCTTGTTTCGAAGAGAAATTATAATACATCAAGAGTTAGATGCTTTTTTCTACAAAATGTTTGGGCACAGTTACCAAGTTTTCACAATTTCTAGGAGGTCCTTCTAAGAGAAACACAAATAGAAATATAAAATTAGAATTTATTATCAATCATATTATTTTTATCAATTTAGTTTTTCTGTGAAATATTATAGAATAGGGAAATGAACATTAAATCATTAATGTAGTGAATGTCATCTACAATTCTTGAAAATGGAAAAAATAATATTTCGAATCATTATACCAAAGCATAGATACCCAAAATTGATTTTCAATTTTGTAAGAAGTGGAAGAATTCATAGATCTAACTATTTAAGAGGAATATTCATAGAAAACACACGTAATGAAATTTAGTTCAAAGAATAATAATGTTACTCAGATTTACATTAGGAAAATTGGAAATTCAAAATTGTGGATAGTTGATAGTAGATTTTCAAAGGATATGACTAGAAATGATGACCTATTTTTGAATATCAAAAATAATATTAATGGGGTCACATGTTTCTGAAATGCTGAGGGTCTTGAGATTGTTTGATCTATAGAATCTAAAATTAGAGGAATATTTCTTAGGTGTAGTGATATTCTTTTAGTTTAAGGGATGATTCATAACCTCCATAGTGTAATCCAATTATATGGCCATCTACGAGATATGGATTTCAATGAAAATTTAGGTATTGTAAAAGAAAAAATTGGTTTAATTATCCTACCAGGAAAAATGTTGAAGGAAAAATTATATATTGTTAGAAAATAAATTTTATAGTTGTTAGAGAATGATGATGAGTGTTTCTGATTCTTTCACCAGGGTACACATTCGTCTGCCGAGGACACGCTGACTATTTCCCCACATTTCCTATTTCTAAAGGTGGGAAACATCCATCCCTTATTTAGGGATGTTTTCTCTTTTATCATAATGGGATGATGGGATTTAGGTTCCTCCTTCTTGGGATTCCTCCTTAGAACTCATCACCTAGTCCAGATCTCCATAAATGATTAAGATATTGTTCGTGAGACTCTCCCCATTGTCATCTCTATGTGCATACTAATTAATTACACTGCTAATTTAAGGACATTCCAAGGGGTCATGTCATGGAAGAATCCTTTTTCAAGGGAGTAGTCATGTTGGACATCACTAGCATGTATGGACGCTGAATCACTTGTGCGTCTATGTCTCTTCCCCTTATTAGAGGGCTTCTCGAGGAGGCGGAAGCCTGAGGCATCCCATGTCGAGTGTGGGGAATTATATGACATAGGCATGTCTATGAGTTTTTCCTAATCTTACCATGTTTAACACATGGTATGTTGCAAGTTCAACTTATAGAGGAAACAGATTAGATAGATCAGAACACTAGTAATAGTGGATCAGATGGGTGAATCCTCAGAAGGGAGCACTTGAGAGTCCTATAATAGGGGCAGATAATGACGTCCAATGAAGATGGATCCGAGGAATCTAGGGTCCCCATAAAGGGTACGTCGAGGTTTAACATTGGTTGGGATAGATCCTCAGGGAGGTTTCCAACATACCATATCCCAAGATACTGGGATCAAAACCCAGATAGTCTGGTGGGGTGATGGGACACCTGAGGAGTAGGACCATGAAGATGGATGCATGGATGAGACCTGAAATAATTGGAACCTCTAGATTGGGTAATTAACTTCCTAAAACATATAGGATCAAGGGAGAGTCTAGGATGGTACATTGGTGATGGGCTTAAACCTCAGGGAGGCTTCCTACATATCCCTACGATTGAGAATCAAAGTCTTTGTAGTTAAGAATGGGCGGTGGAATCAGTGTGTCCACAGAGGAAATAAACCCGATGACATGTTGGGGCTTATGCGTGGTTAGCAACCCATGAGTTAGTCTGATGCCACTGGGTTGGACTAGAGATGTGGGTCCCAACAAAGGATAATACAACGACTTAACGTTGGTTAGAGACTATAATGGATTAATGATTATTGGGGGACTACAACGGGTTACCATTGGTTGGGGACTACAATGGTTTACCATTGGTTGGGGTTGAACCTCATGGAGGCTTCCTACATACCCTTACTAGAAGATAGGGATAAAAAAACACATAGTTCATAGTAAGGGGTATGATCGGGGTGTGCTCATAGGACAGTGCCCTAAATATGACGTCGGGGCTTACAAATGGTTATCATCCTGAGATTTGGTATGACAGCCCTTGGACAGACCAAGGATGTGGGTCCCATCAAAGGGGACACTTAAGTTTACCGATGTTTTGGGTTGAACCTTAGGGAGGCTTCCTACATACCCTACCTAGGATATAAGGATACAAACCCTTGTAATTATTATACGTATAGTTTATCATCATGCAGGATGATATGTGCATATATTTTAATATCATGTGGGATGAGGGTGAACCGACATGGAGTGGTTAAGACTAATGGGCGCTGGGCTTGAACCTTTGGGAGGATTCCAGCGTACCTTTTAGGGGAAGGGGAATGGATTAATGTCCACATAGTTTGGTGAGATGGTATAGTTTAACGTCATGAGAGATGAAAGTGAACTAACATGAAGGGTCGGGACAAGTTGGTGTTAGTCTGGAACCTCAGGGTGGATTCCTACATACATTGCATGGAAAGGGAAAGGATCATGGTCCACAATGTTCAAAATGTGTTTTTGGGGATTATCTGATAAGTAATCCTAGGGAGGATGTCATGGTCGATGTTTACTCTGATCCCACATTATTCATGCTCAGTGTGAGAAACTAGAGGTAACAAAGACATGATGATCACATCGCGAAAGGTGCATCTACTAAGAATAGAATAGGGATTATGAATGTTTAGTGGCCCAAATAGGAAATAGGGGCTTACGCTTGATTAACAGACCAGAGAGATGGATATTAGGAATTTCTCCCAGATGGAGGCTTAATGGTGAAAAATCCCAAAGGGAGATGGATGGGGAGACGAAGGTCTCTGTGCCAATCTCTCATTTAGTCATTGGCATAGAAGAATATAAGAGGAGCATGAATTCTAGATCTCTTAAGAAAGGCTAGGGGATTACAACAAGATGGTTTCCATTCCCCACTAATAGATTCCACTACAGAAAGGAGGATCTTATTCAATGTGATTAATTTCTCACTCCGGTAGAGACGAGTGGGTATGGATAATGTACAAGATGGGGTGCCCTGTGTATTTTCCATGGGGAGAGGACACAGTTCAACGTCATGTGATGAGGATGATGATGCTTGGAAATATAACATTTGAATACTCAGATGATGAGGACTCACTCCCGACTCCAATGACATACATAACTAATACCCACTGACTATTGGGGAAGGGAAGGCATCTGAAATGTCCTGGAGACACAGTGTTATAGATTGATCCATTAAGGGGTCCATGATAGTGAGGCTTCATGGATAATAAATTGACATTAGCATTCCTATGTGAAGAAGCATATGGCTTAGTAACGAAATATGAAACACCAACCTAGAGACCATGAAATCACTTCACACAAACCTGGAGGGGTGTACATGAGAATTATTTGTGAATAAAATGGGTTCACATGAAAATAATTTCTGATTATCTAGTGCTTCACATTGTGGAGGGACATTGCGAAGGGGTATGATTTGAGAAGTAGAGTGACCAAGCCAAGGAATAGGGTATAGATTCATTTGAAGGGTGCTTTGTAAAGTACAAGGGCTTTCCCAAAGTATGACATTGTTGAGCATGGGTTCCATGAAAATAATAGTACTATTAATTAATGTACTTCTCGAAACATAGTGATCCCTCATTAGCACATGGTTTACATGTTCATGGATTTTACTTCACAAGGAAAGAGTGCTTTTCAATGACCTGAGTCCCCTTAGGGATCTCCTTCTTTCATGATGGCCCATGGGCTCCATGAGGGGAATTCTTAATTGAAGATGGGTTATATTTTAGCAAAGGAAACAGTACTTCACAATGCTCAACTACCTTGAAAAGCTCATTTTTTTAATGTCTTTCAGAGAAGACAATTCTTTGAAATTTTAGAGGTGAGAAGAAGAAAGGTCAGGGTATTCGTACTTTGGGACTGAGGGAAGCCTAGTATTTATATACGAGGGGTGGCGCAGAGCTCTGATCGATCTTTTTGAATCCACATGGTGCTCTACGGCTAGTTGAGGATTGATTCCAGTTTATCTTAATCACGGATTTGACTATCATCACCTCCTCAGCGTAGACCCCTCCTTAATTCCCTTAGTGGTTCTTGTGGAGGCTTCCATCATCGTCCCAGGGATCACATATGTAATCTACTTCCCTCTACGGTGCGATTATTTCCTGTCAATTGCATTGTAATCATAGAGCCTCCCACCACTTTTACTCTATGGAGGCTACAGAGGGGGATTCTTCTTTTCACAGGAAGTGATGCTGTGGGGCCTCCGTGAAGGAGATTCTTGAGGTATCCCATTTTTAATTAGTTTCCTATTTGTTTCTTTTCCCACAACACACATTTTTGTGCCAACAAATACCCCCATTATAATTAGGTCCTAGGAGAAAACTATGGTCAATGTTTGAGGGTAGATCACAAAATATTTTAGGATAATCACAATGAAAGAACACAAAGCATCATTTTTATGCAGATAGGTGATGGGCGGGTTGAGAACACTATGAAGATGGCAGTGCCTAGGTGCACTATGAAGCAGAATGGTCATCACCTATAAATATAGAAGCATGAACCATCTTTCTTTCTTACTCATCTACACCTTGTTGGTGATTCTTCTCTCGATTCTTGAATCTCCACACACTCTACAACTGCTCTTTGAAAATCAGGTCCTTTCGGCTCTATGGAGCACATTGATTCATCCAAATCTACCTTTGTGCACTTTGAAACTTGTGTCTGCAAGGTCTGCAGTAGGGCTCTATGACCAGTCTCTGCGAATGAGCTACGTGAACAAGCTCCGTAAACCAGAACAAACAAATCTAAAAATTTTTAAGACTAAAATGTGAATCATCGAGATTCCAGGGGGATCCATTTTTATGCTTCTCAAAGGGATGAGATAGCTAATAACCTAGAGATCGTGGAATGTTTGCAGAGCCATTCAGACAATGAATATCTGGTGTAGAAGCTGATAGAAAGTCAAAAGAACTATACTCTATGAAATAAGGCTACCTCTATATAGATTTGGTTGGAGGGATGATGTAATAATTCCTGGAGCAGTCAGGGAAGTGCCAACCTACTATTTCAGAAGTACACTATGCCAATACCCATGGTTGTGGGTGGATGACGGTCCTACATGGGAGGATCATACACCCATTAATGTCGAATACCTGTATAATAATGTGAACAACGTAGATGGGAAGGAATTGCAGCCAGATGTATCTTCCCCATAATACCACACAATTATGATGGCATCTTTGGGGAGCCGCCAGGAGAAGGGGTGGACCAATGAGTGGAATTTGATCCAGGGAGGCAACTTCATTGATGACAGGGCATGAGCTTACTGGGTATGTGCCTTGTGCGAGGAGTTTGGAGAAGAGCTGAGGTGAGTGGGACTATATGATGTAGATTGGGTTTCCCAATTACACACCTACCAGTCGAAGAATATGATGCCGAAGTTTCTGAGTAGGTTGTCACCGGGGACAAAACCATTCCATTTCCACCATAGATAGGTTGGTATATGTCTCTTGGACATATGAAAAATGTTGGGGATCCTGATATTGGGAGAAATTTGTAGAGATTTACTCCTCACCATGAATTCTTGGGAGGAATCGGAGCAGATGTAACAGCTAGAAAAGGCATTGATGGGCCTAGTTCTAGGAGAGGATAAGCATTTGTTGAAGGAAATTCATTTCAAGTGGTGGTTCAGTCGGTTCTTGACTTCCCCTACATATAAGTATTTTCTTCTGTGGCCTCCTACTTTCCCAAATTGGGTCCAGCATAGTAATGATCACTTCTATTTGAGACTCATGGAGTACAACCAGTGAAAGACATGGGGGTTCAGTGTTAGAACTGAGAAACAACTGGTGGTTAGGATGGCTACATTCATTGCCGCACTTATTTGTGGCTAGATTCATCCAGTGAGGAACTAAAAGATTGGTGTGTAGCCAAGAACATTTATCATGGTGTCCATGTTGGAGATGGGGGATCAGGTCGATGCTTGCTAATAAGTACAAGGTACTGTGGCATATTAACATGGGAAAGAAGTCAAATAGTGTATGCCGGTCATTCCATCTTATATATTGGTGGCTAGAGACACATATTTTGGGAGTCGATGAATACCAGAACCCTATTTTTTCTCCAGGTTCAGACTTCTTACCAGCCATTCTGATTACGCTGGAGTGTTTCTTGAAATAGATGACCCCACCATTGGTGCTGAACTGGGTTGGGAAGGAAGATGAGATCAAATATCACCCATTCCCATTCCCATAAGGTGTGTTTACTAATGAAGTCCATGGAATAGAGGAAAATCAGTCCTACCTCGTCGCCTTTTCGGATGGCGTTCTGGTGGTGTACATTGATAACAATCCTCTCTATGAGCCATACAACCCTCATCTATTCGCGAGGTAGATCTGGTGCATATAGAGGAACACGCCGTAAGTCTACATTGGGGTACTCCAAGAAGAACATATGAGTGTGATGAGTCATATGTGGATCATGTTCACATGGGAGAATGGGATGATGCAGAATGAGTTTCCTCTACCCATATCTATTAATGGGCTGGTGAAGGAGTATGTTAAGATTTGGGTGGAAGCCTACCTGGGGGATATGATGAAGCATTAAACCTTCCGTGCTCGTGATGGGGTGCCTCATCAACCTTGTGGTTGGGGTCAGAAGCCATCCATAACATCATTTGGTGGCATAGATTTAGTAGTGGTGTGACCTACACTGATAGAGGGGAAGGTGGCAGTGGTGGACCTATAGGTCCTTGAGGAGAAAAATTATCCGGACGTGAGTCCTCCTAGGGGGTTCTGTTGGGTACCCACTCAGGCTTGGAGGAAGGGGTTGTGCAATATTGATTTGCCTGAGGATTATGTCTTCCCCGAGGCCTGGGTCATCTGGTGTGTTAATATGAAATTTCTAAACCCTTTCCATATGTGGTATCATCTCAACCACCTCAGGATGGATTTGGAACGAATCAGTTGTGCCAGTTCTGGTTTTGTTGTATCTAAGGCAGAGGGGGACAATATATCACCAAGCTGAATGACTTCGGGCACTCTCGAGGTGCTTCATGTCCAATGACAGATCAAGTGAAGGTGTTTGTCGATTTAATGACCCCTTCAGAGTTTTTGGACACCGAACTAAGGGATCTCTTCCCTCTATGTGAAGAATCATAGTGGTCCTTATGGGGGGAGGATATTGGTAGAGGGAGCCCTCTGGAAGAGGGAGCGGTCGAAATTTCATAATTGGAGGAGTTTGTAGAGGATCTTATGGTAAAATCTAAACCACTTCCTCATAGTCCTCATCCAGGTCATTTGGAACTTCTCAACTTAAATTTGAATTCTTTAGGAGGGCCTCATATAGAATACTCTCTCCCACACAATAGTAGATATAGTTGCGGGTGGTTCGAGATCTTCCCCTATGATGATGGTGATTACCTTGCCTAGTAGGGATATAGCACCTTGGGTGGTTTTCTTAGATTTTTCAGATTTCCCAAACATATATGGGGCCATGCCTCAGGGTCTTGATGAAAATATCTCAGGAACAAGACCATCCATTAAATATATATAAGTATTCTCCACAGAATGTATAACTGTCCTTCATTGAGATTGGCCAACTAACATCTCTATATTGTCACACGCGTAGTTCTTCAAACAGCATGGGCCACCTTGGCGAGGATTGTTGGAGTTCTTGGAATTTCATTTCCCAAGTGAAAACCAGTGGTTGTTTAAGTGGATTCCCAAACTAACCAAACCATAGTGCTCTCGATCACAGGTGGAACCATCAGCATGACCGATACTGAAATCATTCAAGTAAAATCCTATAATGGGGATCAATCGGGTGAAATGGGACCTGGCCAACTAGATTAGACACCGGATGAGGACCCTATTGATGAGTTCCTAGAGGCACTCCCCGCATATGAACTTTCCGACATCGAGCATCGGGATGAGACAACTTCCGATGGAGAGGGTAGCAATTTCGTCCATTGCCAATCATGGAAGATGTTCAATCACTTCATTAGGGAGATCCCAAAAGAGCAATGGATAGATAAAATATAGAGGCTTAAATCATAGATGCGCAAATTATGTGCTGGAGGTGTTGATTACTAGTGTCCTTATATGCTTATCTGAGACTTCATAGTAGAAAAGCAACAGGAACATGATCGTGCCCTTAGTGTGGGTTGGCAGTGGAGGAAGTCCATAAACATCAAGAGACTCTAGGTGGCCAAGAACGAGATTCAGTGGTTGTGAGCATGGGAAAACAAGTACTCTTCTTTCCATGACACACAATCATTGATCGTATCAGGGCTGAAGGCCTAGTTGGAAGAGGCTGAAGAGCAGATGAGGCAAGATGCTGAGGATATGACCATCATCCGAGCCGACGAGGATCGGTCCTCGATCGTGGATGATGAAATATGGTTCATCACCGTCGAGGAGGAGCTGGAGCTTAATTGGAGAAAATGGATCTTGGATACCACATGCCAAAGAGTGGTAGAGCTAGAACGCTCTATCAAAGCGGTTAACCCATCCATGGATGGGGTCAATCCATGGGTGTTGTAATGTGTGTAAACTTATAAACGTACTTTCATGCTTGGATCATTTATGTTGACTATGTGCCTGATTTCTGTTAGTTGTCTTTTATTTTTCCTCATTCCATCACTTTGTTGAAATATCTAAATATTAATCCCTATGTTCACATGGGTCGTGCCCGATTTGAGAAAAAAGGATTGACTACATTCTTATTCCATCCGAATATGAGAGTGATAACCATGCTTTGGAGATCTGGGGTCTCAAAAACCTTCCCAGATTTGTAGGAAGAAATAGGGAGGCATGACTAGAGAAGAAAATTCTCAGAATAGTTGACGTTATTTTTCTAACATGCTCTAGTGCATGAGTTAGTTAATGCTAGCAACGTTAGAATCAATTCAAACAGAAGAAAGAGGAATGTGTGAATCATAACACCCATAATTCGGAATAGAGTAGGGGTGGCATGAAAATGAAGGGTAACTACTGACTGCATTTGAAAAAAAATATCCCTATTGTTTTAGCCTCAAAAAGTGATAAAAATTGAAGATTGAATTCTGAACATGTTCGAAACATGGGGACTAACTCGAGATGTCCCCCCATTAGACATCTAAAACATTAGCCCATGATAGTAGGTAAACCAAAGGAATAACATATGTGCTATTAGGGGGTTCCTTCAGGCATGAAAGAGGATGAGGATCCAAATAAAGGATACATAATGAATGTGGGGTGGAGTGATGGGTTTTTCAAATGGATTCCAAAAGACATGAAATTATTCCACCGTGATGAAAAAAAATTAGGTGAGTGTATCGGTCTGATCATGGATCATACCTACCTCCAGACCAGACCTCTTTGGTGAGGACCGAGAATACTTGGTAGTTCTTTGTCCTAAAATCAAGGATTATATAAACATTGTTTAATGTTTTATAATGATGATGGTTCACATAGTTTTAAGGTTAGACTTAATGGATGAAGGAAAATAGTTTAAATTTATGTTTCACAGAATGTAGGCTCCTAATCTAAAGTCATAGAGATTTGACTATGATCGAGGTCAAGGTGTCAGAAGGGTTAATGACCCTCGGCTGGGACCGAGGTGAAATGACTAGGCTTCCATAGATACTCCATTTGAATGGTAATCAAACCATACATAGTTCACATATTGTATTTTAACTTCATGTGGGATGAGAGGAATTTGTGGTTCAACTGTACGAGTACACATCCTACCAAAACCAATAAGCACACGTGATTCATGATCAATGTGGTAAAGAAAGATTGGTGGTGGTATTTTCATTCCATAAGGAGGCTCCCATTAGGGAAAATAGAATTTTTGGTGAATGACGTCCCAAAATTTTTAACCCTCTCGATTAACGCACATTGATGCATGGATGTGTAAAACTGGGTGTGTTAAAATTCCACTTGAACATAAGGGAGTATAAAGATATGAATCATGGGGAACATGATTTGGATTGTAATGAATATGGCGTGAATATAGAGTATAGTTATTGACCATGTTTTAATCTCCTTATCCATCTCATGTTAGCCTAATACTACGACAAAAAATGAGGGTCGACGGCTGACCATGTTTGAAACATGGGTCATGTTTCACAATGTCGTCCAAGGACTTCATGGGCGTTGGCCCAAGATGGTTGGTTAGACAATGTGGAATGATACCAGACCACCGAGGGGTTCCCTTTAGACGTGGAAGAGTTTGGGGATCCAAATAAATGGGTTATGCAGTGTGGAAATGAAACAAGGTAATGTCCATGTGAGAATTCCACACTTTGGTCTCCTGGCCACGATGAATCTGAGTACACCAATGAGATATTAGATAGAGGGAGTCTAATCTCTATCAATGGAAAATGGAGAAACATGGTGCGATTGTTGAAAAAATTGATTTAAATGAGGATCCAAGTGGTACACATGCCCACATGGTCCCAACATGACCACATGCTCCCAACAGAGTTTGTGCGGATGCTATAGAAAAAGGATAAGATTTGAGATACCTAGGGCTAGACCAGAAGGTGAAGTGTTTGGGTGTTCCTACATATCCCATGAAAATGGGAATAAATCCGTTCATAGTTATGAATGCGGAATGCAGTTTAATATCATGTTACAAGGAATGTTGGATCTTATTTTTATGGTCTTAGAGATTGGACCACAAGGGGAAGAAGAAAGGGAGACTTGGTGTGGCTATTGAAATCCCTGATGTGAAAGAGTATGTGGTGCATCTATATGACACCTTGTGCTCCTATGTGATACATTGAGGTCGAGGGACCAAAAGTTGAAGTTGATATAGTCCCGGGGAAAAGTGATCAGGCATTCATACATATCCCATTATTATGTGAATCAATCCATACATAGTTCTAGAAGTGGTATGGTAGGGTACCAACTCTAGGGACGATACCATTTTGTGGGTCTGGCCCACAAACCAAAATAAGGGACATATGATATATCTTGTTTGTTAATTTAGAAGGATGTATTATTTTAAATCAATGAACCTAGGATAGAAAATCTGGGAATCAATACAGGAATCAAGACATATATGGGCCTTGACATATGGTATGGTGGATGACTGATACCATATATTATGTCCCCTCAAGTGAGGACTCAAAAATGCGATGCCATTTTTTATCATGTGTCCGGGATGATAATTTCAAAGCTTCAGGTCATATGAGAAGACCAACCTATGTATTTTAACATTGCACATCAAATATGTAATATTTTAGAGTCATGTGGGACCATACGTCATAGTTTAACATCATATTTCTTGGAATCATACAGAAGAGTGAGGTTTTAGATGGAATGCATATAGTGTGATAAATAATAACCAATGAAAATGAGGAAAAGATCCACACCATACCGCACAAAACTCTAAATGAGAAACCTCAAGAAAAGTGGTTGGAACAGATATGATGAATGGGGATGGACCCGAATATGAAACATTTGGGTGTTCCTATGTATCCCATAAGGATGGGAATCAATCCATATATAGTTCTGAGAGTTCCATTGAATGTCACCAGATGTTAAGAAGGAGAGACTAACTTCTGTAAGGGGAGTATGTGGTCTGTCTAATGCAAACATAACATGATTGAAGAAATAATCCCACATAAGCCACACCACTCCATCCTATAAAAGATAGGACCAAAAGTCTGAAAAAAAGAGATTATTAGTGGAACCTGGGCTGGATCCGAAGATAAAACGCATGTGTGTTCCTACGTATCCCATAAGGATTGGAATCAATTTTTACAAGGATCTTAAAAACTTCATGCATTTTCATGTCTTGCGGAAAGTATGTAAGGGGATCATAGTTTAAGATCATATAACACGGACCATAAGAAGAGATACTCTTTCAAACGAGTCCAAACCTAGACGAAATACCTAAGCCTGCGTGAGCGATGATCGGTGTGGAAAAAAAGGGAGGAGAAAGTATTCTCCTCACATGGAATGAAGATAAATAGGGTAAGTGGTTAGGAGCATCAAAGAACACCTCACCATGTCTTCATCCTCTTAACGTGAAAACACGCACTGAGGAATAGAAACAACAATGTCTAGATTCCACAAGGACGTGACAGAGTAGAAAAGGATGTGAATCACATAACCAATATTTTGGGATTAATGAGGGTGGTGAAACGTTGGAGGATGATTATTGACCATGTTCGAAACACATCATCCATATCAGGTAACCTAAAATGGGAATGACCAATGAGCATTGATCAATGTCCATTTTCATAATGTGGGACTTGTAACAAATTGTCATCCAAAATCCTCAAGGATGTTGGCCCGAGACGGTATGAGATCTCTAGGCCTATAATCCACGTCATTCGGGGGTCCTTTTGGATGTGAAATATGATGAATTTCCAGATATTGGGGGACATGAAGAATGGATATGGGTGAGAACATGTCTTTATAGAATCCAACACTCTTGATCATGGACTAGAGATCTTCGGAACACAACGGTGAACTACCAAAGAGGGAGAGGTATGTGGCGTGGCTGTTACAAAACCAACGTGAATAAATACAAAAGACCATTCCACAACACATATACCCCACCACGAGGGCTCAGGCCAAGAGGTCAGAGAGGTGATGGGGTTTCTACAAAGATGGGCTAGACCCAAAGATGAAATGTTTAGGAGTTCCTATGTATCCTGCAAGAGAAGGAATCAATCCACACATAGTTATGAAATGGAATGTAGTTTCACTTCAAGTGGTATGGATGAATATGGGAGGGTGTATCTCAACGAGGAATGCTTATGTCTTGGAGAATAACTTGATGTGAATGAGAATATAATCCCACATATTCCACAAAGTACATAATTCCTGGAGAGAACTCAGTCTAAGAGGAAGAGAGAAAGAATAAATGAACCTAGGCATGACCAAAAGACAAAATTACCGGATTTTCCTACATATCCCATGAGGATGGTAATCAAGACCAATATTGTGCTGAATGATTGTATGTAGTTTAACATCGTGAAACAATGATGTGGTAGATCTTAGTTTATTGTCATAGATCTCAGACAACATATGCCCAGTTTAATGTCATATGCATGGGACATATTGGTGGAAAGAGTGAATCACCATGCCTATCATGTGGGATACCATATAACGGAAACAATAATCGAGGATAACTATAGAACATGTTTGTGACACATTATCCCTATTATTTCTTGTAATAGGAATAACCAATGTGTTTCGATCACTGACCATATTTTCAATGCAGGAATTGTATAAAATTGTCATCCAGAATCCATGGGGATGTTGGCTTGAGAGTGTAGAAGAGCCCTGCGACCTAGAATACATGCAGTTCTATTGTCCATTTAGATGTGAATGATGATAGAAACCCAAATGGTGGGAACTAAATCATGGTAAGGCCTGCACAGTTTAACCTCTTGTGTCAAGGACGATGGATGGAAGGGTGTCTCGAGGGGATTTATGTGTCATAGAACAAGTAGCCCGATGTGAATGAGGACGTAAGACCACATGAAACTGAACATTTATCGATGAAAACTTGGGATAGGGGCCTAGTAAGGTCGAGGGACCTGAGGCTAGGCCCCAAGAAGAAAGTCAAAACCAGTTTGAAATTTCTCATCATGCGGGATGAGTGATGATTGGTTTTACATCCCTCAATGATGAACAAATTACGTAGATTAAAGCTGCGTGTGAGGACAGTCGTGATCTTAGATTAAGGTCATAGATCAAGGACCATAGATTGTGTCACCCTTTATGTGGGTATGGCCTACCAAAGCTCCTAAACTCACCTGAGTAATGACCAGTGTGGGAAACATGTAATGGGATTAGGTACTTCCCATCATATAATGTCACAAAAATAAAGGAAAGAGATCATGCGGGTCGATCCCACCCCGAACAACATCCCTGATCACGGCACACTGACTTTAAAAGGGATAGCAGGACAAAATGAATCACTACACATAATATTTAGGATATATAGGGGTGGCGATAAACGATGGATGATGGGTTTTGACCACATTCAAAACACAACATTCATATCATGTGGCCTGAAATGGGAGAAACAATTAAGAATTGAACACTAACCAGATTTGCAATGCGAGACCTATTTGAAAGTGCCATTCAATATCTTCTAGGAAGTTGGACATAAATGGTATGCAAGCTATAAGTTCGAGCGTCCATGCCATTTAGGGGTCCTTTCAGATGTGGATGTTGATGGAGACCCAAATAAAGGGGACATGTGAAGAATGAACATTCTTGTGGTTTAACGTTAGGGTGGAATGAACAAAGGGGTGGAGATTCCCAAGGAGGGGGGGGGGTACATGGTGCAGTCATGATAAACCTGATGTGAATGACGAAAACAAAGCCCACACCACAAAATGTTCTTCGAAATGCATATGTGCAAGGGGTTCGACCCAAGGGGAGATCTTGATGTTCGGGGATGGGCCTATGTACAAAATTTATGGGCATTCCAACATATCTTATGAGGATAGGAATTAACCCGTACATAGTTCGTAAAGGCCATTCAGTTTAAAGTCATGTGATAAGGATGTGGGATGATGAAAGAATAAAAGGGAACATAGTGTGATCATCATAAAACCGACATAAATGGGGGAAAAATTATACACTACACTGTGTATGATTCTCCCAGAGAACTATTCCTTGGAGGGAAGTCGAAGAGATGAATTGTGGGGCTTGACAGTGAGACATGGCATCCGAGCATTCCTATATATCCCATGAGGATGGAAATCAATCCCTACATTGTTCATGAAAATGTTTTCTAGATTAACGTAATGTGATATGATAATGCAGGAAGATCTTCATTTAAAGTAATAAATCTCAGTCCATTTTGTAGTTTATCATCCATGAGTATGAGTTATAGGTAGTTTTATATCCTTTATTCGGGATAGATTACACATTTTAACATCGTGCGGTGAGGAAAAAACACTTTAAAGTCATGTGAAAATATGTATAGATTAACGTCATGTGTGAAGACATAAAGTTTGATGTAATGTGGTACAAGTGCTGATTAGTTTTACATTCTTCTGCTTGGACGGGTTACAAATTTTTAATTTCATGCGGTAATGGCATCATAGTTCATGGTCATGTAAGATCAATTTACTCAGGAAAGGTATTACTTGAGGAATTTGGAATTGGTGGGAGGAGTTATACAATCACCATCTAAGGTAACATGGGAGTATGTTCCATTGGGTTAAAAATTGTGAATGATGTATGGTCCTTTCCATTTGGGATCTAGTTTGGGTGGTTTGCTACTAGGTATCGTTGGCGTTCTCAAGGACAACACAATGTTTCCATATATGAAATATCAGTGGTGAACATTCATGTTAAAATCATTTGTTATCTTGTTATGATGCCTCTTTAGATTGTGTAGGTCACAAATCAAGTTCTCATCAAGTGATTCTAGTTTAGTCATATAGATTTTGCTACCTTATCTGGTTTTATACACTTGTAGAAAACTATTCATAACGAAGGCAATCGAATCTCAATGGGTTAGACTACCTCTATTATGTACACCAGGGAATATGGGGTCACCTGTGTGGAATTATGAGTAGTCATTTGATAGGCTCATAGAGCATTTGGGATTTATTCCATCCAACTTTTCTTACCCTGACCAAACAGATTCTATAGAATGTTAGAGAATTTTTTATTGAATGCTTCGATCTGCCCATTTTCTTGTGCATAATAGCGGGATGTATAGTTAGAATTAATATTTTAATTGGCGTATAAGTTCTTTAGTTCGGATTCCCAAATGTTAGTGATGTTATCAGTGAGGATGACGTGAGGGACTCTGAATTGGTAGATTATTTTGGAGCTAAAAAATTTACAATAGAATGGTTCGTGGCCTCATTGAGTGGAATTGAATCTTCCCACATTGAAAAGAAATATGTAGCGGTTAGGATGAAGCTACACTCATGAGCTTTTTCCAGTGGATATGGACCCACTATATCAAGTCCCTAGACCAAAAAGGTCCATGATTACTTGGTAGTGTGGAGAGGCTCCAGCGGACGATGCAAGAAATTAGTGTGGATTTTGAATGCATGAAAACTCTTTGAGAATTCGATGTAACAATGGACCACAGTGGGCCAATAATACCCCAATCTATGGATCTAGTGGGATATTTTCTATCTGGTCTGATCTACCCTAAAGGAACCAGCGTGAACTTTATGCATGACTTGAGGAATCTCACCTCCTTAAATGAAATTAATGAGAATCCCATCAAACCCACAGTTTTCAAGAATCTTCTCAGGACTGGTACAACCCCGGATCGTAAAATGTAATGGGAGTCATCATATTTTCTCACGTTTGGATCTAGATTTGCAGATATTATCTTGATAGAGGTACTCAATAAAAGGGGTCATCCAATTAGGATTAGATTCCAACACTATGGGAGGGCATGGGTGTTTTGACATGGTGGCCCTGGCAGAAATGTGGCTTACCATTAGGCTATCTTTGTCATCCGGAGTAGCAGGAGTAATGACTCTCTCATGTACTACATTAATAATCAACTAATCTTGATCAGGCTACACAAGAGAGGTAGCCATGATGGAGAAGTTTTTGGGTCAGCCTTTTTTGGACCAAGGGACAAGAGTAACTTCTGCTCAAGATAGGAATAGTGCCATCAACTAGAAGGTACATTCCAACCGTGGTATGAGCATTGGATTTCAAATGATGTAGTCACCCTTGATCATTCTGATGACTAGTTAGGAGCCCCATTTCACATTTAACTGGGGAAAATAAATCTAGGTGTCCAGCTTGAGGCCAGTAATGAGATCCTGGTACACTGCCTCATTGTTGGTACATTATTCGGACAAAAAGAAATAATATGGAAGAATAGCATCTGTCATCGTAATGAAGATGATACCCAGACCCACACTCTTGAGTTTGGGATCATTGATTCTTCTACTGGTAGGGCTTTGAGAAGCACTATCAAAGTGAATATGCCAACACTAAATTGCTTTGTCTAGCAAGAGGATTTCTTCATCAGGGAAATTAAGATACAGAAAATGGTCTGTAGAAGATGGATGGGTGGAAAGTAATTCTACCAATGGCTACCATTAATGAAATTCTAGGGGAAAACCCTAATGTTGAAATACTGGAGGATCACTTACCACAGAGCTATATGACATGCGAACATGCGGTGGTTCATGATGTACATTAGCGGATCGGTTTGGGACACCAGTTGTATCTCAAGTTGTGATAGGTAGTGTCACAATTTCTTCATTGGGAATACTAGTACATGGAATATTTTCTCGATGGAGTAATATCTGGTCCCTATATCTAGTATCTTGTATCTAGGGTAGTATAAACTATTCTCTATTCCCTTCATGTTCTTCTGGCCGAGAAGGGAACCAAGAGAACATTCTAGGGCGATCATATAAAGGACCATTGGCTTTCTAGAAATGGGTGGCATCAGGACTGGAGGCTGTAATAGGTACTCCTTGATTTCCATAAAATCAATCTCGAACTCCCCATCCAACTGATAATCGACACCAATTTTTATATGTTGAGAAAAAGGAATACACTTTCCAGCCATATTTGTGATGAATCAGCACATATAGGCTAAGTGGCCTTGAATGCCTCGAAGCTCCCAAATGTTTCTCAGAGGAGACATCAAAATGATGGATTTTATCTTCTCTAGATCGATATTGATACCTCTATATCTGATAACAAGGTTGAGAAACTTTCTGAACGTGACCCCGAAGGCACACTTCAAGGGGTTCATCTTTCGATGGCAGGAATAGAGGATGTCAAACACTTACTCCAGACCATTATGATGGTCTTGGGACAAAAGATATTGGACCACTATATTATCCATGTAAAATTCCACTAATGTCCCAAGGACCAGCTTAAATATGTGATTCATGGGATGATGATAGGTGGAACCTACATTCCTTTGACTGAAGGGAATTACCCAGAAGAAGAAGATACCTTACAGTGCGTTGAAATCTATTGAATCATCATCATCAAAGGCCATTATAATTTGATTATATTGGGAATACCCATCCATGAAGTTGAGATCCTTTATCCTCGCAGTGGCGTCAAACATTGATTCTATCGTGGGAAGAGGAAAATCATCTTTAGGAGAGTGAAATTTGAGATACTGTAAGTTGATGTGGATTCTGATCTGTCTATTTTATTCCAAATCCGTACAATGTTGGATAATAATCTGGGATATTGTACCTCTTTGATGAAGTTGTAAATTATGATCTAATCAACCTCTGTGTCGATCATGGCACCGTGAGAAAGGTTCATCTTTATGGTAGGTTGTTTGAACTAGCAATGATTTTCTAGATGGTCGAGGTGATGGACGGTGACCTGAGGATATAGTCTTAGTATCTCATAATAACTCCATGAAAACACATGTGATTATACATTAAAAATTCCATGAATCACTCTTTATCTTCGACAGTCATAGCGGCAGTGATCAATGGGGGCTTTAGACCCCTCTTGTTATAGTTGTTCTCCTATACCAACTCATCAACTGTGTTCGAGAAAACCTCTTAGAAGGTGGGAAGAGAATCCTCCCAATATTCTTCTTCATTCATAGAGGAGGGATTTTCAATGGGAGGTGATTAATCTGAATCATACATCCTAATTGGACACTGGTGCCAGCCTGAACGGTGATAGAAACTGTAGCGGGGGACTCATGTGCTATAAAAACCAAAGCGATGAAAGCTGTTGATGCGGTCCCAAATGGCCTTCAGTCCAATGGGCCATATGTGATGATATAAAATTAATTGTGGATGATTGGCATGATCCGGCTTATCCCATCCCAACGAAACAATAATGTATGAAATATTTCCATTTCCATGGGGTGAACATCCCGCTACATTATTGGAGTAAGAGGATTTTGGATCAGTCGAGCATTATTTGTATAAGAATATGAGTTGATATCCTGACATCCATTAGACATGGGAATATGGTTCCCCCTAATCCTATAAACAACAAAGCATTTCCCCATGTCATGGGTCATAACCTTCAATCGATGGATTAGAAAATCATAGGCATCATCTAGGTCTGCCCATATATCAGTTGCAATCATAGCTTGCTCAAACTCATTAGCCTAGATCAGCTTTCTCTTTCTATTTTAGTAGTTGGCATCCAAATATAAGACTTTTAAAGAGGAAAAGGTAGACTCTTCACCTTGACGTATGCCCAATAAATATTTAACAGAGTACTTAATGAATTTGTTATATGAATAGGGGACCACCGTGTGAAGGTGAAGTTGTGGCCTACCCATCAACGAATTATAGGCAGTGTCTTGTGAGATGACCATGAACATGGTGATATCTACCAGACCACCGAACTAGGTCTTCAGGAAGATCAAGCTAACCAGTGTGTGTTCCATCCTATCACAGCCTTGAATTTTTAGGTCACAAGGGCTCATATCATCCTCAGACAACACCATCTTTAGGAGCGTCCAAGTCATGGTAAATTTTATCTCAAATACCATACCGACAAAACAGTGGGGGACCTCCATTCCATTGAAGTGTCTAGTAATATATAGTTGTAGAATTTTCCCTTCTATGGCAGAACCTTCATTTTCTAAAGAGAAAGATATGATGTCATGTCTTTCATCATGCTCGACTGCCACAACATGGAAGGCTTCGGTGACTTCTACCTCTGTCTCAAACTGAAGGGGGCTTGGAAAAGCCTCAACAAGGGATTCATGAATATTCTTTAAAAGGTGAAGGGCCTCAAGGATAGTGAGACTCATATGAATTATGGAAAGATGTTTAAGGAGATCTTAATTCCAATCAAAGTGTGAACTTCTTCTTATAGAGGGTCATTATGTGGCAGGAGGTATGATGGGACCTTCAGGTTTAATTGGTGGCTGATTGGTGTGAGGAATATCCCACTGTTCCCTAGCTCAAATGCACGAAGAAACTACCGAATGAGGGCTAAATTAATTAGATCGATCAGAAATGGAACCTTCCTGATCATAGCATGACTACGGTGGCTCCGCCTTATCAATAATCACAAAAGGTGGTGAAAGAAAAACCTAGAAAAACAAGATGAGAAGGATGGACATGATGAACTCTACACAAGGCCTATTGACTAGTTTTTGTGGCATGCACAACCTAGATGAATATACAATTCAAGGAATTTTGATGAATCACATAACCACGGACTTGTCGACACGGGTGACGAATTAAGACATTAGGAGGATCCTTCTAGAGATCCTCTTCATCAGAAACCATATATGGGTTTTCCCACTCCAAGGAGTTAACCAAAGTGTACCCTTGGCCACCACTTCAAGAATAATCCAGCATCAGTCAGATTTTGGGGGGTAATATCAATCTATAGGGTCATGAAATCACTGAGAGTATGGGATGAAGACAACATAGATATGGGGATTTGTTTTCCCATGTTCCCCTGATGCTTGCCCTTCGGGGAAGAGAAATGCCAAGACATTGATGAAGATGTAGTGGATACAAGTGATGTGGTGACTTTTGAAGGATAAGTTTTATTTAGACGTTCATAAGTAATACCATGAGCCAGAGATACCATCTTATAGGCCATCCAGTCATCATATTTTTGAGTCCCGCGATTAGGAACATGCTCCCACTCACCTTCACTGTAACTATCATTGTCGGGCAGTATGAATACGCACACCACCTGTGTCGTTGTTGGGCTTGACCTGAAAATTATATTGTCAACCTTGTATTGAACCCAGTATTTAAACACATAGCCCTTCTTGAGGGTCTTCCCCGGGATCTAGCAATAGGGGTATTAATTAGGGAGATATGTGAGGTTTGCCTCTTCTAGCCTCCTACATTTGGTCAACCATAGAATTCCCTGGTCCAAGCCAATTCAATAATAAACTGGGGACCTGAGCCTCATTAAATTAGCAGGTTCAGTTCCTCCAATACAAAAAAGGGGCTATAGAAGCCTAGACCTAACAAGGGGCAGGAGGAGTCGGTCAAGGAGGTCGAACCTGGTTATCTCACCTATGTGGTGGAGACACGTTACACAGGGGTGCCTCTCAATTTTGAGGTAGGAGCTGGTGGGCCAGAGGCTGAACCTGAGGTGGTGGGCCTCTACGAGGAAATGGAGGTGAATCCACTAATAATAACTCCATCTACCTGGGGTGTCAATTTAGGCTACTGCGGGATGCTCTGCCGTAGTATCTCTTCCCACGAGAGCCACATGAGGCAATAGATGTGCCTATTATCCTACTATAATTCTCCCTCTACGTTCAAGTCCATATCTAACATATCTCGTAATCTACTTGGGTAAATATGAGTAATGAGAGAGGCAACCAGTTCAGTTTTGAAATTTCCACACACATTGTTAGAATCTGTTTCTGAGTCAAAGGCATATCCAAGGAGTTTGTGAGGCCATTACAACGGGAACCAAAGTCTGTGACATGCTTATCAGTCCTCTTCATGAACTATAAGAGGTTTGAAATACTCTTATTAAGGGTGGTAGAGTTGAACTTGTAAGTAAATTGGCTATAAGGATCTTCCTAGTTGGCCACCGACCTAATAGGTAGATGGCTCTCCCAGAATAAATGTGGCCCTTCCATTGTTTGTTCGAAACACTGGAGTTTGGCGGCCTCCTGTGGTGCCAGAGTTCCTAAAATGGGTCCACACCATGAGATTAAGTGGTCTATATTCTACAAAAAATCACCTGTCTCATTAATGGGGGAAAAGGCTATCAAAAACTAGGGTTGCTGACATATCATCCTCCCATACCGGATATGGCTTTCCATTAGGGAGAATTTCCACATGTCGAGTTTCCAATGACTTGAGGTGAGAAATTTGTGTTGCCATTAGATCATCTAGATGGGGATTCCAGTCCTGGAGAGGGCCCCTAACAACCAGTTAATTGGCAGGTTCTTCAACATGATAAGAATGCCCAACAGCTTGTGGAGAAATTGGTAAAATGACCTAAAAGACTGCTGGGGGAACGACCTTTGGAGTTGATGGGGGAACCTATGTTGGGTCCCAAAGATTATCACACCATTCAGGTGGATTTGGGGATACATACCATGCCCTCTTACCATACAATCCAACTTCTACCGTGTCTATGTAGATAGGATGGTCAGGGTCACATGGTGGCAACTCTCCTGGGGGGAGGGGGAATTGTAACTTCCCCTACTGCCCCTGTCCAGGATCACCATGGTCTAGTTTAAAATTCACATAACATTTATAAGGGAGTTCATCGATAATATTCTTGTGCTCCATGAGTTTTTGAAGAAACGTGTCCTTTTGGGAACATCCTATGTCTTCTGCACTGAGTTATACGGGTTAGAGGGTTTGACGACCCCAAGATGCTCTTTACCCTTATAGGGATTTCAGTGGAGGACTAATGACTCGGTAGGTATAGTAACGCCCAGTAAATTTATTTTTTGGGTAGTAACCCTACCCAAAATATCTATTACTTATGAAACTCCCCCGTTGGGTTTGTTCTATTCATGGAGGTATTTCTATTTCTCTCCCTTTGACATGGCAACCATGTTAACCGCAACTCTACCTAGAGGCATATCCTCAATATCACTCAGAATATCGGGATAATGCCAAATAGAACTGAAATGAAGGGCACCATAATTACCCAATCCATGGACCTGAACAATGGGGGATACCTACTCAATAATCCTATGGAGTATCTTAAAACTCATGATGCACCACTACTAGAGGTTCCGATGGTGACCGGGAGACTCAGGACTTTGGGTCATAGAGAGCGCAGCCAATATGACCATGTGACATTTCTAGCCAATATATTTAATGCGTGCATGAATATAGGGACATGACACTCATTTATAATTGATATATAAGTGTGTATCTCAGAGGGTTTTTCAAAAACATGTGACTTCTTTTGGGGTAAGCGATTCTGGAAAACTGAGGTTCATGGTTGCAATCGACTCGAATACCACAAGGAAATTGTCTACTGCAAGGATGTACCAAAAGCTATTTTTCTCAGACACATGGTCCAACCCTCGGTTCCCCCATCTGTCGACTGGGGGTTGTTGGGGTACTAGTAGAGGCACTGAAGCTGACCAGTGAGGTGATAGAATAACTGATGGAGAATACAATGAACGGGATGACAAGCCGCTGCATATTTGGATTTCAGGAGAAAACTTCAACGACTAAGCCACCAAAACTCAATAAGAAGGACTCGAAACCATAGTTTTTGGGATAGGGGATGTGGTTACTAATGGGGGGAAGAATGTTTTTCATCCTCTATTAGTCCCTAGAATAGCTCTATGTGATCTGTGGTTGACGTAGAGAATGGACCTACTTACGATAGGGAGGATTGCAAGGCCAAGCCATTGAAATAGGAAAAATATTCATCTTCCTAGATGTATCTTTGGTGAGAGGTGAGAATCCGGTGTACCTCACATTCCGGAAGGATGAGGCTTATATTCCTCGTTTATGCCCCAGTCCACAACCATGAGGATCATGGATATGGTTCCATTTCTGAATCTTATTCAGCCTCAGAATCTGAAAGGAAGATGGGATTAATTGCGGTCTGAAACATCTCGATATTTTTCATGTGGTGTCATGACCCTCCCTCCTTCACTTGGATAGATATTCGGGACAAGGTATGTTTTTGGCTCGAGGAGGACCTTTGGCTGAACTAATACCAGGGCGGAGTTGACTTTTGCCTGGGTGAGATGGGTTGTAGGGAGCACCATGACAAATGTCAAAGGGAACATGGGGATGACCTCTGTGTCTATTGGATGATACACAAAAGCAATCTCTACAATAAGTGACAGATTAGGTAGGACCTCAGTTAGAACTAGTAGTTTCATAGGAAATACCTCCATGTATGTTTCCCTCAGTAGTGATGGTATGAGGCAGGCCTTCATACTTGATAAAATTAACACGTGGAAGACCTTTGAACTGGGTTCCAATGAAGCGAGGCATACCTCCCTATCCATGATTTATTGGATGAGGAAGACCTTCTTCGGTTTTGATAAGAGCATGGGGAACCCCCCCCCCCCCCCCCCCGTCAAGATGGTTGACCTGGTAAAGGGGATCTGCATTTCAACAACCTACAACAGGAGGACTGACTGTATAAATGAGATTATGAGTACAAGGAAAGATTCCATAATGGATGTTAGTGCGGTGGGGTAAGACATTGCTCAGACCGATGGTTTAATGGGGAGGAACTCGAAACCAAGAATGGGAAAATGGAGGACTTTCACTATCATTGGTGCTGGCATGAGTAGGACATTTTAAAGGATGTCATTGCAGTGGGTCATCCCATGATAGACGCCACCTATTTCAATGATCAGGATAGTCATCACAGCCTACATGTGGGGTGGTTGGGGCCTAAATACAGGATGAGAATATAAGTTTGCCTACTCTGTATTGATGGGTAAATGGTGGTATGGGTCGTGGGGGCACGAGTCATGATAGCCGTTGATGGTGACACCCCCTCATGGGCGTCCTCATCAGATTTTGCCCGAGGTTGGCGTCGGGTCATCCAGACTCAAGCTAGTGGTGTAGGTGCATAAATCACATTCTCCCCATCTTATGGGGAGAGTTGGTGGTGCTGAAACTTCATGGAGGGAGCCCTCCTCGGTAGTCCATGGGAAAGATTTATAGCCGGTCTGGATCAGACATCCCTCACCTTGTTAGTGTAGTGGAGGGAGTCACCAAAGCACTCCCGGGAGAGGCTCCCAAAATGGTTGTAGGTCAGAGTGGGGTGTAGTGGCACCATGTGTGGACCTTGGGGGAAGCGGAAACAACTTGTCCGAGAAACCTATAGACCCATTTGGGTCATCTCCTGAGTTTGGATAATCCATTATTCCCCATAAATCCAAAATCAGACATTAATCACCCTTCTATTAATGAGTTCAGATGGAGACATGGGGCATGTGATCCCTAAAGCTGTGGATTTGGAGATCATCATATTAGAGAAGAGTCCACATAGGATTAGTACTTTGACATTTCCCCGACCCCTATGTCGGTGGGATGGTGGGTATCAGTTTCCTATCACGACAGGTTGGGTCCTACAAAGCATGGAGATTCAACCAATAGTGTTGAATGAATGAATGATATGACCAGTTACTAGCACCGCCCCATCTCCCAGTGTTGGTGAGAAGGATCCACGTTGAAAATATCTCCGATTGGGATGACCAAAATTCACTCCCCCTATCTTTGGTGTGTTTCACACTAGGACCAATATTTTCATTGATGGACCTGGTGCCCGATACATGGATACGGTGACAATCTAATCCACTGTTGTCTTGAACTCTACTAATTTCCACATTGAGGAGAAGAACATCATGTGGGGTTCACAATTTTTATTTCTGGAACTTTCACCGAGGAGCGCATCCATTTATCGAGGATGCCCTAACTATTTCTATGAAATCAAAATTTCCATGGTGGGCGACATCTGTTAGTTATTTACGGACATTTCCTCCTTTATTGAAATGGGATGATGAGATTATGGTTCCTCTTTCTGATGATTCCTCCACAAAACCCATCAGTTAGTACGGGTCTCCCTTAAATATTTAGACATTGTTCATGAAACTGTTCCCAATGCCAACTCTTTTTGGATGCTGGTAAATTACACTTATTCTGTTAAGACATTCCAAGGGGTCACGCTGGGTTAGAAACCTTCTGTCGGGGTAGTTGTCATGTTGGGCATCATTGGCCAGTCTGAATGCTAAAACACAAGTGCAACTGTGTTTCTTCCACTAATGATAGGGTTCTCTTGAGTGCAGAAGCCAAAGGAATCCCATGTCGAGTGTGGGGAATTATATTCCATTGGAACATATCTGAGGTTTTCCTTAGGTTCCCATGTTTAACGAAGGGTATTCCATGAGTTTAACATTTAACGGAGTCATATATAACTGATCAGAACATTAGTAAGAGTGGATAAGATGGGTGTACCCCCAAGAGGGAGCACCCTAGAGACATGGATCAAAAACCATGTAGTTTTTTCGGGAGATGGGACACCTGAGGAGGAGGACAATGAGGATGGACAGATGGATATGACCTAGTGGAAGTAGATGATCCAGGTTGTAGCATGACCTTCCCAAAAATAGAGGCTCAAGGGAGAGACCTATATGGGACATGGGTGATGTGCTTGAACCTTAGGGAGGATTCCTACATATCCATGTGGTAGCGAATCAAATTCCATGTAGTTCAAGATGGGGGATGGAATTAGCATGTGAACAGAGGATAGAAAACTAATGAAATGTTAGGGCTTAAACATGGTTAGCAACCGGTGAGTTTGTCTGATGCTACTAGGAAGGACCAGAGATGTGGGTCCCAACAAAGGGGACTACAATGGCTTACCATTGGTTGGGGACTACAATGGCTTACCCTTAGTTGGTGGACTACAACTGCTTACCGCTGGATAGGGACAACAAAGACTTATTGTTGGTTGGGGTTAAACTTCAGGGAGGCTTCCTACAAACCGAACCTAGGAGACATGGATCAGAACCCATGTACTTATTCTTAAGTTATGCGATCGGTGTGTGCTCGGCGGACAGTGACCCAAAGATGATATCAGGGCTTATGCGTGGTTAGCGGCCCAAGAGTTAGTCTGACGCCACTGGGATAAACCAAGGATCTGGTCCCTATAATGGGGGAACCAATGTTTACTGATGTCTGGGGTTGAACCTCAGGTAGGATTCCTACGTACCCTACCTAGGAGACAAGGATCAGAACCCATGAATTTCATATACATACCATTTATAGTCATGCAGGATGAGATGGGGATATAGTTTAACATCATGTGAGATGAGGGTGAAAAGATGTGGAGTGGTCGGGACTTATTGGTTCTAGACTTGAACTTCATGGAGGTTTCTAACATACTTTTCTTGGGAAGGGGAAAGGATTAATGTTCATGCAGTTCAATGAGATGATATTGTTTAACATTGTGTAGGATGAAAGTGAACCGACATGAAGGGTTTGGCAATAGTAGCTGTTGGGAGTGAACCTCAGGGAGGCTTCCTATATACCTTGCCTGGAAAGGGCAAGGATCCAAGACCACTTAGTTCAGAATTGGTGTTTGGGGATTACACACTAAGCCATCCTAGGTAGGATGTACTGGATAATGCTTACTCTAGACCCATGCGAGTCACGATCAGTGTGAGAAATAAGATGTAGCATAGAACTGATTATTACATCATGAAAGGTGCGTCCAAGAAGAATAGAACTGGGCTTTCACATGTTTAGCATCCCAAAGGGCAAATCAGGGATTACACTTGATTAGCAACCCACCAAGACGGATATTGGGACATACACTAGGATGGTGACCCAAGGGTGTAAAATACCATAGGGAGAGGGATGGGGGTGAAGAAGGTCGTTATGCCTATCTCTCTTATAGTCTTTGGTACAAAAGATGGGAGGATCAGGGATGCAACCTCTTGCAAGAAAGGCTAGGGGCTTACACCTAGATGGTTTCCCTTCCCCACAGAAAGATGGAACTTTATAAACAAGGATCTCATTCCATGAGAGTAAGATATCACTCTTTTGGAGGTGAGAAAGCATTGATAATGTCTGGGAATGGGTGCCTCATGTATATTTCACAGAGAAAGATCCCAATTTAACGTCATGTGCAGAGGATGATGATGCTTGGTAGTTTAAATTCCTGCATCTCGAACGATAAGGATTCAATCCAAACCCCTAATACATACAAAAAAGATACCCACCCACCCTTAGGGAAGGGAAGGCATCGACAATGCTATGGTGAGAAAGTGTTATGGAGTGATCCATTGAGGGGCCCATGTTAGTATGTCTATGTGAAGAGGAAATAACTATTAGTGTTCCTATGCGAAGAATAATTCATATAAGCTATAAAATACAAAAACTACCCAAGGGACCTTGAAATCACTTCGCAAAAAACTACAAGTTCGTATGGGAGAAGAATTTATGATTAAAATGGGTTCACAAGAAAACAAATTGTGAAGCTATTGTTCTCCACGAAGTGGAGGAAATTTTCAAAGGGGTATGCTTTGAAAGGTAGAGGGCACTAGCCATGTCATAGCATATAGATGCATATCTAGGGTACTTCATAAGTACAGTGGCTTTTGTGGAGTCGGACTTCACATAGAATGGGTTCCATGGAAAGCATCAAAATTTGATGCAATGTACTTCACAAAACACAGTGATCTTCCCTTATCAAGATATTCACATGTGTGTGGAAGGTACTTCGTGAAACATTTGTTATTTGAAAATACCCGAGTCCCCTTAGGGATATATTTCCTCCACGATGGCCTGTAGGCTCCATGAGGGGAACACCTTCTTGAAGTGGGGTTGAATTTGAGCTAAGGTAATGGTACATTGCTATGGTGAAGTACCTTGAAGAGCTCATTTTTCTAAATTTCTCATAGATTAGAAGGTGAATCATGATTTGAGAGAAAATAAGGTGAATGGTCATGGGTATTTATTATTTTGGTATGAGGGATGCCTTGTATTTATAGGTGAGGAGAAGTGAAAAGCTTTGAATCCTCCTTGTGAAGACACACGGTTCTCTACAATTAGCCGCATATTGCGTCATGTTTTTTATAACCGTGGACTCGACCATCATCCACTCCTCGATGTGAATCCCTTCTTTAATTCCATATGTTATTATTTCAGAGACTTCCATAATGTTCCAAGGGATCGTATAAGTGTTTTGGTTCCCTCGTTGGTATGAAGCTTCCGGTCAATTACCTCGTAATGTAGAGCCTCGCTCCTCTTTTACTCCACGGTGATTGCTGAGGGAGCTTCAAGTTCGTGCCGACTACAGTGCAGAGGGGGCTCCGTGAAGGAGCTTCATGAGGTAACCCCTTTTGAATTGGTTTCCTCTTTTCTTATTTTCCTTTGGAAAACATTTTGGTGCCAATAATGAGAACATTGTATGACATGGATGGCATGATTATTTGAGGAAAACATATGTGGAGAGGTCTGTAGAGAGAAATAGAGAATATGATATTACTAATATCTTGTATTATAACTAACTTATATGTGATTAATGTAAAATGGGAACGATTATTTTGTTGTCTCATGATCCAATGAAGATGAAGGCATTAAGAATTTTTGAGTTTGTGAATGAAAACATTGTGAGGATGATCTAACCCAAATAGATGGAAGGAGTAAGGTATTATGTGTTGTATGTTTATGCTCACAACATGATGACATGGATTATGCCATTAACACAAAATACTAAGGTGTAAAGATGGATCACAATATATTATAGAATAACTGAAAAGATACATGGTGTGAAGATTCAAAATAAATCAATTTATAATGGGACCAAATTCAAAAATCAACAAGTTGATGAATATTTGAAAAATAAAGGACGTCAACATCATGTTTTAATTGTTAGAATTATTCATAAAAATGAGGCAGTGGAATAAATATATAATATAATAAACAAAATTTCTTAACCAATATTTATTTAAAAGTATATTATTTAATGATTCATAAAGCATGATATCCTCAATTTAGTGTACTTATTCAATACAGCTTTAATTCCTGAAAAATAAGACTGAAATTTATATCAAATTTGGCATGGAATGAAACCAATAGTAATGTACTTCCCTAAATTTGGAATTAAATGTTTTATCATAAAAAAGTATATGAGTGTAAAATTTTATGGAAATGGAGATAATGGTATATTTCATGGAAACTCATCAATGAGTAGAGCTCATAGGTGTTATAATAAGAGACTTGACAAGATAGTTGAGAGAAATGATGTTATGGAGGGTCAATGTGGAAAAATGAAAACAATACATGATAAAATTTCATATGAAAAAAAAAAATCTATCAATCTGATGGGGATGAAGAGAAATATCATTTAGGGAGAGTTATAAAGAATTTAGATAATTCCAATGAAGTCATAGAGTATGAATAAATTGAAGAAATTATACCATGTTCAAAAATCAAAATATCATCGATGAAATCACATGATGAAACATTATTAGTTTCTGAAAATCCATGAGAAAAATTATAATAATGAAAGATAATCATATGATAACATTACTATTGTTAGTGGAAGAAAGATATTTTAAAGAAACAAAAATTGATAATATTTGGTTAACTAAAATAGATGAAGATCTTTTCTAAATAGAAAAAAATGTAACATTGGAATTGGTTTCAATGACAAGTAAATTGAATGTAAGCGAAACAAAGTTGGTTTTCTAAAATAAACATAATGAATAAGGAATTTTAATCCAGAACAAGGAATGAATTGGGTACAAAGGGTTTTCCCAAATTATTGGAATTAAAATTGATTATACATATGTTCTATGATATGGAAAAATATACATATTTCTATCCATAATGTGTAAAAATGTTTTCAAGGTATATCAAGTGGAATTTAAAAATTCCTTCTTGAATGGATTCCATGGAGGAGAATTTTACATTATGTATCTAGTTGGGATTCTCAATAATTATGACTAAGAAAATGTATTTAAACTACATAAGGAATTTTATAAAATAAAACAAGCATTGAGATCATAGTATTATAGGTTAGATCAATTCCTTATAAAGTTCAATTTTTTAGATGGAGTTGATTAAAAAATATAAATAAATAATCATAATGATAATTTACTAATATATCATATATATGGTGACAAAATATATTTTAGTGTCTCATTTGGAAACCAATGCCCGGTTTTTTAAATACTCATGGGGTTTGAATTCGAGATGTCATTAATTGGTGAAATGTTATTTTTCTTTATCTTGCAGATTATTCTAAGAGAGGATAAGATATTTCTATCAAAAATTAAATATTCCAAGAAATTTGTAATAATATCTCAATATATTATTCTAGGCCCTAAAAAATTTGATATAGAAAAGTCATAATTTATGAAATTATATGAAAGGAAATAAGGGAGATGTTACCACATATCTAAAAATAATCACAAGTTTACTATATTTTGCAACCACTCAGGTAGACATTCTTTTTGTACATGTGATGGAGCTCATTTTTTATAGTAATAAAATGAAAATAAAAACGAATTATATGAAAATAAGAGTTAAATATATTAAATACACATTGAAATATGGGTTTTTATACTATAATAATTCACTGTGTATTGTTTTTTAGGTTTTATTACTGTTGTTTGGGAGGGTTTGGTAGATGTATGAAAACAAACTTCATGTAGTTTTTCTTATATTAGGAGTTATTAGATATAAAATCAAATTAATATGAAATATTGAATATCTTTGAGCACCATAGAGGCTAAATACATTACTCTTATAATAACACATGTCCAAACATGTAAAATTATTATCATGAATTTCAATTATTCTCAAATTATGGACTTGTTATTTTAAAATATCAGAATCCTAAAAATGTTTTTAGTATTTGATAATTTAAATGTGGGGTTTTCATGAATTTTTTTGTAATAATAGAAGTAATATGGGATTTTGAGATCATCAGAGTATGAAGGGGTGTGATGGGTAGACGAAAACAACCTGAGGAGGCCAATCACATCGTGAATCCCATTCATGGTGAGAATGAGTTTTATGGGGTCTGACCTGTAGAAATTCATGATGTGAAAGGTGATTTAGAGACCTAAAGAAATTAATGATGTGAAATTAATCCATTTTTTAAATCATATAGTGCTAAATTTTTTAAATGATAAATAGGTTTTGGCCCCGTTTTTCTTTGGTCAAGATGGGAAAAGTGTCAGAGGGTCTCAACCAACTCCTCCCTTCCTCTGTTATTCACTGATCATAGTGATATTAGGAGTGATTTATAGAGTCAGTGAGTATTATATTCCAACTACATCCTTATACTTGTTTTATCATTCATCATTCTGATTTTGGGAGTTTTCATACTAGGTCGTAAATACCAATTTACACAGGGAATAGTGAAATCATGAGATTTATATAGATATTTGTTTCGTCCGAGGAAGAGGTGATCCTGAGAGGATGTCCACCAATATTTTCAGTTCAATCTATTGAAAAATGAAACCATTTATATTTTTAAAAGCGGTTTAAACCTAAATTGATTGAATTTGGTTTTTCAATCAATGGAATTAATTTGGGTCTTTTTCCAACCAAAATTTAGTGATGTAGAAGGAGTAGAACACACCACAATTCTGATGGGTTAATAATGGTAAAAGGTCTGGTGAGTTGAACAATTATTTTCTATGTTTGGATTTAATTAATTAATTAATTAATTAATTAATTAAAAACAATTATAATTGATTAATAATTTATTATTGGGGTGAGTTAAGAGCTTAAGGGCTTGTGGTGGGGGTGGTTGGATATGAAAAGGCTAGATGATCGTGGAGGGACTTGGTAGATGTTTTTGTCCCTTGGTGTCAAGGAAGAAAATATTTTTTTTGAGGTAGGTGGTCTTATGTGTGTATCGTGTGGAATTTTCTTTGTTTTATAATTCATGCGGATGATCAATCATGACATTGATTGTATTTATTATGTATAATATAATTGGATATTTTTTTTATTTTTTTAATTTATGATTTAATAGTAATGTCTTGGAGTCATGGACAACCGTCGGGTGCTCACGTGAAACATCATCCATCAATTACTGATGTTAAGAAATCTAGATTATGGGTGGCCAACCCACCTCATGTGTGGTTAGGATGGGAATTTTTAGACCCCCCATTTTTAAAATTTTTTTTAATTAAATTCTCTATTTCAAATTTTTTAAAAATAACAATTGATGAAGAATGTGAACCAAGTGTTAGAAATAACCAATGTGTGATTTATGGTATCCTTGACCACTGATGGACATGGTCAGAACTAAGAAATATAATTAGGCCTCCAGACCTATAGTGAGGTGAGAAAAGATCAATAGGTCCCTAACCCAAGTGATGGGGACTTGGGACCTTATAGGACCCTCATGGGGAATTTGGGCCATTCAATATTGTCGAGATCGTGACTAGACATGAAATATTATTATATATGATGTTACTAGGCCTAGGTAAACTGAATATAGGTTGACCGGAACTGGGTTTTGGTGAATGTATTGACCCACGATGATCCTAATGACTAAGATAGTAAACAATACATATCTTGATTTATACTATGTGACGGGTCTCATTTATCCAACAAGGTCATTCAATTCTATTGACATTGTCATGGGATATGTTTTCTTAGTGCATTGATGGTTAAACTGAGACTATAAATGAGGATGAGGATCATTTTTACGAACCTCAATGATATTTGTAATGAGGGAAACTAGTGGGTTCTTGGTTGATAGATTTACCATGAGTGGATTATATGATGTTGTAGTAGGTTTTATCAACAGACCCGTACTTGAAATGGGTGATGAAAGGTTACATATCGAAATGATATGAATTGGGTTTTGTCTAGTTTTTTGTTTTATTTTGGAATAATACCTAAAATATTAAGAGACAATGTTCATCTACCATGATTGGATATAGGGTATTAGGATTCATTTGCCATTTTTGATAACTTGGGGTTGTTGTCCTATTTGTATGAAAATGACTCTATTTTTATTAATGTCTAAGGAAATGATAGTACATAAAATTTTTAGTTAATGTATTGATATGAATTATTTTTTTTCTAGAGGGCCATGTCAATGTTTATTAACTGCTTGAGGGCTAGATTCATGGTGAATCATCGTTCTAGTGATATAAGCATGGTAAAAACCACATGAGGGACAAAAATGTGGTTAATTAATACATGATAGCTAGGGTAATTATTTGTACTACCTATTATATAATCATAATGGTAATTTATTAAAAAAATTGGATATTATGAATAATTTTTATTCCTGTGAGATATATTCATTGTCACTCTATTTAGGAGGGAGAGACATTGGGTGCATAAGGGAGAGAATCAGAATGCCTATGGGTGAAATTCATATTTGACTGGGTACAGGGAAGTCTTTTCATAAAAATATATTATGTGATTCATCCTCAGAAGGATAATATGCAACTAAATAATTTATTTTACTTGAGGAATGATGATCTATCCTTTGAAAATGTCATCTGGAAGTGTTCAGAATCAAGTAGGATATTTTGGGGTGGTAGAACTAATTATCGACAATAATTTTTTGGGGGTTCCCTTTATGATTATTGAGTATAACATTCAAATATCATTGATTATGCTAGATAGAATGGGTCTAGATTGGTGGTACCAAATGATGTTATGTACTCCCACCCTGCTTAGTTTACCAGTGCAATTGGGTTACTAAAGAGACAATAGCACGGTTACTGGAAAAAGTTGGTCCAAGAGATAGGGTAGTGTGGTTGAGTAGGATAACATAGTTGGAATCATACGATAGGATAAAATTAGGCTTGTAGATGAATCATTACAGTTTTTATTATTTTTATTTACAATAGTATATTTCTATATATAGTCTAGTAGGCAGTCTTGTATGTACACCATTTCTACCCGGGCCCTCTCAAAATTCCATGTATTATTGTTGAATGATTATTTATTTTCACAAACTATGATTTTATCATTTACATGTATGCTGTTTGGTTATTTAGTTATTATTTCACACTAAAAAATTAGGTCTATATTCACCCCACTGTACCATCTTACACCCCCATTTCATGTCAACATACATTGCTGAAAGTGGAGGCATTCATTAAATCTTTTGGAAAACTTTTCCAAATGCGGGTTATATAGAGAGACATGGTGGGATTTTACAAAGTGGTATCAGAATATTATTTTATTTTTTCTTATGATTTTTTGATAAGATAAAATTGAGGTTTATAAATGTTCCCAAACTATGATGGATAATCAAATTGTTTCTATGAACACATATTCCATTAGGATGTCTAGGTTACTAGTGTATGAGGACGATTTTCTATTTTTTACTGTTATATTCGTAAATCATTTTCTCCTTGAGTAACACACAAGTGGTTTCGATGTTTTATTTATAATGGGTCTCTATCTTGTATCTTGTTAGCAAGAAGGTAATGATTTTTATTTTAACTCTTTTCCTATAGAGGAAAGAGGTGTATCATGAACCATAATAGGTACATAGGTTTCGTATGAAAAATGGGAAGTTTAGAGTCTGATCATATATGAATTCCAAATAATGAAAGGTCTCGTGGAACTATGGTGAGGTTCTTGACAGGGTGGAAGATTACATAGACCTCATGGATAAGAGTTTCAGTGAAATCTGTTTGTTGATGTGGTACTCGGTTCCAAGCATTTAGTTCCCCTTTGAATGGTCCATTTTTGGGTTCAACTACATCACCCAGTCCACCAAGAAGTAGTCAATCATGAAGGTTATTGGAGAGGAATGGTTCCCTAGTTTTGGGGGTGATTTTTACTAGTTTGATTTGATTTGTTTGTGAGACCTAGAGATGAACATATTTTCATTTTGATGTCATTTGACATAGGTATGGGTTAATATTTACTTCCTACGAGCAGTAACATTTTCAGAGGTTGACCAGTGTAATAGTTGGTTTGAACTACTGTATTTCATGAGACTTGACCGGTAGGGCTAGGTTGGAGGCCTATGTTCAATTATTCTTAGTTTTGACTTGGAATTTAGTGATCCATTGATCATTTTTATTTGGGATTATGACCAATGTATTGGAGTGCATAGAGTTTTGGTGATGGGAATCCAGCATAATGGTGCCATGGAGACAAAATTGCGGCCTTTAGGAAATTTATTATGTAATGGTGATACATTTTTTCAAACGACACATAATTGGTGTTGTTAGAGAATGGTAGAATGGTTCTGACAGAAGAGACACTGAGTGACATCTATGCATGTTGCTGAGGTTTATATGATGATGAAAATGGATGAGAATTTGTAGTTCTAGAATGATTCCATGAGTTATAAAGTCATGGGAGTAGTCATGTGATGGGTACTATTCATAAATATGGAAAGGGAGTTCCATGAGAACATATAGAGTGTTTAGGATAACATTCCATATGTTTAGTTCTGTTTTAAGAATGGGTCGGTTAACCTAGTTCCCGATATTAATGAATCATAGTGTTTTTCATAAGGTTTTGTGAATAGTTGTTGGAATGTGTGTGAGCTCAGGGCTCCTGGTGATCTAAGATTGTTGTAAAAAAACTATAGATAAACAACTCCATTTGAGATATGTGAATGGGTTTCTCAGGATAAGAAAATTGTTTTTATGTGAAATAAAGGTTATGCATGCCAATAATGGTGGTATTGATGGTTTTGGACCACTGTGATGGATCTGTTACACATCTATTGGAAATATTTCAGGTTTTGATAAAGGTACCTGAGTAGTTAGGTGTTGATAGTGCCAAAATAGACTATTGTTCATGGATTTTAAAAAATGTTCCTGAAGTATTATTTTGTTTTGGATAATGATTCCCCATTTAATTATTGTATCTATATGTTAGTGAATTATTATCGGGAGTCCTGATAATATCGAATGAGATATAATGTTCATTCGGTAATTGGAGACATTGGAAATGAATTGGTTTTGGTGGTTATCATTGATGAAACCTTATTGTACTCACAATTTTGATATGATCATACCTAATATATTGACATCATCTTATGTAGGCGAAGAAGGATTTGGATATATTCCAAGCTAACTAAATATCATTCTTGTTGGATGAGGGGCCTCCTTGGTGTTGTGGTCATGGAGAGTCATAAGGAAATTCGTATTGTGGGGAAACCAAAATAGGCTATAGGTGGATGATCATTTTGTGAGAAGGGTCCTTATAATTGTTTAGTAAGCTGTTGGATGGTCATAATAGAGTTTGAGAAATAGGATTTTGTAATTTATGTTTTTTCTATTTTCATAGAACATCAGATTGAAATTTAGATCATTCAATAGATAGTGTTAGTGCATTGTAATCAATATCAGGATGATCTAGTGTGGTTAAAAGTTGATTCATTGGTTGACCACATTTCTTCACATGTTTCGTGGGGTGTTCCATGATTCATGGATTGGTTCAGATGATGAATTGGTTTCATCTCTTGCTTTATGTGGTGAATCCCTACATTGTGATTTGTTTTAGGGTTGCAATAAACAATGAAATATTTCATGAAATGCTTTAGGGGGTTAAACATGCAGAATTATATTTCATGACATGTTTTAATAGGTGATAAATGTAATGAATGTGATGAAGGTTTTTTTGGGATGAAATTACTAGGAAATATCATGAAGATTTTTCCACAACTCCGGAATGTAATTCTAAGTATAACGAATGTCTTTCAAGTATTAGTCGAGAAATTCTATAGATATGATATTGTATGTTTTTCCTTTGTGGGGGAAGAAAATTCCTGTCTATTTTTCATGGAATAATCGGAAGGATGTGATAAAAAATATTGTATTGATTTTTTCTGAGTTTAGGTATGGTAGGATGGAAACCATGTTGAGCTGGTCATTGGATTGTGAGGGTTTTTCATTGTTATTTGACCTTAATGGTGGTGAATTCCATGTTATGAAAACAAACACGAATAGTTGGATTCTTGGATGGGGACAATCTGAACAAAAAATGAAATATCTACTAAAATCCTGGTGTTTTACAAATAGAAGGGTGTTGAATTCCCCATCTAGTGATTCAGTAATGGATTTGAGTGAAGGATTTTGTGTTTTAGGTTTATATATCATGTTTTTTGAGTTTTATAGTGGAAGAGCTATCAGCATGAAAGATTATAATCTGATGAATGGGGAAGGATTTTCCTAAATGTGGAGTTTGGGTTCATCTGGTAAAATCTATTAAGGGATTATCAAGGATTATAAGTATTTTGGTGAATATATTGCAATAACCTATGTATAAACAAATTAAAAGTTTTGTGAGAATTTGATTTATTTTCCGATGGTGTATGTGTTGATTTTAAATATAGGAATAAAATCTAGGTTTATTTACTTTTACCATTTGAAAATGTTTTTTTGGAAATTTTCTATTTTTCAATGGAAGTCTTAGGGTTTTGAGAGAACGTTGATGGAGGAACAAGTGTTCCAGGTAGATTAAAATAGTACATCAGGCCATTCACATCATAAATCCCATTCACAATGTGAATGGTTTTATGTGGAATGACCTTTGAAAATTTAGGATGTAAAAGGGACATAGAGATTTTTAGTAATTAATGATCTGAATCTGGTTCACATCATGAATCATGAATGGGTAGATTTTTAAAATATTAAATTGGGGGTTAGCCACTTCTTTTTTTGGTCATGCAGGGATGTGAATGGTAGGTTCTAGAAATAATCCTCCCTTCCCTTATTCTTATCTATCATGTTGATTTAGGGTGTGATTCAATTTGGTTAGTTTTTAGGATCTTCCCCCATCTTACTTCTATATCGTTTCCCTTCCATCATTCAAATTTTGGGAGTTTCCATTCTAGTTCGAAAATGTTAATTTCTTCAGAGAATGGTGAAATTTCTAGATTTCATTGGAGATTCCTTGCAACCATGAATAAGGGGATCATAATGTTATTTGATCCTAAATTAACGAGTTAATACATTGAGGTATGAATATTTCTATTTTTAGAAGGGGTTTTCCCATAAATTTATTTCATTTGGTTTACAAATTAGTGTAATTAATTTTAGATTTCGTTAAGCCTAAATTCAACAATACATAGGGAGTATAACACAACCCATTACTAGTGGTCTCATTATGGTGGAAGGACCAGTGACATAACCATTGATATACCACATCCAAATTTAATTAAATAACTAACTAATTATAAATTTTTCTAATTAATTAATGATGGCCACTTGGGGAAAGATAGAATCTTGGGGCTTTAGGGTGGGTTTGGTTGGCATAATCTTGGAAAGAAGAACAGGGTGGGATTTGGAAGCTACTACAGGCCCTTGTTGTTAATGTGGGATTGTTTCGTCTTTGGTATGTTTTTACTCTAACTTTCATGGTGGAAATTTTCATTTATTTCATGATATACATGGATGATCTAGCATTCCATATAAGTAAATTCCCCTATTTTATTTAATTGAATATTTTTCATTTTATTCAAATTCCTGATGTAATGACAACCAATAGGGGTTTTGAACAACCCCTAAGTACATTTACCACTGATGAAAAATGTAGATACCACTAGATAATGTGTGGCCTCCATGAACTACTGTGAGATGATTCTGATCCATTTTAAACCCATTTTTTAAAAATGTCTTATTTAATTTTAATGTTATGTATAAATTTAAAAAAATATTAGTTGAAGAAGAATGAGAACCAATGGTTTGGAAAAACCCTTTGGTGCTAGCTTGTAGAATCATCCACAAATATTCTAGTCCAGAACTAGAAAATATTTTTAGGCCTCTATACCTCTAGTGAGGTGAGGCAAGACCACTTTTTCCTTATCCCATGCGATGTGACTTGGTTTTTTTATAGGAATCTCATGTGGAATTTGGGCCATTTAGGCTCATCGAGACAAGGACTGCACATGTGATACTATTATATATGATGTGACCTAGCCTAGGTAAACTGTGTATAGGATAACCCGAAATGGGCTTCGGTGAATGGATTGACCCAAAGAGAACATGATGATTGATATAGGATATGAACCATCTATTATTTGTCTCATATGTCGTAGAACTCTTGATTCTAGTGATGATTTTCCACCTTGTTAACGATGTTAGGGGATATGTTATCCTAATGCATAATGAGTTTATATGAGACTATAATTGAGTTCTAGGACTTTTGTGGGAGATCCTAAATTGTGTAAGGACCAAAGGGACCTAGTGAGTGCCTTGTTCATAGAATAACCATGATTAGGTGGCATGATGCAGTACAATGTGTAATCTCAGAACCCATATTGGAACTGGGAGATAAAAGGTTGAGGATAGAAATTTTGATAATTGGATTTCATCATTTTTAGGTTTAATTTTACAATGCACCAACAAGGAAGATATAAAAATGTTTGGATACCCCCATTGGAGCTAGGAAAAAAGGATTCAGCTTCTATGTTTTGGTAACTGGGGGTTATTATGATGTTTTTATGATGATTAATTTGTTTTGATTAATATATGATGGTGTGATATTATATGACCTTTTGAGTTCTTATATTATCAGGATTTATTTTTATGTTGTTGCCTAAGGGAAATGGTAATTTGTATAGACTATCTAAGGTAAAGATAAATGCTGGCATACCACCTATGTGTTAGAGGCATAGAAAAAACTCACATAGGGATAGACACGGGGATAAATGACACCCAAGGAATACGTGTATGTTTCATACATCATGATGTCTAGGAACATATGAACATAATGCATGAAGGTGGAGTGTATGAGTAGTTTTGATACCTGAGGGCTATATTCATGATCATTGGATGCCTACGGGTTAGAATATATATTCTTAAATGTGATATACTATATTTTGGATAATAAGATACATTTTAGCTTGAGGGTATAGATGATTTTTCCGAAAAATGTTTTTATGGTTCATCCTCCACAGAAGAATAATTGCATGTTTTGTACATATTGATGGCTATGATCATAGGAACTTAATACCCGATGGTGTAGTGTATGATTAGTTTTTATTCCATAGGGCTATATTCATGATCATTGGATGCGTGAGGGTGAGACTCTGGATTCCTGAGGGTGAACCTTCGGATTTTTGATAATATGATTTATTTTAACCTGTGGGTAAAGAAGATTATTTAGAATAATGTTTTGTGTGATTCATCCTCCACATGAGAATCTACAACTCACTAAGTGACTTTTCTTGATATAAGAGGATCATTTATTTGAGATAGATTATAGGTGGGTTGATGAGGTTGGTGCGGTTGATCTGGGTGTTGGACCCAATAATCAATAGTATATTATATATTTAGGCAATCCCTTTATGTTATTTTAGTATTACAATTACATAAATCTCTACATATCATGGTTAGTATGGGAGAATGTTGGTGGGTCCCAACTGGGTTATGTACTCACAGAATGCTTGGGAAACTAGTACACCTGGGTTCATTAGTATACATTCACTTGGATGTAGGAAAAGGTCTGTCTGAGACATAGGGTAGTGTGGTTGAGCAAGATAGCTCAATTGGAATTATAATACTAGATTATTTTATGCTCAAAAATATGGTAGAGTCCTTTTTTTATTTTCTTTTATAGTAGTATGTGTCCTTATTTTTCCCTGTGGTAGTATTTTATGCAGAGTATAGATGCTAGGGCCTATAGAGACCCTATGGTTTCTTACATGACTATTTTATTATTTTAATGATGAAAAACATAATAGTACAAAAAAAATAGCCTCGAAAGGATTAGTGTCTTGAAAAAATTAGAGAAATATATAAATTTTACATAATCAAATGTAAAAATTGATTTAATTCCTTCTTCTCTAACATCTTTTTATCCCCCATTTTTTCTATAGTACAAGTATTCGCCTGAGGATATACATCAAATAAAAGGGTGAGATAAAATCCCACTAAGGGGAAATATAATAACGTGAAACAATATAACATTGGGTGTGAATAATGATCATCATCATGGAATAATCATGGTATCATCATCATCATCATGAGATGAATTACTAGATAAAGAAATTGAATGTGACAATGTATAAAAATTAAACACCATGTATTAGTGGTCAAAAAACCTCACATAGTTCTGAACAAAGAATGAATCATGTTCACACATAAGTGATGTATATAATAATAAAATCTACATTGGGAAAAAAATATAGTATCATGTTTACGCATATTGGTTCTTATTTCAAGAGATACATAACATTACCCAATGTATTATTGCACTATTTAATTATGGGTGCACCAGTCACATCATAACATTTACATAATAATGCATTCGGCATACAACGTATATCAATATTAGACATAATATAACCCATGGAATAGAAATGGGTTTCATGTGAATTTATTAAAGAAAAATTTCCTAAAAAAATATTGGTGTTACAAAAATGGAATTGGAAACTATCATAGGAATCGGTAATCTTGAATGAATAAGAAATAACATCAACAAAAGTAAAAGACATGTTTTTAGAAAGAAGGCCTATTTTTGAAAATCATTATATTTTTCATATAACTATATTAGAAACATGTATATACAAGAGTAGAAAAGGAAAGGACAATCAAACTATGTTTGAGGAATATTATAAGAATATTCACACTGAAATATTTCCTGAAAGATGAATAACTCAAAGAAAAGGATTTGAGCTCAATAATTCCCCTTACCTTATGTACAAATTATTCATCACATTAAAATATTGGATAATTAAATTAAATTAACTAATTAATAAATCCAAAACATTTTTTCCATTACTTTGATTCATTATAGTTTTATTAAGTTCACTTATGATTTTTTGATGACATATTTATTTTAATTTCATCATTCCAGAGTGTTCTTTTTCATGGTATTAATTATCTTTTCAATTATATACATGAATTGAAGTTAATGTAAATTAAGATAATTATTCATAATTTAGATTATTTGTTATTAGTGAAATTAAATAATATTAAATGATCTTATATATCATTTATTTATATTATATTTGGATGAATAACTCAATAAAACATCAATAAAAATCATTTAATTTATTTTGGATGTTTTTATGATCATTATGAACATAAATCATTTTATTAACATTTTGTTTATATATTGGTTTAGGGACATTATATAACATATGATATATAAAATAAAATCTTATTTAACCATATTAATGGTTTTAGGATATGAATTTATGGTTTTAATGAAAAATGGTAAGGCATCATCCATGGTGGGGGTAAATCGACACACAACATATGATATCTTCATTTTTAGAATAAGAGAAAAAAGGAAGAGATTTTTTGATGAATTACTCCATTAAAATAATAAAATTATAGTATATAAACGATAATGGATTTATCATTCCACTTGAATTATTGGATTTAAGGAGAGGATAATAGGAGAAATGAAATTAAAAATAAATTAAAATAAAAAGAAATTGGATTTTACCTTTTGAATTTATCCTCCATGAAGACATACTTAAGGAAAAGATTTTGGTATTTTTTCAAGAAAAATAAATCTGATATGTGTGGTAGGGGGATGGTAATGTGCATTAGTATACTATAGGAAATCATCAAGGCTTTTGATGTCTAAGAAGAAGAAGTGGTGAGGGTTGGCTTTTTTTGGGGATGGGATTAGAGTTTCCTCGTTATTATATTTGTTAGTTAATTATTTTGGCTAGATACTATGAATAGTTTGAACATTATCACTAAATATATTAACATAATGATGGATATATGGGTATTTTGGTTTTAAATCAGACATACATCATCTTTTAATCTGTAATTCATTTATTTGTCTTTTATAATAAATTATCGTATTTAACTATTCAATAAAAATTCATGTATAGTAGAAAAAACCAAAAATTTCACCATAATAATTCTTTAAAATTAATTATGAAAAAATGAACTAAATTATATGAAAATTATTTTCTAAATATACAAATTTAATTTCTAATTACAATCATTATTTACTTAGAAAATACCGATAGTAAAATTTTAAATACTTTTATAACACTTTTGAAAAATAATTAAGGTCAAATAAAACTACCTTATAATAAGAGGGAAAATATAAAATTTATGAATATATTTTATGAAAATAAATTTTCTTTTAAATAATTAAATTAAATATAAAAATACAATTAAATATTTTTATTTTTAAATAATACCACCACTTAATTAATAATTTATAAATTTTTTATTTACTTATACTATTATATAATTATAACATATTATCATTTATAGCAATCATAAATATTATTTTTACTTTAATAGATGAAATTACTATTCTATTGTCCAAATTACTTTTCCAAATGGTCACATTACTATTCCAGAGGTCAATTAAGTATTCTATCAGAATAGGTTCGTTAATTTATAGAAATAACTAATAGTTCATTAATTTTTCATTTATAATGTTTTTATTATGTTATATATGTGATTTTATATGATTTATGGCCCAATTATAAGAAGTAAATTTCAATTGTTAAAATTTTGGGTCATTATATTTATCCCTGGCATTGAAATTTCACAATCAAAATTTAATTTTACAAAATATGGTGAAAAAAGGAGGGTACTTATCCTTTATAAATTCCTATGGTTCCCATGTTTCCTCTTCCTACTATTTGTTCCACCCAAGTAATTTGACCATGTTAGTATTCTTGTTGCAAATAAATATATCTCTATAGTCCATGATCTCCATTGGAATCTATTCATAGAAGAGATCACATTCCAACTATACCGCCTATGGATTAAGTAAATTTTAGGTATCCGGTATGTATATACTCAAAAGGGATAAATGTAATACATTGTTTACTTGAGACAAGTTAGGTGGAAGTTCCCATTGATAGGCCACAACTCAAACACGATCAAGAATCTTGATAGGGTTTATGTACCTAGGAATCATCTTTACATTCTTTCCAAATCTCATGATCCTCTTCCATAGAGATATGTGGAGTAATAACATGTATATAGCCTTAAAAAATAAGTTCAATTTATGATTGTATGCATAGATTTTATATTTAATTTGGGATTCCTTGATGTGATTTTAAATGGGTTTCACCGTTTCCATCATTTCATTGACCATTTCAGGTCCTAGAAGCTTACATTCACTGACAACATCCTATAAAACCGGTGTTCTTTATATTTTCCCATTATGGGATTCACATGGGGAAATTGGATGCTTCTGTGGAATTTTTTGTTGTATGATAAATCAACTAGAGGAAGATGTTGGTCCCATCCACCTTGAATTCATTAGAACATCTCATCATCATGTCTTCTAGTGTCTAAATTGTTTTCCAAATTGGCCATCAGTTTGAGGATGATAAGTTTCACTGAAGTTCATCTCAGTGGTTAGAGAATGTTTGTGACTTTTACCAAATATATACGTGAAACATGAATCTTGATCAAAATAAATATATAGTACTATTATATGAAGCCTTACCACTTTTCTAATATATATACATGAAAGTTGATACTATGAGAAGTCTTCCCAAATTTCAAGATAGTGAGATGGCTTTGTAAAATGATACACAACAACCCATATTACCTTAATTCATATGGATGTCTTCAGAAACTAGATGAAAAATTGGAATGTGATTTATTCCAATTTACATATTTTTATGGTTAATGGTTTAATCATCGCCTTATAATTCATTCTTTTAACCTTCACTTACTAACATACCAAGAACTTTAATGTATAATTACTGATATATATTTTCATATTTTTCCACAAATAGTTCTGTAAGAGATATTGATACATATTTTTGATCCATGGTTGAGTAGATAAGGTTGAGATATGTACAACATTTATAAGATCGTTCTTTATCTCTTGATCTGATAGTACACATATTCATGTCCCAAATCACATGACTCCATCCTTATCGGTTTTGGAATACAATGAATTCTCCTTTATCATGGATTTTATATTTTTTTAATTTCAACTCCATTTATATGAGAATCCATTAATTTCAACATGAGGGATGGTTGAGATATCATTTATAGAAGAATTTATGAAGTTCCTTTAAAAATGATTACTATTCCATGCATTGAAAATATTAGAATATTTGATACTTCTCATCACACATCTTTGATAATGAAGGACAATACTTTCTACTTAGATCATCCTAAACTTTATTTTCATTTCTGGGAGGAAAGTGGATTGGGCAGTCATAATCCATGATGATTTATAATAACATTTGATAGGGAATATTAATCTTTATCTATGTGAATTTATATTTGAGACTGTAATGAACCGTATAGATTTCACACTTCTCCCCATAGGGATAATGTCATCATATTTTCAATGCAATGATCATAACTCCCAACCCCATATCATGTGTGGGATAACCTTCCTCATGAATTTTCAGCTTCCTTGGGGCGTAGGCTATTGATTTCTCATTTTAAATTAGTACCCATACTATAAAATTATTTTAATAATCAATTTTTACCATAAAGAGTTACCCATCTTTTAGAAGTGTGAGTACTAGAACGGTGATAAACCACTTTTTTAACTCTTTGAAGTTGTCCTCACATTTAGTAGTTCAGAAACAATTTTCTCCCATCCGAGTCATATTATTAAGTGGTTTCTAAAATCATGACAAGTTATTCACCAATTGTTAGTAATACCAAGCTGGACTAAGAAAACTACATATCTCTATATATTTGTTTTCCTTGTCCACTCTTTAATTTTATTTACCTAGGAAGGGTCCATATACATTACTTTCCTTTTAATGACATTCCCCAAGAATGATACTTCCTCCATCCAGAACATATATTTAATATACATTTCAAAACGTTTCTCCCTTCTCAAATTCATTACCATAGTATTAAAATGATCATAATGTTCCTCTTTTCAATTGGATTATATCATTATATCTTCAATAAAGACTACTGAAAATATTTCTAGGTAATCACTAAAGAATCTATTCATTAAGTCCATGAATACTTCTAGATAATTAGTGAGTCTAAATTGCATCACAATGAACTCATAGTGTATATGTCTCATTTAAAAGGAAGTCTTGGGAATATCTTCTTTCCTTACCTTTAATAGGTGATATCTCATCTGAAGGTCCAACTTATGGAAATACATGGCCCCATGTAGTTGATATAAGAAGTCATATATCTATGGAAGGGGATAGTTTTTATTTATAATGGTTTTTGGAGCACATGAACATCAAGGAAGAGGTTCATTTATCGAACATTCTTCTTGATGAAGAGGACTGATTCACCCCATGGTGAATCAATCAGGCATAGAAAATAGTTGTCTAGTTTCTCTTGTAACTGCTTCTTTAGTTCCTCCAACTCAATGTTATTCATTAAATTAGGAGTAATTTATATAGGATGAGATCTAAGAATACAATCAATTGTGAACTCTACCTCACAGTTTTGGAGGAATAATGGGAAACTCTTCATGGAACACATGACTATAGTCGCTTAGAAATTCATGTCTTCGGGCATGATTCTATCCCTTTTCGCAGTCATTTGAGCTAGATATGATTTATCATAATGAAATAATATCCACAAATTATATTATGTCGCCAAATAATATTCTTCATCCTCCTCACACATGTAAAAAATATGGGTGATTCCTCAAAATGTGAAGAGTGATGTCCATTTCCAAACATGTTATATTTTCATTATATAATGATATCCAATCCGTGCCCAAAACAGCCTGAAAATACCCAAAAGGAAGTAAGACTTCATTTTATAGGAGGTTAGGTCTAAAAACCTTAATCGGAGAGGAGAATTATAAGTTGGATCTAATAATTAAACCATTTTCTATTCTTATAGATAAATTAGCCTCCATATTTTGAGGCGGGGTTTTAATTGTTCTACTAAAATTTCAAAATATGAATTAATATATAAAACCAAAATAATATAGCACATTATTTATTATTTAATGAGTAAAAAACATACCTCTAACCAAATCATCATCACATTCCACCTCAATTTTAGCGATGGAATATGCTCTCCCCCATTCCTTTGAATTTTGTGGATACTAATGATGATTACCCTTATGAAATTGATGTTTAGTACAATAGATTGCAAAGTTCCCATTCTCCCTACAATTTAGCTTTCAACCATGGTGGTTCTCTCCTTTACTCAATTATATATTCCATCTTTTTTATGTCTATTTTATATTCATGAGTTTGGTGGAATTATCTCTCAAACTTATATCATTTCACCGTACCTTTGATGGACCTCCCATGACTATTCTTCCCACATTTTTGACATGTGATATATTGAGGTTTGTTTCCACATATATCATTATATCTTATATCGTCAAACACCATATTTCATTTCTTATCACTATAGCCATGGGACTATTCTATAAACTCCATCTCCACTTTGATGTCACATTTAACAACTTATTCATAACTCCCAAAGTCCTGAATTACTATAATCATCCAAAGGTGTGGGTTTGAACAAGTACATTATCTAAATATTTTTATATAATGGTGGTTAAGATAACTTAAAGCATACCTTCCAAGCCTTACTAAATATTATTTACAGGCTATAAAAGGATCACCAACATTTTTTTTCATATTTATTAATTATATCTCTATATTTGAAAAATGAGTTTGAGGGAAATACTTTCCAAGATACATTATCTTAATGTCTTCCAACACATCTATTAAATTTTATCCTTTTGGATGGTGTTTATAATAAATTACCACTGATGATCGATGTCTCCATCTAAATGATAAATGTCCAGAGTCGCCTTATCCCTCTCAGAACAACGAAGTATAGAAAAGATCTTCTCCATTTAATTGACCCAATATTATATGATGAATGGATTAGAAGATCTACTAAATGTTGATGGAAATTTCTATATAAAATAATTGATATCTAGTTGCTCCATAATTAGAGAAGGAGGATGTTTCACATTATTTATCTCATTGTTCACATCCTTAGACTACTAGGTAAGAAGCCCAAGAAAATTTTAATCTCGACCACCAGAGGCATTGGGGATGTTGTTCAGAAATTTACCGCATTTCCCCCCACCCAGGTTATTGGATTGGTTTCTCCAACTTCACAATATCTTCTAAAATACAACTTTTTTTTGAAAAACACTTGTAAAACATTTTAAATAAATAATTATTCATCTGTTCAATAACTCTATGAAATATATTGTGGGACCCATATGTTTTGTATTTTCAAAAACAACAGTTCTTTATTAGGCATAAATATACATAATCTCATAATAAGTGTTTTCAATAAGGTTCTATAATACTAATTCCCAAATTAATTCAATCATGTCATAAAACCATATATAGAGATCCTTCTTTTACTTACATGACAATTATAATATTTTAAGGATAAACAACATAATTGTACTACAAATACATGATCCAAAGGTCTAGAGTATTGGGAAAATTAGTACCATACAAAATTGTAAATAATAAAACATAATAATTTAATTAATTAGTTATTCTATAGATTATTATTTGACCTAGTGTTCTCTATAGTAAAATTATTCAACTGAGGATATAAATCAATGAATGGAGTGAGCTAAAAGATCAATAAGCGGATAGATAAGAACAAAAATCAATATAACATGGGGTGAGAATTATCATAATCAAAACATAATCATTAGATCATCATAATAATAAATAGTGGAATCATTAGTTAATGGCATTGAATGTGGAAATTCATTAAAATGGAACATCATGTCTTAGTGGTAAAAAATCACACATAGTTGTGAACAAATGTAACGTCATGTACACACATAAAATATGTGTATAATAATAAAATCATATTTGTGAATAAAGCTAGCAACATTTAATAAAATATTGAACCTTATATCCTGAGATACATCACATTACTCTATACATTGGAATGTAATATAATTCTTGGTGCACCTGTCACAACATAACATTTACATAATCATGCATGCCATATAGAACTTATATCAATCATATAAAAAGTAAACAAAGAAAAGAAAATAGGTTTCATGTTAATTTCATAAATCATAAATTCATGAATAAACCCTGGGTTTGAATGAATTTAATAATATAATATTATAGGAATTATAAATATTGAGTTAAGAAGCAATAATATCCAGGGAAGTAAAAGATGTTCTTCTATAAAGAAGAGTTCTTTTGGAAAATATTTTCATTTTTCATAAATCAATATTAAAACATGTATTTCCCAGAAAATAAAAGTTAATTACAAATAAATTATCTTTGATAAATATTATAATAATATTTATATTGAATTTTTTAATAAAATATGAATAAACCATAAAAATTTATTGGGGTTGATAATTCACATTATCCTATATACGAACGTTTTCATCAGTTCAATATCCTAGATAAGATACTAAATTCATTAAATAAATACCAAAAAAACTTTTATTTGTTAATTTTATTTATTATATTTTTATTAATTTCATTTATGGTATTTTTTATGAGTTATAGATTTTAATTTCATCGTTTGAGAGTACTTGTTTTCTTGGTTTTCATGATTGGTTCACTTGTTTTCATGTATGGTTGTTCTTGTATAAGAAGATAATTCTATAGATTTTAGATCATATTTTATTAATTAACATATAGAAGATTAAATTATCTTATATATCATTTGGTTATATGGTTTAATTATTATTCTTTTGAAAAAATGTTAATGATAAAGATTTAATTTATATTTTGCGATTTTTACAACTATTATGAGTTTATGTCATTTTATTAACATCATGTTTAAAAATTGGTTCCAGAATAATATATAAATTATAAAATGTATAACAAAATATTAATTAACCATTAAAATATTCTCATGATTAGAATTTTAGGTAGTAGTTTAAAATAAAAATGCATCATCCACGGTGGTGGAAAAGTGACACACCATGAATGATATGTTCATATTTAGAATAGAATGAAAAATAAAGTGATTTGAAGATGAATTATTCCCTTAATGTAATTATATTATAATATATAAATGATTCTAGAGTTATCTTTACTTTTTGATAAGTGGATGTTAGGAGATGGTAAGAAATGAGATGAAATTGAAATGAAATTAAGAGAATGTGAACGCGGATTTTGCCTCTTGAATTTATACTCCTTGAGAACCTCCATAGGGATATTTTTCTGGTCTTTTAATGATAATAAGATAGCCAAGATGTGGGTGAGGGGTAGTTAATAGGGATTCATTTATCCTATAAAATAATTATGTATTGGATAAATAATGAAAATATGAGGTTAGGGGTGGTATTTATAGTGGAGAAGATGGGAGTTTCGTTATTATTTTATTCATTATTTTGTTATTTTTTATCAACAATAAGAATATTTTTAACCTAATCACTAAATATATGAAAATAATGAATGAGTGTTTGAGATGTTTTCTTACATCATCCATACATCTTATACATCCCAATAATTCATGTAATTTGCTTTTATATTAAAATTTTATATCTTGTTATTCCCCAAAAATTATGTATATTTGAGAAATCCCAAAAATTAAAAACTATAAAATTTTGAAATTTATAATTCAAAAATAAACTCCATTTTTTGAATATAATTTTCTAAATTTGAGAAATTTAATTTTTAAACAGAATCCTCATTTACTTGGAATGTACTGATTTTAAAATTATAACTCATTTCACAACACTTTCAAGTGTTAATTTATGACACATAAAATTATATTATAATAGTAATAAAAATATTTATATTTATGAATATATTTTATGAAAATAACATTTCTTTTAAATAAATATATTAATAATAAAAGTATAAACAAACGTTTATTTTTTATAAAAATATCAAAACATTATTAATAAGTTTTAAAATATTTATTTACTTATAATATGATATAATTATATAATATAATCATCTATAATATTAAAAAAATTTACTTATACTTTAATAGATTAGGGTTTTATTCTATTAAAAAATTACTATTCCAAATGGTCACTTTACTAATCCAATTTTCATGTTACTATTTAATCAGTATAGGTTTCTTAATTACTATAAATAATAATTATTTCATAAATTCATCATTTATAATGACTATGTCATGTTTTCTATGTGATTTTATGTGATTTATGGCATAATTATAAGAAGGTAATTTTTATTCACAAATTTTTTGGTCATTACAGGTCCCTTTAAAAAATTTTATGTATTCTTATTGAGTGTTTATAAATTTTAACATACTATAGTTTTTCATTTCCATGGATGATGTTTGGTTATTTAGTTTTTATTACGTACTCTAAAATATGGGGCATTGTCTCCCTAATATACCATCTTACACCCCAACTACTAGTCATCAACCTCATGCATATGGGGAGGCATGCATGAGGTCATGTGGTGAACCAATCTAGAAACTATTTATATAGTGAGATAAGGTGGGATGTTACAACACCCACACAAGATTGTAAACAATTTATATAGATGAAAAAACATGATGATGTGGGAGTTGAGGTTAATTCTCTAATTCCGATTATGATTAATTACTCATATACAATGAAACATTGTAAAAATACTATACAACATTCAATGACAAAGAACAATAAGATAAAATATCACATCATAATTGTGAATTTGTGGTAACAAATCCTGTCTATGGTGTATGCTTCATCTCAATATCATGTTTCCAGTATCTTAACGAAGGTACTATCCAATATGGTGTTTAAGAAGAATCAATTGGATCTGAGATTCCAACCATTTTCTCCCACTTAATTATTTTAAAAATGAAACCCCAATCCCAATAGTTTAATTCATGAGGATAAAATGTTTTTATGATATACATTAGAAGGGGGAGAAGGATTATAATGGGGGATAGTATATTAAATAAAAATTATAGTTGAGATTTATGTATAATAGATAGCCTTATCATCACTAGATAAGGATATTTTTCCATACATTGATCATTGGCTCTGTAGTTTTAAATGATCTATTGACAACTCTTGTTCTTAGTAGTTATTTCTCACACTCAAAAGCCCGTTTTATTTCATTCAAAATTAGGGGAGAGGGAAAAAAGTTTTAAACTGTTAATTTTCCAGAGGATGTTATATATTATCAACTAAATTTAAGCTGAATATTTATAGAATTCATATCAAGTTTGAAGAGGATTTCCTAAAAAGTAATTTTTTTAAAATATTAGTTTTGGTAGGTGGATTTTTGTAATTGCTTGAATGGTTTTTTTTATAATGAACATATCTACGCGATCCAATTGGGTATGTGAGAAAATTGAGCATGTGGATAGAATAGCTATGTGAAACAGATATGTGAAAAAATAGGGTAAATAGATAGAATTACTACTTGAGAAAATTTATAATGTTTCTAGAAAATATTTGTGAAATAATATTTGAAAAAATTGGGTATGTAGGTAGAATTCCTTTTTGATATTCCTATATTTAGTATAAATGTGGCTAGAATGGTTATGTGAATCGTCTACATAGTAAAAATTTTTATGTGAGGAAAGAACCTATGTGATGGACCATCATAATTTGCTACATTGATAATAATGTATATGGATATGGATATGTTTCAACATGGCTATGTTATTTCTTCTGCATAAACCATGCATGGTTAGAGAAGAAGATTATGTGATCCCTAAATACCTATATATGCATGAATGTGTGTGGCTATCCACTAATAGTGGGTAATCAAAATTTAGTGGATGTATTAATTATTACGGCTAATAAAATAATTGGAATATATTGACCATGATCATTGATCTATGAAGACACAATTACCCAAATTTTATTGATGTTCCTACTAGAAGATAGAGAGATCCTTAATGAGTTATTTTGGCCCAAAATTTTATATAATTACAACCTGAGATACATGAAAAAATTTACGAATCATTTTATGTGTCATAAAATGGAAGTTTTATTGGATGTGATAAATATGAAATAATATTATAAGGTCCGTATCACATGAAAATGAAAAGAAGAGGCTCTCACAATATTAATAAATAAGAAGACATGCATATGAAATCATTTTAGAAGGTTACTCTAGATGTCATCTGAAAGGTGAAGTTTAAAGAAGGTGTTATCCGAGGTGACCAATTTTCCTTGGAATATGAAATTATTTTAGTTTAAGAGAAACAAAATACATGGGGAATTTATGCATTATCTTCATGTGGATAAGAATGAATCAATATATTCATTTATGATATCCTTGTTTTGGGAGAGTAGTGAGTTCTAAATTTGGTCATGGTAGTGAACTAAGAGGTTTAAGGAGACTGATCCACACACAGATATATATATATATATATATATATACTGATATTTAGTGAATTTGGTGCATAGGAAAATTACTATAGATGCTTCATGGACAAACCAAGTGTGGGTGAACAAAGAAAAAAATACCCAGGTTATTTACCGATTCCATTGCTCATTGAGAGTAATAATAAAGAGAAATTAAAGTGTTTTTCAAGGTGAGATAACAAGGTCCTCATAAATGGAAGATTTATTTAAATTATTTTACCCGGATTCACCACCCAGTATGGGTGAAATACTCCTCTAGGGAAAATAAACATCAAATTAAATATGAAATAGTATAAATCCTATTTGTGGGTCCATCCTCATAACCTCATATCTTGTTCAATTAGGTTGTTAAACTGACCCAAACATTAAATAACCATTATTAATGGATGATTATGTGGTGGTTCATATGTGATATCATTAAACCAAAACCATAATAATTTTATTTAGTTTATATTAGTGATATATATTAAAATTTTTAGGATTCATAAAATCTGTAATGGAAATTACAATATTACTAAGTATGTAGAAAAATATTTTGCTCTTAGTACATATATTTTTTATAGTTAATGATATAATGATCAATTATTTTGAATATTAATTATAGTATTCGTAATTTATTTTTATAGTATATACATAATGATATAAATAACTTATATATTCACCGAACCCATTTATAGAACCATCCATGATAGGCACTGTTAAAAAAGGAAATTATAATTCATGGACACGGTAGTCCTCACATGCAACTTAAAAATGTTTTCATTTATTCAATTGATTAGGAGGGAAATTGATAAGGGTCATACGAGATATAAAACAAAATTTTGATGTATTATTTATACATATATCGTTATAATCATATTGTTATAATTTGTTTGTATGAGGTTAAAATGTGTGTATAATGAATAAATGTAAAAGGTTTTGTAATACTTACGATTAAAATTTGGATATTCCAATGAGGTATCCTTTTGATATTATGTAATTGAGGAACTTTTTTGAGGCTATGTGATGATAAATGTTTAGATTGGATTAAGAATAACTATATTGGGAAGAATTTCATGGGAAATGTGAACTATAGTCATGTATTGAAGTGAGAGGAGGTGAGCTTCTTTTATAGGTTACAAAGAGTGACAAATCTTGTAAAACCCCGAGATTTTATAAGCATTTTTCTTTTTTAACTTCTTTTATGTCTGTTGGTGTACGCTAAAACAAGATTATCTTGCGCTATACGCAACATCGTATTTTCTTGTAGTGTCATCAACACTATTCTTGGCTTGTGTTCCATGTAAAAGCAACCTTCCTCGATATCTTGTGTTGCACACAATACCGACTTTCACTAAACAACGTTTTGTTATTAAAATATTATATAAACTAGCCGTTATGAATATTAATACCCACCTTTTGAAATTTTATATATTTTATCATTCAAAATGGACTTCATTTCTGTATTCAGAATATCGTAATTTTTCCTAGGGTGAATTTTTGGTATTTTTTTGAAAACATTAAATTTTTGATGAATTGTTAAAACACTGAGTTATTGGTTAAAACAGAATTTTTATTTAAATAATTATATAATTTATTTAAATTTATTTTATGTCAAAATAGATACATAATACCTATATAAGTTCAATGTAATTCATTTGAGTCATTTTAAAATAATTTTAGATATATAAAAATTTTATTGAACTTATAACTGTCTTTTACCCACCTCCTATGAGCATTTGAAAATTTACATAAAACATAATTTTACTGCTTATGTGAGTTAAATTTCAAAAATCCAAGAGACATGGTTGATATCAGTGAGTAAAATGTGGTTCAGTGAGACGAAATTTTTTTTTTTGAAAAGTAATGTTTAACTATTATTTACCCCGGTTAAAAGTAAATAGGGTAATTAAGGAAAAAATGATATTATAATTACCCTAAAACATGTCCTAATTCTACTGGATAAGAGTAATTCGACGAAAAAAAACATAGGAATAAACTATTAATATATTTACCCGACGTTTTATTAATGGAAATCCCACTTGATCTAATTAAATGTCTATTTATGTAAAATGTTTATATAAAATGTCAAATTCTTTGGCTTTATATTAAGAATTGTGACTGTTGCTTTTATAGCCGTTGAACAGTGATCACATGATTAGTATAAATATAGAGCATTAATAAACCAAATTTACTCAGACAAAGGAAGCGATGGACTCATCTAGTAGATTTTCTCTATATGAAGCCCATTTGTCGGAGCTCGGAAAAGTGGTGTCATCTTTGGGCTTCGCTCTTGACCAAGCCCAAGCTGAGCTTCATCATGTCATGATCGAACGAGACCGTCTATGAGAAAAGTGGAAGCTGATAGAGATTACCACTCGAGAAATGTAATCTATGCCACCCCAAGAGTCTATCACCATCACACACCTAACACTTAGGTCTTATGTGGCTGTTTTAAGGGGTTATGAAACAAATCTCTAGTACTATGTTCATGTACATTATTTTTGTATATAATAATGAATGTACATTCTTGTCATTATTGATACATTGTAAATTATTTTCAATGTACAAATAGTGTTTTTAGATATTATTTAATTAAGAATTATATTTTATTAAATTAAGGGATTTTTGAATTAAATAATATTTTAATAAAATATTATTATTATTATTAAATTTAATTTTTTTTAAATTTAAATTATCTTATAATTTTATGAATGGAATTGTAATTTTTATTAAGGTTTGAAGTCCATTTTTGTCAAAACCCTTGAATTTTCAATAAAAGTCGGTTTTTATTTCATAAGTGAAACTTACCATATTTAGAAAATTATTTAGAAAAAATAAATGTTATTTCTGGAATCAGGACATCAAAATTATCCAATAGTGAATTTTTCATAATTTTCTGAGATAGTCATATTTTTGGGTAAAAATTAAATACCATTTAAATATATAATGTGTTTTTTGACATCATAAGGAACCAATAGTGATGTAACAAAATACGATAAACTTTATGTTTGGCCAATATATGTTTTAACATTAAAATAATTTTATTTTGGGGTTGTTTGACTAATTTTACAATGCACTAATGGACCCCTCAAGACTTATTAAACATTTTGTCTTTTTAAATTATTTTCCATGTGAGTGTGACTCACCTCCACATAAGCAACCCCATTATTCTATGATGTTCGGACTTTTGCCTTATAAACTATTTTTTTCCTCTCCCATTTTCCAAAAACCATGGGAGAAAACCATGATCTGATTTGTGGATTGGATTAGTTTAATGTAAGGGGTCCCAAAACTAAATAATAAAGAATTCACTCGACTTGCTTACATAAACCCAACCAAGCTCCCACTTCTTCTCACTCAAAGCCTTTGGAGTTCATCCAACCTCTGGCCTACTTTCTCTAGAATCCTCCCAATGTGCCCCAAGCTCCTATGAATTCTCTCTCATGGCTCTCACATGCCTTGGAAGCACACTTCCAAGTAAGGGGTTTTCTTCCATTCACGTTTTTGTCCAATTTTCTTAATATTGTTATGCCCTTTTAATTTCAATTATAAATGCTAGGGTATAGTTTCAAACCTCCCCCATACTGCTCTATTAATTTTTTAATGGTAGGTTACACATTTATCTCTCATTAAATGCCTCTCATGTACACCCGTTACTATGCCGAAATTCCGAAAGGAACTTCTCTCTATTCATTTTTATTCAAGAAATACTTTTCTATAATGAATCTAAATTCAATTACAACTATTTAGAAAAGTATCTAGATGACCCCCTTACTATCAATTTCTTGTAAATATGACGAGAAACCCTTTTCTCTCTCATCAACCATTTTTATGAATTCTTATGTCACACAGTTACGTTGCTGAAATTTCACCGATTTTCTAAGCCAATGCCTTTGTGTTGTGAATACCATGACCATTTCTCCATCAAGGGTATTCACCTTTATGCACATTTACGTATTTATTATAATGTTTCATGTATAAATTCCACATTTCATTATCATGGTATAAATGATTATGTTTAATGAATCCATGTTTTATTATCCACGTGGCACACTTACGCATGAAATGAAATGTTTAAGAAGGGTGCTCCCTTATAGTGCTCCAATGAATTGGGTAAAGTATAGTATCAAGATACGTCATGTTCAATGAGTGTTGAATCATTCTAATTCAATTGCAATGAGGTTTTACTCGTGGTTCATGTGAAATAAGGATTTACTCATTCTCCATGTCCAATGAGCCTTGGCTCATGCTAATTCCATGTTAAGTGTTGTTGCTACATTTCCATGTTATGATTATCATGCTTTATCATTCCTTTATGTTCATGTTTCTCTTATGATCTATTGATATACCTATTTTCTAACATGTATTGTACTCCTCATGTATTCCATGTTTATTCCCTTGTTGGGATTTATGGCTCACCCCTTTTCTTATGCATGTCCTCAGGTAATCCCATGCAATGCTAAGTACGAGGGAATGTAGTGGTCATGTAAAGGAATTTTTCAATAAAGATGTTGTATTTCATCTTTTAAGTTGTTATGTAATGATCCTAATCCCCAAAGACACCAGACCTCTCAATCATGAACGTTTTATCAAGTGAATAGTTTATGTAATAAATCATGTTTAAACATGTAATAAAAGTAGGGTTGTCATAGTTGGTATCAGAGGGAGGTTTAGTTATTTTTGGGAATAGGATTAGAAAACCCCAGTAAATCCTTAGAGACAAGACTAAGAATAATAAAAACATCCTTATTTTTTGGTAAGTACTGAGTGAGTGGTTTATCAAGAAAATACATCCCTGTCTGGATACAAGCAGGTAGAGGCGACTCTGGCACAGATGTATCCTAGGGGTAAAAACCGAAAACATCTCATTGAGCTAGAATCGAATGGGAACTGGTTCACGAAAATGGGCCTTACTAAACTCTTGTTATGACACTCCCAGGGGATATTTTTGATAAATTCACAAGCTTAGTATGGACCCTTATTAAGGTAATTAAAAAAATTCCCCTAAGAATATATGATAGAAAGTAGATCATGAAAAGCCTAGATTGAAGCCTATAGACTCATGAGTTAAGGAAATAAAAGTTTACTTATAAGTCATCAACTTTTGTCTTTGGATTACCCTTTATTTGTTACCCCCTAACATTCCTTTTATTCCAGCCAGTGCCCGGTAATAGGAGGACACGAGCTAACAACCGATGTGAAGATCAGGGTGATGATTGTACAAATTAGATGCACAATCCAATGGGAGCGGGAATAACAAACTTTTTCACACTTCTCTCTCAGATAACTCACGCATTAAATAAGAACACAGGTCTAGAGGAACATACAAACCCCCCTAAGAAGGAAGAAGTCACAATAATGAGCTTCATGAGACAATGGCCTCCTACTTTTAGTGGATCATCTGATCCCACGATCACTGAACAATGGATCAACTCCATTGAAATGTTATTCTCCATCCTTCAATGTTATGAACAAGAGAAGGTCCTCCTGACGGCATATCATATGGAGGGTGAAGCTGATCAATGGTGGACGTTGATCAAAAATACGTAGCCTGAGGAGAAGATCGAGGAATTGGAATAGAAGGATTTCCGGAAGATGTTTTTCGATAAATATTTTCCTCACACCCTCCTGCTTAAGATGGAAAGAGACTTCCTTTACCACAAGAAAAAAGAAGAAGAATCTGTTGGAGCATACGAGCAAACTTCACAAGGCTTTCACGATACGCTTCCAGCTTTGTCGTTACCCCTAAATGCAAGGTTGGATGCTTCTTTGGTGGGATGAAGCATAGCCTACAGAAAGAATTAGCGATACGTGAATTCGACCGCTATGAGGAAATTGTCCGATGTACCCTCAAGGTCGAAATGGAGATTGGGGAATCACAGGGGTTTCATGGGGACAAGAAGCATACGGTGGACTTCAATGCTGGTGGTTCGATGGATAAATACAATGGTGCTAAGAAGATCCAGCACCCCACTTTCCAAAAGTGCGGAAAGAAGCACCCTAAAAATTTCCTCAAGGGGACGAGGAAATTCTTTAGTGTTGAAGAGAAGGGAACCTAGCTGTTAACTATCGGAAAGAAAGACTCGCGACTACGACAGAGGAGAGGAACGCTCCGTTCGAACCTCAACGCGTTGTTAATTTTTACAACTACAAAGAACCAGGGAATTTTGCAAATCAGTTCCCTAATTCAAGGGAATTCGGAGGCAACCCACAACCTCCAATGCAGCAAGGAAGAGCTTTTTCCATCACTTCATCCGATGTGAACCCCGACAACGAAGTGGTGACAGGTACGCTAGTTATTCATTCAAGAATAGAGAACATACTTTTTGATTCTGGTTCTATGCATTCTTTTATATCTCGAATTTTTAGTAGAAAAATCCCAACAGTACTACAAATCATGGAAGTGAAGATGTCGTTGAGTATGGAAAATGGGGCAATCATTGAATCCCATGAATAATACTCCTCCCCTGTCATAATCTGTGGATTAAATATCTCGGGGAACCTCTTCATACTCCCTCTAGTGGAATTTCATGCAATTTTTGGGATGGATTGGCTTTCCTTATATATAGAAAACATAAATTGTCAGGAGTGGGAAATCCCACTCTATATAGAGAATCGACCCCCGATTCATTAAAAGTGTAAGGAGGAAGATGAATCTCATTAATCTCCACCATCTCAAGCATCGATATTACTGCCCTATGAGCATGTGTATCTGGCTCAGATGATTGAGTCCAAGGAAGAAACTATCCTTGAAGAGATGCCAATTGTGAGGGAATTTGCTGAAGTGTTTCCCGAGGAACTGCGTGGTCTTCTCTTAAAATAGACGTTGAATTATCAATTGAACTTATACCAGTGGAACTACCAATATCCAAGACTCTATGTAGAATGGTTGTCATGGAGCTTGAAGAGGTAAAGAACCAACTAAAGGGGAATCTGGATAAAGGGTTTATACACCCAAGTGCTTCACCATGGGGTGAACCAGTCCTCTTCGTCAAGAAGAAGGATGGGTCAATGCGGCTTTGCATCGATTGTCATGAAATTAACAAAATCACGATAAAGAAAAAGTATCCTCTGTCACAGATCGATGAATTATTCGATCAGCTATGTGGATCACAATACTTCTCCAAGGTAGATTTGTGGTCGAGATATTATCAAGTAAGGGTGAACAAGGAAGAGGTCCCCAACACTGCTTTTCGTACAAGATACAAGAACTATGAATTCATAGTAATTCCTTTCAGACACACTAATGATCTATAAATCTTCATGGACTTGATGAATAGATTCTTTAGAGATTACCTTGAAAAATGTGTGGTACTCTTTATAGGTGATATTATAATATACTCCAAAACCAAGGAGGATTATGTGGAGAATTTAAGAACTATACTAGAGAAATTGCACAAGGAGAAGCTCTATGAAAAGTACATCATGTGTGAGTTATGGTTGAAGGAGGTCTCATTGTTGGGCTATATCATCAAAAGCAATGGGATATCTGTGGATCCCTATAAAACAGATGCAATTGAGGGATGGCTGAGGCCAACATCGGTAACGAATATCCGTAGCTTCTTGGGGTTAGGTGGATATTATCGATGATTTGTGAGAAATTTCTCTTTATTGTCCAACCCTCTTACCAAGCTAACTCTAAAGGGAGAAATGTTTTCTTGGAGTGATGAATGTGAAGAATGATTCAAGGAGTTGAAAAGGAGGCTTATCACTACGCCCATGTTCACTTTACCCAAAAGTGGGGAACATTTTGTGATATTAAGTTATGCTACGAGGAAGGGCCTAAGTTGTGTGCAGATGCAGAATGATAAAGTGATATCCTATGCCTCAAGACAGTTGAAAATCAATGAGCGAAACTATCCAACACATGATTTGGAGTTGGCGGTGGTGATCTTTTCCTTGACAATATGGTGGCATTATCTCTATGGGAAGAATATATGAGATATATACTGACCATAAGAGTCTTAAATATATATTCACACAGAAACAACATAATATGCTCCAGAGAAGATGGATAGAGCTCATCAAGGATTATGACTATTCAATACATTACCGCCCTAGAAAAGCGAACAAGGTGGCAGATGCCCTAAGTTGAAAGGACCCATCGATTCTATCAATGATGAGAATTGAGAAGGATAGAATCTTCTTAGATTTGATAAAGATGGACATGGGAATCATAAAGAAGGGAACATCATCAATCCTTTCACAAATGATTACTCAACCGTCTCTTTTGGAAAGGATAAAGGTTGATCAAAAAGATGATGTGGGAATTCAAGAAAAAGTGGAAGCTATCGAAAAAGGGAAATCCTCAGAGTTTAATGTTAATGAAGAAGCAATTGTGTGATTTGAGAAAAGACTATGTGTTCCATCAAGTCCGGATCTGAAGCAGGAACTTTGGGATGATGCACATAGTTCAAATTTTTCTCTTCACCCAGGGAGCACAAATATGTATCGATATCTCCGAGAAAACTTTTGGTGGGATAATATGAAGAAGGAGATCGCTGAATATACATCAAAGTGTCTTGTGTGCTAGCATGTGAAGGCAGAGAGGCATAAGTCTAAGGGGATGATGCCACCATTTCCCATACCATAATTGAAATGGGAGATCATCACCATGGACTTTGTCACCCGACTTCCGAGGACATCCAAAGGCAAAAATGCAATCTGGGTTATTGTGGATTGTCTTATAAAGACTGCAATCTTCATTGCTATTTTGGAGGATTTCTCATTGGATCAACTGGCACAGATATATATTAGGGAACTAGTAAGGCTGCATGGAGTACCACTATATATTGTGTTTGACAGATATCCAAGATTTACCTCTATGTTTTGGAAGAGTCTTAAACATGATCTGGATACGGAACTAAACTTCAGTTCGACCTATCCTCCTCAAACTGATGGTCTATCCGAGCGGACTATCCAAACACTTGAAGAAATGTTAAGAGAATGCTCAATGGACTGTAATGGAGGATGGGATCAACATCTTCCTCTGGTTGAGTTCACTACGGGAAAAATGGGTTTTTGCGACGGGGAAAGCTAACCCGTCGCAAAAGGACTGGCGCGCTTTGCGCGCCAAATCGCGGGAAAGTTATTTGCGACGGGAATATACCGCCGTCGCAAATAGAATGCCGGCAGGTTATTATTTGCGACGGGTCCCGTCGCAAATAACTATTTAACCGTTGACCGTAATAAATGCGGGCTAAGTTATTTGCGATGGGTACCGTCGCAAATAAGCTAACCTATAAATACCCCCATCCGTTTTTTTCATTTATTCTCAAACTCTATCTTCTACTTCTCTCAAAACTCTATTTTTAGAGTTCAGCGTTTCTTAAGTGTAATTTTTTTTTCCGGAGTTGATATTGATTTTTTCAACAACGATCAGAGATCAACCTCAGATAAATTTTAAAGGTATTTATGTTCATTTTAATTTAATATTTATTTTAAATTTTTTATTAGTTTCAATTATTATTAATCAGTTGTAATTTAATTATGTTTACATTGATTTGTTATTTAATAAATTTAAATTATTAGTATTCATTTTTTATAGTTAATGGTAATCAGGAATAATTAGTAATAATTACCAATAATTAAGAATAAATACTAATAATTGGTAATAAATACCAATAATTAGGAATAATTAGTAATAATTACCAACAATTACCAATAATTAGTAATAATTTCCAATAATTACCAATAATTAGTATTAATTTCTATCAATTAGTAATAATTACCAATATTTAGTACTAAATAGTAATAATTAGTAATAATTATCAATAATTACCAATAATTAGTAATAATTAATAATAATTACCAATAATTAGCAATAAATAGTAATAATTACCAATAATTAGCAATAATTAGTAATAATTACCATAATTAGCAATAATTAGTAATAATTACCAATAATTAGCAATAATTGGTAATAATTACCAATAATTAGTAATAATTAGTAATAATTATTAATAATTAGTAATAATTACCAATAATTAGTAATAATTACCAATAATTAGTAATAATTACCAATAATTTGTAATAATTACCAATAATTAGTAATAATTAGTAATAATTACCAATAATTACCAATAATTTGTAATAATTACCAATAATTAGTAATAATTACCAATAATTAGTAATAATTACCAATAATTTGTAAGAATTAATAATAATTAGTAATAATTAGTAATAATTAGTAATAATTAGTAATAATTACCAATAATTAGTAATAATTACCAATAATTAGTAATAATTAGTAATAATTACCAATAATTTGTAATAATTACCAATAATTAGTAATAATTACCAATAATTAGTAATAATTACCAATAATTAGTAATAATTACCAATAATTAGTAATAATTACCAAAAATTATTAATAATTAATAATAATTAGTAATAATTAGTAATAATTAGTAATAATTAGTAATAATTAGTAATAATTAGTTATAATTAGTAAAAATTAGTAATAACTACCAACAATTAGTGATAATTATCAACAATTAGTAATAATTACCAACAATTAGTAATAATTTCCAATAATTAGTAATAATTAGTAATAATTACCAATAATTAGTAATAATTAACAATAATTTGTAATAATTACCAATAATTAGTAATAATTACCAATAATTAGTAATAATTACCAATAATTAGTAATAATTACCAATAATTAGTAATAATTAGTAATAATTACGAATAATTAGTAATAATTACCAATAATTAGTAATAATTACCAATAATTAGTAATAATTACGAATAATTTGTAATAATTAGTAATAATTAGTAATAATTACCAATAATTAGTAATAATTACCAATAATTACCAAAAATTACCAAAAATTTCCAAAAATTACCAATAATTACAAAAAATTATTAATAATTAGTAATAATGAGTAGTAATTACAAATAATGAGTAATAATTACCAATAATGAGTAATAATTACCAATAATTAGTAATAACTACCAATAATTAGTAATAACTACCAATAATTAGTAATAATTACCAATAATTACCAAAAATTACCAAAAATTTCCAAAAATTACCAATAATTACAAAAAATTAGTAATAATTAGTAATAATGAGTAGTAATTACAAATAATGAGTAATAATTACCAATAATGAGTAATAAATACCAATAATTAGTAATAACTACCAATAATTAGTAATAACTACCAATAATTAGTAATAATTACCAATAATTAGTAAAAATTAGTAATAATTAGGAATAATTAGTAATAATTACCAATAATTAGTAATAATTACCAATAATTAGTAATAATTACCAATAATTATTAATAATTAGTAATAATTAGTAATAATTAGCAATAATTAGCAATAATTAGCAATAATTAGCAATAATTAGCAATAATTAGCAATAATTAGCAATAATTCGCAATAATTAGCAATAATTAGCAATAATTAGCAATAATTACCAATAATTAGCAATAATTAGCAATAATTACCAATAATTACCAATAATTCCAATAATTCCAATAATTAGTAAACATTAACAATAATTAGTAATAATTACCAATAATTAGTAATAATTACCAATAATTAGTAATAATTAGTAATAATTAGTAATAATTAGTAATAATTACAAATATTTTCCAATATTTACCAATATTTACCAATATTTACCAATATTTACCAATATTTACCAATATTAACCAATATTTACTTATATTTACCAATATTTACCGATATTTACCAATATTTACAAATATTTTCCAATATTTACCAATATTTACCAATAATTACAAATAATTAGGAATAATTACCAATAATTTGGAATAATTACCAATAATTAGGAATAATAACATTATTAAATTATTTGTATATTTTATTATTAATATTAAAATAATATAATTTTCTATATTATATACAATTCCCTTTTCATGTGTGTGTTTTCTGTCTCCACATGTAATATTTGCATTCTTTTTCAAAATTATCAACCTACTCCCCAATGGAGAGGTGAATGTGAATGCAAATATTACATGTAGAGACAGATTGTTAAACACACAGATGAAATGAGAATTTAATATAGAAAATTATATTATTTTAATATTAATAATAAAATATACTAATAATGTAATAATGTTATTATTATATTATTAATTTTTATGAAAAAATTATATTAGTATTAAAAAATATTAAAAAATCAATATAATATTTAAATTATCAATATTTGTAATAGGTTTTGCTTTATTCTCAACATATTTAATCCTTTCGTGAGTGTTTTTTCTATCAAATTATTCAAAACTAGTAATGCTTTTATATTTTATAGAAAAATATGGAACAACAAGTTCTTCAATAGTCATTATTAGATGACCGCATATGGATAAATCAACGTAGAAATCCAAACAGTTCTGGTTTAAATCCAGTATATATAGAGGGTGTGGAGACTTTTTTATCATTTGTGGCATCAAATCCAGAATTTGTTTCAGAAGGCAAAATAAAATACCCTTGTAGAAAATGTGCATTGAGAACGTTTGACACGTTTGGCAAAGTGGGGGGACATCTCTTGCGTTTTGGTTTTCAACCAGATTATGTTTTTTGGTATCAACACGGTGAATGCAGTTCCAGAGTAGGTGACACCAACATGATTCCGGATCCATCTCGGTTTCAACATTTAGTACATGATGTTGCAGGTTCATCTGTTCAACATACAGAAACTCTGGCTAATATAGATTAAAATCCTGAGTTGGCACCGTCTGACTTTTATGAGTTGTTGAGGTCTGCTGAGGATGCATTATATCCTGGCTGCAATATGAGAAAATTAGAAGCAGTTGCAAAATTTATGGCTATGAAATCAGATAACGGAATTTCAAACACCTGTTTTGACCAGATATTTTCTTTTCTTAAAACACTATTACCTGAAGGAAATGTTTTTCCTGCAAATTACTATGAGAGTAAGAGGCTGGTTCAAAATTTGGGACTTACTTGTCAGAAGATTCATGCATGTTCAAATGACTGCATTTTATATTCTGGGGAAAATGAGTCATTGGATAGTTTTCCCACATGTGGGCAACTGAGATATAATGAAGGGAAACATGGGAAGTCTGGTTTGATTCCTGTAAAATAGTTGAGATATTTTCCGCTTACATCCAGACTTCAGCGTTTATTCATGTCTAAGAATACAACGACAATGATGTCATGGCATAAAGCGAATATTTCAACCGATAAAAGCTTAAATCATACAGCCGATGGTGATTGATGGAAACATTTTTATAGAGTGCATCCATCCTTTTCTTTAGAAGATAGAAATGTTCGACTAGGCCTTTCCACTGATGGTTTCTGTCCGTTCGGATCTTATGGTAGTCAATATTCATGTTGGCCTGTTTTTTTAACTCCGTACAATTTACCTCCATGGATATTGATGAAGGAGCCATATATCTTTTTGACTTTACTAATTCCAGGACATCCGAAGAAAAATATTGATGTTTATTTGAAACCATTGATTGATGAATTAAGTTTATTGTGGAGTACAGGTGTCAGTACTTATGATGTTGCTACGAAATAGAATTTCATACTGAGAGCAGCATTGATGTGGACAATTAGTGACTTCTAGCATATGGGATGTTATCTGGATGGAGTACACATGGTCAGAAATCATGTCCTTCTTGAATGGGAGAGAACAAAGCATTTATTCTCATTCATGGAATGAAACCTTTTTATTTTGACTGTCATCACAGATTTCTTCCAGCTGATCATCCTTTTCGCAGAAACAGATCTCATTTCAGAAAAGGAACAATTGAAAGAGATGGACCTCCAAAAATGCTATCAGGTTCGGAGTTAAAATTAGTTGTATTTTCATTACCTCCCATCACTTTTGGTCCAACAATAAACCAACAGAAAATTTCTAGTTTTGGGAAAGAACACAATTGGATTAAACGTAGCATATTTTGGGATTTTCCTTATTGGTCTGATTTGTTGGTCTGGCACATGTTGGATGTCATGCATATTGAGAAGAACTGTTTTGATAATTTGTTTCATACAGTTTTGGATACGCCAAGAAAGAGAAAAGACAATGTAAATGCACGTTTAGATCTTGACCAAATTTGTAGGCGTCCAGAACTGGAAATGTTTTAGAATGTCAGAACCAAAAGGCTACTGAAACCAAAAGTTGCTTATACACTGTCTAAAGAAAACCATTTATTATTTTGTCAGTGGATTGCAGATTTGAGACTTCTAGTTTGTTGTGCTTCTAATTTGGGTAGATGTGTAAAGAATGGTCATATTACTGGATTAAAAATTCATGATTGTAAAGTTATAATGGAAAGACTTCTACACATTGGATTAAGAGGTCTGTTGAATTCTGTGATTTGGGATTCCATAACATACAAGTCTCATTTTTTTCGGGAAATTTGTGCGGCTACAGTAGATTATGATTCTCTCTGCAAACATGAATAATATGTTGTTGTAATTATATGTAAACTAGAAGAAAAATATTTCCGCCATCTTTCTTCGACTCAATGGAACATTTGATGTTACATTTGCCATATGAAGCCAAAAGTGGAGGTCCAGTACTGTTTCGATGGATGCACCCATTTGAAAGATGCATGCAAAAATCGAAAAGAAAAGTACGTAACAAAGCATTTATTGAAGGTTCTATTGCAGAAGATTATTTACAAGAGGAAATATCTTTTTTCTATTCCATTATTTTGAATCTAAGTATCCTTCAAAACACAACTGAATGGGATGGAACGAGAGGAATATTGATGAAATCGACAATCAATTATCTATTTTCAACCAGCCAGAGCTTGGTTTTGGTGGAGTTTATGAACGTTGGCTTTCGGATGATGAACATCACAGAGCTCATACGTATGTTCTGCTCAACTGTGAAGAGATGACATCAGTTGTACTGTAAGTGTTTATATCACTTATTATATTATTTATGTTATAGTAAATAACTTTGTTTTTACAGGTTTTATGATAATCATATCAAGAAACAAATTCCACAAATTACAGCAGCTGCTCTCGACAAACGTCGACAGAAAAATTTCTCTCAGTGGTTTCAAAAACTGGTAACATAAATTCATTATCTTTTAGAAACTCATTCAATGTATAGTTTACTATATTGACAATTATTTCAAAAAAATTTAGGTGTCTCGACATGCTAATAAAATTGAAAAATGACTGTGTATATTGAGTAACCCACCTTCCGAACTTGTTAAAACTTATAATGCATATGTGGTGAATGGATTTTGATTTCACACACATGCATATGGGGAATCAAAAAAACAATGAACAGTGGAGTTATCTTGAGAGGATCTCATCATCGAGAAAATTAAGTTGACTTTTATGGCATAATTGATGAAATCATTGAACTATGTTATCTTGGACAACATTACATAACCATGTTCAAATGTGAGTGGTTGGATACAGAGAGAGGCGTGCGTGTTCATCCGATTCATGGAATCATCGATATTAAATGTAAAAGTGTTCTCGCAGTAAATGAACTATTCTTATTGGATCAACAGGCACATCAAGTTTATTACACAAAGTACTATGCTACATCAAGAGACTTTACTGATTGGTGGAGTGTAATAAAAATCAAAATTCGAGACAACCAGTTTAGTCAAAGTGAATGTTCTTTCACTGATGTGCAAAGAATTGAGGTTTTTCAAGAGAGTACTCAAAATCAATCTTTTTTACAAAGAGACATGAGTATCGATGACGACACCCCACATTTAAGAGTCGGTGATGAAAATTATGTTAATGATGTCACATATGAATTTGAAATGGTAAGAGATGAAGCAACTGAAACTTGAATGGATATCGATGATGTTGAGGAGGAATATGAAGATGACATTGACATATATGAAGATGATGATGAAGATGAACACGGATAGAATTCCATGGTAGTTATATACAATCATAATATATATATATATATATATAATAGTAATTATCAATTATTTTCTAACAACATTAACATTTTCTGTTTCAGATGGACGACGACACATTTCGTGAGTTGGCAGATGCTGACCTGCCTTTCGATGCGGATGAGTTGCTGGAAGATGACCCTCTGCCTGCAAGAGCTCCAGGGAGTACGCGGAGGGGGTGTGGTATTGCACGATTGATGATTCCTGGCCCCGTCCCCGAGCGACGTCCACATCTTGGGATTGATAGACGCACACGGAGGTGTGATAACCTGTTTGATAACCTGTGGATTTGACTAAGATTTCATTAATCTATTCACATAATAAATGTTTATTATTTTTATAGTTTTCCGCATATAGCAGTCGGACAGGGCAACGCTATTTTGCGCAACTATTTCTCTTCACCGTGGACCACATGGGAGCAGATTCTCATTGATGTGCAGCATGCCATGTTCGGCCATTGGTTGGTACGTACATAAATAAATAATTTTTATTTTGAAAATTACTTCATTTCTAAATTGATATTTGGATTTATTTGTAGGGTTTATGGTATCCGATCGAGGATACCATGCGTGAAGCCATCCACGAGGCATGGGAGGTGGCCATGCGTGATCGCTTTTGTCAGTTTTTTCACAATTTAAGAAAATATTCCACAAAGAAAGAAGGAGTGCCAGATTTGGACGAGTAATGTAGAGCACACCGACCAGAGTACATTTCATCCCATGTATGGGATGGATTATGTGTGCACTAGTTGAGTGGTGCCTTTAAGAGGAGATCATCGGTGGGGAGGCAGGATCAGGGGAGATAGGAGGTGACTCATCGAGCTGGGAGTCGTTCTTTCAGTACTCATAGACAACATCTGTTACGTACATTATTTATAAATATTTTATATAACTATAAATATTAATAGTTTATTTTTTATTCTTATAGGCTGTCGAGCACCCCGATATTACGGAGTACGACGTATATCAGAGGATGTATAGTGATCCTGCTATTGGGGAGCTCAGAGGTGATCGTCAGCATCACATCGTGGTCAGTATTATTTGTTTTCAAGTTTAAAAATTAACTGCATATAATATATTCACAATTTTAACTCTAAATTGCAACTACATGAGTCATATGAGGCCGCAGCGTCACAGACCCGGCCTGAAAGTCAGGCCGAGTCATCAGATCAGACCACTGGCCATCAGTTTGATGAGGCGGCACGAATGCAGGCCACCCAGTATGTTTTCGAGAAGGGCCGGGTAGTTGGTATCAGCTCTCGACAGACTTCCGGAGATTATTATGGAAGTGCTGCGATGTCGGCGTCCAGCTCGAGAGGAGCTCGTACATCTTCTTCTACTACACAGTATGAGGATCAGTTGCGATCTCAGACTGCACTGATAGAGAGTCTCTGACAGGAGCATTAGAAGATGCGTCAGCAGCAGCAGCAACATGAGGAGGAGCGTCGACGCCAGCAGCAGCTGTACGAGGAGAAGATGAGTCGGTGGCAGCAGCAGCAGCATGAGCAGATGTAGTACATGCACCGACTCACTCATGCTTTAGGGATAGAGTTTCCTCCACCAGTATTTGCAGATCCGTCCTCCCCCCTCCTTCAGATTAGAGTTTGTTTTTATGTTCTAAATTTTGTTAAATCAAAATATGAATTTTTTTTTCTATTCGTAGTTTCTGTCTCATTATAAAATATTAATAATATTATATTTTGAAATAAAAATATTAATATAAATAATAATATTATTTATATTTTATAATATTAAATTATTTATATATATTAAAATTTTATAATATTATAATTTCATTATATTTTTTTGTAATATTTGAATTTTATTTAATATTTGAATGTAATATAATTCTATTATTTTTATATTAATTAAACTAACTTATTAATATTTTTTTATTTATGAATTATAATTCTAATATTATTATATTAATTAAATCATTTATTAATATTCTATTATTTTTTAATTTTAAATTATAATTCTCTTATAATTATATTAATTAAAATAATTTATTAATAATTTATTATTTTTATTTGTGAATTATAATTATATTATTATATTAATTAAAATCATTTATTAATAATTAATAATTTATTATTTTTGAATTATAATTGGATTATTATTATATTAATTAAAATAATTTATTAATAATTTATATTTTTTTATATTATTTTTGACGGGATACTATGCCTGTCGCAAATAGTATTATTATTATATTCATTAAAATAATTTATTAATAGTTTTTATTTTTATTTTTAAAATAGTATTTGCGTCGGGCCCCGTCGCAAATACTATTTTTAAAAGTTTTTACAAATATGCGGAGTAATATTTGCGATGGGAATGATCCCTGCCGCAAATAACGTGTTTAGCGATGGGCCCGTCGCAAATAATTATTGTTGTGACCCCGTTTTCCACGACGGGTCATTTGCGACAGGCCCCCGTCGCAAAAGGCCATTTGCGACGGGATCCCGTCGCAAATGACCCCTCACAAATACATGTTTTTCTAGTAGTGGTTCTATTATAATAATAGTTTCCACTCGAGCATCCAAGTGGCACCATATGAAGCCCTTTATGGGAAAAGGTGCAGAACACCGGCGTGTTGGGATGAGGTCGGTGAACGTAAGCTTCTTGGACCAGAAATGGTTGAGGAAATAGTGGAGAAGGTGAAAACCATTCAACAGCATATCAAGGCAGCCCAGAGTTGACAGAAGATTTATAAAAATAATCATCGATGAGACCATGAGATTAAAGTTGGAGACATGGGATTTCTATGCATATCTCTGTGGAAGAAGGTCATGAGGTTTGGAAATAAAGGGAAGTTAAGTCCAAGGTACATCGTCCCCTATGAGATTCTTAATCGTGCTGGGTCTGTGGCCTATCGACTAGCACTTACACCTATCATGTCCAAAGTACATGATGTCCTTCATGTATCCCTCTTAAGGAAGTACATACTAGACCCTTCACATGTACTCACTTCTGAGGTGGTACAGTTGGAGGATGATCTTTCTTATGATGAGAAACCAGTAAAGATCTTAGATCGTTGAGAAACTATTATATGAAATAAGACAATTCCCCTCATCAAGGTGTTTTGGTGAAACCAAAATTTTGAAAAAGCAACTTTAGAATTGAAGGAAATGATGAAGTTGTGTTACCCGCATCTATTTTAGTGTGGGGAAAGGAATTTTCGAGGGTGAAATTTCTTAAGGGGGAAATATTGTAACGACCCAAAGTTTCATTAATGGAAATCCCACTTGATCTAATTAAATGTCTCCTTATGTAAAATGTTTATATAGAATGTCAACTTCTTTGGTTTTATGTTAATAATTGTGACCGTTGCATTTATATCCATCGAACAGTCATGTATCCCTCTTAAGGAAGTACATACCAGACCCTTCACATGTACTCTATTCTGAGGTGGTACAGTTGGAGGATGATCTTTCTTATGATGAGAAACCAGTAAAGATCTTAGATCGTTGAGAAACTGTTATATGAAAGAAGACAATGCCCCTCATCAAGGTGTTTTGGTGAAACCAAAATTTTGAAAAAGAAACATTAGAATTGAAGGAAATGATGAAGCTGTGTTACCCACATCTATTTTAGTGTGGGGAAAGGAATTTTCAAGGGTGAAATTTCTTAAGGGGGAAATATTGTAATGACCCAAAGTTTCATTAATGGAAATCCCACTTGATCTAATTAAATGTCTCCTTATGTAAAATGATTATATATAATGTCAACTTCTTTGGTTTTATGTTAATAATTGTGACCGTTGCATTTATATCCATCGAAAAGTGATCACATGATTAGTATAAATATAGGGCATTAACAAACCCAATTTACTCAGAAAAAGGAAGCAATGGCCTAATCCAGTAGAATTTCTCCATACAAAGCCCATTTTTCGTAGCTCAGAAAAGAGGGGGAATATTTGGGATTCACTCTTGTCCAAGCCCAAGCTGAGCTTCATCATGTCAAGCTCAAACGAGACCGTCTACGAGAAAAGTGGAAGTTGATAGATATTACCATTCAAGCAATGTTATCTGAGCCACCCCAAGAGTCTTTCACCATCGCACACCTTACCCTTAGGTCTTATGCAGGGTTTTAAGGGGTTATTTAACTAATCGCTAGTACTATGTTCACGTACATTATTTTTGTATATAATAATTAATATACTTTCTTTTCATTATTGATACATTGTAAATAGTTTTTAAAGTAAAAATAGCATTTTTAGTTATTATTTATTTAAGAATTATATTTTATTAGATTAAGGGATTTTTGGATTAAATAATAATTTAATAATTTATTATTATTATTATTAAATTACTTTTTTATTAAATATAAATGATCTTATAATTTTATGAACGAAACTGTAATTTTTATTAAGGTTTGAAATCCATTTTTCTCAAAACCCATGAATTATCGATAAATGTAGGTTTTTATTTTAAAAGTAAAAATTAACATATTTATAAAATTATTTATATAAAATAAATGTTATTTCTGGGATAAGGATGTCGAAATTATCCAATGGTGAATTTTTCATAATTTTCGAAGATAGTAATATTTTTGGGTAAAATTTAAATAACGAATAAATATATAATGAGTTTTATGACATCATAATGACCCAATAGTGATGTAATAAAATAATATAAGCATTATGTTCAGACTATATATGTTTTACCATTAAAATAATGTTATTTGGGATTTGTTTTACTTATTTTACAAATCATTAATGGACCCCTCAAGACTTATTAAACATCTAGCCTTTTTAAATTATTTTCCATGGAAGTGCGACTCACCTCCACATAAGCAACCCCATTATTTTAAGAAGTTCAGACATTGGCCATATAAAATACTTCTTTCATCTCCCCCTTTCCAAAAATCATGGGCAAAAACCATGATCTGATCTTTGGATAGGATTAGTTTAATATAAGGGGTCCCAAACCTAAATAATAATGAATTCACTCACCTTTCCTATATAAACCCACCCAAGCTCCCACTTCCTCCTCACTCAAAGCCTTTGGAGTTCATCCAAACTCTTCAATAATCAATATAGAATCCTCCCAAGGTACCCCAAGCTCCCAAGAAGCCTCTCTCAAGCCTCTCACAATCCTTGGAAGCACACTTCCTAGTAAGGGATTTTCTTCCTTTCACATTTTTTGTCCAATTTTCGTAATCTTTCTATGCCCTTTTAATTTCAAATATAAATGCTGGGGTATGGTTTCACACCTCCCCCATAATGCCCTATTATTGTTTTAATGATGGGATACCACTTTATCTCTCATTAAATTCCTCCCATGTACACCCGTTACTATGCCGAAATTCCGAAAGGAACTTCTCTCTCTCCATTTTCATTCAAGCAATACTTTTGTATAATGAATCAAAATTCCATTACAATTGTTTGGACATGTATCTATATGACCCCCTTACTGTCCATTTCATGTAAATATGATGAGACACCCCTTTCTTTCTCATCAACCATTTTTATGAATTCTTATGTCACGCCGTTACGCTACCGAAAGTGAACCGATTTTCTAAGACAACGCCTTCATGTAGTGAATACCATGCCCATTTCTACATCAAGGGTATTCATCTTTATGCACATTTACTTGTTGATTATAAAGTTTCATATATTAATTCATCATTCCTTTATCGTGGAAGAAATGATTATGTTTTATAAATCCATGTTTTATGATCCATGTTGGAAAATTATGTATAAAATGAAATGTTTAAGAAGGGTGCGCCCTTATAGCGCTCTAATGCATTGGGTAAAGTCTAGTATCATGATATGTCATGTGAAATGATTGTTGACTCATGCTAATTCAAGTGCAATTAGGGTTTAATCATGCTTCATTTGTAATGAGGATTTACTCATGCTCCATGGGCAATGAGCGTTGGATCATGCGAATTCCATGTTAAGTGTTGTTGCCACATTTCCATGTTATGATTATCATTCTTTATCATGCCTTTATGTTCATGTTTCTCTTGTGCTATATTGATATACCTATTATCTAACATGTATTGTAATCCACATGTATTCCATTTTTATTCTATTACTGGGCTTTACATCTTAACCCTTTTCTTATGCATGTCCTCAGGTTATGCCATGCAATTCTAAGTACGAGAGAATGTAGTGGTCATGTAAAGGAAGTTTTCAATAAAGATATTGTATTTCATGTTTTAAATTGTTATGTTGTGATCCTAAGCCCCAAAGACAACATACCTCTCGATCATCCATGTCGTATCAAGGGAATATTTTATGTAATAAATCATGTTTATGTTTTTAAGAAAATCAGGGTTGTCATAATTACCCTTTAGGTCCACTTGGATTAGATTAGGACATTTATTATTATTATATTTAAAGAAGAGTTAAAATAGTTAAAATCAAAGTTTAATAACTAAAACATTATTAATATAGGGTTATGTATAAGATAAATTCGAATATAAATATTCAGTAGAAATATAAAATGATTTCCTACATAATGGTATTTTATTTATATTTTTTAGACATTAAATAACTTAATTTATTTCTGACACAATGATGATGCAGTACTTACCGTATTAATGAAATATTAACATAATTATTGCTATAAATACCCAAATAGATGTAATTTTATAATTTTTTCGAATTACACTAATTTTATAGGTTAATATAACATATTAGGGTTGGTTAGATGAATTTTATTTGATGTAATAATGGTGTTATGAATTTAGAGAAAACAAATTACCAAATAGTGTCAAAATTGAGATAAAATAATTTTTTTAAAAAAATTTATATTATTAATTGATATAATGTTCCTAAAAATATATGGTCCAGCCAAAAGACTTATATAATAAAATATATGACATTAATGATCTAATTAAGGTTCGATTGGTAGTTCATAGTATGTTTATTAACAATATAGTGTAAGAAAACATGAAGACATGGTAAAAGTTAAATTATTTAACATTGTGTTAAATCTAAATGATAAGGTTAAAATGGTAACATAAACTAGCCTAAAACATTTTGGTTGAGAGGATTTAGACTCATATCCACTATAGCCTTGAAATAAGTCACTTTCGAGCCATTATTAATTGAATATGAATATATTATGAAATAATAGTTTATGTTTTTCCTAAGGTTCCCCTCACCCCTCTTATAAAATGGAACTCCCCCTTCTCTCTAATTTACACCTCCAAAGCCATTTTTCTCGGCCAACCATTTCCCAAATACCCTCTAAACTATCCTATATTCATCCTAGAGACATTTATTTAGTCATAAAGCCAACCTAAACATCCCTTTTGATCAAATCAAAAGTAATAACCCTAAGTAGAGGTAAATATCTCACCACCTATTTCATGTTTTTTCATCATCCACTTCCTCCTTATTTGTTGTTTCCATTATAAAATAATAAATCTAGTATATTCTATATACTGTGATATTATTATAAAAATTTTACAACCATATTAGTTATTTTATATATCCAATGAATGAAAATGTCACCACACGTGCGTATGAACGACTTACCGTCTCCACGTCTTGGTGTACTATGTTATTCAAACATTTCATCATTTGGATGTGTATATTAACGAGTATAAATGATATAAATAATAAATATAACATTATGATTATTATTTATATATTATATACCATCCAATTATATACAATTTTAATATCAAAAGAATGATATTGTCGCTCATCCGTACGTACGGACTACCATCTCCACGAACGTGATGAGATTCATTTTCCAGGATTAACCATTCATGAATGATTATGAAGTATATATAATAAATAATGATGAAATATATTACATAATAATTATACTGGATTTATGTACTTATATGTTTCATTTACTTAACTCCAATCAATTTAATAAGGAAATGAAAACATTGGTCATGCGTACGTATGACCTACCGTCTCTATGAACGGTGTATTTCATTCCTTTTATCAATCTATCATAAATATTTATATGTGAAATATATATTATATTTAAATCTTGTTTTACATTTAGTAATTAAGTAAATCAATATATAAGTAATAATATCATGAACAACAAGTCGAAACACGTATGATAAATGAAACGATTTTACCCAAAACACTACTTTAACATTGAATTTACAAAATAACGGGTAATATAAAGTCATATGTGAATCAAATATGATATCATAAATATTATTATGGTTATATTAAAAGTAAATAATATGTTTAAACCCACTATATAGGAGTCTTGGACACATACGGAAGAAATTGGACATAAGGTAAGTGATAATTTTGCAATCTCATTTTTTATCCGAGATTTCTTATACATAAGTATTACTGGGGTTATATTTTTTATCCATGTCCATAAAAATGTTTTTCATAAAGTGTATAATATTATTACATGTATGTTTAACGTCATGTTTACCCATATTTTACATTTACATTGTGTTATGGAAGGAATTTTTCTTTTTTTTACCATACAAGGCACTTTTTGACTTTTCCAACAAAAGTACTAGGAGAACGTTCTTTTTTACTTATATGACATGAATATATTTTTACGGTTTAATAATGCCTTATTTTCATAAATATTCCTCTACAAGATTTAATTAATATTTTCCAAAAAATGTTTCTTTTAAAATTCCATGGAATTTTGTGAAAAGAAAATGATTTTGAAGAATAAAGGATACTTTCCTCAAGAATTCATTTCCAGTGTTTTATCAAAACTATTTTCCATATAAGATGAAATTATTTAGTATGTTTATGATTAAAGTATAATGTATCTATTATTTATATGGTTTGGTTTTTCTTATGATGCAATGAAATACATTTATTTTATATGGATTATGTTATGAAGGGATGATTTTTATTTAACCCATTTTATTATTTGGGCTATGATGAATGATTTATGATTGTTTTATAGAACACATAAGAATAATTTCAATATGATATGGGTGGGACCTATATATCCCCCCAATGAATTGGTTAATGATTTATATCTCATGATATAGACATGGATGGAATGACAAGTGAATCAAGTTTAGTAATACAGGGCTAGCACAACAAGTAAACCCGGTTCAGTAATGGACAATGTACACTATGATGATCTTGGCAGAAATGCCTTAGCTACTATGGAAATCATAACATGGGATTAATGGTTTCTATAATTACATGTTTTATTTCCATTCTATTTTATCATGATTAATGTTTATTTATGATCTATGCCTTATGCACTGCCAAGATTTATTCCATTACTCATGATTTTGATGTTTTATGTTCGTGTTATTACGTTCAAATGTTTAGGGATTGTTTTATATTCACCATATTTACCCTTATTGAGAATTTTATCTCACCCTTTTTATGTTTTATTTTACCCATGATATAAAGAAATATTCTAGGTAAGAAAACCAAAGGGGAAGATCTTTATGGGAGCTGTTGAATATCATTCACCGTGATTAGAAGATTAAGTTTTGAGTCTCCAAAGACACTAAACTGTTATGACCCCTGTGTTTCTGCTTTTGTTATGTATTAAGTATTCTGAAAAAGTAATTTAATGTCCATTTATGTCAAGTGTGGGCCTCTATAGTTGGCATCAGAGGGAAGGTTTAGTCAACCTATGGAAACTAGGATGTGAAACATTTAGTGAGATCCCTAGAGATATTTCTAAGGTATGTCTAGGGATGTATCTAAGGATAAGTATAGTTAATAGTCCTAGAATTACGGTAATAATCATAGAATTAAACATATGATGTTATATATTGAATGAACTACCCCTTTATTATGTTGTTTTCCTAGAATGATTTTTTATTCTCGCACTATTATTTTTGGGTTTTACACGATGGATGGAACCCAAATGAACAATGATGATCATTGTAATGGGAAATATAGAGATTTTCCTCCTAAACAAACCAATGTTATGGGAGATGGAGTGAAAATTTTAATTTCTATACTTACAAAGGCTATGAATCATTCTGGACTTCCAAATGAGCAGAGAAGGGAACAATATTCTATTGAGTCCTTCATGAGAAAATGCCCACCTTCTCTCAGTGGGTCTTGTGATACACTTGTTGCTGAACAATGGAACAGTACCACTGAAAATATATTTTCCATAATTCGCTGTTCAGAACATGAAAAATTCGTTCTGGCTATTTACCATTTAGGAGGTGAAGCAGACCAGTGGTGGAATCTAATTAAGAATACAAGGCCCCAAGAGAAAATTGAATCCATGGAAAGGGACGAGTTCAATAACTTATTTTTAAATAAGTTGTTCCCTCATATTCTTCGAACAAAGATGGAAAAGGAGTTCCTTGAGCATAAGCAAAAGGATAATGAATTTGTTGGTATATACGAGGTGAATTTTTCCAGTCTTCCAAGGTATGCATCTGGATTTATCATCAAACCTGAAAGCAATGATTATTTATTCTTTAGTGGCTTAAAACTAATTCTTCGAAGGGAATTATATATAAGAGACTTAAATAGCTATGAAGAAATTGTGCATTGGACTATCAAGGTAGATATGAAATTTGGCGTTACATATCCATCTTGTGGTTTTGACAAAAAAAGAAAGATGGAGTTCAAAGAAAAATATCAAAAAAATGGTGAAAAGAAGGTGAATATTTCATTATGCTCAATGTGTGGAAAGAAAAATGGAATAGATTGTATAAAAGTAAATGAAAATGTATCAAGTGTGGAATAGAAGGTCATCGTGCAGCTGAGTGCTGAAGTAATGGGAAAAAGGTTTCTAATGACGTGAATATACAAAAGACTATAGAGAACACTCCACCAACACTTCAATTCTTCAAGGGAAAGTAAATGGGGGAATTATGATAATAAATTCCCTAATCCAAGGGTTAATGATGATCGACAAGAGAAACCTCTTAAGGAAAAGGAAAAAGGAATTCACATGCAATTACTATTTGTGATATTGAGTATGACAATGATGTTGTTGAATGATTAAGTGTATATGTAATGGGATTTCAAAATAGTATCATGGAATCTCATTTAATGTGTCGTGGAATTTTGGAATATCTATGTGTTGGTTTTTAATAATTGTATGGTAATGGTATCCATGAAAAGTGATTGAAATATTTTGGAAAGAAGATGGTATGCGCATAATTAAGGGATAAGGAGAAAATACTATGTTTGTTAGTATTAATGAGCTCATGAATGATATAAGGACAAAGTGATATCATGGTTTGAGTATATAGAATTTTTGGTATGTGGAAATAGTTAACATTTTATAGCATTCATGTTTTAACTAATGTTCAATGGGTATTATTTTTTTCACAAGAATACATGATTAAGGTATTTACATTTTGGAATGTGACCAAAAAGATATATCTTGTGATATATGGGGGATAAATGATGGTATTAAAATTCTTGGATGATGACATTTATAGTAATCATTTTCATTATACTATGTGCTTAGATAGATGTATTTTGTATAAGCCTAAATATTTGAAATGTATTATGTTGGAAATAAGATAATATTGTTTAAGGATAGAACCTTTTTTCGATATTATTATTGGAATGTTATAATAGTGTAGTTTTAGAAAAAGGACAACATGTAGGAAGGGTGACAACCCGTCACGTCGGACAAGGTTGTGGGAATCAAAACCACAATTGAAGTGTGGCATGCCTTTATTGTCTACCTCTGGACTACAAGAAGTCCCTGGTTAGTAGAAACTAGTTCTATTTTATTAAACGATATAATAGATGAATTATAAGTCCATTTTTGGAATCATATACGATTAACCTCACCATATATGGACTTATGTATATTTGGTATCTTTTGAAAACCTTTTTTGAGACAGATACAATGACCCATCATTCTATCGCATGATCTGCTAACACTTTAATAATGAAAAATTCAACTTCATTTCTTTATGATATGAAGTGGAAATTGGTCATGGAATGACCAATGACGATATTTTACCAAAATCAAATTAGTATTTATTGTAATTCAGAATATTTAACTTTAGGGAAATGATATTGAAACCAAAAACGTTGTCCTAGTACCTCATATCGGATGAATCATATGGTACCTTAGATCATCACAAAATTATGTCTTTGTGATTATTGGATTTTTCATAGCCATGTTCTCTGCCACTCTCTATCAGAACATGACGGTTAGATTTCTCTTCCATATCAAAATTTTCACCTATATTCTCCTATGTGGAAACCCAATGAAGAGTTATATTGGGTATCTATTCTGTTTATAACGATCCTTTTTAAAATGATTTTTTAGTATACCTTTTTACGATGTGGGTTTCTATGAACGAAACTTTTAAGTAGAAATCCATTTATAACCCCGATGAATTTCGAGGGTGAAATTCATTATAAGGGAGGTAGAATGTAACACCCCGGGATTTTATGAAAATTACTCATTTTAATTATTTTGATGTCTTTTGTTGTAAGCTACACTATGATTAAGATGTGCTATACGCAACAACGTATTAGATTGTAGTATACTCAACACTATTCTTGACATTCGTTACATGCAAGAGCAACCTTTCTCAATAGCTTGCGTTGTACGCAATACTGAGTTTCACTAAACAATGATATGTTATTAAAATATTATATAAACTCACCATTATGAATAGTAATACCCACTTTCTGAAATTTATTATTTTTTATCGTTCAAAATGGACTTCATTTTTGGATTTGGAATAGCGAAATTAGCCTAGGGTGAATTTTTGGTATTTTTCTAACCACATTCAATTTTTTATGAATAGTAAAAACACCAAGTTATTGGTTAAAATTGAATTTTTATTTAAATAATAATTTAATTTATTTAAATTTATTTCAGGTAATAATAGATACATAATACATATAAAACATCAATGTAATTCATTGGAGTCATTTTATAATAATTTTAGATATATAAAAATTTTATTGAACTTTTTACCGTCTTTTAACCATCTCATAAGAGAATTTCCAAATTTACATAAAACATAATTTTACCACATTTGTGAGTTGAATTTAAAAATTCCGAGTGACATGGTTGATATCAGTAAGTCAAATTTGGGTCAATGAGATGAATATAATTTTTGGTGAAAGGTAACTTTTAACTTTTATTTACCACTGTTAAAAGTAAAAAGGGTAACTAAGAGTAAAAATGATTTTATTATTATGCTAAAACATGTCATAATTCTATTGGATAAGTTTAATTCGACCAAAAAAACTTTACAAATAACATATTACCCTTTAGGTCCACTTGGATTAGATTAGAACATTTATTATTATTTTATTTAAAGAAGAGTTAAAATAGTTAAAATCAAAGTTTAATAACTAAAACATTTTTAATATAGGGTTATACATAAGATGAATTCAACTATAAATATTCATTAGAAAGATAAAAATATATCCTACATAATATAATTTTATTTATATTTTTTATTAATTAAAAAATTAAATTTATTTATGACACAATGATGATGCAGTAATTACTTTATTAATGAAATATTAACATAATTGATATTATAAATACCCAAATAATTGAAATTTGAGGCTTTTAATGAATAAAACTAACTTTATATGCTAATATAACATATTAGAGTTGGTTATATGAATTTTATTGGAATTAATAATTATGTTATGATTTTAGAGAAAACAAAATACCAAATAGTGTCAAAATTGACATAAAAGAGTTTTTTAAAAACTTTAATATTATTAATTGATATAATTGTATTAAAAATAGTAGGTTCAGCCGAAATAATTATATAATAATATATATGACATTAGTGGACCAATTGGGGTTCGATTTGGAGTTTATAGTATGTTTATTAACCATATAGTGTAAGAAAATCAGAAGACATGGTAAAAGTTAAATTATTTAACTTTGAGTTAAATCTAAATGATAAGGTTGAAAAGGTAACCTAAACTTGTGTAAAACCTATTGGTTTAGGGGATTTCGACCCATCCACACCATATAATCGAAATAAGTCACTTTTTACCCATTATAAACTGAATATGAATTTATTATAAAATAATATTTTTAGTTTTTCCAATGGTGCCCCTCACCCCTCTTATAAAAGGGTAGTCCCCTTAATCTCTAATTCACACCTCCATTGCCATTTGGATCAGCCGAAACCCACCCAAATACCCTATCAACAGTGCTACCATCATCCTAGAGGCCTTCCATTAGTCAGAAAGCCAACTGATGGAGCCCTTTTGATCAAATCAAAAGGATGAACCTGAAGAAGAGGTAAATATCTCACCACCTATTTCAAGTTCCTTTCTTCTTCCACTTCCTCCTTATTTGTTTTTTCCATTATAAAATAATAAATAATTTATCTTCTATATACTAAGATGTTATTATAAAATTGTATAACCATATTAGTTATTTTATCTATCCTATGAATGAAAAATTCACCACACGTGTGTAAGTACGGCTTACCGTCTCCAGGTCGTGGTGTGGTTTGTTATTCAAACATTTCATCATTTGGATGGGTATAATAATGAGTATAGATGATATAAATAATAAATTTATCATTATAAATATTCTTTATATATGATATAACATCGAATTATATATGATTTTAATACCAAAATAATTATATTGTCTGTCATGCGTACATACAGACTACCGCCTCCAAGAACACGATGAGATTAATTTTCCATGATTAACCATTCAATATGATTATAAAGTATATATAAGAAATAATCATGAAAGATATTTCATAATAATGATACTGGATTTATGTACATATATGTTTCATTTACTTAATTACATTCAATTCAACAAGGAAACGAAAATAGCGTTCATGCGTACGTATGACCTACCGTCTCCATGAACGGTGTATTTCATTCCTTTTATGGTTATATCATATATAATTAAATGATGAATATATGATATATATATAAATCATGTTTTACATTCTGGAATTATGTAAATTAGGATATAAATAATAATATCAAGAACAAAAATTTGAAACACGTGCGATAAATGAAACGATTTTACCCACGACGCTGCTTTATCATTGAATTTACCAAAGAACGGGTAATATAAAGTCATAAGTGAATCATATATGATATCATTAAAATTTTTATGGTTATATTAACAGTTAATAATATGTTTCAACCCACTATATAGGAGTATCAAACACATACGGATGAAATTGGACATAAGGTAAGGGATAATTTTACAATCTAATTTTTTTATCCGAGATTGCTTATACGTAAGTTTTACTGGGGATATATTTTTCATCCATGTCCATAAATTTGTTTTATAATGTGTTTAATATTCTTCCATGTATGTTCAAATTCATTTTAACCCCTATTTGACTTTTAAATTGTGTTATGGAAGGAATTTTTTTTAGCATACAAGGAACTTTTTGACTATTTCGGAAAAAGTATGAGGAGGATGTTTTTTAATCTTATACAACGTGAACGGATTTTTATGGTTTCATAACGCTTTATTTTAATTAAGCTTCCTTTACAAGATTTAATTATTATTTTCCAAAAAAATCTTTTAAAATTTGATGTTATTTTCTGAAATGAAAATTATTTTGAAGAAGAAAAAATATTTACCTCATGAATTCATTTCATGTGTTTTATCAATACTATTTTCCATCTAAGATTACATTATTTAGTATGTTTATGTTTCATGTATAATGTCTCTATTATTTACATGGTTTGAGTTTTTTAATGATGAAATGACATCCATTTGTTTTATATGGATAATGTTACGAAGGGATTATGTTTATGAAACAAATTTTATTCTTTGGGTTATGATGAATGATTTATTATTGTTTTGTGGCACAAATAAGATTGATTTCAAAATGAGATGGGTGGGACCTATATATCCCTAAAATTCATTGGTTATTGATTTATATCTCATGATATAGAAATGGATGGAATTTCAAGGGAATCTGGTTCAGTAATACAGGGCTGGAACGATAAATAAACCCGGTTTAGTAATGGACTTTGTCCACTATGATGGTCTTTGCAATAATGCCTCGGATACTATAGAAATCATAACATGTTCTTAATAGTTTCCAAAACTACCTGTTTAATTCCCATGCTATTTTATCATGATTAATGTTCCTTTATGATCTATGCCTTATGGAATGCCATGATTTATGTCATTACTCATGATTTTGATGTTTTATGTTCATGTTCTTACGTTCAAATGTTTATGGATTGTTTTATGTTCTTCATGTTTACCCTTACTGAGCATTTGAGCTCACCCTTTTTATTTTTTCTTTTCCCCAGGATATAAATAATGGTTTTAGGTAAGAAAAACAATGGGAAAGATCATTATGGGAGATTTTGCAGAACATTTACCTTGATTAGAAGATTGTGTTCCGATATTCCAAATACCCTAAACTATTACAGTCCTTGAGTTTCTGTTTTTTGTTAAGTATTAATTATTCCGCAAAAGTATTGTAATGCCCATGTACGTCAAGTGTCAGTCTCCACACATATTTGGGAAAGAGTGTTAGGAAAGGGATATCAATGCAATTACATGAGAGTTGGGTGAGTGAGGTAGAGAAATGGAATTTGATACATGTGGCTATGACTTTCATACCAGACAGTTATTTTCAAGAGATTTATTTTACCCATTAATTATTAATAATTCATGAAACCTCATTTACATTTTTTATCCTCATTAATATTCCATAACAATTAACCATTATAATCAAATTAATACTAAAAATATAATTTTACCATTACTAAAAAATTTGACATGATGAATTTGAATTTTCAATCCATTTATCCTAATTAAAATTTTAAATGTTGTAAAATTACCTTTTAAATCAAAATATAATATGTTGGAAGAATTATTTTTATAGAAAAATGTCTTTTTATGTATTTTTTTAATTTAATTTCCTATTAATTGTTAATTGAATGTGTCTTTGTATATTTTTATGAGTATACACATCATATTAGAGTGTTGTATCAAATTATATTAATTAAATTTATTAACATATAATTTATATAACTATTATAAAATTGATTTATCAAATGAAACCCTTTTACATTGACCGTGCTAATTAATATTTATCCTATGTAATTTATTTTCAATAAATAAAAATAATATTGAAATAGTTAAAAAGGCTTGACCTATTGACTCTAAATGGAAAGTCTATTTTATAAACACAAATTAATATTTATATGGACCATTTAATTTTAAAATTTGTGCACCAAATTTTTTTTTAGAAAAATACCAAGAATTCATGATAACTAAAATTTTTTATTATAATTCTAAAAATTATTTTTATTTTATCATTTTAAATTTCTAAAATTTTAGAAATCTATATTTAAATTAAATCAAATAATATAGTAGAGAACTATTCATATCAGAAAATATTTTTTAAAAGTGCTAACTAATCATTATTCTTATTTCTTATAAAGTTAAAATTAATTTCATAGTAATATATTTTTTATATTATGAATATATGTTATTATTAATGAAGCATAATTTACCTAGTTTCTTATAAAAATACTAATTTTTCATGATTGTTAAGAATAGAATGATTCTATTAGTTGTTTTATCCATACTAATTGAATTTCATTCATAATAAAAGTATACATTATTTTATTTCTATAAATATGTCATAATGAAGTTACTACTACTTATTATTGATAATTAAATAGATAGGTTTTAATGTTCAAACTTAATATTTTTATTTTTATTAAAATATATATTGGATTCTTTTTGGTTTAATGAAACATGTGGAGAAATCTATCAAACATATTGACCTATTTTGAAGTAATCATATATTATAATCCAAGGGTGTGACATATAGAAAGACCTGCTACCATCCCCTATATCAATTTGTAATTCATTTTCTATTTATTTGACGTAGGTTTCATGGGAATATATTGTTATTTAACTTATTCCATCCCTCATTAAACATGTTTCATTTATCCAAGGGGTTTCATTTCTCAATGATTGAAAATGATTGAACATTACTATATAGTGTTTTAGGTTTCTTCAAGCCTCATGTTTTAGCTATTTAAGGCTCAATAAGGGTGATTACTTACTTTTTAGGTGATTTCCATGGATGGGTGCACATTTTTACTTGATTCAAGTTTATTTTAGGTAAGTGTTTCTATTCCATTCCTTTATTTTAAAATTAGTTATGTTCATGATGTTTAAAATTATATTTTAGTAAAATTTTATGTAAATACGACATTAGAAAGTATTTATAAATTTGTTTCATAAATATTATTCATGGTATAAACGGTTTTATTTATGTAATTCATGTATCACGTTGAAATTATCCAATAATTTATAAATAAGAGTGCATCCATTAAATGGGTTAGATACCGAGTGAAGAGCTTGGGCCTTGTTTTTATTTTTGATGATGGTTAACCATGTTTTAATGAATTATTTTAGAATAATTTTTTTATAGTTACACATTTATTCTCTATGAAATGTTATTGAGGGAATTATATGATATAGAAAAGAAATGGAATTATTATTCAAATTTCACTGAAAAAACCCATTTTTCACTTTTTATAATAAATGGATTAATTACTATGAGACCCTCATGGTTGGAAATTGTGATTTTACCCATAAGGGTTTTGAAATATATAATTTTATGATTATATTATGTTAAAGGGGTTATTTCAAGTGATATTGTTGGAGGGGATGTGGGATTTATTATTTAATCTTATAATGCATGTTATTATTACCATTGATTGTCTTTTCACCTCAGTTTTGTGTCAGTCTTGGGAGCCATGGTAATTGAGTGAGAGATATTAAATCATGATACACATGTTCTGATAACACATGGGCCAATTTTCCTCCTGTAGTGCAATAGACTAGGACTATAGGGGGTTCCCCCAATGAGGCTAGTATGGTCTAGTCTGGTGGTTTTGGAGGTCCCCACATAGGCTGACGATTTCACCCATGTTGATAGTATTATTAAGACCATATAACTTTAAAACATAAATAATTTCCCATGAAACTTGTTCCATATTTAATGGTTAACTTAAAAAATTATTCCATTTATCTCTATACCCTTGTTTATTTTTTATTCTAGAACTACCTAATATAATATTTTTAATTTTTGTGATACTCCACTTATATTGGGGTGTATTCTAGGGTTTTGTATCCATTATTTATGGTTGAGTTTTTTTATAAATTGTTTTAAATGAAATATTTTGGAAATGTTTATTTCAAATAAATTATAAAATTTTATTTTATGACTAGGGAATTGATGAATGGGTTGAAATGAAATAAATGTTTTTTACTTCACATTATTTTAAAATGAAAACCCTTATTTCAGGTTTTAATGTGTTTTACTACTATATTGATATTTCACTAGATTTATTTAAAAAAGATTGTTTAGCCTCTATAGTGTGAGTATATGGTTTGGATTTATTATTTCATTACTATGAATAAAACAAGATTTTCTATTTTATCTCAAACGATAATTTCAGAAAATTAATAGATGGAATTTTATGGACACTATGGTGAGATATTTCTAGTCCTGGTATCACAAATAATATACATACACTCTTGAATGTATATAAAAATCTAATGATTCAAAAAAAATAATTCTATTTCAATTTGGATATCCCGTCCTTAGGCCATTGATGGGATATTTGGGAAATTATGAGAAACTATGGGTTATATAAAGGTGATCAGGTGGTTTTGTTTGAGTTTATTTATTGGAATGTTGATGTATCGACTATGATAGAATTTCCTTTACCTTTATTACATTTAATTATTGTCAGTGAGTTTTTTATTTTAATTTATATATGATGTTTTCTGTTAATTAATATTATTTGAATCATATTTGTTGGTTATGACTTAGCTGTATCTATATTCATTCACTTCTCATCATCTTTTATTTCATGGACATCACATGTATGGATGTTCAATTATGGGGTTTTAGTAAAAGATACACTATTTAACGTACTTTTATTTTTTGGTGGCACCTTTCCCAAAGTGAATTACATGATTCCAAAAAATAGTTACTATCTTGTGGGAATTTGGGATTCCCTTAATGCGTTGTTGTATGCTAGGTTCCGTGACATAGAAAGGTGACCCGAGTTAGTTTGTGAATAAATAGTATCACAACCTATGTTTCTAGAAGGCATTGGTTCTCGAAAAAATCTCTCTTTATCTAACGAGATTTGAAGTATGAAGAAAAGGATGTTGCGACAGGATAGGTTGGTGTGACATGAGTCTAGAGATTTCTTTGTCATTTATAGACTCTAGATTCTATTGGAATTCCTAAGTTGATCTTTAGATTTTTATTTCATTCGTGATTGTTTTTATAATAATTTTAAATGGGATAGTGGTATTTGAATCCTCAATGCATTACAAAAGTGATTTGAGGGTTCATTGTATTTTTTAATTCTAAAATAGAAGAATAACTAAATTTACATGGATAAATCCCTTGTTCTACCAAAATATTCAGATCCTATAAATATGGTTATGATGATTTTTCAAAATAATTTGTATAGTTGATTTATAGACCACAAACCTGTGTGGACAAACTGTCTAAAGCTATAGACCCCCTAGATATTTATTTATTGATACCTATTGATTTGAAATTTCTACTAAAGTGACATCCACTAATTATATATGAATTAATAAGGGTTTTTGTGATGTTTTATGTTGTTGAAATAGATTTGGTTTGATTATTTGTGTCATAATTTTTATTTTATTAACGTTTGAAGGTTCATTTTGGGAAAAAGAAAATTTCATAAACTTTGTAGTTTCGAAATATTTTTTGTTAATTTTTTGGTGTAAAATCCCTTATTTTTTAGGAAGTATTTTATATTGTTTTAATTCTATTTTGGTATTTTGTTAACATTTAAAAATAATTTTAGGATTTTAAATAAATTCTTTAGAATTATTCTATTAGATTTAAAAATGGTTTCAAATTTTAATAACATTATGAAATTGATTCACTTGATTTTAAAAGGGAATGAAGTATTTTACAAAACAATGGTATGTTTGGAAAAAATATAAATAGTTCTCTTTTTTTTAGTGTTTTCCATGGTAAATTGTGATTTAATACCTTTTTTATGTTGTAAATTTTAATGAAGTGTGTTTTTATGGTATGTGAATGATGTGTTTTATTTTGGTGTATTTATATTATTGGATATGACCTTGGATTATGATGGGTTCGTTTATTTTTATTTATGAAACAAGGATTTATTTTCTTTAGGCATTATGTTATTTAGATAATAACTCCCAAAAAGTTTAATAAAGATAAAGAATTGTCTCTAAGGATAATTATATCAGTGAAACCTCTTCTATCTTAAAGAAAATCCATTTACTTATAGATTCTACCTAAACTCCATATAGATTGGTGGACATAGAACCTTATATACTCTTTGATCATATGTCAATCTTTTGAAATCAGTATTTACCTTCTTTCTATAGAGATAATGATTTAGAAAAAGTTATTGAGTTGTTGGAACATGTATATGGAAGCATGAGTTCTCTCGATAGTGCTTATGCATAAACACTAATAGTTTCTATTCTCATACATGTTTAACTGATATGATCATGTTTGGAATCAATATTATCATGCCCTCCCCCCAAAAGTACACCTTTAAGACTAACAATGGAGAAATAGAGACAATGACTCCTAAATACCACCTCCAATAGCCCATGGGATGGTGACATATATTATGGTTTTATAATCATACATATGGGGAAATTACCCTCCTAATGACATGATAATTAAGATAAAATATATGAAAACCCACTAAGAAACTTCTGATCATAATAAATAAAGAGGAAATTTGAAAACATGATGAAATATCATACATAAATGGAAAAAACTACAATGAAAATACTAATTAGATAATACGTAATAAAAACTACGAATCTCCAAAATCTCTTAACAACTTCTAGAATTATTAATATATAAATATATCACCCAAAAATCCTACTAACATGGAAACAATTAATATATATGTAGAGTAAGTATTAAATTAAAACTAAATATGGTCCAACCTAAAAAATGTCATGAAAAAGTTGTAAAATAATCAAACTAAATCCAAATGAGTAAATAAATGAAAATAAATCATCACCTAAAAAATAATAATATAAAATTTACATACATACAATGGCCCTGTCACAAAACAATCCACAATATTATAACCACAATAAGGATAAAATACATATTTAAATGGGTACCCTCAAATACTTCCCCATTGGTTTTCCTCTCCCATTTCCCAAAATCACATTTCCTAAGCAACTATGTCTTCCATAATTCATGTCATCCCTATTGTGAGTCTGGCCTCAAACATACCTACCTTAGTCCCACATAGGGTCGAACATCTATTGTTTCCATTAGTACACATATGCATCCCATCATCATCACTACACAATCTATAACTATATTTATCTATAGAAGTCACTACATATAATGTAAATGTATTATACCACAAGACATAATAGACTATGCAATACTACCATGTGAATCAGAGTCCACTACAACCAGATAAAATTATGAACTATAACAAAGAACCATCAAATCCTATATCAATAATGATTGGAAAATTACCCCATGTAAACTCATACAAAATACTATATCCAAAGAGTGAGTGAGGGAGAGGGGTTGTCAACCATCTATTTTCTTCCAACACAGATGTTGGGGAAAACACCACAAGAGCCACTGGTTGTTGATTTCTATTTCAACATGGGTAGGGTGGATATAAAATAAAAAATATATTTAAAATGAATATATATAAACAATATTAATGGAAACTACCCAACCTTATTCTCACCTATCATTATCGTGACCCAGGATAACTTAATTCTATCTCTAAATTCCAGATATCAAATAATCATACTAGAATAAAATTCATTATTAATATATTAATTATTCATTGATTAATATTATTCATTTTCTATTTTTAACATTTTAATAATATAATGAAATTATTAATGATACTATTTATTATTTTCTTCTGTTATAAAATACGTCTTCTTCTTAAGTGATCATCACGATGCATTCTCATTATTTCTGTAATTTAGTTTATAAATCTTAAAAATTTAGGTTTTAAAGGAATCATCACAACATACCATATAACTGAATAAATTTTAGTGAATATTATTAAACTGTATCCCTTAGCTGGAAATTAAAAATATAAATAATATCCATCCATTTACCATCAAGTATGCATGAATCTTGAAATAAAAGTCGATGAGAATGACCTTATATGAACTCATCCCAACCTCCTTGGTGTCACACACCAATGCACATAAAAACACATCCAACATATCAAGTAAATATATTTACTAATATCACTCTTTCCACATCCACCATCATAATATATACCCAATTTCATCTCAATCATGATAACCAGTACCTCATTCTACAATCATAATAATCATAATCAGTATCCCGTGGAACCATCATAGCCTCAGTCATCCCCACTCATTATATATCATAACACTAATAATATTTTGTTATCAATATTTGACACCATTGATATATATTATAGATCACACCTACTCACACACACACACACACATATATCATAAATGTGTATTTAATCAAGAAATTTTAAAGGAAACTATGACTGTAATATCAAGGTATCCAATCCTTCCACTATCAAGAATGCTCTCTCTTACCCCTAAAATATATTCCATAAAAAATTATTTTAATTATATCTTGAATTAACTAGTTTTATAATCATATGTTTCCACATTAAAAACCATATATTATCTACTAGAAGTATCTATAATCAATTTAACATCATTCAGTTATTAATTTTGTAATAAAATAATTTCAGGATGAGTAGTAATTATAATCTTCATGCCTCTTTCATTTAATTGATAATAAAATTCAGTTTCCTACTATTTATCCTTTTCATAATGTCAAATATTCTAATGAAAAAAAAAATAAATACATCCAAGTACATAGTTTTCTATATAGTAAATTTCAAGAGGCAACTCAAAACACATTTTATTACAAAACCCCAAATTAATAATTTAATATTCGAATCAAGAAATATTAAATTATGTAATCATATGATAATTACCAAATTAATTATCTAATATACATAATTGAAAAGTAATTCTGGTAAATAATATTTTATTATTTTAACACCTTTAAGTGATATCATTTTGATTTTTTCAAAAAATAATTATGTGATAACATGGAATTATCTATTTTCTATTAAATAGATTTCTTAACTAATCACAATTATTCAATAACATGCAATGATTTATTTGCACATTATTTTTCTTATCTTGTTTCTTATTAAATTATATAATCCATTTCATGTTATAAGTCATTAAATTAATGTTATTAAATTTATATCAACAACATTACATATATATTCCAATATAAAATGTCATGTTTCAATGATAACAACAAATATACATAACATAAAATATTATTTATTATTGAATTTTGGACATAATAATAAAATAATAATAAAATTTTATCATATGTGATAATAATAAACAATGTGTTACTTTTATTTCCATGATTTAAAACAATAGTAATAAATAACTGACTTACAAAGTTCATTGTCCGTAACCACATAAAAATTAAGAAAAAATAGAAATCCATAGGCAATAATAATTCAAAATGAAGTATGTTATTATTTAAATTATTGAAATATCAATGAAAAATATTTTTAATATTAAAAAACATATGAATTTTAATTTATTAATAGAAGAAAATATCATAATACATAAAATATTTATTCCGGTTATATTATTTTTCCAAATTCGGTGATGATAATAGTAATCATTATATGCTATAAAAATTTTTTATCTAAAATTATTTAATTACCATATCATGAATGTTTAAGTAGATAATACTATCTAATTCAATCATTTCAAGAAATCATTAATTTAAAATGTAGAATGAAATTTTAGTTATTTATCTTCATTTAATTTTTTATAGATTTTTACATTATCATTTATCATGTTTTATTTTATTTAAGGGAGTATCCTATATTTATGAATATATTTAGTATTTATGTGACATAACATGATTATTATATTTTTAAGGTTAATAACACAGATTTAGATAAATTAAACTTACTCATTATTGAATCACTCCTTAATGTTTTTAAAAATAAGAGATGTAACAGATTCCTTACCTGGAAGGAATAAGATTTGATGTATGAAAAAAAGAGGAGAGAGAATAAAATGTGGGTAGGATGGAATTTGTAGAACAAGCCTTGAACAAGAACTAAAGGATTCAAACGACTTGAAGAGAAGGATCTAGGAATAAGCAAACTTGAGAAAATTCAAGTATATTCCACTGAGTTATAATTCCCTAATATTAATAAGAAACATATACATTCCAAGTATAATTCATAAAAAATTTCCATCTTTTAATTAATTTCTCATTTAGTTTAGCCTAAACTGTAATGATGACAATTATCTAATTAAATAATTTGAAGAAATTATAAAATAATTTCTAACTATCAAGAGGAATTTAACACATTTATTTCTAGAATTCAAAAACTATAATGTGATTTAAATAATTATAAATTCATAAAATAGGGAAAATAATTTTTTTATTTAAAATGGTACATTTACATATATAGTGTAGACTATATTAGGGTAAAATTATTTTACCCTTACATGGTTTGTTATCCTTACTAGGGTAGTATAAAATTTGAAGGATATTTACAGCATGGTCAAATAAAATGTACATATCAATTAGTATAACCAACATACCCTTATAAAAGAATTTAAATATATTTCCCAGAGGGTAAGAAAATTTGAACAATGTTTAAACGAGAATAGGAATAATCATAACTAAAAAGGTAAAAAACTACTCACCCTAACAATGCAGATGGAATCGATGGATTTACCTTTATTCGTATTTTAAAAATGAGAATACCATTACCTCGGTCATGGGTAACCATGAATACCCCTATATAGAAAATATATACGTTTATATAGTCTATAGATAATACTTATTACATTTACTTACATAAAAAATGGACTTATTCATATATAACTCATTAAAACTATGTATTTCTCTTTCAATGATTATAGAAAAATAGTATTCCCATTATTTAAGAAGGGGTCGATGTAGGGTTAGGATTTTAATTTAGAAATTCAAATTCCAAAAAAAATACTCCTAAATAAATAATAAAAGGATTTATTATGATTTTAGAAATAAAAAAACATATAAAATATTATATTCACTATATAAATATTAAAATTAATAACATTTAAAAAGTTATTCAGTAATATTAAAGGCCAATTTGATTAATTTGGAGTTGATTCCACAAATGGAAAATCAGGATCGAGATTTGGTTGATTATTGACCATTCATGTTGTGATTATTTTTTTTCAATTGAGATTGTATAAATGATATTATGTTGATTTATATGTTGATTTATATTATTTTATGATGTTGGGTAGATAATTTATTTTTTCTTATGGTGATGTTTTATTTGGTATTTCAGAATGGTCCTTGAGAGTTATCTCATTGGGTGGTTGTTCAGACCCATTTCCTTCTTTCAATGTTTTTTAATTTATGAAGGAAATTAATTTTTTATAGGTATATAATGTGAGGAATTGAGTTCATAAAGTCCTAACACTACTTATCTAAGGTTTATATGTTTCAAAAGGGTTCATGAAACCTTTTCTATTTTAAATTAAATGTTATTTACTGAAAAATAAAAGTTTTATGATCTTTTATTTTCAGATACATCAAACCCCAATCATGCGTAAAGGTAAAAACGTTTTTTTTATAGATGTGTATTTTCCATAAATGTCACTAATGAAATTGGTAAGGTGTTGTGTTGTTTTATTTCTACCATGTAATGGTATTCCTACCCTTTTTAAGGATACTGAAACACTACATAAATTTTATGGTTATTTTTTAAATATCACTTAAAATTACATTGGGTTTTCTAAAACCCATATATGGGAATGTAAAAGTAATACTATGATACTTAATGTAATATTTTAAGTTTTCCATGAATTATTTAATGGTCAAGAACAATTATTAAAGCCTACTAAGTGTCCTAAAGTGCTATGAATAATCACCTAAGGGTTACCAACCACATAATGTTGAAACCAAGGTACCCTTATGAAATAATTTATTCTTTTAGGAGGGTAGTGTTTTAGGTAGAAAAACTTATTTTTTAAATTCACTTATCACATATTATTTTTCTCAATGTTTTTAATTGGAATTAATTTGGAAATTAGTGTGTTTTCAATTGAATAAGTGTTATGAATACACTACTTTTATTCTCTTTAATTTAGGAGTTTGGAATGGGTTGGGTAGAGAGTTAATTTTGGAACAATAATTTAATTATGAATTAAATAATTTGATTTAGTAAGTTTTGTAGGAACCCTATGAGAATGCTCTATTATTTTAAAAAGTATATTTATCACTCAGATTCATTGTCATTGCATTCTCTCAAGTCTTGGTAGTCCAAAACCATTCTATTCGAGTTTAATAAGCCTTATTGAAATCATCTAAGGTTGCAACAGCATTATCGACTGGTGTGAATCACCTTCGTCTATACTCTTCATGGTGCTATTTTCTTAATGATCCCCACGAGTCTTAGTAGATCTATGTATATATCCTTAACCAATTCTTAATGAGTGAAATTTCCTTGACAAACATTCATTGGTTAACATGATAAAATTAATCTTAATAAATCAAAGTAATTATATGTTAAATATAGCTCAATTTCATAGAAAAATAAATAGAAGGAGATAAATATTTTAAAGTGAACGTAAAAAATATCATAATATGGTTATTATTACTAGTATTGAATTATAAATAATATTATATTAATAATAATGTTACTATTATTCAGCAATATATAGATTATAATATGATATTTAATAAGTTTTATCATTTAATAATTACATTCCACATTGAAATAATTGTTTCATAATAAAATCGCATGCTTTAAATATTATTATCTCATAATAATAGTCACATTTGGTGAATTGTTATTATTAATTCAACGGTGGAAACCACTTTTTGTAGTAAATAATTAATATTATTCTATTATGGAATTACGTTGGAGAAAGAAAAAAATCATAACTCATTGAAATGTTTTAAATGTTCTATGATTAGAATTATATTAAAAAGTCTATATTTTTTTAACATTAAAGTGAATTATCAAATGATAAAAAAATTTAACATTTCATGTTAATAATTAAATGAATGGTAGCATTGGGATCAAATCATTGTTATGATTTTTTTTTCATCCAGTTTTTTTAGATAGAGTGAAATTTATTTGTAATCATTCTAATGTTGATAGATTAGCATGGTAAATTACTTTAATGGTTTATAAACATAATATAAAATGATTATATAATTAATTAAAATAGAAATTAGATGAATAAATACCATTATTTTGTGATTAAATAATCATTAAAATTATGCTCTTCATCACCTTATAATTCTTTTAAAAATTATTACCTGTTACCTCAGGGATCCATGTTTCTATAAATATGTTCATAATATACTAGGTAATTCAAAATGGAATAAAAAGTGGTATTTGTTAAATAATTAATTTTTGTGGATGGATTTTCTAATTACTTATTATGGGAGTCTTAGATATGCTGATGTGATGGATTTAGTTCCTTCACCAATGTGCAATCAATACATTCTAAATGTATGTGTTATCTAGAGATTTAGACAGTTGTTTTGTTTTATTATAAACCATGTGTTATTATATTCTTTATCAAGAATTTGGATGGAGTCCCATGACTATTTTTATTGAATATTAATTTGATTTGTGATTAATCAGATAGATTCTAGAGGCTATCGTTGTTATGATTATGATGGTAGTGTGGGGTGTTGGTTATGATGATGTTGGTGACATGTGATGAAAAATATTGAATGATAAATAGTGTTTTTAGGTCTCATGCCATGGAGTATGGGATGAGTTTAGAGTTGGTAATTATTTTCAATTCTTAATCATTTATTGATGTCTTCTGGATGAAGTAATGGCTAGATTTTTACTGTTATTATATCTATAATACACTAATATTTTATTTTATATTTGTCTATAAATGAATTTACCCTCCTAGATATCCTGTGAAACCTGAAACCATGAATCAAAATGAACTATAATATATAATAGCATTATAATCATGAAATGAAATTTGTGTTATGAATAAGAATAACCAAATTTTAAAACATATTTATAATGATTTTAGGGAATGAAATCAAATTCATATATTGGTAATCAATTTTTAATAAATTTATTATTTATTAAACAAATTCCTCCATATTTGGATTTATTTATTTCTATGGGAAATAATATAATTAATTTTAGAATACATTATAATTTTTATTCGATAATGTAAACATAATTTTTAATTTTTCTAACAAAACTATCTTATCATGAAATTTTAATAATTTTCTAAATAGATTAAATTTTCAATAAATTGTGAACAATAATTTTTTTTAATTCTTATATTTTCATATAAATAATTTAAAAAGATAAATTTATTATTAAAATGGTTCTAAAATTAAATTTAGTTAATTATAAAGAATCCAATTATAGTTATTAGAATTAATGGTTTTTTATATTTTGGTATGATAACATTTTATACCATGGAAAACATTTTATCATGAAAACCATTTGCACAGAATTATTTTATTGTATTTTAAATGTAATTTATACTAATATTATATATTTAATTTCATAAAATGGATTCCATATTTAGAATTATAAATTTCATATTTTTATATGAGCACACCATCATTATTTTCTTAATAAATTTTAGAAATATTAAAAAAAAATTCAACGCGGTTAAGGTTAAAACATGTTTACTAGGGGGTGGTTAAACCAAAAGATAAAGATATTTTTTCCAATTAAAATTTTATATGTTCAATTGTATATAAATATTAAAATCTCATACTATCCCAACATTGAATATCTATACATTCAGAATCATTTTTCTTGTGAATGAAATTATAATATTTTAATACTTTTAGAAATCCCATCTGTATCATCTCCACCCATTATAAAAGAAAACACCTATATCTTATTTACACCATTTTTAGACTTTAACATCAAAAATATCTATAAAAATCTATTATTAACATACATATTCAAGATTAAGAGACTCCTACATTCTTGAAAGACCATTGAAAGTCTCTTTATGAAAGGATTTAAATGAGTTCAACAAAGGGAGAGGTAATCATCTTCCCATGAACTTTAAATTTATTTAATTTTATAAATCATATAAATTTATTTTATTCACAATAAAATAATTAATTTAGTATGCTAAATCAACTAGAATTTTATTATTATTATTCAATAAAATGGGATGTGAATGTATTATTTGTGCATACAAGTGGACAATGACCTCGACATGATGATAACCATTAATTTTACATCACTATATTTCATGGATGGTTATTAAGATTATTTTAATATTTATAAATGATATTTATGAAATAGTCACGATTCTATAAATATAATATTATATCTATATTATTACCTTCCAATCCATTGTAAAATGATAATGTATCATGCGTGTACGTACGTACTACCTCCTCTACAAAGTGATGTGATTTGATTTTCATTTATTCTTTACATGGATGTTAATAAGAATATATTTAATGATTATATATGATAAATAATATATAATAATGATTCTAAGTTGTAGAATAAATATTTACCTTTTTTGATCTGTTTAAAAGTAAAAACAACTCTCATGCATTCATACTACTTACCATCTCCATGAATAGAGTAATTATTTTTCCATATCTATCATTTATGCATGAATATAAATGGTTATATAGTGAATATATAATATATTTATATAATTATTAACATTATGGATATTAATAAACCTTGATTAATGTACAAGGCCGTGAGATAATGATCTACAGTTATCATGAAAAAGGATATAATTAACACTAAAAATATAATATTTCAATATTGAATTATTAATAAATTTGTTTTAGAATATAATAAGTGGACCATATATGATATTATAAATATGTAAATGAAATTATTATATATGTAAAATAAATTTAAATTTATTATGTTATAGGTTAAATCGATTTTGATGCTTGATGAGATCGTGGTAGGATATTTTCATCTCACTATTATTTCTATGAGACACATGAAATATTCACCCCATATTTATTTTCTATAGTGTATATACATTCCATTAAATTATTATATGATTATTATCATGAAAATTAAATTTATTTTAAAATCTATATAATTTTGAATATTTTATGAAGATATTTTTGGAAAGTTACTAATGCGGTAAGGGATTTATATTACAATCTCATTATTTATACACATTGTTTATGATTAAGTTTTCAATGTTGAAATTTCAAGATCTGAATAACCATAAAATCATTAATTATTGTATACTATGTTATTTTTGAGACTACATGTATTACTTTCATTTTACTATCTTTAATATATCAAGAGTCTAAATGAATGATTTTAAAAAAATCTACTCTATTTGTCTATATAGTCAAAAATAATATTTCATCGATGTCTATGTTTCACAAAATGTTTTCACGAATGTTTTTATCTTCACATATGATTGTTTATATAAATTTTTAACTATGTTCTACTATATTAATTTTTTTAAAAGGGCTCTTATTTTCAATTTAGGAATGAGGTTTGTTTGAGTTATTATTGAACGAATTTAATGGAATATTTGTTTAAATATATAGGGAATGAAATAAATTTCCCTCCATCATTACCACTCAATGATTTGAATATATATTTTAAAATTTTATAATTATACATTGAATGAAAATTTCCTCATTAACATTTGTAATTTTTTTTATTATAATTTGTTTATTTCATAGTGAGAAGGGATATTTCATCATAAAATAATCCAGTGATCTTTTAAGGGAATATTTCATCTACAATAACATACATTGATAATAGTTATTCGTTACAGAGAATAGGATCCAATAATACAATCCAATTTTATTATTTTTATTTCCTATTATTATGATGATTTAAGGATAATTCTATTAAACCCATTTCTTTACCAAAAGTAAAATATTTTATGATGAATCATTAATTAAAATCATTTCTTTTCTGCAGGTTATGATTTTTTTCATGATGAAATATTTATGAATCCCATTTCATTTCCATAGGTTATGAAATAAAGAATAATTTATCATCTTGTGGAAATCAGATGTATGATTTAAATTAAATTATGGATGGGATTGGAATTATATATCCCTTCAATGAATTGGGTAAATTTTGACATGTCATGAGACAATACGGACTAGAATTGGGAGAGAACCTAGTTTAGTAAGGGACTAATTACCTAAGATTGTATTAGGAGTGAACCTTAACTAATATTTTGGTAGAATTAATAAGTAAAACAATCCCAATAATGTTTTCTTGTTATGGATTATTGTCTAATGAAATAATTTTTCAAACTTATGTTTACACGACAATCGTAAACCCATGTCTTATGGAAATGATTCACTTTCACGACCCCTGCCATTTTATTCAATTAATATTCATGTCTTACGAACTGTAAAACATTATTTTATGACTAAATATTATGATCTATGATTTACAGGGTATGGTTTTTCAAATTTTATTCTCATGTTTATATACCCTTAAGATCATGTTCTATTTATTTCATCATTAATATCACACCTTTTTACTTATATTGAGCATCCATGATCATCTTTTTCTATATATACTTTAAACTAGTTATGAAGAATGGTTTTATGTATGTGATCACAATAAGGTTTCGTATTATGAGGACCATAGTTAGGGATGCAGTAGATATCATATGAACTAGTTATTTATGAATCTAAATTTACAATGTCGGAAAACATATATCGTTATAGTGTTGGTCATATTATTATATAAAAAAAATTCATCTCATTAGTATTGATATTTATTTATGAAAATTATGTGTTTCTATAGTTGGTATCAAAATAAGACAAAGTTACCTTTGGAAACTAGGATAATAAAAATTTATTGATAACCCCAATGATAATCTTATATATAGGAGAAAATATTATATCATAGTTAAGAAAAGATTGTTATTTTCATTTAAAATCATCTTTATCTTGATTATATAAGTTTATGTGGCTTTTTCATTGATGAATATAGGGGTAATAACCCCAAAAATTGTTTTTTGAGTATATCATATTCATCATTATGGTGCACAATGAGTTTATCATTAATGAACCCCATGTTTGGAACACTTGGTTGATATGATTAGGGAAATTGACATTTAATTCATAAATTGTTATGAAGTATTTCAATATATTATGCCTACTAATTACCTAGGATAAACCTAGGGTTTCATAAATGAAAAATAAGGTATCATGATTTGGACATCCAAAGAATGATTTGTCCTAATTCATCACTATGAAGAAAATTCATGATTGTAATTATAACCATTTAGGTTTTAATAAGGGATTATATATAGAATAATAGTTTTGATGTGGTTATTGGTATGCTCAAATATTAAATAATCAAATTTGATAATAATTATATGATTTCATATATATATTTTAATTTTTCAAGGAATTATAATTATATCCCTAGTGATAGATATTGAATAATTAGTAATTACTCATAATGGAATTATGATCACATATAAAGTATATGATTCTTATAATATTGATGTTATTGTGAATTTGATTCATGAAAATATCATTATTATCCCTCTAGTTTAATATAACATAATCTTGGACAAGGATTGGATTTATTTACATTTATACCACATCAATTACAAAGGAATAGAACTTATGTTTGATATTAAAATATAACATATGGATATATATAAAAGTGATAATAAATATTATTTTACAATGGAAACTGAATCCATTATATCAGTATTAAGTCCCATTAAAATATGGTGTTTATATCAACTATTTGGGGATATACAGGTCATTAATATATGCAAATTGTGGAGGAGTTTATTGATATCTATTGATAAATCCCAGACCCCAGTAGCCTGGAGTTGGTGGTTAGTTCATTACAATGGCATAGATATAAGTGATCACATCACCATTGATTGATCATTTATGTAGTATTGAATAACTAGATATATACATGGTCGCCTTAATAAATTTTTTATTAAATATAGAACACAAAAAAGGAAAATAAACTTCTTCCTTGACACTGATTCAAAGATATCATCTTCATAACCGGGGGAAGTAAAACAAATAAAATGGTGAGATCAAAATCACTGTGAGAGTTACATTTAGTAAAAAATCATTCAATAATAAATGAATAATAATCATTAACGTATAATCAATATATAATGCTAAATAGAAACAAATACATTCCATTTAATCAATAAACTAAGATTAAAAATCCATCCATAGATTTTGTCATAGTAAAAATCTAATGGTTAGTAATAAATGAATACTAAATGAATGAAATGATTAACTGTTGAATGCTATGTATTGAGAACATGAACCATTACCACTAAGATCATTCACAAAATTATTTGATTATGTGGGTAGAAACCCATCTGATTACTCTTGGAAACAAACAAGGGTTCATTGCCAACTAATTTTTCTCATGAATCCTGTTGATACATCGAGGGGATATATTATGATGGGCCCCACCCTTAACTAAAACTCCAATAAATTATTCATATATATATATATAATTAATTTATTTACAACATTAGTTATGAATATATCCATAATGATTAGAGGATATAGATTTATCAAAATTTCCATAGTTAATCAAATAGAATTCAAAGTATACATTGTATTTAAAAATGGAATACAATTTTGGAACTACATATAACCATGATATAAATAATATGGATATTTATGATAAATAATATTCACTTTCTTTATTCAGGTAGTGTTAGTTTCAGGGTCTTATGGTTGATTCCACTATGTATAAAAATGGGAGTTCTTGTCAAACGGAATAAAAACTGTAGAAGTGGAATTATTTAGTATTAATGAATGTTAAAAATTTAAAATGGTCTCATATATAATTTGGATATATTATATGAGGCTGAATCATTAAAAAACACTAATAAAAGTGTTTTAGTTTATTTTTTTTCTTTTTATGAATATGAAAAACTTGTATAATTTTGTTTAATCATATGATTATATATTGGTTCTAAAATATAATATAACTTATTATATGTATATTAAAATCTCATTTAACTATAATAAATGTTTTATGTCCACCCTTAGAGGAGGTAATGGATAATTAATACTCATCGTCCATGATGGTGGGGAATCGACACGTCACAAATGATGTTTTAATTTTTTAGAATAAATGGAGGAGAGTAGAGAATTGATGATGGGGATTCCGTTTACAAAATAATATTATAGTATATAAATATTATTCTAGGGATATAATGTCACTTTTTTAAGATAATTTAGAAGAAGATATGAAAATAAAAGAGATTGAAATAGGAAGAAGGAGGATTTTACCTCTGGATATCATCTCCTTGGAAACCTTTTTAAGACATATGGATTTTGTATTTTGTAAGATAATAATGTCATAGACACGGGGAATTGTATTTGGAAGTAATGTGGGAAAATATTATTTAGTATTCAAGGCTTATAGGTGTAAGGATTAGTGGTGTTATCTATACTGAAGGAGGGGTGTTTTTTATATTATTTTTTTCATTTTTTTATGATTTTTGTTCAAGACTATCAATAGTGTAGATTCCTGTAACTTAGTATTATAAAAATTTAATTCCAGTTAAAAATGATTGCTTTATATCTCATCCATGCATCATAAATGACTCAAATATTCATTAATTTATTTATAATGTCAAATATTGTAAATTACCATATTTAACGATTCAAAAAAATTAACTATTTTAGAGAACACCCCAAAATTCACCCTTACTATATTTATCTATGTATATTATAAAAATTGAATCCATTTTATAAAGATAATTTCATAAATATATGAAATTTAATTTCAAATTCAAATTATCATTTATTCGAAAAATAATTATTTTAACATTATAAATGATTTTAAAAAACATTAAAAAATTAATAATAAACTCATAAAAAACAAAATTTTAATACAGTAATATATTTATGAAAATGACTTCTATTTTAAATAATTATGTTAATTATAAATTTTGAAATAAACATTTACGTTTCACAAAAAAATAAGCACACTTATTTTATATTTTTTAAAACATTTATCTTCTTATTCCATGATATAAATATGTAATATTTTCATTTATGAGATACGTAAATTTAATTTATATATTAATAGGAGAAGTTATTTTTCTAATAGATACATTACTATTCTTAATTGTCAAATTACTATTCATATAGTCATGCTAATAATTAATAGTACATCACAATTCTTTTACGCTTTATATTTCTAGGATTACAACGTACCAAATAAATTAAATTAATTTAGGAAGATACATACTATAAAATCATAGAGTGTTATATTCTTCCCTCATATCAAATTATATTCCGTAAAATTTTTCAGGAATATTTCCTTCAAAAAATATGAGGGTTGTTCTTCTTTATAACAACATCAGGATCCCATGTTTTTTCCTCCATATTTTTATTTCTACAATAAAATTTTACCCGTTATGTCATCCAATTTCTAAATACTTATTCTCTTTTGTCAATAATCTCAATAGGCTCTTTATGGTGAAAAATTTCTGGTTCAATTTTTATTTCATCAAAGGAGGTGTTGGTTCTAGAATGTACTTCTTTAATAGTGATATTTGGAAAAAATCATGGAAAATATGGGGACTTGGTTGAATTTCTAATCTCTAAGCTAAATCTCGAATTATTTCTAGAATTTCAAGTGATCTAATATACCTGATGCTCATTTTACCATTCTTACCAAACCTTGTGGAACCCTTCCACATATATTCTTTTCGAATGATATAATCATCCATTTGAATTTTCAAATACTTTTTATGGTTCTTATAATTTATGTTTTGACAAATTTGATCTTAATTTAACTGATCTTAATGTGTATTTTACTTTTTCATTTTCTCTTCAATAATTTCAATGCCTATATGTTTCCTCTAACCAGCTTTAATCCAAAACATTAGAGTACTACCTCTCTTTACATATAAAGCTTTACATGGCACCATTTGAATAATAAAATTGAAATTATTATTGTATTCAAGCTCTACTAATGGTAAATATATATCCCATGATTTTTTAAAGTATAGTGATCATGACCTCAACATTTCATCAAATATTTAATAGTCTATTGAGACTAACCAACATTTTTATAGTGATAAGAAGTTCTAAAATGAACTTTAATATCAATATATTTTTAAATACTCTTCTTGGAATTTCATTTAAATCATAGAACTCCACCAGAAAAAATCTATAGTTGCACACCTAGAAGTCTTACAACATCATTAGTATAGAGTATTTCTAGGAGTTGAAGAGGTAAATATTCTCTTATAGAAAGAAAATATTCAAAATTTATAATCTAATAAAAAATAACCCATTTTGTATCCATCATTTTTGGGAATATTTTGAAATCTATTAATGAATTCTATATTAATGTCACCCCACTTTCACATAGGAATAAATAGTGATTTCTTTATTCCTCTAGGATTTTATCTCTCATCGTTTATTTATTGGAAAACTAGACACCTTGTCACATAGTTAGTAATTTACTGGTTCATATTATTCTACCAAAAATATTCCTTCATATCTACATACATCATGGAACTACTAGGTTATGTTGAGAAATTTGATCAATGTGAAAAATATAATAGTTACATTTTTTCTTTGGCATTTTTAGAACACATAACTTATTTCTAAATTTCAAAATTCTATCATCATACATTAAGGTGATCAATATTCCATAAATAATGGAATTAGTTTTCTTTTAATAATTATCATTTTATAGAGAGATTTTTATCTTTTCTGATAAATATTGTTTCACAATCATTTTCGAAAATTGTGATTATTCCCCTTAAATAAAAATTCATATAGGATTAATTATTAAATCTATGAACATAGGATCATTATCAATATTTATTTGGGTCATAAGCACTTGATCATTCTTACATAATTCATATTCTACCTCATTTTATTTTCCTGAGAGGTTGTTCATTGAGAAATTATATTATTGGAGTAACTTGATCCATCAACATTTCATAATATTCATTTTTTCAGAGTAATGATGTTTTTTAAACTCTTGTGATACATATATAACATACATATTTTACCATAGAGATAGTGAGTCCAAATATTTAGAAAAAGGGTTATGTCTCCTAACCTAGGATCATGAGTTGGATAAATTTTATCATGAACCTTCAAATATCTTAATACATATGAAATCACATTATCATTTTTTAAAAAGGAAAAAACCCAGTCTATTCTTTGATACATCACTATATATCACAATCCGGTGATTTCCGAATATAAGAGTTAAAATCTAAGCATTGACTAATAATTTCTTCAATTCCATAAATTTATTGATCTATATAAATTGACCCCTATATGTGTGATCTGGATTAATTGGTTAGCCGATTAGAAAATATTCCAAACAAGAAGCTAATAGTAACCTACTAAACCAATGAAACTATATACGTCAATTATGTTCATTGGAATAGGCCATTCTAGGATTTTTTTTACTTTATAGGATATTTTGAGATTATATCCTTAGAAGTAATAAGGCCTAGAAAAATAAATCATGAATCCAAAATTTACACTTGCTAAATTTACCATATAACTCTTTCCATACGAGAGTCTCATGAATAATCCAAAAGTGATTATCAAAGTCTTCATAAATTTTAGAATACACCTAAATGTCATTAAAATTTACAACAACAAAATCTTCAATATATTACTTGGATACTCTATTCATTAGATCCACAAAATATGTGGAAAATTAGTAAATCCAAATGGTATTACTGTAAACTCATAAGGAAAATACCACATCTAAAAAAGTAGTCTTTAGAAGATATTTATTTTTTACTTAAAATTGATGATACCCAACATGAAGGTTGACCTTTGAAAAATATGGATATTAATGAATTTTATAACATAAATCATCAATTATAGGTAGATTATACTTGTTATTTATTGTAATATCATTTATTTATCTATAGTCAATACATAACCTCAGGGTTCTATATTTCATGTTAATAAAGATAACTGGGGATCCCCATAGAGAATCACTAGGAAGAATAAATCCTACATTAATTAACTCCTCGAGTTCTTTTGTTCATCTCCACTAAATCCAATTTGGTTATTCTTTAAAGATTATTTGATATTGTTCTTGAAATAGTGGTTAAATTAATGGTAAATTTATCTTTATGCTCTGGGGTGTTTCTAGGAAATTAATTAAGAAATACATTAATGTATTCTAGTACATTAGGTACATCCAATATTTGAATCTTACTATCATAATCACTAGATGTTATTTTCTCCTCGTACCTGTGAATTTAACTTAGTAGAGCTATTATGGGGGGTTCTAGATAAGATTCATGTGATGATGTTTCTTCTCTAAATATATGGAATTCTTCATCTTCCACATATATCATAAATTACATATTCTTGTAATAAATTTTTGGATCTTATTTTGAAATAAATAACCTACATATGATTATATTATATTAAAACATAGTTATCATGATAACGTTAGTGAATAAATAATGATTATTTTATATAATGGGGACTACCTAACAAATTATTATTATAATTTGACTTCCCTTAAGAGTTTTGATCGACAACTCCATTATTAAATCAAAATGGAAGGGTATTATTTTCATTTAAAATTGGGTATATATACATCAGTTAATCATTCCCAAATAAAATAAATCATTAGCTGAATTATATAATAGGATTATTGTATTTCCCCCCATATCTTCATGTACTTATACTTAAAATATGGTGATCACATAAGATTAGTCACCCCGCATTGGCCTATTCTGTGGTAGATTCCCTTGATTCATGGGAATATTGTTTGAATGATTCCAAACTTATTTATATTTAAGGAATTGAATATCATTGATTTGCTTCTTCCCCTTTCATTAACTATCTATACGAGCCTTTTCTCAAGACTTAATAAAACACCCATTCTTTTCAGGAATTTTGCATGATGATTCTTTCCAAAATTTTCCCTTAATAATAATTATGTAATTACACTATATTTTAGCAATTCTTCTCCTTATTCATGATTATCAGATGACTTCTTCTAATATTGAATTCTCTTGAACAAATAGGATCGATCACATTCATTCTTCTTTCTGATGTCACTTAATACTATTTCATTATATGTTTATTTTTTTGAGAAGCTAATAGCCATCAATGTCATTGATTAAGTATTTCATTGAAATAAAAAATAATGTTTTATAAATCACGTATGTAATATTTAGCATACCTGGATAGTCTACTAGAGGTAGCCTCATACTCTGGAACACTGTCTTCTTCCATTTTCTCTATGAAAACTAAATTTATCTCCATTTTTGTTTACTGGTCATTAGGGAAATATTTTTAAAATAATGATTATTTTAGAGTTATAAATTATAAGTGTTTAATTTCATATTCCTCCACTGTATTCTTGATTAATTAGCACCACATATCAAATTCTCCCTTGAGGAAATATAATGCTAGTGCTACGTTTTCATTTTCATTAAATCCTAATGAAATAGATATATTTTATAGGGACAGGATCCATATCTCATATAACAATATAATTGTAGTCCCACTAAAATATAGGTTATTTCACATGTGCAATGATCCAACATATGTGTATTTTGGATATTCATCACAACAAGAGTATGATTTCCTAATATGATCACAATCTACTCATCTACAACACCAACAGTTTTGACTTGCTTAGTGGGGAAGACCATACATTGTCTGATAGTATTTATTCCCTTTGTTCTGTTATGTGCTATCACTAAATAATGGAACAAGCTATGTTATCTCATAATAATCATGATTATTGAGAAGGAAAATTAATATAATGAATTATTATAATTCTCATCTTTATTTGACATATATTTCCTAAGGTTTATACAAAATCTTTTCTTATACAAACTATAATAAACCCAACCGTAGTATCCTAGAGGTGGTGGTTATATAATTACAATGGAATAGATACAAGAGATAACTACTCCAAGGATCAATTAGTATAGCATTATTAATGAACCTGATAAAAACATGTATCCCTTATTTAACATGTAATTAAACATTGAACATAAAAAAGGTAAATAAAATACTTTATTAACATAAATTCACAGATTTATTCTTCATAACCAAGTAAAGGAAAAAAAATAAAAGGGTGAGATCAAATGATTATTAAGGGTAACACATAGTAAAAACAATAATCAATAATAAGTTAAGCATATTTAATAAATCATAATCACTCTGGAAGGGTAATCAACTGAGGAACACATGCCATTTAATCTATAAACTGATAATTAACATTCTTCCATATATTTTTTCATAGTGAAAATCACATTGATAGTAATAAATAAATTATAAATGAAGAGGGTGATTAATTATTAGACCTTATTTATTAGGAACATGAAGAGTTATCGTCATGAACAATCTAAATCAGGTTTTAATCAGTGTGTAGAAACATGTCAGATTATTCATAGAAACAAATGTGAGGGGTTTATTGGAAACTGATTTGTCTATTGAGACCTACAGATACATTGAGGGGATACATAATATCAAGCCCCCACCATCATTTAATGTCCACCATATTATTCATACATATATTCAATTCAAGAAAAATATGATCTATCAATGTATATATACTGATTAGCGAATACATGTTTGTCAATATTTCCTCATTTAATCAAATGTCATTCAAAGTAAAAACCATGTGTAAAAGTTGTATACAATTTAGAAATTACACATTTCCATGATATAATAAATTAAATAAATTTGAGAAATATAATTCAATGTTAAAAAAATCCAAGGGGTAGAAGACTGACCACATAAAAAAATTAGGTGTACAATCCTAATTATGTTTCAATGAAATGGTAATCGAGACGATGTACCATACCACTTGGGATGAGTCAAATCATATTCAAAATAAAATTAATAACCATAAAATGAAAAATTAGATACCATGAAGATAAAAATATTGACGTTATAATATATAAAATGGGTAGTACACCACAATAAAAGTAATAAGTGGCGAATAAGTCATATATCTCACAAAAATACAAGTGAGATGATAAAAACCTTAACGTATGTCTAAAAGAATTCAAAAAATATACTAAATGAATTTGATAATCCAATTATATAAATTAATTTCTTAATTCAGAACCTTTTTAACATATATTTTATTATTATAATTTTATTAATCTCATTTATTCTCGTTATGTGGGGTTATAATGTTTAATTTTTTCGTTTAGGGAGTTTTCGGTTCATTGTTTTTCTGTCGGTTCCATTTTGTATAATTATGAGAGTTCATGTAAAATTGAATAAGAACAAATGAAAATGAAATTATTTAGTATTAATCATATTATAGAACTCTAAATGGTACAATATATAATTTTTTATATGGGATGACTATGAATCATTAGATTAAATATTGATGAAAATGTTTTAATTTATTTCGACAGGTTTTACAACCATCAAGAAATTATATCATTTTATATAATAATAAGTATATATATAGGATTTATAACCTGAGATAACTTATTATATGTATATTAAATATTTTAAAAACCATAATAATGCTCTTATGAATATCCTTGAAGGTTTTAATGGAAAATAATAACTCATCATCCACGAAGGCTATTAATGGACATACTGAAGATGTTTTCATTTTTATAATAAAAGAAGGAAAGAATATATTTAAAGAAGGATAGTCCATTAAAACAAATTATAGTATATATTTTTTACTGGAGTTACCATTTCCCATTGGATAAGGTAGGTGAGAATAGGATAATAAAATTAATGAAATTAAAAAAGGATGAAAGATGATTTTAACTTTGGAATATAATCTCATTGGGAATGTCCTTAAGACACTTGGATTCATTCATTTGGTACGACTAGAAGGTCTTGGACAAGGGAATATGATTCCAAAGGAAAAGGGAATAATATAAAAAACAATAAAGTCTTAGAATGTGTTAGAGTAAGGGGTGATGAGGGGTGGTCTTTATAAGGGAGAAGGGGTTTTTTATTTTATTCATTTATTTATTATTTTAGCTAAACAATATCAATAATGCTGATTCTTGTGACTATTTATAGAAACTAGTGCATGTGAATTATAAAAAATGGGTTCATATATGATAAATATGTCATCTATGAATAAAAAATTCATTTATTTTCTTTTAATGTTAAATACTATAAATTTAAATAATTTACTATACAAAAAAATCATACATTCTAGAAAATCCCGAAAAATCACTGTTAAAAATTTTTACATGTTAATTCGAAATACTAACACAATTTCATAAAAATAATATTACAGATATGAAATATTTAATTTCTAATTAAAAACTACATTAATTCTATTATTATTGATTTTAATATTATAACCAATTTTACGACACTTGGAAAAATTAATCATGATATCATAATGTTTTCATATAATTATAATACGATAAAATGGTAATACATGAATATATTTTATGAATTTTATTTTAATGTCATTACACTAATTTTAAAATTTAAAATAAAATTTAAATTTCACAAAAAAATACCAACACTTAATTTACCATTTTTAAAATATTTATTCACTAATTCCATGATATAATTATATCATTTTTTTATTTAAAACAGACCTAAATTTTCATTATACTTTCATAGGAGAGGTTATTAGTCTAATGGTTATATTTATATTTCTAACTATCACATTTCAATTTTGACGGTCATGTCAATATTTAACAATATATCACAGTTTGTTTATTCATGGTGTTGTGTGAAATCTAAGCTATCTAAAAAATTGAATTTTTTAAAAATATACATACCATAAAATCTTTGGGATTTATATCTTTTTTGAATTATTTCCTAATAATATTTTGAATCCTGAATTTTATTTTTCAATATAACTCATACCTGGTGCAACACCAATTTCAAATACTCAATATAGAATGGAAATTATTGTGTTGCAATAATTATATTATAATCATGATATGGTATTCATTTGACCATGTGAATCCCCATGGGATGAAAAAATTATTTTTGTTAAGAAGAAATCTATATTAATGTGACTATGTATTCAATACCTTGAGCTAAATAAAAACACTATGAATAAAAAAATATCCTCTACTAGATATTAATGACTTGTTTGATCAACTATGTAGAGTTAAATACTTTTAAAATATGGAACATTTTTCTAGATATCTTCAATTGAGGGTCAATAAGAAGGATATACCCAAGAAAATATTCCAAACAAGGTATGAAAACTATTAATTTATAGTTATTCCATTTTCCCTCTACTTATCCAACTATATTCATTTATTTAATGAACGATGTCTTTATATATTATTTTTATTAGATTATGGTATTATTTATAGAGTATATTATTATATATTCAAATTGAAAGGAGGAGCTTAAAGATAACATGATGATTTTTGTAAAGACCCAAGGAAGGATAAAAAGAATGAGAAATCTACCATGTATGAATTTTAGATTCAATAATATACATTTTTTTGTTATATAATCACAAGAGACTGTATATTAGTGAATACCATAATTGTATAACTTATTGGAAATTTTTCAAGACTAACCACTATAAGTGAGATCAATAGTTTTAATGGTTTTTCGGGATATTATTGATGAAATTTGGATAATTTATCATGGACTCCCAATTTAATATCCATATTAAATATTAAGAGATAAAATTTCACATGGATGGTTGAATTTGAAGAAAATTTCAAGGAATTGAAGATATGTTTGGTCTATGTACCCATGCTTATGTTTACCGACAATAGAGAAGGGATTGGGATATATAGTGGAAAATAAAAGGTGGGATTGTGATATGTTGTTATGTAAAATTAAATGTCTATAACTCAAGAGTCATTATAATTGAAGGTTCATGAGAAAAATTACCCAACTAAAGAATTGGATTTAGGTGAGGTAAATATTTCCTTATATATATGAATACATTATTTTTAGAAAAAATGTGTAATATATATACTAATCATAAAAGTTTAATCTATATATTCTCTCAGAAAGAGGTGAATATGGTACATAAATGATGGTTAGAGTTGATTAAAAATAATTACTACTCATAAAATTACTAACAAGAGAAATAATATGTATAGTTACATGCTTTGAGTAAAAATGATTATGCTAACCTTTCTATTATGGGTATCACAAAGGATCAAATTTTTTTGTATTTATAAACAATAAATCTAGAAATATTGAAGGAAGTGTTAAATATTATCTTTCACAAATGAAATTCCTACCATCTATCAAGTATATGATTAATGAGGCACAAAAATAAAATATAGAACTGAAGAATTTGGTGAGTAATGTTCTTAAGTTCCACATTGATTGTTATGTAATAATATGGAAGAATAATTGTTTATCTATCCCACCAAAATCTGAATTGAATGAGTGGTTGCATGAAACTCATAATTCATCATTATGTCTTCATCATTGAAGTATAGAGATATAAATTGGTATGAAAGAGTATTTTAAATGGTACAACATGAAAAAAGACATTATATATTATGTTTCATGGTTCTTGGTATGTTAGAAATATTAGTCTAAGAGTCAGAAATATAGGGGTATGTTATAACCATTACCCATACCAGATTGAAAATGGGAAAACATCACTATATAATATTTCGTTGGGATCCCTAAAATATCAAATGTATATAAAGATATTTGGTTTTTAGTCATGTTTATAGGATTATTTAACACATCATTACTATCAAGGAATATTTCCTTCTTAATTATCTTGATATAATATACATAAAGAAGGTGAAAAAAATTGTGGATGAAAAAATCTATTGTATCTGATTGGGATCTGAGGTTTCCATTGATGTTTGAGAAAATTCATCAGAAGGATCACAATTCATAGTTCTATTTTAATAATTCTTATCTTCCTAAAAAATATTGTTATTCTAAGAGAAATATTTAAACTCCATAGGATATATTTTGAGGTCTTTTTTTGTATATTTTAAATGTAGTTTGTATTTTCATCATTATCTATTTGAGTTTTCATAAAAAAATATCTTTCACTCAAGAATTATGATGGATCCTTATGAATCCCTATATAGAAACAAGTGTAGAAATCAAGTGTTACAGGACAAGGTTGGATACAAAAATCTATCAAGACCTTATCATAATGTAGAAATTATAAAGAACATTAGATCCATTAAACAACACATTATGTATGTAAAGATTCGATAAGAAATTTATGTTAACAAGAATTAGTGAACTCTAGAATTAAATGTTGGTGAGAAGGTATTCCTATGAATTTCACTATGGATGTTTTTTATGATATTTATATATATAGGAATCATGAGCACTATAAATATTTTACCCTTGGAGACTCATGATTGAGTTACGATGATAGCCTACCAGGTGGCACTTCAACTAATATTCCCTCAATTTTATGATGTCATCAATATATCACTCATGAATATGTAATGAATTTATCCTTAAAATATATATAACAAATAGATTTTACCATTAGATCATGATCATTACTATGCTCAGTGATAGGGGAATTTTATTTCATAGAGATGAAGTGCTACAGAACAGGACTACTGACCAAGGTAAAATTCTCTAGAAGAATTAGAAATTTGATGAAGTTACATTAGAACCCAAGTATTTAATGAAACAAATATGTTCTCAAATTTTATATTAAAGTGATATAATTTAAGTGGTGAAATTCATTTTAAGGTGTATATAACATAACACTCAATTTATTTATGATATATTTATCCTTAAATATATTTAATTTCATTAATATATTTCTCTACAAGAATCCTTGAAAGTAAATAAATAGTAATATATTATACTATTCTAACATAGCCATTGAAATGGTAACATTAACAGAATATTAAAATTTTAAAAAACACTTATAAATGTATTCGTTATTAAAAATATATTGATGAAAAATATTCAATTTTTACTAATGTCATTATATGTTTTAAAAATAATCTTCCCTAAAAATTATTTTATTTATATTTGTGAGGGAACAATACAATTAATTTTTCCATAGTTATAAAATTAATTTTCTAAAATAAACATAATTTTTTAAATAAAGATTTCAACATAAGCTTAATATTGTTTTAAAAAAATGAAATGAATAAATTTTTGATAAAAACCATTGTTATTGAAAACTATATTTTAATTAAAAGAAAATTCAATGTTATATTTTTTTAATTTGTTTTAATAATAAAATTATATAATTATTATTATTCCAAATATGTTCACAGTAATTAAATTTATGAGTATATTTGAATAAAAACCATGTATACTTGAGAAAACATGTTTTATTGAAAACCATCATTCATCCCATTTTGAGAGTTTATTTTTAAAGATATTTCTTCCAATTTTAGAGATTATATTCTAGAAAAGTTATTCTCTACTTTGCATCATTTGGACCAAATTTAGTAATTATAAAACATTAAATTTTTTCAAAAAAAATAGTAACTCTCATAAAAATGGTTCACCATGGTTATGGTTAAAATGATTTTATTAGGGGTGGGGTTAAACAAAGACATAAAGTTACTTATTATAATTAAATGGGATTAAATACTATTGGAAGAACATATTTATACCTCATTTTTTTCCTATTGTTGATCCTATAGGAATTTGGAAGCATTTTTGATGAGAATTAATATATCATATTTTAATTTTTAAGAAATCTCAAGTGTGTCCTCTCCACAATTCATAATAAAAAACCAAAACCCTTCCTTATTTACACCATTTTGAACCATTTAAATTGACCAAACCCAACCCAATTATATTTTAAAATTATATATCCAAGAATTATATGTGATTTTATTCTTAAATTACCTTTCTACGGGTCTTTAATAAGTTATTTAAAAGTGTCCCACCGAAAGAGATACAATAATATTTCCATACCCATTTGAATTTATTAATTTTTATAAATCATATTAATCTATTTGATAAATAATAAAATAATAAATTCCATTTAATAAATATAATAAAATTTAATTATTATAATGTAACCACCAGTATCCACCCTCTATTTCTTCAAATGGGATGTAAAAGTATTACTCGTGCGTACGTATGGACTACCACCTCCATGTCATGATACGATTAATTTTGAATAATCTTATTTAATGGATGGATATGATGATGGTTTTAATATTTATGAATAATATTTATAAAATAATAATAATTATATAATAATGATATCAAATATAAATTTTTACCTTCTAATTACATAGAAGACGTCGACACTGCTCCTCCGTACCTGTGGACTACCTCCTCCACGAAGCGATGTGATTCATGTTTCATTTATGATTTACATGGTTAATAATAACGATATATATAATTAATATATAATATATATGGTATGTTAATTATTCTATAAAATTGATTAAAAATTTAATTTATATCTTTTGGTTTATTGAAATATTAAAACAACGTTCATGGGTATGTACAACTTAACATCTCTATGAAAAGTCTGATTAAATTTCTATGTGTATACATTACGGATGAATATATATATATATATATATATATATATATATCACAAACACATATATACATATATATAATATTTATATCATGATTAAACTTATTTATATAGTGTAAACTTGATCAAAATAAAAGGTCTAAAACATCCAAATTGAAATTATTATTAAAAATGAAATAGTATACAACTGTAAATGACATTTTCAATTAGGAATTAGAAATAAATGGAAATTAAAATATTATAAGAGAATTATACTTGACATTATATGTGTTTAAATTAAAAATTTATAGAATTAAAATAAATTTAAATTTATTATATAGGTAGTGAGTCACTTTTGAAGCAAGTTGAACATGAGGTAAAATATTTTGGTTACACTTTTATTTCTCCGGGACACATGCCTTGTTCACCAATTATTTATTTTATGTGTCGTATATATTGAATATGAATGTATTTTTTGGATACTTATTTGGTAAATTAAGTTTATTTACCAATCTATCTATATTTCTATATTTATTGATGTTTTATTTTAGAAGTTATCAATATTGTAAAAGATTTATGTTATAATTACATTTTTTATCAGGATTGTTTATGATTTAGTTTCTAATGATGAAATTTTATTCTCAGCCTCTCTGGAAAATCAGGAATTGTATTCTCCCACAGTTATATATATATTTTATATCATCCTCTCCTTTTCTATAATTATAAACTCAAGAGTCTGGATAAATGTTTTTATTGAATGTTTTGTTTATTTCCCCATTCATTCGAATATCCTTTTTCTTCCATGTCCTTTTTATTTTAAAAAATAAATAAATAATTTTTATTACTATTATAATATTAATTTTTAATTATTTTATACCCAATATTTTATTTTTGAAAAAAATAATATGAATATTTTTTTTGGTTTCGAAAATATGTACTATTGACTTTTTACGGATAATGTAAAAGGAATCTTGAGTTTAACATACACAACCTGAACCTATTATCCCAATATCATATAGGATCAATTATTTGAAGATTCCTTTATTTTTTCCAGGTCTCTTTTTATATAAATTTTTTTCTTTCATATTTTCGAAACATTTCAATTTTAAACAAGTGATTTATGATTGAAAAGGTTATTTTTTGTAATAAATATTCTACTGTTCTTTTGAAGAATTTTTTAATCTATGAAATCATAATTTGATGATACTTATGATTTACTAGAGAAATGATCCAATGATATAATCTCCTTTAATTCTTAGGATGGATTCTGATTGTGCTGATTTTAGGATGATTATATAGTACCTGTTTTTTCCCTAGGCATTAAATATGATATAATGAAACCTCTTTAAAACCAATTTATTTTACTCTAGTTATATTATTAGGCTATGATAAATTTTTTATTGATATCATTTCCTTTCTAGGAGTTGTGAAATAATGTATTTTTAATGATCTTACAGAACCCATATTTATGACTTTCATTATGTGATGAGAATTGCAATAATTATATATTCCTCCATTTCAATGAGTAAATATTGAAATATATTGAGATAATTGGTACTAGAATGGATAGTGAACCCAATAATGTAAAGGAATATGTCTAAGTTAATAATTGTGGGAGTTATCATTTTCTATATATACAATAGAATGAATATTGAAAAAATACATTGTGATAGCCTTGGAAGTGATACTTGACTAATGTAATGATATTAGATTTATATTTTTATGCCAAAAACTTATGTATAATTCCTATGTTTTACATCCATGACTCATGTTCTTTTATTCCTTTACGATTATTATCTTATGAACTAACCAAATTTATTCTAGGACTAATTTATAGGATCTATGATATGTAGAGTGTTGTTTTTAAAATGTTATGCATGTGTTCTCATACGCTTATGACAACATTATGGTTTAGTGATAATTGATATACTATTATTTACCCTCACTATGTATCACAAAACACCCTTTATGATAATTCCTTTCCATATGTTATTAAAAATGGTTTTACAAATAATATGAATAAGAAGAGTTCTAGTTAGGTAAAACAAAGAGGGAGACAGAGTAGATCCCTTATGGACTAGATTTTTATGTGTCCAAGTTTTCAATGCCACAAAACCTATATGCCTCTAGCATGTATTGCAATGTTATTTATTGAATATTTATCTAATAATATTTGATATTTACGAATTAAATTTATGGTATGATATTTATTAAGACTATTGTTTAATGTTTTTATAATATGCACTACTAGTAAATCTTTTATGAGGAAGATTAAGATGAGTCATATTGTACCCTATTGAGTAAAAATTGATAAAATAACTAATAATTGAATGGGATTGGTTCATAGTGTTCATATATTTTACAGATATATGGAATAAATAGTGTTGATGGAACTTGTAATAGAATATAATTATATGAAATGATTGAAATTTAATATAGATTAATATTAATTAATGGAGAAAAATTAATTAATATGTATCTTGATTCTTTCTTGCTTCATTAATACCAAAACCATAATAGTAGTATCTGGGGATACTGTGTGATGATATAGTAAGATGATTCTAATCATTGTAAGTTTCCCAATGTTTGGATTTGAATAATATTATTTATTTTATCTTTTATTATTTCATACTCTTCACCACTCAAATCCTTAGTGAAACTGACACCCAAATTTTTTTGGAGTGTATTTTATCCATCATCCATTATAGGAAGGGAACACATAGTTGAGTTCAAACTCTCCACCACTCTCTTAACAAATGTATATGAGTATTCATATCCAAGGATATAATGTCTAATGGAATAGGGTTCATCTGTAACACTCTATGAATTTTTGGTCATTACATGATGGAATTTGAATTTCGTATTTGGAGGATGACTGTTTTTTATAATTTTTGTTTTGGATGGAAAGATGTGTGTTTAACCATATTAAAAAAATTTATTTTTGATGTGTTTCAAAACTGTGATGGTATCCCTGTGATCACTAGATTAGAGGGGGAGGGCTTAGGTTGTCTGGGGATACAATAGTAGCACCGACAAGATGGCGGGGTTGGAAGGATCACGAAAACCATACTAGACTCACTACATTACTATGTATATATTTCAAGGGATTTTTTAATAGGGGAAACCATATTATTTTTGTATCAGAGATACATGGATTTTCATGGGGAAAGGGTCTTGGAAGAGGCAATTCCTTCCCAATTCCATCTCCCACTCCCCTATTTTGATCACCCATTGAGAGGGGATGAATCTGGGAAAATTGATATAGTGAATCATAGTACAATCATAACTATTAAATAATTATTGTTATCCCATTATCATATCACTTAATTCCACCAATATTATTTAGGTTTTGGGTGTCAATTTCACCAAATCATTGTGGGATCAGCCATGTTTGATGGGTATTTGAAGTGTCTTTCCTAGAGGATGTCCTGAGATTCTATCTTCTAGAAGTCCATTTTCATTTTGGTGGAGGTTATGCACTTGAGTAATTTTATTTAGGGGTTTTCATGTAATTAGTTAAATTTATTATTTTCTAGGTGCTAAATCATACAGATTTGTTTATGGATAGTTTGTGGGGAATGTTTTAGACCATTTAAGGATGGTTGGAAGCAGTTGTGATGCGATAATGATGCATGTTGAGGTTTTATATGATTAGGATTATTTATAATAGATTAAACAATCCATTATAATTTTTTTAAAATAAATTTTTATGTCATTTGGAAGGATATATTTGGCTGAGATATTGAGAAATTATTAGTTTCATTGGATGATCATGGTGGAGGCATGCACGAGGTTGGGAAATTCTTGAATGGGGATTGATAAATCTCAGAGATGGGATATATCTAATATCATGGTAGGTGGAACATATAATACAAAAACATATGTTTTTTACAAATTTTCATGCACACATGAATACTGCATGTGGTTTATGAACAAAGAGTGTGTTGTGTAGAAATGGTAGGATGGAATTAGGACCCAAATGATTGAATTATGTAATCTTGTGGACTTAGGTGAATTGATAAAACCCAATTACTATGTCACCAAGTGGATAAGGTATTTTTGGGGCTTAATAAAGATATATGTGTGGTATCATTCATGATATGAGATGCATGGATTCCTAGGTTTGGTTCCTAAGGTTATTGGGCTAGAATTATTGGTTTATGTTTTAGTTAAGATTTGTGAGAAAGTGGTACATCTCAAAGGTGATGAGAATATATATCCTAGTGAAATAGGTGAGCTCTAGTGTATGAATTGAGTTAGAGGATTCCATTGGGACATAGTATCAGCATTCCAAGGTGCCTTTTAATGGGTTTTGGAAACCTTATAAGAGGCCCGTTTTGGGTTTTATGTGATGGATTTGTATGTTTATATGGTAGTGGGACCAGGATCCGTAAGGGAATTTTATGATGATAGACTATACCTTTAGGTATGAGACTTTGTGAGACTTTAGATAGTGTTGACAGAAGCAGGTGATGAGTTTGAGGTGGTTTCATCATGAAGATATTTTGAAAGGTCTAAAGGTCTAAAGGTCCCATTGGACATACTATTGAGTGATTTGCGACATGTTTTGGTGTTGGTCTATCTATAGAGTTACTAGATCCAACATTTATCATGTTTACTAAGTGACTTCCTAATACACCACATACTTGTTCTTAAAGGGTCATTCCTTGAAGAGGCTTGGGTTGAGATGCTTTTGGTGACCTCCGTAGAGTCTCTGGTGATAGTTCAGGGTGTTGATGAACCTCCCTAGTGTCATTAGGGATTTTTCATGATACTCGGTCACAATAATATAGATTCTTTGATTGATAGATGACTACAATCTTTCCCTTTGGGCATTGGGTCATAGACCTTGCCATTTGTTCCATAGGTTGGTGGATTGTTGTGCCTTGTCACTTATGTATCAGGTCAAGGACCTTTAAAATTGAGTATTTGGTCATCCTCTATGATAAGGTACTTTCCATAGTGGGATTTGGTTAAAGACAAACATAGGTTATGGTTTTTGGTATCAAACATGACCGATGGTCCTCTATATCATGTTTAGGGATGAGTTAAAGATTTTAGAAGTATGACCATGCCCAATATATAAATGAATTAGGATGAGGTTTTTGAATCCATAGTACCCTAAGTAATTTGGTATTTGATGAGAATCAATATTATTGAATTCAAAAACATGTGGATTCCTTCATAACCCCAAAGTATGTATGGTTGGGGACATGGTGTCTAGGTTAGACCCAATGACCTGAAAGGCATGTATAAGCCATCAGATGTTATGGAATCTTGGTTAACAAAAAATGACTCAATAAATTTACTTTATTTTATTTATTTCTCTTTTCCATAAACACATATTAAAGAATATATTTGGGTTTCATGTTGAGTCCCTACTTATTATATGGTTACACCCTTCATTGGCATCTCAGTGCATGTGCAGACCTCATGTCTAAATTTATATTGATGGAAAAATATGTTTTGAGTATCAGGGTGGTGAATCTCAATGGGGTTTTGGAGAAATAGTGTGTGAGGACTAGGTATGGTAGTGTGGAAAATAGACATGTGTTTTGTTTTATATTTGGAAACATCCCCTTTAGTGATCACTGTATACATGTTTTTTATAACGACCTCAAGTGTGATATTTTTTGTGTAATATAATATGATGTGGATATTTTGTGGCTAAGTATACAATTAAATGAATATAATTTTGAGGAATATTATCCCCAATGTATGGACTAGGACCTCACCCTGAGTCAATATCGTCTATCATAGTAGGAGGTGTTCTTCATGCTATGCGGTTCTCCGGCTCAGATGGGTTCCAGGACCTTATTGTTACAAGTGGTATCAAAGAATGTTTATTTCAATATTTTAGAGATATGGTATAGACGTCGTATAAGGATGTGTTGGTTCTTATGATGGATTTTTGGATGGTATATTGGGAACACCTATTATAGTAGGAAGTCTGAGTTTCCTGGGTGATGGGACCGCTACTATTTATTTGTGATTTAATAGCTAGATAATATCACCATTGGTGATGCAGATGATTTTTGCAATTATGACTTATGGGGGTTGTAAATTAGTTCATTCTAAAGAGTCCCATGTTCACCTATTGTTCATTATTCAAGAGTTCATGTGCATATAGTGTAGTATTCACATAGGATTCACAAGAAATTCATCCCCTTTCCAGGGGTTGTTTACTGATAAGATGTTAGCCAAATTTAAAATTCCAAAAAAAACTTATACAGTCTGTAACATATAACTTCTTTGTGAAATTATATATAGTTTTGACTCAGATATTGTAACAAATCAATTTTTTTCAATGAAAATATTTTCAATATTTTAAAAATTATTTTTAAGGGTAGGAATTGAGTCTTCATGGGATTCCATGGACCGGAGAAGCTCAATGTGGATAAAATATAAATGTTATATATAATAAATCACCTGTGATTGGTATATTTGAAATAAAGAATTAATCAATGAATGTAGTATCATATTAAAAATCATTGACCACTATTGTATATAAAAGGTTGTATTAACCTCATAATGACATAACATTATTTGATGCCAGGTGTTTGGTTAAAAGTGGTCATAGGTAGATAAGTAAATTAATTAATTAATTAATTAATTAAGTTTTATCACACTAAACACTCCTAAAATTAAACCCAATTATGGTAAATTACTAGAGTAATGACACGGCCCCAATTTCTTGGAGTCGGTTCCTTATTACATTATATTAGAATATAAAGAAGGAATATGCATCCCAGAGGATTGAGTAGTTTACTAGCTTTGGAAATATATATATATATATATATATATATATATAAGATCAATATTACAACTTGTAATATAAAACAATATATATGTTCCATTGGGAACATCCACCACTCTAAGAATATCCCTGCTAGTGAATCATAATATACCTCTTCATGTGTTGGAAAAATGCAACATATGAATGGGTGAGATCATATGATATGTTATAGTAAACATTATAGAGGAAGATAAAATAAAAATTAGGCATGGTGAATACTTAAAAATACAAGACTTTAAAATTAAAATTTTCCATAATATGGTAGGAATATGAGATGATTAAATATTGTCATAATAAAGAAAATAATCATGTTAATTATACTTGTCGAATAACCTCATGAACTATAAAATTATAGATTTATATAGAGGGGAATTCATATGAAGGTGAATCTGAAACATACCATAAATGACTCTACATAGACATATAAAAATGATTAAGTGCTCGGCCAAAACTATGTTTAAAAATGGGCAAGGCCTCAGCCTGGTCCAAATCTATTTGCCGCGTGAGACCTACCGATGCATCGAGAGTCTATAGTGGGCCCCACCCATCACATAATAAGGAAAATGCATTATATATATGAAAAGGGATAAAAAAAATACATTCACATTTAAACTAATATATCAAATGTAAATAAAATTCACAAACCATTAAGCATAAACAATAACCACTCAGAGTAAATTTTTGAATTGTTTTAAGATAGAACATCCACAGTCAATCTAATAATAAAAAATTAAATTAAATATTTTATATGATATCATTAATATTAATCTCAATAATATGCAATACTCAATAAATGTGTTGAAATTGATGAATATACTCTTATAAAATCATCAAGTAATTCTTCAGATTAATACTCTTTTACTTTGAAAAGAATAGTTCTTTTGGAAAAGTGTTTGTATAAAATCAGAAATGAAGTAAAATAGTATTCTAAAAATACAATTAGTGGGTTTTTAAATAGAATGGTTTCTAAAAACATATTATAGATTTCACTTAAAAATAGGTATGAATTTGATAAACTCCCTCGAGTCAAGGTTGTATTTTAGAATGAATTTTTGAATGATCCTTTTGAAAAATATAATTTCCAATAAATTGATGTAGTATTCAGGTTGGTACACATATATAGAACATTAAAACATAATTTATGTTTATTAAATATTAAGTAATAATAATTTAATTTTGGTAAGTAGATAATAAATGTTACAAGAATGAAAATGGAGGTTTGGCTGAAAATCCCTTACCTTACGTCTGAAGGTGTTCCTCACCTGATCTTAAGGACCGAAATAATAAAATTTATGATGATAAATTAGTTAATAAGGAACATAATCAAAATAAAATTGATTTATTATAACCTTTTTAGGTTCATTTTTTTATGGGTTAAGAGCTTCAATTTCATTGTTTTGGACTATTTTATTCCTAGGCTTTCATGCCTGGATTACTTATATTCATGTACAGATAAATGTGTAGAATGAGAATGGTTGTCCAGAATAGAATTTGTTTGTTATTAGTCAAAAAACAGAATATTACGTGGTTATAAAATTCATTTGGTTATTGGGAGAGAACATGAATCATTATATAAAAAATTAATGACAATTTGGATGAATGGAGGTGAGGAATGAAAAATTAATATCATTTGTAAAAAAGGATTACATAAACTAGGATAAGTTATAATAAATATATAATAGTCTTGTTAAAACATAAAAATGGTTTCATGACCATAATTTTACACAGTAATAGAAATTGAAAACTCGTCATCTTTGGCTGTGATAAATTAACACATTCGAATGGTGTTTTCATTTCTAGTATAAAACAAGGGGAAAAGAGAGATGATGAAGAATTATTCCTTTATCGAAACAAAATTATATTACTTTTAAGGTACCAGATTAATTAAAAAATTCAGATTAATGGATTTGATGAAAGAAAAATAAAAGAAAAGAACTCTAAATAAAAGAAATTAAAAGATGAATTTACCTATTGCAGAAATCTTCCTTGAGATCCTATTTTGGGGAGAGGATTTGGTTTTTTTATTAGGAAAATGGCTGATGGATGTGGAGGAGGTTTTTGGTATGATATTTGAGTAGAATTTAGATAAGTAACAAGGCTTTAGAGGGGTGAAAAATATAAAAAGTGAGCGGTGTTATAGTGGGGGAGAGGATGGTTTTCCTATTATATTACTCATTATTTTATTATTTTTCCAAAGACAACCAATAGTATTGATTCTTGTGACCAATAATAGAAATACATGCATTTGAATTATAGCCATGTGTTCTTGTATCATCCATGCTGGTAGTAATAGTAAATTTATCAGATAATGTATATATACAGTATATTACCGTATTTTACTAATAATAAAAAATTCCTGTATTTTAGAAAAATCCCCAAAATTCACCCCAACTAATTTCCCAAGTGTGGAATTCAAAATTGAACTCCATTATTTGAAAATAATTTTCTTTTTTATTATTAATTTGATTTAAAAAAAGTATAATTTATTAAAAAAATAAAAATTTTAAAAATTAATTCATTTTATATCTCCTTGAGAAATTAATCAAGATCTCATTATCATATAACCTTAATATATTAAGATAATAATTTTATTTTCTATTTAAAAGGTTCATATTATGATTCAAATTGGTATGTTACTATTCCCCAAAAATTATTTTTGTCTTATCACACTCTATAAATTTTACTAAATGCTACAATGTATGTCAGTTTTTTGAAATTCAAATCATAGAGTTAGAAATTTATGTTCACATACTATGTTAAAAAAAAGTGGTCATCTCTCGAGAATTTTTGTTTTATGCATTCAATATTAAATTTATTTTCAAAATCTGGTGTGTCACTGTTTCCGATGCTTTCGTCGGGGCGCGCGCACAACCATCCACGGAGGAGGACGCGCTGCGCTTGTTGCCCCGCGTTCCTGCTTTCCAAAGGTGGGCGAAATTCGCTCCTTAATCAGGGACGTCTGCTCCTTGATCGAAACGGGATGATGGGATGTAGGTTCTTCCTTCTGTGGATTCCTCCTCAGAACTCGTCACCTAGTCCGGGTCTCCCTCATAGATTTAATACGTAGTTCGTTAAACTCTTCCTAGTGCCATGTTTCCATGGACGTCGGTTAATTACACTGCTTCTGTCGGGACATTCCAAAGGGTCCGGTCAGGGCAGCAACCTTCAGTCGGGGGAGTAGTCACGTTGAGGCATCAGTAGCATGTTTGGATGCTGGGGAACCTGGCATGTTTGTCTATTATCCCTGGTCACAGGGCTTCTCGAGGGCGTGGAGGCCTGAAGCATCCCACATCGAGCGCGGGGAATTATATGTCATAGACACATATCTGAGGTTTTCCTCATCTTTCCATGTTTGACATAGGGTACGCCGCGAGTTTAACGTCCAGCGGGGACGGATCAACCCAACCGGAGCATCATCTAGGATAGATCAGATTGAGGGATTTCACTTGAAGGGATGCCGATACCAGGGCCAGCCTATGTGCGGCTGTGAAGAGGAGCGTACCGACATGGTCTCACCGAGATATGACAGTCCGGGTGAGAATCAGTATGAGTGATAGGTGGATGAATGGAGTGGAGGGGGAGTGAAATGGGACCATCGTAGGCGCGATGGTGAAATTGGGCTTGAGCCTTGAAGAGGCTTCCTACGTATCCCCGTGGTAGGGAATCAAAGTCCGTGTAGTTCGGGGTGGTGCTGGTAAACCGGCGTGAAGGTGGACCTTGGCTTGATGAATGTCGTCAGCGAACCAACGTGAAGGTGGACCTTGGTCCGATGGGCATCTTCAGCGTACAGATGTGAAGGTGGACCTTGGTCCGATGAAAGATGGGCTTGAACCTCTGGGAGGCTTCCTACGTACCATGCCTTGGCATGGATCAAAGACCTCATAGTTCAAAGGGTTTCATCGGTGAACCGACATGAAAGTAGACACATGGGTCCACTAGTGGTGGGCTTGATCCTTGGGAAGGATTTATACGTACCATGCCTTGACATGGATCAAAGTCCTCGTAGTTAAAATGATTGATGGAATACAGTTTAACGTCATGCGGGATTATAGTGAACCCTGATGTGAATAAACGACGGGTGGTGGGCGTTGGTGAACCGACGTAAATGAGGGACCTTGGTCAGATGGGAGGTGGGGGCTTGACACACCGACAAGGAGATGGTCTGGGCCAATGATTGTTGGGCTTGCACCTCATGAAGGCTTCCTACGTACCATGCTTTGACACAGATCAAAGTCCTCATAGTTCGGGTGGTCACAACGGCTTGCCGTCGGACTAAAATACAGTTTAAAGTCATGCTGGATGAATGTAGAACTCGACGTGAATTGGATGATGGGTGGGATTGAACCTAGTGGAGGCTTCCTACGTACCATGCCTTGACATGGATCAAAGACCTCGTATTTCAAATGGGTGTGTAGTTTAATGTCATGCGGGACAAGGCATACAGTTTAACGTCATGCTGGACGAGGGCATGCAGTTTAAAGTAATGCTGGATGAGGGGGAAACTCGACGTGGATGAATGACCGAGCAATGTGGCTTGAACCTCATGGAGGCTTCCTACGTACGATGCCTTGACATGGATCAAAGACCTTGTAGTTCATTAATGGGTGGGGGGTCAGGGTTGGTGCTCACTCTAAGCCCACGTGAGTCACACTCGGTGTGAGAAACATGAGGTTGCAAGGACCTGACGATCATGTCGTGAAGGATGCCCGTGATAAGCGAAGAGGGGCTTACGTGTTAGGCGGCCCATGGTGCTGGGACTTACTCCAGGATGGAGGCCCATAGTGCGACAAAGCACAGGGGTCACAATTTAACGTCATGTGTTGAGGACGTGGTGCTTGGCAGTTTAACGTCCTGCAGCTCGGACGAGGTGGGTTCACTCCGCACCCCTAGGACTTACATAACCGGTACCCTGTAACACCCCAAGCATCCTTGGTATGTATCCTTTCGAATAATGCAATGGCGTGCATTGTACGCAACTTCGAGATTTTAACACACCATAACCAATCAAACTAGCCGTTATGAATAGTAATACCTAATTTTTGAAATTTTATAAATTCTATCACTCAAAATGGACTTCATTTTTGGATTCGGAATATCGAAATTATGCTAGGGTGAAATTTTGGTACTTTTCGGATAACTTTCATATTTTGATGAATAGTGAAAATTACTAAATTTTAATTAAAAACAACTTTTTTAATCAAAATAAATAATAGTGATAAATTATGAATTTGAGTGGTTTTAAAGTATATTTATAATATATTTTTACCATATAATACAATGTGGGACATTGAACAAAATTTCACATTTAAACCAGACATAAACAAGTGACAATCTTTTGATAGTTATTATCTCTAAAAAACACGCTTTTTGTTTTAACAACGGGAATTAATTTTAAATTAATTTCTGCCACTTCTGTGTTTTGAATTTGGAAAAATTGATTCCATATTTAGAATCAGGATTTTCAAATTGTGTAAATAGGTAACTTTTATTTTTAAACATTTTGGATAATTACTCCGGTAAATATTTTATTTACCATGGTTAAAGGGTAAATCCGGTAAACAAGGGTTAAAAAATAATATTATAATAATAAGAAATTACCCTAAAATGTGTCTTAACCCTATTGGTTGATACATTATCGACCATGGGCATCTTTGGGTCGATTTTGGGACCCCATGGTTCCACTTGTAAGTGATAATGACACTTTATTTTAATTAAGTTAAAATAAATACAAAAATGACACAAGCATATATCTTTTAACAAAACAATTGTTACAGAGGGTTATATATGTTGGATTTTCGACTATAAATATTCATTAGAAATATAAAAAGGTTTCCTACATTATGATATTTTATTTTCAATTTTTATAAATTAAATAATTTAATTTATTTATGACACAATTATGATGCATTAATTATCATAATAGTGAAAAATTAAAATAATTGATATTATAAATACCCAAATAAATATAATATGAAACTTTTAATGAATTAAACTAATTTTCTAGGATACTATGATATATTAGGATTGATTTAATTGACTTTTTTCGAAGTAATCAATCTGTTATGAGTTTCAAAAAAATCAACTATTGAATAGTGTCAAAATTGACATAAAAGAGTTCTTAAAACAAATATTATATTATTAATTGATATTAAATTCATAAAAATATAAGTATCGGCCAAGATACTTATATCATGATAGTTTCATCATTAATGGACCACTTGCGGGTCGCTTGGATGTATATAGTAAGTTTATTAACCATATTATATAAAAATACAAAGAGACATTGTAAAAGTGAAACTAATTAACTTAGAGTTAATACTTAAAGATAAGGTTAATATAAGTACCCAAACCTGTATAAATTCTATTTCTTGAGTGGATTTCGACCTATCCCCACATTAAAATTTGAATAATCAACTTTGGTGCCATTAGAAACCGAATATGAATTTATTATAAATTAATATTTCTAGCTTTTCCAAAGGTGCCCCTCACCCCTCTTATAAAAGGGCACTCCTCCTTCTCATTTCTTAACACCTTCAAAGCCCTTTGGATCGGCCAAAACCTGCCCAAATACTATCTAAACTTCCCTCACTACAACCTAGAGGCCTTATTTTGATCATAAAGCCAACCTAAGGAGCCCTTTTGATCAAATCAAAAGGAAGAACCCGAAGAAGAGGTAATGTTTTCACCACCCCTTTTCAAGTTCCTTTCTTCTTCCACTTCATCTTTCTTTGTTATTACCATTATAAAATAATAACTCTAGTATCATATATATAATGTGATGTTATTATAAATATGGTACAACCATATTCAGTATTCTATCCATCCTTTGAATAACATGTCACCATATGTGCGTACGTACGGCTTACCGTCTCCACGTCGTGGTGTAATTGTTATTCAATATATTATTATTTGGATGGGTATAATAATGATGTGTAACTCATGTAAATAATAAATATAACATGATAATTATTCTGTATATATGATATAACATCCAATTATATATTATTTTAATATCAAAAGAATGATATTGTCGCTCGTGCGTATGTACGGACTACCGTCTCCACGAACGCGATGAGATTCATTATCCATCATATCCATTCAAGTTTAATTATAATTTTATGATTTAAAAATAGTATCTAAGGACTTGATATCATTCTGTATATTAATAATATACATCTCATTAATAAATATTGCTCACATAACAAAGAATATAAAGTAAAATGTACCCGTTAACACCCGAAATGACGATAATTCTAAGATATTATTAAAAAATCAATGTTAAAAGATCATATATGATATCATATTAAAGTAAATGATTCTTGTATAATTAAATAACAATTATTTCACCATTATACATGAGGTAAACCTACCGTCGACCAAGGAAAAAGTACAAAGTAAGGGATTTTCTTATCTCACTTTCAATTCCGTGAGATTTCCATTGTTCGCCACTAAATTATTGAATGTGGTGTATTGTGTACTACCATTTGATATGTATTATCATGATTCTCTTTATATTCATTATTTTCTGTAAATCATTTGGTGGTTATTAACATTTGGCCATACGACTCAGTTGATTAATGTGGTAAGGGGGTTTCTTATCTCACTTTTAATTCCATGAGAATTCCATTGATCACCACTTAATTATTGTATGTGGTGTATGTGTACTGCCCATGATCGTATTAATTTTGTAATATACTTTAATTTATGGGTATTTACATCATCATGGTATGATACTTCTTTCATGGGTGTATGTTTCATAAGTTACCTAATCGATAAGGGAATTTGAGATTTCAATTTCCACTCATTTGGCTTTACGCATATTTCATTGATTATATTACTCCAAGATTTTGTGTGGAATTGCTATTAATTTGATTATGTCTTAATTTACACTCCCCTTTCTGTGGATATACTTTTTATACACATAATCACTCCATTGATAAATTCTCAAGTGATCGGTATGAACTTGATAAGATAAATTTTAACTCAATATCCATTTGTTGAGTTAAATATCCAATTCATTGGTGTTGTTTTTACAAGAATATGTGTGAATTTCATCTGATTGATTTACACTAAATATCCAGTCATATTGAGTGTATTTATATTTTTCACACATAATTATGTCGTTGATTTATCCTTAACCTAAGGATACGACCTTTATGAGAGATTTCATCTCAATTTACATTCCATTGAGACTTATTTGTTGATATACACCAAATCAGTTTTAGGTGGTGTATATAATGTACTTTGACAGAGTATATCATGAATCCCTTTATTCTCATGATATTACAATGTTTTGATTACCTCAATTATTTGTATTCAAGTCTCTCTCTTTTGGTTAGAAACTCTAACTAAGATACCATTTTTAAATGTTTTAAAGACTTATTCTTCTAAATCTTGCTCATTAATGTCCATGTTTTAAAAAATGGTTTTAAGGATTTATTTATATGGAAATTAAAGTTTTAAAATTAAAACTCCTTTTAAAAAAGTTTCAAAGTGGTATGGGACACTTTGATTCAAAAATCTATTTTTAAATGGATTCTTGACAATTTGTGTGACTTTTAAATGATTTCAAGAAAAAGGGGGATATTTCTCTCAAATAGTTTTGATGACTATTTTCATCTATGTCAACATCCTTCATTATTCTTGATTGAGGTTAATGTGATACAATAAAATCTTCCATATTGTATCGAATGAGTTATTTTTGACTGTGGATGTTCTATTTTTATACCATTCATGGTTTGTGATTAAAGTATTGACATTTCGTATGCTAGTTTTAATACGAATGTTTATGTTATGTTTAAACCTGTTCATATGAGGAATGCATTGGACTTAATAAGTGACGGGTGGAGCCCGCTATAGCTCCTCGATGCATCGGTAGGTCTCATGAGACAAACTAGTGTCTTGGCACAAGGCCTTGGAAAAATCTTATTTGTAGTCTTGGCACGAGGCCTTGGCTATGTGGTTATGATAGTCTGGCATTATGCATTCCATCATTATGAAAGTGGTTATTGATAATTCATGGGATTTCTCGACTAGTAGAATATCCATGTGAGTATGTAAATGGCATTATTTTATTTTATCTTTTCCATTTTATGCTGAAGTTCAAGTTTAAAAGGCTTTTGTTTTAGTTATAAACTGCCTTAAGTGTGTATGCTTATTTATGAAAGCTTCTGCTATAATGTTATCCTTACTGAGCATTTGATCTCACCCCTTTCAATGTTTTATTTTTCCCAGGATTATGAAGAAGTAATTTATGAATGACCTGCAGGGATAGTATGAGGGGATATGAAGACAAGATGTTTTTTTATGATGTAATGTAAAAATTTATGGATGCATCTAGTTATTCCAAGGCTACTAAACTAATCGGTCTTTCGAGACTTGATCTTTCTCGTGATCATGCCAATGTTATGTAATAATGCACAGACTCTAGGTAACTAGGGTCGGGGTGTTACAGTTGGTATCAGAGGAAGTTTAGTACAAACCATGGAAGCTAGATTTAGATAAACTCTGATTAGAGCACGTAGAACTAAGATGAAATTTGAGGATTAGTATAGAAGAACTTCCTAGAATTTTGGTATTGTAGAGATTTTGTGAGTTTTCCGAGCAATACATCCCTGTCTGGATACGAGCAGGTAGAGGCGGCTCTGGAACAGATGTACCTAGGGGTAAAACCCAAAAACACCGCTTTGAGCTAGACTCGAACGGGAACTGGTGCACGACAACGGGCCTTGCTGCACTCTTGGTTACGACACTCCCGGGGGATATGCCTAGGATAATTTAAATTTTCTTTACAAACCTATTTAAGTAATATATATATATAATATAAGAGTAAATGACCTTGGTTAATCCTAATATGTTTCAAATTGAGAATATGGTGACATTTTAATCTCTAAATGATTTTACGACCACTATTACTCAAATGATGCTTTCTGGTTTTAGTCAATGGCTGGATTCCAAGGAAGTCATAGTGACTTTGAGAATGATGTACAAGGTGGGAACGGTGGTGGAAATGAGCAACAAAATGGAATGTTGATAGGCGTAAAAGATATCGTCTTTATTCCAAATCAGTTTTCCAAAAATATGATCAACAACATATATATTAACCAACTCCCAGACTCAACAAGGAAGAGAAAGGTGATAAATGATAAGATCTCCAGCAATGGAGACCATGGAAAAAAGAACCCTCAATTTTCATCATGCAGGAAATGTGGAATGAGACACCCAGGAAAGTGTCTCAATGGGACAACGAAATGTTTTACGTGCGGGAAGGAAGGACATAAAGTGAAGAATTGCCGAAGAAAAATGAAGAGTACTATGGAAGAAGATAAAAATGGTCCCAAGAGTCCATTTACAGTCATTTACCGTAAATGTAGGGGACCTGACCATTACCCGAGTGAATGTCCTATTCTATCGGATATTTTCTTGGTCAAAGAAGAAGATATGTGGAAATAAATGGTTGGAGAAAAACTTAAAAAGTATTAGCACTCCTTGTTGATGGGTTTACTTTGGAATAATTTCCTCTTGTATTTGTAACCCCGCAGTTTGCCATGTGAGAATGATATTTGAGGAAGAATTGTCTCTTCTCTTGCGGATATAGGTATAAATAACCATTTGGTTTTATATGATCATTGGGGTTTGAGAAAATTATAAGTTATTATAATTTGGGATGAAAATTCAAAGTATGATATAACATTTGTGGTTAAATTATGTTATTTTGAGGAATTTATCTCATTTTGGTAATATTATAAAATTAGTTTTTGAAAAAGGACATCACGTAGACCGTGTGACAACCCATCGTGTCAGAAAAAGCTGTGGGAATCGAACCCACAACCAAAGTGCGATTGGGATTTATCGCCTACCACTGGACTACGTGAAGTCCCTGGTTAGTGTGACTATTATTTTTGTTAAATGATTTTATTGATCAATAATAAGATGATTTGGGTTCTTATGTCTTATAAAATGAATACCCTTGGTATAGGAAAATGATTTGGTGATTAAGTGATAAATGTTATTTTGGAAGATGTTCGCTTTGTTGGGAACACTATATGCCCATGGAAAATAGAATACAATGGGGTTTCATTTGTAGAGTAATGGTGGATTTTTATCTATGTTTTTATTGTTGATTTATAGTGATTTGGGTTATTTATGGAAATGATTAACCTATAACAGAGAATATGTGATGATGTTAATTACTTTTAAGTATGTGACTTTAAGAGTATTTCATGTCATTTGGAGATAAAATTTAACATGGGAGAGTACATAATCAAATTATTCTATGTTTTGGGTTTCAATATTAGTTTGGATTATATTGAAGGATTTTAAGGACAATTGATTATTGAATGGAATTTATTTTACTTTGGGGTATTGTTGGTTTAAATTTAGAAATTAAGATTAGTGCATATTTATCTCAAGGAATATCCATTTGTGGGATCATTAGATCATTCACTAACCATTTTGGTTTTGATTAATCTTCAGAGACAATGTAAATATATAGTTTATCCTGCATGGATCATGTGATTCTATAGAAGTTTATTCTAGCTCTTCCAGTGTGACCAAGTCTTCTTGAATACTCATCGTTTAAAAAAAATTGAGTTAGTGGTGGAAATTTAATAAAAAATGAAACTCTACTTAAAATGTAAGTATATCTCATAATGTTCTTAGTCAATATCATAAATGAATTCCTCGTCCTTATGTAATGTAACTTAAAAAAAATGTTTTCTGTTTACTTTCCTACTAGGAGACTAATGGTCGTTTGTCCCAACACAAGTTTGTGGTTTTCTTATTGCTAACTTTCTCCTGATCATGATTTCTATCCCTCTCCATCAGAACTTGACACTTAGTTTATCATCCATATCCATGTTTTCCTACATGGAATCCTAGTATGGGTTATCTTGGATGACCCTTATACCTCTCTTTCTTTCTTTTAAAGTGATAGTTTTATTGACTCTTTTTCCGATGTGGGACTTTCCATTATATTCCCAAGAAAAATTTTAAAAAATTTCGAGGACGCAATTTATTGAAGGAGGGGAGAATGTAACACCCCAAGAATCCTTGGTATGTATCCTTTCGAATAATTCAATGGCGTGCATTGTACGCAACTTCGAGATTTTAACACACCATAACCAATCAAATTAGCCGTTATGAATAGTAATACCTAATTTTTGAAATTTTATAAATTCTATCTCTCAAAATGGACTTCATTTTTGGATTCGGAATAATGAAATTAGCCTAGGGTGAATTTTTTGTACTTTTCGGATAACTTTCATATTTTGATGAATAGTGAAAATTACTAAATTTTAATTAAAAACAACTTTTTTAATCAAAATAAATAATAGTGATAAATTATGAATTTGAGTGGTTTTAAAGTATATTTAGAATATGTTTTTACCATATAATACAATGTGGGTCATTGAACAAAATTTCACATTTAAACCAGACATAAACAAGTGACAATCTTTTGATAGTTATTATCTCTAAAAAACACGCTTTTTGTTTTAACAACGGGAATTAATTTTAAATTAATTTCGGCCACTTCTGTGTTTTGAATTTGGAAAAATTGATTCCAAATTTGGAATCAGGATGTTCAAATTTTGTAAATAGGTAACTTTTATTTTTAAACATTTTGGATAATTACTCCGGTAAATATTTTATTTACCATGGTTAAAGGGTAAATCCTGTAAACGAGGGTTAAAAAATAATATTATAATAATACTAAATTACCATAAAACGTGTCTTAACCCTATTGGTTGATACATTGTCGACCATGGGAATCTTTGGGTCTATTTTGGGACCCCATGGATCCACTTGTAAGTGATAATGACACTTTATTTTAATTAAGTTAAAATAAATACAAAAATGACACAAGCATATATCTTTTAACAAAACAATTGTTAAAGAGGGTTATATATGTTGGAGTTTCGACTATAAATATTCATTAGAAAGATAAAACGGTTTCCTACATGATGATATTTTATTTTCAATTTTTAGAGATTAAATAATTTAATTTATTTATGACACAATTATGATGCAGTAATTATCATAATAGTGAAAAATTAAAATAATTGATATTATAAATACACAAATAAATATAATATGAAACTTTTAATGAATTAAACTAATTTTCTAGGATAATATGATATATTAGGATTGCTTTAATTGACTTTTTTCGAAGTAATAAATCTTTTATGAGTTTCACAAAAATAAACTATTGAATAGTGTCAAAATTGACATAAAAGAGTTCTTAAAAAAATATTATATTATTAATTGATATTAAATTCCTAAAAATCTATGGTTCGGCCAAGAGACTTATATAATGATAGGTTCATCATTAATGGACTACTTGGGGGTATCTTGGATGTATATAGTATGTTTATTAACCATATTATATAAAAATACATAGAGACATTGTTAAAGTGAAACTAATTAACTTAGAGTTAATACTTAAAGATATGGTTAATATAAGTACCCAAACCTGTATAAATTCTATTGGTTGAGTGGTTTTCGACCTATCCCCACATTAAACTTTTAATAATCAACTTTGGATCCATTAGAAACCGAATATGAATTTATTATAAATTGATATTTCTAGCTTTTCCAAAGGTGCCCCTCACCCCTCTTATAAAAGGGCACTCCTCCTTCTCATTTCTTAACACCTTAAAAGCCCTTTGGTTCGGCCAAACCCTGCCCAAATACTATCTCAACTTCCCTCACTACAACCTAGAGGCCTTATTTTGATCAGAAAGCCAACCTAAGGAGCCCTTTTGATCAAATCAAAAGGAAGAACCCGAAGAAGAGGTAATGTTTTCACCACCCCTTTTCAAGTTCCTTTCTTCTTCCACTTCCTCTTTATTTGTTATTACCATTATAAAATAATAACTCCAGTATCATATATATACTGTGATGTTATTATAAATATGGTACAACCATATTCAGTATTCTATCCATCCTTTGAATAACATGTCACCATATGTGCGTACGTACAGCTTACCGTCTCCACGTCGTGGTGTAATTGTTATTCAATATATTATTATTTGGATGGGTATAATAATGATGTGTAACTCGTGTAAATAATAAATATAACATGATAATGATTCTGTATATATGATATAACATCCAATTATATATTATTTTAATATCAAAAGAATGATATTGTCGCTCGTGCGTATGTACGGACTACCGTCTCCACGAACGCGATGAGATTCATTCTCCATCATATCCATTCAAGTTTAATTATAATTTGATGATTTAAAAATAATATACAAGGACTTGATATCATTCTGGATATTAATAATATACATCTCATTAATAAATCTGGCTCACATAAAAAAGAATATAAAGTAAAATGAACCCATTAACACCCGAAATGACGATAATTCTAAGATATTATTAACAAATCAATGTTAAAAGATTATATATGATATCATATTAATGTAAATTATTCTTGTATAATCAATAACAATTATTTCATCATTATAAAGGAGGTAAACCTACCGTCGACCAAGGAAAAAGTACAAAGTAAGGGATTTTCTTATCTCACTTTCAATTCCGTGAGATTTCCATTATTCTCCACTAAATTATTGAAAGTGGTGTATTGTGTACTAACATTTGATATATATTATCATGATTCTCTTTATATTCAAGCTATTATGTAAATAATTTGATGGTTATTAACTATTGGCCATACGACTCAGTTGATTAATGTGGTAAGGGGGTTTCTTATCTCACTTTTAATTCCATGAGAATTCCATTGATCACCACTTAATTATTGTATGTGGTGTATCTGTACTGCCCATGATCGTATTCATTTTGTAATATACTTTAATTTATGGGTATTTACATCATCATGGTATGATACTTCTTTCATGGGTGTATGTTTCGTAAGTTACCTAATCGATAAGGGAATTTGAGATTTCAATTTCCACTCATTTGGCTTTACGCATATTTCATTGATTATATTACTCCAAGATTATGTGTGGAATATCTATTCATTTGATTATGTCTTAATTTCCACTACCCTTTCTATGGATATACTTTTGATACACATAATCACTCCATTGATAAATTCTCAAGTGATCGGTATGAACTTGATAAGAGTAATTTTAACTCAATCTCCATTTGTTGAGTTAAATATCCAATTCATTGGTGTTGTTTTTACAAGAATATGTGTGAATTTCATCTGATTGATTTACACTAAATATCCAGTCATATTGAGTGTATTTATATTTTTCACACATAATTATGTCGTTGATCTATCCTTAACCTAAGGATACGACCTTTATGAGAGATTTCATCTCAATTTACATTCCATTGAGACTTCTTTGTTGATATACACCAAATCAGTTTTAGGTGGTGTATATAATGTACTTTGACATAGTATATCATGAATCCCTTTATTCTCATGATATTACAAAGTTTTTATTACCTCAATTATTTGTATTCAAGTCTCTCTCTTTTGGTTAGAAACTCTAACTAAGATACCATTTTTAAATGTTTTAAAGACTTGTTCTTCTAAATCTTGCTCATTAATGTCCATGTTTTAAAAAATGGTTTTAAGGATTTATTTATATGGACATTAAAGTTTTAAAATTAAAACTCCTTTTAAAAAAGTTTCAATGTGGTATGGGACACTTTGATTCAAAAATCTATTTTTAAATGGATTCTTGACAATTAGTGTGACTTTTAAATGATTCCAAGAAAAAGGGGGATATTTCTCTTAAATAGTTTTGATGACTATTTTCATCTATGTCAACATCCTTCATTATTCTTGATTGAGGTTAATTTGATACAATACAATCTTCCATATTGTATCGAATGAGTTATTTTTGACTATGGATGTTCTATTTTTATACCATTCATGGTTTGTGATTAAAGTATTGACATTTCGTATGCTAGTTTCAATACGAATGTTTATGTTATGTTTAAACCTGTTCATATGAGGAATGAATTGGACTTAATATGTGATGGGTGGAGCCCGCTATAGCTCCTCGATGCATCGGTAGGTCTCATGAGACAAACTAGTGTCTTGGCACAAGGCCTTGGCAAAATCTTATTTGTAGTCTTGGCACGAGGCCTTGACTATGTGGTTATGATAGTCTGGCATTATGCATTCCATCATTATGAAAGTGGTTATTAATAATGCATGGTATTGTTCGACTAGTAGAATATCCATGTGAGTAAGTAAATAGCATTATTTTATTTTATCTTTGCCATTTTATGCTGAAGTTCAAGTTTAAAAGGCTTTTGTTTTAGTTATAAACTCCCTTAAGTGTGTATGCTTATTTATGAAAGCTTCTGCTATAATGTTATCCTTACTGAGCATCTGAGCTCACCCCTTTCAATGTTTTATTTTTCCCAGGATTATGAAGAAGTAATTTATGAATGACCTGCAGGGATAGTATGAGGGGATATAAAGACAAGATGTTTTTTTATGATGTAATGTAAAAATTTATGGATGTATCTAGTTATTCCAAGGCTACTAAACTAATCGGTCTTTCGAGAATTGATCTTTCTCGTGATCATGCCAATGTTATGTAATAATGCACCGACTCTAGGTAACTAGGGTCGGGGTGTTACATACCCTCTGGTCCTTGGGGAAGGGGAGGTACCAGTAAGGCCATAGTCAAAGGGGGTTGTGGAACGAACCATTAAGGGCCCCACGTTACCATGGCTATGCGAAGAAGCAATAGCCGTTAGCGTGCCTATGTGAAGAATCATTAGGCGAAGCAACACTACGAGTGGTATTGACTATGGGACTTTGAAATCACATCGTGAAAACCTGGAGGGTCGCACGGGAAGAGTAATTGCCAAGAAAAGGAGTGTACTTCGTGAAGAAGAGTGCCTTGGCCTTATCATGGGGCATAGGTGTGAGTGAAGGGTGCTTCGCGAAGTGGAACAGTACTCGCAGAGCACTGCCTCGCAAATAAGAGGTGCCTCTCGAAGCAAGTTGCTACGAAGCAGTGTGCTTCGCGATGTGTGGCGATCCTGGCTTAGCATAGGGATTACTAGCATAGGTTGGGAGGTTCGCGAAGCATAAGTGCTTCCGCGGCTGCCTGGGTTCCCTTGGGAATCCCCTTACTTCTCAAATGCCCTTGAGCTTCATGAAGTGCATCCCTCTCGGAAGAGGGGCTCAAAACGAGACAAAGCAAAGGCATCTCGCGAAGTAGAAGTACCTCGTGGAGCTCATAATTCCCGGGGTAAAGAGTGCTTCGCGATTTGGGAGGGGAGAAGCCAAAAGGTCGGATTGTCTATCCCCGAGACTTAGGGGGAGTCCAGTATCTATAGGGAAGGGGCGCCGCGAAGCGGAACTCGCGTGCCACCTCAGCTGCTTCGCGGCGCGCTCGCGAATATCAACACCATCTGCGGAGGGTTACCGCCTCTGGAGCATCGTAGCGGGCTCACGAACGTCAAATGTGTTCGCGGAGCGTTACCACCTCTGGAGCTTCGCGGGACCACATTGCTCGGGTTGCTTCGCGGCGGGCTCGCAAACGTCAAATGTGTTCGTGGAGCGTTACCGCCTCGGGAGCTTCGCGGGACCGCGTTGCTCGGGGTGGTTTGCGCTGGAACTTCGCGGGGTATCATCCTGGCCGTTTGTTTCGTCCCTTTATTTCGCGCAATATTTTGGTGCCAACAAATGCCCACCCTCAGAATTGGAGCCGTGGAGGGTGAAGGGTCGAATTCTGAGGGAAAATCGCCAAAATTGTCGGCAGTTCGCGATGTGGCTTCGCGAAGGGGCCCCGTGGTGCTGACCGGGGCCACAGATCCGGACGCAACGTGATGCTCCGCTTGGGTGAGGCGCGCCGCGATGCTCCGGGGTCGCCGCCTATAAATAGGGGGGTCGACCTCTTTTGTCTTCACGCAAATTCTGTCTTTTTGTGCTCTCGACTTCGCGAAGCTCCGCGTACTCCGCGACAGCCCTCCACGAATCGAGCTTCACGGCGAACCGCGGGTCTCCGACTCCGCGTCTGCGCTAAGCGAACTTCTTCTTGTCGTCCTCGGCCAGACTTCGCGGCTTGGTCTCATGACCGATCTTCGCGATTCGGCTTCGCGATTCAGCTTCACGGTCTAGCTTCGCGATCCCGCTGAAAAAAATTATTTTCTGAGGGCCTAAATTGAAAAGGCCCATCAAGAGGTTGTATTGGGGGTGTTAGCAGATGCTGCTCATTGGGATGAGATGGCCAATTGTCCAGGCCTGGGGGAGATGGTCTGAAGCCACTCGGACCACACTTCTTTGACAGATCTGCTATCGGAGGGTCAGAAGGATTATCCGTAGTGAAAGAAACTGCCATTGTACGGCTTCAGGCTGAGGGATGACGTATTCATCCCTGAGGCGAGTAAGGAAGAACCAGCTTGTTGGTTCAGGAGCATACCATGCCAGCACCAATGGTTCAGGGTGGCTGATGGTCACGCATAGGAGAACTTCACACCCGTCACCGCTGACTGTCTCTACAACCATGTAAACGATATTGATGGGAGGCCACTGCAACCACATACGTCCTCTCCTCTCTACTTTACCATGCTGAAGGCGGCTTTGCAGGATTCGAAGAAGGGATGGTCCGATGAGTGGGACTTGTGCCAGGGTGGCAATTTCACTGATGACTGGGCCTGGGCCTACTGGGTAGGCACCTCGTGCGAGGAGTTTGGGGCCGAGCTGAGGAGAGTGGGGTTGTATGAGGCGGCATGGGCCTCCCAATTCCACATTTAACAACCGAAGAAAATGATTCCAGAATTACTGAGCAGATGGTCGTCTAGGACCAATACCATTCACCTGCATCACGGGGAGGTGGGCATCAGCTTGTGGGATGTCCACCAGATTTCTGGGGTCCCGATCTTGGGGGCCATGTATGATGAGTTCCTCCCTGTCATCAGTGTGTGGGAGGATACGGAGCAAATGCCGCGACTGGTATCAGCGTTGATGGCACTTGTCCCTGGAGAGGACAAGGAGGCAGTGAGGGATGTCCACTTTAGGAGATGGTTCAAATGCTTTCTGAATTTCCCAGAGAATCGAGAGTTCCCTCCGAGGCCTCGAACTTGTCCAAGGACGGCCCAACGGGGAAAAGGGAACTCCTATTGGCGGGTCTTGGAGGACAGCCAATGGAAGACTTGGGGTTTTAGTGTCAGCACTGAACAACAGCCGATAGTCAGGCTGGCGGTGTTCATCGCGGTTCTCATCTACGGTTGGATCCTACCGGTGAGGGATACAAGCATGGGGGTGCGGCCCAGCTCGTTTATTATGGCGTCCATGTTGGCCATGGGGCAGCAGATCAATATAGGGATTCTGATGCTCCCCAAACTGTAAAGAATGCTGCCTCACATTAGCGAGGGAAAGAAGCCTCCAAGGATATGAGGGACCTTCCACTTCCTGTATGGGTGGATCGCAACGCATATCAGGGGGATTTATGAGTATACAAACCCCATTTCGCCACCAGGATCGAACTTCCGCCCCTCCATCCTGAATGCGTTCAGGAGCTTCCAGTTCAAACTTGCCATTCCGATGGTGTCGAATTGGGTGTGGAGGGCGGATGATTTTAATTTCCACCCCTTCCCATTGCCGACGGGGATACTTACTGATGACGGGCGGGGAACAGAAGAACATCGGGCTTACCTCCTAGCCTTTCGAGGTGGAGTTTTGGTGGCACAGATAGATCGTGAGCCAATCTGCGAACCGTACACCCAACATAAGTTTGAGAGGCAGTTTCGGTGCCTCCAACGGATGACCCCGTAGGTCTACTGGGAGGTGCGTCACGAGGAACACCCGTGTGTGATGAGGTAGCTGAGAATCATGTTCACACGGGAAGATGGGAAGATGTGGATTGCATTGCCTCTATCCACCACTGCTTTTGGATTGGTGAGGGAGTATGCCATTAGTTGGGAGGCTGCTTACCCAGGGGAGATGCTGAAGCAACCCACTATTTGGGTTGGTGATGGTGGGCCTCCCCTATCCCGAGGTCGGGGTCGGATGAAAGCTAGGGCTGCTCGTGGTGGCGGGGCTGCAATGGCGGCGAGACCCATACCGACCGATGGTGTGGAAGCAGCGGTGGATCCATTGATTCCGGAAGAGCAAGGCCATCCAGAGGGGCAGACACCGAGGGGATTTTGTAGGATATCTACTTAGGCTCCGGGGAAGTGCCTGTGTCATATTGACATCACAGAGGATGTCGTCTTCCCGGAAGCTTGGGACATTTGGGATGTCAACAGGCAATTCCTCAGCCCCCCCGAGATATGGGCCCACCTGAATCGTCTTGGGATAGAATTACCGGGAATAGGGCCAGTTCGGGCTGGATTCATGGCATCTCCGGCGGAGGCAGAACAATACCTGGATGAGATGGAGGATTACGTTCACTCTAGTGGTTTCCCTCGTCCGATGACAGACCGGTTGAGGGTATTGCTGGATCGAACGGTCCCCCCCACAGTTATCGGCTACCGATTTGAGGGATCACTTCCCCCTTCTAGAAGAATCAGAGGACTCCTCTCGGGAGGATGAGGCTGGAGGAGGGAGCCCGTTGGAGGAGGGAGAGGTCGAAGATCAAGGCTCAGATTCCGATGATTTCGCAGAGGCTCTCGAGGTAGCATTCCGAACTTCTTTCCCTATGATCTGTCCTTGGGTCGCTATGAACTTCTCACCGATGTTTGAGCCATGCGGGAGGAACTTGTTTGCATGCCTTGTTCTCGCCTCTTGGTGGGTGATGATGCGGGACCTTCAGAACCTGCGCCTATGCCTGCGTCCAGTTCCGCGTCTGGTGGGACCAGAGCACCCGAGGTGGCTCTTCAGGAATCTTCAGACCTTCCAACAGTATACGGAGGGCCTCGCCTCAGGGTCCCTTCAGTACTGGCTCAAGAGCATCGCCAGGAGGTCGATCTCTGTAAGTCTCCTCTGCTGGTTCCCCTGTCGTCATATGTAGACTATTCCCGCCAACTGATGTTTATGTCTCTCTCTGTCGTACAGTTATCTGACTGGCGTGGGCTGCTGCGGCAAGACTGATTGGGATGTCTAGTGGCATCCCTCTTAGGGGCATACCGGTGATGGTGGCGATAGTCCCCCCATCTCCTCAAGCTGCAACGCACATCCTCACTGGCGGGACCACCAGCAGGGCCGTACCTGAAGTCATTGAGGTGGAATCTGATGAAGAGGATCAACCGGTCGGTCCCCGTATTGTCATGCATGCTTCGGCGCAAGGTGTCGTACTGGATTCAACACCAGATGTTGATCCTGTCGAGGACTTCCTGTGGGCGTATCCCGCGTACGAGCCCGCCAATCGCGAAGACTGGGACGAAATGGCCTCCGACCAGGAAGACAGCAGCATAGTCCGCCGCCGGTCATGGAAGTTGATCTCGCGCTTTATCAAGGACACCCCCAAGCACAATGGCTGGCAGAAATGGATAGACTCCACTCGCGGATGCACAAACTATGTGCTGGGGGAGTGGATGCCCAACGTCCTCATGCACTCATCCGAGATCTTATGGCTGAGAAGATCGGGGAACATGATCATGGGCTCATTGTGGGCAGGCAGCGGAGGAAGGAGACCAACATCAAGATGCTCCAGGAGGCTGAAGGCGAGGTCTAACAGATGCAGACCCGGGCAGACGATCATTCAGCCTCTCTTGATGCACAATCTGAGCTGGTCTCACAGTTGAAGGCCCAGCTGACAGAAGCAGAAGAGCATATGAGGCAGACCTCTGGAATGATGGCTGCCGTTCAAGCTGGCGTAGAGAGGGCCAAAGCCAGGACTGATGAACTGCACCTCGCCGCTGCTGAGGAGGACCGGGAGCTAAGTCAGCGGTAGCAAGCCTTGGATGCTACATTCCAACGGGTGGCAGAGCTACAACACTCTTTTGACGGGGTCAACCCGTCCATGGGGGGAGTCGACCACCGGGTATTGTAACAAACCCAAAAACCTTTCATTAGTACTTTCGTGCTTCAAAATTTTTTCTTTCCTTGTTTTGAATGTCGTAGCGCGCACGATTTCCACTGTTTGAATTTCCTTGTTACATCCCTACAATGTTTGCGGGACTTTCAGAGACAATGTTTGCGGGACGTTTGGCGACAATTCCCCAAACCCACGTGGTTCGAGCACGATGTGAGAAACTGGAGAAGTTGCCCTCTCATCCCACCTAACATAGGAGTGGGGATCATGCCCCGGGTATCTGAGATTCGGATTACTAGTCCTGATTTCTGAAAGACGGGAGAGGCTTGATTGGATAAGGAACTTTCAGGAGAGCCGAATTACCATTTCATTAGCGTGCTCTTATGCACAAACGGGGCAACGCTAGGGGCGCTCAAATCGGTCCAAACAGATGAAAATGGAAAGTGTGAATCACGATACCCAAGATTCGGAACACTGTGTGGATGGCATGACAATAAGGGACAACCATTAACCTTAGAGGAGAAGCGGTATCCTTACTGCGTTAGCCTGTAATGGGGACAACAAATGAGGGTCGACCATTGACCATGTTCGAAACACGGGACCATGTCAAGAGTGTTGTTGATCAATCCTTCAGGACCTTGGCCCAGGACAGTTGGCAGACGATAGGTCAGACATCCATACTGTTAGGGGGTCCTTCCAGACATGACCTGTCTTCGGGAACGTTGGACCAGGATGGTAGGTGAGCCGATGCGGCATGAGACCAGGTCGTTAGGGGGTCCTGTGAGACATGAAAGGGGACGAGGGTCCGAATAAGGGGTATGAGAAGCATGGAATATGGAGTGATGGTTTGTCTGAACAGAATCCAACACTTAGGTAGTTACACCACCGTGGTGGGAGTACACCATATGGACACATTTGTTTGATCATGGATCATTCATTCTTTAAGACAAGGCCTCTCTGGCGAGGGGATCCGTCACTACCCAATGGGATCTTGGGGCATCCTGAACTTTTTCAGGGTAGGACCGCAGTTTAGTTTCATGCCTTGAGGACACATGGACTCCTGTAGTTTAACGTCATACGATAGGATGTGGAATAAAAGGGAAGATCTCAGGGATCGTGTGGCGTGGTAAATATGAAACCGACGCGAATGAGGACTTGGAGTCCAAATCATACCACATACCCCCAGAGGAAACTTTTCAGGTCGAGGGACCAAGAGTGATGATTGGGCTGGGCCCGAAGCAAAGTGTTCGGGCGTTCCTACGTACCCCATGAGGATGGGAATCAAGCCATACGTAGTTCTGGAAGCGCAGTTTAACATCATGCGGGACGATGAGAAGCCTAGCCGTGTTGGTACACATCCTGCCAAAACTACTAAGCCCACGTGAGTCATGCTCGGTGTGGGAAACAAGCAGTAGTGGTGGGAATTTCCCAACATAGAAAGGGGAAGGTTAGGGAAAAGGGACGCTCGGTGAATACCGGACCAATGACACTAACACGATCATTTAGCGCACCTAGATGCGCGAAGAGAATGATCCAAGTATGATGGAATTCCACTTGAACATGAGGGAGTGGAAATGTGTGAATCATGGCGCTCGAGATTCAAATCACGATGATGGCGGCATGACGATGGAGGATGACTGTTGACTGTGGAGAAAACCAGCATCCATATCGCGTTATCCTAGAATGGGGACAAAGAAATGAGTGTTGACTATTGACCATGTTCGAAACACGGGACCATGTCACAAATGATGTCAAATATCCGTAGGGACGTTGGCCCGAAACGATCGGAGGGCCCTTGGGTCCAGCATTCATGGAGAGCCCTTAATCCTAGTATCCATGTCATCCGAGGGTCCTTTGGATGTGGAAGAGGATGGAGATCTAAATAGCGAGCTCACGAAGCTTGTTCATGGGACGAGGGGAATGTCCCCATGAAAATCCCACACTTCAGACTCTTTGTCGAAACACATCTGAATACGACAATGAGACGTATTAGATAGGGGAATAAAATTCCTTTCCAATAGGGAGATCTTAGTTTAGGGTCATAGAATTCGGACCATGGATGGGAGGAGACATAAGGCACACATGGTGCGATGAACATCCTGACGTGAATGAGGGTGTAATCCCATATCACATCGCACGACCTCCTTGGGAGAGCTTTTAGGTAAAGGGAACAAAAGATAAAGTTAGGCTAGGCCCAGGGGGAAGTGTCCGAGCGCTCCTACGTATCTCATATGGATGATAATCAAGCCTCACATAGTTCTTGATGTCCCTTAGACCATATACGGGTAAAAGGGGCAGGGGACGCATAGTATCAAGACCCGAAGTGAAGGAGGACCTAAGCCCTACTTACCATGCGTTCTCTAGGGAAATGCTCGAGTCAAGGGACCGAACACGAAGGTTAGGCTGGGCCCGTGGGGAAGTGCCCGGGCGCTCCTACGTATCTCATAAGGATGATAATCAAGCCATACGTAGTTCTGAAGGGTGCCTTTTAATGTCATGGTAGACAAGGAATAGGAGGGCTAAATCTCAGAATGGGGGTGTGTGTGGTGCATCCATTGTAAACCTGACGTGAATGACATAATCCCAAACTACACCACGCGGCCCCGTAGTCGGGGTCCTGAAGGCAGGACCAGAGAGGTGAATTTGCTGAGCTCAAGCTGGGCCCAAAGACAAGGGGTCTGGTCATTCCTACGTATCCTATCAATATAGGAATCAAGCTGAATGTAGTTCTAGATGAGAATCTTAGTTTATGGTCTTAGAGGGTGGACCATGAATGGTGACAACTTCCCGAGTGAGCACAGATGTCAACTCGATTCCTAAGCCCACGTGAGTTAAACTTGGTGTGGGAAACAATGGTGGTATCCTCATCGCAATACTTGCGGCGAGTCAAATGGGAGTTGGTAGAGCCTCGAAGGACACCTTTAACACATCTTGTTCCCCCAACGCACGGACGTGCACGGAGGAAAAGTACCAAAAGTTCCAAGACTCCACTTGGACATGGTGAAGTGATGAAGGGTGTGAATTGTGCACCTGACATTTTGGGCCTAATGGGTTGGCGTGGCTATAGAGGAAAACTGTTAACCATGGTGGAGACGCAGCGTCAATATCGCGTTAGCCTGAGGTGGGATCAAAAAATGAGCATCGACCGTTGACCATATTCGCAAAGCGGGATTTTATCAATTTGTTTTCCAAAACCCTCGGGGGCATTGGCCCGTAACGGTAGGAGATCCCTTAGGCATAGTATCCAGGCTGTTCTTGGGGGTCGCTCAGGGTGTGAAAGATGATGGATGCCCTGATGCAGGGATACAAAAAGCCTGGAAAGCGGGTGAGGACGTGTCCGAGTAAAGCTCGGAATTCCAGGTAATAAACCAGAGTACTCTTAGGCACATCGGTGAACTGCCGAAAAGGGATCGACGAAACAGCTCAGGAGGGAGAGGTACATGGCATGGTCATTACGAGATCGACGTGAATGAGAAAATAACCTCACGCCACACCATACACTCCTATAATGGAGGACCTGGGCCATGGCCCGGAAAGGACAAGGGGCCTGATGGTTAGGCAATGGTCAGGAAGGCCTGATCTTCTTGAAGTTTAACGTCTTGCAAGGAGTACGAGGGTCGGGGACCCGGGGAGGCCAAGGGGCCTGAGGCTGGGCCTCGTAAGATAAGGCGTACGGCATGGTACATGATCCCGACGTGAATGAGGACGTAATCCCACACCACACTGTACACCCTGGGTATGTGGTTGGGCGGAGGGGCCTGAGAAGGCCAATGGGCCTAAGGTCAGGCATCAGTCAGGAAGGTCTGATGGGTCTGTAGTTTAACGTCTTACATGAGGACGGGGGTCGGGGACCCGAGAAGGCCAAGGGGCCTGAGGCTGGTCCTCTTAAGGGAAGGCGTACGTCATGGTACATGATCCCGACGTGAATGAGGACGTAGTCCCACACCATACCGTACACCCCTATTGGGAATCGGGGTCGTGGGCCCGACCGCTAGCACCACCCGGGGGGAATTTTGTCACCTCGGGATGGGGCAGAATGAATCACTGCACTCGATGTCTGGGATATCTTGAGGTGGACCCGAAGATCTAGCACACTGTTTACCATGTTCGAAACACAGCGTTCCTATGGAGACCCGATATGGGAGCAACCAACGAGCGTCGACCGCTGACCAAATTCGCAACGCGGGACTTGTATCGACTTGTTGCTTGAAAACCCTCGGGGGCGTTGGCCCGTATCAGTAGGAGAGCCCTTGGGCGTAGTATCCAGGCCATTCTTGGGGGTCCCTCAGGGTGTGAAAGATGATGGAAGCCCAGATGCAGGGATACACAATGCCTGGAAAGCGGGTGCGGACGTGTCCGAGTAAAGCTCGACATTCCAGGTAATAAACCAGAGTAATCTTAGGCACATCGGTGAACTGCCGAAAAGGGATCAACGAAGCAGCTTAGGAGGGAGAGGAACATGGCTTGGTCATTACGAGATCGACGTGAATGAGAAAATAACCTCACGCCACACCATACAATCCTATAAGGGAGGACCTGGGCCGTGGCCTGGAAAGGCCAAGGGGCCTGATGGTTAGGCATTGGTTAGGAAGGCCTAACCTGCTAGCAGTTTAACGTCTTGCAATGAGGACGAGGTTCGGGGACCCGGGGAGGCCAAGGGGCCTGAGGCTGGGCCTCGTAAGGGAAGGCGTACGGCATGGTACATGATCCCGACGTGAATGAGGATGTAATCCCACACCACATCGTACACCCTGGGTAAGAGGTTGAGCGGAGGGGCCCGAGAAGGCCAAGGGGCCTAAGGTCAGGCATCAGTCAGGAAGGCCTGACGGGTCTGTAGTTTAACGTCTTACATGAGGACGGGGGTCGGGGACCCAAGAAGGCCAAGGGTCCTGAGGCTGGGCCTCCTAAGGGAAGGCGTACGACATGGTACATGATCCCGACGTGAATGAGGATGTAGTCCCACACCACACCGTATACACCTATGGGGAATCGGGGCTATGGGCCCGACCGCTAGCACCACCCGGGGGGATGTTTGTCACCTCGGGATGGGGCAGAATGAATCACTGCACTCGATGTCTGGGATATCTCGGGGTGGACCCGAAGATCCAGGACACTGTTGACCATGTTCCAAACACAACATTCCTATGGTGACCCGATATGGGAGCAACCAATGAGCGTCGACCGCTGACCAAATTCACAACGCGGGACTTGTATTGTCTTGTTGCTTGAAAACCCTCGGGGGCGTTGGCCTCTATCGATAGGAGAGCCCTTGGGCGTAGTATCTAGGTCGATCTTGGGGTTCCCTCAGGGTGTGAAAAAATGATGGAATCCAAGTCAAGGAGGGGGTGAAGCATAGTTGTATCCATCCACGAAAGAGGCAAACATCTCTAGGGGGATGTGTATCCGGGTCGAGGCTTGCTCGATGTGAGTTGGGGAAAAAGTGTGCACCCTGCCTTATCTTGACCCGAGGGGAAGATTTTGGCTTTTGGGCTGGGCCAACGGACGAAATGCCCGGGCGTTCCTATGTATCCCATTAGGATGGGAATCAAGCCATACGTAGTTCTTAAAGGCCATTCAGTTTAGCATCATGCGGTGAAGACATGGGGGGAAAGAAGAACGGGAGTGGGCACATGGTGCAACCCTTACAATCCTTGTGCGAGCGGGGTTGTATGAGCGGGGCTAAGAAAGCCTTCCCCTTGCTACACGAGGAGCCTCCGAGGAAACTATTCCTAGGGGGAATAGTGGAAGAGAAAATCTTGGGGCTGGGCTCAAGACGAGGTGTCCGAGCATTCCTACGTATCCCATGAAAATAGGAATCAAGCCACATGTAGTTCTTGAAATGCAGTTTAACGTCATGAGGGATGGGGAGAATCTCATTTGTGGATATGTAAGGTATGACAAGTAATCCGATGTGAATGAGGACGTAATCACATACTATACCATAAAATCCCGCAAGAGGGTAAGTCGGGGAAAAACCAAGGGGCCTGGGGCCGGACCACGGTTAGGGAGACCTGACCAGCTTGTGGTGTAATGTCTCGCGGTGAAGACCGGGGGCCATGGGCCCAAGGAGGCCAAGGGGCCTAAGACTGAGCCTCGGTCAGGAAGGCATGACTGAATTGCAGTTTAACGTCTTGCAGTAAGGATGGGGGGCCATGGGCCCAAGGAGGCCAAGGGGCCTGAGGTTGAGCCTCGGTCAGGAAGGCCTGACTGACTTGCAGTTTAACGTCTTGCAGTAAGGATGGGGGGCCATGGGCCCAAAGAGGCCAAGGGGCCTGAGGCTGATCCTTGGTCAGGAAGGCCTGACTGAATTGCAGATTAACGTCTTGCAGTAAGGATGGGGGCCATGGGCCCAAGGAGTACAAGGGGCCTGAGGCTGAGCCTCGGTCAGGAAGGCCTGACTGACTTGCAGTTTAACGTCTTGCAGTAAGGACGGGGGTAGATCTTATTTTAAAGTCATAGATCTTGGACCATTTTGTAGTTTATTGTCTTGCAGGACGAAGATGCAGTTTAAGGTCGTGCAGGACTTTACAGTTTAGGGTCATGTTGGACCATAATGTTCATTTTAAGGTCATGTGGGACCGTGTCACAGTTTATTGTCTTGTAGGACGAAGATGCAGTTTAAGGTCGTGCAGGACCAACTTGCAGTTTACGGTCGTGCAGGACCCTTTTGCCCTAGGCAAAGTATCGCTTAAGGAACTTGGCATTGGTGGGAGGGCTTATAATCTCTCCATCTATGGTCACCAAGGAGTATGCTCCATTGGGGTAAACCTTATGGATGATATAAGGTCCTTCCCATTTGGGTTCTAATTTGGGCGGTTTCCTACCGGGAATCATTGACGCTTGAAGGGCCAGTACCAGGTCGCCCTGTAGAAAAGAGAGGAGACGAACCTTCTTGTTAAAGGCCCTCACTATCTTATCCTGATGCCTTTCTAGATTGTGCAGGGCACGAAGCCGGTTCTCGTCTAGTGCTTCTAATTCTTCTTGACGGATCTCGGCCACCTCATCTGCTGTCTGGTGATCATAAACTGCAGTGCGTAATGATGGCATCTGGATCTCAATGGGTAGGACGACATCATCTCCACACACCAGGGAATATGTGGTCACCTGGGTAGAGTTGCGAGTCATCGTCCGGTAAGCCCAGAGGGCGTTGTGGAGCTTGTTTGGACAACTTTTCTTGTTCTGACCAACCATCTTCTGCAGAATGTTAGAGAGGGTTTTGTTAAATGCCTCGATCTATCCATTTTCCTGCGTGTAGTAGCGGGAGGTATGGTTCGACCGGATATCGTACATGGCGTACAATTTCTTCAGTTCAGCCACTCGGATGTTGGGTCCATTATCGGTGAGGACGGCGTGAGAGACCCCAAACTGGTGGATAATATTGGAGCTCACAAAGTCAAAGATGGAACGGGCCTTGACCTCTTTGAGTGGAACTGCCTATGCCCACTTGGAGAAGAAATCTGTAGCAGTCAGGATGAACCTACACTGGCGGGCTGTTGCTGGTGGATACAGTCCCACTACATCAAGTCCCCACACCTCAAATGGCCAAGAGTACTTGGTGGGGTGGAGGGGCTCTGGTGGCCAATGTAGGAAGATGGCGTGAACTTTTCACGCGTGGCATCTTTTGGCATATCCAATACAATCGTGGATCATAGAGGGCCAAAAGTACCCCAACCTCTAGATTTGATGGGACAGCTTCGGCCCAGCTTGATGGGCGCCATAGGAACCGGCGTTAACCTCTTGCATAACTTGAGGTATCTCTACTCCTTGTATGCAACGGAGGAGGACACCATCGAAACTCCGCTTATAAAGGATCTGTTCAAGACTGGGGCCGCTCTGGAGGGTAAATTGCAGTGCCCGGCGTCGTATTTTCTCGCGCTTGGCCCGGTCGTCCGGGAGGCGACCATTTTGGAGATACTCAACAAAAGGTGCCCTCCAGTCAGGAGTGTCTTCGACCACTATATATGACGAACCTAGGACCCCTGACGTAGAGGGTCTAGCAGTGAGATGACCTACCCGCAGGCCATCATTTTCCTCTTGGGTGACGGGGGCAATGACTCTCCGGTCTGCCACATGTATTATTAAATCATCTTGCTCGGGTTCTGTGAGCGATGCGGCCAAGCCAGCCAGGTCGTCTGCTTGACCGTTCTGCGATCGTGGGACATGGGTAACCTCTGGTCGGGAATAGAACTAGGCCATTATGCGGAGGGTTTACTCCAGCAACGGTGCAAGCTCTGTCTTCCTTACGACGTAGTCTCCATTAACCTGTTTTATTACCAGCTCGGAATCTCCCTTCACATGTAGATGGGGCACATGGATCTCAAGGGCCAACTCGAGGCCGGTGATGAGAGATTGGTACTCTGCCTCGTTGTTCGTACATCCTTCAAACAACAGGAATGAGTATGGAAAGACGGCCTGCACCGGGGTAATGAAGACAATACCAAGGCCCACTCTATTGTGCATGGGATCGTTGAGCCTCCTACCAGTGGGGCTCCGGGAGGTGCCATCGAAATGCATTTGCCAACACAGGACAACACGATCGACTGAGATGATCGTCTCATCAGGAAAATCCAGGTCCAGGGATTGATCTGCAGAGGTTGGATGGGCATCTAAAAAGTCTGCCAACGCCTGTACCTTGATGGACTTCTGAGGTAAAACCTGATATCAAACTGCTGGAGAATCACTGCCCACCATGCTAGTCGACCAGTCAGCATGGGGCGGTTCAGGATGTACTTCAATGGGTCTACTCGGGAGACCAATTGCACCTCATGGTGCTGCAGGTAATGTCACAACTTCTGCACGGTGAGTATGAGCACAAGGAAGCTCTTTTCGAAGGGGGAGTATCTGACCTCTGTATCGAGAAGCATGCGGCTGAGATAGTAGAGACTGTTCTCAGAACCCTCGTTATTCTTATGGGCGAGCAGCGCACCGAGGGATCTCTCCAGGGCGGTCACATAAAGGACCAACGGCTTTCTGGAGATGGGTGGCATCAAGACCGGAGGTTGGAGCAGATACTGCTTGATTTCCTCGAAGGCGGTCCGACACTCCTCATCCCATTCATAGGTGGATCCCTTCTTCATGAGCCGGGAAAAGGGCTTACACTTCCCGGCCAGATTCGCGATGAATCGGTGTATATAGGCTAAGTGGCCTTGAAGGCCTCGAAGCTCCTAAATGTTGCTCGGGGTAGGAATTTGGCTGATGGCCTTGATCTTCTCCGGGTCGATCTCGATACCTCGGTATCTGACAACAAAGCCCAGAAACTTCCCAGAGGTGACCCAAAAGGCACACTTCAACGGGTTCATCTTTAGGTGACGGGAACGGAGGAAACCGAACACTTTATTGAGGTCTTTGAGATGGTCCTGTCGCTGACATGAATTGACTACGAGGTCATCCACGTAGCATTCGACCAATGTCCCGAGGATTGGTTTGAATATGCGATGCATGGCCCTCTGATAAGTGGCACCTTCATTTTTCAAACCGAATGGCATAACCTGGTAGAAAAAGGTACCTTGGGGAGCCTTGAAGGCAGTGGACTCCTCGTCTTCGGGGGCCATCTGAATCTGTTTGTACCCGGAGTATCCATCCATGAAAGAGAGGGCTTGAAACCTGGTCATGGCGTCAATCAACAACTCTGTCATCGGGAGTGGGAAGTCATCTTTTGGGAAGTGGCAATTAAGATCGCAGAAGTCGATGCAGACTCTTATCTGCCCATTCTTCTTCCTAACTAGCACAATGTTGGCAAGCCACTTGGGGTACTGGACTTCCTTAATGAAGTTGGCTTTGATAAGCTTGTGAAATTCGGCCTCAACCATAGCACCATGAGAAGGGTGAATTTTCTTGGGGGGCTTCTTAAACCCAAGGTGTATTGCCGGGAGGCCCAGAAGGTGAATGGATACCTGGGGATCTTGTCCTGGCATCTCGTTGTAACTCGAGGCAAACACGTCACGGTGTTGTTTGAGAATTCTACGAACTGCTTCCGCTCCTCGGGGGACATGGATTCAATGATCAATGTGGGTTTCAGATCTGCCTCACTACCAAGGTTCACTTGTACCAGTTCATCAACTGTGGTAGAGACGCCTTCTTCAAAGGTGAGGGGAGCATCCTCCAGGTCGTCCTCCCCACCCGTGGGCGGACTCCCCACGACGGGAGGTACTTCTAGGCTATCAAAATCCCAGGGGCAGCTGGTGCCGGCTCGGGCAGCAGTGGTTACCATATCATAAGAATCACTTTCCATTGAGACCATAGCAGTGAGGGCAGTCGACCCTATCCCATCTGGCCTTCGGCCTAAGGGGCCACGTTTGATGATATCAAAGCAGTGGTGACGTGTCGACCTGAGTCGGTGGATTCCAACCCGGTGGAAGAGAGACGTATGGCATACCTCCGTTGTCATAAGCTTGATATTCTGGTACCATACAGGGTTAGGAGGTTCCGGGATGACCTGAGCCTGGTCGATGTAGGAGTAGGAGGTGATTTTCCTCCGTCGCTTGGACACGGGAACATGCCTTCCTTGCATACCCGAAACAACAAAACATTTCCCCATGTCGGGGGTCGTGGCCTCCAACTGGTGGATCGGGAGGATGTAGGCGTCATCCATGCTTGCCCAGGGATCACTTGTGACTGGGGTGGTTTCATCCTAACTTACTAGGATCTGTTTATCCTTACTTTTGTAATAACCCGCATCCAGATAGCGGGCCTCACAAGAAGAGAAAGGGGACACATCTCCTTAGAGCATGCCCACTCGACCGTTGAGTGAGTATTTGAGGCACTGGTGATATGACGAAGGTACCGCTGCATGCAGATGGAGCCATGGCCTACCCATCAATGCGTTGTAGGTAGTGTCCTAAGAGACAACCATGAACTGGGTGCTTGAAATTAAGCCACTGAACTGAGCCTTCAGGCGGATCCTGCCAACTGGGGTTTGCTCGGTCCTGTTGTACCCCTGGATTCTGAGGTCAGAGGGAGTTAAATCACCTTCAGACAGACCCAACATTCGCAACGCCTGAGTCGGAATTATATTGATTCTAGAACCCGTGTCAACGAGGTAGTGGAAGACTTCCACACCATTGAAGTGGCCAGTGATGTACATCAGGCGAATTTTCCCCTGTATTAGAGGGTCCTCCTCTTTACCGGAGAACGAGATAACCGCCTGACATTCAGCGTTTTCAATCGTCTCGGTATGGAAGGCTTCTGCAGCTGCTACCTCCGTATCAAACTGGAGGGGGCTCCTTAGGGCCTCGGAAAGTGCCTCGCTCATTTTGGATGATAGGCCAAGGGCCTCAAGAATAGAAAGCCTCGCCGGAATTCCGTCCAGGTGCTTCAGGACATCATAATTTCATGCCAAACGCGAACCTATGCTTACAGGAGGCCGTTCGGCATTTGGATGCATAGCGGGTTCTGCCGTTTGAACCGGCGATCAGATAGTACTGGGTACATCCTGCTGCCTACTAGTTAAAGCCTAGAGAGTAGTCGTCGGACTAGGATTGGATAGCGGAGGCTGGCCTGTAGCTGGGAAAGACTGACTGTGATATGAATGAGGCAGCTCTCCCTAATCTAGTAGCACGAACGACGGTGGAGGTAGAGCCGGGAGCGTTAGATGGGGATGCGCGTGCTGAGCTCTGCACTGAGCCTACTGTCTGGTCTTAGTAGCATGCACAACTTGGCCAAAAGTGCCCGCTGACCTACCTCGATGACTGGCGCGGTTGCGATTCCGCTGACGTTGACGTCGGCTGGAAACGTTGGGGAGGTTTTCCTGGCGTTCCCCCTCGTTGGGGGTCATATAGGGCTTTACCAGCTCCACGGTGTTAACCGAAGCGTACCCCTGGCTGTCGCTCGAGGAGTCATCCACCGCTGGGCGGATTCTGGGAGGAATCCCCATTTCAGGGGGCATAAGGTCGCCGAGAGTGAGGGATGACGACGACACTGGTGGTGCGCGTTGCTTCTTCTTGTGTCGTCGTTGCTTGCCCTTTTGGGAAGAGGTCGACTGTGAAGATGATGCGGAGGCACCGGCTACTTATTATAAAGGTTCTGGCTGCTTATGGAATTCCCGGATGATACCATGGGCATGGACGATGGTTTTTCGAGCCATCCAGTCGTCGTATTTTCGAGATCCGCGGCTGGGGACCTGCTGCCACTCGCCTTCGCTGTCACTGCTGATCTCTGATCCTGCAAAGACACCCACCACTTGTGCTGGTGTCGGGCCCAAAATGACTATGTTGTTGTTGACCTGGTCTTGGAGCGAGTCTTTAAACACATAGCCTTGATTGAGGGTGTGCCCTAGAATCCGATGATAAGGGCAGTAGTTGGTGTGATCGGTGAGATTCGCCTCTGCCGGCCTTCTGCACTCGGGCAGGCGCACAATCCCTTTCTCTAGAGCGCTTCGGAAGTAGCTAGGGACCTGACTTTCATTGAACGAATAAGTCTGGTGCCTTCTTTCCGGATAGGGGACCCTAGGGGCCTGGCCCTGACAAGGGGCCGAAGGGGCCTGCCGAGGAGGCGGCGCCTGATTGTCACGCCTAGGTGGCGGTGGCACATTGCGTGAGGGAACCAGTCGGTTCTGAGGCGGTCGCTGCTGGAAAGGAGCCTGTGCTTGAGGTGGAGGACCTCTGCGAGGTTGCAGGGATGGTGCCGCAAGCAGTAACTTCATCTGCCTCGGGGCTTCTATTTGGGCCACCAAGGCGGGTTCAGCCCTGGCGGTCCTCCTGGCTAGGATTGTAACACCCCAGGTAAATAAAGAATATGGCATTTTCATATTTATGCATATTTTTGAATAAAATATTGATATGACTTCAAAGGTGATTCTACGCTCGATGGCGTACCCAACACGCAACAACGAGTTGCTTGGGAATCTTACGTTGCACTCTAATAATAAAATAATATTATTTCAAATGGTAGTTAACATGTAGCCGTTGTATTGGCGGGAATGGATAGAAATAACTAATATATGATTATATATGTTTTTTAATGTTTTTACATTTATCCAATAAAAGTAAAAGGCTTAAAATACATAGAGAATTCAATTTTAGGCATATATGCCATAGTTTTCACTAAAGGTTCACTTATCGCCTTTTGATGGAGAACCGTCATTAAATATAGTTTTGTTCACTCTTATAAATTATATTGGACCAAATAAAACTCTTCTTTAGAATCGGGACATCAAAATTTACTTTGTGTAAATTTTTGGTACCTTTCTGATAAAGTTCTTTTTTTAATGAATATTGTAAAATGTTGTATTTTAATTCAAAATCTCTTTTTAATCAAATTTATTTATATGATTAGATTATCTTTTGAATTGGTTTTAAAGTGAAATTATAATATATTTTTACAATTAAATCCAATAGTGGTCGTTGGAATTAATTTCACTTTGAAATCAGACTTAAACTAGTGTCAATCTTTTGATACTTATTGTTTCATAAAAACACCCTATTTGCTTTGACAGTGGAAATTAATTATTAAATTAATTAATGTGACTTATATGTTTTGAATTTTGTAAAATAGACTTCATTTTTGAATTCGGAATATCAAATATAGCTTATGGTGAATTTTTTAGATTTTTCTGAAAAACTTCAACTTTTGATGAATAGTGAAACCACTAAGTGGTACTTATAAAAACTGATTTTCCGTTTAAAAGAAATTTTGCCATCTTTGTGTTTTTAATTTAAAAAATCCTACATACATTGTTGTCATTAAGAAGTAAAATTTTGTTAAATGGGATAAAAATAATTTTTTGGTGAATAGTAACTTATTAAGTTTTTAATCGCGATTAGTGGTAATTTGTGTAGTTTAAGGTAAAAATAACGCTTTAATAAAATGAGATGAGCTTGAAACATGTCCTACCCTCATTTTTTGTGTAATGGCCGACCATGAAAATCCATGGGTCAACTTGGGGACCCCATGGATCCACTTTGGTTGGAAAATGACATAAATAACTATTTATTTAATGTAAAAGTAAAAGTGACACAAACATGATATGTTTTACTAAAACAATTTTTAAGTGGGGTTATACAAGTAATATTTTTGATTATAAATATTCATTTGAAGGCTAAAACGATTTCCTACATAATAGTATTTTTTTATAATTTTTAGACATTAAATAAATTAAATTATTTATGACATAATAATGATGTAGCGATGACATCATTATTTGACGATTTAAATAAAATGGAAAGATAATGTGAAATGTATGAACTACACATGTACAAAACTTATTGGATAGGTGTATTTCGAACCCCTATCACCTTAACCACGAAGTATATCCATGTGGGTCCTTTTAAAACCGAAACACATTTTCAAATAAAGAAATATTTCTTACTTTCCAAAAGTGCCCCTCCTCTCCTCTTATAAAAGGCCCCCACCTCTACCTCATTTCACACACTCCTCAAGCCTTTGGCTCGACCAACCCCTTCCCATTTAATCTCTCCAAATCCCTTTACTCATCCTAGAGGATTACATTTTGGAATACTCCTTTCAAAGGAAGCCTTTAGGCTCAAATCAAAAGGAGTTACACTTTTAAAGGTAATTCATTCTCTCTTGTTCATTTGTTTTATTTTGCTTCTCCAACCCCCTAAACTCTTTTTATTTACTTTTTTTGTAACAAAAAAAGTATCTTCAATATACTAGGATGTTTTTTTAAGATTTATTCGAGCTACACTCTCACAAAACTACATAAAATGGTTAAATAACATACGGTTTCTATGGATGGCGAAATTCTGCCTCCCGAAACGATGATTGTTCAATACTCATTTAACACCTTCAAAGGTGGCCATTATGATGTCACTATTTTTATATATGATATATAATATTTTTATGTTTTACTTAAGCTTCTGTTTTTTCATTTTGGGAATACCTTTATGGTTTCCATTATGGTAAACGCGATATCTTCATTTAAGGAAGTGCGGACTACCGCCCCCTCAAAGTGATTTAATTCGTTAAATACCATATGTGGGACGTATAAAGGATGGAACTATGAAATTATATATGATATTATACTGGAATTATAATATAACTTTATATCATTATTATTACATTCTATAAAATACGAAATAGAAATGAAAGTAGCGTTCATGCTTACGTACGGCTTACCGTCTCCATGAACGGTGCATTTCATTTCTTACCTATAAATGATTATGTAATGTTATAAATGCATGAATGTACTGGATATATATGAAATATATGATATCTAAATCATGAATAAAATTCTGTATATAATAAACATTTGGACACACGAACAACATGTAATTGTAAGAAGTCCACTTTCGACTTAAGAACCAAATATCGACAAAACAAACATTATTAACTTAAATGATTACGTAATGTTTATAACATGGAAATAAGTGATATAAAAGGAATAATGAACTTGAAAAATGTTCTTAAGAAAATAGAAATAAACTCAAGTTTATTATTCAGGACGTTAAAGAACGATCGAGTCAAGTCGGACCCGAGGTAAGGGATCCTACTCCTCTCTTTCTTTTTAAGTACACAATTTTATGTCATTCTTTTTAAAGCTCATCTTTCTTGTTATTGGGATGATCTTTTATATTACACATACTGTAATTTTTATGTTCATGTGATGAGAGACCCTATTCTCTCTCATCAATCCATTTTGGAAGTTTTGATTGGCGTAGTTAGGCTGCCGAACTTTCGTAAGAGATCTAACCTCTCTCTTTCTTTTTAAGTACTCTCCTTTATGTCACTTCTTTTAAGCTCCTCTTTGTAATGTTGGGGGATTTCCTTTTATATTCCTCTTACTGTACATTTTATTTTAATGTGATTAGATACCCTATTTGATCTCATCAATCCATATTCGGAAGTTTTATGTGGCGTCGTTAGGCTGCCGAGTTTTCGTAAGGGATTTTTCATCTCACTTTTCTTCCCGTGAGATTTATGCTACATTTGCCACAAATTCCATTGAGTGGTGTATGTACTGCCCATTATTCTACTCTTTGTGTAATATAATTTCGTTTATGAGTAGTTACATCAATGATCTATTGTCCTTCTTTCATGGGGTGTATGTTTTGAAAGATACCCAAGTCGGTAAGGGAACCTTTCACCCTCCTCTTTTTTAAAAGACTTCTTTTGTTGGGTCTTTTAATTTACATATTGTTATGTTGGGATATGTTCTCATATATCCTTATTGATGTAAATTTTATGTCCAAGTGATGAGATACACTTTTTATCTATCATCAACTCATTTTGATGTGATGCCGTTAGGATGTTAAGGGAACTTTTTAACCCAATTTCGATTTCTTTGGGTTCAACATGTAGTCATTGAATATTTCATCCATTGAATACGTGTGAATGACCTTTTATTGTTTTACACTTAATATCCACTTATATTGGGTGTATTTATATTTGTCACACATATTTTTGAGATTGATTTGTCCTTAATTTAAGGATACCTTCTTTATAAGGGATTTCATCACATTTGACATTTCTATTGAGGGTTCATTGTTGTTATGCACCAATTCACTCTTATATGGTGTATATACTGTCCTTAGGAGTATTATATCATGAATCCATTTACTCTCATGATATTATAAAGTTCTGACTAAATGTTATTCCTCAATTATTGTATTCAAGTGTCTCTAACTTTTGTAAAACCCCTTTAACCAAAATATAATTTTAAATGTTTTAATTATTTGTTCTTATTAATATCCATGTTTTCAAAATGGTTTTAAGGATTGATTTATATGGATATTAATGGTTTAAAATTTTAATCTTCAAGGTGGTATGGGACACTTTGATTCAAAATCTCTTTATTAAATGTTTTAAATGGTTTTGGAAATGGTTTCTTTTTGAATGGATTCATTATTTTAATATACTAAAGTGTTATATTGTGATTAAAATGTGGAAATGTTATGTTTCCATTATGCATGTTTTATGTGATAAATTTATATTATGGTTCTTGGGCATTATTATGAAAAAGGGTGGTTTCGTGATAAACTAAGGGCGGGTGAGCCCGATATAGCTCTCCAATGCATTGGGTAACGCGAAGGAGTGAAACGTTAAGGTTTCTCCGAAGAGATTTAGGGAATATACTATGATGGGTATTCCAAACGTAACCAAGAGGGTTACTCCCTATGTAAGAATGTTATGAATTCCTCAAGTTAACTTTATGTATTATGTTTTCTATGATTTATTAATGGTTTGATGAGGTATGTTAATGTTCCTTTTTTTATGGGTAAAGTATGATTTCATTCTTATGTATATATAAACTCATGCTTCCTTTCTATATTTTTATATCCCTTACTGAGATTTTTATGCTCATCCCAAGTTTTTGAAATGTTTTTCACAGGTAAAGGGAAGGGTACATGATGTGATGATAGTGTCTAGGATGTGTCAAGAAAGAATCCATGTTTTATTTTAAATATGTTTCCGTTGATGGGAAGAATGAATATTGTCTTTCATGTAACCACTTTGTCTAAATATGGAATGTAATGCAAGTTTCATGATCTAATTCTCTAAAACTCTAAACCTGAAAAGATCCTCAATGTGTAATCTTGTAATAACTCAAGATTAAGTAAGGTTTAAGGCTGGGGCCTTATAGTTGGTATCAAAGGTCGGTTTAGATAACTTTAGAGGTTAGGGTATTCTTTAAGCATAAGTGACATTACCATAATGGATAGGATTTCAGAAAGAGTCCTAGTTTTAGATAAAGTGAATGAATAAGTATATCTTAGTGTTTACCTTCCTCATTAGTACATGATGGTTTTGTTGATATACTCACACTGACCTTTTTGGTTTTAGTAAATGGCTGGATCTAGCAGGCACCAACGTGACAATGGGTTTGAAGGAAACTGTGGTGGTTCTATGATTAAGATACTGGATGAGATGGGGGATTCAATGAGGAATCTCATAGTTGTTCTAAACCAACTATCAAGGAGTCATGATCAATCACTTAAACCTTTGTGAGTTCCCTAATGCATCATGTATGAGATGTCCAACTCGATATGGAAATTCAGGTAATAATTATTAAGGTAACCATTAGGGTTTATATGATCCTTACTTTTGAGGTAATTATGTGTTATTATATGATATGATGGAAAATGAAGGGCATGAGATAAACATGAGGTTAAAATATTTTATGATTATTCTTGAAGATTTTATCTCATTTTGGGGAATGTTTTAAGAGTTATATAGTTTTCGAAAAAGGACAACACACAGACCGTGTGACATCCCGTCGCGTCGGACAATGCTGCGGGAATCGAACCCACAACCAAAGTGTGACAGGTATTTATCGCCTACCACTGGACTACGTGAATTCCCTGGTTAGTTTGACGGATTCTTTTTAGTTATATGACTTTATTAATTAAGAGTAATTTGATTTTGGATTATTTATGAAAATGATATACCTATCATGGAGGATATGTGATTAGGTTAATTAATTTTCAATACGAGACTTTAGGAGTAACTGATGTTGTTTGGAGATAAATGTTACGATTTAACTTGGAAGACAATGTGACTAAATACTTCAAATATTTGGGTTTCAATCTTATATTGGTTTCCTTTGAAGAATTTTATGGACAAATTGATTATAGAATGGTTCTCGTTGATCATTGGGTTTTGTTGGACAATTTTGGAGATTGAGAATAGATTTTCTTTTTATAAAGGGTTATCCGTTTCTGGTTTATCTGATCTTGTACTAACCTTTTTGGTTTTGGTTTTTGTTAGAGTCTAAAGACATGGGAATTATAGAGTTCTCTATTGTGGATTTGGTGATTCTCTAGAAGTTGATTATAGTACTCTTAATTCGAACAAGTTTCCCTAAATACTCGCCTTTTGGAAAAAATATGAGTTTGATTAAGGAATCTAGTAAAAGTTGGAAGTCAACATGACAAGTATGTATGTTTCCTTATGTTTTATTTAAGCTCAAAAATAAATTCCTCAATAAAAAGTAACTTTAAGAAAAAATGTTGTCTATTAATTTTTCCTACTGGGGAACCCAACACCGTTTAACCCATCACAAGTTTGTGATTTTATTACTGTTAACTTTCTCCTAAACATGTTTTCTATCACTCTCCATCAGAACATGACCCTATGTTTTCTCCTCCATGTCCATATTTTTCTACATGTAATCCTAGTATGGGTTAACTTGGGTGACCTTTGTACTTAACTTTCTTTATTTTAAATTGATTGTTTTACCGACTATTATTCCGATGTGGGACTTTCAAGGATGTTTCCAAGCGCAATTTTAAAATTGCGAGGACGCAATTCCCAAAAGGGGGGAAGGATGTAACACCCCAGGTAAATAAAGAATATGAAATTTTCATATTTATCCATATTTGTGAATGAAATATTGATATGACTTTAAAGGGGACACTATGCTCGATGGCGTATTCAACACGCAACAACGAGTTTCTTGGGAATCTTATGTTTCACTCTAATAATAAAATAATATTATTTCAAATGGTAGTTAACATGTAGCCGTTGTATTGGCGGGAATGGATATAAATAACTAAAATATGATTATATATGTTTTTTAGTGTTTTTAAATTTATCCAATAAAAGAAAAAGGCTTAAAATACGGAGAGAATTCAATTTTTGGCTTATATGCCCTAGTTTTCACTAAAGGTTCACTTATCGCCTTTTGATTGCGAACCGTCATTAAATATAGTTTTGTTCACTCTTATAAATTATATTGGACCAAATAAAACTCTTCTTTAGAATCGGGGCATCAAAATTTACTTTGTGTAAATTTTTGGTATATTTCTGATGAAGTTCTTTTTTTAATGAATAGTGTAAAATGTTGTATTTTAATTCAAAAACTCTTTTTAATCTAATTTATTTATATGATTAGATTATCTTTTGAATTGGTTTTAAAGTGAAATTAGAATATATTTTTACCATTAAATCCAATATTGGTCGTTGGAATTAATTTCACTTTGAAATCAGACTTAAACTAGTGTCAATCTTTTGATACTTATTGTTTCATAAAAACACGCTCTTTGCTCTGACAGTGGGAATTAATTATTAAATTAATTAATGTGACTTATATGTTTTGAATTTTGTAAATTAGAATTCATTTTTGAATTCGGAATATCAAATATAGCTTATGGTGAATTTTTGGGATTTTTCTGAAAAACTTCAATTTTTGATGAATAGTGAAACCACTAAGTGGTACTTATAAAAACTGATTTTCCGTTTAAATGAAATTTTTCCATCTTTGTGTTTTTAATTTCAAAAATCCTACATACATGGTTCTCATTAATAAGTAAAATGTGGTTCAATGGGATAAAAATAATATTTTGGTGAATAGTAACTGATTAAGTTTTTAATCGCGATTAGTGGTAATTAGTGTAGTTAAAGGTAAAAATAATGCTTTAATAAAATGAGATGAGCTTGACACATGTCCTACCCTCATTGGTTGTTTCATGGACGAACAAGACAAGCCATGGGTCAACTTGGGGACCCCATGGATCCACTTTGGTTGGAAAATGACATAAATAACATTTTATTTAATGTAAAAGTAAAAGTGACAGAAACACGATATGTTTTACTAAAACAATTTTTAAGTGGGGTTATATAAGTCATATTTTTGATTATAAATATTCATTGAAAATATAAAACGATTTCCTACATCATAGTATTTTTTTTTTATAATTTTTAGATATTAAATAAATTAAATTATTTATGACATAATAATGATGCAGCGATGACATCATTATTTGACGATTTAAATAAAATGGAAAGATAATGTAAAATCTATGCACTACACATGTCCAAATCTTATTGGATGGGTGGATTTCGAACCCTTATCACCTTATCCACATAATATATCAATGTGGGACCTTTTAAAACAGAAACACATTTTCAAATAAAGTAATATTTCTTACTTTTCAAAAGTTCCCCTCCTCTCCTCTTATAAAAGGCCCCCACCTCTACCCCATTTCACACACTCCTGAAGCCTTTGGATCGGGCAACCCCTGCCCATTTACTCTCTCCACATCCCTCTCCTCATCCTAGAGGATTCCCTTTGGGAAGAATCATTTCAAAGGAAGCCTTTAGGCTCAAATAAAAAGGAGTTACACTTTTAAAGGTAATTCATTCTCTCTTGTTCATTTGTTTTATTTTTCTTATCCAACCCCCTAAACTATTTTTATTTACTTATTTTGTAACAACACCAGTATCTTAAATATACTAGGATGTTGTTATAAGATTTATTCGAGCTACACTCTCACACAACTACATCAAATGGTTAATGAACATACGGTTTCTGTGGATTGAGAAATTCTGCCTCCCGAAACGATGATTGTTCAATACTCATTTAACACCTTCAAAGGTGGACATTATGATGTAACTATTTTTATATATGATATATAATATGTTTATTTTTTCCTTAAGCTTCTGTTTTTTAATTTTGTGAATACCTTTATGGTTTCCATTATGGGTAAACGCGATATCTTCATTTAAGGAAGTGCGGACTACCGCCCCCTCAATGTGATTTGATTCATTAAATACCATATGTGGGACGTATAAAGGATGGAACTATGATATTATATATGATATTATACTGGAATTATAATATAACTTTATATCATTATTATTCTATTCTATAAAATACGAAATATAAATGAAAGTAGCGTTCATGCGTACGTACGGCTTACCGTCTCCATGAACGGTGCATTTCATTTCTTACCTCTAAATGATTATGTAATGTTATAAATGCATGAATGTACTGTATATATATGACATATATGATATCTACATCATGAATACAATTCTGGATATAATAAACAATTGGCCACACGAACAACATGTAATTGTAAGAAGTCCACTTTCGACTTAAGAACCAAATATCGACAAAACAAACATTATTAACTTAAATGATTACATAATGTTTATAACATGGAAATAAGTGATATAAAAGGAATAATGAACTTGAAAAAGGTTCTTATGAAAATGGAAATTAACTCAGGTTTATTATTCAGGATGTTAAAGAACGATCGAGTCAAGTCGGACCCGAGGTAAGGGATCCTACTCTTCTCTTTCTTTTTAAGTACACACTTTTATGTCATTCCTTTTAAAGCTCATATTTCTTGTTATTGGGATGATCATTTATATTACACATACTGTAATTTTTATGTTCATGTGATGACAGACCATATTCTCTCTAATCAATCCATTTTGGAAGTTTTGATTGGCGCTGTTAGGCTGCCGAACTTTCGTAAGAGATCTAACCTCTCTCTTTCTTTTTAAGTACTCTCCTTTATGTCACTTCTTTTAAGATCCTATTTGTAATGTTGGGGGATGTTATTTTATATTCCTCTTGCTGTAAATTTTATTTTAATGTGATGAGATACCCTATTTGATCTCATCAATCCATATTCGGAAGTTTTATGTGGCGTCGTTAGACTGCCGAGTTTTCGTAAGGGATTTTTCATCTCACTTTTATTCCAGTGAGATTTATGCTATATTTTCCACAAATTCCATTGAGTGGTGTATGTACTTCCCATTATTCTACTCTTTGTGTAATATAATTTCGTTTATGATTAGTTACATCAATGATCTATTGTCCTTCTTTCATGGGGTGTATGTTTTGAAAGATACCCAAGTCGGTAAGGGAACCTTTCACCCTCCTCTTTTTTAAAAGACTTCTTTTGTTGGGTCTTTTAATTTACATATTGTTATGTTGGGATATGTTCTCATATATCCTTATTGATGTAAATTTTATGTCCAAGTTATGAGATACACTTATTATCTCTCATAAACTCATTTTGATGTGATGCCGTTAGGCTGTTAAGGGAACTTTTTAACCCAATTTCGATTTCTTTGGGTTCAACATGTAGTCATTGAATATGTCATCCATTGAATATATGTGAATGACCTTTTATTGTTTTACACTTAATATCCACTTATATTGGGTGTATTTATATTTGTCACACATATTTTTGAGATGATTTGTCCTTAATTTAAGGATACCTTCTTTATAAGGGATTTCATCACATTTGACATTTCTATTGAGGGTTCATTGTTGTTATGCACCAATTCACTCTTATATGGTGTATACACTGTCCTTTGGAGTATTATATCATGAATCCATTTACTCTCATGATATTATAAAGTTATGACTAAATGTTATTCCTCAATTATTGTATTCAAGTGTCTCTAACGTTTGTCAAACCCCTTTAACCAAAATATCGTTTTAAATGTTTTAATTATTTGTTCTTATTAATATCCATGTTTTCAAAATGGTTTTAAGGATTGATTTATATGGATATTAATGGTTTAAAATTTTAAGCTTCAAGGTGGTATGGGACACTTTGATTCAAAAATCTCTTTATTAAATGTTTTAAATGGTTTTGGAAATGGTTTCTTTTTGAATGGATTCATTATTTTAATATACTAAAGTGTTATATTGTGATTGAAATGTGGAAATGTTATGTTTCCTTTATGCATGTTTTATGTGATAAATTTATGTTATGGTTCTTGGGAATTATTATGAAAACGGGTGGTTCCGTGATAAACTAAGGGCGGGTGAGCCCGATATAGCTCTCCAATGCATTGAGTAATGCGAAGGAGTGAAACGTTAAGGTTTCTCCGAAGTGATTTAGGGAATATACTGTGATGGGTATTCCAAACGTAACCAAGAGGGTTACTCCCTACGTAAGAATGTTATGAATTCCTCAAGTTACCTTTATGTCTTATGTTTTCTATGATTTATTCATGGTTTGATGACGTATGTTATAGTGCCTTTGTTTTATGGGTAAAGTATGATTTCATTCTTATGTATATATGAACTCATGCTTCCTTTCCATATTTTTATATCCCTTACTGAGCTTTTTATGCTCATCCCAAGTTTTGGAAATGTTTTTCACAGGTCAAGGGAAGGGTACATGATGTGATGATAGTGTCTAGGATGTGTCAAGAAAGAATCCATGTTTTATTTTAAATATGTTTCTGTTGATGGGAAGAATGAATATTGTCTTTCATGTAACCACTTTGTCTAAATATGGAATGTAATGCAAGTTTCATGATCTAAATCTCTAAAACTCTAAACCTGAAAATATCCTCAATGTGTAATCTTGTAATAACTCAAGATTATGTAAGGTTTAAGGCTGGGGCCTTATAGTTGGTATCAAAGGTCGGTTTAGATAACTTTAGAGGTTAGGGTATTCTTTAAGCATAAGTGACATTACCATAATGGTTAGGATTTCAGAAAGAGTCCTAGTTTTAGATAAAGTGAATGAATAAGTATATATTAGTGTTTACCTTCCTTATTAGTACATGATGGTTTTGTTTATATACTCACACTGACCTTTTTGGTTTTAGTAAATGGCTGGATCTAGCAGGCACCAAAGTGACAATGGGTTTGAAGGAATCTGTGGTGGTTCTCTGATTAAGATACTGGATGAGATGGGGGATTCAATGAGGAATCTCATAGTTGTTCTAAACCAACTATCAAGGAGTCATGATCAATCACTTCAACCTTGGTGAGTTCTCTAATGCATCATGTACGAGATAGCCAACTCGATGTGGAAATTCAGGTAATAATTATTAAGGTAACCATTAGGGTTTATATGATCCTTACTTTTGAGGTAATTATGGGTTATTATATGATATGATGGAAAATGAAGGGAATGAGATAAACTTGAGGTAAAAATATGTTATGATTATTCTTGAAGATTTTATCTCATTTTGGGGAATGTTTTAAGAATTATATAGTTTTGGAAAAAGGACAACACATAGACCGTGTGACATCCCGTCACGTCGGACAAAGCTGCGGGAATCGAACCCTCAACCAAAGTGCGACTGGTATTTATCGCCTACCACTGGACTACGTGATGTCCCTGGTTAGTTTGACTGATTCTTTTTAGTTATATGATTTTATTAATTAAGAGTAAGTTGATTTTGGATTATTTATGAAAATTATTTACCTATCATGGAGGATATGTGATTAGATTAATTACTTTTCAATACGAGACTTTAGGAGTAACTGATGTTGTTTGGAGATAAATGTTACGATTTAACTTGGAAGACTATGTGACTAAATACTTCAAATATTTGGGTTTCAATCTTAGATTGGTTTCCATTGAAGAATTTTATGGACAAATTGATTATAGAATGGTTCTCGTTGATCTTTGGGTTTTGTTGGACATTTTTGGAGATTGAGAATAGATTTTCTTTTTATAAAGGGTTATCCTTTTCTGGTTTAACTGATCTTGTACTAAGCTTTTTGGTTTTGGTTTTGGTTAGAGTCTAAAGACATGGGAATTATATAGTTATCTATTGTGGATTAGGTGATTCTCTAGAAGTTTATTATAGTACTCTTAATGCGAACAAGTTTCCCTAAATACTCATCTTTTGGAAAAAATATGAGTTTGATTATGGAATCTAGTAAAAGTTGGAAGTCAACATGACAAGTATGTATGTTTCCTTATGTATTATTTATGATCAAAAATAAATTCCTCAATAAAAAGTAACTTAAAGAAAAAATGTTGTCTATTAATTTTTCCTACTCGGGAACGCAACACCGTTTAACCCATCACAAGTTTGTGATTTTCTTATTGTTAACTTTCTCCTAAACATGTTTTCTATCACTCTCCATCAGAACATGACCCTATGTTTTCTCCTCCATGTCCATATTTTTCTACATGGAATCCTAGTATTGATTAACTCGGGTGACCTTTGTACTTATCTTTCTTTATTTTAATGTGATTGTTTTACCGACTATTATTCCGATGTGGGACTTTCAAGGATGTTTCCAAGCGCAATTTTAAAATTGCGAGGACGCAATTCCCAAAAGGGGGGATGGATGTAACACCCCATGTAAATAAAGAATATGAAATTTTCATATTTATCCATATTTGTGAATAAAATATTGATATGACTTTAAAGGGGACACTATGCTCGATGGCGTACCCAACACGCAACAACGAGTTTCTTGGGAATCTTATGTTGCACTCTAATAATAAAATAATATTATTGCAAATGGTAGTTAACATGTAGCTGTTGTATTGGCATGAATGGATAGAAATATCTAAAATATGAATATATATGTTTTTTAATGTTTTTACATTTATCCAATAAAAGAAAAAGGCTTAAAATACGGAGAGAATTCAATTTTAGGCGTATATGCCCTAGTTTTCACTAAAGGTTCACTTATCGCCTTTTGATGGCGAACCGTCATTAAATATAGTTTTTTTCACTCTTATAAATTATATTGGACCAAATAAAACTCTTCTTTAGAATCGGGACATCAAAATTTACTTTGTGTAAATTTTTGGTACATTTCTGATGAAGTTCTTTTTTTTAATGAATAGTGTAAAATGTTGTATTTTAATTCAAAACCTATTTTTAATCTAATTTATTTATATGATTAGATTATCTTTATAATTGGGTTTAAAGTGAAATTAGAATATATTTTTACCATTAAATACAATAGTGGTCATTGGAATTAATTTCACTTTGAAATCTGACTTAAACTAGTGTCAATCTTTTGATAGTTATTGTTTCATAAAAACACGCTATTTGCTCTGACAGAGGGAATTAATTATTAAATTAATTAATGTGACTTATATGTTTTGAATTTTGTAAAATAGAATTCATTTTTGAATTCGGAATATCAAATATAGCTTATGGTGAATTTTTGGGATTTTTCTGAAAAACTTCAATTTTTGATGAATAGTGAAACCACTAAGTGGTACTTATAAAAACTGATTTTCGGTTTAAATGAAAATTTTCCATCTTTGTGTTTTGAATTTCAAAAATCCGACATACATGGTTGTCATTAAGAAGTAAAATGTGGTTCAATGGGATAAAAATAATTTTTTGGTGAATAGTAACTGATTAAGTTTTTAATCGCGATTAGTGGTAATTAGTGTAGTTTAAGGTAAAAATAATGCTTTAATAAAATGAGATGAGCTTGACACATGTCCTACCCTCATTGGTTGTGTCATGGCCGACCAAGACAAGCCATGGGTCAACTTGTGGACCCCATGTATCCACTTTGGTTGGAAAATGACATAAATTACTTTTTATTTAATGTAAAAGTAAAAGTGACACAAACATGATATGTTTTACTAAAACAATTTTTAATTGGGGTTATATAAGTCATCTTTTTTATTATAAATATTCATTGGAAATATAAAAATATTTCCTAAATCATTGTATTTTTTTTATAATTTTTATATATTAAATAAATTAAATTATTTATGACATAATAATGATGCAGCGATGACATCATTATTTGACTATTTAAATAAAATGGAAAGATAATGTAAAATCTATGAAATACACATGTCCAAAACTTATTGGATGTGTGGATTTAGAACCCTTATCACCTTATCCACTAATTATATCAATGTGGGACCTTTTAAAACCGAAACACATTTTCAAATAAAGTAATATTTCTTACTTTCCAAAAGTTCCCCTCCTCTCCACTTATAAAAGGCCCCCACCTCTACCTCATTTCACACACTCCTCAAGCCTTTGGATCGGCCAACCCCTGCCCATTTAATCTCTCCAAATCCCTCTCCTCATCCTAGAGGATTCCCATTGGGCAGAATCATTTCAAAGGAAGCCTTTAGGCTCAAATCAAAAGGAGTTACACTTTTAAAGGTAATTCATTCTCTTTTGTTCATTTGTTTTATTTTGCTTCTCCAACCCCATAAACTCTTTTTATTTACTTATTTTGTAACAACACCAGTATATTCAATATAATAGGATGTTGTTATAAGATTTATTCGAGATACACTCTCACACAACTACATCGAATGGTTAAATAACATACGGTTTCTGTGGATGGCAAAATTCTGCCTCCCGAAACGATGATTGTTCAATACTCATTTAACACCTTCAATGGTGTCCATTATGATGTCACTATTTTTATATATGATATATAATATGTTTATTTTTTCCTTAATCTTCTGTTTTTTCATTTTGGGCATACCTTTATGGTTTCCATTATGGGTAAACGCGATATCTTCATTTAAGGAAGTGCGGACTACCGCCCCCTCAAAGTGATTTGATTCGTTAAATACCATACGTGGGACGTATAAAAGATGGAACTATGATATTATATATGATATTATACTGGAATTATAATATAACATTATATCATTATTATTCCATTCTATAAAATACGAAATAGAAATGAAAGTAGCGTTCATGCGTACGTACGGATTACCGTCTCCATGAACGGTGCATTTCATTTCTTACCTCTAAATGATTATGTAATGTTATAAATGCATTAATGTACTGTATATATATGACATATATGATATCTAAATCATGAATACAATTCTGGATATAATAAACATTTGGCCACACGAACAACATGTAATTGTAAGAAGTCCACTTTCGACTTAAGAACCAAATATCGACAAAACAAGCATTATTAACTTAAATGATTAAATAATGTTTATAACATAGAAATAAGTGATATAAAAGGAATAATGAACTTGAAAACGGTTCTTATGAAAATAGAAATTAACTCAAGTTTATTATTCTGGACGTTAAAGAACGATCGAGTCAAGTCGGACCCGAGGTAAGGGATCCTACTCCTCTCTTTCTTTTTAAGTACAGACTTTTATGTCATTCCTTTTAAAGCTCATCTTTCTTGTTATTGGGATGATCTTTTATATTAAAAATACTGTAATTTTTATGTTCATATGATTAGAGACCCTATTCTCTCTCATCAATCCATTTTGGAAGTTTTGATTGGCGCCGTTAGGCTGCCGAACTTTCGTAAGAGATCTAAACTCTCTCTTTCTTTTTATGTACTCTCCTTTATGTCACTTCTTTTAAGATCCTCTTTGTAATGTTGGGGGATGTTCTTTTATATTCCTCTTTCTGTACATTTTATTTTAATGTGATGAGATACCCTATTTGATCTCATCAATTCATATTCGGAAGTTTTATGTGGCGCCGTTAGGCTGCCGAGTTTTCGTAAGGAATTTTCATCTCACATTTATTCCCGTGAGATTTATTCTACATTTGCCACAAATTCCATTGATTGGTGTATGTACTGCCCATTATTCTACTCTTTGTGTAATATAATTTCGTTTATGATTAGTTACATCAATGATCTATTGTCCTTCTTTCATGGGGTGTATGTTTTGAAAGATACCCAAGTCGGTAAGGGAACCTTTCACCCTCATCTTTTTTAAAAGACTTCTTTTGTTGGGTCTTTTAATTTACATATTGTTATGTTGGGATATGTTCTCATATATCCTTATTGATGTAAATTTTATGTCCAAGTGATGAGATACACGTTTTATCTCTCATCAACTCATTTTGATGTGATGCCGTTAGGCTGTTAAGAAAACTTTTTAACCCAATTTCGATTTCTTTGGGTTCAACATGTAGTAATTGAATATGTCATCCATTGAATATGTGTGAATGAACTTTTATTTTTTTACACTTAATATCCACTTATATTGGGTGTATTTATATTTTTCACACATATTTTTGAGATTGATTTGCCCTTAATTTAAGGATACCTTCTTTATAAGGGATTTCATCACATTTGACATTTCTATTGAGGGTTCATTGTTGTTATGAACAAATTCACTCTTATATGTTGTATATACTGTCCTTTGGAGTATTATATCATGAATCCATTTACTCTCATGATATTATAAAGTTCTGACTAAATGTTATTCCTCAATTATTGTATTCAAGTGTCTATAACTTTGGTAAAACCCCTTTAACCAAAATATCGTTTTAAATGTTTTAATTATTTGTTCTTATTAATATCCATGTTTTAAAATGGTTTTAAGGATTGATTTATATGGATATTAATGGTTTAAAATTTTATTCTTCAGGTGGTATGGGACACTTTGATTCAAAAATCTCATTATTAAATTTTTTAAATGGTTTTGGAAATGGTTTCTTTTTGAATGGATTCATTATTTTAATATACTAAAGTGTTATATTGTGATTGAAATGTGGAAATGTTATGTTTCCTTTATGAATGTTTTATGTGAAAAATTTATGTTATGGTTCTTGGGCATTATTATGAAAACGGGTGGTTCCGTGATAAACTAAGGGCGGGTGAGCCCGATATAGCCCTCCAATGCATCGGTTAACGCGAAGGAGTGAAACATTAAGGTTTCTCTGAAGAGATTTAGGGAGTATACTGTGATGGGTATTCCAAACGTAACCAAGAGTGTTACTCCCTACGTAAGAATGTTATGAATGCCTCAAGTTACCTTCATGTCTTATGTTTTCTATGATTTATTCATGGTTTGATGAGTTATGTTAAAGTGACTTTCTTTTATGGGTAAAGTATGATTTCATTCTTAAGTATATATGAACTCATGCTTCCTTTCCATATTTTTATATCCCATACTGAGATTTTTATGCTCATCCCATGTTTTTGAAATGTTTTTCATAGGTCAAGGGAAGGGTACATGATGTGATGACAGTGTCAAGGATGTGTCAAGAAAGAATCCATGTTTTATTTTAAATATGTTTCTGTTGATGGGAAGAATGAATATTGTCTTTCATGTAACCACTTTGTCTAAATATGGAATGTAATGAAAGTTTCATGATCTAATTCTCTAAAACTCTAAACCTGAAAAGATCCTCAATGTGTAATCTTGTAATAACTCAAGATTAAGTAAGGTTTAAGGCTGGGGCCTTATAAGGATCATAGGGGGAAACAAACATGCCTGACTAGCCTGTTGCAGCGCTTCCTCAAGGCGCTGAGTCTTATCTGAGAAATCTCTGAACCATCCAGGGTAGTTCTGGGTAATCAGGGAGGGTACCATCTCCGTTTTGACGTTCCCCACACACATCGTCAGTAATTGCTCCTGAGTCAGTAGCATATCGAGGGAATACGTAAGTCCCTTCCACCGGGCGATGAAATCTGCAACCCACTCATCAGGCCTTTGCTTACTCTTGAAGAGGTCTACAATGATGGTCTTCCGTGTGGTGGAGCTGAACTGGTACATGAACTGCCGACATAGATCCTCCCAACCGGTCACCGATCCGATAGGAAGCTGGCTCTACCAGACGAATGTCGGGCCTTCCAATGTTTGTACGAAACACCAGAGTTTGGCGGCTTCTTGCTGAGCTGGGGTCCCCAGAATGTGGCCACACCTAGAAGAAAAATGTGCCAAGTGCTGGGGAGGGTCCCCTATCCCGTTGAAAGGCGAGAAAGTGGGGTTCCCAAAACCCGAGGGTGCGGGCATATCATCTACCCATGCGGGATACAGCTTGCCATCCGGTGGGACCGCTACCTACAGCGTTTCCAACGCTTCGAGGCGGGCTATGAGTGCCACAATAAGATCATCCAGGTGGGGGACCCTGTCTTGATGGGGATCCCTAACCACAAGTGCATTGCCAGGTTCTTCAACATGATAGATGGCTTCGGCTGTTCGTGGATCAACTGGTGGAATGACCTGCAGGGCGATTGGGGGAACCCGGGCTGGGATCTTCAGATTGCCCCGTCACTCAGGGGGGTTTGGTGAAACGTATCGCGCCCTCTTGCCATACGTTCCGGCTTCTTCCCTTTCTGCGGCAGTAGCATGATCAGGGTTTCCCGGAGGCATCTCACCGGGGGGAAATTGTTCCTGCCCCGACCTAGGATTACCATAGTTGGGTCGCCGCTCTGCGGCACGCTCAGCCAAGAGTTCATCAACCAGCCTCTTCTGCTCAACAAGATGCTGGCGTAACGTGGCCTTCTCAGGATCTTCCTCCGTTTTCTAAACAGTGGCGGATGGGTCGGATTGCTTGACAGTTCTGACGTGCTCCTTACACTTTCCGGTGTTTCGACCGAGTACCAGCGACTTGGTGGGTACGGGGAGGCCTAGCAGGTTCCTCTGCTGTCGGGTAGTTCTCCCTGATGGGTCTAGCAGTGGAGGTACACTCTCGGGGGGGATGTCTCCATCAAGGAGTTCAAGCTCATCTTCCTTTTCCACAACGTCGGCCAGGTGGACCGTGACCCCTCTCGAGGGCATGTCCTCGATGTCACATAATGAATCGGGCTGCCGTCGGATAGGGTCGAAGAGGAGAGCGGCATAATGTCCCCAACCACGGACTTGCACATGGGGGTCGCTTCCCTGAAGATTCTGTGGAGTGATTTAAAACACTGAACACATTTCCGTTGAAGGGATCTCCGATGGCCTGGCGACTCGGGGTGCTGGGCCACAAGGAGTGCGGCCGAATCGATCAGGCGGCACTGCTCGCCGATTTCTTCGAAGTGCTCTCGACTTCTGGGATACACCACCCGCTTGTAACGGAGGCGGAAGTGTGTCGCCCATAGGGTTTGACAAAAGAACCCCACTTCATCAGGTGTAAGGGACTCTAGTACAAGAAAGTCCAGCGCTGCTGTCGGCCAGAACATCTACGGGAAGTAATCTGCTGCAAGAATACTACAGAAGCTCCTAGGTTCAGACTCAGGGTCTGGCCCTGTATTGCCCCACTCATCAACCGGGGGCGGCTGAGGGACCGGTAGTGGTACCGAGGCAGACCTCTGGGATAACAAACACGGTGACAGAGAATATGGAGAACGAGCTGACTGGCCTACGAATTCCGGGCCATCCTCCGAAGAGCAAGGTGACTTGGCCACGATTTCACGATACGATGGGCTGATAGCCACAGCTTCCGGCACAGGAATCACAGCTACCGGTGACCGGTCATGTCGTCGCTCTACCGCAGTTGGCCCCCAAAATAGCTCTCTGTGATCTCTAGTAGATTTAGAGGGCGCTTCTGGTGACAATGGCGATGATTGGGCGGTCGAGACCTGCGGAATTCCCAAAATTTCTTCCTTCTGGATGTACCTGTGGAGAGAGATGGGAATCTGGTGGACCTCATATTCCGGGAGAATGAGGCTAACGCGTCTGGTTCCTGCCCCAGTCCTTGATACGGAGGAACGGGGAGAAGGTTCCATCGCTGAGTCGCATTCCGCTTCAGAGTCAGAGAAGTGGGCAGGTTTGATCTCCACCCGGGCCTTCCCAGGATTCTTCTTGTGGCGGCGACGACCCGCTATCCTACCCCGGGGTGGCACGTCGGGACAGGGTTGATCCCTATCATGGAGCCTCGGGGCGGCGGTGGCGCCGTGGCGGAGAGGGTCCCCACTCGAGATAGCTGAGGTGCGGGGGGCACCAGGGAAAATGTCGAAGGGTACATGGGGAGGACCTCCATGGACAACACCCATGTAGGCATAGCCTCTGTCGGAATTGGCAGGAGCATGGGGAGGACATCCATGGTCGACGCGGGCGGAGCGAGGCTGACCTTCACTCCTCGAGTTGCTGGGGTGAGGATGACCTTCACTGGTTGTAGAGAGGACGTAGGGAGGGCCCCCATGTTGGAGAAGGACTGGATGGATGGTGCCTTTAGATCGGCGGTCAGGGGTAGGATGGACTCCATAACCTGTAAAGTGGGTGCGAGAAAGGTTTCCGCGCCGAGCGTCACTACCGCGGGGTAGGTCTTCTTTCAGGATGGGGGTAGCACGAGGCATACCTCCATGACGCATTTCGGAGTGGGGAAGGCCCATGCTCTATGGAGTAGTGGTACGGGGAGGACCTCCGTACGGGGTGAAATCACCGCGGGTTAGTTCACAGCGATCACCACTTGGGCCTGAAACCCAGAGAGACAACCCAGCCTGTTCGTGGGGCGGTTGGGGTCTCGATCCTGGTTGGGTGAAGGAGTGCCCCTACTCAGTGTATGCGGGGGCTTCATAATGTACGTCGATGGTGGCTCGGGCCACTGTAGCTGTCGACGTCGATGCACCTGGGTGAGCGTCCTCAGCCCGGGCCCGGCGCTGACGTCGGGTCAGGCGAGCTGGTGCAGGTGGTGCAGGGGCATGGCCTGCCTGCTCTTCCTGCGGAGTCGGACGGCGGCGCTGACGCAGCCGGACATGAGCTCTCGCCTGTAACACTTGGGTCGGGACCCTGAGCGGGCTGAGCCGGACGGTGCCCGCCTCTTCATGGTAAGGCGACGAGTCGTCAAGGCGTTCCGGGGATAGGCTCCCAAAACAGTTGAACGTTGGGGTGGGGAGCAGGGGCTCCCTACGCAGCCTGTTAGGGCGGCGTTGACGGTGGGGCTTGGATGCCTCCAGGTCCAGGTGGGCCATATCCCTAGTTGGGATGACCCATTCCTCTTCATACCTATGCACGAGGTTGTTGATCACCCTTTGCTGGATGACCTCTGATGGGGAAAGGGGACGTGGGCGCCCCGTATTCCATGATTTGGCTGCCGTCGTGGTGGTAGCAGCTCCATGTGGGGTGGCTGTGGCGATGTTTCCCCTGTCCCTGCGTAGGCTAGCGGGAAGTGATCGCGTCTCTGTAGCAGAAACCTGGTTCCTGAGAAACGAAGGGATCAACTCATCAGCACTGAGAGGGAAAAGGATTGACAACCAGTGCCCCAGCATGCTTCCATTCTCCACATCTGTAAGAAGGATACACGCCGACACGCTGCAGAACAGAGTGCCCCACGTTCCACTACCCCGACTTCCGGTGAGTTTCACGACAGGACCGCTATTTTCTTGGCGGGACCAGGTGCCAGATATCTGGATCCAGTAACAAGTCAATCTAATGGTGTCTCGAACGATACTAATCTTCATATTGAGGAGAAGAACATTCACGTTGGGTTCACCATTTCTGTTTCCGACGCTTTCACCGGGGCGCAAGGGCACCCGTCGGCAGAGGAGCACACGCTGCGCTTGTTTCCCTGAATTCCCTCTTTCCAAAGGCGGGCGACATTCGCTCCTTATTCAGGGACGTCTACTCCTTGATCAAAACGGGATGATGGGATGTTGGTTCTTCCTTCTGTGGATTCCTCCTCAGAACTCGTCACCTAGTCCGGGTCTCCCTCGTAGATTTAATACGTAGTTCATGAAACTCTTCCCATTGCCATGTTTCCATGGACGCCGGCTAATTACACTGCTTCTGTCGGGACTTTCCAAATGGTCCGGTCAGGGAAGCAACCTTCAGTCAGTGGAGTAGTCACGTTGAGGCATCAGTAGCGTGTCTGGATGCTAGGGAACCTGGAATGTCTGTCTGTTATCCCAAGTCATAGGGCTTCTCGAGGGCGTGGAGGCCCGAGGCATCCCACATCGTGTGCGGGGAATTATATGTCATAGACACATATCTGAGGTTTTCCTCAGCTTCCCATGTTTGACACAGGGTACGCCGCGAGTTTAACGTCCAGCGGGGACGGATCAACCCAACCGGAGCATCAGCTAGGATAGATCAGATTGAGGGATTTCCCTTGAAGGAATGTCGATACCGGGGCTAGCCTATGGGCGGCCGTGAAGAGGAGCGTACCAACATGGTCTCACCATGATATGAAGGTCCGGGCGAGAATCGGGATGAGTGGTATGTGGATGAATGGAGTGGAGGGGGAGTGAAATGGGACCATCGCAGGGGCGACGGTGAAATTGGGCTTGAGCCTTGAAGAGGCTTCCTACATATCCCCGTGGCTGGGAATCAAAGTCCGTGTAGTTCGGGATGGTGCCGGTAAACCGACGTGAAGGTGGACCTTGGCCTGATGAATGTCGTCAGCAAACCAACGTGAAGGTGGACCTTGGTCCGATGGGCATCGTCAGCGTACCGACGTGAAGGTGGACCTTGGTCCGATGAAAGATGGGCTTGAACCTCAGGGAGGCTTCTTACATATCATGCCTTGGCATTGATCAAAGACCTCGTAGTTTAAAGGGTTTCATCGGTGAACCGACATGAATGTAGACCCGTGGGTCCACTAGTGGTGGGCTTGAACCTTGGGAAGGTTTTATACGTACCATACCTTGACATGGATCAACGTCCTCGTAGTTCAAATGATTGATGGAATACAGTTTAACATCATGCAAGACGATAGTGAACCCGAACGTGAATAAACGACGGGCGGTGGGCGTCAGTGAACCGACCTAAATGAGGGACCTTGGTTCGATGGGAGGTGGGGGCTTGACACACCGACAAGGAGATGGTCTCGGCCAATGATTGTTGGGATTTCACCTCAGGAAGGCTTCCTACGTACCATGCCTTGACACGGATCAAAGTCCTCATAGTTCGGGTGGTCACAACGGCTTGACGTCGGACTGAAATGCAGTTTAAAGTCATGATGGACGAAGGTAGAACTCGACGTGAATTGGATGATGGGTGGCCTTGAACCTCGTGGAGTCTTCCTACGTACCATGCCTTGACATGGATCAATGACCTCATTGTTCAAATGGGTGTGCATTTTAATGTCATGCGGGACAAGGGAGTACAGTTTAACGTCATGCTGGACGAGGGCATGCAGTTTAACGTCATGCTGGACGAGGGTGAAACATGACGTGGATGAACAACTGAGCAATGTGGCTTGAACCTCATGGAGGCTTCCTACGTACCATGCCTTGACATGGATCAAAGACCTTGTAGTTCGTTAATGGATGGGGGGCAGGGTCGGTGCTCACTCTAAGCCCACGTGAGTAACGCTCGGTGTGAGAAACAAGAGGTTGCAAGGATCTGACAATCACTTCGTGAAGGATGCATCTATGAGAAGCGAAGAGGGGCTTAGGTGTTAGGCGGCCCATGGTGCTGGGACTTACTCCAGGATGGAGGCCCATAGTGCGACAAAGCGCAGGGGTCACAGTTTAACGGCATGTGTTGAGGACTTGGTGCTTGCCAGTTTAACGTCCTGCAGCTCAGACGAGGTGGGTTCACTCCGCACCCCTAGGACTTACATAACTGGTACCCTCTGGTCCTTGGGGAAGGGGAGGTACCAGTAAGGCCATAGTCAAAGGGGTTTGTGGAACGAACCATTAAGGGGTCCACGTTAGTGTGGCTATGCGAAGAAGTAATAGCCTTTAGCATGCCTATGTGAAGAAGCATTAGGCGAAGCAACGCTACGAGTGGTATTGTCCATGGGACTTTAAAATCACATCGTGAAAACCTATAGGGTCGCACGGGAAGAGGAATTGCCATGAAAAGGAGTTTACTTCGCGAAGCAGAGTGCCTTGTCCATAGCATGGGGCATAGGTGTGAGTGGAGGGTGCTTCACGAAGTGGAACAGTACTTGCGGAGCACTGCCTCGTGAAGCAAGGTTCTACGAAGTAGTGTGCTTCGCGATGTGTGGCGATCTTGCCTTAGCATAGGGATTACTAGCACAGGTTGGGTGGCTCGCAAAGCATAAGTGATTCCGCGGCTGCCCGGGTTCCCTTAGGAATCCCCTTCCTTCGTGAATTCCCTTGAGATTTTTGAAGTGAATCCCTCTCAGAAGAGGGTCTCAAAACGAGACAAATCCATGGCGTCTCGCGAAGTAGAAGTACCTCGCGGAGCTCATAATTCCTGGGGAAAAGAGTGCTTCGCGATTCGGGAGAGGAGAATCCGAAAGGTCATATTGTCCGTCCCTGGGACTTAGGGGGAGTCCAGTATTTATAGGGAAGGGGCGCCGCGAAGCGGAACTCGTGCGCCGCCTCAGGTGCTTCGCGGCGCGCTCGCGAATATCAACGCCGTCCGTGGAGGGTTACTGCCTCTGGAGCTTCGTGGCGGGCTCACGAACGTCAAATGCATTCTCAGAGCGTTACTGCCTCTGGAGCTTCACGGGACCACATTGCTCGGGGTGCTTCGCGGCGGGCTCGCGAACATCAAATGCGTTCGTGGAGCGTTACCACCTCGGGAGCTTCACGGGACCGCCTTGCTCGGGGTGCTTCGCAACGGAACTTCGCGGCGGCACTTCACGGGGTAGCATCCTGGCCATCTGTTTCGTCCCTTTCATTCCCACAATATTTTGGCGCCAATAGTCACATTATACAATCCTTAAAAAAAATTCAACCTCGAAATTACCAATATGTTACCTAAGAAAAATAATTGGCCAGATCTTCATCATAAGATCCCCAATCTCACATGATGTCACATACTTTTTATGATTTTTCTAAAGTATCTTTACAATCGGAATTTTCTGATTCCTCACCAATTTTTCATTAGTTCCCAGAATCCGGATTGGCTCTTAACAGTAAGATAGGTCATGTTTTAATTCTATAAATTTAGAAGAAAGGAAATGTGTTGGGTCTGGAATGTAATTTCTCAACAATGGGAAATGAAACACATTGTGTACTTTATACAAGATAGGTGTCATAGCTTAACAAAATGCAACAACTCTAATTCTATACAGGATTTTAAAAGGTCATATATACATAGGGCTTAGTTTCTTATTCTTCCCAAATCTTATAACACATTCATGGAGATAATTTTAAAAAAATATGATTTCTAACATGAAAATCCAAATAGTTCCATTGATTATAAGCATAGTTTTTTTCCTGCTTTGAGCTGCTTTGATATGGCTGTGAATAGTCGTTACCTTTGCTACTATTTCCTCAACATGTTTTGGTCCCACTAGCTTCCTTTCACCAATTTCATCCCAACATGTTGTTGTACAACATAAATTTCCATACAGTACTTCATATGGTGCCATTTGAATACTGGAATGGAAACTATTATTATAGTAAAAATCCACTAAAGGTAGATATTGGTCCCACATACCTTGAAATTCAATTTAACATCATATCAACATGTCCTTTAAGGTATGGATCATTCTTTCTGATTTCCCTTTAGTTTGTGGATGTTAAGCAGTACTCAATCGAAGCTCAATATCCAAATATTTCTGAATAATTTTCCATAATTTTGATTTAAATAGTGTCTCTTGATAAGAATCAATTGAGAGAGGAGCACTATGAAATATCACAAATTCATTGATGTGTAGTCATCCTAGGCGCTCTAGTAAAAAATCCTCCCTTATAGAAAATAAAATCTGAAAATTTAATAAGCTAATCAATAATTACCCATATGGCATCAAACATTATCAGAATTTTGGGTAATTTAGTGAATAAATACATGGTGATTTTAACCCATTTCCATGTATGAATAGGTAGAGGTTGCATGTTTCCTCTAGGATGTTTTCGTTTATCCTTCACTTTTTGGAATTCTAAACATCATGATACATAATCAGAAATTTCCTAATTCATGTTATCCCACTCGAAATTGTCTTTCAAATTTCTATACATTTTAGTGAAAATTGGGTGTATCGATAAATTTTAGCTATGAGCATCATCCAATAACTCCTTTTTCATATCGGGTATAGAGGGAACACAAAGACTCTTACCAAATTTCAGAATTCCATTTTACATACAAATTCAGCCAACATCACATCTTTCACAACAATAATTTTATTTCAAAGGATCTCATTATCAGGACAACAGATTGTAATACTTCTTAATAAAGATAGTTGGGCAACCAATTTAAAATGTAATGATGTTTCACCTTCTCTGATAATTCCCATGTCCATCATTGTTAGATTTATGAATATAGGATCCCGTTAATACCTTATTTGGTTGAGAACTCCATGTTTTTTCTGATAAATTCATTAGATACATTATTTATCTTTATTGGGTGGTAGTGTATTGAACAATCATAATTCATGAGTAGATCGAGCCATCACCATTTCCTCATGTTCATTTATTTTTGAGAAGATATAATTCAGACTCTTATGATCAATATATATCTCACATATTTTATCCATGGTGATAGTGTATCCATATTTTTAGTGAAAATATCACAAAAAATAACTCAAGATCTTTGGTAGGATAGTTTTTTTCACGAATTTTTAACTTTCTTGATGCATATGCAATAACTCTATCATTCTTTATAAGGACACAACCAACTCATTTCTTTGATGTGTCGCTATAGAACTCAAACCCATCATTCCCTGATGGTATAGTTAGAGTCATAGATTTCAATAATCTTAACATAAATTATTCAAAACATTCCACCTATTATTGTTTCCATTTGAACAAAACCACATTACATGTATGCATGGTCATTTATTTTAAAAAATGGGTGATATTCTAAATCCAAAGCCCATAATAACCTTCTAATCTAATAAAACTTTGTAACATAGTTATGTTCTTTGGAGTATGCCATTCTGGAACAAGATTTTTCTTTTATAGGATTAATATATATTCCATCCATAGGGAAAATGTGGAAATTAAAGGAAACTGATTTAATCCAAAATCCACACATGCTAAATGTCCCATATAATTTATTTCTTATAAGATTTGTCAGGATAGTGCACATGTGATTTTCATGATATTCAAATATTTTGGAGTATATGAAGATATAATTAATAAATACCACAACAATGTCATCAATATATTCCTTTAAAACTCAATTCAAAAGATCCATGAAAACAAAGGGTGAATTAGTTAGTCCAAAAGACATTACTGTAAACTGATAATTCCCTTACCTAGTTTGAAATGATGTCTTTGGAATATATTTTTTCCTCACATAAAATTGATGATCTCCTTATTGAAGATCAAAATTTGAAACATTTTGGGATCCATGATGTTATTCAAATAAATCAACAATGCGAGTTAAGGGAAACTTGTTATTTATTAGTATAGTATTGATCTCCCTATAGTCAATACACAACCTCATAGATCCATCCTTCATCTTAATGAAAATAACATGTCCCCCATGGAGAAACATTTGGGAAAATAAATAAACTATCACTCACTTCATATAGTTGTTTTTTTCATTTCCACTTATTAAAAAGTGGATGTTCTATAAGGGGTCATTGATATGTGCCTTGGATCAGGAATTAAGTCAATGGAAAACTCATTTTCCAGCTCTAGAGGATATCCATGTTAATCGCATGGAAACAAATAAACATATTATTTCACAATTGGAACGTCCTCAATTTTAAAACTACTTTCAACACCTATAGTTTTTTCATTCCCTACCTCCCCAATATTTTATTTCAGTAGGGATACTGGAGGTTCATCTTAATGATAATCATATGGTTCTGTTTCTTATCTAAAGATAAGGGATTCCACATAGTCCTAAAAAATTGTAACGTCATTCTTCTTGCAATAAATTTTTACATCATGGTTCGAAATCCAATACATAATGAGTATTATATCAAAATAAATCATGTTTTTGACATTAAAATTATCCGATAAAGAACATTTATATCCTATAATGGGGATGTCCTTACAAAATTCTGTTGCAATGTTACATCCCTTATGAGCATTGACTGATAACCCCCATATTAAATAAAATTATAAATATCTAATACTATTGGAAAAACTGAGAAGATATAAAATAATGTAATGATCTAGAATCATATAAAGGAGTGGATATATTTTATGAAATGATTAAAGTACCTTCCACCAAATCATTAGGAACATCAATATCAGCAGTTGTGTTCGCATAAGCTACCCCCTTCTCTATTGTAATTTTTTGAGGAAAATTTCTTTGATGCTTGGGAAAATCATTAGAATATTGTCCCATCTATCTAAAATTATATCAATATTCATTAATATCTTCTCTCTTATCATTGAAAACACCATCATGACGGCCTTTCTATACACACATGTAGCACATTCTATTTTCTTTTCTGCACGCACCAGGGTGTATCCTTCCACAATTATCATAGAGTGGAATGTCAACTCTTTGAGTCCACTCTATTTCCTTATTTCCTTTTCCAGATTTTTGAGTAACCCTCCTCTTCACTTGATTTCCTTTAATGTCAGAAGATTTAGATAAATCATATTCTGTCTTGATATCACTTGTGACTATATCTTTGTATGATGAGAAATTTTGTTGACTAGCACCAACTAGAGGAATGGATTCCGGTCATCAAATACTCGATCAAAATTTATCTTTAGTTTATGAATATAGTCCACAACATTCCTTTCTAACCATGTAAAGATAACTTCATAATTTTAAACATTATCATATTCCTTTTTCCCCAAATTCATAAAATTCCTCTCTATATCGTCTTGTTGTTCATGAGAAAGGTATTTCCCTATAAAATTTTCATTATATTCACATGATTACATATTTTTTATTTCTTCTTCCTCTTTTGTTTTTTTTTCAGTAGTGACCAGCATTGATCAACATCTCCAAATAGAAGATAAAAGGCCGTGAAAACCTTCACCCTTTCGTTACTTCCCAAAGTGAGAAATATCTTCTCTAAGGAACTTATCCAATGGTCTGCTACTAATGGGTTTCTAGTCAAATTAAATGATGGAGGCTATTGTCGTATAGATAGATCTTACAAAGCTCATCTATATTGTGGACCCAAATACATTATTTGGGTAAGGTTATTTTACCTAACCTAGGTAAGTTTTACCAGTATTTTTATAAGTTTCTCTGCATCAGTTGAAACTCCAGAACCTATGTCATTATATTTTATATGAGGAAAATACATACATAGGATACATGAATTCAAATGGTTTATATTCCTTCCACAAGGATCTATTTTTAAATAATTTAATACACTATTTTTTGTTATGAATCACAATGTACTACCATAATTTAGAATAATACTTAACAGATGTTGAAATCCTATTACTAGCTAATCCAATACTCATAAAAATGGTTTTATTTGAGAATAATTTACATTTAAACCCTTCATAATTTAATGTAATGAAAATTTGAATTATCATAAGAATAACCCTTGATAGTGTCAAAATAGGTGCACTGTAAGCCCTGTTGTCGTGTACCAGGATATCCCAGGTCAAGCCTGAAAATCCTTGTCTATGTTTTCACTCTTAGGTACATATGTTCCCAAAAAACATCCAGTTGTAGTATCTATAAAAGGATTTATTTTATAGAAAGATCCATATATTCTATTCCTTAACAAAATTCTTGGATGTTCTTGTATGTTTACCCTCAATTACTATCTTAGGGGTTTGTTCCCTAATCATTGTTTCCTAAATCCATTTTCCATGTTTTCTATTAAACTTTTTATGATAGAAACTGTAAATACTCGACCCCAGTTGCATGGATCCGGTGCCTTGTTTCAATAAATTGTCATGTAAATAAGGAATATTCATCCCTATGGACCAAGTTGTTTTGTATCTTTAGAAACAAGATACATACATAAAGTCAATATTATAACTAGAAAAGAAAAACAACATATAAGTTCTGTTGTGATCATCCACCACTCTAATATTGTTCCTTCAAGTCAATCATAATATAACTCTTCATGTCATAGGAAAAATGATACATAATAAGGGGTGAGATCAGATGCTTAGTATGGGTAAACATTACAGTGGAAGACAATATAAACATTACACATGTTGAATAGTTGAAAACAGTATCCTTTAAAAATAAACATGAATGGAATATGGAAGGAACACGAGATGAGTAAATATTACAATAATAATAAAAATAATCAAGGGTATTCTAGTAGTCGAATAACCTCATGAACTATGAATTTCTACCTTCATAATGAGTGAAATTAATATTCCAAACATTATGAGACATATCATCAAGTACTCAGCCAAGACAAAAAAATGATTATGGAATCGGGAAAAACTATTTCTAAAAATGGGCAAGGCCTCAGACAAGTCCATATCTATTTGTCTCATGAAACCAAATGATGCATCAAGGGGCTATAGCAGGCCCCGACTGTCACATAATATATCAGATTAATTTTTCATATGAATTGGTATAAACATGTAGAACATATTCATTCATATTAAAACAATCTTATGAAATGTAAATAGAATTCCCCAAAGCATTAACCATAAGCACTAACCATTTGGAGTAATGTTGTGAATGGTTTTAAGATAGAGCATCCATATTCAAACTAATCATAAACCATTAAATAAAATATGGAATATTATATCTTAAATATTAGTCCCAAAAATACATAATAATGAACATGAGTGTTGAAACAGATAAAGATACTCTTTTAAAATCATCGAGTAATTCTTGACATAAATACTCTTTTACTTTGAAAACAATAGTTTTTTTGAAATTTTTTTCTATAAAATCAGAAATGGAGTAACATAGTATTTTCTAAATAAAATGAGTGATTTTAGAAAGATAATGGATTCTAAAAACATATTATAGTGTGCCCTTGAAAATAGGTAATAATTTGAGAAATTTCCTTGAGTCTTGCTTGTATTTTGGAATGTCTTTTTGAAACATCCTTCTAAAAAACATTAATTACCCATTAATGAAGGTAGGATTATGGTTGGTACCCATATATATAACAATAAAATATAATTTATTATGCGTACATATTAATGAATACAAATTTTATAGATATAAGTAGATAATAAAAGTTACCCAAATGAAAATGGAGGTTTGGGTGGAAAATTGTTACCTCAAGCCTGAAGGTGTTCCTCACTTGATCTTAATGACCAGACTAATAAAATTTGGGTTCATAAACTAATGATTTAAAAACATCATCTACATGTATGTTATTAATTTTAACATTATTATGTTCATTCATAGCCTTTTTATGGGTTAAGAGATTCAATTTATTTGTTTTTGAGCATTTTATACCTAGGTTTTAAAGACTAGATTACTTATATTCATCTGCGGATAAACATGTAGAATGAGAATGGTTTTATATAATAGATAATTTATGTTGTTAATGGAAAACAATAATATTACTTGTTCATAAAATTTTTTCAGTTATTATTAGTGAATATTAATCATTATATAAAACATTAATGACAATTGGTTGGATAAATTCACGGTTTTTTATCACAATGAACTCCTTTTGATTTATAATTTAATATCTTCTGTACAAAAGAATTAAATAACATTATATAAGTTATAAGACATATATTATAGAATTTTTCATCCATAAAAATTATTTCATGACAATAATTGAAAATGGTAATATAAATTGAAAACCTGTCATCCTTGAATGTGATAAATTAACACATCTTGGATAGTGTTTTCATTTCTAGTATAGTAGAATGGTAAAAGAGAGATGATGAAAAATTCATCCTATATCATAATAACATTACCGTGCATGTATTTTACAATATTCACAATAAAATTTGGATGAAAGTAGGTTTCGAAATGAAAATAAAAAAACATAACATGATTGAAAAGATATAAAAATTTGAATTTACCTCCTGATGCAATCTTCCATGAGATCCTATTTCGGGGGGAGGTTTTAGTATTTTTATTTGACCAAAAGCTTCTAAACATGGGGTAGGATCTTAAGAATATATTTGATAATATGTTATACAAGTATAAAGGCTCTGTAGGAGGGAACATAGAAGGGAGTGAGGGGGGGGACTTATAGTGGAGGAGAGGAGCGTTATCCCATTATTTAACTCATTATTTAATTATTTTTCCAAGGACAACAAATAGAATTAATTATTGTGACCAAGAATAATAATATGGGCAAGTGAGTTTAAAATAAGCATTCTTAAATCATCCATGGTGCTAGGAATACAAAATTTTACTAATAATGTATATATACGGTAAATTACAGTATTTTACTATTCATAAAAAATTCGAGTATATCAGAAAAATCCCAAAAATTCAACCTAACCATTTTCTGATGTGTAGAATTAAAAAACAACTCCATTTTTAGAAAATAATTTTCTAAATATTTTTAATTTAATTTTAATATAAAATAATAATTTCTTCTAAAAATAAGAATTTCAAAACTATAATTTTTTTACATCACGTTGAAAAATTAATCAAGATCTCATTATCTTATAAACATAAGACAATATATTAATAATATAATACACTATTAATAAGGGTCATATTAATATTCTAATTAATATTCATAAGGGTGTGATACTATTCACCAAAATCAATGTTTGCCATATCAGGCTTTAAATATCTTACTGAATGCAACTGTGTGTGTCATCTTTTCAAAATTCAAATCACAGAGGTGAAAAATTTTGGTTTACTAGATAGGTTATAACAAAGTGGTGAATTATAGAGACTGAATATTTCAAGCATTCAATATTAACTTAATTTGAAAAATATTGTGGTGTTTCTACTAGGGTAATCTAAATAACCCTATGTATCTGATATGATATCACAGAGGAGTGTTTGGTAGATAGGGAATGGATTGAAGATTGAAGCAATACTGTATAGATCATTTACGAAAGTATTTTTTGGGGATCCAGAAAATGACATTGATGTGCTATCATTATTCATTATTGATTGAACCAAAAATGATGTTGGTTAATTGATTTTCTTTAATTATTTAACTATTTTATTATCCCACGATGTGTTAAAAACAACTCCACTAACATATTGATTCGTGGTTCCTTTGTTCTTTTAAGTTCAATATTATATTCCATGGATTTTTTTAATTTATATTATTTGACTTTGGTTCTTTATTCATAATTCAAACTGAATAAACTGAGTCAAACATAAAAAATTGACAATTTTTGTTACCCTTATGTGTTTTGTGTAATTCATTCCCTATTATTTTCTCATACATAATATGTAATTCTTGGGTTGTAATTTCAACCAATACATGGTGGAATATAGTTTCCATATTTATATTTGGGGTAACAAATAATCATTATGGGTTATCGTTCATGATCAACAGAGTGATAAACTTATGAAATATGTTGAAGATGAACATGCTTGGATGAAGATTCTATAAGAGTTTTTCTTCATTACGATTTGGCATGTGGTGTGCAGCACGGTGTGAAGGAAGGTGATTATTTAGAAGTGTATGGGGAATTAATCCATCCATTAGTAATATAAATATCATTCAATCCTAGATTTATGAGTTAAAATATTTATTGGATGCAAGAATGTAGTTATAGTAAAATCTGAATAAATTCATGGGAATTTTGAACTATTTGAAAATTGCACATTACAAGGTGTGAAACATGGAAGAATGAACCCATTGCATGTTTTCATATGGTGGATATTCTCTTGAAATAAAATATAGCATTCGTCGTGGTCCCTAAAACACATTGTGGGACCCAGTGCTGGTGGATTGATGCGTAACTTGAGGGTACACGCATAAGGAAATAACTAGGCACACATGTATGAAAAGTGTACAAGGGAATGACCAGGTACTGAATCACAACTAGGTTTATGAGCATGACCCGAGTACATATACATTGACTGAAGGGTTTTGGCATGGGCTTGGGTACATTGAATTAGGTAGCTGGAACATGACTATTTTTGGTTGACATTTTACATGCCATGTATCCTAAAAATTCATTCTATCCATATATAGAAATATATTTTCTTTGAGATAGAGAGATATAGGAAGTCCATGGGTAGACAATACAAGATGTAAACTCCTAGTACAATACATGTACATTTTCCAAGGTGTTTGAGGCCCTCAAACTCTTTTGTTTAGACAATCATAAGTTGGGTTATTTTGATTTTTCCATCCTAATAAGGGTACATTGTAGAATTATATTCACAAAATAGGATTGTGATCCCATCAATGAGATTGGTGTTTAATATAGACTATAGTATTCCACCATGTGAATGGGGTAGGATCCTCTATCATTTCTTTACCTTAATTGGGCAGGGTTTTAGAAATCATCATAAATATCTTATAATGGTGTATAACCCGTATAAAAAAGGTTATTCTAGTTATGGTTTTGGTTCTCCCAATAGCCTGATGTGTGATAACCTATCTCTGTATCATGATCTTTGGAGTTATAGTGAATAGTTATTTATGTGAGGCCTAACTAGAATAACCTTTCATACGATTTCCGTTTGTAATAGTTGGGTTATGGAATGAGTTCATCTTGGATGTAATTACCTTAAAACCCCAAATAGAATCTTGTGTTTGGAAGATTTTTTAGGAACTCTTTGATAGTTATTGTCTATTATGATCAAATCAGGGATGCTGTTCTTGTTTTCATGTATCAAATTTCTACTAACATACATTTATATGTATGAGATGACTAATCTTTTGATTCTTAATGTTTGGTGATTTCATGGTTTAATACTAGGTATTTTTATACTCCCCCTTTCATGCTAATTACTTGCACATGTTGTGTCTTATATGATTGATAAACATTTATATGTTTTCTTAGGATGATAATGATAATTAAAAGAATAGTTTTGTCTTGATAGACTATTGTTTGTATCATGTGTATCATTTGACATCAGTCCCACAATACTGGTATGATTTAATTTGTTAATTTGTTTTTTTTGGGAAATTGTTTTGGACATTTCTTTCTTGAATGTAGTTTTTTCATACTCTGAATATGGTATATAGAAATATCTATGCAATGGTAATCAGTTGTATTTATCCTTTAGAATGATCTTAGTTTTGGATATGTACACGAATGTATAGGTACCATATGCTATATCCTCCCACGTGTGTGATATGCTTACTCAGCATTGGTTCCTAGCCCATAGCCTGTTAGAGGTACCCTTGTGGTGTCACCCTTGGATTTCCACTGACCAGGAGGGACCTAGTGGGTCTGGTTGTGACCAGGTGGTATCAATGTAGGTTCATCTTATGACTAGTGTTTTGAGATTTTTTTGATGAGGTATTTTGTTTGGGAACTAGTGAAATTGTGTTAAAGTGTCCTTTTTTTATGATTTCCAGGTAGGGAATCCAGTGATAGTGTGGCAGATGACATATCCATTAACTATGACCTGAATAACCTACAGGTTAACATTACCGATATAAGAATTGGTTGTAGCGATTCATTAGTACCTGAATCATTTTTCAATGGGTAGTGTTTCTATGTACCTTTTGACTAATCTTTCAAGATATGAACATAGAACAAGAAACCAATTTTCCTCTCACATGATGTTTCCATTATGAATTCCAATAAGGATTCCATTGAATATTCAAGAGTATGAAATTATTGGTGATACGACCTACATGAATGGGTATTTTCTTATGGAGGTTTTCCAACTAGAGGAATTTGACTGGTACATCCACCAACGGATTATTATAGATACACTTATCTAGTGATTAAGGTGGATACATCATCTCATAATGATGGACAGATATAACTGATGGTGTAAGATGATCACACATAGTGGTTGTCTCTTATCTTGATTTTCAAAGACTGAGCTCACATATGGTCTATAATTAATAGGAACCACTGACAGTTATCATGAAATGAAAAACAAAACATAGGTGGCTAGCTCATTCTTGAGGACCTCATGGAAAACCCGATCCATTAAAAAAGGAATTGTTATACTTTTGATGAATTTAGAAATATCACATAGTATTACCCAACCCAAAAAGCTTTAGACCAAGAGATGATCGATGGACCACCCATATTGCTTCAACGGTTGGAGTAGGGAGGTCCGCTGGGTGGAGGACATGATGGAGGCGATATGAGAGAAGATGGAGGTGGATGATGATTTGTTCTAATTTCACCACCACACCAAGGTAGTCCACCCAATTATTATGGAGTTGTCGGGAAAATGATATGGGAAGAATTAGGTACTGTATGTTTATAACCCAAAGGCCTGAGGAGTGATTTAAAGTATGATATGTTTATTTTTTACTATTTTATAGAGTACTTATAAACAAGGGTGTGATCCATTATTTTATATCTACATATATTATTCAAAACATAGGGATTCTCATAGATTTGATGACTCAACCTTTACCATTTTATAATCTTAATAGATTGGATTCAGTGATCACACATTTATGCTGATACTGTGAAATAAATAATTTTGGAGGACACTTCACATAGGACACTTAAATAAATACTATGTTACTTTATGACATCATTCTCAACATGGATGGTCATTCAAAAGTTCATTAAAATATTTATTATTTATATGGAGGATATAATGTGTTTTTGATTATGGGAAAATTATTTATTTTGTTGGAGATATGAAAGACTAGGAATAGTAGAATGTGTTCTTTCATCAAGGGATACAACTGATTCACCACTAGTTGGATAGTATTACCCTTTCTACAATGGGTGTTGTTAGATTTCTGTTCCCTGTAATTTTTCTAGTGTATGAGTATGTATTTCTTGATGATGCGATGGGATTATCTCCCCACTAAGAGATTTATTTATGTGTCGAATATTTTCCTAGGGAAGACATTGATATTTTTGTAAACCGTGATATGTGACTCCCATAATGCTTCAAGAGATGAATGTCCAGTAGGAGGATGTGTAGAGAGAGGAATTTCACAAACCTAATGTGTCACCCTAGGTATCAAAAGATATTTTCTCCTATAGGGATGACAGGTTCATGAAGATATATGTGAATTACCATCCCCTAAATCATGAAACCGTAAAAAATAAGCATCCGCATTCTAAAATTTGAAACTTTATTGATCGTTTTCAGGGGGAGGGATGGCTTTAGATGATAGACCTCATATTAGGTTATCCCCAACTATGATTATGAGATGAAGATATAGAAAATATGAAATTTTTATGTCTCTATTATCATTATTTTTACTAGGAGATACATTTTGGAATGATGATATATATATGTGTGCATGGAACACCTTAAACATATATTTTATCCCCTATTAGATTATTTTATAGTAGTCTTCCATAATGATATCCTAATGTTCTCAGTGATTGAGGAGGAGAAATTCCAAACATACACTGAGAGAATTGAATTTATGGGAAACTCTCAGATTGTTATTTATGGATTAATTATGTCAACTTTCATGGGAATTCCATCTTTGTAATGGTTGTGGAATTGTACCCACCAATGTTTTATGTAATGTTGACTAGGTAACCACCCATTAGTATGATGATGGTGTGGATCTTCTTTAGGATCACTAGCTACTAATGAATATTCATTCCATATTTGTCAAAGATATCAACACCTTTGACTACATTGACCTAAAATGGGAATACTTTTAATTATATAGAGAGGTTCTATTAGCCTTTTCAGATGTTACGATATATGATGGTGAATGCTCTCATCTTGAGATTTCCTTATTAGTGTGCTTAGTACATAGCTTCCAATGGGGATTGGATGTGAGTTTATTCAGGGGATAGTGGTGATTTTTATATGTGTACCAACTACTAAGACATCATTAGAAGAACATTTTATCCCATGATGTAGAGATAGATGTAGTGGTATTCACACTAAAGAAGTCGAGACACCACCATATGGGTTATATTTTAAATCATATTTTGACCATAAGTGTAACAAGTATATATTCTTTAAAACGGATGATAACATAATATATAAAGGATATCTATATTTATTCAAGGATTATGACTTTGATATAGTCTATACTCTTAGGAATGGGATCATGGTGGCATATGATCTCTGTTCGAGATCATTGTCGCGGTTTTTGATTGAGTTGTTAGAGTAGTTAGACTCATTGTAGTTTTATATAGTGGAAAAGGATGGTGAATCGTACCTCTATTGAATGGTTATTACCCCAATACATCTGCAAACATGTTAGGGAGTTTTAGTTCAGATAAACCTACTTTGAGACTATAAGGCCCCAGCCTTAAACCATACTTAATCTTGAGTTATTACAAGATTACACGTTGAGGATCTTTTCAGGTTTAGAGTTTTAGAGAATTAGATCATAAAACATTCATTACATTCAACATATAAACAAAGTGGTTACATAAAGATAGTATTCTTCATTCCCATCAATGGAAACACATTTAAAATAAAACATGGATTATTTCTTGACACATATTTGACTCTATCATCTTATCATGTACCTTTCCCTTGACCTGTGAAAAACATTTCAAAAACTTGGGATGAGCATAAAAACTCAGTATGGGTTATAAAAAAAACATGGAAAGGAAACATGAGTTCATATATACATAAGAATGAAATCATACTTTACCCATAAAACATAGGCACTTTAACATACCTCATAAAATCATGAATAAATCATAGAAATCATAAGACATAAAGGTCACTTGAGGCATTCATAACATTCTTACGTAGGGAGTAACCCACTTGGTTACGTTTGGAATACCCATCACCGTATATTCCCTAAAATCTCTTCGGAGAAACCTTAACGTTTCACTCCTTCGCGTTACCCAATGCATTGGAGAGCTATAACGGGCTCACCCGCCCTTAGTTTATCACGGAACCACCCGTCTTCATAATAATGCCCAAGAACCATAACATAATCATATCACATAAAATATGCATAAAGGAAACATAACATTTCCACATTTCAATCACGAGATATCAATAAAACACATTGATATAATAAAAACATTATGAAAACCATTTTCAATACCAAAGTAAAACATGGTATTTATTTTTCTTTTAAAAAGAAGGTATGGCTTGTAGAGGAAGCCGAAACTCAAATAACGGTCACGACGGCAGAGAAGTCGTTGTCGCCGCATACATAAGACAAAAACATTCCCTTTTGTCGTTTAGTAAACGCTTCGTATAAAAAAGATTCCTTTTGAATAAACATAAAAGTCAAAGGGGTTTATACACCGTATAAAAAAAGTTGTGTATAAAATAAAATATGCCTCAATGAAAGGAGATTGAGACGAAGTCCCATACCTCGTATTCGACTTGACCCGACCGTTCTTTAATCTCCTGAATAATAAACTTGAGTTAATCTCTACTTGCTTATGAATCTTTTTCAAGTTCATTATTCCTTTTATACCATGTTATGAACACCAGGTAATCAGTTAAGTTAATAATGTTCATTTTGTCGGTATTTGGTTCTTAAGTCAAAAATAGACTTCTTACACTTACATGTTGTTAATTTGGTCAAAGGTTCATTATATCCAGAATGGTATTCCTGATGTAGATATCATATATGTCATATATATCCAGTACATACATGCATTTATAATATTACATAATTTAGAGGTAAGAAATGAAATGCACCGTTCATGGAGACGGTAAGCCGTACGTACGCATGAACGCTACTTCTATTTCTATTTCATATTTTCTGGAATGGAATCATAATGATATAATAGTATATTATAATTCCAGTATAATAACATATATAATATCATTAACTTTGTCCTTTACACATCCCACATATGGTATTAATGAATCAAATCACTTTTAGGGGGCGGTAGTCCGCACTTCCTAAAATAAAAATATCATGTTTACCCATAATGGAAACCATAAAGGTATGCCCAAAATGAAAAAAACAGAAGCTTAAGGAAAACATAAACATATTATATATCATATATAAAAATAGTGACATCATAATGTCCACCTTTGATGGTGTTAAATGAGTATTGAACAATCATCGTTTCGGGAGGCAGAATTTCACCATCCACGGAACCCATATGTTCTTTAACCATTTTATGTAGTTGTGTGAGAGTGTAGCTCAAATAAATCATATAACAACATCCTAGTATATTGAAGATACTGGTGTTGTTACAAAAAAGGTAAATAAAAAGAGTTTAGGGGGTTGGAGAAGCAAAATAAAACAAATGAACATGAGAGAACGAATTACCTTAAAAAGCGTAACTCCTATTGATTTGAGACTAAAGGCTTCCTTTGAAAGGGTTCTGCCCAAAGGGAATCCTCTAGGATTAGGAGAGGTATGTGGAGAGAGTAATTGGGCAGGGGTTGGCCGAGCCAAAGGCTTGAAAAGTGTGTGAAATGAGGTAGAGGTGGGGGCCTTTTATAAGAGGAGAGGAGGGGCACTTTTGGAAAGTAAAGAAACATTACTTTATATGAAAATGTGTTTCGGTTTTAAAAGGTCCCACATTGATATAATTCGTGGATAAGGTGATAAGGGTTCGAAATCCACTCTTCCAATTGGTTTTGTCCATGTGTAGGTTTTAGATTTTTCATTATCATTCCATTTTATTTAAATCGTCAAATAATGATGTCATCGCTGCACCATTATTATGTCATAAATAATTTAATTCATTTAATGTATAAAAATTATAAACAAAATACTCTGATATAGGAAATCTTTTTAGCTTTCCAATGACTATTTATAATCAAAATTTGGACTTGTATAACCCCACTTAAAAATTGTTTTCGTAAAACCTATTATGTTTGTGTCATTCTCACTTTAACATTAAATAAAAAGTAATTTATGTCATTTCCCAACAAAAGTGGATCCATGGGGTCCCCAAGTTGACCCATGGAATGTCATGTTCGGCCATGACACAACAAATGAGGTTGGGACATGTTTCTAGGTCATTTCATTTTATTAAAGTATTATTTATACCTTAAACTACCCTAATTACCACTAATCGTGATTAAGAACTTAATAAGTTACTATTCACCAAAAAATTATTATAATCTCATTGAACCACATTTTACATACTAATTACAACCATGTATTTTGGATTTTAAAAATTAAATACACATTAGTGGTAAATTTTCATTTAACTGAAAAATCAGTTTGCTTGATTATCACTTAGTGGTTTCACTATTCAGCAAAAATTGGAGTTTTTCAGAAAATTACCAAAAATTCACCCTAAGCTATATTTGATATTCTGAATTCAAAAATGAAGTCTATTTTACAAAATTCAAATAATATATGTCACATTAATTAATTTAATAATTAATTCCCGCTGTCATGACAAATAGCGTGTTTTTGTGAAACAATAAGTATCAAAAGATTGACACCAGTTTAAGTCCAATTTCAAAGTGAAATTGATTCCAATGACCACCATTGGATTAACTGGTAAAAATATTTTCTAATTTCACTTTAAAACCAATTAAAATAATAATCTAATCATATAAATAATTTAGATTAAAAAGTGGTTTTGAATTAAAATACAACATTTTACACTATTCATAAAAAAATGAACTTTATCAGAAAGGTACCAAAAATTTACACAAAGTAAATTTTGATGTCCCGATTCTAAAGAAGAGTTATATTTCGTCCAAAATAAAGTATAAGAGTGATCAAAACTATATTTAATGATGGTTCACCATTAAAAGGTGATAAGTGAACCTTTAGTGAAAATTAGAGTATATATACCCGTAAAATTGAACTCTTTCGGTATTTTAAGCCTTTATCTTTTATTGGGTAAATGTATAAACATTTAAAAACATATATAATCATATTTTAGTTATTTCTATCCATTCCCACCATTACAATGGCTGCTTGTTAACTAACATTTAAAATAATATTATTTTATTACTTGTGTGCAACGTAAGTTTTCAAAGAAACTCATCGTTGCGTATCGGGTACGCTATCGAACATAGCAACCCCTTTAAAATAAAATTAATATTTAATTTTTAAATATTAATTAATATGAAAATTCTTTATTCTTTATTTACCTGGGATGTTACATCCTTCCCCCCTTTTGGGAATTGCGTCCTCGCAATTTTTTTCACTTATCAAAATAAGTGGGGGTATTTATCCCTCATAGCATTTTCAGATTCCCACGTTGCCTCTTAAATCACATGGGTTTTCCACAAAACCTTTACCTGATGAATCACCTTATTCCGTAACACTTTCTCCCTGTGGTCAAGAATCTGGACCAGTTGTTCCTCATAAGATAGGTTCTCTTCCAGCTGAACTACCTCTGGTCTCAAAACATGAGATGGATCTGGCATATACTTTCTCAACATCGAAACGTGAAAAACATTGTGTACCTGAGATAAACTCAGAGGTAAAGCAACTCGGTATACAACTGATCCAACTCTGTCCAGAATTTCGTATGGTACAATGAAACTTGGACTCAACTTTCCTTTCTTACCAAATCTCATCACACTTTTCCAAGGAGAAACCTTGAGAAAAACATGATCACCTACCTCAAAAGATAGATCCTTCCTCCGGTTATCCGCATAACTCTTCTGCCTGCTCTGAGCTGTTCTCATGTGTTTCTGGATCAGCTGAACTTTTTCTGCCATCTCTTCTACCAATTCTGGTCCCATCAACTTCCTTTCACCCACTTCATCCCAGAAAGCTAGAGTTCGACACCGCTTCCCATATAATTCCTGAAATGGTGCCATCTGTATACTGGAATGAAAACTGTTATTATATGAAAATTCAACCAAAGAAAGATGTTGGTCCCAACATCCCTGATAATCCATAGAACAAGCTCGTAGCATATCCTCCAATGTCTGAATTGTTCGTTCTGACTGCCCATCTGATTGAGGATGAAAAGCTGTACTAAAATTTAATTCAGTACCCAACGACTTCTGAAGGCCTTTCCAAAAGTTAGAAGTAAACCTAGGATCACGATCCGATACAATTGAGAGAGGAACTCCATGTAACCTGACTATCTCTTTAAGATACAAACGGGAAAGTTGATCAAGAGAGAAAGTATCTCGTATAGCAAGGAAATGAGCAGATTTGGTCAAGCGATCAACAATAACCCAGATTGCATTATTACCTCGAGATGTCCTTGGTAATCCCACAACAAAGTCCATAGATATGTTTTCCCATTTCCACTCTGGCACTGGTAAAGGCTGAAGCATCCCTTTCGGTAACTGCTGATCTGCTTTAACCTGTTGACATGTCAAACACTTCATAGTAAAATCAGCAATGTCTCTTTTCATTCCATCCCACCAGTAATACTCCCGCAGACCTCTGTACATCTTAGTACTGCCAGGATGAAAAAACAACTCATTCTTCAACTGTGAATCACAAGGCACACATAACCTCTTCACAAACCTCAAAACACAAACACAAACTTATCCAAGAACTCATGGAAAATTTTATTCATAAGGTCCATGAATACAGCAGGTGCATTGGTTAACCCAAAAGGCATAACTAAAAATTTATAATGGCCATATCTAGTACGGAACACAGTCTTCGGAACGTCTTCTTCTTTTACTTTCAACTGATGGTACCCCGACCTCATGTCAATCTTCGAAAAATACTGAGCTCCTTGGAGCTGATACCACTTCATTCGATGGCCCAACATCTACTGAAGTTGTTGAAATGGATTTCACCACCCCTTTTTGCTTGTAGTCTGGCTGTATTCCCCAAGTTGAGTTCTTCTTTGGACACTCGTTTTCATAATGACCCATTTCATTACACTTAAAACATCTTACCGTTGGCTTTTCATTTCCTGCTTGATCATCTTCCTTACAGTTACGAGCAATATGACCAGACTTACCACACCGAAAGCACTTACCAGACTTGGATAAACATTCTCCAGGATGCATTTTACCAAACTTCTCACAGGTTGGATATTTGGTTTTCTTACCTCCTTGCTTCTTTGATGAATTATTCCCCTTTTCCTGCCAACTAGACCTCTTATTCTATTGTTTGTCATAGAACACCTGATCATCGGCAAACTCCATTTCTACCTTCTCCGCACATCGAACAAGTTTTTTATAACTTTTGAATTCACGAGAAGCTAAATCCCTTCGATACTTTGGCTTTAACCCTGAGTAAAAAAGGTTTATTTTACTATCAAGATCTCGTATGAATTTTGGAGCATACCTTGCCAATCGAGTGAACTTTTCTTCATAAGAAGCCACTGAATCATCCTCCTGCCTCAATTCTAGGAACTGTTTTTCCATCCTAAGACGAACCACCTTAGGAAAATATTTCTCAAGAAACATACCTTTGAATTCGTCCCAGTGAAGATCCTCAATCTCATCACTATCCCTTATATTTTTCACCATCGACCACCACTGATCAGCTTCACCTTCAAAACGGTAAACAGCAAGACTAACCTTTTGATGTTCTGAACACCCCATGACATCAAAAATCTTCTCCAGTGCTTTAATCCACCCTTCAGCTTGTACAGGGTCAGATGATCCTCTGAATGATGGGGGATGTTGCCTCATGAAATGTTCCACCAATGACATGTTCCTCTGCGGTTGATCTGGCTGATCTCGTGCATGGATACCACCACCATTTATAGCCTGAGTCAACTGTGCCATCACTGTAACAAACTGTTCAGTTCCGATTCCGACCATCTCAGGTTGCTGATTTGGAAGGTTATCTTTCTCCTGATGTCGTCCCAATATAGGTGCTTTGTTTCCTCTCCGGAAAACCATTCTGAACACAGAAATATCTTAGGCGAAGCAACATGGTAATCCGTAAATGCTATATCATTTCAATCATATTATAATTTAACACTTTTCTAACTCCTAAATTTGTCTAAACCGTCCTCTGATACCAACTATAAGGCCCCAGCCTTAAACCATACTTAATCTTGAGTTATTACAAGATTACACGTTGAGGATCTTTTCAGGTTTAGAGTTTTAGAGAATTAGATCATAAAACTTGCATTACATTCCACATATAAACAAAGTGGTTACATAAAGATAGTATTCTTCATTCCCATCAATGGAAACACATTTAAAATAAAACATGGATTATTTCTTGACACATCCTTGACTCTATCATCTTATCATGTACCTTTCCCTTGACCTGTGAAAAACATTTCAAAAACTTGGGATGAGCATAAAAACTCAGTATGGGTTATAAAAAAACATGGAAAGGAAACATGAGTTCATATATACATAAGAATGAAATCATACTTTACCCATAAAACATAGGCACTTTAACATACCTCATAAAATCATGAATAAATCATAGAAATCATAAGACATAATGGTCACTTGAGGCATTCATAACATTCTTACGTAGGGAGTAACCCTCTTGGTTACATTTGGAATGCCCATCACAGTATATTCCCTAAAATCTCTTCGGAGAAACCTTAACATTTCACTCCTTCGCGTTACCCAATGCATTGGAGAGCTATAACGGGCTCACCCGCCCTTAGTTTATCACGGAACCACTCGTCTTCATAATAATTCCCAAGAACCATAACATAATCATATCACATAAAACATGCATAAAAGAAACATAACATTTCCACATTTCAATCACGAGATATCAATAAAACACATTGATATAATAAAAACATTATGAAAACCATTTTCAATACCAAAGTAAAACATGGTATTTATTTTTCTTTTAAAAAAAAGGTATGGCTTGTAGAGGAAGCCGAAACTCAAATAACGGTCACAACGTCGGAGAAGTCGTTGTCGCCGCATCCGTAAGACAAAAAAAATTCCCTTTTGTCATTTAGTAAACGCTTCGTATAAAATGATTCCTTTTGAATAAACGTAAAAGTCAAAGGGGTTTATACACCGTATAAAAGAATGTTGTGTATAAAATAAAATATGCCTCAATGAAAGGAGATTGAGACGAAGTCCCATACCTCGTATCCGACTTGACCCGACCGTTCTTTAATCTCCTGAATAATAAACTTGAGTTAAGCTGTACTTTCTTATGAATCTTTTTCAAGTTCATTATTCCTTTTATACCATGTTATGAACACCATGTAATCAGTTATGTTAATAATGTTCATTTTGTCGGTATTTGGTTCTTAAGTCAAAAATAGTCTTCTTACACTTACATGTTGTTAATTTGGTCAAAGGTTCATTATATCCAGAATGGTATTCATGATGTAGATATCATATATGTCATATATATCCAGTACATACATGCATTTATAATATTACATAATTTAGAGGTAAGAAATGAAATGCACCGTTCATGGAGACGGTAAGCCGTACGTACGCATAAACGCTACTTCCATTTCTATTTGATATTTTCTGGAATGGAATCATAATGATATAAGATTATATTATAATTCCAGTATAATAAAATATATAATATCATTAACTTTATCCTTTACACATCCCACATATGGTATTAACGAATCAAATCACTTTTAGGGGGCGGTAGTCCGCACTTCCTAAAATGAAGATATCGTGTTTACCCATAATGGAAACAATAAAGGTATGCCCAAAATGAAAAAAACAGAAGATTAAGGAAAACATAAACATATTATATATCATATATAAAAATAGTGACATCATAATGGCCACCTTTGAAGGTGTTAAATGAGTGTTGAACAATCATCGTTTCGGGAGGCAGAATTTCGCCATCCACGGAAACCGTATGTTCTTTAACCATTTGATGTAGTTGTGTGACAGTGTAGCTCAAATAAATCATATAACAAAATCCTAGTATATTTAAGATACTGGTTTTGTTACAAAAGAAGTAAATAAAAAGAGTTTAGGGGGTTGGAGAAGAAAAATAAAACAAATGAACATGAGAGAACGAATTACCTTAAAAAGTGTAACTCCTTTTGATTTGATCCTAAAGGCTTCCTTTGAAAGGATTATTCCCAAAGGGAATCCTCTAGGATGAGGAGAGGGATGTGGAGAGAGTAATTGGGCAGGGGTTGGCCGAGCCAAAGGCTTGAAGAGTGTGTGAAATGAGGTAGAGGTGGGGGCCTTTTATAAGAGGAGAGGAGGGGCACTTTTGGAAAGTAAAGAAACATTACTTTATTTGAAAATGTGTTTCGGTTTTAAAAGGTCCCAAATTGATATAATTCGTGTATAAGGTGATAAGGGTTCTAAATCCACTCTTCCAATTGGTTTTGGCCATGTGTAGGTTTTATATTTTGCATTATCATTCCATTTTATTTAAATCGTCAAATAATGATGTCATCACTGCATCATTATTATGTCATAAATAATTTAATTTATTTAATGTCTAAAAATTATAAAAAAAATACTATGATATAAGAAATATTTTTATCTTTCCAATGACCATTTATAATCAAAATTTTGACTTGTATAACCCTACTTAAAAATTGTTTTCGTAAAACATATTATGTTTGTGTCATTTTCACTTTAACATTAAATAAAAAGTAATTTATGTCATTTCCCAACAAAAGTGGATCCATGGGGTCCCCAAGTTGACCCATGGAATGTAATGGTCGGCCATGACACAACCAATGAGGTTGGGACATGTGTCTAGGTCATTTCATTTTATTAATGTATTATTTATACCTTAAACTACCCTAATTACCACTAACCGTGATTAAGAACTTAATAAGTTACTATTCACCAAAAAATTATTATAATCTCATTGAACCATATTTTACATACTAATGACAACCATGTATGTCTGATTTTCAAAATTCAATACACATTAGTAGTAAACGTTCATTTAACTGAAAAATCAGTTTGCTTGATTATCACTTAGTGGTTTCACTATTCATCAAAAATTGGAGTTTTTCAGAAAATTAACAAAAATTCACCCTAAGCTATATTTGATATTCTGAATTCAAAAATTAAGTCTATTTTACAAAATTAAAATAATATATGCCACATTAATTAATTTAATAATTAATTCCCGCTGTCATGACAAATAGCGTGTTTTTGTGAAACAATAAGTATCAAAAGATTGACAACAGTTTAAGTCCAATTTCAAATTGAAATTGATTCCAATGACCGCCATTGGATTAACTGGTAAAAATATTTTCTAATTTCACTTTAAAACCAATTAAAATAATAATCTAATAATATAAATAATTTAGATTAAAAATAGGTTTTGAATTAAAATACAACATTTTACACTATTCATAAAAAAAATGAACTTTATCAGAAAGGTACCAAAAATTTACACAAAGTAAATTTTGATGTCCCGATTCTAAAGAAGAGTTATATTTCGTCCAAAATAAAGTATAAGAGTGATCAAAACTATATTTAATGACAGTTCACCATTAAAAGGTGATAAGTGAACCTTTAGTGAAAATTAGAGTATATATACCCGTAAAATTGAACTCTTTCCGTATTTTAAGACTTTATCTTTTATTGGGTAAATGTATAAACATTTAAAAACATATATAATCATATTTTAGTTATTTCTATCCATTTCCTCCAGTATAATGGCTACTTGTTAACTAACATTTAAAATAATATTATTTTATTACTTGTGTGCAACGTAAGTTTTCAAAGAAACTCATCGTTGCGTATCGGGTACGCTATCGAACATAGCAACCCCTTTAAAATAAAATTAATATTTAATTTTTAAATATTAATTAATATGAAAATTCTTTATTCTTTATTTACCTGGGATGTTACAGAGACCCTGTGTACCTAGATATCTACTAGATGTTCTAAAATGGTTTTTTTGAAGAGGGGGATAATATCATCATATTTAGAGGATGAATGATGGTTCTAGTGATGTTTCATGAGTAGGTTCTAGGGGATTTTCCTACATCATTTTTTATAGAAAATCCAAGTGTGGTGATGATATACCAGAACCTTCTGAATCAGTTCTAGTGGCCAGAGATGGAGAAGATTGTAGAAGAGTTTGTCTCTCAATGCCTCACTTGTTAATTTGTGCAGGGTAAGAACCATATTTATATGGGTTTAGATCAACCCCTTGATGTTCCTAGGAAGAAGTGAGAAGGTGTATCTAAGGACTTCAAGACAGGGATTCCACAGTAATTTAGATCACAATATACTATATGGGTGATTTTAGTATGAGACACCATTTTAGTCCACTACATAGCTATCTGATAGAAGATTTTACAAGAGATATTTTCATTCCATTTCATGTACGATAAATAATATCATCACAAATTTGCCTATAAAATAATTTCAATCCTTTATTCTCTCCTCACGTGTAATGGTCTAGGCTTCTATGGTCCATTACATTATGATGTTCCTCTGATTGGGGCGTTTTGGGAGACTACATTGGCTCATTTCAAGAGTTTTCAAAATTTCATGTTTTTATATCATTGAGTCACATCAGTAGCTCAGTGTTGGTAGGTTGGCATTGGTAGATAAACATCGGTGACTCAGGGAGTCATTAGGTCGAGGAATTGGTTGGTCAGGTGCTAGTAGGACGAGGAATTGGAAGTTCAGGATTCAATAGGCTAATGCATTGGTGAGTCAGGGGGGGGTCAGTTTGTCAAGAATCAGTGAGTCACGTCTGTGAATCATTATTGGTGAGTTGCGTCAATAGCTCAACATCAGTTTCTCATTCTAAAGTGACTTAGGTGTCGATGAATCACATCGATTACTCTCCAATTGATGAGTCATTTCCAATTTTCACAGTATTTCGTGTTTCATACCTTTGACATTTCCCTTGACGTTAAATGAGTTAAATTTCATATTTAATGATTTTTTGGGACATTTCAATCTTTATTTATCTAATAAAAACCTGATGCTTCCTTTTACACATAAACCACATGGAATTGATCGTGATGTAACTTTAATGGCCATTGAAACAATTTCTCCTTTATATTTAGGATCTAGAAATTCTAAATAAGGAATCCTGTCATACTTTTAACCCTTCCATTTTCTCTTGGTGCACCAAGAGCCTTTATTCCCTGAAGATCAGCAACCTATGTTGTTGCAGTCTATTTGGATTTCCCCCGGAGACAATCCTACTGCTCACACATCCCACTGTTTTTGTGCAAGGAGGAATTATGAATCATATATTGTTCCTTGTACGTATCCATTCATCTCTCTTTTCGTTTTGTATCATGTGGATTGGGTGTACTGATATTTTCCTATGGTTATGTTTGAATCCAATTTAATTAAGATATCAAGAAGTAGCAAATGAGGTACTGGGAAGTGGATGACAATGACCACTTTGTTTTATATGTTATCCTTAATACATGTTTTGAATTACATGGTTTTTATTATTATGAAAATCATGTTCATTTGTGGTCTCTATTTGTGCACCTATATGAATTGTGGATCACTATTGTAAAAATAAGAATCTAGTTAATCACATATATCTGGTTAAATAAATTCATACACTATAATCAAATTTGTTATGTGACAACCCTTGTTTTTTCAGGTAGAATAAAAGAATGAGTGTTTCTAAATCTGAATAAACCTTTCTTTGTTGGTGTGGTTGTGTGCTGTATATAGATCCATTCAACCTTGTATATTTAACGTTCATGTGCTGATATGCATGGGAGTGTGGTTGTGAGTATGGGGTGGTACAGGTGGTTTATTGGTATCTCAGAATGAGGGATTGGTTGATTTTGGAATGAATGAAATTTTTATGTAGTGGGAATGCATCTGGGTAGTGGTTGGGCAATGGGGGTGTAGAATGGCGATGTGTCATGTTAATGAAAATGGGTTTGATGGGTGTGTTGTTGTTGTACAGTGGGAATAATGAGTGTGGTAGTAATGAGGTATGTTGGGGGTTTTACTTCTTGAGAATAAGGATGTGGCAATATGATTTTGATGAAGGATAGTGTTACCTTTAGTGGGCCTTCAATTTAGAGTTTCCATAGGCCATTATTTTATGAATGTGTGTTTGAATTGATTGTTTTACCATGGACCTTATTTCCATATTTGTTTTTGTCAGTATATGGAATGTTTTATTTGCATTATGAAATTTTTAATGATTGGTAGTTTTCTCTGTCGGGATGGAATAAAAAAATAAATTAACTGATAATGAAGAATGAAAATTTGTTAAATGAATTTGGTGGGGTTATTTTTCTAATTGATTCTTGTAGTGAATCGGTGTTCATTTATCAAATTGGGTAATTTTCATCGTTTGATTTTATGAGTTTATTATAGGGTTGGCTGTAAGGGATTGTTTGGGATGGTTGTTTATTTTTTAAAACCCATATGTTGGGATGGGTATTTGGTTTATATATATAAACTTGTAGTTATTTGTGATTTTTATATGCACCACACCCATGTTGAGCACAACATGACAAAAACCCCCATTCTTATAGGAGAGGGTGTCCTTTCCCAACATCCTAGTGGGAGGATGGATTGCCGGTTATTGGATCTTCTATTCTTCCTATTATAGGAATCAATGCCCTAGACTCTACAGGAAGATTCTGGTGTGTTTGTGAGGCCCCATTGTGTGTGGGTGAGGTGTTCTTCCTAGGTGTCTTCGAGATTTTTTGTAGTTATTCCAAGGTTTATTAGGAATGGGGTTGTGTTTTGTGGCCGAGGTTCTTTTGGGTGAGATGTGGTGTGGTATGTGGACTAGGAGTGTGTAGGTAGGTTGTGCTAGTGGGGTTTGCGGAATAGCGTGGTAGCATTAGGACATTCACCATTTAGGATGATCAGTTAACCAGTGAAAAGTGGTGCGGGGTACCCAAATATCAATGGGCATACTAAATTAATTTGATTACCTTTTATTATTTGGTGAGAAGACCTTGGTGAGATTTGGGTTTATTTTATACCTTGTTAGTTTCATTTGAGTTTCTAGTGTTTTCTCACAGTGGAATTAGTATGCTTCTCCCACTTGTGCATATGTGAATTTGATTTCTCCATACTGAGTATACTAGTATTCTCACCCTACGTATATAAATTTTTTTTAGGTTTCTTTGATTATTTTTTAGACCATGATAGATGTTACTTGATCAGAAATTGGGGACAGATTCTATGTCGCTTCATATTGTTAATTTGAGATTTACTTTGATGTGTTATTTTTATTTCTAGTAGTTTTACTTTAAACATGAAAGGGTATGGATTTTAGTTTACATATATAATATTATTGGTGTTTTTTGTGGTGGATACGTCTTTTCTCTTGATATTAGTTACTATAAGAAGGGTAATTCCTCCCATTTTTGGGATATTTATGCACCCTTGGTTGTAGTGGCCACCCCAGGGCCTATTGGAGGTAGAACACGAGGGTCATTATACCTCCTTCACTTTGACGAAGGATTGTCTCAACAAATTTTTGTCCCTTCCCTTAACATGAAGAAGGAAAGTCATGATAGAATGGTATCAGAGGCTTATGGTTGAGAGATATGGTGGAGGTTATAGTTAGGCACATTGAGGATTTCATGGGTTGGTAGGGAAACATTGTTAAGCAATCTTGGTGCAAGATGTAGGCTATAGAAGACATTTTAGGACATGGGATTTTAGGTCTCCCCATGATCCAATACAAGACTCTAAAAATTATGAACGACTAAGTGGGTCTACACTAATTGTGAGGTAGAGACCCTAGGAATGGTACATGCATCATGATTAATTGGGTTCTATTTTATTTTTTGAATTCTGAAGAAATTAATATAAAAAATGAGTTTAAATGAATCAAAAATAAATTCCATATTATGTACGCCAATGAGTTCCCAGTTATCCTTTAATATATGGATCTTGGATTTCACTCACTTGTGGTATGAGCAGTGGATATTTAGTAGGATAACTCGACTGATCGGCAGAGGGTTGATCTAGAAGTTGAGGAAAACCAATCGAAGAAGACCCTTCATGATTTATAATAATAGACTCTGTGTAAGTATGAGGGAAGTGTGTAAAACATGGAGATGGATGGTTGGATAAAGGATCTCGTTAGAAAATTAATCATGATCCAGTCTTCGATAAAGTATTGGGCTCCCTTGGCAGTGAACCAGATGCAAGGATCTGTGTGCCAGTTGTGGATGATTTACCTTAGGGAGAAGAAGGATACTGATGTATCATGGGATGGAATAGAGAAAGAGTTATTAATGGAGTTCCTCTCTTCGACGATGAAGGATAAGAAGTGATATGATCTAATCTCCATCCAACAAGAGAGTATGTCGTTACGGGGGTTGGGGATCATGTTCAAGGATCTCTTTCACTTTGCTCTAGTTCTATTTCATGATGAGGAGTCTCTAGAAAGATGTCTAGAGGAGGCACTCATTCATTTTTTTCCAGTATGCGGTTACTTCCTTCACCCTACCAACATAAATAGTGGTACATCAGAATGATGTGGTTGTTGAAAGGATTCACTTTCAAGGAGGATTAACCAGAGAGGTGATCCCGTAGTGTTATTCAAAGGGAAAGGCAAACAGTAGTTGGTCTCCAGTATCCATAACATCCTGGTTTCGGCCGTTGGGGATCGAACCCTAGTAGTTATAGTTCCAACCTTTGGGTACTCATCCTTTCCTCGTAGGCTTGGGACTAAGTTGTTTCTCTTGTTCATCCCATGGGAACCATCAGAGTCCATTACCAGTTCGAGCTCAGTATGTTGGGGGTGTGCATGCCATACACCTACCTCAACAATAGTTTCCATCCTGGCGGTTTCAGTAGCAGGGACAGCAGGACCCTACTCCACCAAGGGGAGATAGATAATGTAGGGTATGGCTTCAGGGCATTCCATAGGGACCTCGACCCAGTCATGGTTTTTTTGGATACCTACATTAGAGAGGTAGAGGATTTGGTGGTGGTCAGTTTCACATGCCAGATGAAGCTATTCCAGCAGGGCTGAAGATCATTCTATGTATGATCAGTTTGATCAGTACTCTTGGTTGTGCCATGTTTGATTTAGGAGTTTCACACTCTCTTGTTTTACTCAGTCAAACCCATGATCTATGAATAGACATAGAGATTGTTTATGTTCCCCTAGTGTTTATTACCACAACAGGATGTCATGATAGCTTGTTTGGTGTTATCTGGGGATGTATACAGATGTTTGGGATGCATCAGTATTGAAGGGATATCTTTTTGCCACATATGAATCCATACAGTGTTATCATAAGAATTTAATAGTTTTACTCTTTTTGTGCTATTATTGACTACTTCTGGAGAAGAGTCATATTTTCAGACGTGAGAGGCCAACATGTAGCATTCATTGGCCTGTGGAGTTGCCTGATTGGCAGTCGTCATGTGGACCCTTTCCCTTAGTTGTTGGCCAAGCAGGCAGTGGAATCAGTTGATGCTAGGATGGGGGAGGATTTTAATGTTTAAGGTAATTATAGTATTTATTCTATTTGGAGGTTTTTACACCACCCCCTTGAAGTTACATTGAGTTCATGATAGACTTACAACCCTATTCTTGTCTGATTTCAAGGGATCCTTATTTGATGGTTCCTTCTGATATGTGAACACTTTAGATTAGGATTGATGATCTGATGAAGAAGTGATTTATCTAGATCAGTGTATCGTCATGGGGTTCTTTACTCTCGTTAGTGAGGAGAAAAGATGGTAGTATGAGGTTGTTTATAGACTACCTAAGGTTAAATAAGTTAAAAATAAAAAATCGTTACCCTATACCGAGGATAGACAATATTTTCAACAACCAGAGGGGTTCATGTTGGTTTTCTATGATCGATTTTCAGTATAGGTATAATAATTTGAGGGTGAAAGAGGGTGACATCATGATGAATTATTTCAGGTGAAGGTATGGTAACTTCGAGTTCGTCGTATGTTGTTCGGTGTTATGAATGCACCAGCCATGTTCTTTGAACTTATGAATTCCATACATTAGGAGTTATGGGACTAGTTCATCATCACACTCATTAATGAAATCCTAATATACTTAATGTCCTAGGAAGAGTATATCGAGCATATCAGATCTATCCTAGCAGTCCTTTGACACCATGAGCTCTATGGAAATCTATCCAAGTGCGTGTTATGGACACAAGAGGTCCACTTATGTGGACATGTGTTGTCTCAGTAGGGTGTAGTAGAGGATCTATCGATGGATGAGGTAGGATTTTATTTTCTAGCACCCATGAATGAGGATGAGGTTTTCTGTTTTATCGGTATGGAAGGCTATTATTAGAGGTTTGTACTTGATTTTCCTCATGCAGTAGCTCTATTGATGACTCTGACCAGAAAAAGACATGATTTTGTGTGGAGCGATCAGTGTCAAGCATTGTTCAACTATCTAATGGGGAAGTTAATAACTTCTATAGTCTTCATGTTTCCTGCAGAAGGGGTGATGATCGAGGTGTTTTTTGAAGCTTCACATATAGGGTTGGGATGTGACCTGACGCAAGAATAGAGAGTGATCTCTTATAGGTCTAGGAATTTACTTCCCCGTGAACTTAACTATTCTACCAATGAACTGGAGATAATAATGGTCATGTTTTTGCTAAATTTTTTGTTAGAGTACCTCATTGTGGAGCACATTATGGTCTTTACAGATCACAAGAGCATCAGGTATATTCTTTCCTAGTGAGATATGATCTTGTAATAGTGGAGGTGGATGGATTGACTATATTATTTTGATTTTCAGATCTGCTACAACTCATGAAAGGGGAATGTTGTAGCCGATGCTTTGATAAGGTAGTCACATAAGGAAGGGGTTCCAGAATAAGCAGATTCTTTTTGAGAAATGAAGGATTTGGATGCCTTTCACTTAGATATAAGAATTAATGGTGGCATGTGCTTTCTATTTAAGATTATGGAGTAGCTATTTATGAGGTAGCAGGTCAAGGATTCCTAGTGGGGGGGCTCAGAGGCAGAGGTAATGCATGATCTCAATGACCATGGTGATGCTCTGATGGGATGGATGGAGTATGGTATGAATCAGATGTTATTCTATAGGAAGCTATTTTTCTTGTGGTGATGTGCAGGGGAGTGTTTTGTGATCATCATAGCTCACCCCTAATGGTACTCCCAAGTGTTTCCAAGATGTACCAGGACCTTGAGGGAACATTTTTGGTGTCTCACGATGTAGCGGGCAACTGTAAAGTTTGTGGAAAAGTTCATGGTGGTCCAAAAAGTGATGTCTGAGCATTATGTACCCAGTTTCATGTTATAGCCCTTAGATATACCTACGTGGATGTGGGTTGAAATCTTAATGAATTTCATCATTATGTTATGTAGGGCCTAGGGAGGCTATGATACAATCATGGTAGTAGTGAATCATTTGACGAAATCGACTCACTTCTTAGAAATCAAGGAGTAGAGCGTAGTAGATGCATTAACGCAGAGGTATGTGGATGAGGTAGTGCGGCTGCATGGAGTTCCAAGATCCATTATAAAATATCACCATACATGTTTTATATCATAATTCTAGAGAATATTGTTGTATGCTTTTGGCACTCAGTTTCACCTCAACAATTATTTTCACCCTCAGACATATGGGTAGATAAAATAGTCAATCCAGGCATTAGAGGACATGCTGCAAGCATGAATCATAGACCATGGTGCATCTTGGGTTTAACATTTTCTCTTGGTAGAGTTTTCTTACAATAATAGTTGTCACTCTACAATTATCATGGATCTTTTTGATGCTTTATATGGAAGATAATTTCATTCAACCTTGTTCAAGATAGAAGTTTAGGAGGCATCTGTTCTTTGTCCAGATGTGGCAAATAGTATTACCGATAAGGTGATGCTTGTCTATGATAGGATGAATACAACACATGACCAATAGAAGACATATGTTGATCGCATGATAACTACCTTGGAGTTCAACGTCGGGGAACACATGTTCTTGAAGTTTTCCTCTCTACTTGTCTAGTATAGGATTAGTAGAGGGATTACGCTTTCTCCTAGGTTCATCGAACACTTTGAGGTGTTGGGATTAGTTGGAGAGGTGGAATACCAGTTGTCATTTCCACTAGAGTTGAGAAGGATCCATAATGCCTTTCATGTCTCCTAGCTTCGTCAATATCTCCACGATGACTTCCATGTCATTGATTTGGGAGAGTTGGATATTGAGGATGACAAAACATTCAAATAGTGGTCAGTAGATATTCAAGATCATCAGGCGAAGGTTCTTCATAGATATACCATTACATTGGTTCGTGTGTTATGAATGCATGATTTCCTAGATGAGAGTACATAGGAGAGAGAGATGAAAATGTATTACCTATACGAGGAGTAGTTTTATGTTTTTCATATGTGTTTTTATTTGTGATGTAGTTCATGAACCATGTTTTTTGTAAGATGGGTTTCTTCCATATTCCATAGTGTATAATGAAGTCCAGACATGTAAAATATTGGATACCAAATTCCTAATTGAGACGTATTAATGCAGATGCGATTAAACCCATGTGGGAGGGTCAGTGCCACCCAAAGTAGATAATATCTTGACTTAGAAGAAGGAATTACCTGATTCATGTGTTTGGGTAGTATGGATTTTTGTGTTTATGTAGGTTTTCGGTATATCGCACTCAAGGTTTCGGAATACTTTGAGTTCGGCCGGTTTGGTTCGTACACGAGACCAACCGGGCCCTCGGAGCGGAAAAGCTCATATCTTGAGCAACGGACGTCCGATTGACGTACCGTTAGCTTTGTTGAATTTATCTAAGTGAGACGGATCTTTTGGCATACTCCGCCCGAGGTTTGGACGCAGGTGGAGTGCGGTCGGGTTGGTTTTTCCTTAAAAACCAACTGGGCCCCTGGGACGAAAATGCCAATAACTCTCAGACCGGGCGTCCGATTGACGCGCCGTCTGCGACGTTGAGTTCCTATTGAAGATATGGAACTTTTGGATACATCAACTTCGGACTTCGTGACAGTTGATGTATCAGCCTCTCGGCTCGTGGAGCGGACCCTCCCGAACGAGCTTGCTGTGTGCGGGAACCCTAGGCTGGCTGCGACTGCTACTTCGACAGCGACGACCGTGCAGAGATCCTCTGTGGACTCCGACGACGACTGTGTAGAGATCCTCTGTGGACTCCGACGACGACTGTGCAGAGATCCTCCATGGACTTCGACGACGACCGTGCAGAGATCCTCCGTGGACTGCGGCGACGACCGTGCAGAGATCCTCCGTGGACTACGGCGACGACTGTGCAGAGATCCTCAGTGGACTGCGACGACTACTGCACTCAGCGATCCTACGTGGATCAGTACTACAGGTCCTGCGTGGGCCCGGTCCTGTGTGGGCCCGATCCTGTGTGGATCCGATCCTGCGTGGGTCAGCGCTCAGCGGTTCTGTGTGAGCCAGCGCCTACAGGTCCTGCGTGGGCCCGGTCCTGTGTGGGCCCGATCCCGTGTGGGTCTGATCCTGTGTGGGTCACTGCAAGGTTAGTACCTATCGATCCTTCATGGGTCCGACGATTTAGATGGTTCAGTGATCATCTTTATCGTCATCCGAAGAAGTATACCTGTGTGAGCTGAATCTTGTGTTTCTCTCCTTTGTGGATTGTGTTGAGCTATCCTGTGTGGATTTACTGTTTACTCTCCTTTGTGGATTGTGTTGTTCTATCCTGCGTGGGTATGCGTTTTGCTTTCCTGTGTGGACTGGGTTGTGCTAGGGCTCGGACGTTGGAGCCGATCGGGGAATTGATGACTTAGGTATATGTATGGGCATATACCTAAGCCGTGTCAGATGTTACTTCGTGATTGTATCTTTCCTTTGTGGATTATCCTTTGTGGATTTCGGGAGACCTTCGGGGGTCTCGGGGTCCCTACTGAGTAGCTTATACTCACCCCTGCACGGGCTATGCCCGCACTTCGTGGTGTTGGTTGCAGACGACAGACAGCGCTGATCATGGAGGAGGCGTGCGGAGCAGGATAGTACCTGGAGGTGGACCACTGGGCGGGACGTACTCGGAGCGGTTAGGTGGACCCGAGGAGCAGTGGAGGCTATCTGTACCCACCCTTCAGGTGGGACTTCCAGAGGACGGCTCGGCGCTGCAGTTTTCCCTTTCAGTTGCTGTTTTTCCCTTTCAGTTGTACTTTACAGTTGGGCTTGTATTTCCGGCCCCTTTTACTTTCAGCACAGCTTGTACAGTTTTTACTTAGTGTTTACTTTTCCGCTTTCTTACTCTGTGGTGCTTGTTTACTTTTCAAAGGCAATGCCTTCCCTTTTTGTTGGGATTTTCGCCTTGGTGCTAGTCGCCAGCCCCTGGCCTATGGAAGGCGGGCTTGGGGTAGTCACGGCACGGGCCCCGAGGGCGGGTCGTGACAATTGGTATCAGAGGTGGTCGGTTCTACCGCAGACTCTGATCTTTCTACTATGTGAAGCAATAGTTTTTAGCGTATTGAGTGTGGTTATCAGTCCAGGGAGTCCATTGTTGGTGCGGCGGCCGACGTATCCATACACCAGGACCCTGACTTCTGATTCCTGACTTAATGCACGAAAACATTGATTGCATGTGTGTTTCAAGTTTTCTTTGTGATTACTTGTGTCAGCTCACCAGGTATACTCTTCTGACCGTGGCATACTTGTTTCTTTTTCAGGATGGAATGACGACAGCATCCAGCTAGGGTTCCTAGAGTAGGGCGCGACGACAGCCCGCCGAGCGACGAGGCCTCGGTACAGGGCCCGTTTACAGCAGAGGCACCGGCGGTACCCTTACCTGCCGAGCCCCCGATGCTTCCAGCACTGGAAGCTGACGACGCACGACGCCTCGGAGCTCTGCACGAGTTCCATCGCCAGCGACCACCCAGGTTCCGTGGGGAGTCGGACCCCCAGGCATCCGAGGACTGGCTGGAGGCGGTCGTCTGAGTTTTCAGGCTAGTGAGGACACCAGCAGACCTCATGGTGATCCTCGCGGCGAGCCTACTGCACGCAACAGCCGGACGCTGGTGGAGCCTGATGCTCCAGGTACACGATGAGGCCACCCTCATCTGGACGGACTTCGAGAGCCTCTTCCGCTCAGAGTTCGTCCCGGCCACCCTCCGTGCGGTGCGCATCCAGGAGCTTCTTCAGCTGCGGTAGGGCAGCTTGACGGTCGCTCAGTACGCGGAGAGGTTCACCGACCTATCTCGCTACTCGACAGACATGGTACGGGACCCCTTCTTCCGGGCCCGGACCTTCGAGCAGGGTTTGAGACACGAGATCAGGGCATCGCTGATCTCCCTCAGCATCCCGACCCAGGCAGGAGTACTGGAGCGAGCCCTCCTGATCAAGAGCTTCCTGGCTGAGTCCACAGCGAGACCTACCGCAGGGCGGCAGATAGCGGAGTCTTCGGCAGCTGGTAGCCGGTGGATGACTTAGGGTTCCAGGCGGACCAGACCTTCTAGCAGGCGACCTCGGGACACTGGCTCAGCAGTGCAGGGCACCCAGCCCGGAGCCAGTCTTCCGAGAGGCAGGCAGTTCTACGAGTGCGGCGGGCAGGGCCACATGGCTCGTGACTGCCCGACCCGTCGTACCGAGGGTCAGCAGACGGTGGAGGGACCACCCAGGCAGAGGCAGAGGGTCGACCGTGGCGGTCCGCGGGGAGGAGGCGGACGAGGCAGAGGAGCTGGCCGAGCAGTAGGTGGTGGGTGACGCTTTGAGGCTCTTCCAACACCACCACCAGGAGGCCCGCCCCGACCACAGGGAGCTGGCGGGCAGAGACAGGCTCAGCTCCAGGCAGCGGAGGCCTACGACCACGGCGCGCCAGAGATGATTCGAGGTACGATCTGTGTCTATTCCACCCTTTCTGCAGTTCTGATAGACACAGGAGCGAGTCACTCTTTCATAGCCACTGCCCTTGTTCGGAGCTCGGAGATTCCGACAGAGCCATTAGCTCGATCCTTACGGCTAGAGACTCCTACGGGAGAAGACTCGACGATTACGCACTGGTGCCGGCAGTGTAAGCTTACTCTAGGAGGCGAGAGCTTCGGCTGGGATCTTCTTGTAGCGGCGTCGAGGCCTTACGACGTCATCTTGGGCATGGATTGGTTATCTACGGTCCATGCTCAGATTGACTGCATTAGGCGCAAGGTGAGATGTGTGCGCACCAACGGGAGCAGGTTCACCTTCACCGGCGAGAAGGGAGCCTTAGCAGCACAGGATGGACTCACGCAGAGGAGAGGTCAGCCCATCACTCATCAGTTGGATAGCCTCATCCTGGGAGCAGTTGATGTGTGGAGTCCCAGTTTTCCTGCAGTGGTGGATCAGTACGCGGACGTCTTTCCCGACGACGTTCCAAGACTACCTCCTCGCAGAGAGGTAGACTTTTATATTGACCAATACCCCGGGAGAACCCCGATATCCACTCCAGCATATCTGATGGCCCCCGCTGATGTTCGAGAGCTGCAGGTACAGTTGGAGGACTTTCAGGGCAAGGGGTTCATCCGACCCAGTGTTTCACCCTGGGCTTCCACGATTTTGTTCGCCAAGAAGGCGGACGGGAGCTTGAGACTGTGTGTCGATTATCGTCGCCTGAATCAGGTGACAGTGAAGATCAAGTATCCGCTACCCAGGATTGATGACCTCTTCGACCAGCTCAAGGGAGCACGGTGGTTCTCGAAGATAGACCTCAGGTCAGGCTATCATCAGCTTAGAGTTCGAGACGAGGATGTGCAGAAGACAGCCTTCAGGTGTCGGTATGGCCACTATGAGTTCTTGGTTATGCCTTTCGGCGTGACCAACACTCCAGCAGTGTTCATGAGCCTCATGAACAGGATCTTCCATCCATACCTCGATCGATTTGTCGTGGTCTTCATCGACGACATTTTGGTGTACTCGACGACGGAGGAGGAGCACGCCTACCACCTGCGTGTTTTACTAGACACACTCCGAGAGCACCAGCTTTATGGCAAGCTCTCGAAGTGTCAGTTCTGGTTACGTGAGGTCCACTTCTTGGGGCACGTCATTTCTAAGGCGGGAGTTGCAGTGGATCCCACGAAGATCGAGGCAGTGCTAGCTTGGGAGCCACCGAAGAGAGTGGAAGAGGTGCGGAGTTTCTTGGGCCTAGCCGGATACTATCGGAGATTTGTGCCGGGCTTCTCCGGAGTTGCGGCCCCACTCTCAGCGTTGACGAAGAAGGGGAAACCCTTCGTGTGGTCAGACAGATGTCAGCAGAGCTTCCAGGAGCTGAGGCAGAGGTTGACCAGCGCACCTATCTTGAGGTTGCCTGAGGAGGGAGTTGGATACGTAGTCTACTGCGATGCATCAGGGACCGGACTCGGGTGTGTCCTGATGAAGGAGCGGGCCGTGATTGCCTACGGATCACGTCAGTTGAGGCCTCATGAGCAGAACTATGCTACCCATGACTTGGAGTTGGCAGCAGTAGTCTTTGCCCTGAAGACATGGCGACACTATCTGATGGGCGAGCGCTTCACAGTCTTTTCTGACCACCAGAGTCTCAGGTACATCTTCTCTCAGAAGGACCTGAACCTGAGACAATGGAGATGGCTCGAGTTCCTCCAGGACTATGACTTTGAGATAGTCTATACTCTTGGGAAGGGGAACCTGGTGGCTGATGCCCTCAGCAGGAGGACGGGCATCCAGCTACTTGAGGAGGCGACAAAGCAGCTAGCCGCTTTGGAGATATCCTTCGTTGATAGAGACGGAGCAGCCTTCCTTCAGTCTCTCACAGTCTCTCCTCCACTTCTTTAGCGGGTCAGAGAGGCACAGCGTGGGGACGCTGACTGTGAGACCCGGCGTGCACAGATATCCTCGGGACAGGCACCTGATGGTTTCTCCCTTGGAGCAGAGCACGATGTCCTTTTCAGGGGACGTACCTTGGTACCATTCGCTTTAAGAGAGGAGGTGCTGAGAGTGTATCACACTTCTCCTTTGGCCGTACATCCTGGAGTGGCGAAGATGTACCAGGATCTCAGACGACAGCACTGGTGGCCGGGCATGAAGAAGGTTGTGGCAGAGTTCGTTTCACGGTGCCTCACCTGCCAGCAGGTGAAGGCAGAGCATCAGGTACCAGCAGGTTTGGTACAGCCCTTGGAGGTCCCGGAGTGGAAGTGGGACGGGATATCTATGGACTTCGTGACTGGACTTCCTCGCACTTCCAGAGGTCACGATTCCATTTGGGTGATTGTTGACCGACTCACCAAGTCGGCACACTTCTTGCCCATCCGAGAGCAGGGCTCAGTGGAGAGCTTGGGGCGTCTCTACGTTCAGGAGATTGTATGACTTCACGGTGTGTCATCGAACATCATCTCCGATCGGGACGCTCGTTTTACTTCCCGGATTTGGAAGGGGTTGCAGGAGGCGTTCGGGACGCGACTACGTCTGAGCACCGCCTTTCACCCTCAGATGGATGGTCAGACGGAGAGGACCATTCAGACTCTCGAGGACATGCTCCGCGCATGTGTCCTCAACTTTGGTCGCAGCTGGGAGGACCACCTACCCTTGGTAGAGTTCGCGTACAACAACAGCTACCACTCCACCATCGGGATGGCACCCTACGAGGCGTTGTACGGCAGGCCTTGCAGATCTCCTTTGTGCTGGATAGACCCTGGAGAGTCAGCACTTGTGGGACCAGAGACGGTCCGGGCCACGACAGAGAAGGTCCAGGTCATCCAGGAGTGGATGAGGACAGCATAGAGCCGGTAGAAGTCATATGCTGACAGGAGGCGGAGGCCACTAGAGTTCGAGGATGGTGACCATGTCTTCTTGCGGGTCTCACCTCGACGTGGTTTGAGGAGATTTGGCCGAGGCGGCAAGTTGTCTCCATGCTTCATCGGACCCTTCCAGGTCCTCAGCAGGGTTGGCGAGGTGGCTTATCGTCTGGCTCTACCACCTCAGTTGCACCGGGTGCACGACGTCTTCCACGTATCCCAACTGAGGAGATACGTGCACGACCCGACACACATCATTGACTATGGGGAGATAGACATGGATGATGGAGCGACCTTTGCGGAGGTCCCAGTGGAGATAGAGGATCGACAGGAGCAGGTCCTACGTGGGCGATCGATTCCACTTGTGCGCATCAGATGGAAGAACGAGAACCTCCAGGAGAGCACTTGGGAGCGGGAGGCTCAGATGCGTGCTCAGTACCCACATTTATTTCCCTAGTTTTTGATGTATTTTTACGGGGACGTAAAGTCCTGAGGTGGGAGTAATGTAAAGACCCGTAAATTTCAAGGGAATTTTTTTCTTAATTTTCTTTGGAATTTTAAAAGAGTGCAGTTTCTGATGGCACCTGATTCCGAGGCCCGGTGTTACCGGAATCATTTTCCGAAGTTTGGCTCGGGTACGTTCAGTGAACGGACGAGCGGGTTTTTCTAACTTTTGAACCGGTGCCCGGAATCGAATTCTGAGGGCACCGATGAAATCGCAGCGCCGGTATTCTCTTAGAAATGCCTCTTCCGGAGTTGTGTTTGCTCCGGTGTGGTTTTTAATTTTCGGGCTTAAAGTTAAGAAATAAAATAATTTTGCGACAACTTTATTTTATTTCACTTAAGCCACTTGGAAGCCACTTGAAGCCACATAAAGGCGGCTTGAACTGAGTTGAACTGGATAAGATGCTATACATAAATATCTTACCCCCTTGGTAGGATATTTGTGAGGTGGGGCCTGCACGAGCCCCGCCGTTTCTTTCCACTAAGAAACGCACCCGTGAAAAACCGTCTTAATGAAAGTCAACCGACGTGTTTTCTAAATTCATAACAGACCAATTAAATGGGCTGTTTCTTTCGTGAATTAAATGGCCTGTTTCTTTCGTTGAATTAATTCAACAAATTAATTCAATCGTTTCTTAAACCTGTTTTCGTGTGTTGGCATATTAATAAAATAAGACCAACCCAAAATCTTTGGAGAAGGTTTGAGAGGATTCTTGCTTCTTCTCCCTCGCGAAGAACACGAAGAACGCGAAGAACGCGAAGAACGCCGAACCCAGAAATCGACGACGCTTCCGTCCGAGACGTTCTTCCACGCTCCGATCTCCGATCACCGACCATTTGAGGTGAGTGATTTCGGATTTCCTCTCAAAAGTTCTTTTCTTTTGGTTTTAAACGAAACACAGATTTAAATATTAATAATTTAAATCTGTTGTTCTTGGTTCGTTGAGCTCGCCGACTCAACGCCTCCCCGCGACGACGCGACGATCCCTCTCTTCCACGACGATCTTTTCCGCGAAGAACGCCCGTGCGCGATGATCGACGAGGTAGGGATTTTATATTATGGGAATTACCCCCTTTTAATTTATTTTCCGTCTTTGTTTCATTAAAGAAATTAAAGAACCATTTTTTTTGTGAACAATTTTAATCTTATTAAAGTTGTTGTTTGCTGTGTGGAATAAATTTCTCCCGGTTGTTTATCTCTAACGCGGAGGGTGCGGGCCAAACGAACACGGCCCGACGACTCTCCGCCGTTCTTCGTTTTGTGCGGATTGACGGACGACGACGGAACGTGCCGTAGCGGATGTTTGACGATCCCGCAGTAAAGAACGGATCCCAGGAGGAGCAACGGCGCAGACGGGAAGGAAAACAGGCCACCGGAGCGACGCCGGCGGCCCGCGGAAGCTGCCGGCGGCGCCCCGGCGCACCGCCGGACGAGGCCACCGCGGCTGAAGCCGCGGCGGCTGAAGCCGCGGCGGCAGCGGCCAACGGACCCGCGGCCGCGCGGGTCCGGTTCTCCCAGGCGGGATGCGGCTCAGCCGCGTCCATGGTTCACCAGCGCGGCCCGCACGCGGGCCGCGGTTCTCTCTCGACCGCGGGGCTGCGCCCGCGGCTTCCACCCGCGCCGCTCGGCCGAGCTGAGCCGGCCGAGCCGGACCGGCCCTGGCCGGGACAACCGGGTCGGACTTGGGTTGGGTCGACCCGGTTCGGGCCGACCCAGGGGGGTCGGGCTGGGTCGGCCCGGGCCCGTACCCCCCTTCTTCGGACGTTTTCGTTCAAACGCCCGTAACTTGTGCTTCGTGCCTCCAAACGACTCGCCGTCAGCGGAAATGCGATCCTTGGATCGAGACGGTCGTTTCGGTATATTGCACTCAAGGTTTCGGAATACTTTGAGTTCGGCCGGGTTGGTTCGTACACGAGACCAACCGGGCCCTCGGAGCGGAAACACTCATATCTTGAGCAACGGACGACCGATTGATGTGCCGTCAGCATTGTTGAATTCCTCTATGTGAGACGGATCTTTTGGCATACTCCACCCGAGGTTTGGACGCAGGTGGAGTGCGGTCGGGTTGGTTTTGCCTTAAAAACCAACCGGGCCCCTGGGACGAAAATGCCAATAACTCTCAGACCGGGCGTCCGATTGACGCGCCGTCTGCGACGTTGAGTTCCTATTGACGATACGGAGCTTTTGGATACATCAACGTTGGACTTCGTGACAGTTGATGTATCAGCCTCTCGGCTCGTGGAGCGGACCCTCCCGAACGAGCTTGCTGTGTGCGGGAACCCTAGGCTGGTTGCGACTGCTACTTCGACAGCGACGACCGTGCAGAGATCCTCTGTGGACTCCGACGACGACTGTGCAGAGATCCTCGGTGGACTCCAACGACGACTGTGCAGAGATCCTCCGTGGACTTCAACGACGACCGTGCAGAGATCCTCCGTGGACTGCGGCGACGACCGTGCAGAGATCCTCCATGGACTGCAGCGACGACTGTGTAGAGATCTTCAGTGGAATGCGACAACGACTATGCAGAGATCCTCAGTGGACTGTGACGACTACTGAACTCAGCGATCCTACGTGGATCAGTGCTACAGGTCCTGCGTGGGCCCGGCCCTGTGTGGGCCCTATCCTGTGTGGGTCCGATCCTGCGTGGGTCAGCGCTCAGCGGTTCTGTGTGAGCCAGCGCCTACAGGTCCTGCGTGGGCCCGGTCCTGTGTGGGCCCGATCCTGTGTGGGTCCGATCCTCTGTGGGTCACTGCAAGGTTAGTACCTATCGATCCTTCGTGGGTCCGACGATTTAGATGGTTCAGTGATCATCTTTATCGTCATCCGAAGAAGTATACCTGTGTGAGCTGAATCTTGTGTTTCTCTCCTTTGTGGATTGTGTTGAGCTATCCTGTGTGGATTTTCTGTTTACTCTCCTTTGTGGATTGTGTTGTTCTATCCTGCGGGGGTATGCGTTTTGCTTTCCTGTGAGGACTGGGTTGTGCTAGGGCTCGGATGTTGGAGTCGATCGGGGAATTGATGACTTAGGTATATGTATGGGCATATACCTAAGCCGTGTCAGATGTTACTTCGTGATTGTATCTTTCCTTTGTGGATTATCCTTTGTGGATTTCGGGAGACCTTCGGGGGTCTCGGGGTCCCTACTGAGTAGCTTATACTCACCCCTGCACGGGCTATGCCCACACTTCGTGGTGTTGGTTGCAGACGACGGACAGCGCTGATCATGGAGGAGGCGTGCGGAGCAGGACAGTACCTGTAGGTGGACCACTGGGCGGGACGTACTCGGAGCGGTTAGGTGGACCCGAGGAGCAGTGGAGGCTATCTGTACCCACCCTTCAGGTGGGACTTCCAGAGGACAGCTCGGCGCTGTAGTTTTCCCTTTCAGTTGCTGTTTTTCCCTTTCAGTTGTACTTTACAGTTGGGCTTGTATTTCCGGCCCCTTTTACTTTCAGCATAGCTTGTACAGTTTTTACTTAGTGTTTACTTTTCCGCTTGCTTACTCTGTGTTGCTTGTTTACTTTTCAAAGGCAATGCCTTCCCTTTTTGTTTGGATTTTCTCCTTGGTGCTAGTCGCCAGCCCCTGGCCTTTGGAAGGCGGGCTTGGGGTAGTCACTGCACGGGCCCCGAGGGCGGGTCGTGACATTTACATTCCATGGGGAATTTTACTTTCAGATTTGGAGTACAATTAATTTAGAGAATTGGAGTTTAGGAATGAAATTCATATGTTTGATCATCGAAACAAAATTATTCTGGATGTGGATCAAATTTAAGATGGAATCCTGGTGCTCAAGAGATGAGTAGATGAAGTCACATGTTGGATCAATCTATAGCTGCAACACCAACTACACTTTTAGGTAGGTAGTAGCACCATACTTCTGATAGTATTGATGAATATCATGGTGGGATGTGTTATGTCTATTTGTGTAGTAGAAACACCATCATTTTGGTTTTCATTGTTTTCATGTTTTTAAGGGGAAAGGGGATCAAGAGAGGTCATTCACTATTTATTCTTCCTCTCAGACCCCTTATTTGGTCCCCCTTAATGAGAGGGTAACTCTGGTTGATTTTTAATGATGAATCAAGGGTAAGGTCATCATTTTTATTATTTTTTTGGTCTCTCCCTCCCTATATTCTAATTTTCTCTTATTTTTTATAGGATGTTGGTGTCAATTCACTTAGATCATTGGAAAATTGACTAGTTTTGATGGGGACTTAATGTGTTTTATATTGATAATTTCCCGTTATGATATATTGTAGTAAAATACTGATGTTTAGGTTGATGAAAGATTCTAAACAAATTTTTTTAGGGTTTTTATGCAATTTATCAATATTGATGATATTATGAGTGTCAAATAATATAGCTTTCATTTTCAATATATCACAGGGTGTGAAATGGACACTTCAAGTGTGGTTGGAAGAGGTTTTTTAGAGATGACGATGTATGGTGATGTTATAATTAATTAGGACTATTTGGAAGAAATTAAATAATTAATTACAATTGATTACATTTAATTATTTATGTCATTTTTCCTGGGATATCTGTCAAGGAGCACTGACACTGGTAGGTAGCCCTATAATACAAAAAACAATGTTTTTTTATGCATGGGAATACATGAGTGCATAATACATAGTGCTCAAGAATGTATATTAGTTATTGAAAGTAACATGTTTATAAGAGGTAGGATAGAATAAGGCCACTTGTTCTTGAATTATGTTCACTTTAAACTTATGGAATTGGGACCACCCGACCATCATTACACCAATGGGTGGGGGTATAGGGGGCGAGGTTGATGAGTGGTGTCCTTGAGGTCTTGAGCCATGAGACACGATGAACAGTGTCCTAGGCTAGGTTCTTAGGTGTGTTGGGTTGTTTTTAGTGTCTTAGGGATGAGTAAAAACTAGTCAGATGGAGTTATATCTCTCGACTGATGGGAAGCTCCCTCAAAAATATATAGGAATTTCATGGTGTGTACATGGAGTGACAAGAGTCCAAGGGGAGATGGAATCCTCATGATAGGGAGAATTTATATAGGTTTTGGTCCATAGTAATTGGGAATGGTTTGGGTTGAACATTATGGATTATGATAGTACCAGGGTAGATGGACCAAGAGTAATGAGGGATTCGATGTTGTTGGATTGGACATGGTGGTCTGGTTGTAGGTGAGTCTTCGGGAAATGATTTCACCATCAAGTGATGGGTTATATGTGGGTTTATGGGATAGATATTTTGACCACTTAAAAGGACCTCAGGGACACCTTGTTGACTGATGTGAGACATTTTAAGATGAGGGGTAGGTTATCGACCAACTTGAGGCTGGGTTGTATTGGAATGGTGAGTAACAAAATGTGCTCTATGTTATTATGCATGAGGGACCATTCCCTGAAAAATATTAGGTTTTGATTCTTTGGAAACATCCATACAGTGTACTGGGATGGGATAGATTACTAATTTACATCCCAATATTATTTAGGTATGGGTTGGGGTAATTGGTGACTGTGATATAGAATCCTGTATTGATATATGACATTTCTATGTTGCTTCTTGTATTGGGTCAAAAACCATTCCACACGAGTCTTGGTTTGGTGGATGATAATTCCATGACACATTGGTATCATGTTGAGAACTTTTATAGAAATGGATTTGGATTGAGTGTATGACATTTACATATAATTAATTTTTTAAGGACTACCTTGGTGGATGGGATGTGGTAAGATAGATGACCGATGGACCTACCAAGAGTGATTGTAAATGTGGCTTGGATTTTGAAAATATGACAATTACCTTTATCTTTACATATCAGGTTTAGGGTTTTGGATGCCTCCATACCCTATGTCATTGGGTTTGGTAATAGAAGCATTATGAGGTAAGGATGCGATAGGTGGATTAGATCATGTCTTCAAAAGAAAAATGGTTAGGGTCAGAGTTTCCATGTTTGGGCTCGATGACCTAACATGCATTTTTACTTCTTCGAGTGATGTGGAGGCCTATTTATAGAAAATAGAATCAATGTTATTATTTATTTTATTTATTCCTCATAAATACACACACATATTAGGACATATATTAGTGGTTCATGATGAAACCCCATTATATTTATTATTACACACTACATTAACATATATGTGTGCATAAGAACATCATGTACGAATTCTAGGATAGGACACATGACATACTTATGATTAGTTTGGAAAAACTCATAGGGATTTTTGAAATAGGGTTTCTGAGGATGGGTGAGGACAATAGGTCTAGTGCTTGTGTTTTAAATATTATTTTGTATCATCATTATGGTGATTAATGTATAGATTCCTCCCATGACAACATCATGTAGGTTATTAAAAATTTCAATTTATTTTTCATTCAGAAATTTGATGTGGACAATATTTTTATATTTACAATATTTAAATACCTTTATTATTTTGAATAAACTCCCCATTTTCTCTATTAATCCCTCACCACTAGTTAGTGGCCTCTGGGGGTACGGGGAGGAGGGCTTGAGGCTATGGGGAATTGTAGCTCATATGGGCTCTCAGAGTGTGGAATTAAAACATTAATACTAAGTGGTGATGAATATAATTTTATAATAAATTATTGTTTATGGTATTGTTTCATAACGTATATGATATACTTTTATATGTTAATGGTGTCTCTAGCATACCACGGGTGTGCAATCATGTGTTGTGATCACTTGAGGTATAATAAATTTACACTGGAAATAATATATTTTTTGGATTCACATTGTTGTGTATTGGATAATGATAATGATGATGTGAATATGTGGACTAATTCAAACATGATATGTTGAGACTTTCTCAATATAGTGTTCATTTTATCCATGGCATGAATCACATCATGGATCACTTAATTATAGGATGTATAATCTCAGGATGTGTAGTATTGGGGAATGAGAGATACAAATGATTGGATAAGTGGATGTTTGGTGGCCTATTTATGTATATATAGTTATATGTCTTTGGTTTTCCTCCTTACTTTATTTAATGTTTTAATTTATTGTTCTTCTCATCTTATCTATTACTCATTAAACATTTATAAAGGGTGATGCCTCTCATGTGTGTCACTATAACATCCTTAATGAAAATCACCATCCAATGGATTATTAAAGGATACAATTTGGATCCATTGTCTCTTTTACATCATTGTTAGGAGAAAAAGGAATATTTATAATATATTCATATGATACTACATTAACTGAAATAATCTCTATGTTTATGTTGAAGAATTATTTCATGTAGATTGTAGTTTTTTTTTGATAAATTGGACTTTTAAATAGATAATGATCATCACATGATGACTATATGTTACTATTTTTTTAATTATTGAAATAAAACTGGGACTTTAGATAATTTTATTGGTTGTGGTAAAATAGTTTAAATATAATATAATTATTTCTAGAAGTGAATTAGAAGTAATATTTTTTCAGTGGATAATTTTTATTATATTAGAATGTGGAAATAACGTGTTGTAATATTTAATTAATAATATTTTTATAAATTTCATAAATGGAATTTAATTATTTATCTTTCATAGTAGATATATTATTTTATCATCTATATGATTATCCTAACAAAGTTAAAATAAATAATTTAATGTTGTAGATCAATTATAAGTATTCTAGATATTTTTCTAATGGGTAGAAGTGAATAATATAATTCCATTTTAATTTTTTTTAAATCAAAATGATGTTGCAATGATAAAATAATTAAACAATATTGATGATCCTTATCCTATAATTTTTTATTTTATATAATCAAAATGTGAATTATGACATGCTCAGATAATTTAATATTTGAGGATGAATATATTATATTAGTGGTTGTGATTTATGATTAAATTTTTTTATTGGATACTCATTTTATGTATTATATATTATTATATCTACGAGGATGTATATTGTTGTCTTTTTGTATAATTTTATAATAATTGAAATGAAAATAATCATTAAGCCTGATGTTCTAATTAATAAAATGATATAGGCATGAGGGTTACAATTACTGCTCATTTGGAACTATTCAATCATATATTTAATTCTTGAATCGTGCTATATTGATTGTACATACATCTATATACTGATATAATTTGGTTAATATGAAACCATATTCTTAATAAACTAATTAACTCAAGATGGAATTGAAATAGTTGTTTAATAAAGATAAATAGATTATATATGATCAATCCATTTCATGGTTGAGTATGGAATGAATTTCCTAATTATACAGTTGTTTCAATTATAATTATGTGTGAAAAGAAATTATATACATATGTACGATCTATAATGTAGATCCCTGGTGTTAATTATTAACAACCTAATATGAATGGCGTGATGAAAATTAATGGTTGAGGATGTATGAGATTATGATTATGGAAGGAGATACAGATTATGATGATTATGATTGTAGGGAAAATGAGTTTGTTATGTTTATTTTGATGGTACGTGGTTCCAGTTATGGTGATTATGGTTGCATGGTGTTCCATATGCATATATATTAGAATGAGATTCCATATGTGTTTTTATAAACAATGAAGTCATAAATTGAGACCTTTATAAAGAGTAAAATGTTTGGTTTCTCATAGATTCTTATTTCTAGCTTGATTCTTACTTGATGTCCAATTGGTGAATGTTATTTATATTATCAATTTCTAATAGTGGGACGCAGTTTGATGTTTTTAACTATTTTTGAGACATTTATGTGGATTATTGGGATAATACATAGGGTACTTGAATGCTAATGAATTTGAAATTGAATTATTAAAATAACAACAATGGTTCTTGATCCTTATGATTATATTATTATAAATAATAAAGGTAAATAAAAAATAGTGAAATCATCATTTTTATAGAATATTAAAATTGTAATATTATTTTAGGAATTATACTAGTTAATGGACAATGAATTAACTAATATGTAACTTTACACTTGTATGATTATTTGAAATATAGACCTTAGCTGTGGAATGCATGTGTCTTATGTGAAGATATTTATAGATGATTCTATTTTATGGTAGTTTTTGTAATTGTGGTTGTGATTTATATATTTTCTATATTTTTTTATTTCATATAGACCCCATACATGATAGAACATAAAATGAAAACGAGAGGTTCTTGGGGTTATTTCCCCAATATATATGGCCATAATGATACAGATGTGCACTACCCTCTCAACCACACTCACCTGTGTGTATGTACATGGGCTATGATTTTTTGAGGTATAATAACTTTATTAAACTCTAGTGGCTTCTAGTCATACACTTTGATACAGATTGGGTGGTGATGATAATGAGATGGATATGTAGATTGATGGAAACAAAATAAGTGGTCCCTACATGACACCATGGTATGTTGGGATGAGGTAATACTTACATCATGTAAGACTTGATTAATGTAAGTGATGATGTCATGGAACATGCAATGTAGGGGTGTGAAAGTATAAAACTAGTGGGGAAGTGGTTATGGGGTACAAAGACACACTCACAAATAGATATATATATATAAGGTCTCAATATTATTGTCATACTTTTATTTGTTATTAGGATAGTGTTCTATTGTGATGATTGTAATGGAATAATATACATGTTTAAGTAATGAGTTAGTTTCACTTATATACTAAATGGGATTAATTATTCTTATTTCACATTTTTGAATGTTATTTTCTGGGATAATCCTACTGATTATAAATGTTCTAATCACAATTTATATATATATATATACTATTTTAAATTCAACAAGAATTGGTTAGTTTTTGGGATTGACATTACATGATAAATAGAGTTTTTGAAAAACTATAAATAGTTGATGTTGTTCTTGGTCATTTTGTATTTATACATTTGGAACATAAAATTTTCATTAAAGTTCTATGAGTTTATGAAGAATTAAATTTTTTAGTTTTCCAATTTACATTATACATGGTGCTGGTTGGAAATTCCTATCATAATATCACTTACTTCTCAATGTTTATCATGGGAAATGCCTCACATACTTGCGACTTTTATACACTTAGTTCTTGTTGGCAAACATTAGCCTTTTGAAGTTGATATTCATGCATTATTATATCTATTCGATAATTTATTCCTTATAGAGGTACCCTTGGATGGAGTATGTCATGATATATGGTCTTTTACTAGTTGTATGGGTAAAAGTCATATGGAATCATTGCGACAATGTCCATTAAATGGTTTTATCGTGAGAAAGGATTAGAAATCTCTTGAGTCCACAAATATTTATCGGGGTGATAAAAAATAAATAAGTATATAGATTATTTCTTTTAGTTGATGTTATTTATCTAATATTTGTCATTTATGACACAATGAATGATTGTTTATTTATCATAGGTCTTTTCCCATATCCCAGATTAATTATTTTTTATCCTATCCCTATATCTATTATAGAGTTTGTTATGATGACTATACTAAAAGAAGACACTCAGGCAAGGAAAAATGATAATTGGAGAACCTCATTTATACCTAGTATTACTGAAGGGAATCCATAGGGGGTGAATAAGAGGTTGGACGACATAAGTTCGATGTAATGGTGGGTGAGGGTTAGCCTTATTTGGGACCTATTGTCCCTCAAGAGAAGAAGAGTCCTCTCTTGGGATTTTTGGTTGGTGATTTAGGGTACTCTAGAACCTTTCATCTTAAATTATCAAGGAACAACACCCATTGAGTCTATTTAGGTCATCTACAAAGGTTTTGTGTGCCATATTTTTAGAGTAAGTCTTATATTTAGTTTTCATGGAATTATTGTCTATTATATGATTTATCCTTTTCATGGGTATATATGAGATTAAATATTTTGATGTAATTATTATTCTATGATTTAATTGGGTGTCTCTCGAATTGTTTCTTATGAGATGTTATCCATTTTTTTGTTTTTCATATGTTTAGATGAAGGAATATTATTTCTTGAGGTTTTTAAATACAATATTGGAAGTGATGAGGATTTTTTATTGATTAACTATCACGGGGAGAACCTAGGGTGGGCACCATGGTAACTAGGACGCATGATACAACCATTATCGTTTTACCCTGGTGTGTGTTTTGGATTAAATAATTCTGCTGACACTATGAGTCATTATTCCACATTAGTCGTCCTAGTTTATACATATTTTGGTTTCTTATGACTTTACGTAAGAAACACATCCCTTTTTATTGATTTTTTTGTGGGATTTTGTTTATTTTTTTTGGTTTGGAATGTATTGGTAGGATTATTGATTATTTTTTAGTGATATTCTTATTTATTTTTGGTTTTGTTTCATCTCATGTGGTGTTTTATTAGTTTTTATGGATAGTTGATTGTTGTAATTGAAATATTTTTACCACTCGGGTGATTTTTGGCTGTGTTGTTTTTTATGTAGGTAGTCTCCTCATAGAAGTGTTAAAACTTTCTTTCACGATTTTATATGAATTATAAATTTAATGGATCCCTATTATAGGTATCCTTTTTCTCATTGTTTTTGGTTAATTCGATGTAGTTTTTTGTTCTGAGAGGTTATTTTTGGAGTTTTAGATTTTGCGTTCTGTTTTAATGGTTTTTTGTGAGGGTTGTCCATTTCCCCTTTCTCTCAAGACCCTCCATATTTATTACTCATCCACTAATTATATTATAGGTGTGAATGTTTTATCTTTATTCTGATTTCAAAATTAAATCAAGTGTTTTTAGGGAGAAGAAGGTGGAATGATGGGAAGAATTGTAACACCCGGTGCCATTGTTAATTTAAATACTAATTTAATAAGGACTTATTTAAAAATATTTAAGAGTTATATTTATGAAATTTTAATTTTCTAATATTGATTATCTATTTTATGATTATTAATAATTTTTATAGTGTGAACATGTAGGAATTATTACAAAATCGTTTTCCACTTCATTTGGTTCTAGAATGGTTAATATGTATGGGTCACACATGGTTTAGAAAAAACCATTAAATTATTTATGGGAACCATGGAAGTCCCTTTATTCATAGAAAGTTATACCATGAATTGTATAATGCTCTGAGAAACCATGTGAGGTAACCATTTATTGTATTGTCATTTTTAGTAATGTCTCTCACATGATGGAGACATATTTTGATAAATCATGGGGCATGCCTAGTTTCACTTAAAATGTTAAATGAAATAAATTCCCCCTTTGATTTTAATCACAATTCTCTTATCCTACCTTCTAACTAATGAAATTGACTCTAGGGATCTCAATGCAGATCTACAATAATGAACTCTAATTTTGGATTTCTTTCCTAAAAATTTAAAAAATTATCGAGTTAATCTATTCATATTTAACATATTTATAAATTTTTAAATTTTTCTTTGGGTTTTACATATTCCCATATACATAATTACTATGTATTGGGATTTATTGTTTGATTTTGGTTCTAAACGGATGGTTTGGTTGATTTGGGATCACAGATGGTGATTCCATGCTTGTTTTTGTGTCCACCGGGGAAGGAAAAACATTAATTCTTGGTTCTAGTTGATTAAAGGTAGATAAGTTTTTTCTTATTTAATTATTATAAAAATAATAATATTCTTTTGGATTATAAAATCTATTTTTATGGAAGTATATCCTTGTATGTTTTTATAGTTTTTAAATTTTTGTATGGACTTTAAAATTTGTATTAATGTATTTATTTAATAAAATAATGTTTCAATTTAAGATTAATTTATTTAGAGTCCATGTATCTGTAAATAATCCAAATAGACTCTTTCAAATGAGTTTGATAGTAAATGAATTTCTTGGTCCTTATTTTTTATTTTTAAGAAAAGATAATAAAGTTCTAATGGATGATGTTAGAATAAAATGTTAGTGTTTTTAGAAATGGTATCTAAAGGATATTTGAAAGAATGATTTGTAAGAATTTGGAATAATGGAGAAATCAAATTCATATTTAATTTAATGTAATGTTTGGTACTTTTTATACAAAATATTTATTATTATAAGAGTCTTTTGATTTCCCCGGGTCTATTTCCCCATATTGGGGATTTTCATTTATGATGTGATGATTATATGATTTAAATGTGGCTATTTTTTGAGTGGGTGTTTATGTTAATGTTACATTTATTCTTTAGGATTATGATACATTTTCTGAATATCATTGTTTTTTTACTCACCCCCGAGTCACCATGGTTATGGGATATCAGGTAACTTCATTAGAGATCTAGATTCATGCTACACTAGTTTTTATATCACACAAGATAGTGTACCTCCAGTTTTGTGATACACAAGTTTTAGAGGGGTAGTCTATGTGGGAGAGTTGGTTGGATTGTGTATTTTTATGATGAAATGTATGTTGTAGTTTGTCTTGTGTTTATATTATTTTCAATAATGTCTCACTTCAGTACATAGGGTGTTTCCAATGACACTTGTTCCCTAATTATTGGTTTATATAGAGGATTCCAACATTTTGATGTATCCACTTATACATGTTTCTCTTATCACGCCACTTACTTTACCAATGTTTATTTTTTTATACTCCATAGATATAGTTGTTCATTCCTTGGTAGTGTTTTTATTCATTATGGGTGGGGTTGTCCTTAAAAAAGGAGTTCAATAATGATTTTTTTAGAAACATAATGAAAAAAAATCAATTTTTTGAATTTGATAAATTTTAATTTTATGAATGATTTCAAATTAACTCAATGGTTTTACTTTTTTTTTAATTTAATTAAAAATTCTTATTTATGGTTCAAAATTATTTTACTACAATATGATGATCTCAGTAGATTTTCGTTAAAGGAATAGTTTATTTTCAATAGTGGGAGTATGTTTTTTTGTACTGTTTTCATTATGAAAAAGGAAAAATAATTTTCTATTATATCTCAAATAAGAATTTATAAAAAATTTATTTTAATTAATTTCATAAACTATTTGTTTAGATCTTATTTGGCCTATTATCCCACACCTTGCATACACAAAAATATTTGTATATGGAACCCTTATGTTCTATACAATTTTCATTATCCTTTATAGTCTATATACTACTCTCTCGGTAAATGTTGTGTGAGTTTGGGATGTGGTGAGAAATACTGGGTTTCATATAGGTGATATCATAGTGTCGTTTGGGTTTTTGATTTTTGAGAAGTTGATGTATTATTCAAGATAAACTTTCATTTTATTATATTCAGATTCCTATTTTAATAATTTTTGTGTATTTATTTAGGGATAATGTACTATGTTTATATAAATTGGTTGATTCACATAAATTGTTTATGAATGTTTTTTCTATTCATTTATTTGTATTTTTTTCATTCTTTTAATTGAAATAAAATCATTAGTTATTCCAAATATGATTTTTATAAAGTTTTATCTTAATTTATTTACTCTTATTTTAGGGTAATCATTTCCTGAATTTAATTTCATGATTTATAATAACATGTTTTTTGGATCTGGGGATCTCAAACTCCCTTCATTCTTTATTACAGACAGAGTAAGGTGATGTGTCCGGTTGACCCATAATTGTAAATAAAATAGAATATTGTGATATGTATATTACAATTATTTTGATTTTTATTCAAATCATATAATAAATTGTTTTCACAAATCATCATCAATATCACTATTTTTAACAAATTGTGATTACTCATTTCACATTCACAATTTCATTATGGTGATTAAGTAGGATAAATTTGATATATTATCCCATAATAAATTAAATAATTTTGGAAATATTTGTTAAGGTATTTTTTTCCTCTATATAATTTGATTTTATTTATCTTTATCCCATTTTTATAAACAAATTCCCTTTTATATTATTTTATATTTTCAAATAAATATAATCTATGTATCATTAAGTAGTCATATCCATTTTTTATTTCATCAGTTAAAGTGATGATGTCTGAGAATCAACACTAGCTTATACATGAAATTTGTTAAAAAAATCCAAGATACCCTATAACTCCATACATTTTAAAACATAAATGTGACATAGATATTTTACCTTGTAAATAAAAATAAAATATATCCATTGATTTTAAATCTAAATATTTTAAATTCCCTTCTTGATATATTGGCGTCAATAACTATGGCCAATTATGAAAACCAATAAATTGATGAAATTTGGAGTCCCGTGATTTTATTCCATAATTTATTGAAAATTTTCAATTATCTATGTTATGTTTATATAAAAAATTATTAAAATATTTCATACCATCGCATATTTTATCTCTAAATATGAAATAATATCTACTTATGTTTACACATATCATAAATTAATGTTTTGGTAATGCTCAAGAAATAACTCATTTCAAAGAAATGAATAATTCCACTATGAAAAATTTAATTAAAATATCATATAGGTAATTTAGAAAGCCTCAAACTTTTAATAGTACTTAGATCCAATTATATTTTTTATAACATTCCAAAATTTACATGGAACCAATATTTACATAAAAATATGGTATTCAAAAACATTATCTAATACCAAACTTTTAAAAATAGTAAAATTACATTATATGTTAAATATAACTCAATATTATAAATTTCAATTCACTATAATTTATTTCATATTCCATTGGGCATTATTTCCTCACAAAAAAACATCAACTTTCTCATTTTGTCCCTATAAATCTTCTTGTTATAAGAAGAATGATGCATAAGATGTTTTTAATTTGATATTGATTGTGGACTTATTCAATTATATTCTTCATTATCACTATATGGTATGTGTAATTGTTCTTCTTCGGATTCTTATGAAATTGGGAAATGATGGTCAAATGTACTATAAGAATTTGTATAAGTTATTCATGTTTATATTAATAATTAAACTAGATAAACTACTATGTAATAATTAGAGTATGATATCTTTAGATAGTTTCATGTCATTCCTGAATCCAAAATTTTATAAAATTTATAATACAACCTTTAATATTTTGAACATGAGTTTTGGTAGGCGATACTTCTCATAATTTTAATATAAGAAGTGAAATCAAGATTTTGTAACCCTCTTATTAGGATTTCTACCATTAATTCTTCTAGAGATGATACAACATTGTAAATAAAAAACTATATTAATACCTATTCATATATAATTATAATTTTATGAAAATATTAATCAATTAAAATAAAATATAAATTTTTTATTTCTCTGCTAAAAATTATTTTTTGGTTGATTTTTTCTTCTAGGGCGCACATCATCATGCAGAAATGTGATCATTTTTTCCCTGCATTCCCACTTTCCATAGGTGGGAAACATCTGTCACATATTCATGGATGTTATCTCCATGGTCAAAATGGGATGAAGGGATGTCCATTCCTAAAACGATGGATTCCTCCTTATAACTCATTGACTAGTACGAGTATCCCATAATGATTAAGAAGTTTTTCGTGAAACTCTTCCTACTGCCATCTCATTGGGGACACCGGTTAATTACACTGCTTGTGTTAGGAAATTAAATGAGGTCATGTTAGGGAAGAAACCTTCCATCCGAATAGTAGTCACATTGGTCATATCTATCATGTATAGACGCTGAAACACCGGTACAGATATATTCCTCCCCTTATGATAGTGAATCTTGATTGCACAAAAAACCAAACGCATCCCACGTCGAGTGCATGGAATTGTATGCTAGAGTCATGTATCCAAGGTTTTCCTCGCCTTTCCATGTTTATCATGGGTTATGCAATGTGTTTAACTTCTATATGAGATATATCAGACTGATTAGAAAAATGATAGGAGTGGGTTAGATTTGTACATCCTAAGGAGGGAGCACCTGAGAGCTTTACTGTATAGGTGGATCAAAATTTCCAATGAGTATGGATCGGATGACACATGAATATGACACTCCATTGATCAGTTATGGTGTTTTTTAACGTCATCAGACGAGACGGGGTGGGCCTGGGCCGGTCCACCCCTTCAGACCAGTGGACAACAGCTAGGCCGCCATGACCGCACTGTCCACCGCTTACCGCGGTTCGACGCGTGTGCCGCCCCCCGTCACCCGAACCGGCTCAGCCAGTATAGCACGTTCTCCATGAGAGTCACAAAGTTCTGGTCTTTGTCGGCTTGTCGGGGTCGCAACGACCCCGGTTGTTTGCACCTCCCGCTGACTGGGAAAGCCGACTAGCCCCCCCCATGTCACCACGCGTACGCCACTATAACGGACCACCTAAAGCCCACCGTTACCCCTAGGAGCCTGCCACTAATGCCTGGGAGCCCTCCTACACTGCTAGGACCACCGCGCCACTTCCTGGGAACCGCCGGACCGCCGCGCCTACCGCCGAACAGCCCTGGAACCGCTGGAAAACCCAAGGTTTTTCCAGAAAACATCACGGCTCCACCCCGTGTTCCCCTGGACTCGGAATTTTGATAAGAGAAAAGCGTTATAAATATCGGATCAAATACTACCCAAATATTTGATTCACTCGATTGAAAATCATAATTTCTACATGAAAATAATTTGATTCAAGGAAGATCCGGAAATAAAAAAACGTAAACGCAACCTCCTACCTCGTGGGGCATAGTCCGTAGCATCGCTGACGATCCACCGGATCCGCCATGCCTTGGAGAAGTGGGGAGAGGGGCTTGATGCTCATTGAGAGAAAAACTGCCAAGGAGAGGCAAGGGAGAAGGAGGAAGAGGGGGAGAGGTGTTTAAATATAGAAACACTTAAACACACACCAGTTGGCTCCATATCCGATCTTTTGGCAGGGTAGGGGTTAAGCCACCCCTAGAATAAAAACAACGTTTTGAGTGCAATAGTGGTCATGAAATTTTAATCTGATCTCTCATTCTGAAGTTACCGCGTTCACGCCCAGGGCTGAAAAATTACGAAAATTCCCCTGGTGGCGTTTCCATAGAAGGGTCGTGCCCACAAAAGATACACCCCTCCAAGGGTAAACGACACACTCCGGACTCAACAGTGCCCTCACATTTCTCATCAGAGTAACCATTCAAGAGTTATTTTGTTTAAAACGCACATAAAATTTAATTCCGGCCACACCGAGGCTCGAAATAACACGCCGTCTGAACACCCTTCACTGGAATAACATCAAGAAAATTTCGAAGTCATATAGGCTCAAAACCCGGGTTCGTACATAATATGTGAGGCCCTTCCACCTGGAAACAAATTCTGCAACATAGTTGTTGGGACTCTTCATTCATTTAAAGATTTCATTAATGTTTTTTGTCTTGATGCAAGAAATGAGCCGATAGAGAAACTACCTTTTCAGATCTAACTAACCATCTATTTACCCAATTGGTAACTAGTTGTTCAAAAAAAATGTGGGGCCCTTAAGTGTCTATACGAAACACCAAACCTTGGTGACATCTTGCTACACTGTAGTTCCTATCACAGGTCCACACCTTGAAATATAGTGGGCTAGGTGATGCAGTGGATCACCCATTCCATTAAAATTAGAGAAGGTAGGATTTCCGAATCCTAGTGGTGCTGGAATATCATCCACCCATACTAGATACAAATTTTATCAAGAGGGATTTCCACCTGTTAAGTTTATAGGGACTTAATTTTAGTAATTAGTGCTTCCGTAAGATCACCTAGAAGATAATTCCGATCATGATGAGGCTCCCTAACCACAAACATGTTTGTAATTTCATCAATGTGGTAAGAGGTCCCAACATATTGTGGGGTGAATGGAGGAATTACCCAAGGATCTGGGTGAATAAAATCTGGAGCGGCCAATGGGACTTTTGGAGCAGGGTCTCAGGAGGGTTATCATGCTATTTGGGTGGATTAAGTGATGCATATAATTCTCAATTTCCATAATCTCTAGAATCAAATATATCAATATGGATTGGATGGTCATAGTCATAATGTGACAACTCATTGGGGGAAGCATGTGTCTTCCCCTATTGCCCCAGTCAAGGATTTCCATAATCTGGTCAGTGTTCCACAACACGTTTGGTGAGAAGGTCATCGACTGTATTTTTATGTTCCACAATTTTTTAATGAAACATATCCTTTTCAGGGCCTTCTTCCATGTTTCTCATTGATCTCGATGGGTCAAAGGGTTTGATAGTCCCAGAGTGCTATTTACCATTATTAGTGTCTCGATCGAAGGACACTGACTTAGAAGGGGGAGGAAGGCCTAGTAAATTAATCTATTGGAGAGTAACCTTGACCAAAAGATCCAACTGGTGTGGAACCACCCTAGGTGGTATGTTCTATTCAATAAGTCCTAGCTTGGTTTATTCCCCTAATAGGTCGACCATGTTAACTACGACAGTTCCCAGGGGCCTATCGTCAATATCACCTAGATAGTCGGGCTGTCATCGGATAAAACTGAAATGAAGGGAACCATACTACCCCAAACCTAGATCTAGACATGAGGATAATCCTCCTTGATGAATTTTTGGATAATCGTGAAGATATTTATGCATTTTTTTAGAGGGTCTGCAATAACTTGGAAACATAAGGTTCTGAACAACAATAAGTGTGGCCAACTAATCAAGTAGGCACTATTGGACAACATCGTCACAGTGTTCCCGACTCATGGAATGAACTAATAGATGAATGTGGAGAAGGAAAAATGTCATATATACGTTCCATCAGAGGCACATCACCTCATCTTGGGTAAGGGTATCTACAATGTTGAAATTTTTAGTTTCGATCTTCTAGAACTACTCTCTGAACTGGTCTACTGTGACAATGTCCCATAAGCTTCTCATCTCAGACTCGGGATCTGGTCCTTGATTTCCCCACTCTTTGATTTGATACAGTTGTGGGAATTTTTTGGCACTTATTATATACATTTTGGTGGTTTACTAGTCAGTGGAGAGTGTGGAATGTGAGCTAACTAGACACCGCATCTTGGGAAGTCTTCTAAAGACTACACTGATTGCACCACCACATCCCTATAAGACGGACTAATGACCACTACTTCCCACAGAGGGGCTATGATCATTTGTGGTGGGTCACATTGTTTCTCATCCTCAATTGGTCCGTAGAAAAACTCTCCATGATCTCATGTTTAGGTGGAGAATGATCTTTTTGACGATAAGGATGATTGCACAGCCAGTCCCTAGAAAGTGGATAAATTGTCTTCCACATATATGTATATTCTGAGGATTTAGTGATCCATTATACCATAGTTTCAGGAAGGCTGGGGATAAAAGACCCTATTCCAACCCCCAAACATGACATAGTAGAACAATGTGAGGGTTCCTTCACTGAATCACATTCTTCCTGAGAATCTGAAAAACCGACGGATTTGATTGCAGTTTGAGGCTTCTCAAGATTATTCCTATAGTGGATACCACCCACCATTTTACCCCATGATGGTTCTTCATGGCATGTTAGAATTTTGGAATAGATAGGTCCTCCAGTTTTGATGGTGCTAGAGTGGGGAGTTCCACCTCATGGACATGCCTCGGGGTGTGGAGAACCCGAAATTTTTTTGAATGGGACATGAGAAGGACTTTTGTGATATAAAGTGTTGTAGTAGGGTGTAGGGGGAGGAGGTGGAGGATACACTAGTTTTGAGAAGAATATGTGGAGGCTCTCAATGTTTTAAATCCATAGCAGGGGGAAGAACATCATGTCAGCTGGCCCTAGTAGCAGAGGTATGGAGAGGGACTTCATACTAATCATACTGGACACAAGAAGGATCTCTTTGTTTTCTGTTGATGAACCATTGGGGCCTGTCATTTGGTTATTCATGTCATGGGAAGGACCTATTCCTAAATCGATGAGCACATGGGGAGGGACTCCATGCTGTTGGGAGACTGGGAATGGAAGACTGTCATGTTGAGAAACTAGCATGTGGGGGGAATTTCAATACCTCATGCTGGGGGAAGGGGTAGGACCTTCGTGCTATGGGTTGAGGAAGTAGGGAGGGACTCCACTAGAGCTAAAAATGGTGTCAAGGGAGAACCTCCATGATAGATTTAGGAGTAGAAAAGACATATACTTCATATAATGGTGGTATAGGGAGGACCTCCATACTGAACATTATCATCACAGATAATCCCATAATGGCTACCGCTCATACCAGTGAACAGGGAGGTCAACCCATCCTTCTTGTGTTATGGATGGTGCATAACTCCAAACCCACCTTGTAATCATCTCTACTTCAGGATAGGGAAACCCCTTTCTTCTAGAACAACAACAATGGGAAATAACATACACCATTGGTGGAACATGTCATAAGTGCCATGGAGGATGATGCCCCATTGCAGGATTATTTCTAAGCATGCACCTGACGTGGACGTCAGGCCATCTGAACTAGAGATGGTTGTGCATGTGAAGACACCCCATACTCTTCAGTTTGTAAGATAATATGGCATCGCTAATGCGGATGGGTGGGATACTTCCTTGGCAGCTCCCAAGCTGTAGTCCTAGCCAAGTAGACTCGAACCTTCCTTACTTCGTCTTCATAAGGGGAAAATTCATAAGTGATATCCCAGGATAAGCTTATGAATCTGTTGATGGTTGGAGTGGGGAGAAGTGAATCCCTATGCATCCCTTGGGGGTAGTGGTACTGATTTGGCACAAAATCCCCCATGTCATAGTGGGCTATGTTCCTTATTATGATAACCCCCTTTTATCTGTATCGACCAACAAGATTATTGATCAACCGTCAATGAATAAATTTATAGGCTGATATGGGTCATAGGTGCCTTGTAGCCATGGTGATGGATGTTTCTGTAGAATAGATGGATTCGTGCCAGATTACCGAGTTGGAATTTTCCCTACGCCTACATCCAGGAGTAGGAGGTGATCAGTTTCCTAAAATTTGAACTTAGTTCCTACAAAGTAGGAAAATTCATACAATAGTAAAGATGATATGAAAGTGATGCACAACACCCTAGCACTGTTCAGTATTCAATTCATATATAGAGAGAACCACTCTAACAATGTCACAGACAGAAATTCCCAAACTATTACTTACCCTAAAATTTTCTAAGATTCACTCTAGGCCCACTTTTTTCATGGTGGGACTTGGCATCGGATAGCAGGACCCAGTGAAATGCTTATTTATTAATGTCTCAAATTATTATAATCACTATATAGAGGAGAATATTTATCTCAGGTTCCCCATTTCTATTTCTAACACTTTTTTCTACAGGGGTGTGCATCTTTGTGATGTTACTCACTAATTGTTTCCCCACATTCCCTCATTCCAAAGGCGGGTGACAAACCTTTCTTATTCAGGGATGTTATCTCCATGATCAAAATGGGATGATGGGATGTCAGTTCCTCCTTCAATGGTTTCCTCCTTGACACTTATCGCCTAGTCTGGGTCTCCATTAATGATTGATATGTTGTTTATGAAACTCTTTCCAGTTCCATTTCATTATGGAATCATATTAATTACATTGATTCTTTCAAGACATTCCATGGGTTAATGTTTGGGTAGCAACCATCGGTTAGGGGAGTAGTCATATTTGGAATTTCTGGAGTGTATAAATGTTGAAACAATGTCACACCTACATTCCTTCCCCTTATGATAAGGATTCTTGGGGGCATAGAAGCTTGAGGCATTTCACGTGGAGGGAAAGGAATTGTATAGAAAATTCATGTATACATGGTTTTCCTTGGCTTCCCATGTTTTACATGGGGAATTCCATGAGTTTAACATCTAATACAGATGGATCAGAATGATCATAACACTGATGGGAGAGGACCAGATGGGTACATCCCTTGGAGGGATCACCTGAGTGGTTTACTAGATGGGTGGATAAAAATGTCCAATGAGGACATATCTAAGGATTATTTGGTCCATACAAAGGGGGAACCATTGTTTACCAATGGATGGGTTTGAACCTCATCGAGGCTACCTTATCTCTGTGTGTAAAAGGCTGGGATCAAAACCCACTTATTTTGATAGGGGTGACGAATCAGTGTGTAGGAAAAGTAGAACAACCCAAGGACATGTTGGGGATTACACATGTTTGGAGCCCCATCATTAGAGGGACACTCATTGTTGTATGGTTATGGATGGAATGGGGTTTATTCATGGTTATCTACATTAGGATGTATTGTGATCCCACTAGGATGTGGTATCCTGGGTAGGAATCATGAGATATTATTGATGGTCAATTGAAGTTAATGGGAGGAATGGGATGGAACTGAAATGAAGATGATAGTGATGTTTGGATTGAATATTTGAGAGAATCCCTATATATCCTCATGGATAGGAATCAATGACCACATAGTTTTGGGGGAGACGAGACACCTATGGAGGTGGACCATCAAAATGGGGAACATGGATGGGGACCAAAAGTGAAGAGAACATCTGAGACATGGGATGATCTTCCCAAAACTCAGAGGCTAAAGGGAAATATCTGGTTGAGACGTAGATGATGGGATTGAACTTCAAGGATTATTCCTACATACCCACATATAAGGGAATAAACTCCCATGTAGTTCATGTATGGGACATAGCATCAGGGTGTAAATAAAGGACAACAACCTGACAACATGATGGGGGATAAACGTGGTTAGTGGCCCATCCCAAGAGGGACACTATTGGTTAGAGGAGTATGGATTGAGTGCGCGGCATACACATGGATAGATGATTGAGAATTGGTATGAAACCACTAAACGACGGACCAATGACGTGGGTACCTACAAATTGGATGACAATTTTTACCATAATATTGGGTGGAATGTCCAGTAGGATTCCTACATACCCAATATAGGAGACAAAAATAAAATCTCATGGGATTCGATAGCATACAGTTTAGAATAATACATGACGAAAGGGGTATACAATTTTACATCATGTGGGGTGAGTGTAAGACAATGTGAAGTGGTTGGGACTGATTTTTGATGGGATTTCACCATGGGAAGGCTTCCTACGTACCCTTCCTAGAATGGACAAAAGTCAAATTCCTTGTAATTCATATGTGGGGGATGGGGCTTACACACTAATCTATCCCAAAGAATTTGTCATGGTCGATGATTACTCTAAGGCCACGTGAGTCTTGATCAGTGTGAGTAACAGGAGGCAACAATGAAATGATGATCACATCGATTAAGGGGTGTTTGTGGGTAATGAAGTGGGGTTTAGACATGATTATCAACCCATGTAAGGGAGGCTGGGACTTAATCTACGAGGGATGCCGAATGATACTGGTGGGTGTCCATACATATGAGGAGGATACGAACATCATACCTAAATCATCCCAGAAGAGGGTGATGGGTATTACATAGATACATCCTAAGGTGCACATGGAAACCAATATCAAAGGGAGAGCTTAGTGAGAAGGTACTGGTATAGATCCCCTTCATGATACTCTATAGAAATATCACTTATGTGGTGATCATAGTTTACTATCATTTGTTGAGGAAAATGGTTCTTGGATGTTTAACGTCTTGTCGCTCGGATGGTGAGGATTCACTCCCAAGCCCTATGACTTACATAACTGGTGCACATTAACCCTTGGTTAAGGAAAGGCCCAAAGCAACACCGTATGGAGATGGGGCTGTGGAGTGATCCATTGAAGGGTACACGTTATCATGGATATACAAAGAGTAAATAGGTATTATCATAACTATAAAAAGAATCATGTGGCTAAGAAATAGAACATGATGAACAAATAAAGGGAACTTGAGATCACTTCATATGATCTTTGAGAGCCACATGGATGAATGGTGTGAAAATGAGGATATCATGGAAAGACATTCTTCTTGAATAAATGACTCTTCACAAATCTTCGGAGGTTCACGAAGAAGACAACCATCGCTATAGGAAGTTTAGTTTTTAAATAAAGGGTCTTCATAATGGACTTCAAATTCACAACAGAAACCCATTAATGGATAATCGATTTTCCACAAAAAACAAATCTTTATTTAGAGAGTGATTTATGAAGGATCTATGCTTTGAGAAACCATGAGCACCCCAATGGGCCCCCTTTTTTGTGAAGGTCATATGCCTCCACGAAGGACATCCACAACATAGGTGGAGGCTGTAAAAAACAAAAATAAATAAGAGTAATAGAGAACAAGTACCTTTGGAGCTCTATCTATGGGTTTCCCAAAGGACATTTCGAAAAAGGATCATTGAAATTTGATTCGTTGGAATAATAGTAGTTTGAGAGGGATGGTGAACCCCATATTTATAAGAAATAAAGGTCAGAAAATGTCAAAAAACTCTCCATAGAGAGGAGTGATTTTGCAGAGAGGCGAGGCTCTGTCGGAATGTGTCATCCTCACAAGGGATGCATAATTCCCCAAAGAGGATAACTGAAGTGGCCAAGCAGGGTAGGCTGCCGATACTGTTGACGCCGTAGAGAGGATGCACTCCATTGGAATGTATTAGACTTGTTGCGGGTCTGTGACACCACACATATGATTCTAGAGGAGGTCCTTATGGTGGTGGTCCTTCTATGTAGAAGGAATTACGAATGATCACTTTGGGATGGTTTTGAGGGATTTGGGTGCCTTTCCAGTGAATATTTACGTTACAGTATTGATGAGTTCACTCCCAGGGTTGGACAAATTTTAGATCCAACAATAATTTTAAACATTAATGGATTCCTCTGGAAGATAAATAAATATAACGGATTCTAATATATAATACTTCCTTTAGTTTTTATTCATTTAATGAAGCACCAATACCACTAATGATAATTTTCTCAAACTATTATGTTTTACCCATCCAATTTTCTTTATACATATAATTAGTTATTTGTAATACTATCTACTATCTATAATATATAAAATAGAGAATATTAGTACCTTTTCCTAATTAACATGTTTTCATAATCTTCATCATTTATATCCATTATAATATTATTTCAATTTTGAAAATATCTCTTCATTGAATTGTGAATATTTAGTCAGTAGGATTTACTAGTAAAAAGGATTTGAAATTACTTTCTTATAGTAATTACACTGACTTACCTACTAATCAATGTTATTTATATAGTATTTAATTATTCAAATTTACATAACTCAAAACAATTTGAATTTTTTGGTGGAATAACCAATACATAAATCCAAAACATATATTTATTCAATACATTCATAAAATTTTTACCAAATAGGATATGCAAATTTCTCTTAATGAAAATTTATTTAATTCAACCAATAACTATAATTATTATAACCTGATTGATAGAATTACCATCAACTATGGCTAGATGAGAACCTCAAACAATAAATTTATTCCATTTCAAATAATGGAATCTCATTTAATACTATATATTTTCTTTGATACTTTTTTAATTCCTTAACATAATAAATATAGTTTTATCAAAACATGTTTTATAATTGTTTTTTATTAAAACATATATAAATAATCAGCCACACATTATAAGGAAAATATTATGTATACTACATTATTTATTTTTTCCCTATTGTTAATTATTATTTTATGTGTAATCATAATAAAATTAATTATATACCATGATATGATAAAAATAACGTGACATGGCCGTGTTTATTTATTATAATATCTATTTATAAATCATAGATAAATCAACAAAAAATACAAGGGGGATAACTTCTTGGGTCTAGATTGACTAAATCTACACCATCATCAATTCTCTTATGGTTATACATTTTTGGATTTAATTTAGTTCCTATCTTAAATAACAACTTCATGGGATGACCATCATTTACATTATTAGTATGGAGTAATTGGTTGGAACCATGGGGGAATCACATAATATAATCATGGAAATATAGGTTCATGCATTATAAAAGAAATATCATTGAGTAGAAAATAATCTATTTAATTTATGAAATAAAACTAATCAATTAATTTTAAATAATATAATATGTTCCAAACATGGACCATGTGATGCTAATTTATTTTCTAAATATTTATATAATTTTTAGGAAGTTAATTTTTAAATATTTTTGTACATATAATATAAATCATATGTAATATAATTAAAAATGTAATGAGAGATACCCTAGATAAATGATTATTATAAACAAATATATATAGTTGAATTCCCCCACTTGTGTATTGGTGGAAACACAGGATCTTCACATATTTTACCAATAAGGTCGAATTAAACGATTTACAATTATTATTTTTATTACAATAGTGGAGTGAGGAAAATAGTTGGTGTGTATTCTTTGAATGTGAAACACATGGATGGTTATTTTCCCCCTCAGATGATGTTTGGTGCATCCATAATCCTGTTTTATTTATTTTAACCTATTGTTGGATAAAAAAATATTAATGTTTAGACACAACCATTTCAAAAACATGTGATCATATATATTTTTTTTGAGAATTGATTCAAAATAATAATTATAAATTAGGTGTGACTACTCTAAATTGACTAATAGTGTCTGGAAACATTGGTAGTGGATTGAAACCAGAACCATTTTTATTTTTTATATATAAATTCATTTAAAGACACCCAATTTATTAAACATGATCATCATAAATAATTTAAAATTAATTATTTAAATAAAGAATTACCCCAATGGATTGTTTTATAATTCAATTTTCACTATTCATTGTTGCCCATTCAATATCAAGTCAACTAACCATTACAATTTCTTGTAAAATATAAAAAAGATTCCTATAGTGATATTAACATATGTTACCCAATATCTGAATGCCGATCTTGTGGTAGAAAGTTATGTCATAATAAAATGATGTACGTTTCAACATACAATTGATCACATTTTTCTACCTATATCTGTTTTTCTCACTTGTTAATGAGAGAAAATGTGAAAAATCAACTTAACTCTTTCCCTATGATTTGAGTAGATAACTAGATAAAAATATATTATACGATGGGCTTTATTTAAAATTAACAAAAATAATAGGAAAGATATGATATTTATATATTTTCATATATCATGTATTAAAATAAATTATTGATTTAGATGATGTATTTAAAATAAATCAAATATAATAAATTAAAAATAAATAAATATTTAAATGATCACATAATCATAGGCCATTAACTGAGACTATGTTCTCCAATAAATTATTTAACATTGAATATATTAAATAAAAATGTTGAATCTACAATAAAAATAATATTCACTTATACAGCCTATGATAACACTTAAATAAAAAAAAATAAACGTACCAAATCACATATTCTAAAATTTAATAACTTTTGATATGATTCTAATTGATATTTTCTCTAAGTTAAATTTTTATTATTATAATAATTTTTTTCTTCATATATGTTGATTTAGCTAAATATAATGATCTTATATATACACTCTATTTTGAAACCCAATAAGTTTATTTCTCAATGGGAGTATGTCTAACCAACAAGCCTGAAATTATATCTTGTAGTACATCATGATGCCCCTAGAGAAATATTTGATTCATAAAAATAGTAATTAAAAATTTCCTACAAACTCTATTGTGTAATATAATCCATTTTTAATTGATATACTAGTAAAAATGATTCCTAATTTTATAATATCCTGTAATTATTGATTTAGATATGTCTGACTCATTCATAGGATATTTTTAATAAACACCAAGTCCATTGATTTTAGGGTAGGAACTATTATCTCAATCACATGGAAATTATTACTATTTTCTATAACATAGAAGGGAAACATACTCTCTCAATAATTCAATTGATTTTACACCATTAATGTCAAAAAAATGTCACAAGTTACTTCACTATGAACATCAATTTCATGGTTTAAATCATTCATTTATGTGTTTGAATCCTGATACACAATGGTAATGATCAAAATATTAATAAAAAATATACATACTTTTATATAATAATAAACAACCATATGTAAAATGTATTAATATCCTATTGATAGTTTTATTCTAATGAAATCATTATTTAGATATCACCTAGTAATAAATTCATGTGAATAAATCTCAAATATTATGAGTACATTGAACTTTATAAAAATTATTTTATATGTCCTTTTTAGTAGATCTGTCTATCATTGAATTTATAGGTTATCATTATAGTTGGGAAATAATATAAAATATTGACATAATAAGTATTTTAAGGCCATTATGATATAATTTTTTTATAATATAATAAGAATATTATATTAGAATGAAAATGTATACTTTAAATTTTATACGTAATACGAAAATTCAAAAAAAAAAGTTAAAATTTTACTATAGAACACACTCTTACAAAATACCATTTAATCATAGAATTGAAAATAGGTCCATAAAAATATACCTTAAATTAATCCCTTTAGAGTTCTATAACACTATTTTCATCTACCAATATTTTTCATACCACTTGAATTATTCATATACAACTATAAAAATAATATCAAAATATTACTTTTCTAAAAAAATTTATTCAAAAAAATAACTAAATAGAAATGATTTATGTAGATACTATTATTTATATTAGTTTCCTTTTTTCATAATTATCATAAAATAAAATAACCTAACCACCCATAAATAAATTATTTTCTCACTATAATACTAGTTACTTTTAGCTAATTTTTGAGTGTTCATTAAAAAAAATTATATACTCCATGATTTTTCAAATAATAAAATGCGAAAAATAAATATTAATAATCATATAGACAATTAATTTTGTTTGATAATTTTTTTAAAACATATATTTGTGAAACAATGAATAATATTTCATCTATATCAAATATTATATAAAAATCAATATCATTTTTTTAAAATTTCATTCGAAATATATTTTCATTATGATATCAAAAAATGTTTCTATTTAGGTAGAGGGATACCCATTACAAAGACCATAGGTCCATGGCCTAGTGACCCAAATTTCTGACCTGAATTTCCAATAAAACACCATTATTGCATCATCTCCTGTGTCATCATCTACTAGCATCATGCCTGTCTCACTGCCTGCCTGCATCATCGCTCGTGTGATAAATCTTCTAAAGTGGCTTTACAGTATTTAAACCCCTATCTTTTGGAAGTAGTCTTATAGGGAATACTACTCAGGCACCACCACTAGAATTGTTTTATCACAAAAATATTTATATTAAAAAATCTCGTCCATTATATTAGTATTATTTCACATTTATATCTCAAGAAATATTCCATCCACAACTATTAGTTTTACAAAAATATAATTTTATTCCATGAATATAAAAATATTTCCTAGTATATATCCTCATTAAGTAACACATGATGATATATGGTTAAAAAAATTACATACATTGAGTATAATTTATCTACTCTTTGACACAACTCACAAAAAATTTAGAAAGAAAATTTTGACTTATATAAAGGGGAAACATAATAATTTATTTAGCCTACACTTGTTTTATTATAATTATTATAATGACCCATATAGTGATTATTAGAATTATATTAACTTTCATATTAACTATACATTACTAAATCAAAATTATATAGACCATAATGAAATGAAATAACTCCATTGAAAATGAATTTTATAACATAATCTTAAAATAGATGTTATTGAAAGGTTCTAATGTTGTTTTCATAACTATCATTAATACATTTGGGTATGAAATATATGGATATTTAATTGGTTAAATACAATACAGAGCCACAATTTACCTTACTAATTAGAGATCTATGGTCATATAATCTATTGGATTATAATTTAATATATATTCTTCCATGTATATAATGTTTTCCGGAATTGTTCATCAAGAATATAAATAAAATACAAGTGTGTGTTGTGATTATAAAAACCATATTATTCAAAGGAAAATATCCATTATATTTCACAAAAGTCCTCCATTTTGACAATAATAAATATTTATGTATTACTCAAAAAAATATTGCTGCATTTTTCAAGAATATTAAAAATTACTATTCAATATGAGAGTATATAATAAATATAAATATAAAATTGTAAAATGTATAAGGTATTAAAAATAATTTATTATAATTGTTTTAGATTATGAAAACTCAAAATTAGATTACCTAATGATCAATGTTCAGTAATATTTCAATATAAGTTTTTATGATTTAAACTTTTGTGATTGTTAAGTGAAATAAACTATATATCCAATATTGTGAAATGCATATTAATTAAGATAAAAATGAAAATAGGGTACTACATGATTATTGTATAGATATAGTGAAAAATAATTAGAAACTATTGTTTTAAAGTAAACATAACCATTCCATAAATAATTTACCATTGATTATTATTTTATATTTTTCATCAATGATGATATTTTAATATAAAAAATATTTTCTTAAGAATATTTTTGAAGGATAATTTTTTTTAGTTTTTAATGGATGATAATAACATCCTAATGTTTTAAAATTTCATTGAATTTATTTTCTCCTAGATATTAGTTGTTTTATAGTTAGAATGTGAGGGGATTGTGTTTTAAATAAATGTTATTTTTATTTAATTAAGGTTTTATATGTGATCCGTCATAAATGTATCCAATTTTTATTTACAAAAAATAATAACGTTTTTTTACTTTTTAATGGAAAAATATGTGGTTAGAAAAATATTATAAGGGGTTGGATGGATAGAGAAATGGTATAATATTAAAGGGTTTTAGTTGTATCTACAAGATTATATTCACCAACAAGGTGGTTAATGGGTGTGGTTTATTGGGATAAATGTTTAGTGTGGATAGAAAAATGGACATTTTTGGTAAATGATCATAAAAATGGGACTATAATCATTGGATATTTATTTTTATTGTCTTAGTGGGTGGATTTTTATGTAATATTTAAGGGGTTTTTATAATTTTTATTTTATAGAGAATTTTATATTATTAACTATCTTATAAATAGTCTGATTTCCATCAAAAGGAGAAGTCTCTACAGATATAAAATAAATTAATTTATACTTTTTTATATATGATGATGGAAATGTATAATGAAAGAATTTATCTTATTGCTTTAGTAGGTTAAGAAATTTATTTTAATTAGATATATTTATATAAACCATGGAATTCAGTCACATGATTCTGAATCCAAAATCATTTTTTTCAACACCTCGCTAATTATTTTATAGAAACTCAGTATGTCTTGATAATTTTTTCCCATCAAAATATTTAGATGTTCATGGACACTATAATATGATTTTACTATTGGTTGATAGTTAGCACTAAAAAATATCCCATGATCAAGAATTAGATATTAGAAAAATGTTTGTAAATTATTCGTGGTATATAAACCTATGTCGATAAGTCTCCACTCCTTTTCACACATGTTAACCAAGATATTTACACATCCCTATGTGGAATTTCATGGGAGTGAAACTGAAATTACCTATTCAAAATTGCATAAAATTCAATGAAAAATAATTTTAGGTGATATGGAAGCCACTAAACTTATACACATGAAAAAATACCATTTTCTTACTCACCCATGTATATATAATTTAAATTTAAGTCCATAAACTTCGAAATGTGTGACACTAGAGAATGCTTCCACATGTGTACTTCTATTCCATGCATATATCTGAAATCAATGATGTTGTCTCTATCCTTCTTACTAAAAACCACGACAAAAATATACATCCCACATAATACTTACTAGTCTATGGAGAATATATTGATAAATATTATATCATCGCATCACTAGTAAGGTTTTGTTAATGAGATTAAGTGAGAAAAAATGTAAAATCCCCAAGAAACTTTAATTCATTTAATTCTAGAATATAAAACACATAAATTAAAATTTAACTCTATAATGTGCATAATATGACCTAAAAATATAGGACTCTTAAGTTAATGTTCTTATTGTATGTCCCTTGCATGAGGATTATTCTGGAGGCCCCTCATGTAAGTTAACATTTCAACATTTTGTGTATATCACTTAAATTATCTAATGAATGAGGTTCTTATAACACATATATAGTTTCATAACACCGCTAATATGAGAAAACTCAATCATGGATTATACACATGAATACCTTTTTTAGAACTCATGGAATCCATAATTCTTAAAATAATATTCTATCCATTTTTGGGACAATGCTTGTTAGTATTCATAATAAATTGTTTCATTTGATTATGTTTCAATATCCATGAATTTTTGAAAAACAACTTTACAAAGGGTTGAGTTACACTATATAGAGGCTTAGTTAAACATTTTTACATTATTAATGGGGAAAGGCGGATTCTGGGTTTCCTTTGGGATATTCAACAACATCTACCATGTTTAGAAACCCATAGAAAAAATAAGATTAATTCAGATGAGCCCTACCCTTATTATGAATAGTATTAATTCGTTTGATCACAAAATTGAGTTTTATTATTGATATATAATTACATTTTTAATGTTATATATATTTTTGAATCATAATAAAAGAAATAATTTGTTTCACATTCATAGCGGAACTCTTAATATTTCATTCTAGTATATAAAACAAATTTCATTTCTTGGTGAAATTCCCATGACATTGCCTAATTTATACATATAAGCCATTAAAAGAAATTTTTTGGTTTGTCCCACATTTATGAATATAGTCTCAACCATTTGGGGGAACATGAGAGGTATATGTTTCTCATGGATACGTACCATACTCATGTTACGAGAAAAATTTCACCTAAAGTTCCTATTCAAATAAAATTAAACTAAAAGACATTATTCCATATCACATGAACTAAAAAATAATGTAAATAGTCATTTTTCCATGATGTAAAAAGGTATGAAATAATGACCTTTAATACATGAACATAAATTATATAGCATACTATCCTTCTATCATGATTCTAACCTACATGGTTTCCCCTATCATAAAATTTTAAAATATTTATTATGACATATATTTGGGTCGAAAACCTAAAATATTTGTTTTTTATGGAAAAGTATCATGACTTTACCTATGGGTTTAAACTATGACACAATGCTATGAGATTTTATATTCCACTTGTTTAGGGAGATATATTAATCCTTATACAGGTCCAAAACCAATAACATGGACTCTTCTCTATTGTTTGAAATGTTTTACATTCTTGTATTGTAGAAAAATAAATAATGACCTTTATCTCCTACTAAATACCTTTAAATATTTTATAAAATAATAATTCTTAAAAAAACTATAGAAAAACCTTGAGTTTTACATTGAATACCTTAAACTACAAAATAACCCTTCAAATTTCTAGATGAAATAAAACTCCAATTTAATGTTGAAGTATTATTAGAGGACATAAAATCCAATAATAACCCTTTTACATCCTAAATGACAAGAGAATATTTCAGAAAACATTGTATCTCTTGGGAACATAAAAACATTTATCACAATCCACGTACTCTCTATAAATGATCCAATGAATCCAGAACCATGTGCGTGATTAGTAGTAATTATTTTTTTTGTAACAAGCTTTCATTGGTCATGATCTAGTAGAATATGATTAATATATTTAATAAGAATACATAAATAAATGTATAAGATATCTCATTACAATAATAAATGGTTTAAATTTATAGAATACACTTTAATCTATTCTAGGGGGCATTACAGTCTAGTGTACCTTTCACATTGATGTTTTCATTGAAATATATATTAACCTTTCTAAAAATATAAAATAGTTGTGAGCCTATGATAATATTTTCTAGTGACGTGATATTTTTCAAAGGATCCAAATATTTATTGAATGAACACATTGAATTCTCTAATGACTCCCCTGCAAAATTTGGACTATGTTACAACACCATTATTAGTTCATATGTGGACTTAATTTTTCGTATAATCGATTCATACAATTTCATCTAGTTTTAATCTCTAACATAAAATGTTTTTCCACTAAAATAAATATTTTCCTTATTATATATATTAATACTATAACACATACTTTTCATTCCATCCCATAGAGAATTAAATTTCAACATAACCATTAGTTCCTTCTATTTTAATGAATTTCCTAAAAAAATAACGTGATTCCTCGTGACTTGAGAATGGGTTGATTAAATAAACATGGTGTACATTTAAATTATTAGTGTATATTAATCAATTTTATCAGATCTATTCCCTATTATAATATGGTTGCTGATGTAAATAAATCTATTATATCTACTAATGATGAGTGTATCCTGCCCAGCGTGTCACCTACAGAAGGCACTGTGTCACCTTATACCACCTCTCCAATTACCATTTAGCCCTCCCAGCTCGACTCCCACGCCCGCATTTTCGTGACCCATCTTCGACTTTTGGGTTACATCATCCATCTTCTTCCCCCCGCATCAATCTCCACTTTCGCCACCTCCGCCTTTTCGGCCTCTCCCGGCTCTGAATCATGCTCCCCCGCCTCTGGATTCTATTCCGCTGACTCTTCCGCCTCTGTCTTCTTCAACTCCTATTGCTCCACCTCTGAGTCCTTTACCTCTAGATTCTAGGTATCCATCTTTGTCCCACTCCTAGTCCCACTCGAGTATAATCTCATCGCGACCTACGCTCCCTAAAAACCCCCTCGTCCTTTGAGATCCGTCTCCTACTTACGCTGCAATCTTTCCTCCACTTTCTCTGCCATTATCCTTATCCCGTTTTCACCTCATGTTTCCTCTATCTTTCTTTTCCCGTGCGGGCTCCGGTATCACCTCTTCGCGACCTTCGGTTTCCAAAAATCACTGATGCCATCATGATCCTCCTTCAATCTATGTCTCCTGGTGACACTACACTTCATCCTACCCCTTCTTAGATGGAAAATATGGACCGGTTTCACCTCACCTCTCTTCCCTCTTCAATATCCCATGCGGGATCGGGTTTCACCTCTTTGCGACCTAGGGTTTTCGCAATTCCATAGTGCCATCGTGGTCCTCCTTTGGTCTCCCTAATCTAAGGTTTCCTTAGCATCTCAATTATCTCTCCCCATTCATGGTTGTGCATGATGTTTCCCCACCCTAGTGTTTCAACTACTTCATGTGCAACTCCGAGAACAATGTCAGAATCAGGTTTGGTCAACAACACCACTATTCCCAGAAAATGTAACCTCCGTGATTCAGAACTCTGTTTGTGTATGAAATCAAATCATTCAGACAAATTCAGAATACTTTGTTATATTGTTTCACATTTATCATAATCAATTGGTTCTCATATTGATATACCTTTAAACAGAGTTCTGTTATTTCATTTCTCTTAGAAGATACATCTGGCCTCTGCGTCTATTCTCTTTCTTCCTAGTTTTATGAGTACATGCATATGCCCACTTACTGAGATTTTTTCCTTTGTCTGATTTTTGATGTCTGGATTATGTTGACATAATTTTTATTATATTTCCTATACATAATTTTTCCATATTGTTTATATGAACCTATTTCTAGATTACTCAACCAGTTAAAACAACAAATTTATTTTCTGGAAATTTTGGGTAGTGGATCATGAGTTTTGTAGTGGATCATGTGTTTTATTGGAGTAGTAGATCTTTTTCTCTTGGTAGTGGATCATAAAATATAGAGATTGGATATGCTTATCTCTTCATACATCTTATGATACCATCATCAGGGCATGATGACTTCCATTTTCCCTTAAGGTGTTACCACTGATTATTGGCAGGTGATGTTTCAGTTGTAGATTCTACGTGAACATCCCATGTATAGATATTTTCCATCCAAAAATTTGTTTTTATGTATAAAAATAATGGTTAGATGATTTTAAGTATTTCATCATTGATTACTTATAGGTGGTAACATGTGGGTTATCCATCTTACTAGCCTAACATTGGTTGACCAAAGGCGACAACTAGGTGATGGTTTGGAAATATGCTGTGTAATCCCACTAAATTTTCCTTTACTGTTGGAATGTCCTTTGATATTCAATGACTTATTGAATTTTATTATTTCATGGTAACATTTTCTATGTTCTTAGGACACATATCACACTCTTTTTCCATTTTCAGGCATGTTATGCATATTATGGATATACATTGTAATGTTTTTTGTAAGATTTTGATTCTTCATAGATGTTCTAGTATATAGGTAGTGAGTTCTTTACATTTTTAGTGGTCCCCCTTAACCGTACAACTACAAGCTCTACATCAGTTTCTTGATCTGGAATTTGAATTAGGTACTAAAATAGTGACTACCACTTTGAAGTCTCATTTTATGGGAATTTTTACTCATGGCCTCTAGATATGATCATTATTAATTAATTTTTTAGTCCATTTCACTCCATGAAATTGATGCATTTTCATATGATTACAGAAATGACACACAGACCATAACTATAAGTTCAACTGTAAAATCTGATATTTTAAAATATTCTATTTTTTAACAGTTATTTTTTAATTAGTACATTCTTAACTGTCAAATTCGTACTATTTCAGTTTGTTTAGTTGATATACCAAACATACATTCTGTATTGATTTTTTTGTTTCAAATTGAAAATTTTGTTAAAATGTTTGATTAGTTAATTATTTTAATTAAGTTGTTTGCATATGTTTTTCTTGATTTTCAACTGAAGATTCCATTTAATTTTTTTATTAATAGTCAAATTGTTATGTTTTTTGTTAATGAAGTTGTTTACATTTCTGTTACATTGATTTTTTATTTTCTGTAAGAGATTTATATGTTTATCTGTGAGTGAATATGTTTTCTATTTCTGGTTTCTAAACAATGAATATTCGGATATTCATTCAAAAATTAATATGTCATTTTCTTTTTTCAAATATCTATAATGATGTGTTTTTATGGTGTTAATGAATTTTTTCTTAACAATATCTCTATTATGTATGTTTTTATTTTGGAAGGGATATATGGTGTTGTAATCAACAAATCATGCATTTGAGTTATTGAAAAAAATAATAATTTATCTTTTGTTGTTGAGGCACAAAGTATATGTTATGGTAGCTTGGGACCAACCAGTTTGCAACATGGTAGGTAGTGATTCCAGTAGCTCCAATTATGAGGATATTAATGGTTGCATATTCAGCCATATCAAAACACATATGGTATCCATATTCAACCCTTATAATTCTTTATTTTCAGAATTTGAATTATCAATTTCAATAATTTTTGTGCATTTTTCCATAATGAATTTTAGGAATATAATTCTGACATGCTCCCAGAAGTTGAACCTGCCATGGATAATTTATACTTATCTGTGAAAAATGTGGTCACTAAAAAACATGGGCATAAAATATGCTCACCTTTTATGTATTAAATCTGTTGTTACACCGTTTAGTTCTTGATATTTTCTTTCACCTAATTCTTGAATTCTATTATAATACAATTTAATTGGATCCTATGATGTTTTTTTGTGCATTGTATCCATATAACTAATACTAAAACATGTTATTGTTATGCAGAGAGATTCTTGGTAATATTAAATAGGATACCATATGTGTTGGATCACAATGTTTGGTTTATTATTTGGTTAGATGGAAGGATCATGAGGCACTAGAGAAGGCATCCAGTTGATTCTCTGATCTCCTTATATTTAACTAAAAATACCCTCAGGTTCTACGTAAGTCTATGTTCCCATAATCACTGCATCTATATTTCAGGTACTACAATAATAGATAGTGAAAAAAGATATGGATCTTATTGACAGTTCCAACAGGTATATAATGGTATAGAAAGTGAAAACAGGTATAGACAGTGCAAAAATTAAATCTTAGGAAACCTTAGTGACTTCGCCAGGAATGCGTTTTAATGAATGCACTAATTCATTTTTATTTTCCTTATTCTTACCCCAAGAACTAGCTGAAGAAGAGCATACAGGTATGTATCTTATCATCTTTATACTGAATTTTTTAACACGACATATATTTCAACATTGTGATCAAAAGTTAACTATAATATATAGCATCATATTTGTTTTGATTCTAATTATATGATTTCACTTGTCAACAATGATTTCTACTTACTCTAACTACATTCTCAATATAGAAAAACCTATTTTATATTGCTTGTCTATTTACATATGTATTAATGATATGACATCTCTCCTAAATGGTAACATTCCTATTACTTTCATTCAAATATTGCAACCAACAACACTCTGCTTTCGATTCAGATTATCATATTTGGTTTCTTGATTCACTCTGTTTTAATCCAGTATGCAAGGACTTTTAACTTAGTTTTAGTTTTTACATTTGTTTTGTGATATATTTTTAGTTAACCAATTCTATGATATCATCCTTATTTGCAGGTGATTATATTTTTAGGGTTCTAAATATTCGTATTTTCTGGAATATTTTCACTATTTGTGCTATGTTGGAATAATTGAATTATTTCTCTTAAAATCTTGAATCTTTGTGAACTTTCATTGTTTTAGATACAGGTTGTGGAGTTGCGCTTTGATGATTTAATTAGCGTTCAAAATATGTAGGTTCTCGCTGATTTAATTCATGTTGTTGGCTTAATTAATTCAAAGTGTATTGGTACAGGTTATGAAGGTTAAGTTAGATGGTTTCTAGGGAATCAAGGTGATTTAATTCATTTCATATTTCTACCATCTAATTTTCATTTGAGAACTAGGATTCCATGAAGTCAAGAAGTATCCACCAATCCGTTGCCAGTACGTTTAGCTACATATTTAGTCTAGGTCATCCGTCCTTTAAGGTAACATTCCTATTAATGTTATCCAATTATTTCAACCCACAACACACTGATTTTGATTCAATTTCTCATATTAGGGGTTTTGATTCACTCTGATTTTATCCAGTATGCAATGAATGCTGAATTACTATGTAATTTTACATTTATTTTGTGCTATATTTTTAGGTAATCAATACTCTGGATTCTTCCTTATTTTTAGGTGAGTGTGTTTTTATGCTGGTAATTGGAATGTGCTGGAATATTTTAACTATTTTTCCTATGCTAGAATAATTGAATTATTTGTTTTAAAATCAAGACTCTTTGTGCACATTCATTATTTCAGATGCAGGTTATTGATATCCACTTGGTTGATTAAATTCGGGTTCAAAATATTTAATTTATCACTAATTTAATTCATTTTGTTGGATTATTTAATTTATAGTGTGTTGGTGTAGGTTTTGAAGGTTCAGTTAGATGGTTTCTAGGGCATCAAGATGATTTAATTCATTGCATATTCCTACCATCTAATTTTCAATGGAGTTACTCTGATACGTTCCATTAAAGCTATTACAAACCTGATAATATATTTTAAATTATGATACATTCATTATCTGTTTTTGAACTAGGTTTCCCATGAAAAAATTTCAGTTGTCTTCCCCATGTCTCATCACATTCATATTTTTTTCAATTCGTTGGAATTATCTTCTTCCAGCTTCTATCAAGTCATTTTTTAGCAGATTGATTCATTGTGCTATTAATATTGGACTCTTCACTATATGTCAGTTCCAATTATAATGGTCAGTTCTACTTGATTTCAATTGAACAGATTTATACTATTCATTAATTTTTTAAGGGATTTTGATTGGAATATTCCTCTTTAGGGTTGTTCTAAATTAACAACAATTATTTATTGGTATGATATAATATTGGTCTATGTTCTAGAATATTTTCATTTTATATTCCATATTGGAATAATGGAATTACTTATTTTAAATTCTCCAGTCTTTAACTTGAATGGTTTCATATGCAGGTTGTTGAGGTGTTCTTGGTTGTTGAGGTTCACATTAATGATTTAATTATGATTTGGAAAATTTAGGTTTTGGGTTATTTAATTCATGTATCTATATTATTTAATTCATTGAATACTCATACTTTATAATTTGTATTGGAGTTACATTGATGGTTTCCATTGTAGGCACATGTTTATGATCAGGGATATCATGGTGGAGCATGTTATTAAGGCAATGAGTCATGATTAAATTTAAAAAATATCGAACTCTTTAATAATTTTTGAATAAATTACCTATTTTCATGGATTTTCAATCAATATTCATTAAAGAATAAAAATTTTAATATTAAGTTAATTAGATTGATAATTTTTAATGATAATTATATCATGATTAAATCTTCAAAATTTATTAATTTTACTCATGTTTAGGTTCCTATAAATAATTTAAGCAACAGCAAATGATTTTAAGCAAATATATTGTTAGGTTCTCTATTTCATGAAACATGTGTGCAAATGTTTAGTAAATGGTTGAATTTATTTACTGATAAATATTTATTTCTACATGTAATTGGGTCATCTATAGATTCTTTCAAATACATGGATACTGTTGAAATTAAGAAACCTGCATGGGGAAGGTGAACCAGTAAGACCATATCAAGATCGTTGAGGCCAGTATCCAGGATTTCATCGGACCAATCCAAAGTACAAACTCCTTTCCTATTTCTTTAGCATCAGTTACTCAGCCAATTTATTGGTGTGTTTCCATGATTTTCATAAACCCTAATTTCACGTGTTGTGGATTATTCTATCCCCCATCTTCATTGAATTTATATGCATCCAGTTATAAATAAATGCTGCAAGATTTTATTCAGAAAACCATATGCTTTATGATTCCATAAAACATATATTCTTACATAATTATTTCGCTTCATAGATCAATGTCTTGTATAATTTATTAAATTGCATCGGTGGTTGCCTTCTCTTATTTTATTCCAATGCTTTTACTGCATACATATTCCAATAAATTATTATTTTATTTTATTAGAACATAATATGGAAATTTCTTCGTTAATCTATGTAAACTATATCTATTATCAAATACATGGATGGATGGAAGTAGGAAACCCAAATAAGGAGGGTGAACTGGTAAGCCATTGTCCATTATGAAATGTTGGTTCACATATAATATATGCAATATTTTTCCACTATATATTATTAGTATGAATTTATATATCATTGTTTATGAATTATAATGGATTCATATTTTCTTCCTGGAATCCTCCCCGAGTTGGATGGTTGAAGATCAACATGTATTATGCTTTCAAGGGAAACATAGACCTGTAAGTAGAATGTAGTAGAAATATTTGATATCAACACTGGTGAGATTACACTCTTGTATACATAATATTCAACAATGACCATTGTTTAAACATACATGAACATTGTATGGTTCCATTAAATGTCTAAAAATGAATTTCACTCGTGTATACAAATGTTCAAAATACATAAAGTTTCATAAACTTCAATAGTATACAGTACTGTATACATTACCCCTATACACAAATTTATATATTAAATAACTACTGTATATTTTTTAAAAATTTTATTAAGAACTATAAAATTATGGTTTTAATGATCTATCATGGTTTCATACTCTACAGTAATTTTTTATCAATCAATATTTTCAATTTATTACATATAATCACAAGGAAAAAAATATTCAGAATCAGTTTTTACATTTCTGTCCATTAATAGTTGGAAAAATCATTTGTTTGTGTAGTGACAGATCTGGAGGGTGATACTTGGATCATGAAGATAATTATTTTTATAGTGAAATAACATCCAAAAAATTATTATTAGATCATAAAGGTATTAATATTCATTATATCAATTAATATTTCTCAATGTTTATAGCTTCATATCAAGTCTTAAATCTCAAATGCTTATTTATGTTCTTGTAACATTAATTATGTCGTAGATAATTTTCATTTCATCTTAAATTACCCTTTTAAATTTATAGTAAATTATTTTATGATCCACATAAGCATAAACAAATTTGGTGTAATGTGTAATAAAAATGAATGATATTACTAAAAATATACTAGATTAAGAGCCTTCATAAGGAACATCTTATCTATTCATTGTCACTTTTTTCATCATGTTTTCTATTAGCTTCCAAAAATGTCTTATTGATGATTCTTTCTTTAACATCATCAGACATATTTATGCCATATTCATAAAGTGTTGCAAGAAACATTCATTTTACCGCCTGACTCAATGAAACCCTTTTGATCAAAAAACAATGTTTTCATTTTGTTCAAATTAAATAGTTCTAGTTGAAACTCTTCCTTCTTTATCTCCCCATCATCAATCACTGCACAACTAATATTCTTAAACAACACATAGAGTTTTAATTTACTAATAAGAAAAGCTTTCTCCTTTCAGGCACTTAATGATCTTCTAGGCCTCTTTAGTTTTAATGCAAATTAACAACACAACATGAAAGCTAGGAATCATATCACATGATAACTAAAACAACGCTTTGTGAATTTTAACAGTAATAAAATAGAAGGCCTCCGTTTTTTAGGTATGTTTTTTATGTTTCATAAATATACATATGATTCCAATCATCTCACCCATTTTTTTCACAAAAATCCTTACATTGATATTCCATATCTTAAACAAATCACATCATTGAATGTATTATGATCCTCTCTATAGATTTAACAAAAACACATAGGTTGGGGGATGGCGGGGAACCTACGGTGAAGACGCGACGCCCCCAACACCTTCGATGGGGAGGTGAGGAAGAGGCTGCATCATCTTACTGTTCCAACTAATTTTGATTAGGGGATATAACATACCATTATTGGAATTTACTATGTGATATATGGATGATTAAATTAAATTATACATGTTGTTTTATTGTTTCCTCATTGATTTGTGAGACCTACATGCTATTTTCACTGTGGATTTATGACATTATAGAAGGTATTAATTAAAATGTTATTGATTCAACAGTTTAATGTATTGGACAAAATATCAATGCAATCATATTTATGTAGCAACCAAGTTTTAATATTTATTTTTTATGTGGTATATTGTAGTGTTGCAAGAAACAACATTCCAGTCAACTTTCCAGTTAATCAGGCTATTAATAATAGGGACATCTCTCACACTGTGACATTAATATGTTCATAGAACATACTCTAAAAACAGAACCTACTATTTGTTTTTTCACTCATATTTTTACAATGAAATAACTTTCTATAGACATGTTCTTATGTGTCCTTGTTATGAAAACAATCTGTAATATTTTACTATAACAATTTCAATTTGGGATTTTTAACATTAATTTTTAGTAATTATTATTAAAAATGTATGATACATCATTTTTTTATTTTTCATTGGTGAAAATGTTTCTAAATTCATTTCGACATATAATTTATGATACATCATGATAATTTTGAATCTTTTTACATCATTTTTTTCCATTTCATTTCTTTTTATTCATTTTCAATTATAATTTATGATTCATGTTGTTATTTTTCATTTCATTTAACTAACACTGGTTGGTTGCTTTTACAAATAGCATTCCTTTTTTCAAATAAAAACCATTAATTTTATATGTCGTGCGTACGAACGAGTGAGTAATAGTTAGTATTATTTTTAGAGATTATTTGATGAACATGAATTAAATATACAATAATGTTCTATACATGATTGTAATATCATTTATGGGATACAAACCCTCCCTAATGAGGATGTGGATGAAAAAATTAAAAACATATGTGAGAGGGGGAATTAAAAAATAAAGAATTGTTAGCCCAATATGAAATATTTTACCTATGAAATAGGTAGATTGATCATTCATATTTACTAATGATTCGACATTGATAGTATTTAATGATTAGTGTGACACAAGTAATAAAAATAATTACATAACCTAGTAAAATATAACAGACCATGGGTCCTAATAAAAATGGGGGTATCCCTACCAATATATATCAAAAAATTGAAAAAAATATATTCTACCTCCATTATTATAGATACATTGAATATTGGGAACTAATGCCTACATTCCCCAAAATAGTACCTGTTTTCCTATGGATCAATACAATAGTACATGAACTCATGTTTGATGGTGAGAACCCAAAATTCAAGACATCCTATGATAATATAAATGTATTGAGACCCATCTTGCTAACATTATACAAAGAAACTCATAAATTCTTGACGGACCAATCAATTCCTCTTACTTATTTGGAAGACTATCCCTTGAGTGTGACAACACTCTCATATATCAAAAAACATCTGTTCAAGATGGTATGTATGACCATATGGTTACCTAGGATTCTATAAGAATAATAACACCCCTCAAATCTATTATTAAAACCACATGGACTTTAATTCCACAAAAGTCATTAAGAATGCTCTTTCTCATGTTTTCCATCCCATGAACCTTTGATGGCGGCCCTATTGGGAGTATTCTAATCCCACCACATAGAGGATGGAAAGTTCTATCACAAGTTTATAGACCACACATGTCATTATTTTCATTTTGATATTGATATGGGTTGAAATTAAACTCACCTTAGTTAAAAGTCCACCACCACCCATAGGGCATGCCTTAGTGGCCTCTATTATTGAATCCTCCCCCATGGGATCTTAACTCATGTGAAGGTCAACCACAAGTCAAAGATGAATAAATGAACAATACAGTTCATCCCAATTCTAACAAATTTAACATGGATAATGGTTTATCCCATGATTCAAGAGAATAAATATTCCATTGGAAATTTCTAAAAACATTAGAGATGATTCCCTAGTTCATGTGGATTTTCATATTAAGGGAGGAGATTCAAACTATTTTGTGTCCTTATGTAATTATATTTTCATGGTATATAAGATTCTGAATTTCTTCCCCATTCACTACCAGCCCATTAGATTAATGATCTTAACTAGTGACACAATGCACCCACCACCGATGGATTACCATATTACAATAAAAGCATCCTCTTAATTAGGAATTCAAAAAATATAGAAAAACCTCTATCAACTATCCCAAAATTATCCAATCATAGTATAACACAATTATTGAAAAACCTATATCATGATCATCATCCATTCTACCGTTATACTATTTAAAAAATATAAAACACAAAAATTCATAGGAAAACCCAAAACATCATGGTATGATGTCTAGAAAATGACTTCTAAGGATAGAATAATCTTATGAATACCCATGTAAAGATAAAAATTACCCAGTTGATATGTTTAAAGAACAGGTATGAGACAAAATAAAATCAATGTACTATCCTCTATACATAACTCAATACACGATTAATGTACATATTAGAGAGTACCATATGATATTACACTATTATAACTTATGGAATACATCAAAATTCTATGATTATTTACACATTCTATATGCTATGTATTTAGAATACAGTAGGATACATGAGAAAAAATTACAACCTTTTAACCTTTGCTCAATTCTTGTAGTATGACACCAGTATTCAAACAGACATACAAGAATATCTTCATTTCATTTTCACGGATTTTATTAAGGTGGTATTGCTCATTAGACTTCTCCCCTTTGGTTTATTGATATGAGTAATTTAATAGGTAAACTATGAATCTGTTGTAGGAGTGGTTTTCATAAGAAAGATCTAATTTAATCATATTTAGAAGAATATATAAAATATGAAAAATTACAAATTTGTTTCTTCCAAAAATCCACCAAATTTATATCAAAAATAGGGGCATAACCAATGATATTTAATAATTAATAGACTCAACCATGAAGCCTTATATGTACAAATAGATAATTATAAAAAAAGGCGAGACCCATTAAGAAAGGACACCCAAAACAAATTTCAGTAATTAATAAATATCTGATAGGGAAAAGGTTTTAATAATTAAAAAAATTCCACCTTTGGTTCTTTCTAAAGTACAAGCATAAATAGAATGAAATGATGCAGCTAAAACATCCTAGGTATAGTGCTCACATACATTTATAAGTAAATTATTATCCCAATCACCATCATACATGATGAAAATAATTGTAGAGGTAAATTATATTGTGGTTGTACATCCTCTATGAAGATTATTGTTTAGAAGGATCGATTTAACCTCTTAAATAATAAAGAAATTGATCCCTCAATTTAGTATAAATATGGGGAATTTTTTAGAAATTTCACTAAATGTCACAAATCATAAGGAATCACCTTTTTTACCAAGATACACATATTATAATTGAATGGTGAAATGATAAAATTTGATAAAAATTTGTAATTCACTAGGATTGACGAACCAGAATAACCAATCTTATAGATTTCATTTCCGGATATTCTATCTTAAAGAGGCCACATACATTATAGAGTTATATGATGATTTAAATCTTGTGAGGTAGGTTTTATTAAATATTTTCATAGTTAAGCTCATCACTTATATTTAGTACGATGTAAAAAGTGACCAAGTGTAGATGATACTGTAATCATAAATTCCCGTCTCATTGAAATACATTAAGAGAGTGTGTGTGAACATGAAAAAAAATAATGAACCGAGCATTATGCTGCCATATTAATATTCAATTTTACGCTAGCTAGAATTATTGTAACAAGTACAAGGTTAATGTAATTACAACATGCTTAATCCACCAATAAATAAATCTATTGAGAATTTTTTAAACATAAAATTAACCTTATAATAAATGATAATGAAAGGATTTGAAATCTCAATTCCACACTACTCTATGGAACATTATTAATGTTATTGAAATTGTAGTTGAACCTCCAACCCTACTGGCCATTCCATAATATATTTAACAAATAATTTAAATTAAAAGGGGAAAAATACTCAACAGTTGGTTCCCAACAGACATCATCAAATATAGTTAATTACCTTAACAATTTATCACATGAAATCATATCCCTTAATTTACAATGAGTACCTAATTTAGGTAAAACATTTAGTGTATATTCTATTACATTGAGGAGAATGAAATCCTATGATACATAATAAAATTAACGATTGATTGGAATACATTGAAGTAATGTTTCCCTAATAACACTTTAAAGGAATCTATATACTGAATGGTTCTACATAGATCCCCATAAGCAAACATTGGAATGAAAAATTACTTCAATGGAACTCGAAACCCAAAGAAACACCTTAGTAACTTTTCCTCTTAGTGTAGAATAATATTTGGATCTCATAAAAAATAATAGGCATCAAAGATCATCGGATTTTCTTGAAGAACAGAAGGACATGGATTCATCAAGTAATAAAATCAGGTGACTAGATTGATCATATATTTAATGGATATTCAGTGATATTTTTTATCTAATTTAATTGAACATATAGAAATACCAAAAAAAATGATGTCTCCAATTAAATGAAATAAAAAAATGATAGATTTTTTAACATTATTTTTTGATAAAAATGATTGATATATTTTATGGAAATAAAACTTTTGTTGAGGAATATATTATAAATCTATATAGAAAACATATAATATGAGTTAGAAATGATTATTATACAATAGATGTACCCTAAAATATTCTATGAATTTATTGAAATAACATATTTCTTAGAAGGTTCCACTAGAAAATCCAAACAAATATCTCAATAATGACAACCATCTCAAAACAGATGTTTTGATAAAATAGAAGAAAAGACATCTAGTCTCAAGACATCAGTTGAACCTTCTCAAGATTCTAAACCAATTATTTTCCAAATGATAATGTGCTATAGAACTTAATTACTAAAAAATTATGCTCATTATAATTTGAACAAGAATTAAGTCCATAAAAAGCATAGGTTCTTGATCCTTGAATCTGGAATAAATAATATGTAGAGTTTTTATCCCAAAAAATGTTCTCAGGTAATTCATATCAAGATTTGAGGAACACATAACATGTTTTATGAAATAAGGATTCCTGATGTGGATGGTCTGATGTCCACCCAAATAATTTTTCCAGATACCGAACACTATTCCACACAATTTGAAATTATTTTTTCATTAATTATTTTTTCTTAATAATGATAATGAAATTTTGTGTTTACTTGAAAATTCCAAGGAAACAAGAATTAATTATATATCCTCAATCCAATATATGATGTATAACAAAGAATTGTTGTAAAAATTGAGAACCTACAAGTTTTATAACTATATTATGTGGATACCACTATATGTTTAATTTATTATTTATCAATTAATTTTATGTACTGATAGATCTTGATTACAATATATTGATTGATAATAAAAATAAACAATGTAATATCTTGGGTTTAGGTTAACTAGAAACCATTCATGGGGTTTAGTAACATCCAAACAAATGTGACACATTGATTATGTGTATATAAATTACAAGGAACAACTAGGATGAATGTTGTTTGATGTTTTCATGGTTTAATTTATTTATTTTTAGGAAAAAAGTATGTTTTTTCGACTTTTTAGATTATAATATTCAGTTAGTTTAAAGAAGATAAGTTTTAATGATTTTATGTCCCATATAGAATTTGTAATTATAATTTTTATATCTTAATGATAAAAATGAATAATTCCATATATATTTGATATATAAATTATGAATTAAACAAAAAAATTGAATTAATAAGTAAATGAGAACAAGTGTTGTATTTGTGTCATGTGTTTTTAAAATCACAAGTGTTATTTGAAAAATGTCATATTTATGGTCTTAATATAAAAAATATATTCCATCTCAAATGTGAGTTATACAACAGTGTAAGGGTAGAATGATAGTGGATATAATGGCTAGAATATCCAAGGAGAAGTATTGGTTTGATCTTGAACCATAGTTCAGGTTGATATGGTGGACTACTAGAGAACATTGTGTATAAGGTATTTCATCAGTCGTTCTTTGGAGACACTTGATTGAAATATTAGTGAAACCCCAAATGACATTTTTCTATGGAACTAATGAAGTGAGTAAGTGTTCATCATTAATATTTAGTGGGATATTAGTCTTAAACTATGGTCTTTTATTTGATCACCATCATAGTGCATTACTGATTAAAAACCTATAATGAAATTTATTTTTTTATACCTATATTGAATCATATTAAAAAATATGTACTAATATTTATATTTACGTTGGAGTTTGTTATATTCATAGGTAATCTATACATCTATACACGAGTATGATAAATGTTGATTAGGCTAATTCATACACATATAGGGATTCTTAAAAATAGATTTCAAAATAGAATGTTTCAAGTAAATGAATTAAAAAATAGTTTAGCAAGATATTTGAATCACTATATGAAAATTGATGTAATAAGATCATCATGTATGGAAATTCACATATGTGAATTAAAATATATAGATCATTAAGGGGATATATGGATTGAGATTTATTTAAGGGGATTCCAAACTAGGTCATCGACTTATGGAGATTAACAAGATTATGAAAAAGGATGATATTTTCTAACTTTTCTATTCCAGGTGAATGAATCGTAAATGAAATAGTAATCATGATCATTCAATATTTCATTATGATGATCATTGAACATTGAAAATATGAATTATATAGAGGAACATTTAATGACATAAATGATTGTTCCAAAATCATCAATTATTAATGAATATATATATATATTCATAAATATGTTTTTATGTATACAGACAACATGTATAAAAAGTAAAATAATTCCACGATTATGGGAGAAGAAGGATTCTGATAGTGACTAAAAACTATATAATTTTATATTAGTCTATCATATATGTTGTTCCTACAGTAATTTAGTAGAGATACAAGCCTTTTGGAATTTTCAAATAGACATTTTTGAAAATGAGGTGTTTTAAAATTTCATGATGTCTAGTGATTAAAATGGGTGTGTTGATGCAGTACATAGTAAGTATAGAAATTAATTAGAGTAAAATAAGGTGGAAGAAATGATAATCAACATAGAAATAACTTATTTTATGATATATATATAGTGCATGTTGTCAAAGATCAATGTGTGTGATTCCTGAGACTAGAAGGAATTTGTAAAAAGAATTATTGAAGAAGAAAAAGGAACCCAACATTTTATTTTCATGTATATGTACTATAGGATTATATAGAGATAAATGTTGATCCGGATCATGTCTACTTCTCTTTAAACTAATATAATAACCAGGAGATAAAAATTTGGAAGAATAAATGATGATTTTGATGTTTGATCACTGAATAGTAAAAAATTAGTATTTCTACTCACAATTAAATGAACAAGTTATATTTTTTCTTGTAAAGAGGAAGAAGGTATTTTATGCATCACTAATTTAATGAAAAAGTAGAAGGGGTTTCTTTATTACTATTATAAAAGTAGGTGAAGAAGGAAAATGGAATGGGGAAACACAACAACAACTTATAGATACTATATTGGTGTAGGAATTTTTGATTTTTATCCAAAATTATTCCATTATAATGTTTGGGATTCATTAAATAATAATTTATATAACACAATTTTCATTTAAAAATATTTTTATTTTTAATAAAATAATATTAAAAATATTCTTTTATAATTTTAAAACAAACTGAGAGATTTTTTAATATGATAATTTATTAAAAATTTATTTTCCCTAAAAAAATTACAATATGGTTATCACATAACATGGAAATATATAATTCATTATATTTTTCAATAAATATTATTTTATTTTTTAAATATAAATTCAATTTTAATGTATATATATTTATTTATTTTTTAAATTAATATAAAAAACCAAATTTAAATAGTGAAACTAATAATAGTTATATGTTAAAAATATTAACAGTTTCTTTAAAAATGTATCAAATATTATATTGGTAAGATTATTTTATGAAATAATCACACGTAAACATTAATAGAAAGAAAAAAATATGTATTTATACGGAATATAATTAAAAATAAAAATGAAAATTTTTTATATTTGGGGTGGGATACATTTAATGATATTTAAAATATACTTCTTATTAAATAAAAAACCTTGTACTGTTTAATTATTTAAAAGTAATATATTTTGATTTGAAAATTCAGAGTTTTCAAAATAATTATGTTTATAAAACCATTAATTTTGAATAAAATAATATTCATATACCTTTGTTAAACTGGTAGTGATAAATTTTGTACATTTATTTTTATTAAATATTATAAATAATAATATAACATATGTTTCGAAAGAAAAGTATTAATATTAATGTGATAAGTATTAGTAGTTTCTAAAAAATTATGAGAGTAGCCTAATAATATCTCTAAGAGATTGAAATAAATATATACATATGGTGAAATGAAATGCAAATAAATATTATATTTTATAATTCTAGACTTACTTAATATATAAAAAAAATCGATCCACCCTTCATCCATTTAAAGAACCACCTCAACTACATATGGATCTAGGGGTCAGCAACGTGAGAGGAAGTTTAACAAAGAGGACCTATTGGAGAATTTTATGTGAGCTTTGATGTATATTAATGGTTCAAATGGACATAGGAATGGAATTTTGGCATGGACCACTATGTGTTTGTTATATCTAGGTGCCGACCCTAGTTACTGGATAAGGAGATTAACAAAAACATTTGTAATATATTCAAGTGCTCAAATAACCCAATGTCCGATGTGGTTTTGGGAACACAGGTACTATTCAAATGTTTTAGAAACAAATTTTAACATCACTACCATTTGATCAAATTGGAAATAATTATATAATCACTTCAACTTCTTCGTCACATACCATCAGTCAACCATGACACCATCTCCTTTATTCAATGTATGGAAACACCATCTTCCTACCATATACATTTGGTATGGGGTCCAAATTAATGCCATATTATTTTATTAATTTTATTATATAATTAAATTCCTCAAACTGAGAAACTCTATTCCGGAAAACATCTCAGTTTTCTCAATCCATTGAATTTTCATTACTTATTTTATCTCAGCATACTATAGTTTATCATTTTATCATTATAATGAAATAATGAAATTGTTGAAAAGAAAAAAAAATTATTAATTTATTCTTCTATGAAGAATCTTGATGATGTTTGATATACCATTCATAAATAGATATTTATTTATATACATTACAATATTAATAGTTTTTAAACCATGATAGCAAGCATATAAATGTGGAAGCTGATATGGAGTCCTTAATCATCTTCCCCATCTTTAACCCGAAGAAACAATGAGTTATATATACATATATATCATATAGTTAATATTAATGATATATTAAACTTATTCAAAGCACACTCTACTAGATAGATACAACTAGACAACTAGAAGTGATTAATGTTTAGTGTTTTTTTGTAAACATCCATGTAATGCTATTTCTTCAAATCTTCAATATTTCATGGATTAAAAGTGAAGTATATATATATGCCTTATTACTCTTCAAAAAACCAAACATACCAAATATTATATTATTTTTTTACTTCCTCATTCGTTAAATTCATTTACAAACTCTTCTAGTTAAGTATCATTCTTCAAGCTCGTTTTAGTGTAGTATTTTTACTAATCTTGATTTTTTTTTCAAAATAAACATATATTTGGTGTTTATTTTCACAACCCTTTCTATGTAAATGGAATTTAATTAACAATTAAATTTCTATGCTTTAGTTCAATAAAACCCTCATTGTAAGTGTAATAATTTAATTAAAATTTATTATATCACAAAAAATATTATTTTATCTAAGGGTGTTGTATTTTTAAAAATATTATTTTATGTACTAGAGCTTTAATTTTTTTAAAAATATTTAATGTATAGTAGATATGGTTATAAAATAAGTATTTATTGAAAGAAAATAATTTTTCCAAACATATATTTTCATTCATTTTTTCGTTATAACTCTATATATTTTATTTTATGGAAACCCATATTATGTACGAAAAATTTATTTTTAATCTTTTATTTAGGATTTTTTAACACTATTATTGTAAGGGAATTACTAATTTTTCCAAACCACTATTTCCTATTTTTCTAAAAAAATTAATAATATATCATTTTAAATGGAAAATTATTATATATGTTTTAATAAGTTTTTATTGGTTGAAAAGTATTTTATATTGTAGCACCCCAATTCTTGAACCTCATTTATTGAAAAGTTTATGTTTACATTTTGTTTAAATTTCCTAACAAATGAACAAAACATGTTTCTCATGAGGAAGTAATAATACGGTTTTAATATATATTAAAATTCAACTGAGTAAAAAAACAAATGGACACAATGCTTTTCATTTAAACAAGAACACTGTAGTGTTTACAATGTACCAAGATCGCAAGAATCATTTCTACCCAAATATACCTATTAAAAACCCTATCAGAATTATAGGGAGACCACTTAAAACAATGAGTACCCCATGAAAATAATATGGGTTCCTAGAATCTGACATAATGAACATAAGAATGGACAAAGCCACTACGGACACACTATGTACCAATGGTATGATGTGAACCATCTCCTTCATTTTCATGAGTTTTACAACAACCTAAGACATGAATTTATATAAGTCAATGACTTAACCATTGCCTTGGGTGAATGTTGATTTCCAATGGCTATAATTATAGTCATTGGCCTTGTGGTGAATTAACTAATAATATTCATGTACAACTTAGTTTTCCAAAATTTATGAATTGATGATTATATGATAACTTCTGATTATGGTGAAATATATTGTCTCGCAATAATGAATTCAATTTTTTTTGAAAATATTCTAAATAGGTTGTAGAGATTTTTCATTTCCTAAACTATGTTTTAAACTATTTATAATATCCCATAATCAAACTATGTTTTGATTAAACTATGTTTTTGACTACTATAATGTTAGTATAAAAGATTTTATGTAGGTATAAAAAATTTTAATTTATAACCTTGAATGTTAAAGCATTAATGTTTATAAATAATTTTAGTAACAGACAATGTATAATTAGGTATACATTAACACTTTTTAAAATTAAATTAAATTTATCTTTAAAAATGATAATTTTTTATATAGAATTATTCATTAAGACATCATATTCTTTTTTGGTTTGTTTGAATAAGAAAATTGGGTCTAATAGGGCAATCCATTTATGTTTGGGCCAAGGGAGGCATCTCATGCTAGGTGGCTAAGCCTAGCCCTCATCCTAAGCCTTGTCCAGCCCGAGCACGTGCATAGATTCCCCGAAGGGCACACGGGAGCAGGAGTACATGAGTGTGCCAGCATGGGCGCAAGGCCACAGTGAGGCATGGGTAGGCTGAGGCCTACGTGGGGGGGGGGGGTATGTAAGGCCCCATGCGTGTATTCTGTGAGATTTATGAGCGATGTTTCAGAGGTTTTGGTTTATAAGTATGCTGCGCATGTCTTCTCGATTCGATGTGGGATAGAATTTTTCAACCTGGATCTAATCTCGACTGTTGGATCGAGTCACACATGAATCAGGGCCATCCATCTCAGTCTGGTCCTCGACTCTCATCATCCATGGTAAAACCTCCACATTTTTATAGGCCGTCGAATTAGGTGAGATCTAATCACAACCATTCAAGAGTTTTAAAATTTTGGGACATCCCTTTACCATCCTATTAAACTCAGATTTAATCTAAGCCAGCTAATTACATTAAATCCCTTGGTGAACCCTATCCCTTGGATCAAGGTTGGACTCGAACCTAACCATTCGTGTTTTCTTAAGGTTTCTTCCTGCACTGATGTCTTTTTCTTCCCATGGCATGCACTGTACCAGTGCCCTACATCCTATATCACACCATTTTTCTTCACCATTTACCACCGCTGGTCCCTCCCCTCACACAGTTTCCATAGATACCTCCCCTAGTGTTTTTATAATTCATTTTGGTCTCAGATACCATGAAACTTGATTTAAAATATTTTTTATATGTATAGTTTATAAAAAACACGCCTGAGGAATCTCAAAGATCTCTTAGTTTTTACTTCTACCTCCAGCATCATCTTCAAGAACCCAAAAACAATCCTCTCATGACACCTTATTCTTTCCCATGATTTAATTAAAGGGATATTTTGACTTTATTTTCATTTTTCGTTTTATAATATATGCATATATATACATATAATGTATATTTTTATCTTACGGGTTGAGTTTAGACCCTTCTATACCCGACGTCAGGGCTTGGTTTTTTCGAGTTATAGGGTATTAGTGGATCTGAATATTAATTACCCCATGTAACTTCTTCACGTTCCACATATACATATCATATATATATATATATAAGTATAGCTCTATGGCTTTTTCATAAAACCCTTATGTCCAAAATTAGGATTTTTAAACATGATTTTTGAAGTCAATTTAAGAACCTCAACATACGAAGAACCATATTCTGTACAAAAATTTTACCCAATAATATATGTTTTTGTGTATATATATAATGTTATACTTATAGGTTTTTATAATAATCTAAAATGACTTTCATAAAACTGAGTTTTGGTGATTAAACATCGCTAAGAAGGAATTCATTAATTATTAGGGTTTACTTTTTATGATTGGACCTTCTTGTGAGAAATCATATAAACATTCTTTGTATATATGAACATTTTATGTTCATACACACCTATAAAGGAATATATATAGTTTTCTATAATAAACCTATTCTAGTTTTCTAAATGTGTTTATCAATGTTTCTCCATCATATGAAGTACTTGTTTTGGTTGTGAAATTCACTGTTGATACACTTAATTGTATATATATATATGGGTAACATCAAAATATATCATCTCTATGTTAATCCATGTTTTTTCAAAGGTTAAATTTTGTATGTGTAAATATTTATAAGGTCCAAAATTAGATTTGGGTTCGTTTGGAATTGATTTTTAATTATAAAAAATGCATAAATACTTAGTATATATTTGAAAAAATACACATAATTCAATCTATTTCTATTTTATGTTATTAAAGATGATTTATAGTTATTAAATAAATACAAGGATGAGAATATATTTTTGGGTTCAAATGGATTTGTAATTTTATGAAAAACATTAGTTTCTAAATATGTATGTCCTACGTCAAACTTGTTTTAGTTAAAGAACCATAAAGATATTTTCCTTGTTATAAATTCATATGTCAAACCATTTTTACCCATTATTTGATATACTTTAGTAATTGTCTCATGTGCAAAGAATGTGTAAAAAAACATGTATACCTACGATAAACTGAAACATCCATATTTTCAATGTAATATGTTATATTATGTATAATTGGATTAAATGTTTTTATTTTCAATTTTATTTATAGTTGTACAAAATGATGAATGCTTGGGTACAAATTTCATCTGTCTTAATTAAAAATTGGTCATTTTAAACTATAAATAAGCATTTTCATGAATCAAGGATTTGAAAAAACAATAATCTATCATTTTATGTGGTAACCCCATTACTTGCATGTTTTAAATTATCATCACATGTACAAAGAAGGTTTACTAGTTTTTGCATGTCGTTGGGATGATTATTATTTAAATAAAAACTCAAATATTATGATTTATCCCAATTTCAATTCTAATTATCAATGCAAGAATTGAGCATGAATAATACATTTATGAAGTTATAAACATCCAATGTGAAGCATTTAAAGGTTATGGAAGAGTTGTGTGTTATTAATTTTTGTGATAAAAATATATACTTATTATTCATCACATATAATAATGGATTTAGAATTTAATTATTTGGATAGGTACGGGACACCCCTAAAAAAGACACAAAATTATGTATTCAAAGTGGTATGGGATAGTTTGGATACATGGATTTATTAACCATATGAGGAATTTATTGGACTAGTATGTTCCACATAGGGGAATGGTAAATGTAAGCCATATGGGTTGGGGTCCTATTACAACAGACCCTACGGTTTGGAGTTCGGTTATAGAGGCTCTCCAGGATGGAGTCCGGTTACATAGGCTCTCTGGGTTGGGGTCCAGTTACAGTTATCCCCTAGGTCTTGGCCGAGGCCTTGAGACATAAAATAATTCCCAACATTAAACATTCCCTCATTATGTGTATGATAATTAATAATTAAATGAATATATGAGTAGTATAATATCAATGATTAAGATCCAGTACTTATGAGTATCATAAAAGTAAAGGATTATGACATGAATTTTTTTTAGCACTCAATGATTTAGTATCTGGTGTATGAAATTGAAGTTATTACCATCACACACAACTGTGATTATTCATTACTCTTTGCTGTTTAATTTGATATATCATATGCACATGTCATTCATGTTTAGAACGTCTTTTATTTGTTACTCCAAATGATCAGGCCTATATTTGATTCATGAATCCTATTATTTCTATTAGCATGATCTTAATTGAGAACTTTTATAATATGTTAAATTTGTTATACGTTTTATTTAAGAAAAAGGTTTTATGGAATGTTTTAAAGAACCTTATCAAAAGTAATATTGGTTTAATTTAAAACCCCTTACTAGGACTTTGTATGCTCACCCTACGTTTTTTATTAAAATTTTTCAGGTAACAACTTTTAGTAGATGAATCATTTTAGATGTAGCGGGTTTCTTAGAGCCGGAACTGAATTCAATCCTCTTTATGGCATTGGCTCTGGGTATTCAAGAGTTGGGGTGTGATAGTTGGAATTAGAGGATTCATTTTAGATAATTCTAGAAAACCAGAATTGATACAAAGAAAAATCTACTTAATCATTATTAAATATGATCATTTTCCTGATTTTCATATGGAAAAGAAAAGTACTAGTCTTCTTTCTCTTCCCAATGAGGCCCAGAAACCATAGATTCCATAACCATCCAAGAAAATTTTATAAACTTTTCCAATATCCGAATGGCGCGTAAGCACCTCTATGAAATATCCTACTCTCCCTGAGTACTTCAACTCCACCAAAGAGCAGGTCTGGATTACATCTTTATGATGCACGTCCAATTTTCATCCTACTTATGACGGGGAAAATACTACGAAGGGAATTTTAGATGCTTCACTTCTACAGAAGGCATCCCGTCCCTCACAACCTTCTAATAAGCTGCAACAGTGGGATACCCCTATGTGGCATATATATGTCAGGTCTTGTCTTATGGCTATTTTGGTCAGGCAATGGACTTTGAAATCCATGAATAAGAAGCCTTTCGTTATGTGTATAGACAACAAGTACATACAGACATCTCATAGTTGTACACCCCGCATGTCAAACTATGGAGACAACACATGTGCACCCATGATATTGAACCAGATTTCTCATGTTGTATATGATTTAGGGAGATTGAATGTTTTGAACTAGTTTTGGGGTTTCATGTATTAGGGGACTGGGGACACCATTGGCCTTTCACTTTTTATGAATAAGTGGTGATATGAGAATTCAATTTTTTATCCATTCTTTCATTATGAAAGCTGGTATATGTTTATGTTTCTGAATAGGCTTCACCAACTGATCCTTCATAATTAATTTTCAGATTGAAGGACAGACTCATATCCTATATCTCCCTACTAAGATACTAGAGACCATCTTGACCAAAACCTATGAAGAGTACTTACCTTTTTGTAATTTGTTAAAAACATGTAAGAAACTTTACGAAGTGTCAAATAGTCTGGACATTCTCTGTTCTGATCATGAGAATGCCTACATATACCTTAAAATAGCCACGATAAAATTGGCCGAGTATAGGCAAAGAGGGAAGTAACACAAAATAATCTTTCTATGCATTACTATGGGATGTAACTTCATGGCTAGAGAATGATTTCAAGAGGCTACATTGAAGGGAGTCCATTGTGCAGCATACATGTAACAACTCCTCAATATCTGTTTATATGACAACGCCTATGACTTAAATATCCTCAATTGAGATTTAGTCTAAAGAATTCTTTTAGAGTTTGTCCATTTGGACATTTTTGAACATTCCACCACTCGAGCATATCTATGGTGGCCCAAATGCACTATGAAAAGCTTCAAACCACTATCATCAAAATGTATCTAGGCCAGAGAATACGGGGAGTTTAACATAAACTTGGGATTTCACCGAGCTACATTGGAGGACCCTCCACGATTGTGATTTTGGTAAATTTGGTAAAGGATTATTTCTCTTATGTGTATGTATAATGAATTGTGGGGACAAAATTCTTCGTACGGTGGAATAATGTAGCACCCCAAATCTCGAACCCCGTGTATTGAAATTTTTATGTTTAATTTTTTTTGAACTTCATAACAACTAAAGAAAACATGTTTCTCATGAGGAAGTAATAATATGGTTCTAATATATATTAGAATGAATATGAGTAAAACACCCAAATTGACACAAATCATTTCATTTAAACAAGAACTCCATAGTGTTTACAATATATCATGATCAGAAAAACTTTTCTACCCAAATACACCAATTAAAAACCCTATCAGAATTATTGGGAGACCACTTAAAATAATGAGAACCCCTTGAAAATAATAACTGTCCTTTGAATCTGACATAATGAACATAAGAATGGCCAAATCCACTGCGTCCACACTAAGAACCAATGGTATGAAATGAACCATCACCTTCTTTGTCTTGATTTTTAGAACACCCTATGGAATTGTTTTATATAAGGAAATGACTTGACTATTTCCTTCCGTGACTGTTGAATTCCAATGGAAATAATTATAGTCATTGCCCTTGTGGTGAAATAACTAAAAATATTCATCTACAACATAGTTTTAAAAAATTTATGAATTGGATTTTATAAGATAACATCTGATTATGGGGAAATATTTTGTATCTCAATAAGGAATTCAAAAAAATTGCAAATATTCTAAATAGGATGTAGAGATTTTTCATTTCCTAAACTGTGTTTCAAACTATGTTAAATATCACATATTTAAACTATGTTTTGATAATACTATGTTTCTGACTACAATAATATTAGTATAAAAGATGTTATATGGTTATAAAAAATTTCAATTTAAAACCTTAAATGTTAAAGCTTTATTGTTTATAATTAATTTTAGTAATATAAAAGGTATAATTAGGTATTCATTAACACATTTTTAAATTAAATAAAAATTATGTTTAAAAAGGATAATTTTTATATAGTATTATTTTGTAAGACTTAATATTATTTTTAGACTAGTTTTTATAAAATGTTTTTGGCCCACTAGGGCCATCCCTTTATGGATGGGCCAAGGGAGGTAGCTCATGATAGGTGGATGAGCCTAGCCCTCAGCCTATGCCTGGGCCAGCCCGAGCACATTCATAGGTTCTCTGTAGGGGTCATGGGAGCAAGAGCGTATGAGCACGCCCTCTTGGGCACAAGGCCTTGGAGAGGCATGGGTACGTCGAGGCCTACAATGTTGGGGGAGCCTATGTGTATGATCTCCTGTGATTGTGTTGTGTGGTTTATGATAGTTTTTTTTGGAAGCCTATGATTTTTTGGAAGCCTCACATGGCTTCCCAATTCGATATGGGACAAAATCTTTCAACCTAGATCTGATCTCGAACATTGGATCACATCACATGATAATCATGGCCATCCATCTTGGTCCAAGCCTTGACTCCCAGTAACCGCAGTAAAACATCCATGTTTTTATACCCCATCAAATCAAGAGAGATTTAATCGCAACTGTTCGAGAGTTTGAAAATGCTGCGACATCCTTGGACCATATGATCAAACACATATTTAATCTGAGCCAACCAATTATTTTAAAACCCTGGGCATGGCACATCCCTTAGATCAAGGCAGGGCTCGATACTGACTGTCTGTTTATTTCTCTCGGTTTCTTCTCACAGCAACGTCTTCTTCTTCCCACGGCGTGCACTACACCAATGACAAACATCATATATCCCAAATTTTTTTATCACCTTTTACATCTGTTGGTCCCTCCTATCACATGGTTTCCATAATGAACCACCTAGTATTTTTATAAACCATTTTTTCCTTGTATTCCATGCAACTTTCTTTAAAATATTCTGTATTGGTATAGTGTATAAAAAACACGCCTGAGGCACCTCAATGATCTATCAGTTTTCTCATATACCTCCAACATCGTCTTCAAGAACCCTTAAACTCCTCCCAATCCTCCTCATTCTTCCCCTTGACTTAATTTTAGGGATATTTTGGCTTGACTTGATTTTTTTAGAATATATGAAAATGTATACTTATAATGTATATTTTTAGCTTACAGGTTGAGTTTAAACCCTTCTATACTCGACGTCCAGGCTTGGTATTTTTATGTTATAGGGTATTAGGGGATCCAAAGCTTAATTACCCCATGTAACATCTTTACGTGCAACATATACATACCACACACATATATATAAATATAGCCCTACGATTTTTTTCATAAAACCCTTATGTCCAAAATTAGGATTTTTAAACTTGAGTTTCAAAGTAAATTTAAGAACATCAACATACGAAGAACAATATTTTTTTAAAAAAATTACCCAATAATGTATGTTCTTATATATATATATAAGGTTATACGTATAGGTTTTTATAATAATCTTAAATAAGCTTTCATAAAACTGAGTTTTTGTGATTAAACAATGCAAAAACGTTATTCGCTAAATGTTTTGGGATTAATTTTTATGAATGGTCTTTATTTTGAGAAATAATATATACACACATGGTATATATGAACATGTATATGTTCATACACATATATATATGTATATATATAGTTTTCCATCCAAAACCTATTCTTGTTTTCTAAATGTGTTTATCAATGTTTAACCAACGTAAGCAGTACTTGTTATGGTTGTGAAATGCAATGTTCATACACCTAATTGAATATATATATATATATATATATATATATATATTTGATTTATAGCTACATTTATCATCTCTAAGTGATTCCAGGTTTTCAATGGTTAAATGTTTTATGTGTAAATATTTCTAAGGTCAAAAATTAGATTTGGGTTTGTTTAGTATGGATTTCTAATTATATAAAATGAATAAGCACTTAGTATATATTGGGACCTATAAACATAATTCAATCTAGTTATATTTTATGCTAATAAACATGATTTAAAATTATTGAATAAATACATGGATAATAATATAGTATTAAATTTAAATAAATTTTTAATATTATGTAAAACATTAATTTTTAAATATGTATGTTCTACGTAAAACTTGTTTTAATTAAAGATCCTTCAAAGATATTAGTCTTGTTACAATATCATATGTGAAACCCTCTTTTTAACCATTAATTAATGTGCTTCAGTAATTGTCTCATGTGTAAAGAATGTGTAAAAAACCATTTATACCTTCGATAATCTAAAACAGCCTTATTTTCAATGTAATCTGTTGTATTATGTATATTTGGATTAAATGGCTTCATTTTACATTTTATTTATAGTTTCAATCAAATTTTCATGCTTGGGTATAAATAAAATCTATCTTAATTTAAAATTAGTAATTTTAATCTATAAATATTCATTTCTATGAATAAAGGATTTGAATAAAAAGGAACTATAATTTTAAATGGTACCGCAATTACTTGCGTGTTTTAAATTACAATTACTTGGGAAAAAACGTTTTCTAGTTTATTTATGTTATTGGGAATTTTATTATTCAAATAATAACTCAAATATTATGATTTAGTCATATGAAATTTCCATTTATCATGGCATGATTTGAGCATGAATAATACATATTCGAAGTTATAAACATGAAATGTTAAGCATTGAAATTTTATGTAAGAGTTATATGTTATTAATTTATGTGATAAATCGATCTACTTATTATTCATCCCATATAATAATAGATTAAGAATTTAATTATTTAGTGTGGTATGAGACACCCAAAATAAAAGACACAGAAATAAGAATTCAATGTGGCATTGAACACCTTGGATACATGACCTTATTAAACCTATGAGGAATGTATTGGAATACTATGTTTCAGGTTGGGGATCGGTAAAAGTAATCGCTCTCGGTTGGGGTCCGGTTACAGCACACCCTCCGGGATAGATTCCAGATATAGAGGCTTCGCAGGATGGAGTTCGGTTACAGTGGATCTCCGGGTTGGGGTTCGGTTACAGGAATCCCCTAGGTCTTTGTCGAGGCCTTGGCACATAAAATAATGTCAGACAATATACATTTCCTCATTATGTGTATGATAATTAATTACTAAATGGATATTCAACTATAATAATATCAATTGATAAGAGTCAGTACGTATGAGTATCAGAAATGTAAAAGCTTATGGCATGAAATATGTTTAACACATACTGATTTAATATTCGGTGTATGAAATTGAATTTGTTACCTTTATACACAACTCCGATTATTCATTACTCTTAGCTGTTTAATTTGTGCTCTCACATGCATATGTCATACATGTTTAGAACTTATATTATTTGTTAATCCAAATGAACATGCCTATATTTGATTCTTGATTCCTTTTATTTCTGTTATCAAGTTTTTAATTGAGGACATTTATGATACATTACATGTGTTATAGATTTTCTTTAAAAAATTTTTTTATGAAATGTTTTAAAGAATTTTTTCAAGAGTTATATTGGTTTATTTTAAAACCCCTTATTGGACATTCCTATGTTTACTATATGTTTTTTATTCAAATTTATTAGGTAACATCTTTTAGTAGATGAACCATTTCAGAAGTAACTGGTTTCTCAGAGCTTGAACCGAATTAGATCATCTGTATGGAACCGGATCCGGTTATTCAGTAGCTGGGGTGTGACAAATATAATTTTAAAACATTCTGTAGAGAATTATGATTTTGTTATTTAATTTCAATTCCCATTAATGATTCCCATTTTAAAACTAGGTATGTTCATTAAAAATTGAATTTTATTTTATTAAATAATGTTTAAATTTAAAATGATAATGTTTATCATTTTATGTTATTTTATTTCAATAATTTTTTTTAAAATATCCAAGTTGAATTTATAGTTATCATTATATATATGAAATTACATTTTAAACATATAGATGTTACACTTATTCTTAGATATAGAAATAATATATTTTGAACATTGATATTATGTAATTTTGTTTATAAAATTAATTTACCAATGTCTTATTCTCAAGATGTTTCATTATATATGTTAATTGTAAAATATGAATATCTACCAAAATTTTTGGTGAATTCTGGAAACTAGTTTCTATAATATATTATGTGATTTAAAAAAAATCTCTTTAAAATAATTTATATATTTGGTGGAACAATATTTTTATGGAATTATTATTAGAAAAATATATTTTGTTAAAAACATGATTAAAAAATTAAGCACTTCTATATCTATGGTAATGATGAGGGATGTGGAGTAAACCGACTAATTAAAGGGGAAATTTTACTCAAAAAGATACTAAGAGTGGCCTTAAGAATTTTATAAGGTTTTCCAGGTTTGATTAAATATCGTAAAAAATTTATTATTTTTATGGTAAATTTTTTAAAAAATTTCAAGGGGAAATCCAATAATATATTTAAATACTTATTATATATTGAAATGAAATTATGTTTTCAATGTGGATGTATTTTTGATTATTTTTGATGTTATTTTAACTTTTTATATATTTTAAAAATGTTGTAGAAATATATTTAAATGGTATTTATGAAAGGGTATTATTTTTTTTAAAATAAAATGTTTTCCAAATAATTTTTCAATAGTATTTTATAAAATAATTTGACTCATGGTTTTAAAACCCCTTACTAAGTAGTTTTATGCTCACCTAATTTTCTAAAATGATTTTGATAGGCTCTATAAAAGTTCCAACAATGTTTGGATGAACATAAGGAGCTAGATCATGGGAATTTGAATTATTGATTGTAGTTTTCTTGATTAAAACTAGTTATAATGTAAGGATATTTTTCATCATCATCCAAAACCTATACAAAAAGTATCATTGGAAGTGTAAGGTACTATATATGTTTCAGTTAGTTTTTTATACAGATATCACATTCTAGTACTGAATATGAGAGTGTGGGTCTCAGGCCATCCCGTTTGGTACTAGAGTATTTATTTAGGAAAATTTAAAGGTTATTATATTTTTTTCAGAATAATTTAAGAGTTAGTGGTTTCCTTTCGAGGTTATTAGAAATTTAATTCTATGAAAACCTAAAGAATATATAAATCTTTTATGTGATTATACCTTTATTAATTATAATAGTAAAATTTAAAATATCCTTAGGTATTAAGATGGAATTTCAACGGTATAATTCCATCAAGGGGGAAGAACATAATATCCTTGATATTTAAACATATTTATGTTTTTAATAAAATTTGAATAAATTGGTTGTTTTAAAATTTTACAACCAACTGAGATATGTTTTAATATAATATTTTATAAAACCAACTGATTTTCCTTAAATCAAAAGAATATTTGGTTACTATTTAACATTAAAATTTATAGAAAATTGGTTTTTTAGTTTTTTTATAAAACACTATTTTTATTTAAATATTTATATTTTATTTTGAAGTAAATATATGTATTTATATAGATAAATTTATATAAAACCTCATTATAAAAATTTTAATCTTATTAAAATTATATGTACAATATCTTAATTTTTTTAGATGTAATTAATAATTTTTGATGATTTTTTTAAAATAGTAATTAGTAAAATTTAATAAATGGAAAAATAAATGTTAATGTTATAAATATAATTTTGAAATAAAATTGATAGATTTTCCATATTTTGTTAGATATTTATAATTATATTTAAAATATATATTATATAATTGGAAAATACAAGATTTTTTAAATTATTTAAAAGTAACATATTTTTATATGAAGGTTCATACTTTTTAAAATAATATTTTTTCTAAAACCATTAGTTTTGAGGAACATACAATTTATAAAGCATAGTTAATCATTTAGTGAAAATGTTTTTACATAGATTTTAATTTTAAATTAAAAATAACAATACAACACATGTTAAGAAATAAAATTATTAATATTAATACAATTAATATTAGTATTTTTTTTAAAAATATGTTACTCAACAGAACTAATAAGAGGATAATGTAAATATTAACATATGATTAAAATGGAATGTTAATGGAGTTAGTTTTTTTTAATAATAATCATACCATAAAGAATAAAAAATTTATAGCCACCCATGAGTCCTCAAAGGGCCCCCTTTAGGACCATGTGAAAGAAGGGGACAAAAATGTTGGAGGTATGTAATCAAAAGGGACCCATAGAGGTAAATGGATTGAGTTTCTATGCACATGTATTGGTACAATGGTCAAGAAGAACCCATGTTGGTGTGGAATATAGTGTGTATTGTGTATTCAGGTATTAACCATGGTTATTAACTAAAGAAGTTAGTGGAACAATTTACAATACATTAGGCCCATCAATAAGATGATTTTTTGATATGGTTTTAAGAATGTGGTTACAATTTAAGAATTTTAAAAATATCCATTTATATTACTACCATTAGATCAAATCGATGACAACAGTCTGATCACTTTTTCATTAACCTCATACCACATCTGGTACCCTTGAAGCTGATATATTTTTCCAATATCATATTACACAATCTTCTTATCCAAAACATTTAGTAACAATTCCATCTAGATTCCCCATTTATTATCATCTTTTGATAAAAAACCCCATATCCTTTAATATGAGAAACCCTAAACAATACAACCTCTTTATTTTCTCCGGCCATTAGTATTTAATTACCCATTTTTTCAACTTATATTAGTGAAGCCTTCCTATCATTATCATAGAATAAAAAACATGTTACCATTATAATAAAATTAGAAATATTGGATTGTTAAAAAAATAATTTTGAAGAAGAATTACATACTATTTTGAAATATCTCTACATATTTACATAATAATATTAAGATTTTTTTTAAAAAAATATGTAATTCATGGATGTGAAAGATTATTTGTGCTTCTTTTTAATTTTCATCCATATATTTCACATGAATAAAAGATGAGTTATATATATTTATATATTATATAATCAATATTAATATTTCCATAACCTGATTCTAATATTACATCATAATCCAGCAAAGGACAACCCCTTAGAAAACATCAATGTTGATAGTTTATTCTAAACATCATTGTAATCATATTTATCTAAATATCCATTTTTTCATATATGTATATGAAAATATCAATATATATGTATGAATTCTTACTCCTCATAAATAAAAAAGTCTGTACACTATATTTTCTTGTGTAGTTCATCATTCTATACATAAATTTCCAAACACTTCTAGTAGAGTATCAATTCACAATCATGTTTTTAGTGTTGGGTTTTAGTGAATGGGAGAATTTACTTTCAAAAAAACATATATTCTATGTTTATTTTAAGAATAATATTAATATAATTGTAAAGGTTGGAAATTTATATTCCATGTTTTTCTTTCAAAAAATCAATTTTAGGGTTTTATTTTTATAGAATTTTATATTATCTAATAAATTATTATTTTATGTAATGATATTTTATTTCTAAATAAATTATTTTATGTGATTGATATTTATATTTTAAATTATTAGTTTATTTAAATGAATTTAAATTATAAAATTTATATTTTAATGATATTATTTTTTATAATTATATGTAATTTATCCCAAAACCCCTTTTATTTATAAATTAATTTATTTGATCCTCATAATTAACTATTTTTTAAAAATTGATTTTTTATGGGAAAATATATTTTTTAACGCCTATATTTCATGTTTTTGAAAAACCCAAATTTCAAACATATGTCTTTAAATGAAAAAATTATTCTTAAATTTTATTATTTTATGTTTTGTTGAAAACTATTTTAAACCATTTTATACTATTCTTCCCAAAGGTAGTATTTTTTATTTAATTTCAATGCTTTTTAAAATCCAAATTTACAAATTATGTATGTTCACTTATAGGGAAAAATTATTTTCACAAATCAAGGATGAATTTAAAATGTAAATATTTATAATTGTATGTTTTTTTATTTAAATTATATTATTAAAAAGTTACAGTTATATTTTATGGTTATCATTTTATGCATGAAATTTCATTTTGGAAATACTAAATATATTCATGCTTATAGATATGGTGATAATCTAATTTTTACATCAACATTCCATAATTTTGTTTGTGAAAAAAATCTACTTGTGTTTTATTCTTTATAGTTATTATTGTTTGTATTAATTGTGAAATATGGATTTCTACTAACCTTTATAGTTTTTTATTGGAATATGATTTATTTAATTATTTTTTGATATTAATTATTATCTATAAAAAATAATATATTTATTTTTTGAAATGTGGTCTTAGAGTAATTATAAAGAGAAAATGAGTCTTGGTAAAAAATATTATTCAAATATTTGGTACTTTAGTATGGAATTTAATGATGAGGGATGGCGTTTGAACCCATGACCTCAAGGGGAAATTTTCCATAATGTGATACTACTCATGGACTCATTGAATTCTTAAGGTTTTCAATGTATCATTATATTAAATAAAAAATAATATTATTAATGTAATGATTTTAAATATTTTTTAAGTATATATTTGTTAATTTATTTAAATGGTTATTATTTTTTGGAATGAAATTGGGGTATGGAAGAAAGATTTATTTTTTAAGGTTTTGAATTTCATTTTCTATAGTCGTATATTTTAAAAAACATAGTTTTTTATTTTGGAAAATTATTTTTGAAATGTCTTGTAATTTATATAAAATAAACTGTTTCCACAATATTCTTGGAATATAAATTTATAAATGTATTTTAATCCTGGTTTTAAAATACCGTAGTAATAATTTTTATTGAAAAACTACCATTAAATTTGAATTTCATAGGCTTAGTAGATGTCCAAGATGTGTATGGTTTTCCTTCAAGAGCTAAATCAAGCGAAGATGATTTTTTTAATTTTATTTATTAAAATCAGATATAATGTAGTGATATTTTTTCTAATATTTCAAATAATAGAATGAAAATATCCATGGTTGTGTAAAAGGATATATATTTTATTGTTACATTTTTTTAATAAATATACATATTGTTTTAACACTGAATCTTAGAGTGAGGTACTGGGATGTCTCAATTGGGAGATGGGAAAAGATGAGTATCATGGATATACCAAATTCACATATAGATCACAAGTTGATTATATTGGATTGTGTGATCATGGAAAATTCCATATCAAAACAAGGACACGACTTTTTATATTGATTGGGGAACCCAGTAAAATTTTGATTTTTTTGATTTGGGTGTATGATGATAAGTTATACGATAGAAGAAAGATAAAAATAGATAATGAGATATCCATTCAATTTGACCAGTGATAGAGGTAAAATGTGAAAGGGATAAAAATTATAATTTTTTTTAAATTCACCAACATTGATTTACCCCAAAATTTGTATTGAATAAATCCCTAACATATCCCCTAAATTTTGATTAAAATGTGTTTTACCTCTGATTGTATTTTCTAAATTTATGTTTTTCAGTTATAAATATTGGAGTTCTCTTTAAGAGTTTATAACGATTTGAAGATTTGCGATATATATATGTTAATTCTATTTAAGCGTAGATTGAAAAATCAAATTGTAATCCTATTTCTACCAATATAAAACTCTTTAACAAGAATATATGGAATAGTAAAAACGAATATGGTATTATGTTCCCCTTGTCTAAATAATAATAAGGGTCAATTTAGACTTTTTATAAAAGTATTAAGGATATATTTAACAAAAAATTTGAGGAAATTTATTTTTAGTGTGATAGTATGTAAATAAATAGTACTTCAACCTCAATGTTTTCAAGAAAATCTTGTTATTATGATGTATATAAATATTTTGGTATAGGCTGTGCAGAATAATATATAGTCATTATTGGGGATGATCCTTTATTTACAAGTTCACAAGTCATATGTATTAATGTCTTAAATGAAATGCTATATTATTTTTACAGAGTTATATTTTCTTTGGATATTTTAATTTTTGAATTTCACAACTAAGATATCATCCAACATTTAGAGGGATCATATGAAATTGAAGTTGATTTAGATAAAATTATTCTATCTTGTATAATGTTGTTAGAAAAGGTCATATCCAAATAAATTGTGAATGTAATACTTAAAGAAAAGGTATCAAAATTTAATGAATATTATATTATGAAAATTCATTGATAATATTATTCTACTAAATAAAATTAAGAGAATATCCATGAATGGTTAAAATATGAAAAATAATATTGATTTAGAAAATGTAAAATTGGATGTTAAATCCAAGAATAACAAGATATTGATATTTTTAACAAAGTGTCAAGATTCAAGATACTGAAATTAAAAGAGTTATAATGTATTTGGGAGATATATTAAATGTTTTTGAAAATGATGAATACATTATCAGCATGATGTGTCATTTAAAAGAAATCTAAAAAAATAATCAAGAATCAATTTAACCATTGTCTTCACAAGTTATTGATGGCATAAATGCCACTCACACACATATTATTAAGGGTATTATTATAATTAATGGCTTAAAATTTGTATAGGAATTTTTTTTAAAGACCTAATGATCTTTCTCAAAAATCCCTAATTAAATATTTACTATCAATTCCATAATTTGATTGCAATTATTCATATTTATTTTACAAATTATGTGGAATTGAAAGTAATTGGTACAAAATGGGTTAATATAATAAATTTAAATCAAAAAAATTATTATATAATGGATAAATGAGGGTGTATGAGTTTTTTATTACTAATATAATAACAACTAGTAATGAAGAAAAACTATAAATATAAAGATGACTTATATACCAATTCTAGAAAATTGGTGTTTATTAGAGTATATCAATATTTTTGATTCATTTAAGGTTTTAAAACATGTTTTGGAATATTTTATTAGATTTTCGGAAAAATAAATCAATACAATATGTTAAAAGTATGCCCATTTCAGTGGGTATAAATTTTGAGAAAAAGAAACATTCACCTATTAATAATAATTTATATACATAAAAATATATGAAAAAAATATTGTAAAAAATAAATTTTTCAAAAAAGTGATGAATGTTCATAAGAAAATATGAAAAATTTTAATAGTGAAAAATACCAAAAAATTATATGAATATTAAAGATAAATACATTGGTCCAATGATGATGAAATATATAAAAAAATAGCTCTGAGGAATATTCAATAGATTATTGGGTTAGACAGAGAAAATAAATAGAATAAAGATCATATTCAAAGAATGAATATGATGTTCAAAGAGAGTGATACAACTAGAAATGGTGACATGCTAAAAACCACTCATATGAATTCATGTAGACATTCCAAAAAAGATATAGACATACCCTAATATTGTTTAGTCATTTATATAATATATTAATAAAAGTTAAATAAATTGGAAGAGGAATAAGAATAATATCATTCTATAGAGAAAGAATATTTTCCACATAATGATAGAAAATTTCAAGATATATTTTCAAAAAAAGAAATACCCAGAGTTCAATAAAAACAATACGGGAGATGTAAATATGGAGGGTATATGAAAAAATGTTGTCAAAGAATTCTCCCATTTTAAGAACAATTCATAAAAATAATAAAACCATATTTGTGTATAAATGGCATTGAATACATAAAAACACTACACAAATAATATAAATCAATGAAGAGCACCATCATAGTTAAAAAGTTTTATTTAATGACCAGATTTGGAAAAAAGAATAATGGAACAACTAGTTTGAGAAAATCCTATCAACCATGATATTCACATTTATGGGAAAATATCTACCTTATTCTATTTACCTATACATGTTGTATTTATATATACAATGTAGTTATTGAAAATGAATCATGTTATTTGGTGGATAACTAGGTAATAAATGAAATATGATGACTAATAAATAAAAACATAATGAAATAAATTCATTATAATAATCTATCATGTGTTATTCTGTAGAAAATAAATCCAAATATATTGTCCTTGATAAGGAAGTTGAGGTTTTTAAATATGTAAATCCAAAAAGGAATATACTTTTTTGTATTATTTAAAAGAAATAAATATATTAAATATATCTATCTAAATTTAAACCATTTTAAAGTTTCTCCATTAGAGGGAGACAAGGGATGAAAATTATGAAGAAGATAATATAATTTCTATCATGAAAATATGAACATTCTCCAAGGGTCTTGAAAAAGAAAAAATGTTGGATTTATGATTTCATAAATTGTAGTCTTTTGTAAGTAAAATGGGATACAAAAATTAAGAGGTAGATATTGAATCTAATATATTGAATATAATTATAACGTTTTAAGAAGATTCAGAGGTTTCTCTTAATGTCTAAAACCAAACATAATTTACATGAATATTTTAATCCCATATGGTTAATTGAGTTTATGAATTCATGTTGATATATATCATGAGATTTTTTTTAAACAAATATTTATTATTAATCTAAAACATAAAATAGTTATAATACCTCTAAGAAAGTAAATGAGTGGATCATTTTAGTTTATATCAATTTCAATTGATAATAGTTATCATTGATGTCTAAATGAAACCGTTTTATTTTCTACATTAAATATGGATCATGAAAACATAAAGGGGAATGGAATTTTGAAAATTTTATTGACTATGAATTGATAATATAAAATATTCAAAACATTTTATTTACTATCAAAATGGGTATAGAATAAACATAAAAAAACTTTTTTATAAAAAATTGGGTGAGAGGGAATGATTAAATAGAGGAAGAGAAGGTATTGAGATATAATTTTAAGATGGTATTGATGAGAAATAAAAAGTTGTATATTTTTTATCACACTTTTTTTGTTCAATATTTTTTCTATTGTGTATATTTGTTGATGGAGATTGATGAAAATATTTCTAGAATAATTATAATGAAGAAAATAATGTTTTTAGGTTTGTTAAGTACATAACAATATTTTGGTTGAATAAGTTCCAAACTATTATTTCAATATGATTGTATATATACAAATTAGAAATAAAATATTTATTTGTTTGGTTTTTTGAATTTTTTATATGTTGAATTTCATTATTTATATAAAAAAAATATAGTTTTCATTCCATTAGATATCAGACGATCCATTTATATTAGAGAAAAAACGTGATTCATGATCTAAATTCCCATGGAAATTTTATAATTAAAATTGTTATATTTCTATGATGAAATTGATGTATTTTATAAAAATACATGTTGAATGAAGTCAGAGTTATCCAAAAAAGGGAAGATAAAGATAAAGAGAAGAATTATTGTTTTCATGTCTTGAGTTTTTTTAATTTCAAGTGTTATTGCAGAGACCCAAATCTTGGCATACATGGACATTACATTACTTTTACGGAATACTTAATACATAACAAAAACCAACACTCAAGGATTGTAATATTTTAGTGTCTTTGGAAACTTAGAACAAAATATTCTAATCATTGTGAATGATCTTCAACATCTCCCATAAAGATCTTTCCCTTTTGTTTTCTTACCTAAAACAATTATTTATATCCTGGGGAAAAGAGAACATATAAAGGGTGAGCTCAAATGCTCAGTAAGGGTAAACATATATAACATAAAACAATCCATAAACATTTGAATGTAAAAACATGAGCATAAAATGTAAACTACAAAATCTTGAGAAATGAAATAAAACATTGCAGTACATAAGGAATAGATCATAAAAGAACATTAATCATGATAAAATAGCATGGGAATAAAAATTGTAATTGTGGAAAAACATTAAGCACATGATATAATTTCCAAAGTAGCCAAGGCATTGCTACTAAGAAAATATTAGTTTATAAAGTCCCCTACTAAACTGGGTTTACTTGCCGTTGCAGCCCTATATTACTGATCCATATTTACTTGTCGTTCCATCCATTTCTATCTCATGATATATAATATTTACCCAATGCATTGGAGGGAGATATAAGTCACACCCATATCACAATGAAATCATTCTTACGTGTACTACAACATAAACATAAATCATTCATCATAACCCAAATAATATAATGGGTTCCCTAAACATCATCTCATCATAACATAATCCATATAAAAAAAATGGATATCATTACATCATAAGAAAAATAAATCCATGTAAATCATAGATACAATATACTTGAAACATACACATATTAAATAATGTCATCTTAGAAGGAAAATGGTTTTGATAAAACACTTGAAATGAATTCAAGAGGAAAATATACTTTCTTTTTCAAAATTATTTTCTTTTCACAAAATTCCATGAAAATTTTAAAGAAAAGAATTTTAGGGAAAATAGTCATGAAATCTTGTAGAGTACGCTTCATGAAAATAAGGTGTTATGAAACCAAAAAAATCCGTTCATGCCGTATAAGTTAAAAAAACATTCTCCTCGTACTTTTGTCAGAAAAGTAAAAGTGTTCCTTGTATGTTAAATCAAAGAAAGATTCCTTCCATAACACATGGTAAAATTCAAAAATGGGTAAAAATAAATTTAAACATACATGAAAACAGTTTTATAAAACAGGTACATGGATGATAAATATAACCCTAGTAAATACTTACAAATAAACAATCTCAGATAAAAACGAGATTGGAAAAGTTATCCCTTACATTATGTCCGATATGCATTGTATGTATCTGAACCACGTGTATAATGATTTAAATAATGTCACTGAATTATTAAAGAATCTAATTCATTGTTATGATATCATATGTGGTTCACTTATGACATTATATTACCCGTTCTTCTGTAAATATCATGTTAAAGTAGCGTTTTGGGTAAAATCGGTTCATTTATCGTATGTGTTTCGATTTGTTGTTCTTGATATTATTACTCATATCCAGATTTACTTAATTCCAGAATGTAAAACATGATTTATATATAATTTTTATTCCGTATATAAATATATATGATAGATCGATAAATGGAATGAAATACACCGTTCATGGACACAGTAGGCTGTACGTACGCATGAACGCTATTTTTGATTCCTTATTGAATTAAATGGAATTAAGTAAATGAATCATATATGTACATAAATACAGTATAATAATTATGTAATATATTTCATGATTATTTATTATATATACTTTATAATCATACTTTAATTGTTAATCCTGGAAAATGAATCTCATCATGTTCGTGGAGAAGGTAGTATGTACGTACGCACGAGCGATGATATCATTCCCATGATCATGGAATTTGTTGAACCCTCTCGAATTAAGTTGCTTTATTGTGTTTTGATAATCCCAACTGTTCTTTCTTTATATCTTTATTATGCTTAATACATTCCAAATATACTTTAATATATGTTGTTACCCTCATTATGCTTAAATTAAGTCTTTTGAATTATCAGATATATGTTTACTATGACTTAACTCATTCTGCTAAGTGAATACTCAAATAGTTTTCAGCTACCGTTACAAACTAGCTACCGATACAGAGTAGAGCAACCATTAGACAATAGTTACCATCAGAACAAATAGATACCATTACTAGCTAGCAACCGTTACAGCTCACAGCGACCGATACAGTTAAGTCTACTGATATGTTGGAGCTACCACTATAAGAGAGCTACTGATACAGCTACCGGTACAGCTACTGATACCCAACTGATACCCAAAGTCCATCGCTGCATCAAAATCTACTGACAGAGCTACCGATACAGTGAATTTGACAGTTACCGCTGCATCAAAGTTGACAGTTACCGATATGCTGAAGTCCACCATTATGCTACCGATAAAGAGCTACCGCTGCCGATACAAGGCAGATCCACAACTACCGATAGAGAGTTACCGCTACTGGTAAAGGCAGAGCCACCTCTACTGTTACAAGTCCACCGCTACCGATACATCAAGTTTACCGACAGACAAGTCTACCGTTACAAATGTCTCCTGATACTCAGACCTACAGACACCTACTGTAACACAAGTCTACCGATATCAAGAGCTACTATTCCAGAGACATAACCCGACACTGCTCTAATTTCTTTATCTTTGTTTAATCTAACCAACGGTCATATCAGGTATATTTTAATACACTAACATTTATTTAATGTGTGCTGTTGGATGTCAGGGGACTGTACCTCGTACCTGCAAAAAGTAAATCTTCTTTTGCTGGAGCACGTGCTTTAAATAAAGGAAGAATGTGCTACTAAAAGAGAGAGGCATATAGACGAATAAACGAGACATACAGAACACATGGTGTGATGGAAGAACAACAGAGTGTGAATGTGAAGAGATGACTGAACTTACACAAAGAACTCATTCTTTACTGCATAGCAGTGAAGAGATGAGAACGAGAACATAACTCAAGAGCTTCATCGACTGTCTCTACATCTGGAAGTCAAGGATATAGACGATACTCTGTATTCCAGAAAAAAACCAAAAGATGACTCAGAGCGAATTCTGATCAATCAAAGGAGTCCAAAACTACACGATAATCACTAGAGCCATTTCTAAACTCAAAATATTTGCTCTATTATTTATCTTTTTACATATTGAGCAGTGTGTGTTATATGCTATATTTTACACACACACGGTCTCCTATGACATAACTATAAGATTTGTAAATCCTCACTCAACTCTCTTATATATTTTATTTCCCACTGGGATAGTGGTAGAGGTCGTGTGACCTAGACAGCTGATTGCTGTTATTTTTGTTCCCACGGATAACAGTGGTAGAGGTCTTGGACCTGGACAGTTGTATACTATTGTAATCTTCGATCCAGGCTGTGGATCACCTTTATACAAATTGTTGAGAGGACTATGTCTCGGCTTGAGACTGAACCTCTTGGTTATATTTTCTGTGCTATATCTTTCAAAGTTATTTTTTTTATTCCGCTACTAATTACTTTAAAACCAAAACTGTTTTAAAGTCTCTTTGATAATTAAATTCGCAAGTTTTTATATTAGTTGTAAATAAGTAAGTTGGTTTCAAAAGATAATCAACGTTTCTGTTTTAATTAACTAGGAAATAATCAATCCCTTGAGAACCCAATAGAAAATTTACTTTAATATAAATTCACTATAGTTTAATTCAGTATTTTATTTGTGGTTGTTTTTGAGACAAAGTTTTGAACCAGAAATTTTAATTGGAACTCAATTCACCCCCCCTCTTGAGTGTCCACTCCGACCAACATTTGGTATCAGAGGAGGTTAAAATATTTTCTGAGGGTAATCTGTTTTTCAACTTTGATTTAAGTTATATTTTAATGTTCTTAAAACTTATATTATTTCTAAATTTTTATCTCTTCAAAATATTTTCTTTAAGTAAGCTATCATGGAAAATAGAGTTGAAGGTGTTGCTACCAATAGAGCACCATTTTTCAATGGCACTAACTATTCTCAGTGGAAAATCAAGATGAAAATTCATTTAGAGAGCATGGGTTTTGATATTTGGACTGCTATAGAATCTGAATACAAAATACCAACTACTGTTAGATCTACTTGGAATGAAGCTACTAAGACAACCTACAATAATAATTGTAAATCTATGAATGCTTTGTACTATGCTCTAGGATATGAGGAATTTAATAGAATATCTTCTTGTAAAACTACATATGAAATTTGGGATACCTTAGCTGTTTCTCATGAAGGAACAACTAATGTTAAGGAGATGAGATTGAATACCTATACTATTAAGAATGATAACTTTAAGATTAAGACTGATGAACCCATTTCTGATATGTATCTCAGGTTCAATGAAATTGTCAACACAATGACTTCTCTGGGAAAGGATGTTCCAGCAAAGGAACAAATCATGAGAATTCTGAGATGTCTACCTGAAAGATGGAGAGGAACCTCTGTCTCCATTAGAGATTCATGTGACATTGGAGAACTGCCATTCAAAGAACTAATTGGAAAACTGATGATGTATGAAGAGGAACTCAAAGTGAACAAAGAATAAGATGATGAACCTAGAAGGAAGTCTGTTGCCTTCAAAACTACAACCTCAAAGAATAAAGATAAGGAAAAGCTTCAAGCTATCAATGAAAGTTCAAGCTGTGAAGACAGTGAGAGTGATTCTGACAGTGATGCTGAGATGGCTCACATTGCTAGAAGGTTTAAGAAATTTCACAGGAAGAAGAAGTTTTTTAGAAAGTCAAACTACAAAGGTGAGTTTGACAACAAATGACATTGGACAAAGGATTGGAAGAAGCCTGATAAATCGGATCAATTTGTCTGTTATGAGTGAAAAAGGACAGGACACATAAAAGAAGACTATCCAAAGCTGAAATACAATAAGAAGTATGAATACAAGGATAAAAAGTATAAGAAATCCATGAAGGCTACTTTGAGTGCCTCTGAGGACAGTTCTAGTGAATCTGAAGCTTCTAAAACTGAACACAGAAACAAGGAGAACATGTGTTTTATGACAAACACTTCTGAGGTAACATCAGAAACTCCTGCTTCTGACCCATATTATTCTGGAGATGATACTGACTCTGATAACATGTCAAAATATAAACTGTTTGAATATTGTGATATGTTAGAAGAAACCTGTAATGAGCTGAAAGACAAATACAATGGTTTAAAGAAACAATATGCTTTAACTGTTAAACATAAATCTGATCTTGATATTGAAATGGAAAAGAATTATCAGTTTCTTAAAGAGAATACTGAACTAAAATTATCTAATGAGAAACTCAAGAAAGGCTTAGAGAAATTTACCAATGGTAAAGATACTATTACTCAAATGGTAGGTAAGGAAATAGCACCTAGATACACTACTGGTATAGGATACCAACCTGGACAAAGGAAAATTACCCAAACCAGATTCATTCCTAAATCTGGATTGAATGTAGCTAGCTCTGGAACTTCATATGATTCAACTAGTTATGGATCTAATGAGGTTTATCATTCAAAATATGTTGATTTAAGAAATTTTATGAGACCAATTAGACAAATATGGGTACCTAAAGTGTTATTGGCTAACCTGTCTGGACCCAAGAAACTCTGGGTACCAAAATCATTTCCTGTTTAAATCTGTTTTGTAGGAAACTTGCTTAAAGAGATCCTGTAAAAAAACCTGGTACTTGGATAATGGACGTTCAAGACATATGTCAGGAGACTTCTCATGCTTTAAAATCTTAGTCAGAGTTGATGGAGGGTTTTTCACTTTTGGTGATGACTCAAAAGGAAAAATCATCGGCTTAGGCTAGATTGGTAACACTGACTCAGTATTAAATTCTAAAGTTTAATTTGTTGATGGACTTAAATACAATTTGTTAAGTATTTCTCAGTTATGTGATGATGGTTTTTATGTTAAATTTGAAAATGATTCTTGCAATTTTTTTAATTCTAAAAATGTTTTAGTGTTTGCTGCTTTGAGAAATGAAAATGTTTATGCTGTTGATTTAAATTCTTTAGCGAAGAAAAATATTACTTGTTTCAATTATTTTCATAAAGAGTCTTGTCTTTGGCATAGAAGATTAGGACACTGCAATGTGCATTCACTTAGAAAACTTGCTAGAAAGAACTTAGTTAGAGACCTACCCAATCTTTAATTTCCAGAAGACAATGTTTGTAATCCCTGTCAAAAGGGAAAGCAACATAAGGTTTCTTTTAAATCAAAGAAATAAGTGTAAACATCTCAACCTCTCGAGTTGGTTCACATGGATTTATTTGGACCTTCTAGAGTTTCTAGTTTAAATGGGAAGCATTATGTCTATATTCTTGTAGATGACTTTTCTAGATATACTTGGGTATATTTTCTAGCTCACAAAAGTGAATCTTGTTCTTGCTTTGTAAAATACTCCGAGTCTGTAGAAAACCTTAGTGGATTTAAGATTAAAACTCTGAGAAGTGATCATGGCTGTGAGTTTAAAAATCATGAGTTTGAATCTTACTGCTCACACAATGGCTATAATCACAATTTCACTTCCCCTTGGACACCTCAACAGAATGGTGTAGTAGAAATGAGGAATAGGACCCTGCAAGAAATTGCTAGAACTATGCTTAATGAGTATGACCTACTTGCTTATTTCTGGGCAGAAGCTATAAATGCAGCTTGTTATGTAATCAATAGAGTCTTGATCAAACCTGTTCTTAAGAGGACCCCTTATGAGTTGTGGAACCATAGGAAACCTAAGGTTAACTACTTCAATGTTTTTGGCTGAAAAGTCTTTATTCTTAATACTAAAGACAATATCGACAAATTTTCATCCAAGGGTGATGAAGGAATTTTTCTAGGTTACTCGACTTCTAGTAAAGCCTATAGAGTTTTAAATAAAAGAACCAAATGTGTGGAAGAATCTGTTCACATCAAATTTTATGAAACTGATCCACATGAACCTAAGACCAATCTTTAAAATCTTGTAGATGATCTCTCTGGTTTGAACCATAATGATAAAGACAGTGGACCTATAGTTAAAACATCCAGTTCTGGAAATTTTCAAGAACCTGCTTCTGTTGAACCTAAACCTATAGTTGAACCTGAAATCTCGAGTCCTACCTTTTCAAGACCAACTAGGATTCTAAAGAATCATCTGTTAGATGTTGTCGTAGGAAATCTTGATAGAGGGACACAGACTAGAGATTCTCTTAGAAATTAGGTTGAACATCAAGTCTTCTTGTCACAGCTAGAACCTAAAAATATCAATGATGCTATCAATGATGAAATATGGGTAATGGCTATGCAAGAGTAACTAAATCAATTTTAAATAAAAAAAGTCTGGAAATTAGTAGAAAGACCTAAGAACACTATCAGCATAGGCACAAAATGGGTGTTTAGAAACAAAGTTGATGAATCTGGAAACATCATTAGAAACAAAGCTAGGCTAGTTCCACAAGGTTACAATCAAGAAGAAGGAATTGACTATGAGGAAAACTTTTCACCTGTAGCTAGATTAGAGGCTATTAGGAACTTACTTTCCTATGCATCACATCTGAATTTCAAGTTATATCAAATGGATGTGAAAAGTGCTTTTTTAAATGGTTTTATTGTTCAAGATGTTTTTGTAGAACAACCAGCTCGTTTTTCAAATCCTCATTTTCAAAATCATGTTTTTAAACTTTCTAATGCTTTATATAGTTTAAAACAAGCTCCAAGAGCTTGGTATAAAAGACTTTCAAACTTTCTTATTTAAAAAGGATTTACAAAAGGAATAGCTGATCCCACTCTTTTTATAAGAAGGATTTCAAAATATGTATTAATAGTACAAATCTATGTTGATGATATTATTTTTGGATCTTCTAAAAATTCTTTATGTACTGATTTTTCAAAAGTTATGCAAAATGAGTTTGAAATGAGCTTAATGGAAGAGATTAAGTATTTTCTTGGTTTTCAAATCTTTCAAACTAAAGATGGTATTATTTTAAATCAGAGCAAATATACTAAAGATTTATTAAAACGTTTTGGTTTGGATAGTATTAAAGAAAGTGATATACATATGAGTACCACCGGTAAATTTGATGTTGATGAATCTGGGAAACTAGTTGATCAAACTAATTTAGAGGCATGATTGGGAGTTTACTTTATCTTACTGCTAGTCGACCAGATATTATGTTCAGTGTATTTATGTGTGCTAGATTTCAAGCTAATCCTAAAGAATCACACTTTCTTGCTGTTAAAAGGATTTTTAAATATCTTAAGTATACTGTAAATTTAGGCTTGTTTTATCCAAAAGGACAATCATTTGACTTAACATGTTATTCAGATGCTGATTTTTTTTGGCTGTAAGTTAGATAAGAAGAGCGCATCCTAAACATGTCACTTACTTGGAAAATCCATAGTATCATGGTGAAGTAAGAAATAGAACTCGGTTGCATTGTCTGCTGAGGAAGCAGAATACATCGATGCTGGTAGTTGCTGTGCACAAATTCTGTGGATGAAACACACACTACTAGATTATGGATTTGACTTTAAACATGTTTCAATCAACTGTGACAACACTAGTGCAATTAATAACTCTAGGAATCCTGTGTCTCACTCTAGAACTAAACATATTGATGTTAGACACCATTTTCTACGAGATAATTATCAATGAGGTGATATAACACTTGAGTTCATAGGCACTGAACTTCAATTAGCTGATATTTTTCACTAAGCCTTTATGTTCAGAAAGATTAAGTTTTATTAGACACGAATTAGGAATGAAAACTTACCCTTAAACCGTTAGAGAATCCTCACCGTTAGGAAAACCTCAACATTAGAGAATCCTCACTGTTAGAGAATCCTCACTGTTAGAAGACCTCACCGTTAGGAGACTTTACCGGTACAACTCGCGCTATTTTAAACTTCTGTAAATATGAGTCATCAAACCGTTTTATTTTATTTATGATTTATGTGATTTATGAATCCTAAATGATATTAAAACTCGAAATAGAATCACTCAATCTCACCGTGAACCTGTCTGCTAGAACTCTCCTAAACCTAAACCTCTAGACCATCAGAACCCTAACCCCAAATCCATAATGGCCCACGTCAAGAGTCCTCAGATGACTGATGGAAGTGAAGTGCCAGCAGTGAAGAGACAAAAAGTAGCTAGTACTGATTCCAGTAGAAGTGGCAGTGGAAGTATAGCTCAGAGAAGACCAGTAAACCCGCACCTATCAAAGCGTGAGATTGTTGTTGAAAAATAGGTGTGTGCATATTGGCTGATGGAAAGAAAGTCGTTGGTTCTTAGAGTGTTACAAGAACAAGGCTGGGTAGAATGTTTTTCGAATAACAACGGACCTTACTATCCAAGACTGGTGAAACAGTTCTACGAATTTGTTCGTTTTGAAAAATCTAATGAAGAAAGAATAATGGTTTCATATGTGAATGGTCAGGAAGTATCGTTTAACTCAGAAGAATGGGCTGAGAACCTGAGAATTCCTAATGATGGCGATTTTACTTATTATTCCAAGTCTGTACCTTCGACCAGTGATGTGTTTCAATATGAAGATTCTTTTCTGGAACTCACAGGGAATGGGACCCCTCAAAAGGTGATTGCTGTAGAGATGGAAGGAGAAGATAAGCTGTTATTTAAATTTATTCAGCATGTTGTTAGTCCGAGAAGAGGATACTTTGCCACTTTGAGATTCCAAAACATATATCTATTACATTTGCTGAAGCACAGTGTGAGAATCAATCTATGTAGATTGATTACGGTTCATGTGGAAGAGATGACTAGACTGAAGTCAAAATCAAATGCCTTGTTTTTCTCAAAGCTAATTTTTGTGATGCTGAAAGTGAAGGAGATAGCTGGACCTCAGGATGAGCTGGTAGTGGTTAAAGATAACTTCTATATTACATGAACTATCTTTAAATACATGAAAGTCAGCTGGGATCCTTGGAAGAAATCATGGGTAAATGATGATGGAAAATTTTATGAGAAGTACACTCCTATGGATCATCCGTTTAGACCAAAGGATGTGAGAGATCCTGGTCTTGGACCAAATGAGCCAGAACCAGTCTATAGTGATGATGAAGCTGAGGAGGAAAAGACATCAGTTGAGGAAGGAGGAGACCCAGACTTACCCCCTAGTCCTGTGCATCAATTTTATTTCTTATGGAGCAGCTAGCCCTCCAAAAGCACTACCAAAGAGAGAAACTGCCTTGAAGGACAATGATTCAGAGACAACAGAAGAAGGGGAAGAACCATGCCAATATGTTGTCAAGGACACCTTTGAGGAGGATAAGACAACCGAATCTGATCATAGAGAAAATGAGGCTGATGATGAAGCAGATGATGAGGAACATGTTGAAAAAGAGCTCAGTTTTAGTCCTCTAATAGTCAGTACAGCCAGGATAGTGCATGATCAGGAAGTCATAGCAGCAACACCTATTGATGAGAGAGTCATTAATGAATCAGAACAAATTGCTACTGAATCTGCTGTAATTGTAGAGGAAATTGCAGAATTACCTCAGGATGAAGAGTTAGAAGAGATAGCTCAGGAGAATGTTCCAAGTGAAGGAGAGAATCTTGGCTTAGTATCAGTATCATATTACATTGAAGGTTGGACATTAGATCCCGGATATATGATTCTTGGACATTCTTATGGCGATTCTGATGAGGAAGAACAACCCCAAAAAAACCTGTTACCTTACCAACTGTGGCTGACAATGTGGCAACCAAGGAGGACCTTATGTCTTTAAAAGCCGAACAGATAGAAGAAATAAGAGAATCAGTGGCAGATATGAAGAATATTATGGTTAAAGAGATGAAATGCGTGGGGAAATCCCTTGAGTTATCCATTGGATGTAGTGTGTCCAGTCCTGCGAAAGAAATAGTGGATGAACATAAGGTATGCCACACTCAGATTGAGAGTTGGATAAGAGCTGTAGTTTCTCTTAGACAATCAATTTCTTCATTGACTGCTTTGAACATTTCTCAAAACCAAGTGTACACTGACATTATATATATCAAAGAAGTGGTCAAACAGTTTGTGGAAGTTTTTGAGTCCTTTAAAAATCCAGTTAAAGAAAATATGAACAGTCCGGATGAACTTGTTCAGAAGGTGGTTAGTATTCTGACTCAATCTTTCAAGGAGATAGTGACCTTCTCAATGAAACCTCTTCCCTCATCCAGCACAAGTATGAACCTTGACCAGATCCGCACTATTATTCAGGAAGAATTGGCTATGGACAGTCCCCGTGGTGCATCAAATACTCAGATTCTTTCTACCACTAGGGAAGTTAGTAGTTTTGTTCGTGATCACCTGCGGGAAGCTACTACTTCTCAAGAGGCAATCAAAAATAAGGTCGATGATTATTTTGAAAAGGTTAATACCAAGAACCAAATGACAAACCATTTCAAGATTCTGATTGAGAATATGAAGTTACCTCCAGTTAACCATGCCTTTGTAGAATAGGTTAGTAAGCTTAGGGAGCTTACTCCTGCCTCAGAAAAGTTTATTGAGAACAGAGATGATTTTGTATCTGCTATGGAGAGAGGTGGAAGCATCATCATGGATTTCAAGAATATCTTTCTGCCTTTCATACATTTGGATGCTCGGATAACTATTGTACCACCTGCCCTTCCACCATCTGCCTCTGGGAGTACTCCTCAACTGACTCTAGTTCAATCCATCAGGAGCTTGACACCTTTGATCCCTTAGAGAGAGACAGATTACAGATCTGGTACTGTATCATTTGGTAATCCACCACTAGTTCTTTCAGGAATTCCCAAGCCTTCTAACTCTACCTCTGCACCCTCTGCGGAACCCAAGGGAATGACACCTATTCAAGAGGATGATTGAGTTCTTCTAGACATTTTTTTGATGGGATTCATTTTATTTTTGTACTTTTCTGATTTTTCCAAATGTATCTTTTGCTTATCATTATTATACTTCATTCCTCTCTTCACTTTCTATTTTACTCTGTATATTTTCTTTCCTAGTCCTTCTCTGTTCTCTGATACCCTCCTTTTTGTTTATCACAAAGGGGGAGAAATTATTGGAAACCTGTACCCAGAGAGAGAGAAAGAGAATTTTGTTCACCTAAGGGGACAAAGGGGGAGAAAGTAACTACTTTGAAGTAGAATCCTGGAGTTAAATTGATAGGGGGGAATATGTGAATCTTTTCAAACTAAAGAATCTTGCTTATTCTTTCCTCTGATACTACATTATTTCTTGATATATTCCTGTTTTCATATTTTTCCTCTGATACTATTTTTTTATATCAATTCCTGAGACTTTTTTTCTCTGATACTATACTGTTGATATAATATATGATACTATAATGTTGATATCATACATTGATATATTTTTTTTCTCTGATATTACTTTATTTTGGAGTAAGTTGTGATTATCAAAACAGGGGGGTTGTTGAACCCTCTTGAATTAAGTTGATTTATTGTGTTCTGATAATCCCAACCATTCATTCTTTATATCTTGATTATGCTTAATACATTCCAAATATACTTTAATATATGTTGTTACTTTCATTATTCTTAAATATAGTCTTTTGAATTATCAGATATATGTTTACTATGACTGAACTCATTCTTCCAAGTGAATGCTCAAACAGTTTTCAGATACCATTACAATCTAGCTACCGATACAGAGTAGATCAACCGTTAGACAGTAGCTACCATTAGAAAAAATAGCTACCGTTACTATCTAGCAATCGTTACAGCTCACAGCGACCGATACAGTTAAGTCTACTGATATGTTGGAGCTACCGCTATAAGAGAGCTACCGATACAGCTACCAGTACAGCTACCGATACCCAACTGATACCCTAAGTCCATCGCTGCATCAAAATCTACTGATAGAGCTACCGATACAATGAAGTTGACATTTACCGCTGCAGCAAAGTTGACAGTTACCGATATGCTTAAGTCCACCGTTATGCTACCGATAAAGAGCTACCGCTACCGATACAAGGTAGAGCCACAACTACCGATAGGGAGTTACCGCTACTGGTAAAGGAAGAGCCACAACTACTGTTACAAGTCCACCACTACCGATACATCAAGTCTACCGACAGACAAGTCTACCGTTACAAATTTCTACTGATACTCATACCTACAGACACCTACTGTAACACAAGTCTACCAATATCCAGAGCTACCATTCCAGAGATAGAACCAGACACTGCTTTAAATTCTTTATCTTTTTTTAATCTAACCAACAGTCATATCAGGTATATTTTAATACACAGATATTTATTTAATGTGTGACGTTGGATATCAGGGAACCGTACCTCGTACCTGCAAAAAGTAAATCATCCTTTGACGGATCACGTGCTTTAAATAAAGGAAGGATGTGATATTACAAGGGAGAGGCATATAGAAGAATACACGAGACATACAGAACACAAGGTGTGCTGGAAGAACAAAAGTGTGTGAATTCAAATAGATGACTGAACTTACACGAAGAACTCATTCTTTACTGCATACCACTGAAGAGCTGAGAACGAGAACATAACTCAAGAGCTTCATCAACTGTCTCTACATATGGAAGTCAAGGATACAGATGATACTCTGTTTTCCAGAAAAAAACCAGAAGAGGACTCATAGCGAATTCTGATAAATCAAAGGATTCCAGAACTACATGACAATCACTAAAGCCATTTATAAACTCTATATATTTTCTATGTGATTTATCTTTTTACATAATGAGCAGTGTGTGTTATATGCTATATTTTACACACACACTGTCTCTTGTGCCTTAACTGGAGGTTTTGTAAATCCTCACTCAACTCTCTTACATATTTTATTTCCCACTGGGATAGTGGTAGAGGTCATGTGACCTGGACTGCTGATTGCGGTTGTTTTTGTTCCCACGGATAACAGTGGTATAGGTCTTAGACCTGGACAATTGTATACTATTGTAATCCCCGATCCAGGGTGTGGATCACCTTTATACAAATCATTGAGAGGACTAAGTCTCGGCTTGAGACTGAACCTCTTGGTTATATCTGCTCTGCTATATATTTCAAAGTTAGTTTTTTTATTCCGCTGCTAATTACTTTAAAACCAAAACTGTTTTAAAGTCTCTTTGATAATTAAATTCTCAAGTGTTTATATTAGTTGTAAATTAGTAAGTTGGTTTCAAAAGTTAATCAACCTTTCTGTTTTGATTAACTGGGAAATAATCAATCCCTTGAGAACCCAATAGAACCTTTACTTCGATATAAATTCACAACATTGTAATTCATTATTTTATTTGGGGTTGTTTTTAAGACAAAGTTTTAAACCAGAAATTTTAATTGGAACTCAATTCACCCCCCCCCACATGAGTGTCCACTCCAACCAACAGAATTGTATTGACGTGTATGCATAATATTTCATAATCAATATCACTTTACAATAATATTATATAGTTATTTATTTACTCAATTATACCCATCCAAGTAAGGTGGTGGTGAAAAATAGATTACACCACGGTGTGAAGACAGTATTCCGTACGTACGCATTTGCGGTGATTTTGTTTTCCATAGGATGGATAGAAGATGAAATAGGGTTGTTTCATATTTATAATAACATATCATTATATGAGTGATACTGATGTTATTAATTTATGATGAAAAAAATAAAGAAGAAGAAGAAGTAGAATAATAAATAAATTGGAAAGAATTGGTAAAGGATATTACCTCTTCTTTGACGCACCTCTTCTTAACCTCCTCTTAAGGCACTAGAGATGGTCTTTTTAGGAGACCAGAACCACTATAATGTTTCTGGGGAGGTTAATAAGGGAAATTGGACGAGGTTGGCCAAGCTTGAAGGCTCAAAATTGGGTAAAGTGAAGAAGGGGGAGGTGCCCTTTTATAAGGGAGGAGAGAGGCACCTTTGGAATGTGTGAAAATATTATTTTATTATAAACTTATCTTCAGTTTCAAAAGGTCCACAAATCATTATAGATGAATATAATATGACTCATGGGAGAAATAAAATCATCCAATCAGCATTGGACATGTTTTGGATATTATTTAAATCCTTATAATCTTATTTATGTAAATCATTTATTAATGAGGTAACTACTGCATCATTATTGTGTCATAAATAATTTAATTTATTTGATGTATAAAATTATAAAATAAATACTTCCATGTAGGAAATATTTTTAGCTTTCCAATTAAAATTTATAGTCTAAAATATAACTTATATAGCTTCTTATAAAAATTATTTACTAAAATATTTTTTGTTAATGTTAATTTTGTCTTCACATTAAATTAATTAATCCAAATTGTCATTATCACTACCAAGTGGCTCTATAGGGTCCCCAAATCGACCCAAGGATGACCATGGTTGGCCACTACTAATAAAATAATCTTAAGACAAGTTTTACAGTAATTTTGATTTATTATAATATTCATTTAACCTTGAATTACCCTATTTACCTTTAACCGCAGTAAATAAAAGAAAAAATTTACTATTAAAAAAATTATTTTCATCTTATTGAACCAAATTTTACTTCCTGATAACAACCATGTATGTTATATTTTCTAAATTAAATTGACAGAAGTGATAAAATTTCATTTAAATGAAAGAGTAAGTTTTTAAACTACCACAAAGTGGTTTCAATATTCATCAAAAATTGAATTTTTTCAGAAAAATACCAAAAAATCAGCCTAGCTATATTTGATATTCATAATTCAAAAATGATTCCTATTTTTTCAAATTTAAAAAATTGAAGTGAGATTAATTAATTTTAAAATTAATTCCTGTTATCAAAACAAATTGCGTGTTTTTAAGAAATAATAACTATCAAAAGATCAACACTTGTTTATGACCAAATTCAAAGTGAAATTAATTCCTATAACCAAAAGTGGAATAAATGGTAAAAATATATTCTAATTACACTTTAAAACCAATTAAAAAGATAATATAACCATATAAATTATTGCGATGAAAAAAGCTGTTTTTAATTAAAATATAGCGTGTTTTTACTATTCATTAAAATATGAAAGTTATAAGAATAATATGAAAAACTTCATCCAAATTAAATTTTTATATCCTGATTCCAAATAATAATTCTATTTTCTCAAATTTAACTAATAAAAATGGAAAAAACTATATTTAATGTGGTTGATCCATCAAAAGGCGGGAAAACTGCATTTTTTGAAAAATACTTATTTTACCCGAAAAATATATTTTGTTCTCATTAATTGTTCTAGAAAATGTGTAAGATGTATAATAAGGTTATAAAATTAAAATTTTAGTTAATACTATTCATAATGGCTAGTACATAATAACATTATAACAATATATTATTGTTTAGTGAAACCCGATATTGCGTACTACACACGCTATCGAGGAAAGTCGCGATTGCGTGTAATGCAAAAAAAATTAGGGATTCATGTAGTGAAAGATCCCTTTGTTGTATATTAAAACACAAAAAATAAATGAAATTAAAAAGAATAATTCTCATAAAATCTTAGGTTGTTACATTCTACCCCCCTTAATATGAATTTCTCCCTTGAAATTCATTGGGGTTATAAGTGGTTTACTACTTGAAAGTTTCTTTCATAGAAACCCACATCATAAAAGGAATACTATAACTTAATATTAAAAATTTATGTATGAAACATATCGGTTACCCAAATTGAATCATCACTGGGTTTCCACATAGAAGAACGTAGGTGATAATATGGATATAGAGAAGAAATCTAACCATCATGTTCTAATGGAGAGTGGTAGAGTACATTGCTATGAAAAAGCCAAAAATCACAAAGCCATAAATTTGTGATGATCTTAGGTAACATATGATTCAACGTATATGGGGACACTAGGACAAAACTTTTGGATTTCAAGATCATTTACCTAAATATGATGAATTTGAATTATAATAATTACTTACCTTATTTTGGTACAATTTCACCGTTGCTCATGCCTAGAACAATTTCCACTTCATCTCTTAAAGAAATGAAGTTGAATTTGTCTTTCACGAAGTTTTATCAGATCATTCAATAGAATGATAGGTCATTCCATCTGTCTCAAACATCATCTAGCAAATGTTATATACATAAGTCTATCTATGGTGAGATTAATCAGATATGGTTCCAAAAATGGACTTATACATAAACTATCATACTACTTAATAAAATAAAACTAATTTCTACTAACAAGGGACTTCATGTAGGCTAGTGGTATACGATGTAGTCCTGTCTTACTTCGGTTTGGGTTTGATTCCTGCATCCTTGTCCAACACGACTGGTTGTTTCCCATCCTACAGGTAGTTCTTTTTCTAAAACTACACTATTATAACATTCCAGAAATAATATCGAAAAAAGTTTCTATCCTTAAACGATACTATCTGATGTCTAACTTATTATATTCCAATCATTAGGCTTACCAAAACTCATAGTATAAGGAAATATATTTATAGATATGTCATCTACCAAACATGTAAATACCATCATTTATCAGCATATAAGATATGTCTGGTTGGTCACATTACAAACATTCAAATTCCTTAATCATGTAATCTCTTGAAAAATGAACACTCATTGAATTTTATTGAAAAAATGAATGTTGTCCAAAGTTAACTCTTTCCACATACCAAAATACCAAAATTTCAATATACTCAAACCATTATATCACTTTGTCCTTATATCAGTAATGAGCTCATTAATATTATCTTCTTTTAATCCATTCATTATGAACATATCATCTAATTTACAAAATATTTGAATTACTTTTCATGGATACTAGTACCATATAATTATTGAAAACCATAATAAACCAATACATAGATATTCCAATATTCCACAGTACTATAAATTAGATTCCACAAAATTATCTTGGAATAATGTTACATAAACACAAAATCATTCCACTATATCATTGTCAAACTCAACATCGCCAATAATGATCGCATGTTACTTTACTTTATCATTTTCCTCAAGATTTTTCTCACATCGATCATCATTAACCCTGGGATAAGGGCATTGATTAGCATAATACCCAATTTCCTTGCAATTGAACCATTGAAGTGTTGGGGGAGTGTTCTCTGTAGTCTTTTCACTATTCTCATCATTACCTATCTTTTTCCCATTACTCCGACACTCAACTGCTCGATGAACTTCTTTTGCACACTTGAAACATTTTCATGTACCTTTTAGACAATCTCCACCATGCTTCATTCCACACTTTGATCATAAAGAAACATTCACTTTCGTTTCACGATTGTTCTGAGGTTTTTCCTTGATCTCCATCTTTTTTTTCTTGTCAAAACCATGAGATGGATATGTTACACAAACTTATAGTTCTAACATGATAGCACAACACAAAATTTCTTCATTTCTACAGAAGTCTCTTTTAGCTAATTCCCTTTGAAGACTTGGTTTTAATCCACTAAAGAATTGCTCATCTTTAATTTTAGTTTGGATGATAAAGCCAGATTCATAAATTGCAAGTCTTGTAAAATTCACTTCATATATACCAATAGATTCATCATCATTATTCTTACGCTCAAAGAACTAATTTTCCATCTTTGTTCATAAAATACGAGGGAAGTACTTATTAAAAAATAATTTCTTAAACTCATCCCAATCCATGGAGTCAATTTCACCTTGTGTCCTTGTACTCTTAATTAGATTCCACCACTAGTCTAATTCACCATCTAAACGGTAAACAGCCAGAATGAATTTTTCATGTTCTGAACATCGATGTATGGAAAATATATTTTCAATGGTACTTCTCCATTGTTCAGCAACATGTTGTCCAGAATACCCACTGAAAGAAGGTGGATGTTTCCTCATGAAGGACTCAATAGAATATTTTTCCCTTCTCTGCGCATTCTGAAGTCCAGAATGATTCATAGATTTTGTAAGTATAACAATAATATTTTTCACTCCATCTACCATAACATTGGTTTGTTCAAGAGGACAATCATTTTATTGCACATTACATTGATCAACATGGTTCCTTTGGGTTCCAACCATCGTCTAAAACCCAAAAAGAATAATGTAAGAGGACAAAATCAATCTAAGAAAACAACATAATAAAGGGGGTGTACCTTCAATATATAACATCTTAGGTTTAATTATAATATCGTTACCATAATTCTAGGACTATAACCTATACTTATAGTTAACCGTAGAGACATCCCTAGACACACCTTAGAAATATCTCTAGGGATCTCACTAAAGCTTTGAAATCCTAGTTTCTAAAGTTTAACTAAACCATTCCTCTGATACCAGCTGTAGAGACACAAATCATGGCGTACATGGACATTACATTAATTTTTCGGAATACTTAATACATAACAAAAACAATCACTTAAGGATCGAAATAGTTTAGTGTCTATGGAAACTCGGAAAAAAATATTCTAATCGTTGTAAAAGATCTTCAACTTCTCTCATACAGATCTTCCCCATTTGTTTTCATACCAAAAACCATTCTTTATATCCTGAGGAAATGAAAACATATAATGGGTGAGCTTAAATTCTCAGTAAGGGTAAACATATAGAACATAAAACAACACATAAACATTTGAATGTAAAAACATGAGCATAAAATCTAAACATCAAAATCTTGAGTAATGAAATAAAACATTACAGTACATAATGCATAGATCATAAAAGAGAATTAATCATGATAAAATAGAATGGGAATAAAACATGTAATTTTGAAAGAAAATTAAGCAAATGATATGATTTCTATAGTATCCAATGCATTGCTACCAAGACCATCTTAGTGGACAAAATTCCCTTACTGATCCGGGTTTACTTGACATTCGAACCCTGTATTACTGAACCAGATTTACTTACGATTCCATACATATATATATCATGAGATATAATCTTTACCCAATGCATTAGAGGGAGATATAAGTCCCACCCATCTCATAATGAAATCATTCTTACATGTGCCACAACATAAACATAAATCATTCTTCATAACCCAAAGAATAAAATTGGTTTCATAAACATAATCCCATTATAAAATAATCCATATAAAACAAATGGATATCATTTCATCATAATAAAAATGAAACCATGTAAATCCTCGATACATTATACTAGAAACATATAGATATGAAATAATTTCATCTTAGATGGAAAATGGTTTTGATAAAACACTTGAAATTAATTCTTGATGAAAATATCCTTTCTTTTTCAAAATCATTTTCTTTTCACAAAATGCCATGAAAATTTAAAATAAAATGATTTGTGTAAAATGCTCATGAAATCTTGTAGAGTTGTCTTCATTAAAATAAGGCGTTATGAAACTATTAAAATCCATTCATGCAGTATAAGTTCAAAAACATTATCCTCGTACTTTTAGCAAAGAAGACAAAAAGTTCCTTGTATGGTAAAGAAAAAAAAGATTCCTTCCAAAACACGCGGTAAAAGAAAAAAATGGGTAAAAATGTCTTTAAACATACATGAACCCATTTTTATAAAACCGGTACATGGATGATTAATATAACCCCAGTAAATATTTACGAATAACCATCTTCGGATAAAAACAGGATTGGAAAAGTTATCCCTTACATTATATCTGATTTGCTTCGTATGTATCTGAACCTATGGTAAGATGATTTAAATAATGTCATTGGCTTATTATAGAATCATATTCATTGTTATGATATCGTATATGGTTCACTTATGACTTTATATTACCCATTCTTTTGTAAATTCAATGTTAAAGTAGTGTTTTGGGTAAAATCGTTTCATTTGTTGTACGTGTTTCGATTTGTTGTTCTTGATATTATTACTCATATCCTGATTTAAATAATTAAAAAATGTAAATCCTTATTTATATATAATATATATTCAGTTTATAAGTATACATGATATACCGATAAATTGAATGAAATACACCATTAATGGAGACGGTAGGCCGTACGTACGCATGAACACTGTTTTTGTTTCCATATTGAATTAAATGGAATTAAGTAAATGAACCATATATGTACATAAATACAGTATCATTATTATGTAATATCTTTCATGATTATTTATTATATATACTTTATAATCATACTTGAATGGTTAATCATGGAAACTGAATCTCATCGCGTTTGTGGAGACGGTAGTCCGTACGTGCGCACGAGCGATGATATAATTACCATGATCGTGGAATTTTATTAAATTCTAAATATACTATTTTATAATCAATATAACATTAAAAAAATCATATACAGTTATTTATTTACACCATTATACCCATCCATGTAAGATGGGGGTGGAAAACAGATTACACCGTTGCGCGGAGATGATATTTCGTACATACGCATGCACGATGATTTCGTTTTCTGTAGGATGGAAAGAGGATGACATAGGGTTATTTCATATTTATAATTACTTATTATTATATGAGTGATACTAATTTAATTAATTTATGATGAAACAATTAAATAATAAGAAGTAGAAGAAGAAATAAATTGGAAAGAAACGGTAAAGGATATTACCTTTTCTTTGACGCGCCTCTTCTTAACCTCATATTAAGGCACTAGAGTTGGTCTTTTGAGGAGACCGGAACCTCTATAATGTTTCTATGGAAGTTTAGTAGGTAATGTGGTAGGGTTTTTCCGAGCTTGAAGGCTCAAAATTGTGTAAAGAGAAGAGTGGGGAGGTGCCCTTTTATAATGGAGGAGAGGGGACCCTTTGGAAAGTGTGAAAATATTATTTTATTATAAACTTATCTTCGACTTCAAAAGGTCAAAAAATAATTAAAGATGAATATAAGATGACTCATGGTGGAAGTAAAATCATCCAATAAATATAGGACATTTTTTGGAAATTATTTTAATCATTATAATCTTATTTATTTAAATCATTTATTAATGAGGTAACTACTGCATCATTATTGTGTCATAAATAATTTAATTCATTTGAAGTATAAAATCATATCAAATATACCATTATTTAGGAAATTGTTTTACCTTTCCAATGAATATTTATAGTCAAAAATATAATTTATATAACTCCTTATAAAAATATTTACTAGAAGATTTTTGTTAATGTCAATTTTGTCTTTACATTAAATTAATTAATCCAAATTGTCATTATAACTACCAAGTGGCTCAATGGGGACCCAAAATAGACCCAAGGATTCCCATGGTCGGACACTACACATCCAATAAGGTTAGGAAAAGTTTTAATGTAATTTAGATTTATTATAATATTCTTTTAACCTTGAATTACCCTATTTACCTTTAACCGCTGTAAAGAAAAGTCAAAAGTTACTATTCACCAAAAATTATTTTCATCTTATTGAACCACATTTTACTTCTTGATGAAAACCATGTATATAAGATTATTTAAATTCAATTCACAGAAGTGGAAAAATTTCATTTAAATGAAAGAGTCAGTTTCTTAACTACCACTAAGTGGTTTTACTACTCATAAAAAATTGAAGTTTTTTAAAAAAAAATACCAAAAATTCAACCTAATCTATATTTAATATTCCAAATTCAAAAATGATGTCTATTTTTCCAAACTCAAAACATATAAGTTCTATTAATTAATTTTAAAATTAATTCCTCTTATCAAAACAAATATCGTGTTTTTAAGACACAATAACTATCAAAAGATCGACACTTTTTTATGTCCAAATTCAATGTGAAATTAAATCCAATAAACAAAATTGGATTAAATGGTAAAAATATATTCTAATTACAATTTAAAACCAATTAAAAAGATAATATAACCTTATAAATTACTGCGATGAAAAGTATTGTTTTTAATTAAAATATAGTGTGTTTCTACTATTCATTAAAATTTTAAAGTTATCATAATAATATGAAAAATTTATCCAAAGTAAATTTTTATATCCATATTCCAATGCAGAATTTTATTTTCTAAAAATTGAAATTATAAACATATCAAAAACTGGATTTAATGTGGGTTCCCCATCAAAAGGCGGAAAAACTGCATTTAAAAAAAATACTTATTTTACCCAAAAAATTTATTTCGTTCTCATACAATGTTCTAGAAAATGTCTAAGATGAATAATAATGTTAAAAAAATCAAAATGTAGTTAATACTATTCATAACACCTACTCCATAAAAATATTATAACAATATATCGTTTTTTAGTGAAACCTTGTATTGTGTACTACACACGCTATTGAGGAAGGTCGCGATTGCGTGTAATAAAAGCCCAATCAGGGATGAATGTTGTGAAAGATCCCTTTGTTGTATCATAAAACACAAGACATCATTTAAATTAAAAAGAATAATTATCATAAAATCTCATGTTGTTACAGTTATCTGATGAAAAAAATTTGGAAGGACATAATCTAAAAAATATATTCCAACTCAAAGATAGAAATTAATTAAAAAACCTACAAATCCCATAGGGGAAATCTTGAAAATTCAAATGTGATCTATTATTGAGCATAATAATGAAAGCATAGTGACATTGTTTGTCCAAACTACTAGTGATAAGTCTAGGTTGCTTCTTGAATCACATTGTGGATTAGAAAAATTGACCAATGGAGAGAACCATATCAATGGACATCATAAATAGTTATTTAACACATCATGATGGATATATTGGAAAAATCAAAAACATAATTCCCAGGTGGGACTAAAAAAATAAGGAAGTGTTCATCCATATAAGATAATATGATATTGGTATTAAATTATATTCATATATTCTATTATTATATATTCACAATACTATGTATATGAAATATATGTAATTCTATAAAACATGCACCCGTATTTAAGAATAAGAGAACATGTTAATAAATATCTATATTAATGTGTGATTTCATGGATATAAAAGGTCTTCTATAAATTCAGGTTGAATGATGATGAATCATCAAACTCGTAATTCATCCACATATAAGGATTATCACATAAGAAAATTAATTATCGTGTGTTTCACATAAATTAATTCACAAATGGATCGACCACATATGTGGATATATATATATATATATATGGATTTACCAAATTGGATTATCAAAAAATGAGATTCATGTATGTGAATTCACATATTTAGATCCATGTGTGAGGGGATCTATGGGTGGATCTTGACATAAAGGAATTACAAATTGAGTTATTAATGTATAGATATTTAATCCGTTATGATGAAGGAATATATTATTTAATTTAGTACATAATAAGAGAATATTATATATATAAAATGTTAATAAGGACTGATCTATCCAGATTCATAGAGAATATTTAATAGAAGAAATTAATTATTGGTAGAAATATTCCACACATTAAATGGAATTTCATCATGCTTGAAATTTTCATCAATGTATATATATATATACACATTATTTATTTAATACATTAAGTCATCATATATTTAATGGGTAATAATTCCACAATAATTTAATATGATGCCAAAACATAATTACATCATATTTTATGTTGTTTTTTGATAGTTATGAGATAATTTTTTTGGAGAACTTTTGTGGATATCAATGTCTTCAAATATTTTTCAAGTTTTTGGCTAATAAATTCAGGTGCAAAAAAATTCATAGAATATTAATATTTTAAAGAATGTACTTACATAGTACCCAGTGAATATAGAAATGAATAAGTGGGAAAAAATGGGGAAGAATATATAACAGACAATGTAACATTTTATTTTATGATATATATATATATATATATTGTTTAGTTTGTTAAATAACGTTGTGTGTGAGACCTGAAATTGAAAAAAATATATTAAAATTTTTTATCAAATAATATATAATATATAATATTGTTATTAAATAATGAAAAACTATGTTTTAAAGTTGAGATAATAGTGACTATAATTTAGTACACTTCTATTGAAATTCATTGCATAAGAATGTTAGAAAAATAAGGAAGATGAATAAAAGGATGTAATGGTAAATTATTGTACAGATATATTAATTCAATATATTTTGTTGGAGTTCTAGTAGTTAGAACTACTATTATGAAGAGGGAGAGAGACATGTATAAATCAATATTTTCATAAAAATTGAAAATTGGATACATAAATGATATTAAAAAAGTACATGAGGAATGTGAAGAGAAAAATAAAAACACCTAAAATAATTTTGGAGTTTATATTGGTGAATGAATTTATAGATGTTATTAAAACATATACCAATGTGTAGTGCAAGGTGATCTTGTGTGAGAGATTCATTGTAGCATAATTTGGAGATATACAAATGAGTGTTTCAAGGATATACCCTTACTCATTGTATCTCACGTGTTGATACGAGATAATTGAATGATCTTATCGGAATTCATATTACACCAAGAATTATATTTCTCATATAGGGAGGTAAACATGAAAATATTCCATTAATCATTTTATGGGTGGGTGAGGATGAGTTTTATGAAATAGAAAAGTTAAGAGGATAGAATAAGAGAACAATCAACTATAAATGTAAAAAAGTTACAAATAAAGATCGAATGAAGAATAAATTGGAGTAAGAGTCAGTAACAATATTTATTTCCCTCTCCCAATATTGAATACATCCCTAACCCATTCCCATAGATTAAAAAAATAATTTTCACTCACACACACACTCTCTCTAACATATATTGTCCTCACGTCAATAATAAATGATCATTTCATGACCCATGTTCCTTCTGAAATCACAATGGTCAATCATTATACTTCTAATGAACTCATAAGATATTGAAATTTATTTTTTATTAGAAAAACTGATAATTGTAACCTTTATAGGTTCCGAGGATAATCTAAATCCTCATGAACTTTATTTCTTTAATATTAAGATATCCAACATAATCCTACCAAATGCAATCTTTCATGGATGAAGAATCTCATTCTTCAACCATAAATGTCATTGGAATATAGGACATTCACTCTAATAAGGTGGAGTTTTATTAACTAAAACCACAATTTAAATATATTTAAATATATTTTGTAAATGGAATACACACTTGATGTAAGACTTGGAGCCATGGATCAATGAATAACTCTATAATCAATATGATTGAAACTATATGAATTGTTATTCAACAATATGAATAAGTGGAATAGTATGATCAATGACCATCTAATTCTTATCCCACTCTAATTTTACAAGTGAGATAATTAAATTATACATAATCAAAATGTAAATCATGTAGATATAAATAGACTAATTCCCTAACCTGAAATACATGAAGTGTGACATCCATTAACAATCAATATAATTATAATTTATAAAAGTGATATGAAATTTGAATTGTCGACTCATTGAAGTCTTATTCAGTGAAATAAGTTATAGATTTTAGATTTAGTAGTTTAAAAATATATTTTGGAAGTGTTTGGGTAGTGTATTAAGGCATGGGAGGTATGTTGGGTTCTTGGATGAATCTCAGGAGCATTAGGAGTCATTTAGAGTTTCTTGGATATAATTTTTTAAAACATAGTATGGTGTGAATGAAAAGGTGAAAAAAACTTACCCACTAATGAATATTGTGTTATTATTTCATTTTCTTTAAAATGTTTGGTTAGCAAGTAATTCACATGGTTAATGATAAAAGAAATAGATTTCAGTGAAATCTATGAGGGGTGAGGACATTTCTACTCCATTGGAGAATACATATGGTTTGTTTTAAAATAACTTTGTGACAAATATGTGTGTTTTTAAAAGGGTTTGTAGTGTGATTTTGTGATATATTATTTGACCACAAAACCATACAATGTAAGGAATGTTATCCTAGATAGTGGAGGGTGCAGAGTTGGTGCATAGATTTTTTAACCATGTCTCCAATACAAAAATTCTAAAAAATTTATTTTATCATTTTCCCATCATGATTTTATGCCCCTTCCCTCTCCCTTATCCACTGAACATGAACGATCTAGGGGAACAAATTTTCAATGTTGGACAATTTTGGAATCTCCCTCATAGGGCTTCAGTTCTAGTTCTATCATATTATTGTGTAATTAGAAATGTTTGACAAGTATTTTTCATGGTACGGTGATAAGGCATCTCAAGAATGTTTTTTCACACCATCACACTTCATTTCATGGTATTTATATCGATAAATTTATTTTTAATTGGGGTTTCTTTAAATCTAATTTAATTTATATTTAATTTGGAATAACATGTTATAAATTTTTTTCAAGTTGAATATAGCGGTGTTTTGTAGACATTCCATAGATGGGTTGTTATGGTTTTGGAGAGAATATTCACCTTTGTTATTTTTAATGTTATAGTAATGTTTGAATTTAATTAATTAATTAATTAATTTTTATTTAAATTAATTCTATTGTATGAAGTGATTTAGATTCTTTGATTATTGTAAAATCATTGGATCAAGCCCAAGGATTTGATAATACTAGTGATTATTTTGGTACTTCTATAGAATTTTTAATTTCCTATAGGTATTTAATTTTTTTTCCTATTGATAGTTCATTGGGGGATATTATGAGTTTTTTGAGAAAGTATTGCTTATTGAGTTCTTCGTGTGCACCGGGGGGTGTTTAGAAACACCCTCTTTCTGAGCTTATCATTTGAGAAAATACCCAGTGTGTGTGGGGGGGGGGAGACGTATACATATAGTTAAAGGGAATATATTTGATTCCCTCCTTATCTCTAATCCATTATAGGGGATGGTTATAGTCCCTTTATAGCATCATCTACCATGTGGGATATGCAATCTAGGATTTACGGAGGATAGGGGTCATTAAGTGGTTCTTTTGGCTTGTTGAGGATGTAAATGATGTTCTATGGGAAATTTTGGATTTAGTGTATTATAAGTGAGGGTCTTGTGCTCAATGGATATACTGGATTGATGTTTCAGGAGGTTTGAGTTGATATCATTCATATGGGATATATTATTATAACCCATGTGAGGATCATGGGTCTATTGAATTACTTGGAATTGTATTTTTTGAGGGCATTCAATGAAGTTATTTGGATAATTCCTAGAATAAAGGATGAAGTGGTGACCAATCATGGGAATGTAGTGGGGGTTTGGCATGAGGCTTTATTGGGATTTCCTAGGGAGATAAGACTAGATACTTGATCATTGATCTATTGAGGTCTAGGACTGGTTACATAGGGTTTGGATTTGTTGGAGGTTTTTGGTAGTTTGAAACCATGGGGCGTCTAGTGTGACATAGTTCCATTGATCTATACCTTGATATAGGTATGAGGGACACTTAAGAATCCCATTTAGGGTACGTTTATGACCAATGAGGTTCAATTATTTAGGGAGGGAAATGAGGTGTTTACTGCACTAGGGGAGGGTAGGGTACCGGCAATGCATGCGGGGATTAAGTAGCAGCGATCACGGCTAATGATGGACATCACTGGATGCTCGGATTGTGATTTTGGGAAAGAGAAAAGGGAGATGCAGGTGTTTCTGTACAATAGTGATGGGATTGTTGATGACAAGTCTTCTTGCTAGGGGAATATAAGAAGGATTCCTGGGTAGGAGGGGAATTTGACACTTTCTTAACCTGAACATGAGGCAGACAACACAACTGGGTGTAATGGTGTTATGGATTGTCCTACTCTGAAGGAGGATATTGGCCTACAATCAGTGTAGGTTTGTGTGGTCCTGATGGCTCCTTGACTTCCACAGTGTGGGGTTATTGTTGATTGTCCCCTAAATTGGGAAGCTTCATTCATCCATGAACAAGAATATGACAGAAGGATGATACTCAATATAGATATGATTACTAAGGAGAGGCCCTTGATTCCGGAGGCCATCTCAGATGGGATGGAAAAAATATAAAGGGGTATCTAGGGTAAAAAAAGATAGATGATGGTCCCACCTTTTCTCCCTCAAATATGAGGATAAAGGGAGTTACTCCACTCTCCACAGACCCATGGCTACCCAGCCATCATCAAAGGTGGCCAAACTGAAAGACAGTGTTAATAAACAAGAGCATTAGAGGACCCCGGAGCATGGAAGATGCAGGGGGGAACACAATCGATCCTCAAACTTCATAAGTATTTTGAGATAGGATGGGAAACGATAAACACAGGTGGAAACTTTATCTTCTTCAATGATGAAAAAAATTATGGATAAGGTACGGAATATGACCCTTATAACGCATCATCTATTTCTAATTTTGGCCGTGATGTGGATTGAATTTTTCCACTATTGGGGGATTTTTTTTGGTTATGTGGCGTTGTTATGTGTTTTTGGTTGCAGGTTGATTGACTCCTCCTCTTCCTTGTCTATTATGTCTTTTTTCATAATAAATTTAGGGGGTGGGGGGTCATGAATAGACTGGATCTGCACCATCTATGCCCCTTGTGGGCACGGTGCTCCTTATGGATGCCCTTGTGGGAGTGTTATTGTCCATGTATTGGCCATGTAATAATTTTGTTATACATGGTTTGCATCTTGTTTTTAGATATATGTTATCCTGGGGACCACGAGATCCCAATTATTTTTGTTAACCCATTTAGGGGTGGGTTATTTGTCAGTGTTAATGTTGTCAGGTGTGCCCTTATAAAACCAAAAAATCAAGTCTTGAGAGTATGGTGTATTTAATACCTCAGAGTAGTGTTGTAGTAGTAATCAATTGTTACAATGAGTATATTGATATTGATGATTCATTATTATGGTTAATGGATTTGAATGTTGATCGATCATTTTTTTGATGGCCTTTGGCCATGTTATCATGGAATTTCCTGCTCTATATTATATTTAGGTGTTAGATTTTGTGATATATATGAACAAGTAATTTAACCTAAGGTTTATCAAGTTATATGTTTTACTAGATGGGTATGGATTGATGGAATTATAGAGGTAATAGATGATTTGGAGGAGTGAAACGCCCTCATAGGCCAGTGGATACTCACTGAAATTGGTGTTGGGTGTCTATAGTTCTAGAAGATTTGATGGACCATAGCTATAGGTGATATCGTTCCCTAAATTTTTTTTCTATATATAGGTTGCCTGAAAGGTAATCCATGATTTGAAATGGTTATCTTAGTGTTATTAGACTTATTTTACCAGTGTAGATCATTTTGTTAGAGTCCTATATCTTGGAAGAGATGAGTGTTATCAATTGGAAACCAATCATTATTACATGTGGACTATAAAATGTTCATTTTATAATTTTAGATATATTTTGGATCCTTTTTAGATCTCGAATATGATCATGATATAACATGGTTGAGTGAGCCATGTTCTATAAATCCCCAGACATGGGACATGATTGTGGGTGGATTTTCCCTAAGTGTCCCCAAAATAAAAAGGTTGGCTCTTTTATTTATTTTGAATAGTCATTACTTATTAACATTATTCATAATGATATTTTACTTCAATAATTATGTTAATATGTTGTTTAAAATAAAATTTTATGAAAAATGTTTATTGGTTCACCATTGAGGGTTTCTATATATATTTATTTCTCACCAACTGTATGTGAACCTAAGTGTTTATGAAGACCCTTCTGATTTTTTTCACTTAGAGAATGGGTTGTGATGTAGATGGGGACAAGGAACATTGTTTTTTTTATGGAGAGAGGAATCTCATGTGAACTTTTATTATTTTCCTAGATCAACTAAAATGTTGTTAGAGAACAGGTATGAGGTCAATGTTGTAATTTGTAGTAGGGCCTTTGAATGTTGATTTCTTTATTTACTACATGTTTATGTGATTTACCAATGAGCAATTTATTATTGAATTTTTTATCATGAATTTTTGTTTTTTATGTCTATATTTCACATTTCATTTGATATAACTTGTTATTTATTTTATTTTATTTAGTTTAGGTTTCGTTTCATTGTAAAATATTTTGATATATTTTGTTTATTTAAACTATTATTACACCATTTTATGAGGATAATGTCACCCTAATACATATTATAAGACCCATTATTATTGTCTAAAACCTGTTTTAATATGGGAATTTGTGCTTGAGGGTTTTCAATATGATAGATCAGGTGACGTGTTTGGTAGACCTTGAACAGTTCACTGAAAATGGTATTAGAGTCTATCATTTTTTCCTGATCTGGGGTGTTGGTAAATAGGTTGTTTATGCACGTGTTGATGAATATGATGGTCCTCATACTAGAATATCTTGGACACCTTTTCTGATGTAAATTCTAGGTTACCATGGTGAACGAATTTAAATTCTTGGTTTTGGATTTATTTTATTTTATGATTTCACATTAAGTTATGATATTGTGTTTATTGATGTAAGAGTTTATTAGTTTCATTCCTAATACCATTTTCAAGAGGCTAATATACATGTATCATTATTGGAATGTAGGATTCACATGACATTTGCATGTCTGTGCATAGTTTTTTTTATGATGGATATTTAATTGTTTAATGTGTCCACAATGGCCTATATATTTTTTTTCAAATGTATCTCCTTGGTGGAATTTGAATCAATTGAGCCACATTAATGTATTTCACCAAAATAATAGGATATATTAATCAAATGGTGAGATATTTTCTAATGATCGTGATGTAACCACTTATTTAAGGGATTTATAGAGATTATTTTGGGATAGTAGGTGCTTTTGGAATCCAAGATTGTGCCTTTATGAGGGCATGCGATTCGTAAGAGATATTTGGTGGGGAATGCAGTGCATTAGTTTATTGGGTGAGTAGTATAACTGTTCATGGTTTTGTAGTTTCTTCTAAGGTCATGGTTGGTAATATTCTTATCCCAAGTGATTTATAGTTACAAATATAATGGATTAGTGGGATCATAATTAGATATTCATAGTTTCAATTATTCTTAAGTGCTTAGTGGTGTTATTTTTTTTCCTTGGATGGAGTGTGAGGTGCCTTATTTTTGGATGAGGAGAACCAAGGGTTAAAATAGTTTGTTGGCGAGAGACTATATAAGGATCATGGGTAGTGTTTTATTTTCGTTATCCTGTATTTTTTAGAATGTGTATCATGTCAGTGTGAGTCTAGTTATTCAATATTGTTGGAAAAAAATTCATAACTATTGTCCTTGGGTAAATTTAAGTAGTTCATGTGTGGGGGCATGTATGTACTTATTTTGTGCAGTAATGATCAGTTTATGGAAAATTGTAATAGAACATGTGCTAGTCCATTGATTTTTTTATTTCTTAAGAAAACTGAGAAACATTGTCGTTGTATACATGTTGTTAGCATGCCCTTATTTTGATGGACACCAATCATGTTTTTTATGTTTCTAATAAGACCAATGTTTTAGGATAGTAAACAATTTTATATGAAAAATTTGTGAGACAACTTGTTTAAGTTTTTAACTACCATAAATTCAATGGATCATCCATTAGTTCCAAAATATCTACCATTAGTTCAATATATCTACCATTAGTTCAAATATTTGTACTAGTGGTTCACATCTACAACAAACCATTAAACACAAAACAACTACCAAGGAACATCTACAACTGAATAACTACCTATAAAAATATATTACTAAACAAAATCCCCAAATAATATAGTTATAAAAATATACCAGTATATAACTACCACTGAAAATTTAATAATGAACATATACTACTGATAAATATATCACTGATCATCTACCATAGATATATATACTTCTTATGACATCTACTGCCATAACCAATCTACTACCAACATATGATACAATTCATTGATGCTACCACAAGAGAGTATCTACCACTATAGTATATATTTCATTCATAGACCTACCACCATAGTTCTAACTTTATTGTTCAAAAACATATTTAAATTTAATTCTAGGAACAACTAATTGAAAGAATAAAATATAATCATTTTAATGTGGATTTATGATTCATTATTATTAAACTACACCACAGATGAATTAATTCAAAAGGCATACCATTCATAATATTATAATAAGTATAAGGATACAACAGATAATTTGACCTAAAACTATATAAATTCTATAGGACTAATTGTTACACGCGTGGAACTAAGTAAAACCAATATAAGTGATACATTACTAAAAAAAATACAAATTTCCATAAATAGAAACAAGAGAAATCAAAATGTACCTATGTTTTGACGGATTCAACAAAGTGATAGACCAAAATAGAAGGAATTTACAACAATTCCCATTGCACAATTTAAAATATATTCTGAGAAACTTGCTCAGGGTCATTTCAACGATAGTTTCGAGGACCTTTTATTATATGATGTTCGTCAATTCGTACAACCTCACTTTTCCCAACCTTATTTATTTTCTATTTTTGGTTATGATTTATATTCGAGATGATTTTTATTTTAGTATATTTTTCTATAAAACATAGTCTCATTTAATTAACTTGATTTTGATTGACACTCCCTCAATATTAATTAGTTTTAAAACCACAAAAACAATGGTATATTTCATCTGTGATTGGTTTATATTTTCATCTCACATATAAATATGGGAAATACTTTTTTCCGAGAAAAACTTGTGTGATATTGTTTGTAAACCATATTCCAGTTTTTATAATAATTTTTTAAATATATTCAATGATGTAGGTGATTTCAATGTGGAGGATATTAAGTCTCATTTGAGAACTTACCCCTTATTTTAAAAACATAGATGTGGGTTATTACTTTTGTTTTTTGTATTATATTTTTTTAAAACAAAATCTATTTAATATTATATTAAATTTTTTTATTCTTATTGTTAATATAAATTCGTGTTTTATATTTAGTGTTTGATCAATTTACATAGTTTCAAAAGATTATATTATTTCAAAGATTATGTTAACAAAGCATTGATCCAACAATGAGAAGCTCTTTGATAAATAAAATTATATATTAATATTATTTGATTTAGTGGATTTTTTTTATAAATTTCATGCAATTAATTTTTAAATTTAATTAAATATAATTTTTTATTTAGATATAAAAAACCCATTTATGTGTTTCTCACTCTGAAAAAAGTTAGGTATTTGTGGTTTTTTCAAAATATTATTTTATTATGATCTTTTTTCTTTTCCAAGTCTATAAATTTCTATTCATTTTAAATTTAATCATTTAAAGAAAAAAATAAACAAGATGAAAATGTTAAAAATATGACCCTTCATATTAATGTTACTAGTTATTCTAAATGTAATATTGAAATGAAAATTCAAATTAATAGCATGGTGTTGGAATTTGAAATATCATTTATGAAAATTATGGATTAAAAGAACATCTATAACTAAATAGAGTTAACCCATAAAAGTAACTTATTATAATTATTCTAAATATATGAATATTTTATAATATGATTTTATATATGCGGATTTTAATTTAATTAACCCATGAATTTTTGGTATGTATCTTTTATGATTTAATCTCTTTAATAGATTATGTTACATAGAACACTAATCTCAATCAAATGATAAAATAATATAATTTAGTTGTGATAGTTATAACCTAACCATTAGAGTTGTGGGAATGAATGAGATGAAATGAATTTTGAAAGTATAATTTACACATTTTTATAAAATGAAATCATTTTTTATCAATTAATTAAAAATCATATTAAAAACCAACTGAATAAAAAAGAAGTGTTTCTACTAAAAAAATATTTTATGCCAATGATAGAATTTTATTTTCATTAGTTAAATAAATTATATTAGTGAAATATAAAAATTAAATTTATATGTTATATATTAATTAAATGTTATCAAATTAATATAATATGTTTTATAAGATTAAGATAAGTATAAAACCAATTTTAATCATAAAAGGCAATATTATCTTAAAAGGCAATTTGGATGTTTTTAGTGGTGCACTTATTTTAAACATATATTTTTAAAAATTCATAAAAATTAATTGAAAAAATAAAAAACATTTTAAATTTTAATATCAAAATAATATTTGAGTGAACTTATTTTATTTTTCGGAAATGACTCATATTTTTTAAGAATATTGAGAAATATTTTAATTTAATTACGAACAAAATTTTCATCTAAAATATCTATGTAGTTAAATTATATTTTAATTTGGTTTTAATGTATAGTTGGTTAAATAAAAAAATAGAATATAAAATTTAGGTCATTAGATTAAATTTATCATTGAAATTGGATATAAAAACATTGCAAACATTTAACATTTTTTATTTTAAAATATGCTTTCCTGGTGAACCTGCAGGATTAATTTTGAATATAATTTTTAAAATTATGTGAATTTAATTTTGTAAAATGATTTTAATATTTGAAATCATAATTTATAAATTATTCATTATATCTATTTTGATTTTTAGTTATAAAAAAAATCCATTGTTGAATGAATGATTTTACACAGTGTTGGTAAAATAATGAAATATGGTAATGTTAAAAGGTAAAGGAATAAAATACAAAAAAAACTAGAACATTTAATGGGTATTTGAAATATTTATTGAAAAAACCATACATTAAACTATATATAATCAATATATTTATTTGGAATTAATTAAACACAAATTTGGTTGTCTATCAACGTAAAATAATAATTATTTAATAATGTATAACCACACATCCTCATGTTTTAATACCACACCTGAACACCACATTTATCCTAAAAATTCATAATATCTGATCATATCTACAAAAAATATTACACCCCCAATCCACATATATGTTCATATGTTATCATAAAAATGCAAATTCAATTTTTTTCCTTGGAACCTTTAAAGAGGTGATACTAAAGATTTAATTTTATCAAACAACCTCTCTTATTTTCATTTATTCTTATAATTTCTATCACACGATTCACACAAAAATGGATAATAAATCAATAACCAGGTAAGTAATTTAATTTTGGGATTTTAATGTAATATCTTATATCCATCCCATTTATAACCATGTTTTATTTAGAGAAACATAACTATTCACCAAATTATGCCGCCTAATCACATCTGTGGATAATGATTTAGTTCATTTTCTATTACCACCTTTATGGAAGGTCATAAAACTATTATAATGGTTAAATAAAAATTTTATAGGTATATAATAACTTATTTCAGGTTCTAGAAATAATATATCGACAAATTATTAAAACAACAAGTTTGTAATGGTTGAAAAAATAGACAAATTAAACTAACATTTATCATTATAATTATATCAAATGAATGATACACATGTTAGAAATAAGAATGATAAATGTGACAATTTAAACATTGGGAAGTTCATGAGAACCATTTTATTTCATTTATGTATTTTTTTCATTATGAGAAGAAAATACATAATTATACAGAAATGAAATGATCATGAAACCATGAAATGAACACATTCATAACAATGTAAATAATGAAATATTATTAAATAATTTTTCATAACTTGTTATAAAATAATCATTTAAGCTACTAAAAATATGAATATAGTTATAACAAGTTCTATGAAGATTATTTAAATCCTTATACAGGTGGTTATATTATATGAAACTAAAGGGAATCATCAGGTAAGGGTTCTCTCATGTCACTTTTATCTCTATGAGACATATTACCTATTTACCACTTATTCTTTTGTGGATTATATAAACTACAATATGATAAATTATATAATTAATCTTATCATATTCATGTTATTAAATGTTAAATTTTATAATTATTACTTTTATGGTGCATATTATTATAATAATTACAATGTGGAAAGGGAATTCCTAACCCAGTTTACATTAATTTGGATAAAGATATAATTCATCAATTATGTCATTTTATGATTATTTATGAAAATAAATTTGATTATATTATGTTGTATTTCCATGTTTTTTATAGTGGATACAAAAAATGGATTCATTTTATTAATTCCCCTACCATAAACCTCTTTTACATATGTTTTTTACATATAATGTTTAATAAATAATAGGTGAAATAATATTAAATCCATATCATTTAATCAATATAGATATTTTATTATAAAATTTTATTTTGAGAATTATATAAATAACTACATATATGAATAATGGTTTCCATATGAAATACATGGGTTGGGGACCAGATAATACAAGCCCCTTGATGGATAAGTAGTCCCATGAGGTGAACCAGTGGGCAAAATCAGAAGGCTTTCTACTCATAAACATAAAATAGTAAGAGGATCAATTATGTAGTAACTATCTACAAGATATATATATTTTTACTTTTCTATAAATTATGAATTCCATTATTATTTTTATTCCATTTGGATAATCGATTGGTTAGAATATCCATTGTAATATTCCATTCTCATTTAATTATTCATATGGAATTATTTGATCATTTTTTATTTATTCTATATTATAATGAATTTATGGATTAATAAAATGTGTGATAAATTATTTACCATTTCATGTTGATTATAATTATATATTCATGATAAATTCATCTGTATTTAACCCTTAATGATAATTTTATCTCACTCATATCTTGTTTCCTTTATAGAGGTTATAAAGAAGAGAACACTAAAATAATTTTCAAGGGTTAAATTTAATACATTAACTATGTATTATTATTTTAATTATTTTCCTATTGTAAAATGGGTATCATTTATGTAATATCATTTTCGAAAACCACTAAACTATTTTTTCATTTGGTATTTTAATCTTCAATCAAGTCCTAGTAATGAAGTATAGTACTAGATTTGGGAATCTAAAGTCCCTTTCTTTTTAGTTGGTATCAGATAATGTTTAGTATAAAACAAGAGAAATATATTTAGTAAAACAATGACTAGAGAAAAAAACCCATCAAATTAATTTCGAAATACTCTTAAAAAAACAGAACCTTATGATTTATAGATTAGTTATACAAAAATATTTTTTTTGTTTTGATTATGACTAGCATTAATATTATGAATATTTTATCCAAATGATATGATCTAATTTATGTGTCCTATATTTTAGAAATGAAATATAGTAGACAGAATGTGAACCAAATTATTTCCCATTATCTGAATACTAATAATGATTATTTCTGTAATAGGGTTTTGCAAATATTTCAAATGGAAATAATATTCCAAATGTTATCATCATGTAAAAAAATAGTATATTATTCTAACAAGATAGTGAAAGGGTTATCTAACTATTATTTCTTTATATGAATGAATAAGAAGAAAATAACATCTTTGAAAGAGATATATATTGAAAATAAGAGGAATAAGAATTTTAACATGTGGGATAATTGTGGAAATAAACACAATGATACATTAGTAGAGGGAATAAAAGATTTATTTAAGTGTCGATGTAATATAAACCATATTGGTGACTGAAAGGATAAGGAAAATGATTCAAATATTCAATGATTCAACTATAAGGATAATGGGAACTATGAAAATTATTTTTCTAATTATCAATGTAGTATTCCTCAAAATAAGCTAATGTATCATTTTAATAAATATAATACAACCACAAATGAAGATGAATAAATATGAAGAATATTATTAAATTAAATTATTATTTAATTTTATAATTTTATAGATGATGTACTGATTATAATAACTATGTGATAAATAAATATTATAATATATGACTTTTTCTTTATGTATTTGAGGGAATTTATTGAATGGTTCCAATAACGAGGAAAATTGAATAATTTGAATTTTGATATTTTGGAAATGAAATGACAGGGGGATAATAAACCCAAATATTTTTTTTATGTTAATATAATAATTATAGAGAGATATTAATGGGATAATAATGGTGACTATTTAAGTGGTTTGTTATTTAATGGTTTTTGTTGTCTTTACTGGGATTACAACATGGTTGGATTTATGTAATATACAATCTATTTTATTTTTTTGTGGATGAATGATATAATTAAGGTTTTAATGTGATCATGGTGTTTATATACTAGTTATTCTAATATGGTTTCTGAAATTTAGAAATCCTACTTAAAATTTTCTAGACATCGTATTTGGATAGATGTATTTTAAATGATCCTTAAGGGTAATTATTTATGGAAAGGACTAGGTCAGTTTTTTGGATGTTATTATTTTCTGTTTATGTATAATTTATCACACTAGATAACATGTGTTAACCATTCTTGATTAATTAAATATTTTTGGGTAGAAGTAATGAATTGTGGATCTTATGATCCATTAAAATGGATTCTGGCATTAAATAATCATCTTGAATATCCATTTACTTATGTAAGTGATGATTCTGAAATAGATTGAATTACAAAAAATTGATTTGATTATAATTATAAATAAAGAAATATAATTTCTTTAGTGTTTTATATATATTTTTAAATACTCACACAATAATTGGAAAGATATTTTTGAATAAAAACATTATCTGTTTAAGTTTGATACTGATAAATCATTGGTCTTTTAACAAATATAAATTTTATGGTTTTACCAGGGTTAAAATTTTAATGATCATGTTTTCTATCACTATCAATTATAACGTGAATGATTTATTTCTCTTCCATGTATTTGTTTTCACTTCTCACAAATTTCATCAAATTCCAAATTCTAATTTTTTACCACCACCTTTCCCATTCCCTATTGTAAAGAGGATGTTTTATTAAACTTATCTCTGATGTGGGTTTACCAGAATGGAATTTTCAAGTATCAACCATTTATATTTCTGTTAAAATTAAAATTGAGAGGATTATATTTATTGAGTGAGGGGAGAATGTAACACTCATATATTTTATGGTATAAATCTTTTTAAATTTAATCACTTTGATAACATATGTTACACAGAAAAACAATATTAAACAAATAATTAAATATTATTCTTTATGTGGGATAGTTATAACCTTACATTTGGATTGGAGGGAATGAAATAGATTAAATATATTATAAATATATATTTTAGACATTTTAATCAATTGAATTCATTAGTTTCTATTTATTGATAAATGAAAATAAAAACCAACTGAATATAATGAATGTATATTAATTATTAATTTTCCCCTCAATTGATTTTTATATTTAAAAATTAAATTAATCACTATTTGTTAGATATCATAATGAAATAAATATGTTAAATATTAAAAAATTTTTTTATCTTAATCCATTACTTTTTATAGGATTAAGATAATAATAAATACAATTTTAATTATAAATGCTATATTTTTTCAAAAGAAAATTTTCCACATTTTAATGTCACATATTTTATAAAACTAAATTTTAAAATATTTTATAATTTTATATTTAAATTTAAATATATTTTTTGAAATAGGAATATCAAAATTTTGTTAGTGTGATTTTTTTTATTTTTCTATGAAGTTTCTTTTTTTGATGAAATGTGAAAAATACTGAATTGGAATTAAAAGTTGCATTTTAATATTTCTTATTTATATTGATAAATTCCATTTTAATATTGTTTTAAAATTTTACAAGAACAATTATAAATACATAAATCCAATTTAGTTAATTGAAATCAATTTCAAAAATATATTGGATTAAAAAACATCATAATCATTTTCACTATTTCATTTTATCACCCGCTTTCCCATTACTTCTACTGGATTAATTATCAGTATAATTTTTTTTAAAAAAATGTGAATTTAATCTGGTAAAATAGATTCAATATATTTAATCCAAATTTAAATTTTTTTTATTAGGTCCATTTTTATTTTTTTGTAAAAAAAAACTAACAATGGTAAAAACAATGAATTTCTGTTCTATTGGAAAAATAATGAAATGAGTTAAAGGTAATATGTAAAGGAATAAAATACATAAAAATACTATATTTGATATATAAATAATTTATTAATATTAACAATATTTTATAAAATTAATCAACAAAATAATTTAATGGAATTAATACCTCCAAAGAGGTATTTTATTTAAACATAAAATAATCATTACATAGTAACTTAAAACAACCCCTTCTCAGGAATAAATATCATCCCTCACCACACTATTTTTCCTAAAAAACATTAAATATCCTAAAATATATTCAAAATATAATCCTATACAAGTTCCATACATCCATGAAGTTATGTTCTTCCTAAAACCCAATTTCCATGGTCTTTAATGCATCCTTCAAGGATGTGATATTCAATAGGTAATTTTCTCGACACCCCCCCTTTTATTTTATTTTCATATTCAATATTCTCCTCACCTACATCATCTATCAAGGAACAATATCTCTAGAATCATGTACATACTATAATTTTTTTGTTTATAATTTAATATCTTATATCCATCCATTTTATAACTTCTTCTCATTCAATGAAATGAAACTACGTTCCAAATTAGGCAGTTAATCACATCCATGAATAATGATTTTTTTCATTTTCCATTCCTGCCTTCTTGGATGGTAATAATACTATTATTCTGGTTAAATAATATTTTACTAGGTATTTTATAATTTTTATCATGTTTTATAACTAATATATATACGTATTATTAAATAAAATAGAACTAGTTATTGATAATCGGATAACCCTCAAATTAAACAAAACATTTAACATCAAAATTTTATAAAATGAATCCACCTCGTATAAGAAATAAAAATTATAAATTGGACCATTTAAAATTTTTTATTTTAAGGAATATAATTTCATCTCAATTTTGGAGTTTTTTTATTTAACATGAAAATCCATAATTATTCACAAATAGACTAATCACGATAAAAAACAAACTTTAAAAATGAAAACAATAAAATATTATTAATGATTTATTCTTAATATAATACCAAATCATAATATAAGGTATTATAAATATGAAAATGGATCTAAAATGAGTAAATAAAATTATTTATATCCTTATAAATGTGTTTAGTGTATGAAAAACAAAATTTAAGCATGAGGTAACATTTTTTTCATCACACTTTTTCTTCTTTGTGTCACATTCCATATTCACCAATTATTTTTTGTGTGTGGTTTATACGTACTCACCATTGATATATTATATCATTAATCTCATATTATTAATAGTATTGAATTTTACATATGAAAATTAATAATTTAAGTGGGATAAGATTCAACTTATTACAATGTGGTAAGGGAATTCATAACCAAATTTCCATTCTATGGAATAAATATATACTTCACTGATTTTTTCATGTTATGGTTGTTCAGGAAATGACAAATTATTATCATATATTTTTTCATATTATATTATTTTTATTTATACAAGATACCCATAATTAATTCATTTGATTTTTTCTCTATGTGTATACCATTTTTATATACCATTCTTACGTAGAAAATTATTTGATTAAATGGGGAAATAATATTAGATCTTTTATTTTTACTAAATAAAAATATTAAAACTAAACTAACATTGATTTTTAATTAAAAATTACTATATATATGAAGAATTATTTGGACATAAAAGACACATCTTTCAAATAAGTTAGTTTATGAACAGTAATGCATCAATATTCTTATGAGACGAATTAGTTGGCCAAATACGACAAGATTCAACCCATAGAAAAATAATGAAATGGTGTTAGATCTTGATAGTTACTGACAAGATAATATATCTTGATAGTTAAGATATCCAACATTATTCATTCCATAATTGTTAATATTCCATGTGATTAATCAATTAGTAAGAATATATATGGTAAAGTTTTAAGGTATTGTAATTATTTATAAGGAATTATATGATCACATTTTATTCATTCCATATTATTATCATGGTATTGATTAATTCAATGTGTGATTAGTTATTTATCGTTGCATGTGGATTATAATTATTTATTCAAGAATGATTCAACTATATTGAACACTTACTGATCATTTTTGGTCACCCTTATTTTGGTTCCATTACTTGTTTTATTAATAAGAGATCATTAAATGTCTTTACGGATGATTTTTTTTGGTTTTTTATGTAATGAGATTCATTTTATATTTCCAAGGAAAAAATGTGTATCATGTATGTAATATAGTTTTCCAAAACATCTAAACTATTTTTTTATTTGAATATTTTATTACTGCCAATATAATCAAGTAATTCATATTCATTGGCCATATGGAGTGTGATTCTTTATATCAATATAATGTTTTCCCATAAAATTTATCATTATATTTTGGATACCATAAAATTTTATCTTGAAAGAACTTCAAATTTCAATGAAATGTTCTTGAATATGTATACTAAAAAATATGATACTTTTATGATGAATTAGGTTGAAAGAATTTGTAAAATGTATCTCAAGTTCAATGAGCTTGTGAAAATTATTCAATCATGTGGGAGTCAAATTATGGACAAAGAACTACTGACACATTTTCTATGATGATTACCCAATAGATAGAGAGGAATATCAGTTTCAATTCAAAAATCACATGATAACTTATAGGGATATCATAGTGGAATGGGTTTACTACCAAACAGTCAGAGTAGTCATGGTTCACTCCAAATACCATCATAGTAGTTAAGGATCACTACCAATGCCATTATAGAAAAAAAGTACCATAATGAATCGAGATCACTCCCTATTCTAGTCTACTAAATCTCATGAGATATAAATATTTACCCATACTTTATAAGGAGTTATATTTACAAACCATCACATTCTGAAAATCATATATAAGAGTTTGAAAAGTCATTTAACATTCATTATATCATAACCTATGAATTGAAATAAATTCTATTAACATTTCATCATATCATAACATTTGGAAATGAGAAAATTTTCACAATCATTTCATCACATATTATTTCAAGAAAAGAATCCAGTTTCATAATCATTTCATCAAAGTATACCCCCTAAAATAGAAATGGGTTTCATAATAATCTTTGAATTAAAAAACAGAAACCAATAAATAAAAATAATAAGAATGGTATCATTTGATCATATAATTAGTATTGAATATGAATCATCAATGGATCTCATATTAGACAGAAAATTATTTTTTATGATCAGATTGAAAATTTATTTAAGAAATCAAATTTTCATTTAAAATACCATTTTAAAACAAAAAATTCATAAACATTTTGGAAATAAATTTTATTATAAAAAAAACTTGATATCATATGATGGAATATTTTAGAACCACTTAAAATATTTCATGAGGAATGTAAAAGTTTTATGAAAATTATTTTTTGAATAAAAAAATTCATAAAATATTTGGGAAGCTCTCTTTGTTTGAAAATAAAATTGAAAAATACTAAATAGATATCTAAAAATAATTTAAAAAATTTCTTTATAAAGATATCCTTTCCATTTTGAATATAATTTTTTAAAACTAATTTTTCAAAAATAATTTTCTAAATAATTTTATTTTATAATTTACATTGAAATATATAAATTATATTTTAATATAAAAATTTGTTCATGAAAATGGAAAAAATAACTTATTTTGTACAAGATAAAACTATGATTCCAAACACATTATTGTTAAAAAAATAGAAGATAATTTTTTGGAAAATTTCATTAATAATCCTATAAAAAATCATTAAAAATAAAATATATTTAAAATTTTAATTAATAAATCATTTGAAAAATGTTTAATTTTAATGAAATTTTATTATTTAAAAATTGTTTCAGATAAAAATTGTTTTCCGATCAAAGAGAGAAATAATAATTTTATTCTTAAAAACATTATTTTATATATTGAATAGATAGACAAATAAAAAGGATGGGAAACATACATTCTTATTAATTAACTATATTAAAAAAGTAGGATTTTCTTGACAGAAAGTTCATAATATTTCATTTTTGTATGCATAATTATAAACAATCTTGATAAATGTTGAGATTTTTATATAAAACTCTTACCACATTGGTAAATTTGAATCATAATCCCGTTAAAAATATTTAATTGAATAAAAATTTGAATATAAAAATTATTACAATATTTCTTATATAAAATGTTAAATGAGTATTATATAAATCTCATTAAAGAATATAGGTGCATAAACAAGTTATGTCCCACTGAAAGAAATTTGAGACAAACGTATCCTGTACGACCTTAGATACATTTGAAATGTAAAACCCATGAATTATATATCTAAAAATTGATATTTAAATCCAAAAAAAATTTAATCACAATAGTACTAAAATTAATTAATATGTATTATATACCACACATAAATGAAGGACCTGGTGAATCTAGAACGTGTCTTAGAGTATTATAAAAGTGAGACCTAAATCTCTTACCTTTAGTATTGACGTCCATTGTACATGTTCAAAACTACTATATAATAAGTAGATGTTTATTATATATATATTAATTAAAAATAATTTTATATATCTTAGTGTATATTATTTTATTACTTCATTTTATTACCCATTTATTAACAATTCCATGTTAATGTTATATTTCGAGCAATAACTGCAATGTTTTTCATTTATTTTTTGATTTGTTATTTTTTTCGTCCTTTTATAAATATAATAGTTTTATAATATTGAATTTATTTTAAATGGTATTAATATAAAATATATTCATTATATATATTTTTAGTGTAATCCAATAGACTCATTGACAGAAAATGAAATACAAAATTCATGGAGAGTGTGGGGCATACATATACATGAGAGATATTTCCATTTTCATGACTTATTAAAAGATATAAAGATAAATAATATATTAAAAATATTTTATAACAATTTTTTTATCTGAATTATTCAAATTAATTTAATTTAACTGTAATACTTTTGATGTAAATTGTATTTGAAATCGAATCACAGTGCTTCATGAGACTATAGTCTTCCATACACATGAATGTCGTTATCATAACACACATAGAATTGAAAGTAAGAATGTATAATTGATATATTTGTTTTTATGTATATTAATTTCATAAATATTATAAAAATATTTTAAATCTATAAATATATCAACCCTTTAAATCTGGTTATGGGAAATAAACTACATCATTTCGTGAGGTGGAAGTCCAATGTATGCATGATCAACTATTTTTTTTCATTTGATAAAAGTGGAGATGGATTTATATTAATATATTCAAATAATAAAATTAAATTACACACTATATATTGGTACTATTATATTTTAAGGATTAATAAATAATTTAAGGTGGAAAAGGGGGAATTAAAAATAATGATATTAATAATGATAATAACTTCACTTAGAAACACCACATTTTATCTCTTACTGTGGACAATTTTTTTGTTCTTTTCGGAGGAAAATAATCTATAAGAAATTGATATATATTTTGGTAGTGTTTAAAAAAACATATTTCTTCATTGGTTTAATGAAGTGAATTGTGGAGGTGGCCTTTTATAAGGGGTGAAAGGAAACCACTTCGAAAGTAAGTGGATGTTTCCCAAATGAATCCAAAATAAAAAAATCATTCCTAAAAAAGCTTCCAAATGAGCATATATTGGATCTTGGTAATGATAATATTGATATATGTCCATCTACTTTGTTGTTAATAATTGTAATAGTCATTTTAACCCTTATCATCAAAGTTTAACCCACATTATCCCATTTTACCATAACAATGGTAATTAATACTTTATGTTCTCATTATTCATTATTTTATTAAAATATGTTGAACATAATAAATAATTTAAAATAATTTGATATTAAATATAGAATCAAATTTTCCAAAAACAAATTTATAGACATCAAAAAATTAAATTTAAAATTAATCCGGTAGATGGGATGAGAAAGTAGGTTTTCAAAGAGAAAATGATAAAATATTACAATGATTAAAAATAAAAATTAAAAATTAAATTGTATAAAATTGAAAAATATTAATTAGTAGATATATAATTCATATAATTTTACTTTTATAACCTTCTCAAAACTATTTAATAATTTTTAAAATCTTTAAACCAAAGCAGAAATCATAATGAAAACCCATATTTTTCCCTATTCATTGAAAAATTTATCATTCCAAAAAATTTTAATAAATTCACTCTAATATAATTTTGAAAATATTATTTCAAAAATAATTTTTTTAAAAAAAAATTAAAATTAATAAATGTTACTTTAGGATAAGTTTGAAAAATGAAATAAAACTAATCTTTTTTTTTGAAAATTACTATTTTGAGATTAAAATTGTAATTATTATTGTCTACATTCTAAAATAAAATAAGTTCAATGTTAGAAATTTTATTAAATATATAATACATAAATTTTATTAAATTTTTTTTCAAAAGGATAATTTTCAAATTTTGCTTATATAGAACACGTGTTTCTGTATAAAAATATTATTTCTGAAAAATATTTCCTTTATTTTAAAATAGTTTTTATCTTGTTTTTATAATTAATTATCTATAAAAAATTATTTTATATACATATTTAAGAAATCTATTTTCATAATTTAGTTAAACATATTCATAAAAGCCATTACAATTCCTAGTTGATAACAATCACATTAAATAATTATATTATAATAGAATGTGACGTTTCATTTAATCTCGGTGTTACACATAATGCCAGATCCACGTACTGTGGCTAGAAATTAACGATAAACATTTTATTACATATAACACAAAATATCAAAAATATTATATAAATTTGAAAAAAATTGAAAAAAACTAGGGTTGTTACATACACCAATGTATGATCTCCTATTTTAAGGTTACAATATCGAGATATTTTTTTACCCATAACGTTTTAAGGTAAACCTGTTACTTGAAGGTATTCTTGAAGGCTATCTATGTGAGATCCCCCTGTAGTTTTCCAAAAAAAAATGGATTCTTACCAATTAAATACAATTACTACCATCATATAAGGGGTGAATCCAACAGTTAGATCCTCTAGAGTGTAAGTTGTAAGATCCACTGAAGCCAATCAATTAATTCATCTGGTTCCTAGGTTCCAATATTACCATAAATGATTAAGGGATTATTTTAGATAAACTCAATATAATTTCCCACAACACATTCCAAATTTTCAAAAAACTTTTAATATAGGTATTTTTTACATTGGATTATAATTTCTTATAACAAATAATTAATAAGAAGGTTGTCCTATGGTACATTCCCCACTGGTCATTCTCTCAGATTTGATGATATCCTTTTCAGAGGAAGAACCTGTTAAGAATAAAAGATAAAATATAATTATAATAGGAATATAACTCAGAGTAAAGAAATGAAATATAATAATACATGTCAATTCCATTTAACAATAACACTTCTAGGAATCAATAGACTCAATGAGTGGGATATGGAGACATAAAAAACCAATAAAAGAACATGAAATGTTTCATCTAAATAAAACAAAAATCATGTTCATATGATTAAAAATAAAATAAAAGTCTAAATTAATGAGTAATCTCTCAAAACCAATGGTATACTAGGAGTTGATACAGAATTGAGATGTTTGTGTACCCTTCATCAGTTATTATCTATGTTTTGAGAATCATACTCATGTTGACTAACCATCCTCATAACATACTTTAGTTTCTCTGATACCCATTCTCAAGAACCATCCTCATCAGTCTGTGAACCTAGTAAACTAACCTTGTGGTCTCTTGAAATACCTTGGTGGACATCATATAAATCCAAAGGCTATTTACCCTAAGGGTCGCAAATCTGACTAATTCATGTCCCCACATTCCAAAAAACATTCTTTTATTTTTTCCATTCTCACACACTCTTAAAAACTCAAACTCTGATAAGAATCTTAAGAGGTTACGAATCCTTACACAAAACAAATCCAAACAAACATAACCAAAAATTTCTAATTATAACAAATCCTAAATATAATTGTTAACCATGTCGAAATGGGAAGTAACAAAAATCATTTTTTTCTCACATTTCGATGGGTGATACAGTCTCCTCCCAATAAATTAATACAGCCTAATTATGGTCCCAACACCCCAAACCAAGGTAGTTTCTTTAAACATTAAGTTGTATATTAGATCTAATACTAATTTCTAATGATGAAACCCCGCTCATCCTAACACATCAATAATGTTGACAAATACAAATTGGATATAAACTTAACAAAATTTTAAGTTAAGTGAATATTTTGAATTTATTTTACATTCCTGATCTTTTCATATTTAGAGATTTAGTGAATTGGGCCATACCTATTATATAACAACTCCAATATAAAAAAGTAGAGAAGATTACTCAATATCCATTTTTCATAATCTAAAACATTTTAAAATAAAACTTGATTTTTTTTCTTACTAAAAATATTCATAACATTCATCCCGAGTTCTTAAATTATCTTAACCATTATTATAACATTTAGAAAAAATTTCCAAAACATGGGATGAGCAGAAAAAGATCAGTAAGGGATATAAATAAGGAATGAGACCATTAGTTCATGAATATTTTAAACTGATGATTTTTTTAAAAAATCATACTTGTAACCCATAAAAAATAAATTTTTATCATACCTCATAAAATAATAGAATTCATAAAAAACATATTAGATATAATAAATCATAAAGGTAACATGTGGAAACCATTATATGCCTACATTTTCTCTTTCATGACTACATTAGGAGTAACATTCACGGTTACTTTTGGAATAACCATCATAGCATATTCCATAAATCTCTTAGGAGAAAACTTATCATTTAACTTCATCTCATTACCCAAATCATTAGAAAGATACCATGGACTCACCTGCCTTTATTTTATCATTGAACCACCCAAATAAATAAGAAATTTCCAATAACCTTAATATAACCATAACAAATAAAACAAGTATAATGGAAAAATTAAATTTCTACATTTCAATCGATATAAGTAACTGATATAATAAATCCATTCTCAAAACCATTTTGTATAACAAAATATATGAAAATGGGAATCATTAATTATTTATATTTTAAAACATTATTTCTTATAGAGGATTCTAAATACCAAATAATGGTCACCGTTGAAGAACAGTCATTGTGTCTGTATACGTAAAAAAATAATTCCTTTTTTTCATTTCTTAAAAAATTTAAAAAAATTATTCTAAAAAGATTACCTTTGGAAAATATTGGATTAAAATAATATTAAAATGTTTTATTATACATAATATAAAATATGGTAGTGTCTATTATAAAAATATTCCTCTATGAATGGGTATTGAGACGAAGTCCCTTATTATGAGTCTGACACATCATGTACAAAGTCTATATTCATGAATAATAAACATAGGTTAATTTATAATTTCTTGAGAAAAATTTTTATTTTTATTATTTCTTTTATATCAATTATTACAATGTTATGAATATTATATAATTAATAATGTTCATATCAACCGTTTTGATGATATTTAATACATGGGTTAAAAATGAACTTGGTTTGATTGTAGTAGTCCATGTGGTCATATGTAATTCATCTACAAAATAATATTCAAGAAGTTTTTTCAATTTTTGGATATATATTATTCCATTAACTCAATAATTATGTCTGGCTATGAAAAATGAATAATTTTATAATCCTGGAGATGGGAAGATATACATATGTGAGAGTAAAATTTTCCATATTTCATTGATCAATATGGAATGAAATTTAGTATTATTTTATTTCTAGATAATGATAATAAAATTATTAATATTATATTAATAAGTTAAATATATCTATATGTATCATAAAAGAGATATGGTGAATAAAAAAAGTTGCATCACTTTGTGGAGGTGATAGTCCATATGTATGTGTAAACGAAGTTTTCATTTTTATGTGCATGGAATGTTTGAAAATAATTGATTTATTGTTGTCCTAGAATAACAAAATATAATGAATATAACATATGAACATTAAATAAATTATTATAACAAATCATGATACACGGTTATGAAAAAAGAATTTGATCGGTTCCTGGAGGTCATAGTTCACAGTTACGCACAAACGATTAATTCCATTACCATTTAATGGAAGTTAAGATGGGTTTCGGTGTTGATATTATCATGATCACATCTCGATATATTTATGATAATTATTATTATTATTTAATCTATGAATAATAATATTTGATGGATGTGGAAGAATAGATAAAATATAAATACATAGAGAAATTTAAACCTCTCTTCAGTTGATTGCCTTTAAAGAACACCTTATCACATATAAGGATGCAGTTCTTCATAAAATAAGTCCTTAGAAATTGGGATGTATTTTAGAAAGGTTTTTGGGAATAACAAGTAAAAAATGGTTTTTTGTCTAAGTAAGATATAGGAATTTGTATCTTTTTATAGGATACGGGAGGGGAACCCTTAGAATTATTAAAAGTATTAAATTAATATATATTAAATTTGAATTCCAAATGGTTGTAAACTCATTCAGCTATAATATATTATTAGGAGGGGTATAAATGTAATCATCTAATAAGAATTATATATATATTGAATAATTGTTTATCCTTATCTTTTTGTTTTATCGTTTTTTATCTTGTACTGTTTATCAAGTAATATACACTTTCAGTGTTAAAATAGTTACAAAATCGTGCCAACCGATCAATGAATTATTTAGTAATGAAATTTTTAGATATATATAATCTCATTGGTCAATTCTTGTATTTTTATAAATTATATACCGACTAGTTATATATTTAATAATTTTAGTTATGAATTATCTCTATTTTATCACTATTAATTACATGAATTTTTTAAAAATCATTAAAAAATCATTCCTTAGAAAAAACAAAAATCAAAAAATACTAAAATTTCATATTCAAATATATAAAATTATTTTATGGAATTATATTTTTAAAAGTATATTTATTTTACTATAATAATTATCATTTATTTGATTCTTTCTTTAAAATAATCAATTATCTCTTTATTAGTGTGCCTTTATGTAATATAATTATTTATTTTCAAAAAATTATAACTAAATTACCATGAAGTAGTTATTTTTTATGTATTTAATCTATTGATAGTCTAATATATCACTTATATTACAACTTATTAATATTTTTTAGTGAGGAGATACATATTTATAACATATTTTTCTTTACATTGTATTAAATGTTATAAATGTCATAATCACACACAAGTAGCTTAAAAAAAAGTCAAAATTTGGGTCCAAGGATGGTAGGGGTCCATGATAATGTATAAAATAATATTAAAACATGTGTTAGTGTAATTTTAAAATATTATAATATTAATTTTACGTTTAATTACCCAATTTACCTTTAACTGTGGTAAATAAAATTATAATGTTACTATTAACTAGAAAATATTTTGTTTATATTGTACCAAATTTTTCATAATTTGTAAATAATTTTTTGTAAATTTTTGAAAATTAAATTCATTTATGTGGTTGAATTAGATTTAACACGAATCCTATTAATGGATTGGGAGAAAGAGTTTTTTTAAGTAAAACCTTGAAAAGTTCACATGACTTTTTCTATTTACTTTTTATTTGAAATTGCATAAAATGAAATAAATTTTTTTAAATGATAAAAACAATTCAATAAATTATACCTTAATTCCATGTAAATGAATAAAATAACAAAAGAGATAAATTAGTTGAAAAAGTAGTTTCGAATTAAAATGCAGTATTTTTAACTATTCATTAAAATATGAATGTTTCCAAAAAATAAAAAAATTTATTCCAATCTAAATTCTGATATCTCAATAAAAATTTAGAAGTTTTTGTTTTCAAATAGGTCATATAAAAGTCTAAAAAACTAGATTTAAATTTTTTTCCACATCAAAAGATCCCAAAAATGCATTTTTTTTAAAAATACTTCATTTTTCCGAAAAATTGAATTTTTTATTATATAATATCTACTAAATATATAAGATGAATATTAGAGATTAAATTAATTATATTATAAATATATTTCATTAATAAATCCGTAAAAGTGATATTAATATTTTATAAACTCAGTTATTTTAATTTAAATAGTTTTTTGAAGAAAAATGAATCCTTTATATTCAGTTGGTCTTTATTTTATTTTATAAATAATTTGGAAACCAATGAATCATTACATAAAAATGTGTAAACCATATTTTTATAATTTAGTTAATATCATAAATTCCAACCATTCTAATGGATATGCGATAAATACGTCTTAAATTAATAATATTACAATATATTATTTTTGGATATAACTCAGTCTTGTGTGCAACGTAAGATCTAAGAGAAATATATTATTGTTTTTCATATATGATATTAGATATATAATTCCTTTAAGATAAAATTACTTTTAATTCAAAAATATTAATAAATATGAAAAATTATATTTCTATAATTACCATGGATGTTAAACACCTCCCCCTTTAGAAAATTGCGTCCTTGAAATTTTAAATCTGTGTTCAATTAATATTGTTTGAAAATTAAAAATTAAATCATTGAAATACCACATTGGAAAATGTGTCAATAAAACATCCACTTTAAAACAAATAAATTGGTGTACAAATGTCAACCAACATAACACATACATTGATTCCATGCATGAATAATGGATATGGAAGAAAAACAATCCATCGTGTTCTAATGGAGAGTGATAGAAAATATGATAATGAGAATGCTATAAATAAGAAAACCACAATATTGTGATGGGTTAAATGATCATTTATTTTTTAGATGGAAAAGTAAATAGAAAACGTTTTTGTTTTACGATAATTTAATAAATTAAAGGAATTCATATAATATATAGAATAAGATAATAATGAAATATACTCTCTTGAGAAGTAGAGTTTCATTAATTTTCTTCCATATAACAATAATGTAATCATTTTCTCTATATAATGACTATTTAAGAAGATTTTGTTTCATTCCTGGTAAACTAGAATTAGATTATAGAGAATCAAATAATTCAAGAAATATTAAATATTTTTTAATCCTGTCTTGAATCATTACCCAAAACAATAAATTTAGGATAAAGTAATATAATTCCCCAAATATAAGAAACATTAAAAGAATAATTGCTACTTTTAATCTCCAAATTTCAAAAGTAAACCCAAAGTCCAACACAGATCATTAAAAAAATATCAAAACATAAATTTCCACAAATAATCTAAACTATGATTGAAACCCAAAATAAAATAATATTTTATCACAGAGACTTCAAGGATTATTTTTAAAATTTATCTCCCAATAACATAATTCATTATTAATGTCTCAAACCAAAACATATTTTCCTAATCACATACTCTCCATAATTGGTCTATAATTTCCATAAATAACATCATTAACCATTAGTCCATAATTAAAAATCTTATATTATTCCAAAATAAAATTCAACCATTAACCCTCAAATAAATTCGCATAGTATTCAGTTTACCTTAATTGTATACAGTTACCAAAACAGTGAACGTCTTTGAAAATAACAATAATCACTTAATCACTAAATCATTTCCTAATCCCAATGATTTCTATTTGATAAAACACAGATTCAAAAAAACCCAATTATCCATAATTAATCAACTAATTTAACTAAAAATTAAAATTCATACTATCGAGGGACTTCACGTAGGCTATTGGTAGGTGATAAATCATTGGATGCCTTTGTTTGTGGGATCTATTCCTTTAGTCTTGTCTGATGCGATGGGTTGCCTCACTTCCTACGTTTTATCCTCTTTGTAAATATATATTATTCTTCTAACTCATATAATATTTCCAAAAGTTGATGAAATAATCAAAATAACCATACAATGTTTTAACTATAAATATTATCTCATACCTTTTATTTTGTATCCCAAAGTGTTATATATCATAAATACCTCAAAATAAAGATCATATAAACCGTAAAGGTTATTTATATATTTAAAAATATGTCTACAAATGAAAATAAAATTCATACTCAAATAATATTTCTACATAACAAATAAAATTTTACAAATACTAAAAAGAGTCTTTAAATGTAATACCATCATCAAAAGAGTATCAACACTTTCGAACAATACATCATTTTACATTATATCAAACACATGAATCCTTTATATGCAAAGTTTTTTGACATTTAGTGTTCTTTGTGATCCATTAAGCATGATTTCACATACTATTCCCCATTAATTAAATCCTAATAATAATACCTAAATCATGTACTAGGATTAAATAATGTCAAAACATGACATTAGAAATAATAAATATCATCAATAGGTCATTTTGTAATTCCTAATATCTAATTGGTATGGAATTGGGTATTTCTAATCATATGTTTGTATATTCTTCCAAACCCCATTCGTGAAACTTCTTCATAGGAAATTTATTTTCATAATGACCACACTCTTCACATTAAAATATTTAATTGATAACTATGAAATAACTTCATTACCTTTCCTAGAGTCAATTGAATGATTCCTTTTTTCCTTTGATGTTTATTGTTTTATTACCAACATTACCACATCTTTAACAATATAGTATTTCATTAAACCATTTTCCAATGTATTTATTTTCATATCCTCAACAAATATGTTTATGAATATGCTTATCATTATGAGAATTATTACCAAAACTACAATAGGGATTCATTTCTCTCATATATGATTCATTTGAAAAATCACCAAGGTGAAAGTCGTAAATCATTACTCCGGAAAGTTGGTTTAGAATACCCAATTTAGTTCTCATTATAGGTCCCATTTCATTCATATAATTATTTAGATACCCACCACATTTTACTTTACATTCTTTATTACATTAATTCCTATGGGATCCAAACATTTTCTAAAACCAAAAATTTTGGTGTCAGTATATCAATAAAATCATCATATATTATCTTATGATGAAAATAAACGGTAATATATAGTTATTCATATTATCTCAAACTCATTAAATTTATCTAAAATATCATTGACTATATATCTTATTTTTACCATTTTTTGTTATATATGACTTGTAACTTGTTCTTAAATATCACCCAAACCTGTAATGTTATCTAAACCAACCTATGATACCAACATCAATGCCCAGAAATTAACATTCAATAATCTGGAGTAATGTCAATAATTTTACTTTATTTTACATTGAGGATCATTTCATGTATATAGATTTTTCATATTAGGCTAGAACTGTTACATAACAACTCCAATATTTTAAATTAGAAAAGTCTACTCAATATCCATTTTTTCATAATCTAAAACATTTTAATATAAATCATTTTATTATTTTCGTGATAAAAATATTTATAAAATTCATTATTACTTCTCCCTTTATCTTACCCAACATAATAAATTGTGTAGAACTTTTTGAAAACTAGGGATGAGCACAAAAACCACACTAAGGGATATAAATTTGTAATGAAATAGTTAGTCAATGAATATTTTAAACTCATTTAATAATTTTAACAAAATCCTAATTTTCAACCATAAAATTTAATTTATTTAATATGCCTTGAGAAATAATAAAAATCTTGAAAAGAATCTTATAAATCAAAAATATGAATGGTGATCTGGTGAGTCCATACCATACTTACATTTTATATTTTATATCTACACAGGGAGTATCCTTCATGGTTATATTTGGAATACCCATCACATAATATCCCCAAAATCTATTACTAGAAACCTTATCTTTTAACTCCATCCCATTACTCAATGAATTGATGAGCTCTCATAGGCTCACTTGCCTTCAATTTATCACAGGACCCCCTATATACATAAAAAATTCCTAATAACCTTTATATAATCATAACACATAAAACAATAATAAAGGAAAAATAACATTTCAGCATTGTAATCGTAAGATATATTTTATTTAAAAAATACATTCTCAAAACAATTTTCAAAACCAAAGTACTATAAATTGTAATTTTTTTATTTTAAAATCATTACATTTTGAAGAGGAAGCAAAATACCAAATAATAGTCACATTGACAGAAATTTCATTATCGATGTATATATAAAAAAACATTCCATTATTCATTTAGTAATGAATGTAAAATTTTTAATATAAAAATATTCATTTTGAAATTTTTTTAATCAAATAAATTTTCAAAGGGGTTGACTATACACCATATAAAATATGGAGGAGTACATTATCAAAATAAACCTCAACAAATTGAGATTAATATGAAGTACCTTACGAATAGTCTGAATCATCACGCACAATAATTATATTTATAAATATTAAAATTAGGTTAATTTAATGTTCATTGAGAAAATTTTCAAAATTTATTGTTTCTTTTATATAACATATTTCCTTGTTATAAAAATTACATAATTATTTATGTTCATATCAGATGTTTTTATTGATATTTTGTACTGTAGTTGAAAATGAACATGGGTTAAAGTCAATAGTGCATGTGGTTATAATTCCATTATATAAAAAATAATATTCATGAAATTTTATCATTATTAAACATAAATAATACCTTTAAATCAATCTATGTTGTGTGGTGATGAAAAACGAACAACGTTACAATCAAATAGACAGTAAGATGTCCATACACATGAGTAACACTTTCCATTTTTCATTTATTTTTATGGAAATAAATTATGTATTATTTTATCTTTATAAAATTATAAAAACATCATTTATATAATATAAATAATTTAAATATACTTATATATTTCATACAAGTGATATAATGAATAAAAATTGGTCACATCTCTTCGTGGTGGTGATAGTTCCCAAGTACACACGAACGACATTACAATTTTTATGCACATGGGGTGTAAGAACATAATTGATATATTATTACCTTATAGGGATTAATATGTCATGAATATAAAAAATTATTAGTAATATTATTATTATAACAGGTAATGAGATATTTTTATGAAAAATGAGTTCGATTAGTTCATGGAGGTGATAGTCCACACATACACATGAATGATTCATTCCTTTTCAATTTAATGCAATTAGAAAAAGATTTAGATGATGATATTATCATGGTAAAATATTAGAATATTGAGTATACTATAGTAGTTATTTCATATAGGATGAATAATATTTGAAAGATGTGGAAGAAGGAATAAAATAGAAATACATAAATAAAACGATACATCTTCTTCATTTGATCAACTTTGAAGAACATCTAAACACCTATAATGAGGGTTTTATACCTATAATAAGGACTAGATAATGTGGGTAGGGATTCTGGGAATAATTTTGGGTAGATATTGGCTGAATCAAAAGGTATATTAATTACGATTAACAGATAAGAATGTGTTCTTTTTTTTCTCTAGGAGAGGGGAGTGGCACCATTGGAATTTAGAAATTATTAAATTAATATAAAATATTTTTTGATTCTGTATGGGTAAAAAATAATTTTATTAAAATATAGAAAGATTAGGGGTGGAAATATATTCATCCAATTATAATTAGAAATGTTTTGAATAATTTTATATTCTTATCTTTTGTTTTATCCTTTTTATCTCTTACTTTTATAACAAGTAATTTACAGTTTGAGAGTTAGAATAATTACCAAATCATGCCAAACAACCAATGAATTATTCATTAATTAAATTTGAAGAGTAATAAAAACATTTGGGTCTAATATTTAATTGTTTTAGATTTTATACCATTTAATTAGGCATTTTATAATTTAAGTTAGTAATTTTATTAATTTTGACAATATTCAATGCATGACATTTTAAAAAAATAATAAAAAACTAATTCCATATTAAAAAACAACATTAACTCAATAATAATATTACATATTAATCTATAAATTTTTTTATATCATCAGTTATTTAAAATTATAAGTATTTTAATATTATTAAAATCATTTATTCAATTATTTCATTAATAAATCAAGTGTTGCGTCATTATTGTGTCACAATTAACATTGAATTAATTATTTCCTAAAAACTATAAATAAATAACCATGATATAGGTGATATTTTTATATTTCAATGGACTATTTATAGTTCAAGTTATCACTTACATAAAACCTTATTATAATTGCTTTAGTAAGGAGGGACACATTTACAACAAATTTCCCTTTAAATTAAATTAATTGTTATAAATGTCATAATCTTACCTAAGTGGCTTCCAAAGTAAAAAATTTCAGAACGAGGATTCTCAAGATCAATAATAAATGATCCAATAATATTGTTACATTATTAAGGTAATTTTATAATTTTATAATATACATTTAACCTTTAATTTCTCTATTTAGCTTTAACCGTGAAAAATAAAATAACAAGGTTACTATTTACAAAAAATTATGTTCATCCTATTTAAATGAAAATTTTCATACAGAGTACAACCATGTATTTTTTTAAATAATTTTCATAAAATTAGTTAAATTAGTTTTAACAATATTCTAGTTGACAGATCTAGAAAACATGGTTTTTAAGTAATACACTCAAAAGTTCAAATAATTTTTGTATTTAATATTAATTTGAAATTGGATCCAAATAAATAAATTAAACTAAATAGTAATAATATTATATAATTATAACTTAAAACCATTTAAACTAATAATCAATCAATATAAACAAATTAGACGAATAGTATTTTTTAAATTTAAGTGCAGTATTATAAACAATTTATTAAAATATGAAAGTTGTTAGAAAAATATAAAAAATTTGTCTATAAAAATTGTTGAGGACCTAATTCCAAAGAACATGTATATTTGGTAAAATATAAAATATAAAATTGTGAATAATATATTTAAAATTGGTTCTCCATTAATAGGCAAAAAATAGGATATTTTTTAAAATTACTTATTTTATCTAAAAAATTGAATTTGTTATTATATAATGTATAGAAAAAAATATAATATTAATTTTAAAAATTATATTTTATATATTAAACATATATATCATTAATAAAATCAACCAATACTGATCTTATTATTTAATTAACTATCTTAATTTCATTTAAATTGTTTTTTATCTGAAAACCACATTCTTTATATTCAATTGGTTTTTATTTAATTTATTAATAAATATGGTAACCAATGAATCATTATATAATCATTTTTAAACTATATTTTTATAATTTAGTTAATATCATTCAGTCCCTCCATTACAATGGTTATTAAATAAATACAACATAAAATATTAATATTATAAAATATTTTTTTATATAAATTAGTCTTTCACTCAATGATAGATTTTGGAGAACCCATTGTTGAGTGTTAGTTACACTCTCAGGAATAGCTAACCTTGTAACACCTGGTTTTCATGTCTTTGTTTTGATCTAGTTCATTAGAAATCTCGATACTTTTCTTTGGGTCTTATGTGAGATTAATGTTGAGTTTTTAGGTTTCATTTATATCTAATCACCCTTATTTGGGTTCCCCATTGCTTGTTTAGGATTTTTCGAAGGGAGGGTGGTTACTTCATGATTTGGGCCAACCGTGATCCCATTTGCAGTTTTAAAAACCAAATTTGTTTCTTTTATAACTCCTTTGTTTTTCAACCCTTTTCACCCATTCCACTTCCAACATGGCCTCAACCAATATATTAAAACTACAATATCATTTTGGACCCCTTAATAATTCATAATCGTGGTGAATTGGGTTTACTTATTTAGGCATTGGGCCAACCCATGGGAATATTTCTAGTTTTAAACAAAGAAATCGTTTATTTTATATATAATTAAATATTTAATATTTATCAGTTATTAAACCACCCACCCAAATCCAATATCCCAATCCTCACCCCCGTTATCTATTTTCCTTATTTGGAGCTCATAATAGTCATGACATGGGGAAATATTCTCAATGTCTCACAAATCGTCCATAATTGACAAGGAAAATTGCATCAATCATAAATCAATCAGTAAATACTCTTTTGGTCACCAATCTTCTTTCCCTGGTATTCCAGACATTAGGAGTCTCTCCAAGATGTTTCGGGCCATTACCTTCTCTCTAGGGTTATAGATCTAATGGAAGAAGAAGAGTTTTCTAGGTGGAAAGGAGATATTCCTTCTCCTTTATCTGCCCTCTTCCTCCTCCATTCATTATTTATTGGTTTTATATTGTCTCCTAGTCATGATTGAACTATGGTTCTCTTATACCATGATTTTTTATGGGGTTTCTGTTCGTTTAGGTCTGTTCTTTATAGTTTTAGGGTTTATAAACTTACGATGGGTGATTTCAGGTGTGCGTTTCCATTACACCAAGGATTTGAGGTAGGATGTCCCATGGACAAGCCTTTATCATTTATGTTTCGTGAATATCATAATGGTATAACATTATTTATATGATATGTGATCCTATTAAACCTTGGTTTTAATGGTTTTGTGTGCAAATTATGTTTTATGACTTATTTTGTTAAAAATATAGTTTTTTTGGTATAAATGTACACTCCTCTTATTTGATAAATTATTCCATGAGCTACATCACTTAGTTAATTGTATTTTGAATATTTTTCAGTATCTTGAATATGATTATGTAATGAAAATGGTATTTTATCCCTTTTTATGTGATTAACATAAGTTGTTTTTTTAAAGAGTGCATGCCACGTGTTTGGTAAATTGCCCGATTGTCATTTATGTGTCTAGTGCAAATCAAAATGATTTTTTTGGGATTTATAAATAAATTGGAAGCATGAAAAAAAATATTTTGGGATAATTTTATGGAATTATAATTTGTATTTTGTTTTACAAATAAGTGTGATTTGGTTTACAACATATTTTGGCGTGATTTGCCGGAAAATGGCATGTTTCACATTATAATGCAAATGGTTGTGTTTTGAATATGTAACCTAAGTGTTTTATGGGATTCATGAATGTGGAATGATGATGTATATAGTGTGTATAAACATATTTAAAATAATCGAAATTCATAATTATTTGAAATGTTAGTTTTGGGAAAATGTTTAAAGGCCTATTTGGCCTTTCCTAAAAATAAAGAATGACTATTTTACTTGTATATACCATGTAGTGTCAATTAGGATTGTTTTATCATCCATGAAATGACATTAATAAATGTTTTTAGGTCTGAAAAATATGGTTGGTTATGGTCTTTTTGTGTGTTTATAATTCAAATAGTGTTTATGAATGAGTTTTATGTTAAAAGCCTCAATACACTCCTTGAAATTATTTTACAAAAATTTGTAGTGGTGTATTAATTCGTGAATGAAATGTGAAGAAATATTATCGATTGTTTGTGTTTTTATGGTTTGGGAATGGAATTTATATTTTAAATTTTTATTTGATAATATGTGTAATTTTATTGAGCACTAAAGGGAATCTCGGGTATCTAGGTGGGCGGGCGTGTACTAGTATGCTAGTGATTCTGTGGGGTTTTGCCCCTGTTTCATGTACCAAGTTTTACAATGTTTACAATAACTAAACTATGATGATGATGTTGTTGGGGGACCACATGTTTTTTGGTATTCTCTCTATTAGTGGCTCGCGTGCACTAGAACAGATATTTATTGTGGTTACTTTCACTGAGATACGAGGTACCTGGGGCTCACAACTAACTATTTCCTCGGGGTGTTTCCATGACTTGTGCTCATTGGCTGTTTCGTACTCACCGTTGGCATACATTGTGTTTTGTTGGTAAATTCAGAAGTGTGTCTGAATTATTTAAATGTGTCAATTCTATAAATCATCTCTCTTGAAAACTATTTTCATTTTTATGTTGCACCTCTTTGAAAAACTGTTACTAGAATTATTGTTTATAAAACATGCATGTTTTTGCCAGATATTTATTATAGCCTGGAACCTCATTTGAAAAGAATACTTTTATATCTTGTATTTAAAACATCAAATTGATGTATTTTTTATTTTAAAGGAAGTTTATTGGTAATAGAATACCAGGCTAACCTACTGAGTTTTAATACTCACGCATATAGTCTTCTCATGTTTTTAGCCCTTGTGCAGGTTTCAGCTTAATTTTGATTGCCTTGGGAATCCAGTGATCATTGTGTTGGAGAGTGACCAAAATTGTCACATGGTGTTAGTTGTTTATCAGTTTTGGTCAGTTGAGTTGTTGGTTAAGTTCTACCTTTAGTTTCTTGTACAAATAATATCTAGTTCAATTTTATATAAATACTCTTTAGGCTGTCCATTTATTTCCGCAATTTTTTTGATTGATTATATATGGGAAAAATCATTCGTGTGTGTACTCTATTGATGACCATGGGGCTTATTTTCATCCTTGGAGGATCATGAATGCCTCTCTAGACTTGTCGCAGGCTGGCCTGGGTGACCGGTTCAGGGTCGACTCAGGCTGGTTCGTGAAAAAATGGTATTAGAGGAGGTCATCTCTTTGTAGACCATTCCTTTTTAGCACCCTTATTATTTGGGGATGTAAAGGTATATGGATTAGGATTTTTGGGACTTGAGGGGTAAGTGTGGGAAGAGTGTCGTGAACTCTTTTTCATTCTGATCCTTTGCTTTCATTGGTATGTGTGGTTTTATTAATGTCCTTTGTTGTTACTGATTGTTTGGTGTTGGGATATGACAAGGGGAGTCTGACTAATGGCATCTGTGAGCCCACAGGGCATGGAAAGCCATGTGGAGCTGGGGAATTATCCTAATAAGTCTCTTTATGTTGGTGTTGTGTATGAAATATTTCTTCCAACCATATGGTCAAGTCACCCACCGACACTGCTTCCATATTGTGGGTTTCTTGGACCTTTAATGAATTTTTGTATTTTTTTTTCTGAAAATACTTGTGCGAGAATTATGGAAATGGGATTTAAAGGAAGTATTGGATTTAAAAAATTTGAAATGGGGTTTCAAAAAATTAAATATATGAATTTTTTCCGTATGGTTGTGTTTTTTTAAAAAAAATTGGGGAGGAAGTGGAAATGATTTAACGAGATTGGATTTTCTCAAATCTAAACTTGTGGATTGTTGAAATAAAATGTTTATAATGTGTGAATCATTTTAAAGTAATTTTGAAACATTTTTTCAAATGGGGTGTTTTGGGATATTGAAAAGTATTTTAATCTAATGAATAGGTTTTGGAAATTTGGTTTTTTGTGGCTGTTGTTTTTATGGAAAGGGGTTTTGGCTTTTGTGGTTGTCAGATTATGAAAAGAGACCTTGCTGATTTTTAAAAAAAATTGTAATGGGATTTTTGTGGTTGAATGGTTCTTTATGTAAGTTCTATTAAATTCAATGGATTCTTTTTTAATCAAATATTTCATTATGATATGTGGTTTGTTTTGTGGAATATGAAAATAAATTTTGACTTGGTGGTTGGTGTTCCTTTTGACGGTATATTATTTTTGGAATGACGTTGTTTTGTTTTAGCCTTCGGTGTTTTAATGTGTTCTCGCATGCATGGTTTTTATTGAAATCTGGAAGTATAAACTATATGGAATGGTTGTTGAGTTCCTGGGGCAGCACGTAAATGTTCACATGAGTGAGACTTGATGAATCACAATTGGTGAATGTGAAAATACACCATCTTATTTTTTTTCCAAAGTGTTTTTAGCTAAACAATTGTGGTGTTTCTTTTGAACCAAAGGTTATATAGATGGTTTATCCTATTTCTTAGAAGTTTTTTCTATTCAGTGTTATTCATTTTGATCTATAATTCATAATCTTGTTGCATCTTGAGATGGGATCTTGTTAGTGGCTCGGTATAAGAGTAATGTTCAGTGGGTTTCTAAAGATGTGTCAGATGTTGTTATGTGGCCACAGATAGTTCTATATTTGCAAGATTTACAATTGATAAACCTAATGATTATTTCTCATATTTCACAATCTAGATCCACCTCCTAAAATAATTCCTCATCCTGTTAGTTTAAATATAGAGTTTTTTGGGATCGATTTAAAGTGATTCCAGTTCGTGATAATTCTTGTGGACATAACAGTTGTGTTCAATAATGTTAATTCATTTTTCCGTATTTGTTGTCCATTTTGCACCTTGTTCTGAGTGAGATTGAATTTTGATATGTATCTATGAGTTCATATTTAGATTATGGTGTTTTGTTGATCATGTGAGTTTTTTGAGTGGTGTGATCCTTAGCACCCTGATTACGGTGCACCAAATACTTCAAGAATTAGGGCTCCATCCATAGGCCTTGGAGTGAAGCCTTTCACGTAGACTGGAAATATCTAGATGTGTGGGAAGCTTGACTGGCTCCTACCTCCACCATTGGGGTATGTTAGTTTCTATGTATCAATTTGCCTCCTCATCACTATGAATATACCTTTGTCTTAACAAGCATGGTGGAATTACCCCCTCACACAGTGTCAATGGTTATGCCTTTATTAATGTGGGTTTTTGATCAATATCAATGTGTGGACTGCCTATGAAAATCTAGTATAGTCTTGGTGTTACCTATTTATAGGTGGAGTGTTTTTGTTAGTTCCTTTGTTTCTATTGTGGTTTTAGTGGACTAATTATTGGGTCCCTTTCCCTACCCTCCCTGAGTGGTGGGGGTCCAGATCTGTGTTGAATGTGTTGGCCATGTTCTTGTCCCCTCTATTCGGGAGTGGGTGGGTTATATGTTCATGTTTTAACCCTCTTAACATGGGTTGGGGGGTTGTTTTGGGAGTGTTTTTTGTACTTTTGAAAGTGAGGTAATTTTGAGTTCATCTGTTTTTTCATTGCTAGTAGGGTTCAAAAGTTGTTGAGACCCACCATAGGTCTCATTGATTTCCCCTCCTATGAACTTGTCTAGTGCCATTTTTTTATTAATGTTGTAGAGTCCATTATATAATCCACAAGATTCTTTTGTTTTATTGAGTGCTCTTTAGTTTGGGTAATTGTTTGTTTCATTGGGAGAAGGCCCACCAATCGGGTTCTTGTCTTGGTTGTGGAGGTGGTGGCTTGACCGTTCCGTTGATTTTCACAAAGTGTTTGTGTGTTGGTGTTTTTTTGGTAAAGAGGATTATGTTATGTTGATGGAAAATGTTATTTCACTATATTGATAGGTTGTACCATGTTTATACGGAATCATTAGGTGATTATCTTTCAGCAGTAAAGTGTTATGGCTTTCCGGTGGTGGAAATCATTAATGGTGGGGAGAATTGTCACACTCGGTTTTTCATATCATTGTTTTGATCAAGTTCATTTGAAATCCTGATACTCTTTTTGGGTATTGTGTGAGATTAATGTTATGTTTTTATGTTTCATCTATGTCAAATCACCTTAATTTGGGTTCCCCATTGCATGTTTAGAGTTTTTGGAAAAAGGGTGGTTACTTCTTGATTTGGGCCAACTGTGATCACATTTCCAGTTTTAAAACCCAAATTTGAATCTTTTATAACTCCTTTGTTTTTCATCCTCATTCACCCATTCTACTTCAATCATGGCCTAAATGGATATATTCAAACTACCATATCTTTTTGGAACCCCTATGAATTCATAATCGTGGTGAATTGGGGTTAGTTATTTAGGCATTAGGCCAGCCCATGGTGTCATTTCCAGTTTTAAAAAAATAAATTTTATATTTTATATCTAATTCAATATTTTATATTTTTTACTGATTCTACCACCCACCGGAATCCAGTATCTATATCCTCACCCCCAATATCTATTTTCCCTAATTGGAGCTCAGAATAGTCATGGAGTGGGGAATCATTCTCAATGTCTATCAAATCATCTAGAATTGAAAATGTAAATTGTATCATTCATTAATTAATCAATTAGTACTATTTTGGCCACCAATATTCTTTCACTAGTTCTTATTGACAATAGGAGTATCTAAAATAAGTTCAAATACATTACTTTCTTTCTAGTGTTGCAAATCTAATGGAATATGAAGAGTTTTCTAGGTGGAATGGTGAGATTTCTTCTCCATTCTTCATACTCTTCCTCCTCCTTTCAGTATTTCTTTGTTTTATATTGTCCCCTAGTCATTATCAACTTCTAGTTCTATTATAGTATAATTTTTTATGGGGTTTTGTTCATTTAGGCCTGATATTTATAGTTTTAGGGTTTATAAACATATGGCGGGTGATTTTGGTTGTGCGTTTCCATTATGCCAAGGATTTGAGGTAGGATGTCCCATGCACAAGCCATTATCATTTATGTTTCATCATTATAATAATTTTATAACTTTATTTATATGATATTTTCTGCTGTTAAACCTTGGTTTTAAAGGTTTGGTCTTCAAATTATGTTTTATGACTTATTTTGTTAAAAATATAGTTGTTTTGGTATAAATGTGAACTCCTCTTGTTTGATAAATTATTCCATAAGCATACGAAATTGATTTATGGTATTTTGAATATATTTTAGTAGCTTTAATAACATTATGTCAATAAAATGGTATTTTATACCTTTTTATGTGCCTAATATAAGTTGTTTTTTTAAAGAGTGAATGCCACGTGTTTAGTAAATTGCCTGGTTGGCTTTTATGTCTCTAGTGAAATTTAAAATGATTTTTTTGATTTATAAATAAATTGACAGAATGTTAAAAAATTATTTTGGGATCCTGTTATGGAATTCTAATTTTTATTTGGTTTTACAAAAAAGTGGGTTTTGGTGTACAATGTGTTTTCGACTGAGTTTTCGGAAAATGGCATGCTTCACATTCTTGTGACCATGGTTGTGTTTTGAATATGTATCCTGAGTATTTAATGGGATTTATGAATATGTATTGATGATTTATATGGAGTTTATACACCTCCTTAAAAAATTTAAATTTATATATTTTTTAACTGTTAGTTTTGGGAAAATGTTTAAAGGCATGTTTGGCCTTTCCTAAAAATGAAGAATGAGTGTTTTACTTGTATATACCATGTTGTGTCAATTAGGATTGTTTTATTATCCATGAAATTGATTTTCTTAAATGTTTTTAGGGCTGCCAAATATGGTTGGTCATGGTCTTTTTGTGTTTTTATAATTAAAATAATATTTTTGAATGAGTTTTATGTTAAAATCTTTAATACACTCCTTGAAATTGTTTTACGAAAATTTGTAGTTGTTTATTGATTCGTGAAAGAAATGTGAAGAAAGATTATGGGCTGTTTGTGTTTTTTTTGGTTTAGGAATGGAATTTATATGTTAAATTTGTATTTTATAATATTTGTAATTTGATTGAGCACTAAATGGAATCCTGGGAATCTAGGTGGGCGGACGTGTACTAGTATGCTAGTGATTTTGTGGGGTTTTTCCCCTGTTTCATGTAACAAGTTTTACAATGTCAACAATAACTAAACTATGATGATGATGTTGTTGGGGGACCACTAGGTTTTTGGTATGTTCTCTATTAGTGGCACGATTTCATGAGAACAAATATTTATTATGGTTACATTCACTGAGATTTGAGGTACCTGGGACTCACAACTAACTAGTTCCTAGGGGTGTTCCTGTGACATGTGCTCATTGGCTATTTTTTACTCACCATCAACATATGGTGTGTATGGTTGGTAAATTCAAAAGAGTGTGTGATTTATTTAAATACGTCAATTATTTAAAGAAACCCTCTTGAAAACTATTTTCATTTTTAATTTGCACTTCTTTGAAAAATGTTTACTAGGATTATTGTTTATAAAACATGGATGTTTTTGTCTGATAATTATTATAGCATGTAACCTCATTTGAAAAACATACTTTTATATAATGTATTTAAAACCTCAAATTGATGTCTAATTTATTTTAATGTATGTTCATTGAGAATAGAATATCGGGCTAACCTACTATGTATTAATACTCACGCCTATAGTGTTCTTCTGTTTTTTTCCCTTGAGTAGGTTTCAGCTGGAGTTCGATCACCTTGGGTGACATGTGATCATTGTGTTGGAGAGTGACTAGCGGTGTCACATGGAGTCATTTGGTTATCAGTTTTGGTCAGTTGAGTTGTTGTTTTAGTTATACTTTTAGTTTCTTTTAAAACTAATGTTTAGTTCAATTTTTATATAAAGGAATTTTGGGCTGTCCATTTATTTCCGTTGTTTGTTTGATTTTTTATATATGGGTGAAATCATACCCTTGTGTACTCTATTGATTCCCTTGGTGCTTTTCGACATCCTTGGAGTATTGGGAATGCCTCTTAATATTTCCCGCGGGCTGGCATGGGTGATAGGTTCAGGGTCGACTCAGGATGGTTTGTGACATACCGTTAAGGTAAAATTACTATCGAATTCTTAAATATTAATAAATATGAAAAATAATTATTGTACAATTACCTAGGATGTTATAATTACTCGCGATAATCCCCATAGAACATTCCTAATCAATATGGGATAATAAAAATCACCTGGGTATCACCATAAAAAACCATGGGAATTATTTTACCTAAAAGTATTGAACAAAATGTCCCATTATAAAAATATATTTATTAAAAATAGATTATCTCATTAATGAAAAATTATACAACCATATGGCATAAAATACAATGAGAAAATGATAATCTCATAACAAAAATCCAACATAAAATCCATTTCTCCTGGTGACCATTTGTAACCACTATCCCAACCCACTATAAAGGTGACGTCCACTAAAAGAATATTTCATGACTAATTCCACCCAATCCATTACTTATATCTTATAAAACAAAGTTTATATACACCCAAAAAAATGAAGGTTCTATGTAAAACCCCTAGCAGGATACCACTATGAATATACAAAAGTACATTCACCATACAACCGCTAATTCTATAATTTAAAATATAATTTCATAAAATATTTAAAATGTAATCAATTATAGTGACTGAACCTTTTGTTTCCATTAAATCATTGTATTTTAATATAATTGAATACTACAATAGGGATAGAGATAAATTATATAGAATGAAATATTCCTCAATATAGATGAATTATAAGACATGTGGTGAATTAAATAATAATATTAACCGTAACAACTAAAATCTATATGAAAATTGACTAAAACACATGGTTGTATGACAAAATAACATCCCATGAACACTATCTAAAGACCCCAAACCCTATATCATGGAGATGGTGCTATACTTTATTTTAATGGTAGTTTGAATAAGTGATCCGAAAGGATAGAATAATTTATTATATTCAGAAACCCACATACACACATAATTTTTAAATTACAACATTAAAATAAATAGAATATAAAAACTCATTTGGAAATATCCCAAATGTGGTAGATTATCCATTCATGACAATCATTATATACATCTACGCATCATAGGGAATAATAAAACCTAAGAAAAGGCTGATCTCATATGCTTAGTTAGGGAAATAAATATTGTGGAATTTGTCAAAAATATACTTGAATAATAAAGAAAAGTGAATAAGAAAAAATGTTCCATTGAAAAATATTCAAAATAATATAGAAGGAATAAATAATGATCAAATAATGACATATAAATAATTTCATGAGAATGAACAATAACCATAAATATTTTCCTTTTCTAATAAACAAATTGAATACTAAAAAACAATATAGTAATGAGGTAATTCATAATAGCAGACATCCTAAACATAAAATCATGGAATTGGATAAGAATTTTATATAAATGGGTAATGCCTCATCCAACAATGGGTCTATGCATTCTCGTAAGAACTACTGATTTTATGAGGGGATATAGTGGGCCCCACATGACACATACTTTGTCTAATTCATTCCACATATGAAATGATTGAAACATAATCAACATATTAATTCATATTGAAAATAATATATGAAATCTAGAAATTTATTCCAATCAGAAAACATAATCATAAACTATCCAGTGTATTATAGATAATCATATCATGATAGTGCATCCACAATAAAAATCACCAAAATCCATTCAATGAAATACGGAAGATGGTAAAATAATCTATCAATCATAATTAAGAATATGATTAAACAAAGGGTCTTGAAATATATCATAATACTTCAATAAAAACACTGTGAAATTCTGGGGTGATATACCATTTTTAATATAGAATGATGTCATTATTTGGAAAATCATTTTTATGTTTAATAAAATAATATTTTATAAATTAATATTCCAGAAATAAAAAGAGAAGTAAAATGAAATTATATTTGAAGAATATTAAATGTATTTTTGTACAAAAAAATTGGAAACTGAAGTGATTTTTTTAATAGAGTGTTTAAGATCATTTAGAATTGAGCTACATTGGTACAGTTAAAGGGATATTATAATACAATCATTAATGTAGAAAAAATTACATTTTAAATAAAAAAAATTAACTAAGATTGTTTTTCATGATGAAATGAGTGATTATAGTAAAATAATAGTTTTTTAAAACCGGTTATAGAGTATACATGAAATGAGTATGAAATTAAAAAGTCCCCTTTAAGAAGGCTTGGTTGTCATGAGGGGTTTAAAATAGAAAAATATTATAAATATATTTTCTATCCAAATTGTAATGTCACATAACTTTATGATTTTTTTTGAATATATGGGATTTTTTCAAGAGCTAGTGCTCAGAAAACACTTGATTTTGAGGCTCGGTGAGCTACGAACATTTGTTTGAACATATTCTTAAGTATATTTAACATAATTGTCATAGGTATTTTTAGAGACATCTAAAAGGGTTCATGGATTTGAAATAGAAGGGAACAGTTTCATCTGAAATAGAGACTATACCTATGTATGGAATTAACCTCAACTGGCATAGATTGATGAAAAAAGTTAGTTTTTGGACATTTTATGAAAAAAATATTTTTCATAAAGAAAATAAAATAAACCTTAATTTTTTTTTTTGAATTTCTAAATAATTTCAACATAACTTCATTTCCACCTGGGCATAACCTAAATAATGTTACATAAATGAAACAACGTACCGATTCTACAACAAAATGTAACAAAAATTAATTTTCTATCATTAATGAATAAAAAACCATCGATTGTTGGCACGTTGGAGAATCACTCTAAACCATTAGAGCATTTCCCTTAGTGAATCATGATTGATGAATGACAACCAACAATGTATTGTGTAGTGACGAATGTAGTGACACTGATCATCAACAACGAATTATCATACTCAATGTTGGGGGTTTCTCTTTGTTGATTTGATTTCCCCATTCATTCATTATAAACTATGAAAATGAATCAACCCCCTAAACATGTTGATCCACATGTCATTTGTTCATTAAGATGGGGTTGATTTTACAATAAAACATCCAAAAAATATATCCACGTTGAACCTGTGAATTGATTTAGATCGTCGTTTACCCGCCCTTAAATTCTTATGTGGTATGATCATGGTCGAAATGAACATGGCTTGCTCCATCCACCTTGGGTGGTCATGTAAGCCTCTCCCTTAGTTATTTTTTTCTCTGATCTCTATCATCAAAAAACTCAATTATTGGATCATGGATGTAGATAATAGAAGAGTTGGACCGATTCCATGGAAGGAGTGTGTGGCGAAAGGGGCCTCCAGGTAAATGGGTAGTGGCTGAGGCATGTGATAGTGGACACATGTGGAAGGTGGCATGCCACAGTTGAGGATACCATGGCCAGTGGGCCACAGTGGTGCAGACCATGGTTCCATTGGTGCGTAATGTCTAGAAATGGTGTCTATGTCCAGGGAGCCCTCGGGGTGTGATGGCGGCACTTGGAAAGCCGACCATAGTGGTGATTTTCGGGCTGACAATGGATGTCGTGAGTGGTGGAGCGGTCCGCCAGTAATGGTCATCAGTGGTCGTGCATGAGAATATAGTACAATGGCCATGGTATTCCAGAACTGTAGTTTTAATGGACCCTTTTGTGAGACATAGGTTTTTTTGAGATGCTTCTCGCTACAACATCTTGGCTGGATCAGGCCGGCCAGCTCACAATAGGATGGGAAGGTGGAGACGGGCCGCCCTGGGTACTCCAACGGGGCAGAGCCGTGGACACCCAGTAGGGCAAACCTATGATATCCTAGTGGGGATGGACCCAAAGTTCAGACCTGTGGCCAAGCAGTCTGGACCTACAAATCAGACCTGGGCTGGGTCGGGTCGGATCGATCAATTTGGGTCGGGACGAAACTAGACCCCACCAAATTTTTTTTAGTAAAACTATCATAATTCCCAAACTGTGCATCTGACTGACCAATCATTTCCAATGTTAGGAACTTATGATGGAGTAGGTATTTCAATATACTCCATGTGATTTTAAGTGGAGTTTGAGTTGTAATTTATGGCTTGAGGATTATATTCTCTCAGAAGCAGAGGTGTAGCCAAGCGGTCCTCAGTGGCCCGACAGAGGAGTAGCTTTGAAAACATCTGTGGCCCAAAAGACGAGTATATATGTGGAACATTGTGGCCCAATATAAAATTATCCATGAGACCTCAGTGGCGGGGTAGATGGGTAGTCGTTCAGACCTCAATGTCCAGGAATATGAATAGCCATGTGGACCTTATTGGCCCAACAGATGAATATATGAGCAGACTTCAATTAACATTAGATGAGCAGTTTAGTGGACCACCGTGACCTGGCCAGAAAATAGACCTCAGTAACCCACTATACCTTAGTGAATCCTCATTGATGAGTCACTTAACATTAAAAAATTTATAGATTTATGACTGAGGAACATAATTTCTATGCGTTATCTTGTACTTATGTGAGGTTTCCTTTTCTTCATGTGTATCTTTTCCATTGTGGTATTTATTTGGAATTTTGGGTCCTTATTTATTATCATGTTACTCACCCATGCACGAGATATTCCCATATGTGTCGTGTCCTACGATGAAGAGTGACGTCTTGATGGAGACCTTGGGAGCCCCGGACTAGGAAGCGCCAAGAGAGGTTATACTAGTGAGGTGTATTTCTATAGCTTTTAGAATCTACTATCCACCTACCATTCGGGTAGGATTTTCAATGGATGGAATTTTTATAGGCTTTTTACTTTTCTATTATTATCATGTCTTTGTTGGGATTTTATTATATCCCATTTACTTTAAGAATGATCTTTATACTCTCAATGTTTATCTTAGTGGGATACATGTTTTCACTTTCATCTTTATAGGTTGGGGTTGTGAGTTAGTGTGTTTTTATAGGTACTCAGAAAAGGTATCCCACTTGTTTGTTATTGTCTTTGGTGCTTGTTTCCGGTCCCGAGCCTTTGGGAGGTGTGCTTGGTGTAGTCAATTCTTGTGCCCCATTTGATGGGTCATGACAAATTGGTATCATATGGTGGTCGGTGATATGGTAAAGGCACAAAGTCTATAGTTTTTATTTTGGAAAACAATATTTAATGCTTAGAGTTTTACATTCAGGCTCTCGGAGTCCAGTGTTGGTGTGATGGAAAAAGTATCCAAACATTAGGACCCTAAATTCTGATTTTTGAATTAGTACATGAAACCAATGGTTGCATGAATCTTATAGGATTTTGGGTGATTCCTAGTACCCTTGAGGCATCTCGCGAGCTATAACCTATTCATCTTGCTTCATCATGATATGGTTCCAGATGCCACCATGCTGAAAGCCATTGAGGATTATAGTGCACGACCATTAGGATGGTATGTCCAGTGATGAGGAATCTATACATGGACCAGTACTCGAGATAGCCCCACCAGGAGGTGCACCACCATTTCAACCACCCATTGGATATCAGTTTCTAATATAACTATTGGTAGAAGATGTATTTAGGGATAGTGAGATATACGATTTCCAAGGTAATAGACCTCTTAGTTTTAGAGGTGAGACCGAACCCTAGGTGGTAGAGGATTGGATTGAGGTGGTAACACAAGTCTTTTGACTAGTGATGATGCCTCTCAACTAGATGTTGATCTTAGCAATGAGTCTTAATCAAGCCTTAGTAGGGATATGGTGGATATTTTTGATCCCAACACATGATGAGGCAACCCTCACCTAGAAATACATCGAGAACCTCTTCAGAGAGGAGTTTTTTTCCAAGACATTTTTCTCATTGGGCATAAATGAGCTTATGCACCTTCAACATGGTGGATTGATAGAGACGAAGTACTCACTAAGATTCCCTGAGGTTTCTCTCTTCTCCACAGAAATGGCATGAGACCCATGATTCATGGATTGAGCTTTTCATCATGTACTATGCTAGGAGATCAGGGAATCCATGGTATCGCTTAGCATCCCCACTTAGGCTGGTGTTTTGCAGCGATCCCTACTCATGGATATCTTACCGAAATAGCATGTTCCTATAGCAAGAGATAACAATACACCACGAGAAGTAGAGTGTTCAGTAGTAGATATCAGGTAATAGAAACGAGTTCCCTAGTGGCCCAAAAATTCAAGGGGATGACCGGAGGAAGCATGATCATTGGTACAATACCCCCAGTGTAGAGCGATTCATTTGTGGGGTAGGACGTGTTACTCATGCGCTGGGTTGGAAAACATGGCTCGCTATTGTGTGACACACTACATAGTTGATCGAAATATGGTTGGGAGACCAACACGACAGAGTAGATGGTGCTGGATAGAGGTTCAAGATTATGTGACCACCGCCCCCATGTGGTCTACCACATGCTCTAGGAGCAGGTAGATAGGGGCGAGGCCAACTACAGGCGATGGAGGCATACAACCATGGTGATCCAGAGATGATTAGAGGTAAAATGTGTCTCTTCAAAACCATATCCATTGTTTTTATAGACATAGGTTCTTTTCAATAATTCCATTACACATACCTTGATCGGATCTTGGAGATTTCAATTGAGTCGTTGGCTCAGACATTAGGATTAGAGACTTCTAGAGGAGGGGATTCGATGATTACACTCAATTGATGGAAATGTAAGAATACTAAGCGAGGCGAAATATTCTCCTGGGAACTCTTATTAGTGGCATTGATTCCTTATGACATCATCCTGTTTATGGACTGGTTATCCAAGGTTCATGATTACATCAACAACTTTAGACACAGAGTGCAGTGTGTCCATGGAGATAGAACCATTTTTTCCATCACTAGTTAGAGAAGATCACCTGCAGTGTAGGAGAAACATTCTCAGAGGAGGGTGTAGCAGATCAGTAACCACATAGCACTCCACACCCTCAATATAGTGTATGAAAATAGTCCTAACATTCTTATAGTGGTGGATGAGTATGAATAGGTTTTTCTAGAAGATGTTCGGAGGTTACCTCTTCACATAGAGGTAGACTATTGAATTTATTTGTACCCCGAGACGACACTGATATCCACATCAGCATATTGGATGGCTCTCATGGAGCTTCATGTGTTCAGGTTATAACTTGACAACTTGCAGGATAAGGGCTTCATGGGGCCCAGAGTTTCTCTATGGGTATCCCCAATATTGTTTTCCGAGAAGGAAGATGAGAGTTTGAGGCTATGTGTGGACTCGCACCACCTGTTCCAGGTGTCCGTGAAGAACATGTATCAACTAAAAAGGCTTTATGACCACTAAATTCATCCTAAGGGAGTGATATGGTTCTCTAAAATAGATCTCTGATCAGGCTATCATTATCTTCATGTACGGAATGAGGATTCACCAAAGATAGGCTTTAAATGTCAGTATGTCAACCATGAGTTTATGGTGATTCCTTTTAGCATGACCAATGCCCATGAAATTTTCCTGGTCCTCATGAACATGATCATCCAGCCCTAACTTTACTATTTCATCTTGGTATTATTTGATGATGTCCTCGTGTACTCAACAACCAAGGAGGAGCGCACGACATACCTATGGATAGTCATGAATAAACTCCAAGAGCGGTAGAATTATTGAAATCTCTCGAAGTGTATGTTTTGGAATTGGGAATCCAACTTTCTAGGACATGTTATATTGGGGGATGGATTTGAAGTGGATCCAATAATGATCTATATAGTTCTTACATGAGAGCCACCCAAGAACATGACTGAGGTGCGTAGCTTCATTGGATTAGATGGATAATACTAGATTTTGTCCCTGACTATTCTAGGGTAGTAGAACACATATCATTTTTGACATAGGTGGATAATCCCATTGATTGGTCAAAGAGAGGCCAGCAGAGTTTTCATGGGTTGATGAGGAGACTAATGGGTTCCCCCATATAGAGAATACTAGAGGATGTCATTGGTTATGTAGTTATGTGTGACGCATTTGGGGCCTGACTAGGTTGTGACCTAATTCTTGGTAAAGTAGTGATCACCTATGTTTCATGATATTTGTGTTATCATGAGAAGAACTAAGCAAATCATAACCTGGATCTAGTAACATTGTCATTTCCTTTGAATATGTGGCTGCACTACTTGAGGGGTGAGCGGTTAACCATCAACTCCGATCAAAAAAGACTCAAGTATATCTTCCCTAGAAGGACATGATATTGATGATGAGACGATGGATATTGTTTATCCAGGACTATGACTTCAAGAATGATTATACTCTTATGATGGGGAAGGTGGTGGAGGACACACTCAACATGAGGTCCATTTTGCAGTTTTTGAGTGAGGCATTGGAGCAGTTAGCCACAATGATGATAATTTTTGTGGATGGTGATATAGAATCTTATCTCCAGTTGATGGATATCAATACAACACTATTACAATGAATTGGGGTGGCACAACTTTTGAATGTTGACAGCGATACCCAACATGCACAATTATCTTCCTGAAAATCACCTAACAAATTTTCAATAGGTTAGGAGCATTCCATACTTTTCAAAGGGCACACTATTGTACAAGTGGAATCATGTGTGGATGATCCGAGGGATTTCCACACCTCCCCTTTGGAGGTACTTTTAAGAGTGACAAATAAGTAATATGATCTCCAAAGATAGTACTGGTTTCTAGGAATACAGAACGTAGTGGTAGAGTACATTTCATGGTGCCTTACTTATCAGCAATTGATGGCTGAGCATCATGTTCCAGAAATATTGAATCGTCCACTTAAGGTACCAATTTATAAGTTTAATTTTATCTCAATAGATTTTTTGATGGGTTTACCCTGTAAATCTATAGGCCATTATATCATATGGGGGATTGTGCTGACTCACCTAGTCGGCCCGCATCCTAACAATTTGGGATAAGTGTTCAGTAATGCGCTTGGGATGCCTCTACATACTAGAGATTGATTGGCGCCATGAAGTACCAATTATTATAGTCTCATATTGATACACACTCTTTAAACCCCAGTTGTGGAAGGGATTGCGAGAGGCGTTTGGGACTCATCTATGTTTGAGAATGCCTTTCCACCCACAGAAAAATGGTTAGATAGAGTAGGCCTACAATGTTTTTTAGGACATGCATCATTCTTGCAGAATGGACTTTAGTTGTGGTAGGGAGGATCACCAACCACTAGTATATTGTGCGTAGAACAATATATACAAAACCATCATTGATATGGAACTATTTGAGGTGCTTTAAATATGAACAAGAATATCACTATTATGGTGGATAAATCCAAGTGCATCCGCACTCATGGGGCCAGAGTTGGTACGAGATACCACCAAGAAGGTTCAGGTCATCCAGTAGTGGATGAAGACTCCACAGAGTTGGTAGAAATATTATGGTGATAGGAGATGGATTCCCTTAGAGTTTGAGAAGGGAGACCATGTGTTCTTATCGGTCTCACCTCGGTGGGGATTACAGATATTTGGATGAGGTGGAAAGTTATATTCATGATTAATTGACAATTTCTAGATTCTGATCATAGTTGGTGTGGTGGAGAACCACATTGATCTCCCCCATATATGCACTAGGTACATAATGTCTTTCACATACTGTATATGAGGAGGTTCGTGCATGATCTGTCACAAACCATTGACTGGGGAGAGTTAGACATTGATGATGGGGCGATGTTTGTGGAGTTCCCAGTAGAGATTCAGGATTAATATGATCAGGTCCTTCATGGATGGTTGACTCCCCTAGTGCACGTTTTATTGAAGTACATGAATATCTAAGGGAGAAAATGGGAGTGGGAGGCTCAGATCCATACTCAGTATCCCCATTTTTTTGATTAGCCATTAGTTTGTTATATGAGGATGTAAATCCTTACTGGTGGGGGTAAGGTAATATCCCATAATTCCAAGATTTTTTTTCAAATATATGGGTTTTCTTAAAAGACCAGGTACTGAGAAGACACTTTATTTCGAGGCCTAGTGATCCTAAAACATTTGTTTGAACTTTTTCTTAAGTTTATTTAACATTGTTCTTGTATGAGATTATGTAAACATATAAATGGGGGCATGAATTAAAAATCCAAGGGAATCATTGTGTTAGAGAAAAAGACCTTACCTATGTAAGGAATTAACCTCGACTAGTGTAGGTCGAGGGAAGAAGATAGTATGTGTACTTTTTATGAAAATTAAAAAAAAAATTAATGAAAATCAAATAAACATTAATGTTTTTTTAATTGTATTTTTAAATCATTGAAAAAAATGGCATTTCCTCTCGGGCCTAAACAAAACATAATTTCATAAATTAAATAGTTTAATGACACTACAACACAACGTAACATAAATGAATTTTCCTTCCTTAATGGATTGACCAACCACCAATTGTTGGCATGTTAGATAATCAATCTGAACCATTGGAGCTTTGGTGTTTGAAAATAGAGATCAATGAATGAACAATAAAAATGGATCACAGAAAAATGAATGAAACTACACTGATCATCACAAACAAAAAATCCAACATCAGGTAGGGGTTTTATATCTGTGAATTGGATTACCCCATTCTTTCTTTCTAAACAACAAATGCGGATCAAACCACTAAACATTTTGGTTAGAAGATCATTTTTTCTTGTTGTATGGGTTTGATTCTGAGATAAAACATCTAGAAAATGGATCCCTGTTGATCCTATGATTTTATTTAAATCATATTTATCCACCGTTATATTCTTACACGGGCGGACCAAGGCCGACACAAATAAGGCTTGATAGATCCTCCTGGATGTTCATATAAGCCACCCACATTCTTTATTCATTTGATCTCTATCGCCATAAATACTCAATGATTACAACATGGTGGTGGATCATAGTGGTAGCAGATTGATATTGTGGTGACATTTGGCTACCAGCTCAAAGGATGGTGGCGGTGCGGGCCCCAACAGAGGAACCAGTAGCCAACGGGTCATGGCTGCGTGTGTCCACATCGCTGTTTGGAAGTTGTGTCAGGAAGAGGAGGTCAATTCTAGTGGGTTGCAGTATTGTGATTGTTGCATGTGGGTGTTCAGCCACAATAGAAATAAAAGGGCCCGTGGCAGAAGCCGTGGATGGTGCAGTGGGAAGCTGGAAGACACGCTGAATCTCATGGCTGTAGGGACGCAGTCCAGATATACCGCGATGAGGTTAAATGTCATGAAGTCCCATGGGGTGTATAATATATGTGGTTTTCCATGACGTATCTCCTATAATAGCCTGAAACACTCACATCAGGTTAGGAAGGATGTGGCGGGCCGGGCTCTTGGTAGCCTAGTGGGTTGGACTAGTGTCTTCCCATCAGGTCGGACCAGCGACACCTCAGTTGGCCAGACTGATGGTCCAGCTAGGCCCAACAGGCTGGGTCAGATCTAGTTCAGACCGAGTCAAACCCGTGTCGAGTCGGTGGATCTCGTGTTAGGTTGGTCTGACGGGGTTGGTCCAAACCCAAACCCAACTTCCCCGTTTTTAGTAAACAGTCATAACTCTCAAAATGTATGTTTGATTAATGAAAAAGTTATGACATTTGGTCCCACATGACAAAGAAATCCATTCCATATACTATAAGTGATATTTTGTGCTGGTTCGGTAATGAAATGTTACTTGAGGAATATATTCTCCCAATAATCATACGAGCAACCGAATGGATATCAGTGGCCCGACAGACGAGTAGTCGTGCAGTCCCTAGTAGGTCGGATGATTGGTAGCCTTGAAAACATCAGTGTCCCAATAGATGTGTAGCCATTTGGACCTCAGTATCCCGAAATAAAATTATTTTTGTGGACCTCAATGTGCTAACAGATGAACAGCCGAGCAGACCTTAGTGGCCATGTAGATGAGTAGCTGAGAAGACCTCACTGGTCAGACAGATAAGCAAAGAACAGTGACCCGATGAAACTTAGTGACTCATCGGGGATGAGTCCCTTAATATTAATTTTTTTTGTTCATTATGAATATTGAACATTGCTAATATGATTTATGTTCTACCTTTGTGATATTTCATTTTCTTCATGTGAAACTTTTCATTTATAGTCTTTCATTAGGGTTTGGGGTTCCTAATGAGTATTGTGTTACTCACCTCTACACGGGAACTCCCCACATGTGTTGTGTCATCTGAAGATGAGTGATTTCATGAAGGACACCTTAGTGGACTTAGACCAAGAAATACATAGTGAGATAATATTGGTGTGTATTACTTCAATGGCTTCCGTCAGCTACTGTTCACCAACCCTTCAGCTATGATTTTGTATAGAAAATCTTCTCAGAGACTATTTTACATTCTTTTTTACATATTTTCCTTGTTAGGATCGTATTATAGCCCCTTTAATTTTATCTTGTACTTTATACTCTTACTGGTTGTTTTAGTGGAATACATGATTTCCCTTTTAGCTTTGTTGGTTGGGATAATGGGTTTGAATGTGTATAGGTACTTGGAAAATGCCTCCCATGTGATGGTTATTATCATTGGTGCTAGTCACTAGACCATCACCTTTTGTAGGTGGGCCTGGGGTAGTCACAGTCCGGGCTCCTAGTAGATGGGTTGTTGAAAATAATGAAGTATTTTGATAGATACAAATTTTTTGAGCATAAAAATAGAATTTATGATGAGTAATTATAAATAATTATGAAATATATTGGGGAAAAATAATTTATTATTGTTTTATTATATCTATTTATGGTTGTTCTGACGTGTTGTAATATTTAATTTAATCATTAGTTATTGTTTTTTTCCTTTGTTTTCATGATTGGTTCACTTATATACATGTATGAAATATAATATAAAATGATAATATTTTTATAGAATAGAAATTATATGTTAGTAATGAACATTAATAATATAAAATGTTCCAATGTTTTGTAATATATGAGGATGATTCATTATATATAAAATTAATGAAAACTATTTCTATAATTTCATTCTTTATCATTATGAACTAGTTTTGATTTAATGATTAATATTATATACATATATTCATGTTCCAAAATTTATATAGGTAGTATAAAATGAATAATCATCATCCACCATGGTGGTGAATCATAACCTCATAAACGATGTTTTGAATTTAAGAACAAAAGAGGATTATGAGATAATTGATAGTAAATATATAATGAACATAATAAATTATATATATATATATATATGTAAATAGATTTATCATGTCGCTTTTGATAGGGGAAGTGAGGGAACGACAGGAAAAGAATAAAAAATTGATGGAAAGGGAGAGAAGGTTTTACTTATTGAGTGTAATCCCCTTGAGAAGATCCCTACGGGACTTCGAAATGGTATTTTGGAGAGACAAACAAGACCAAAACATGGGGAATGGCTTTTGGATATTAATTCTGTTGACATTAGAAATCTCTTTTTATTTTATAGTGTGTCGAGAGTGGTGGTGTGGGGTAGAATTTATAGTGGAGGAGATGAGTGTTTTTTGATTATATTATTCAATTTTTTTATTTTGGCTCATGAATATCAATAATATGGCTTACTGTAACTATGTCAAGGATTTAGAGCATTTTAGTATGAACTAAAGGTTCCTAAATTATCTATATATTGTCCAAGAATCAATAAATCTTCTATTTAGATAATAATGTGAATTACCATATTTTTCTAATCCCTGAAAATTCATCTCTTTTAGAAGAATCCCATAAATTAACCGTAACCATTTTTTTACATGTTGATTTCAAAAATGAAGTAAATATTATGAAAATATTGTTATAAATATAAAGAATTTAATTTTTAATCTAAATAATCATTTATTCAGAAAGTATTGATTTAACATTATAACAGATTTTACGAAATGTTGAAAAATTAATTGATGTCTTATAAAATTGTAAAATAATAATTTGAACAAATAATATTAATTTATTAATCAATGTTTTTTAAAATAAATGTTCTATTAACTTATTATATTAATTATAAAATTGTAAATAAATATTTATATTTCAAAAAAATACCAAGATATTATTTATCATTTTAATTTTTTTGTCCAGGGTCTAAATATATTATATTTTAATTCAAAAGATGCCAAATTTTTTATAATTTTAAAGGTGAGGTAACTAACCTATTGTCACGATTACTGTTCTTAATTGCCACATTACTATTTAATTTGTAATATTAATATTTTATTTAATATCATGATTCTTTTAGGATCATTGCAGAACCGATTATATGTGTTATATTTAAAAGAGACGCACCAATAAATAATATGGTGTAACACTATATCCACCCTAGTTCGCGGTCCCTCTAAACCTCAAATCCAAACAATTATACCAAGTGTTAATGTACATTATTTCATGGAAGAAAATCCAATACCACAGTTTTTAAAATGATTCTACAAGGGAATCATTTCCTCTTTCTTGCTAAGAAAACCAGATTAGAATAAAAATTTAATTTGAGGGCTTTTATGAATAAATAATGCTTAGAAGAAATAGTTTTAAAGTGGAAAATATATAAATGATTTATATGTACAACCAATGATCAGGTTTATATTATGTATTTTCAATGAAACCTTGGGATTCTCAAAATAGTTTTCTTATTGTTCTAAAATCATTGTAATGTACATGAAAACAAGGTATTTCTTTGAGAAGGAACCATCTATATAGAGACACCTACCTCACCAATGAATTAAAAATAGCCTCCATTGAAAATGGTAATTTGATACAATGTGTATGAAATCATAATGATCTTAGATAAGTTGGTATATGTCTATGAATAAGTGAATCCCCCTAAAAGAATGATTAATGAATAAAAACTCCCATTACCCTTCCTGAAATATGTTTGTACGGAAAATATATAAAGAGGAGGGGGAGAACAATATAATTGGGTTGAAAGAAGGATTATGATATATTCAACATACCCTCCATATAATGAAATATTATTTGATTAAAAGGTATAACATCGCAATGAATATCCACTATATAGTCGATAATTTAATATTCTAAAACACCCATCTCCAAGAACTATTGATTCCCACAACAAATATTGTGCCATCGCCCATGGAAAATGATTTTTTCCACACCCATTTCACACTGAGAGTTTATAGGAAAAACATAGCATAGTCTAAAGTGTGGTATATCATGTATTGTTAAAATATGTGAAAAAGATCTTTTTAATCCACAATAAACCTTTAATACATCATGTACATAATTTTAACCATATGAAGGATCAAAATAAAACATACCTTATACCGATAAGGTGTTATATGTACCACAATGTACATTATAAACACTCGAAAGGCATACCCAATTGAGAATATTTTGGTGACTCAAATATTATATATTTCAATAATTCATCATAGGGAGGACATTGATTACACATGGGTATTTCTATGATCTTCTAACAACAAGTTATAATTAGTTTCCTATGGTGAATTTTTAATTGAGTGTTTTTATCTTAGGTATTCCAATTTCCCAATTTCTCTACATTCTCTTGTACTCAACATATTTTTTGGAGACCATTTTCTAATTAATTTTTTACTTATTATAATTTTTTTATTTTATGGTTCTTGCTTGATTTTATACCATATTTATTTTTTGATTTGTTTTACACAACAAATTTATTTTAAATTATATATTTTTGAACTTTATTATATGAAGGGAGATGGGTTTTTTGGTTTTTATAAACATTAATTCTATCATTTATATGGGTTTGACAGGTTTTCCTATTTCTTAATTGGTTCCTCCACTCCATAGATTATAACAATTTGTTTTTTTAGATATTTCATAGAACGGTTGGATTTGTATTCATGAGTTCAAAATAATTATCCTCAATACTTATAGTTCTTATTTCCTTCCATTAATGGTTTTTTCTTTTATATTTCTAAATGTAGAAATATATTATAATTGTTTTTTTATAAATTATCCTTTGGAAGTCCTAATTTCTGAATAGTGTTCAAACTGAAAATTTATTTTTTTTAAGAATGAAATTTCAAAATCATTTGATAAAAACCTATTGGGGATGACTATATCAATACCTAAAAATATATAAATGTGAGGGTGTATACAACTTTTATGTCATAAATTTTTTCCCATTTTGAAATATCATATTGGTTATTGTATTTTTGTCCTACTATTTGATATTGTTGATGTAGAGAGTGGCCATGGGATAAAATGAGATGTCTTATGGTGTATCATGTTATGGTTCATTATGAGGAATATTTTATACACCAATTTGGTTATCTCTTTTATTGGTATTTTTATATTCCAATATAATGGGAAAATTTTTAAATTAGAAATCAAGATTTATTGGATATTTTATATGTGATTTGGGTGTTTTATATTGATTATACCCTATATTATTTTGTAGTGATTTAGTTCTATTTTTTTATATGTATAGAAGCCCTTTGTATGGAAATACCATGTCAAATTATCAGTTATTTTCCACTATTTTTTGTTATTAATTGAGGGTAAAAACCTTACAACATGTTTATTATTTAATTACCTAGTTTTTGTTTTATATCCATGAGAATCAAGAATATACTTAAGGCCTTATGGTAATGTGGTATGAGAGACCTAGTATTATGAATTGATATAGTTCATGAAAAATTGTATCAAAGTTCCCTCTTATAATTTTAGTGTGTCGTGGTAGTATAAATATTATATCATCATAACAAATGAGTCACATCATGTGTAGGTTTTTGATCACAACCTTTAATGATGAAACATGAATTATCATGGATATTCGAGGTCTAAGTCTAGAAGTTGAGGTTAGTTCTTGATTAGTTATGATGTATCTTGATATGAATTTCTAGAGTTTTTTCCATGAGTGTTTTATGTTATTATTGAGGTGTTTCATGTTTTGGGGTGGAAATGGAATGAGAATAAAATCAGAAGAATGTTCTCTCACATATAGGAAAATTTTTGAGAGATAGGGTATATGGATCTACGAACCACTTTGAGGTAGTTTCTTGGACAGTGAATGACCAACCAAACCATATGGTCAAATAATATATAGTTATACGTCCCTCTTGAATTTATTATACAAATCACTTTTGATTTTTAACTAATCATTTGTTAATTTAATTTTTTATAGACGAATCAAAGATGAGTTTTTGATATATTCTTTTTTTATTATGTTATAAATATTTGTTCTATGAAAAAATAAATTTTAACATGATGTATTTAAATTAAATATAGTTTTAATGGTTTATTTTAAATTTATTTTGGACTCTTAGGTAATTATTTGAATATTTTTTTTCATTATAATGATATTCATGATGATTTATCTGTGAAAGTTGATTTGAATAAATGTTTCAAATTTCTGAGTAGGGAAATTTTAATTTGGACTCATGATGGATTTATAAAATGGGTTGTAATTAGCTTTCCAAATGAGGTGAATTTATTAAAAATTTTGTGTTCTTTTGAATTTTTTATTCTTCCTTAATTGTTGATTATTTTAATTAATGGAATTGTTATTATACAGTGTTATAAAATAGTTATTTCAGATATCAGGCTTCATCCCTTGATTACATAGGGAATATTTTATTCGATTTATAAATAATTAATTGGTTTAATTAATGTTTATTATAATTTATAATATTCATCCCAAAAATTCCTTAATGGAATTTTGAAGTGTTATCACGAAGGAGGACGCTCAGGGTGAATCATCTCATCAATTAGACATAACCATTTTTTTATACTCTAGAGAAACATCAAATATAGTGATGAAGATAAAATATTCTATAATATTAGTACCCTTAAAAAATATTTGAATAATCACCCAACTATTTTTCATAGTGATAATGGTACCCATGAAGTGATAGAGTGGTTGCAAATGGTTGGGGGAATATTAGATTCTCTCGAAAATCCTATAACCATAATGGTTAAGGTTGTTAAGGAATTTCTGGTAGGATGGAGTTGAGTATTGTGGTAAACCATTGTATCTTCTTTTTTGTATTATGATATTTCATGGGAATTATTTCAGAGAATATTTCTTCAGTTTAACTATATTGAGAATGTGGAGGTGGAAAAATCTATTGGATTTGTATGAATTTATCATGTTTAGTTAACAGTGAAGGATAATACCAATGAATATTCAGATTTAGTATTTTTTTCTCCAAAGATATTCGCCAATAAATATATGTAATAATATTTATATAAGACTTCTATTCATCTAAATATCGTTAAATTTTCTTAAATTTGGATGGAGATCTTATAAGTAAGTGATTGCAATATCCTTATTTCTAAAAGATAATTAGTTTGAACAAATTTTGATGGGTGATGAATTAATCTAACTAGGTCAGGTTAATGAGATATATAATTTATAGATTCCTATTTCAAATCATAATAAGAAGAGATATCTAAAATATTTCCAATGAGGAACCCATGGTCTCTTTAATCCATCTTTTATGAGAGTTCTATAGTATTTTCTTTTATGTGTTTGTCTATTACATATTTCATTATTTTTTAAATTAAATTATAAATTAATTATAAAGGAAATCTATAAGTTTTATGTATTTTAATGATCATCTATTTTTTGGATTTATTCTTGATGTGTTTAGAGATGAATATTATTTTCAAGAAAATTATTTCTTGGTGAATTATTTTGGCATCTCCTCTATTATTTTTTATGAGTTTTTTTATCATTCATTATGTTGTTTCATTATGGAATTATTATTCCCCTTGAGGATTATGTGTGTTATTATAAATTTGATGATATATTTTTTTTCGATGAGTTCCCCATTGGAATCCTTGAGAAATTTCATGGGTAATTTGGATGAGTTATAAACATGTTTAGAATATACACTCAATGGTGCTTCTAGTAGTGATTATTAACAATATGGTTTTAATTCAGGTTCACCATGGGATGGTGTTCTATGATAAATGGCACTTTTTTCCATTCCATTAAAATCATGAATCGTTTTTAGAGCTCGTATTTTATCATGATGTGGGATAATGACTATTGACGTATCATTTCCTTTCAAATTTTATGGTATTTTATAGGTTTTTTAATCATGATTTTGGTTTTTTGGGTATTAGTATAAATTGTGATTCTAATATAGAATTTTTAACCTATTTCATGAATTGTTATTTTTTATTAGTAGAGAATGGTCATATCCCGTTTGGATTCATGGAAACATTTTTTTGTGATTTATTTATCACATGAGTCTTTTTATTTTGTCTACCTATTAAAAAATAAATTCCAAATGGAGGATAAAAATTTTGATTGTATTTCATATTTTGGTAATGTGTGCCTATATATTGTGATTTAGATTATTCTTGGAGATGTCTTATGTTGTTTGATTATTAGTTATTATGAGTGTGGAGTTGTGTGTTTTTATACATCTCATTTATCATTGGACCTCTTTGAGTTTTAGAAGCCCTCCCACCTCATTTATTTGGAAGGAGTGGAATATTGGTGTGGTATTCATAATAATGTCAGGTGTTATGTCTGAAATTGTTAGTATGTTATAATATGAGTTTGAAAATCGATATCAACTTACCAAGTTGATTTTCTACGTATACCACTGAGCCCTTGATTGGGTGAAGTAGTTTTTATTCATTGTTTCTTTACACCCATTTCAATGACTACATTAGGGAACAAACTGGCATTGTGGGGATAATTATTACACCTCGTGTCATTTATTTGTTAAATATTAAATGATATGAGTTTTTTGGAATCGTTATTATTTAATGATTTTTTTCTTCAAAATTTTATAGTATTTTCATAGTTTCACAATTACCATATTACTAACACATTCTAAGTAGTAACTGTGCATGTAATTTCATGTGTAAGGGTCTTATCAATTGGGAAATACATGGATAATGTAGAAAGTTGAGGAAAACTATGAAATACCCATTACTTAAGAATATTTTTTAATTTTTTTGTGTATAGTTAGTGTAAATGGTTTATAGCCAATCATATGTAAAAATGTATTCATAGGGAGAAACCATGTGGAAAAATATTACATATAGATTTATTAATGGAATATAGTTTATCACATACTATTTATATTGTAATATTAACCTTGAAAATATAATTATATATAGGATTTTATTTACTGATTTCTCACAAAGTGGACATTATTTGAGGAACTATGTATTGTAACTGTGCTAGGAGTGATTCTTGAATATAGTAGAATCTGTGTAGTTAGAACATATTTTTGTGAACATTATATTAATATCATGTGAGTTACCCATACTTTTAAATCATTAATTTCCATTTTTACCCCAAATTAATGCTATCCCAATTTTCCTTCCTTTTTCCCATCAATAGTGTGGTTGGATGTGAGATAGTTTAATTGACCTTCCAAATTATTCTATATTATATCAATGACCATTTAACAAGGAATTCATATTGATTATGATGGAATTGAATTCATTTTATCCTCTTTATCCTTATTTTATCCATTTACCAATAATTTATTTTTCTCTGAGGAAACAAAATGGTCATGGTGGTTGAATTTAATGTCTGGGTTGGTCTAATATTAGGATGTGGCTATTTAGGGCATGTATTGGTTCTTTTATCCCTGATTATTATTTTCTTATCGAAGGGAAATTTTTGTTATCAATTAGAGTTATATTTTTTAATGATATTATTTTATTTCAAAATACCATGAAAATCATAGGAAATTTAAACCTGATTTCATTTTAAAATAACCCTATAAGATAGAGCAATGATGGGTTTGATTTTGTTTTCTTTTTTTCTATGTTTATAATAACGGGTGATTTAATCTGTTTTAGCTCCCTATTTCTAAAAAAATTATGCATTCATTTTTTTGTATAAATTTCTAAAATGATCTTTTCAAATGAATTTGATGATTGTAGAAGAGGATTTCATAGTTTTGATATCCAAATCATGCAACCCGTGTTTTTAGTGGTTTTTTCAATTATGAATATATTTTAGTTTTTAATTGACTCATAAGGGAGGATAGATTTGTTTCAAATGAATTTCATGATCATATAAGGTGAAATCATGTTTGTTTCAAATTTCTGGTGATAAATATTTTAAATTAGTTCTCATGATGATCATGGAACTCAAGATATTATATCCTTATATTATTACATATACTAACTTTTTCAATATATAGGATGGGAATTGAATTATTTGTTGTTGCATATGAATATATAAAAATGGGTTGTTTATTAAGAGAATGTTAGAAGTGAGGACATGCTTATTTTCTTTGTTTAATTATCGATTTTTATAATTATCAAATGGATTGTTTTTTATCATATACACTTGACTATGTCTTGAGAACATGAGGTAACTATATGAATATCATGGTTTATACTACCCAATATTATATTACTCATTGACTGATGGACCTTGGTATAGATTATATTTAGTATAGGGGAGTTCTCTAGTGATATAATGAATGTGAATTAGGATATTTTATCATCTGGGAATGAAGAATATTCTAATAGTATATTCCACTTGTGTATATCTAATATCTTATCATGTTAGGGATTAATGAGCCATCTATGTTGAATATTTTATTTAATATGATGTTATATTGAGGATTCAAGTATCACATTTTATTTATGTCTCCTTTTACTCATTTGAAGTTGTTAACATCTTTTTCTTACTTAGATTCTTACTTATTATTATTGAATGATATTAATGTTCCCACTTGATTCTATATGTTTTTTATTTTATGATTTTGTTTAAATTTTGACTTGTTTTGAAATTTATGTTTTTTACAATGTTTTGAGTGATGTAAAATTGTTTTTTTGTTTTCATAAACATTAAAATCCACCATTTTAATATTTTAATGTTTTGTTTAAAATAGGTTTTCAACCCATAGGGTTATAAAAATTGTATCTGAATTTTATATTTGAAATAATATTTTTATATATTTGCATTAGGATAAAATATTTTTTTCATGGATGATAGTTATTTCAATTTAGAATAATGATTTCACCTTATAGATTTGGAAAAGGATAAATGTTTTATGATTTATTCATTAAAAATTATACTTTAGAAAACCTAATATTGAAATGATTTTTAAACTTAAATTTATGAAATTTTTTTGAGTTGAATTTCATATACTCTTCAGTGAACTCATATTAGGCCTATTAATAATACCAAAAGCATACACATCGATTTTTTTGTGTTTATATATTTTATGTAGTCATATAGTTTTATATGTTGTGATGTAAGGAGGGGGTTTACTATTTTATATTAACAATATATGTTATGGATGTGGTGAGTTGGATTTTTTCACTTGGACATGTCTTGAGGTATCTTCAGTTCTTGGTTCATCTTAGGATGTTTATGTATCATCCAATCAATCCAAATTTTGTTTTATATTTTTGGGTTTCAATTATATTGATTTATTTTTTTATTATGGTTTGTGTTTTATATATTATTTTGAATGTTATTTGGTTTGTTGTTATTTATTGATTATGAACTTCTTGGTTTTCAATTTATTTGGGACTCTTATTTAATAGGCATGTAAGTTAAATGTTTGGAAACACCATAATTTATTCTCAGTCAGTTTATTTTACATATTTATCATTATCTAAGGGTGTCACTATTGGAAATTTTTTGACTTCTGAAGATGAATATGAAATTGAACATATGAAAAAAATAAATGGTGTGCCTGAATAGGTTTTTTATGATGAAATATTAAGTCCATGAAAAATAATATATTTCATTGTAGTTATCAGTGATAGACCAAATGTTTTTAATAAATAGTTTTTGTAGAAATGAGCTCATGGTGTGTCTGAATACATTTTCAATAGTGTTGGTGTCCCATGAATCTCAATTGGAAGAAAATAGGTTATCTGTAAATGTAGACAAATTACCTTCTAATTATCACGTTTTTTAATCCATAGTTGGATACTAGTAACTCTATTGGATTGTTGGATTCTATAATAGATGCAGCTGAAAAATATACTCAAGATGAAAAGGTACAATCAAGACATCAGAAAGAAAGTTATGTTGTTTAAAATGATAGATTAGTAAAAGGAATGGTGGACCAATATGATTTAGGAAGCATTTGATCAGATAGTACTGATATTGAATGTCTTTGGCAACAGACAAAAAATTGGAGGAGTTGATTTTACCCTAGAGTCTGTAGATGTGGGCATGAATGTATATGCACTAGTGTATCCTAACCATTAAGAAAAAATATGTTTTATAACAATGGATTATAAATAAAATTTCTTATATCCCATCATCAATGTTTTTTATTTTTTATTTCAAATATAAATCTATTCATTCTTAAGAATACATTTTATTAGGTTGGTATAATGCTCACTATTATTCTTATACTATATTAAATATGTTTTAATTTATTTCATTGTTTCTTTCTAATATCATAGAAGGTAATGAAATACCGATAAACACAACAATATTTAAAAAAATATTTATTTTATTCTATAAAAACTATAAATCAAAATGATATTTTTATTAATGTCTTTTTTCAATATGTTTTTTTATTTTTCATTAAATCATTTATGTTTTTTATATATTGGTAAAAATTAATATGTATTTTATTTTATGGGGATTTTTATCATAAAATTTGTGATTGTTGGGAACATGTGGATCAAAAAATATTATTTATATTTTTTTTGACTATAATGATAAAAAACTCATATTTTTTTCAAATAAAGTTATATTTATTGTATTTCATGATTATATTTATTTGAATAGTTAATTTAATCTATAATCACATTAGTTTTAAATTGTGATGATGTTTAATTTTTGAATGTATTATTGAAATTTTCATATAGTCAATAAGTATTGTTCATTAACCAATATTTAATGTGAATAATTATTTAAAGAACCCAAATTTTGTAAGGATTCTTAATTTTGAAACCATATGTATGGAATAAATGTTAGCATTGATAAAAATATAAATTTATTTGTTAATCTAAATTTGAATTGTTATAATATGGTTCATCAACCAGTTGTTAGAAATCCACAATACTTCTTTAACCATACTCTTTATGATTATAAATATAATTCAAATCTCTTATTTTTGACATATTCATCTATGAGATTTGAATTATAGATTAATTTTTTTGATTTCTATAATAAATTATTTCCTAAAAATATATATTTTAATGATTTGAAAAGTAAAATTGAAAGTCCCTTATTCAATAGATTAAATTACTAATATTTATTTGAGAAGTTACAATTTTCCAAAGGTATTTAAAATGAAATTTGAGACACACAGTTTGTATTAATTGTGATTGAATTTTTTAGGATATATTCATAGATCATTTTGACATCAATTACATCAAGATTCTATTTAAATATCGAAGCATAATTATTCTATGATGATAAATTCTTTAATAAAATAATGTTATGTACTTTGGATAAATACATGTCTAGTTATATTTTTGTTTGATTGTATTTATTCTTTCATATCCTTTGTTAATACAATATTAATAAAATTTAAAAGAAAAATTTATCGATACAGTATGGAGAAATACATGTCTATCTTATTATGAGTGTTTTCTCTACCTCACCTAAAATAAGAATAGGTCATCCTTTTTAAAAGAATAATAATTTAATGTTAATTATATTTAAGTAAAAATTAATCCAATGTGATATTGAAGGTTATTTTTCTATAGCTATGCATTCTTGAAGATCATATACAACTATCATTTGTTTTTGAAACTATGGTCTGAGCATGAATTCAACTTATAAATATCATCTATTTTATTTACGTTTTAACATCTTGTAATAAGTCATTTTAGAGTACAATATTATCATAAAAATATTAGGATAACTCAATTCAATGTAAAATAACAAGAGGGAATTGAAAAATATGTGTTGTATGGTTTCAACTACCTACATACAATTGTAGAGGTCCCTGGGGAAAAAATTTAGTAGAAATTACCATGATTATAGAGAGATGTTAGTGGAGTGTACTGGGACATTTCGAGGTCCATAACTACTATAAAATTTCATATCATATTCTTTCATTTACCTATTTTCCATTACATCCTCATCTTTGGGAGAGATGGAATGAATAACCTTATTTCATGAAGAATGTTTTTTATATTAATGTTTTTTAGAAGTATTTAATTTTTCCTCGGTTGCGTCTTCATCATAATAATTCATCACAACTACAGTTTCAAGAAACATTTCTTTATGGATAGAGAAACTTGTTCAAAACCCTCTATTATTCAATAGGTTTTTAGTTATAGATATTTTCTTTTGGAAGTCTTAAGAACACCCAATGTTCACTGATAATGTCATCATTCATAATGAAAACTAAATTTATTCTATCATCCAAATGGTCAAGGGACTTGAACTATATATATATATTTTTATTATCTTTATGGTATTTTTATATTTTATATTCTCATAAATTATTTCATTACCAACAAAACATTTATAGAAGAGACACTAATCAGTTGTGTATGTCTCTCCCAATTAAGCACAACTTCTTCATTTAGTGTATATAGAATAAGGTTATCCCCAAAACAATTATGTTAAAAATAATGGTATTCATATCATATATAAATGCATTATATAATAATTAAAAAATAAAATTGATGAACACCATGTTTTCAATAGGTGGGGGGAATTATTCCTCTAGTTTACCATCATGGGAACCACATGGGGAAATTTACAGTATAACACATCATCCACATTATTACTTCATATGCCTATATTAATTTATATCTCATAATTTACTCTAAAAAATAATGAATTCTATTATTAGATATTTGATGAATTATATGGGTGGTTCTAATCAATTTTTATTATTATGGTTTGTGACCTACAATCCTCCTTCTCAAATATATTTACTTTTATTTTTTTAATTTCTATCATCTTTATATGAATGAATGTTTTACAACCACAGTGTATATAAAACCATATTCCCTACTATATCTAGTTTTAGGTAGTGGTTAACACTATGGTCAAATAGAAATGGATGTGCTGGAAAGCACCCGATAAGTGTATTAATCTCAAATCATAATTATCATTTATTTTTGTAATCATGCATGATGGTGGGATTAGTAAAGGAAATCAAGGTTCCATCATTACATAATACTCATCTAACTATATATAAGAAAGTGATCTTCATGTAGAATCACATTAGATGTTAATTTGGAGAACTGTGAATATTTTTTCAATATTGTTCCTTCTATGGATAAATTATATTCATAATTGGTGGGGATTACCCCCAGTCACATGAGAACTTTCTATGTTATCATAGTGAAAAACATATTACTTCCCGAAGAATTTGTAGTTTCCTACACATGGACTGAAAAGAATATAGCAGATGATATTTTGACTACCAAAGGTTACCGAGAAGAGTATCTAATTATAAATTGAGGATTTAGGTATTTACCATTAAATTGTATGAAAATTGAATTTGTGGATTCCTTTGGGATTTAGTATTTTATAAATCATCGGTTTTCCCTTACTGATAATAATTCATAACAAAAATCATTAAATATTTATTCAGTCTATTCATAAATGGTTCTTACCACATTACATAAAATTTCATTATTTAATGTTCCGAATAAAACAACCATAAATTGTATTATATATGAACATTATCACCAAACCATAACCTTACTGAAATTTTTCTTGTAATATTATAATTTAAATAATATGGGTTAAAGTCAATTTCACATTTCCAAAAAGCATCTGGAATCTTTTTCCCTTACTAAACAAAAATTAATTGTATGATGCATGATTTTTATTACATGACCTAAAAATACATGATATTTTAACCACATATTATTGTTTTAAGATAAACATCCCCCATGATCATTACATATGATTCGAATTTATGAAATTATTATTAACTAACATTTAATGTATACTCTACCTTGTCTCCCTTATATTCAACATTTTGTTCATTAATGTATGTTTTCCTGGATATGGTTTCTATATTCACACTATCCATGTTTTGGTCCCTATATATCCATGTCAGGTTCCTTTCACTAGTCTCACACTATGATGAAACAATGATTTCCTAGAAATATGGGTGGAATTTTTATTATTCTCATTGGATATGTAGGTATTATTATAATTCCTATAGTACACCCATCCATAGGTTTATTTTATCATCCATCCATTATTCCATTAAATTGTTTGGATTCTGTACATTTATATCATGATTAATTTATCACTACAAAACTATAGTGTTCTCCCATTTAAATGACTCATTTTTTCTTAATTGGTGTTTCTAAAGGATGAATATGTATATTTGGATATTCTATCTTATAAAAACTAAAAATTACTTTCATACAATCTATTATGAACTAATATAAGTCACAATGGGACTGTGTTCCCAAGACTCCCAGTGACATACTTATGGTGGGGTTTCAGCCACCTTTGGTTGGAAACAAGTGGAAAATAATTAAATATAAATTATTAAGAAATATTTTATAAAATTGATATGATTTTATAAGTATTTAAATCCCTTTTGAAATATTTTAATGACCAATTCATACATTGGATATCAATGTGAAATCAAATAAATGGTTTAAAAAATGAAATCAGAATAGAGAATAGAAGTAGAATATAATACTTAAAATAAATAACTTCAGAACAAAAATATAGTGTACTAAAACAAGGAATATGAAATAGGAGTTATATTATAGATGATACATCCAAGATAGAAAAGTGAAAATAACCATATACAAACTAATATCCATGTAACCCTGAGGCCCCTTTAATTTTGAAACCACCATTTCCCCACAATGAAAAAATATAAAAAATCATAAACCTTAAATATTAATTTCATGATCAGGAATCCATGTAAGTAGGATTATAAATCCACACTCCAGGTCTAAAATATAAATAAAATATCTATTTGATGACAACTTGAAATACAATTTGAAATCATGTTTTCCAATATTAATGATAACCCATTATTGAGATATCATCTACCTATAATCATTTTTTTAAAAGAAGGAAGATATAAATTTTAAGTCATAAAAATACATTGTAAAAATAAGTAATTATAAAACATTTGGTTGATAACACATTTCATTTTAAAAAAGGTAAAACATTTTTCATTAAAAAGGGAATACATCAAAGGTTAATAATTATAATAAAAAATTATAATGATATTAATAATCACCACCATTATCATCATCATCATCACCATAAAAAAATCAACCATAATTAAATACAGGAACACCTCATAGATATGTGGGAAAATATTGAAAAAAATAAAACATGATCTATCATGTCAAAATGATTGGAGAAATATATCCTCGCTAATGACCAAGAATACCATATCATTATAACATGTGACGAAACATTCACTAAAAATATGTATCAATAATAAAGTCCAATAACTAGAGATTGATCCCAAATGAGTGAATCAAGTGTATCTATATATCATTCCATTTATACTCAGTCTCTGAAGGCATACAAAATAACAAATAGAAAATCAATGTTGCTGGTAATGGTAAAAAAAATATTCATATATATTTGGGTATATATGTATATATAATCATAAACAATGGAACCATAAGTTATATAGACACATAGAAAACTCATGTTTCTTAAAGACACCCAAATTATTATTAAAAAATATATCCTATAATTAGGACTCAATACCATAAACCAATAGGGTGTTTCCTCAAGGATAATGGTTTTTTGAAAACAATCTTGGAAGATGTTAACCAAGCCTTAAAATTATTATTTTAAAAATATTTTTTAAAAACCAAGATATCAACCAATTATAAAACAATGATAAATCTTTAAAATAATTATAATGGTATTATATAACCCATTAAAATAACATTGAACATCACTATGATTAAAATAAATCTATATAAAATCATTTAGAGTACAATAAAATATATTGATACCTTAAATTATTTCAAAAGGGCCATTCAAAAATTTAACAGACACTAGGTGTTCAGGGTGGTGGAAATAAAAATAAAACTATGACTTTTGGTTGAATAATGTATTTAATTTAATTAAAAGTATTATAAATCCTAATTTTCTTCTTAAATTTTCTATATAGACATGTTATTATATGACTACATATAAAATTTATTCAAATAGAATCAAATAAATGGATATAAAATTACTGATATGAACATGGGGAAAATATACCATAAATTGTTAGTAATAATCCACCATCAATAAATCCTTTGATAAAATGTATCAATATGAGCGTCAAAAGCCATAGAAACATAAAACCACATAATTTAGAATCTCCTTCCACTTATGGTTCAACAACTATGTTCTTGTGAGGGAAGGATGTAAATAAATATTATAAATAAGTAGATGAATAATAGAAATGGTGTAGGATGAGATTTACAATGAAGAACCAGTCTCAAATCATGAAGAAACCACTATGAATCATCACGTAAGGGAAGAAAATTTATTGATAGTGGGATTGTGGTATATATACATTGAATGGGGGTATTATGGATTAAATTTAAAGTGGTTAACAATAAGAATTTCATGATTCCTAAATGTGGGAAATGCTTTAAAATTTGGATAGATTATTTACCAAGCCATGCACCAATCATGTTCCCCTCAAAGGGAATATCAATAACCAATCCTTTTTGGATGCACATTTTTAAAATCTAATTTAAAACTATTAAAAATAGTTCTAATGTGGATGTCAATACAATAAAAAAATCACCAAATAATTGATACGTACCATGCATAAGTTTTTCACTAGTACCCATGCACATGAATAGACTGTATGATTTATCCTTTGTTTTTCAAAACATGGAACCAAAAATAAACTACTCTTGTATAGTAATGATTAATTAAAATGTTAAACTATAAGGGATCATTTGTAATTTTTATGTCACAGTATCCAATAAACCAAGTGAATGGAAAATAAAATATGTGGAAAAATAATGAAACACTCCAAATTGACACAAAAAACTATCAAAACTCATGGAAATGGTAAAAAACAGTAAATAAGAAATATAAAAATTCAATAAATATGGGGTGTCATAATTATCCCCACAATAATTCTTTTATCGCCTAAAATGATTTAGTTGACTCATTTTTTCATTGGAAAGGATGAAATTTATCCTTCCAAAAAATAATGGAATCTACTAACTAAGGAGTACCAAGAACACCACCAAAAAAATACAATAATTATAATAAAACAGATATAAATTCATCTCCCATACTCTAACAATTACAATAATAACCTCCAAATACCTTATTAACATTCAAATTCTTCACATCAATACTGATGTCTACAAATCCCTCTAAACATGGCCACTTATAGGGTCATGATCATATCAGATATATTGGACTTCCAACCATATTATAATTCCATAAAAAATAAATTTCCATAATGTGCACTAAAAAATACATAGATGACTGACATGAAAAATAAAAAGATCTCCATAGAGTGAACAAAACTCAAATTAAACTATCAACGATTAAGAATTACTAGAGGAAAACAATGTCTCCACAAAAAGGTTTATGAGTTTTCCAAAAAAGATCCCAATAAATACCATATGGATTTTTAATGTAATATAGAGAAAAAGTAATACATCTAACATCAATATAATACAAATTTGATTCATCATGTTGGACATGAGAATCCTTTAATGGGGTAAATCTAGATCCACTTGTTTTACACAAAATCCAATGAAAAAATTGTATACTGATGACCCAAATGGTTGAAACCATGAATGGTATCCAGATCATGCTAACATTAGATTCTATTATAAAATGAATTTATTCCAAAATGGATCATTTTTTACAACACCAGAAATAAGTTGTTGTGAAAACTGAAGTCCTCTTGATACCATCACCTACCCACTAAAACTCTAACCACTTCCCTTTCACTACAAAAGGAATCCATTTACCAGATCTTGAAATAATATAAGGGTCATTAACCCCAATACCTATTTACATATCCCCTAAATTTTAACAACATATCTCACCAATTCTAAATTACAGTCTAACCAAAAATAAAAAACACATGACTGATGACATAGATGAAATCACCTTTTAAAATACAATGAATTTAAATAATTTTTACTTATGTACTCTATATAATATGGGTGGAAATCAAAAAAATTAATCAACACAACATAACAAAGATTGATCACCCCAATAGATATAATATAACTGCATCTATTTATCCACATTCATCTAATCATAGAAATATTCTTGAATTATGAGTAATCTGAACCTCTCTTAATAACAATAAGCACATGTATTATTCCAAAAGAAAGATTTCCATACTTCCAACTCAAAATCGAAAGCATAAATTTGAAAAACTGATATTTAGAGACATAGAAACATAAAGAAGGCCAAATATCAATTGAATATTCCACTACCACTTTCCAATCCTAAAAACGATCTGACTGACCATAGAAGAGTTTAGAGTTCATCTTTAGGAACTCAAGATGGATGTTTCTTGTTTGATCAAGTTATGGTTTTACTAGTAGAGGATCACTCATAAATTCCCATTATAAGTATACTGAAATATTATGGGGGAGTTGTCTCCAAAAAATATAAAAAATAAAAATAAAAAAAAGCTTAATTCTTCAAAAAATACATAGTTGAAAAAAATCAATGAAAAAATTATAACAATTTCACAAAACCTGCATGTAATACATTGAAAATATTTCCACACCACCAACCATTATTTCTCAATATCCCACACATAAAAATTCATTTTATTTTATTCCAAATGGGCATTGATTTTCATTTAAAAATGAATATTTGAGTATTCAAAACCACATTTCCAGTGAAATATCTACTAATATAACATTGAAAAACCTATAGATCATATATGAAAATATAATAACATCACAAAATATTATTTTAGAGAAACCCATTTTATAAAAATAATTTAATTAAAAATAAAAACTCAAAGTTTTTATGATTTACACCGAAAATCTACATAAACATCATAAGAATATCATGATCACAAATAGATCAAAAGGAATAGAAATATTATAAAAAATTGAATGGGGAATTGGTAAATTTTTGAAGCTAAAATTAGTATATTTTATGGCCATGTAATTACTACACATATCTCAAATAAGAGTCACTACAAAAAATCTTGATATGATTCAAAAGGGTTTCCAGTCCCTATAAGCTCTATAAATACTATTAGATCAAATCTATTTACCCCATAGAAAAAAAAAATTTAATAAACTCTTAAAATTTTATAAAAAAAATACATCGTTAAAAAAATTGAAACACATTTGAAATAAATGAGAACACCACAAAACCCATGATAATAAAATTGAATTCCAATTAAATTTTAGTGTTTTATACAAAACATGTTGAGAATACACTTCTTTGTATCAACACAAAATGTTCGGATTACCATATTTAGAATCTAAAATTACTTCCTAGATAGTAATTGGAACTCTTTAATCTAGATCCACATAATAACCTTATGATTGATTACATTTTTCAATGAACTGTCCTAGTGGACCCCTGAATTAGTATCTCAAGCCATCAAATGAAATAAGCATAATATATTCTAAAACACCTCTATATATAAAATATTTCTATATAATCATATATATATATTTGTTGGAACTATTTTTACTTGTATACATGATTTAATAAGTATTTTAATTCTTCTTAAAAATATGGCATGACTCGTTTATTTATTTGGTTCCAATGATGATTCAATCAAACAGATTTACAAATAAATAGAAACAATATATTATGTATGTATAGAATATAACTATTAAAATAATACAAATCACCATTAAAGTATTAGAAACCATAAAATAGAATAATAATCATTAGAGTTGATATGTATGATACATCGAATTTAAAAAATAAAACTACAATACACAAACTAGTCTATGTGTGATCCTTAGGTCCCTATTTATCAATAGATATTCCATTACTTCATGGTGGTTAATGTAAAAAAAGATCATTAGCATTAAATATTAATAGGCATGACCATGATTACCAATAGTTATACCAATAAATGAACACCATATAGACAATCTCTAAATAAAATATCAATTTCATGTTATTTTGAAACATATTTAGAAATTATTTTCTTCCTTCTTCACCCAAAAACCAATCACAGGTTATCGATATGTCAAAATCATTTATTATATAATATGAAGTCGTTGAATTTCAATTAAAATTATACTTTTGGACAATAAATAATGATAGAAATATTCTTATAGAATAAATTCGTTTTCAAATAAGTCAAACAAATATTTTTATTTTAAAATATTATACAACAAACATGAATAATCATAATAAACCAAAATAGTAATATTAATTTTAATATCCATGAAAACATAAGGAATAATGTCATGGAGGAAAATATATAATAATACAAAATAATGATACATCATATCAGTGCACATGTTGCAATATAAGGTTTTATCTTTTTTTCATACCCTACAATTATAATAGCAAGGTATATCTATATTATGTTGAAACTGGTAGAGCATGATCTAATACATTTTCTTCTTACATATCTAGAAATACATCTAGTTCTAATCAGTTTACCATGGAATTCTAAATGGTGGTGGGAAACTTAAATCAGTAGGTAATGATAAAAATTAAAACACATAGACACACAAATTCATTTATCAAAAAGTGATGAATAAGTAATTACAAACACTACAGAAACAATCATTACCTAAGACCATCCTTTAAATGAAAAATAAATATATAAACTAAAATATGTACTTAATACTATAAACCATATGGTGTATCCATAAAGGATCCATTATATCTAGAAAACAAACTGGGAAGGCAACAACCAAGTCTCATACACATTCATTTAATATTATTTATATAAACCCATATTTCATCCAACATAAAAAAATTATAATATATCCAAAAAATTATAATTCTTTTAAACAACCATTTAAAATAATTTAACACAATGATATGATTTAAGTATTTATTCAAAAAAAAATTAGAGATGAAAAAATTCCATTGATATAAAAAATATTTTATTAGGGATATTCCGGAATTTTATCAAACACATGGTGTGCATGACTGTTGAAAAAAGTAAAATTATTTTTGTGAAAAAAAAATCTTTTACATTTAATGAAAACCATGTTAAAATATAGTTTTCATATAAAATGTTATATAAATAATTTTAGTAAAATGATAACATACCAAAACCATATTTTAATAGAATGATATTAATGGTTATAGAATTAAATATATGAACATGGTATAATCCTACCTGATAATTACTAAAGTAAGTTTCCATTAACAAATACTTATTTAATAGTATTCAAGACAAGCTTTAAAATCCAAAAATTCAAAAAACCAAAACTCATTGAGACACTCCTTTCACATTGGGTTTGACCACTATAGCATCACGAGTGATGAAAGATGAAAAAATTTGATAAGGTAGAAAAGAAAATTGTAAAAATAAGAAGATGTGATTTAACCTGATTAAATGTTCTCAAATCACGAATAAAGAACTTGTAATCTCTATATAATTGAGGGAAATAAATGTAGATAGGGGCCAAGGGATTTATACATCCAATTGGGGATAAGAGGATGGATTAGGCGTCCGATTTTAAGGGGGATAAGATAGTAATTTGATGATTTATAAATAATGGACATGTCACATGGTTTAGACACACTCTTTACTAATTTTGTCCCAATCATGAGCCCATTAAAATACATATTGATAATCTATATGGTTTGGTAAGTTGGATTTAAAAACCACAGGATAAACATGAAAAATTGATATGTTGAAGAATACCGACCCATTTTATAATCACCAAAAGGTTTAAACTAACCATATATAGGTCTTACACCAAAAACCCTATGCACTATGGGATCAATTTGTTTCCCATAGGTTTCACATTTTTTTTCTTACCATGTTCTAAAATAGTGAAGAAACAATGTATAAAAATAATATATAATTAACCCTATGTAATGGAAAATATAACGATACTACTAAACAATGAAAAATAACCATGGTACTGATTCGAACACTATCCAAAATTCATATTTACACCAAAAACTCAGAAAAATGATTGAAAAAGTAAATTACATGATATTAGTCAAACAACATGGAAGGAAAATATTGGGGTGAAAACCCCACTCTACACCAAACCAAAATTATACTTTTTTTGTAATTACACTGAAACATGAATCACTCCTCATTAGTGTTAGGTAAATTTCATACTAGTGAATGTGAACATAATTACTATTAAGATTAATCAATTTTCTGTTATTATTAATTTCATGAAATATATTATTGAGCTTTATGAACTTATCATCTATGTGTGATACCGTGTTCATAAAAACAAGGTTGGTTGCCCTGAAATATGGATTGTTATTCATGTTGGGTTGGATTTTTTTATATTCTGAATGTAAAATGATTTTTTTATAACTAGATGGCCTTAAATTAATAGTAACACATTGGTCAAATGTTAAATACCTTATATTACATGGAATCCTTGTTTTTTCAAACGTTTATATATTTTAGTTGAATTTTATTCATAATTCGTGTTGGTAAAATCATTTTAATGCCAAAAAGGACTATAATTTGTTTGAACTAAAATTTTCATTAAAAGATATAATCCATTTTATATGAGCAAAAAGTACATGATATTCTAGTCTGATCTATATTAATATAATGTAGGATACATCTTATTTTTTAGGACATATAATATTAAATTATATAAATTATTTTTTACATGTTGTATGAACATAAACTGAAAACATATTAATTTCATGAAAAATAATATAACTATTCACATAACTGTTGTTACTTATTCAAATTTTGTTAGTTACATAAGTGACAAGTGAACTATCACATCTTGTTAATTTATCACATCCAAAAACATTTCTCTATGTAAAATTTGAATAAACTATATAAAAATTTGGTATGATCATTATGATCCTAAATAACTATTTTCATTTTATTCAAACAATTATGAACTAATACATAATGAATTTTTCAATATTAATATACAAGGTCATAATCTACAATGATAGAGATAAAAAACACAGGAGTCAAAAAATTTGTAAAATTAAATATTAGAAAATATTTATTATTTACTTTGTTATATTAATATCTCTTGGGATTTGAGAAAATTATATTAAAAATAAATGAGGAACCAAACATATCGGGGCTGATATTTATACCCAATAAAGAACAATTGATGCTTTATCGGCCTATATATCTTATTAATGTTTATTAGTATATGAGGATGATAAATTTTTACCCTTTGATTATCCCTCATGTAAATAGAGTTATTCTTAAAATATTTTTGGGATTATTTCATTTGTGATAGGTGAATTATCAAATCCCAGAAAATTATCCATGTAACAAGTATATAATCTATTTGAATTTTTGGTCAAATTTTTATAATATTAAAATTCAAGAATCTATTTTGGTATATATATTTTTTAAATTTGACCATGATTCACCCAATTTAGTTTAATATATATGGACATAAACTACATGTTTTTACTCTAAATACTAAAAATGAATAATATTGACTACCCTTGTTTTTTTATTGTCATTAATGTCAGGTAGATATTAATAACATTACGAAACATAAACCATTTTGGTCTAGAAATTATGGACTAAAAATAAGAGATAAAAATTGTCAAAAATCAATGTATGTAAAGTAAGATGATCCAACTTTCAATGATTCGTGACCTTAAACTGTTGGAAAAATTTCCAACCATTATAAACCTATTTTTTATTTCATCGGTGTTTGGTTAACTATTCATGGCTTATTGGATTTGGTTATGCTAGTAATGCGACATAATTTTGGTCAATGAATATTGGCCTTAAACTTGGATTCATATTTAGATTAATCTATATAAATATAAGCATCAATAATCATTAGTCTAAACACAATAAACAAAAACCTCACACATGTAAATATGATTAAGTTTGTACCAATGTACACTTTAAGCATATCATTTTAGTCTATAACCCTTTCCATTAGAGTTCAGCCAACATAAATATAGTCTTTATGATCATAAAATCATGACACCAACTTTTGGTCCAAACAACATGACTGTAAAATTAAAAAACATCATTATATTCCAAGTTGTAAGATGTTAATATGTAAAAAAGTTGATAGAAAATAGTTTTTAGATGAAAACCTGCAATGATATGCCAATAATGAAGAATCGTGTTAGTCTGTTAATCCTAGAAAAAGTTAAATTATTGATAAAAAATTATATTTAATATTAGAGTTTCCATAACATATATTAGTAACCTATGTTAATAAAATAACAATTTTGACATTAGTTATTTAAATAAATGATCTGAAAAACCCATCGATAGGGTATTTTCACATCATATATCTTCACAAAAGATGTATAAACCATTAGGGTTTAAGTTTTTCATGTAATTTGTTATAATAATGGATGTTAAATTCTATTAAAAAATTAAAAACATATGACATTCCACACGAAAATATCAAATTGCTAATCCTAAAAAACAATCCCAAATTAAATTGACACAGAAATGGGCTGCCTCGACCTCATTCTTATAAATTATTATTTTTTCATTTTTTATATTTGAGGGAGTTTCACTTATGATGTCTTAAATCCATTTTTCTTTTTCACAGTTTCATGTCTCAATTGTTTTTATTGCTTTATTTTATGAACAATGATCCCTTTGTCTTGTTTTTTTAACCATACTTCCATGTAATTCCATTAAATATTAGTTTTTTAAATATATTTTAACTATATTCATTACTATTATACTCTATATATCAAAATTATTTATTATAAAATTTTAATATTTTATTATATATTTATAGTTAAAATTTAATTCATTTATCATTTCCTTCAACACTCTAAAATAATTCTATGTAACTGAAGTCTTGATTATTACTATAATATATATATTTTTCATAGATATAATATCACTACATTACATTTTTAGTTTTTAAAATTTTATTTGTTTTGTCATATTTTAAAATTATTTTGATTTAGAAATTGTCTTTATTTATTTACTATTTTCATAAAATTTATATCCATTTATTATATTTTGTTCACTTATTTCTTGAATTATTAATTTTTCTTTAAAAATGTTTTTTGAATTATTTTTCAAGATTAAATGAATTTTTACATATCTATTAGTAAATTATTAGATATTTTTTAAAATTTATTTATTATTTTATTATATAAATGTTTATTTTTTATTTTTTATAGTTTTATTAAATGTCTACGAAAAAATAGTTAACCAGTTTATTTTCTGGATTATAAGATATATATTTATATAATTTTAATCTATATGTTTTAAATATATTTTTCCTTATATATTTAAAAATGTTTAATTATATTTTTATTATATTGTCGTTTTTTAAAATCAATTGATACAAATTTGATGAATACATAGAGAACTAGTTTTGAATTCCAGGAAATGAGTTGAATATTTTTTGGAATTTTATTAATAAAATAGTGAGAATAGAGAAATGTTTTTATATCCATGCATGAACTATTAGAATATGATAAAACTAGGGTTAGAATAAATAAACAACCATCTTATTTTATATGTTTTTAGTAATTTTTATTTATTCCATGTCCCACATGGTGAAATAAAAAAATATTCAAGAACTAATGTTAATGGATATTTTATGATTAAAGACACTATCATCTTGGAGAACTAATTCATTCAACGAATTTAAACTACTTAATGAATAACATGTTTTTATTGATTTTATGGATATTATTAGAAACCATAGTTCACATATTACACTAAATTTACAATATTATATGGATTAGTGTGATGGATAAACATGAAAGATAAATGTATAGATTGGAAAAAGTATAACTAAACTGCTTGAACATTCGAAAGAGTTACTTATTAAATGAAATAGTCTTTTAGATTATAATTAATATGCACAAAAAATAATGTAAAACGTTATTGAGTTATAAGAAAATAAATGATTTACCAATTAAAAATATATTTTATATTATGGAATATCAAAATTTATCATAATTTCTTAAATGTGGGACATCATGATATAAAATGGATGTTAAATTCAACCATGAATCACATTTAAGAACAATTACCAATCATACTAATAAATAAATCTTGTATTATCCCAAAATTCATTTTTTATGTTTATATTTTGAATGTATAATATTGTGAAAGGGACAAGATAGAATATCGATGATCAAATCTATAATAGAAACATCCTTAATGTAACTGATTCTACACAATGAAAGATACATGATAAAAAATTCATGATTTTTAACTGAAGATAGAAATATCATAATGAGAGTATACATAGATTATGTGAATCCATATCATATCCTCCTTATTTATCATTTTTCATGGTATTTTTATTTTAGTAGTGTAAAAACATCACCCATTAATATTTATGAAGAAAAAATAAATTATGATGAGTTTAAAGATTTATTTCCCAAAGTTTCTTAGAAAAGATATAGATGCAAATTGATATCCATTGATTGATGTTATAATGTTTTTTGAAAGAAGGTATACTATTTTTTTATTCATACATGAAAGAGTATTTAATGTTTTATTATATATTAATTTTCACTCTAAAATATTTTCATGTATATTACAACTTTTCATGGAAGAATGTTATGGGTTATGAAGCATGAATTATTTGTAAATAATGAAATTCATATAAATAGTATTAAAATTGTAGAAAAAAAATATATATGGGAAATCAATTACTTTCTTGAATTTATTAGACATATAAAATATTAAAACAATGAATTTAACATTTTCAAAGGGTTTGATTTTTTTATACAACCATTTTTATATTGTCAGTTTTATGACATGGTGAAAACATAAATGTCATATTTTTAAGGAAATGGTGTTCTGGTCATCAAATAAATACATGAAAGAAATGGTCTATATTATTCATGAAATCATATATGATAATTTATTTTGGAAAAATATAACATTGGAAATATTTTTTATGTTAAAATCATAAGTGATATTTTTATTGGAAATATATTAAACAAAAAAGGAATGGCGTAAGATGGATTTTATGAAATATAAATATTAATATCAATGTGAATATGTTTAGAGTTACCAAAAATATTTAAATTAAATTATAAATTTATTTCCACTACCTTATCAAACAGTAACAAAATCTATGAAGATAATTTTTAAAAAAATAAATTCATTGTATCGAATTACCTAGTGGGTTTACATGTAATGTGAAATTATTTTAGCATTCCCGTATATAATGTAAATAAGGTTTAAATTCTCATGAATATCATGTTATGATGAAAAAAATTTATCGATAGCATTGTATGACATATTATATGTACCCATAAAAAGTTATATCATTTTGTTATTTTAATTTTTAAATTAAATTTATAGTAAATTCATCAATATATATTGTTTAGTTATGTTAGAGACTGAATATATAGTAATATATTTCAATTATAAATTTTTATTTCACAATTATGTTATGACATAAGGGTTCATCTATTGATACATTTCTTGTCAAATATAGGAGTATATGGGTTTTCATTTTTACATTGAATATATCCTTTAAAAATATATATGAATATTTTTAGGGGGTATGTGAAAAATCATAACCAATTAAGTTCTTCCTTTCATCAAAAATATATATCAGAAGTGGTTGTTGAGTTATGTACTAATTGTATTTATGATATAGAGCAACATAGTTTTCAAATATCTTGACATTTTATTGTTCTTAGAGAAGGATAATGAAATATTTTCTTAATTGTAAATTTATTCCCATGTAATGATGTGTTTTAGGAATATTTATCTGTTTAAAACATAGGCGAGGTTCAACTATATATTTCATCACATTTTTCTTGATTGAATTTGTGATTTCTAGATAAAAAATTAGATGTGATTCATGAATGAATAAAAAAATACATTTATTTAATTGAAAAAAGAAGAAGCCAAAATTGATTTATCTATATTAGAATTATTGAAATAGTTAGCAGGGGACTAGTTTTAATTTGATCACATGGTCTAGTTTTGAAATTATATTCTCCACATTTTACCAAAAGAATTATTGACGAAAATAGAACCATTTAAAATAGTACAATAATTGTCATCATTGATGCCATAATTTTCTAGTTCATATGATAATAAACTAAATTTTTAAACAACAATATATTTTGGAGTTATTAATGATATATAGTAAATTGACTACACTTAATTCTGAGTTTCATTATTTATGTCTAATCAGGTTTACAATAAGAGTGGTGTAAATCATGTTGATAGAAGATTTTAAATAGCTGATTTGAAAATATTTATTATCAAAGTGGAACATTATATCATGAATATTCTAAAAAAATATTTGATGTTATTAACCTATCAAAATATTAGTGGTTAATTATTTTGAATGATTAAAATGTTCAATTGGGTGATTAGAATTTCAATAATGATTAGGATGTGAAATCCTAGACCCAGTTAACTCTTATTTAACTGAACATGGTTGGCCACCTAGTCGTAAGTGAACCAACCTGTATGCAAGATACTATTTACTATGAGTGAGGGACATTCATGGAATGTTAGGGAGACAATACCATCAATATCAGAATGTAGCACATCAGTATGTCCATATCAATTAATAATGAAAGCATACAAGATAACCAAATAGTGGAATAAAAATATTCTATCATTTAAATAACCATGTATATCACCAACATCAATTACATATAAAAGTGTTGATAATGGAATTCTCTACATAATGAAAAAATATTGAGTTGGAGTAATCATGAAAAAAACCCATTTTATACTAAAATGAACAAAAGGACTGAGACTATATCTACTTTAATATCACGTATAGGCTCAGTCCTCTACTCCCCATACACAATTTTATCACAGTAATCAAGATTACATTTAAGGTTTATTTTTTATATAACTAAATGAATCCATATAATCTATGTACCAAACAGCGGCCTGGACAGGGTGTGAGATATTCTCAGTTGGCCACAATAAATGGTGTCTAAATCCATATGGTTTGTGAGTATATACTTAGTTGTGAGTAGGTTATAATAATATTTATAAATTGAAATACCATATATAAACACCCCACATAGGTTTAGGATCTCATGGAATTCTAATCCACTACAACCTACTTTAGCATATGCTGAAATATCTCTAAGTAAATAATTGTTCATAAATCACTTTACTATAAATTATCAGGACCCGAGCTATTGCTAAATCATCCCCCATGAATGAAAAATAATTAGTGTATTCACGATAAGGCCATTCTACAATTTAAGACTATCAACAACTTCGATCTTTTTATTTGGATTGACAGTAACATCATATAATCATTTTATTACTTAATTTGAAGTTATCATAATCCCGCAATTAATGTTATTAATTTGTAACCAATTTATCACTTCCATCATAACATGACCATCAAATTATCATCCTATATTATAAATTTCTCATTGGAACCTTGGTATCTCTATAGGTTTTATAAATATAATCCATCCTTTCATTTAATAATTGGATGCCCACAGTGGGATCCCATGTGTCACTGATGGAATATATAATGATCTTATATTTAATTACATCCTTAATAGTCGACACAAGGGATCCAAGTATCACATAGGTGATTATTAATCCATATTCCATGGAATTCATATGATAACCCATGTGACATCAATGACAAATGATAATTTCCTTTGAAATTAATTTTATTAAACAATACATGTGATTTGATTAATAGAATTCTATGTTAGAGCCCATGAATCACTCTTGGTGGAGTAATTAGAATTGGAATGGGACCACTGTCTAAAAATGCCATTTAGGTTCACATTTAATTTAAATTTTTAAACCATTTATATGATCAATTAACTTAACACAAAAGGTGTGATAAATTATAGCCTTGTCTTATGAGGCATAGCCTCTCATGAATCCTATCATTCATATTAATTGGGAATTTTGATTTTGATGATCATATGAATCCCATCAAAAAATGACGATATAAAGGGGTGTATGAACGTGAAATTCTAATCCTATATTCATTTAATTCAATTTACATATCAATAATTTCATTTTAAAAACAAAAAAAGAAATGGTTACAAGAACAAAACACATGAATGGAATCAAAATTATAGGTCACCAGTGATGGGTTTATTTAATTTGATAACACCCTAGGGGGATGGTTCAATTGGATATCCATATCCTACATTAAAATATAAATATTTCATCAGAATTATATAAGTCATTACTAATCATTTATTTGATGGAAAATTATATTCAATAGGATCCACTAGAAAAAAATGGTGTGAAAAAAATGGATTAATACATAAACACCACGACAATATGAAAAAACATGAGACCACCAAACTTAAAATAGTAGTCGACTCCATATTAGTTGTTGGCATGTAATTTGTTATAAAAGGGAATAAATTGAGTAAATAGAAAAATTTACAAAAATATTTCATGTTAGCTCACCTAAAAATAATTTTATCAAAATAGAGATAAAAACGGTGAAAGTCGAATGGAGAGCTTATTAGTTGATATCAAATATCAAATATGGTGGTCCTATCAGTTTTGGGATAGTAGATAATCCTCAATTTATAAGAGGTTTTGATCCGAGATCTCCAAAAGGAGAGTTCTAATATTAGTGGAATAGAAAATAAAAGTCAGGAGGTATTCAAATGAAATTAGTAGACAACTATCCTTTTTCCGACACTGATGATTTCCTTATTTGGGAAAATGCTTTTAATGGAGTCCTTGATTCTAAAAGTTTGTAAAAAAAATTTAGTAATTCTATTTCTAACATTGTTTGGTTGAAATCTTTTAACAAACCTTGAATCAAACCCTCACGCCTTACTCTCATTTGGCGTGTTTCTCATAATAGGGTCTCCACCGATGTGTGCCTTCAATCCTTTGTGATTTATCTTTCCTCTAGATGTAATATGTGCAACTAACACTTTGAGGATGCTAATCAATTTTTATTGTCTTGATCTACAGCTACTGATCATTGGAATTATATTTCTGAGATTTTTGGTTGCAGATGGTCACTTATTGCTACTATAGGACCTCAACTTCAACACTTTGTGATTTGGAATTTTTCTAAAAAAATCAAGAATCTTTTTCTGACTGTGGTGGAAGAGCTCCTACATGTGATCTGGTATGATAGAAATAATTTCATTCATAATAATTTTTCATTCATTATCAATTCAGGTAAAACGTGTATTCACATTACCATCAAGGATGCTGCCTCACTTCAGAAAGACCATTGTGACAAATCTGTTGGTGATTTTGAGATCCTCTGCCATCATTGAATTGTAGGATCTTATAGGCAACCTCAACGTACCTTTGAAGTCTTTTGGAAAGCTTTTCTTCGAGGATGGATCAATGTGAATGTCGAAGATGCCTCTAGAGGAAACCCGAGTCCGGTAGATTGTGGTTCCATCTTCAGAGACTTCCTTAGAAGATACCATTGCTGCTTCTTCGGTGGATTTGGTACGACCTCGACCTTGGAAGCCGAAATGTTGGGAATCATTCATGCAGTGGACTTTTCCAACAAAAAGGGTTGGAACAAGCTGTGGATTGAATGAGATTCAGCCAATGTTGTCCAAGCTATTTGGAAGGCGGTGGTGCACCTTGCATGGCCACATACCTCTCGATGGATGAAATGTCTTGCTTCACTCATGGATCTCTACTACATTGCCACAAATGTGTATCGCAAAGTGAACATGGTTGATGATAGTCTTTCCAATAAGGGGGTCAATCAGTTTATTAACTTTTTGGATGATTTTCCTGACGATTCCCTCCCTTTTTTCATTAAGGATTGTAATAAGATTCCGACTTTCAGACTTTTGTAATTCCCTTTATTTTTCTGATAAATAAATTGTTCCTTTGTCTTTGACTGAGGCACCACCTCTTAAATAAAGTTATTTGGTACTCACATGGTTGTGTGGCTTAGGATTTATAGAGTCAACAACCCATGCATCACTGGGTAGTGAATTAGACCGATAACATGGATTAGAAATACCTTGTATACTGGGATCAATGTTTTTCATTAACCATGCTGTCGACCTGGTTCTTTCAAAAGTCTGGGATCAAGGAACAAAACAAGTCCCAAACACCCATGAAAGCCCCGTAACCTCATTTGGAATTTATATTAGGGTAAATCTAAAGAGGTTTAAACTATATAAGTTTGTTCTATATATGATGGAATATATAAGTTCATACTTCCCCCTTGTAATGATACTCATTCTGAGATGACCTACTTTGGGAGGTGATATATCATCTTATAATAATAGTGGACACTAGGCATGTACATTGACCTACCACTCCCTTTTCTATTACATTAAATAATTGTGTTTTTATAACACTCATATGATGGGAAATTTATGGCCTTGTAAAACCATCATTCTCTAATAAAAAATATATAGGGTGATCCCCGAAGGATGTATCACTATAGAATTCTATATTTTTAGGATGAATAAATGCGATGTATCTGAGTGATATTTTTGTAGCTAATATACATAGAATATGTCATTCATGTACCGATACCATTGAGTGTGTTTCAATTGATATTTTATCATCATAACTCCCTCTATAATATTGATTGGCCTGACATAATAAGTTGATATGTTCCCTTGATTTTGAATATTTTTATTCCCCATCCTAGGTGAAACGCCCAAAAAACCTGATTCTCTATATCAAAATCTAGTGGTCGACAATGATGATGAATGTATGAATAATACCTAAATGAATATGTATACAACCTCCTTCTATTATTATGAACATTCTCCAAAGTATCATGAAATAAATGAGGATCTTGTCCCACTTTCTCTCCTTCCTTTAGCTAACGTAGGTATGAACAACCAGAAAAACCATATAGGTACATGTAATAATTAAATTATATGGTATCCTTTATGATATTTTTTGTAAGAGAAAGAGGAGAGAGCTCTGTGTCTCTCATAATAGCCCATATAATCAAGTATTTAATCTCAAAATATTTTCTCATAAACTTGTTTCATAGGATCAGACTGACCATGTAACATCCCAGGAAAATAAAGAATATGAAATTTTCATATTTAGTAATATTTTTGAATTAAATATAAATTTTACTTTGAAAGGGTTGCTATGTTCAATAGCGTACCTGATACGCAACAACGGGTTCCTTTGAAATCTTACATTGCACACTAATAATATAATACTATTATTTTATATGGTAGTTAAATCCTAGACATTTTATTGGTGGGAATGAACAAACCTAACTAAAATATGATTATTCATTTTTTTCAAATGTATTTACATTTATACCATAAATGTTAGAGGCTTAAAAAGTGAATAAATCTGATTTTAAGCCCAATTTACATTAAAAGGTCGATTTACCACATTTTAAATGAGAACCCTCTTTAAATATAGTTTTGGTCACTTTAATACATTCTAATTGACCATATAAAATCCTTCTTTAGAATGGGGACATCAAAATTTAGTTTGTGTAATTTTTTCGAATATTTTCGATAAAGTTCATTTTTCAATGAATAGTGAAAAATATTGTATTTTAATTCAAAAGTGCCTTTTAATAAAATTTATTTGTATGGTTAGATTATCTCTTTAATTGGGTTTCAAGAGAAATTAAAAAATATTTTTACTATTTAATCCAATGTTGGTCATTGGAATTAATTTCACTTTGAAATTAGATATAAAAAAGTATCAATCTTTTGATAGTTATTGTTTCTTAAAAACATGTTATTTGTTTTACCAGTGGGAATTAATTTTTAAATTAATAAAGTCCACTTCTATATTTTAAATTTGGAAAAATAGACATTAATTTTGAATTCTGAATATCAAATAATTCTTAGGCTTAAATTTTGGTATTTTTCTTAAAAACATCAATTTTTTATGAATAGTGACACCACTTAGTGGTAGTTAAAAAACTGACTTTTTCATTTAAATGAAATGTTACCACATCTGTGAATTGAATTTCAAAAATCCGACATACATAGTCGGTATTAAGAAGTAAAATGTGGTTCAATAAGATGAAAATAATTTTTGGTGAATAGTAACTTTTGACTTTTATTTACCGCGGTTGAAGTGTAAATAGGGTAATTCAATGTTAAATGATTATTATAATAATTCCAAATTACCTTAACACTTGTCGAAAACTTATTGGATGAGTCATTAACGACCATATCCATCTTTGGGTCTATTTTGGGACCCCATTGATCCTCTTAGGAGTGAAAATGACATTTTAGATTAAATAATTTAATGTAAAGACAAAATTGACATTAACAAAACGCTTTTAGTAATTAATTTTTATATGGTGTTATATAAGTCCTATTTTCGACTATAATTTTTAATTGTAAAGATAAAAATATTTCCTACATGATAGTATTTTTTTACAATTTTTAGACATTTAATTAATTAATTTATTTATGACACAATAATGATGCATTATTTACCACATTAATAAATGATTATAATAAATAAGATTATAATGATTATAATATTATCCAAAACATGTCAAATTATGATTGGATTATTTTATTTAGATTATGAGTCATCTTATCTTCGACCTTAATGATTTTTGGACCATTAGAAACCAAATATCATTATATAATAAAATAATAGTTTCACACATTCCTAAAGTGCCCCTCTTCTTCCTTATAAAAGGAGACCACTTCTAACCAATTATTCACACCTATAAATCCATTTGGAACGTCCAACATCTTCCCAATTAAGCTCTCAACATCACTCTCCTCCTCTTTGCAGCCTTACCTTAGGCAGAAGGCACTTCAAGAAGTCCTTTGTTTCAAACCAAAGGGAGTTACCCAAATTAAAGCTAACAGTTTCTCTTAAATTGTTTAATTTATTTTACTTATCCACCCCCTAAACACTTTTTATTTACTTTATTTTGTAACAAAAACAGTATCCAAAATATACTAGGATGTTTTTATATTATATATTTGAACTACACTTACACACACCTTCATCTAATGGATGAAGAACATAATGTTTTTGTGGGTGAAAAACTAACGCCTCACGAAACGATGATTGTTCTATTACATCTTACCGCCTCTAATGGTGGCCATTATGATTTTACTATATTTATATATGATATATATTATGGTTATGATTTCCTTATGCTTCTGTAATTCCCATTTATATTATGCCTTTATGATTTCCATAGTGGGTAAATATGATAATCTCATTTGAGGAAGTGCAGACTACCGCCCACTCAAAGTGATGTGACTCGTTAATGCCTTATGTGGGATAATATAGGATAGAGTTAATTATATTATATATTATATTATACTGGAATTATAATATACCTATGTATTATTTTGTTTTAATTCCATTAAAATAAAAAATAGAAATGAAAGTAGCATTCATGAGTACCTACGGCCTACCGTCTCCATGAACGGTGCATTTCATTTCTTACCTCTAAATTTTATGTACTATTATAAAAACATGTATATACATATATATAATATATATGATATCTAAATCATGAATATTATTATGGATATAATGAACTATTGACCACATGGACAACTTGTAAATATAAGGTGTTCATTTTGACTCAAGTACCCAATATCGACAAAATGATCATTATTAACTTAAATGATTACATAAAGTTTATGACATGGTAATAAGCGATAAAAAGGAATAATAAATATGAAAATGGTTATTATGAAATTAGAAATTAACTTTAGTTTATTATTCAGGAAATTAATGAACGATCGAGTCATGTCGGACACGAGGTAAGGGATCTGACCTCTCTCTTTCATTTCAAATACTATCTTTTATGTAATTTCATTTATGATCCATATTATTATGTTGGAGGATGTTATTTTATATTAAAAATAATGTAATTTTTATTTTCATTTGATTAGAGACCCCTTATTACTCTCATCAATTAATTTTAATAATTTTCAAGTGGCGCCATTAGGCTGCCAACTTTTTGTAAGAGATTTTTTTATCTCACTTTTAATTCCATGAGATTTCCATTGTTCGCCACTTCTTTATTACATGTGGTGTAATGTGTACTTACATTGATATATATTACCATGATTACCATTATATTCATGGTATTATGTGATTCATTTTGTGGTTATTAACTTTTGGTTATACGATTCAATTTGAATACAATGTAGTAAGGGTTTTTCATCTCACTTTTTTCTCGTCAGTTTCATACTATATTGGCCACTATTTCCTTTCGTGTGGCATATGTACTGCCCATGATTTTACTATTTTTGTAATATAATCTAATTTATGAGTATTTATATCTTCATTGGATGATCCTTCTTTCATGTGAAATATCTTTTGTAAGTTACCAAATCGGTAAGGGAACTCCTTAACCCAATTTCCATTCTTGAGGTTAATATTCTCTTTTTTTATTTATGTCATCCAATGAATATGTGTGAATGTACTCTGATTTTTTTACACTTAATATCCACTTACATTGGGTGTATTTATATTTTTCACACATAATTAATAGATTGATTTATCCTTAACATAAGGATTCCATCCTTATAAGGGATTTTATCTCAATTTACATTTCCATTGAGACTTTATTGTTGTTATTCACCAATTCACTATTATATGGTGTATATACTATCCTTTGAAATATTATATCATGACTACCATTATTCTCATGATATTATAATGTTATGATTAAAATTTATTCTTCAATTATTTGTATTGAAGTGTCCCTATTTTTTATAAAAACTCTTTAAATAATATCGTTTTAAATGTTTTAAAGATTTATTCCTCTAAATATTTATAATTAATGTCCATGTTTTCAAAATGGGGTTTAGGATTTATTTATATGGACATTAATTTTTTCAAATGATAATTCATTTAAAAGCTTCAAAGTGGTATTTTAATCTTTGATTCAAAAATCACTTTTTAAATGGTTTTGAAAATGATTTGATAAAACAATGTTTATTTCAATATCTTGATTTAATATATTAGAATGTGGAAATGTTATCATTCCTTTATACATGTGTTAAATGTTATGATTATATTGTGGTTATTGGGTATTGTTTACGTATATGGGTGATTCCATGATAAACCTAGGGTGGGTGAGCACGAGATAGCTCTTCAATGCATTGGGTAACATGACGGAGGTAAAGGCGATGTTTCTCATAATAGATTTAGGGAATATAATGTGATGGGTATTCCAAGTGTAACTCCCTACGTAGATATGATAGGTACATTGTATGTTTGATATGGATGACCAAAGAAACCATTATAATTTATGATTTGTGTGTGTTATTCATAAATCCCATGATTTCCTATGGTATGTTATGATTGAAAAGTATCGTTTCATTGATTTGTATTTATTGATGGGATAATGTTTTCATTCATTATATTATAACCCTTACAGAGCTTTTTATGCTCATCCCATGTTTCTGAAAAGTTTTCCACAAGACTTAAAGTTGAATAGAGTCAAGGATGAGATCATGTAAAAGTAAAATTATCTAAAACATGGAACTAGACATGTTTCTTTTTAAGAGTTTTTATTTTATGAAAAAATGGATACTAAGTAGTAGTGTCTTCCTATAATATTAATGTTGTAATGTAATAGTTATGGCCTAAATATCTAAAACTCTTAACCTGAAAAGATCATCAATGTGAATTATTCGTTTAATTCAAGATTATGTAATGTTTTAAGTTCGTGTCCTCATAGTTGGTATCAGAGGTCGGTTTGGATAACTTTAGAGGTTAGTTTATAATTTAAGCCTAAGAGAAATTACCATAATGGTTAGGATTTTAGAAAGAGTCATAGTTATTTTTATAAATTGAATGAGTTTAAGATAACATGAATAAGTATATCTTAGTGTTTAACCACCTCATAAGATATTATATGATGATTTTAATGGTATACTCACACTGACCTTTTTGGTTATAGTATATGGCTGGATCTAACAGGCACCAATGTAATAGTGGATGTAAAGAATACTATGACAGTTTTCTAAATGATCAGCGGAATGATATGGGAGCTATAATAAGAACTATTGTGGTTATTCTCAAAAAACTATCTAGAGTCATGATTGACCACCTAAACCTTATTGATTTTTATAGGACATCATATATGTGAGAAACAAATCCATACGGATGTTCAGGTAATAATCATAAAGGTAAGTATGTTAAAAAACATATGTGTCAAAGATATGGAAAGAAACACATAGGAAAATTATTCAAAGGATAGAATGATTCTATAGATGTGGAAATGAAGGTCATAAAGAAAGAACTTTCCATGGAAAAAGGAAGCATCTAGTTGACTCTAGGAAATGGAAAGAAGTCCTTTCCAAGGGATAAATTGAATGTTTTAAATGTGGTTAGCATGGTCATTATGCAAACACATGTCCTATGAAGAAGTTTCGGGAATGGGATCACCAGGTTCTTAAAAATATTTGTTTACCAATACCTAATGCCATTCCAATTGAGGATGAAGAAACTGACAATGACCAATGAAAGGTATGGATTATTTCATAACATATGTTTTCCTATTATTGGAATCATAAGATATTATTCATGATTTTGTATGTAGGAAAGAAGTATTTCAAAATAAGTTTGTAAGGAATGGTTAATGGATCATGAAGAATGTTGATTGAGTAATAGGTAAACATATAAGTGATTCAAGAGTTATGGTAGATTTTAGGATGGTGAAATGCTTAAAAGTATTAAGGCTCTTTTGATGATGGGATTACATTAAAAGACTCTTTATAGTATGTTCAACCCTGAAGATTAATACATGAAAATTTTATTCATGGAATAAATTATTTTTTTTATTGTAGTTATGAAGAACAATTTGGATATATATGATCCTTAAATTTGATGCAATTACCGGTTAATACATATTGGAATGAAAAACGAATGTTATTAGATATCCTTTGTGGTTAAAATATGTTATTTTTATTTTTGATGAATTTATATTTTTTTGGGAATGTTATAAAATTATGTAGTTTTTTAAAAGGGACAACAAGAAAACCGTGTGACAACCTGTCTCGTCGGACAAAGCTGTGGAAATCGAACCCACAACTAAAGTGTGACTAGTATTCATCACCTACCACTAGCCTACTTGATGTCCCAGGTTAGTATGACTAATTATTTTTAGTTAGATGATATTATGAATTAGGAATAAGTTGATTTTGGAGTATCTATGGAAATCATTAACCTATCATGAAGGATATTTGATTAGGTTAATTACTTTTTAGTATGAGACTTTTAGAGTAACTGATGTTATTTGGAGATAAATGTTAAGATTTACCTTGGAAGACTATGTGATTAAATCCTTAAGAGATTTGGAATTCAATCTTATTTTGGTTTACTTTGGGGGAATTTTATGGATAGTATTTTATTTAATGGTGTTTCTTGAACCTTGGGTTCTTTTTGTTGAATTTTGGAGATTAAGGATAATATTTATTTTTATAAAGTATTATCCTTTTGGGTATTATCTGATCTTGTACTAGAAATTTTGGTTACGGTTAATTTCTAAAGTCATGGGAAATTTATAGTTCATCTTTTGTGGATTATGGAATTCTATAGACATTTATTATAGCGCTTTTAATGAGAACAAGTCATCTTGAATATTCATCGATTGGAGAAAATATGAGTTTGTGGTATAATGTTATTAAAGGATGAAACTATACATAATAAGTATGTATATTTCCTTAAAATCTTGGTCAAGTTATTAAACAAATTCTTCAACTCTATGAAAAGGATCCGGAAAAAAATGTGTTATAACCAATCTTTTATCATCAAACTTTTACCCAACCACAAATTCATGTATTGTGGCTGTTAGATTTCTATGATCAATTTCTCTATCACTCTATATTAATCTATGAGAGTTAGTTTTTATTCTATATCCTTGTTCTCCTACATTGAATCCTAGTATGAGTTCTCTCGAGTGACCTTTATATATATCTTTTTTTATTTTAAAGTGATAGTTTAATTGACTCTTTTTTTGATGTGGGACATTCAATGATGATTCTGAGCCAAATTTTAATATTGCTAGGACGTAATTACCAAAAGAAGGAAGGATGTAACATCCCAGGAAAATAAAGAATATGAAATTTTCATATTTTTTAATATTTTTGAATTAAATATAAATTTTCCTTCTAAAGGGTTTCTATGTTCGATAGCGTACCCGATACGCAACAACGGGTTCCTTTGAAATCTTATATTTAACACTAATAATATAATATTATAATTTTATATGGTAGTTAACTCCTAGAAATTGTATTGGTGGGAATGAACAACACTAACTACAATATGATTATATATGTTTGTCAAATGTGTTTACATTTATACAAAAACTGTTAGAGTCTTAAAATGTGAATAAAAATAATTTTAAAAATAATTTACATTAAAAGGCTGATTTACTGGCTTTTAATGGAAAACCCTCTTTAAATATTATTTTGGTCACTTTAATACATTTTAATTGACTAAATTAAATCATTCTTTAGAATGGGGACATCAAAATTTTCTTTGTGCAATTTTTTGAAATTTTTCCGATAAAGTTCATTTTTAATGAATAGTGAAAACATTGTATTTTAATTCTAAAGTGCCTTTTAATATAATTTATTTATATGGTTAGATTATATTTTTAATTTGTTTTAAAGTAAAATAGAAATATATTTTTAAAATTTAATCCAATTTTGGTAATTGGAATTAATTTCACGTTGAAATTGGATATAAACAAGTATCAATCTTTTGATAGTTATTGTATCTTAAAAACACGTTATTTGTTTTAACAGTGGGAATTAATTTTTAAATTAATTAATTCCACTTATATGTTTTTAATTTGTAAAAATTGACATCAATCTTGAATTCATAATATAAAATAATGCTTAGGCTGAATTTTTGGTATTTTTCTGAAAAACATCAATTTTTAATGAATAGTGACACCACTAAGTGGTAGTTAAAAAAACAGACTTTTTCATTTAAATGAAATTTTACCACTTCTGTTAATTGAATTTCTAATATCCTACATACATTTTTGTTATTAAGAAGTAAAATTTGGTTCAATATGATTAAAATAATTATTGGTGAATAGTAACTTTTGACTTTTATTTGTCGCGGTTAAAGGTAAATAGGGTAATTCAAGGTTAAAAAAATATTATAATAATTTCAAATTACCTTAACACTTGTCCAAACCTTGTTTAATGAGTCATTAACGACCATGGGCATATTTTTGTTGATTTTGGGACCCCATTGATCTACTTGGGAGTGAAAATGACAATTTAGATTAATTAATTCAATGTAAAGACAAAATTGACATTAACAAAACTCTTTTAGTAATAAATTTTTATATGGTGTTATATAAGTCATATTTTCAACTATAAATATTCATTTGAAAGATAAATAGATTTCCTACACGATAGTAATTCTTTTTATAATTTTTAGACATTGAATAAATAAATTTATTTATGACACAATAATGATCCAATATTTACCTCATTAATAAATGATTAAAATAAATAAGATTATAATGATTAAAATATTATACAAAACATGTCCAATTATGACTGGATGATTTTAATTCGATTATGAGTCATCTTATCTTCGACATTAATGATTTTTGGACCATTAGAAACCTAATATCATTATATAATAAAATAATAGTTTCACACTTTCCTAAAGAGCCCCTCCTCTCCCTTATAAAAGGAGACCACTTTTAACCAATTCCTCACACCTCTCAAGCCATTTGGCTCGTCCAACCTCTGACCTATTAATCTCTCAACATCCCTCTCCTCCTATTAATAGCCGTAACTTATGTAGAAGGAACTTCAAGAAGTCCTTTGGTTCAAACCAAAGAGAATTACCCTAATTAAAGGTAACAGTTTCTCTAAAATTGTTTTCTTCTATTATACTTCAACAACCCCTAAGAACTTTTTATTTAATTTATTTTGTAACAACACCAGTATCCTAAATATACTAGGATTTTTTTATAATAATTATTCAAACTACACTTACACACACCTCCATCTAACGGATGAAGAACATAATGTTTATGTGGATGACAAACTAACGCCTCACGAAATGGTGATTGTTTAATTACATATTACCGCCTATAATGGTGGCCATTATGATGGAACTGTATTTATATATTATATATATTATGTTTATGATTTCCTTATGCTTCTATAATTCCCATTTATATTATTCCTTTATGGTTTCCGTAGTGCGTAAATATGATTATGTCATTTGAGAAAGTGCGGACTACCGCTCCCTCAAAGTGATGTGACTCGTTAATGCCTTATGTGTGATGTATAAAGGATAGAGTTAATGATATTATATATTATATTATACTGGAATTATAATATACCAATTTATCATTTTTTTAATTCCATTAAAATAAGAAATCGAAATGAATGTAGCGTTCATGCGTACGTACGGCTTACCATCTCCATGAACGGTGCATTGCATTTCTTACCTCCAAATTTTATATACTATCATAAAAACATATATATACTGTATATATATAATATATATGATATCCAAATCATTAATATCATTCTGGATATAATGAACTAATGATCACATGGACAACGTGTAATTATAAGGTGTTCATTTTGACTCAAGTACCAAATATCGACAAAATGAACGTTATTAACTTAAATGATTAAATAATGTTTATAACATGGCAATATGTGATATAAATGGAATAATAAACTTTAAAAAGGTTATTATGTAATTATAAATTAACATTAGTATATTATTCAGGAAAGTAATGAACGGTCGAGTCAAGTCAGACACGAGGTAAGGGATCTGACCTCTCTTTTTTTCAAGTACTCTCTTTTATGTCATTTCATTAATGCTCCATGTTATAATATTGGAGGATGTTATTTTATATTCAACATACTTTAATTTTTATTTTCATATGATGAGAGATCCCCTATTACTCTCAGTAGTTCATTTTAAAAAAATTTAAGTGGCGCCATTAGGCTGCCGAATTTTTGTAAGGGATTTTCTTATCTCACTTTTAATTCCGTGAGATTTCCATTGTTCGCCACTTATTTATTACACGTGGATTAATTTTTACTGACATTGATATATATTAACATGATTAGATTTATATTCATGATTTTTTATTCATTTTTTTGTTATTTTCTTTTGGTCATACGATTCAATTTGAGTACAATGAAGTAAGGGTTTTTCATCTGACTTTTTTTTCATGTGAAATTCATGCTATATTGGCCACTATTTCCTTTCTTGTGGAATATTTACTGCCCATGATTGTACTATTTGTTTAATATACCCCCATTTATGAGTATTTACACCTTTATTTGATGATCCTTCATTCATGTGACATATTTTTTCTATGTTACCAAATCGGTAAGGGAACTCTTTAACCCAATTTCCATTCTTTAGGTTGATATTCTCTTTTTTTATTTATGTCATCCTATGAATATGTGTGAATGACCTATGATTGTTTTACAATTAATATCTACATAAATTGGGTGTATTTATATTTTCCACACATTATTATGAGATTGATTTATCCTTAATTTAAGGATTCCATCTTTATAAGGGATTTTATCTCAATTTACATTTCCATTGAGACTTCATTGTTTTTATGCACCAATTCACTCTTATATGGTGTATATACTATCCTTTGAAATATTATATCATTAATCCCTTTATTCTCATGATATTATAACGTTATGATTAAAATTTATTCTTCAATTATTTGTATTGAAGCATCCCTATTTTTGTTAAAAACTCTTTAACTAAATATCATTCTAAATGTTTTAAAGATTTATTCTTATAAATATTTCTAATTAATGTAAATGTTTTCAAAATGGGTTTTAGGATTTATTTATATGTAAATTAATGTTTTAAAATGATAATTCATTTAAAATCTTCAAAGTTTTATGGGACACTTTGATTCAAAAATCTATTTTTAAATTGTTTTGAAAATGATTTGATAAAACATTGTTTATTTCAATATCTTTATTTAATATATTGGAATGTGGAAGTGTTATATTTCCATTAAAGATGTGTTATATGATATTATTATGTTATGGTTATTGGTAATTGTTTAGGTATACGGGTGGTTCCATGATAAACCTAGGGCGGGTGAGCTCGAGATAGATCTCCAATGCATCGGGTAACGTAACGGAGGTAAACACGATGTTTCTCCTAAGAGACTTAGGGAATATACTATGATGGGTATTCCATGTTTAACTCCCTATGTAGCTAGGATATCTACAATGTAAGTTTTATATTGATGCCATAATTAACCTTTATGATTTATGATTTGTGTGTGTTATTCATAAATCTCATGATTTCATAATGTATGTTATGATTGAAAAGTATGGTTTCATTGATTTGTATTTATTGATGGGATAATGTTTCTTTACTTATTTTATAGCCCTTACTGAGCTTTTTAGGCTCATACAATGTTTTTCAAATGTTTTCCATAGGACTTAAAGATGAATAGGGTCAAGGATGAGATCATGGAAAAGTCAATCTATCTAAAACATGGAACTAGACATGTTTCTTTTTAAGAGTTTTTATTTTATGAAAAAAATTGATACTAAGTAGAAGTGTATTCTTTTAATATTCATGTTGTAATGTAATAGTTATGGCCTAAATCTCTAAAACTATAAACCCGAAAAGATCCTCAAAGTGAATTATTCGTTTAATTCAAGATTATGTAATGTTTTAAGGTTGGGTCCTTTTAGTTTGCATGAGAGGTCGGTTTGGATACCTTTAGAGGTTAGGGTACTATTTAATCCTAAGATAAATTACCATAATGATTAGTATTTTTAAAGAGTCAAGTTATTTATATAAATTGAATGAGTTTAAGATAACATGAATAAGTATATCTTAGTGTTTCCCTCCTCATAAGATATTATATGATGATTTTACTGATATACTCACACTAACCTTTTTGGTTATAGTAAATGGCTGGATCTAGCAGGAACCAATGTAATAGTGGATGTGAAGAAAACTATGACAGTTTTCCGAATGAGCAACTGAATGACAGGGGAGCTGCAATGATATCTTTTGTGGTTATTCTCAACCAACTATCTAGAGTCATTAATGACCACCTAAACCTTAGTGATTTTTATAAGACATCATATATGCAATAAAAAATTTCCTACGGATATTAAGGTAATAATCATAAAGTTATTTATGTTCAATAACCTATGTGTCAATGATGTGGAAAGAAACACATAAGAAAATGATTTAAAGGGACAGAAAGATGCTATAGATGTGGAAAAGAAGGTCATAAAGCAAGAACATTCCATGGAAAAAGGAAGAATGCAGTTGACTCTAGGAAAGGGAAAGAATTCCTTTCCGAGGGATCAATTGAATGTTTCAAATATGGTGATCATGGTCATTATGCAAACACATGTCCTATGAAGAAGTTTCAGGAATGGTATCACCAGGACCGTGAAATATTTTTTTTACCAAAACCTAATGCCATTCCAATTGAGGATGAAGAAACTGACAATGGACAATGAAAGGTATGGATTATTTCTAAACATATGTTTTCTTATTATTGCAATCACATTATATGATTCATTATTATGTATGTAGGAAAGAAGTATTTCAGAATAAGTTGGTAAATAATGGTTAATGTATCATGAAGAATGTTTAATGAGTAAGAGGTCAACATATAAGGGATTCAAGTGTTATGGTAGATTTCAGGATGGTGAAATTCTTAAAAGTATTAAGGCTCTTTTGATGATGGGATTACATTAGAAGACTCTTTATAGTATGTGTAACCCTGAAGATTGATACAGGAAAATTTAATTCAGGGAATAATTTTTTATGAGTTTTTAGTTATAAAGAACCATTTGGGTTTATATGATCCTTAAATTTGAGGCAACTACCGGTTAACACATTTTGGGATGAAAATAGAAAGTTATTAGATAACATTTGGGTTAAAATATGTTATGGTTATTTTTGATGAATTTATATCTTTTTTGGGAATGTAATAAAATTATGTAGTTTATGAAAAGGGACATCGCGTAGACCATGTGACAACCCGTCATGTCGAACGAAGCTGCGGGAATCGAACCCACAACCAAAGTGAGACTAGTATTCATCACCTACCACTAGCATACTTTAAGTCCCTGGTTAGTATGACTACTTATTTTTAGTTAGATGATCTTATTAATTAGGAATAAGTTGATTTTGGGGTATCTATGGAAATCATTAACCTATCATGGAAGATATGTGATTAGGGTAATAACTTTTCATTATGAGACTTTTAGAGTAACTGATGTTATTTGGAGAAAAATGTTAAGATTTACCTTGGAAGACTATGTGATTAAATCCTTCAAGGATTTGCGTTTCAATCTTAGTTTGGATTACTTTGGGGTATTTTATGGATAGTAGTTTATTTAATGGTGTTTCTTGATCCTTGGGTTCTTTTTGTTGAATTTTTGAGATGAAGAGTAATATTTATTTTTATAAAGGATTTTCTTTTTGGGGATTATCTAACATTGTACTAGAAATTTTGGTATTGGTTAATGTCTAAAGACAAGGGAATTTTATAGTTCATCTTTTGTGGACTATGTAATTATCTGGAAATTTATTATAGTGCTTTTAATGTGAACAAGTCATCTTGAATATTCATCAATTGGAGAAAAGATGAGTTTGTGGTATAATTATATTAAAGGATGAAAATATACATGAAAAGTAAGTATATTTCCTTACAATATTAGTCTAGTTATTAAAACAATTCATAAACTCAATGAAAAGGATATTGAAAAAAATGTGTTATAACCTCTCTTTTATCATTAGACTTTTACCCAACCACAAATTCATGGTATTGTGGCAGTTAACTTTCTCTGATAAATTTATCAATCACTCTCTATTAATCTATGTGAGTTAGTTTTTTCTTCCATATATATGTTGTCCTACATGGAATCCTAGTATGAGTTCTCTCTAGTGACCTTTATATATATCTTTCTTTATTTTAAAGTGATAGTTTTATTGAATCTTTTTCCGATGTGGGACTTTCAATGATATTTCCGAGCAAAATTTAAAATTGCGAGGATGAAATTCCCAAAAGAGGGGAAGGATGTAACATCCTGGGAAAATAAAGAATATGAAATTTTCGTATTTTTTAATATTTTTTAATTAAATATAAATTTTACTTTGAAAGGGTTGCTATGATCGATAGCATACCCGATACGCAACAACGGGTTCCTTTGAAATCTTTCATTCCACACTAATAGTATAATATTATTATTTTATATGGTAGTTAACTCTTAGACATTATATAGGTGGGAATTACCAAAACTAACTACAACATGATTATACATGTTTGTCAAATGTATTTATATTTATACAATAAACGTTAGAGGCTTAAAATGTGACTAAATATAATTTTAAGCATAATTTACAATAAAAGTTTGATTTACCACCTTTTAATGGGAAATCCTATTTAAATATAGTTTTGGTCACTTTAATACATTATAATTGACAAAATAAAATACTTCTTTATAATGGGGACATCAAAATTTACTTTGTGCAAATTTTTGGAATTTTTCCGATAAACTTTATTTTTTAATAAATAGTGAAAAATAATGTATTTTAATTCAAAAGTGCCTTTTAATCTAATTTATTTATATGGTTATATTATATTTTTAATTTTTTTTAAAGTAAAATTGAAATATATTTTTACCATTTAATCCAATGTTGGTATTTGGAATTAATTTCACTTTGAAATTGGACATAAACAATTATCAATCTTTTAATAGTTATTATTTCTTAAAAACACTTTATTTGTTTTAACAATGGGAATTAATTTTTAAATTAATTAATTCCACTTCTATGTTTTCAATTTGAAAAAATAGACATCAATTTTGGATTTGTAATATCAAATAATGCTTAGGTTGAATTTTTGGTATTTTTCTGAAAAACATCAATTTTTTATGAATAGTGACACCACTTAGTGGTAGTTAAAAAACTGACTTTTTCATTTAAATGAAAATTTACCACTTCTGTGAATTGAATATAGAAAATACTACATACATGGTTTTTATTAAGAAGTAAAATTTGGTTCAATAAGATGAAAATAACTTTTGGTGAATAGTAACCTTTGACTTTTATTTGCCGCGGTTAAAGGTAAATAGTGTAATTCAAGGTTAAAAGAATATTATAATAATATTAAATTACCTTAACATTTGTCCAAACATTATTGGTTGAGTCATAAATTATCATTTCCATCTTTGAGTCGATTTTGGGACCCCATTGATCCACTTGGGAGTGAAACAACAATTTACATTAATTAATTTAATGTAATGACAAGATTGATATTAACAAAACTTTAATAGTAATTAATTTTTATATGGTGTTATATAAGTAATATTTTCTACTATAAATATTAGTTGGAAAGATAAACATATTTCCCACAAGGTTTTAATTTTTTTTATAATTTTTAGATATTTAATAAATTAATTTATTTATGACACATTAATGATGCAGTATTTACCACATTAATAAATGATTAAAATAAATAAGATTATAATGATTAAAATATTATCCAAAATATGTCTAATTATGATTGGATTATTTTATTTCAATTATGAGTCATATTAGCTTTGACAATAATTATTTTTGGACTATTAGAAACCGAATATCATTATATAATAAAATAATAGTTTCACACTTTCCTAAAGAGCCCCTCCTCTCCCTTATAAAAGGAGACCACTTATAACTAATTCCTCACACATATAAAACCATTTGGTTCGTCCAACCTCTGACTAATTAAGCTACCAAAGTACCTCTCCTCCTCTTAGAAGCCTTACTATAGGCAGAAATCACTTCAAGAAGTCCTTTGGTTCAAACCAAAGGGAGTTATCCAAATTAAAGGTAACAATTTCTTTTAAATTGTTTTATTTTATTTTACTTCTCCAACTAGTAAGATCTTTTTATTTACTTTATTTTGTACAAAAACAGTATCCTCAATATACTAGGATGTTTTTATAAAAAGTATTAGAACTAAACTTACACACACCTCCATCTAATGGATAATGAACATAATGTTTCTGTGGATGGAAAACTAACGGCTCACAAAACGATGATTGTTCAATTACATCTTACCTCCTCTCATGGTGGCAATTATGATGGAAATATAATTATATATGATATATATTATGTTTATGATTTACTTATGATTCTGTACTTTCCATTTATATTATGCCTTTATGGTTTACAAAGTGTGTAAATACGATAATCTCATTTCAGGAAGTGCAGACTACTACCCCCTCAAAGTGATGAGACTCGTTAATGCATTTTGTGGGATGTATAAAGGATGGATTTAATGATATTATATATTATATTATACTGGAATAATATTATACCTATGTATAATTTTGTTTTAATTCCATTAAAATTAGAAATAGAAATGAAATTAGTGTTCATGCGTACGTACATCATACCATCTTCTTGAACGACGCATTTCATTTTTACCTCTAAATTTTATGTACTATTATAAAAACATGTATATAATTGATATATATAATATATATGATATCCAAATCATGAATATCATTCTGGATATAATGAACTATTGACCACATGGACGACTTCTAAATAAAAGGTGTTCATTTTGACTCAAGTACCAAATATTGACAAAATGAATATTATTAACTTAAATTATTACATAATTTTAATAACATTGTAATAAGTGATATAAAAGGAATAATAAAATTGAAAAAGTTTCTTAAGAAATTATAAATTAAATTTATTTTGTTATTCAGGAAATTAATGAACAATCGAGTCAAGTCTGACATGAGGTATGGGATCTGACCTCTCTCTTTCTTTTCAAGTACTCTCTTTTATGTCATTTTATTTATGCTCCATGTATTTATGTTGGAGGATGTTATTTTATATTAAACATACTTTAATTATTATTTTCTTATTATTAGATACCCCACTCTTACTCTCATCAATTCATTTTATGAATTTTTAAGTGGCTCCGTTAGGCTACCGAATTTTTGTAAGGGATTTTCTTATCTCACTTTTAATTCTGTGAGATTTCCATTGTTCGCCACTTATTTATTACATGTGGTGTAATGTGTACTTCCATTAATATATATTACCATGATTTGATTTATATTCATGGTATTATGTGATTAATTTTATGGTTATTAACTTTTGGTCATACGACTCAATTTGAATACAATGATGTAAGGGATTTTCATCTCACTTTTTTTCCGTGATATTCATGCTATATTGGTGACTATTTACATTAATGTGGCTTATGTACTGACCATGATTGTACTCTTTGTGTAATATACTCTCATTTATGATTATTTACATCTTCATTTGATGATCCTTCTTTCATGTGACATATGTTCTGTAAGTTACCAAATCGGTAAGGGAACTCCTTAACCCAATTGCCATTCTTTATATTGATATTCTCTTTTTTATTTATGTCATCCTATGAATATGTGTGAATGTACTCTGATTTCTTTACACTTAATATCAACTTACATTGACTGTATTTATATTTTTCACACATAATAATGAGATTTATTTATCCTTAATTTATGGATTCCATCTTTATAAGGGATTTTATCTCAATTTACATTTTTATTAAGACTTCATTGTTGTTATGCACAAATTCACTCTTATATTGTTTATATAATGTCCTTTGAAATATTATAACATGAATCCCTTTATTCACATGATATTATAATGTTATGATTAATATTTATTCTTCAAATATTTGTATTGAAGCGTCCCTATTTTTGTTAAAAACTCTTTAACTAAATATCGTTTTAAATTTTCTAAAGATTTATTCTTATAAATATTTCTAACTTATGTCATGATTTAAAAAAGGGATTTAGGATTTATTTATATGGACATTAATGTTTTCAAATGATAATTCATTTAAAATCTTCAATGTGGTATGGGATACTTTGATTCAAAAATCTCTTTTTAAATGGTTTTGAAAATGATTTGATAAAACATTGTTTATTTCAATAACATGATTTAATATATTTGAATGTGGAGATGTTATCTTTACTTTATACATGTTGAAGTGCACTGTGTTGCATTTGTTGTCAATGAGACATGTTGTTGTCTTAGAATGAATGGATGTCAAGAATTGTCAAGATGTGAATGCCAAAGGTTGTGATGGTGTTGGTGGTGAAGGAGAATGGCCATAGTACTAAGATTCATGTCACTTAGGAGATTCACTAAGTGACATAGGAGATGATGGTTGAAACATTCTCTAAGAAAATCAGACGATTGTTGAGCTGCTCTTTAAGTTCAAAGAACATGTATCAACTGGATACAATGTCACAACATGATTGAAGACCATGCATTGTAGTGACAATGTATGAGGTGTTGAAGAAGATCCATCCACAAGACCTAAGTGGATGAAGTGAGCTAAAGAATTCCATGCACTATCACTTAGTGCATGAGAATTAGAAGAAGATCCAATTGATCTCTGATTAGATCAATGAAGCACATTGAAGAAGTTTGTGTGATTCAAGAGCTCGGTTGATGAAGAACCTTCGGGAATTCCCTCCTAAGTGATGATTATTTGTTTAAGAAGAATGGGGGAATTCTAATGAAGAAGAAGAATAGAAATGTGGGAGAAGAGAAGAAATGGAGAAGAAGAGTTGTGGCACATGGCATTTTACACTTAGTCCTTATACAAAGTAATTAGTGTTTACGTAGGCAAAAAATATGCCACCAAGGGCCAGCCTTAAGGGTTCAACCCCCAAGGCACATGTGGGCCTAAGGCGCCACGCCCAAGGGGGGATCCCATGTGGCCAGCCCGAGAGGCAGGGGGCCGTGTGTAAGCCCTCGAGGACACGCGGTGGTGAAACCCGCGCGCCCGAGGTGCATAGTGGGCGCTAGGAGCGCGCCCGCAGGAGCAGAGAGTGGGCGCAGAGCGCGCCCGCAGGGAGAACACGGTGCGGGGCGGCACCGTGGAGGGAGAAGATTCAATTGAGGGTGCTGGGGGAGCGGCATATTGATAAAGCGCGGATAAACCGCGAGAGGTTTCGATGTGGGACGCGGAAAAATTTCCGCGGAGCGATCCTGACCGCACGATCGATCGCGCGCCAGATCTCGGCCGCACATCTGATCCGCGGCAAGGCGATCTGATCGCGGCCATCCGATGTATTTCAAACGCCCGATCCAACGGCCGGCGAGTCGTCCTCTTCCCCGAGCTCGGCTGAGGCCTCCCCGCGCATTCCCGCAGCCTCCGTTCGAACCAGAGGCATCCCGAACGATGTTTTCGAGATTGCGGCCACCATTTTCGAAGCTGAGGTGTCCCTCGTGATCGTCTCTCCACACCGAACCGAACCATGCTTAAAAATGGGCTTGCATGCAACGAGAGGAAAATTCGAAGTTCGGCCGAGGAAAGAGAATCTGCCGAGGCTATGAATGGTTCGTGATTTGCATTAATGGGCCTAAACAGAGGCCATGCACATGTTAAAATGCATGCACGTGAAGAAAGCCAAAACATAAGTTAACCTGCGTGAAATAAAAAGAAAAACAAGATTCACAGAATCTTGAAAACCCGAAAAACTCGGGGATTTGATTTGTATCTCTATGTGGATGAGCTCTCTGCCTCGCCTATAAAAGAAGAGCCCAAGGCTCCAAAGAAGCTTTCTGAATCTTTGTTGAAGAACAGAAGTCCCGTGAGTGCTCTCTGCCTCACGAAGATCTGCCCTGCGCGCACCACTTGCGCGGCAGCAGCCCGAAGCCATTTTTGGCTTTTCTTGAGTTCCTTGCACGCTACTTCTTTGCGCGACAAGAAGAAGGAGGAGGAGGAGTCCCCTGTGCGCTATCCTTTGCGCGACAGGAAGGAGGAAGGGAAGCGCCAACTTGCGCGCCCCCTCTGTGCACCGCGCCCCCTGCACGGTAGGTGCTTGCACGGCCAAGTGCACCCTTGCACTTGCGCGCCCACGGCCGAGGTCCTTTGTGCCTTGTGCTTGCGCGACAGAAGCTGTGAAGAGAGGAAGGCCGCACCCCTTGCGCGCATGTTTTGAAGGTGGAGTTCGGGTAGTGTGTGCACAAGAAGTGGAAGGTCGAGGCAGTGCCTCGTGTGTAAACTTTGAGAAGACCCGATGCCAAGACTTGTGCTTGTGTGCCAAGTGAAGGAGTGCACCTTGTGTGTGTGCCACTTGGGAGTGCCCACCTACGGGTTGTGTGGAAGAAGGAGTGGAAGGCCACCACATTTGTGTGTGTGCAAAACAAGAAGAAGGCCGAGGCCTTTGAGCCTTGTGTGCAAAAAGAACAAGAAGAGGCCGTAGCCCTTGGAGGTTGTGCACACTTGAAGATAAAAAGAGAAAAACAAAGTGTGTGTGCAAAGTGGAAGAGTACAAGAAGGGCATAGGCATTTGTGTACAAAAGAACTAAAAGGCCGAACCTAAGTGTGCACTAAGAGTGTATACACTTGGAGGAATAAGGACATCCACACTAAAGTATAACACACTTTTATGTGTGTGAACAAATTGAACAAAGTGTGTGAGTGAAGAAGGTGTGTGTGCTTAAGGAGAAATTACACTCTTTGAGTGTTTATCACACCAAGGAAGAGAAGAAGAGGAGTTCATGCTTGCATGCATGCACGTGCACACGTGAACAGAGCCAAATTAGTGGTGTGCATTTGAGGAGTCCAAGACCAGGAGTTCTTGAAGAAATTGAGAAGGCCATGCTATCAGTGCATGAGGATGAAGAGCTGCCATGCACTCAGTGCATGAAGTGAAGTTGAAGTGAGACTGAGCCAGACTGAGTTGAAAGATATTGTTTGTCTGAGATTTCAGTATTTGAGAAGACCTGATCATCACAAGTGATCAGAGGTACAGAGAAAGGCCAGCAGTCTTTATCCCAGACTGCTGAGGATACTTGAAGAACTTAAAGTGAAGAAGAGCTACTCGTGCGACTCGAGGAGCCAGGAGAAGACCCTGTAGGACTCAGGGAGAAGAAGTCTTCAGTGGGATTCTGGAGCAGGCCAGTGGGACTCTGGTAACACTGTGGGATGCAGTATAAAGACCCTCCTGTGGGACTCAGGAGAGATACAGTGGGACTCTGTATCGACCATTGTAATTCTAACAAGTTATAATGGGAGAATCCATGCTGGGAGAGCATGGCAAGGATGTAGGCATTTGGTGCCGAACCTTTTAAATCCTTGTGTCCTGTGCCTTTTCATTACTGCATTATCCGGGAAAGGTTGAGAGATACAAGAAGAGTGGATCGAGGCTTTAACCAGCCATAGAGGTTTAATTGATTAAGAATCAATTAGTAAAAAGTTTTAAAGGATCACTGATTCACCCCCTCCCCCTCTCAGTGATTCACACTGATCTGGGAACTTCAATTGGTATCAAAGGGAAGGTTACCTCTAAAAGATCCAAGGGAGTCTTTATGAAGTGCAGATTTGAGGAAACGAGCGACCAGCCTCAAATGGAGATATCTGCCAAGACTCAGAAAAATAGAAAGAAGAAACAGGCCAAGAAGATGAAGAAAGCATGTCCTAGCTGTGATGAAGTTGAAACAATGAATGATCTTCAGAGTGAACTCAAATATCTTCAGAAGACAGTTCCCATGGAAGTGGAAAAGTGTATAGCTACAGGCATCCATGATCTTCATGAAGAAAAATCACAGTTAGAAGAAGAATCCAATACAATGGAAGATCAATTGGCAAAAAGGGTTGGCATAACCAACACTCTCAGAAAGCTGGTGAAGGCTAAAGATGAAACTGTTTCTCTTTGAAATGAAAGATATGAAGACACTGCTGAAGAATTGCAAAGAAGCCTTTCTGAGAATGAATTCTTTAAGATAATGGTCAAAGAAGTGTTCCATGCAGTGGAGAAGTTGCACAGAGTCTCAATGATTGTCAAAGATGCTCAACTAGAAGATAAAGTCAAAAGGGTGAAGGAGCTTGACAACTCAATGCTTGAAATCAAGAAGGTGCATGAAGACTAGATGAAAGAGCTGAAAGAAAATTGGGAAGGAAAGCTAAGAACTATTGAGGATGAGAAGAACTCCCTCAATATGAAATGCTTAGAACTGGAGGTGATATTGAAAAATCTGCAATCACCCAAAGCTGAAGCCTCCCAGTCAGCTGAAAGAAGAAATGTTGCTACTCAAGTGAACTTTGAGAAGGATGATTCTAAAAGAAATACATCCTCTAATAAAAGGGCAACAACTTCTAAAAAGAAGGTACCATCCATACCATCTTGTACTAATGCTTCTAATTGTGTTTCCACAAAAAGTGCAGGATGGAAAAATAATTCCAAACAAGTATGGATGAAGAAAATGAAGAAGCAAAGCTCTCCTGAAACAACACAACTTGTCAAGAAAAGTACCCAACAATTAGAAGGACTGAAAAGGTCAAGATTTGTGGGTCAGTGTTGGTGTTGTAACATGTATGGGCATTGTGCAAAGGATTGTTGGTACAATCCACTGAATGCCAAAGCACAGAGGAAGCCCATGCCTAGGGGGAGAAAGCCAGAAGAAAATAAGCAGCATCCACAGGTCCAGAGACATCTGTTTACTGCTAATAGATTCGGATTACTTGAAAACATCTGGGATGATTGCAAAAGTGGTCAAATAGATACATGTCAATCTCCAACTGTATCCAGAGCTCAAAAGAAGAAAAGATCACAGAACCTGGCTCAGAAAGAATCCTTGGGAAGCAAGAAGAAAGTTGACAATGCTCCCAAGAAGATTATGAAAAAGGAAGAGAAGTCCTTGGAATTCAAATCCAAGAAGGGTGATTCATCCAGAAGGACCACCAAGAAATGCTTCTACTGTGGAAAGAAAGGTCATATCATGGAACTTTGTGAACAAGCCATGGAACTGAATATAAGCAGACTGAACTCCAGAAGAAAATCAATCCAGAAGAAGAAGGGATTGATTGAAAATAAGTTGCCTAAGAGAGGTAGCTTAGCAGCATCTAAAGAACCATGTGGAACTTCCAAAACTGAGGCCTCACTTCCAAATGATTTACTAGTCATATGGCCACATCAGTTGCAACTTGCCAGAGAACTACAAAGAGTTGAAGATGAAGCTCTGGAAATTTCTAAAGAAAAAGGGAAGAAGAAGGTTTCACATGAAGATGTTTTGAGAACCACACCAGCACAAACATCATTGAAGATCAAATGTGCAAGTGTGAAGAATGGTGAAAATGGGACATCTCGGTTGAGAGAATCTTCTCAACCTTGTTGTTCACATTGATGAACCAAGGAGGTTCCATCTTATTCCCTTATACTCTTGGTATATACATGTGCTAACATTGCAGGGAATTGAAGATGATGATAATTCTCAACTGGAGAGTGGTTTGGACAGAATGGAGTGCACCCCTTGAGGGGGAGCAAATCTGAAGAAGATGATGTTCTGAGATTAATATCATCTTAAGAAAATGGATGAATGGGGGAGCTTTATCATTGCACTGAACTTTCTAATGAGTTTTGTGAAGTATGTGCAGGATTTAGCAATTCATTGTTATATCTGAAAAATATCAAACCCCCAGGCATGATCTCACATGTGTAGAGAATTATGGACAGCTTTGAATTCCTTGGTTACATCACTCTTGTTTTCTACACCGGGTTAGCCCAAATAGACTTAGAGTTGATTTACTAAAGGTTCTTTTCTAAAGAAGAACATGTGGCATCATCCCTCTCTTAGTGATTTTCAAGAAGATACTATTCAAAGGGAGGAAGATATTTTTGAAAGTGAACCACACCACACCTTTGCATTTGATTGCCAATAAGGGGGAGAAAATATTGGCACACATATTGACCCATTCATATGTGCTGAAGTGGTGTATTGACAACAAATACAAAGGGGGAGATTGAAGTGCACTGTGTTGCATTTGTTGTCAATGAGACATGTTGTTGTCTTAGAATGAATGGATGTCAAGAATTGTCAAGATGTGAATGCCAAAGGTTGTGATGGTGTTGGTGGTGAAGGAGAATGGCCATAGTACTAAGATGCATGTCACTTAGGAGATTCACTAAGTGACATAGGAGATGATGGTTGAAACATTCTCTAAGAAAATCAGACGATTGTTGAGCTGCTCTTTAAGTTCAAATAACTTATATCAACTGGATACAACGTCACAACATGATTGAAGACCATGCATTGTAGTGACAATGCATGAGGTGTTGAAGAAGATCCATCCACAAGACCTAAGTGGATGAAGTGAGCTAAAGAAGTCCATGCACTATCACTTAGTGCATGAGAATTAGAAGAAGATCCAATTGATCTATGATTAGATCAATGATGCACATTGAAGAAGATTATGTGATTCAAGAGCTCGGTTGATGAAGAACCTTCGGGAATTCCCTCCTAAGTGAAGATTATTTGTTTAAGAAGAATGGAGGAATTGTAATGAAGAAGAAGAATATAAATGTGGGAGAAGAGAAGAAATGGAGAAGAAGAGTTGTGGCACATGGCATTTTACTCTTAGTCCTTATACAATGTACTTAGTGTTTAAGTAGGCAAAAAATATGCCACCAAGGGCCAGCCTTAAGGGTTCAACCCCCAAGGCACATGTGGGCCTAAGGCGCCACGCCCAAGGGGGGATCCCATGTGGCCAGCCCGAGAGGCAGGGGGCCGTGTGTAAGCCCCCGAGGACACGCGGTGGTGAAACCCGCGCGCCCGAGGTGCATAGTGGGCGCTAGGAGCGTGCCCGTAGGAGCAGAGAGTGGGCGCAGAGCGCGCCCGCAGGGAGAACACGGTGCGGGGCGGCACCGTGGAGGGAGAAGATTCAATTGAGGGTGCTGGGGGAGCGGCATATTGATAAAGCGCGGATAAACCGCGAGAGGTTTCGATGTGGGACGCGGAAAAATTTCCGCGGAGCGATCCTGGCCGCACGATCGATCGCGCGCCAGATCTCGGCCGCACATCTGATCTGCGGCAAGGCGATCTGATCGCGACCGTCCGATGTATTTCAAACGCCCGATCCAACGGCCGGCGAGTCGTCCTCTTCCCCGAGCTCGGCTGAGGCCTCCCCGCGCATTCCAGCAGCCTCCGTTCGAACCAGAGGCATCCCGAACGATGTTTTCGAGATTGCGGCCACCATTTTCGAAGCTGAGGTGTCCCTCGTGATCGTCTCTCCACACCGAACCGAACCATGCTTAAAAATGGGCTTGCATGCAACGAGAGGAGAATTCGAAGTTCGGCCGAGGAAAGAGAATCTGCCGAGGCTATGAATGGTTCGTGCTTTGCATAAATGGGCCTAAACAGAGGCCATGCACATGTTAAAATGCATGCACGTGAAGAAATACGAAACATAAGTTAACCCGCATGAAATAAAAAGAAAAACAAGATTCACAGAATCCTGAAAACCCGAAAAACTCGGGGATTTGAGTTGTATCTCTACGCGGATGAGCTCTCCGCCTCGCCTATAAAAGAAGAGCCCAAGGCTCCAAAGAAGCTTGCTGAATCTTTGTTGAAGAACAGAAGTCTCGTGAGTGCTCTCTGCCTCGCGAAGATCTGCCCTGCGCGCACCACTTGCGCGGCAGCAGCCCGAAGCCATTTTTGGCTTTGCTTGAGTTCCTTGCGCGCTACTTCGTTGCGTGACAAGAAGAAGAAGGAGGAGGAGTCCCCTGTGCGCTATCCATTGCGCGACAGGAAGGACGAAGGGCAGTGCCAACTTGCACGCCCCCTCTGTGCACCGCGCCCCCTGCACGGTAGGCGCTTGCACGGCCAAGTGCACCCTTGCACTTGCACGCCCACGGCCGAGGTCCTTTGTGCCTTGTGCTTGCGCGACAGAATCTGTGAAGAGAGGAAGGCCGCACCCCTTGCGCGCATGTTTTGAAGGTGGAGTTCGGGCAGTGTCTGCACAAGAAGTGGAAGGCCGAGGCAGTGCCTCGTGTGTAAACTTTGAGAAGACCCGAGGCCAAGACTTGTGCTTGTGTGCCAAGTGAAGGAGTGCACCTTGTGTGTGTGCCACTTGGGAGTGCACACCTACGGGTTGTGTGCAAGAAGGAGTGGAAGGAAACCACATTTGTGTGTGTGCAAAACAAGAAGAAGGCCGAGGCCTTTGAGCCTTGTGTGCAAAAAGAACAAGAAGAGGCCGTAGCCCTTGGAGGTTGTGCACACTTGAAGATTAAAAGAGAAAAACAAAGTGTGTGTGCAAAGTGGAAGAGTACAAGAATGGCATAGGCATTTGTGTACAAAATAACTAAAAGGCCGAACCTAAGTGTGCACTAAGAGTGTATACACTTGGAGGAATAAGGACATCCACACTAAAGTATAACACACTTTTATGTGTGTGAACAAATTGAACAAAGTGTGTGAGTGAAGAAGGTGTGTGTGCTTAATGAGAAATTACACTCTTTGAGTGTTTATCACACCAAGGAAGAGAAGAAGAGGAGTGCATGCTTGCATGCATGCACGTGCACACGTGAACAGAGCCAAATCAGTGGTGTGCATTTGAGGAGTCCAAGACCAGGAGTTCTTGATGAAATTGAGAAGGCCATGCTATCAGTGCATGAGGATGAAGAGCTGCCATGCACTCAGTGCATGAAGTGAAGTTGAAGTGAGACTGAGCCAGACTGAGTTGAAAGATATTGTTTGTCTGAGTTTTCAGTATTTGAGAAGACCTGATCATCACAAGTGATCAGAGGTACAGAGCAAGGCCAGCAGTCTTTATCCCAGACTGCTGAGGATACTTGAAGAACTTAAAGTGAAGAAGAGCTACTCGTGCGACTCGAGGAGCCAGGAGAAGACCCTGTGGGACTCAGGGAGAAGAAGTCTTCAGTGGGATTCTGGAGCAGGCCAGTGGGACTCTGGTAACACTGTGGGATGCAGTATAAAGACCCTCCAGTGGGACTCAGGAGAGATACAGTGGGACTCTGTATCGACCATTGTAATTCTAACAAGTTATAATGGGAGAATCCATGCTGGGAGAGCATGGCAAGGATGTAGGCCTTTGGTGCCGATCCTTGTAAATCCTTCTGTCCTGTGCCTTTTCATTACTACATTATCCGGGAAAGGTTGAGAGATACAAGAAGAGTGGATCGAGGCTTTATCCAGCCATAGAGGTTTAATTGATTAAGAATCAATTAGTAAAAAGTTTTAATGGATCATTGATTCACCCCCTCCCCCTCTCAGTGATTCACACTGATCTGGCCACTTCACATGTGTTATATGTTATGATTATATTATGGTTATTGGGAATTGTTTATGTATATGGGTGGTTCTATGATAAACCTATGGCGGGTGAGCCCGAGATAGCTCTCCAATGCATTGGGTAACGTGACGGAGGTAAACGAGATGTTTCTCCTAATAGATTTAGGGTATATACTGTGATGTGTATTCCAAGTGTAACTCTCTATGTATCTATGATAGCTAAAATGTAATTTTGATATCGATTCCATAAGTAACCTTTATGATTTATGATTTGTTTGTTATTAATAAATCTCATGATTTCATAAGGTATGTTAAGATAAAAAAGTATGGTTTCATTGATTTGTATTTATTGATGGGCTAATGTTTTCCTTCATTATTTTATAACCCTTACTGAGATTTTTATGCTCATCCAAAGTTTTTGAAATGTTTTCCACGGGACATAAAGATGAATAGGGTCAAGGATGAGATCAAGGAATAGTCAAGTTATCTAAAACATGGAACTAGATAAGTTTCTTTTTTTGAGTTTTTATTTTATGAAAAAATGGATATTGAGTAGTATTGTATTCTTGTAATATTCATGTTATAATGTAATAGTTATGGCCTAAATCACTAAAACTCTAAACCTAAAAAGATCCTCAATGTGAATTATTCGTTTAATTCAAGATTATGTAATGTTTTAAGGTCGGGTGCTTATAGTTGGTATCAGAGGTCAGTTTGGATAACTTTAGAGGTTAGGGTACAATTTAAGCCTAAGAGACATTATCATAATGGTTAAAATATTAGAAAGAGTCATAATTATTTTTATAAATTGAACGAGTTTAAGATAACATGAATAAGTATATATTAGTGTTTAACCTTCTCATAAGATATTATATGATGATTTTACTAATATACTCACAATGGCCTTTTTGGTTATAGTAAATGGCTAGATCTAGCCGGCACTAATGTAACAGTGGATGTGAAGATAAATATGACAGTTTTCTGAATGAGAAACTGAATGATATGTGTGATACAATGAGAACTCTTGTGGTTGTTATCAAACAACTATCTAGAGTCATGATTTCCCACCTATACCTTAGTGATTTTTATAAGAAATTATATATGCGAGAAACAAATCCCTATGGATGTTTAGGAAATAATCATAAAGGTAGGTATGTCAAAAACCTATGTGTCAAATATGTGGAATGAAAAACATAGTAAAATGATTCAAAGGGATAGAAAGATGTTATAGATGTGGAAATGAAGGTCATAAAGCAAGAACCTTCCATGGAAAAAGGAAGCATCTAGTTAACTCTAGGAAAGGGAAAGAATTCCTTTCCGAGGGATCAAATGAATGTTTTAAATGTGGTGAGCATGGTGATTATTCAAACAAATGTCTTATGAAGATGTTTCGGTAATGGGATCACAAGGATTGTAAAAATATTTGTTTACCTATACCTAATTCCATTCCAATTGAGGATGAAGAAACTGACAATGACCAATGAAAGGTATGGATTATTTCTTAACATATGTTTTCCTATTATTGGAATCATAGGATATGATTCATGATTTTGTATGTAGGAAAGACGTATTTTAGAATAAGTTTGTAAATAATGGTTAATGGGTCATGAATAATGTTGAATGAGTAAGAGGTAAACATATAAGGGATTCAAGAGTTATGGTAGATTTCCGGATGGTGAAATGATTAAAAGTATTAAGGCACTTTTGATGATGGGATTACATTAGAAGACTCTTTATAGTATGTGTAACCTTGAAGATTTATATATGAAAATTTTATTCATGGAATAAATATTTTTTTTGTGTTTGTTGTTATAAAGAACCATTTGGGTTTATATAACCCTTGAATTTGAGGCAATTACCGGTTAATACATTTTGGGATGCAAAATGAATGTTATTAGATAACCTTTGTGGTTAAAATATGTTATGTTTATTTTAGATGAATTTATATCTTTTTGGTAATGTTATAAAATTATGTAGTTTTTGAAATGGGAAAACATGAAAACCTTGTGACAACCCGTCACGTCGGACGAAGCTGCGGGAATCGAACCCACAACCAAAGTGCGACTGGTATTAATCACCTACCACTAGTCTACTTGAAGTTTCTAGTTAGTATGACTAATTTTTTTTAGTTAGATGAACATATTAAATAGTAATAAGTTTATTTTGGGGTATTTATGGAAATCATTAACCTATCATGGAGGATATGTGATTAGGTTTATTACTTTTTAGAATGAGACTTTTAGAGAAACTGATGTTATTTAGAGATAAATGTAAAGATTTACCTTGGAAGACTATGTGATTAAATCCTTCAGAGATTTGGATTTCAATCTTATTTTGGATTACTTTGGGGGAATTTTATGGATAGTATTTTATTTAATTGTTTTTCTTGAACCTTGGGTTCTTTTTGTTGAATTTTGGAGATTAAGAGTAATATTTCTTTTTATAAAGGATTATCCTTTTGAGGATTATCTGATCTTGTACTAGAAATTTTAGTTTTGGTTATTTTCTAAAGAAAATGGAAATTTATTGTTCATCTTTTATGGATTATGTAATTTTCGAGACATTTATTATAGCGCTTTTAAAGTGAACAAGTCATCTTGATTATTCATCGATTGGAGAAAAGATGAGTTTGGGGAATATTTTTATTAAAGGATGACACTATACATGAAAAGTAAGTATATTTCCTTACAATATTAGTCTGGTAATTAAAAAAATTCATCAACTCTTTGAAAAGGATCTTGAAAAAAAAGTTTTATATCCTCTCTTTTATCCTCAGACTTTTACCCAACAACAAATTCATGGTATTGTGGCGGTTAACATTCTGTGATCAATTTATCTATCACTCTCTATTAATCTATTACAGTTAGTTTTTGTTCCATATCCATGTTCTCCTACATGGAATCCTAGTTTGAGTTCTCTCGAGTGACCTTTATATATAGCTTTCTTTATTTTAATGTGATAGTTTTATTGACTCATTTTTCAATGTGGGACATTCAATGATGTTTCCATGCCAAATTTTAAAATTGCGAGGACACAACCCCCAAAAGAGAGGAAGGATCTAACATGCAAAGAAAATAAATAATATTAAATTTTCATAATTTTTAATATTTTTGAATTAAATATAAATTTTACTTCGAAAGGGTTTCTATGTTCGATAGCATAACTGATACGCAACAATGAGTTCTTTGAAATCTTACATTACACACTAATAATATAATTTTATTATTTTATATGGTTGTTAAATAATAGAAATTTTATTGGTGGGAATGAACAAAAATAACTACAATATGATTATACATGTTTGTAAAATATATTTACATTTATACAATAAACTTTAGAGGCTTAAAATTTGAATAAATCTAATTTTAAGCGTAATTTACATTAAAAGGTCGAATTATCGCCTTTTAATAGTGAACACTCTTTAAATATAGATTTGGTCACTTTAATACATTCGAATTGAACAAATAAAATCCTTCTTTATAATGGGTAAATCAAAATATACTTTGTACAATTTTTTGGAATTTTCTCGATAAAGTTCATTTTTAATGAATAGTGAAAAATATTGTATTTTAATTCAAAAGTGCTTTTGAATCGAATTTATTAATATGGATAGCTTATATTTTTAATTAGTTTTAAAGTGATATTGAAATAAATTTTTACCATTTAATGCAATGTTGGTCATTGGAATTAATTTCACTTTGAAATTGGAAATAAACAAGTATCAATCGTTTGATAGTTATTGTTTCTTAAAAACACGTTATTTGTTTTAACAGCGTGAAATAATTTTTAAATTATTTAATGACACTTATATTATTTGAATTTTTAAAAATAGACATCAATTTTGAATTCAAAATATCAAATAATGCTAAGGCTGAATTTGTGGTATTTTTCTGAAAAACATCAATTTTTTATGAATAGTGACACCACTTAGTGGTAGTTAAAAAAACTGACTTTTTCATTTAAATGAAATTTTACCACTTCTGTGAATTGAATTTCGAAAATAATACATACCTGGTTGTTATTAATAAGTAAAATGTGGTTCAATAATATGAAAATAATTTTTGGTGAATAGTAACTTTTGCCTTTTATTTACTGCAGTTAAAGGTAAATAGGGTAATTCAAGGTTAAAAGAATATTATAATAATTCCAAATTACCTTAACACATGTACAAAACTTATTGGTTGAGTAATTGACGACCATGGTCATCTTTGGATCGATTTTGGGACCCCATTGATCCACTTGGGAGTGAAAATGACAATTTTGATTAATTAATTTAATGTAAAGACAAAATTGACATTAACAAAACTCTTTTGGTACTTAATTTTTATATGGTGTTATATAAGTCTTATTTTCAACTATAAATATTAATTGTAAATATAAAAATATTTCCTACAAGGTAGTTTTTTTTTTAATTTTTTGACATCTAATAAATTAATTTATTTATGACACAATAAAGATGCAGTATTTAGCACATTAAAAAATGATTTAAATAAATAAGATTATAATGATTAAAATATTATCCAAAACATGTCCAATTCTGATTGGATGATTTTATTTCGATTATGAGTCATCTTATCTTTGACAGTAATTATTTGTGGACTATTAGAAACCGAATATCATTATATAATAAAATAATAGTTTCACACTTTCCTAAAGAGCCCCTCCTCTCCCTTATAAAAGGAGACCATTTCTAACCAATTTATCATGCCTCTAAATCCATTTGGATCATCCAAACTCTACCCAATTAATCTCTAAACATCCATATCCTCCTTTTAGAAGTCTTACCTTAGGCAGAAGGCACATCAAGAAGTCCTTTGGTTCAAACCAAAGGGAGTTACCCAAATTAAAGGTAACAATTTCTCTTAAATTGTTTTCATTTATTTTACTTCTCCATCCCATAAACACTTTTTATTTACATTATTTTGTAAAAAAACCAGTATCCACAATATAATATGGTTTTTTATAATAAGGATTTGATTTACACTTACAAAGACCTCCATCTAATGGATGAACAACATAATGTTTCTGTGGATGGAAAACTAATTCCTCACGAAACGATGATTGTTCAATTAAATCTTACCACCTCTAATGGTGGCCATTCTGATGGAACTGTATTAATATATGATATATATTATGTTTATGATTTTCTTATACTTATGTACTTAACATTTATATTATTCCTTTGTGGTTTCCATAGTGGTTAATACTGTAAAGACCCGCAAATTTCAAGGAAATTTTTTTCTTAATTTTCTTTGGAATTTTACAAGAGCGCAGCTTCAGACGGCACCTGATTCCGAGGCCCGGTGTGCCCGGAATCAATTTCCGAAGTTTGGCTCGGGTACGTTCAGTGAACGGACGGGCGGGTTTTTCTATCTTTTGAACCGGTGCCCGGAATCGAATTCTGAGGGCACCGATGAAATCGCAGCGCCGGTATTTGCTTAGAAACGCCTCTTCCGGAGTTGCGTTTGCTCAGACGTGGTTTTTAAATTTTGCGGCTTTAAGTCAGAAATAAAATAAAGTTTGTGCGACAACTTTATTTTATTTCACTTAAGCTGCTTGGAAGCCACTTGAAGTCACTTAAAGACGGCTTGAACTGAGTTGAACTGGATAGGATGCTATCCAGAAATATCCTACCCCCTTTGGTAGGATATTTGTGCGGTGGGACCCGCACGAGCCCCGCCGTTTCTTTCGCTAAGTAACGCACCCGCGAAAACCCGTCAAAGTAACTGAAAAGTCAACCGACGCGTTTTCTTTAATTCTTAACAGACCATTTAATTGGGCGGTTTATTTCGTGAATTAAATGGACTGTTTCTTCGTGAATTAAATGGGTCGTTTCTTTCGTTGAATTAATTCAACGAATTGATGGATCGTTTCTTAACCGGTTTCGTGTTGGCATGTTTATAAATTAAGACCAACATAAAAATCCTTGGAAAGGATTTGAGAGAATCTTCGTTCCTCCACCCTCTCCGCGAAGAACGCGAAGAACGCGAAGAACGCGAAGAACGCGAAGAACGCCGAACCCGGAAGTCGACGACGCTTTCGCCCGAGACGTTCTTCCGATCTCCGATCTCCGATCACCGACCATTCGAGGTGAGTGATTTCGGATTTCCTCTCAAGTTCTTTTCTTTGGTTTTAAACGAAACACAGATTTAAATATTAATAATTTAAATCTGTTGTTCTTGATTTGTTGAGCTCGCCGGCTCAACGCCGGTTTCCGCGACGACGCGACACCTTCCCGCGACGACGCGACGATCGATCTCTTCCGCGACGATCTCTTCCGCGAAGAACGCCCGCGCTCGACGATCATCAAGGTAGGGATTTGATTGTGATTCTTTTTCCCGTGATTATTCTTTTTAAATAAAGAACCCGATCGAAACAATTTTTAAATTATTTAAAAATTGTTGTTGATTATTCCTCCCGTGATTTATGGCTAACGCGGAGGGTGCGGGTCTAACGAACAAGACCCGGCAACCCTCCGCCGATCTATTTTGGTTGTGCGGATTTGGCGGACGTCGACAAACCGTGCGGCAAGGGCAATTTGTTGGCTCCGCAGTGAAGATCGTCCCCCGGGAGGAGCATCGGCGCAGACGGGAAAGAAAACGGGCCACCGGAGCATCTCCGGCGGCCCGCGGAAGGAGGCGGCGGCGCGGGTCGCCGGCGCGGCGGCGCCGGCGACCGGAGGCGGCGGCGCCAGGCGCGCCGCCGTGGAAACCTTCCGCCGCGGCTGAAGCCGCGGCGGCGGCGGCAGCCGGTTCCGCGGCCGCGCGGAACCGGGACGGACGCGGCGGCCCGGCCGCGTCCGCGAGACAAGCGGCCCCCCGCGGGGCCGCGGTTTCCCTCAAGCCGCGGGTTCAACCCGCGGCGGCGGCGGCTCTTCGGCCGCGCGGCCGAAGACCGAGCCGGCCGGTCCGGTCGGCCGGGCCGCGCCCAGGCCGGACCGGACCCGGCCGAGCCGGTTCGGGCCGGGTCGGGCCGACCCGGTTCGGGCCGACCCGGTTCGGCCGACCCCAGGGGGGGGTTCGGGCCGGGTCGCCCCGGGCCCAGTACCCCCGTTTCGGGCCCTCTACGGTCTTTCGCCCATATCTTGGGCCTGGGACCTCCGATTGACGAACCGTCAGCGGCTACGCGATCCTTGGATCGAGACGGTCGTTTCGGTATATTATACTCAAGGTTTCGGAAGACTTTGGGTTCGGCCGGGTTGGTTCGTACACGAAGCCAACCGGGCCCTCGGAGCGGAAACGCTCATAACTTGAGCTACGGACGTCCGAACGACGTACCGTCAGCTGTGGTGGTTTCCTCTAAGTGAGACGGAACTTTTGGCATACTCCGCCCGAGGATCGGATACAGGCGGAGTACGGTCGGGTTGGTTTTGCCCTAAAAACCAACCGGGCCCCTGGGACGAAAATGCCAATAACTCTCAGACCGGGCGTCCGATTGACGCGCCGTCTGTCGCGTTGAGATCCTGTTGTCGATACGGAACTTTTGGATACATCAACTTCGGACTACGTGTCAGTTGATGTATCAGCCCCTCGGCTCGTGGAGCGGACCCTCCTAAACGAGCTCGCTACGTGCGGGAACCCTAGCGCTGGCTGTGACCTCGACGACAGAGCAGAGATCCTCCGTGGACTGCGACGACGGCAGAGCAGAGATCCTCCGTGGACTGCGACGACGGCAGAGCAGAGATCCTCCGTGGACTGCGACGACGGCAGAGCAGAGATCCTTCGTGGACTGCGGCGACGACTGTGCAGAGATCCTCAGTGGACTGCGTCGACTACTGCACTCAGCGATCCCACGTGGATCAGTGCTTCAGGTTCTGTGTGAGCCCGATCCTCCGTGGGTCCTTACTACCGGTTCTGTGTGAGCCACTGCCTACAGGTTCTGTGTGAGCCCGATCCTACGTGGGTCTTTTTGCGGGGGTTAGTACCTATCGATCCTTCGTGGGTCCGACGACTGAGACGGATCAGTGATCGTCTTTGACGTCATCTGAAAAAGTATACCTGGTTGAGCTGAATCTTATGTTACTCTCCTTTGTGGATTGTGTTGAACTATCCTTTGTGGATTTACTGTTTACTCTCCTTGTGGATTTGAGTCTTGCTTTCCTTTGTGGATTGAGTTGTTCTTGAGCTCGTGAGCAGAGCTAGAATTGGGGACTTAGGTACATGTATGGGCATATACCTAAGTCGAGTCAGATGTTACTTCGTGATTGCATCTTTCTTTTGTGCTATATCCTTTGTGGATTTCGGGAGACCTTCGGGGGTCTCGGGGTCCTTACTGAGTAGTTGTACTCACCCCTGCACGGGCTATGCCCGCACTTCGTGGTGTTGGTTGCAGACGACGGACAGCGCTGATCGCGGTTGGGGCGTGGAGCAGGACGGTACCTGGAGGTGGACCACTGGGCGGGACGTGCTCGGAGCGGACGTGGGACCCGAGGAGCCTGGAGGCTATCTGTACCCACCCTTCAGGTGGGATTGCCAGTGGACGACACGAGGCCGCCGTCTTTTCTTCAGTTGCTGTTCTTTTTCTTTTCAGTTGTACTTTACAGTTGGGCTTGTATTTCCGGCCCCTTTACTTTACTTTCCGCTTGCTGACTCTGTGTGGTTGTTACTTATAAAGGCAATGCCTTCCCTGTTTACTGGGATTTTACGCCTTGGTGCTAGTCGCCAGCCCCTGGCCTATGGAAGGCGGGCTTGGGGTAGTCACGGCACGGGCCCCGAGGACGGGTCGTGACAAATTGGTATCAGAGGCGGTCGGTTCTACCGCAGACTCTGATCGTCCTTTCTTCCTATGTGAAGCAATAGTGTTTAGTGTATTGAGTGTGGTTATCAGTTCAGGGAGCCCAGTGTTGGTGCGGCGGCCGACGTATCCGTACACCAGGACCCTGACTCCTGATTTCCGACTTAATGCATGAAAACATTGATTGCGTGTGTGTTTCAAGTTTTCTTTGTGATTACTTATGTCAGCTCACCGGGTATACTGATCTGCTTTATGAAAGTCTCAAGTTTTCCTTGTGATTACTTGTGCCAGCTCACCAGGTATACTGTTCTGACTGTGGTGCTCTTGTTCTCCTTTTCAGGATGGCCCCGCGACGACTGCCAGCTAGGGTTCCGAGTGTAGGGCGCGACGGCAGCCCACCGAGCGACGAGGCCTCGGTGCAGGGCCCTTTGCCAGCAGTGGCACCGGCGGTAGCCTTACCCGCCGAGCCACCGATGCTTCCAGTACCAGACGCCGACGATGCACGTCGCCTCAGGGCACTGCACGAGTTTCAGAGCCAGCGACCGCCCAGATTTCGCGGTGAGGCGGACCCCCAGGCCGCCGAGGACTGGCTAGAGGCGGTGGTACGGATCTTCAGGCTAGTGAGGACACCAGCGGATCTCATGGTGATCCTCGCAGCGAGCCTCCTGCAGGCGGCGGCAGGACGATGGTGGAGCCTGATGCTCCAGGTTCACGATGAGGCATCCCTGCTCTGGACGGACTTCGAGAGCCTCTTCCGCTCTGAGTTCGTCCCGGCCACCCTCCGAGCGGTGCGCATCCAGGAGCTTCTCCAGCTGCGCCAGGGCAGCATGACGGTCGCTCAGTATGCGGCGAGGTTCACGGACCTATCTCGCTACTCGACCGACATGGTACGGGACCCCTTCTTCCGGGCCCGGACCTTCGAGCAGGGCTTGCGACAGGAGATTCGTGCGTCGCTGATCTCCCTCAGCATTCCGACCCAGGCAGGAGTGCTGGAGCGAGCCCTCCTGATCGAGAGCTTCCTGGCAGAGCCTTCTTCAGCGGCGAGACCTAGCGCAGGGCGGCAGGTAGCTGAGTCTTCGGCAGCAGGTAGCCGACGGATGACTCACGGGTCCAGGCAGACCAGACCCCCACGCAGACGGCCTCAGGACACCGGCTCAGCAGTACGAGGCACACAGCGGAGTGCCAGCCTTTCGAGAGGCAGGCTGTGCTACTCTTGCGGCGGGCAGGGTCACATGGCTCGTGACTGCCCGACTCGCCGATCAGAGGAGCAGCAGACGGTGGAGGGGCCACCCAGGCAGAGGCAGAGGGTCGACCGTGGCGGTCCGCAGGGAGGAGGCGGACGAGGCCGAGGAGCTGGCCGAGCAGCGGGTGGTGGGCGACGCTTTCAGGCTCTACCCCCGCCACCACCAGGAGGGCCACCTCGACCACAGGGAGCCGGCGGGCAGGGACAGGCCCAGCTCCAGGCAGTGGAGGCCTACGACCCCGACATGCCAGAGATGATTCGAGGTACGATCTGTGTCTATTCCACCCTTGCTGCAGTACTTATAGACACAGGAGCGAGTCACTCTTTCATAGCCTCTGCCCTTGTTCGGAGCTCGGAGATTCCGACTGAGCCGTTGGCTCGATCCTTACGGCTAGAGACTCCTACGGGAGCAGACTCGACGATTACGCACTGGTGCCGGCAGTGTGAGCTTACTCTAGGAGGCGAGAGCTTCGGCTGGGATCTCCTTGTAGCGGCGTCGAGGCCTTACGACGTCATCTTGGGCATGGATTGGCTATCCACGGTTCATGCCCAGATCGACTGTTTTAGGCGCAAGGTACGATGTGTTCGTACCGACGGGAGCAGGTTTACCTTCACCGGCGAGAAGGGAACCTTTGCAGCACAGGATGGACTTCCGCGGAGGAGAGTGCAGCCCATCTCACATCAGTTGGCTAGCCTCATCCTAGGAGCAGTGGACGTGCGGAGTCCGGCTTTTCCTGCAGTGGTGGACCAGTACGTGGACGTCTTTCCCGACGACGTTCCAGGGCTACCTCCTCGTAGAGAGGTAGACTTTTACATCGACTTGTACCCCGGGACAGCCCCGATATCTACTCCAGCATATCGGATGGCCCCCGCCGAGCTTAGAGAGCTGCGGGTACAGTTGGAGGACTTGCAGAGCAAGGGGTTTATCCGACCCAGTGTTTCACCCTGGGCTTCCCCGATTTTGTTCGCCAAAAAGGCGGACGGGAGCTTGCGACTTTGTGTCGACTATCGTCGCCTGAACCAGGTGACAGTGAGGAACAAGTATCCGCTGCCACGGATTGATGACCTCTTCGATCAGCTCAAGGGAGCGCGGTGGTTCTCGAAGATAGACCTCCGGTCAGGCTATCATCAGCTCAGAGTTCGAGACGAGGACGTGCAGAAGACGGCCTTCAGGTGTCGGTATGGCCATTATGAGTTCTTGGTTATGCCGTTCGGCGTAACCAATGCTCCAGCGGTGTTCATGAGCCTCATGAACAGGATCTTCCAGCCATACCTCGACCGATTTGTCGTTGTCTTCATTGACGACATTTTGGTATACTCGACGACTGAGGAGGAGCATGCCTACCACCTGCGAGTTGTGCTAGACACACTCCGAGAGCACCAGCTTTATGGCAAGCTCTCAAAATGCCAGTTCTGGTTACGTGAGGTCCATTTCTTGGGGCACGTCATTTCTGAGGCGGGAGTTGCAGTGGATCCCGCGAAGATCGAGGCAGTGCTAGCTTGGGAGCCACCCAAGAGCGTGACAGAGGTGCGGAGCTTCTTGGGCCTAGCGGGATACTATCGGAGATTCGTGCCAGACTTCTCCAGAGTTGCGGCACCACTCTCAGCCTTGACGAAGAAGGGGAAACCCTTTGTGTGGTCAGACAGATGTCAGCAGAGCTTCCAGGAGCTGAGACAGAGATTGACCAGCGCACCTATCTTGAGGTTGCCTGAGGAGGGAGTTGGGTACGTAGTTTACTGCGACGCATCAGGGACTGGACTCGGGTGCGTCCTGATGCAGGAGCGGGCCGTGATCGCCTACGGATCACGTCAGTTGAGGCCGCATGAGCAGAACTACGCCACTCATGACCTGGAGTTAGCAGCAGTGGTCTTCGCACTGAAGACTTGGCGGCACTATCTGATGGGCGAGCGCTTCACAGTCTTTTCTGACCACCAGAGTCTTAGGTATATCTTCTCTCAGAAGGACCTGAACCTGAGACAGCGGAGATGGCTTGAGTTCCTCCAGGACTATGACTTTGAGATAGTCTATACTCCTGGGAAGGGGAACGTGGTAGCCGATGCCCTCAGCAGGAGGACGGGCATTCAGCTGCTTGAGGAGGCGACGGAGCAGCTAGCCTCCTTGCAGATATCCTTCGTGGATAGAGACGGAACAGCCTTTCTTCAGTCTCTCACAGTCTCTCCTCCACTTCTACAGCGGGTCAGAGAGGCTCAGCGTGGGGACGCTGACTGTGAGACCCGGCGTGCACTGATATCCTCAGGTCAGGCGCCTGATGGTTTCTCCCTTGGAGCAGAGCACGACATCCTTTTCAGAGGACGTACCTTCGTACCAGTCGCTTTACGAGAGGAGGTGCTGAGAGAGTTTCACACTTCTCCCTTGGCGGTACATCCCGGAGTGGCGAAGATGTACCAGGATCTCAGGCGACAGCACTGGTGGCCGGGTATGAAGAAAGCTGTGGCAGAGTTCGTTTCACGATGCCTCACCTGCCAGCAGGTGAAGGCAGAGCATCAGGTACCAGCAGGCTTGGTACAGCCCTTGGAGGTCCCGGAGTGGAAGTGGGACAGCATATCTATGGACTTCGTGACTGGACTTCCACGCACTTCCAGAGGTCACGACTCCATTTGGGTGATTGTCGACCGACTCACCAAGTCGGCACACTTCTTACCCATCAGAGAGCAGGGCTCAGTAGAGAGCTTGGGACGTCTTTACGTCCAGGAGATCGTACGGCTTCACGGTGTGCCATCGTCTATCGTCTCCGATCGAGATGCTCGTTTCACTTCCAGGCTTTGGAAGGGGTTGCAGGAGGCATTCGGGACGCGGCTCCATCTGAGCACAGCCTTCCACCCTCAGACGGATGGACAGACGGAGAGGACCATACAGACACTCGAGGACATGCTCCGTGCATGTGTTCTCGACTTTGGTCGCAGCTGGGAGGACCACCTACCCTTGGTGGAGTTTGCGTACAACAACAGCTACCACTCCACCATCGGGATGGCACCATACGAGGCGTTGTACGGCAGACCCTGCAGATCACCGTTGTGCTGGACAGACCCTGGGGAGTCAGCACTCGTGGGACCAGAGATGGTCCGAGCCACGACAGAGAAGGTCCAGATCATCCAGGAGAGGATGAGGACAGCTCAGAGCCGGCAGAAGTCATATGCTGACAGGAGGCGGAGGCCACTAGAGTTCGAGGATGGCGACCACGTCTTTTTGCGTGTCTCACCTCGACGTGGTTTACGGAGATTTGGCCGAGGCGGCAAGCTGTCTCCCCGCTTCATCGGGCCTTTCCAGGTCCTCAGCAGGATAGGAGAGGTGGCTTATCGCCTGGCTCTACCACCTCAGTTGCACCGGGTGCATGACGTCTTCCACGTGTCTCAGCTGAGGAGATACGTACACGACCCGACGCACATCATCGACTTTGGGGAGCTGGACGTGGACGATGGGGCGACTTTTGCGGAGGTTCCAGTGGAGGTCGAGGATCGACAGGAGCGGGTCCTACGTGGGCGGTCGATTCCTCTTGTGCGCGTCAGGTGGCAGCACGGGAACCTCCAGGAGAGCACTTGGGAGCGGGAGGCTCAGATTCGTGCTCAGTACCCCCATTTGTTCCCCTAGTTTTTGATGTATCTTTACGGGGACGTAAAGCCCTGAGGTGGGAGTAATGTAAAGACCCGCAAATTTCAAGGAAATTTTTTTCTTAATTTTCTTTGGAATTTTACAAGAGCGCAGCTTCAGACGGCACCTGATTCCGAGGCCCGGTGTGCCCGGAATCAATTTCCGAAGTTTGGCTCGGGTACGTTCAGTGAACGGACGGGCGGGTTTTTCTATCTTTTGAACCGGTGCCCGGAATCGAATTCTGAGGGCACCGATGAAATCGCAGCGCCGGTATTTGCTTAGAAACGCCTCTTCCGGAGTTGCGTTTGCTCAGACGTGGTTTTTAAATTTTGCGGCTTTAAGTCAGAAATAAAATAAAGTTTGTGCGACAACTTTATTTTATTTCACTTAAGCTGCTTGGAAGCCACTTGAAGTCACTTAAAGACGGCTTGAACTGAGTTGAACTGGATAGGATGCTATCCAGAAATATCCTACCCCCTTTGGTAGGATATTTGTGCGGTGGGACCCGCACGAGCCCCGCCGTTTCTTTCGCTAAGTAACGCACCCGCGAAAACCCGTCAAAGTAACTGAAAAGTCAACCGACGCGTTTTCTTTAATTCTTAACAGACCATTTAATTGGGCGGTTTATTTCGTGAATTAAATGGACTGTTTCTTCGTGAATTAAATGGGTCGTTTCTTTCGTTGAATTAATTCAACGAATTGATGGATCGTTTCTTAACCGGTTTCGTGTTGGCATGTTTATAAATTAAGACCAACATAAAAATCCTTGGAAAGGATTTGAGAGAATCTTCGTTCCTCCACCCTCTCCGCGAAGAACGCGAAGAACGCGAAGAACGCGAAGAACGCGAAGAACGCCGAACCCGGAAGTCGACGACGCTTTCGCCCGAGACGTTCTTCCGATCTCCGATCTCCGATCACCGACCATTCGAGGTGAGTGATTTCGGATTTCCTCTCAAGTTCTTTTCTTTGGTTTTAAACGAAACACAGATTTAAATATTAATAATTTAAATCTGTTGTTCTTGATTTGTTGAGCTCGCCGGCTCAACGCCGGTTTCCGCGACGACGCGACACCTTCCCGCGACGACGCGACGATCGATCTCTTCCGCGACGATCTCTTCCGCGAAGAACGCCCGCGCTCGACGATCATCAAGGTAGGGATTTGATTGTGATTCTTTTTCCCGTGATTATTCTTTTTAAATAAAGAACCCGATCGAAACAATTTTTAAATTATTTAAAAATTGTTGTTGATTATTCCTCCCGTGATTTATGGCTAACGCGGAGGGTGCGGGTCTAACGAACAAGACCCGGCAACCCTCCGCCGATCTATTTTGGTTGTGCGGATTTGGCGGACGTCGACAAACCGTGCGGCAAGGGCAATTTGTTGGCTCCGCAGTGAAGATCGTCCCCCGGGAGGAGCATCGGCGCAGACGGGAAAGAAAACGGGCCACCGGAGCATCTCCGGCGGCCCGCGGAAGGAGGCGGCGGCGCGGGTCGCCGGCGCGGCGGCGCCGGCGACCGGAGGCGGCGGCGCCAGGCGCGCCGCCGTGGAAACCTTCCGCCGCGGCTGAAGCCGCGGCGGCGGCGGCAGCCGGTTCCGCGGCCGCGCGGAACCGGGACGGACGCGGCGGCCCGGCCGCGTCCGCGAGACAAGCGGCCCCCCGCGGGGCCGCGGTTTCCCTCAAGCCGCGGGTTCAACCCGCGGCGGCGGCGGCTCTTCGGCCGCGCGGCCGAAGACCGAGCCGGCCGGTCCGGTCGGCCGGGCCGCGCCCAGGCCGGACCGGACCCGGCCGAGCCGGTTCGGGCCGGGTCGGGCCGACCCGGTTCGGGCCGACCCGGTTCGGCCGACCCCAGGGGGGGGTTCGGGCCGGGTCGCCCCGGGCCCAGTACCCCCGTTTCGGGCCCTCTACGGTCTTTCGCCCATATCTTGGGCCTGGGACCTCCGATTGACGAACCGTCAGCGGCTACGCGATCCTTGGATCGAGACGGTCGTTTCGGTATATTATACTCAAGGTTTCGGAAGACTTTGGGTTCGGCCGGGTTGGTTCGTACACGAAGCCAACCGGGCCCTCGGAGCGGAAACGCTCATAACTTGAGCTACGGACGTCCGAACGACGTACCGTCAGCTGTGGTGGTTTCCTCTAAGTGAGACGGAACTTTTGGCATACTCCGCCCGAGGATCGGATACAGGCGGAGTACGGTCGGGTTGGTTTTGCCCTAAAAACCAACCGGGCCCCTGGGACGAAAATGCCAATAACTCTCAGACCGGGCGTCCGATTGACGCGCCGTCTGTCGCGTTGAGATCCTGTTGTCGATACGGAACTTTTGGATACATCAACTTCGGACTACGTGTCAGTTGATGTATCAGCCCCTCGGCTCGTGGAGCGGACCCTCCTAAACGAGCTCGCTACGTGCGGGAACCCTAGCGCTGGCTGTGACCTCGACGACAGAGCAGAGATCCTCCGTGGACTGCGACGACGGCAGAGCAGAGATCCTCCGTGGACTGCGACGACGGCAGAGCAGAGATCCTCCGTGGACTGCGACGACGGCAGAGCAGAGATCCTTCGTGGACTGCGGCGACGACTGTGCAGAGATCCTCAGTGGACTGCGTCGACTACTGCACTCAGCGATCCCACGTGGATCAGTGCTTCAGGTTCTGTGTGAGCCCGATCCTCCGTGGGTCCTTACTACCGGTTCTGTGTGAGCCACTGCCTACAGGTTCTGTGTGAGCCCGATCCTACGTGGGTCTTTTTGCGGGGGTTAGTACCTATCGATCCTTCGTGGGTCCGACGACTGAGACGGATCAGTGATCGTCTTTGACGTCATCTGAAAAAGTATACCTGGTTGAGCTGAATCTTATGTTACTCTCCTTTGTGGATTGTGTTGAACTATCCTTTGTGGATTTACTGTTTACTCTCCTTGTGGATTTGAGTCTTGCTTTCCTTTGTGGATTGAGTTGTTCTTGAGCTCGTGAGCAGAGCTAGAATTGGGGACTTAGGTACATGTATGGGCATATACCTAAGTCGAGTCAGATGTTACTTCGTGATTGCATCTTTCTTTTGTGCTATATCCTTTGTGGATTTCGGGAGACCTTCGGGGGTCTCGGGGTCCTTACTGAGTAGTTGTACTCACCCCTGCACGGGCTATGCCCGCACTTCGTGGTGTTGGTTGCAGACGACGGACAGCGCTGATCGCGGTTGGGGCGTGGAGCAGGACGGTACCTGGAGGTGGACCACTGGGCGGGACGTGCTCGGAGCGGACGTGGGACCCGAGGAGCCTGGAGGCTATCTGTACCCACCCTTCAGGTGGGATTGCCAGTGGACGACACGAGGCCGCCGTCTTTTCTTCAGTTGCTGTTCTTTTTCTTTTCAGTTGTACTTTACAGTTGGGCTTGTATTTCCGGCCCCTTTACTTTACTTTCCGCTTGCTGACTCTGTGTGGTTGTTACTTATAAAGGCAATGCCTTCCCTGTTTACTGGGATTTTACGCCTTGGTGCTAGTCGCCAGCCCCTGGCCTATGGAAGGCGGGCTTGGGGTAGTCACGGCACGGGCCCCGAGGACGGGTCGTGACAAATACGATAATCTCATTTGAGGAAGTGCGGACTACCTCCCCCTCAAAGTAATGTGACTCGTTAATGACTTATGTGGGATGTATAAAGGATAGAGTTAACGATTTTATATATTATATTATACTGGAATTATAATATATTTATGTATCATTTTGTTTTAATTACATTAAAATAATAAATAGAAATGAAAATAGCATTCATATGTACGTACGACTTACCGTTTCCTTGAACAATGCATTTCATTTCATACCTCTAAATTTTATGTACTATTATAAAAACATTTATATAATAGATATATATAATATATATGATATCCAAATCATGAATATCATTCTGGATATAATGAACTATTTACCACATGGACAACTTGTAAATATAAGGTGTTCATTTTGACTCATGTACCAAATATTGACAAAATGAACGTTATTAACATAAATGATTACATAATGTTTATAACATGGTAATAAGTGATATAAAAGAAATAATAAACATGAAAAAGGTTCTTAATAAATTAGAAATTATCTTTAGATTATTATTCAAGAAATTAAAGAACGATCGTGTCAAGTCGGACACGAGGGAAGGGATCTGACCTCTCTCTTACTTTTCAAGTACTCTCTTTTATGTCATTTAATTTATGCTCCATGTTATTATGTTGGAGGATGTTATTTTATATTAATCATACTGTAATTTTTATTTTCATATGATTAGATACCACCTCTTCCTCTCATAAATTTATTTTAAGAATTTTATGTGGCTTTGTTAGGCTGCCGAATTTTTCTGAGGGATTTTCTTATCTCACTTTTAATTCCGTGAGATTTCCATTGTTCACCACTTGTTTTTTACATGTGGTGTAATGTGTAATACCATTGATATATATTACCATTATAATATTTATATTCATGGTATTCTCTGATTCATTTTTTGGTTATTATCTTTTGGTCATACGATTCAATTGGAATACAATGAAGTAAGGGTTTTTCGTCTCACATTTTTTTCCCGTGAGATTCATGCTATATTAGCCAATATTTCCTTTCATGTGGTATATTTACTGCCCATGATTGTACTATTTGTCTAATATAATATCATTTATGAGTATTTACATCTTCATTGGATTAATCTTCTTTCATGTGACATATGTTTTGTATGTTACCAAATCGGTAAGGGAACTCCTTAACCCAATTTATATTCTTTAGGTTGATATTCTCTTTTTTTATTTATGTCATCCTATTAATATGTGTGAATGACCTCTGATTGTTTTACAATTTATATCCACTTACGTTGAATGTATTTATATTTTTCACACATAATTATGAGATTTATTTATCCATAATTTATGTATTCCATCTTTATAACGGATTTTATCTCAATTTACATTTCCATTGAGACTTCATTGTTATTATGCACCAATTCACTCTTTTATGGTGTATATAATGTCCTTTAAAATATTATATCATGAATCCATTTATTATCATGATATTATAATGTTATTATTAAAATTTATTCTTCAATTATTTGTATTGAAGCGTCCCTATTTTTTTTAAAAACTCTTTAACTAAATATCGTTTTAAATGTTTTAAAGATTTATTCTTCTAAATATTTCTAATTAATGTCCATGTTTTCAAAATGTGTTTTATGATTTATTTATATGGACATTAATTTTTTCGAATGATAATTCATTTAAAATCTTCAATGTGGTATGAGGCACATTGATTCAAAAATCTATTTTTAAATGGTTTTGAAAATGATTTGATAAAACATTGTTTATCTCAATATCTTGATTTGATATATTGTAATGTGGAAATGTTATCATTCCTTTTATACATGTGTTATATGTTATTATTATATTATTGTAATTGGGAATTCTTTACGTATACGGGTGGTTTCGTTATAAACCAAGGGCGGGTGAGCCCGAGATAGCTCTCTAATGCATTGGGTAACGTGACGGTGGTAAACACGATGTTTCTCCTAAGAGATTTAGGGAATATACTCTGATGGGTATTCCAAGTGTAACTCGCTACGTAGCTATGATAGCTACAATGTATGTTTTATATGGATTCCATAATTAACCTTTATTATTTATGATTTGTGTGTGTTATTCATAAATCTCATGATTTTATAAGGTATGTTATGATTGAAAGTATGGTTTCATTGATTTGTATTTATTGATGGGCTGATGTTTTCCTTCCTTATTTTATAACCCTTACTGAGCTTTTTATGCTCATCCCATGTTTTTGAAATGTTTTCCATAGGTCTTAATGATAAATAGGGTCAAGTATGGGATCAAGGAAAAGTCAAGTTATCTAAAACATGGAACTAGACATGTTTCTTTTTAGAGTTTTTATTTTATGAAAAAATTGGATACTGAGTAGTAGTGTCTTCTTGTAATATCCATGTTGTAATGTAATAGTTATGGCCTAAATCTCTAAAACTTTAAACCATAAAGGATCCTCAATGTGATTTATTCATTTAATTCAAGATTATGTAATTTTTTTATGGTCGGGTCCTTATAGTTGGTATCAAAGGTTGGTTTGGATAACTTTAGAGGTTAGGGTACAATTTATGCCTAAGAGACATTACTATAATGGTTCAGATTTTAGAAATATTCATAGTTATTTTTATAAACTTAATGAGTTTAAGATAACATGAATAAGTATATCTTAGTGTTTACCCCCCTAATAAGAAATTATATGATGATTTTACTGATATACTCACACTGACCATTTTGGTTATAGTAAATGGCTAGATCTAGTTGGACCCAATGTAAAAGTGGATGTGAAGAAAACTATGACAGTTTTCTGAACGAGGAGCTGAATGATATGGGAGATTCAATGAGAACTCTTGTTGTTATTTTCAACCTACTATTTAGAGTCATGACTGAACACCTAAACCTTAGTGATTTTAATAAGACATCATATATGCGAGAAAAAAATCCCTACAGATGTTCAGGTAATAATCATAAAGGTAAGTATGTTCAAAAACCTATGTGTCAAAGATGTGGAAAGAAACACCTAATAAAATGTTTCAATGGGAAATAAAGATGCTATAGATGTGGAAATTAAGGTAATAAAGCAAGAACCTTCCATGGAAAAAGGAATCATCTAGTTGACTCTAGGAAAGGGAAAGAAGTCATTTCTGAGGGATCAATTGAATGTTTTAAATGTGGTGAGCATGGTAATTATGCAAACACATGTACTATGAAGAAGTTTCGGTAATGGGATCACCAGGATCACACTAATATTTGTTTACCAATACCTAATGCCATTCAAATTGAGGATGAAGAAACTGACAATGACCAGTGAAAGGTATGGATTATTTCATAACATTTTTCTTCCTATAATTGGAATCATAGGATATGATTCATGATTTTTTTATAAAGGAAATAAATATTTCAGAATAAGTTGGTAAAGAATGGGTAATGGATCATGAATAATGTTTAATGAGTAAGAGGTCAACATATAAGGTATTCCGGAGTTATGGTAGATTTCAGGATGGTGAAATTCTTAAAAGTATTAAGGCTCTTTTGATGATGAGATTACATTAGAAGACTCTTTATAGTATGTGTAACCCTGAAGATTGATATATGAAAATTTTATTCATGGAATAAATATATATTTTTTGTTTTTGTAGTTATAAAAAACCATTTGGGTTTATATGATCCTTGATTTTTTGAGGCAATTACCGGTTAATATATTTTGGGATGAAAAATGAATTTTATTAGATAACCTTTGTGGTTAAAATATGTTATGGTTATTTTTAATGAATTTATATCTTTTTTAGGAATTTTACAATGTTATGTAGTTTTTGAAAAGGGACAACGCACAAACCATGTGACAACCCGTCACGTCAGACGAAGGTGTGGGAATCGAACCCACTTCCAAAGTGCGACTGGTATTTATCACCTACCACTAGCCTACTTGAAGTCCCTGGTTAGTATGACTAATTATTTTTAGTTAGATGATCTTATAAATAAGGAATAAGTTTATTTTTTTGTACCTATGGAAATCATTAACCTATCACGGAGGATATGTGATTAGGTTAGTTACTTTTCAGTATGAGACTTTTAGAGTAACTGATGTTATTTGGAGATAAATGTTAAAATTTACCTTCGAAGAATATGTGATTAAATCCTTCAGAGATTTTATTTTCAATCTTAGTTTGGATTAATGTGGGGAATTTTATATATAGTAGTTTATTTAATGGTGTTTCTTGAACCTTGGGTTCTTTTTGTTGAATTTTGGCGATTAAGAGTAATATTTATTTTTATGAAGGATTCTCCTTTTGAGGAATATATGATCCTATACTAGCAATTTTGGTTTTGGTTAATAGATAAAGCCATGGGAAATTTATAGTTAATCTTTTGTGGATTATGTAATTCTCTTGTCATTTATTATAGCGCTTTTAATGTGAACATGTCATCTTGAATATTCATCGATTGGAGAAAAGATGAGTTTGTAGTATAAGTTTTGTTAAAGTATGATACAATACATGACAAGTATGTATATTTCCTTACAATATTAGTCTAGTTATTAAAAAATTCATCATCTATATGAAAATGATCTTGAAAAAAATGTGTTATAACCTCTGTTTTATCATCAGACTTTTACCCAACCACAAATTCATGGTATTGTGGCTGTTAACTTTCTACGATCAATTTCTCTATCACACTCTATTAATCTATGAGAGTTAGTTTTTATTCCATATCCATGTTTTCCTACATGGAATCCTAGTATGTGTTCTCTCGAGTGACCTTTATATATATCTATTATTAATTTAAAGTGATATTTTAATTAACACTTTTTCCGATGTGGGACATTCAATGATGTTTTCGAGCCAAAATTTAAAATTGTGAGGACGCAATTTCCAAAAGAGGGGAAGGATGTAATATCCCAGGAAAATAAAGAATATGAAATTTTCATATTTATTAATATTTTTGAATTAAATATAAATTTTACTTTGAAAGGGTTGATATGTTCGATAGAGTACCCGATACACAATAATGGCTTCCTTTGAAATCATACATTACAAACTAATAATATATTATTATTATTTTATATGGTCGTTAAATCCTATAAATTGTATTGGTGGGAATGATCAAATCTAACTACAATATGATTGTACATGTTTTTCAAATGTATTTACATTTATACAATAAATGTTAGAGGCTTAAAACGTGAATAAATCTAATTTTAAACATAATTTACATTAAAAGGTCGATTTAACGTCTTTTAATGGCGAACAATCTTTAAATATAGATTTGGTAAATTTAATAAATTCTAATTGACCAAATAAAATTATTCGTCATAATTGGGACACCAAAATTTACTTTGTGTAATTTTTTTGAATTTTTCCCATAATGTTCATTTTTTAATGAATAGTGAAAAATATTGTATTTTAATTCAAATGTGCCTTTTAATCTAATTTATTTATATTGATTGATTATCTTTTTATTTTGTTTTAAATTCAAATTGAAATATATTTTTACCAATTAATCCAATTTTGGTCATTGGAATTAATTTCACTTTGAAATTGGACATAAACAAGTATCAATCTTTTGATAGTTATTATTTCTTAAAATCACATTATTTGTTTTAACAACGGGAATTAATTTTTAAATTAATTAATGCCACTTATATGTTTTTAATTTTAAAAAAATGATATCCATTTTGAATTCGGAATATCAAATAATTCTTCGGCTGAATTTTTTGTATTTTTCTAAAAAACTTCAATTTTTTATGAATAATGACACCACTTAGTGGTAGTTAAAAAACTGACTTTTTCATTTAAATAAAATTTTACCACTTCTGTTAATTGAATTTCAAAAATAATACATACACAGTTGTTATTAAGAAGTAAAATGTGGTTCGATAAGATGAAATAATTTTTGGTGAATAGTAACTTTTTATTTTTATTTACCACAGTTAAAGTTAAATAGTGTAATTCAAGGTTAAATGAGTATTATAATAATTTCAAATTACATTAACACTTGTACAAACCTTATTGGTTGAGTCATTAATGACCATGTCCATCTTTGGGTCGGTTTTGGGACCCCATTAATCCACTTGGGGATGAAAATGGCAATTTAGATTAATTTATTTAATGTAAAGACAAAATTGACATTAACAAAACTCTTTTAGTAATACATTTTTATATGGTGTTATATAAGTCATTTTTTCGACTATAAATATTAATTGGAAATATAAACAGATTTCTTACAAGATAGTATTTCTTTTATTATTTTTAGACATCGAATAAATTAATTTATTTATGATACAATAATGATGCAGTATTTACCTCATTAATAAATGATTAAAATAAATAAGATTATAATGATTAAAATATTATCCAAAAAATTTCCAATTCTGATTGGATGATTTTATTTCGATTATTAGTCATTGTATCTTTGACATTAATGATATTTGGACCATTAGAAACCGAATATCATTATATAAGAAAATAATAGTTTCACACTTTCCTAAAGAGCCCCTCCTCTCCCTTATAAATAAAGAACAATTATAACCAATTCCTCGCACTTCTCAAGCCATTTGGATCATCAAACCTCTGCCCAATTAAGCACTAAACATCCCACTCCTCCTCTTAGAAGCCTTACCATAGGCAGAAGGCACTTCAAGAAGTCCTTTGGTTCAAACCAAAGAGAGTTACCCAAATGAAATGTAATAGTTTCCCTTAAATTGTTTTCTTTTATTTTACTTCTCCAACCCCTAAACTCTTTTTATTTACATTCATTTGTAAAAACACCAGTATCATCAATATAATATAATTTTTTGATAATAATTATTAGAACTACACTTACACACACCTCCATCTAATGGATGAAGAACATAATGTTTCTGTGGATGGAAAACTAACGTCTCACGAAATGATGATTGTTCAATTATATCTTACCACCTATCATGGTGGAAATTATGATGTAACTCTATTTATATATGATATATATTATGTTTCTTATTTCCTTATGATTTTTTATGTCCCATTTATATTATTCCTTTATGGATTACATAGTGGTAAATAAGATAATCTCAATTGAGGAAGTGCAGACTACCGCCCCTCAAAGTGATGTGACTCATTAATTCCTTTTGTGGGATGTATAAAGGATGGAGTTAATGATATTATATATTATATTATATTGTAATTATATTATACCTATGTATAATTTATTTTTAATTCCATTAAAATAATAAATAGAAATGAAAGTAGTGTTCATGTGTACGTACGACTTACCGTCTCCATAAACGGTGCATTTCATTTCATACCTCTAAATTTTATGTACTATTATAAAAAATGTATATACTAGATATATATAATATACATGGCATCCAAATCATGAATATCATTTTGGATATAATGACCTATTGACCCCATGGTCAACTTGTAAATATAAGATGTTCATTTTGAACGAGTACTATATATCGACAAAAAGAACGTTATTAACTTAAATTAATTACATAATGTTAATAACATGGTAATAAGTGATATAAAAAGAATAATAAAACTTAAAAAGGTTATTAATCAAGTATAAATTAACATTAGTTTGTTATTCAGGAAATTAAAGAACGATCGAGTCAAGTCAGACACGAGGTAAGGGATCCAGCCTCTCTCTTTCTTTTCAAGTACTCTCTTTTATGTCATTTGATTTATGATCCATTTTATTATGTTGGAGGATGTTATTTAATATTCAACAAACATTAATTTGTATTTCAATATGATGAGATACCCCCTCTTACTCTCATGAGTTCATTTTAAGAAATTTTAAGTGGTTTCGTTAGGCTGCCAAATCTTTGTAAGGGACTTTCTTATATCACTTTTAATTCTGTGAGATTTCCATTGTTTGCAACATATTTGTTACATGTGGTGTAATGTGAACTGCCATTGATATATATTACCATGATAATCTTTATAGTCATGGTATTCTGTGATTCATTTTTTGGTTATTAACTTTTTGTCATACGATTCAATTTCAATACATTGAAGTAAGGGTTTTTCATCTCATTTTTTATTCCCGTGAGATTCATGCTATATTGGCCACTATTTCCTTTCGTGTGGAATATATACTGCCCATGACTGTACTCTTTTTGTAATATAATCTCATTTATTATTATTTAAATCTTAATTGTATGATCCTTCTTTCATGTGACATATGTTTTGTATGTTACCAAATTAGTAAGGGAACTTCTTAACCCAATTTCCATTCTTTAGGTTGATGTTCTCTTTTTTTATTTATGTCATCTTATGAATAGGTCTGAATGTCCTCTGATTTTTTTACACTTAATATCCACATAAAGTGGGTGTATTCATATTTTTCACACATAATTATGAGATTGATTTATCCTTAACTTAAGGATTCCATCTTTATAAGGGATTTTATCTCAATTTACATTTCCATTGAGACTTCATTGTTATTATGCACCAATTCAATATTATATGTTGTATATACTGTCCTTTGAAATATTATATCATGAATCCCTTTATTCTCATGATATTATAATGTTATGATTAAAATTTATTCTTCAATTATTTGTATTTAAGCATCCGTATTTTTGTTAAAAACTCTTTAACTAAATATCGTTTTAAATGTTTTAAAGTTTTATTCTTCTAAATATTTCAAATTAATGGTCATGTTTTCAAAATGGGTTTTAGGATTTATTTATATGGAGATTAATGATTTCAAATGATAATTCATTTAAAATCTTAAAAGTGGTATGGGACACTTTGATTCAAAAATCTATGTTTAAATATTTTTGAAAATGATTTGATAAAACATTGTTTATTTCAATATCTTGATTTGATATATTGAAATGTGGAAATGTTATCCTTCATTAATACATGTGTTATATGTTATTATTATGTTATGGTTATTGGGAATTGATTATGTATATGGGTGGTTTCGTGATAAATCTAGGGCGGGTGAGCCCGAGATAGCTCTCCAATGCATTGGGTAACGTGACGAAGGTAAACACAATGTATCTCCTAAGAGATTTAGGGAATATACTGTGATGGTTATTCCAAGTGTAACTCCCTACGTAGCTATGATATCTACAATTTATGTTTGATATGTATTCTATAAGTATCTTTTATGATTTATGATTTGTGTGTGTTATTCATAAATCTCATGATTTCAAAAGGTATATTATGATTGAAAAGTATGGATTCACTGATTTGTATCTATTGACGGGATAATGTATTCCTTCCTTATTCTGTAACCCTTACTGAGATTTTTATTCTCATCCCATGTTTTTTTAAATGTTGTCCACGTGACTGAAAGATGAATAGGGTCAAGTATGGGATCAAGGAAAAGTCAAGTTATCTAAAACATGGAACTAGACATGTTTCTTTTTAAGAGTTTTTATTTTATGAAAAAATTGATACTGAGTAGTAGTGTATTCTTGTAATATTCATGTTGTAATGTAATATTTATAGCCTAGATCTCTAAAACTCCAAACCTCAAATGATCCTCAATGTGAATTATTCGTTTAATTCAAGATTATGTAATGTTTTAAGGCCGTGTCATTAAAGACCATCAATCAAATGGTGATAGATTGTACTGAAAAGTACCTGTTAACCAAGTTCCTTCTTCCACCCATTCTTGAATAGTGAAATGAAGCTATTTATTTTTGTATTATAGGACTGAACATGGTACTCCAAGGAGGCATATGTTCATAAGAATGTAGAAACTCTCAACTTCATCCACTAAAAACGCCTCATAAATAGGAAGTAATTGGGTGACATTTTTCAATCATCCTTTGATAACTCGTAGATTATTAATTTCCAAGGGTTATCAAAGAAATCATGTCATATAATTCAAGGTGACATAATCCCAAATCCACTCCGAAATATACAATAGCTTTAAATTCCCCAATGGTTTCTAGTGATTTGTCGTCACCTACTAATAGGTGGCACCCTGAGTAACAAACCCAACCATCTCCCTTTTCATCCCCAACCAAAATTACCAGCACCATACTTTATGATAAATCCTGGGAATATTGGGAAGTATTGTTGATAAAGGAATGAGTCACACACATTATATAGTATAGTATGTCTATAAAACAATTAGACTCATCACTAAATGTTAATCATCTTATCATCACCAAAAAACCAACCAGACAGTGGGTCATCACATATAATGATCTCCCATAGAACCAAGCCCTCAAAATCTAACATATTCCTCATATTCCCTCTCTCTAGATGTTAGGAGGTTACTAACATGGATTCACATTCAAACATTTCATGACGGTACTGAACATCCAAGTGCATCTCGCAAAATAGGACCATACGTTTCCACTAGTTATTGATCACTTAAACTACCAATATTCTATTCTTCATACTTATAACATCATCTACTACATTACCTTTACCTGGTGTATATATAATCTCTATGTTGAAAGAGTTAATATATTCGAAAAACCGTCATTGATTAATATTCAACTAACGATGAGTAAATATGTAAATGAAATGTTTTGGTTAGTATAGACAAAAAAATTCTCTCACAGTATGTATTTACTCCAACAATGAAAGGCATGATGAAAAACAACTTATAAGAGATCATGTGACTGGTAGTTCCATTCATGTTTCTTCAACTGATGAGACCCATATGCCATGATTTCTTCCTCCTGTACCAAAACTCTTCCTAGATCGATGCATGATTCATCATAATAAACTATATATCCTTGTCCATTCTCAGGGAGGATCAATATTGGTGTTGAATAAAATACACATTCCATCTCCTGAAAATCCATCTTACATGATTTATAAAATATTAAATTGAAATGTTTTATGTCGAATCCCATTAGTGGGGCTACTTTTCCTGAGAAATCGTGAACGAATAACATATAATAACCATATAGATTCATGAAACTAGATATATCAAAGTAATTCTTGGGATGGTCTTAAGAAACTACAATTATCAACTTCTCCAGGTCAACTAACACTCATGTCTTTATTATAATGTTACCTAATAAGTGAACTTTATCAATCTAAGAATTAAACATTATGAGAATAGCATATAACTAATTATATCAAAGTACATTAAATATTATATCATGTTAGGTTTCATAGACACATAAAATGTGATAATAATCCATGAATCATCCATGAGGACCACTATAAATGAACATAAATATATGTGGATAAACCAATCCATTAGTAACATAAAAATTACTTGCATGTTTGTGAGACTGAGTGACATGAAAAAATATTCATAAAATAAATATCTACTATATATTATAGTAAATGTTATATCTAACTATCTAAGATGATCCTAATTATAACTTGACCTTAGATCAATGATTGAGAAAATCCTTACCTACCAGAGATGGATGATGAGGTCATCTATATGAGAAAATGGATAATAATTCACACCTGTAATGTGGTTTAATTGATAGTAATCCATGCAAATCATGAGGGTAATATCCTACTTCTTGGTTTAATGGAATGTTAATCCCATGGTGAATAAGTGGGACCTTAAAAACACTTTTCATCAAAATACTATAGTTACCTCTTGAGCTCATATAACATAGTAGTTTCTATCCTACATGGAGGAATGATTATAAGTGAATCTTATATTACTACCCTAAGAGAATACAAGACTAATATCTGAGGAGGAATTCTTAAAAATTCAATCCAGACAAAATACCAAAATGTTCTACTAGAAAATTAAAATCAACATGATTCATTACATTATCATATATATAAATGATATAAATATGGAATGTCATCCACCCCAGCCCATGATTCTCAAGTCTAGCACTCGTTTCGTGGACATTCTATTCTCCCATGGGAAAAAAATTTCTTCCCTCTAGTTATGTGAATGAAACCCTGTGTAAATATCAATGTATAAAAAAATAAAGAAAAAAACTCCAAATCAAGAAATTTTTGAATCACAAATATGTAATGTAAATATAAGCCCCATAAGAATTAGATGCACTAAATACATCTGGTTTGATCCTTTTCCTGGAAATCTTGTCTGGATATCCGTTGTAGGCCCACAAATCTGGTCATATAATTATTGTGTCTAGCTACCCTATATATGAAAAACACATAGGCCTCACTGGAAGGTCATACTTTTTTTCCATAACTAATGATGATTAAAACCCCACTCTAAAATGAGGACTCAGTAAATAACCTAACTCATAGGCTATTGGAGAAATAAATCTGTAAAATCATTGAATATGACCCATATTTCCATAATACATGAATTCCATTGGGACCCTGATGCACAAGGTTTCATAAGTCGAAGTGTAAATCAAAGATGAAACCTCACCTAGATACTTAAATACATGCCTTGGATACTAATATTTCTCTGTGGAAATAAAAAATGTTTCTTCAAACTATTGTTAGATTTAGTAACAAATATAGTTGAAAACAATCTATGACATATTACCCCATCTCATCTCATTTTACACTCAGTGATATGAATTAGGTTATTTTTTCATTGTATTATAGTAATTATAATTATATTCACCTATGATTAGTTTTTATAATTGAGACCATCCTAAAATATCTTAGTTTTGGATAGCTCATCAAATAAAAGAATAGGTGCAAAGCACTAGGTATCCCTGAAATAGTAATGAATATTTCACATCAAATAATTCTCCCTACACTATGTACATAAATTATTTATCTTTATTAGTAATCAATGGCTCAATATAGAAATAATCATATAAAGACATATAAAAACCATGTAATCCATATCCCAATTATGTTCTATCTAGAAAAAATGTCTCACAACTTCTTGGAAGAATCCTGAATAATTTAAATGGAAATATTGACTCTCATCTCATTGGGTAACTTAATATTATAAAACCTTGAGAGTATGGCCTCTAGTCATGACTCCACTCCCTATGGACCACCATCCCTTAAAAATGTGTGTGGATTCTTTTTCTGAACTCACTTGTCAAAACATCAATATGGAATATCTTGGGAATCCCTAAATATTCTCAATAATGCACTCGAAACCCTCCTAAAATTATGAACTAGTACACATTTTATGTATAACTAGATGATCCAAATGAAAAAATATTGGAGGCACTGCCGAAGGACCATGACTGACCACCTATAGAGCATGGTTATTGCAACCCTCCTAGTGCATGACTCAAGGTTGTCATATAGTCATTTATCTAAAAATTCCCAATAAAAAACTAATTATAAGATTTCATACACTCTATAACTATAGATATAATAATAGTATATGTAGTATACTTCCAATATAATATCCTCACCCCTATTCAATCACCTATATCTAGGTTGTGGTGAAATTATGATCATAATTAAAAATAATAAATACTACTTACTACCCAGTACTATGGTTAGGTCTGGATCATGTTATATATTTATGATAGAGGTCATACTTTGTTGGGGGTCAATTTAATGTTATGGAGTAAAACACTAATTATGGTTTAATCAACATTCCTCATTACCGAAAACCATTCAATTTTTAGAGAAACTAAACTCATCAGTTTGTAATCATACGTTTATATATTCATATATATATAACTATACTTCAAGGTCTAATTATATGGATTTCAATTGAAAATTTTATTGTCCCATACACTTTTTATAAATATTTTTTTGAATATATTTAATTAAAAACCATTATTTATTCATAATCAACTTGTAATTTTAGCATAATTTCTGGGGCATAGAAATAGAGGCACCAAAGCATGATATAGGTAATGCACACAATAATATAAAAATGGAATGGTATATTCATGACAGATAATTCCACATGTTCTTATAAGGATACATATATAAATACTTCTATTTAATATCAATCCATGTGTAAAAATCCATAGTTATAAATAATATTAAAAATCAAGTGTATAACCCAATAGTGATGTCAGGAAAATTGTATTAAGAACAATCCAAAACAACATGTCCTATCATAGGTAATTTGGGTTTGTTTTATTTTTGGGTTAGAAAATAATAGGAATAATCTCATTAAAAAATCATAACATGACATATTTTTCCAATCTACTATCAACATTTGTATGAAAAACAAAATAAAGAAAGGAAATACTCTGATAGAACTTTATGATGTATCAGACCTGGTTCCATCATATGAAACAAGACCTAGTTATCCAAATGGCCACATGGGATCCTCACAATTCTCTATAGGCTATAAAATATAAGAAATTGTCTTTGGGGGATAATAGAGAGTTTATACCCTCAAGACCATTATGTTTCAAATTTATATGTCCATATCAATAAATAAGGGACACATAATAGATAACCAAACAGTAGAAGAATAATCATCAATAATATTAATAATCACATAGATAAAATCCTCAATTTCATATACAAACATTATTATCAAGGAATATTATATGAAAATGATATATATGGGGATCAATGGAACATTATTATACAACATGCTATATAAAAATGAAAAAGAAACAGCTTTTATCTCTTGTAGGACATCATGAAGAGGCTTAGACTTCTACTCCAACTATACAGTATCCTAGAATAATGGTTTCTGTCTATTGTCCCTACCATCATCAATAATGACTCTCTAAGTACCCAACGAAGGACATACATGGTGTGAGATATACTCCGTAGGCCGCCACCAATTGGGACTGACTCCATCCAATGTGTTATTAATTAATAAATATTATTCATGTAATAATTAATGTTTTAAATGAAATTCAATAAATAAATAACCCACATTAGTGTATGATCCCAGACATTTCCCCTCAGTTTCTACCAAAATATGACTATGATATAATATCTCTATCTAAATAGTCAGTTGCAGTTTTATTTATAATAATGCCTCAAGACTCGGAAGATAGGAAAAGAATCAACCATGAATCATAACTACCAAACATATCCATATTAAAGACAACATAAAATGTAAGGCTCTAACTATATATATGATTTTCATTTTCATGGAAGTCAAATCTTGTAACTACTTTATTACTTAATTTGAGTGAATCTAAATCATATCCTTGGAATTCCCTATTTGGATCCCAAGTATCATTCCATGCATAACATGTCCTATCATTTTTTATCCCATCATAAGCATTCTTCATGGGAACCATGATTTAACTCAAGGTGCGGTATAATGTCACCACCCTCTATGTATGTCTTTGGCTATCTACAATGAGAGCCTAAGTGTCACTTATGGTGTAAGTAATGATTTTCCCTCTGAGTTCATCCTTGGAAGTCCATAGAGGTATACCAAATTTCAAACATATAATTATTAATATAGATTTTTATTGTTTCTCTTCGTTGAATTTATACTAGAACACATGTGTCACCAACAGTTCATGATAATTACATTTAAAGTCATTTAATTAAATAATGATTCTGAGTCCATTCATTGAATTATGTATTAGAAACCACATATCTGTCTCAATGTAGAAATATCGAGGGGCATGAGGTTAATGTCCACCATACATTTTGAGTTGATATTTAATTCAATTGACCATCATATTTATTTAAGTAATTATCTCACCATAGAAGGTGGATTGAATGATAACCATGGTTAGAAGGCCTTTCCCCTAATGAATCCTACAATTTTTTTATATTTTATTTTTTTTATTTTCATTAAAATATAAAGTCAATGAAATATAGGAAAATGTCCATGTGAGTAGGGACATGGTCTTCTATTCCCTCTTTCATTTAATTCAATATAAATTTTAATCATTTATTTTATCCTCCAATAAATATGGGGTAAATAAACACACCTTATGTGGTTATTGAAAATAATAGGTCACCCATGATTAATTTATTCAATTTGCAAACACATCTAGTGGGTTTTCAAAGGGTTCTCCTTATCCTCCATTAATATATTAACTAGTCAAATGAGTTATATAAATCAGGCATATTCATTCAATTTAAATACAATTCTATTTAATAAAGATTTCGTGAAAAAATTGGCATGAAGAACAATGATAAAATTAATAAACACATAGAAAAATAGTTAAAAGAATTATAACACCTACCTTTGCTTGATAGTTGAAACCTCATTTGTTGTTGGCCTCTTATATGGGCCTGATCTAAAGAAATATAAAAAACAAAAAAATGTCAACAAAATAGGGCATATTAGATCACACCAAAATGACATAGTCTATGGTGAGATAAATGATGAAGGGTGAATGAGGAATGAAAAAATTACTAGTGGATATACAATGATATATATTGTAACTTGATAAGACTCTGCCTAGATGATAATATGAAATGCCTAAGTGGATTCCATGTGAGATCATTAAAATGGGTGACCAAATGTGAATATATTTGAAATGAAAAGAGGGGAGAAGTAAAATTTATTTGATGGAATAATATATAAAAAGTACCATTATAATAGTTTGTATATTTGGGATGCATAATTTTCCAAAACATGTGTTCACTATGAAAAATGTAAATCCCAATGACACTCCTTATACTGGCTAGGCTCACAGTTTTAATAACTGCATATTGTCAAAAAAATAAAATCTTGATCATAATATTTAGCTATTTCAAAGCCATGAATCCTAGGATACATGATTAAGACAATTTTTGTGGCACTAGGTAGATCAATGGACCACCCTACAAGATTTTAAAAATCCATTCAGAATGGGTATCATGCTTTACACTTACATGAATCCCACATGTTTCTTCCAAAATCTAGTGCTCCATTTTCAAAAAATCCCCTGATACCACACAACCCACATGAGATCATTAAGGACTTCCATTAGGATACAATTATTTAACTTAAACCCAAATTAAAATGGTACCTACCATTTTCTACATCCTTGTTCTTATCGAAGAATAATGTGATATTTATTTATTTATTACCCAGTTACTTCCGGATTAGAATTACTGTGATGTTGATGTAGTCCATGAAAAAAAATATCACCTTGAACATATGTAGTAAAACCCTAATATACACTCCAAATTATTGATTAATATATATATATATATATATATTTAATTAATATTATAAACTTTAAAAAAATAACTTGAATATTTATATCTATATCTCTTATAATTTTTTTCACTATTGTAATAATTATTATTTTCATTAACATTAACTAATTTAAACAAAATAATATCGTTATTATTTATAAAATTTAAAAATTTAAAAATATATTATTAATAGGTAATTTTAACTATATATATTTTGAGAAACATTCCATTTTGAATTTACTTATATATTCATCAATTTCCCTTATAAATTATTCGTCTGAAGTATCCACAATATCATTTATTTTTTACTTCCAAAACCACAAAAATACATCCTAGAGGGGTTTATTCCATACCACAAATCTTATGGTGTATTGGAATCTCATGTAAAATCTACTCTTTGATTTTAAGTGAACACATGTTCTTGAATATCCACTTTCCAATAATGATGAGAAATGAGACTATCAATCTGCATAGTTGTAGCCATATTTTTCACGTATCAATTTTTGTATTCAACAACACCATTTTATTGTGGGGTTCTCACAATATCCACATCATAATTTATTCAACATTTTTTAGGTAACATAATGATTCAATGGATGTTTTTCCCTTTATTATTATATTGTAGAATATTGATATTGAGATGAATATCAATCTCATATATTTGATGAAAACTTTTCATTAAATGAAGAACATGTTGTTTCCAATTTTTAAACATTACACAGGACAATCTACTATAATAATAAATAAAAAGAATAAATTACTTCTCTTCATATGTGTCAAAAAAAATTAATTTTACCACATAAATCGGTGTGGATGAGAGCACACATATTTTTTGCCATTTTTTCCTTACTCAGTTTGAACTACAAACCATATTTCCTCGCATGAAAGCATCAAAAGAATTTCATGTTCATGATTCATATTAGGAATATCAAAAACTATCTTTTTCATAAATATATTTTACATTCTCTATTGTTTAATGTTACCCATTCTTCAGTGTAAGATGTGTTTTCTTCTTTATCTATCAAGTAACCAATTTTATCATTACTATTGACCGGGTATAAATTCTAATATTTTTTCATCCCTTCATGATATAATTACATGTCGTTTATTTGATAATGAACCCATTTTGATTAAATTTTTCTAACAATTCTGATTATAGGAGTTAATTTACACTAAATAGATTGTGGAACAATCCCTCTATATAGAGAAATTTAGTTTTCCTATGATCATCATTTTCTTGATCAGTACTTCACCTACCTTTGATTTTTAAAGAACTATCTTTGTCAGTCCTAACTATTACATAAACAATTTTTTATAAAATTATTTAACAAATATTCATTTATATTAAAATGGGATGAGAATCCATATTAATGAATCTCAGTTCTCCTGTTCATTATTTCATTGAGATATATTTATTAAAGGTTAGATTTCTCAATATTTTTATCCATCCATAAGATACTTGATTGAGTTAAAGAAAAATAAGCCATTTCCAATCTCCATTCAATTTTAATTGGTTCAATATACACATATTCATCTTCCATATGTGAATATCTATTTCAATAAGTTAATTTTCCTATTTTGTGGGTACCGACTTGTTTATTAATTTTGTTGGTAATGTTCCCAAATCACATCTTCATGCAATTAATAGATTTTTGCCATTGTTATAATGTTGAAAACAATATCCATTGAAACTATTTATTCTATATGATGAAGGAAATAGTTTCATTCTCCTTTGATGACTTCTATTAATTTATACCATTAGATAGCTCTTCTCCTCATCATAATATGACATGATAGGGCCTAGAAATCCACAGAAATATACATTTTAAAAGGGAAAATGTCAGATCACATCCATTCCACATCATGTCCCATTATCTTATAATGATTATTAAATGGTTATCATTTCATGTGTCTTGAAGAGTATACTCCACGCCATTTTATATTTGGTTCGTTGTTTTATTTTTTTTGGGACATCAGGCACCTTTATGATATGTCTAACTTTCTACTTCCCATTATTTTGGATAATTTTGTTTCTATAATTTGATTCTTCAGAACCAAAAAAAATTCTGATTTTTACAATACATGTGGATCTCATATTATTCAAATCCTTCTATACTTATTTAAAACCATGTTTAAATATCTATAATTAAGTTCTCTATGAGAATATTCAAAACTATAATTTTCTAATTTTCTACTATATAATAGATTTTATGTTTAGTTAAATATTTAGAGTAATATATTATTCTTCACATACATCAGTTTTATTGGTCTTATCTACCAATTTGGATATATGGTCATTGATTAAATTCACCTTCTCTACAATCCTGAGGATAAATTAATCAAGTTATTCTAATATTTCGGGAGATTTTACCTTTTCTATTTCCCCTATATTTTTTCAACCAATAACTACTACATGATTATGAACATAATATGATGACACTTTTAGAGTGGATATCATCTTTTCGTTTGTTTTTAATTGATTTTGAATCTTATCATGTGATCCTTAAACTTTGAACTTGAAATAAATAATACCAATAAACTAATTATCTTGATATTTTTATGTTTATCATGTTTTAACTATACCGATAGATTATTATTGGGTTGTGAATAGACACTCTGGTTCTTAATCATTAAAAAACTTATAATCACTTTTAATCAATTATAGATGAAACTCTTTATTTGTAATTTATTTCCAGATATGAATTCTCACTTTTGGAGAACCATTTTTGAGGCTTTTATATATTTACATATTCACTTTGTTCATCATATAACTTCCTTGTGAAACTATAGATAGTGTTCCCAACTCTACCACATCAAAAACATACCAGGGGAAAATTTACATAAAATCTATATTTTTTAATTTTAAATTTCATGGAAAAAATTTCATATTCCCCATTATATTATTCAACAATGTAGTTATAAATCTCATTTATTTCCTGTATTTTAAGGATATTTTCTTTTTTAATCAAATTTCAACATCTTTTTGATTGAATCTCATTCTATAATCAACCAAACTACTTGGTATATTGTCAACAGGATGATTAGAAATATTCCATTTCAAAACGGATTGATTTTTTTGATTATACAGAGGAAGAATTATTTTTAATATTTTATTAACATTGTAAATACCTTTAATTTTTTCACCTATTCCTATAATTTTTCTAATAAGTTTAGTACTTTGATTAAAAAAGGTATCTCAATTTTCAACTAGATTCAATTTCAGATCATAAAACATATTTTATAAAACACAACATTTAGAGTCATTAAATAATTTATTTCATTCATATATAATTATGAATTCATCCAAAAATGATTCTACAATAGTGAAACTCATAATATTTAGGAAAATTGGATTATATTGGGATAAATGAAAAGAATTTTTTTCTGCGGAATCATCATGAAGAATGTTTCTATCCATTTTAGTCATAAACATTCAATTCGCATTAGTGAAACAAATCCCATGAGAAGTGTAAAAGATAACTTCCATCCCAAGGTATCTCTTATGAGATATAATACATTTCATCCAAATATAAAATTTTCTTCAATATATTTAGGGGAATACACAGATATATATTGAATTATCCATGAAAATATTAATGGAGGAATTAACTGCAATAACCGATATACTTTGACACCGCTTGTAAGTTTCCTAAACACCTTGGGAGGGGAGGGGTGAATCAGGGTGTCAACTATTTATTTTAATACAAAAAATATTTCCTCAAAATCAGTAGGAACATGTTAGATATTCTTGATGTAAATTTGAAGAAATCAAAACATCACTTGCAAATAAACAAGAAATTAATTTTACATGGTTACCCACCAAGGGATAGTCCAATGAGAATACACCAACACTGATTCACTCATAAATAATCCACTAATCATCACTTGTTGAAGAAAAAATAATAGTCATAGTTACTCAATGATATACACATCTCCATTACAATATTTTAGTAAAATCACACCATGTTCCTCTAAATGCTTCCATCGACTCCCCATAGATCACTTCATTTGGTGATGTCCTATGTTGTTTTAATGACACGAATGCCACATAAATTTATTTTCATGGAAGTCTTTATCCGTGAATTGAAGGAGATATCTCTTTCACCGTATTCTGGAATTGACGCACTAAAATCACATATCAAATAAAATTAATATTCCTAACTTTCTAAAAGATCTACTCATGAACTAGAACAGAACATCTGAACATGCACAATACATTTAGGATTGTAACCCAAGATGACTATAAGGCCACCCATATCTTTCATGAAACCAAAACATGGGCCTCACATTTTATCGATCGAATAAATAAAAATATGTGTGAAATATTTAATATGTAAAATAATTCTACGTGGAACACATTCACATAAAAGTGTCATAGAATTTTCACATGAAATAGTTATAACTATTGTATGGGGGTAGTTACTTAATTATAGATGTTATGATCCCAGCATAATACTTACTTGAATATTAACACTAATTCATGTAAGCCAGAATTTTATTCAATATTATTCATGCGATTTTATATTTTTCACACATATATATTATTTTTCATATTTTTATTCAATAATATCTTAACTTTCCTTTAACAAAACTATTGTTGGAATCATATTTGGAGCATAAGATTGTTTCTCACAATTTTAAACATTTCACATAGCATATTCCTTTTCTATATTTCGATATGATGGTCTCAAATCATCACATGAATGCATGTTTTGATATTCCTTTATCCTTTCATATAACACCCTTTACCAAAAACAACCTTCTTCATCCTCCAAATTTTAGAATGACAAATTTCAATCAATAGAAAATAATTCCACATTAAACAAAATACTAATATTTTACTATAAGATCTCTTTCTATGAAAAATCCTGGAACATCGCAGTGTGGTTCGAATCCAAATATAAACTAAATTCCATTTCTTGTAATGAAAATCATTGTTTCTAATATGTTCTCCTTAGTTCTAGGTTTCTCAATAAAATATGATCAAATATATTACATAGTAGGGAAATTTAAAAAAAACATAACTTAAATAATGTTGAAATAGTATAAACTACATAATAAATGAGTGAGAATTCTATAACAATCCATATTGTTCTATATAGAAGTTTCATTCTTATCATTTTTTTAAATATGGACATATTTTATTTATGTATTATTGAATAAAGTATATCATAATTAACATTAATTAAATAATATAAATATAAACAATAATATTTTTTAATATATATAACACCAGCTTTTAACGGTATGCACATTTTATAAAATTAAAACTGTTGTAATTAAAGAATAAAAATAGGTAAACAACATGACTAGAATTTGGAAATCCATAATGTCATGGTATCATAGAAAACTAAAAACCATGAATACTAATACCATAAAAAAGTGAATAGGTAGAAATAATATAGGTTCATTGTATATGAAATATAAAGAAAAATGTGTAAAACGTTGTGAGTGATGGATATAGAATATATAAGGTATTATAGGAATCTTATGGTTTATATGTCCATTAGAGTAAAAATTTTATAATAGAAAACTTTTTTCATGAAAAATAACTTGGGTACTATAATGGTAAATTAATATAAATTTATATTTACCTTGAATAAAATGGGTAAATAAAAATATAATGATTCCATAAAAAATATTCAAACTAAAAATGTAAAATAAATAATAAGTATATATACTTAATAATGTATGTTTTTACAAAATTTTTAAATATCATAAAATTTTTATTAATATTTATGTATTAAAATTACCAGACCAGGAAAATTATTTACATTAAATTCATTTCATTTTAGGAATTAGAACATAAAAATAATACAAAACTGTTTTCTTTATTTTTGATAAATATTTATATTTTTTAATGAATATAAAAAATACAATTTTGAAAACATGGTATGTTTTATGACATAATTTTTATATAATATTGTCTTGTGGAATTTTATGATGATATGTAAAAAAATTTAATTATAATATAATAAATAATTATTTTAAAAATATTAGATTATATTCTAAAAAATAATGTGTAATTTATAAACTCTCAGTTTAAAATTTATTCAAATAAGAAACAACTTTTATTGTTTTTTTCTTTTTATAGTAAACATAATTAAAATATTCCACGATTGGATTTAAAAGTCATGAAAAAATACTTTTTAATTGAATTATTTTATTATTCTCAAATTAGAATTATATTTCATGAATTGGCCTATAAATTATATCATATTCATTTCTTTTTTATATAATACCCTTCCCATATGAGGATAAGTACCCCATCACACAACTATTAAGAATCGCTTACAAATTTCATTCTATTGAACATGATATAATCACACCCCTCTTCATAATATGCCTAGAAGTGAAAGATAAATTCCAAACTTACTCCACTCCAAGAATTCTATGAATTAACCCCATAGTAAATGTGAAATCATCAAACTTGTAGGAGTCACCATTTCTATTAGGTTAATTTTCCTTGTTTTACTCCCTTATTCACATTTTAATATATAAAAATCATGAAATAATTATTTAATAACTCAAAAAGATATGAAATATGTTATGCTAATGAGTATTTATTATAAACTATTTATAATATATTTATTATCAAACCAGTTCATTTTAAAATACTACTTAATGTTATGTTTTAAAACTTATTGTTATGTTTTGAATTATTTATATATAACTACCTCTATGAGTAGAAAGAGTGAAAACATTGTGGGTGGAAAATATAGTGGCCATCCTCTGGGTATTAGATTCTAATAAATTTGAGGCTTTGGTTATTTAAATGATAATTGGTTCTATTTCCAAGGATAGAAGTAAAATTATTTTAGGGAATTCCATTAGACTAGATCATTTCCACCTACATGAATTTGGTTTCTCTCTTTCTTCTTATTTAAATATACTTTTAAAATTTTATACACTCAATAATAATTGAATAGTGTGCCTTATATAATATATAATCATATATATATATATATATTCTGGTATGAAAGTATTCTTATGAATTTTATTTCTTTTTCAGGTAATTAAATTAATTCATAAAAAAACAATAATAAATTTTACAACAGAAATTTGAATATGGAATAATTAAATTAAAAATAACGTCATACTATTTAATGAGAAGTTAATTTAATGTTTCCAATGGTAATTAAGGATAAATAAATAAATTAAAATAAATCATTTCTTTAATAATATTATTATAAACATATGTTGGTTATACAATATGTGTAAGTGTGAAAAAGAAAAATGGGACCTGAGATAATGGGACTTATCATCGAATGTCTATAACTCGGCATGAATTATATCTTTCCACCCATTATTGACAAATTATTTATGTTGAAACCTATTTATATATATATTTATATATTAATTTTATCCATTTTTATATAATTATTATTAGTAAAACATTTATAAGGATTATATCTTTACAAAAACATCCATTATTTATCTCTTTAATACCATTTTCTATTTTGAAATTTTTCTTCAGAAGAATTACATTCAAATGTTTTATCCAATTTATTTTTTTATTATTTCTTTCCAGTGATTTAAAATTTATTATTCCATTTCCTTTATAGATAAAATTATCATTTACATTATATGGAATTCGTACGAGGAAATCTTCTTAATTTTTCTTTTGAATTACTCCTATTTAAACCAAGGGGTTTCAGTACCTCATTAATGTCACCTATTTCAATTTTAATTCAAATGAATATGTACCTATATTAATTTTGATATAATATATTATTATATAACTAATTTTTAACTATCATTATTTATAATCATCACATCAATTTTGATTGCAAGACCCAAATTTCTCCTAGAATACCTTTACAAAGGTTTTCAGCATGTGCATATAATTATATGTATTTACATTTCTATTAAAATTAAAGGATGGTTTATGTTTATTACACCATTTTATACACTGTTAATATATTATTATTCAGATATTGTTTTATATTTTATGATATTTTATGATGCATGAGTTTATTATGAATCAAGATTCTATTTCATTATAGGTTATCCATGTTATACTTATTGATCTATGTATGAATATAGTATCTTGTCATTTTTATATGGATTATATAATTTTTAATATATTATAATTTAAATATTAATCAAAAAAATTTATATACATTGAATAAATTTCGTATCATTTTATATCTCATGTGATCATTATACATGGACAAGATTTAGTTAATATTCCCAACTATTTTATGCATGGATATCATGGAGTTAGATTTTTACACTATTTTGTAATGTTAGAAAGAATTAAATTAAACATTTATTATTTCGTTATAATGATTTTACAATATTTTTAGTTTCATTTTATCTATTATTATAATTATTATATATTTTTTATTATGCATTAAAAATAATTTTTATCACTCACATACTGTACATAGTGAAAAAATAAAATTTTATAATGTGTGTAAAAAAAATAAATACTCGTGAGGGTTTGAAATAGTGGACTGTGAGGGAATCCCCAAAAACTTTTTGATTACATGATGATGGAGGGTTCATGTTCTGGAAAATAGTTCAATTAGGTCATCTTGGTAATATTTGGATTCTTGGAGGTTAGTTGGCTTATTTACCTTATGAAAAGTTTGTAGAATTATCACATTATGGATCATAAATCATATACATTCCATGTGTAAATAAATAACGGAACATGGGGGTGTATAGAGGTACAATAAAAAACTAATAAGCAGTTCCATGTTTGATTACATCTAATTAAGGGAGATGAGACGAATCCAATAAATAAGACCTACACATGACATATACGAAGAATCCATGATGATTGAATCCCATTCCATATATAAGTAACTAAATTCTAATACCATAAAAACATTTTCATAATAAATGAGAACTCCCCAACATATGATACATTTGGAACATGATCATATGATATTTCACTTCCATCCAACATTAATGAACATCCACACAACTCAGTGGCCCAATTTGGAGCAGACATAACCATCCTGAGGCCTGGATAACTGATTGAGATGGTTCTTCCATATAGAGGTACTCATTGTACACAGTTATCATAACCCAGTGATCAATATATGATCATTATTTTTAATGTGAATATAACTACTCTGAGTGCTATGGTGTTTCCCCTCATTACATAATTCAAATATAACCCAAAAAAATAATAACTAAAAAATTTGATCTTTACCCCCACTTGAGATAATATAAACATTATGAAACTAAGAGGATAATATTTTCTCAGGGGAACCTTGAGAATATATGTCACCCATAAAAATACCAAGTTATATTTCAATGAATTACACCCATTCACCTCTTAAAAATAATTGATCATCCATTTCTGTTTATAATTAATATAACATGATTTTTGTGAGACCCTAAGGGTAGATTATCAGTAGAATATATTAATAGATACGGTACCTCTATTTATATCATGGTCAATGATGAATCATTTTTCGGATGGTATGGATAATATAAAAAGATCATTATCCCTTATATATTAGAATATTTTTTTTGATATCCTATACTATAGAAGAAACTCAATGTGGATTGAGTAAATTCACAACAATGTGGTTCATCATCCATCTTGTTTTTTTGGAAATAATGGCCTTATAATCATCACACATAACAACATTAAGATACATAGGGTTATTCAAAGCCTATTAGAACCTTATAACATGATACATGAACTCTAGAGGGAAAAGATCATTACTAGACACATTTTATTCCAAAAACGAAATATCGTAGTGCCCAATGTTACATCAAAATACTCATAAAGAAGATGAAAGGTACTATAATGGATCTTACATATATGAAATGACATAAAAACCTATAATATAATGTATCTATATTCCTACCACATATGGACTTAATGAGTATCAACCAAAATGACTTACCATCAATTATTCAAAGTCCATTTCGTATTTCATGCTCTACATACACTCCAGAAGGATTTTGGTATTTAAAACACACCCTTTAAATGGATTCTCTAGATATGACCATCTAGAATAGTAAAAATGACCTTCATTGTGTTAATAACATAGTAATACATTAATTTTTTTGTATATGTTCTTGAGGATAGTTATTGGGTTACCTAATAACTAATAAATCATTCATTGGAATGGATGAAATAAAATTGAAAATGAGACAGATCCCCTCTATAATGGTAAGAACATGATTTTTCTTATTTATAAAATTTCTTATGAACTTATCTACAAAATCAATTAAGTGGTGTAAAATAATCTTCCTAATAGATAGTGGGGATCCATGATAGTTCATTAGAAGGTTCCCTTGACAGAAGCTTTTCCATCATTCAATGATTAGAGAGCTTCAATATGAGTACATATTATAGGAAATCATTTTAATATTATAATTGTTGAAGAATTATCCACCCCATTTACTATTAAAATAAAAAATGTCCAATAATATTTTAATTGAACGATGTTCAATATTGATGTAAAATAACATGTGATTAGAAATTAAAAAGTACATGATACACTTAAAAAATCATCTTCTTATGATAGGATGAACATCCCCATTAGATATGGACATATGGAGGTCAATAATAAGATTTTATTGGTCTAAGAAAAATATAATAAGATATATATTATTTCCAAGATAGATATCTTTAGCCATCTTGATGTATCCAAAAATCGTACCCATATAGGTGATCAAGAACCAAAAATATTGGTATTGTCCCAAACACCATTCATGAAACCAGAATTCGACATAAAATTTAAAATATAAATATATTTTATTCTATTATAATAATATCTATATTGATTTTAACAATTATCACTATTCCAACAACATTTTGGACAATGTTTTCTTATGATCTATTATTCCAATCCGATGGACAATTTTTTTCAGTGCACATTATAATATCATGTTGTTCTTTATAAATAGAATGGGATGAATAATGGATAATATATCATTCTTAATCTTGGATCGGTATTTTTATGAGAAGTTAAAAAGGCTTATCAGTTCATAGTTATTTTTTGATATTTGGTGTTTTAAATTGAGAATTAGAATAAGATATTTTTCTCAATGCCATTAGGAAGTGATATACTTTTGAATTAGTCCTGAAAAAACTCTATAAACATGATGTAGGTGACATTATTTTCATACATATAAAACAGCCATGGAATCAATGTGGTCCCTAGGAAGCACTGTGTTTTAGATGACTATTATATTCCTTTATTTCCTCTTCTGATGGAAGGGATTCCATGATAGTATATTTCTGATTATATATAAAATTATGAATAATGTGGAGGAAATAGTCATACAGACCTCTCTAGGGAATCACCCACTTATTTTATGTCAAGAAATAGTGAGTAAGAAGAAAAATAAAAAAAAACTGAAGGCTTAATTACATCAACATCATTGTTAAGGGATGCATCCTCTAATAGAGGTATTAAAATCCTAAAAAAAATTAATGAATGATTCAATGTAAATAGTATTTTTACCTTCATCATTGAGCCATAATGATATATATTTCTAATAGAAAATTATTTATTTTTCTAGAAGACACTCTTCCCATTACCACTAGTTGAAAAATTAAATTAAATTTTTTTTACCATCTTATATATATAAAAATATATTATAAATATTGTTAATTTACAAGTATAAATATGCATGACTGTTATTTAGATTCAAATGATAGTCGAACCTTTCTTGTAATTAACCATTCAATATCTAACTTATTTTATATATCATAACCCATCAATTTTAGTTCATGGGATAACTCCAAGACTCATGTACCCTGAGTAAAAATTTATTATCCCAACATCTAAATCTACTAATGAAGATAAAACGCTCATATACCATTTCAATAACCAAAAAAAAGATCCATGGATACGATACCATGACTTGGTGGGACACATGGTCTCATGCACTACTCCCTGTATGCTAGAGGCTGTCAACATGTTTCACAGATGAAATTTTGTATAGTGGGGAGACAATACATTTATATTATAGTATAAGAATTAAAAAGTACCAGAATCATTTGACAAAAAATATTTATTAAAAATAAATATGTAAAAAAAATAAATTATAGACCCATGAATTAATAAAAGGTGTCTTATAAAAATCAATCCAGATTATATAAATGTAATTTATAGAATATAAATCAAAAAATTGATATATAGAGAAGAATCAAAAGATATAATTATGAAAAAAGTATCATTTCCTTACCAAAAAATTATTTCTAAACTCCATCACTTGATAGAAACTAAATATTTAGTAAAAAGGAACATATCCTTATCATTACCTTAGTCAAAGAAATCTACCCTAGTTCCAAATGGTATCCTATACCAGGCCTTAGAAAAACCCAATATGCCACCACCAATGGGGTCTAATAAAAACCCTTTCAAAAAATTTAATTGTAACAATTTAAAATATGTATATAAGTGATGAATGATAAAACTATTAAATAGAATACATACGAATAACATATTTAAGCCTCTAGCCTCAAGGATATATCCCGAGTAGATGCTACCTACTTCAATCAATGATTGTCTCTAAACATCGAAGAGGTGTATTTTTTTAACCTAGTTGAAGGTCGATCATTAATGAATTTATGATCAGTAAACTCCATGGAATTCAATATTCTCATATGGGAATTCTATTATCATAATTCCAATGAAAATTCACTAGTATTCTCTAAACTCAAGGCTCCAACCTTGACATTGAAAGGCATGTATCATTTTAAATCAAAGGATAAAACATGAGGAATTACATTCTAATAAAAAAATATGGGGAGCACATCTAGGAAAAATCATTATTTAAATTTATCAAAAATTAAAGGAATTAATTTTTGGAATTTTACAGGTATAAAATTTACCCAAATATAAGGGGAATCCACCCCATGGAATTAATAATAGTGAATCTAGATAGAATCTATAATATTAATAATGGTGTTCTGTTACAATATTGAATCCTCAACCCATTGATGATATCATGTTATAATATCACTCATGATGAATTTAAAGTGGTCCTCCTAGGAATTTTGTTCCAATATTAATATTGAAAACATTTAACCAAGTCATTACTTCCCAATTAACATTTTAAAAAATTTCATATTATGAGACTGTGGAATATATTAGATTGAATTTGAAATTTCTAATTAAACATTCCTTGACTATTCCAATTAGGGGTCCTATTTTTCATAATAAGCATACCAATATCATAATGGGAATCAGAAAAATACTCACTTAGTTCACCTTGAATCATGTTATAATGAATAATAAAATACATTATTTTAAATGACATGGTTCTATCCAGCCAAATTATGATTTCAATTCCCATGGGTGATTCAATAATAGAATTTATTTTCAAATGATTTGATTAATTATTGGTCATGTGTCTAATTTCTTTGTATAACCACATATTCTCATATTAAAATACTATTATGATGTTGTGAGGGAGAAGTGTGAGACATTATACGTTAGCCAAAGAGCTCATACCTAAGTGGTAAGGGCTCCTTCTTGGCATCCAAGAGACCTGGGTTCAAAACCAACTACAGGCGAATTTCTAGGTACTGTAGCAGTTACTATTCGCTACTATAGCGGCTGGAACTATTCACCCGATTTGGGCCTTCAGGCCACCGGTTTGGGCCTACGGGTCTCCAGGGCCTTCGGGTCATCGAAGGCCTTCAGGCCATAGGTTCTTTGGGTCACGTAGACTATGGAGTACACCAGTTCACATAGAACAGGCCCCAGAAGAGGATCTGGGCAACAAGAGTAGCTTCCACGAGATGTAGAGCTAACCAGTTTGGAAGAATGAGAGGGTATGACAACTACCATCGAGACCAGACACCGTGCAGCTTTGTATGGGGCAATGCAAGACGGTCAGTAATTCATGGTGGGGAGTTAGGTGATCAATGACGCAGAATTATTGGGAGGGGAAGATCAAGTGGGTTGGGCCTACGGGTCATGTAGTGGGCATGGTATGCCTCTAGGCCTTCGGGTCATGTATTACGGGTTTGTCGGGCCTTATTCCTTGGGCCTACGGGTCCTGTACGGGTTCCCCTTAAACCCTTAAAAGGGGGATTATCCATAATAAAAATAAAAAAGAAGGCCTTTGGGCCAATCGGGCATATATACATTAGTTTATATAAATATATCCAATTTAATATAAACCATTAATTAGAGAAGAAAGAAGAGAAACTAAGAATCTATAAATAATACATGAAAATAGTATATTTTCATTATAAAATCTGAGAGATATTTAGGTGTTAAAAAAGAGATTGGAGGGTAATAGACATTTAACCTTTACAAATATCATTCCAACCTGGTAGATATTGATCAAGGTGGATGATAAAATTATGGATATCTACTCAAGTGCTAAGATGATTAGAGGAGGAACCCATGTCTAATGTTACTACACCAAATGGGGTCAAAAAATATGTCATAAAGGCATGGTGTTAAGGATAATAGACTCTACCCCCCTCCCCCTAATTTACAATCCTTCCAGAGCCCACAACATGGCCAGTGGGTCTCATAGGCCCATTGGTGGGACATCCAGTAGCTTTGAAAGCATAAAGGAAGCCCACTAAATCACATATTATATTATAGAATATAGCCTATGATACTATGGTACCTAGAATATACTCTCAATCCTCCTACCACTCTTCCTAAACACCCTATGGAAACTGAGCCCCCCTTTCTCAATTCAAAAAAGGACAATAGAAGAGGGTTAGGCTGAATATATAGGGTCTTTACATGAATAAAATTTTGGCGTATTAAATAGAATAGCCCCTAAATGACTAATCATCAAAGATCGGTTGATATAGGGTAAAAATATGTCTATAAGATATGGTGTATTCATGTTTATAGTTCATTTACACCATTAAAATATTAGTTTAAACACTAACAAATTCAATTTACCCTTAACTACAGTATGAAAAATTAATGTAATATACTACTAATTTCTAACAAAAATTAAGTAAAATCTATTAAATTATACTAAATAATATTATTACAAATAAGAAGATTTATTCTAAAATAATTAATATATATATGTGGATGAAAAAAATTAAAAAATTATCCCAAAAAATGCGATGAAGAATTGTTTTTTGGAAAAAGAGTTTTAAAAAAACATATTCTTAATTAAATTCAATGAATAATAATAATAATTATATAAATTTATAAAAATATACTTATATATTTTATTAGTAAATTTCATATAAAAATTTTATTATTAGATATTTATTTAATTAAATAAAATGTGAAAACATGATCGACTTAAAAGGATTTTGAAAAAATTTGTTTTTATTTATTGGAATAAGACTTCCAATATAAAAAATAATACCAATTATTAAGGAATTATTTAGATTAAATTATAAAAAAATTGATAATTATTTACATTAAATATAAATACAAAATATAATAGAAATTTTATATTACATGATTTAACCAAATGAAATAGATCTTTTTTAAAAAGGGAAATTTTCACTATCTATAGAAAAAAAGTATTTTTAGAAAGTTACCAAAAATACATCATAACCTAATATTGACATGAAATTTTTTAGAAAAATAGATTTCTAAAAAAATATAAAATTATGAAGTTGTTTATAATTTCAATGAAAAAATGTATTAAAATTCATTTTTTAGAAAATATATATTTGAATACTAAACTGAATTTTCTGAAAATTGAGATTTTTTTATGAAGTATTTAGTAAATTTTATAAATACATTTTAAAAATTTTCAATAATATGTTTTTTTCTATTCATACAATGAATTTTAAATATATGTTATAATAGAAACATTAGAAAATATTTTTATTATATATTACTATTTTAGAAAGTCATGGTGTTGTTTGTTAGGTAAGTTATAAAAATTATTATTCTTTTAGACTAAATTTTCAGGGTGTTACATTGTCCCCTACATAATTATATTTCTTCATGATTCTGTTTATTATTTAAGGGTAAAATATTAGAAAATACATTCTTGATAACTGACTTTTCAAAAATGACTAATTACATTTCTATTGTAACATGGAAGTGGGAAATGTAATCGTCACATGAAATAACACATTACAGGGTTCCTAGATAGGGATACCATTAAAAAAACTAAGAATATGTATATATAGGAGAAATAATAAAATAAAATGAACAGTATAGACTCATATGGGATGTCATCAGTAGAATTGTATTGACTAGAAACCCATAAATCAGTAAATGATACATAAAACATATCGATTTATCCGGAATTTAATTAAAATGATAAATTTTTTATTTCATGATACTTTACGTAGAGTTGAGGTATTATTTTACTATCAATTTGGAGAATATGATATATAATAATTACATTATTTCATTAAACATTAATGATTTTTTGATCAAATATTTTAATTAGTTCCCAAATATAATCATAATGATTAACCACTAAGGGTAATGATTTAATATTAAAGCAAAACAGAAACCCATAATGGATTATTAGATATATAAAAGAGATATTTTTTTTCACATGCCTAAAAAATTATTTAAATAAGTTAATATAATAATATATATCAATAATATTTATTATGAATAATTAAGACATCAATTCCTACAACATAAATGAAAACACCGGTAAAAATGGTACAATATATAAATCATTAAATTGAAATTCCACATGTTCATCAAATATTATTTATCCATCATCTTATATTTTTTATAATAATAAAATCTAATGAAAAAAATACAATTATTTAATATTCAAATATTGGTATAAAAGTCATTTTATATACAATAGAAAATTTATGTATACTATACGAGAATAATATTTATATTATAATTATAACCATAATAAAAATTGTGTTTTGATTGGAGAATACTTCTTCTCTGTGTTATTGGAATATTAAATATTATTAAAAGATATAAAATAATGCATAGTTTTGAAATAATGTGAATCATTATATCAAATTTTTATATTTCCAATGTACGTGCTATCACAACATAAGTTATTTTATCTTCAAGTATAGTAATTACAAAATCATTCACATTTTCCCATATATATTTTTATTTCAATCAAACTGAATCATAGGTAAATCATTTTCATAGTGCCCCATACAGTTATAGTTGAAATAATATATATTGGAGCTCCATTATTTCATATACATTCTTGATCATGATGACTATTCTAAAAAAACATGATGCAAATACCAATTTACGTTATGGATTTTCTAGGGAATCTCATCCTACAATTTTTACATTTTGGGAATTAAACTCTTCCAATTTTTCACTCTTTTAACATTTCTGATTATATAGAGACTAGCAATTCAATTTTTCCCTTATTTTCCATTTAAATTATAATTCTCAGGGAATTCAATGTGTTCCATGGGGGAATTTGATACCATATCATCATATGATGGAAATCTTTGATAGAGTAACACCCTTAATTAGAGTTTTTTATCCCAAAAGAAAATAAAAAGTTATACTCTATGGAATACATATGTATTGCATAGAATTATTTTCAAATCATGTATGGTTTTATTCATACAAAGAAACATTATTATCTTCATATTGACCCAAATAAAAATGATTCCACCGCAAATGAAAACATATCTCATTGGGAATTTAGTTTTCAATGAATTTAATGTTTAAAATATCATATTACATACATTATATTTCTTCTACCTCTTCATTAGTTATAATTAATGTCAACTATTGATTAAAATATTTATTTAAAAATAACATGATAATTATTATCTCAATTTTTGGAATCCAAAGGCCAAAAATGTCTTTTCATGAGATGTAATCCATTACTCAACTACCAAGCTAGGAAAACCCAAGTGAAGTGGCCATCCCATAAACACTACTCACAGATATTGGATCACTCCTCCAGAGTACACACTATGTAAATCCTATATTACAAGAGATAACTAAGGGACCTACACCTCAGCACTTCACAATGATAGCGGGAGTACTGATTCTAACAAACCCGGGAAACCTCCATCTCTCCTGTATAAAGGGACCTACACCATAGTCCATTTTTAGAGAGCTAAATCCTAAATTTTTGTCATTTACATCAATTGGAGGGGACCAATCCTCATAACAGTTTCTAATATCCATGGGAGATCGAACTCAAATTGAGGACTCACTCCCCGCTGCTACTCAAAAATGGTGGAGTACTTCTACCTATGTGAGGAAACAAACCCTGGAATGAAATGGTAGTACCTATCAGATAATAGAGTACCAATACCCTGATTTAATAATGGGTTAAAACTATGTATATCGAGTACCACTCCCTAATATAGCAAGGGATTACAACTCTGCATCTAGAGAACCGTCACCCTAGTATGGGATAGGAGTACATGCTCTAAAATAATTTTCACTATGGAGGCATAACACACTATTAAAATATAGGAGTACCATCCCCTGGACTGAGGGCCTGCTCCCTATGAAGATTGGGGATTATAGACTCTACCTGAATAATATGTTTTGAGGAACCTCAACCTACAACAAGAGGTCTGTACTGACTCCAAGTATGGAGGACCCATGCGATAACATGGTAAGGGAGTACGTACTCAATCAATGTATTATACCTAGGGGACCAACACCCCTATCCAATAAGGGAGTACCAAATCCACATATAGAGGTCTCACACCATGGTCTAGCAGGTGAGTACCCACTCTATCTTCCAAAAATTATGAATGGGTCTCACCCTAACATTAGAGTGGAGCACTGTCCAACATTACGAACATCACATGGATCATGCACCCTGGACTACCAGGGGAGTAACAATCCTAGATGAAACTACCCAATGTCATCAAACCCACACACTGGATGAGGGGGTTCCAATGTATTCCTATATAGACATGTGAAGGAAAACCACAACCTAAATAAGAATGGGAGTAATAGTCCTAGTGTCTCCTTTCTTGAACTACACAGATCTCCAACATCGGCTTTGCACAACGTTAAAACTGTTTTCTTGAATTACACCACATCATATCTATCGAGCTACAACGAAAGACACAATAATCATTTACGTGGATAAATAATCAAGATCTGCTAATTTGATGCTAGAATCTGATTCATAGAGAATATGATATAGATGGATGAAGATCTTACAAGGATCTCATAAGAGTACACTAGGTGTAATAGGGATTACATCACATGTGAGACTACCTGAGTACCTGAATGTGTATCATATCTACAAGGTTTACTAGAAAATATTGGTGTAAACTACATGTAATATCAGTACACATTATTACCCTCTTCACTCACCACCTTTCTGTGTTACTATTCTTCATGGACCAGCCAACCATATCCCTCACATGATGTGCATCCCATACAACATGGTGTGTTTGGCATAAACAGTCACATGAAAATATTTCTTTTCTATATCCATGTATTAGAAACTTCTTCCATGTACCTATGATGTCTATTAGTACATAGATATGTTTTTTCACATAGATAAATGATTTCTTGTCCCATAGTCACACAGTTGGGGGCTCTACAAGGCATGTAACCCCAATACACAACTTGTAGTCACCAATGATCATCTTCCCCATATAAAACTTTCTACATATTTAGTTTCACTGAACTACATGATTTTTAGATGGAAATACATATTGGGAATTACTGGTAAAACCCCTGATTCACCACTTTCATCAACAAAACCCACTGATCTAACTAGCTTGGATGAATATCAATTGTATTTGAGCTCTAGAACCTTAAAAAATGAATAAATATATAGATCATGACAAAATATAAAAACCAGATACCTCATTGGTAAATTTTTGAAGATATTGATGAAGAAAATTGAATGAATAATTCATTCCCCAATCAGATGATAATATGCATTAAAAATGGGGATCAACAGAACTTTATCACTTTGATTGGGCGTCGGTTCTATTTGTTTCCAATGGGAGGATACGAGGATGAGAATAGATTCATCTTACTCTGGTGTGTCATGCGTCTAAGGGTTGGGGGAAGAAATTAGTTTTAATAAACAAAAATCAATACATTCTCCTTTCTACTCCACATCACCAAAATATATTTAATTGAATCTCCTTGTGCCGATGACCTTAAGTCGCATGTTAGGTATACCCGATGATCTGAAGTAAACAGTACCCTCAGTAATATTATCTAAGACACTATAAAGGGTTTTTTATGTTTCATTTGAAACTATGTGCCTGTAACAATACATATTAAATATTTTTAATATCTCCACATGGGGGCTCCCAAGGACTCATCTTCCCATGCTATCTTAGCACCTGACTTCTTAATTATTCTTAGAAATAATCCAACTTCCCTTGGGTGAAAAACTGATTCACTATAAAAATAAAATTTTATAGTATAATAAGTCATCTAAATAATTATATATTAAAAAATTTATAGTGATTAAAAATATGTATGTGAAAACATTGACTTTTATTTAAATAAAATTTTATAAATGTCATTATCACATCAAAGTGAATGAAAAGGTTATGAGTCAAATTATGGGGTGATTATGGTCTAAAATAAGTCAATAAATTTTTTCTTGTTTTATGGTAAATTTTATTCATTATTTTATTTTTTAAATAATTTAAAAAATTTACCATTAACTAGAGTAACCAAAATTATCAATTTTACTATTCATATTGACCAAAAATAAAATGGACATAATTAATTAATTTGGAATTTTTGAATCCCAATAAAGAATCAATTTTGATAAAAATTAAAATACATAATTTCAAGAATCTAACAGAAATATATATCGAAATAAGTCAATGAAATCATTTTTTTTAAAATATAAATTTAAATTGTTGTAAAGTAAAATCAAGTATAAAATTCCTTAAAAATTAATAATTGTTTTATTTTATTTATATATTAATTAATTAATATTTTAAAATATTACAAAACCTACTCTTACATTGGAAATATTTCATGAAGTATAATTTAAAAAAAAATATATATTTTGCGTTATTCATTGATAAATAAATCAATCCAAAAAAATATCAAAAATTCACTATAGTGAAATATTAATATGATAATTTCAAAAATTATGTTCATTTTATAAAATAAATTTTCTAAAATCTATAGTAATTAATAATATTATTTGTATATAAAGATTAATAAAAATATTTTTTGAAGAAAACATGTTTTTGAAGAATACATTGAATTTAAAAAATTTATTGTGATTATTTGATAAGAAGAATAAAAAAATTAATATTGACCTATTACTTTTTATTTATTTTAAAAATCATTTATTCTTATTCATTTATTCAAATTTAATAACATGGTTATAATGATCACATTTAAATTGTAATATTTAATTGTTAGGATTGATGTGGAATATCTTACATGATATTGAACATACTATTTCCATTTAGAATATCAGGATGTTACACCCCCCTTTAAAAATTGAATCCATGAAATTTTGAAATTAGAATGTGTAATATGTGTTTTAATTATTAAAATACTTTTATTGAAATCCCATATCCGAAATTAATTAACATGAAATACACTTAACATGAATGAAAAGAATGTATGATGGACACCTGAGATAAAATATACATTGTTTAATTATAATAATTAATGTAAATGAATGAAAAAAGAACAATCATGTTTTCATGGAGATTGATCAATAAATCATATATTATAATGTTAACCATAAAAAATAGTAAATATATGATGTATTACAAGGTGATTGATTTAATATTAAAAAAATAATGTTTTTCTTCTAATATCATTATGAGTGAGTTGGGGAATTATTTTAATACCAGGACTATGAATATTGGGTAAAATATTCACTTTCATGTATAGATTCATCCATTAATAAATTCACATCATAAACTGAAATTTTTTCTCAAAAATATTAGTATTTATGATGTTCTTTTCAGGAAAAATGAAATAGATTAAACTTATATGGATCATAAAATCCATAAAATAAATTTAAGGTATTCTTCCTATCATTAGTAATTAACCAAAACCACAATGTTTAGTAAAAGTTAAAATAAATGCAAACAATTAAAAAACCATTATAAGAATAATTACTACTTTATTCTCAATAAATGAACTGTAATACACGATGTTCAACTTAAATAATTCATGAAATAGTTATTTTTAATATTCCAAAATATATCAAAGACTAATATTGAAACTAAATTATTTATGAGGACTTGATCACATTTCCTTCCAAGATAAATATTATCATTAATATTAAAATAATATCAACTGCTCTTTATATATCACACCAATAAGTACATACCCAAATTCCATATTCATTATAATGACCCAACATTTAATTCAAAAATTATTCCTCAAATAAAATCTCATATAATTATGTTTTCATTTTCTTGTAATACTTCCCAATATTATAGTGATCTTTTCAAAAATAACATTAATCCCTTAATCAATATTTTTTTTAATCCCATGGTATTCTATACATATGTTCCCAAAATAGAAGAATTTTTCAACAATAAATTTTTTTATATAAAATGAAAAATATATTATAACCAGTACTTCACATTAGCCAGTAGTAGGAAATGAACCATTGTTTCCCTTTTGTTATGTGTTCACTTACTATAGCCATGCAAGAAGAAATGAGTTGTCACAAGGTCGGTGAGTTGTTCATTATCTAAAACTATAAAAATATTATAAAATTCTAAAAAATATGATATCAAAAAAAATTAATATCAATATATTTAAACATCTATGGTTATCTCATAACCTTAATATTTCATCAACAAATTTAATAACACACATTTACCACAAAAAAAATAATGTCTCCAAAAATAATATTAGTGACATTAAAATTTCATAACCTAAAAACATAAAATGGTACCTTTGAAAATTAACATATGATATGCCTATAAAATAAAAACCCATTATGATATACATAACTCTTAATAAAACTTCCCAATTACCATATACTACTAATCCTAGCTATAATACTAATAATAAGGATACGACCTTAAAAATATCATATTCTGGTGACTTCTGACTAGAATTCATTTTATTATATTCAAAAATAACATTCAGTATTATAACATTATATATTTATGAAAAACTGCTAAAAACTAAACAAAAACATTACATGTGTACACATAAACTCAATATCCATTTTCCCTAATGTTAACCCTTTTAAAAATAAAACATTTTTTCATTTCGTGCCCTCTCTTAACAAATTTCATCATTACCTCATCATTTCCCCTAATATGACTTAATATATTGTTAAAACATTATATAAATATGAAATTTTACAATAGAAATATTATGGGACCCAAAATAAAGGAAATCAATATTTTTGTGAACCTCATTAATTATTTTCATATAAACAACCCTTTTTAAACAAAAAAATAATTGTTATTTTAAAAAGATAATTATCTTAATATATGAATGTCAAATTATATTCTTAAAAAATAATATGAAATAAAATTAAATATAATAAGGTAAAATGTGACATTATATTATATATAAATCATAAAAATAATGTTTTTATAGGATACATATGCAGTAACCATCATTGTAACATTTGGAATAATGAACAGAGTATATTACCATAATTTCTTAGGAGAAGCATAATCCTTTAACACCATGTATTTAACAATGAATCAATGAACTATAATAGACTCATTCACCATCATGTTATCATGGAACCATCCATCCTCATAAAAAATTTCCCAAGAACCATAAAATAATCATAACAAATAAATCTTTTATAATAGAACCATTCTTAAAGAAAATATAAATTCCATTATGAAACAACTTTTTTTACAAATCCTCAAACTCATAAATGAAATTTATTATTTGAAAATAAAAATTTCTACTTATAATGTAATTTTCAAAAAAAATATGGTTACATGGATTTGGAAAATTCCATTGACATCGTACATGTTAAAAATCTTTATTTGGGATTTTGAAAAAATATTTGAAAGAGTAGCTTTAAAATATATTATTTAAAAAGTCCCTTACCTTATGTTCAAATCATAATGTATAACATTTATCTTTATGAATAATAAAAATTAGTTAGTTATTAACATTCTTGACTACAAATTTCTTGTTTATAATTAATTTCATTCCATTATTTTATACATCATAATAATTAATATGTAATGTTTTTTACGTTGAATATTTTGACAATATTAGGTAATTTAGACCAAAATAATTAGGGTATGATGTCTATAGTAAAATTGGTAATTATTAAATAATATATAGAATAATATTAATTAAATAATGATATTTTTTATAAATCATCCAATATTTTAAATTACTCATTTAAGTATGGTTTTGATAAATGAACTACATTAAACCATAGAGATGATGGACTGTATATATGAAGGAGTAATGTTTCAATTTTTCAATGATAAATATGGGAATATCATAAGTATTATTTTATCTTAACAGATTGATAATAATATCTATAATATAATATTAATCATTTTAATATACATAAATAGATATTTAATATTATGTATTGATGAAAAAATTGACATCACTTCACAGAATTGATAATTTAGTGGTTTTCATGAATGACGTTATCATTTTTTGAATTGAATTTTATAAATTTAAATGACATAATATGTATTTATAATGATAAAAACATCAAGAATATCATATATAAACATCAATTAATTCATTATTACTATTCAAGAAAGATGGTAATGGAAAAAAAACATTGGTTCGCAGGGTGACAGTCCATCGTACACATTAGTGTTTAATGTTTTTCACATTAGATGCAATTGGAGATGGATATTGGAAATGAAAATATCATAATAACATATTTGTAGATTTGAGATACCTAAATTAATATTTTATACTTATTGAAGTTTATTTGATGGATGTGAATGAAAAAAAAAGAAATACGTGGTTATAAAGTATTCCCTTTCATTGGACAATCTCTTTTGATTAACAATTTATCTCCTCTAAGGGAGGTGTTATTCCCAAAATAATACAACTACAATATTCTTAAGGATTATAGTAATTTTTATGGGATGTTATTAGCTAAAATAAATATGGTTTTATGTGTGTTTAAATGAAATTATGTGGTTACCTTTTATAAGATAATAGAAATGGAATCGTTGAATTTATCAAAACATTAAATTAATAAAAATTAATTTTCGACCCAAATGTCTACAAATTAATTTATCCCTAATATTGGATAAACATGGTCCTAAGTAACTTCATCCAATAATAAAATTATATATTTTTGATTAAATTTATACCCTAATCTATTGATTTTAACACTTATTTAACTCCATTAAATCTTACCATGATAACATGTATTATTTACTCATTAAGGGTTAATATATTAAGTATAAAATGAAAAAAATAAAAAAAATTAATTTTGGATTAAAATTTAAAACACATCCTAATAATTTTCCTAAATCATAGACTTTTATTAATGTTACAACATTAACTAAATTTTTTAATAAATAATCATCAATGTCAATTTTAACAAAATTCATTACATTGACTTCTATAAAAATAAAAAAAATATTATATGAATCGAAAACCTATTTTAATAAATCCAAAAATGATCATGTTCATCTATTAAATTGTTTCTTGACATTAATTATCTAAAATTACATTTTTCTTAAATTTTTTATATTCATTTTTTTCATTATTTTAATAATTACTTTATAAAAGTTGTGTTATTATTTAATGAAAATATTTCATCACAGTTAATTATATGTAAATAAAGAATATATATATAATTATTTTATATTTTAAATGAATATTTATAGAAAAATATATTTTCTATATAACATTATATTAAAAATGATATAGATATTAAAAATATGATTATGACATATTTGAGGTTTAATTAAATAAATGAAATTAAATTTTGTATTATAATCCAAGTGGCACACCAAAGGTTAAAATTTTGATAATTTAATGAACATTTTAGAAACTAATTTATAAACAATTTCAATGTTTTGGGGTTATTTTCACGTCTAAATAACTTTCTAAACAAAAATTACCAAATTTAAACATTACCATAGAAACAATAATTACTAAGGATACTAGTCATTTTGATGAAAAATAAAATTGACCTATTTAATAAATTTTGAACTCATGAATCCAAATTTGGAATAAATTTTTAGAAATAATAAATAAATAATTTTTCAAATTTAATATAAATTTAATCCAATAAAACACTATTAAGGATTGTTTTTAAATCAAATGGAATTTTTATATTGATTTTTTATTTTAAATTCATGTATAAAATCCATTTCATAAACCATAATTGGATTATTTTTTATAAAAATTAAATATTTACTATTAATAACTAAAAAAATTATAATCATTTTCTTTTAATTACATTGAAAAATATAATTTCGAATATATTTTTATAATTTTCAGTATTCATTTAAAAATTATCATTTTTAAAAAATTATCAAAATTTCACTCTAAGAAAATTTCTGTCTTTTGATTTCAAAAATTATGTTCATTATCAAATATATGTTTTAAAATATATGAAATTAATTATATTATTTTTATATTAAAATCCATAAAATCATTTTTAGAGAAAATGTATTTTTGATGAATATATTGACATTACGAAATAATTTGGGGATTATTTTATATTAACATACCAAAAAATTAATATTGATTGAAACCATTATATTTATTTCAAATTTTATTCATTACTAAACATTCCCTCTAATCTAATGTATTGGTTATAATTAAAACATTTTAATAGTAATATTTATTTTTTTCATTTCTGTTTGATATAGTGTATCTTACATGACATTGAACATATTATTTCATTTTAAACATATCGGGATTCTACACTTATACCATGTAATCTTATTGTGATTCTTTTCATCCATCATACAACCTTCAATAATACTTGAGTACTCACTAGTGGTCCTCACTAGCTTTGTAACCAATTATTTGTGTGTGTAAAAAGTCGAATTGGTAATCATAATGATAAATAAGTTTACCAATATCATGAAAATTTAGTTTCCTATGAAATTGTTTATCTCATAGACTACACGACAAAGACCAATATTTCAATCAAATGTTTTTCCTCTAGATATATTCGATATGTAATATGCCATATCTTTTTAAAGGGACTTTTTTTAATTATCTATAAATAATTCATGGTTGAAGTTAAATCCATGAATAACATATACACCAGAGACGACCTATGCATGGGTATATTCTCTAAATATAGTGAAAAAGGCTATAAATAATTTTTTGGGATAAATTTTTTCTATTTAAATATAATAAAAAGAATTAATTGACCACATTGACCATATTTTATTGAGACTCTGGAATCACTCCCCTAGTTTTAGTACAACTTTTAATCCTTTTAGTGTTTGAATACCTTACTTTATTAATTATTTTTACTCAAAAAGTGATGTTTATTTATCTCTCCCACAGACTACATCCTTCTTAGCCATTATAAGTCACATTTAGGTTAATATTTATACCTTTTTAGTAATAATCCCATTATTTATAAAATAATAGATCAATGACTAAAATTTATAGACATGTTCCCAAAACCCATTTTTAAGTTGAAAAATCACTACCCAAAGAATCAAATCAATGTATAATCCTCGATTTATCAAATTTTACATAGATTAGATTCTATAGTTCCTTAATAAAATATTTTCCACTTAGTAATACCCACTCATCCAAAATAACTGAGAACAAAATGACACCACAGATGATAGGCATAGAAAAGGGAACAATCCTCCACTTTTAATTTTTAAGGATGTTATATTCATCAATTATTATGTATTATATGCAAAACACCCCTTTTGATTCCACCATATTATTTGTTATACAATTAGACACCATTATTGGTATTGAATAAATAGTGGATGTATCTGAATGTGCTTCCTTTGAGACCCAAGTTTTGAAATTTTTAATGAAGTGGCCCTAACCCTCTAAACCTAGTTGAATGATAAGAGGTCACAACCCCAATGTATTCATCTTCTACATGATTGCTATGGGCTACTGGTGACACTAAAAGAATAGAAAACATGAATGATTAAAAATATTTCTCTTTAAAAACATTCATTCACACACATTTGAGTATATTCGATGAATTAAATAGTAATGATGCCAACAAGAGATAAGATAATTTTAACCTTAGTATCTACATGCACAAATATTAACTTTAAGTCGATAATGAATAAAGTATAAAACTCTGTATAGAACATTTAATATTGTAATAGGTTCACCTTAGAAATAAGTCTTGAATTTATGGACAATTGAAATAGTGTATAGGGATTTATCAAAATTACTTCACCAATGAATTATATAAGTACAATACCTAAAAATGAAATCATGTATAAGAAATAATCAATATTCTCCAAAATATCATCCATAATTGTTATGGAAAATTCTTCATTTGATAATAAATTAAACCATTCATGTTATTCTAGTACTTAAAATATAACCTCACAACTCACTAACCCTAGCCAACATCTCGTGATGTTCAACAGAAATTTGTTGAATTTATATTAGTGGAAAGCAGTTCAGTTCTATAAATCATCCCAAAAAATTCATTACATCCCAATTGAACAATAATTACAATGGGCTACAAACATAATTTTGACAGCCCATAGATGATTTTGAATCTTATTCAATATATCATGGACTTAACTATCACCACAATATAATATAATAATTATATATTAGTTTCATATCCATTTAAAATGTAATGGTGTGGACCAATCATATTATTGACAATTACCAGTAATAACTACCAAAACAATAATTGATAATGAAAATAGAATTTAGATATATTATAAAAATTATATCTTAACATACATGTAACATTAAATGAAATGAACCTATAAAATCATTTATTGAAACATCCCAAGTAAGTAAAGAATTATGTATTTTAATATCTATGTCTATTTATGAATTAGATAGTGTTTTAGAGGGTTAAAATTAAAATAAATCCAATCTTAATCATAGATTACTCTAATATTTTTAAAAGATCTTTTTACCGCATTTTGATGGAAAACCTTTTTTAAATAAATATTTTGACAACTTTATATGCTCTATTTGTCAATAAAATCTTATTATTTTGGATTGGGACATTAAAATATACTTTGGATAAATTTTTGGATTTTTTATGACAATGTTAATTTTTTAATGAATAGAGAAAAAATGCTGCATTATACTTCAAAATTAATTTTTTCATATAATTTAATTATAAAGATAGATTTTACAATTAATTGGTTTCAATGTTTCATTAGAATATATTTTTACCATTTAATCTAATGTTGGTAATTTTAATTAATTTCAATTTGTAATTGGGCACAAAAAATGTCATACTTTTGATAGTTATTCTTTCTAAAAAACCCTCTATTTGTTCTGACAATGGGAATTATTTTTAAATTAATTACTACAATTTCTGTGTTTGGAATTTGGTAAAATGGATTCCATATTTGGAATCAGAAGGTCCAAATTATGTAGTTAATACTATTTTGATTTTGGACATTATGAATAGTAACGACGTTAATTATAATTAATTTTTGTGATTAATTTGTAATAGGGTAGTGAAGGGTAATAAAATAATATCATAATATTATAAAATGACCCCAAAATGTGTCCTAATGCTACTTGTTGTGGCATGACCGACCATGGGATTCCTTGTGCCAACATAGGGACCCCATGGAATCACTTTTCTGTGATAGTGACATTTTATTATTTTTTAAGGAAAAGAAAATATAACAAATGTATATAACAGCTAAGTAAAACAATTTTAATTTTGACTAAATAAATGATCTCTTAGATATAAACTGTCATTGGAAAATAGAAAGATTACCGACATCATGGTATTTTTTGTATAATTTTTAGACATTAAATAAATAAATTTATTTATAATACCATGATGATGTAGTGATTACCTCATTAATGAGTGATTTAAATAAAATGAAAATATAATGTAAAATCTAAGACTTAAACTTGTCAAAAACATATTGGATGGGTGTATTTCGAACCCTTATCACCTTATCCTAGAATAATATCATTGTGGGACCTTTAAAATATGAAACTTATTTTATAATAATGCCACATTTCATGACATTCCAAGAGTGCCCCTCCTCCCTCATATAAAAGGCCCCCACCTCTACCCCCATACCTACACCACTCAAGCAATCGGCTCGGCCAAAATTTTCACATTTTATCTCTCCACATCCCTCTCTTCATCATAGAATCCTTACCTTAGGTATAAATCTCTTCTTGAAACCATTTTGGTTCAATCCAAAGGGAGTTACCAGATTTAATGGTAATGTATTCTATTATGTCCTTTTGTTTTATTTTTCTTCTCCAATCCCCTAAATTATTTTTATTCTTTTCTTTTGTATCAACACAAATATCTTAAATATACTGTGATGCTATTATGAGAAGGATTTGATTTACTCTTATACACACCTCCGTCTAATGGTTACGTAACATACTGTTTCTGTGAGTGGCGAATTACTGCCTCACGAAATGATGATTGTTCAATCTTCTTTCAACACCTTTAATGGTGGCCATTAAGATGTCAATATATTTATATATGACATATATTATGTTTTTGGTTTCCTTATGCTTATGTATTTTTCATTTATGGAATACCATTATGGTTTCCATTATGGGTAAACTCGATAATTTCATTTTAGTAAGTGCGGACTACCGCACCCTCAAAGAGATTATATTCGTTAATGCCATATGTGGGATGTATAAGGATGGATTTAATGGTATGAAATATGATATCATAATGGAATTATAATATACCTTTATATCATTATGATTTCATTCCACTAAATACAAAAAAGAAATGAAAGTAGCATTTATGCGTATGTACGACATACCATCTCCATGAACGGTGCATTTCATTTCCTACCTCTAAATGTTTTGTAATATTATAAGTGCATGTATATAATGGATATATGTGATATATATGATATCTATATCATTAATATAATTCTGTATATAATGGTTATATTACCACATGAACAACTTGAAATTATATGAATTTTTTTTCACTCAAGTTCCGAAGATCCACAGAATGACCGTTATTAACATAAATAATTACATAATGTTTGTAACATGGTAATTAGTGATATAAAAAAGTAATTAACTAGAAAAAGTTTCTTAAGAAAGTATAAATTAACTCTAGTTTATTATTCAGGAGATTAAATAATGATCGAGTCTAGTCGGACACGAGGTAAGGAACTTCGTCTCAATCTCCTTTCATTGAGGTATATTTTGTTATATACACAACTTTATTTTATACGGTGTATAAACCCCTTTGACTTTTACTTTTATTCAAAAGGAATCTGTTTATACATAGAATTTTACTACATGTAAAAATGGAATGTTTTTGTTCTACATATGCGGCGACAATGACTTCTCTACCACCGTGACCATTATTTGAGTTTCGGCTTCCTCTTCAAGCCATAAAATTTTTTAAAATGAAAAATAAATACCATGATTTAATTTTCTTTTATTTTGGTATTTTAAATAGTTTTTATAATGTTTTGATTATATCAATGTGTTTTTGATAGCTTGTTATTGAAAAGTGGAAATGTTATGTTTCCATTATGCATTTTTATGTGATACGATTATTTTATTGTTCTTGGGCATTATTTATGAAGACGGGTGGTTCCGTGAAAAACTAATGGAGGGTGATCCAGATATAGCTCTCCAATGCATTTGGTAATGCAAAGGAGTTAAACGCAAAGGGTTCTCTGAAGGCATTTAGGGAATATACTGCAAAAGGTATTCCAAACATAACCATGAGGGATACTCCCTATGTAAGAATGTTATGAATGACTCAATTTAACTTTATGTCTTATGATTTCTATGAGTTATTCATAAATATTATGATTTCAGAAGGTATGTTAAAGTGCATATGTTTTATGAGTAATGTATGATTTCATTTATTCTTATGTATACATGGACTAATGTTTGCTTTCCATATTTTTATATTTCTTATTAAGATTTTTATGCTCATCCCATGTTTTTGAAATGTTTTTCACAGGTCAAGGGAAAAGTACATGATGTGATGATAGTATCAAGGAAGTGCTAAGATAGAATCCCTGTTTTATTTTAAATATATTTCCTTTGATGGAAAAAAATTAATATTATCTTTGATGTAACCACCTTGTTTAGTGTGGAATGTAATGCATGATTTATGATATAATTCTCTAAAACTCTAAACCTAAAAATATCCTTAATGTGAATTCTTGAAATAACCTAAGATTAAGTAATGATTAAGGCTGTGGACTTATAGTTGGTATCAGAGGTTGGTTTAAATTACATTAGGAGTTATAATTCTATTAAATGATTATCCAAATTTGTTAATTGTCAAATTGAATTTATATAGAATTTGAAGATTACCATGTTGCTTTATCTAAGAAATGTTTGTTCAGAATGGTTTTTCGTAGAGGAAATAGTTAAGAAGTGATAGGAAGGAATAAAGAGGAAAATGACAATCCAAATCAATATCCTGAGATGGTGGGAATTGGAACTGAATAGTTTTTTGCAGTAATGGAGAAGTTGACTGAAACAATAAATGGTGTTGGTATCCATGCACGAGATCATCCAGATCAACCGTAGAGGAACATGTCAGTGGTTTAATATTTCATGAGGTAACATCTCCCATCATTCAGAGGATCATATGACCTGGTGCTAGATGGACGATGGATTAAATCACCGGAGAATATTTTCATTGCCATGGGGTGTTCAGACAATAAAAAGTGTAGTCTTGCTGTTTACCGTTTGGAGGGTGAAGCAGATCAGTGGTGGTCGACGGTTAAAAATGTTAGGGATGCTGATGATATTGATGCATATGACTGGGAATAATTAAAATGTATATTTCTTGATAAATATTTTCCTAAAGCTGCCCGACTTAGGAAGAAAAAACAGTTATTAGAATTGAGGCAAGATGACGACTCAGTGGCTTCTTATGAAGAAAAGTCCAATCGATTGGCAAGGTACACTACAAATTTAATCTGATACCTTGATAGTAAAATCAATCGTTTTACTCAGTATTAAATCCAACAATATTGAAGGGGTTTATCTTCTCGCAAGTTTAAATGTTATATAAATCTTGTTCAATGTGCTGAGAATGTAGAAATGGAGTTTTCTGATGATCAAGTGTTCTATAACAATCAACAGAAGAAGTGACCGAGGTGGCTGGAGAAAGGGAAGAATCCTTCAAAAAATTCTAATGGTATGAAAACTACGTTTTCAGTTTGTGATAAATGTGGTAAAAAGCATGTCGGGGAATGTATTTTGAATTCGGGAAAGTTCAACCGATGTGATAAGATGGGACATAAGGCTCGTGATTGCACTAAAAAATGTCAAGGTGATGGTAAGACCAAATTTTTTTTACAGTTAGTGAAATGTTCCAAGTGCAACAAGATGGGTTATTATGAAAATGAGTGTTCGACAAAGAGCTCATATGATGGGAAGCAGTCAGACTAAAAGCAGAAAAATGTGATGACATCCTTTCTAACTACTTCAGCAGATGTTGGGCCATCAAATGAAGTGGTATCAGGTACTTTGTTTGTTTTTTCAGATTATGCCCCTGTGTTTTTTGATTCAGGGTCTACACATTATTTCATCTCTGAAAATTTTTCTAGTAAATTTAGAATTTCATCTCAAGGAATGACTCCTGATCTTGTGGTAAAAACACCCGTGGGGGATTGTTGAGGTAAAGAGAATTTATAAGAATCTAACTGTCCTTATCCGTGGAAAGAACCTACCTGAAACCTTATTGTTTTACCTGTAGTAGAGTTTGATGTTGTCTTGGGTATGGATTGGCTCATTGTTTACCATGCTAAAAATGATTGTAGAGATAAAGAAGTTTCTTTTCAGAAAGGCTTTCAGTTTGTGTACATGAATGAACCCTTACTTTTAAGAACATATCAAGAGGTCGATAAAATTGTAAAACATGGAAATGAATTTTACCATGAACATATTGTTGAAAACAATGGAACCATTCTGATTAATGATTTTCCAGTGTTAAATGAGTATCCTAATGTTTTTTTGACGAGTTTCCTGGAATAATACAATATCAGGAAGGTGATTTTACAATTGACTTAGTTCCTGATGCTAAACCAATTTCAAAACCCCCTTATCGAATGGCTAAAATTTAACTTTAAGAGTTGAAGGATAAATTGCAATATTTATTAGAGAAAGGTTTCATTCAACCTAGAACAACACCATGGGGTGCTCCTGTCTTATTTATTAAATAGAAAGATGGTTCAATTATAATTTTCATTGATTATAGAGCCTTGAATAACATCACTATTAAGAACAAATATCTGTTGCCACATATTGATGATTTGTTTGATCTGCTCCAGGGAGCTCAGTATTTTTCAAAGATTTAACTAAGATTGGGGTACCATCAGTTGAAGGTAAAGGATGAAGATATTCCGAAAACCACGTTTCGTACAAGATATGGCCATTACGAATTTTTTGTAACGCCTTTTGGGTTAACCAATGAACCTACTATATTCATGGTTCTTATGAATATAATTTTTCACGAGTTATTAGATAAGTTTGTGGTTGTTTTCATTGATGATATTTTGGTGTTTTCTAAATGTAAATAGGAGAATGAAATTAATTTAAGGGTTATTTTTCAATCCTTAAAAGAAAATAAATTGTATAGGAAATTCAGAAAGTCAGAATTTTGGTTTCAACAAATTTATTTCCTTGGTCACATTGTTTCTAAAGATGGGATAACTATTGATCCTATATAAAAAGGTTGTTAATTAATGGTCATGACCCCAAAATGTAACCGAGATTCATAGATTTCTTGTTCTGGTAGGTTATTACAAATGTTTTGTTAAAAAAATGTCACGATTATCTAGTCCAACGACTGAGCTAACTCGAAAGGGTGTTATGTTTATTTGGACAAAAGAATGTGACGATTGTTTTTAGGAATTGAAAAGAATATTCGTGAATGCTTCAGTTTTGGCACTAACTTCCAAGAATGGTGAGTTTTTTATCTACAATACTGCTTCATTGAAAGGACTTGGTTGTTTTCTAATGAAGAATGATCAGGTAATTTCTTATGCTTCACGTCAGTTGAAAAATCATAAGGTAAATTACCCAACACATGATTTGGAATTAGATGTTGTTGTTTTCACTTTAAAAATTTAGAGGCATCATTTGTATGGTGTAAAGTCTAAAATATATACTGATCACAAAAGTTTAAAGTATATATTCACTCAGAAATAATTGATTAATAGATAGAGGAGATGGATATAATTAATCAAGGATTATGATTGTACAATTCATTACCATGCAGGGAAATCAAATAAAGTGGCTGATGCTTTGAGTCGAAAAAGTAATGCTTCATTAACTATGTTACATTTAGAACATGATCCTTTGGTTAAGGATTTGATGAAATTTTTCGTGGAAGTTGTTGGAGCAAGATGTTCTTCTGTTTTGTTTCAGTTATCAGTGAAATATTCTCTATCAGACAGAATTAAGCAATCAAAGAAGCAAGACACTGAGTTGCAGAAAAAGGAAGAGCTGGTTCAGAAGGGTATGTTACCTAACTTCAACATTGATAATGATTTTGTTTTGAGATTTTTGAAGAGATTTTGTGTGCCTTGTGATTCACAGTTGAAGACAAAGTTGTTATAGGAAGCTCATAGTTCTCCATTTTCAGTTCATCCTGGCAGTAATAATATGTATATAGATCTTATCGAGTATTAATTTTGGGATGGAATTAAAAGAGATATTGTTGATTTTACTATGAAGTGTTAGCCTTTTCATCCGATTAAAGTAGAGTGGCAGTTACAGAAAGGGATGCATCAGCCTTTACCAGTGCTATAGTGGAAATGGTAGAATATGTTCATGGAGTTCCTTGTAGGATTTTCGGAAGACACCTTGAGGTAATAATGCAATCTAGGTTATTGATGATCGCTTTACTAAATATTCACATTTCTTTACTATACAAGATAATTTTTCCTAGATAAAATTTCTCGTTTTTATCTTAAAGAGATAGACAGGTTACATGGAGTTCCCCTCTCCTTTATATATGATTGTGATCCCAGGTTTACTTCTAACTTTTGGAAAGTCCTTCAAAAGTCATTGGGTACTTAATAAAATTTTAGTAAAGATTTTTGTCATCAATCAGATGGGCAGTCAGAACGAACAATTCATACATTGGAGGATACACTATGTACTTGTTCGATGTATTATCTGGGAAGTTGGTACTAACATATTACTTTGGTTGAGTTTTCTTATAATAACGGTTTTCATTCCAGTATACAGATGGCACCATTTGAGGCATTATATGGAAAGCGTTGTCGAAATCCAACTTTTTTGGGATGAAGTTGGTGAAAGGAAGTTGATGGGGCCAAAATTGGTAGAAGAGTTGGCAGAAAATGTTCAGCTGATACAAAAACACATGAGAACAGCTCAGAGGAGGCAAAAAAGTAATACATACAATAGGTGGAAGGATCTCTCTTTTGAGGTAGGTGATCTTGTCTTCCTTAAAGTTTCGCCATAGAAAAGTGTAATGTGATTCGGTAAGAAATGAAAGATAATTCCAGGGTTCATTGGATCATATGAAATTCTGGAGAGAGTTGGATCAGTTTCATACCGATTGGCTTTACCACCGAGTTTATCTCAGGTACAGAATGTCTTTCATGTTTCAATGTTAAGGAAGTACATGCCCGATCCATCTCATGTTTTGAGTCCAGAGATAGTTCAGCTTGAAGAGGACCTATCTTATGAGGGAAAACAAGTCCAGATTCTTAACCACAAGGATCATGTATTGTGGAATAAGTTGATTCATCATGTAATGGTTTTGTGTAAAAACCACATGATTGAAGAGGCAACACGGGAATCTGAAAATGCAATGAGGGATAAATACCCCACTTATTAGATAAGTAAATAAATTCTGGGGACGCAATTTTTTAAGAGGGGAAGGATATAACATCCCAAGTAAGTAAAGAATAATTTATTCTAATATCTATTTCTATTTATGAATTAGATAGTGTTTTAAAGGCTTAAAATGAGAATAAATCAAATCTTAAGCATAGAATACTCTAATATTTTTAAAACATCGTTTTACTGTCTTTTGATGGGAAACCTTTTTTAAATCAAACTTCTAAAATTTTATAAGCTCTATTTTTCATAATATACTTATTCTTTAGGATTAGAACATTGAAATTTTCTTTGGATAAATTTTTGGTATTTTCCTAACAATGATCATTTTTTATTGAATAGAGAAAAAAATTCTATATTTTACATCAAAATTGATTTTTCATCTAATTTACTTATATAGATTTATTGTCCTTTTAATTAGAATTAAAGTTTAAATAGAATAGATTTTTACCATTTAATTCAATTTTGGTAATTTTAATTAATTTCACTTTGGAATTTGGTACAAAAAAGTGTCAAACTGGATACCATATTTGTAATCATAAGGTCTAAATTATATAATTAATACTCTTGTTTTTTGACATTATGAATAGTAACGTCAGTAATTATCTTTAATTATAGTGATAAATTATTAATCAGGAAGTTAAGGGTAATAAAATAATATCATAATAGTATAAAATGACCCTAAAATGTGTTATAATTTTACCAGTTATGTCATGGCCAACCATGGGATTCCTTGTGCCAACTTAGGGACCCCATGTAATCACTTTTGAGTGATAGTGAAATTTTTTCATTTTTTTAAAGAAAGGAAAATATATCTAAAGTATGTAACACCTAAATAAAACAATTTTAATTTTGACTAAATAAATAATCTCTTAGACTATAAATATTCATTGGAAATCTAAAATTATTTCCTACATCATGGTATCTTTTTATAATTTTTAGGCATTAATAAATTTATTTTTGACACCATGATAATATAGTGATTACCTCAATAATGAACGATTTAAATAAAATGAAAATATAATGTAAAATCTAAGACTTATACTTGTAAAAAACTTATTGGATTAGTGTATTTAGAACCATTATCACCATATCCTCGAAATATATCATTGTGGGACCTTTAAAATATGAAACCCGTTTTATAATAAAGTAACATTTCATGACTTTCCAAGAGTGCCCCTCCTCCCTCTTGTAAAAGGCCCCCACATCTACCCCCTTACCCACACCTCTCAAGCCATCATCATAGCTAAACTCTACTCATTTTAACTCTCCACATCTCTCTCTTCACTATATAAGCCTTACCTTAGGCAGAAAGCTCTTCAAGAAACCCTTTTGGTTCAAAACAATGGGAGTTACCTGATTTAAAGGTAATGTCTTCTCTTATGTCCTTTTGTATTATTTTGCTTCTCCAACCCCCTGAAATATTTTTATTCAATTTTTTGTTTCAAAAATAGTATCTGCAATATACTAGGATGTTTTTATGAGAAATATTTTATTTACACTTACACACACATCTGTCTATTGGTAAAAGAATATATTATTTCTGTGAGTGGAGAATTACTGCCTCACAAAACGATGATTTGTTCAATATTCTTTTAACACATTTCATGGTGGCCATTAATATGTCACTATATTTATATATGATATATATTATTTTTATTATTTCCATATTCTTATGTATTTTTCATTTAGGGCATACCATTATGGTTTCCATTATGAGTAAACGCGAAAATTTCATTTTAGGAAGTGCGGACTACCGCCCCTCAAAGTGATTTGATTCTTTAATGCCATATGTGGGATGTATAAAGGATGGAGTTAATGGTATTACATATTATATCATACTGTAATTATAATATAAATTTATAACATAATGATTTCATTCCATTAAATATAAAAAATAAATGAAAGTGGCATTCATGCGTACATACAGCTTACCGTCTCCATGAACGATGCATTTAATTTCTTATCTCTAAATGTTATGTAATATTATAAATGAAAGTATATACTGGATATATATGATATATAAGATATCTATATCATGAATATAAATCTGGATATAATGGATATTTTACCACATGAACAACTTGTAATTATAAAATGTTTTTTTTGACTCAAGTACAAAAGATCGACAAAATGACTGTTATTAACTTAATTAATTACATAATGTTCTTAACATGGTAATAAATGATATAAAAGGAATAATAAACTTGAAAAATGTTCTTAATCAAGTAGAAATTAATTCTAGTTTATTATTCAAGATATTAAAGAACGGTCGAGTCAAGTGGGACAAGAGGTAAGGAACTTCATCTCAATCTCCTTTCATTGGGGAATATTTTGTTTTATACACATCTTTCTTTTATATGGTGTATAATACCTTTTGACTTTTACTTTTATTCAAAATGAATATTTTTATACGAAGCGTTTTACTAAATTAAAAAAATTTAATGTTTTTTACTTACATATGTGGCGACAACGACTTCTCTACTGTTGTGACCATTATTTGAGTTTCGGCTTCCTCGAAAAGCCATAACTTTTTTAAAATGTTAAATAAATACCCAATTTTACTTTTATTTTATTTTGGTATTAGAAATGGTTTTGATAATGTTTTTATTATATCTATATGTTTTTGATATCTTGTGATTGAAAAGTGAAGATGTTATATTTCCTTTATGCATGTTGTCTGTGATATAATTATGTTATGGTTCTTGGGCATTGTTTATGAAGATGGGTGGTTCTGTGATAAACTAAGGGCGGTTGAGCCCAATCTTTCTCTCCAATGCATTGGGTAACACAATGCAGTTAATCTCTATGGTTTCATCAATGAGATTTATGGAATATACTGTGATAGGTATTTCAAATGTAACCATGAGGGTTACTCCCTACGTAAGAATTTTATGAATGTCTCAAGTTACCATTACATCTTATCATTTCTATGAGTTATTCATAAATCTTATGATATAATGAGGTATGTTAAAGTGCTTATGTTTTATGAGTAAAGTATGATTTCATTGATTCTTATGTATACATGGAATAATGTTTTCTTTCCATATTTTTATATCCCATAATGAGATTTTTTTGCTCATCCCAAATTTTTGAAATGTTTTTCACAGGTCAAGGGAAAAGAACATGATGAGATGATAGTATCGAGGAAGTGTCAAGAATGAATCCATGTTTTAGTTTAAATATATTTCCTTTGATGTAAAAAAATGAATATTGTATTTGATGTAGCCACCTTGTTTAATGTGGAATGTAATGCATGATTTATGATCTAATTCTCTAATACTCTAAACCTAAAAGGATCCTCGATGTGAATTCTTGAAATAACCCATGATTAAGTAATGTTTAAGGCTGGGGCCTTATATTTATAGTTTTCATCCCCTATTCAAAAAGTTCTTTTGTTACAATATTTTTTAGATATATCAGAAATGATAAATTTTGTTTGGATCGATTATCATTTTTACATAACATATAGTGTTAATGTTGTGACATAGTTAAAAATCCTTCATTTAGGGAGACTAAGTCAATTACGAAAGGGAATTGGATAGAATTGGAATCAAATCATCACCATCACAATAATTTTAAAAAAATTGGAATTCAACATACATTTTTCAATAATGTGAATTCCCTTAGGCTTATGAACATCAATATTCTAATACCCACATGCCTGTGTGGTGGGTGGATTATATTATTGATGGGTAAAGAATATCTAATAACCGTTTTATTCAAATTATAACAGAGTTAAATATTTAAACAAGACTCCTATAAATCCTCAAAAAAAACCACCCACCTTAATATATGTATCAATATCCACTCAGTATTAGTGGACCAAAAAGGATTGATCTTACATAGTGATAACATTTCCACTAGGTAGACATTGAAAATATAAACAAAATCCCTAATTTGGTAATTGATTATAGATATAAGTATAATGGATTAACAATGTATTTCAATATATAATTAATTTTCCTTATAAGAAATTTTTAACGGATAGTGTTATTGGTTGTATATTGTGTGCTCATTTTAATCATGATTGAATGAAATGATTTTATTAAATGAAAAAATATCAGAGAGAAAGAGATGTCAGGTACACAAAATGTGATGAATTCCTAGTGTATTTATAAAAATCCTTGATTTAGGATATTATTTTATTTAAATAATATATTCTATAGTTTTTTCAATACATAATATAGATCTTAAATGAACCACGATACACTATAGAAATAATTTTTATTAAAATATAACTATTATGATATATCTAATTGTTTAGTGGGTATATATAGGAATAAACATATTATTAATGATAATTATAATTTTTTACTTAATATAATTACTATTAAATAATAAATTGATTTTCAATTTTTTTAAATTAATATAAAATCATTCGAAAGTAAAAGAAATATTTTATTATTAAACAGATTTATGTAAAATATATTTTTATCTTAGTAGAGTAATATAATCACTATTTATAAACTATTAAAAATAATTAATTTTAATATATATCTAATTGAGTTTACTATAAATTATTGAATGATTTTTATTATACAAGGAATAAGAATAATGAAATTTTTTGAATGAACAATATGTTTTCATTAAAAATGTTAATTATTCTAATTTGTATAGAAATATTATATATAAATTTTCCATAATTTTATGTTGTATTTGAAAAAAAGAATATAATTTTTAAAATAATAATTTCCTTTTAGTGTTATGATTAATTTTTTGGATAATTCAAGAAATACTTCTTTTTGAGTGCATAGTTTAAAATGCAGATATTGGAACAAATGTCATTTACATTCATTTAATAATCTTATTCATATTTCCCATTCTGATTTGGATTTAGTATTAAAGTAAGATAAGATAAATAATATTATATATAATCTAAATAATCCCATATTAATGAATATTTTATTTTATTTCGTATATATTAATTTTTTTTTCATGACCACTCAAATTTCAATAAACTATTTTTTTTTGTGTTTGGCTCCATTCTATTTAATGCAATTTCCACCACTTATAATAATTATGTCATAAAGAATTTAATATATAATTTTTATTTTTAAGGATAAATTGGTATAAGTTTCTATATTATTTGTTATTATGTTAAGTCACCATTATAAAAATGTGGTAAAATGGAATTTGGTAAACAGGGTAATTATGGTAAACACATTGTTCTAATGCCAGAACGAAATAATAATAAATATTATTTGATAATTTTTTGACCATTTTCACCTAATATTATTTATTTTATTTTTATTGTGATACCTAACCAAGTGTTGGAAATTTACAATATTTAAATATTTAGGAAAATAATAAGTGTCCACTCCACTCAATTATAAAGGGGAACCACATATCATCAATTCTTCACACCTTTTGAGCACTATATATTGGAAAATAACAATATAAATCTCTCACCAACATCCATTACAAAATATTAGAGGTTCTAGTATCAAAACAAGACCAATCCTAGAACGCTTAATGTGTTATATGATATTGGATTCTAAATAATAGTTATAATTATTAACCTAGTGTTTCATGTTTATTTCCACAAGAACATACATAATATATTATTTCTCCCTGATCCGATAATAAAATAAGCATAAAAATATTCATAAATTTTAATACAATTATTAATTCATTATTCATCTCATTTACAATCTTATGGGAAAACAAAATTTCACTTGTACATACCTGTGTACTACCACACCCCTGAAATTTTGTTTTTCCATTTTCATCATCAGATTATATGGTTGGTTGAAATATGATAATTTATTAATATATGATATTTTCGTCATTTTTTTTATTCTATAAAGATAAAAAATTTCCAAAATGCTTACTCTACCAACTATTGTAAAACGATGACGTCCCTCATATGTGTGGAATACCACCTCCATGAGGGAATGCGATGAATTTTTTTGATCTCCACCATACATATTGGGTTATTAACATGGAAATAGTTAAAATTTTTGTAAAATATAACATATTTATTATTATAGAAAAGAAAAAAATTCTTCTTTATTTATTTTCCACACATTACAATTATTAAAATTTCATTTATTCATAGGTAAATTCTATTGTCTCCATAAAATGACATGGTTTATTTTTCATAACACCTTCAATGTTTGGTCATAAATGTTTTTATAATATATACATATTATAATAAATAATTATTTATTAATTTTTATTTAAGGGAAACATATCCCCTCTTTCCATGTCCAACACTATGAGGATATTTTTTTGTTTCATAACAAACATCCTTAAAACATAAAACACATAGTTATTAACATTTATAACCAAATAAATCACAGTTAAAAAGTAAAGAAATAGAATACTAATAACAAATATAAACTGAAAAAAAAATTACAATAAATATGAAATTGTTTTTATCTTTGTCACGCATGAGGTTATGCATATGAATGAAATAAGTCGAGAATCAAGATAATGAGATTTCTCATCTATATTTCCAATCATTAATAATCATGCAATTTACACCAAATGTTTTATATGCATGGTTTATAAAATTATATATGGATGTATATTTTCTTTAATTTCATAAAAATAGAATGGATTACAATTTCATTTTGTGTTACCTCGTTCAACCTTATTTCTATAAACAAACATACTCAAAATGGTATTGTATTTTCCATTAAATTGATGATATTTCTCCTATATATCTTCATTATAAATATTATTCAAAAAATATTATTATTTATAAATAAAAATATATTAGATATCATTTTAACTGAATTTATACCTTATTTATAATGTTTTATATGGGATTCTATATTATATTTTTCTTAATTAATCACTTTTGAGTCTTTTTACAAAAGAAAAAACAAATGTCTTTTAATGTATACTACTGGAATGGATTTTTATGTTGTCATTTCCTTTAATTATTATTAATATTAATCTATAATATATTATGGGTTTTCAATGTAAATTCAAAATACCATTATTTTTTATAATTTTATGTTTTAGATATTTTTCAATAGAAATGGATTTATTTCCAAATTTTTATTGGAAAATATAATGGCCTTTTTTTGTGATATAATTACTATTTATAGGGTTTAAAGATAAAAATTGAAATATTATAAATATTTTCATCATGTAATTATAGTAGAACAATAATTATAATGATGGGATTTCCTTATATGTCTCAGTATAATGAGTGATCCTAATACAAGTCTCTAATGTATTGGGTAATGATTTAGTCTTAACATGCGTGATATGCATTAGATATCTATATGGGTTACTCTAATATAATTTTTATAGGATTGATTTATCTAGACATGTTTTTAAAATGACTGAACCCTTTTTATGAATATAATTATCCCAAACACCTATATTATTATTGTAAAATGGGTTTTTATTAAAATATTTTGATATCATAAGGTAATGATATTTTATGCATTTTAAAGGTAAAAGGTTTTCAAAATATTTAATACATTATTATATGACACAATATAACTTTATGGGTTTATAGTAAATAATAATAGGGTTTAAAATTATTTATTATATAAAAAGATTATTTCTTATAAGTGAAAATAGTTTATTTATATTTGTATATTTTATCAATAAATAGTTAAATGTATTAAATTTTCTTCATATTTTCAATGAACTAATGAGATTAAATTTTTAATTCCATAGAAGGACTTATTTTTTCATATACCATGTTTGCACATGTTTTAAAAATATCTAATCAGTGGTATTAATTTTAAAAAGGTTCTAATTCCCTTTATGGTAGCACATATTAAATGTAGATATTGTGTCATGGATACAACATGGATGTATAATTAAATCACTTATTTCTGAATAAATATAAATTGAATGTAAGTATTCTCTAGGTAAATTAGATTATAATTATTTTATAAAGTTATATGTTAATTTTATATTGATAATCTTGGAGTTTTTTATTAAATTGATGAGTTTGAATAATATATTACTTGCGTAAGAATTCCTAAGTGTAATTTTACCTAATACAATGGTTTATTATGATTCAATTAATATAATCACGGTAAACATTTTTAGTTTATGTGAATGGATAGAAGAAGATGAAACTATGTTAATAGTATTTGCGATTGAAAATGAGTTTTTATCACTAACCATAAATCAATCTATATTACTAATAACATGAACTTATGTCAGTTTTGAGAAAAAAAAAAGATAAGAGAAAAATATAGCATCATAGAATTTTATATAGCAAATACGATCTAAAAAATGATTCAATTGAATATATTTCTAAAAGAAGGAAATAAGTACCGAGGGAAATATTTCAAATGAAAAAATAAGATGTTTAAATGTAATAACTATGTTTATTATGAAAACGTTTTTCATTTGGGGAATGATCAAGAAGTGTATTAGTAATACTATTCAAATAGCGGTTTAGAAATGTGAAATTCCATTAAAATTAAATATTAAGAAAGTATTAATAACATATATAATGTATAAATTATATTTTCTCATATGTTTTTATATTAGTGAATCTTAGGACATAGTAAAAAAAATTTATTATATGAACAAAGTATTAATGAATATGATGAAAAAATATGTATTAATATATTAAAAATGAGGAATTGTTGAATTATCAACATATAAGGTTTAAAAATTATTGATGTATTAGTATTTCATTTAATGGATGTTAAATTTAAGGATTATTATAAGAATAAATTCAATACTTCAATTTTTATGTTTTTTATGGGAGTTAATTGAGGGGTTTTTATATTTTATTTATTGATATTTATGGTTTATGTAACCCATAAGATAAACATGTGATTTAATGAAAATGATATTTGTTGAAGAACTATTTTATATATTGTTTGAACATAAGATGAAATGTATTGATAAACATTAAAAATCATTTTCAATTTTTTATTGAAATTAGGATGGTTAATTGGTATAAAATGTTATTTAAATTCAATAACATATGTTTTAACATATAGATAAGCCTGGGATTGTAATTTTATTTGATGAATAAGTGATCAATTTTTTTTTTGAAATAATTTTATTATATTTTTATCATTGTATTCTTAAGTTATATTTAATTATTATTAATTAATATGGGATAATATTTGTGGAAAATTAGTTGAGTTATGTTTTGGAGTAATATATTATTTTGTATGTATTTATTATGATTCATGTTTTTATGGAAAGGATAATATTTTTTGTATATTAAATTATTTTTCACATACAGTGTTGGTATTTGAATCTAAGTGGGAATAATGTTTTTTCTAGAAGAAATTTAGACTGACAAGAGAAGAAAATATGACCCAATCGTTCAATTTTTTTGTTGGGAAATTGTTTATTTATATTTTAAATGGATTTGAGGTTAAATATTTATAAAATTATTTGTTTTGAACATTTGGTTCTTTTGTTGAGGCTTCGATGATTAATGTATTATTTCGTAACATGATGATTTATTCATATTAGATATTATAATAATTTGTGATTAAAAAATTTATGAATTTTTTTCATGGATAGAAACATGATAAATAACTTCTAATAATTTTTTGGATACAATATCCCCTAAAAATGTAATATTAGTTCTGTAGACATGCAAAATTCACCTTGTGTATTAATTTCATAGCGTGAGAGAAGAAATAAAAGTAGAAAATTTATAAGGTAGAACTAAAGGACCAAAATGTTCATATAGAATATAAATAAATATACTAACTATATTATCTCATATTATTTATATCAATGAAAAAATGATTCCTCAACTCAATAAAGAGAAAGAAAAATATATCGATTTTCATTAGACAACTATAATGAAATGATTTTAGATATTCATTCACTAGTTTGAGGGTCGTAATTATAAATAAATGGTTTTATAAATATTTATGAAATTTTAATTTCCATATTCATAACAAATGAATTACATTTCATTTTAAATGGAAATATTATTAATGCGGAGTAAAAGACAATATTTCTCTATTTATGTATATTTAATTCCTGACAATATAATTGATTATAATAATGTTTTAAACTCTTTTAAATTATATGTGAGATAAAATTGAGAGGAGATGGTTTCTTGAAGGGGGAATAATGAAACCCCGTAAAATTTTATGATTTATTTTCATTAAATAATTAATTTGATAGTGTGTTGTATATGAAATTCCAAGAATAAATTAATGGAAATATATAATATATATTATTATTTTAATTTGAACATTATGAAACGCCATTGGTTTGAGAAGAATGAATAAAAATAATCATATTATGAAATATGTATTGAATTTTTTTCTATTAAATGAAAAATAAATCAAAAATTTATTATTATTCAGTTAGAAATGAAGATATTACCATTAAATGGTAAAATAGATATTTCTATAATTTAATTTTTATATGTGTAATGAATATTTATTTTAGTAGAATAAATTAATCACTACTTATAAATTATTATAATTAAATAAATATAATATATATATGATTTAATTAATTAACATTATTTTAATCATGGTTATTGTACAAAGAATGATAATAAATCCATTTTATGCTTTGAAATTACATTTTCAATAAAAATGGTTTTATTTAATTTTTCTTGTAAATATATTAACTAATTTGTTCTATTATTATAGATTATAATTCTAAAATGGTGTAAATATTATAAAATAAAAAATTTCACAACTGGATAATTATGTATTTTTTGGTTATTTTTGAAATGATAATTTTTGAGTGATTAGTAAAATTTTTATTTTTGAAATAAGGAAATTTCATTTCGTTAAAGAATGAACATTATAATACAGATTTATTTTGTGTCTTATTTGAAAGAAAAATAATTTTTTTTTATTAAAAATTATTTAAATAATTTCATTGAAATAAAAAATATATATTATTCTAGTATATGTATATTTTTATGATTAAATATGACATTTTTCCCAAAATAAATGTTTTTTTGGGGTCATGCACACATATATTAAAATAATATATCACTATTTCCAAAAAATGAATGAAAAAATATAGATTAAATATTTGGAATTAGTAGATAAAAATTCATTACTTTTATTGATTTCATTTTTTTCCATTATGAATAGAAACAATATAAAAATGAGCCTCCGCCGTAAAGGGTAAATCATGCCATTTAATGAAAATTCTTAGTTCTATGGCAAAAAATGATTATTAAATATTATTTATTCAATAATTTAAATGGTAATAAAATTATATTATTAATATGATTTGGTTTTAAAACATTTTATAATAAATAATATATTTAAGATAATTAAATATTTTGAAAATATACAATGGTTGTATTCCCATACCATTTAAAAGGGAACCTCCTCTCCTCTCTCCCATACATCTTTTTTGGAATTTATATAGGAAAATTCCTCAAAATATATCATAAAAAACATCCCAAAATTTTCCTAGAGGTCATTTTATTTTCTAATTTCAAATAAAATAAATCTTTACGTGTCATATTTTCGAGGTTTTGGATATAGGAGACATACTTCCTATGAAATATGATTCATGTTTAATTATTATTATTTTCTGAAATAAAATATTAGTTATCGATGATTATATAATATGAAAAGTATATCAAATATTAAAAAAGTTATAATAAATGTTTGATGTTTTTTTATGTCCTTTGTCATCCAATTGGATTGAAAACAATGCCCATCCAGATGTGAGGACAACAACCACAAAAATTTATTGGTTATTTTACATCATGGGAACATATTCATAGAGAAAATGATTCCAAATAAAGAATATATATCATCATAATTAAATAATTATTATTATTTATGGAAAATATATTACTCATCTTCTTACAATAAAATCCTTCAAAAAATGATTATTTTCCTCACGCATATGTGTAGAATACCACTTTAATGAGGTAATGGGATTCATTATTCATATCCACCTTGAAGGGATGGTTATAAGGGTGGAAGTAATGTATAAATATATAAAATTAATAAAATATTAATTATTATTGAAAAGTAATGATTAAAATAATTTATTTCATTTCAAACCATTATTCAAATTAAAACATCATTCATATGTAGGTAAGGACTACATTAAACATGAAATAATGTTGGTTAACATTTCAATAATTCAATTGGTGGATGGTTTTAAAAGTGATTATAATTTTTAAATTGAAAATTTCTAAATTTTATGATTTATTGATTTTATAGAACTATAAATGTTTTAACAACATCAATGCAAAAATGTTATTTTATATTTATAAAAACAACATGCTCAAAATATTGAACATTAAAACAAAAATTGTAGTAAATAAATAAAACATGATAAATACATTAATAAATAGAATAATTATAATGATAAAAAGTAAACTGTTTTGTATTTTTTTTCAAACTAATACAATTTAATTAATTAGGAGGATCGGAATACAAACTAATATAATTGGGACATGGGGTAAGGTGAATTCTCATCTCAGTTTTCTTTCTTTGATTCACCTGGTAATTTAACCACATGTTTATTTTTTATATAAAATACCATATGGTTATGTTTTATTATTAATTTAATAGAATTATAGTGGATTAAAAATAAATTTGATTATATATCCTTCAAATTTTTTCTAATACAACCAAAAATGATAAATGGTTTTATAATAAAACATTGTTTTAAATGTTTTAATGTCTTCCTCATAAATATCCATATTATTTTCAATGCACCAAAAATGATATTAGTTAGACATAAAATTATTTAAAATTAATATTCATTTAATTTTTACAATCATTAAAATGGATTTTAAAGAAATTTGTTAACTTTTTTCAATTAAATTATATTTGAAAATTTTTACAAAAGTTAAACAAAATATTTTTGTAACACATACGATGTGAATGAATTTTCATGATATAATATACATTGTTTTTTATTAATTTTTATATAAAAATTTCACTACATTACTTTGAAATTTTAATTTCCCATTATTTTAGAGAATAAATCATTTTAATGGGTTTTCAAAAGAATGGAATTTTTCTAAATTTTTTATTAAAATGAATTGTTTATTTTTTTTATTTTGGATTTAATGAGTTTTTCTATGGTTTTGTGATAAAAAAAATAAATATTATTTATTATTTATTCATTATATGTTACTTGAAAATTATATATGATGATATGTGATAATGTTATATCTTATGATGATGAGTATGTCTAATATATCTCACCAATTCATTGTGTAATTGTTATGTGTTAAATAGAAAAAGTGACAGGGATAACTGAGTTATTACTTATATGTTATAAAATATGATTTAGTTATTTTGGCCCATTTTAGAAATTATTGAACACAATTATTGAATATAATGATCTAGGATACATACATTACTCATAAAGAAGGTGATTATTATTTTTTCTTTAAAATCATGATGTAAGGAAATGCTATGAATATTGATTTTTTTTTTCATATTCTATGTTGATTCTCAAAAAGAATTATTGGGTTCCCTAAAATTAGCAATGATTTATAATTTTTTTATTTGAGTTAAGACTAATTTTTAAATTTGGAACTATTTTATTTATTTTTATATGAATTTTTGAGTTAAAGCTAAATATCATCAAGGGTTTTCATGTTTTTAACTATAATAATGATATTAATTTAATTTTATATCTATTACTATGCTTTAATTTTATAATCCTATAACGTAAATTTAATTTATAGTATCTAAAGATAAGAATAAATTTTATCATGGTTATGATTTTTTCTATGATTAATAAACTTAAACAAAGCATAAGTGTATTTAAAATATATAGTTTTCATGTTAAATCTAGGTTTTGTGGGAATGAATAACTTGTGTGAAAGGGTGCTCTTTTTTATGTAGTGTTTTTATAAATTCAATAAGACTTTAAAATAAATAGATACTGAAAAAACTAGATACATAAAATCATTTTCTCAATATTGTAATTAGTGGTTGAATATATTAATATGAATGATAGATTCCACACACATAATAATATTATAATCATGTGGAAATTCATATTATTTGGAAAAATAGTATGATGGATTGATTCATCTCCATTGGTATCCATAATATATACCACTTGACAACCCTCACTAAATTTATGTCAAATAATGACATTGTTAATAAAGCGGTTTCTATATTCCAAAATTGTATACAATACATACCTGTGTATTGGCATGAAGCCTTGATGGTTTTGTAAAATCAATGATGAATTCAATTCAATCACTGAAATATATTTATTTATTTTTATAATAATAGATAGGCTTTGAAATAGATCATTATATTCTTTTATATGTAGGTTTCTAACTCCATAGAATGATAAATAAAATTAAACCATTGAACTCGAATGATCATTAATGATTCCCTTACTTCTAATAGATCCATTTGATTAAGAGCTATCAAATTCAATTTCATACTTCAGAATTGCTGGTTTTGGGGGTCCTAGTTTATATAATTATTGATGGTTGTTAAAGAGGTGTTATCGAAAAAAATGAAACTAATACATTGTTTCAAACCACATATTAAAAATGGAAATCATATATCATAGAGAGAAAATATTATTAAGACTAAGGATAATATATAGAAATGAATTGATACATTTTATTTATGATTCCCATATAGACCAAAGGAATGATTTGAAACAAAACATACATATCATTCATACATATTCATTATACATAACAGCTCAAAAAAATGTGGTCAACAGAATTTCGAATGACTGGAGGTCTGAAGTGACCTCCATCTATTCCCAATAAATGAATAGACAATGGTTTCCAATTAACTATTTAAAAATTTATGCTATTTAAATTTATAATGTGGGATGAAGCATTAGAGAAATTTTGAAGCTAAATAAACACATTCTCTTTCAACAACGTTGTCATTGGGAATAACATAATAAAAAGTATTCCATAAGAAAATGTTTATTTTAAAAGATATTGATAATTCCTAACTCATATTACCCATGTGTTAACTCTATTAAATACAATTATTTTTTTATTATTATGTGGTTGTGAAGAGACTCATGTTTTTTGTATAGAATAAATAATATTTATCATTATAAAACAAAATGATGTTGTCAAATATATTATGTTGTTCATTTGAGTGTATAGGAAAATAAATCTAGGGATGTTCTTATCCATAATAAACTTCGTTTTTTGGATGATGTTTTCTAGGGAATAAAAAATAACCCACTGCATCGTTTTATTTATTGAATAAAATATCTCAATTTCCTATCACCCATAATGAGTGGTAAAGTATAATAAATTGGGTGACTTCGATACATCTCCACTACATGGAAGTAAATTCATGAGAATTGTGTGTTTAATTTGAATCTAACACATAATTGTATATAAATAAACTGGGAAAATGAGAATCTACTACATTGACATCCCATGATTGTTTTTTTTGTTTCGGTATTGCACGGTTTATTCTAATCTTATTTTTTTGATTCCACCTTCAATGATATGGATAATCATATACATGAAGCTAAATCATTTGATATACATTAAATTATAGTGTCCCAAAAGAATGTTTTATTGTCATGTTCAATTTGACCAAGACCACCCTTAATAACCTTGATGATATATAAAATGTGATGTATATAGAGTTTAACATATAATTGATGAGTGTGATATTCCCTGAAAATTCTAATAAACCGATTTTTATAATTGTAAACTATTAAGATAATTCATCTGAATAAGATTATTAAAATTATTTATATTGATCCTACCATAAGATATGGGGACATAATATATTATATGGGAATGGAGCTAGGATTTATCCCTTTCATATCTATATTATTTTTTGTATGAATAATAGTATAGAAAATTGATATTTAAATATTTATCTTATTATGTATTATCTTATTCCCACATTATTTCATATAATTACTCATAATATTTTTAAAACCCCACATTGAGATACATTATGCATTAATAAACTAGAGGAATTTATTATTAAATACATATTGAGAGATGCTAAGGGAATCCTACATGGAATTACAGGATAGAAATGAACATAAATTGACTGTATTTTCTAATATTTATTCTGAATGTGTATAGGGAAATTGAAAACAAGGGATCTAAAATGGTTTCTCCATGTATAATTAATTTAGTATATTTTATGAAAATGAATACTTTTTCGGTAAATGAAATTGAGAATTGTGAATTTGAGATGTTTTAAAAAAAATATCTTTGAACCAATCTAAACATTAATAAATTCTCATGATAATTATGTTAAAACTCAACTAGAGTGCACCATATAATTTTTTGAGGTCATCATTAATAAAAAGGTAGATAAAACTACAATTATATTAATTTCATTATTTATTTCTTATTGATGTGTTTTATCTCCTTTAATGAGCAACTTCATAACAAAGTCATATTGAGCTATTTAAAATAAATGGTGTTAAATAATATTTATTAAATAACTAAAGATTTTGGAATTAATTTTATTTGATATGTTATATAAAATCACTAGGATAAACATACCAATCGGTTATTTGGGATACAATTTTAGAATAAGAGAAATTGGAGTGTCACATGCATCCCTAGACAGGTGGCCTCCAATAAAATAATCTTGAATAGATATACGAAGACAATCATTAATAAAATATCTTGCTCTAGCATATATTTTTTATGAACCCAATAATATTTAAATATGAATTTTTTTAGATCAATATATCATCGAAAATGTGAAATTAATATATTTGATGCCTTTCAAAATATTTGTAATTTTGAAGCACATTCTTAGGGAATTGTGAAATCATCTCATTCCCTAGATGAACTGAATGGTCTATGTTGGAATGAACATTTTTTTCTATGGTTTCCCTCCTATAAACAAAATTCTATTTCTTTATGAGGGGAGTACATGTGGGAACATCTGATTCAAAGAGATAAATTATTATTCAAAATGATAGAGTCCTCCTTTTAGTTAAAATTTTTTTTTTAAATGATTATAAAATAAATGATCATACATAAGATAGAAAAATTTATATGTAAAAATATGAAAACTCATATCATTTTTCTTCTTTATTTCATGATTTGTTACAGAAGGATACACATAATATAATCATTGAAGAACAATAGGCCTTATACCTTTGGAGAATAAGTTATATGGAATAATAAAATGAAATAGGGATGGGTTGAAATTATTAAAAAATACATAAAACACCCTAGAAATCCACTGATCATCAATTACTACATGGGATAACCAGGGGAAATACATATAAAAAGGGTGACTTATAATACTATTTGAAGAATAAGAGCATCATAACATTAGATAATTAGTAAACATGATTAAATAATCCTTACATGATGACACATAAAGGTGAGAATTGTAATCATGAAAATCAAATAATGGTATAATATTATAACATCAATGAAATATATGAATGAAATAACAACTAAAAACCTGGAATTATAATCATATATTAATTAAAATTTAAAATACATCATAATATTATTTACACAGGGTAACATCATATCAACTAAACATGGTATCTCATGAATACAAAAAACAACACTCAATTAAATAAATGACTAAACAATTCTATACCCACCTCTCCCATTCATATCAAGTAAATGACTTTGTGTTTTATAAAGATCATACATCATAAGAATGACTTTCATAAGATATAATGGGATGATTATGGAGTGTGGGTTACGTATATAAATGTTTTTATTCATTAAAGGATAATTATTTATTGGTGAATAACTTTGAGATTGTATAGGGAATGGTATTGATGATATAAAATTTTCACGTGGAAAACCACATGATAATTTCATTAGTATAACATGTGTACATAAAAAATAATTGAAGGGTTTAATGAGAGTGAAAGGTGGTCATTAATTAATTGGGAACCATAAATATTGTAAATGGATGTGTAAAAAAAATCCAATTTAAATAATTGGATATCAAAAATTATATTCTAAATAAATTACTTGATAAAAGGGGAGTAGGAAGTGAATAACTTACATTGGCATAATAACAACTCATGTAATGGATATAAAAATTGGGGGTAAATGATATCTCATTAATTGAACATAAATTGTAAATAAATATGATATTTTTAAATACATTAAAATATAATCTATTTTTATTCAAAAAGATAAATACTAATACGATATTTAATTGGAAAAGAGTAGAGATAAAGATCCTTTACCATGTGACGAAGAATATAAAAATTTTATAGGAGATTTTTGAGATCTTCGGGCCACCATGGGTGGGAATTGGAGAGGGATAGTGAGTTTAAATTCATTCCCAATGAGTTATGAGTGAATTTAAATGTGAGGTTTTGTGGGGAATTATAGAAAAATAGAGGGAGATTCATTATTAATTTCTAAATATAGATGTATGATTGTACGTTATAAAATAATCAAACACTTAAACAATAAAATAGATTTTTATCTAGTTTTACGAAACATTAGTGGATATAAATAGTTTATACAACCTAATTCCAATAATATTAACATGATTCAATTTGTGGAGGTGGAAGTGGTTCAGGTATATAAATAATTGATATTAAAACATTAAAAATATAATATATGATTTGGAGGGTTCATAAATGATTATAATATTAATCAAATAAATTTAAGAACAAATTATTTAAAATTGGAAATATATATTTGGTCATGGATTTCATTTATATAATGTTCTTCATAACTATTTAGGCTATTATGATGTCATAAGAATCACTGTATATTTATACTGTATTTAATTTTAACCAAAAATTTGATTTTGACCAAAAATTATGAAAAAATAACAATCGGATAAATTATATGTGTTGGTGTAGAAAATAATATTAATATTAATTTTTATAAAAAATTTGAGAATTTATTATTAAAGTAAAAATCCTTATTTACCAAATAAAGGTAGTTTTTACAACACTTACAATGTTAAAAAACTTATAAAAAATACATCAGAATTAATTAAATTATTTTATATTTTATATTTAAATAAATATTATATGGTATTAATATTATAATAAAAACATTATTTAAAATTTAAAGAATTTACCAAAAAAACTCTTAATGGAAACAATGTATTTCCCAAAAATATAATTTTGATTTATTCATACAAAAATATCTTTTATATAAAGCTCATTATATAATCAAATATATAGTAATAATAAAAAGGGATAAATATAATATTTATTTCAATTAAAATAAAAAATAAATAAACATAATACCAAGTTCTTGATCCATCAACCCTTTTTACACCTTTGTATGCCTGAAGTGTAAGGTGTGTGAATGTGACACTTTCCCTGGGTGTTTCAATGAACTTGGTTTGTGTAATGATCTAGATATAAAATAATATCTCATACAAAATGTTTTCATTTTTTTCCAGTAATTTAATCTTTTTTTGTATTTGTCAATGTAAAATCATAGTGATTCCATATTTATAGGAATCCTTGTTAAATGAAATTCTTATATAATTTCAATATAGATTAAGGCCATATGTTCCTTAATTTATGTCAAATAAAATTCATCATCATCCAAAATATAGTAATCTTAATAGTAACTGTATAAGTACAATATTAATGATGGTTACAATTCTTAACAACCATTTAAAATTGATTAGTTTTTTTATAATTGTATTAAATAATAAAATATGTTAATATTTTTTTATAAGAAATTTAAATTCATCAAAATGAAATTTCAATTAAAATTTTATTTGTGTTACATTATTTCCTCCTTTAGAATTCTCATCCATGATAATCCATCCAATAGAATAAAATATATTAGTATATCTCTATTTCATTTCCACTTCATATTTGCATGTCACCTCCTCAAAATAATGGTTCATCCATAAAACATTATTCTTGTGATTTTTCTATTATTCATATAACATTGGCTCTATGAACTAAGATCATCAATGGATACTACTCAAATGAATAATAATTCTACATTAAACCACCTCTAGATTCATTTCATGTGGGGGTTCTGTTATGTACATCATTAATATGGAGGCATGGGATAAACCATATATTTGAGATATAGATGGTGGGAGTTCTGATGAATAACCCATAACTATAATATTATTAGGAATATCAAATTTGTTGATCTATCTTAGACTAATATTTCAATTCTTCCCAAACCTTGTGAATTTATTCTAGAGTTATATAAGATGGAACACTGTATATATTACTGAAAATGATAGTTCTTGTTCAAAATTATCTGTATATACTTTTTGTTGAATTTGTGTGAATTTATATTGATATTGAATGGTTTAAATCATTATCTTAGACATTTCATCCATCTAAATGTGAAAAGTAATACAGAAAACTAGATTTATATGCAACTAATGTAGAAGGATTGTTTAGAACACTAAGGTAAAATTTAGATCTTGATTAGATTAAATAGTTATTTAAATCATTGTAATTATAGCACTTCTATTATGGATCTATTATAATGTTGTTTATGAGAAATTAATTAATTGAGCTTAATGAAATGCGATTAATTTTTTAATCAATAAACTACCACACATATTGTGCTAATTTCAGTTGATAACATGGGGAGAGCTATGATGATATCAATGGTTATGTCTTCCCTTTTCAATATTGGTAAATGAAATTATTTCTTCAAAACATTGGAATATTTCATTCAACATTGACTTTATATGATATTTTGCATCGAGATACAAAATTTTCAATTTCACACTTCATGTTATCCATCTAGAATATTCTGTTATGTTATCTATATATCTTAGTCCATCCTAAAAAAATTTGACAATGATATCATATTTATATCAACAATAATTTACATCTTATTCTTAGGTATGTGACACATATCTGGGTTCTAAAACATATTACTCCATATTTAGCAATGTTGAACCACAAAATATTCAGTATGTTTTCCTATAGCTGGTCATCATCATTTTGGGACACTATTACAAACTTATGATATTTTGGTTGTGATGTTATTTAATAATGATAGGATAAGGTTCTTTTAAAGATTCCCATATCTGTCCATTGTTTTTATAAGAATATTTTTTAATTTAAAATTCTCATGTTGTAAAGGGTTTTGACATAATTTCAAAATGAAAAATATTCTATTATGTTCTCCTTCAAATGATATAGATGGATTGGAGAATCATAATTATTTAGTATATCTAACCACATTCATTGGAGGATATTTGGGTTATTTTTGTGAACTTATATTTATTTTTTTCTTCTTACACATATATTTCATGCTTATACTTGAAGATATAATGAATTTAGATCTTTAACATAAATATCAATATATATAATTCTTGATCATGTGTCGGAAATTCTACTAATAAATATTTAATTTATAGGATGTATAGGATATCAACTTTTAATCTTCTATGAGTAAAAACCCAACCCTTTTGGATATATCACTATAGATCAAACATCCTTCCCTATTAGTAGGTAACGTGAGCATATGTGTGGTGATTATCCACTTACCCAACTCTTTAAATATTTTATCATATTCATCATCTGAGAAAAATATTACACCCTACCATGTTATATTGGTTACTGGACCTTCTAATAATGAAATGTTTATGCAGATTTTATTAAAATATCGAATAAAATCTAATAAAACAATGGATCCCAAAAATATATTTTGTTCTGATCCATCCTTTGATTGTCTCTATTTTCAAAGGCTCCAATAATATCCCATTGTTAGTGATACCATATTCTAGAATTTTTTTCCTCCTCTAGGTATAAGTATGATTGAAAACTAAAACTCCTGCATAGAAAGAATATTATTCCATTCATTGAGGAACATATTCTTTAGCAGAATGTAGGAAATGAAAGATGACATTTTCAATAGTTTCACCTATTTAGCAAGATACACATTCTCAAAATGAAATAATTTAAATTATTATGATATTGATTCCAAGAGATATCCATCCTATTTATTATAGTATTATATGAATGTAGAATGATTTTTGATACAAGGTGTGATTAATTTTCTCACCAATTATTGTTGGCTATGACATCCCCCAATTAGACACTCCCTCACATCGCAAAATCATGTTGGTTAATGGACATCAAGTGAACCTATCCATTATACAAAGGAAATTGACTTGTAGGGGTCTAAATATCATAGTTGGGAGACTATAACCCTTGTTTAGTGTTACAAAAAAATCAGAAGATATCATAGTAACAAAAATATGATAAAAAATAAAAAATATGATTTGATGGTAAAAGAAAAACCAAGTAAAACAAATAATGAATGGAAAATGAAAAATAAAATAAAAAATATGTAGTTATGAATGTAATATATATAAATTTATAATTTAATATAATATATATAAAGGACTATGATGATTTAATCAATTTTAATAACCCTGAACTCAAACACCATTTTGTTCACATCTCCATGCTTCCACCGATCTAATGACTAAAAATTAACTATATTCTCCCATTTCTATGTAAAAAAAACGAATCCATGTAAATTGGATGGGTAAAAAAAAGGGGGCTTAAATTTGATGTCGGAAAAAATATATTGGTCTAAACATGTTTGTTAAAAAAATTTAATAAAAATATCATGTGAAAAACCGATAAAGAAAATTATTAAATAATAAACATAATATACTATAAAACTCAAACTTCTTCAGCCCCATGCTGGAATATCTCTAAGCATGTATCCAAACCATTTGAACCATAACCACATGTCCCAGATGTAATCGTATAACTAGGAAAAAAACTTCATAAAGGGATTTCATCATAAATGGGTCAATACCAATAAGCATTACTGCATTACCAGGAAAACCGGTTTATATAGGCACTTCAACATATCAGGACAATCTACTTATATAATCATTTCATCATACCAGGATAAGCCCTTGACATAATCATTTAAGAATTATCATGAGAAGAACATTATATAAGTATTTCATTTTCATTATTCCTATACATTCGTATAAACATTTCATCATAAATAACAACACAATAAATAATAACAAGAAGAACAAATCTATATCAATAAAAATGTAGGATAATTTTCCCAATCAACCTTTATCATTCGATTAAACCTATAATTTATCAAGGTTATATTTAACCATTATAATGATAGTATAGAAAACCATATTATATCAACCATTGAAAGTTATTACAATTAAACATGTATTACATTTTCTATGGTGAATCTATCATATTTAATAATTTGAGGTCTCATTTTCTTCTAACAACACAGAAATTAATTATCATATTCAATACTATTATTGAGAAGGATCACTCAATGGGTAGCTTTAAGCTTGGTCTCAACACTATTGAATCCAATGTGATCAATAGAATAATCATACACATAATCTATCATCACCCTATATTCAATTATTTAATATTCACTTTATGTTATTTCATTCAAACTATTTCACATACATTAATAATTATATAAACAAACAAATTCACAATTAGAACACATAACATTATCTAGAACTCTAAAAATTCTTCCAAAATGTAATATCAACAATAAAGAAGGAGAATATGATCCCATGTGGAATATTAGATCCTGAAACCTCAATATGAAACCCAAAACAACTATATTATAGAGATTCCACTACTAAATCCGAGAACAAGTAGAAGAGAGGGGATAATCTATAGGAAAAACTCATCAGTTATCTAAGAAATGATCAAGATGTCCACATGAAAATAAAGAATTCAAAAATAATGTTTGATATTCTATTTGGATGGAGGTAGAAAAAAGATGTACTGATATGAATAAATAATTGAACCAATAGTGTGGCTTTAAAAACACTATCCTCAGGAAATTCCTGGGGTGTAATCCATTCATAGATTTTTTTTAGAAATTTATGAGTTACACCAAAAACCAAAGTCTCGTATGTTAAAAATAACCATGATCAAACATTATATTCAGTGAACCAGTTTACTTGTGGCCATTTCATTCCATAAATAGGTTCATGTTGATTTCCTAAAAAAATTACACATAAAGAATAAGTTTCACTATGTGTAACCATTTCATTTCCTAAAACATTTCACAGGATATTCATGAAATCACATACACACTATGAAATCATTTCTTAGTGTACAACCATTTAATTCACTGATCATTTTCACAATGTCTATATGGAATCAATTAAAAGTTTTTAGTAGGTTCAGAATGTGTAATTTTCTTATAGGTAGCACTTAGTCCAGCTATAGTAAATGAGCTCAAACTATCTCAAAATCATTCCAAACTACTTGTGAACCCATATAACATATTTTAATCTTTTATAATTGGAAAAAATAAATTCAAAAAAAAACATTCAACCCCAAACTTTTGTTCAATTTCCCATGAATTTTCAATCCATCATAAAAAAACCACGACCTGAAAGGATTAATGTTGAAGAAAATCATAATAAAAAGGTTCAATAAAAACCCATTGAGGAAAATAAAAATAAAAATATATGATCTTAAAACCTATCCAACATATAAAATCCCATACCCATACATATCTAATATTCAGTGTGTGGAATCAAAAAATAATTATGGACACTATTAATATATCAAATTTAATCTCAAAGTTCTCATCTTGAACATGACCGTGATGCCACTAAACTAGAACTAATGGTATAATATTTCCCTAGAGATTCATCTCCCTATTGTCAACAATCCATATCAGATGGTCATCAAAGGATTCAAAAACACCAAGATCAATTTCATCCATATCTTCGATAATATAAGGGTCCAGATGATATCTCCAAGATTTGATACATGAAAAATATCATGGATGAAAAAAGTAAAACTCTAGGAGGGATAATCATAAAGCCAATGGACCATCCCTTTCCACTATCTCAAATAGTACAGAAAACATGGGATATACCTTTCCCAATTTCATGAAATTTTGATTCCCCAACCTAGGTTACAACTAATGTAAATCATGATTACAAATCCTAAAATGTAGAGGCATCCTATGATGGAAACCAAATGATTCCTTCTTACTATGCTTGGTAACTAGCTACCTATAGATCAACTGAACGTAAAAAGATATCTCTTAAAGTGGACTTATTCCAATGATCACAAACTCACCAGCAACAACCCAAAAAGGGTAATGGTATGAGATTCAATATAAGGACTCCAAATGTGAAATTATTGTTGATTCATGGACGATGTTATTATATGAGAACTCCAATTGTAAAAAAATGAATCTCCCATGAATCCTCAGAATCCAAAAAAAGTCTCATATAATATCCTCTATAATCTCAACATTCTATTAAGATATGACATTACCCCTTGATGATATTTTGTTTAAATAAGAACCCATTATCCTAGTGGTTTATGATGAACCTCATAGTACAGAGACGTTAAATTAGGATCTCCCTTAGAAACAATACTCACTAGAACACCGTTGAACTAAACAATATACTCATGTATAGGAATCCAAGATCATTGAGAGTGGTTTTATCATTGTTAGGTATGAAGTGGGATAAATTTTTCAATCAATCTATGCTAACCCATACTACATCATTCATGCGAGGTATTGAAGGCAATATTTTCACAAAATCCATAGTGACATCTTCACTTTTCCACTTCAAAATGGGAAGAGAATGTAATAGGCCAACAATCCTTTGATGCAAAACATTCAAATTATGAAAGCTGAAACATATCACCAAAAATACTACAAGCACATTATTTGGTTATGGCCACACATAACATCTATATAGATCATGATACATCCTTATCAGTATCAGAAATACCCCCAATCTAGATTCATGAAACTGTCTCATAAGCTCCTCAGACAAGCCAATAAGAACCCATACTATGCCTTATAAAATATAATTATTACTTAAATGAAAAAATCTTGATATTAAATGCACACCACAAAAAAATTTTCTCAGATAAAATTTCTACATATTAGATAACAACTCAGTCTGAATTTGGTCTAAAATTATTATTATAATAGATGATAATTCATAGCTAAGAAATCCTAGACTGTTGAACATCTAGATGCAGGTATGAAAAGAGTTCAATAATCATCCACGAGTAATTGGAATCTAGTAATACCTCTATATTAATCTTCGAGTAGAAGGGTTCATCAATTTTGTTTCTATTACCATGTGTGTAAGACAACTTCAAGCTGAATGAGTTTTGATACTTGACCCACCTCCCTAGCCAAATGATTAGGTCTATCTAAAAAATAGTCACCTAAGGATATTTTGGTCGACATAAATTCCCAAATCTTACATATAAGTTACAATATAAATTTTATAATGGAATTTACAAATACATTATAACTTATATTATTGGTAGGAAAATTCATCCCATGTTGTATAAGATGTCTTGAGCCATAAGATTCCGGTCAGTCACCATCCTTCAGAACAACTTTGAGTCCATATCTGGATACATCACTTTACATGAAATATTCCATACTCAGTACTAGTTAGGTGATGATCGATAATCATTTATTCCTACCCTAAAGCTTCAAAAAATCTATATAAAAAGCATCTATCCTAACAAACTTCACTACATTCATGTTTATCCCATACACTGGTGCTTATAGATGGAAATATTTCTAGATAAAAGGTTGATAATAACCTACTAATCCCAAAAATCTCCATATATCGAAGAAATTATTATTCCTCTGCAAAATTACATGGTTAAAATATTCTCTTGGTCTACTAACACTCTAGCCTATAGGATTTATTAAACCTTGAAGTCCACTTTTTTAATCCAAAAACTAGATTTGGTTTTCATGGATTTAACAGAGCCTCTATCAATATATTCAAGGCTTTGTAAAGATGTTGGGAAAGATCATCCAATTTCTATCTATATCAAATTCATTCATAAAAAAACCACAATTGAAATTTAAAGAATTTTATGCCTTATTTTTTTTATCAAGGTCATGAATATCATCTGTGCATACTTCAATCTAAATTAAATCACAACAGGCTCATAAAATCAATAAATACAGTTAAATGAATTTGGAGGAATTTCAGTTGGTATTAAACTAAATTGGTGGTACTAATAAAAATAAAAAATTGTAAAAATTATTATAACCCCTAATATGATTTAAAAGATCCTTGATCTGTGGAAGGGGTTACTGATTCATAAATGTAATCTGGTTCTATATAAGATATACCACACACTAGCACAATGTCCCATCCTCACTCTTAGTGAAAAGGACTAGTGAACCAGAAGGTAGAACAGTAGTCATATGAAACTCGAAGTGTCTAGATATACCCAAATAAAATATTATCATCATACGATATGTTGGTTCCATCTTATAAGGAGGAATAGAAATTGGATCTATCCCTTGCACCGACTCGATCATGAACTTGTTTTCCTAGAAGGATTTTCAACTATATAACACATCAAGAAAGCCATACTAAATATAATTTAACTATATTGGAAGAGTATATTTATATATAAAACCATTATATTGAGATACCCATACTATCTAAGCTATGATACAGTTCAATGTGTAAAAAATTGTTCCTTTTATGACAAATCTAAATATGAAACTGGCCATGATGAAATTACTTGTCTCCACCAAGAGATAGGTAGGTAAAAAGCTATTGGTAGTAGTAAAATTGAGTGTTTTATAGAAACATATACTTAATTCAATAAATAAAATCGAAAAAAGTCATTTCAAGTATGAATGGTTCCCCAACGAAATAGCAGCCTCACATTTCTAGAGATCGTGCCTTGAAACATTTGACATTCCTAGACCACACGCACAATAGAGTGTCATTATCATGTAACCATACAAAAATTCAACAAATATAACAAAAATGTTTACAAAAAAATAATATATAATGGAATTATATTATAATGTTCTAATAAATATGAAATAATTTATATATGATAAAAGAATACTATATTTGATGATAGATATTCCTTCATCCAACCCACCCTAATTTGATTGGAAATCAGGCACGTGACATTCCATTCATCACATGGATCTAGTCTAACAATCCTAGGCTAGTCAGTCTACCTAGTACTATCACTCACACACTGGGGTACAAAATCATCTTACTTGATCTAAATTTTTAGTGGAACACCAACTACCATTCTACGGAGGGGTAGCTGTCTCCATCGGAGAGAGAAAATTTATTTTAATATTTTCTACAAAATCCAATTTTATTATGATGTTTTTCAATGTAACAACTCATGAGATTTACAATTTTAATAATTTATGTGTAAAGTGATGTGTAATTAATAAATTATATATAAGGGAATAAATTAATTATGGACTTATAATTTTAGTATTTACATATAATTTTTTATGAAATTCTTGAATTTTTGGATAAATACTTAATTATATTTTTTGTACAAATTTCACTAGGAATGAGATATCATTAAACCAAGTTGACCCACCACATATCTATACCATGAGGGGAAGTCAGATATGCCATCCAATGTGGGCCTTTAGGTTCCCATAAATAGAGGTGATGAACCCTTGTGTGAGCCCACAATTGGTCAAGCTAAGAGGGTACGTGAGCTGTGGGTGGTAATCAATCCCCACGTCAAGTGAGTTAATCCTGAGTGCATGTTCAAGATGTATGAGTCACGACTCATATGTAATGTGTGTGCATGTCATCCTAGAGCCCAACATAATTTGGGAATGCATGATGCTCACACATGGATCCTTATTAAGGCTTTTCGCCCATACCATCAGTTTGATGTGTGATTGGATATTAAAAACATTGATGCCACACTACTTCGTGGACCTTCATGGTCTAGCACTGTCTTTATACTCCACCTATCACTCATGACCCCCCAGTGCTCTGACTTCTTTTTCTCTCTACCTTTTTTGATCACCTATCCCAACCGCCAGCTCCAGCTCCTCCATCACCAGACCACCACCCACTTCTACCTTCAACTGGACTATCTTCCTTGGATGCGTACCACCATCCAACAACATAGTAACTATCATCCTCACACAGCATGGAATTCTCACCACCTTATGTCATAACTTTTTCTTCTGCATGAAATCCCACTGCTCGCCTGCATGGCCCATATAAAGGGAAATTTTGGCTCTCCATTGAACACTATAGGGGCCTCCTCTTTCCACTTCAAAGGAAATAGCAGGAGGAAGACACCACCCAGGCTAGCCCTACACTACTGGATTCTGAAGGCCACCACTGATGTTTTCTTAACCTAGTGGAATCAACCTCGGCACCATGGTTGTAAGTTTTAAAGCCTCTACCACTTTTTCCTACTAATCACTTTGTTTCCACCTCTCAGGATCAATAATCCCCCTACACATCACTCAAACATTCCGCATAAACATAGAATGAACCCCATTGATCTCTTATATGTGGTTTTTCACCCCCATAGCTATCATGTTTTTATTCAAGAAAATGAATACACACCCCATTCTCGGGGGGGGGGGGGGGGGGGTTAAGATATAAGTAGATGAGGGCCTCTCCCTTGGAATATATAAGTAATCCCCCTCCCTAATTTGTGGATCATTATGTAGAGTAGACACTAAGGGATGGACATATTCCATCTATTTCTGCTTTACTTCCCCTCTCTTCTCCCCCTCATTTCACCATTTTTTATTTTTCATTTTAATTTAGTTTTTTTTACTTTTTATTCCAATTTTAGATTTAATTAAATTAATATATTAAATTTATTTTAAAATTTATTTCCATCTTATAATGTCTTCTTATTTAATAATAACATTAATAATTAATAATAATAATAATAATAATTATTATTATTATTATTATATATCATTATTATTTTGGAAAAAAAATTATTAAATTTATCCTCTCGTCCTTTAAAAACATTTATCAATTAATAATTATAATAGTAATTTTTATTTTTATATTTTTTATAAATTACATTATTTATTTCTTTTATTATTTATCGTTTTTTATTTCTATATCTCTCACACATATAGAAAAAATCTCTCTCTTCATCATTAATTCTTCATATTGTTATTTCATCCACTATTATTTCTCTTTTATTCTTTAATTTCATTTATTATTCTCTTCTTCCCATTTATACCATTGTGATCTATTACCCTCAAAAATGAGATGTTGAGCCCAAGGATTTTCCCTAGGATTTCAATGTAGTCATCAATATTCCATTTATATTAGTTTTAGTTTTGTGATAAATTTGTGTAGTATTCATGGTGACATGAATGTCTGTGATTATATGACTTACCACCAATGAAATGAAACACGATTTTCTAATATTATTTTATTTATATCATTTTTCCACATCTAAATTGGTAAACTCCTCATAAAATAAGAGTTGATATAATCAATGGATGAAACGTCATCATTTTAGATGGGTATATGACGATCAAACCTAATAAACCAAGGACATTTATCATCCTTGATTAAAAGTTCCTATTGAATTAAGAGTTCTTAGGAATTCATTGTTATTACAAAATTTCAAAATAAATATCAATAGTTTATACATGAGATTTCATGTCTAGATTATGAAACTGAAATTAATTAAATAATGGAGAATATAGATTGAAGACAAAACTAAACCCTTATCGACGTAATTTCTTTCCATTACTAGTTCTATCTTATTTTCATGTTTGTCTAAAATCACATTTTACATGTCATTATAAAAATAATTAAAATCCACAAATTATTATAATTTAATATTTAATTTAATTGAAAACACAAAAGGAGATAATTTAGTTGATTTACAAGAAGTAAGTGAATAAACTGAAAGGTCACAAAAGTGAGATGACATTTGTTAGGAAGTGTTCTATACTAGGAAAAATATAATTTCCCTTCTGATTCCCCATGAATTTCTTTCATAAAAACTGATACCGTTTATAGGGAACTAATAATTTATTCATTTACTTTATCTATTATCACATATTATATAGATTTAATTTTATTTAAAAAATATTATATGATGTTTGTTATATTATATTTTTTTTAATTCTAGATACAAATTATAATCTCAAGTGAAAGAACCAATGATTGTAGATGTTTAAGAGGATGATATATTAAAAAAGATCAATAATCTCACTAACCTTCAAAAACTGAGGATAAATGGGATTGAGACTAGAATTTCATTACATGAACTAGAAATAATGGTTCATAATGTCAAACATGATTATCAAATACTGAAGACCCAAAAAATTAGGACCGATGTTCTCTAATTTTTCTGAGGACATCAATGGGAGAATGAAATAATAGTGATGGGATTTTAAGAATTAATAGAGTATCCCAATTACCTATATACATCTACTGAGACTATACTCAAATAAGAACTTACTAATGAGGGAGATATTGAAGCTGAACAAAATAAGGTAGGTGAACCATTCTTCGACTCTATCTCTTCTAATATTATTGAAACTAAATTATATATCAATCTTTATAGTTTTTAATATATAGAGTATGAAAATAAATTTTATAACATAGTGTAGGATGAATAAATTAGTCACGAACATAGTGAGTAACTCATAGAGCTCAATGATTTTTATGAAAATACATTTGTAGAGCCCCATCAAGTAGAAATACAAGATGTTAAGACTATAGAAATCAGAAAAATGTTGATTTTATTAAAGGGGGAGATTTATTATCAGAAAATAAAATTTTATTCATGTATAAACTAATATTTACTTACCCTTGGATTATTAAATTCATGATGCTTCTATAAATATTGAAACGGATGAAGAGAAGGTTGAAAAAGTATTAATCAGGATATAGGATGAGTCAAACATCATCCTACCCCTTCTATAAAATATATACAACACTGTTACGGGAGAGGATCTGGTTTACTCTATGTATTGGTCATTCCTCACCCAGAATAAGGAGGCAAAAGTTGGGGAAATCAATTTGTGCTGGTCCAAGTGAAATAATCTTGAACAAACATTTAATTTTGGATAATAGTTTGTACATACCTATAGAGGATTTATAAATTCATGTCATACATGCTGGATCATGAAAATAATTATCCCAATCAATTTCATTATATGAATTTCGAATAAAATTTATTTTTCAATGATTTAGTTCAACATGAATCCCACTCCCCCAATATTTTTATGATTTAATAACATGATCCTTATTTATAATAAATTATTTATCTTCTATAGGGTCACATATGGTAGAAGGAAGTCTCAATTAGTGAATGATAAGGGATATGACTCTTTGTAAAGGGTGTTCATTTTTATTTTGTACACTTTTATAATCCTAATTTTTTTCCCAATCATTATTCAGAATTTATATGAAATTTAATTACCACACATGAATTATTTACTACTTGAATTATCTATGAGACATGAGTTTTTAGGAATAATATTATTTCATGTTTGGGATTGTAATGTGTATTATATTGAATGAGTAAAACGAAAAATTAATTTTTTTAAAGTAAAGAATGGATATTAATCTATGGACTCATGAATTAATAAAATAGATTAATTCAAGTAAATTGAATTTCTGATTTTTTTCATGATTTTAATTTATAAAATTAATTTGAATTGATTTGTTTTTATTATTCATTTATTGAATGATTATACCAAATCATATTTACAATCCCATGATGGTTTCTAGAAGATTTACTTTTTATTTTATCTTGATCATATTTTCTGAGTGGTCGTGGGACATGACACCTGCTAGAACATTGATATCATCTTTTCAAAGATATGACTGTGAAAAAACACATTTAAAATGATTATTTATAATATTAATAAACTATTTATCAATAAAATACCACATTTTAGTCAATATTTCGTTATCCAATATAGGCCATGAATGTAATTTAGAGGAATGAACTATGTTTTAAGCAATTTTCTATTGATTTATACATTTCTCTTAGTATTTACATGATCTATTAATGTTGATGTATGGTGGTGAATGGAATATTAATAAATGTAATGAATTAAAATGTATAGAAGATGTTTCATGGTGCTTCTTGTAAGAATTGTAAAAGGTTGTGTAATCATTTATTATACTATATTATTTTTCCCCTGATATATAAAAAAACGAAAACCAGAAAAAGAACCAAAAAAATATAAAAATGGGTTTTGAATTGGGAAATCCAAAAATCATCCTTACTATAAATATTATTTATATTATATGTGGTTAGGTGGTGGTTTTGAGGTTGATTTTAAATCATAACCCTTGAAAAAGGAAAAAATGAAATGGATATTAGAAAAAGAAAGAAATAGGCATAAAATTAGGAAAATACTATTTAAATGAAGTCACAAATAATTTACTATTATTAAATAAATCATGATCATTTATTTTATTTTTGAAGAATTTGGGAGTTATTAAAATTTGAAGAGGAGAATTTAATTAATGATTAAACTTTGAATATCATGATTTGTATATAATTTATGTATCTCCACCTTGAGAAATACTTTTTGAAGCATCAAATCATACCAACATTAACCCAGAAATTAATTAGAACAATGGTCGAAGGCCCTAAAAATTTAAAGTTACTTTGTATTTATAATTTAGATAATGTAGTTCCTTTAAAATCCTATGGATTACTAGAATGTATTTGTGATATGTGCATAACCGAACATAAATTGTAACTTTAGTGATGATTGAAATAAATCTAGTACGAGATATATCATGATTTGGAATGTTTAATAATAATGAATTAAGGAAATTAAATAAATGATAATTTAGGGTTCAATCAAATTATAATTGGGAAAATATAAAATCATGATTATATTATATCATTTTAATTTGGGAAATTAAATTAATTATTTATGTTAACATGGTTAATTTGATTTAAAATTGATATTCATTTGATTTTACTACATTTTAATTAGAATATTGACAACAATGGGGGCCTCATTTACTTGTAGAGATTTTATGCTTTAGTAAAATCAAGGTCTAAATGGGGAAGTATTTGGCAGAGAAAATTTATGTGTATATTTTTTTAAAAAATCAAATGTTTGTCTGAAGTTTTTTTTATAAAAAAACTCTTGATTTAAAATGTTTTTGTAATTTATTGGTAAATTGAAGTGAAATTAATGAATGATATGTAAAATAATTAATTAATGTTAGATATTAAATTGGAACCATTTCTTATAACTTTTTATGAACTTATGAAAATTTTGGTAAACTCTTCAAATATTTATTTCTGTAAAAATTTCTCTAGGACTCATCATGCCTTTAACCAAGCTGACCCACCATAGAGCCATACTACCAAGGGAAATTGACTAAGAAATTGTGTAAGGAACCACCTGACTTCAAAATCATGGGTAATTCTGCCTCATATGAGCATGTAGTGGTCAAGCGCCATGGGTAAATGGGCCACGTGTGGTTGTCAAGCCCAAGGATGAGTGTTGTATGCCCGAGGTCTTGTGTAGGCCGTGTGAGTCGCAGGACACATGTATTATGTGTGAATATCATCTAGGAGACCACCTTTGAGTGGGAAGTCAAGGTATTCCCATGCCAATCCTTATAACGACATCTCTCACTTCCCACCATTTCGATGTTGGATAAGAGCTATATCGTATCGTCACTACACTCCACTATGGACATCCATTACTATGTCTTTCAGTCTCATTCCCAAGCCCCCTATGTCACCATACACCATGATCTTCCCACCTCCCCACTCCACCATGGTTGACATCCTCTCCATATAACCTAATAAAACTCCCCATTATTGGAAGATGACCTTATTATACCTCTAATTGCGCTCTCTTACATAGATGCAAACCATCGGTGAGCACCACAACCACCCTCAACAGGTCATACCATTGCAGCTTCTCCACCTAGAATAGCCAAAACAACTACTCTCACTTATGCACAATCAAATAGGAGATTCCTTTTATCCCATGACTATAATTCAAGTCTCCTCTACCCAAATAGAAGGCTGGAGAAGAATAAGGATTCCATTGATCTTGCCTTGCCAATGATAGCCACTGATGTCCACTACCGTTATGCTCCTCCACCCGAGGCCTCTACCTCACAACCATGAAAACTAGTGTCAACCCCGCTACTACCATCTCTTTCCTATCACTCTTCTTCCACCAATTTGGTAGATTCACCACCACACCCAGCAACCAAATGCAATTGTTCCACCTTTCTTGAACAATGTGGACTCTTGTGATGCTGTTTTTCACACCTACAACTCACGAGTGTTGTTTCTAGTAGAGGATGTCCCCTCATTAATGGGGGTAGAATTAAAGACATAATAGGTCCATGGACTCTCCCTCCGCCAATAATAGTTGGCTCCCTTCTTCTTTTCATGATATTCACCTGGATTAGACAACAAGGGAGGGAGATCTCACATTCATCTATATTGCACTTCAACTCTATCTAACCCTCGTTTATTATTATTACTTTTTTTTATTAATATTTTAAATTGGAATTCTAATTTTCATTTAAAATTTATTAATTCATTTATTTTTAATATATTTTGTTTCTATAAATTAATTTCTATTTAATTAATTAATATTATAATAATAATAGTAATTAAAGGTTAGTATTATAATTATTGGTAATACTATTATTATAATTTTTATTATATAGAATTATTAATTTTGAAATTTATCTTTATATTGTCATCCTCTCTTCTTTTGGAAATATAAATATCTTATTTATTATATTACTAATAATTAATAATAATAATAATAATTTAACATTATTTATTAATTACATAATTATTTATTTTGTTAATTTTATTTTTAATTTATTTATATCTCTCCCTATCTATGTATCATCATCATCCATTCCACTAATTTTTAATTTATTCAGGATTTTTTTTCATTTCTTCTCGATTTCTTCCAATTTATACCATTCTGATCAATTACACTCTGAACTGGGGGGATCACCCTAAGGTTTTTCCATGGGGAGGTGAATGGGTTATTTAATTTTCATTATGGATTAATTATATCTTTTTTTGATAAATTGTAGTATCTTTGATCATGTAGAAAATTTATATGATTAGATGAATTTCATTTTATTTAAATCAATTTTTTATATCTATTTTGTAGACTCTTCATATGATATTACTAGAGCTATTCAATAGATGAATCATCCTTGACTGATTTGGCCTAGATTATTACACCGCATAGATCAAAGAGAGACATCAACATTTATTATAGGGGGTGTTGAATTTAGAGTGATCTTGTATTCAATGATTATCCACAATTTCTAAATAAATAATAGTAGTTGAAACATGAGAGTCCATGTTTGGATTATCAAATTGAAAACAACCACATAATGGATAATAATGACTGATCCTAAATCTGAACCCAATACCCATTACATAATTTCCTTAAATAATTATGTATACTGTATTTGATAGTTTAAATTATTATTTTTTATGAAAAATTAAATGTAATAAAACCCCCAATGTTATTTTCAAAGTATAATAAATTTATTCAATACCGAAAATGTGATATATTTGGTGATTCATAAGAATTAATTGAAAAAACTGAAAAAATCTACGAGTGAGAAGACTGTAGTCAACAATTCTGTTGTAGTAAGAAAAAATATAATTTATTTTTCCATGCCCCATGACAACCATGAGTCCCCTTAGATAAATTTTTTGTCGACCATGATCACCTACCACTACTATGATAATATATTCCCCTTCAAAACCCTTATAAGTGGACTAATATACCAAAATCCTGACACTATAAAGGAGGGTACCGACACATAGACCACATGTGAAAAAACATTCCACACAGGTGGCATTGAAATAGAAGACAAACATTAGATGGATTTTCACAAACCTAACTAATCTTCCCACTATTTACATGGTGATATTTGTGTTAGTGGAACCTCATATCATCATAATAATATATCATATTTAATCCATATTAAACATATTGGTCACTTCTCATGGACTCTCTTAGATTCATTTCTATAATGAGTTCATGATTCATCACATATGAAATGGTACTCTTGCAAAACAACTTCACCTATGACATGATCTCATAAGGAATCCCATCATGATAATGTATCACCTTGGATATATGATCATAATATAAAAATGATGAAAATAAATTAATTTCGGGGAATCCTATAACATAGTACATCATTAAAACTTCTTCTTATATTATTTACATGAAATTAAAAATCCTCTCATCCCACAAAATATATGGATAAGAAAAGTTATGAATTTTTTCTTTATGTACTTCTAGTAAAAGTCATTGTTCTTCCCATCAGTATCCTGAATTTCAATCCAATACTTGATAGGTCATTGAATGATATTTTAAGAAGCATCAATCTCCTATTTGTGGGTGTCTTAAGGTTATAAATTATTATCTAGAAAATATATGTCATAGAATTGAATGCATGGGATCATCCCTCCCCATCGAACATTGGATGATTTCACAACAGAAACACATATATTAGATAAGATATAAAAGACAAATTCTAAACAATATCACATTATATTCCATCCATAGACCATGTAATCTTTGTCAATTTATTGGTATCCCAAGTTTTGAAATGTTATGATTGTTTGAATGTATACAATCCTGATTCTTGATCAAATAATGATGATGAGTTATTTTATGGACATTAAAAACACACTCTATAGAAAAATGGGTAATAACAAGGTCAACCTCAATGGGTGAAAGCAACAATGAACCACTAGCTCATGGTCTATTTATACATGGATTATAAGTGACATTGAATGAAATGAAAATTATTTCATTTCATTTATCATATATAAGAGTTTTATCATTTCACATTTCATAGAGGAGAATTTATCACAAGAAATAAATATATCCATTCGGTGAAAGATTAAGGCTAATATTTCCACTATGGAGCTAACTTGTATGCACGTTTCATGTATTGGGTGAATTTTCAATTTGAACTAGGGTACAATCATGCATGTGACACAAAAATGTACACAAAATTAAACAAATCAATTCATGTACATTCCATAGGAACTATACAAGAAATTTTTTTGATAACCATACCGCCATGGAACCATATACCTTTGTCGATCATAACATGGGATGAACATGATATGGATATTATTTATAAAGATCCTATGTTAGAGGGAATATGTAATGATGATTATCCACAATGGATGTGAAATATGTCAAAATACATTCTCACTTTATGGATCATCATCATGGGAGTCCTAATATATTGTAGTAAAATTTAGTATCTTTATATGTATTATTATAAGGGAGAAGAATATAAAAAATTGTATATTATTATCCTTGTGGTTAATATCAAAAGGGAATATAATGAATCAATAAAAATTTACATATATCACTTCATCATAATCTAATATCATATTACAAAAATTAACATATCAATAGAACATGCATCGCACATATAAAAATGATATATGACATGAAATAATTATTGAAAACATCACCAAAATATCAAAATAAAATGTCATTATAATAGCCTCAAGAGAAACACAACCATAATGTCTTGTACTTATGGATTTTCAAATGATAATTACACTTTATATTTTTTTTACATAACATTATGAACCTAAAGATATTTAAATTTTCATATAATTCCATTCCTTTAATCAAATGAAATTATGATGAAAAGTTGAATTGTACCACCATATAAAAAATGATATAAAATAAATTACAATTCCATTTTCATTATTTTCTTAATCAATAAGTGGTTAATAAATATTTTGTTTTCCATAAACAAAATTCCATCCCCAACACCCTAGTATAGAAAATATAAAATAAGTGATATCTAAATCAATTCTTCAATCCTATATTTTAAATATTATTAAAAAAAATTTATAAGTGATGCCCCAAAAATCATATTTATATAAGGGGGAGTATGTAATATTAAAAACAATTATATATAAAATATGATTTTATTTTAAATAATTATGCGACAAAAGAGGATAAAAGTATAACATTAGGTATTACCTTATATTAGGTATCATGAATATAATAATAGTGACAATTCATTAATTAATAAAATGATAAAGGGTATCCTAATAGGCAAGAGTCAGGATACAATGAAAGAAAAGTTCAAGAAGGTGGATTCAATTAGATATTATAGAAAAATGTAGAAAAATAATAGAATATTTTAATTAATTTTGGATAAAAATGTTGAAAAAATTCTTATTGAAAATTTTCCAAAATTGAATTCACCAAATATCTAGTGGCCTGTATTCAAAGAAATAGTGTCCACTAGAACATCGATGGATTAAAAATAAATCTATAAAGGATGAAAACAAGGGTGGATCAATTACTCAACACATTAAAATTCATGTAATATTATAAAATGTCTATAATTGATTATTCATTATCCAACAATATTTTATGAACTTATATTTTCAAATATCATTAATCTCTTATTTGACAACATTTTAATAAAACTTCCAACTCTAGAAAATAATTAAATTCTATTAAAATATAATATTCATTCCTAAATTTTAAAATCATTAAAACATTCAGTGATTTGTATTTTCATTCTCTATATGAGTAATATATAATTTTTAATAAAAAATTATTTCTTCTATGATCGAATCCAAGTCCCACTCTCTAAAGTATCATATTGAATTTGTCCATGACATCAAAATAATTACATTATAGGAATATATTTTCATTATAAAACATTATATTGGTTGACAATAATGCTCATGAATTTCTTGATAAGAAGCAACTAGTCTTGTTTCCACCACTACATTGAAAATAACATTGGATATCTTAATATTTTAACAATATAACAACGGTACTTGAAATATATCATTTATACTAAAAAATAAAAGTGAGAAAAATTAAAAAATATTTTCAAACACTATTATAAATATATCAAATACCCGAATAATCTTTGATTTAACATTCCCATATTTCCTAATTTAAGATAATGAAAAGGAGTCGATACATGAATAAATATATGGGAAACAATGCTAAAATTCAATGAAGGGATTTATCAATTATCATATGACATCAGGTAGCTCTGAGTCATTATATATTATTTACATATCATCTATACATAGCCAGTGGTTTATTAAAATATCCTATGTTCAATAAAATTTTTCTTAACAACCACCATCCAATATATTGTAAAACAATTTGTCTATATTATAAGGTTAAATTTTTTTCATTTTATCTAATGAATAAAATCATTATATGTAGAGTTTATATGTGATATGTGGACTTCTCCTGAAACAAAAAAAAGTAGGTTTTACACACATATCATATACTGTAATATGTAAATATAATATTCTAACATCCCATTAATCTATACATTGAATATTCTACTTATTTTTAAATATTCACATAATGCCAATTCTAATACCATATAAAACATTAATGTAAATATTAGATCACCTTTTTTAAAAATTATTCTAGTTATTTTATAAGAACTATATTTTATTTATTTTCAAATTTTATTTCATTGTAAATAATATTCCAAGGATTAATAGTGGGAAATTGTATTGTCATATTAGAGTTCAATAGTGATGGTATATGATATTGTCTGGGTGGAAGTTGTAAACCAAAATATCATTTTGGTGGATGACCATTGATGATTTTATGTGTAGAAATGAGAAAATATTTTGGCATATTACCACTAAGGATTTATTTTATGTAAATAAAATTAATGGTGGCATATCAAATTTTTTACGATTCCACCATATTTTGATATAATAAGTAATGAATGGGTATTTTATTTATGCTTTAAAAAAAGAATATTCATTTTCATTAAATTTTAGATTGTGTTTGAGTGTATGCCTACACATTCTCTAATCATTTAGTTATCTATGCCCCCTGGTAAATCATTCTCCATGATTTGAATTAATGGTCCATTTATGAAATTGTTTTTTGGAAATTTGGAAGAGTTATGTGAATTAACTCATTTAATATATGGTTATTAATTTATTTTAATATATATTTAATGGTTTATGCCTTCCAAGTATGTTACATTTCTAGTTTTCGTTGTTAGTTGGGTTCAAAGGAGGTTCATGGAGTTTTGTTGAAAGATGGGTGTGCCGAAGTACTTCTGTAATTAATGAATATTGTGTAATTATATTACATGATTTGAATGATGATTTCATGTCCTTATTGGGGCTAGTTCACATTATGTAGATGTTTTGGGGTTAAAAAAATAATGCTCCATGTTTTTTGGAGAAAATGATTCACGAGGATTACACAATGTGAAAGGGTATTACAAATCAAGTAAATCCCCAATTTAGTAATGTTTAAAAGTTTTTTTCATCCAAATATTGATTAATTCAGTCATGTATCCTTATTAATCACAATTGTTTTGTTAAACCTAGGTTTCATGATTCGTTGGTCCAAATGGTTGTTCGTTTGGAGATCATGGTTGATATTTGATAGGTTTTTCCCACTTATTGGATATTTTCCATTCATTCTTATCCATGATATTTTATATAATGATGTTTTTTAGGATTATGTTGTGTTATGGGTTGTATTTTTATGGTATTTGATTGAGGGGTAGTTTGATCAGCAGTTCTCAGGTTTCTGTTGTTGTTTGTGGGCATTACACTTCAGCATGCGATATTTAGTAGGTAAGAAAGCTTCGTTGAGGTTGGGATTCCCTCGATTGAATTTATATTTTATAATGATAGAGGGGTAAATTTTTTTTCTCTATAGATTATGGTTGTTTCAGATTAATCAATGAAAAACAATTGTCTGATTGATTTAAAATGGTTAAAGGGAGATTTTTCATATGTTTCTACAAAATTGATTTGATTTTGATATTATAATTGTTTGGTCATTATGTCATAATGAAAATTAGAGTTATTAGGGGATTTTTTTTCTTAATATATGCACTGTACTTTTTTTATTTTTATGGTATTTCCCTAAATGGAAATTTGTTAAGATCTTATTCTTGGATAACAGAATGATCACCCAAATATTTTGGATAGTGTGATGAAATCCCTAAAATAATGTGGAATATGACAAAATACCTATTGTAAATTAGTAAAATGATCTTGATCTATTTTGATGAATCGACATGCAAATTTCATGGGGGGTTGCATTGTGGTGTAGGGTGATATGTGGATTGTTTGGGAATGTTTTTTTGGAGGGGCGAGGATGTGGGGTATCTCTATACTTTTGGGGTGGTGAGGCGGTGGACTTTTGGGTCATGATTTTGGGGTTTTAATGAGGTGGTTTGTGTGGTAGTTCTTTTAGGGAGGAAAGAAGATGGTTTTTTGCTAGGATTTTGGGGATGTTATGAGGTTCTCTATTTTTCTGTGCTTTGGGGGGGGGCATGGTGAAGGTTGATTTGTTCTAGATGCATGAGTAGTGATTTAAAAAATAAATAATTATTTGATAATTTTTTTAATGACATGGGTTATTTTGGATAATGAGTTGAAACTGGATAATGAAATATTAAATGGTAGGTTTTTGGGTTATGTGGGTGAATCTAAATGATTAAAATAATGATATGATTAAATGGAAATGGTTGGATATGCTGAATGCATTTTGTGGTTTGATGTGTGGTGTATTCAATTTGAGGTGGAAGAAAAAGTGACATTGTTGTATGTTTGTTGGTTTTTTGGTGAACACATAGGGATTGAGTGTTTGATATTATATATGCATATATATATATATACATTCTTTTTATTTTTATATTCTCCCCACCCACATTGGTCACTATTTGCTGAAACCTGCATTGTCACATGATGTTGTTTTCTACAACAACCGGTGAGGAGTGTGGATTGAAAAGAACTTGCTATTGAAAAATATTTATTCCAATATCGGTAGGTTTTTCACTAGCGGTGATGTTTGTATTGTTGTTAGAGCATTAGATGTTGGATTTGATATCTTATTTCTCAAAGATTGGAATCTAATTTCCCAGGTGTTTGTGGGTGAGATATGAGGGCCTATGTGTTTTTAAGCGAGATGTGTGTGGTTGTGCTTGTGGGGTTGAGAGCCAAGGTGCCTTCATGTGAGGGTTGTGGTTACCATTCATGTGGGGAGTTCTGTTAAAGGTAAGGTATGAGGGACCTAGAATGTACGACATTGGGTTTGAGTCAATAATACTAGTGGGAAATTCGTGTGAGGTACCCTTATGGATATGATATCAATTATATTATACTTATTTTCTTGCATTATATGTTGATAATTCCATGGTGAGGTGGGGATGATTAGAATACATGGATAGGTACTATTTGGTTAGGTTGTTTTCTCACATGGTAAATATAATGCTTCATTAACAAGTGCACGAGATACTTTGGTTTTTCAACTGTGTATACTTATTTTCTCACCCTGTATATATAATAATATTTTTAGGTCTCTAGGAAGACTACTTGAACTAAATTGGTCATTACTATCTTGGATCCTTTAATCTTTTAGGGTCACTAATTTATCTTTTATTTTGGGAATTTACATAGTACAAATTTTTGTATCTGTAGTAGTCCTATTTAAATATCCATGTGGGATTGCTTTTAGATTTCTTTTTATTCATTTTTTTCTTGGAGTTCTATAAGGATGATCCATTTTATCTCATGATCCAGATTATATTAGAGAGTGTAATGCCTCTCATACATAACATTATTATTTCATAGGTTCTAGTCGCCAACCTAAGGCCTACTAGAGGTGGGACATGGTGGTCAATATCATTCTCCTCATATTGTTGCATATTTGGGGGGAGAGGGTCTTGAAAAATTGGTATAATAGGTTATGGTTGACTGATAGGTATTTGATTGTAGTTAGGGCCATAAAATAATTAATTTTCATCATATAAGAATACATCCATCTAGCCTTGGTGGATGAAATATTCCAGTTAATCCAACAAGGACATGGGATTTTAGGGACCCTAGTGATCCATTGAATGAACATTGAGCTTATTGAACAAGAATGTGAGATGGATCTTCATATAGAGTAGATACCTAAGAAATGATAATTCATCATAAGGACTTTTGTTATTGTTTGTATTTGGTTATTTTTTCAAATTTAAATGAATAAAAAACTTATTAAATGTGTTAAAATAAATCCTTATTAATTTTTATACTACTCAGGCATAGGAAATTCTTGTTTTACCTTATGTTATAGCTCATATTATTCATGAGAATGTGGCTTAGAATGTTGAGTTTCAATAGACTAATTTTGTTTGTCACCATTGGGTTGATCCAGTTGAGGAGGATGATCAGTGGAAGCGAACGTGGAATGATTTATAGTGGAAGGGTTTGGGGAAGTACTACGTAAGTGTTTTTGTCATGGAGATCGAGTGATAAATAAATGATATTAAGATTTATTTCAGTTTTAAATCAACCCTAACGACGTAATAGGTCCCTTTGGAAGTCATTCAAATGTGGGTAGATGCAAGTCAGTGGTAAATGATGTATCTGGGAGATAGGAAGGAAGAAAATATTTTGTGGGTTCACTTCTAGAGGGAGTTCCTGCCCAAGATCCTTTCACAGAACAATGCGGTAAAAAGGTATGAGATTCATTATCATCAGTTTAGGAGAATATAAATATGGGAGTAGGGAATCATGTTCAAGGGTCTTCTTCATCTTTCCAATATATTTTTCTAGACAATGAGTCTCATGCTATACATCATGAGGAGTCACTCCATCCTACAATCCAATATTTTGTTACTCCTATGTTTTAAAAGTATCTATAGTATTAAAAATATGTAGAAGTGACTGAGTAGATAGACTCATGATGATGTATTCCCAGGGAGGGGAAACATCAGTATTCTTCAAGGAGTATAGTTTCGAGTGGAAGGAAATAGGCACTGGGGCCTTCATTGTTATTACTGGATGGAAATCAACCACAACAGCTTCATTCCCAGCCTTTTCAAGATAATGGCTTCTATGATTTCTTTTGGATCATTATGAAAATGTGTTTTGGTTGTGGGGTTAATGGCCATTGACATAACCATTACACAGTGGTTCTCCAAGATCATTTTGGTTGAGGTGGATATGTTCAACGCCTACCACAATAGTAGTTGCTAGTGAGGATGTTTCAATAGTACGTTAGAAGGATTATAATCCACTAAATAAAGATGGTGAAGGTAGAGGTTGACTATAGAATTTTTCACACGTTCATGGACTGTATACTAATTTTGTCTATGGAGGTAGTCATCAGTCGAGAGGCTGAGGTATAGGGCATGATCATTTTCACATAGTGCAGGTAGTGTTTCTAGAGGGACCATAGATCATCAAAGGTGCGATCAGATTTTTTATAACTTTTTGTTGTGCTCAATTTGATTCAAGAGATTTAAACTACTTTTTTTCACCCTTGATATCACATACTCTGAGAAAATAGGAAGAATTGATTCTTGGGTCCTTGGTGTTTACTGTTCATACTAGATTCTAGACGAGCATTTTCGATGTGTGCAGGGATTTTAAAATGATGATGTGGCCAGATCAGAAAAGTGGGGATCTTTTCTTAAAAGAGATTCATCGATATGATTTCATCATTGACATCGACTAGATGCAATCCATAAGTTTTATTATATATTTTTTCAAGTGTAGAGTCTTGTTTTGAGATGTGGATGGATAACATGTGTTCTTGGATGGTGACCAGGGTTGTCAGATGGGTTGTCGGCATCTGGATCCCCTTTGTTACTTTTGGTCAAAATTTATAGTCAAATTAGTGGACGCTAATATAGAAGAGGATCCTTTCATATTTAGAGATTTCTTTGATTTTTTTCACAAATGAGGTTGCGAATCTACCCCCTTGATGTGATGTTGTGTTTTCCAAATAATTTCATCCTAGTTATTCTATGATATTGATGGTTCTTTAATGAATCACACCTTTCTGAGTTAAGGGTGTCGCAAGTTCAAATATATTATCTGATCCATAATGTTATATCTGGATTAGTGTGTCATAGTTGGGTTCTCCAATGTTGTTCCTATAGAAGAAGAATTTTGGATTATAGTTATGAATAGATAATTAGAGTCTGAATAAGGTGAAGGTCAAAAAACAATACTCTCTTAAATGTATAGAACCAGCTGGGAGTTGTGAGTTATATTTATAGGATCAATATATCCTCAATATATCACCAGTTTAGAGTGAAGGATGGTGATATCCCTATAAATTCCCTTTGATGATGGTATGTTATCATCAAGATTATTGTCATTCCAATCAGTGTTATGAACACACCATGCATGTTAATAGGGATAATGAACCCTATGTTCTTTTAGTTCATGGATCAGTTCATCATTGTTTTAATCAATGATATATTAATCAACTCAAAGTCAATGTAGGTACATATCAATCATCTCAGAACTATCTTTTATGTTATTCAGTGCCACCATCTCTATGGAATGTTGTAATAGGGATTTTATATACACGAGAGGTGAATTAACTCAGGTATGTAGAGTCTCAAGAGGACGTGATAGTAGAACCATATAAGGATTATGTAGTTTTTAAATTTTAATTACCCATGAAAGTGGAAGAGTTTTTCCATTTCATTTGTCTAAAATGAAATTTCCATGGGTTTTTACTCAATATTCCACAAATATAAAACACGTTGAAATGTTTGACATGGAATGACCAATATATTGTATCGATTTATCGATTCCATGAATCATTTAGTTAACTGAGGGGGATATTGGTCAGTGATCCAGTGCTTCATCTAAAAGAGTAAGGTTTATGATTGAGGTGTATCTTGACAATCCATATTTAGGATTGGGATGCATGATGGAGCAGTATATGAAGTGATATATTACTACTCTAGGAAGTTACTTATCAACAAGTGTAATTATTCCTCCCATGATCCGAGCTAGAATTGATGTGTTTTTGAAGAATATTTGGTGGCATTACCTCATTAGTGATCACTATTTGGTCTTCATAGTTCAAAAAAGTCTAAGGAATATCTTTTTTTCGAATAATATGAACATTTGATAATGGATTTTGATGGTGTTTCACCGGGACTATGATTTTAGGATGTCCTCTAATTCATGAAAATGGAATTTTGTGGTTGATTATCTTATTAGGAATTCATTTTTGGGCATTGTTTGGGAATATAAGGATTTTTGGAGAGAAATGGAGGATTTGAAAGCATTTCACATAGATGCCAATGTGGATGGTATTAGAAGTTTTTTTTAAATGATTGTGTATTCTTCCATGATGAAGTAGCTAGATGAGTCTAAATTGGATGACTCAGAGACAAATGTGATGCATGATTGTGTTTTCCCTAGTGATGCTCCAACAGGAGGGTTAGAAGAAGGTCAGATGTAGGTTCTGTTTCTTGGGAGTTTGTTTTTTCTGGTAGTAATATGTGGTGGAGTCCATCCCAAGTATTATAGATATAAGTTTTTCTATACCATTGAGTTTCCAAGATGTTTAATGGAATGAGTATGTTGTTTTGGTGTCCAAGGATGAAATGTTTGATGGTGGAGTTTGTAGAAATGTTCTTGGTTTTCCTTGAATTAAAGGATGAGCATCATGTTCTAGGTGGTTTTTTTTCATTTGGATGTTCTCAAGTTGAAATGTGATGAAATATCAGTGGATTTCATCACACTGTTACCCAGAGATCAGAGAGTTTGTAATGTTATCTGAGTGGTCATGGATTGTTTGACGAAGTCATCTCATTTTTTTAACACACCAAGATTTTATAGTTCGTTATATCATTAAGTTAATTCAATAACATGCGCTACACGCAACAATAAGATTGAGAGCACCAAACCAAACCAAACTAGCTGTTCAAAAAGAGATTATGAATAATATTAACAACATTTCAAATCTTATATACTCTATAAAATTGTAACATCCATATTTTGTGTTTCTTTGTCATAATATAATAACATAATTCATTTTGTTCAGATAAAAGAATTATTTTTCAATAAATGCAATTTAATCACCTTTTAATGGTGATCCTTCTTTAAAACTAATATTTGACACTTTTATATATTAAATTTAATTAAATTAACTTCTTCTTTAGAAGAGGGGTATAAATATTTAGTTTGGATAAATTTTTGGTACTTTCTCTATAACTTTCATATTTTGATGAATTGTGAAAAATACTATATTTTAATTGAAAACATATTTTTTAATTGAAATAATTTATATAGTTAAATTATGAATTTTAATTGTTTTGAAGTATAATTAGATTATATTTTTATCATTTAATACATTGTTGGTCAATATATGTAATTTCACATTTATATTTGACATAAACACATGTCAATCTTTTGACAGTTTTCAATTTTTTTAAAAAAACCCTCTATTATTATTGACAACGGGAATTAATTTTAAATTTATAAATGCAACTTCTATGTTTTGAATTTGGAAAAATAGACAACATTTTTTAATTCAGAATATAAATATTAGCTTAAGTTTAATTTTTGGTATTTTTATGAAAACTTTTAATTTTTTTTGAATAGTGAAAAACACTAAGTTATTATTTAAAACAAACTTTTTATTTAAAAAGTATTTATTTAATATAAATTTATATTATGTCGAAATATTTATATAATAACTATATATGTTCAATGTAATACATTGGAATCCTTTTATAATAAAATTAGATGTATAAAATTTTATTGAACTTTTTAACGTTTTTTACCCACCTTGTCGGAGCAATTGTTGATTTGTATAAAACATAATTTTACTGATTCTGTGAGTTGAATTTCAAAAATTTGAAAGACAAAATTTATATCAGTAAGTAAAATGTGGTTCAATAAGATGAAATTAATTTTTGGTGAATAGTAACTTTCGACTTTTATTTAACACGATTAAAAGTAAATAGGGTAATTAAAGGTAAAATGATATTATAATTATCCTACCACATGTTCTAATTCTATTTAATAAGTTTAATTCGACCATAAAAAATCTTAGGAATACAAATATTATCCTTTAGGACCATTTGGTTTAGATGAGGACATTTATTATTATTTTATTTAAAGAATAGTTAAAAGTGTTAAATTCAATGTTTAATAAGTAAACCATTTTTAATATAGGGTAATACATAAGATAAATTCATTTATAAATATTCATTAGAACTATAAAAATATTTCCTATATAATTATTATTTATTTATAATTTTTAGATATTAATTAATTTAATTTATTTATGACACAATGATTATGCAGTAATTACCTTATTAATGAAATATTAAAATAATTGATATTATAAATATCCAAATAAATGTAAATTGAGAGTTTATATTATTTAAACTAATTTTCTATGTTAATATGACATGTTAGGGTTTATTAGAAAAAACATTTTAAGTGATTAGATTGTTATGCCTTAAAAAACAAATTACCAAATAGTGTCAGAATTGACAGAAATTAATTTTTAAAACAAATAATATATTATTGGTTGATATAATATTCATAAAAAAATATGGTTAGGCTAAAGGGATTAAATAATATTATTTATCTCATTAGTTAACAACTTGAAGTTCTCATGTATGTTTCGAGTATGTTTATTAACCATATGGTGTAAAAATACATGAAGACATGGTAAAAGTTAAACTATTTAACTAAGAGTTAAATCTAAAAGATAAGGTTAATATGGTAAAATTAAATTGTCTAAAACCTATTGGTTGAATGGTTTTAGACCCATAAAGACCTTATCTTAGAAATAAATCATTTTTGAGCCATTGGAAACCAATATTTAATATAATATAAAACTAACATTTCAATCGTTTCCTAAATTTTCCTTAACCTCTCTTATAAAATGGTACTTCCCCTTCTATAAAAATCACACCTCCAAAGCCATTTGACTCTTCCATACTCAACCAAATCTCAAACCAACTTTCCTACCTTCTACCTATAGTACGTACTGTGATCAGAACGCCAACCTAATGATCCTTTTTGATCAACTCAAAAGGAAACACCTGAAGAAGAGGTAATAATTTCACCAACCCATTTCAAGTTCTTTTTATCTTACACTTCCTCTTTCTTTGTTATGTCCATACCAAAATAATTACTCCAATATCTTATACTTACTATTATGTTATTATAAATATGATACACGGATATTTTTTTTCTATCCGTCCTATAAATGACCAAGTCACCATACATGTGTACGTATGGCTTACCGTGTCCACGTCGTGGTGTAGTTTTTTATTAAAACACTTCATTATTTTGATGGGTATAATAATGAGTATAAAAGATTTAAATATTAATTATAAAATGTTAATTATTCTATATATATGATATAACATTGATTTACATTCAATTTCATCATTAATATAATGATATTGTCACTTGTGTGTACATATGGATTACCGTCTCCACGACGTGATTAGATTCATTTCCACATTCACCATAAAATAATGATTATAAAAAAATATATTATAAATAAATATTTAATATATGAAATAATAATGATACCGAGGAGATATATATATATATATATGTATTTATATACTTACATATATCTTATTCACTTACTTCCGTTCAATACAATACTAAAACGGAAATAATGATTATCCATACACACGACCTACCGTCTCCATAAACGGTGCCTTACATTCCATATGTTTATCTATTATAAATATTTATATTCTATATATATATATATGATATATAAATCAAGGTATATATTCTGAAATTATTTAAATCATGATCTAAATTATATGATTAATAATATCATGTTAAAACATGTATGATAAAGAAAGCGATTATTACCTAAAATGTTAATTTAACATGGAAATCATTATTAAATGTGTACTATAAACTCATAAATTAATCATTTATGATATAATAAATATGAATATGGTTATAGTATAATTTAATAACATACAATGGTCATTATATAAGATTTCAAACATACCCTCGACCAAAGGATAGTGTAAGGTAAGGGTAAATTTTTCAATCTCATTATTATATGAGATTGTTTATATTTAAGTTTTTACTAGGAAATATATATTATCCATGTCCATGTTTCATAAAAGTTTTTTCTAAATGATTTATTTTAAGGGGCACATTGACTAAAAATCATTTTAAATGTTTTAAATATTTATTCTCTTAAAACATTCTCATTAATGACCATGATTTGAAAATGATTTTAAGGATTTATTTATATGGACATGAATGATTTAAAATGTTTATTCTTTTCAAAATTTTCAATGTGGTTTGGAACACATTGATTCAAAAATATATTTTAAATCACTTCCTTTATAAAATGTGTTAATTTTAAAATGATTTCATGAAAAAGGGATATTTCTCTCAAAGAGGTATTTTGATCATTTTTAACTATGTCAACATCCTCTACTAGATATTATTCTTGATCGAGGTTGATTTATTATATTAAAAATTTTCAATATTGTATTGAAGATTTTTGGATATGTTTGACGGTGGAGGTTTTATTTTTAAACCATTAATGGTTTGTGGAAAATTTATTGACATTCTGTATGCTAGTTTTAATATTAATGTTTATGTTATGTTTAAACCTTTTCATATGAGGAATGCATTGGACTTAGTAAGTGACGAGTGGAGCACGCTATTTCTCCATGATGCATCAGTAGGTCTCATGAGACAAACTAGTGTCTTGGCACAAGGTCTTGACAAAATCTTATATTTAGTCTTAACACAAGGCCTTGACTATGTAGTTATGAAGTCTGGCATTATTCATTCCATCATTATGAAATTGGATATTGATATTTAATGTGATTATTTGACTTTTAGAATATCCATTTTTATAAGTAAAATTCATTATTTGGTTTATACTTTCAATATTATGCTGAAATTTATGTTTACAAGGATTTTGTTTTAGTTTAATATATTTCCTTTAATGTTTATTCTTATTTGTGAATGTTTTTGCTATATTGTTATCCTTACTGAGCGTTTGAACACACCCCTTTATTATGTTTCATTTTCGATGGATTCCAAGAAGCGTTTTATGATTGATAACCAGGGATAAGCTAGTGGGTTAACGGTTTTCTATAAAGATTATTTATGTTATGTTTTATTTTTTTAATGTGAAGTGTAACATTCATGTATGTAATCTATTTTCCTCAACTACTAAACTGCTCTGTCTTTTGGGACATGATTCCTTATAATCATGCCAATGTAAAGTAATAATGCACCGACTCTAGGTAACTAGGGTCAGGGAGTTACAGTTTGTATCAAGGGATGTTTTGCAACAACCTTGGGAATAGATTTAGAAAAACTATGATTAGAGAACATTACCATAAGATATACTTTAATGATTAGTATAAAAGAACATCCTATAATTTTGTTAATGTAGATGTTTTTTGTATTTTTTCAATAAATATATCCCTTTTTTGATACGAGCAAGAAGAGGCGTCTCTGGTACAGATTTACCTAATATTGAAAACTCCGAGAAGGTGTTTCAGTCTTGACCTAGGGTATCATGGTACATGACAACAGGCCTTGCTACACTCTTAGTTATGAAACTCTCAGGGAATATTCTAAGGATAATTCACATTTTCATTAAAATCCATTATTAAATATTTATGAGTAAACACTCCATCAATGAAAACATTTTATGATAATATATTTTATGTATAATCTTTTCAATTTATGATAGGTATTTTACATGATTGTAATTATGAATTGTGATTCATAAACTAAACTACTGTATGTCATTGGTTAGAAATGTTTCCTAGTAGATGGAATGAGAATTCCATCAATACACATGATCCAAATATTAAGAAAGATCATATCTTTCATGGTATTAAGCAAAAATTTAGATGGTAAATAGTCTCCCAAATATTATCATCATATGAAGAAATAGTATCATGTGTTAATAAGAAAAGAAAAAATTATCTGAGCCAAATAGATTTTAAGGGAAGCAAGAGATGAAACGGATGGAAGAGAGAATGATGGATAAATGGAAGATGGGAAAGAAGGATTTTCTCATATGTGATAACTCTGGAAAGAATCACCTAGGTAAATTCCTGAAGTGAATATGAGTTTTTATATAAGTGTGGAGAAAAATGACACCAAGTATGTGATTTCAAGGGTACGAAAAAGGTTCATATGTACAATGCTTCATCTGTAAAGTGTTGGGACACTCCAAGAATCAATGTCCAAATCATCAAATTATACCTCAAATGTGGTAATTGGATAATAATCATGTTCTGATACTACAAATGATGTATTGGAATGATTATAGTTCTTAGGTTGATAATAATGTATTGTGTCATTGGAGTATTGTATTAATGATTTACAAGTTAAATGAATTATATAGGATATAAGGATTGTACTGCAGTACTATTTTATTAAGGACTTGATATTGTGCGGAACCAAGAAAGGCGACTCAATAGAAGGTTAATTTTTTTGGAAAATATATATTTGAGAGAAAGATAAACCATAATATGGTTCTGATACCGAGGTAGTGATTTTGTAATAATATATGATTGATTTGGATAAATTATATTAGATATTCTTGACTGCCTTGAAACTAATTATTGATTTGAATATTCCATCATTATAGGAGTTTACAAAAAAATTTGATAGAAGGAGTATATCTAGTATTCTATAAGGAATAAGGGATAATGGATGTAATCACTAAGGTTTTATGGTAATTTATGGTGTTATGATGTTTTAAAAGAATACATGATGAAGGTATTCATATGTTATTACGTGGAAAAAATAATCACCGTTGTGTTTACCTTCCATAAAATTTTTGGACAGAAGTAATTTGGATAATTCTAATAGTTTGAATGGATTATGTTTGACATTGGATACTATTATTAAGGTTAAAACATTTATTTTGATTAATTTTGGATTGTCATAAAAAAGGACAACCCGGGGGTCGGGCAACAACCCGTCACGCCCGGCAAGGCCGTGAGACTTGAACCTGCAACCAAAGGGCGACAAGTTTGGATCACCTACCACTTGCATACATGATGTACTAGTTTTTGTAATATAGTTTTTTAAATAGTCTTTAAAATTAATTATTAATTCATTTTTTATGGAACCCTATACGATTAGTATAAATCGAATATTTTTGAATTATATTATCTTTTGGAGTGAAAGATGAGTTTGTAGTAGGAATTAGTTGAAGGATGAAACTCTACTAGTCAAGTATATTATTTTTCCTCTTATTATATGAATAAATTAATTCTTAAACTTTAGGAAGGGTATATTAAAACAATAAAATGTGTTATCATATTACCTTATGTTTTGTTTAACTAACAATATTTTAAATCATCATAGATTGATGGCTTTGAGGCCCTCAATTTTACACTTGTTTGTTATTAATGACCTCAATCACTTCCTATAAATATTTATGTTTTTCCTCCAATTATGTGTCTCTAATTCCCAATAATATCCTCCAAACCAATATTATATTTTGGTGGTGACTTTTTCATTTCTCTTTCCCTTTTATTAAAAATAAATTTTATTAACCCAATTTCCGCTATGGGGTTTCCACAAAGATATTTTTCTATTTTTAACATTTAATTTAGAAGAACAATTTTAAATTGTGAGGACGTGATTTATTGATGTAGGGGAGAGTTTAACAGCCCAAGATTTCATAGTACATTATCTCATAAATGTAACTCAATAGCTTGCGCTACACGCAACACTGAGTTCTAGTGCACCACGACTTACCAAACTAGCCGTTCAAAAAGATTTTATGAATATTATTAACAAAATTTTTATTCATATATACACTATATAATATTAACATCAATATTATGCGATTAATAGATATAATATAAGAACAGATTCATTTTTTTAGATAAAAGAATTATTTTTCAGAAAATGCAATTTTACCGTCTTTTAATAGTGATCCTTTTTTAAAAACAATATTTCACAAATTTATATATTCAATTTAATGAAATTATATTCTTATTTATAAGGACATAAAAATTTATTTTGGATAAATTTTTGTTAATTTTCTGATACATTTCATATTTTGATGAATAGTAAAAAGTAATATGTGTTAATTGAATACAATTTTTTTAATCGAAATAATTTATAGTTCTAAATTATGAATTATAATGGTTCTAAATTATAATTAGATTATATTTTTTCATTTAATAAAATTTTTATCATTATAAGTAATTTAAAATATGAATTTGTCATAAACACAACTCTATGTTTTGACACTTTTTACTTTTTTTTTAAAAAAAACTCGCCTTTTGGATTTGACAATAGAAATTAATTCTGAATTAATAAATAAATCTTATATGATTTTAATTTGGTAAAATAGTCATGATTTTTTAATTCATAATATCAAAATTATCTTAGGGTGATGTTTTGTTATTTTTTTGAAGACTTTCAATTTTTGATGAATAGTGAAAACACTGCGTTATTATTTAAAACCAACTTTTTATTTAAAAAATTATTTATTTTATTTAAATTTATTTTAAGTAAAAGGAGATATATAATACATATATATGTTCAATTTAATTCATTGGATTTGTTTTCAAAAAAAATAGCTGTATAAAATTTTATAGAATTTTTTAACGTTTTTACCCACTTTCTAAGAGAATTTGCAAATTTGCATAAAACATATTTTTACCGCTTCTGTGAGTTAAATTTTAAAATTACTAGAACAAATTTAATATCATAAAGTAAAATTTGGTTCAATATAATGAAAATATTTTTTGATGGATAATAACTTTTTACTTTTATTTACCACAGTTAAAAGTAAATATAGTAATTAAAGGAAAAAATTATGTTATAATTACTCTAATATATGTCCTAATTCTATTGGATAAGTGTAATTAGACCAAAAACAACATTATTAATACACATATTATCCTATGGGTTCACTTGTATTAGATTAGAACATTTATTATCATTTTATTTAAAAAAGAGTAATATGTGTTAAATTCAAATTTTAAAAACAAAATTTCTATAATATATGGTTATACAGAAGATAAATTCAACAATAAATATTAATTAGAAAGATAAAAAATTTCATAGATAGTGGAATTTTATTTATAGATTTTAGACATTATATAATTTAATTTATTTATGACACAATGATGATGCAATAATTACTTTATTAATAAAATATTAAATTAATTTATATTATAAATACCCAAATAAATGTAAATTGAGACTGATGATGAATTCCAATAATTGTATAGGTTAATATTACATTTTTATATTGAATATATTAATTTTGGTCGATGTGATATGGTTTTTATGACTTTTACAATAACAAAATACAAAATAGTGTCAAAATTGACATAAATTAATTTTTATAGAAAATACTATATTATTAGAAGATATGATCTTCCTAAAAAATATATGGTTCTTCTAAAGGGCATAAAAAATATTATATTTGTCGTTAATGATCCACTTAAGGTTCTCTTGTAAGTTTAGAGTATGTTCATTAACTACATAGTGTAAGAATACAAGAAGACATGGTAAAAGTTAAACTATTTAACTAAGAGTTAAATATAATAGATAAGAATAAAATGGTATCTTAATCTTGTCTAAAACCTATTGGATGATATGTTTTTGACACATACCCATCTTAACCTATAATTAAATAATTTTGGAGCCATTATAAACCGAAAATTATTTTATTATAAAAAATTATTTCAAGATTCTCTTAAAGTGACCCTCACCTCTCTTATAAAAGGTTACATTTCCTTCTCTCAAAATCACACCTCCAAAGACATGTGGATTGGCCAACCCCATCAAAACTCTCCTCAAAACATTCCTACCTTTGACCTAGAGGCCATACATTGATCAAAAATACATTCAATGGATCCCTTTTGATCAACTCAAAAGGAAACACCTGAAGAAGAGGTAATAATTTCACCACCCTCTTTCCAGTTCCTTTCTTCTTACACTTCCCCTTTATTTGTTGTTTCCATACCAAAACAATAAATACAATAACATATAAATACTGTGTTTTTATTATAAATATGGTACAAACATATTCGTTATTCTATCTATCCTATAATGACAATGTCACCATACGTGTGTGCGCACCACTTACCATGTCTATGTCGTGGTGTAGTTTGTTATTCAAATGATTCATTATTTGGTTTGGTATAATAATGCGTATAAATGATGTAAATAATAAATTTTACATGTTAATTATTCTATGTAAATGATATAACATCCAATTACATATTATTTCACCATCAATATAATGATATTGTCGCTCGTGCGTACGTACGGATTACCATTCCCATTACACGATAAGATTCATCTCCACGTTCACAAATCAATGATGATTATAAAAATATATATTATTAATATGTATGTAATATAGGAAATAGTAATACTACTAGGTATATATATTTATATATGTATATACTTATATATATCTTATTCATTTTCATCAGTTCAATACGATTTGAAAATGGAAACAACGTTTAAGCGTACGTATGGACTACCATCTCCATAAATGGAGCCTTCCAATTCATATGTATATCTATTATATATATTTAAATTTCAAATATATATGATATATAAATCAGTATATATAATTTGGGATTATTTAAATCATGATCTAAATGATACGATCAAGAATGACAAGTTAAAACACATACGATAAAGAAAGAGATTATTACCTGAAATGTTAGTTTATCATAGAAATCAATATTATATGGGTATTATAATGTCATAAATGAATCATATATGGTATAATAAATATTAATATGGTTATGGTATAATTTAATAACCTACTATGGTCATTATACAGGATGTTAAACGTACCCTCGACCAAAGGAAAGTGCAAGGTAAGGGTTAATTCCTCAATCTCATTATTATCCAAGATTGTTTATGTGTCAGTTATAACTGGGACATATTTATTATCCATGTCCATGTTTTATAAAATATTTTTCAAAAGGATTATTTTTAAGGGACTCATTAACTAAAAAACATTTTAAATGTTTTAATGATATATTCTTCTAAACCTTTTTTATTAATGTCCATTTTTTCAAAATGATTTTAAAGATTTATTTATATGGAAATGAATGTTTTAAAATGTTAATTACATTAAAAATTTTCAAAGTGGTAAGGGATACGATGATTCAAAAATATATTTTAAATGACTTCCTTTATAAATTGTTTGATTTTTAAAATTATTTCTTGAGAATGAAAAATTTATCTCGAAGAGTTTTACTGATCATTTTTAACAATGTCATCATGTTTTAATGGATATTATTCTTCATCGAGGTTTGTTTATTATGATTATAATATTCCATATTATATTTAATCTTTTGTGATATTCTTGACTTTTGATGTGTTATTTTTACACAATTAATGGTTTCTAGATAATGTATTAAAATTTCGTATGCTAGTTTTAATACGAATGTTTATGTTATGCTTAATCCTTTCCTTATGAGTAATTCATTGGACAATTTAAGTGATCGGTGGAGCCCTATACCGATCCTCGATGCATTTCTTGGTCTAATGAGACAAACTAATGTCTTCTCACATGGCCTTGACAAAATATTATTTGTAGTCTTTCCACAAGGCATTGACTATGTGGTTATGAAGCCTGACATTATGCATTCCATCATTATGAAATTATCTATTGACATTGAATGTGATTATTTGACTAGTAGAATAACCATTTGAATATGTAAATGTCATTATATTAATTATATTTTCCATATTATGCTGAAATTTAAGTTTAAAAGTCTTTTATTTTAGTTATATACATTATCTTAAATGTTTATGCTTATTTGTGAATGTTTCAACTATATTGTTATCCATAATGAGTGTTTGAGATCACCCCTTTCTTATGTTTTATTTTCCCAGGATTCCAAGAAGCGTTTTATGATTATTAAGAAGGGTTATTCTAGTGGGTTAATGTCATTATCAAAGGATCATTTATGGCCTATTTTATTTTCTAATGTGTAATGTAACCTTCATGTATGTAATCTATTTTCCAAGACTGCTAAACTGATAGGTCTTTCGGGACATGATTCTCTATATTCATGACAATGTTATGTAATAATGAACCGACTTTGGGTAACTAGGGTCGGGGACTTACACTTCTTCTACATCAATGAGATTTTCGGAGTGGATTATTTATCTATGAGGTACATGGATGAGGTAGTGAGATATCATTGAGTTTTAACATCCACAGTCTCATATTTGGATGTATGTTTTACGCTACTAGTGTTGAGGGGTATACAACATGACTTTGTAACTCAGTTACACCTTAACACTACTTCCCACCCATAGACAGATATGAAAACACAACAGACTATCCTAACATTGGAGGATATGTTCCGGGAATGCATCTTGAACATTGATGGATCTTGGGTATAACAACATCACTTTGTTGAGTTTTTTTATAATAATTGATATCATGGATCCTTTGGAATGTACCAATTTTACACTTCGTATGGGAGACTATTTCATTCATGGAAATGATTGACGGATCCTGGGGAGATAGATGTTCTAGGTCCTGTTGTGGTGTAGAGTACGATTGAGAAATTTTAGATTATTCATGAGAGGATAAAGGCAATTAAGGGAAGAAACAAGTCTTATGCCAATAGAAAAGGAGGCCCTTGTAGCTCTACATTGAGGCCCAGATGTTTTCTACTGATTCCCCTCAACATAGTTATCCAAGCATTGGAAGAGGGAGTAAGAGTTTCCCTAGGATTGTGGGAATCTTTTGTTGTTTGGGATATTTTAAATGTTGGTGGGTTAGTTGAAATTTATTCTATTATCAGAAAGGATCGATGATGCCTTCTATGCCTCTCAACTTCATCGGTATCATCATGATGAATCTCATGTAAATTACTAGGGACAGGTGGAAATCGAGGATGAAGTTACTTATGTGGAGTGGCTAGTAGAAATCCCAGATCTCCATGAGAAGAGAATGTGTGGGTGGAATATTTCATTTTTTATCATGTTGTGGAGACATGGTGGACACCGGGACAGTACTTGAGAGTGAGAAATGTATATTCATGCCATGTACCCAGAGTTGGTTTTTGTTTTTCCATGATTTTTTTATCTTTGTGAAGTGATATATGTATCATTATATTTATTAGAAGAGTTGTTTTCCTTGGATTGTGATTTTTTTGGTCTAATTTTTTTTAAATACATGAAATATGAATAGGGGAGAACTATATTACTAATTGAGACACATTACATATGATGTGATTAAACCCATATGGGAATGTTAGATATAATAAGAGCAGAGAATACCTTGATATGGTGAAAATAATTACTTTATTCATCTTTTTGGGGCTATGTGGTTTGTTGGTTATAGTGTTAGTCAGTTTGGGCTACATGGAGGTTTTTATGGTTTTGTAGTGTTTGTGTGATAGTGTGATTTGGTTTGGTGTGTTTGGTTGGTAGTATCATTTTAGGGATAACGAGATCCTCAAGCGGTATCTCATAGGGTGGTTTTCCAGACCCTAGTACTTACGTGTTTAGTTTTGGATTTTCAATAGAGAGATTCATTTGACAGGTATCTGATGTAATGGTATGTTCATTCACAATCAATTTCTTTTCTAGTTAGAGTTTTTGGATGTGTATAGGGGAGGTTCTGGGAGTTTTCAGTGGATTTTTTGGGTGCTATAGAAATTCTATAGGAAATACACCCAATGTATGTGTATTACATGATATTAATGTATTTTTCAAGTATTTTCTACGGCTGGTTCATGATGTTTTTATTTTTTGAGTTAAATAATAAAAATTAAATTCATTTTCTGAGATAATGAACATCGAATATTACATGACATAAAGGGTATTAAATGTTATAAATATTTCCAATGAAGTACAATTATGATTTTTTTTATTTGGATAAATTCTTTTTCATTTTTTGTGGATACTTATTCCTCTCAGTGTGGAAAAAACATTGGTTCCCTGTAGAGATATTCAAGCCCTCTTCATTTGTAATTGAGATGTTGGTCTTACTGGTGGTTTGTTTGAAGCTCGTGGTTGATCCATGGTAGGTTCTTAGCCCTTCATGGGTGATTTTCTTCCACTAGTTTCTTAGGAATTCATTTGGAAAACAATGTTCTAGTTTTGGGTGTGTATTGGGTTGCGTTTTTATGATAATTGGTTTTGTTGTGGGACGATTTCTAGATTTCATGGTGATGTTTTGGTTTGAAGGTGTTCTATTCTTCTCTACAGTGCACAATAGGTCAACAAGACTCTTTAAGGTAGTTCTTCCATTGTTTATCTTTATTGGTTATCATGAATGATGTATTTACATTTCATTCACAATGGATTATGGTTTTTTGGATTAATGGAATATTAACGGGTTGTTAATTTAATTTAAATGGGTGAAATGGGTATGTTTCTCATGTTCTTATAGCCTTGATATGATTTTAATATTGTCACTATTTTTTATGGATGCTCCAATTCAAATTGTGGCTATTGCGGGGATTTATTTTTACTAGATATATATATATTATATATTATTATTTTTGTGATATCACCCTAAACGGAAATCAGTTAATTACATATACATGGATAATTAAATGTTTTCCCCAAGAGTTTGGTTTCCCTGATAACACACCTAAAATATAGTGGAATGATATAATTAACCCTTTCAAAATTTATAAAATTAGCATGATGTGATGTTATGCATGGACATGATTATGAGATTATGGTATGTGGTTCCAATGGAGTGTATGAAAGTTTTTTCTTTTTTTTATTTTGGGGCAGTGAAGAGTTGGTTTTCTAATCTTGTTTCTTAGGGCGATAAGGAGGTAGTTTTTCAGACTTGCTTTTGGATTTTTTGGAGGTGATTTGTTTCCACGATTTTGGGGTATCTCATAAGTGGTTTTATTGAATGTTTTTTGGATGTGTGGAGGTGGTTTGTTTGGGCATTTTTTGGGGGCAGCTAAGAGGTTGTTTGTTTGGATGTTCTTTTAAGGTCACGGGTTGGTGATTGCTTTGTGATTGATGTCAGTGTAGTGATGGAAGCAATAAATAATTGTATAATAATGATTAGAATAACATGGTTTGATTTTAATAATGAAATGAATATGGTTATTTTAATATTAAATGGTGGATTTTGTGTTAAAATATAGTTGATTATATATAATGAAAGGAATTAAATTATTAAATTGAATTGGTTGGAAATGTGGAATGCTCTTTTTGGAATGTTGTGTTGTGAATGGATTTAGAGGTCAAATAAAGTGATGTTATTGTGAGTTGGATTGTTTTTATGAACCCATAGGATGGGATTGATTATTTTATAATATATATATATATATACATATACTCGTACATTCTTGTTATTCCTATATACCACCACCGACAATGAGTATTGTGTGCCAAAACCTACATAGTCATGCGGGGGATATTTCTTCTAACATCTTGCGAGGAGAACATTTGGATGCATAGATTCTCTTATTTTCTCTCTTCATGGTGATGTATTTATTTCACTAGTTTCAATTGATATTATTCTGTTAGTATATTAGATTGTAGTTGTGAGAGCCTTCATTTCTTTGGGTGAGATGTGATAACCAAGGTGTTTGCGGGCGAGATGTGTTGGACAAGGTGTTTTAGGGTGAGCTGGGTTAGGATTTTATTATGCTGTAGAGAGATGAGATGTCTACAAACAAATTGTATTGTGATAGTGCATGTGGGGAGGTGTGGTATGTGGATGAGATGAGAGTTCTAGGATGTAAAAAATTGGCTATGAGAGTGGAATACTAGTGGTAAAGAGGTGCAATGTACCCTTGTTGTTGTAATTCTTAAAATATTATATTAATTAGTTTTCATTACTTATTGAGAGTTCCTTGGTTAGGATGGGATTATTAATTTACCATGATCAGTATATTTTGGTTTTTCAATTTTTTCAGAGGTGAATTAGTATACTTCTTTGAAATTTTAATGATAATATTTTTTTTCCTAAGGATTTTACTTTTATGATCAACCTACATGTATAAAATTTTATCCATGTTTCCATGAAGTCTTCATGGACTACATTAGACATTACTATCTCAAATCCATGATAGTTTATGTTTCACTTATTTAGGTTTTCTATTGGGTATTTACATTGAATAATTTATTATATCTGTATCAGTGCTACTTATACATCATGTGGGATTTTTTTCAGTTTTTTTTTATGTTTTATCTTGGATTTGTTTTTGGATGTTCAATATTATTTCTAGATCATAGTTATATAATAAAGATTAGTTCCTCCCATTAATTATATTTTTATATCATTGGTGTTATTCATCACCCTAGGTCCTACTGGTGGTGTGACTCTAGGATCATTACATCCATTTCCTCATTGCTGTATCTTTGGAGGGAGGGTGTCATGACAATATTCATTTCAGTTTTTTTTCATGGTTTTCCAAAATATAAATGAATTATTAGTTTTAGGAATGATATTTATTGATCAATATTTAGTAGATGTATGATTTGAGTAAACCCAATCCTATATAGAATTTATTTGTTAATTTTAATTTTAATGATATTAGAATTATCTATAAGAAACACGAATAGGAAATTTAATTCAGAAATATAAAAAATAAATTAAAATAAAATATGTGAATATTAAGGACTGTTTTTTATCATTATGAAATAACTCATTACTATTGTGGTGATTTATAACTTCTAAACCTTCATTATTAAAACATTAACATGTAAATTGAACAGAATATTAACTAAATTAGGTGGGAGATAAAAAAAATTAGGTTTAATTGACACTATTAGGGGGTAATTAGTGGCATAGGATTTTCTTTTATAATTTTTTTAAAAAAACCTATAAGACATTATAAATTATTGATCAACTACAATTTTATCTCATCCTAAACCATAGGAAACTGAAATTAAATTAACGAAAGAGACAAACGTCATTTTACACATTTTGGAACCAATTATAAATCCTACTTCATTTGGAGTATGATTAATTATCGAAATCAAATTATAGTAATACATCATGTTTTCATAAAAAAAAATTATATAATAATACTTCAAAATAGTTTGGAATGTATCATTAACTCAATGATTGAAAAAAGTAATTATTTATATTGTATCCCTTATTTATATCTATCATCTTATTATTTTCTAGGTAAATAAATTATATAATGTATATCTAGATACATATTTACTTGAAAATATTTTCATATATCCCAAACAAAGGTATTTAAATGCTAGATATTTTTCATTATAATATAATTCTCATAAGGTTCCTTATCACAGATTTAATGTTATTTACATGTGAATAAGTAAAAAAATATATTTCATATTCATTTCTATATATATTCCCCATGATGATAACAAATTTGATCAACATGCCTTCACATAAATAATGAATTCAGTATAAGGAATGATTAAATCTTCTCTTCTACATATCACTTCAATACAATTATTATTTATCGAAAAATTATTGATTTCATAATCTATGAACTAGTTTTTTTATTATTCATTAATTAGTATATTTGAATGATGTTACCATAATCGAAAATAATATCTATAATAATTTAATGGTAATGTGATCATCACATTCAAAACTAGTTAACATCATCCAAAAATTTCTCCAGTTTGACAAATTTTAAATTTCATTCATATCATGGCCATGAGAATCATATATATATATATAAAACATAGGTTGTTGACTATTTTAAAATATATAAAAAATTTATGAATGTTTTAATCCTTTTTTTATATTGGTATGATTGAAGCATTGTACAATTTCAATCATCCCCATGATGAAACTACCACTCACACCAGAAAATGAGGCTTGATTTGATTTTTCATTCTCAACATGAAGTAAAAAAATTATAATTATTACGATTTTTATAAGATGATGAAATAAAATAATATTCATCAGATTTTATTTTGCATTGAATAATTTATTTTTGAAAAATCCTCAACATTTTTTATAATGAGTGATATCATACAAAGAAAAATTCAAACCTACAACTCCATAAAAATACATTTACAATTTTTTAACGATCCATTTGAATTTGGTAATCATACATATTTTTTTAATTATTTTTAAAAAATAATTAATATTCATTTTTTAGTCATGATTATACATAATAAATTTCCATTCATCTTAGAATTATCAAATCAAGAGTTAGAATGAATCTTATAAGATCTTTTAATTACTATTAAAATTTCATGTAATATCGACATTGAATAATAATTTTCTTCCAATTTCATTATTTTATAAGTGATATAAAACATACATTAAATACAATTGAATATTATATAGAATAATTATGGACCTATGTTCACAATTATTCATCTTAGACCAATCCATAAAAAACCCTAGGATCATCCTGATGATAACAAATTCATAAAGACATATATTTTCCAGAAATAATTAATCAAAGATTATGCCATCTCAAAAAAATTTATAACACATAAAATATACTCACAGTAATTACGAATTATATTTTATTAAATCTCACAAGCATAATTGACAACATATTAATTCTAAAATAATTATATTGGGAACATTAATATATAAATTTGGGTATATTTTCAACCTCTATAATCTATTTATAAAAAATAAGTAACTCATATAAAAATAATTTAACCATATCCATTCTCATGTGACAAAAATATTTTCTAAAAACTATATTATTTAGTAGTGGTTTTAAGAGAAATACATATATCAGTGAAAAGAAACATTTATCCACATAATTTGAATATTATCCCCTTCAGTCCATAGACTCATTAACATTTCCCCCCATTATCCCATAAACACAAATCCAAATATAATATAATGTATATATAGAGTCATAACATTTTATTCCATCAATAATAATTAACATCATAGTGGGGGTTTTTTTTTGGATACTTCCATACATATGAATTTTTTTAGGCTAATAGAAGGAGACCAAAAAAATGATAAAATACAATGTATAAATTTTCAAAACATGATTGTGTTAGAGAGTGGTAGAAAAAAATATAGATTATAGAATGAGTAAAAAATATAGATACATAAATAACGAGTGTTTCTGAATGAAAATATTTTTGAATTTTCTTTCTCGTGGATGTGTATGAAGAGATATAAAATTTTGAGATATTTTCAAAACTAGAACTAATCATTGGGTTAGAGATTTTATGTGGTTGATATTATTTATTGAATGGAGGTTTTTTCTTGAATATTAGTCAAGGTAGAAATAATCCCATAGAAATTGGATGATAAGAGAATCCTGATGAAAAATATGTTTACTAGAATAAATTTATTTTGTTATCACTCTAATAAAGTGTGAATTAAGCACTATAATCATAATATTAGTACAATGAATAAGAAGAATAAAATTTCCCTGTGGATTAAGTTAAATATATAAACCAAATGAGTATATATTTTTGACATATACAAGTTTTTTATTTTATGATTAATTTTTGGTCTTGTTTGCATTTTCACCAAGGAGCTTTTATCAAGTGGTTTGCCTTTTTTCTCTAGAAGTTGTTTTGCGACATGGTTTTAAATAATTTCTTCACTTTTAATAAAATATTTTTGAATATTATCTTGTGGTTTTATTGTAACTCAATGATATTTTAATATATATTTCTATTTATATAATATTTTTTATTTATTTCCTTACACGCAACAACAAGTTTAAATAAAGAACAATATATTATTAAAATAATATTATTTAATGGTATAGTTATCACTTACCCATTAGATTTATGGGTATATATAGAAATAAATAAAATATGAAAAATATATCGTTCATATATGTATAAAATTAAATCATTTGTTATAAATAAATTAGAAATAAAAATTACAATCCTAGTTATGTAAAATCATTGTTTTTTCTTAAAAACAATATTTATAAGCATAATGAATCTTTAACTGAAAAAATTAAATAAATAACTATTGGGGACTAATTATAACGAAATTAATAGGTTAGAAATTCAATAATATGGTTTAATGTTAATATTAGTTATTTTCTAGGAATGTGATATGAATAAATCTATTTGTATTCATAAAAATGTATTTTTTTTAAAAACTGTTGTCACCACATTTATTACACTTTTTTATAAAATTAATGTATAAAACTTATATAAATTTATTTACGATAGATTTATTCAATATTTATAGTCAGTTAGTCTAAATTTATCACATATTATTATTTTAGTTTCAGGCATCATCAATATTATTAGTGGTAAAATTTATCACCTTTGTAAAGGCTAATTTGGGATAACTATGATTAAAACCAAATGTTAATGTAAAATTATTTAATATTAATTCATATTTCAATATGTTAATTTGATCCTCATAGAAATATCTTTGAAATTCAATTATTTAAGGTACTCTTTTCTATCAAAATGACCTATATAATATATACAGTATTGAAAAATGAAAATTCCACTCTCTCCCTTTTAAATATATATTTTCATTTCACATAGTGTAAACATAAAATTTTGAACAAATATTAGTGGTTATTTTGATAATAATTAAGCTAATTTAATTATTTAATTATATTTATTATTTTTAGATATTGTTTAATTACATTAAATGCTTACACAACCCCAAAATTATATTTCATTAAATAATAAAAAAACATAAAAATTGGTTTTGAAAATAAAATGTGTAATATAATTTTTGTATGTTATATTTTTCAAATTATTTTATATTTCAAAATAGAATATTAGTTTTTTATTAATGTTTAGTAATCTAATTCTATCATTGTAAAGCTGTCCTTATAGTAAAATTAAATTAATAGTTTAAAAATGAAATCAATGATTTTTTTAGAAAATAATATTTTATTTTATTATATAAAAATCATAAAAAATTAAATATTACTAGGTGGAGTATACATGGTTTAAAATAGAATTAAATGATCATTTATGAGTAAAATATAACATTATATATAAAATTAAAACCCGTTTATGAGTTAAAAAATTCCTTCCTAGGATATGGATAAAATAATTTAACTAACAGGCTAATCTAAAACAAATATGAAATGGAAAATTAATTTAACCTACCCAAATATAATTTTTTTATTATATTAAATCACAAACAACCAAATATTCGAATCTATGTCAATTTGGATGAAATATTCTTTAAAATAACATCTCTGTATTTTAATCTTTTATGATATTCAAAGAGTTCCCTCCACTCAATTATTAAGTAGTACCCCTCTATTATCATATTTACACCACTTTGAGCCTTATAGTTCACTAGAAAACATCCTAATTACCTGATAAAAATCTTTATATAAAATTTATAGGTTATATTAATCTAGAAATAAAAATCATATGATAAAAAACTGTAGATCTAAAGGAGTTCCTTCGTAGAAGATGTAATCTCCCATGCTAATCACATTAGTTTTTTTTACTTCATCTTTTATCCCTATAAATATGACATATTTATCATAAAATAATATAATCAACAAAAAAATATACTGAAATGTTATTATTATTATTATTAAATAAAAATTATCGAACTTTTTTTCATCAAATGGGATGTCAATGTACCACTCGTGCATACGTATGACTTACCATCTCTACGTTGTGAAATAATTTATTTTTCATCACCATCATTTTATGGATGGGTATGATGATGAGTAAAAACATTTGATAACATATTTATCAAAAACATTTGTTTCTATAATGATAATAAAATATCTATATTCTTCTATTAATACTCATTGGAAAATTATAACGATGCTCGTGCGTACATGTGGCCTACCAAGTCAACCAAGTGATGCAATTCAGTTTTAAATACCATTATAATTAGATTGTAATAATAATGTATTTGACGAATATATATGATTTATAAGGTATAATAGTGAATCATTAAAGGTGAATTTTGATTTTAATATCATTTTTCCCATTTATAAAAACCAGAAAACAACGTTTAGGCGTATGTTCAACCTACCATCAATATAAATGGTGTAATTAATTTTTCTATCACTATTATTTATAGTTCAATATATATATGTATGTATGTATGTATGTATGTATGTATAATTAAAATATATGAAATTAATAATGTGACTGAATTTTTATATTTTGTGGATAAGTCATTAATGTATATGGAATAGAACAACAAATTTTTTTTTATAAAAATAAAATAAATAACAATTAGAAACTATGATTTTAATAAAGAATGATTTTTATATGGGTGTTGAAATTTAATAAAACAATTCTATAAGATATTATTAGTTTTTAAATAATTTAGATATATAATTATAATAAATTTAAATTTTATAATGTAGAAAATAGTTCACATTAATAAAATGATGAGCATGAGGTCAGTGTTTTATGTTATAATTTCATTTTTTATTAGTATTATTTTTAATAATCATTAATTAATGAAATATAATCTTCATGGTTTTAAAAAGATTAATTTTCATATCCTCTGATAATTTTTTTAAAAAAATATCTCCTTGCTTTTTCCTCTCCCTTAGAGATCATGAAATATAATTAATTATTTTACGGATAACGACTTTTATTTTTCACTTTGGTATAAATTTAAATTTTTATCCATGTCCATGTATTCAAAGAATCGTTTTCAAAAAAGTTTTCACTATTATCTTATGAATTTAAAATTATTTGTTACTATTTATAAAGTTAAAAAAATTCCAACTGGAATATTCTCTTCTTTTTCCAAATGAGGTACATTTTAACTTTTTAAAATTGTGTTATGTGAATTATTTAATTTAAAATGTACAACAATAATAAAATTTCCTGTCATTGTAAAAATTTAATGATTTCATTATTCAACTAAAAATTTAAATATTACTTTCAAAAAAATATATCCATAATATTTGGAATATTTTTTTATTTTAAATAATTTTCTATAATATCAAAACTATTATTTTAATTAGGAAATGTTCCAAGATATCTTTTAATGTAAATTATTCATTTATGATGACATCCTTTGATGATACATAAGTATTATTTGGGTAATTATCCAATGATATCATCATTATAATTTGTTTTTTTTGGTTTATGATTATCATAAAATGATGGTTAATAAACTTGTTTCTTTTTCATCAATTATTATATCATTAATGGATGAAATTTTTATGAAACCCATTTCATTTTGGATGGTTTTTTTATAATGAAATGTTTATGAAACTCATTTACTTTTCATGGGGTATTAATTGATCAATGTTTTATGATATTATCAAACACATATGTATGATATTGATTATGTGATGTGTGATCTGAGTGTTTTATATATCTCAAATACATTGGATAAAACTAGATATATAATTAGATTAAAAGGACTAGAATGTATAGAGAATATAATTTAGTATGTGAATCCTTCCTCTATGATAATATTGTGATAAAAATATAAAAAAATATGATGGATAATGTAGTAAACCAAATGCACTTTGTTTTTCCTGGTAATGATCCTCAATTACTAAAGAAATTAATTCCTCTTCTTATGTGTCCCCCAAAATCTTATGCCTTATGATAATGTGATACTCTCATGGATCAGGTTGTTTCATTATTTAATGCATCATATCTTATGAACTAAAAATGATTATCCAATCAATCATGATTGTGATCTATTATATGTAGTGTATAGTTTTCAAATGTATTTACATGTTCTACAACCACCATGATCATATAATGTATATGTGTTCATAGATATCTCCGATTTTTAACCTTAATAAGTATCTAATATCACACATCCATATGTTCCCATTCCCCTGGTTTTGAATAATTTTTTATGTATTAAATATATATGAATGCTTACAGTTATAAAGAATATAGTGGTAGATTATTTTTTTCAACTAATGAACTACTTTTTTACGTTTTCCCACATACAAAGTCATTATCTATATACAATTATAGAATGGAACATTCTGTTATATAATGAATATTCCTATAATAAGATATAATATCTATATTTGAATTGTGTGGGCCAATATAGAACGTATTGGAAATTTTTTTAGTAACCATTGTAATCTTCTGAGTGAAATTTCCATTGAGAATACTTAGGTAAATCTATTTATATGATGAAATCCAAAAGTATTGGTATTGGTTATGGATATCCTATGTTATAAATAATGTTCTAACGATTGAAAGGAATGTATCATATTTATATATCTTATGAATTATTTCTTATGACTTTATGATTTATCACTCAGATCCAAAATAGTTAATTGTCATGTGAACTATGTTGGTTTTAGTCATGTATTGAGGATTTAGTAATGAAGATGAGTGGATGATTTTACACTAAAATATTTATGTATTATATTTTATCTTATTCATATAAAATATATTATGACATGAAAAAACCATGTGACTATTTATTCATATCCTCACTGATTAAATTTTCTATTATAGTTAATCCCATTAATTGTAGGGTGATCACATAAACATAATATGGGTCTTATCTTATATATAGTTATGGGAATTCACTTCAGCATATCCCATTTTTCTCTATATAGATTAATTTAGAGTATGTTTACGAACAAATTGTCTTTCATTGAAGAAATCTCCAGTAAATTACTGAGGATGATAATTAACATTTGTTAATTCAAACAAACCCATGATCATCTGTTAGTGTGATGATAAATAAAAACTACCAATTGAATGTTTTTCTAAAATATACGTCATGATTCATATATAAAAGGGGTGTTTATATTAAATTGTTTGGGATAAACTCAACATTGATAATATATCTATTTTGTGGGAGTTTTTTGATTTTTTAGGAATATTTTTATAGTATTACACTAAACTATGAACTGGAATTTTAAATAGATATCATTCCCAATACACTCTATATTTTAAAGACTCCAAAAATAATGGCACAGATTATGTTGATGGAATTAAATAAGAAACTCTCGATGAATCTTAACAAGTGATTTATTATACTGAGTGTGTCACCTTAGAGTGAAATTATTTTATTTGTCATGAATAAATATCTATTAATGATTATATTCATATATTAATGATAATTTAATCGGAGAAAAATAAATATTAAATACTTTTTGTCTTGTATTTATAACATTTTTTATTAACTTCGTGGATACCAACACCTTTCCATGATTGATCTTCAGTCGTAATATCATATACTAAGCTCCAATAAAGAATTTATACCCAACATAACATTTGATATAAGGTATAGAAACAATGAATATATTATGATACCATTTTTTCTTACTAATTCCCTAGTAATCTTCAAAGATTTAATGAATCAATTCATTAAACAATTCCTTGTTTAGTATGTTTTAGAAGTTTTATATGATATTATTATATATTTTAAAAAGGAAGAGCATAACGGTCCATTGAGCATTGTGTTGGAGACCCTAAGGAAGATATATTTTATTATTATATAATAAAATGTTAATTTTGGATATAAAAATTATATTTTTTGGTCACATAATATCAAGGGTGGTTATATTTATTGATCCATTAAAGAGGGAGGTTATTAACTGTTAGCCCAAAACAACCACTATGATTGAGTTTCAAATGTTTTGTTGTTTTATTTTTACACTATCAATGATTTTAAAATAATTTATCATGACTATATTTTCCAATAATTAATTTACATGACGAGAGAAAAGTTCCTTGGATAAATGTATATGGAGAAAATTCCAATGAATTAAAGAAATTATTAGTCATCACACTAGTGCATACATTACCCTACAAAAGAAAATCGTTTTTTATTTATAATGATTCATAAAAGAAGGGACTGGGTTGAATCATAATGTATAATGATATGGTTATATATTTTTCATCATTAAAATTGACGATCAATGAGCAAAATTACCCAAAACATGATTTGGAGTATTATTTGGTAATTTTATCATTAAATATATGGATGCATTATTTTTATGCACAAAAATTCAATATATTTACTATTAATAAAAATTTACAGTATATAGTAACCCATAAATATAAGAATTTTTTTTGAAGAGATGGTTTGAGTTGATTAAATATTATGACTCCTGAATACATTACCGACATGGGAAAGTGAAAAAGGAAGAAGATTATCTGATTTGAAAGGATAATTCTAGATTTTCTATAAATAGCAAAAATATACATTATTTTTGGATATATAGAGGATATAAACATATTTAATGAATCAAGGGAAGAAATATTATCTTTCCCAAAAGTGAATTCAACCATTTATCCATGTGATAACATAAGAGGCACATAAGGATGATGTTGACCTAATAAATATGGTATAAATTTTCCCTATATTCTGCCTCGATTATGATGGAAGTATAATGTTTTAGAAATGCATATGTGTTACATCCATACTATATTTACAGATGGACTTATTTCATGAGGTTCATAGTTCTTCATTCTCAATTAATCCAAGAAGTAAAAAGATATGTACAGACCAAAACGGGCATGTATTGTTGGATAGCATTCAGAATGATATTGTTGAGTTTGTATCTTAGTGACTGGTTTGTCAAAATGTTGAGAATATTAAACAAAATTATATGTGTATTTTATATCTATAATCTTAAATAGAATGTAAATCGAAAAAATAACCATTTATTTTTCAGTCAAACTACTGAAAATGACTAAAGGTCATAATGATGTATGTGATATTTTCAATCACAATTTTTTTGACATTTACTTCAATTCAGAGAATATTTTGCTTTTAATTTGTGTTCTATAATATATACTATTTAAGTGTTAATAGTGTAAGTATTATCAAATTAAATTGTATAAAATAGGGATATGAGGTCTTCTTTAAATTTTTTGTGATTTATTTATTATGATCTATATATAAATTTTTTTTAGTAATTCTTATCATCATATAATAGATGGTCAGTCTCTTAAAATAATTAAAACCTAATATAATATTTTCAGATCATATTCTCTATATTTTAATGGATTTTGTTACCAACATCATCAACTAGAATGTTTTTATTATAATATTATCTCTCAATTGAGAATCATGATTACTCATTTTAAATACCTATAGGGAAAGAAGTTTATAACAACATAAATATGTGATGAAGATATAAAATTAATGATATTTGGTCTGTTTAAAGGTGAGTAAATTTCAGTCAATGTGGAACCATTCATAAATACCTCATGGTCACTCGGTGTTGATAGAATTGTTGTGTTAAAAATCATCATAGAGATATGTAGTTTGACATTGGTGAGAATTTGTTCATATGAATTTATGGATGTAAGAAGGTAATGATATTTATAAATAAGGTAATTATTATTCATTTTTATATTGCTTCTTTTTAGATTATTTATCAAGTAGGGATAGTAGATTTTTACTAAACACTTCTACCAAACATCTCTCAAGTTCATGTTATGTTCCATGTATCTCCCCCGATGAAGTACATAACAAATCCATAAAATGTAATTAAATTAGTAGTTATATAGATGGGTAATGATATTTAATATGTAAAATTATCATTATAAGTATTTTTTAAGAGATAATGTGCTATGGAAATAGACTACTAACATGGTTAAAAATCATTGGGGGAATTTTAAATCCCAAGAAGCTACTTGGGAACTCATGGATGTAATGAAACAAATGTATCCCCATTTAATTATATTACTGTAATATAATTTCAATGGATAAATTAATTTTATGTGATGTATAATGCAACACCATAATATTTCAATATATATTTCTCCTTATTTAATTTTTTTCAATATCTTGCATTTCACTCATCAAGGTGTTAAAACGAGCCACAATATAGTATTAAAATAATATTATTAAATGTAAAAGTTATTTCCTAGACATTTGGTTAGATGTTAGGAAGAGTGAAACACAATTATTATAACCCTATGGTATATATATATATATAATTAATTCATGATTTATTTGTTATCTTGAACTGAAAATTATAATCATTTTTAGTAAAAATAGATGTTTTTATAGAAAATAATTTTTATACATGCGATGTATTTTTTTTAAATTAAATTAATAGCTACCAGTGAAAGATTTTAATGAATGTTATCTATTATATAATCAATTATCTATTTTTAAATTCATTGATTTTATATGCCTGTTATATGAATAAGTTTTTCTTTTTCTCTTAAAATGTAGGTTTTTAAAACCATTTTTCATCACATTTTATGAAATTATATAAAAATGGATTTCATAGTGTTATAGAAATTGAATTTGAAAAAATGGATTCCTTATTTGGAATCATGAGGTTAAAATTTTGGAAAATTAGACCATATTATTTTAAGACATATGAATAGTATCTTTGGTAAAATTTATCAAATTTGTAATGGAAAAGTCATCTTAACCTATAATAAAAATAAACGTTAAGGTGACCCATTTCCATATTATTTTTATTGGATAAATTTATTTAAACCATTTTCAACATAGGATTGAAATTGATTAGTTTTTATATCACGACCCGTCCTCGGGCCCCGTGCGGTGACTACCCCAAGCCCACCTTCCATATGCCAGGGGCTGTCGACTAGCACCAAAGGTGTAAATTCCAATAACTGGGAAGGCATTGCCTTATAAAAGTAAACAAAACACCATAGAGTACAAGCGGAAGTTAAACACTGAGTAAAACTGAAACAAGCTATGCTGAAAGTAAAGGGGCCGGAAATAAAATCCCAACTGTAAAGTACAAGGAAAAAGGTAAAACAGCCGGAAGGTGACAAGCAGCTCATGGATCGTCCACCAAGGATCCTACCTGAAGGGAAGGTACAGATAGCGCAGATCCTGGATCGTCCACCACGGATCCTACCTGAAGGGTAGGTACAGATAGCCTCCACAATGCTCTCCCCCATTAACCTCCTCCGAGTGTCATCCCATCATGATGTCCACCACCAGATACTATCTCGTCGTGAGGTCCACCTCCGGGTACCGTCCAGTCCTTGAACACTCGGCCTCTGTCTGCGCTTCCCGTCGTCGGCAACCAACACAACGAGGTGCGGGCATAGCCCGTGTAGGGTTGAGTATAACGATACTCGGTAGGGACCCCAAGACCCTCAAGGTCTCACTAAATCCTACAAGGATAACCACAAAGAAGATCTCAACAGATAACCTCTATCTAGGTATATGCCCATACATATACCCAAGTTATTAAGTAACCCACCTCAATCATGAGGAAACACAAAGATTATGAAATCAACGGATAACCACTACCCAGGTATATGCCCATAAATATACCTAAGTTATCAAGTGACCCATCTCAATTATGAGGTAAACACAAAGGTCATAGACTCAGCTCAAACCAGGATTTTAATTATCGAAATTGTAACTGCTGAAGAGCCCCATCTCTGGAGTGTACAGTGGTCATGTCACGACTCCGAGGTACTGCTCACTGACCTAAGACTGCTGAGGTACTCCTCATGTTGAGTACTGTGGGCCTACTGCAACAACCAAGAACTTCCCATCATGGGTCTGCCACTACAACCAAGCGCTCCCCCTCATAGCCTCCAGAGGTACTACTTCTATTGAGTACCGCGGGTCTGCCACTACAACCAAGCGCTCCTCCACCATGGGTCTGCCACTACAACCAAGAGATCCCCCTCATAGCCTCCATAGGTACTCCTTCTATTGAGTACCACGGATCTTCCGCTACACCCAAGCACTCCTCTGTCGTGGGTATGCCGCTACAACCAAGAGCTCCCCACTGGGCTATCCGAAACACACTGAGTCGATCAGTCAGGCAGTTGTCAGGTCTCAGCCGGCTAGACGGTCTTCGTACATTGTACGCTAGTCTTCATGAGGGTCTTATCCATGAGATACTATTCAATACTAAAAGTATCAAAAAGTTTCACGAAGATGTATCTCAATGGACCATCTCGTCACATGGGTCTCAACACCACAGACGGCGCATCAATCAGACGCCCGGTCTGTGTGTTACTAGCCTTTTCATCCCTGGGGTCCGGTTGGTTTCGTATACGAACCAATCCATCCATATCTCAACTGTACCCCTAACTCTCATAGGGTAAACTCATAGGGACCGTTTCTCCACGTGATCACCAACGCTACTGACAGTTCGTCAAACGGACGTCCAGTCTGAAAGTTATCAGCTTTTCCGTTCTAGGGGCCCGGTTTGATTTCAGGTGCAATCCAACCCGGCCACTACCCAAATGCATCCAAAACTCAAGTGAAGTATGCCAAAAGTTCCATCTCATCAATAGGAAATCAACGAGATAGACGGCGGGTCAATCGGATGCCCGGTCTGTGAGTTATTGGCTGTTTCGTTCTAGGGGCCCAGTTGGTTTCGTGAGCGAACCAACTTGACCGAACTCCGATAGTATCCAAACCTCAAGCAGAGTAAGACAAAAGTTCCATCTCATCATGAGGAATCCAACAAAGTCGATGGCACGTCAATCGGAATTCCAAAGTTCATGATATAAGCGTTTCCGCTCTGAGTGCCCAGTTGGTTTCGTATCCGAACCAAACCGGGTGAACCCAAAGTTCTCTGAAACCATGAGTGTAAAATAAAAAAAACGACCGCATCGATCCAAGGATCGCTACGCAACTGACTGTGCATCGATCGGAGGTTTGTAGCCCATGATATGGTCAAAAGACCGAAAGTGATCTGAAAATGGGGGGTCTGGGCCTGGTCTGACCTGGCCCAACCCCCCCTAGGACGGCCCAAACCGGGTCGATCCGTCCCGGGACCGGTTCCGAACCGGCAGGGCATGACCGGGCCCGGCTGGGCACAGCTCGGCCCGGTCTGCTGAAGCCGGCCTGGCTCGGCCGGGTGGCTCGTTGGCTCGGCCAGCGAGCTGGCACTCCGCGGATGCGGCGCGCGCCACGTCCCTCTAGATCTCGCACAGCCGCAGGATCCACTCTCTCCCTACCGCGGCTTCAGCCATGGCGGTTTCTCCTGGCGGCGCACCGGGGTGCCACCGGTGGTGTCTATAGGCCACCGGAGTTGCTCCGGTGGTCCGTTTTCCAATCCATCTACACCAATGCTAATCCCGTGTCTCGTTCTTCACTACAAAAACTTCAAATCATCTCTGTGGCCCATTCCGTAAATACCCGTCGTTCCGCACGTCAAAAGAAAAAATGGCGGAGTCTTCCGTTTGCCTTCGCGGTCCCAATTATGACCACACTTTTGTTCAGCCTCGACGGCACGGCGTGACGGCGCCGCGCATCCTTGCCTCATTCCTCCAGGTTCCCGCGTGGTGCCCTCGCACCTTTCCGCCATCTTCCGAACCGCAACAACACAACAACAAAGGGGGAGGAGGGTGGCCCGTGTTCGTGCGGTCCGACCTCCTCCCGTTTAGATGATAACAAGCGGCCCTAAAATATATGACGAGAAACGAAAAATGATGTTTCGCGAACAAGAATCAATAAACCCCAACCTTGAAAAGACGTCAGACATCATCGAGCCGCGGAAGAGACAAGTGTCGTGATGATCAGACGTCGCAGAAGATCGGTGCTGATTCAGTTGACGTCGGCGGGTGACTCGTCGTCAATGGTGACGTTCCCCGTGGTGGTGTCTCCTCCCTTTGACGCGGAGGAAGAAGAGGAGAAGGAACGCCGTCAGTGATCGCCCGATGAATAATGTGGCGTCTCACTTCCTTCGACATGGAGTGAATGTGCAAGATGAGACGACGTTCTTCATCGAAGCTTCGGTGTTCTTCACATTCTTCAACAAGGAGATGAAGCGTTCTTCTTCAGAGAATTGTGTTCTTTGCGAAGGAACAAATCTTCAATGCATAAATCTTTCTCTTCAAATCTTCTTGCACCATCAACTATTCTCCCCTGAAATAAGACTTAGTCTTAATTAATTAACACACAAGTCAAGTAATTCATTTAAAATTCAAACGAATCCAAAAAATTAAATACACGAAAAACATACACAATTAAGGTGTTGACATTATTTAGAAAAAGGAGTTTCTTTTTGAGAGTTACAAATTTTAAGAGTGGAAAAGATATGAAGTTAGGGGAAGGTGAGGGGTTGGGCTCGTGTGGGCCCCACCCCACCTTAATCCTCTCAGGGCAGTTCCCTAACTTCCTCTCAAAGAATATAACTACTTTAATGAAATAAAAATTGTAACTCAATTTTTATTTTATATTCCACAAATTTATAACAACTCCTCCCATGAAAACACAACACCGAAAAAGATCGTCTTAAGAAAATCCCGGCACTGCGAATCCATCGGTGCCCTTGAAATTCGATTTCGAGCACCGGTTCAAAAGTTAGAAAAACCCGCTCGTTCGTTCACTGAACGTACCCGAGCTAAAATTTGAAAATTGATTCCGGGCACACCGGGCCTCGGAATCAGGCATCGTCAGAAACTGCGTTATGGTAAAATTCCAAAGAAAATTAATAATAAATTTCCCATAAAATTTCCAGGTCTTTACATTACTCCCACCTCAGGGATTTACATCCCCGTAAACCTTTAACACAATGTAGGGATACAAACCCAGTACTGAGCACGCATCTGAGCCTTCTTCTCCAATGTGCTCACCAGAGGTTCCTGTACTGCCAGTGAAAGTGCACCCGAGGAATCAACCATCGTCGTAAAATCCGCTCTTGTCGATCTTCGATTCCCACTGGAACCTCCGTGAAAGTCACCCATCGCCAAAGTCCAGCTCCCCATGGTCGATGATATGTGAAGGATCACGCACGTATCTCCTCAGTTGAGATACGTGGATGTCGTCATGCACCTGGTGCAACTGAGGTGTATGGGTCAAGTGGTAACTACCCTGCCTACCCAGCTGAGGACTTAGAAAGGTCCGTTGAAGTTTTGAGATAACTTGTCACCTTGACCACATCTCCGTAAACCTCGTCAAGGTGAGACCCGTATAAGGACGTGATCGTCATCCTCGAACTCTAGAGGTCTCCAATTCCTGTTAGAAATGAAACTCAAAACGACCGTTGCCACGATGGTAAGGTTGACCGACTCAAGAGAGATCGATCACACCCTCCTGTGTATGAGTTTATCCTGTGCTGCCTGGGGTTTCCTTTTTGCCGACCAAGGAAAACTCATCCCAACGTCATAGTTAAACCACAACCTTTTTGCCTAATATTTTCAATCTGTTTATGAACTGTGATTGCCTAGTCCACACTCAAATAGATTTCGTAAGGCCTCGACGCTGCCACCAATAGATTCCAATAGAAACTCACGCCTCGAGGGTCTGACCACACTGTCGGCATAAGTGTGATTATTGAGTCTTCTCCCAAGGTATCTATAGACATGAGGGTCAAGTCTACAGCTTACCGGAAACTCTCGGTCTGGGATAAGATTCGTGGAAGGAAGGAATGATTTGTATCAACGTCTATTATTACGGTAGCGAGTAGTGAACACAGACTGTCCCTAGAATCATTCTTAGAGCCATTGGGTCACTCTCCCTGACCGCATGCAGCTAGTCTCTTCCCCCACCCTCCAGCTCCCTGATCCTGACAGGGACAACTAAGGCGGATGGTTGTAGCATGTTAAAACGTACACCACCTCATGCTGCTCTCCTAGCTCTGCCTCCACGTCTGCTGCTTTGAAGACTCATCTCTCCTTTAAGCTTACTCTTATTGAAACATTTAACATGCCTGAGTCTCTAAGTCTGTCGCCGGTTTCCCATTTGTTACTGGACGGTGCAGTCTTCATCCTCTCCTAGATGATTTTCACCTTCCATGCCTATGATATGAAAGAACATCTAAAATTTATCATTTTCTGAAAATAGAAACTCGGTCACATCCCTTGGATGAACCACGCCCATTTTCTAATACAGTAAATCCTGACATGAATGATGCATTCATTCCATGGATGACGTCGTAAGGCCTCGACATAACTACCAAGAGATCCAATTGTCACTCTTGCCTCCAAGGGTCGAGTCACACTGTCAGAATCAGTGTGAGGCCACAAGGTCTCCTCCAGTAGAATTCTTGAAAGTGATGGTCAAGTCAACAGTCTTAACCGGGACAACTCATTATCAACCAAACAAAAGGACAGGAAAGCAAACAAAGATAAGTGTCTTTTTATTATTGCAGCTCATAGTACAAATACACAAAAACAATAGAAACATGGAACTAGAAGTACAAGGGACATATCCACTACTTCCGCTCCTATCCACCTGCTCCCGGAGCTCTACTGCCTTGTCCACTTCTTGACTGTTTCTCAAGCACCTAAAACTTCTTCCGCCTCGGTGGCTCCTCTAAAGCCTGCGGATCGACTGTGCGGGGGGTCGGATAGTCACATTCTAGGTGACCCTTCCTTCCGTATTCATAACAATTTCTACTCCTCGTACGACTGTCTCTGGTCCTCTTGGACCTCTGCATCATCGTTCTACTGCCCACAGATGACTCAGCTACTGATCAAAAATCATGTGGCAAAGGCAGAAGCTCTTGTACACACTTCGGGTGTAGAGATACTGGCACAAACTCCTCCCTGAAGAAGGACTCGAAGTCTTCCCATGTTTAGGTCATCTCATCGTAAAACTGGAACAAGTGGCTCCACCACCTGCCTCTTGCTGCCTGAAGAAGGCTGGCAGCAAAGATCACCATGAAGTCTGCTGGCGTCCCCACTAGCCTGAAGACTCTCACCACATCCTCTAGCAAAACCTCAGATGCTTGCGGTTACGTCTGTCCCTGAAACATGGGTGGCCTCTGGTGTTGGAACTCGTGCAGCGTGCTCGAGTGGCCTGCATCGCCTACTACTTGGGCTGGTGGCATCGGTGGCCCAACGTATGGTAGTACCGCTGGTGCCTCCGCTGGTGCCTCAACTGCAAGAGGGCCCTGTACCGAAGCCTCTTCGCTCGGCATGCTGTTAGTACGAACAACCCTATGGGCTCTAGCTAGTTGTCCGTGAAAAGGAATAATGAAAGAAATAGGTTCTCCACAGTCAGAACAATATACCTGGTGAGCTGACACAAAGTAATCACAAAGAAAACTTAGAACCCACATGCAATCAATGTTTTCATTTATTAAGTCGGAAATCAGAAGTCAGGGTCCTGGTTTACCGATACGTCGGCCACCACACCAAAACTGGACTTCTTGGACTGATAACCGGACTCAATACTCTCAAAATTATTTCTTTACATAGAAAAATATTAGAGTCCTGAGTTCTGCGGTAGAACTGATCTCCTATGATACCAATTTGTCACGACCCATCCTCGGGGCCCGTGCCGTGACTACCCAAAGCCCGCTGTAGACCCCAGAAAACGCATCCCCAAAATGTTCCAAATTCCTCCATACATGATCCAAGATCATAGTCCATTTCGCATGCTTCGAATTGGTAGGTCGTAGGGCCCAAACGGGGTTACGGATTAGGAGTTATGGACGTTTGAAGTTGGGCTGGAAATCTGGTTCGTGAAGCCCATTCGCGAAGCCCCCTCCGTGATCACGGAGCGCCACCGCGAAGCAATGAGGTGAGAGGCTCTGCGAACCAGTTCGACATTCGCGATGCACCGCGAAGACCCCTCACGAAGCACTCATGCGAAGAACCGATGCGATGAACCCGAGCAGCGCGGTCCCACGAAGCTCTGGAGGCGGTAACTCTCCGCGAACGCATTTGACGTTCGCGAGCCCGCCGCGAAGCTCCGGAGGCGGTACCTCTCGGCGAACGAATTTGACGTTTGCGAGCGCACCGCGAAGCACCTGAGGTGGTGCGGGAGTTCTGCTTCACGGCGCCCCTGCCTATAAATACCCAGCTCACCCCCCTTCTCAAGGTGGATGACCACTTCGCCCCTTGGGCGGCCGAGCAGAGCTCCGCATTGCGACTCCGCGAAGCCATGCTCCGCGAGCAGCTTCCTTCGCATCGCTACTCCGCGAGCCGAGACTCCATGAGTCCATGCTCCTCGAGGCCATGCTCCGCGAAGCTGCTTCGCGAGACCAAGCTCCGTGAGACTCCTTTGCTCCGCGAGAGACTATTGCTCCGCGAGGCCATGCTCCGCGATGCTACTTCGCGAAGACCTATCCTTTGAGAGGATCCTACCATCGCACCCACCGGTCCATACAACGGCGGCTGCGCCCCTGCACCCCCACTCGGGGTCAGTGCCGGGATGCGGTCCCGGCCCGGTCCCTTCGCTACCTTCACAGACCCCCATGAAAATGGAGACTCGCACCGCAAACTTTTCGGGCCGGGATTTTCCATTGCACCCTTATGCGCTCCCACCTTCAACCTATGGAATACCATGATTTGATACACTCCTACAAACACCATGAAACACCTTGGGTTGATGTATTCCTCTTGGTTTGTTTCATATGTCGTGATTTGAGGTTCTCATCATCAATTCCTCGAGTGCCTTGAGTCGAACCATTCCTCAGGCAACTCCTCCAAACCCAATCACTTGGCTCCTATGCCAGGTTCAACCAGAAAGGGCCTCCCTTGTGTAAGTCCCAACACCAACCATTTCTAGGCACCTTCTTCCTAATAGTCCTATCTACAAGACTATAAACAGTATTACTCCCTATCTAACAAATGATAGGATGCCTCTCGCCCTACACGAGAGATGCCTCATGCTCCAAGCCTGAGATGCCAATAGTCCTATCTACATGACTATAAACTACAGCACTCCCTATCTAACAAATGATAGGATGCCTCTAACCCTATACGAGAGATGCCTTATGCTCCTAGCATGAGATTCCAATAGTCCTTTCTACATGACTCTAAACTGTAGTAATCCTTATGTTCCAAACATAGGACGCCCCTTGCTCCAAGCAAGAGATGCCTTATGCTCCTAGCATGAGACGCCAACAGTCCTACCTGCATGAATCTAAACTGTAGTAACCCTTATGTATCAAACATAGGATGCCCCTTTCTCCAAGCAAGAGATTCCTTATGCTCCTAGCATGAGACACCAACAGTTCTACCTGCATGACTCTAAACTATAGTAATCCCTACGTTCCAGACATAGGATGCATCTTGCTCCAAATAAGAGATGCCTTATGCACCAAGTATAAGATGCCTAATGCCATGATTACAACGGCATAATTCCAACGCCCCTTGGCATTCTCCCTCTTGTGCACCAGTGCATAAGTGAAGGCCTCAACTCACCAGTGAGTTGGGATGCTCTCATGGCCTGACATGAGGAAGACATTACGGGAAGCTCCTTGCATAAGCCCCATTCACTATTGCCGCTCCATAGCGGGACCCGGGCAGCTCCTTGCATAAGCCCCATTCACCATTACTGCTCCTTAGTAGCACTCTGGCAGCTTCCTAGCGTAAGCCCCATCCACTATTGTCACTCCTTTTCAGTGGTAAGCTGTTGACATCCCAATCCAGAGGTAAGCCGTTGTGACCCCATTCAGCGGTAAGCCGTTCACATCCCAATCTAGCGGTAAGCCGTTGTGACCCATTTCAGCGGTAAGCCATTCACATCCCAATCCAGCGGTAAGACGTTGTGACCCCATTCAGCGATAAGTTGTCCACATCCTTATCCAGCAGTAAGGCGTTCACACCTAATCCAATGGTAATCCCTTGAAACCCCCAATCGGCAGTAAGCCGTCATCAGAAGAACTACGTGGTCTTTGATCCATGTCAAGGCATGGTACGTAGGAAGCCTCTTCAAGGCTCAAGCCCAAAACTATCGTCATCCTTTTCCATGGGCCTCTATCCTAGAGTAAGTCCCAGCACCATGGGTCGCTTAACGCGTAAGCCCCTCTTCGCTTCTCACGGACGCATCCTTCACAACGTGATCGTCAGGTCCTTACAACCTCTTGTTTCTCACACCGAGCATGACTCACATGGGCTTAGAGTGAGCACCGACCCTGACCCCCACCCATAGTGAACTACGAGGAATTTGATCAATGTCAAGGCGTGGTACATAGGAAGCCTCCATGAGGTTCAAGCCACATTGCTCGGTCGTTCATTCACATCGAGTTTCGCCCCCATCCAGTATGACGTTAAACTGTAAACCCCCCCCCCCCCATCCCGTATGACATTAAACTGCACACCTATTCCCCAATTTGAACTATGAGGACTTTGATCCATGTCAAGGCATGGTACGTAGGAAGCCTCCATGAGGTTCAAGCCACATTGCTCGGTCGTTCATTCACGTCGAGTTTCGCCCCCGTCTAGCATGACTTTAAAATATATGCCCCCCCCGTCCCGTATGACATTAAACTACACACCTATTCCCCAATTTTAACTACGAGGACTTTGATCCATGTCAAGGCATGGTACGTAGGAAGCCTCCCTGATGTTCAAGCCCAACAATCATTGGCCTAGACCGTCTCCTTGTCGGTGTTCCAAGTCCCCATTTTCAACCTGAACTATGAGGTCTTTTATCCATGTCAAGGCATGGTGCGTAGGAAGCCTTCCAAAGGTTCAATCCCACCACTCATAGGAACAAGGTCCACCTTTATGTCAGTTCGCCGCCAAGCCCATATGAACTACGAGGTCTTTGATCCATGTCAAGGCATGGTACGTAGGAAGCCTTCCTGAGGTTCAAGCCCACCCATTATCATTCATGTCGAGTTCTACCTACGTCCAACACGACGATAAACTGCAATTCCAGTCCGACGGCATGACGTTGTGACTAACCCAAACTACGAGTTCTTTGATCCATGTCAAGGCATGGTACGTAAGAAGCCTCTACGAGGTTCAAACCCACCATCCGGTCATTCCGACCTCATTCACGTGGTTTCACACCCATCCCGCATGATGTTAAATTGTATTCCCCAATTTGAACTATGATTACTTTGATCCATGTCAAGGCATGGTACGTAAGAAGTCTCCCTGAGGTTCAAGCCCAACAATCATTTGCCCAGACCGTCTCCTTGTCGGTGTGCCATGTCCCCATATTCAATCTGAACTATGAGGACTTTGATCTGTTTCAAGGCATGGTTCATAGGAATCCTCCCAGAGGTTCAAGCCCATCTCCCATCGAACCAAGGTCCCTCATTTACGTCAGTTTTCCGACACCCACCGCCCTTCGTTTATTCAGTTCAAGGTTCACTACTGTCCCGCATGACGTTAAACTGTATTCCATCAATCATCCGAACTACGAGGACATTTATCCATGCCAAGGCATGGTACATAGGAAACCTTCCCAAGGTTCAAGCCCACCACTAGTGGACCCCTGAGTGCACTTTCAGGTCGGTTCACCGATAAAACCCTTTGAACTACGAGGACTTTGATCAATGCCAAGGCATGGTACATAGGAAGCCTCCCCAAGGTTCAAGCCCATCTCTCATCAGACCAAGGTCCACCTTCACGTCGGTACGCTGACGATTCCCATCGGACCATGGTCCACCTTCACGTCGGTTTGCTAACGACATTCATCAGGCCAAGGTCCACCTTCACGTCGGTTTACCGGCACCATCTCGAACTACGCGGACTTTGATCCCCTGCCACGGGGATACGTAGGAAGCCTCTTTAAGGCTCAAACCCAACTTCACCGTCTCCCCCCTATGATGGTCCCATTTCACTCCCCCTCCACTGCATTGATCCATCCATCAACCATCCTAATTCTCACCCGGGCCGCCACATCCCGGTGGGATCATGCCATCCACCTCCTCGGTGCTCCTAGCGGCGCATGGGCCGCTTTCCATGTGTAAGCCCCAACATATCTCCGGGTTGTTGTCCTCTGTGTACACCCCGATTCATCACCCCTTCGAACTACTTGGGTTTTGATCCCTGTCCTCTACACAGGGTACGTAGGAATCCTCCCATAGGTTCAATCCCAACCAATGGTAATGTACCCCATCCTGGGGTGCACTTCCCCTGATCCGTCGTCAGTGGTGTTCAGATCAGCCATTACGGTGTGACATCTCCCCTCTATGGGGCACACCACCATCGATCTGTCTCTATGGGACATTTTGATCACCTTTATTTCGTCTCCGCAAGACGTTAAACTCGCAGCCTACCTTGTGATAAACATGAGATGCTTGAGGAAAACCTCGGATGGAATGCCTTTGGCGTAACCGTCTCTGCTAGATGTTAATCTTGCAACATACCCTGTGTTAAACACGAGAAGCTGAGGAAAACCTCAGATACATGCCTCGGGTTATGCACCCTTGAGATGCCCTCTCATGAGGAAGAATGCAGGCTCCCCAATGTCCATGTACCCAGAGATGCCCGGACATGCCTGATGTTGCCGTCTACTCCGACCGAAGGTCGCTACCATGTTAAGACCCCGTGGAAAGTCTTGATGGAAGTAGTGTAATTAACTGGCGTCCATGAAGATATGGCACTAGGAAGAGTTTCACGAAGTATGTATTAAATCTATGAGGGAGACCCGGACTAGGTGATGAGTTCTGAGGAGGAATCCAAAGAAGGAAGAACCAAAATCCCATCATCCCGTTTCGATCAAGGAGAAGACGTCCCTGAATAAGGAACGAATGTCGCCCGCCTTTGGAAAGTGGGAATGCGGGGCAACAGGCAGCGCGTCCTCCATAGAAGGATGTGTGCACCCCGACGAAAGCATCGGAAACACCCACCTTCCACAGTACAGGGGCTGGCGACTAGAACCAATGGCATAAATTCCGATAACTAGGATGGCATTTCCTTATAAAAGTAAACAAAACACCACATAGTACAAGCAGAAGTAAAACACTAAGTAAAACTGAAACAATATGTGATGAAATTAAAGGGGCCATAAATACAAGACCAACTATAAAGTACAAGGAAAAAAGATAAAATAGCCAGAAGGTGACAAGAAGCTCCTGGATCGTCCACCAAGGATCCTACCTGAAGGGTAGGTACAGATAGCGCAGCTCCGGGAATGTCCACCACAGATCCTACCTGAAGGGTAGGTACAGATAGCCTCTAGAATGCTCTCACCCATCAACCTCCTATGAGTGTCGTCTCGTCGTGAAGTCCACCAGTAGATACTGTCTTGTCATGAGGTCCACCTCTGGGTACTGTCCAGTCCTCGAACACTCGGCCTCTGTCTGCGCTTCCTGTCATCTGCAACCAACACAACGAGGTGCGGGCATAGCCCGTGTACGGTTGAGTATAACGATAGTCAGTAGGGACCCCGAGACCCTCAAGGTCTCACTAAATCCAACAAGGATAACCACAAAGAAGATATCAACAGATATTCTCTACCTAGGTATATGCCCATACATATACCAAAGTTATCAAGTAACCCATCTCAATCATGAGGAAACACAAAGATTATGAAATCAACGGATAACCAATACCCAGGTATATGCCCATACATATACCTAAGTTATCATGTGACTCTTCTAAATCATGAGGTAAAAACAAAGGTCATAGACTCAGCTCACACTTGGATTTTCATTATCGAAACTGTAACTACTGAAGAGCCCCGTCTCTAGAATGTACAGTGGTCCTGTCACGACTCTGAGGTACTGTTCACTAACCTAAGACTACTGAGGCACTCCTCCTGTCGAGTACTGTGGGCTTGCTGCTACAACCAAGCGCTTCCCACCATTGGTATACCGCTACAACCAAGCGCTCCCCCTCATAGCCTCCAGAGGTACTCCTTCTCTTGAGTACGACGGGTCTGCCACTACGACCAAGTGCTCCTCCGCCGTGGGTCTGCTGCTACAACCATGAACTCTCCCTCATATCCTCCAGTGGTACTCCTTATGTTGAGTACCATGGGTCTGCCGCTACAACCAAGCGCTCCTCCACCGTGGGTCTGCTGCTACAACCAAGCGCTCCCCACTGTGCTATCCGAAACACACCGAGTCGATCGTTCAAGCAGTCGTCAGGTCTCAGCCGGCTAAACGGTCTCCGTACTCCTCACGCTCACCTCTATGAGGGTCTTATCCAAGAGATACTGGTTGATACTACAAGTATCAAAAAGTTCCACGAAATGTATCTCAAAGGACCGCCTCATCACAGGGGTCTCAATGCAATAGACGACACGTCAATCGGAGGCTTGGTCTGTGTGTTACTAGCCTTTTTGTCCCCGGGGACCGGTTCGTTTCGTGTGCGAACCAATCTGGACATATCTCAAATGTACCTCGAACTCTCATAGGGTAAACTAATAAGGACTGTTTCTCCACGTGATCACCAACGTCGCTGACGGTTCATCAAACAGACGTCTAGTCTTAAAGTTATCAGCTTTTCCTTTCTAGGGGCCCGGTTGGATTTCGGGTGCAATCCAATCCGTCCACTATCCAACTGCATCCAAGACTCAAGAGAAGTATGCCAAAAGTTTCTTGTCATCAATAGGAAATCAACGAGACAGACGACACGTCAATCGGACGCCAGGTCTATGAATTATTGGCTTTTTCGTTCCAGGGGCCCGGTTGGTTTCGTGAGCGAACCAACCTTGCCGCATTCCGACAGCATCCAAACCTCAAGCATAGTAATCCAAAAGTTCCGTCTCATCAAGAGGAATCCAAAAAAGTCAACGACATGTCAATCGGACGTCCGGAGTTCCAGATAGAAGCGTTTCCGCTCTGAGGGCCCGGTTGGTTCCGTATCCGAACCAACTCGGCCAAACCCAAAGTTCTCCGAAACCTTGAGTGTAATATACCAAAACGACCGAATCGATCCAAGGATTGCTACGAAACTACCGGTGCGTCGATCGGAGTTCTGTAGCCCAAGATATGGTCAATGGAACGAATGTGATCCGAAAATTGGGGGTCTGGGCCCGGTCTGACCCGACCCAAGCCACCCTAGGTCGGCCCGAACCGGGTCGATCCGACCTGGGTCCGGGGCCGACTCGGCCGGGCGGCTCGCTGGCTGGGCCAGCGAGCTGGCGCTCCACGGACGCGGTGCGCGCCACATCCCCCTGGATCCCACGCGGTCACGGGATCCACTCGCTCGCCGCCGTGGCTTCAGGCGTGGCGGTTTCTCTAGGGGGCACACCGGGGAACCGCCGCCTCTGGGCGGCCGGCCGGCGCCGTCGCGTCGGTGCCCCGCACCGCCGGTGGTGTCCGCGGGCCACCGGAGTTGCTCCGGTTGTCCATTTTCATTTTCGTCTGCGCCGATGCTCATCCTGGGTCCCGTTCATCACTGCGAAAACATCAAATCATCTATGCAGCCCATTCCGTCAATACCCGTTGTTCCGCACGTCAAAAGAGAAAACTGTAGAGTCTTCCGTTTTCCTTCGCAGTCCTAATTAAGACCACACTTTTGTTTGTCCTCGACGGCACGGTGCGACGGCACCACACATCCTTGCCGCATTCCTCCAGGTTCCCGCAAGGTGCCGTCGCACCATGCCGCCATCTTCCGAACCGCAACAACACAACAACAAAGGGGGAGGAGGGTCGGTCGTGTTCGTGCGGTCCGACCTCCTCCCGTTAAGATGATAACAATCTGCCCAAAAATATAAGAAGAGAAACGACAAAGGATGTTTCACGAACAAGAAGCAATAAACCCCTACATTGAAAAGATGTCATACGTCGTCGAGCCGCGGAAGAGACAAGTGTCGCGATAATCAGACGTCATAGAAGATCGGTGCCGATTCCGTTGACGTCGGCGGGTGAGTCTTCGTCAATGGCGACGGTCCCCGCGGTGGTGTCTCCTCCCTTTGACGCAGAGGAATAAGAGGAGAATGCATGCCGTTAGTGATCACCTGATGAATAATGTGGCGTCTCGCTTCCTTCGATGTGAATAGAAGGTGAAAGATGAGACGACGTTCTTCGTCGAAGCTTCGGTGTTCTTCACGTTCTTCAACAAGGAGATGAAGTGTTCTTCTTCGGAGAATTGCATTCCTCACGAAGGAAGAAGTTCTTCAAAGCTTAAAGCATTCTCTTAAAATCCTCTCGCACCATCAACTATTCTCCCCCAAAATAAGACTTAGCCTTATTTAATTAACACACAAACCAAGGAATTCATTTAAAATTCAAACGAATCCAAGAATTAAATATATGTAAAACCTACACAATTAAAGAGTTGACTTTATTAAAAAAAGGATTTTCGTTTTGAGAGTTACAAAATTTAAGAGTGGAAATGTTATGAAGTTAGGGGAATGTGAGGGGTTGGGCTCATGTGGGCCCCACCCCAACTTAATCCTCTCAAGGGTATTCCCCTAACATCCTCTCAAAGAATATAAATCCTCCCGTGAAATCATAACTCCGAAAAAGATCTTCTTAAGCAATTACCGGCACTACGAATCTATCGGTGCCCTCAGAATTCGGTTTCGAGCACCGGTTCAAAAGTTAGAAAAACCTGCTCATTCCTTCATTGAACACACCCGAGCTAAACTTTGGAAGTTGATTCCGGGCACACCGGGCCTCGGAATCAGGTGCCGTTAGAAACTCCGTTCTTGTAAATTTCCAAAGACAATTAAGAAAATATTTTCCTTGAAATTTTCTGGTCTTTACATTTTAGGACACTTTTCCATGAAATTTATTTAATTAATATTTAACGTAGATAAAAATAAAAAATATCACTCACTTACTTTTAAAAATCATTTATGTGTTCACATATAAAATCAGGAATGTTGGGAAAAAATTTTAATAATTGTTTTTAGAATAATTAAATTATATTATTGGTGGAAATTTTAGTATAACTTTTATTGAATATATAAATACATTATATGATACTTTAACACCGACAAAATATATAGGAATTAATATAAAAATAAAATAAATGGTTTTTAATTTATTAAAAGTAATATTCTTTGGTTGAGTTATTCTATTAAAAAAATTATAGTTTAAAATAAAACATTACTGAGGTTTTTAATGATTTTATTTGAATTTCAACATTGTTATTATGTCTGTAAATTCATATTAAAATAGTATTTAAAAAAAATGAAATTAATGATATTTCATGAAAATAATTTTTTATTATCTTATTTGAAAATAATTTAATACATGAAATAAGAAAAAGGTGGATAATATATATTTTAAAATTTCTTCCATCTTGCATTTTTGTGCAAATTTTAACCTTATTAATAAAATTATGATCCTTTATAAGTGAAAAGGATTAACAATGGTTAAGGTAAATTTATGATATGTAAGGAGTGAAGCCAAAATATTAGTATCAAAAAACCACATAAACAAACCCATATTTTATTGGTTGATTTTAATTCAAAAAAATTAAACAATATATTTTAATATCTATCCTTTTTGAATAATTATGATAGGTAATGAATTTAATATATTTTAAACTTTAATGAAATTCTATGAGTTCCCCTCCCCTTCGGTAAAAAAGGGACCTGTCATTTCTCTTCATTATATCATATTGATCCTTTTTGTTAAACCAAATCCTTCAAAATTATATTTTCAAGATCCATATAAATATTATAAATTTTTATTATTGTAAAAAGTCTAACCCTATATTATTTCTAAAGAAACCGATAATAGTTATTTTAAAGTATGGTTAATCACCTAACTGATCCCATTAATTTATCAACTTCTTTTACCTACAATAAATCTTTTATATTATTCAAAAAATAACAATTGTAGTTTCATTATAATAATAAAATTAAATTATTATTATGAAATTAAAAATATCCACCCATATTATCATTAAATGGGATGTGAATGTATCTCTTGTACGTATGAATGGACTACCATATGAACATAATGATACAATTTATTTTCTAGAACCAAATTTTTGAATGGAAATTCTGATTTCTTAATGTTTATATAAGATATTTGTGACATAATTATTATTATATAACTATAATATAATACCTAACTTCTTACCTTATAATTCATTGTAAATTAATAATGTCTCTCATTTTCATATGTGGACCACCACCTCGTTGAAGCGATGAAATTTGTGTTTTAATTTCAATTTTATAGGGATCATAATATAGGTGATTTTTTTGAATAAATATTATATATATATATTATAATTATTATTATTTTAAAGTTTAATTAATAATTTCATTTATTTTGTACCATCCGCCAAAAAGTAAAACATTATTCATGAGTATGCATTACCTACACTCCCCAGAAATGGTATAATTCATTTTTAAATATATAAATTTTATGAGTTAATTTATATAAAATATGATATATATATATATATAATTATTAGAATTAAATATATCATAGAATGGCGGTCAATATATAAGTACTATAACAACATAACAAAGAATTCAATAAAATAAACAAAATAGTTAACACCAAGAAATAATGATTTTGATAGGAAATATTTGATAAATGGATATTGAAGTGATATTATGGGATAATATATGAATTTTTATGTATCAAAAATTATTATTTAAAATAATTATAATCAATTAAAACTATTTAATAGGATGATATGGTACATTTAATGGAAGTGTAACTCAATGTAATTATTTAATTTTATAACATTTTTGAGGATCCATATTTTCTAGTATTATATTTTGATGATGAAATATTGTGGTGAAATTATAATGAAAGACATTAATTTTTATATCCTTATGTTTTTTATAGAAAATAATTATTTCCATTTCATTTTCTATATATAATAACTAAACAACAGAAGGGAAAATTTTAAGTAAAACAAACCTTATTTCTATCCTCTGTCAAAGAGTCCTTTCATATCCATTTCTATGTTTTATAAAAATGTTCTTATGATTTTTTAATATTATAAAATTATTTTCTTAATTTATTTTATATATTATTTACTTGTAATTTTTTTAAAAAAATTATCTTCTTATAATTTTGTGAATGTGGTACTTTTTTATATTATATTAATGTATGAATTGAATGTTTTATTTTAACATATAGGTCATGAGAAGAATTTACCTCCACAGTGAAACTCAATGATTTTATGACTAATTAATATTGGTTCAACATACTTTTTAAATACAATTTTATCCTTCATATAATGGAAATAATTGAATTTTAAATATTTCATTTTAAAAAATGTATTTTCCTTAAAAATTGTTAAATGTGATCTTCTGAAGACATTTTTTTACTAATATTACATCACTTTATCTAACTATGGATATATTTGAGATATAATAAAATGATACAATCCTTATCTTTTTAAATATGTTTCATGGTTATAATGATAATATTTTTATAAAGCATCATACTTTTTCATGGGTTTTTCTATTAGGAAATGATGAAATGTTCATGAAATCCATTTCTTTTACACATGTTATAATACGATGAAATTTTTATGAATCGATTTTTCTTTTTGATGGTAATCATATGATAATGATTTTATGGTCATCAAGAACACCTTTTTATTAGTTTCATTATGGTATGGATGGGCTCGGAATTATATATTTATTCAATGCATTGGGTAAAATTGAATATATCAGGAGATAAACATGGCTATAATTAGAAGTGAACCACGTTCAATAATGAGTTATGACCTCTATAAGAACTACAACAAGGGTGAAATAGAAAAATATAGTACCTAGAATCTTCTCTGGTGCGCCGTGGTCATAGGCCTCCACTTCCTGAAGCTGTGCATGTCTCTGCCAGCCAGCTCCCTATGGTCGGGGTGGGCCTCCTGGTGGTGGTGGTGGTAGAGCCTCAAAGCGTCTCCTACCACCTGCTGCTCGGTCATCTCCTCTGCCTCGTCCGCCTGCTCCCTGCTGACCGCCACGGTCGACCCTTTGCCTCTGCCTGGGTGGTCCCTCAACTGTCTGCTGCTCCTCGGTATGGCTGGTCGAGAAATCACGAGCCATGTGGCCCTGCCCGCCGCATGCGTAGCACTGTCTGCATCTCAAAAGACTGGCTCTGCGCGATGTTCCCCGCACCACTGAGCCAGTGTCCTGAGGTGTTCTACCTAAGGGTCGTGTCTTCCTAGACCCATGAGTCATCCGTCGTATGTCTGATGTAGAAGACTCTGCAACATGCCGCCCTACAGTAGGTCTTTCTACTGATGTAGGCTCAGCAAGGAAGCTCTCGATAAGAAGGGCTCGCCCCAGTACCCCTCCCTGTGTTGGAATGCTGAGGGAGATCATTGATGCCCTAATCTCATGCCTCAATCCCTACTCAAATTTCTGAGCTCGGAAGAATGGGTCCCATACTATGTTCGTTGAATATCGCGAGAGGTCTGTAAATCTCGTCAAGTACTGGGCGACCGTCAAGCTGCCCTGCCGCAACTATAGAATCTCCTGGATGCGGACTGCACAGAGGGTGGTTTTGAAGAACTCCGAGCAGAAGAGGCTCTCAAAGTCTATCCAGAGAAGAGATGCCTCATCATGCAACTAGAGAATCAAGAAACACCACCTGCCTGCTGCCGCGTATAGGAGGCTCGCTGTGAGGATCACCATGAGGTCTGCTGGTATCCTCACTAACTTGAATAATCATACAACTGCCTCCACGCAATCCTCGGCTGCCTGAGGGTCCATCTCCCCACGTAACCTGGGTGGGCGCTGGCACTGAAACTCGTGTAGTTCACTAAAGTGACGTGTATCGTCAGCGGCTGGGGCTGGTATCATCGGTGGCTCGGTGGGTAGAGGTACTGCTGGTTCCTCTTCTATCAAAGGGACATGTATCGTGGCCTCGTCGCTCGGTGGGCTGTCGTCACGCACAATGCTCGGAACCCTAGCTAGCTGCCGTCGTGGGGCCATCCTGAAAAGAAATAGGTGCGCCACGGTCAAACAGTATACCTGGTGATCTGACACAAAGTAACCACATAGAAAACTAGAAACACACATGCAATAAATGTTTTCGTGCATTAAGTCGGAAATCCGAAGTTAGGGTCCTCGTATACGGATACGTCGGCCGCCGCACCAACACTGGACTCCCTGGACTTATAACCACACTCAATACTCTTAACACTATTGCTTCACATAGAAAGAGATTAGAGTCCTGAGTTCTGCGGTAGGACCAAACTCCACTGATACCAATTTGTCACGACCCATCCTTGGGGCCCGTACCGTGACTACCCCAAGCCCGCCTTCTATAGGCCAAGGGCTGGCAACTAGCACCAAGGCGTAATTCCAGGTAAAAAGGGAAGGCATTTCCTTTTTAATGTAAACAAACACCACAGAGCAAGAAAGAAGAAGTAAACAGTAAGTAAAAAATGGGTACAACAGTAAGTGCGGAAAAGTAAGTTGGCCAGAATACAAACCCAATCTGAAAATAAAGTACAATTGAAAAATGGAGTACAACAATTGAAAAGTAAAGCCGCATCCTCGAGCCATCCACTGGAAGTCCCACATGAAGGGTGGGTAGAGATAGACTCCACAGCTCCTCGGGTCCAGCCGTCCGCTCCAAGTACGTCCCGCCAAGTAGTCCACCTCCAGGTACCGTCCTGCTCTGCTAGCCTCAACCATGATCAGAGCTGTCCGTCGTCTGCAACCAACACAACGTAGTGCGGGCATAGCCTGTGCCGAGGTGAGTATAAGATACTCATTATGGACCCCGAGACCCCCGAAGGTCTCCCAGAATCCACAAAGGATAATCCACAAAGGAAAGATACAATCACGTAGTAATAACCAACACTACTTAGTTATATGCACATACATATACCTATGTTTTCACTTCCAGTTCGGCTCCAACATCCTAGCCCAAGGTCGATCACATGCACACAGGATATCACAACATAATCTGCATAGGAAAGAAAAACAAGATTCATCTCACATAGGTATACTTCTTCGTATGACGATAGAGATGATAAGATGTAGCCACTGGTTCATCTAAGCCGTCGGACCCACACAGGATCAATAGGTACTAACCCCTGCAATGACCCACAAAGGATCGATAGATAACTAACTCCCGTAATGACCCACACAAGATCAGATCCACACAGGATCTGTAGGCGCTGGCCCACACAGGACCGCTGAGCGCTGACCCACACAGGATCTGACCCACACAAGATCGGTAGCACTGATCTACATAGGATCACTGAGTGTTGTAGTCGTTGTCATCAGATCCACGGATGATTCTTGTAGAGTCTTTATCGTCGCCGCAGTCACTGCCAGCTCTAGGGTTCCCGCATACAGCAAGCTCGTTCAAGAGTGTCCGCTCCACGACCTGAGGGGCTGATACATCAATTGACACATAGTCTGGAGTTGATGTATCCAAATGTTCTGTATCGTCAACATGAACTCAACGTCACAGACGGCGCATCAATCAGACGCCTGGTCTGAGAGATATTGGCTTTTTCGTCCGAGGGGCCCGGTTGGTTTTTAAGTCAAAACCAACCTGACCGTACTCCAACTGCATCTAAACCTCGAGTGGAGTAATCCAAAAGGTCCGTCTCACTAATAGGAATCCAAAAAAGTAAACGACATGTCTATCGGACGTCCGGAGCACAAGTTATAAGCGTTTCCGCTCCGAGGGCCCGGTTGGTTTCATGTACGAACCAACCCGTCCGAACACAAAGTTCTCCGAAACCTTGAGTGTAATATATAGAAACGATCGTCTCGATCCAAGAATTGCATCGTAGATGATGTTGTGTCGATCATAGGTCTGTAGCCCATGTTATGGGCAAAAGACAGAAAGGGGTTCGGAAGTGGGGGTTTCGGGCCTGGACTGATCCGGCCTGAGACCCCCTCGGACGGCCCGAACCGGGTAGACCTGACCCGGGACCGGGTCCGGCTTGCATGGGCACGGCCCGGCCCGGCCGGGGTGTGGCCCGGCCTGGCCTGGGCGCGACCCAGCCCTGCGCGTTGGCGCGGCCCGATGGCCAGGTGGCTCTTTCGTTTTGGCCGTGCGAATGCGCAAAGGGGGGCACCACCCCCTTGAATGAAACCGCGGCCCCGCGTGGGGGCCGCTCTTTGCCAACGGACGTGGCATAGCGCCATGTCCCTGCCTCCTCGGTCCCGTGTGGTTGCGGGACCAGCAGCCAGCCGCCGCGGCTTCGGTCGTGACGGCCCTTCCCTGCGGCGTGCCGACGGGGTTTTCCGCGGACCACCGGATGCGCTCCGGTGGTCCGTTTTTCCTGCCATCTTTGCCAGCGGTCCTCTCGGGATCGGTTCTTCACTGCGAAAACCTCAAAATTCCCTTGCGGCCTGCTTCTTCATCGCCCGCCAATCCGCACACCAAGAACGAAGAAACGGTGGGTTCAGAATTGTTCATTGGTCCGCACCCACCGCGTTAGCGGTTTAAAAAGGCTTCCGAAAAATGTTAAACACATTCCAAGGATATAAATCACATAGATTAAATTGATCTGAAACCCCTACCTCAAGCGGTTGATGATTTGAAGATTGTCGCGGGAGAAGGAACGTCACGGAATAAGCGTCGCAGAAGAAGCGTAGCGGAAGAAGCATCTCAAAAGAAGCATCGCGGAAGGATAAAGGATTCACCAGTGTCACATCGTCGATCTCTGAGGATTCAGCGTTCTTTTCGACCTTCTTCATCGGTCGGCATTCTTCGCGTTCTTTGTGTTCTTCGCGTTCTTCGTCGAGGATGGAGTTCTTCATGGCTTGATTGATTTCTGCCAATTTTTCTCGCACAACCAACCTCTAATAAAATATGAATTATCTTATTTTATTAACACAAGCCAACGTTTGAATTTTTAAAAAGAAACAATCAATTAATTGAATTAATTGCGGAGTTTAAACCGCCCAATTAATGAGGCGTTTATTATCCAGAATAAACGCAAGGGTTGACTTCATTAAAAAGGGGGGTGTGGGTGCGTCACTTAAATAAAAGAGGGGGTTGAAAAAGGTCAATGAAACGGTGGGATCGTGTGGGCCCCACATAACAAATATCCTACGTAGTGGGTAGGATATTGTGGGTCCCACTTCGTCCACATATCTTAGGTTAAACAAAAATAAAATAAAAGTGGTTGCACCACTTTTATTTTATTCCTTTACTTAACCCCAAAATTTAAAAACCACACCCGAGCAAACTTAACTCTGGAAAAGGAGTTTCTAAGAAATTACCGGCGCTGCTATTATATCGGTGCCCTCAAAATTCGATTCCGAGCACCAGTTCAAAAGTTAGACAAACCCACTCATTTGTTCAATGAACGCACCCGAGCTAAACTTCGGAAAATGAATCCGGGCACACCGGGCCTCGGAATCAGGTGTCTTCAGAAACCGCACTCTTGTAAAATCCCAATAAAAATTAAAAAACAATCCTTGAATTTTACGGGTCATTACATTACTCCCACATCAGGGATTTACGTCCCCTTAAAGATACATAAAAAACTAGGGAAACAAATGTCGGTATTGAGCACACATCTAAGCCTCCCGCTCCCAAGAGCTCTCCTGGAGTTTCCCATGCTGCCATCTGATGCACACTAGAAGAATGTACCGTCCACGTAGGACCCGCTCCTATAGATCCTCGATCTCCATTGGGACCTCCGCAAATGTCTCCCCATCATCAATGTTCAGATCCCCATGGACAATGATATGCATCGGGTCGTGCACGTATCTCCTCAGCTGAGATACGTGGAAGACGTCGTGCACCCAGGTCAACTGAGGTGGTAGAGCCAAGCGATAATCCACCTCTCCAATCCTGATGAGGACCTTAAATGGTCCGATGAAGCACCGAGACAACTTTCCCCTCGGCCAAATCTCTGTAAACCATGTCGAGGTGAGACCCGCAAGAAGACGTGGTCGCCATCCTCGAACTCTAGTGGCCTCCGCCTCCTGTCAGCATAAGACTTCTGCCGGCATTGAGCTATCCTCATCCACTCCTGGATGAGCTGGACCTTTTCTGTCGGGGCCTAGATTATCTCATGTCCCACAAGTGCTGACTCCCCAGTGTCTATCCAGCACAAAAGAGATCTGCATGGTCGGCCATACAACGCCTCGTATGGTGCCATCCCGATGGTGGAGTGGTATCTGTTGTTGTACGCGAACTCCACCAAGGGTAGGTGGTCCTCCCAGCTGTGACCAAAGTCGAGGACACATGCGCGGAGCATGTCCTCGAGAGTCTAAATGGTCCTTTCCGTCTGAACATCTGTCTGAGGGCAAAAGGCGGAGCTCAGACGTAGCTACGTCACAAACACCTCCTACATCCCCTTCCAAAGTTGGGAAGTAAAGAGAGCATCTCGATCAGAGACGACAGATGATGGAACACCGTGAACCCCTACAATATCCTGAACGTAGAGACATCCCAAAATCTCTACTGATCCCTGCTCTCTAATGGGTAAGAAGTGGTCCAACTTGGTGAGTCGGTCGACAATCACCCAAATGGATTTCTGACCTCTGGAAGCACGTGGAAGTCCAGTCACAAAGTCCATAGATATCCCGTCTCACTTCCACTCTGGGACCTCTAAGGGATGTACCAAGCCTGCTGGTACTTGGTGCTCTACCTTCACCTGATGGCAGGTGAGGCATTGAGAAACAAACTATGCCACAACCTTCTTCATTCCCCACCACCAGTGCTGTCGTCTGAGATCTTGGTACATATTCTCAACTCAATGATGTACCGCCAAAGAGGAAGTGTGAAAATCTCTTAGCACCTCTTCTCATAAAGCAACTAGTACCAAGGTACATCCTCTGAAAGGGACGTCGTGCTCTCATCCTAAAGAGAAACCATCAGGTGCATGTCCTAAGGATATCTGTGCAGGCCGCGTCTCATAGTCGGCGTTCCCACGCTGTGCCTCTCTGACCCACTGCGGTAGTGGAGGAGTGACTCTGAGTGACTAAAGAAAGGCTATTCCATCTCTATCCATGAAGGATTTCTGCAAAGCGGCTAGCTGCTCTATCGCCTCCCTAAGTAACTAAATGCCTGTCCTCCTGTTTAGAGCATTGGATTCCACATTCCCCTTTCCAGAAGTATAGACTATCTCAAATTCATAGTCATGGAGGAATTTGAGCCATCGCCGCTGTCTCAGGTTCATGCCCTTCTTCGAGAAGATGTACCTGAGACTCTGATGGTCAGAGTAGACTGTAAAGCACTCACCCATCAGATAGGGTCGCCACATCTTCAGAGCGAAGACCACTACTACTAACTCAAGGTCATGGGGAGCGTAATTCTACTCATGCTGCCTCAAAAGATGTGATACGTAGGCGATCACGACCTGCTCCTACATCAGGACACATCTGAGTCTAGTCCCTGATGCATTGTAGTAAACTACTTACCCAACTCCCTCCTCCGGTAGCCTCAAGATAGGTGCACTGGTCAATCTCTGTCTCAGCTCCTGGAAGCTCTGCTGACATCTGTCTCACCACACAAAGGGTTTCCCTTTCTTCGTCAAAGCTGAGAGTGGTGCCGAAACTCTGCAGAAGTCTGGCACAAATCTCTAGTAGTATACAGCTAGTCCCAAGTAACTCCGCACCTCCATCACGCTCCTGGGTGGCTCCCAAGCTAGCACTACCTCGATCTTCGAATGATCCACTGCAACTCCCGCCTCAGAGATGACGTGTCCCAAGAAGTGGAACTCACCTATCAAGAAGTAACACTTCAAGAGATTTCCATAAAGATGGGGCTCTCGGAGTGTGTCTAGTTTAACCCGTAAGTGCTAGGCGTGCTCCTCCTCAGTCGTCGAGTATATCAAAATGTCTTCGATGAAGACCACGACAAATCAATTGAGGTATGGCTGAAAGATCATGTTCATGAGGTCCATGAACACTGCTGGAGCATTGGTTACGCTGAATGGAATAACCAAGAACTCATAGTGGCCATACCGACATCGGAAAGCCATCTTCTACACGTCCTCGTCCCGAACTCTGAGCTGATGATAGCCTGATCTAAGGTCTATCTTTGAGAACCACCGTGCTCCCTTGAGCTGATCGAAGAGGTCATCAATCCTTGGTAGTAGATACTTGTTCCTCAATGTCACCTGGTTCTGGAGAAGATAGTCAACACAAAGTCTCAAGCTCGCGTCCTCATTCTTGCCAAACAATATCGGGGAAGCCCAGGGTGAAACACTGGGTCGGATGAATCCCTTTCCCTACAAGCCCTCCAACTGTACTCGTAGCTCTCGAAGATCAGTAGGGGCCATTCAATATGCTGGAGTGGATATTGGGGCTGTCCCGGGGTACATATCAATATAAAATTCTACCTCTCTACGAGGAGGTAGTCCTGGAACGACGTCATGGAAAAAGTCTGCATATTGATCCACCACTGCAGGAAAACCAGGACTCTGCACATCAACTGCTCCTAGGATGAGGCTAGCCAACTGATGAGTGATGGGTTGTCCTCTCCTCGGTGAGAGTCCATCTTGTGCTGTGAAGGGTCCCTTCTCACCGGTGAAGGTGAACCTACTCCCGTCGGTGCGTACACACCACACCTTGCGCCTAATACTGTCAATATGAGAATGGACAGTAGATAACCAATCCATGCCCAAGATGATGTCGTAAGGCCTCGACGCCGATACAAGAAGATCTCAGCCGAAGCTCTCGCCTCCTAGAGTATGCTCACACTGTCGGCACCAGTGCATAATCATCGAGTGTACTCCCATTGGAGTCTTTAGCTGTAAGGATCGAGCTAACGGCTCTGTCGGAATCTCCAACCTCCGAACAAGGGCAGCGGATATGAAAGAATGACTCGCTCATGTGTCTATAAGAACTGCAGCAAAGGTGGAATAGACAGAGATTGTACCTCAAATCATATCTGGTGCACCGTGGTTGTAGGCATCCTTTGCTTGGAGCGGTGCCTGTCTCTGCCCGCAAGCTCCCTGTGGTCAGGGTGGGCCTCATCATGGTGGTGGTGGTGGTAGAGCCTCAAAGCGTCGTCCACCACCTGCTGCTCCGCCAGCTCTTCTGCCTCGTCCTCCTACTCCCTGCGGACCACCACGATCGACCCTCTGCCTCTTCCTGGGTGGTCCCTCAACCATCTGCTGCTCCTCGGTACAGCGGGTCGGGCAGTCACGAGCCACGTGGCCCTGCCCGCCGCATGCGTAGCACCTTCTGCCTCTCGAAAGACTGGCTCCGCACTGTGTGCCCCACACCACTGAGCCAGTGTCGTGTGGTTGTCTGCCTGAGGGTCTGGTCTACCTAGACCCATAAGTCATCCGTCGACTGACTGCTGTAGAAGACTCTGCTACGTGCGGCCCTGCGGTAGGTCTCGCTGCTGATGTAGGCTCAGTAAGGAAGCTCCCGATCTGAATGCATCGCTCCAGTACCCCTGCCTATGTCAGAATACTGAGGGAGATCAGCGGCGCCCTATTCTCATGCCTCAATCCCTGCTCAATGGTCCAGGCCCGGAAGAATGGGTCCCGTACCATGTCCATCGAATAGCGCGAGAGGTATGTAAATATCACCGAGTACTGGGCCACCATCAAGCTACCCTGCCATAGCTGTAGAAGCTCCTAGATGCACACTGCACGGATGGTGGCTAGGACAGAATCCGAGTGGAAGAGTCTCTCAATGTCCATACAGAAAAGAGATGCCTCATCATGCACCTGGAGCATCAAGCTCCACTATCTCCCTGCTACCCCCTATAGGAGGCTCACTGTGAGGATCACCATGAGGTCTTATGGTGTCCTCACTAACCTGAAAACTCGTACAACTACCGCCATCCAATCTTCGGCTGCCTGAGAGTTCGTCTCCCTGTAGAACCTGGGCATTCGCTGGCGCTGAAACTCGTGCTGTGCACTAAGGAAACGTGCATCGTTAGTAGCTGGGGATGGTAGCATCGGTGGGTCGACGGGTAGAGGTACCGCAGGTGTCTCTGCTGTAAAAGGGCCCTATAGTGAGGCCTCGTCGCTCGGTGGGATGTCTTCATGCACAACGCTCCGAACCCTAGCTGGATGCCATCGTGGGGCCATCCGGAAAATAAACAGGTGCGCCACAGTCAAAAAGTATACTTGATGAGCTGACACAAAGTAATCACAAAGAAAACTTGAAACACACATGCAATCAATGTTTTCATGCATTAAGTCGGAAATCAGAAGTCAGGGTCCTGGTGTATGGATACATCGGCCGCTAGACCAACACTGGACTGCCTGGACTGGTAACCCACTCAATACTTGTAACACTTTTGCTTCACATAGAAAAAGATCAGAGTCCTGAGTTCTGCGGTAGGACCGAACTCCTCTCATACCAATTTGTCATGACCCGTCCTCGGGGCCCGTGCCGTGACTACGCCAAGCTCTCCTTCCTTAGGCCAGGGGCTGGCGAATAGTACCAAGGCGTAATTTCTGGTAAAAAGGGTAGGCATTGCCTTTGTAAAGTAAACAAACACCAACGAGCAAGAAAGCAGAAGTAAAAACTATATAAAAACTGGGTACAAAAGTAAGTGCGGAAAAGTTAGTGGGCTAGAATACAAAACCAAACTGAAAGTAAAGTAGAACTAAAAAAGGAAGTACAAGAACTGAAAAGTAAAGCCGTAGCCTCGATACGTCCACTGGAAGTCCCACCTGAAGGGTGGGTACAGATAGCCTCCATAGCTTCTCGGGTCCATCCGTCCGCTCCGAGTATATCTCGCCCATTGGTCCACCTCTAGGTATCACCCTGCTCCACTAGCCTTAACCACGATCAGCGCAGTCCGTCGTCTGAAACCAACACAACGTAGTGCAGGCGTAGCCCATGCAGGGGTGAGTATAAGATACTCAGTGGGGACCCCGATACCCCCGATGGTCCCCTAGAATCCAAAAAGGATAATCCACAAAGGAAAGATATAATCACGAAGTAACAACCCACACTACTTAGGTACATGCCCATACATATACCTAAGTAATCAATTCCATTTCGGCTCCAACATCTGAGCCCATGTTCAATCACATCCACACAGGATAGCACAAATTAATCCACATAGGAAGGAAAAACAAGATTTAGCTCACGTAGGTATTCTTATTCGTATGAAGATAGAGATGATCAGATGTAGCCAATGATTCATCTAACCCGTCAGACCCACACAGGATCGATAGGTACTAACCCCCTTAATGACCTATAAAGGATCGATTGGTAAATAACCCCCGCAATGACCCACACAAGATCAGACCCACACAGGATCTGTAGGCGCTGGCCCACACAGGACCGCTGAGTGTTGACCCACACTGGATCTAACCCACATAGGATCGATAGCACTGATCCACGTAGGATCGCTGAGTGCTGTAGTAGTCGTCGTCGATTCCACGAAGGATTCCCGTACAGTCTTAATCGTCGTCGCAGTCGTAGCTAGCTCTAGGGTTCCCACACACAGTAAGCTCGTTCGGGAGGGTCCGCTCCACGAGACGAGGGGCAGATACATCAACTGACACATAGTCTGAAGTTGATGTATCCAAAAGTTCTGTATCGTCAATAGGAACTCAACGTTACAGATGCCGCATCAATCGAACGCCCGGTCTGAGAGTTATTGGCTTTTCCGTCCTAGGGGCCCGGTTGGTTTTTAAGTCAAAACCAACCGAACCATACTCCAAATGCATCCAAACCTCAAGAGGAGTAATCCAAAAGGTCTGTCTCACTAAGAAGAATCCAACAAAGTCCATGACACATCAATCGGATGTCCGAAGCTCATGTTATAAGTGTTTCCGCACCGAGAGCCCGGTTGGTTTTGTGTACGAACCAACCTGGCTGAACCTAAAGTTCTCCAAAACCTTCAGTGTAATATTCCAAAATGACCGTCTCTATCCAAGGATCACATCGAAGATGATGGTGCATCGATCGGAGGTCTGAAGCTCATGTTATGGGAAAAAGACCGATAGGGGTCCGGAAGTGGGGGTTTCGTGCCCGAACCAATCGGGCCAGAGACCCACTAGGTTAGCCCAAACCGGGTCGATCGGACCCGGTTCCGGGTCCGGCTCGCTGGGGTGCGGCGCGGCGCGGCCCGCCCCGGCCTGGGCATGGCCTGGCTTGGCGTGCTGGCGTGGCCTGGTGGCCAGGTGGCTCGACCGTTTTGGTCGAGCGGATGCACAAAGGGGGGCACCACCCCCTTGAATGAAACTGCGGCCCCGCGTGGTGGCCGCTCCTTGCCAACGGACGCGGCATAGCGCCACGTCCCTACCTCCTCGGTCCCACGCGGTCGCGGGAATAGCAGCATGCCGCCGCGAGTTTACCTGCGGTGGCCCTTCCCGGCGGCACACCGGGCGTCGCCGCCTCCAGCCGCCGGCACCGCCGTACCGGCGAGGCGCACTAGTGGGGTTTTCCGCGGACCATCAAACGTGCTTCAGTGTACTGTTTTTTTTGTCGTCTTCACCCGTGGTCTTCCCGGAATCGTCTATTCACTACGAAGACCTCAAAATTCCCTTACGGCCTTCTTTATCATCACTCATCGATCCGCACACCAAGAACGAAGAAACGGTGGGTTTGGACATGTTCATTGGTCCGCACCCAACGCGTTAGCAGTTTAAAAAGGCTTCCGACAAATGTTGAACACATGCGAGGATATAAATCACATATATTTAATTCATCTGAAACCCCTATCTCAAGCGGTTGATGATTCGATGATTTTCACGGGGGAAGGAACGTCACGGAAGAAGCGTCGCGAAAGAAGCATCGCAGAAGGAGAAAGGATTCGTCGGTGTCGCGTCGTCGATCTCTGAGGACCCGGCGTTCTTGTCGACCTTCGTCAGTGGTCAGTGTTCTTCGCATTCTTCGTCGAGGAAGGAGTGCTTCACGGCTTGAGTGATTTCTCCCAATTCCTCTCACACAACCAACCTCTAATAAAATAAGAACTGTCTTATTTTATTAACACAAGAAAACATTTGAATTTCAAAAAGAAACAATCAATTAAATGTATTAATTGAGGAGTTTAAACCTCCCAATTAATGAGGAGTTTATTATCCAGAATAAACGCAAGGGTTGAAATAAATAAAAGGGGGGGGGGGTGCATTACTTAAATAAAGGGGGGGGGGGGTTGAAAAAGGTGAAAGAAACGGTGGGCTCGTGTGGGCCCCACCTCACAAATATCCTACCTAGTGGGTAGGATATTATGGGTCCCACTTCATCCACATAGCGTAGGTTAAGCAAAAATAAAAAAAATTGGTTGCACCACTTTTATTTTATTCCTTCACTTAACCCCAAAATTTAAAATCCACACCCGAGAAAACGCAACTCCGGAAAAGGCATTTCTAAGAAATTACCGGCGCTGCGATTCCATCGGTGCCCTCGGAATTTGATTCCAAGCACCGGTTCAAAAGTTAGAAAAACCCGCTCCTTCGTTCACTGAACGTACCAAATCTAAACTTCGGAAAATTATTCTGGGCACACCGGGCCTCAGAATCAGTTGCTGTTCGAAACCGCACTTTTGTAAAATACCAAATAAAATTAAGAAAAAATTAACCTTGAATTTCATGTGTCTTTACATATAAATGAGGTGTAATGACTCAATAGGAGTGAAGTGAATCCTGTTTCCACACACCAAGATACTTAAATCAAGATAAGTAATGATAATTAACCAAGAATAAATGTGTGAGTTCTGTTTATTATTTATTTAAAATATTAATCAGCAAAAATTAGTAAGATTCATGTTTTGGGTTTTATTCATCTGAAATATTACACATGTAGTGGGAGTTTTATGTAGATTCATGTTGAAAAGTAGAAGGGAACTACGATATTTATTAAAATTCATTATCTAGAACATGAAGGGTTCTAAAACCATTAACATATTTTCTAAAAGGGATTATAATTTTTAGGATTATTTAAATTTATAATATTGGGGAGATTTAGAATCATTTAAGAGAACAATAAATTAAATATTTACATTCAGATGAATAAGAGATATTGAGATGCTCAAACAAATTTTTTTTTTATCTTGAAAATGGAAGATGCTTACAAAAAATTGAAAAATTAGTGAAAAAGTTCATTTATAAGAAGCGCTTGGGGATGATTTAGTATAGAGGAAATTTTATATAATTCTATTTATTGATTAAAAAAGTTATATTCACTTTTCCATGTATCAGTAAAGTTATTCATCGATGAATTGAATTCTATTTAAGTTTCACATTATCACAAAGTTATTGAAGGATGATTAAATAGAAATTTAATATTAATGGAGAGTTTAATCTGGTGTATATATTGAAAAAATTGATTACTCCGTATTCCACGAGGAAATTTTGTTCTTTAGTCGAATTGGGTTGACGGGAAGAGGTGGTGGTAAACAATGTTTTTTCTCTGTGGAAGTACATAGAATGAGTAATGTGTTTTCAAAGATAATGGAGGAATTAGTTGTGGAGCCCATAAAATATTATTACAATGTGTGATATTTTTAGGATATTATATTTTGTGGAATTCAATTTTTATATTGTCAAATGGATATTGACATAATAATATGATCTAATAGTGAAGATTCCAGAACGTGACATAGTGGTTTAATGAAAACAACAGTGTTTGGATGAGTATAAAACTAGGTGAACCACAAGTAAAACCCTAAAGTGTTACCAAAAGTCAATTAAATGTTAAAGGGTTGTTCAATTAGAGGTTATGGACGTACCTTAATGAACATTAACTCTTCCATGAGGACCGTTTGAGGTGGAATTTTCCCTTGAAATATTGTATTCTTGAAATTACCATAATCACTGAATAGTTTCTACCTAAATAGTATGGTCTGGTCAATATTATTATTTATGAATCAATCACTATAATAATCTTACTATTTATTAATATCAAAGTAAATATATCTTACCCCTAGGATTATAATGCAATTGTGAACCATGTCAATCTCTTGTGTTTTTATTATCCTTGTGTTTTTTTCTATCACCGTTCCAATTAGTATCATAATTTAATTATTTAGTTGGAATGTGTAACAATGTTGTCATTTGAGAGTAGAACTCATTTTGAGATCTAGAAATTATATCATGTGATAAATACTAATATTTTCATATAATTTCATAAGATCAAATGGGGAATACTCTGATGGTTGAATAAAGAATAAATCATCTGAACCAATAGTTATAGAGACCCATTCTTTTTTTGATAAATATTACAATGCATTATATGAATATTCATTAATGTTCACACATACACACATGAGTAATGAACATTTTTAGTGTATTTAGAGAGTATAATATTCTAATTAATTAATCATAATCAACATATCCATAAAATATATCCCCTTTTAGTAATCTTCCTTGACATACTGAACATAAAAATTTTCATTATAACTATGGGGATGGATACATAATGAATGGTGATATCAAATTCTCTATAATTGTAAACATGAAAGATTTCAATATCTGATCATATAAATCCAAAAAATATGAATAAGGGTATAAAATCACAACTATAAAATACAATTCACATACGAAATCTATCATAGATCTTACATGTGAGTAATTTTGAAAAGATTTATCATTTCAAATTTCATGAATTATTTGAGTGATAAAACAACATAAATCAGTAATGAACCATAATTTAATTTCATAAATGATTGTTACCACCATAGATATAGAATATTTTTTATGGAAATGTTAACTATCATGATAATAAAATCATAGTGGTCAGATATACCTTCTTATTATGCATATCATAATGGACAATGAATCACCACCAAAATTACATCATGGTTCAAGCAAAGAGACTTGTTTATCAAAGTAGAACAAGAACATCTATTTATTTCTCATAGAGGATCCATCACCTAGACTTGTTTACCATAATTATATCATGATATATATTACATTAACTTATGTATTAGAGGGAAATATAATCCATTCACCCCCTCATAAGAATGAAAAACATTCATATGTTATCGAAATGATAATAAAATATTCATCATTTCATCATATCCTAATTCATGAAAATATATCAGGTTTCAAAAACATTTCATTAATTTGTCATATTAAAACATATTGAATTTTTTTTGGTTTCATAAACTTCTAATCATCATAATTCATCTCGGTAGATAATATTTTTTCATTATTGGATCGTATCCATTGTAAACACAAAAATTACATCAAAGGATGTTATCATTGATGAAAAATCAATTATGAGTTTCAACAGAATGTTTTACCTAGAAAATACCCTCTGTAACACCCCATGCCTCAATGGTACGCTTCTCTCTGAATAATGTGATAGCGTGTGTTGTACGCAACACCGAGTTCTAACACACCATAACTAATCAAACAAGCCATTATGAATAGTAATACCTAATTTTTGAAATTATATATATTTTATATTTCAAAATGTACTTCATTTTTGGATTCATAATATCGAATTTATCCTAAGGTGAAATTTTGGTACTTTTCGGATAACTTTAATATTTTGATGTATAGTGAAAATTACTAAATTTTAATTAAAAACAACTTTTTTAATCGAAATAATTTATATTGATAAATTATGAATTTTAGTGGTTTTAAAGTATATTTAGAATATATTTTTACCATTTAATACAATGTAGGTCATTGGACATAATTTCACAATTAAACCGAACATAAACAAGTATCAATCTTTTGATAGTTATTATATCTTAAAAACACGCTTTTTGTTTTGACAATGGGAATTAATTTTAAATTACTTTTTGCCACTTATGTGTTTTGAATTTGAAAAAATGGATTCAATAATTGGAATTAGTATGTTCAAATTGTGTAAATAGGTAACTTTTATTTTTAGACAATTCGAATAATTACTTCGGTAAATATTTTATTTATCAAGGTTAAAGGGTAAATTTGGTAAATAAGGGTTAAAAAATAATATTATGATAATACAAAATTACCCTAAAACGTGTACTAACCTAATTGGTTGATACATGTCCGGCCATGGGAATATTTGGGTCGATTTTGGGACCACATGGTGCCACTTGTAAGTGATAGGGACACTATATTTTAATTAAGTTAAAATGAATACAAAAATGACACAAGCATATATCTTTTAGAAAAACATTTTTTACATAGGGTTATATATGTCTGATTTTCAACTAAAAATATTCATTAGAAAGATAAAAGGATTTAATAAATAATGATATTTTATTTATAATTTTTAGAGTTTAAATAAGTTAATTGATTTATGACACAATGATGATGCAGTAATTACCATAATTGTTAGAATTTAAAATAATTGATATTATAAATACCCAAATAAATATAATTTGAGTCTTTTAATGAATTAAAATAATTTTATAGGATAATATGACATATTAGGATTTATTTAATTAAATTTTTTCAAAGTAATCATTCTGTTATGAGTTTCAATAAAATCAATTATTGAATAGTGTCAAATTGACATAAAAGAGTTTTTAAAACAAATATTATATTATTAATTGATATTAAATTCCTAAAAATCTAAGGATCGGCCACGAGACTTATATCATGATATTTGTATCATTAATGGACCATTTGGGGGTCTCTTGGATGTATATAGTATGTTTATTAACTATATAATATAAAAATACAAAGTGACATGGTAAATGTCAAACTAATTAACAAAGAGTTAATACTTAAAGATAATGTTAATATAGTAACCCAAACCTGTCTAAATTCTATTGTTTGAATGGTTTTAGACCTATCTCCACCTTAAAATTTAAATAATAAACTTTGGATCCATTAGAAAATGAATAAAAATTTATTATAAATTAATATTTCTAGCTTTTCAAAAGGTGCCCCTCACCCCTCTTATAAAAGGGAACTCCTCCTTCTCATTTCTTCACACCTTAAAAGCCTTTTGGTTCGGACAAACTCTTCCAAAATAGTCTCCCCAATTCCCTCACTACAACCTATATGCCTTAGTTTGATCATAAAGCCAACCTATGGAGCCCTTTTGATCAAATCAAAAGGAATATCCCGAAGAAGAGGTAATGATTTCACCACCCTTTTCCAAGTTCCTTTCTTCTTCCACTTAATCTTCCTTTGTTATTACCATTCTAAAATAATAACTCCAGTATCATATATATAAGTTTATGTTATTATAAATCTGGTACAACCATATTCATTATTCTATCCATCCTTTGAATAACATGTCACTATACGTGCATACGTACGGCTTACCGTCTCCACGTCGTGGTGCAATTTTTATTCAATAAATTATTATTTGGATGGGTATAATAATGATGTGTAAGTCATGTAAATAATAAATATGACATGATAATTATTATTTATATATGATATACCATCCAATTTTATGTTATTTTAATATCAAAATAATGATATTGTCGTTCGTGCGTACGTACGGACTACCATCTCCACGAACGTGATAAGATTCATTCTCCATTGTAACCCTTCAAGTATAATTCTCATTTGATGATTAATAATAGTATCTAAGGACTTTATATCACTTTGGATATGATTAATATACAACCTATCCATGACAAACACAACATATGTAACAAAACATATAAAAGAAAATGAGTAATTTAACACCTGAAACAACGATAATACTAAGATATTGTTAATAAATCAATGTTAAAAGATCATATATGATATCATATTAATGTATATGATTCATGTAAAATTTAATAAAAATTATTTCACTACTATATAGGAGGTTAAACTACCCCGAACAAGTAAAAGTACAAGGTAAGGGTTATTTCACAATCTCTTCATTATCTGAAGTTGTTTCTACGTAATAATCTATTGGGATCTTCTTTATCATCCACATCTATGTTTCTTAAAAATGTAATTCAAAACATTTTTACTATTTACTTGAATATGGGATAAAGTCATTTATACCCCTTTTTGACTTTTTATAAGAGATTTATAAATGAATCTTTCCGTCATTTTCCAAACAATGTGCTTTCTAACCTTTTCGACAGAATTAAGGTAAGAATGTTTTTTTAACTTATACTGTGGGTGCGGATATTTTCCACTGTTATAAAATTTTGAACGATTACCTTACAAGATTATAAGGATATTTTCAAAGTAAATGTTTTATTTTATAATTATTTTATTTTTAAATGATTTCAAAATGAATATTTTAAGAATTTCTGAAAGGCACTCTTTATCAAAATCTTAATTTTAAATGTTTTAAAGATTTATCTTTCTAAATCTTTTTAATTAATGTCCATGATTTCAAAATGATTTTAAGGATTTATTTATATGGACATTAATGTTTTGAAATGATATTTATTTTCAAAATTTTCTAATTGGTATGGGACACTTTGATTCAAAAATCTATTTTAAATTACTTTCTTAATAAATGTGTGACTTTTAAATGATTTCGAAAAAGAGATATTTCTCTCAAATAGTTTTGATTTCATCTATGTCAACATACTTTGATGGATTTTAAGTTTATTTGAAGTTGATTTATTATGATACAAAACTTCCATATTTTTTTTGATGTTTTTGTGATGTGTTTGACTGTGGATGTGTTATTATTATACCATTCGTGGTTTATGGATGAAGTATTTACATTTCGTATGCTAGTTTTAATATGAATTTTTATGTTATGTTTGAACCTTTTCATTTGGGAACGCATTGGACTTAATATGTGACAGGTGGAGCCCTCTATAGCTCCTCGATGCATCGGTAGGTCTCATGAGACAAACTAGTGTCTTGGCACAAAGCCTTGAGAAAATCTTATTTGTAGTCTTGGCAAGAGGCCTTGGCTAAGTGGTTATGATAGTCTGGCATTATGCATTCCATCATTATGAAAGTGGTTATTGATATTTCATGTGATTATTCGATTATTAGAATATCCATGTGAATAAGTAAATGGCATTATTTCATTTTTTCCATACTGTGTTGAAGTTCATGTTTAAAAGGCTTTTGTTTTAGGTATACATTGCCTTAAATGTTTATGCTTATTTATGAATGTTTCCGATGTGTTGCTTACCCTTACGGAACGTTTGAGCTCACCCCATTCTATGTTTTATTTTTCCCAATATTCCAAGAAGTATATTTTGATTGATATTCAGGGTTAATACAAGGGAACAATGGCATTCATAAAGGATTATTTATGTTTTTTTGTATGTTATGAAGTGTAATTTATCATTCATGTATGTAATCTATTTTCTAAGACTGCTAAACTGATTGGTACATTGAGACTTGATTCCTTGTAATCATGCCAATGTATTAAAATAATGCACTGACTCTGGGTAACTGGGGTCGAGGCATTACATTTGGTATCAGAGGATGTTTAGAAATAACCTTGGAAACTAGATTTAGATAAACTCTGATTAGAGCACATAACCCTAAGATAGACTTTGAAGATTAGTATAGAAGAACTTCCTAAAATTTTGGTATTGTATAGATAATTTGAGTTATCTGAGTAATACATCCCTATCTGGATATGATAAGGTAGAGGCGGCTCTGGCACAGAGATACCTAAGGATAAAACCCGAAAACACCTCTTTGAGCAAGACTTGAACGTGAACTGGTGCACGACAATGGGCCTTGCTGCACTCTTGGTTACGACACTCACGGGGGATATGCTTTGGATAACTCTCATTTTCTTTACAAATCATTATGAAGGGTTTATGAGTATATACTTCCTCCAAGAAAACATTTTTATGATTATGGATTATATCCATAAATAGTTCAATTTATATTAAGTGTTTTATAAGTATGGGATTATGTATTTTGATTCATAAACTAATCTAGTTTATGCCATTGTTTAGAAATGGCCCCTAGTGGAAGAAATGGAAACTGTATCGATGCATGCACTCCATGTAAGGATTTCCCTCATGCTCAAGATAATTATAGTGGAGCTGGTGATACAATTGGTGCCGATCAGCTAATCACCATACTAGGACAACTTACTCAGGTTAAGAATAGTAACCTTACCCGTATGGAGCACTCTGATCCACAACATGGAGGATCAATGTTAGATCACTTCATGAGGCAACAACCACCAATGATCAATGGGAGTACAAATCCCTTAGTAGTTGAGCAATGGATATTTTCCCTAGAGAAAATATTTCAGGCTTTGGGGAGTAGTGAAAGGGAAAAAGTTATCATGGAAGTTTACCGCCTCAATGGAGATTCTGCTCAATGGTGTTCATTGATTCAAAATACGAAGGAAGATGATGAAGTATCAAATATTGAATGGAGGGAGTTCAATGATCCGTTTTTAGAAAAATACTTTCCTCATGACCATCGAGAAGATATGGAAAGGCAGTTTCTGAGTCTGAGACAAAAGGAGGATGAGAATGTCACAAAGTATGAGGCTAACTTTACAAGGTTAGCAAGGTATACTAGAGATTATATAAAAAAACCAAGAAGTAAGATTGATCGTTTCTTTGATGGGTTAAAACCATTTCTCCATTGAACATTAGTATCACAATCATTCTCTTCGTACGAAGACATTGTCTAATGTGCTATCAGGACCGAAAAGGAATTCTCTAAGTCTTATGACTTTAAAGAAAAGCAAGAGAAGAAGAGATCTGCTGATCAATCTGGGAATGGAAATAAGTGGAAGAAGGGAAATGTTGAATATCCATCCTATGGTAAATGTGGGAAGAAACACCCCGGTACTTTCTTGAAGGGAATGGGAGTCTGTTACAAGTGTGGTGAAAAAGGCCACCATGCTCGTGATTGAAAGGGGAAGAAGGAAGCTACCAATGTTCAGTGCTACAATTGCAGGGAGATGGGACATTATGAAAATGAATGTCCTATGCATCAAAAGAACATATCTCAGAAAAGGGAAAGGGATAAAGGCCAAGCTTATGCTATCACTACTGCTGAGGTAGAAGCTCCGAAAGACGTGGTGGCGGGTAATTTAATGGTTTCGTCAAGTTTAGCAAATGCATTATTTGACACTGGATCATCACATTGTTTCATATCTTCCCAGTTTTCTATGATAATTAGATATTTTCAATTTGATTTAACAAGGTATTTTTCAGTTAAAACTCCTAAGGGAAGTATCATTGCAATAATGTTTTGTGAATCAGTCCCCATTAGAGCGCATAAATGTTCTTTATCAGCTGATCTCATCGTCATACCTATGATTGAGTTTGATATAATCCTCAGTATGGACTGGCTTTCAAACTATGATGCGAAGATTTATTGTAAGAAGAAAGAGGTTACAATTCTTGTGATGATGATAAGGAACACCTTATCTTTAGAGCAGAATCGTCACCACCTAATTCTTATCTAGATCCACCCCCAATAGCTCAACTAAATTCATTTATTGGGGAGGAAGAGAATGAAATGACTTTGGGTGAGGAAAGGAATTTTCAAATAGAGGATTTACCTGTTGTGAAGGAATATGTAGATGTATTTCCGGAAGATTTACCTGGACATCCTCCAGAATGAGAAGTTGAGTTTTTCATTGATTTAATTCCTGGATCAAGGCCTATATCGAAGACCCCTTATAGAATGGCCACTGTAGAATTAGTTGAACTAAAGAAACAACTAGAGGAATTGAGTAATAACGGATTTATTCGCCCTAATGTTTCTCCATGGGGACCTCTGTTCATTTTGTTAAAAAGAATGATGGATCTATGAGGTTTTGTATTGACTACAAGGAGATCAATGCTATAACGATAATGAACAAGTATCCCTTACTTCGCATTGATGATTTATTTGACCAACTGCATGGATCTCAATACTTTTCAAAGATTGAACTTCGATTTGGATACCATCAGTTGTGTGTGATGAAGGAAGACATTCCGAAGACAACATTTCAAACCAGGTACGGGCATTATGAGTTTACAGTAATGCCTTTTGGATTGACTAATGCACCCTCTGTATTCATGGATCTGATGAATAGAGTTTTCAAGTAATATCTTGATGAATATTTAGTGGTATTTATTGATGATATCTTGGTATACTCAAAGAGCTACAAAGGTCATGAAAATCACTTATGCATTATCTTGAAGACTCTGAGAAGACATGAATTATATGGGAAGTTTAGCAAGTGTGAATTCTGCCTTCAAGAGATTTCTTTTCTTGGCCATATTGTCTCTAAATATGGAATCTGGGTTGATCCTTCTAAGACCAAGGCGATCCAAGAATGGCCAGAACCGATGGGTATAACTGAGGTACGTAGTTTTATTGGTTTAGCATGTTATTATCGACGTTTCGTCCAACATTTCGCCTGATTGGCTAACCCATTAACGAAGCTCACACGTAAAGGGGTTAAATTTGTTTGGACAAAAGAGTGTGAAGAATGTTTCGAAGAACTGAAGAGAAGTTTAGTCAATGCTCCTATATTGACTCTACAATCGGGGAATGATGGGTTCGTTATTTATAGTGATGCATTGAAGAAAGGACTTGGTTGTGTCCTTATGTAGAATGATAGGGTTATTGCCTATGCATCATGACAGTTGAAAATTCAAGAACAATACTATCCTACTCATGATCTCGAGTTAGCAGCTGTGATATTTCCTTTGATGATATGGAGGAACTACCTCAATGGTGAAAAATGTGAGATTTATACTGATCACAAGAGTTTGAAGTATATTTTCTCACAAAAAGAACTCCACATGAGGCAAAGGCGATGACTTGAATTACTCAAGGATTATGATTGTACGATACACTACCACCCGGGGAAAGAAAACAAGGTGGCAGATGCTTTTATCAGAAAAGACCATGGAGTTTTGAACGTGATGAGAATTGAAAGGGATCCAATTTTCATAGAACTAGTGAAGATGGACATGGGAATAACCAGGGAAGGTGAAACATCAATGAATTTTCAAATGGTTGACAAACCATCTTTATTAGAAAGGATTAAGAGTTCTCATACTGATGATACAGAATTTCAAAAGAAGATTAAAGCTGTGAATGAAGGGAGATTGAGAGATTTTGTGTATGAAGATGGAATTTTGAAATTCGGGAAGAGGATTTGTGTTCCCGATATACCTGACCTAAAAAGGGAATTGCTGGATGATGCTCATAGTTCCAATTTCTCTATACACCCTGGGAGCACCAAAATGTATAGCGATTTGAAGGAACATTTTGGTGGGACAACATGAAGAGGGAGATTGCCGATTTTGTGTCAAGATGTATGATTTTTCAACAAGTGAAAGCTGGAAGGCAACAGCCTGGTGGAGTATTGCAACCTCTTCCCATACCTGAGTGGAAATGGGACAATATTACGTTAGACTATGTCATGGGACTACCAAAGACTCCTAGAAGGAACGATGCATTATGAGTTATTGTTGATCGTCTTACCAAGTCAGCATATTTTCTTCCTATAAGGGAAGATCTACCACGGGAATGTCTTGCAAGACTATATATTAATGAAGTTGTGAGACTTCATGGAGTACCCCTATCGATTGTTTCTGATCGTGATCCCCATTTTACTTCAAGATTCTGGAAGAGTCTTCAAAAATCCCTGGATATTGAACTTCATTTGAGCACTGCCTACCAGCCTCAGACAGATGGACAATCAGAACAGACTATTCAAACCTTAGAAGACATACTGATATCTTGTTCACTTGACTTTCAGGGTATGTGGGATCAGTAGTTACCACTAGTAGAATTTTCCTATAACAATAGCTTCCATTCGAGTATTCAGATGGAACCAAATGAAGCGTTATATGGAAATTGATGTCTTACACCAACCTCTTGGGATGACGTTGGTGAAAGGAAACTTGTAGGTATAGAACTAGTGGAGGAAACAATGGAAAAGGTGAAGGTAATCTAAAATCACATCAAAGCAGTTCAAAGTAGGCAGAAGAGCTATGCCGATAATCGAAGTAAGGATTTGGAATTTCATGTCGGTGATCTTGATTTCCTGAAGGTATATCCTTGGATGTGAGTCATATGTTTTGGTAAGAAAGGTAAATTGAGTCCCAGGTACATCGGACCTTTCTAAATTATATAATGAATTGGGGTTGTAGCATACCGATTGGCAATGCCGCCAAGTCTCTCCAAATTTCACGATGTGTTCCATGTATCTCTGTTGAGGAAATACATGCATGACCGAACACATGTACTCACCTATGAGCAGTTAGAACTGGAACCCGATCTGTCTTATTGTGAAGAACCCGTCAGGATTCTTGATATGAGAGAAAAAGTACTGAGAAACCGAACGACGTGTCTAGTAAATGTTTTCGGGAGAAACCATAAGATGGAAGAGGCAACGTGGGAACCTGAGGAACTTATGATGAAGAAACACTCGAGTCTTTTCATGAAAAAATATTCCAGAAATTTCGAGGACGAAATTATATGAAGGAGGGGAGAATGTAACACCCCAAGCTTGTCATGACCCGACCCAATGAGGCTCAAGCCGCGACTCCCCAAGCCCGCCTCCAATAGGGCAGGGGCTGGCGACCAGCGCCGAGTAGGCTATCACACACATGGGAGGCATTAGCCTACGGTACCAATACACATGCACCCACAAACACCTCCATGAAACAGTGCAGAGATATAGAATCTGAAAAGTAAATGCATACATACAATCTATCCCAAACCAGAGTGCAACAGCAAAAGTACAAATGGAAAAACAGGGCCCACCAAACAAAACTACAAAGCACGCCCAACCTGCTCTGAAGAAGGGGAACGCTGCCACAAACACCCTCCGGAAAGATCCCTTGGAACAGCTCTGGTAGACACCCCGGTCATCTCGCTCACTAAGCTCCGCCTGCTTCGGGTCCTCATGGGACTCCGTCAAAAGGCTTGTGGTCTGCACAAGACACAAACATGTGTGGGCAAAGCCCATGCAGGGGTGAGTATAAACATACTCAGTAGGCACACCAAAAACCCAAAACCCAAGGGAGCAACTGAAGGGCAGCAGTCCGCTATACCCATCCAAAGGGAACCCAGATGAGAGAGAAACTCCATCTCGTGACCATCCTCAGCTAAACAAAACAAGTCATCTCATCTCAGCTCAGGTGTATGTCCAAACATACACCTTGAACAATCCAGATATACTCATCTCATGCCATAAATCCACAAGAGGTACCGACCTCATCACCAGTAACTGTCCCCAACCAGGAGAACATGCTCTACGATCACTGATGAAACATCGCTGAAGCAACATAACCACCAAACTCCTCAGATAGGGGATCACCGCTAGGGTCCTCTAGGGGATATAAAGACCCACTCCGGTATACGTATCTCAGAGATAGGGGATCACTCCCAGGATCCGCTGGGGGATACCACGACCTGATATGGTATATATAGTTCTCATAGATAGGGGATCACACCTAGGATCCGCTGGGGGATTCCACAACCCGATCTGGCGCTCGATATAAGCTTCACACTTAGATAGAGGATCATCTTCCATAGAAAGATGGACATGACGTTACCAGAACCCTATATAGTATAACTCGCGATGTAGGGGATCGAACCGATGATGTCGCAACCCTACCGAAACCACGCGCTGAGTAGGGGATCACCTAACCAACGATACCGTAACCCTACTATAAACCACATGATGAGTAGGGGATCGTATACCCGATGATGCCACAACCCTATTGAGCACGGCCCACCGCGTAGGAGATCATATTTTCGATGATGCCACACACCCTACGGGGTTAAACTGCTAGATAGGGGATCACCGCCCATAAATAAGCGGTCACAGTGATACCAAGAACCCGATATAGGGTAAAGATGCTAGAGGATCCACTTCGGGCCCGCCGGAGGGATACCACAACTCTAACAGTTTAATCATTCCATCGAGAGGATGAAAAACCCATACGAAGGTTGTGATGACACACGAACCGTCATAGGAATGAACCAAGGGAGAATCCTCAACCACTGCTGGTCCAAACATCGCTAGCCCGAGTAACCCGCCACAACGCCACACTGCACACCTCCTAAGCCAAAACCGAGGGCGCCATCGCGTTCCACGCGGAAAAACACGCAGGATAGGATGTTTACTCACATCGAATGAAGGACCGGTGAAAAAGGCACTATTCACCGTAGCTAGCTCGTGCGGGGCCCACCCAACGATCCCGAAACCCATCGATCGGATCACACCACGGCGATCCCCTCGGAAAAACATGCAGAATCGACTACTCGCTCATCCGAAACGGACACCCGGTGAAAAAGGCACTATTCACTGAAGCCCAACTCGGGTAGGGCCCACACCTGGATTCCGAAACACATCGAACGGAATAGACGATTGCGTTTCTCTCGGAAAAACACACAGGATCGACTATTCATCCGCCAAAATCGGACTCCTAGTGCAAAAGCTGCATTTCTCCGCAAATGTCAAAACCCGGCCTCGTGGGGCCTGCACCCCTTTCTCAGTCCCAACACCCAGAAACCATCTCAAAAAGTCCGTCGTACCATCAGGGTCTCAACTCCACTGACAGTACATCAATCGGACGCTCCAGGTAGAAGTTACAACGGCCCGATGTCGTAAAATAATAAAATAATATTATTTTTTACGACGTTTCTAGCTCCCGGGCCATGATCCCAAACCTTTAAACCCTTGAACCAACACCAAAGGGTTTGGCTCGTCGTCAGGGTCGTGTCACCGCAAACGGCGCGCGAATCCAACTCCCAGTTTGCAAAATAGAGGGGTATAAAGACCCCCGTATGGTAAAAGAGGCCGGACCGGCCGCCGCCGCCGCGCCGCTGCACGCCGACGGATCTTCCGCGGACAGCCGGGGGCACCCCGGTAGTCCGTTTTGCGATCTGGAGGCCACCAGACGACCCTCAGGACCCGATCTACACTTCTATGGCTTCAATTTGCAGAAAAACGCAGCAAAAACAGGATCGGGGGTTAAAACTCAAATCCGCCTACCTCGCGGGCGAAACGCCGACGTTCTACCTTAGATCTGCGCTCCAGAGAATCCGTTGCGCGCTCCTAGAACGTCCGCCGTCGAATTCCGAGCTCATGGGAACTTCGTTTGCTCGATTCTGCAGAGTGGCGGCGAAGAACGATGAAGAACGATAAGGGGGGGGGGGGGCGCTGATATTTATATCAGCCACCCGCCATCGCCCAACGCGCCTCGGACCCGACGCCCAATGCGAACAAAAGTAAGGTCACCCCTGGGGTAAACGCACCATTATGAATGCAACGGAGGACTCAGAGTTTCCATCCGAGACTCCGTTCAGATTTTATTCGAGCCGACGATCGCACACCAACTTCCCTACTTATTTACAAAAACGCCCCTGGTGGCGTTTCTTACCGCAGGCCCGCGCCCTCAATGTTTACACCTTTCCTAGGGTAAACGGCACATTCCAGACGCAACTATGCCCTCAGATTCCTATTCTAAGCTACTGTTTAAGAGATATCACACCCCCGCCACGTGCATAGTATAAAAATACTTAATATTATTATAAAATTAATTCCAGGCACACCGGGCCTCAGAATCGCACGCCGTCTTCGCGCCTAGCTCGGGAATTATTCGCAGAAATATTCAAAGTATGACAGGACCAAAAACCTGAGTCGCTACATCCTCCCCCGCTTAGAAATTTTCGTCCCCAAAAGCCCAAAGCACAAGGAAGGCAACTAGTCTCTCAACCAGGTCTCACACACCAGCGAGCTCACCAACCAACACCCATGCCCAAACGCATAAGTCAGAGGGACCCATCCACCACACCTCAATACTATCCGCTTTGGAAGGCACTGACTCGCCCTTAAGGTTTTAATCGCGTCACAAAAATTTGTCTCGGTGGGGGAAGGATCCATCTACCTCACGCATTCGAAGCATGCAAAACAACTCCCACACAGGGTCTTACCAACGCCCTAAACAAAACTCGAGAAAACAACAAAAGTAAAGAGTACCGCTAAACAGTGTCTATCAAACTAATGCAGTAAGTAGAAAAGACACAAGGCATATCTCTATCCATCCGCGGTACCTCTGGGTCGACTGCCTCCAGGGCATGCAGCTATCCTCGCCCTTGACCACCCGCTCCCTGAGCTTGGCGTGGACCACCTGGGGGTGGGGGTGTTGGAAACTGGTACTGCATACCACCGCCTCCCACTGCACCAGCTCCGCCACCGCGTCCTCCGCCCTACGAACCTCCTTGCTCGAGATGCTGCCTCTGCCAATGCGGTCCCTCAACCGGATCCTTCTCAGCAGCACGTCGGGTCGGACAATATCTAGCAAAATGTCCCAGACCATCACAAGCGTAACACCTCCTCTCCTACGGCTGCCCAAAACTGGCCTATGAGCCCTGAGCCTCAGATCCTCCATCCTGGGGTCGCCTCCTGAAACGTAGACCACGTCCTGACCCCTGAGTCTGTCGTCGGCTACCAGATGCCGATCCGACCGAAAAAGTCTCATCCCTCGAGTGCCCAACACTAATAGGGGGAATCTTCTCAGCCAGAATACTCTCCACCACCAATGCTCGCTCCAGCACACCAGCATAGGTGGGCAGACACAAGGAAACCAAACCTTCTCGGATGTCCCTGCGTAAGCCCTGCTCGAAGGTCCGAGCCCTAAAGAACGGGTCTCGAACCATATCCCGGGAGTAGCACGATAGGTCTGTAAACCTTGATGAGTACTCCGACACAGTCATGCTCTCCTGTCGAAGCTGAAGAAGCTCCTGGATCCGCACTGACCTCAGCGTCACCGGATAGAACTCCTCCCTAATGAGCCGCTCAAGCTCTGCCCACGTGAGAGTCTCTTCTTCATGGTACTGCGTCACCAAACTCCACCATCGCCTGGAAGAACCATGCAGAAGGCTCACCGCTAGGACCACCATCTGATCTGGAGGTGTCCTCACTAGGAGGAATACCAGGGTGACTGCCTCAAGCCAGTCATTAGCTGCCTGAGGGTCTGGATCACCCTGGAACCTCAGAGGTCGCTGCCTCTGGAACTCGTGAAGCGTACTCAGCCTGCACGCAACCTCGTCCTTCACTGTTAGCACAACCAGCTGCTCGACAGGGGGCGGCTCAACTGGCAGACCACCTGGAGATGCAACCTCAGAACCAGCGCCCTGCTCTACAGCCTCTACACGGGGCGGGTCGTCAGCACAATCCTGCTGCGGAACCCTCGATGGCTTTCATCGTGGAGGCATCCTGAAAAACATTCAAGACGCACCACAGTCAAAAAGTATATCTGGAGAGCTGACTCAAGAAGGAAAAGGAAATACCCAAAAACCCAGTCCTATATGATGCATGTACCGTCATGTCCCAGTGACTAGTGTACGAATGTCCCGAGTCGAAAGGCAGGTTATCAGAATCCCGGTGTATGGATACGTCGGCCGCCGCACCAACACTGGAGTACCTAGCCTGAAAGTTGAACATGAAACATCCTAACACTACCGCTATGCAACCCAAACCAAACTCACAGCTAGACCAGCTACGCTCTGAGATCCCAAAGGTGGAACCTCCTCTGATACCACTCTGTCACGACCCGACCCAATGGGGCTCAAGCCGCGACTCCCCAAGCCCGCCTCCAATAGGCCAGGGGCTGGCGACCAGCTCCGAGTAGGCTATCACAGACATGGGATGCATTAGCCTAAGTTACCTGTACACACGCACACACAAAAACCTCCATCCAACAGTAGAGAGATATAGAAACTGAAAAGTAAATTCATGCATACAATCTATCCCAAACTAGGGTGCAACAACAAAAGTAAAAAGGGCAAAACAGGGCCCACCAAAGAAAACTACAAAGCACGTCCAACCTGCTCTGAAGAAGGGGAACGCTGCCACAAACACCCGCTAGAAAAATCCCTCAACACAGCTCCGGTAGACACCCTGGTCAACTCGCTCACTAAGCTCCGCCTACTCTGGGTCCTCCTGGGACTCCGTCAAAAAGCCTGTGGTCTGCACAAGACACAAACATGTGTGGGCAAGGCCCATGCAGAGGTGAGTATAAACATACTCAGTAGGCACCCCAAAAACCCAAAACCCAAGGGAGAAACTGAAATGAAACAGTCCTCTCAACCCAGCCAGAGGGAACCCAGACGAGAGAGAAACTCCATCTCGTGGCCATCCTCGGCTAAACACAACAAGTCAGCTCAACTCAGCTCAGGTGTATGCCCATACATACACCTTGATCAATCCAGATATACTCAGCTCATGCCACAAAGCCACAAGAGGTACCAACCTCATCACTAGAAATTGTCCCCAACTAGGAGAACATGCTCCACGATCACTGACGAAACATTGCTGAATCAACATAACCACCAAACTCTTCGGATAGGGGATCACCGTTAGGGTCCGCTAGGGGATACCAAGACCCACTCCGGTATACATAGCTCACAGATAGGGGATCACTCCCAGGGTCTGTTGGGGGATACCACGACCCAATCTAGAATATGTAGTTCTCACAATTAAGGGATCACACCCAGGATCCGCTGGGGGATGCCACAACCCGATTTGGCGCTCGACAAAAGCCTCACACTAAGATAGAGGATCATCGTCTGTATAAAGATTGACACGACGATACCAGAACCCTATCTGGTATAAATCGCAATGTAGGGGATCAAACTGACGATGCCACAACCCTACCGAAACCACGCGTTGAGTAGGGCTTCACATAACAAACGATACCGTAACCCTACTATAAACCACATGCTGAGAAGGGGATCGTATACCCGATGATTCCACAACCCTACTAAGCACGGCCCACCGCAAAGGGGATCATATTTTCAATGATGCCAGACACCCTACGGGGTTAAACTTCTAGATAGGGGATCACCGCCCGTAAATAAGCGGTCACAGCGATACCAAGAACCCGATATAGGGTAAAGATGCTAGAGGATCCACTTCGGGCCCACCGGAGGGATACCACAACTCTAACAGTTTAAACATCCTATCGAGAGGATCAAAAACCCATACGAAGGTTGTGATGACACACGAACCGTCGTAGGAAGAACCAAGGGAGAAACCTCAACCACTGCTGGTCCAAACATCGCTAGCCCGAGTAACCCGCCACAACGCCACACTGCGCACCTCCTAAGCCAAAACCGAGGGCACCATCGCGTTCCACGCGGAAAAAAACACAGGATAGGATGTTTACTCGCTTGGAACGGAGGACCGGTGAAAAAGGCACTATTCACCGTAGCTAGCTCGTGCGGGGCCCACCCAACGATCCCGAAACCCATCGATCGGATCACACCACGGCGATCCCCTCGGAAAAACATGCAGAATCGACTACTCGCTCATCCGAAACGGACACCCGGTGAAAAAGGCACTATTCACTAAAGCCCAGCTCGGGTAGGGCCCACACCTGGATTCCGAAACACATCGAACGGAATGGACCATTGCGTTTCTGTCGGAAAAACACACAGGATCGACTATTCATCCGCCAAAATCGGACTCCTAGTGCAAAAGCTGCATTTCTCCGCAAATGCCAAAACCCGGCCTCGTGGGGCCTGCACCCCTTTCTCAGTCCCAACACCCATGAACCATCTCAAAAATTCCGTCATACCATTAGGGTCTCAATGCCACTGACGATACATCAATCAGACGCTCCAGGTAGAAGTTACAACAGCTCGAAGTCGTAAAATAATAAAATAATATTATTTTTACGACGTTTCTAGCTCCCGGGCCATGATCCCGAACCTTTAAACCCTCGAACCAACACCAGAGGGTTTGGCTCATCGTCAGGGTCGCGTCGCCGCAAACGGCGTGCGAATCCGACTCCCGGTTTGCATAATAAAGGGGTATAAAGACCCCCATATGGTAAAAGAGGCCGGACCGGCCGCCGCCGCCGCGCCGCTGCACGCCGGCGGATCTTCCGCGGACCGCCGGGGGCACCCCGGTAGTCCGTTTTGCGATCTGGAGGCCACCAGATGACCATCAGGACCCGATCTACACTGCTATGGCTTCAATTTGCAGAAAAACACAGCAAAAACAGGATCGAGGGTTAAAACTCAAATCCGCCTACCTCGCGGGCGAAACGCCGACGTTCTGCCTTAGATCCGCGCTCCAGAGAATCCGTTGCGCGCTCCTGGAACGTCCGCCGTCGAATTCCGAGCTCATGGGAACTTCGTTTGCTTGATTCAGCAGAGTGGCGGCGAAGAACGATGAAGAACGATAAAGGGGTGTGGGAGGGGGGGGGGGGGCGCTGATATTTATATCAACCACCCGCCATCGCCCAACCCGCCTCGGACCCGACGCCCAATGCGAACAAAAGTAAGGTCACCCCTGGGGTAAACGCACCATTATGAATGCAACAGCGGACTCAGAGTTTCCATCCGAGACTCCTTTCAGAAGTTATTCGAGCCGACGATCGCACACCAACTTCCCTACTTATTTACGAAAACGCCCCTGGTGGCGTTTCTTACCGTAGGCCCGCGCCCTCAATGTTTACACCTTGCCTAGGGTAAACGGCACATTCCTGACGCAAATGTGCCCTCAGATTCCTATTCTAAGGTACTTTTTAGGATATATCACACCCCCGCCACATGCATAGTATAAAAATACTTAATATTCTTATAAAATTAATTCCAGGCACACCGGGCCTCAGAATCGCACGCCGTCTTCGCGCCTAGCTCTGGAATTATTCGCAGAAATATTCAAAGTCTGACAGGACCAAAAACCTGAGTCACTAAATCCTCCCCTGCTTAGAAATTTTCGTCCCCAAAAAGCCCAATGCACAAGGAAAGCGACTAGACTCTCAACCAGGTCTGACACACTAGCGAGATCACCAACCAACACCCATGCCCAAACGCATAAGTCAGAGGGACTCATCCACCACACCTCAATACTATCCGCTTTGGGCGGCACTGACTCGCCCGCAAGGTTTTAATCGCGTCACAAAAATGTGTCTCGGTGGGGGAAGGATCCATCTACCTCATGCATTCGAAGCATGCAAAACAACTCCCACACAGGGTCTTACCAACGCCCTAAACAAAACTCGAGCAAAAAACAAAAGTAAAGAGTACCGCTAAACAGTGTCTATCAAACTAATGCAGTAAGTAGAAAAGACACAAGGCATATCTCTATCCATCCGTGGTGCCTCTGGGTCGACTGCCTCCAGGGCATGCAGCTATCCTCGCCCTTGACCACCCGCTCCCTGAGCTTGGCGTGGACCACCTGGGGGTGGGGGTGTTGGAAACTGGTACTGCATACCACCGCCTCCCACTGCACCAGCTCCGCCACTGCGTCCTCCGCCCTACGAACCTCCTTGCTCGAGACGCTGCCTCTGCTAAGGCGGTCCCTCAACCGGATCCTTCTCAACAGCACGTCGGGTCGGACAATCTCTAGCAATATGTCCCGGACCATCACAAGCGTAACACCGCCTCTCTTGCGGCTGCCCAAAACTGGCCTACGAGCCCTGAGCCTCAGATCCTCCATCCTGGGGTCGCCTCCTGAAACGTAGACCGCGTCCTGACCCCTGAGTCTGTCGTCGGCTACCAGATGCCGATCCGACTGAAAAAGTCTCATCCCTCGAGTGACCAACACTAATAGGGGGAATCTGCTCAGCCAGAAAACTCTCCACCACCAACGCTCGCTCCAGCACACCAGCATAGGTGGGCAGACACAAGGAAACCACACCTTCTCAGATGTTCCTGCGTAAGCCCTGCTCGAAGGTCCGAGCCCTAAAGAACGGGTCTCGAACCATATCCCGGGAGTAGCGCGACAGGTCTGTAAACCTTGCTGAGTACTCCGACACAGTCATGCTCTCCTGTCGAAGCTGAAGAAGCTCCTGGATCCGCACTGACCTGAGCATCACCGGATAGAACTCCTCCCTAAAGAGCCGCTCAAGCTCTGCCCATGTGAGCGTCTCCTCTTCATGGTACCGCGTCACCAAACTCCACCATCGCCTGGCAGAACCATGCAGAAGGCTCGCCGCTAGGACCACCATCTGATCTGGAGGTGTCCTTACTAGGCGGAATACCAGGGTGACTGCCTCAAGCCAGTCATTAGCTGCCTGGGGGTCTGGATCACCCTGGAACCTCAGAGGTCGCTGCCTCTGGAACTCGTGAAGCGTACTCAGCCTGCGCACAACCTCGTCCTTCACTGTCAGCACAACCAGCTGCTCGACAGGGGGCGGCTCAACTGGCAGACCACCTGGATATGCAACCTCAGAACCTGCGCCCTGCTCTACAGCCTCTACACGGGGCAGGTCGTCAGCACAATCCTGCTGCGGAACCCTCGCTGCCTTTCATCGTGGAGGCATCCTGAAAAACATTCAAGACGCACCATAGTCAAAAAGTATATCTGGAGAGATGACTCAAGAAGGACAAGGAAATACCCAAAAACCTAGTCCTATAGGATGCATGTACCGTCATGTCCCAGTGACTAGTGTACGAATGTCCCGATTCGAAAGGCAGGTTATCAGAATCCCGGTGTATGGATACGTCGGCCGCTGCACCAACACTGGAGTCCCTAGCCTGAAAGTTGAACTTGAAACATCCTAACACTACCGATATGCAACCCAAACCAAACTCACAGCTAGACGAGCTACGCTCTGAGATCCCAAAGGTGGAACCTCCTCTGATACCACTCTGTCACGACCCGACCCAACGGGGCTCAAGCCGCGACTCCCCAAGCCCGCCTCCAATAGGCCAGGGGCTGGCGACCAGCTCCGAGTAGGCTATCACAGACATGGGATGCATTAGCCTAAGGTAACTGTACACACGCACACACAAACACCTCCATGCAATAGAAGAGAGATATAGAAACTGAAAAGTAAATTCATGCATACAATCTAACCCAAACCAGGGTGCAAGAACAAAAGTAAAAAGGAAAAAACAGGGCCCACCAAAGAAAACTACAAAGCACGTCCAACCTGCTCTGAAGAAGGGGAACGCTGCCACAAACACCCGTCGGAAAAATCCCTCAACACAGCTCTGGTAGACACCCCGGTCATCTCGCTCACTAAGCTCCTCCTACTCCGGGTCCTCCTGGGACTCCGTCAAAAGGCCTGTGGTCTGCACAAGACACAAACATGTGTGGGAAAAGCCCATCCAGGGGTGAGTATAAACATACTCAATAGGCACCCCAAAAACCCAAAACCCAAGGGAGAAACTGAAATGCAACAGTCCGCTCAACCCAGCCAGAGGGAACCCAGACGAGAGAGAAACTCCATCTCGTGACCATCCTCGGCTAAACACAACAAGTCAGCTCAGCTCAGCTCAGGTGTATGCCCATACATACACCTTGAACAATCCAGATATACTCAGCTCATGCCACAAAGCCACAAGAGGTACCAACCTCATCACTAGAAATTGTCCCCAACTAGGAGAACATGCTCCACGATCACTGACGAAACATTGCTGAAACAACATAACCAACAAACTCTTCGGATAGGGGATCACCGTTAGGGTCCGCTAGGGGATACCAAGACCCACTCCGGTATACTTAGCTCACAGATAGGGGATCACTCCCAGGGTCTGCTGGGGGATACCACGACCCGATCTGGCATATGTAGTTCTCACAATTAAGGGATCACACCCAGGATCCGCTGGGGGATGCCACAACCCGATCTGGCGCTCGACAAAAGCCTCACACTAAGATAGAGGATCACCGTCTGTATAAAGATGGACACGACGATACCAGAACCCTATCTGGTATAACTCGCAATGCAGGGGATCGAACTGACGATGCCACAACCCTACCGAAACCACGCGTTGAGTAGGGCTTCGCATAACCAACGATACCGTAACCCTACTATAAACCACATGCTGAGAAGGGGATCGTATACCCGATGATGCCACAACCCTACTAAGCATGGCCCACCGCATAGGGGATCATATTTTCGATGATGCCACAAACCCTACGGGGTTAACCTGCTAGATAGCAGATCGCCACCCATAAATAAGCAGTCACAGCGATACCAAGAACCCGATCTAGGGTAAAGATGCTAGAGGATCCACTCCAGGCCCACCAGAGGGATACCACAACTCTAACAGTTTAAACACCCCATCGAGAGGATCACAAACCCATACGAAGGTTGTGATGCCACACGAACCCTCGTAGGAACGAACCAAGGGAGAACTCTCAACCACTGCTGGTCCAAATGTCGCTAACCCAAGCGACCTGCCACAACGCCACATTGCGCACCTCCTAAGCCAAAACCAAGGCCACCATCGCGTTCCACGAGGAAAAACACAGAGGATAGGCTGTTTACTCGCCCGGAAAGGAGCACCGGTGAAAAAGGCACTATTCACCATAGCTAGCTCATGCGGGACCCACACAACAATCCCGAAACCCATCGAGCGGATCACACCACGACGATCCCCTCGGAAAAACAAGCGGAATCGACTACTACCTCGTCCGAAATGAACACCCGGTGAAAAAGGCACTATTCACTGAAGCCCAACTTAGGTGCGGCCCACGCCTGGATTCCGAAACACATCGAACGAAATGAACCATTGCGTTCCTCTGGGAAAAAACACACAGGATGGACTATTCATCCGCCAAAATCGGACTCCTGGTGCAAAAGCTGCATTTCTCTGCAAACGCGAAAACCCGGCCACGTGGTGCCCGCACCCCGTTCTCAGTCACAACACCCAGAAACCATCTCAAATAGTCCGTCATACCATCAGGGTCTCAACCCCACTGACGGTACGTCAATATGACGCTCCGGGTAGAAGTTACAACGGCCCGAAGTCGTAAAATAATAAAATAATATTATTTTTACGACGTTTCTAGCTCTCGGGCCACGATCCCGAACCTTTAAACCCTAAAAAACACACCGGAGGGTTCGCCTCATCGTCAAGGTCACATCGTCGCAAACGACGTGCACATCTGACTCCCGGTTTGCAAGATACGAGGGGTTAAAGACCCCCGTATGGTAAAAGAGGCCGGACCGGCCGGGCCGGCCGCCGCCGCCGGCCCGCCATGGCCGGCGGCCCTCCGCCGCGCGCCGCCGGCGCGCCCCCGCGGCTCCGCCGCGGGCCGCCAGGCTCCGCCGGTGCCGGCGAATCTTCGGCGGACCACCGGGGCACCCCGGTGGTCCATTTTGCGATCTGGAGGCGTCTAAACGACCCTCAGGACCCGATATACACTACTACATCTTCAATTTGCAGAAAAATGCACCAAAAACAGGATCGGGGGTTAAAACTCAAATCTGCCTACCTCGCGGGCGAAACGCCGAAGTTTTGCCTTAGATTCGCGCTCCAGAGCTTCTGTTGCGTGCTCCTGGAACGGCCGCCGTCGAATTTCGAGCTGGTGGGTGCTTCGTTTGCTCGATTCGGCGGTGAGGCGGCAAAGAACGGAGAAGAATGGTAAAAGGGGGCGGGGGGGGGGGGGGGGGGCGCTGATATTTATATCAGCCTCCCATCGGCGCCAAACCCGCCTCGGACCCGACGCCCAATGAGAACAAAAGTAAGGTCACCCCTGGGGTAAACGCGCCATTCTAATCGCAATGGAGGACTCAGATTTTCCATCCGAGACTCCGCTAATAAGTTATTCGAGCCGACACTCGCACACGAACTTCGCAACTTATTTACGAAAACGCCCCTCGTGGCGTTTCTCACCGCAGGCCCACGCCCACAATGTTTACACCTCGCCTAGGGTAAACGACACATTCCGGAGGCAACCGTGACCTCAGATTCCCGTTCTGAGCTACCCCTTAGTAGATATAATACCCCTTCCACGTGCATTGAAAAAATACTTAATATTCTTATAAAATTAATTCCGGGCACACCGGGCCTCGGAATCGCACGCCGTCTTCGCACCTAGCTATGGAATTATTCGCAGAAATATTCCAAAGTCTGACATAACCAAAAAACCGAGTTGCTACAAAGATTCTACGGTAATCTTCTCTTTGAATAATGGGATAGCGTGTGTTGTATGCAACACCGAGTTCTAACACACCATAACTAATCAAACTAGCAGTTATGAATAGTAATACCTACTTCTTAAAATTATATATATTTTATATTTCAAAATGGACTTCATTTTTGGATTCTTAATATCGAATTTAGCCTTAGGTGAAAATTTGGTACTTTTCGGATAACTTTATTATTTTGATGAATAACGAAAATTAATAAATTTTAATTAAAAACAACTATTTTATTTGAAATAATTTATATTGATAAATTATGAATTTGAGTGGTTTTAAAGTATATTTAGAATATATTTTTTCCATTTAATACAATGTTGGTCCTTGGACAAAATTTCACAATTTAACCGAACATAAACAAGTATCAATCTTTGTATAGTTATTATATCTTAAAAACACGCTTTTTGTTTTGACAGCGGGAATTAATTTTAAATTAATTTCTGCCACTTCTGTGTTTTGAATTTTAAAAAATGGATTCCATATTTGGAATTAGGATGTTCTTATTTTGTAAATAGGTATCTTTTATTTTTAGACAATTCGAATAATTACTTTTATAAATATTTTATTTACCAAGGTTAAAGGGTAAATCCGGTAAATAAGGGTTACAAAATAATATTATGATAATAACAATTTACCCTAAAACATGTCCTAACCTTAATTTTTGTCACATGTCCGACCATGGGCATATTTGGGTCGATTTTGGGACTCCATGGTGCCACTTGTAAGTGATAGGGACACTTTATTTTAATTATGTTAAAATGAATACAAAAATGACACAAGCATATATCTTTTAGAATAACAATTTTTACATAGGGTTATATATGTTGGATTTTCGACTCTAAAAATTCATTAGAAAGATAAAAGTATTTCCTACATAATTATATTTTATTTATAATTTTTATAGATAACATAATTGAATTTATTTATGACACAATGATGATGCAGTAATTACCATAATAGTGAAAATTTAAAATAATTGATATTATAAATACCCAAATAAATATAATTTGAGACTTTTAATGAATTACAATAATTTTCTAGGATAATATGACATATTAGTATTGATTTAATTAAATTTTTTCGAAGTAATAATTCTGTTATGAGTTTCACAAAAATCAACTATTGAATAGTGTCAAAATTGACATAAAAGAGTTTTTTTAAAAAATATTATATTATTAATTGTTATTAAATTTCTAAAAATATAAGGTTCGTCCAAGAGACTTATATCATGATGGTTGTATCATTAATGAACCACGTGGGGGTCTCTTTGATATATATAGTATGTTTATTAACTATATAATATAAAAATACAAAGTGACATGGTAAATGTCAAACTAATTAACTAAGAGTTAATACTTAATGATAAGGTTAATAAAGTAACCCAAACCTTTATAAATTTTATTGGAAGAATGGATTTAGACCTATCCCCACCTTAAAAGTTAAATAATCAACTTTGGATCCATTAGAAACAGAATGAGAATTTATTATAAATTAATATTTCTAGCTTTTCGAAAGGTGCCCCTCACCCCTCTTATAAAAGGGAACTCCCCCTTCTCATTTATTCCCACCTTCAAAGCCTTTTGGTTCGGCCAAAATCTGCCCAAATACTCTCCCAACTTACCTAAATACAACCTAGAAGCCTTACTTTGATCAGAAAGCCAACCTACGGAGTCATTTTGATCAAATCAAAAGGAAGAACCCGAAGAAGAGATAATAATTTCACCACCCTTTTCCAAGTTCCTTTCTTCATCCACTTCTTCTTCCTTTGTTATTACCATTCTAAAATAATAACTCCAGTATCATATATATACTGTGATGTTATTATAAATATGTTACAACCGTATTCATTATTCTATCCATCCTTTGAATAACATGTCACCATATGTGCATACGTACAGCTTACCGTCTCCACATCGTGGTGTAATTGTTATTCAATAAATTATTATTTGGATGGGTATAATAATGATGTATAACTCATGTAAATAATAAATATGACATAATAATGATTCTGTATATATGATATACCATCCAATTATATATTATTTTAATATCAAAAAAATGATATTGTCACTCGTGCGTAGGTACGGACTACCGTCTCCACGAACGTGATAAGATTCATTCTCCATCGTATCCATTCAAGTATAATTGTCATTTGATGATTAATAATAGTATCTAAGGACTTAATATCATTCTGGATATTATTAATATAAAACCTATCTATGACAAACATATCATACGTAACAAAACATATAAAAGAAAACTTGTAAGTTAACACCCGAAACAATGATAATACTAAGATATTGTTAACAAATCAATGTTAAAAGATCATATATGATATAATATTAATGTATATGATTCTTGTATAATTTAATAATAATTATTTCACCATTGTAAAGTTGTTTAAACTACCCCAACCAAGGAAAAGTACAAGGTAAGGGTTATTTCACAATATCTTCATTATCCGAGGTTGTTTATACGTAATAATCTACAGGGATCTTCTTTAACATCATCATCCATGTTTCTTAAAAATGTATTTCAAAACATTTTTACTATTTACATGAATATAGGTTAAAGTCATTTATACCCTTTTTGACTTTTTATAAGAATTTTATAAAGGAATCTTTCCGTCGTTTTCCAAACAAGGTGCTTTTTAACCTTTTTGACAGAATTAAGGTAAGAATGTTATTTTAACTTATACGGCGGGTGCGGCTATTTTCCGCTGTTATAAAATTTTCAAAGCTTCCCTTACAAGATTATAAGGATATTTTCAAAGTGAAAGTTTTATTTTATAATTATGTTACTTTTAAATGATTTCAAAATGAATATTTTAGGAATTTATGAAATGTACTCTTTATCAAAAGATGAATTTTAAATGTATTAAATATTTATCTTTCTAAATATTTTTAATTAATGTCCATGTTTTCAAAATGATTTTATGGATTTATTTATATGGACATGAATGATTTGAAATTATATTTCATTTCAAGAGTTTCGAAGTGGTATGTGACACTTTGATTCAAAAATCTATTTTAAATTACTTCCATTAATAAATGTGTGCCTTTTAAATGATTTCGAAAAAAGTGATATTTCTCTCAAATAGTTTTGATTTCATCTATGTGAACATCCTTTGATATAATTTAGATTTATTTGAAGTTTATTTATTATGATACAAAACATTCATATTTTTTTGAAGTTATTGTGATGTGTTTTACTATGGATGTGTTATTCTTATACCATTCGTGGTTTATGGATGAAGTATTTAAATTTCGTATGCTAGTTTTAATATGAATGTTTATGTTATGTTTGACCCTTTTCATATAGAAATGCATTAGACTTAATATGTGACGGGTGGAGCCCACTATAGATCCTCGATGCATCTATAGGTCTCATTGAGAAAAACCAGTGTCTTGTCACAAGGCATTGACAAAATCTTATTTGTGGTCTTGGCACGAGGCCTTGGCTAAGTGGTTATGATAGTCTGGAATTATGCATTCCATGATTATGAAAGTGGTTTTTGATATTGCATGTTATTATTAGATTAGTAGAATATCCATGTGAATAAGTAAATGGAATTATTTCATTTTTCCACACTATGTTAAAGTTCAAGTTTAAAAGGCTTTTGTTTTAGTTATATATTGCCTTAAATGTTTATGCTTATTTATGTATGTTTCCGCTGTATTGATTACCCTTACGGAGAGTTTGAGCTCACCCATTTATATGTATTATTTTTCCCAGTATTCCAAGAAGTATATTGTGATTGATATGTAGGGTTAAGACAAGGGAACAATGGAATTCATAAAGGATTATTTATGTTGTTTTGTATGTTATGAAGTGTAATGTAACATTCATGTATGTAATCTATATTCCAAGACTGCTAAACTGATCGGTCCTTTGAGACTTGATTCCTTGCAATCATGCTAATGTATTAAAATAATGCACTGACTCTGGGTAACTTGGGTCGGGGCGTTACGCGCTCTAAAAATAGAAATCAATCATTTAAAATTATAAAATTAATAGAATATTAATAAAAAACATTTTTTTGAGAGAAACCATTAAATATTGTAAAATACATTTATTATAATTGATGAGTCATAGAAGAGATAAATTCTCTTACTTTCATATAACTTAAAAAACATTCATTTCAAACTTCTATAAAACGTAAAAAAGAACCTTGTTCCCAAAATTTCAAGAAGATACATTTTTAAAAAAATTGTAAAAAATTAAATCATAGTTATAATGCTATATAAACCATAATTTTAGGATATGCAATCATTTTTAATATTTTTTGGGTTAAAAACTATATTATAAATAATTGACTTTCAACTGAAGAGATAAATAAACTGAGTATTTCATTAATACAATATTTATAAAATTTTTTTAAATAAATTTAATATAATTATAGGAAAACATATAGAATTTATAATTTATTATAGGAGAAGTTAAATGGAATGAATTTATCATTCACAAATCAAATTATTTTGTGGAAACAAATTGAAGGATGTACAATCCCAATTAAAATTATATTGAAACATAAATCCCTTACTACTTCTATAACTATTGAATAATAATCCACATGAAATAATAACATTAAATGAATCTTTAAATATCCTGAAAATAAAGTGATCAACGATTTAACATTACAAAGGGGTTTGGTATACAGATCATACAAAATTAATGGTGCATAATAAAAATTATGTCCAAAGATGATAATATGAGAGCATAATCCCATACCTCACGTCCAACGTCTTTCCTAATTATTTAAACGACATATAAAATAAATATATATTTATTATAAAAAATTATTGAACCAAAATCATATATATTATACCGAATATTATTTCTAATTAACATTTTTCACCCATTCGTCAAAAATTAATTATTCAAACCAACATTTCTGGGTGGTAACTATTTCAATTTTCATGTATGTTTGGTTCAAAGGTTTTTTCATATAAATTTTTCATAGTTTCTAAATTTCGTGTATTTTATTCATGTTATAATTATAACCTATATTAATTATATATTTCTTAGAGTGGTTTATAAAATTATAGATAGAAAAAAGAATTACATCGTTAATGTAGATGAAAGGACATACAAACGCATGAAAACTACATACACCCATCAAATGGGAATCAAGAAATCAAAAAATGAAGCAATAACTAAATATGAGAATTATTTTCCACATATATAAAATTAGCAGGAAACTATTTATAAATTTCACATCGCACAACCCTCCAAAGGACACAAGATTTCATGACTGTCAAATTGTAATGTGAATGGTCATGCACAATTCATAACATGATAAAAGATCATGTGGTGACTCATAAAAAATCCATCACTGTTCATGAAAAGGAACCCAAATACATTCTCAATCCCTGTGGTGAACGCTATATATGCATCCCCATGTCATTAGAATTTTCAGGTTGTAGGAACCTAATTAACTATCCCTGAATCTGTTGAAAATAAGAATAAAAATATCTAAAACGAGGGACCCTATTGTAGTTGTAAAACTCTATCAACTCATACATGAAGATTTAAATATGGTAATGTATCCCTATTGGCATGCATTCCTAGTCAAAAACCCACTTTCATGTCAACATCATCTAAAAAAAGGAATCAGACATGCACATGTCATCTAGCGCTCCACCATTGGCTCCAAAGAAAAAAAATGGTTTGTCCATGATAATGCCTACACACCACCACTAATCCTATGGTTAGTGAAGAGATTTATAAATGATGAGGAGGGTGATCTTTTTTTAAAATACATGTAGAAACTCATGAGATCCCCATCCATTACACTATAGTTATTGAAAAAAATATAGAAATGACGGGGACTTCTAGCGAGAGGATGATACACTGATCACCATTGATCATGAAAAACCCTCTCAACAGGCCAACATCATCTCATGGGAGACCTCGGTTGATCCACATTTTTCTAATTAATGTCCCTAGACCAACCACATTTTTCTCAAAAAAGATACTAGATATGTCACCATGTGACAGTGAAAGCCTTTATGTAGGCATCATAATATCCCAAAATTCCATAGATATATAGAACATACCATATGGATGTCCCTTTGGGATGACCAATTTATTAATGAAGAACTATATTGATGTATGAAATCCTATTAACGAGGCATTGATGGTATGGTATTGGGATCAATGAATATCCTATGGAACTTATGGCATGATTTTCACATAACATCTAGATCCAATGAAATCAACCGATACTATAACTAATCTATGAGATATGATCCAAACAAAGTGGAATATAATAGGCGTGAAGAGGGAAATAACCCCCCTCATTACTTAAAAACTAATTCATCAATGATCCCTCATGTATGAGATCTTAATATAGGATATCCCGAATCATCCAATCTCATGATAACAAAAGCTTTTCCACCAAATAACAAAAGAGAAAAAACTATGTGGCTGTGAACAATTCAAGGGACATTCAAATTATCTATATAGATAAAGAAAATTATCCTTTTTAGGTTTTGTGAAAAACATATAACAAATTTTCTAGATCACACGATAACTAAAAAGGATAACTTCGGTTAATACTAAGAACATATGAAATCCAACTGGAATTAAGACTTAATATGGGAGACATACATGATGATATATTTTATGATCATCATCTACTTAGTATGACTCATTATGATCATGTGACAACCTCTAGGTATGTCACTAAATACAAGAAATATCCTATGGAAGACCATTTGGATCATTAATCATCCATTAGACATTCCTTTAAAGTGACTTTGTACATTCCATTAATGTCTCCCATGTTACAAAAAACCCTCGAGGCTCACTATCATGTTCTTGTGATATCCTCTAGACATTTCGCCCATGATAAATGGAGACACCAGGATATGTCAGCTCGGTCTCATGGTGACTGATGGGCCTGTCAACTAAAACATGCGTCACTCACCAAGAGTTTAGGATACCTTATTGAATTTACTATATACATGTCACCCAATCCTCTTAAAGACCTCCAGGATCACCAACAGGACATCTCTATAACCTTAGGACTTGTCATCCTTGTAATACGACACTCATGATACATGTTAGATTTGATCATATAATATTATATAAATATCTAAGGTCATGTATTATGTCATCCTGCAAAACTGGTAACCTAGATAATGTGAATGTCATTTGGAAATGTTTATTAGAAAACCAAAAAATTCATCTGGTGAACTAGATAAATATGTTAGATAACAAGGCTATATCCATTGTACATATCCTATCATGATAGCCATAAATAGAATGCATATTAGGATATCCTGAGTGTGTATTACCTAAAAAAATGAACTTTTAGAAATCTGATTCATACTAAAACTAGGATACAAAGGACACCATTCCATGGTTTGATATATATATCCAAAATCTAATCGGTAAATCTTGGTACGTATGTACTGCATCAATATGAAATTTGACAAATTATTTTTTATCCCTTGTTTCACACATGGAGAATAAATCATGTGGGATTTGAGATTTTCCACAATCATATCATTCACATCATAAGACTCTTCTGATATAAGTAACCCTAAATGTGCAATCTCTGATTAGAGGCATAATATGATATGGTCTACATATCTGGGAATCACTAGAGTATGAGCCCTGAAAAACTACAATATGAAAACACTATTCTTATCATAAACAATGATACATAGGATTCTATCCAAATTCCCAAGATTAGAAAAGAATATATATCATTATAAACTCTAACATGTTTAAAACATTCTAACCATTTGGATGAAATTTATCTCATGGTCCTATAATCCTTCCTCATCCACCTATGAATTGAGAAATAAACTCAATTATGATAAATCTAAATCCTAAAAAAATCATGGATATTTTGGATTACATTGTATGACCTGAGATCAAAAATGAATCAACCTCAATAAAATCTATATATTGTATCCAATATTCCAACAGTTGTGACCCAATCTCTCATAGGGGTTATAATCCATAATCATCTACCAATGGACTGAGAAGTCATTCAAACTACAATGACACTGATTAATACCTTAACTAGGATAAATTGAATTCCTTCCAGAGACCCAAGCCATATACATTGCATCCAATAGTATTTCCCATCATGTAATCCTAGAATCCATAAGAAATTTGGTTGATTACATTTTGTGTCATGATACCCACATCATACATAGATCCCTTGGTCTTAGAGATTTGTAATGACCACATCATTTGAATCATGAATCTCTAATATAAAGGGAAACCATAGTATGTAATCTAAAACATGGAGTGTGATATAATTTCCCATAAAAAAGGGTATATTCCATGGGGGATGTCCCAGATAATGATTGAACTCTGACAACTCGGATTATTTACTTTATAATGATATGTAATATTTCTACTTGTGGTTTGAGGTAAAATATCTGGTTCCCTAATGATCCCTTATATATCTTTCCATATGAATATAAACTACATTGTTTTAACAAACGACATGGGTTTGAATTCTTGTTTTTTAAAAGGATACCTAGAACCCCTAAAAATAGCATAATGCCATCATTTAAAGATTAACAACCTCTCTATATAAAAACAAACCACAAAGTTCCTAGTTATATGAAATCGACGTACAAGTGGCTACCTATCGAAGGTAAATGGATGAAGAATATTAAATAAATATATATTCATTCACTAATAGGTTCTACTTTTAAAATATTGAAATACATAATCTATGATCATTCTATTAGGATAATAGGTAATGTATCAATAATAAGACTCGATTATAAAAAAAATCAGAAATCAATAATAGAGTTTCAGAAGAAAAAAAATACCCATAAAAGTGTGTGATGGGCCTGACCTCCCATCAACTCAGAAAATGTGAGTTCTTAAGAGTCAATGGGTTTGAATCCCCAAAATACCACCATCCATTAGAAATAAAGTATATACCATGTTATGGATTTGGGAACCATTTCAGGTTAGGGATAAAAATTGGAATCCCAACATCAGTGAATGTAAAAATACACTGAACCACCAATATAGTCCACCCATGAGGTCAAGAAAAAAAAAATATTCTAATGAAACAGAATTGGTTAAATAGAAGAGAAATAATTTAACTATGACATACTATTGACTAGATAAAAATAGTTTACTATACAATTATCAACTAATTATTTATATCACATCACATGAGTGTTTCCTTATCCTCCAAATGATCCATGAAACCTAAATTGTGAACCGGATGTGAATCTCTCCAAGAAATAAATGATCGAATTATTATCAGGAAAAACAGAATTGATATTACTATTTTTTTCAAAAAAATGGTGATCTTTATTTGAATCTATAAAATAGAAATATGATAAATTTAATATCACATGGATCTCATGGATGATCCTCTATAGTTGAGGTTCTCATGAAATATATCTAACATCTCTTTGAGAAATATAGGTGGATAGAATGAAGTGATCAAAAATAAAATACCAATTGTGTTAACCATGAGTATATGATTAATAAAGTATCATCCATAAAATGGTTCACTTATTAGTGAATTTATTCTTTATTTTCTCCATGATTGTAGAAAATTAACTCTCAAATAATAACCTAATTATACATGTCTTCATTCAGTGGTGGTTCTGGAAAATCAACTGCAACTACAATCCCCACGTTCCTTATAACAACCTCACCATCACAACTTCCTCAACATTGGGTGGATAATGAAATGGTTTGGGAATACCCTTGACTTGGTACAACCCCGACAATTGAGGATTCCCGCATGGGACTTCACGTACAAAACCTGATTAGTCTGTACCATCAAATCAATGTAAATGTGACTCCATTGGCCCAAATTTCCCAAACCAACTGATTTAGATATCTATCCCAGGAATGTGACAATAACAAACAAATATTTGTGATGATGGTTGATCATGTATCAAACAAAAATAGTCTTCTAGTTTAGGTGTCACAATGGAGGGATCCTATTAACATCAATCATCAGTGTCATCCTTTTATCAATCTTCAGTCGCCTAATAAGAATACAACATGAAAATGTTCCACCTATGACACCCATGCATGGGAAACAGGGAAGATACATTAGAAACATAAGGCTCGGGATAATTGTGAGATGATTCCCATCCCCTCACCTGCCGATGATGTCTACTGGAATATTCCCATAGTATCGAGTGGGAAATATCATAACCCTTCTCACTTAAAAAATGATTTTGGGTATTTTCTTATAGTAGACATGATAGAGGTTAATATCCATATCCACATGCAAGATGTCCATTGGCATATTATTGTGGCACAAAGAGGAACCATGTGGGAACATATCATCAATTAAATATAATATATATTCTAGTATATATTGGAGATAGAACTTGAGCAATCTTATATACCTGTACATTCTTTTTTAAAATATAATTACTTCATAGAAACATCATAAGAACTATGTGGATATATTCTCCCACTAGGACAAAAATATGTATAAGAAAATATTCCTATCCATATATGTAGGGTATAACAACCCTATGATCTATGTTCTCTAGAGAAAGTGCACATTCTTACCTCCATCAAAGTGGATTATCGGTATATATCGCTGTTGGACGAGCAGTCATATTGGGATCATATTCAAGTTCCAAATGGGGCTCACCGGGTTTAAGAAGATCATTCATCAAGACAATGAAACATGAAACATAATAAATTCTGTAGGTATATTCAAAAGGCTGAGGATTTCGCACACAAACCCTTTCTGAAAAGGTATCACATAGTGAGAGAGGAAATACCTTAGGATAAGCTCATATTCATTTCTTGGAATAATAAAATCTCCCAAAAAAGGCTTTGGATTGAAATCATATCCCTGTTATGGATGTGGATCCACATGTGAGAAAGGCACATTTATCCCAGAAGGCTCATATTCCTATCAGTGAATCAATATAGAATATTCTCACAGATTACTATAGTAATGATCAAATCCCATCTTCTACTGATTGATGATAGCATTAGCATCATCCCAATTATATATATGAGGTGGCTAAAATCCCTTATCCCATTTCATAGGTATTTCAACATGTTTAAATGGGGAATTCATATCTGGATCACATTTATATTTATGATCTAACCATGTACAACCATGTGAATGTGGAACATTCATCAGTGTAGGCGTGTTTCTATGCCACAAAAGGTGACCATCATATTCGAAAGGCTCAATAACTGGATCATACACATATTTGGACCAATTACCACAATGTTAGAATTAAACATGTCTCAAGGTATGATCATAATATTATCAATAATGAAAGATCACATTTTGAAATTATAGATGCTTCTCAGCTGTAGTAACATACCACTATAACACTAGTAAATTAAAAATAAGGACTTGAAACTGTCATATATTAGTCTCATATACATGCACAATTCTAGAAGGAAGGTCAGTATATTATTATCAAAATTAAGAATATGTCTCATATCCATAAACTTCTCAAAGATATTATCCTTGAGGTTTTTCTAGAAACTTTTTCAAAAACCCATGTGTCTATCAAATTATTAACAAGAAGTAGGAGACGACAATTAATTTGATAATCCTCTTAATTGTAGTGTGGAGATAGATCATAGGGACTATACTCTTAAAATTTTATATTAATAACCATATAAAAGTTAAATCTCTTATGAATAATGAATACCTCCTTATAACTGTAAATGGGGTTTGGCTTAGTTGTACGCACCCATTAAATCTACATGAAAAATGGGGGTTCGAAACCCATTGGGTGTATGTAATGAAGAAGTACTGTAGCATACTATGGTAGCAGCGACACTGTCGCAACATCGGGCAATGTAGCAGCGGCATGTCATTGTGGTGGTGGCAGAGAACTGTAGCAATGGTGGGTATTGTAGCAGTATTATTAACAGAATGGGATTTGGGCTAAAAAAATGGGCCTACGAGTCAGGTAATGGGTTAAATGGCCACTGGGCCTTCAGGCTATTTAATGGGTCTCCCTCTACCCAGTTAAAGATGTCTTTTCTTTTCTTTAATAATAAATGAGTCTTCGGCCCCAACCCTTTTAAAAAAAAATTCCTCCCCAAAGCAAGAAACCATAGTATAGAGATGTGTTTGAAACTCATCCACCATTGTATGGAGAGGTAATCGAAACATCAGGGTCTACCTTATATAGCTCTCCCTTAAAATGCAGCAAAAATACATTCTTATATATAAGATACCCCAAAAATAACCTTCTATGGTATGTTCTGATGGAGGCATATTAGTCTGAGTATGAAGAAGTTGATATTGACATACCGAGAATGTTTTCAAGAAACAACCTCCCAATAATGTTTTGGATTATTTTCAAATCTAACTATGAGATCCTAGAAAATCAATAAAATGATTGAATCCCTTATCGACACCAAAATATATGTGTAAAACATTAGTGGCTAAACACTAGGCACCTTCCTTGTCTAGGATACAAGGTTCAACTGCGAACCATCTGGATTCTATGTTTTTAGCTAGATATAGAAACTATCTTTCAGTTATGGTATCCAAAACCAGAATGGATAGAGAAAATAATAAACATTATTTATACCATTGAATAATATCAAATTTAAAATTGATATCTGAAGCCACATATTGTATCCATTTTTAAGGATGGTGATTTGATGGTTCTTTACACATCACCACAGTACTGGACCAGCAGAACCACTAAGATATGGAATCTCGTAATGTCCTAGCCTCTTGAGAAATTAGGGTACATGGTAATGATTAGGCTTTTTGATGATATTAAACCAGTGCAACAATTCAAAAAACTCATGAACAATGTAATAGAATAGCCAAAAAGCTGTTAAACTAGGCCCCTCGATGAAAATATAATTAATTTCTGGAAAGGATGACTTAGATACATTCAACCCAACAACATCATGAGGAAACATACTATCATCATGTAATTCCATCACACTCATCCCATACCAGATACCAATTATGAAACATCAAATAGGTAGTAGTTATAGCTTCCATAGTAGCCATCAATGATTGAATATATTCCATAGTTTTTGTAGAATATTCACCACTCCCTCTACACCTAGATCATTAATTCTTTATAGGATTTAGGATGTGTGTATTGTAGCTGTAAACAAACCCTAATCCAATAGGTTTGGGGAATTTATATCTTGATTTCTGTCACCAAGATCATAATCCCTGCAAAGGGTGGTGGGGAAAACAATGGTGATTCTATATGAACCCCATCCCACTTGGTTGTAGGCATATATATCTTAATTCTAATATCAATAAACATGAAACACTCTGACAAAATAATATAATACTCAACAATAAGATCATTCAATGCCAATTATGGACCCAAAAAATCCAACATCTTAAAATATAAGGAAATTTTCATCATAATCACCGTAGAGATAATCCATCTTGACCATTTTTGGAGGTGAAAATTACTAGTCAAAATAAAATCCATCCCTCCCATCAGAAGAAAATCCTCTTCAATTTGAGGCCTCTTTCCAATGAATGATTGCGAAATCCCTCAAGGTCATTAATCATAGGATGAAATTGGATGAGAGTATGTAAAATTGATCCAAACCCCACTTTGGACAAAATCCAAACTAGAAAAATATTCCAATGGTTTGAGAAACATCCATAATGCAGGTAGTAAAGAATTCGTCTACTGAAATGAATGTAATGGTTTCACAACCATTTCACAATACACCTATATGATTTTCATCACCATCAACACAAAAGACAATGTGGTTCATGATGAGGATATAGATGGATGAAACCTGGGAATTTTACTAGAAGGAGAATATAATAGGGATTCACCAACTAATTTTTCACACACCCTAAACTAGAAGATCCTCCAAAATCATGCACTTCAAAATATCAAGTTATAAACTCCATGGAAGAACACTTACAATGATAAATGGAAAGGAATTGATAAATCCAATTCACTTTCCCTAATATTTAGAGTTCCTTCCACAAAGGGATAAAAGTCACAATATGACAGTGAGATTAAAAATATCAGACAACTCAATGAGGAGCTAACTTGGCCAATCGTTCCCACCATGTATTATTGTCAGACAGAGGCAAAAATCCCACCCCTAATACAAATGTAAATATTTGATCCTACTGCAAAATAATCATCTGGCTGTTAGAACATCTCTAAATCCATGATACCAGTCTACATAATTTTGTATGTAAAAAATGACCATGAAATCCCTCTATTATAGTGAGAAGACATCATTTACATGGGAAATCATTCAATAATTTCACTAATTGAGAATCGGTGGGAGATAAAAATAGTCTACCTCATTAGGGAACACCTACACCCAAAAGACTAGAGGCCTCGAAAAAAGTTCCTCTAGAATTGGTAAACATCATCAAGTCTATATCTACTAGATTGGAAGCCATGGAAGGGAAATTCGCCCCACTAAAACTTGAGAAGAATTCATACCCTATGCAGGTGGATGAAATATTCTCCAATAAAATATTGGAAATCCAAAATTCTCTATCATTGAAATCAAGAGGTACCCCAAAAAATATCTTACAAACTTTTTATCCCAATGCATTCTGATAATAGGACCTCGATATTAGCAGGAGGAATCCAAGATGAGTTTCTTTGTACGTCAATTGATATTACCAGCCTTTGTTTAGTAAAGTTTCCTTTGATTAGGATCCAATGAAGGATGGGAGGGCCTTCTTTATCTTTTCCCATTCCATTTCATCTTTACTCTAATGGAAATAACTACTATTGACTTTATTTAATGAATGAAACAATAAAATGAGAGGGTATTGGATATCATAGACATATCGAAGGGTTTATCCTATTCACTCAAAATCCCTCTCTCATATGATAATTTGAATGAAATTTGTGCTAAAAACATATCTGATGAGGGAAATACATGTTTGATCCTAATGATGTATTCAGGTGGGTTCCATGTGTTCATAGAAATTGTACAACTGTTAGAATATTCCATTTAGTGAACTAGATCTAAATATCAGCTCATGCATTCATCATAAGGGAAATGTAAAAGAAAGGAATAATCTATCATTGTAACCCTCAGACCTGTAGTAGTTCCCAATAAATCACCTCAGAAGGCCTTAAACTAACCATTTCCTCATATAAAGCGGACACCACCACAATATTTCTATAAATTGGATGAATATAAAACTTAGGGTTTCCATATAATTGATGAATCGGTGAATAAACAAAAATCTTTATGAAATGAAAATTTCCTAGTTTATTTATTCATAACCATAGAAAATATACATCTCAATATACAACTTCCCAAGATTCCAAATGATTTCGAACTCACCAACCTTAATTATTATTTTCATTTCCATAGATGTTTCTATTATAATATATTGTATTATTTTGTCCTCAAATTTTTCCATCAAGGCATGGTCAATTCCAAAAATGTTGTGTTAGATAACTCTTTGTAGCATGGGTCCTATTAAACTATTTTTTAGTTAGATGATGAGGGTGATATCTAAAATGTTATAGAATGGAATGGATAGAAGTTCAACCACTATATGCCTATGATTATAGGTGACCAAGTGCATGACACCCTGAGAGAATAGTTTTTCAAACCCACAATTGATCCACCACACGATGTAGTGAAATTAGTTTTTTTCCTTCAATAGTAGATGTGACTATAGGATATATAAATATATAATAGAGGATGACTCATGTTATTCTAAAATTCAATCTCTAACTCATAGAGACTTTATCCCTTAATCATCTAAAGAATGGGCATATCCCCTAAAAATAGAACCCTCATCATATGAGGAAATCGTATTCTGTTTTGTTAGTGGGATACACTTGGGGCACCTTCCCTAATAATGAATATGCCTCCAAGTATGAGTACCCCACACATAATTGGGAAGAGGACACCAAATTCAAGTGATCTAAGGGTACTGGGGACAACACGAGTGTGGTTAGACATAATATTTTTTCCACACCCCCACATACGGAAAATATGAATTTGTGACCCATGGGAAAGAACTCCAAAAATACAAGAATAAACATGGAGGTATCTCAAAAACCTTAAGATCTCATCTATAACAAGTTGTATGGAATTATGTCCTTGAGGGGGTGTTATAAACCGAACTTCATATTAAATAGATAAATTTTGAACAACTTGTTCCATTAGAAAATTATACTACATAGACCAATAATAAAGTAATAGGCCTATCCACATCAAATTCCAGCATATCATGACCCACATAAGAAGGACCAACCCCATCTCAGGAAAAGATGAAATCAGAAACAAAATTACTACATTCTAAAATAGTTGGAGACCTTCCCAGCCAAGTTATCTGTCCTATATATGGTTCACCGATCAAAATAACTCGGAGAGGCTATCATTAAATACCTCCAGAGTTAATAAAAATTTAAAAAATGGTGCTATTGTAGAGGTCTATTGAGTGTAGATAATGGAGGTAGAATTCCCTGTCTATATCTTTCTCATAGAGTAGGATTAGGAAGAATTTGTACATGTAAAAATCACACCCATATATGTTTTAGGTAGAATCAATAATTTTGATATAAAATAGATTCTAATTGAAAATGGTTTTTTGATCAAACTCATCTTGATTCAATCCCTCTGATGGTTGGGACATACTAATGAAGGCTTTTCTCTCACATAAAATGATTGTTTAGGGGCATGATAAGTGTGAGAAAAGATATCTAAGGATGATCACGACCAGTGCTTAGTACCGGGATATCACATGTAAAGACGATTTTATGGTCATCTAGAAATAAATTTAATACAATTTCCTTTTCACAGGGAACGATATCTATACCTACATGGAAGTACCTTCATCATTCCATTAGTTTCGAATATTATCCATCCATGTAAAGGATATAATACTACATGGTGATAGTGCCCCATTAGATATTTGTGAAGCCATATATTCTAATTTAGAATCATAGAAAAGTGAAGAAAAAAATTTACGGTTGATTATGATATACATGTTGTACACCCAATAGATTAGTAACCACAGTTGAAAATCCTTGGAGTATTATCATCAATGACTGTATGCTCTCATAAATATTGTTGATGTAACTAATTTGGTCTTGGGGGTTAAATATCCACGAATTCCCATCAGTACATTGAAATTAAATCATATTTTTTATCTATCTATAACAATTGTGGTTGTAGGAGATGAAAATCTCTTTTCTTTCTTGGCCCCTCTAACATTGACAATGGTATATATCTTCCAATTTTTCAAAATCAGTATGAATGTGACTCTATAGAATCAAAGGTGTAAGATGAAGGTGAGGATGAACTTAGGAACTCTCATACCATATTATAGAATGTGACACCACCACCAAAAATGATATAAGGTAGGTAAATCTTGGAATATAAGAATACCCACGACATAAAACGATTAGTTCTTCCATGACCCTCAAAGATATTGACATGCACATCTCATTTCAAACGTAACATTGATATGTGTTCTCTTGGTAAAAACAAAGGATACCCAAATTGAATCCATTTGTGTTAAAACAACATCTATAATTACCAGATATCCATTAAATAATCTTACAACCATACATGAGGATTAAACCCTCTCATGGAAAAAATGTAGTAGTGGAATTTGACAAATTTATCAAATCCAACATTGTCGTATAAGTGTAATACCCATGATGGATTTGAAATGTAATCCACATAAATAATAGAAATGGGGAAATTAGGATCTTCATCAATTCCAGTGAATATAATTTAAATTTTCTATAGGATTATTTCCCATTTCATATCACATAACTCTTAATTAATACAACATCAAGCTTCCATGACCATTCCTTCATGTAAGTATATTCATCAAAAAATAAGATAAAGTTTTCCCCTAAAAAGATGATTCTAATTTCCTTAGATCCTGAGATAAGTTTTTAGTAGTTTATGACCATTTTCTTAATTAAATCTTAATCCACATATAAACATACAATGTATAATATCTTTAGTCTATTCTAGGTATCAATATCCAAATGTAATATTGAAGACCTAGTGGTCAAATCTCAACAATGAGGGAATCACATCCAAGAGTTTCATGCAGTATTCAATAATCTATTACAACATAGAATAAATATTAATCCACTAAAATTCACATTAAATGTAATATCGGTGATGTTCATATATTTCTGGTTCGACACAATTTAATTAAGGTCAACCTATGTAAGACAACTCTAATTTTATAAATACATCCCCAGAAATCTCAAATAAATAATATGACTCTAAGGGAACCATTATAAAATTCATCATTTAATAGCTATATTAGATGGAAAATATCTCCCTTTCACTAGGATTATGAATAAGGTAATCAACTTTCAATGTGATGGGGACTACCATGATTCCACTGAAGGTATCAAGCAGATTCACCAACACCCACCAATCCTGATGCCACTATTGGAAGGAAAGACACTCATATTATATGTGGCTTCCATAAAATGATCAACTGGTACACTCATAAAATAAAATAGTGATAAAATTATCTATTTCATCACATGATTATTATTTGGTTGAGATACCCAATACTGAGTTGTGGAAAACAATTTCCTCACACTCATCTTTCCCATGAAGCCGCTGAGGAATTACTAGCATCACAAAATATTATATCTGGTCTCTTTTATTTATCCACTCATGAACAACTTTGCCATCCCCATAACAACTGGTTATTTTACCCAATATAAACTCAGTTTTCAACAATATTACATCTTGTACATGTCACGTAAGCCGTTAAGGGTGTAATACTAAGCTGATTTCCTTATTGAACACCCCACGATGTAAAGTTCAGTAGTAGACACCAAAGTCCATGATGAAGATGTTTTCAACATCGTTGATACTCCCCGTACATGGGACATTTATTTTGAGGGTTCGACAAAGATTACATTCACCAAAATGATAGATAATCCAAATCCATATCCGGTTGTCTCATAGTTTTATTTATTTCTTCAAGAAAACAAATTTTCCATACTATTTATCAGTATCTAAATGATAAATGAATAATGATAAAAAATACCAAGACCCCATCACTGGATTAGAATTGTTTGTACATTTATTGAATTCATAGTTGAATATCAACGGGTATTTTCAACTAGTTAAAAACCATATCAATGTTGAATATTCATAAAAAAGGAATGATTGACACCACTCTATGGCTACGTGAGGGGATTAATGATGTAATTATCTTTTGAGACGAAATTAAATATTCTTACCCAATAAAAGTGTTCCTGTATAGACACATTGGAAAATATAACCATTATCCTGACTCATCTTGATCTGGAGGAAGCCATCATCTACATCATTTCTTGAAGAATGGTCTCGATGGTTTTAATTTGTAACATTGATAAAAAAATCATGTCAACTCCACATAAGAATATAAAGGACCAATATCCACCCATATGTGTTTAGATTCCATTTTTGGTTATCCTAAAAATGGTATTATCATGAAAGACCGATCCAGAAAGGAACAGATTCAGAATCGTGCAAAAGCATTACCCCAAAGGATGGTCTAATGAGAAAAAAACCCCCCTCTAAAACCAAGCCATTGAAGGAATATTGTTCATATGAATTGTAGAATGAACAACTTACATCATCATGGGTAAAGTCTATATAAGTGATCCAACGATGCTCCTTAGTCTAGGACCAGGCTCTCCCACCAAATCAAGAGGATGGTTTATTTCTAGGAGACCATTATACTTGGATTTGTGAAATTAATCCGAAAATGTGAGGCATTCATGAAAAATGAAAAACATTCTTAACAACCCTCGTAACTTCTATATAGAGACAAATATTTGGGTTGGTTCTAATCTGGGGATTTGTTTGTTTTGGGGCCATATATCTTAGCCATATTAATGTAGTTCAAGTATATACATAGATCTACCAACTTATTCTCCAAATTGGATGAAGAAAAACACCTTATGGATTCTAGGATGAATAATTTAAAAAATTCCATAATCTCCATATCATCATCAATTTCATGTTACCTCACATAATGTTCATAGAAAACAAGACAGAATTATATTCCACTAGTTTGAAGTAATTATTCTAAAAGAACAAATGTGAGTCCAACCACTCAACTAGATATCATGATGTACAAAATAAATTGATAAAGGTCATAAATAAGACTCTATAAAATATACTATATGATATGGGGAATGTGGAAACAAAATACTGGCTAGAAAATCTCCTTCATGATTTATGGGACTAATAAAACATGTCAAGTACTACTACACAATAATATATATACAAATTTGTTTATAATATTGAGGAAACATTTCCAATAGTATTCCAGTTTCCCTCACATTGAAAATCGATTTTATGGAAAGAATTCAGATCTAGATAAATTGAATAAGTTTCTTTATGAGATGTAATTAATCGATGTGAGAAGGTAGTATATATATAATAGCCATTATGTCCATCAGAATCAAATCACAAGAGTCATCAAATTAAATGCCCACCTTCATTAATTCTTCTAATTAGTACTAGTGTTGTCTTTGAGAACCCTAATGATACATGGGATGAAGCCTCCAAATCTAGATCCAAAATGGGGTGTGATTGACTTCATACAAATTTCTATCAAAATTGATCCTACTCATTGGAAACAATGTATGGGTAAGGTTTCACAACTCCCACCAATTTTATTTTCATCCATAAATACTTTACATAGATATCATCAAGTGCCTCTCATCCTGATTTATTGATGTTTTACTACCTATATTGGTCCCGACCACATGAAATAAAACATTACTGATTATTTCCTCATCACAAGATATTAAATTTAAATTATACCCCAATGGTTCATCTTATATAATGTTTGGTGACCCTCATCCATGTATCAATATTTTAAAAATGCACAACGCCTCATGTCACAAACACATGGAAACAAGTTTTATGGACCAGGTTTTTACCAACTGAATTGATGCTGAAAAAAATATTTCACATCTCATGATATAAACCATCAAGATATCCACTATATCACCCATTAATCAATATACATGTGCTTGATATTTTTGAAATATATATGAAATTCCCCTTTCTCATGTGAGAGTCATCTCCACAGTGAGAATATTATAATCCAAGAATTACATGTGTCTTTATTCCATACATCATAGTACTTGTAGTGACATATATACCTTTATAATTGGCATTTTAAAAATACTACATTACTTTCATGTTCGGTATTAATTTTCCTTATCACATGACTTTAAAGGACATGGAAATATTCCTTATCACCTAATGTCGAACTGAACAAATCCACAACATTCTATCTCTTTCAAGTCGATTTAACAGATCCCTATGCAAATGTTGTTAAACTGTATTGATGATGTACTTACAACAAGAAATATAAAAGCATTACTTTGTATAACTAGATACATATTCATTATCATTTAAATGAGACATGTAGGGTCCCATCTATCATACATCATTATTCATCCACCACATGATACATAATTACTTAGTCATATCCCTAATCACATTTGGATGTTGAGATAAACAATTATCTTTCCTTGTTTATCACACGAGGAATAACTAATGTGAAATTTGTACTTTTATTAAAAAAACCCCCATGAAAAAGGATTGTGATCTCATCCCATGATTATCATGGGGTTGTTTTAATGAACATAAGATAAACACCAAGAGTCCTCCTTGCATATCATTAAACTTCCCTATTGATGTCCTTTGCATGATATAAAAATTCACAATTCCATAGACAACACCTGAGGATACCACTATGGTTGATGTCAATATTTTTCCACAACTCCATTAATGAAATATGTGTTACTATATTCCTAACATAATATGATGCATTGTGATTCTAGAATCACTAACCCATATTCATTCCCAATAAATAAACGTAATGATTCCCTTCCTTATTTACAATTCGTACATTCACTGTATACTCCTGATTTAAGAACAATTTGTATCAATAATCCAATTATGGTAGTATTCATAGTGATTCATAGTTTTATATCTATCGGGCTAAGAACTATACTCCATTATCATGGAATGGAGTCTGAATCCTTCCCATATGGCAATAAATGTCATTTTCTCCCTAAATATGTTTGGTATGAAACTAATAAACACTCAGTGAAGAAAAGATCCCCATTAATAGGCCCAACAAAAACACTAAATAGGATGAGTTCCCCCCTCTGTATATATGAAAAACCTATGTAGAGAGTTCCACATTTTAAGGTTTATGAGTTGATGATTCCCAAAACCATAGGATATGAAATGATTCCCTGATCTCTAATCCTAGACGTAGATACAATAACCAATGATAAAATTCATACAAGATACACAAGGGATGAAAAATACTAGATTATTTTACAAATATACAATTCATATATATTTAAAAAATGATTATGACAATAATATATGTTTCAAATTTTTCCAGAACAGTTCCAAATTCATTACCTCATCATGTTAAACTGAAAATAAATAGATATGACTTTATCTGATGATGTTAAAATAAAGGGAAAAAATTATAGTCGTATGACATAAAATTTCACAAAAAATATTTCCCCACTACAAGATGTTGAAATGTGTATCTCATCACCCAATATAATCCATTATCAATGGACCACCAAGTTCCTTACCCCAACTAAACAGAGTATGAGTTTCTTCCCCAATCATTTATGAATTCAATTCATAAGTCACAATACATGTTTTGAGTACCATGGGTTTCAATAAATAATCTATCTCCCTTGAAAAAGGATTCCTTACTGCAAGGAAAATTCTTGTTGACTATGAATGTATTCCCACAACTTTGTAATATGAACCTGTAGAAAAGGATTTTGAATCCTTATGAGCTCTAATGTCACAGTGGTAGAACACAACAACTAAGGATGTTATGGGACATCCCTGATATGATTTTTTGATATCATTAATCATAACCTGAGAACATTGAGCCATGATTTACAATAATCTCATATCCCACTCAGAATAATGTTGGACTTATCTTGACCCTAGGTATCCTAATTCGTCTCTTGTGTACTCAACTTATATTAGGTCTATGTATTTCAAAAAATCAAACAACTGTCAGTTTGGTCAAATATATATAAACATAAACTACAGCCTATAATGGCAAAATTACCAAGACCATACACTAATTCTCATATATACAAAACTATTTTCATATTAATAACCGAAATTGGAGGTATTAGGAAAAATCAATCCTTTGATCATTGAAAAATTCATCTCTGGTTTTCAAAAAAATATTTGGGAATAAATATATAAGTAATAAATATCATTGTTCATATTTTCTAGAATTTTTAAAACTAAACCTTTGCTCATTGGACCCCTCTACGACGATAATGTTATATTAATTATTTTTCCCATATCCTCAGTATGGAAAAATGATCTGTTGGTAGTGACATAAATTTTATTGTTTTTAATCCTTTACCAGATATTAAAATTTCCATAAATCACACATCACAATTTTAGTGCCTCTAATCTCTGTAAGACGTCCATGGATATTTCAATAAGATGAAAGGAATCAAGGGTCCATTTTTTGATTATGTGTGTTTTGGATATGTATTTTACATATGTGCATATTTTAATCAATCAAATGTTTAACAATTAATAAAATTATTTATGATCCATGTGATCCATGACATAGTCATAGAAGAACTATGCGCCCTAGTGATTTTTGGTCCACTACCAGTAAGATTGTTACCTATCATCATCCTGGCCCAAGCACTATGTAAAATGATTTACAATTATCATAAATAGAGTCTTCATGATGATTTCATATAATTGACATTTTAAAACCATGTTTTTACCATTTCTCAAAGTATAAATGATACATTTCATTTCTGAAAATTTTATTTCTCAAAAAGTGGAATTAAAAAAATATGGAATTGAGATGGATCTTCATAGGTAAGAGATAATCTTACCTAGGGATTTAGATGACTTCTGGGATATCATTTCCTACCCAAATTCATCTTATTTATTCATTATTATTAACAAATATTTCATGGACCGTGTAAAAGGGAGATTAAATCTTTGTTTGACCATGTTATCAGTGCATAAGGTCTGTTGCCTACCAACCAGAGAAATCACAAAATTATAGGGAAGGAATGCCAATTCTCATGATTCCTGCACACACAATCGAAAAATATGACACCGTAGGGTGTTGGGTGTTATCTACAACATTTCATTCACTTTACATATTCTTGTATTAGAATTTTGAGTTATTACATACATCATCTATATTCTAACTATCCAGATGGACCTGTCATTCCTAATATTTCTCACTCATACAATATTACCCCATAAATATTCCAAGTACCTTGGATATGAGTAGTGATACCTCTGTTTGACCAATCAATCGACATAAAATGGATTTAACCTACATATCAGCATTGTCTCCACCTACCAGGGATGGAAATACAATCCGCATGATCCATAGAAAAACCACATCTAAAATCAAAAGCATGGGGTGTCATGGGTCATCAATGGAATTTATACACAATATTTCATATAGATAAATATATGCTTCAATCTAAAATACCCTATACTACAGTGATATAAGGCTTGTTCTAAAAGTACCAAAACTACATCTATAGAAGGTCCATACTAAAAGACCCTAAAATGCAGTGATATAAAGTCCACGATAATAGAACATACAATAAAAATTTGAAGATATAAGCTAAAAGAATCTAAACTAAATAAATAAATTGTATGAACTAAAAGATAATAAACTATAGGAGAATAGTGATTTAGTCTACAAGAATATAAAAAAGGTAAAAAGTTTCTGAGGCCCACCATATTGACATAGTAGAAAACAAGCTATACTCACCCAGTCCATCAACATGGGGAAAATAAAGAAAACTCTCTATATGGGTCATATAATTTATCCAAATTAATATTCTATAAATTTTGGGATCTCATGACATAATGTACAAATATTTCAACGATGAAACTTATGTTGGTAGTCATTTTAGAGCATTTCTTGTGAATAATCTGTTAGAATTTAAATAGTCAAATCAAGGAATTTAGGTTTACATGATACAATGAAAAGGATGCGTATTTTTGATGATTCATGCAGCATCAAATAATTGAAATTCTATACAAATAATAAATGAAACAAAACTGGAAAATGACATATAATGTTCAACTAATCTATTGTTTGAAAACAAAATAAAGGAGGAATGTCCACATTTTGGATTCTCTCCATGAATTTAATCAAAAAAATTCATGTCAATAATACAACTAAAAAAATATTTTCTCATTTGAGATAATATTGTCTACATGAGTCTAGAGGGATGTTTCAATTGAATATTGAAGGGTAGCTCACCCCTCTTTGGTTTCTTCTTCCCCTAGATAGAGGGTCATGTTTAATGTGGATATATCATCAACTATTTTGTAGTTTGTATCTTGTGAGGATAATGATGATGAAATATCAAAACATTAGTGCGAAAATATATCCTCAAATATCTATATATGAACATTCAATGCATCCATTATGGCTAGAATCATAGAGATAAATTAGAGAATCTAATCCTAGACCTCTAAAGAATCATTCTTCCACCTGAATGAGGTTATCCTATCATCAAGAATTTGAATACCTATTTCACAGAATATGAATTCACACTATGTATGGATAACATGTTTCATTATTTCATATAATGATTGTTGGTCGATGCATCCCACCCATAAATAATGAAATAGTCAACAAATGACTTCTTCTGGGTCATGAAACATTCCCATAAAAGTATCCCTAATATTTTTTGAATATGTATCCAAATCATCTTATGATGTGTCCTAGAATTTGTGGCTAATGAATGTGTAGTGATAATGTTGGAAAATCAAGATGGGCTAGTATGGATGTAGGTGGGGGCCATGTATATTATCCCCTCAAAAGAGGCATCACCCCTTTCTAATGTCAGATATATAATTCCATCTATAAATTATTCTCCTCTCTCGGGATGGTTGATTCTAGGATTAGAATACTTTCTTGAATATTTTCTTGATTCTTGAATAAATTTCACAATTACTATATATAGAGGGGTCAGTGAGGTATCTATTTTGTCTACATGGTGGACCAATCAACTCTGCACACAACCGGGGTAGAATTCAACCCATGACGCGGCGTAATTAGGTGATTCAAATAGATAGTGACAAACTAGAGGAATGACAATCTTTTCATAGATATCATCACATTCCAAGATACAAAAGAATTTATGGATTGTATCTGGGTATCACTCAACCTAAATTTCAAATGAATGGAAAATGGAGACCCTTTGGGTGCAGCTAAACTGGATAACAAACCGATAAGGTGAATATACCTCATCAATAATCAGTTCATCCGTCATGGCTGTAAGAACCCCCTCCAGATGGGAAATCCTGAGTAGAATTTTTCCAATAGAGACTCCACCATTATAAAGAATTGGCCCATTAGGTGTAAGATAAGGCATAAAATCAAAAGGATTAGGTTAGATTAACACATCAGCAACCTCATTAAGGCCCAATGACTTGGCCCCAATCACATATATGTTCAGAAACCTTTGGAAAGATATGGAACTAGGGATTAATGTAGTATTATGGGATTATTTGAAATAAAAAGTATCCCCTATTATGCCAAATAAAAACTGTAAAGGACCACAAATAATATAGGGAACCATTCCATGCTGATTGTGGCCAAATAATTGGTAAACGTGTATAAGAGTTGTCACCACCAGATTAATGTGACATACATCTACCTGCTACAATATCATCACTAGTGTTATGACCCAGATTCTTGAGTTCATTTTCATATTTTTAAAAATCCATTAGTTTAGGATCCTAGCCATGAATACCACCATCCTAGGTCTAGGAGATATTTTATGCATCGCTCTATATCCAGATGAATTAAGAACCCTAGCTTTCAAAATGTCCCAATAAAAAACAACATTGTCCAAAACCTTCATAGAATGGAACTGATAGGCATGTATACCAGTAATACTAGATCTGAGGTGATAACTAAAAATTATAATATGTTCTATGGAATAGATAAGAAAATACATATTCTTCTGTTCCATAGGTTTTACATCACAATGCTGGTCATATCCCCTGCTATGTATGGATATCGCAAAGGGTCATCCCATACATCTACAATAGGATGAAATATTACATACATATCTCTAAGTGGGGTTATCCCACCCAGTTGATAGATATCCCAAATACTAATTACTACATTACAATGGGCTAAATAGAATGAGCTGGTTCAAATATAGCAATGGATAAACAATTCTCAATGAAGATGTGAGTGATAATAAATGATTAGCATGGAAACCCATTCAACATCATAAATATGGAAAATATATAAGTGGTAATAAAACTATTATCATCATTTCCTAGCATAGAATAGAAACTACCATTCATTATAAACATTACCCCTAGGTGTAATACTCCATTTTGAGATCCATCCACCTCCAAGGTTGTCCATAGAAGAGACACATATACTTGAGTAGCTTGAAGATATGGACTGTTGAGAAAAACCACAACCATCTCGATCGAGGGGAGAAATTTCCACCATATAAAGAATAACCTAGTATTGAGCACTGACGAGTCATAAATTTATAGATATATTCATGTAAATTTAATCAAGAGAAGTGGCTACCCAGAAAAATTGTAGGTTGATGTGTCACGATCCGTCCCTCATGCTCGTGCCGTCACTAACCCAAGCCATCCTTCCACAGGCCAGGGGCTGGAAACTAGCACTGGAAAGGCACATCCCTAAAACTTGGAAGGCATTTCCTATTTAACAACTCACACAATCCAAGCACACAACCGGATACAAGAACAGAGTAAAATATATAGTAATATAGTGAGAACAGTATGTAAAGGGGCTAGAATACATGCCTAATTGGAATGTATAAGTAAAACTGAAAATTACAAGAAAGACAAGAAATAGACCTTGTGAACACACACCATGTATCCTACCTATAGGTTATGTTTAACTCTTGAATGGTTATCTCAGTGGTATGTCTCTTCTAATGGTCCATCTTTGAGCAGTCTCCAGCCCTGGTACCCTCATCCTCAATCAGCGTTGTCCATCATCTGCACAAGACACTACGAGGTCCAGGGATACCCTATGTAGGGGTGAGTATAACGATACTCAGTAGGGACCCCAAGACCCCCTATGGTCTCTCAAAATCCAAAAATGATAAACCAAAATGCCATTCCATAATCAAAAAGCAAGGAAACAAAAGTCAACACTACTTAGTTTTATTCTCATACATATACCTAAGTTATCAAGTATACCCATCACTTTCAAGAGGAAACACAAGGCCCAACTCATTAGGCAAAAGCCTATCTATTCCACGAAGAATGGAATACCATGAAGGTAACACCACAAAGGTATGTACCACTAAGGTAACACCACACAAGAATAATACGACATAGGTATCACCATAAAGGTAGGTCCCAAAAAGGTAACACCACAAAGAAGAATACAAAAAATGTATCACCAAGAAGGTAAGTACCACAAAGGTAACACCACACAGAAGAATTACACAATGGTATCACCATGAAGGTAGGTCCCACAATGGTAACCCCACAAAGATGAATACCAAAAAGGTATCACCTCGACGGTAAGTAGGACAATAGTAATGCCAACCAAAGGAATGTGAAAAATGTAACACCATACAGAAGTGTACCACAATTGTAATGACTCATCTTACACCAGGAATAACATAAGTACATTAATGTAGATGATTAGATATAATGGTAGATCATATTACTTCATCGAGAAGCTTTGATTTTCACCCAAGAGCATCAAAGTTTACCCACACAGGATCTGAAGATGACCCACATAGGATCTTGAGAAGACCCACTCTGGATCTGGTGATGACTCACACATGATCAGTATGCACTGACCCACACAATAGCACTGAGCACAGACCCTAATAGGATCTAATGATTACTGACACAAGATCTGAAAACATCTCAAGTACAGCCAGTCACAGGGCTCCCACACTAAGCATGCTTGATTCATGGTGATTCTACACCTCAAGGAATCATTTGATATATAAAATTCCAATAATTCTCCTGAAGATGTATCCTAAAGGTATGTCACGTCATAAGGGACCCAACACGATGGACATCGTGTCAATCGGAGTCCCTTTCTATAAGTTATTAGTGTTACTGTTCTAAGGGCCCGGTTGGATTCAGGTTCGATCCAACCCAACCGTACTCAAACATTATCCAAAACTCAAGTGGAGTATACCAAAAGAACCATCTCGATCCAAAGATTCGAGTTCCATAGATAGTTTATCAAACAGATGCTCGGATCTCAATATATGTCCAAAAAGGTGTATATGGGTACATATCGGTCTGGGTCCAGCTCAGATGCCCTGGGCTGTGGTGGGCCTGGCCTTCTAGGCCGTGATCTACTGTATCCCATAATAGGGGCAGCCCGGCCCGCTAGCACAGCTCAGCTTGCACTGGGTGTGTCCTGTTACAGTGCAGCCTACTCGGCTAGGTGGTTTCCACCATATCAGGGCCTTCCCAAGCCACAACCTAGGGGGTGGCCCCCACCATTATTCCAAACATTCCTTAGACCATTTGGCTAGGGTGTGGGACCCACCAGGGCAGTCTTTCTAGGCATGATTCGGCCAGCCGATAGTCTGTCCGGTCCTACTCCCAATAGTGCGATGACACCGCTGACTTCCCACGGTCGGCCATGTGCCGGCCACCCTCTGGGTGTGCCTCCAGCTCAATCTGCCGTCAGTCTGGTGTCGTCCGCCCATCTCCACCGTCACGGCCTACGGGTTGTAGCCTCCTTCGGTTCTAGTGGTGCGAACGCATGCCACCCTGGTTCCCCATGGCCGACCAGGGTGTCGGTAGCCGCCATCCTCTGTTGCGGTCGTCGGGCCACAACCTCCATCGGCAGTGTGGTTGCACCGCTGCCCACCTTATTCCCTAATTGTGTTGGTCATGGGCAATGTGGTCGAGTAACTCTCAAACCGTCTATCTTCACGTGATCACATCAACTAATAAATAAATTGCGGATTAATCGGTTCATGTTCGTGTGGCATGCAGCCTCTGTGTTAAATTGATAGCATGCGACTCTTGAGGATAGAAACAATGTGAAATCTATTAAGGAATTATAAACAAAATCCCAATCACGTTTTTTGGAGATTCCTTGAGGAAGAAGATGAAGATTATGATAGTTCCAACATTTGTCCCACAACAAGCTATTGAACTACGCTCCATTGTCAACATTCTTGATCTGATGGGTTGTTCTTCGTTGGAGGTTATTTTTACAAATGTTCTCTCATGCTCTTCTTTTCCAACGATTCCCCATCCTCAAGATAGGTGATGAGGTACTTAATTATGTTATGTAAATTAAATCAATTAAGTTGTCTCATTAAATTGGGTTAATTACTATGGATTCCTCATATTGAAAATGAGTTCGGGTGGTCCCCACCACCAAGTATTCAAATGGGAGGTTTAAAATAAAAATAAAAGTTATTGTTTAATTTTTATTAATTTTATTTTAACTCACTCCCAAAAATATGAAAAACTAACTTCCACCCTCGACTAACTGACATCGAGGTGAAGGTCTCCTTATGAGAATATCTGCTCTATGAGTTCAACGGTGACCTTGTATTTCAATTCCAAGTACCATTTCAAAGGATACAAAATACCACTCACATGTTTGTTGAACGTACCTAAAAAAGTTATCGAATTCATTTCGGGCGCACCGGTCCTTTGAATCACGTGCTGTCTATTTTTTCAGACTCGTAATATTTCTAAATAATTAAATTAATTACTGGGAGAATCTAGGTCATTAAATTCTTCGCACCTAAGGTATTTGCATCCCGGAAGTCCACAACAAAAACTAGGGAAACAAGTTGGGGTAGTGGGCATGAATCTGAGCCTCACGCTCGCATGTGCTCTCCTAGAGGTTCTTGTGATGCTAATGTATGCACACCAGAGGTATCGACTACCCCTAAAGAACTCTCTCATATCGATCCTCAATCTCTACTAGATCCTCTAAAAAGGTAACCCCATCATCAAAGTCTAGCTCACCCAATCAATGATGTGTGATGGATCATGTACGTATATCCTCAGTTGGGATATGTGGAGAACATCGTGCACCCAATGCAACTAAGCGGGAAGATTTTAATGGTATGCCACCTCACCAACATTGTTGAGGACCTGAAAGGGTCAAATGAAATTTGGAGATAACTAGCCCCCCTGGCCAAATCTCTATAAACCTCATTGAGGCGATACCAGTAGAAAGACATGGCCACCATCCTCGAACTCTTGTGGTATCTATCCCTTATCAGTATAATACTTATGCCTACTTTTTGGAATCTTTATCCACTCTTGGATGATCTGCACATTCTCTGTGGTATCCAGTACCATCTTTGGTCCTATGAGTTCTAAATCTCCAAGGTCAGTCCAGCAAAGAGGAGATCTGCAAGGTTGACCATAAAACTACACTAATAGTGCCATACAAATAGTGGAGTGATAACTATTGTTGTATACAAACTCCACCATGATAAAATGATCCTCCCAGATGTGACCAAAATCAAGGACGCAAGCACGAAACATGTAATAATGGTGCTGAATGGTCCACTTTGTCTGACCATCCATCTGAGGATGGAAGGTGGTGCTCAACCAAAGTCATGTCTCGAACACCTCCTTCAACCCCATCCATATCCTCAAAGTAAAATGTGCATCACAATCAGAAAAAAATTTATATGTCACCCCATGAAGCCATACTATCTCTTGCACGTAAAGGTATCCCAAGACCTCTACTGATCACATCTTTCTAGTGGGTAGAAAGTGCGCCGACATGGTGAGTCGATCCATTATCACCCAGATGGAATCATGTCCCTTGGACATCCGTGTAAGTTCTATCACGATGTCCATGGAAATTCCATCCCACTTCTACTATAGCACCTCATGTTGCTGAACTAAGCCGAAATGAACCTGATGCTTTGCCATCAATTGCGGACAAGTGAGGAACCCTGAGACAAATTATGCCACTGCTTTCATTATTCCCAGCCACCAGTGCTGATGCCGAAGGTCCTGGTACATATTTTCCACTCCTGGATGTACCGCCAGAGGGGATATATGGAACTTCCTCAACACTTCCTCAACAAGTTCCACTTGTACCATAGTACGTCCTATAAAGAGGAAGATGTGCTACCCACCTTCCTTAAATCAATCAGGTGTCTGTTGTGTGGATATCTGATCATGTCGAGCCTCTCAGCCAGTGTTCCCGTGCTATGCCTCCCTGAATCGATAATGGATCGTTGGTGTGATAGTCAAAGACTGAAGATAAGCTACTCCACCTTGATCCACAAAAGACATTTTCAAAGAGGCTAACTACTCTGTCACCACACTCAACAACTATATACCATATATCATGCTGAGTGCATCTACTACTATGTTCCCCTTTGTAGGAGTATAGACTATCTTGAAGTCATAGTCCAAGAGGAACTCAATCCAACCTCACTATCTCTGGTTCAGGTTCTTATGAGAGAAGATATACCTGAGACTCTTCTGATCAGAGTAGACTATAAAATGTTTTCCCATCATGTAATTTTTCCACATCTTCCAGGTGAAGACCACTGCTGCTTACTACAGATCATGGGTAGCATAGTTTTGCTTATATTTTCTTAATTGTCAAGAACCATATGTGATCAATGATCGCTCTATCATCAGGACACTTCCAAGCCCAATCTCGGATGTGTCGCAGTAGACTATGTACCCAACGCCCCCTTCTGGTGCCTCAATATGGGGGCACTCGTCAGACTCTGCATCAGCTCTTGGAAACACCGATGACATCTCTCCAACCACATGAATGGTTTCCCCTTATTCGTCAATACTGATAAGGCTTCCACAACTCTAGAGATGTCAGGAAAAAACCTCATAATGTAACCACCCAAACCCAGTAAACTCCCCACCTCTATCACACATCTGGGTGGCTCCTAAGCCAGCACAACCTCAATCTTCGCTAGATCCATAGTAACTCCGACCACCGAAATGACGTGTCCTAGAAGCTGAACCTCTTAGATCTAGAACTCTATATTCGAGAGAATACCATAAAACTGGGGCTCTCAGAGTGTATCTAGAACTATCTGTAGATGAAAGGAATGGTCCTCCACTGTAGCTTAGTATATCAATATGTCATCGATGAAGACTACCACAAAGTAATTGAGGTATGGATAGAAGATCATGTTCAAGAGTTCCATGAACACTACTAGGGCATTGGTCACACAGAATGGCATAACCCAAAACTCATAATTTCCATAACAACATTTAATGGCCATCTTCTTTACATCCCCATCTTGTACCGTGAGCTGGTGATAGCCTGATCTGTGGTCTATCTTTGAAAACCATCATGCTCTCTTCATCTGACCAAATAGGCCATCAATCCTTATGTGTGGGTACTTGTTCCTCGTGGTAACCTAGTTCAGGTACCGATAGTTATCATAGAGTCTCAAACTCCCATCCAACATCTTGGGAAAAAAAAATAGGGTTTTCCAAGTAAAAACGATGGGCCTAGTGATCCCCTTTCTCTACGTTTCCTCTAGCTATAATCACAGATCTCAAAGCTCTGTGGGAGCCATCTGATATGATGTCATATATATCAGTGTCGTCCCAGGGTACAAGTCAAAATTAAATTCATCTCTACGTGGAAGTAGTCCCGAAACATCATCAAGAAAAATGTCAGTGAACTGATCCACCAATACAGGATAGATCAGACACTCAACATCAACTGCTCCGAGGGTATGGATGGCCAACTGATGTGTGATCAACTACACCCTCATCTAGATAAGTCCATCCTATACACCAATGGTCCCCTTCTTTCTGGTGAAGTAAAACATGGTCCCAGCCTCATGGACACCACACACTTTGTGCCAAATACCATCAATATGATCATGGACTATGGGTATCCAGTCCATGACCAAGACGACGTCTTAAGGCCCCGGCGCCTCTACTAAAAGATCATATACGAAGCTTTAACCTCTTAGAGTAAGCTCACACTATCATCAACAGTGTGTAATTGATGATTCTACCATCATATTTGTCTCTATACATAATGATCAATCGAACGACCCCACCCGAATCTCTTAGCATTGAACGATGGAATTGGTAATAAACGAATGACTAGAACCTGTTACTATAAGTACGACAGCTATGGTGGATTATACCTAGATCGTACCTTTTATCATCTCTGGGGCGTCATGGTTATATGCCTCAGCTACCAAGAGATGAGCTCATCCTTGTCCACCTGCTCCATGTGGTCGGGGTGAACCACCTGGAGGTTGGGATGGTAGAACCTCGAATCACCACCCACTGCATGCTACACCACCAGTTCCTCTTCCACATCCACCACCTATCTGAGGACCTCCTCCATCGAAACGTTTTCTCTTCACAGTTGACAATCTGCAGGCCATCCGTACAATATGTCTGCAGTCGCGATCCATGTTACCCTATCCACCACATGAGTAACACTTGTTTCTCGTCGTCTATACTAATCTGTCTTGAAAGCCCCACACAACTGTCCATGTATCGTACGGTCGTCCACCTATAGGTCTGGTCCTCTTGGACCTCTACATCATCTATCTACTACCAACTTGTCATGGCTCTACCACATGATGTCCAGCAGTGGGTCTCGCTGCTGGTGTCTACCCAGCAAGGAATCTCTTCACAAAGAGCATCCACTCTAACACCCCCACCTGCGTCAGGATGCTTATAGAAATATTCGATTCTCTAATCTCTTATTTGATCCCCTAATGGAATTTCTGGGGCCTAATGAAATGGTACTGCACCATGTCAGTAGAGTAGCATGAGAGGTCGGTGAAGCTTGCCGAATACTATGCCACGATCATGTTTCCCTACTGCATGTGGAGAAGATCTTATATACGCAAAGAGAATAAGGTAGTTGGGATGAACTCTTCCCTAAACGGATTTTTATTTCCGCCTAGATGAGAATGACCTCATTGTGAACATGGAGTATCATGATCCACCATTTTCCCGATGCTGCCCGAAGAAGACTGGTTACAAGGATCACCATAAGATTACCTAGTGTCCCAACTAGTCGAAAAATGCTAACCACAGCCTCCAGCCAGTCCTCAACCACCTGTGTATCCAGATCTCCATGAAACCTCGATGGCCTCTAGAAAAAACTCATGCAACGAACTCAAGCGGCATGCACTCTCTACTGTTGGGGCTTGTGGCATCGGTTTCCCAATGGTTAGTGGAGCTGCTGGTACACCACTCAATGGTACAACTGCCGTAAGGGGGACTTGCACCAAAGCCTCATCGCTCAGTGGGCTGCCACCGCGTAACCTACCTAGAACCATAGATGGCTGTCTATGTGGAGGCATCCTAGAAGATAACATGTGTGCCACAGTTAATAATTTATACCTAGTGAATTGACTGAAAATGATCACAATGAAAACACTCCAAAAACTAACAGACAATCTTTTTTTTTCATGCAGTGAGTCGGAAATCAGATGTCAGGGACCTGGTGTATGGATACGTTGGCCTCCACACTAACACTAGATTCCATAGACTGAAAACCACACTCATCACACGTAACACTATTGTCGAAGAAAATGATCAGAGTCCAAGTTCTCTGGAATAACCTCCCTCTGATACAAACCTGTCACAACCCTTCCCCCAGGCCCATACAGTGACTACCCCAAGCCTACCATCCCCTGTCCAAGAGCTGGCGACTAGCATCGGAAGGGAACATCCCTAAAAATGGGAAGGAATTTACTTTTTAACCTAAAAACTCACACAATCCATGCACAAAATAGGATACAAGCACAACGTAAACTATATAGTAACATATTGAGCACAGTAAGTAAAGGGGTCAGAATACAAGACCAACTAAAAAGTATAATTAAAACTAAAAGGTTCAACTAAAACTAGAAACAACTCCTATGAAAACCTGACAAGTATCCTACCTAAAGTGTAGGTACAACTCTCGAATGGTCGTCTCTTATGTACATCTTGTCTGATTTTCCACCTCTATGTAGTCTCCAGTCCCAGTACCCTCATCCTCAATCAGCGCTATCTGTTGTCTGCACAAGACACAAGCAGGTGTGGGCATAGCCCATACAGGGGTGAGTATAATGATACTATATAGGGACCCCGAGACCCCCTAATTTCTCCCAAAATCTACAAAGGATAGACAACAGAGAAATACGGTAATCACAAAGCATGGTAGAAACAGGCTACCCGACATAGGTATATGCCCATACATATACCTAAGTTATCAAGTATTCCCAACTCATTCATGAGGAAACACAAGGCTCAACTATTTATCCAAAATCTCATCTATTCCATGAAGGAAGGAATACCATGATGTTACCTCCACAAAGGTATGTACCACAAAGGTAACACCATATAGATGAATACCACATAGGTATCACCACGAATGAAGGTCCCACAAAGGTAAAACCACAAAAAATAATACCACAAAGGTATCACCAAAGAGGTAAGTACCACCAAGGTAATGAAAAATAGAAGAATTCCACAATGAATCACCATGATGGTAGGTCCCACAAAGGTAACACCACACAGAAGAATACCACAAAGGTATCACGACGAAGGTAAGTACCACAAAGGTAATACAACCCAAAGGAGTATGACAAAGGTATCACCACACAGAAGTGTACCACAAAGGTAATGACTCATCTCACACCATGTATAACATAAGTACAAAAGTGTTAAAATTAGTAGTAATGCTAGATCAACTTACTTTATCAAGAAGCTCTACTATTGACGCACACCTGATCGATGATGACCAAAAAAGGATCTGAAGGTGACCCACAAAGGATCTAGAGATGACCCACATTGGACTTAGAGATGACCCACAATGGATCGATATGCCCTTATTAACACAAGATCACTAAGCTCTTACCCACACAAGATCAAAATATGATCCACATAGGATCTGAAGACTCTTTATGTACATCCATCCACAACGTTCCCACACTAATATTTCATGATTCCATGAGGTTCCACACCAATAGCCATCGTTCTATACTTCAACATCCATGAATTATAAATAAGAAGTATCTCAATGGTCCATCACATCATAAGGGACCCAACGCGATAGACGGTGCGTCAATCAGACGCCCTGTCTGTAAGTTATTAGTGTTTCTGTTCTGAGGACCCGGTTGGATTTGGGTTCAATCCACCCCGGTCGTACTCCAAAATTATCCAAAACTCAAGTGGAGTGTACTGAAGGACCGTATCGATCCATAGACTCTAGTGCCATATACAATTCATCAAATGGATGCCCAGATCTCATGATATGGGTAGAAAGTAATATCTTGGTGCAGATGGATCTAGGTCTCTTCTGACCAGGCTCGACGTTACCCAGTCCGGGTTCGGCCCAGATGGCCTGGGCCACGGTCGGCCCAGACCGCAATAAGACCTGCCTGGCCGCAACTCATGGGGGAGGCACCCACCAGTATTCCGAATGGTCTGTGGATCGTTCGGCTGGCCCGTGGGACCCTACATTGTTTTCCCGCTTTGTGTGACGCGACCAGCCCGTCCTCCTCCCAGCGGCGCGACGACGCCACTGCCCTCCCACGGCCAGCCGGGTGCCCCCTTCCAACTTGGTACGCCACCTGCTCGAACCATGGATGGTCGGGTGCCAACTGCCCACCTCCACCGCCGCAGCCAATAGGCAGTAGCCTCCTTCGGTATCAGCGGTGCAGACGTGTGCCGCACTGGTTCGACGTTGCGGGCTGGGGTGTCGGTCGTGGCCCTCCTCCGTCGAGGCCATCAGGCCACGTCCTCCTTCGGAAGTATGGTTTTGATGCCATCATCCAGGTCCCCTACCATCTTTGGTCATCATAAATATGGTTGGGTACCAGTCTATCTGTCGTTCCACCCATGAGAACTTCGTTCAATGAAGAAATTGAGAACCGGGCCGTGTTTGTGCTGCATGCACCCTCTACATTAAACTGATAGCATGAGGTTCATGAAGATGAAAACAACATGAAATACACAAACAAATTATAATCAAAATCCTACCTCATATTTTATAGACCACATGATGAAGATGATGAAGATGATGGGAGTGCCATCGTTCGTCCCACAACACTCTTCCGAACCACACTCCAATTTCAACATTCATAATCCAAAGGGTTGTTCTTCATTGGTGGATATTTCTCAAAAGGATATCATGATATCACCTTTTCCAATGATTCCCCAACTGTAAGAATGTTGAGGAGAAACTTAATTTTGTGATGTAAATTAAATCAATTATGTTGGCTCATTAAATTGTGAGAATTCTAATGGTTTTCTCACAATAAAGGGAGGTTCGGGTGGTCCCCACCACCATGTATTCAAACGGGTGGATTCAAATAAAAATAAAATTTATTGTTTTATTTTTGTTATTTTTCATTTAACTATCCCACAACAACTTGAAAAACTAACTTCCACTCTCTACCAAAAGTAATCGAGGTGAAGGTCTTTTTAAGCAAATATCAACGATGCGAGTGCCACGACACCCTCAGAATTCAATTCTGTGAACCGGTTCAAAAGTAACAAAATGTCTCTGATGCGTTTAATGAACATACCTACAAAATGTTGAGAAATTCATTATGGGCATACCGGTCCTCAGAATCATGTGCCGTCAATTATCTCAGACTCATAATATTTTCATATAATTAGAAATATTACATGGGAAAATTTGGGACTTTATATGATTTTTGGAGAAGGTATGTAAATTTAATTTAGTAGGAGAAATATATATAGAGGATGTTGGGGTGATAAAGAATATTTTTGGAGCTCAGATTAAAGAAGTTATTAAAGATGCTCATTACCTAAATTCACAATGTATCATGGGAGGAGAATTTTGGTTTATTGAAACCATGGGCAATGGATAAAACACAAATGGGGAACTATGATGAGATCAATAATCCATATGAAAAAAATTAAGTGACATTAGTCACAAATAGAGAAATAATATCTTCTAAAAGGAATGAAATTAATTTATGGAATCCTCATGTACATCGCTAGAATCAATAAATGTTTTCCATGTTGAATAATAAATTCATGAATTTCCATGATCATGAAGATCTCAAAGGCCACATAAACATTCCGGACGTCGCCAAATTACCTAATCATTCATAAGAGCCATGATCGTGTTACCATTATATGGTCATAGATCTCTATAATAGTTTAAGAATCATTGAATCTATCTAGAAGATCATATGGATCGTTCAGTGAAAACTATTTATCCACATGGTTGAAGATCAATTTTTTTTAATAAATAGATCACGGATGACTCAGAAAAGGTCATCACTATATAAATTATTACAAATATGTTCTTATGAAATTATCTTCTGAATGTATCTTAGAATTTTTTTCCCTGTAGGAGTTTCTTGCAATGGGATCATGATAAATTAGCTCAGAACCAGAAATCTAGGATTCAAGTAGCCTATGAAGGAAACCTTATCATCTCCCCTAGTTTTAGGTAATTCCAATGAATTAGAAATGTTACATGGAATACCATGAATTTACCCTTATAATTCCTAGCGATAGTTCTATATACTCAAATAGGAAGTAGATTTCCTCAAAAGGTATCCAATGTCCCCACAGACATAACTAATTGTATGGGATTTTATGATGCACCCAAAAAGGGAATTAGAAAAACCAAAGTGGATGAAATTCATAAATATGTGTATTATTTTCCCATAAAAGTAAATGTGGATGATTGTTCTATAACTCACAATCTATATGACCCTATAAAGGACACACAATTTCATGACTATCAAACAGTTTTCTGAAGGGCCATGTGCAGTTTATAGCCTGCTAAAATATACCACCATGTCCCTATGAGAAGACATTTTTTAAAAGGTATAAAATGACACTCACATACCATGTAGTGGATATAAAATGATCACTCCCAAGTCACACAAATTGTTAGGGGGTATAATATTAAAAACCCATAAAAAAATACATGGAATATTATGCAAAATAATCAGATGGATGGGGCATCTTACAATCATTAAAATCACTTGATGCACCCACTAAACACTTGATAAATCAAAAAATCCCAAATTAAATGTCTAAGTAGTTCCACAGAGGGATCGTGGCTTGTAACCCCCACTATGAAATAGGCCTCTTGCATGCCAAGGATATCTTGTGATCCCCCTCACAATCCAATGGAAAGAAGACTCTATTGGACTTAATAATGCACACACATCATCATAGAAACCATTATTATTCATTTGAAGCGTCATTGATGCGTAGAGTGTGAAATGTTTTGAATTAAAAATCACAAAATATCAAGATATCCCCAAACTCCAAAATAAAAAAATAAACTAAAAATCGAAATAATGGGTGATTATTATGAAGGGAATATTTATTGTTACCCATTGATCTAGAAAAACACTCTATATAAGACAAAAAAATTTCACTGGAACCCATGGAAATCCACACATTTCTCATGAAAACCACATAAAAGCTACCATTGTCTCTCAAATGAACCAATAAATTATGCCTAATGTCATGAGAAAACAATTTAGAAAACATCTGGTTAAAAAATCCTTATACATATTTTTCTATCATTATAAACGTGTCTTGGTATGTCTAAATTATTAATCAAGATCCCTTTGAATGGGAGAAATAAAAAAATGAGGCCATGATTGGATCTTATTTAAATATTTTAATTTATGGTCACTCCTACAAGAAGATTTTTTATAAATATTGATGACAAAGTCCCCCGTATCCACTGACTAAAGCCTAAATTTTTGAGATACGCACGGCATAGGATAGTCTATTATAAGGGTTGTGAGGTCTATAAATCCCATGATACCTAATATTAAAAAATAAATTCATCTAAAATCCCATGCGTATAAGTGATCCTGTCCATATTTATAAGAGCATCCATTTTAAAGATCACAACAGTTTTCCTTGTGGTAAAATCCCAAGAACAACTAATGTGGTCACAAATCATGCATGGGAATTTTGTGTGATCACATGAGATCACACAAAGCAACCTAAGTAGGCTATTCAAGTAACAAATTTAATATATTCTTGATTAATAAACACATAAAAAAGATAACCTTGTATAAGAATAAGTAACATATTATATAAAAGATTAATGAAAATATAAATATTAGGGACATAATTGATGAAAAATTTTATGATCCTTAGATGCTACAAATGAATCATTTAGATCATGGTACGTACATTGGGATTATCTCTCATTTCATGAGACATCCCATATAAAGACTACATGGATAGGTCAATGTCCTCTAGACACACTACAGAAGTCGTGCATTACCTCCCAGGATATTACCCATGTCTTAGGAAACAATCAAGGAACTCCATCCAGGTCTTGAAATGTCTGTTACACATGTCTCCAATATTTTATAGACACAAAATAATATGTCATCTATGAATCATATATCCCTTTATACCTATTAGAAAATTTCAGTGGAATACTCTAATATTTTCAGGTGGGTTTTATGATGCCCTCAGGACATGTCACCTGAGCCTCACGAAACCCTCCAATCTTTCCCCCATGGTCTCACGACAACATTAAGACATTTCAAGTTGGTCATGTGACACCCTCTATACATGTCATATATGAGAATATAATTGTATCCATATATTCTTGGATAGGTCATGACATATCCTTTAAAATGTCAACAAAGATCATGTGATTATCTATAGGACTTGGCATGCAGACAACCAGAAATGTTTGGATGAAAAGTAATGATGTTAGGAAGATAAAAATCCAATTTAAAGAAGATGTTTCATAACAAGATTTACTTATATAGCAAGGACATGAGGGAAACATTAGTGTGTATGACCTAGCCTAAATAACTACAAGAACAATTTTTTTCTATAAACATGATACATATGATTTATTTTCAGTCTTTGGTCTCTATATGGAATTTTCAACAGGTTTTTCCAAGTATGCAAGTCTCGCATGCATGTGCAATTAAACTAATTGGATAGATTCCCATTTATCTCACACATAACATAAATCATGTGGTCTTAGGGTGGTGTAATACTCATATCATTCTTGTCATAAGACTCGATTGATACAAGGAATCCTTAGTGTATAAGACCATATCAGTGTAAGAATATGATATCTTCTACATATAAGAAAATACTTATATTGTATTCCCTGATCAAATGAATATTATGAACTATGATAGAAGCCATAAACCATGGTACGTTTGACTCCTACAAAATGACTATGCTGAGATAGTCATTAACCATAGTATAATCCCAATCATGTCTCCAACATTCCAACCATTATGTCCCAACATATCCCATGGGATTATCATCCATTTTTATCCACATGCAGATAGAGAGATAAAAAATACTACTAGAACTCTAATTCTGTCCATAAAATAGGATATGTAAGATTCCTTCATAATGATCAAAATTTAAAAATAATATACCCTAGTGAAACACCTTCCATGTATCTATCATTGCATAAATTGGAAAATAATCTATCACATGGGTTTATAATCCTTAAACATACACCAGCATATTGGGAAGTTTACATAACTATAGAGACACTGATTCCTACAATAATCAGGATCTGTATAACTCCATCCAAAAGATTTATCCCTATATTAATTATCTAATAGGCATTACCAACATGTAATACCCAAAACTGCATGCAATTATTTTGATTATTTACAATCCCTTATTTACATTAATAAGAATTTCTCATGTGGGATCATTGTGTTTAAATGATCACACATTGGCATTGTGAGTCATTACGATCAAGGGAAACCTCAGTTCATAATCCCTAGTTAGTGGTAGGATCTAATTTTCCAACATACAAGGGTATCTATCTTTTGGAAAGTCCCAAGATCAGGATTTTACTATGATAAATCTGATTCATATCATAATATAATACATAGGATTACTCCTAGAGATTCATACTAAAATATGTCACCATGGTGCCCCCATATATGCCATTTCTAAAAGATGTTTAACTGCATGGGTTAAAAAAACTACACTGGTATTTATTCCTATAAATAAATTTGATATAAAGGCACCTCATAATGACTTAATCCCATACTTTAAATAGTAACCAAATCTAAAGATATCATCATACTTCGTAGTACCTATTTATCTGAATCATACATAGAAGCAAATACCCATTGATGGGAAATTCATGATGAATGACAGATACATACAGATTGATTCATTAATAAGACCCACCAAATTTTTCATATATGGATATTTAACCAATGTTTATTGTGGTAGAGTAACCCATTATATATTAGGATTAGGAATAAATTATCAATAATATATAAAATCTATAATAGTGTCCCATTTTTAGAAATAATTCCCCCCAAAAGGATATGATGAGCCCCACCTCCCATCACCTCGACCAGTGTTAGCTTTGATGCATCATTCAGTTTGAATACCCAACAGACCACATGCATTTAGAAATATTGTTGTACCTAGTTATATATGTGGTAACCATTGAGTGTTTCTTTTATGTATAAACAAATGATAATCCCAACTTGAGTGATTTTAAAAATAAATTGAACTACATATATAATCAACACATTCAGTTAGGGGAACAAGACATTTTTTTCAAAAAATTGGTGGACTAGAGGGGAAATCATTTAACTAAATCATTAAATTGGAAATATTTTGTAACACCCCAAGCTACCATGTTACAGTTTTTTTAAACAATTCAATAGTGTGCGATGTATGCAACACCAAGTTCATGTGCACCTCGACCTATCAAACTTGCTGTTTAAAAAGTAGTTATGAATAGTATTAAACAAATTTTCAATTTTATATATCTCATATAAATTTAACATTATTACTTTCTATTTCATAGAAATAATATGGAGAAAAATTAAATTTTTTAGATAAAAGAATTATTTTTAATATAATGCAGTTTTCTCACCTTTTAATGAAGAACCTTTTTTAAATACAATATTTTAAAATTTTATAAACTAAATTTTAGGAAATTATATACTTTTTATAGGTGGACATAAAATATTTTTTTTAATTTTTTTGTTTTTGGATAGGTTTCATATTTCGAGGAATAGTGAAAAATACTAAATTTTAATTGAAATCAAATTTTTTAATCAAAATAATTAATAGTGTTTAATCATATATTTTACTGGTTTAATGTATAATTAGATTATATTTTTATCATTTAATATAATTTTTGTCATTAGAAGTAATTTCATATTTATATTGGACATAAACCCATGTCAATCTTATGATAGTTTTAACTTTTTAAAATACCACACTCTTGTATTGACAACAGGAATTAATTTTAAATTAATTTCTACCAGTAAATTATTTTTAATTTTAAAAATTAATTCCATATTTGGAGTCAAGATCTAAAAATTGTGTAAATAGTTGCCTTTTGAAATTTTTTTCAAATTATGAATAGATATTTCATTAATTAATTTTATTTACCTTGGTTAAAATCAAAATTAGTTAAATATGGGTAAATTAATAATATTATAATAATACTAAACTACCCTAACACGTGTCAAAATACTATTGGATTTTATATATTCTACCAATAAAATCTTTAGGACGATTTTTGTACCCCATAAGACCACTTGGGTGTGATAATGACTTATTATAAGAATTAATTAAAATTAATGATATATATAACATAAACATGTATCTTTTACTAACAATTTTTTAATATAGGGATATATGACTGATATCATTGACAATAAATATTAATTAAAAATATAAAATGATATCTTACATCATGGTATTTTATATTTTAGTTTTATACATTAACTAAATAAATTTACTTATGACACAATAATGATATATAATTTTCCTTATTACTGAAATAATCTAATAAATGATATTATAAATATTAAAAAAATTTGTATTAATGTTTTCATTCAATACAAGAATTTTCTAGATGAAAACGACATATGATTTATGAGTTAATTCATTTGGTTCTAATGGATAAGGTTGTTATGAATTGAAAAAAATAAAAATCGAAATGGAGTCAAAATAGAAATAAATGAGTTTCTATAACAAATACTATTTTTTACAATAATATAAAAATACTAAAAATAAAAGATTCTGATAACTGATTTAGATAATGTTTATAATGTCATTATTTATCCACATGAGGTTCCATTGGAATTTTATAGTAACTAAATTAATCCTATAGTATAAAAATACAACAAAACATTGTAAGAGTTAAACTGTTAAAATAAGGGTTAGTCACAAATGATATGGATAAGTTTATAACCAAAATAGTTCTAAAACATATTGGTTAAGAGGATTTCAACCCATCCTCGTCTTATCCTCAAACAAAATTAATTTTTATCTATAATAAAAGTCATATAATTTTATAATAAAATTATATTTCAAGCTCTTCCTAAAGTGACCCTAACCTCTCTTATAAAAGAGTCCCAATATTTCTTTTTAAGTCACACTTCAATAAAGAATTGTTGTGGATAAAAACTAGCCAAATATCATCAAAAAATACCTTCATTCATAATACAGGAAATAATTTGGGAATAAATATATCTTACTGAGTCCTTTTGTCCAAATCAAAAGGAGACACCCGAATAAGAGGTAATCATTTTATCTCTTTTTCAAAGTTTTATTATTCTTCTAATTCCACGTACTATGTTGTGACCATAATATAAAAATTACCCCAGAACATAATACATTATTAAATATTATTATGATTTTGGTATAACCATATTCCTCTTTCAACCCATCCTAGTAAAAACAATACCACCATGCATGCGTATGTACGGTTTACCATCTCCACACCGTGGTGCAAATTGTTTTTCATGTACACAGTATTTATATGGGTAAAAAAATTCAGAAAATGGATTTGAATAATAATTATAAAATTATAATTTTTCTTTAAAATTTATATTCCATCGAATTCCATACCATTTAGGCATTAAGGAAATGATACAGTGGCTTGTGCGTACGCGCGACTTACTGTCACCACGATGCGATGAAACTCATATTCCATGTTCACCATCCAAGAGTGATCGTAAGAATAAATATAACTGATAATTATGAAATATATTAAATAATATGTCTATTTAATGATATATATATATATATATATATATATATATATATATATTTCATTCACTTACATACTTTCAATACGATAAGAAAATGAAAACATCGTTCATGCGTATGTACGACCTAACGTCTCCATGAATTGTGTATTCTATTTCATATAGATATCTATTAAATATATTTATATTATAAATATATATGTTATATAAATCATATCATAGATTTAATAAGTAATTAAATCATGATCTGAATAATATGATGAAGAATAAAAAGTCAAAACACGCACGATAAACAGAGCGATATTATCTAAAATGTTGCATTAATATTGAATTGCTTATAAAATGGTCATATAATTTCATAAAAGAATCTTAAATGATATCATAAATATTATTATGATTCTTATATGAGTTAGTAATATTTTTTAAAACATCATACTAGAGTTTTGGACTCGTATAGAGAGTATAACACCTAAGGTAAATGTTAATTTTACAATCACATTATTATTTGATGTTTTTGATGTGTATGTATTTTCTGGGACATATTTATCATCCATGTTCATATTTCAGAAAAATGTTTTTAAAAGTAATATTTTAATGTTTTATGGAAGGTACTCTTTAACTTGATAATATTTATAAATGTATTAATGATTTATTTTCCTTAATCTATTTAATTGAGGTCCATGTTTCCAAAAAAACATATTGATTTATTTATACAGACATGATATTTTAAAATATTAATTCCATTAAAAAGTTTCAAATTGGTATGGGAAAATTTTATTCAAAAATTTCTTTTAAATTTGATCCTTATTAGATTGTGTGGCTTATAAATGAATTAATTAAAATGTATATTTCTCTCAAAGTGTATTTCTAATCATTTTCAAATATGTTTATTAAGAAATAGAAAATAATTATTTAAAAACGAAGTCATTACATGAGTATGAACGAAGGAATTTGATTACAATATCTTTTATAAAAATGTAGAAGCTAAAAATAAATATCCTCCTTCTATGTAATTCCCAGGATGATACCCATTTTTGAATCACCATCGACAACCCAGTTCGCTTCAATAAAGTTATGAGTGATAATGTAGTTGACCTCCAGAAGATAAGCCTTGGATCTTATCCAGAGGGTAGTGATACCATGTGAGATAGAAAAATCTATTCCAAAGTGACTGGAAAATGGTGGCTGAGTCACTCTCAATATTGATGTTGTTCTATCCCTTTTTCCTGATGAAATCTACAACATTAATCACACCCATCATTTCTTCCTATAAGGATGAGGTCGTACCACAATTCTAATGAAACATCCATGGAACTGCCCAATAAAATCTCTGAAGATATAACCAGAACCAGCTGGTCCTGGATTGCCTTTGGAAGCTCCATAAAAATTCACTTTAATATGTCCTGGAAGTAGAGTGTTCTAGAACACATTAAAGGTGTGCCTCTGTTTCCTGTAGATACCATCATCTATAAGACGATGATGGATCACAAAATCCCCAATGGAGTTTTCACAATAATCTTTCTATATCTAAGAAAAATTTGTAATGGAAATTAGAATTCACGTCTTACCTGAATTAAGAAAGAATGAGTAATTCTTGTGGATAAAGGAATTTCTATCACACTAGATCGCATGTAGGTGATCCGCAACCGCCACTAAGATGAGATTTCTGATTTAATACGAAGAGTCAAATTCCACACAACATTTTAATTGGGAAATTATTGAGTTAATGTGTAACCATTTGGAAAAAAAGTTAGTAAAATAATTCCAAAGTGATGAAGCCATAGCACAATACAGAAACTGATGGTTATCCTCTTCTCTATGATGGTGGAAAAAGGGTCACATAGAACAAAGGAAGATTACAAATGATTGAAGACAAACCTCAGTGGGAATCCGGTTGTGGGAAATATGGGAAACATGATTGAGTCTAGATGGATTAATCTATGTCTTATCAATATATTTTATCCAAACAAAGCTAAGATCTAAGATTTTGAGATTGTTATTTTAAAAATGTTTTATGTTAAAAACCCCATTGTGAGAAGGCTCCCATATAGGAAAATTATCAACATTAGCATATCTATTATTTTTAATAAAATTAATGATGTTGATAGGAAGGTAGAAGTTACCAGAATGCATGATATTATTTATAGTACAGTTGGTGTTAAATGGGGTGGAATTTGGGGGTAACATTGAAATTAGTGGGACATCAGTCCAATTACCCAGCAAACAATTCATGGAAGAATTGGTACTAACCATCCCTCTAGAGTTAACCATAATGATTTCAAAGGATTGTTAATGGAGGGATAAATGGAATATTAGATATAGTTCAAATTACCTTTACTAAGTTTGTCATGGAATATTTTTCTTTTAAAATAAATGGAGTTACAGTTGTTATTAATCAATATCTAAGTAAGTCTATCTTGAAGGGCGTATTTAAAGAGTTGAACGTTTTCTATACCAAAACCACATTTATCTAATGGTTTGCAACCAGTATCCCGGGGAATGGTTACATGATTTCTTTCAAGTATGCTTCCAGTCCAAAAAAATCTGTATGTAAACATTATTTTCTTAACAATACAAACATGCCATTTATAAATCATTAGCGAGTAGACCAATTTAGACACAATAGTATAATTCACCAAAAAAATCCTGCCAGCCATGGATAATGATTTACCCTTATAGGTGGACACCTTGTAGACGACATGGTCAACAATGGTAGAAAAGAATATGAATATAGTCCTTCCCCATAAAATTGGAACCCCTAGGTTGGCAAAGGGGAATGATCCTTCTTTGATATCTAGACTATTGATAATGTCATTTTATCTGTTATGAGATTTTTTTTCCAAATATAACAATAGATTTACTCTTGCATATAGATTGATCAGAGTGTTCTTCTTAAAGAGCCAAGCCATTGTTATGAATTTTAATATTCCTTTTATCACCTTTTATAAAAATAATGATGTCATCGACATAAAATAGATATGCAAGAACACTTAATATTCTAGCCGCCTGACTGGGATTAGGTTTGTTTTGAGAAAACAAGAATGTGAGAAGTATTCTAATGTAATCTTCCACTATGGAAAATAAGACTGTAGAAAAATGGATCACCTTTACTAACACCATTGGTGCATTAAAAATTGCATTGTGGGGATCCATTTACAAGAATGGAAATAGTTGATGAATTGATTAAGGAAATAACCCTACGGATGAAAATATCCTTGAAACCAAAGGCTTGAAAAAACATGATGATGAAGATCTAGTCAGTGTTATCTAAGTATTTCCTTCTATCGATCTTAATGAAAACATTACCTACTCTATTAGCTTTTTTTAGAGTGTTAGTGTATTCCAAGGCATGGAAAATGTAATCTTTTATAGATATTCCTTTTATAAAACCAATTTCATTCCGTGAAATATTTTTCTGAAATAGGGATGAATATCTATTGGACTGCAGTTTTGTGATGATTTGATAAAGAAAGTTAATAAGAGCAATGGACAAGAAAAGATGAATTTTAGATTCATTGGCTACTTTGGGAATTACGGTATGTAATTGGGCATTAAGACCATAATAGAGAACCCCATTTGAAAAAAGGATTTATCATGTATCCACACATCCATTGTGAACAATATCCCAATGATTTTGAAGAAAAAAATATTAAAACCATCAGGTCCTTGGGAACTACTAGGATTAAGACTAAAGACTATGGCTTTGATTTCATGGTCAAGAGGGATGCATAAAAGAGAAATATTGGCTTCCACATTCAGTATGATCAGAATAACCTCAGGAAATAGGTCAACATACTTTATTGTATATTATTCCTAATTGAGGTTGATTTATTATAATAAAATATTCTATATTGTATTGAATGAGTTATGACAGGTTTGACTGTGGATGTTTTATTTTTATACCATTCATGATTTATGGTTAAATTATTAACATTTTATATGGTAGTTTTTGTACAAATTCTTATTTTAAGTTCAAACATTTTATATGAGGAATGAATTGGACTTAGTAACTGATGGGTGGGACCTGCTATAGTCCCTCAATGCATAGGTATATCTCATGATACAATCAGGTGTGTTGGCACAAGGCCTTGGTAGAGTATTTTTGAATAGTCTTGGTACAAGTCCATTAGGTAGTAGTTATTATGTCTCTCATCATGCATTCCCTAGTAATGAAATTAGTTATTATATGTTATCATTCAACTAGTAAAATATTAATGTACATGTTAATATTTTAATGATTGATTTATTTTTTCTATATTATGTTCAATTTTATGTTTAAAAGATTGTTTTTTTATTATACATCTTTCATTAAACGTTCATAGCTTCTACTAATTTATTTATCCTTAATGAGCATCTGAGCTCACCCCTTTCTTATGTTTTTTTAATAGGATGCCAAGAAGTGTTTTCATATTGTTATTCATTAATAATATAGGGTAATAATGTAATTATCAACCAATTATAAACATTGTATTTTATGGGAGAAATTATATTGTTTTGTTCTTGTATATAATATATTTTCCAAGACTGCTAAACTGATTTGTCCTTCAGGACATGATTCCCTATAATCATGCCATTTTACTAAAATAATGAATCAAATATAGGCTTTGGGGGTCTAGGAATTATATTTTTAATCAAAGGGTGTTTAGAAAAAACCATTGAAATAGATTGTGAAAACATAAATTAGGGATCATATCCCTACTATTGACTTTGAGGATAGGTTAAGAAGAACCACCAAGAATTTTGGTAATGATCATGTATAACATGGGATTATCCATAAGATGTTTTAGATTGAAATCACATTCTCTTGATTATGTAGTTTTTTTCATTGAGATTTGTTTCTCACCTTATGCTTTCTGTACTTATTTAATGGAGGAAACTAAAAGGAATTAAATTAACATTTAGTTTGATGTGATATCTAGTGATTTTGTGTAACAAAATATGATAATGGATGGATAGAATGATATTGTGATTATGGGGAATCATTTATCATGATATACGATTAAAAATTTCATATTTAATGAATTTCCTAAAACATTGCGTATGATGAATATGAATGTTAATAAAGGTTAAAATTTTAAGAAGTATAGAGGGAAAAAGATTTGGTTTCCTACATGTCCAGATGAAGTAAAAATGAATATTAAAGATTACCTCAAATGTAGAGGAATATGTTATATATGTTGAAAAAAGGGTCATAGAGTGACCAATTTTTATGTTGTTTAATGTATCATCTGTTGAAATCATGGTCGTTACCAAACTCACTGACCAGAAATAAGAATCTATCTCTAAACCAAGGAAGGTCATATTCTATGCCAACCATTAAATTGAACAGATTAAATTATTTTTCGATATAGATAAAAAAATTATGAATAATTAAATTATATAATGAGTATTAAGTTTATGTATTTTTCTAAGGATTTTCAAGAAGATGTTGAATAGTTAGAATGGAAAAGAATATTTATTGAAGGGTAATATTATATCTGGAGAACATCTTATTTTGGTAAAGATAACCCTTAATATGTTTCATATGTTAAGATAATATTTTTTTGATAAGGATATATTGGATTTGAATAAACAAATTCAGTGATGCTAGAATAGATTTTTGATTTTTCGACAAGAGGGTTATGCTATAATGGATGAAGTGTACAACTTTTTATGAATTATGAAATAATCCAATATGTTTTGGAATAAAAAACATGCATGTTTTCAATATGTATATCTGATAATTCTGGTTGTTATAATGAATCAGGTGAATACATGATGACTACATTCACAAGATTGGGATGTGAAAACCAGGAACATCGACTTGATATATGGGAGATAAATTCTAAGCCAATTTGGTTAAATTTTTTATAAAGATACATATTTTTAGTTTTTGGAAAGATAGTAAAGCTATCCTTTTATGGATAGTATATATTTCACTCCAGTTGTTGTTTGTTATATTAATGTATTATCTCACTATAGATGGACTATCCATATGTGATAACCTATGACAATAGTTTTTATGAGACAAATGGAATGACCTATCATTCTATTTATGGATCACAAGATCTTCCAACACATTAAAAATGAAAAATTCCACATCATTTCAATGAATAAGAGATGAAGTTTAAATTGTTCAAGGAATGACCAATGGTGAGATTATACTGAAATTAAGTAAGAATTTCATTACATTTTCATCAACTTTAGTTAAAGGATATTGAATACCCAAAATGATTTCATATTACATTCTTTTGTGATAATCAAATGGTCCTTTGGATCATCATAGATTTATGAATTTATGATTGGTAAATTTGTCCTAATAATATTCTCTGTCAATCTTCATCAGAATGTGATGGATAAGTTTCTCTTACATATCAATGTTTTCCTATACGGAACCTTAATATGTGTTAATCCCAAAAACATTCATACTTACAATTATTTATTTTAAAATAGAGGCCTGAATAATCCATTTTAAGATGTGAGATTTCAACTAAGATATTTGGAAATCTCTATCCCTCATTTTTGAAAACCTTGTTTCATTTTCAAGGTCTCAATTTAATGAATTATGGTACAATGTTATACCCCATTATTCCACAATAAGCTTCCTTTTTAAATAATTCAATATCGTGTGACATACGCAACCCCAAGTTCAAGTACACCATGACCTTTCAATCATACCATTTAAAAAAAGGTTATAAAACATATCAACCACATTTTTAATTTTATATATCCCATATAATTTTAATATTCATCATTTTTGTTTATTATACACAATTTAAGGACAAAATCAATTTTTTAGATAAGAGTTGTATTTTAAAAAAAATGCAGTTTTCCAACCTTTTAATGCAGAAGAATTTTATAATCATTTATTTGAAAATTTTATATATTAAATTTGATGAAATTAAATTATTATTTAGAATAGGGACATAAAATTTTGTTTTGGATAATTTTAGTTTTACATTTCTGATAACTTTCAATTATGATGAATTGTGAAAAATATTAAATTTTAATTGAAAACAACTTTTTTAATTGAAATAATTTATAGTGCTAGATTATAAATTTTAGTATTTTTAGACTACAATTATATTTTATTATTATCATTTAATATAAATTTTGTCATTTTATGTTCTTTTCCATTTAAATTGTACATGAACATATGTCAATCTTTTGGTAGTATTTTACTTCATAAAAACATGCTCTCTTGATTTCACAATGAGAATTAATTTAAAATTAATTTATGCCAATTGATTGTTTTGAATTTGAAAAAATTGACTCAATATTTGGATTCAGGGGTCCAAATTGTGTAAATAGGTACATTTTATGTATTTTCACAATATTAATAGTAACTTCAGTAATTATTTTTATTTACAATTGTTAATGGATAAATCTTATAAATAAGGGTTAACAATTAATATTATTATAATAATAATAAACTACCCTAACACATGTTTTAATACTCTTGGATGAGATATATAAGGCCATTAGCATGCTTATATTGATTTGAAGACCACATGGGACCACTTGGGTGTGATAATGAAAAGTTATAAGAATTAATTTAATGTAAAGATAAATATAACATAATCATGCATATTTAAAACAAATATTATAGCGTTATATTAAATATCTCTTTCATTGTAAATATTCACATGAAATATAAATATATTTCCTACATTACTGTATTTTATTTCAAACTTTTAGACATTAAATAATTAAATTTTTTTATAACACTATAATGATGTTGTAATTTTCTTATTAGTGAAAGAATCAAATAAATGATATTATAAATATTAAAATAAATATAATATGAATGTTTTTATCATAATCAAGAATTTTAAATATGAAATTGTAATTTGAGGTATGATTCAATGACTTTGGTTTGAAGCAAACAAGTTTTTATGACTTTACAAAAACCAATTACCAAATAGTGTCAAAATCAACATAAAAGAGTTTTTAAAACAAATACAGTTTTATTAAATGATATAAACATCCTATAAATATATGATTTGGCAAAATTACTAAGATAAGATTTAAAATATAATTAATTATCCACTTTTATTTATCTTGTAATTTCATAGTAACTAAATTAATCTCGTAGTATAAAAATACAAGAAGACATGATATGAGGTGAACTATTTAACTAAGGGTTAATCCTAGACGAAAAATATAATTTTATGACCTAAACAGTTATAAAACATATTGGTTGGGAGGATTTAGACCCATAATCATCTCATTATATAAATAAATCAATTTTTACTAATTAGAAACTGAATACCATTTTAAAATAAATTAGTATTTCATGGTTTTCCTAAAATTTCCATCACGTCTCCTATAAAAGGACACATACCTTTATCTTTAATTCACACATCTAATGCCCATTGGATCATACAAAACCTACCCAAATCTCATCCCAAAAACCCTCCCATTATTCAAGATGAAACATTTTGGGTGTAATTCCATCTTAATGAGTCATTTTGTTCAAATAAAAAGGAGATACTCGAATAAGAGGTTATCGTCTTATCCCTCCTCTCAACGTTCATTTCATCTTCTACTTCCTATTTCTTCGTTGTTACCCTAATAAAATAATAACTAAAGAATATAATATATTTTGATATGTTTTTAATATTATGGTATAACAATATTATTCTTTTTACCCACTCTATGAAAAATAATACCACCATGCGTGCATATGTACTACTTTCCATCTCTACACTGTGGTGTAAATTGTTTTCAAGTACACTATATTTAGATGGTTATAACTATGAATATAATGGATTTAAAAAATAATTATAAAATTATATTTTTTCTTTAAAATTAATATTCCATAAAATTTAATACCATTTAACAATTAAGGAAATGATACATTCGCTCATGCGTACGTGCGACTTACCGTCTCCACGGCGTGGTGAGAGTCATCGTCAATGTTCACCATACAAGAATGATTATAAGTTTAAATATAATTATTAATTATGAAATATATAAACTAATAAGTCTAATAGAATCATATATATATATATCTGTGGGTGTGTACATATATGTCATTCACTTACTTATATTCAATACGTTACGAAAACGGAAACAACATTCATGTGTACGTACGTCATACCTTATCAATGAATAGTGCATTACTTTTATTATATATATCTATTATATATATTAATTTTATTAATATATATGATATTTAAATAATATTATACATTCTAGAAGTAATTAAATTATGAACTAAGTAATATGATAAAGAATAACCAGCGAAAACCTGTACGATAAATAAAGGGATATTACCTGAAATGTTGCATTAAATTTAATTGTTAATGAATGGGTAATATAATGTCATAAAAGAATCATATCTGATATCAGAAATGTTATTTTGATTATAATATATGTTATTAATATTTTTAAAAACATTATAGAGTAGTTTTAGACTGAAACAGGGAGTATCATATGTAAGGTAAAGGGAAATTTCACAATCTCAATATTAGTCATCGTTGTTGATGTTTAAGTATTTACTAGGAAATATTTATCATCCATATCCATGTTTATTAAAAATTATTTAAAAGGGAATATTGTAAGGTTTTATGGAAGGTACTGTTCAACTAAATCATCATTTTAAATGTTTTAATGATTTATTTCTCTTAATATATTTAATTAATGTCCATGTTATCAAAATGATGTTTTATATTTATTTATCTTGACATTATTGTTTTCATATATCAATTAGTACTCAAGGTTTTAATTTTGTATTGGAAACATTGAATCATAAATATATTTTAAATTTCTTCATTTATAAATTGTGGACCTTTTTTATGATTTCATGAAAAATGGATAATATCTATCAAAGGGTTTTTCTGATCATTTTGAACTATGTCAACATTTTTACAGGATATTATTTTTTATTGAGGTTGATTTATTATAATTCTATCATCTATAATTTATTGAATTAGTTATGATACATTTGACTATGGATGTGATATTTTTATACCATTAAGGGTTTATGGTAAATGTATTGATATTTTGTTTGCAATTTCAAATATGAATGATTATATTATCATTCAACCTTTTTATATTAGGAATGGATTGGACTTAGTAAATAATGGGAGGGGCCTGCTATAGCCCCTTGATGCATCTGTAGTTATCATGAGACTAAATAGTGTCTTGGAACAAGGCCTTGACAGAATATTTGCAAATGGTCTTGGAAAAAGGCCTTGACATATTAGTTATTATATACGACAATATGCATTCCCTAGTTATGAAATTAGATATTACATGTGATTATTTGACTAGTAGAATATCCATGTTCATGTTAATATGTTAATTTTTTATTTAATTTTTCTATATTATGTTAATATTTATGTTTCAAAAGAATTTAGTTTTATTATACATTTTGCCTTAAATGTTTATAGCTTCTACTGAATTATTTACCCATTTTGAGCATTTGAGCTTACCCGTTACTTATGTTTTATTTCCCCTAAATGCCAAGAAGTGTATTATTATTTATATGAATTGTTAAGATAAATGAGTAATGGAATAATAAAATGATTATCTATGATATATTTTATGTAAAACATTATAATTTTATGTTCTTGTATATAATCTATTTTTCAAGACTGCTAAATAGATCGGTCCTTCCATACTTAATACCAAGAAATAATGAAAATTTATAAAAATAATGCATCTTTTATGGTCTTTTGCAGTTGAATAATTTCATAAATAATTTATGGACTAACTATTACTAATCGAACCATTTCGTTCTAATAAAATTTGTGGTTCCTTATCCTAAAAAACCCACATAAAACGAAAATTGTATCCCTGTTATTGATGGTTGGAATGAAATAATTATAAATATTAATTAAAATTTATATAATAGTTTTCAAATCATATTAAAAATATTAATTTATTAAATATGTAATTATTTTTATCCATTTATAAAAAATGAAAATTGTATCAAATCACTTTGTGGTGGTGGTAGTTAATTAAAATGCATGAGTGACATTATCATTTTTAAAAGGATTATATGGTAAGATGGTACTTCTGATATGATAATTTCAAAATTATAGTTATGTTTTAAATATATTATCAATATATTATATCGATAATTAAATCTATTTTTGAGACGTGGTCATGGATAATGAATTACATCAGTTTACATTGAGGGAGTCCACCATTCACATGATCAACTGTTTCATTTCCCATTTCATGAAATAGGGTATAGAGGTATCTTATAAAATTAAAATATTATGATCATAGTATAAAATATATACTAGTGTTTTTATTTTATCTTTGTTGAATAATATTTGAATATGGATTAAAAATAATGAAAATAAAAATGCATGGTTAAGAACAATACCTCTCTTACGGACAAAAACTTTTATTTTTCTAATTAAAGCCATCATTAGAAGGTTTTCTAATAAAATGTGGACTTGAGGTAATAAGGAGGTATTTAATTATTGAATTTTAATTGGAATTGGATTATCCTCGTGGATCATGATGTTTAGTGATGACATTAAAGAACCTGTACTTTTATAATCATGGTTAACTAAGAACTTGTAACCTTTCAAATATTTAAAATAATTTCATGTCAGATTCAAGGAAAAATATCTCCAAAATAAATAATATTCATATTATATAAGTTTTTTGGTGGAAATAAAATAAGAAATTTGTTTAATTAAGTGTTATTATATTTTCAAAGTTATCTTTTTGGATTGACACCCTAGTTAACCCATTTTAATATTAACCATTGTAGAAAACCTTTTTTTTTACTATTTTTACTATTCAATATTAAAAAATTAATGTTAAATTATTAAATTATTTTATTTATTATGTTAAAAAATTATTTAATTTATTTTATCAAATTGAATTCACATAATTGGATGAGTTAAATTTTAAAATAATCTTGAAAACATGATGGAAATAAATTTTCCCAAAGAAAAGGTGTTCTTAAATATAAATAGTATTTTTTGAAAATTAATTATATAATATTATCTTATTACATTAATTGGATTAATAATAAGTTATTTTAACTATTTTTCCTTTTAGTTACAATTTTTAAACTGAGTAACTAAGTAAAATCTTAAAATGAAAAGTCACCATTAATAAAAATTGTTATGTTTCATTAATCATATTAAAATTAATTATTTTTCTAAAACATTCAAAAAAAATTATAAGATAATTTTTACATGTTTATTTAACTAATTAATTATATGTCTTAAAAAAATTCATAAATTGGGAAAAAATTATTTAAATGATGTTCGTGAAAATGCGACCAAACATTTTTATAGAATAAAATAATTTTTATGCACAATTTTTTTTAATATCTCATGAATTGAATTGTATTATTTGAATTAAAATAAATTTCATAGAAATATATATATATATATATACATATATTTCTTTAATATCATTCACAAAAGTTTCAATGTAATTTATTTATATAAAAACACATCACACACATAAAAACAGTTTTTTCAGAAAAAAAATTTCATTTATTTTTAATGGTTTTTTATTTTCCTTTATATTTAATTAGTAACCCATTAATTTCAAAGATATATGGGAAAAATTTATAAATTTTTATAATTTAGTTAATAATATTCATACTAACCATTTTAACTTTTAGGCTATAACAATATACCATATTAAGGTTCAATTAGTCTCAGTGTTGTGTGAATGACAATAAATCAAAGTGGTTTATTTAAAAATTAATATATCATAATCTCTAATGTAATTGTAACAATTCAACCATAAATTTCCCCAACTAAGTGTGAATGGATGAACCCTTTTTTTATCATAATTTTCTCAAACCTCTCTATGGGTAGTGAATTGGTGAATACATCTTCCTGTTGATCTATTATGAGAATAAATTCCCATTTTAAACCTCCATTACTGCATTTAATTAAAAGAAGATATAATTGATATATATTTAATTATACTATTATTTTTGATATATATATTTATGTTTCTCTATTACACATTTACCATAGAAAGAAATTTTTAGTGGATTTTCCATCCTTATTGTCAAAACATTCGGCGGTTCTTTCGCCTAAATCATCAGGGTGAAATCATTGATCAAAACTACATATTCATATTATATGGTTCACAATTTCATTGAGATATAAACATTAATATTAATTCATTTTTTCCAATACCTTTTTAAACCCCCAAAAAACAGTTTTGGACCATAACTATAGTAATTAATACATACTATATTAATTATATAGTATGGTGACAATTTAAGTTATACATATTAAATAATATTAATTAATATTATTCAAAATATGGTATTGATTTTATATATTCCTAAAATATATGTGGGAAAATTATATTTAATTATAAACCTTCCAATTTAATGAAAAATTAATTTTTTTCATATTGAATACTCTCAAAAGTTCAAAATTATTTTAATTCAAAATTCAAAAATAAATTGATACCAACGAAAAAAATTAGATTAGTTAGGATATAATTTAGTAAACCATACTTTTTTAAAAAATTGAAATAAATTTATCATTATAATGTATTTAATCACAGCGGTATTTTTCAATAAAAACCCTATCATCCACCTACTCATTTTAAAATGAATCTTGATGGGAAAGTTTAAAAAAATCACTGAAATATAATTTTCCGAAGTTTTGATATAAAAACTAATTATTATTTTCTAGAAAAAATGTTATAAATTTAGAGAAATTATTTTAAAAGATGAAATAAATTCAATAATTTTTATAAAATATTATTTTCTAAACATATAATTACATTACTAAAAATTTATTAATTTTTGAAACATGTTTTTTCTTTTATATAAAATCATTATAGTTTTTTTTAAATGTTAAATCATTTTCATTAAACAATACTTAACAGATGGGTTCTAACTGTCTTATTTATATAATGATATTAATAACATATCATGTTTTATTAAAAACTAGTTGTTGTTTTATAAAAAAAATTGAATCTAAATTTAATGAAATTTTTATATCAAAAAATATCTTGGTATAAATTACCCAAGATAGCTTAATACGTAAATATAATAATTATTCTAATCACCACGGGCTAGAGAAAATCACATTGGCGTCAACATAATAACCACAGGGTTGATTTCTTTCTAAAATTCAACACCACATACTTCATATAAACAATAAAGTATAAAAAATAGAGTACAATGTGAAATTAGAGGTAAAATTCCATGATAAATAACAATCAATAAATACATATATTCTAAAAAAAATACAAACATGTGAAATGAAACTTAAATAGACATTACGTATTTGAGTTATTTTTTAATATAATTAAATTTCATGCAATTTAAATTCAATTTTTAGTATAATGTTTTAGATAATTAAGAAAAAAAATTATATATTAAACCCATACAATAAAGTTTGACACTAATACCCAATGTCTATTTTTACAACAAACAATGGTTTAATAAAACAAACTTTCCTTTTCATGATAAATAATAATAATTATTTTCTCGATATCATCCTTATCCTTACTCTTCCTTAAATCCTTTAAAAAATATTTTAAAAACACTGTATTAACTCAAAGATAGTAAGGTACATTAAAAGAAAAAATATATTAGTCTAGTAAAAAACCTAAAACCCCATATAATTCTTACAATTATAATCAATATTATTTGAGCGTATGAAAAAAAATTTATACTTGATAATCATAAATGTTTTACTCAATGAAATAAATAAAATTCATATTAATAACATAGAAACCCCTTTTGAAATGTAGATAATCACATTACTAAAACCGTTTTAGAACCATTTCAATATGAATAAACATATATATGTTAATTACACTATAATTATCTAAATAACTTAATCAGTACCTAATGAATTGGAGTGAATGAATGGTGTTTATCAATTTTATAAGCTATATCAGACTGACTAGTATGTTATAATGAGTCTTACCCCTTTTTAGACGTTGAACCCGGATCACCTTTGAGCTATAATGTGTCACACCCCATCATATAAGTTATAATAGGCTGACTAGAGAGAATTAATGTGAATTAAACCTTCATATAATCTATATCAGTCTCAGCTATTTATAATATTGAGTCTCAACCCAATAGATAATTTATATTATTCTCAAAAGGGAGATCTAATAATCAATTACCATGTCATTAATAACAAATTCCATTACTCACATTTTATTCACAAACCCTTTTAAAATCATGTTAATCATACATGAAAATTCATTTGGATTTAAAAATATCATACTAATTTAATATATAATTTAAAATCTAACAAATACACTTATAGTAAAGAAACAATTTTCCATGGAAATAACCTTGAAAAATAATATGGAAAAAACATGGTCATGTGTTATTTTTTTATAAAAAACCCGTATATTGTTCATGGTAAAAAAACATCCCATATTTTTAACAAATGGCACACAAAATAACATATTTGGAAGAAATAAAAGATTCATCTGACACCATATTGTAGTAATTCAAAAATATTAAAAATGAATTAAAAAAATCATAGTCGAATAGTAAAAAATCATTTTCATTTTTAGTAATCATGTACATGGAAGAAAAATAGAGTTTTAAGGACATCATTAAAAAGAATATTTTTAAAAGAACGTCTTTCACTGTAACTCCAAGCCATCATGTACATTTTTTACATTCCTTATTAATAAACTCCGCTTAAATATTTATGTGAATAATAACATTTATCATATTATTATTCATTTTTTTAATTTTATATATAGTTACATAGTCTCATAATTTCATATCTTATGTTATGATGTTATTTAGATCATAAGTCAAAAAATGACAAAGATCAATTATCTATATGTCAAAAAGATCATCATTCTATAATATCATGAAAAATAATCATGAAATAATTATAATTATTTATACTTAAATTATAATTTAAAATCACGCATTAAATATAGTTACTACAAACTAACTTTGATACAATTGGAGAGATGGTAGGACGTACGTTCACACCACTAACAATTCAATTTTTAAGAGATCATTATGGAACGATGGTAAAAATTATTTTATCCCCAATAATAATCAAAATATCAAATATATCAAATTATTTAATTAATAAATATATATATATATATATCATTCATTCCATGGGGTGATAAAAAATGAATGACGTCTCTTAATAATGGTCTTAGTCCACACATATGAATGAAAGATGTTATCTATTGTTTTTTAGGGAATGGTATGAAGTAAAATGATATATTATCTTTTGGTAAGGAAAGAAATATCATAAATATCATAAATAGAGCATAGTTTATTCATTATATCCATCCATATATTATGGGGATGAAAACCAAATTACACTGTTCAAGGGGGACGGTAAGTCGTATGTACGCACGTGCGATTCATTCATTTTTAATAGGATGTATAAAAGAATTAATATGGTTGTATCATAATCATAATAAAATATATGTTTATATATAATACTACATTAATTAATTTAGGATGTAAATGAGATTCTAATAGTAATTATAAGAGTAAATTAACATGAAAGAGTTAGTAAAGGCGATTACGTATTCTTCAATGGAATTCCTTTATATCAGTTCATAAGGGATCTAGTGTTGTTCTTTTGATGTAGTGTTAATCTCTATAACATCTATAAGGACCTTTATAAGAGTAATTATTACTAATTTTTTGAGATATATGGCTGAAATTGGTGTAAATTTGTAAATAATGGGTTACCCTTTTATATTACAGAAGTGTGAATCTTTTAGAATTTACCAAAATATTTTAATATAATTTGACTATTATAGATCCAAATTACTAAAAATGGAATATATATGAAATATTTATGGAATTTTAGACCTTAATATTTTTTTTATTATTTAATGTTTTTATGTTTTTTATAAAATTAAATAAAATATAATACACCAAAAATTCATTAGTTTTAATTATGCGGCAATTAATTATTTTGAATTTAAAAACAATAATAAAAGAAGTAAAATTATAAAAATATTTTTAACTATAAAATTAGAATTTTGTGGTCATCTATAATGTATTTGTATGTTTTTTATATAACTCAAACTATTATACTTTTAAAAAATTTAATAGCATTTGTTTTATTATTTAATTAATTAAATAATTACTTAATCACTGTTGGGTAAAAATTAATGTTAAATTTTTTTTATATAAAAATTAAAAATAATTTTCCATGATGATGATATATATTTCATATTCATAAATAATATTTATTTTTGAATATATACTCTAGATATCAACATACTAAATACATTACTCTTATTAAAAATAAATGTGTGACATGTTTTACATTTCATTAAATGTAATGATATAAAAGTCATAATCTTATCCATGTGTCCTTAAAAGCTCAAATATTCAACCATTGGTTTATTATTATTGACATATTCACATGTAGTGTGATTTAGTTATGTATATTGGGTTATTTGATGGTAATTTTTATTTTATTTCTTACATAAATTACATGATTTATCATTTTCCATTTTAATAAAATTAATAAGTTTACTATTCGTATTGTCAAAAAAATGATACATATTTAATATATATGGAAGTAGTAATTGAAAATATTTAATCATTTTTTTAAATTTCAAAAAATAATAATTTTTATAATATAAGTTAATATTAAATAGAAAAAATTCAACAAAATTTAATATTTTAGAAAGATTCATTTCATAAATATGACATATTTTTAAAGAAAATTTAATTATAAAATCCTTTTAAAATAATATTATATGATAATGTTAAATCAAAGTGAACTAATTTTAATATATAAAAAATCTAAAATATACATTATTGGGAAAATATTATACAATAAATTATATGTTTGAATTGAAATATATATTTTTCACTATACTATATAAAATAAATTAATTTCATGGAATTATCACAAAAAAATATTAATTTAATTTTGACATTATGAATTTAAAAAATTATTTAATTTTATAAAATAAAAATTATCTAAATTGTAAATGAAACTTTAAAATAAAATATGATAAGATATGAGTTTAATAAAACCATTTACCTTTTGATTTTAATAATATATTTTATGATGAAAATCACTACATAATTTAGGAATACTAAAAAAATATTAAAATCGTTTAATCTACAATTACCATTACAGTTTTATTCCCCAACAATTTTGAAAAAATAGTACTCGCAATTTTGAAATAAGGCTTCTTGACCATGGTTCAACTATTCAAAACACTAATGATAAAATCACACATTATTGAAAATGGTTAATAATAATACACATAGAATGAGTCAAAGGGATGTGTGAAGGTAAAATTTAATGACACATAATCTGTTTCCATGTTTTCTAACATAATTGGGTTATGAAAACATGGATAAGAAAGAGAAAAAATATTTCAATAATTAATGGAGATTGATAGGGAAAATGGTTATTAGACTGTTTTCCATACAAAAAACATTAATCTATGATGGGTTAAAAGTCCATTTATTTCACGATTACCATTGTAAATATGTATATTTTTTTTCCAAAATCCAGCTCTTAGAGTTGAGGAATTATATTTCTTCAATGACTAAAAATATAAAGAGAAAGACATACTTTTCATTTAATATTTTCTCCTTTAATAAATTTTCACCGCTAACTTATCTTTTAATCCAAATGATTTCTGTAACCGTTTTTAAGACATGAAATACTATATTAAACCTCATTTTATCAAAAATTCAACAAAATAATATATTCCAAATGTGTTTATACATTAAAAAAACAAAACTATTTTGTTAAAGATTCTTTAATTTCCAAAAAAAAAATAATCCTTCATAGGTGGAAAAACACTATTCTCTAAAAATTAAATGGTAAAAAAATTTTCATTGTTCCACAAAAAATAGATATCCTTAAAAGTACCCAAAAATATTTTTGATTATTATTTTAAAAAAAAAATTAGAAGGATTTCATCACATATTCATCAAAGATAAATTTCCTAATTATCTCCAATAATTACATGCCCGAAACAAATAATCACCATGATATTCTAACCATATCAATAAATTACATCATTCCCCCTAAAATAAAATTTTATATTATCATAATAGAAAAATCAACTTTAATTCCTCAAATAAAATCTTATAGTAAATTTTTAACCTTAATCCTATAATGTTACCAAATAAATATAGTTATCTTCTTCTGCAGTAACAATATTAAACTATTTACCAAATAATATTCCAATCACAATGGTTATCAAAATGATAAAATGTATGATTCCAAAATCAACTTATTATTCCTTCATAAAATATTTTAAATATATATAACATGTAACACCAACCAGAAATTCACATTTTCTATTTCTAAGTGATGAACCCTTGTCACCCTTCTGTTGTTGGTTCAAATTTGTTTACTTTCTAGAAGTGACAGTTTTTCAACCGTCCTATGTCTTGTTTATTTAAAAAAAATATATTAATATAATTCAAAAATAAATTTAATAAAATATTATAATCATCATTAAAAATATCATTACTATATTTTACTTTTAAAAAATATTTTATCCTCAAAGGTTACCTCATAATTTTCATTTTTTCATTCCAAAAACTATGATGTCCTATAATTGAATTAAATATCAATGATCATATAAAACCTAAAGGTTATCCTTAACATTTAACTTATATCTAGATAATTTAAATAAATTATTACTTAAAAGACATTTTTTCACAAAAATAAATACTAAACTACAAGGTTATATTGAAACAAATGTATCAAAAAGTATCCCAAAACATTGTTAACACCCATAACAAAAAGTATTAAAAGTTTGATTAATAAATTAATCGTATACTCAACAATAAACTAATCAACTCATTATTTTTCCTATTAAACATCCTAAAATATCACAATGAAACATCCTAATCTCTAATGTTTTTTAAGCCCTATTCTGATACTAGATGTAATGAACCTAACTTAAAAATTAATATAGTGTTTTTGTACTGTAAATCACTTTTGTAAAATTCTGATGATCTTTTTAGATTAGAGATTTATTGAATTATGAAAAACCATTAAACTATAAACTAATAAATTATATCTTGACACTTATACTCATTATATATATTTCCACTAAACAAAAAATTTTAAACAATAATTTTTTTTTTCAATTTCATGATAAATCATATAAATTTTGTTATATACATCCACTTTATTTATACCCCCCTTAAACCCTATCAGAAACATTTTAAAATCATTGGATGATCATAAACATCTTAGTAAGAGACATAATAATAGGAAACCTTTTATTCTATTTAATAAGATGATAATCCGTGAAATTTTTAACATTAACATCAATGTTATTTGAGTGTATGAAATAAATTATTTACCCCTAAAAATCATAGATACATTTATTCTATTAATAATACTAAAACCCATATAATGAAAACAAAAAACTTCATGGAATCTTAATATACCACATTAAAAAAACCCATTAATAACCCTTATAATTATAATGAGAATATAACTAAAATCCAATATATTTATCTATAGAACATTATCATTAACCAATTAATTGGAGATATATAATGGGTATCACCATAAATATAAACTAAATATGGATCACCCATGAGATAAAAAGTGACTCAACCATTTTTATAAGTTCTATTAGGATCATCCTTGAGCTATTCTGGGGTAAAAACCTTCATATAAGTTATATTGTGCTCACCAATAACTACAATGGGGCTCAACCCTCCATATAACATGTATTTTGATCACATGTGAGCTATAAAGGGGATCAACTAATAATATAAGTTTTTTCAGGCTCACTTGCGAGATAAAATTATCATGTAATATATCAACAATTAAAAATTGTAATAAATAACATTTTCATCATAAAAATATTTTAAATAATAATTTAAACCAAAATAAAAATACAGTTAGATATCCAAATTCACTTTTTTTATAAATTATATTTAACATCTAAAAACTATTTCCATAATAACGAATCAGTATTCCATGAATATAAACAAGAAAAATTAAAAAGGAAACAAAAATTAATTATGAAACAATGACATATCGAAAATATGGTCATGATGTATAATTAAGTAATAATTTTATCCATATTTCCATCCAAAAATTCAGAAAGCACCCTCTTCGGAAAATCAAATAATGATTGTTGTCACACAATTTTGTAAAAAGTATAACATAGTAAAAATTCAATTAATCAAACATAATATAATCATGATAAATTTAGTAAAATTATTTTTCAAAAACATATACATTGACGAAATATAGATTTTAATGGGAATATTTAATAATATAATTTTTTATAAGAATGTCTTTCACAATAAGTCTATCTCATCATGTATATTTCTAATCATTCTGAATAATAAACATTTGTTAATTATTTACTTGAATTAGAACGTTTTTTAATTTTATTATTCCTTTTATATAACTTATTATCATGTTATGTGAAAATAAATAATAAAATTTAGTGACATTCGGACCTAGATGCCACTAAACAGAGCCCCAATTTGGTTGGCCACATGGCCTTAATAATCCCACCCTATGATCTAAAGGCCTCAAATTATAAGAAATGGACTAGGGTGTTTCAATGGGGGGATTATGTCCTCATGTTAGAGTGTAAGGTGGTTGTAGTAATTATATCAGTTAGTAAAAAAAATATAACATAGTCCATTAAAAAAACATCTTTGACAGTAATAAATTAGAAATTCCAAATTTAATCTCATATACAAAATGATATATCACGTAATGTATATAGAAAGTATAAAAAAATGTATACATACAGTCAATACAATACATGGATAAATAAAAATAAGGAATAAATAATCTTTCCCAGCTAGCATCATGAGCATTGCCCGGTATTATGCCCAGTGCTACTATGTAGAAAATAAGTCATGCATCATATATTGTGTTATTTCTTTGGTCCCCAAATACATCCATGTGAATTTTCTAGGTACCCAGTTATGGCTCAAAAATGATGTAAGAAAGCACCCAGTAGGCCACCTCTAATAGTATCAATAACAAGTCCAATCATTGAAATATAAGAAAAAGTATTGTGCAATATATCATAGGTATAAAAAGATTGAAATGAAACTGAACAAGTCAAATGAGATAAAATAAGGTTACACCACCTAGCCAAAAAAGGATACCTACAGATTTTATTCATGCTTTTAAAATCAAAGACAGTGGAAAAACATAATAAGTATGATCCAGCCTATTCTATCCACTGTAATGTAATATCCAAACAAAGGAAATTGGAGAAACATAGAAAAATGTTGACATCAGTAATTTCCATGTAATCAATGTTTAAATATACATCACGACCATGATGTATAACCAAGGGTTTCCATAATAGATATTCTATGTTATCCAATGTTTCAGGCCATGAAAGTTCAGTTCTTAGGCATATATGACCAATGAATCATCATAAAGACCTAGGATAAACATTATGGAAACTCATTAATGACATGGTTAGAGTCCAAGGAACATGTCAATAGACCACATCCAAAGTGATTCTGCCTAAGCCATGTAAAAGGGGTCACAAATCCATTTTCATCCTATCGAATCATGATCCAAGGTGAAGAAAAATCAATGAAATCCACTAGAATAAAAACAATCAATGGGATAAACATTCATAGAATATATGGAATCAGTATATAAGAAGATATTAAACGGTAACAAAAAAAATTTTAATTTATTAATCAAATAATTCATCATTCATAATAAGTAATATTATCAAAATCATTCATTTTTTTCCAAATTATACATTTATCTATTTTAATAATATTCCCTAACATGAAATGAAGGTAACATCCATCTTCTATTAATAAATTTCACATCAATCATTTAATTTAAAATTGATTAGTTAAACAGCCTACTCACAACATTAAACAATTCATTAACTACAAATTTAGTCTCAAAATATATTTGGTGAGTGCACACACTCCCAATGGGGTGGTTCAACATAGGGAAGATACAATGGAACACCTCATGGGTGGCAAAGGATGGAGAAATAACCATTATAAATCCCAAATAAACTCAATGGGAAACCAATATAGTTCTAACATATATAATTAAAAAATTATTTATTATTATTTTTGTTTCTAGATTGTATGGAATGAAACACAATAATAACTATGAGTATAAACGAAAAAATAATGGGGTAATGTAATAAGCTATCTAAAAAAGGTCTATAGTGGTGGACTCATTCAGTATCAACCTCTGATTGGATCTATATAAGAAAAAAACTATGTATAGAAAGAATTCCCAGAAATAATACTTATTAGATTATTCCTAAATAACTCTATAAATGTGAATTAAATAAAATAATGGCACAAGATAACTGATGATCATGCATGATTAGATCCAACAAGATGATCAGTGTATTAATCCATGTTCATATGATTAATCAAACGATAAAACAATATTTTGTTCTACAATTAGAGATCCCAATGGCCAAACTATCAACTAGAATGAAAATAGAATATATGTTTGTGTTTTGATAATTAAATAGTGGAAATCGTAATTTACCCTATAATATTACGGCCCAATAGTGTAGCCACATTCTTGAAAAAACTATATGACAACCATGAGCCCTTTAATATATTAATGGGGTACTCAAATGGTTTCATCTAAACTTTTTGTAAAATCAGGTGCGATATGTGCCTTAAGACACTATAAATGGACTATAGCATTTCATATAGTAATGCACATAAGAAAGATATGTTTACTCAATTTCGCAGGCCTATTTTGTAAAATTAATCATCCCCACATGGTTATTCCTAACCATGTATGTTTTGTAACATATTTTCTCCTATAGTGAGATTATGATATTTTTATAAAAAAAATCCAAGATCCTATCTTTTAATAAGCTTAAAACACCCCAAAAAATATAATGAAATCCTCATAAATTTTTATTAACAGAAAACCAAACATTGTATTCCAAAAACAAAGAGAAATACCTCACAAGTAAACTAGTGATCTTACAATGATCTAGCATTAATGAAATTAGACCCCTAAGTTCACTTCTATGGGTGATAAAGATTCACCTAAGATTAACTCCATCCAATGATCATATAAAAAAACCTCTAGATCTGAAGCCTCATCCTATAAAAAACCATGATGACAGAACACCTATTATATAGGAATAGACTAGCCTCAGAGAAATTTATTTCTCATGTCAATGATATGAAGAGGATACTCATTAAATGATTCCTCACCATGTAACTCCACCTCATACATCTTCATAGTTTGAGATGATTCTGATAGATAAAAACACCACTGAGATTCATGTAACACATAATTTATAGATTAGTACCTCTAAGATAACTAAAACCAATTGGCTATATACACGACTGTCCCCAGAATCAAAATCATCATGAAATATCATGGTTAAAACATTCTTTATATTCTTATAAGTATTATTTTCATCCTCATTGATATATGGAAAGATAACAAATATTTGAACATGAAATCAAGAGGTAATCAATGATTATCGACATAATATTTCAATATAGATTGAATTGTATCCATCTAATTTTGAATCAACTACACCTTCTAAAAATTTTATTCTTTGAGATGTTTTATTAGAAAAGCTACCTCAACTTCCTGTAACCCCAAAAGGGGAGATCCACATGAAATTCCTGATAAACCCTCAGAAGGTTACATCTGTATATTATCATAATATAAACAATTAATGGAGTACTCAACAGTTGGAATATTCATCTCTCATGATGCCCCAAAATCATGGATGCACACTCTATTGTATCCACATGCACGTGAATGATGCAATCAGACTAGATAGCATTATGTATGTGTTATTTAATGCTCATAAGAAAATATGTTCCAAATGGTATCTGATAAATCTTATATAAATGAGACATAAATTTGGAATCCCTATTAGATACGTTGGATTGAATAACCCTATGACGATTTACTATCTCACAAGTTTATAGTATCCTAACTTCATCCATGGAAAAGGTCTCCCTTATTGGAATGAAATGATTAACCATCATGTGATTTTCTATAGAAACACTTATAGTGTCACTACTTCCAAGTGAAATTGGAAACTGAGTCTTAAAATCCATTAAAAAACCTTCCCATTTAAAGTCATGAATGGGTCAATGTTGTGAAATCCTATTTTGTCTGTTTTGTTCAGCCTTTAATTTCTGATAGGCAGAGCACCTCATGAAAAAACCAGATACATCATTTTTCACCCACAACCACCAATAATTAGAGGATAAATCTCAATCAATCTTGGAAATTCAATTATCTACTACCTAAACTGATGAATAAAACACCCCCATCACCTCTTCATGAATGTCTACTACATCCCAAACATGACCATGTTTATGATAAATTTTATCCTCACCTATTTTCTAACTAAAATTCTAGTCTCACATTTAACACTCTCCCATAGGACAATGGTATTATAATTGTATAGGTGTATCATCCTCACTCTATTTAGAAATTATGAATTCACTGCTAAGGATATGTTATAAATATGAATGAGACTATACTACACATACAAATGCATCCTCAAGAATAATTCCATAATATTCCACATGTTATCGGCTTCCCAAATATCTTATATCTGTTTTATCCAACTCAGTGCAACAAAAACTGTATTTATTTTAATATGTGATAAGAAATTCTTGATGTTAAATGATTAATGGTAGTAAAACCAATTTCATTTCCTCAATTATAGATCACACTAGGTGAATATATAAATGAGATTTTTTTGGTCTATATACACCACATATGTCTCTCTAAGTAAATAATTCTTCCAATAATGTAAGGCATGTACATCAATGGAGAACTAGTGATCAGGCATTAGGTAGTTCCTCTCATGTGGCCTCAATAGACAACACCCTTACCCAATGAATTGTTCACATGTAATAAAAAATTCCCCTAGTATGATTCATAGTGCATCATAATAGATAGTGTATATCATGCCCAGATCTAGCTGAATCAAGACAGGCACTAATGCCAGTATCCCTTCCATATCATGAATGGATATCTTATATGTATCTAACTACATAAAAATCACTCCCATTATTGTCAAGAACATAATACTTGATTCTAAGTGTTAGAATCCATATATGAAATTACTATAATATTTAGCATTCCTCAAATGAACTCCATACACCAAAGAAGTTATTGGGTTTCTCATAGGAAACTATAAATCATACCTTCCCTAGGTTAACTGATACCACTATATATAAGATTATATGATTCATATTGTAAATCTCATCCATCAATTCATGGAACATTAAGTGTTTATAATATAATTCATACTCTATTAGTGTACTACAAATGATATCAATATGTCTAGAATGGTCATTTGGATTTTGATAATACACAAAGATATCATCCATGAATAGTACAGCAATTGAATCCAAATAAGAATGGAAAATTAGATTCATCAGCACCATGAAAACTGCTAGCACATCCATGATACAAAACAAATTAACCAAATAATCAAATAGATATTATATGCAATGAAAATATGTTTGAGGTATTTCTAATGGTTGAAAATGAGACTAGCGATAACTTGTTATCAAATATAACTTCGAGAGAACCTATGATCCTTGATGATGGTTGAAGAAAAATTATATAAATAAGAAAAAGAAGACTAGTTATTAACAATAAATTAGTTTAATTTCCAATATTCCAAACATAGCGAAGAGGAATTATAAAGAATTTTCAAAAAAATGACCATATAACCCCACATGGTAGAACATGGTAGTAAACCCCCATGGGATCCAAGTCCTATAACTACCTCTTATGATCCTGAAACTCTATAGTGTCCATCCTATAAGGAGTAATGGATAGTAATGTACATCCTCATAATAGATAAATTTATAAATATACCTAACTCTCAATATGTATACTAGAAAATCCATCCTATAAAACACCTCTAAAGTGAAACACAACTGGAGATAAACACACCAAAACTGCTTCCTGATATACAGATATAAAATATTTATTTCGGTAATTAACAATCCCAGCACAAGACAATATGGTCCAACATTTATCACTTAGACATACCATTCATCCCTTTGAAAAAAATTCCAGCCTCATGTAATATAAATTTCACCCCTCTGGTGATAGAAATCATAATTTTCTTGATAAGAAATATGAAAATCCATCCAAAGTACATTTTCAAACCCCCTTCATTTTAAGGAAAAATGGTATTGTATGAAGTTACACACGATCATTATAAAGGGAACTCTATGAACAAGAATATACCCTCCATTCAGATACGTGACATTGTATTCAATGTCATAATGCCAACAAATAACCGAACATCAAGACTATGTATTTGAACAATAATTACTGATATGAAACTTTTTAAAGAACCTATATCAAATCGAGAAAAGACTAGAATGAGTCTACTATGATTGAAACTATCATCATCAACAACCCTTTACTCTCTTCCTTCAGATTAGGATATAAAAAAATATATATCCTGACTGATGACCCTATAAAAAACCTTACTTCCTGGAGTTTTCCCACATTTTTTTAGGTAGAAATAGTGTATGGATACCTTATCCATGACCACCACCTCATCCTAATCAACTTCCACTAAACCATATCCCATCCAAATGTAGATATATGTATCCTAGTCCAACACCTATATTTTGAGTTGATCCCATTACATTTACTACTGGAGGCATGTTCATTCAAAAACAATGCATGTGGACCAACCTATTGCAAGATCGACACTAGAATACGTCTCAGTCACACAAATTTGGTATATACACCTATCTCCCACACATGTGATAGAAGAAAAAACTACTATAAATTAAAACATTGGTGGTAATCCACTTAGTATTAACATAAAAATGTTGTTTCATACCAAATGAAGTTGAACAACTAGGTTGAGATTCTAGATGTCCATGCTTTTTTCCCCTTCCACCCATTGGTTCTAATAAAATATTTGCATGTGAGTCAAAATTTTTATAATATTATTCATCCAAGACATGTTAAAATACAATATAAAAGAATTATTGATACATTAATTGAACAATCACTCCCTTTATGTATCATCATTAGGGGAAATCAGTGCAAAATGGTGAATCTCTATAATGGGTGCTTACGATTCATTAATTTTCATCTCTCACTTCTATAGAATCATAACCCCACTGGACATATGTTCTCTTAAAGTAGATTAGAAATATTAGTCATTGATCTATTATTTTAAATCCCTCCAAGCATTATCTCAGATAAAATCTACATGGATTAAAACATCCCACCTTCTCATATCTTCTCTCATAATAAAATATGTTGTGATCTTCATTCTATTCAATGGTGGTGTCTGTAGATTCATTAAAAATTATAATTTTCTCACTATAAAAAATTAAATAGAATTTGGACTACCATCCCCCCTAAATTTGGTTGGATGAAGTTGGTGGAACACACACATCAGCACAATAAAAACAACGTAGGTTTTAGTGTCCATTGAAATGTATCCATACTGAATAAGAAACCCTCATGGTACTGTTCCTCCACAACCATATCCTGTAGAACATCTAGATCATTAACTAATAATATATATTGATCTGATAGTATCCCATGGCCTTCCACCTCTATTTTATGGTCATTTCCACCCTCTTTTCATAATAATAGAGGTCATCATGGTGGTCTGTCTCTATAATACCAACAGAAGGATAAGAAAAGATCGATAACCAAACGGTCATATATGATAAAATATGAAATGACAAATAATTACTATAAAAAATTCACACCCCAATAAATATTTTTAGATATAGTACTACGTAAAATCAAATAGTCATAAACAATAAAAGAGACACTTCTTACAACCCCCTAAAAATTTAGGTCAAATGTCATGTTCTCAGTTTCACCATTAGAATTACCATTTAAATTCTAATTTATTTGGTAATTTAAAATTTATGTAATTTTAAATTGAGTCTCCATCAATGATTAATTAGGGAGTGTATAATTTATAAACTGATTTATAAAAACTACTTATTCCAAAAAAACATGTCTTAGTCCATGCGACCATTCCCCAATTACAAAATGTTCCATTGTTGACTTTTAAAGATTTTTACTATATCCAATGAGAGAAAACCATGTTTAAGATATGGATGGAGCTCACTCTACAAACTATTATTATTAATTTCTAAAATGAACCTAGGGAATATATAATGATATCACATATAGGATATATCATGTTGTCTCACAATGCATCCTATATGGAATGACACATTACATGGATGGTGAATTATGAAATGTTTCTAAAATAATAAATGGGATGGAAATCCCTCATATAATTATGACATGATGAATCAAAATACTCAATCATATAAATAATATAAAAAAATTCAATTTCATCACCTAAAAATAGAATAAAATCAAAATAAATAAGAAGAATCCATAAAATCATCATTCTCTAATGGTATCATGAATATTTCTTTTATATGGGTTTGGTACACCCATGAATTAAATTTAACAAATCCTAATAAATTATTATCCACCATTTTTTTGAAAATTTTAATGAAACTAGAAATGAAATTTCCTTTGATACAACATTATAACATCCTGACCAATAGTCAAATAAAACGTTCCCCGAGCTTTTGGGTCACCTGGCCTCAAATGCGCCTCCCCATTTTCCATAGGCAGCTGACTAGAAGCGGTGGCCTAGGGTTCCTCTATAGGTTGACTATGGCCTCATGTTGAGTTCAAAAACAATTTTAGAACTCATACTAGTCGATTTTAGATTCATAATATAAACCAAGAAGAAAATAAAAATGTGTGACCGAAGTAAATAATAAATTCCAAAGGAAATCTCATATACAAAATGATGTGCCTGATATTGTCTTTATAATATATAAATCCATATATAAAAACAACCAACCATATAAAATTATCAATATATAAATGGCCAAAATGAAAATACCCCATCTAGAATCATGAGAATAGCTTGGTCTTATGCTCCCATTATATTATATATAAAATAAGACAACCAGTGTATAATGGGATCTTGACCACGTCCCCATATACATCCATGATGTTTTTCAGGGTACCCAATTATGACCTATAAAGAGTGTGAGAAAAAACATAAAAGCCCATCTCCAATAGTTTCTATAACAATTATAGTCTATATAATATAAATAAAAGAATATTGTAATATATTCTAGGAAAAAAATTACTAAATGTAATGTGACTATGTCATATGTGAAAATTGAATGTGAAATGTCCAACCAAACAAGGATCCCTACAAACAATTTTCATTCTCCAAAAAACAAGATCAATAGTAAATATAGATTATAGTTGAGATACAATCTAGTTTACCCACTATATATTAATAACCATACCAGGGATATCTCTAAAATGAAAAACAATATCCAAAACTACCAATCACATGTAATCTATAGTAAAAAATTTATCATGGACACAATGTATAAACAAAAATGTCCAAAAAGGACTTACATTGTAATCACATGTGTCATAACATAAAGGCCCAGATCCATGGTTTATAAGACTAGGACATCCTCATCAATTCTAAGTAGAATCTTGAAGGATACTTGGTAATAACCAGGAGAGAATCAAATGGTCATGTCAACAAACCATATCTAACGAGATTATATTAAAGTTTTATCCATGGGGTTTAAAGGTCATTGAAATCCAAAACAATATGAACCATAGAGAAAACAAGTCCATGTAATCAACTACTCTAAAAAATTCATGTTAGAAATGTCCATGTCATCTATAGAATTATGATCCAATGATATCATCCAATGCATCTATTTACATTTCAATTCATTAATCAAATCATATTTCATAAAAAGTAATGTGTTCCTCCAAAAAAATAATCCTTTGAAATATAATCCTTTTTTTGATCATATTATATAACAAGAAAAGGAATAAAAACGAATATCATATAAATAAAATTTAGTTTATTCCTTTCATTCAAAAATTATGAGGTAAATAATTTATAATAAAAATTACCCAATTCCTTAAATTTGCATTAAGGATCCAAATATAAATATAGAGGTGAGACACACCCAACATGGTCATTGATCATTTATATGATAAAAGAGAACACCCCATGGGTGTCCATGGTTGGGGGAATATCAACTAATGACCAGAATGATACTCAAAGGAAAACCTTATAGGTCTCAATGTATTCAATTAAAGTATTAAATTAATTTTCGAGGTCATTCTTAAAAGACATGTTCAGGGTATAATGAAAACTATGAATAAAAACACCAAATCATAAAGGAAGGGTAGAAACAATATACCATAGTACTCATAACCTTGTGTAATATTAACATGCACCAGAATAACATTATAAATACATTGTCAAAGGAAGAACAACTCAATATTAATGTAGAACATATTTGATTAAATCAAATGAGATGAACTTTGTTCAAATGTGAGCCTAGATGATGAATCAAGAGATAAAACAATGATTTTAGATTCAAAGGGAGATCGAAATTCCCAAGCAACCCATTGGATTGTAAATAGAAGAGGGGTTTGAATTTTAATAAAATTTAACATCCAAATGGTAATTTACACATTAACTACTGGGTCACAGAATTTGGATGCATGTTTTTCCAAACCGTACACCAATAACGATCCCTTTACTACATCAAGGGGGGCTTACACAATTTCATGTTCATGGTTTTAAACTCCTTATAAAAAACATGAATTAAGACACCATCAAATTTATGCATCATTTCTAATTGGAATGTTCAAGAGGATTCATGGATTCTTAAAAAATTGTGTCATACTAAATCCTTCTGATCATCCCAAAACATGTACTCATAACCTTGTGTATTGGGATGCATGATTTTTTTAATAGTGTGGCCCATCTAGTTCTCCCAGAAAGCATAACTTTGGGCTCTAAAAACCCCCAAGACACCCTCAAAACTCGTGAAACATCATATGGAATTTAACTTTTTTCTTAAAAAACATTTAAATTTAATTAAAAATATTTATATTGTGGTAGGACCTGTGATCATACAGTTTTCACATCAGTTGTTTTGAATATATTTGGTAATTAATTCTATTTTTAATTCAATTGGATAAATATTGTAAAATAGATAACAATTTAATTATCTGTATAATAATAATCATTCAATAATTTTCAGTTTTGTACATAGATTATAATTTTAAATCCTCACATTAAATATGGTTGTTAAAATTAACATAGTTATAATCATGGTTATTATAGGATATACATACTCATTTAAAACGTTTCTATTTTCAATTGACCATTATGGAATTAAGGTATGTAATATTTTATAATTATATATTGTTAATAATATTATATATTTCATATTATTTCATTTAACAAAATTATATATATATATATATCATCTATTTAATTTGGTGATGGAAAATTATTCACATCTTTTTATGGAGGTGATTTTCTACACATACACATGAACAATGCTACCATTTTTCTATGCATGGAATGGAAAGAAGTTAAATGAAATATTTTAATAACTTAAGGAATAATATTTCATTAATATCTGTTATAATCAGTAATTCCTTAAATATACCAATCCAATTATGGATTTTATGAAAACCATTACACCACTGCTTGGATATGGGAAGCCATATTAATGCACACGCGATGCATTCCTTTTTTGTAGGATGGATAAAAGGTAGAATGTGGTAGTATCAAAATCATAAAAACATATCACTCTATACATATATATGATATTATATATACTGATTTATTATAGAAACAATACATTAAGAGAAGGTATAAGATGAATTTAACTTGAAATAGTTTCTAAAGATGATTACCTCTTCTCTGATAGAATTCCAATTTTGTCTCTTCATAAGGGATCTAGGGATGATCTTTTGAATAGAACGGAACCTATTTAAATTTTATAATGATTTTGATAAGAGAAAATGGATGGTTTTGGTATTTATATATTTGTTAAATTTGTTTAATCATGTGAAGGAAGTGGTACTCTTTTATAAATGATGTTATGAGTTTTTTAAAAATTTATCAATATATTAAAATATAATAAGACTATTCTAGAGCCAAATTTATCAAAATGTAATATAAATGGATAACAGTTGAAATTATAGAGAATATATTAACCCCCTTTTGATTATTAATTATTTTTATGATTGTAAAATAATTTAATAATATATTTGTCCCCTAAAACATTAATATTGAAATTTTTGATAATATTTTTTACATTGATTATTAAAAGACCAGAAATACTTAATGTACTGATATTATTATATCCAAAAAATGACATTGGGATATAATAATATCATGGATAGTGTTAAATATTTCAAATTACACCACTTTTAATATTTTAATTTCATTTATTTTTGTCTTCTATTAATTAAATAACTACTCCTACAGTGTTGATTAATAATTTATGTCAATTATTTATTTATAAAAAATTAAAAAAATAATGATGAAGGTTAATATTTTTTATTTTAAAATAATATTTATATTATAAATCATTGTATGGATAATGAAATATTTAATACTTTACAATTATTAAAAAAATTGTTTGGCTTGTTTTTCATTTATTAAAAAACACTATTAATGTAATAATCTCATACAAGTGGCCCCAAAAGATCATAAAATCAAAATTTGGATTATTTTCATTTACATATCCCTAAAAATTAAGATTTGAGTTAGTTTTTGGGTTCTTTTATGATATATATCCTTTTATGTTTAACTTAAATTTCATGATTTACTATTTAATATTGTAATAAAATCACAATGTGAATATTCATATTGGAAAAAATTAAAAGGGAAATAATTAATAAATTTTGAACTAATGATCTAAAATATGTAATTAAAATTTAAAATAAAAATTTAATGTATATCGTTATATTAATCTAAAATTAAATTGAAAAAATAAAGGAATAAATAGTTTATCATAAAAAATCCCTTTCTGAATATAAATTTTTTTTTATAATAAAATCACGTATAGAATTAATTTTAAAAATACCAACTGGATTATTTTAAATAAAATTTATGTAATTTTAGTTTAATAATAATCCTAAACATATGTTTACCTTTTTAATAAATTAATATAATATTATATTTTCAACAATAATCATTATTTTTCTCTATTTATTGAAAAAGAATTATTTTAAAAATATTCTAAAAAATTCATCCTTGGATAAATATTAAAAATATCAATTTTGAAATGAAACTATTATTTAAAAATTAAATATTTTCAACTATAAAATTAAATATCCAAATATAATCTTATATGTAATGAGTTTTATTAATATGTTAGCTTTTAAATTTTAAGAATTAAATTAATTAATATAACTACAAAATTCAGATAGAAAAAAATATTAAAATGATTTATTCTATCATTACCAAGGTTGTTACACAATTTTAGGGACTCTATATGAATATCCTTTTTATCAAACATACCAACTTTGATGGTAGTAACAACCACAAAAAGTATTAATTCTACATGAGGCCTTTACATTAACCAATATCTAGAAAAACCATGAATACAATCAATCACTGGAAAAGTATGGTATTGAAACAAAACCATAACATGATACCCATGAAGATTCAATACAGTTCCTGTCACTATGATACATCTTTTTTGTATTAAAATACAAGTTTATATGATAATATAAATGAAAACCACTTATTAAAACATTCATTTGTTACCATTGAAGGATCCAAATTCATAGAGATGATATTAAGAATATATTGAAGTGTGGTAAAAAATGGGAAGTACTAAAAAGGTTTCTTATCTAAAGATAAACTCTTTTGAATATATTAAAAATAATACACAAATTATTCCATAATAAAATAATTTAATATATGAAGGTTTTGTCTATGATAATTCACAAGGACAAACATGTGAGTTATTCAACATTAAACAGTACAATAAGATGAAAAACCAAAAACAAGTTGGGATCTAGCATATGGGAATATAGAATAAGACATGATAATGAAATGTAATATATAAATACTATTAATCCAACCTATATCATGTCCAATGCCAATATATTTTATCAAAATAATAATTCATAGTGGTTTCATACTGACAAAGGTTAGTACATGACCATATTGGTTGTTCCCAAGGATCGCAATGTTTTATGTTTTAGAAAACATTTAAATAAATTATAATAAAAAATTTCTAACATGATTTAATAGAAAACCATCATCAATTTCTTGCTTGAAAATATATTCTATATTTAAAATAAAAGTTTAAGCATTTCATCAAACCTAAAAAGTGACTAAACTATTACTATTGAAAAATAAATTAGAATCTATTTTTTCTGACAAGATGAAATAAATAAATAAAATTAATTAACAAAATATAATTAATTGACATGAAATGAAACTAATCAGCGTCTTTTATATAATTTATATTGGAAGATACTGCAAGAATGAATAAAGTCCCATCGAAATCAATACTAGAGTAGGGTAATGAAGAGGTAAAGTCTTTACCATCACTGATCCAAGAGAGAATCCATCATATCCACATATAAACTATATTCAGGGTCTTCAAACCACACATATCATACAGAAAACTAGATTTTAATAACATTAAAGATATTTTATATATCATGTAGATCTATAAAGAAGACAGAAAACAACAAGAAAACATAGATAGCATAAAAAATCTATAACGATCGATGGAGAAACAGAAATCCTGCAATAGATGAACCTATTAAAGATATATATAGAGGATGGTTATGGATATTGAGGATTTATGAGGTGAAAATATTTTAAAATTTCAATGGTAATAATGGAAAATTTCAATTTTAATATTTATGGATTGGGGCATACGACTAAGCTAAATGTTTTGGGAAACATGCACTATCTTTGGGACATATATTTTCCTTAGATTAAAAAATGAAATTTAATCATGGAGAAGGTCACATGGGTTTTAAAAAATATTCCCAATCCATGTGAAACACCACTGTAAAATAACCAATCCATATTTCATGGTTTTCAAATAGTTAGAAAACCCGTTCTAAACCATTTTCCAAGAATAATATTCCTGAATCTACAACATCAGAGGGCACTCAAGATTATAGGCTCTAAAAAAGAGAAGAACACTTCAATGTCATTATTTATTACTTCTCCCTTATATCATTTCCTTCCCACTTATAATATAATATTACAGAAACCATGTGGATTGTTTTTCCAATGAACAATTTATCTGGGATATAAATAATACAAATTTCCCAAACAAACACTGATCTGTCCAACTGTAGATCAACATCCTCCTATGAAAACACATTGAGTAGTATGATTAGTAAACATTCAGTATAAATACAATTTTTTTTTAATCGATATAATGTGATAAGATTATTCCAATATATGGGCCACCATTCCATGTCATATGATAATCTTGAAATTTCTGTGAATCCTCAGTACCAACATGCCCTTCTGAACCTATAAATTATGTTCCATCAAATAAAAATTTGGTAAGAGGTACATGATAACCCACCTCAAATTTCATGAATCAATGGCAGTGGAATACTTAAAATTTTTAGTAGATATAAACTACATCCCACCATTATTGAGATAATAAAATTGTCTATTTTTCCCATGAACAATACACGGTCCTTCTAGAGACCACTCACCGACCAATTCTTGATATCAGGATATTAAAAAGGATTCATATATGAATCATAAATTTTTTTCCCATATGGATGACCGGGTTCAATAATAAAAAAATAATATGAAAATAATAGGTTTACTCAAATCATATACTCATGTATTTAAGTATTCACTTATAATGACCATCCATATAAAAATTGAATGTCATTCCAAACATAAACCTAAAACCTATCATAGTCAACATTACCTTAGAACATTGAATTAAAAAAATGACCATCTACTAGAAATGGCACAAAAAGGTACTCCAAAGAGTTTCACAAACGAAAATTATATAATTATTCAACATCCTCAACCAAAATCACATCCATGTTAGGAAATACAATAGACGATTGCATGAGTCATGTAATAGTCAGAAAAAACTATTACATCCTCTCTACCGTGGTACTATTTTAGTAAAATTATTAGATATTTTGACTTCTAATCCAACATCCATATCAGAAGAGATAAGTCCACATAAAAATTCTTGGTCTATTATGTTCCACATCACTATTATAATAGGTTTGTAATCCTGACAGGATGTCAATAATTGACTAGATTTAATAGGACACTAACATTGATATGTTAGATCATTACATATCCTGGTATCCCTAGATTGCATGAACTAACAAGACATATGTTCATGATCTATCAACCCCTATCATAGAATAACCAAACCAACCAACCACCTCTGAAGGTACAACCCCCCATTATGATACCAAACCAAAAATATGAGTCTCCCAACCAAAAACGGATTCCTCAATGAATTTTGATCCAACATATTGTAACCTCTCAAGAATAAATTAAATGAAAATGATATGATATTCTAGATCACTAGATGGGTGTGAAGATTATTCAATCATCTAAAGAAAATTCAGAATATTTCTTCATAGAGGTTCAATAAGTATCCCTCTTCATTTTATTATGTTAGAAAAATGATGGTAAATCTATGATCAGGGTGTCTATGACCAAAAATAAAATTCTATGATTTAATACAATATTGAGATAAAATATATAAAATTATTTATCCGATAATTTATTTCATTAGATTTTATTAATATGGGTAAAAGTATACTTTTTGAATCTAGGATCTTAATATTAAAAAATATTATCTCCATAGAGTTTGTGTCACCATGTTCTGATAGTATGTACAATTACTACCAACTCAAGGTCAAAATGAAATTAATTATATATATAAATGAAAAATTGTAGTGTGTCTTAAGCCATTACTGAATTTCCCAAAATCTATATATTTATCAACTCCATGCTCGAGGCTTGGTAATAACGTAAAAACCCCTAAGAAGGATTAGATTGAATTAACATAAGAGATAAAGTCAAACATACATCTAACATTTTAGTACAATCTTACCTACATTATTATAAATTAGATTCTACGAAATAATAGGTACATAGAATAATTATTACAATTATTTTTATTTAATATAAAATTATGAAACTATATGATACCATATAGGCACAATAGGAAATTAGAAAGACAATATGGGTTCCAAATATAATCCAATGGAATATCCAAGGATTCCCATCCTTATCTATGGGAACCAACTATAATCAAAACTGATACAACAAACCATGAGGGAAGTAAAATATATGTATGAATATGGAACCAACCCCGAAATGGTTAAAATTTCATTGTGTAAAATCACAACAATGGACATTAAAAGGAACAAGAAAGAACATGCAATCCCAAAAATCTTTCGTAACCAAGAGATAATGAAAATAATGAAATACCTCAACATGAATCTTCATTGATATGGTCATATATTATGATTTTTTTACTGTATCTCATTTGTAAAGGATTTAAATTGGTGGATCACATGCCCTAGCCAACAATAACCATATCCTTGATAGATTCCTTATTACATTTTGTCACCAAAAAAACATTGAAAATTTCAAGTATTTAGGAATACATGATGATAAAATTTATTAATAAAAGGTAAACAACATAGGCCATACATTACAAGGGGGTTTATAAAGGTGGGAATGAAAAACCCCATTAATGTATGCATCCACCAATGTCGAGTAATAATTAGGTGATCTATAGGACCAAATTGTTCTATTTTTTATGATATCCTTCTTTGAGAACATATTAAACACCCATTTTCGTTCCTTATAAAGCAGTGAAAATAATTATACTGATCATATTATCCTGAAGAAGGCACTAAATCCAAAAAGAGAAATGTTTCCACGATACATATGTAGTTATCTTCTTCAAATCGTGAACGACAATTTCAGAGTATGATTTAATCATCATGGAATTAAATTTTTGTTATGAAGTATGATTAATTGAAAAATTCATCACCCATAACTCAGATCCATAGTCAATTACAATTCGAATTGAGTGATTAAAAATCCAGTCAAAAATCCAGGATTGGTTCCGAAAAATACCTCTACATCCTAAGGGTCCAATAATTTTAGAGGTTGTATTATCTAAATTTGAATTAATCGATGAATATATTAGATGATCCAATCAGATGGATTTGTGAACAATATGTTTCTTAGGGCTGCTTGAAACTCCCATCAACCACATGTTATTCATAAAATTCATATTTTCGTTCGTTGATTCAAGTTCAATTTGGATGCAATATACAGTTCCCTATGAAATTACTTTTTCCCGCATGAATGGATGGAATATAGATATTAAATGTCTTCTCATTTCTTTCCTTCTAGATTAGAGAAATAATGGAATCTACCACAGCTTAGAGATAGAGATTCACATTATCCGAAAAATGAACGGAGCTGTTGTTAGATATCATGAGATGCTTCAATTTACTTACCAAAGTTAATATTAAATCATATCGGTGGCCTGGATATGCCCATATCAGTTGTGCACATAAAAATATAATGAAATGGTGTGGTGTATTTTATTCATCCTAGAAGAACAATAGGATAAAATAAACATTGTTTTGACCAACCCTGCTGAGTTGATCATTAGAGGGGAGCCTATTTTTTCAAATTCTCTATAAAATATGAAAACTAGGGGATGTATGATGTGAAGATTATATTTGTAAATCCTTGATAGTAGAATATTAATACTCCCACATTCAATCATTTACTATTCGTCGATAGTGAATTTCCTAGTACCATTAGGACTCCATATCAGTGTATCAATATCCATGAAGTCATATTTTATAATTTATATAGATCATTCCAAAGAACAAAATCAATGTTGGTATATTATGTCATAAGATCCAATATAGTCATATTCAGTCTACATGGGGGAATACTCATGTTTTTTTATGAGGCACACCAAGACATAAGAAATACCAATATTTTATATTGGATTATTTTCTATCCAACCATTTTTTTCATAATTATATTGAATTTATTCTTGATTGAGGGATATAATAAGGACGATGGGTTGTATGGAAAAACATCTAGAATTCAACCTTATAAAATTCATATTGAAATTACACTTGAAGGATATTTATTGGTTATTATGTTCCATGATACCTTACCAACGAGTCCGTCATTTATATTTGAAAACATTCACTCTAAGAACACCCATTTCTATTGATTTTTTACATTTATTCTACGATACTATTATTAGTTTCCTTTCATAGACCAACGAAGTAAAAATTAATTTTTTGATCATGCATTGTAGATCATTTAAGATACTTTTATGTAATAAAAATGTAGGAAAGTAGTTGGTTTTTTTAATTTAACTCAAAAGACACATGCTCAGAGATTATTGCAATTGTTCCTCTATGAATGGGGTTGTTCAGTTTTTCCTAAAACACATGAACACCACCGAGGTTAAATAAAGGTGACCCCATATTCAATATATGATTCATAGTATTCCAGTTTTATTTTCCAAAGAAATTCCATCTCCAGACACAATAAAATATGTACCCTAATTTATAGCATATCCAACCACCACAATGAAAGCATCTCGCATGATCTCTAATAGTATATGCAAGACTCACTCATTCAACACAAGAAGTGAACCTCATATATTCATTCCCAATTGAAATCAATATACAACTCTATAGATATCAAATGGTACGACAGAAAATGAAAATCAATAAAAAAATAAAATAATTTTAGAGTTGTTTAAATGAAATCAATGTTAATGAGAAAAACATATTTTAGAAAAAAATCTCATTTTCAAAAACTCTAGTAAGATTTTAAAATGAGTTATATAGAAAATCCATTTCAGAAGTGACCATATTTTAAATTTGTGGGGAAAAGAAAAATTAAAAGGGAAACATCTGATATGTTATAAAGGAAAAAATTTAATCACATTACCCTTTATACCACAACATAAAACAAAAAATCATTTTTTCCTTAATTATGAATTATTGTTTGGAAATTCGTTTAAAGAAATCACCATTCAAATAACCAGTTAGTTTCAAAAACAATTTAGGTTATGAAATAAGCATCACATAAAAATCCTTATTTACCATTTATTTAACAATCCCCATTAAAAACTATTTAAAGGTGTGAAATTATTTCATGAAGATATCAATCGGATTTTTAAACTGTACCACCTTCTAAGTTTTTTTGATTAGACAATCATATTTAAATATAGGATCTAGAAATCAAACAACATTTATAATAAAATCAATAAAGCTTAAATTTTCAATAATTTTTTCACAATAATATTATTTTCATATCTATAAAAATGTCATATGACACCATCACAATCAAAATATTATAATAAACATTAGCTAAATTGATTTTTGATATGAAAATATCTTATGAAACAACTAGTTTATTATATCATAAATGAGAGTCATTCAATGAATCCAAGAATCATGGGTTCTAATCTAAAAGTTAATAGTGATGTAGAGACGAGATCAAACTGGAGTAACAGAAGTGAACATCTTTTAATCATTCGTAATACATATTAAATATTTCATATAATGTGTTTGAAAACAGCATGGATTGTTAGAAATATAATGTCGACCACACATCCAGATTATTCTGTCTTTTTTCACACCAAATATTAAATAAACACCAACTAAAACAAAAAATTCTATTTAGGATCCTAATTCACCGTATGAAAGCATAATTCATATATAAAATTAGATAAAAATTAAATCTCAATTACCCACAGTTACAATAATGGAATCCTAAAAAATGGTGATCAATAACATATATACCATATTCTACTTAATCATTGAAAAGTCCTAGTACTAGTTTACTGAACCCCAAACCAAACAAATGTATTATTATATTATCAAACTTTTTTTTATATAATGCTGCTAATAAAAATATTTGTTGATGAATCCTTAGTGATATTGACATGACATACGACCATCGTCAGCATATGACCTCATTTGAATTCCTAATCACAACATTTTTATGAATTGAACTTGGGTATCAATATACATACCATGATAATGAGTTCACCAAGAAATAAAAAACCACATTTTTCACAAAAAAAAAGAATAAAATCACAAAAATAATAGTACAATTTTGTTGTAACGGTATAAAAAAAGGGATATAAATATCAAGACAAAAAACTATTCCTTGAAATAAAACTACCAAAGGTCCTGACCACATATTAATGTTAATATATGTTACATATATCCTAATCCCCAATTAGTATATTAAAAACCTCATCAATATTACATTCCACCTGACACCCTTCCCATAACCTATATAAAAATAACTAATTACAAATGTCCACAAAAACGTATGTTATGAAAACTACATCTCCAATGTAAAAAACTAGTGAAGAAATATAATTTCAATGACTATGGAACAAAATATTATTTATTAACAATAAAATATGTTTAAAATAAATTAAAAATTATAAAAATAGTAAAATGTTTTTCGGTTCCATACAAAAGATACATATTCAAAATCCATATAATATAAATATAAAAAGTGTTGATAAAAAGATGGATTTACTAAAAATAATCCATATCTCAAGTGAAATTATGTGATTATAAAAATTAATACCCAAATTAATCCAACATAAAATAATCCAATCATGGTATGCTATGTCTATTAAAATTATATAAGATAAACATTTGACTAATACATCATGAAAAAGTCAATCATGTGTAAAATTAATAATATGTACTGTTTTCACCTTTGGGAATATATATTATTCCATTATATAGAACAATAATCCTGGAATAAAATGAATCATACTGATATCGAGGACTACCATAGCCTACAGATATCAAAAGAATAACATGTTGTGATACTCAATAACTAAATTTTTATTTGTACAGACATTATTCACCCAAGATTCACAATATTTTTTGTTATCTAAAATTTTCTAAACAAACCATGCTCAAATTTTTTAATTAATTTTCATAGTTGAGAATCACTACTCTTGGGCATGAAAATTCATTTTAGTGTAAAAATAATATTTGAATCATTTTATCGATTAGAGTAATTCTATACACATTTTTTTAATTAAAACCCCCTTTTGAAATAAATTTTTATTACAAGATGAAACATATATATCATGTTTACAAATAATACCATTTTTATTTAAATGAGAATTTAATAATTCACAATTTAACACCATTGTATAGAGATACCTATCTCATGAATAAATAAAAAACATTATCACCATTAAAACCAAATAGGTTAAATAATGATATATTGTTCTAAAAATACAATATCCTAGAAAAATATCATCAATATTCCATCTAATATATTTTTCAGGTCATCATACCTCACATTGATTTTTATGAAATAATGATTATGAGAGATTAGTGGTTGATCTGGGAAAAGGTGAAAAAGAGAACTAAAAAAGAACATACAATAATGGTGTCCATCATGATCTATTGATAAACATTGTTTATCCAAAAAGGAACTCTTATTGTGACATGAAGAGAATGGTTTATGATATTGAGTAATTAGTAGGTTATTTGAATTTAATACGATCATGGAAATTATGATAAATTCTTGTTCAAAATTTTTAGAAATATATGCATTCTTTTGAATAAATTGCATAGACAGTGAGGTGGAATTTTCCATGAAAAAAATAACACAGTTTCCAGAAAAGGTATCTTGTTTACAAAACTGATGCTTAATCTGTCCGATAATCTATTGTATAATGATAGATCTGTATTACAAAAGTTTCTTATAGTGTGATGAACTATGTACCTAAACCATGTTCCTATATCAATATCCTCGAATCTCAAGATTATCATACCCTAAATATCGAAAGACTTCAAAACAAAATAATAAAGAAACCAACCATAAAACTAAACATAACCTTGAATTGGAGAGTTCAATATTATTAAATGATTTATTTTATAATTCTGATCAATCTCATAAGCATATTTCTAATTATAATTTATACCTCAGTTTAATTACAATTTTTAAATCACAAACTTATGTTTCAGAACCCTCATTTGGAGTCCCCCCATAAAAATCTTCTTTGTTTATGTTATTTTCAATGAATGTTAAAACAAAATATTCATTTATTAAAAATTATAATCCAAAAAAATTCATATATTCAATAATGGATATCTAAAAATTAATAACTATTTGTTCAAAAAAAATTCTTTCACACTCTGTCTTGATCAACTAAATTTAGAACATCATCAATATAAATATCTAATTGGAATTTACCAAATTAAGAATTCTTTATATAAATTTACTTATCTTTTTTTCCTTTGTGATCTTCATATCTCTAATGAATTCATGAAATCAAGAGTATATGAATCTAGTGTTATGTTTTAGGCAACACTGAGCCTTATATAATTGTGAAACACTTGTTTAATCAGAATCAATGATTAATAAATCAGGTTACTTAGTATATAAATATTCATATATTTTACCATTCCATTATAATTTCTATTTTAAAAAGCCTTCATCTAGGATAGACATCCGTATAGATTCAAATCCTATAATGGTAGAAAAGGTGATTTATAAATAAACCCCTTAAACATGTGACCATCCCTTGTAAATAATTTAATCATTTTTCAATGCAATTATACCTTATCTTTTAACTTATACATAAAAACCCAATTTTCCAAAAAAAAAACAATTTATCAACAGGAATATAGACAATATCATAGGTCAATTTATTATCTATTTGAATAAAATATTTATCAACTACACCCAATTTTTTTATCATGATATATTTTTCCACTAATTGTCGAATAATTCATGATATTATGGTTGTTTGGTTATTTATCCTCTTTATTCTTATTTTTTTTACTAGTTTACTCTATTTTTCCATTATGTTCTTATCTTAGAAATGAATTATTCTTTTCTAAAATATTATAATTTTTGAATTTAGTATCCTCTTCTTGGTCACTAGTGTTATTAGAGTCAATATCAAAAACATGTGTTTCATTTCTATGTTTTCCTCATTTTTATATTTAGGAACCTAATAATTATTCTCAACATCATCATCTAAATGATCATTTGTAATTAATATTTTACAATAGATAAATTAATGTATCCTTTTTATATACCTATATATTATAGAGTTGGTAATTTATTCACAAATATACCTTTCCTGCCACTATAATCATATTTCAATAGGTTTCAGTTTTTAAATTTCCTCAATCAAGAAATTCAAAATACTATGTGGTAAATTATTTTGGGATTATATTTATACCACATTATTATATAAGTTTTCATAATATTAACATATATATACTTAAAATTTATACATAAAATCATGGAGCCATTGATTTATAAAATAACATTCCATCCCATTTACTAATTACTTGTGTTCATTGGCTCATGAAAACCATTCTGTTGGGTTGTTTTTTTGATTATTTTAATTTTTTGATTCCTTTTCTAACATTATATGACAAAAAAATCCACATAAAGAGCCTTCCATTTATAATTCAAAATATCTTTATATGAATCCATTTATATTTCTCAACATTTCATTTAAATGTTAGAAAGATCACCACTTTTTATGACATATTAATTACAAAATTTAATTATTTCATTCTTGTGATGTCATAAATGAATGTATTAAATTGAGTTTCCCATCAAGTGGATTAATTCATTATTAGTATAAAATAAATATGAGTTTTTCAGTTGTAACAATCTTTTTAATCAGACAACCATTCTCTTTTTCTTTTACTAAACGATATTTCCATTTTGTTATGATGTGAAAATAACAGATAAGTTACTTTATTATAAGGGTTGATCTCCCACATGAGTTTTTTTTATTTTTTGGGTAAAAATGTTTTGAAAAACATTTCAATATCTCTTGTTCCAATTATCAGTTTTCATTTCTTTTACATAGGGAAAATTAATTTCCTAGATAAAAAATATATAAAACATTTCAATTTTTTCATTCCAAATAAATAATTAACCTTCTATATTTAGTAATTTTTATGAGGCTTTTATTTCAATTTAATGTTATTTAATTTCCATCTTAACGATGTTCAGATACACTGAGTAGGTTATGATTGTTCCATTCAGGCAAAAAATTATTATTTTAATCAAATATGTTATTTTAAATTTCAAGATAACAAATTCTATTGATTTTTAAGGATGTATTATTAATAAAATTCATTACACTACCATTACATTTTTCAATGTTTATAAGGTTTTGAAATATTCAGTCCTTTGAGATGAGAATACATTGTTAATAATCTGTTTCATTCTTTATCACCCTCTCATCATTAAGAAACAATAATTTAGCCATATTGTGTTATTATTATTTGGGGATTATTTTATTTTCAAAATCTTTTATAATTATTTATTTCTTAGTAAATTTCACATTTTGATTCATGAATCCTATAATGTGATCATTGCCTCAATTGTGAAACTCATCATTAGCATTCTTTAAATTATCAACTTACTTATCAATGTATTTGATTTCATTCTTATGCTTAGGGTTATTTTTAAGATATATCTAGATCTTCTATTAGCATGTTCTCTATTGTGGATTTCTCCATATTTTTCATCATGAGAGTGTTTTTATTTTCATTACTCATGAAAAAATAATATTTTTTGAAATTATAGTATAGTTTTCAACAAAATTAGTATAAGAATAGGTTTGGTTTACTTCTTGGTTATTATATATATATTTTTCGACTTTCAATTTTTCTTCATTTTCTCATATATCATCTTATATTCATCGTATCTTTTTCTTCTTTCATTTATTCTAAAATATCCTCCAATTTTATATAACACACACATTATTATTGAAAAATATAACACAAAGCCAAAAATAATTGTGAATTTCAATCGAAATTTCCCTTCTAATAAACCTTTAGTATATTTATGTATTGATAGATAAAGTAAATCAAGTAATTTTATTCTTCATCACTTTATCCATAATTTTTTTATATAACAATGAAATAGATTTTATATTTCTTGATTTTGAGTTTATTAATGAATTTTAATGAAATTTATTCCTTTTTATTATTCATAAATATATGATCCATTTCTATCTCAATGTTGGGATATTTATAAGATTTATCATATAGTGGTATGTATTCCTTATATTCTATGGATGATATCATTTGATCAAACATGTTTGGAATTTTCCTTATAAGCTTCATAATAATTCAATAGTCTACAAAAAAAATCAACAAATCCAATAATATTACTAACTATTTAATTTATCCTTGTGAAATATTCATCAGTATGCTATTCTTCATCAATTTTGACATCTTTGTAATTATCACTCTCGAGGTTCAATTAGGTATACATTTATTACAATTACCCTTATAAATGTTCTCATGCTCATAAGAAATATAATTAGAAATCATAAGGCCCATAAATTTTGTGTATAAATTTCCATAAAAAGATAATATAATTTTCTGTATTTTTATACCATATACACACATAAATAATTTATTTCTATAAATTTAATAGGATAATATCTCTTAAGGTGTAGGAAACCCACTATCACAATATCACATAACTCAAGGTATACAAAAGCATTATATTCTTCATTTAACTAAGGTTCCCCACATTAACGATTTGAACACCTCTACTAAAGAAAACATCTAGGTTCTTGATGATTACCCTTGATTAGTGGAGGATCACAGATGTAAAATAGATAAATTAGATACCATTCTATGTGAATATGTTCAATATATAAACCATAGATGGTGCGGGGTGTGAATCAGTGGTGCATGATTTTCTTTTAAAATTTCCTTCATAAATAAACCTATAAATATTTTAAATGATAAAACCCATTATTATTGTATATCTTCATCAACCTTATTAAACTAAAATGAAAACATCAATAAAAACATATGTATTATTACAAGGGCTGTATTTAAGGTGAAAACCTACTAATTGAGGTATCAAGGTTGATAATCAAACATGATTATATCACAATTTATAGTGTGTAGTGATAAAATTTTCATTTCAAACCCGTATGATAGTTGATGGTCTCATCCACTTATATATTTTAAGGGAATATTTTTTATTATAATGAATATAACTCGAGAAAAATATTTCAATGTAAATAATGACGTATTTACAAAAAAAAATATCATCTTACTCAGTATTATTATTCTACTTCTATAGATGAATATTCATTATTGAATGAACATTGATATTATTTATTACAATTTTAGAATGGTTCACCTGTGAATTAGAAAATTCATATAAAGATTAAACATCTTCATTATCACCTATAATCATCAAGATGATCTAAAATATGATAGGCATAAATCCACAATCCTAATAAATTCAATATTAAAACTAGTTGGTATTCTCATATTACTACGTCTTTAATACAATATTTTTCTCTACAACAATTTATTCAATTCTCAATTTTAAGCCCTTTAATTTTATTAATTTTTTACATTATATTCATATGTATATATGAATATAATTTTCCTAAAATTACATTGAATCCCCCCTTAATTCGTTGTGTTGTGATATTCAAATTAAAATTTGTTTAGAAATAACATAATATATATCTATTCTAACCACATTTCAATTCATTTGAATCTCATTCAGGATATTCACATAAATATAAAAGAGGCTCAGCTTATTTCCTAAAATTAAAGGTATAAAAATTGTTCTATATTAAAAATTATATCTATGATTCCATTCAATGAACATATTTATATGTCAATAATAATTATGAAATAACTAATTATCACTAAAATGAATTAAATTTGGTTTGAGTAATCATTATCAATATGAATAACAACACATTAGAATGATTTTTATGTTTAAAATTTAAATTAAATTAATCAACCATATTCGTGTTTCATCATTATTGTTATATTATATTCTAAAGACATTAACTTATTTTTCTACTTAAATAAATCCGAAGATGCTAAAAAACATTTTTTTGAAGTGATAGAAAGTGTCTTACAAATTCCATTTTTTCTTCTTATGTAAACAATCATCCTAATGATGATTGTAATGATAATATAAATCCTTACATTATCCTTATGTAGTCAAGCTTACCTATTTCAATGTTTTTATCCTTCTATAACATATATCTCAATAGTTAAAATGACCCTTACAATGTAGAATAGTGACTCTTATGAAGGATCAATTGGACTTTTATGTGAATTAATTCACTTTTGTGAGTGGTAATATATTTTAAATATAATATTTTTATTTATGGTGTTTTGAAATTCATTTTAATGAATAAAACTATGTGGGAAAAGAAATAGGTAGTCTCATCTAGTGGATATCATGTAAAACCATTGTTTGCACCGCAAAAAACAATGTCATATTACCCCCAAAGTAACTCATAAAAAATGAATATACCCACATTCCAACACATCATATTTCAATGTGATTTATTCTTACTAACACTGACCCTGTAATACATATTAGGAAATCACCCATCCATGACATACTCTAAGAATCACATGATTAATTATTGTGTGATAACAAGGTAGGCCTCTAGATATGATTGAAATCCATTTTCACATGTGATGTAATATTTAGAATCATGAGTATAAATTATCCAAGGGAGTTAAAATCGAATCATTTTAATGAGTAATACATTCATTATAGACCTCACGCTTCACCCATAGGTGGTACACATACAATTACAACTTCTTATTTGTTTCAATAATAGTTTCTTAGACTTGACCTCCATGAGAAATAAACCTAGCCATATTACCAAATGGGCATCCAATAATACTTTAGGTTCCTTCCAATAACAACAAAAGTTAATACCATCTAGGTTCACATATCATGGTAATTAATATTCCATCATGGTAATATATATATTCATTCATTGTGCTTAAGTGTCACTCACACACAACTTGTGAAAATTGTTTTGAAATCACTAATTAGTAAATTACATTAGACTAAAAATGTATATTGGTGGTTTTATAATTAGATAGTTTCCTAAATCAAATGATCTACCATTTTGAATCGGGTATTTAAATTTATACTGCATATATGAATTTTTAAGAGGAAAAATCTGAATGATATGAATGTTTTAATAAGAGATATATATTTATATAGAACAATTGTTTTATATGTTTATGAAAAAAATCTATATTCATGATATATGGTGTCCTAGTAATCACATGGAATCCTGAAAATCATATGAACATGTTACTATACAATATGTTTTCTTATTTTGGTGTAATAAAATTATTTATACTTAATATATTATAATAAAAGAACATGCATGAAATAAGAATGTGTGAAACATATTTACTGTTCAGTGGCGATACCCTATTAAGAGTTTTTTACATGCACCTTACATGATAAATTTTGAATAGATGTATATTTAATCAATATTCACTATGTATTAGGAAAAATTAATTATGTTTAATATTTGTGGTTTAATTGATTATTTATGTATATGATTTAAAACATGGTGGAAGAACGATGTGGGACAATCCTTGAGAATAATCAAAAATAATTTTTTAACTCTTGTATTTTAGTTTAGTGGATGATTAGGGTCATACTATGATGATATTTTCCAATCATTCATCATTGTTACTTTATATTAACTTATATTAATTTATGTTTTTTTTATTTTGGGAATTAAATTACAATGATGGTGTCTAGATTTTGTGTGAATGAACATAAAGTGCAAAAAGTAATCATAACATCACATGTTTAAAAAGTAATGGATATATTATATGTTCAATTTAATATAACATTAATTATCAATTTTATTTATATAAAAATAAGTTAAAAATAAAATATATATCATTCTGTAATTACAAATATAAACATATAATTTGAGTCTCAATTTACCTTTGATATATTCTTGGAGAAAATAAAATTTACCATATATATAAAATTAAGGGATGGACATTCCACACCCATATACATATTAAAAATCATTATAAAATCACATAATACATTGTTCATGCCACATCCAACCACATTCAATCATATGTAATTTTTTCCAAGGCATGGGATGGAGATATGATGAGTTGGAGATGAAATTAGGTAGTCTAAAACACTTTGATGAAATAAAATATCACTACGAAACACATTGATAAACTAACATCCAAATTACTGCTGATATAAATAAAAAATGTAATAATAAATAAAGACATGGTAACACCATGTAAAGAACCTATAGGACAGATTATTTTATTATCAATCCACAATAATGGAATTAGTTAATCGACACATTTGGGGAATCATGGATGAAATATAAGAAGAAGGAAGTACCTTGGATATGTTATTAAAAATAAAGTTTACTATGTAAAAAAAATATAATTATAAATTATAAATTATATAAATAATAATACTAAACCTAAAATACATAATTACACCAATTTGAGGTTATGATTTAATGGGTGGTATGGAAAAGCTATCCCATAACAAGGAGTTTTAAGTATCATTATTTAGTCATTAGAGCTTGTAACTCTGTTTTCCTTATATAATTATTCGTTAATAGATGAACTCATTATAAATATCTAAAAGGTGAAACTTTTAGATGTGGACAGATTATTGATCACTCCTGATTTCTTTATTTAACACATGATCCATTTACATATGTTTTGTAGATGTGGGTGAATGGAAATTACCTTCAAACCTTTTGATCTTCTTCAAAAACAAATTACATGAATTTGTTCTTTGATTATTAATCTTGCATGCATGGTCAACACATCATTTCTAATGGAATCCCATGACCACAAAAAAAATCATTTCATAGGGAATATTCTCAATTTTATGATAGAATGAATCTATTAGGCTTATATAATGAGTTACAAGAGTATATGAACAATGAAATTAAGATAGGCTGAAATGAAATCATAAAATGAGATTGACAAATCATTTGAGGGGTGTAATATGCTCTGTACGAATATTTAGAAGACATTTTAGATAACAAGACATAACCCAAGATCCTAAGAATATGATAAGATGGAGAATCGACATTGGGTTTTAATAATGTATGTATTTACTAATAAAAAATATCATAATTACCATAATTTTATGATGAATTTCTAATGTTCATTAGGAGCATGATATTTTATTTTCCAAGGGTTGAGTATTAAATATATTATTAGGGAGGATCATTTTGACTCGTGAATGAAGAATATAATGAATAGTGAAACACAATATAGGCATGATTCTATGAAAATACTTTATATTTCATTATGTTACATCTCATTTATCATGGCCTTCTATCCTTTATTCAGAACAATATTCTCATAGGGATACATTCATGGGTTCATATGTCTTCATATTAATTTCTTGGGGATTGTCCAATCATTTTTTCCAAGGATAATATTATATCTTCAAAAGGGAATCCATGAGCACCTTTTAATTCCAATATAGGAAAAGAAATTACATAAAAACTTTTCAACAACCTAATTAACCAATATAGTTTTGAAAATTTCTCTAAAATCTATTTTTAATATATTTAAATAGTAATATTTGAAAAATTTCTAAAATTATAATTCATTATTGTTTATTATATTTAATATAATATATGAATCAGTCATACTAAAAATTCAACCCATCATATGTTAAAATATTTGTTAATCATTTATACCATCACTAAAAGGAAGAGGGTCCACATGACAGGAAGAAAGCCAGTTATGAAAACCCAAGTCCACCTATAATATGACAAGGGTATGAGATTAGAACTGACTAGGAATATCAACCAATAAGGAGATGATAGATTAACATAACGGTGAAAACACCAATAAATACTTACCCTACTATAACGAAGAAATGAAGAAAATTAATAATGTAAATTATTTTTAATAACTAATCTCATATATGATTAAAAATGAATAAGAGTAAATAAATTCTCCAAGATACTATAAAAAGTGTCTAACATTCATTAAATTTGGGGATCTCATCATGTTTAAACTCGTAGAAAAATATAAAATATGAATAAAACTATCTAGGATCCATATACCATTAGTCCCATAAGGTCTATATAAAAGGGCTTCCATTATAATAAGACATTCCACATGGACAAAGTCTATAAAATGGGCAGGTATAAACATTCATTGAATAATAGATCAAAATAAATAAAAAATAAATCAGATAGAATCAAAAAATATATAAAAAAGATTATATAAAATGATGTAATGAAAAATAATCACATTTATAAAACTAGAAAGACACAATGTATATATGTTTGATCTCACACCAATTCTTACCTTCAAATATTCTGAAGAATCAACTATTAGATTCATCATAGAGGACTCACATCTCGAGTCTCTTGAATACGGATTGCACTTATGTTGTACGATATACTAAATCGTATTTTCCTTTCATAAGATAAATAAAAACACATTATATTTCAAAAAACATGTATGGGATCATGAACATATATAAGGACTGGGCTATATAAATTACATAATCTAGTTAATTCAAATATAATCGAGTTATTACATTCGCAAAAGATATTATTGGATCATATTTTTAGAGAATTAGTTCATCACACATAAATGGATACCCACATACATAAAAAGTGTATCCTAATAAAATAAAACACATATTTTCATCATAAAAATGTTTTTAATATTACAAAAAATATTTTAATGAAAACTATTTACAAGTTTCATCTTGGTTTATTTTCACTTTTCCACTGTTAAAAACCATTTAAAAACATTTTAAAAACTATAGTGATCAAAGAAAAAATAGTTAGGGATATAAAATAAAGGAAAGAAACCATTGGTCCATGAAGACATATAAAAATATGAAACGGTTTAACAAATACATACTTATCACCCATAAATTATCATATACATAATTTTTTAATACACGATATTACCATAAAAATAGGAATAAAAAATTAACACTTAGGTAACATGGTGAATTACGTACCTAATATTATATCAATCACGGATAAAATATTATTTCTAATACTCATGGATACAATATAGTGTATTCCCGTGACTATATTATAATATAACCCTCAGGGCTACCTTATGGTGTAATAATGACATTTACACTTTGAGTAGGCACATAGTCATACTCCAACATGAACGTGATTAATGAACTGAAAGAGATATATGTCCCACCCATCATCATAAAAAATTCCAAAGAATAATAAAATAGACTGAAATGTTGAATAATTGGATCATAAAAATATTCTTTTTGAATCGTGTATGAATATAAATTTTATAGTGTATTTTTAATGAAAAGCACCACACCTCAGGTTCTTCTTACATAAAAAGTGTTAAAAACTCATGTATAAGTGTTTAAAGTGTGTCATTAACATAGTAATTAACTATACTGATATTTATAATACCTTTTATATTCATATTAAAATTACCCTCCAACCATTTATTAATGTTATATTTTTATTTCTATCATTTTAGGTGTGTTCTTTTTATGGTTTCCATGGGTGGTTCGCTATAGATTTTATTATTGAATAGAAGGAAAAATGAGAGGTAGAAATTAAGGGTATAAATATGATTCTAGAATTTTATGTGATACCTTGAATAATTGTTTCTTATATTAGGATGATCAATTATCCAAACATTAATGAAAACAACTTAATTTATTTTTGGTGGTTTTTGAACATTATGAACATAATTTTTTTTTGATATTAGGTATATTAATATTGGTTTGAAAAAATTATATAACATATTCTATTTATATTAATATCTTATTAAACCATAAAAAGGTTTTTATGACCATCCATGAAGGTGTAATGGTAAATGAATTGGTATCATCAATGATGGATGTAAATCAACATATCACGTGCGATTTTCTTATTTTATAATGAAAAGGGTGAGGAGATAAAGTTTGTTATTGATTTTTTACATCAAAAATATATAATTAAATATTATTTAAGATAAAATATTTTTCATTCCAAATTGATAAGGGGTTGGTCTGTCAGAAGACAAAAAAAATATATTAAATGAAAATTTAAATTAACTGAAAGAGGATTATACCTCCAGAACTGTTCTCCATTAGAGCCACATTAAAGACCCTGGTTTTGGAAATTATGTTAAACTAGATGTTATTGGACAAGTGGATGTCTCCTAGTATGAGAATTGTGAATATATTAAATAACATACAAAGATTTGATGTGTGAATTAAATATTTTGTGAGGGTTGATATTTATAGTGGAGTAGATGAGTGTTAATTGATTATTTTATTCATTAGTTTATTATTTTAGATCAATAATATTAATATTATTAGAATTATTTCTAAAAAATATTAATAATATTAATGTGATTTTTAGATTTTGGGATTAGAACATCCCAAAATCAAATAAGAATCTATAATTCAGGTAATTTTTAAATACCGTAAATTACTGTGATTCACAATACACAAAAATTAAAACTATTTTAGAAATATTCTGAAAATTCAATCTAACAAATTTTCAAAGTGTAGAATTTAGAAATAAACTCCATTTTTTGAAAATAATTTTCTAAAATATGAGAACAATAATTTTCAGTTAATATATAAATTTTATAAAAGATTAAAATTTTAAAACATTACCGTATTTTATAACACATAGAAAAATTAAACAAGGACTAAAAAATTTATATAATAAACATAAAATTATAAAATAAAAATTTATTAATCTATTTTATGAATCTACAGATTCTTTTAAATTCTTAAATAAAATATACAATTAAAATTAATCAATTATGTATCAGAAAAATACAAAAAAAAAATTTATCCCTTTAAAATAATTTATTTATGTTTTCCGTGATATAAATATATCATATTTTCACTTCTATGATACATGAATTTTATGTATACTATCAAATCTAAGGTTTGATTTATATTAGTATAGAGTCCTTAGTTTCATTAAATACAACTTAATTAAATATTCGTATATAATGAATCTTCTTATTTCATTTCTGAATGAATATAAATTATTTTATAAGTACAAGGGTTGTTACATTCACCCATTAAGAAATTTTTGTCCTCATAATTTCTATTCATGTATTAAATTATTTTGGTTACCAATATTTTAAGGTGTTTTCTGATTCCCATGTGTCTTTATCAATCATGTGGATTCTCAAAAAATCCATAATCTTGTTAGTTAACTTATTCTACAATACATTTTCTCTACACTCAAGAATCTACACAATTTTCTTATCGTAAGAAAGTTTCTTTTCTAGATACATGATTCTTATCTAAAAAAATGATATGAATCTAGAACATTATTTTTTAATATCAAATCATTAAAAACATTGTGTATATATGAAAAACTAGTAGAAAAATATACTTTGTAGTCCTCTTGTCCAACATTCTATTGGATTTACAAAGGTTCCAAGAACAGTAGACTAAGCATTCTTTTTTTTCCAAACTAATAACAATTTTACAAGGATATATTTTAGGGAATACATGATCACCTACCTAGAATGAAATGTATTTCATCCCCTTATATACAAATATTTTCTTCATTCTATTAGATTTCCACATGTGTTCCTGGATCATAACCACTTTCTCATCCACATCATCTATTAATTCTTTCCGTACCAACTTATTTTATCTGACTTCATTCCAAAATTATAGAGTTCAAAACCACCTTTCATACAATTACTCAAAGGATACTTCTGTACACTAGAAATAATACTCTTATTATATGAAAACACAACTAAATAAGGATGTGGTTCAACACATCCTTGGTAGTCCATTGAGAATGCTTGATGTGTTTCCCTATATACCTAAATTGGTCTCTGCATCTATCAATACGATTGAGGATAATAATAAATTATAAAATTAAAATTAGTTAACATCATATTATGAAGTCCATTACGAAATTTATATGTGATCCTAGGATCATTGTTATATAAAATGGATAGAGAAACCCAATGAAACCTCATAATCTCTTGGAGGTACAATTGAGAAAGCAGGTCTATTGAAAGAGTGGATTGATAAAGAAATAGATGAGTATAGTTTATCATCCAATCAACTATAACTAAAATCAAATTTTTTCCTTGAGATTTTATTCATTGTAACACCATGAATTCCATGGATATATTTTTCCATTTCCACTCTAGAATTAGAAAAGGATGATATAACCCATTGGTAGTTTTTACCCAACATTAGCATAATGAAAATTCAATCAAATAATGATAAAATCTGAAATATCATCTTTTCATTCCATATCAAAAATAATTCTCCTTACGGTAGCTATACATCTTACTAATACTAGGAAAAATATAAATTGGGGAATTATGAGCTTCACAAAATAATTACTTCATCATATGGGAATTATAAGGCTCAAATAATCTCTTTTCAAATTTCAGCAAACAATATTTTCTGATATTAAATTAATTAAATATTTATTCTATAACAGTTTATACATTTTTGTTTTAAAGAAATTATTATTTTAATAGTTAATTAATTATTTCAAAGAGAGACTAATGAACTGACACCTGAAATAAGATAGAGGAATTTCCTACACCAACAACCTCAAATCCCAATATTATCAATTCATAAATTGAGTGATCATGATTAAAATGTATCATGGTCAACGTGCCATGTTTGTTTATCAATAAATCAACCATGTGGTTTCATTTTATAGGATTGTAATTGATTTAGAAATTATACTCTTTTATCAGTTCCAACAATCTTTTATACCTCATTTTTAATTCCTTTGGAGTTAATATATACTTAAATATTCTGTGGCCAATAAATATATCACATTTATATATAGATAAATGATTCCTACAATTTGTGAATGTTAATTGCACAAAAAATAATTCCAAATCATGTGAGAGTTAATTTATCTCATGGGGACATAGTTATTTTGGTTCATATGAAATTACCTATCATTCTTCAATAGAACACAACAATGCTCATTCAATAAAGAATCAATATAGACTAAAAAATTCCATTTTTAGAAGGAATGGATAATACATTATGATTCAAAAACATTATATACCGTTCATGAAAATAAAAATTATAGTCTTCCATATAAATAAATTAAAACCATTTAATGTTAACATTGTTATCGGAATATTAATCCAAGAAATGTTTTTAAAAACCCGTCATTAATAGTATGCTAATCGAAGAAAAATAAAAATATCAATTTGTTTGTTTTGGTCTTGGCCATTTATAAACAATTTTTTTGGAGATATTGAATGATTTTCCATATTTATTAACAATTTTCCCAAGAAAAAAATTCATTTGCAACAAAAAAAACATTTTTTCAATTTCCCATATAACATTTTTTCCAAAACTATTTTTATATCTATCCTTAGAGATTTTGGATGACCCATGTCACTTTTTGTATAAATCAAAATATCATAAAAAATAAAAATATTGGATTAATATTATATGCATATGATCCATAATTTTTTTAATGGAATGGTTCCAAATAAATGGAATAACAAAAAACTCATAATACCCATATCTAGATGGCGATCTTGTTTTTAGAAATCCATCCTCCTTTAGATTCAGCTAATGGTACCCAAATATCATGTAAATGTTGGAAAAATATTATTCTCTATGAAGCTAATGGAAAAAAGCATCCAAATGAAGTAATTAAATTCTATTCTTAATAGTAATGTTATTAAAAGTTATATAATCAATGAAAGGTATCATAGAACTATATTTATTTAAATGAAAAAATAGGAGCAAACCATAGTGAAGTGATAGGATGAATGAATCCTTTATTACGAAAAACATACAATTGCATATTAAATTCAAGATGTTTTACTGGATCCATTCAATATTTGGGTTCATAAATTGGCTTTGAAATAAGAACTAAGTTAACAGTACAATCATCTTCCCAAATAAGAATTACACCAGGAAAATCATCATAAAAAGAATCTTGTTATTCAATAGAAACTGACACATAATTAATCAAAATAGTCCTATTTTGTTCTATAATATGTGCCTGAGAAACTTCATTGATCTATTTTAATATTTTTTTCAAATTCCTAATATGTTATCAATGGTATGAGTATATTATTTCATAAATAATTACAATATTAGGAAAAAATAACTTAATTGCATCTACAATCAATCTTCTCATTATAAACAGATAGAAAATCTATAGCCAGAGTAACGTCAAACTCTACTAAGGGTAAAACAATAGTGTTTGTAGGTAATTTATTTCTGCATAAAACAACATGAATATTATTATAATGCCATTTTTTGTTAATATATATCCATGGTTTTTTTACTTTAACATTATATTTCATTTCATAAAGAGGAATTTACAATTTATTTGAAAAATATATTGAAATAAAGACATATGTAGACCATGTATCAAACAAAAAATTAATGATATCCCATTAAAAAACAAATTTACTTATACTATTTCACTGGATGGTCTTATATCTTTCAAAGTAGTCACAAATTATTTGACTACACATATCTGATTATAGTCTGGCTACATCCCATTATTCAGAATATTCATTATGTATGCAATTGAATATTAACCCATCTCATAATATTTGAATCATTTTATAGTTTCTATATCATAAATAACCGGAACAAAAATATGATATTTAACATTATAATATCATAACATAAGTCCAAATTCACCACATTTGAAACACATCATAGATTTTTTATGGAATTTCCTAGGATATTATTTTCCACACTTGCAAAAAATTACAAAATAAATTTTCATTGATTTATATTTATCTGATTGAATGATACCCATTTCATTCTATATGAACCTCTTCTATTTACAGTTTTCAAAATACAAATGATCATCAGAACAATCTATTTCTACACACATAGAATATTGAACATGTTTCTCATAACTTTTGAATTTAGGTGTGTCCAAATCACTTTAGTATATTATCATCAATCCAATGTAACAAATAATAATTTTATATTCAGAATACCAAATATTATTTGTAGCATACATTTCAAAATGTGGGAAGATTGCTTCATTCACACCCACTAAATCTTAATCCTTTAGTTTCAATTCATGTAATTGATTTTACATCCTATATCAATCCACATTGGGGAAATATTTTTCAAGGAAATGACTATTAATTTTATCCTACTCCGGTGTATTGATATCATATATATCTATGATATTAATGGTAATTTAACCCCTTTTGTCATCTTTAACATCAAAATAGTAAATAAAATGACAAACCAATTAATTTTATGAACACTACATGACATAAAATATATTTTCAAGCGCTTAAATCCACCCTTCCTTAGCCACTAGATTAGAAGATCCATAGAAAGTGAGTTATTGTGTCATTACAAAATATTCCCATTAATAATCATATTCAATATGTATAAACTACAAAATAAATTAACTTCATAAATAAAATTGTTTTTATAAAGCAGGAAATTAATCATGAATTTCCCAAATTATCCAAGAAAGTGGTTTCTTTTAAGAAAAAATATTATGTTTCTATTAAAATTAAATGAAATTAATTTATATATGATTTCATTAACATTATAGATCTTGTAAAGAAGATTGGAAACCATAAATAACTTAACGGGGGATGAACAAAATTCATATCATAGTGATAACCAGAAAACTCTATTCCTAAAAAAGATAAAAAAAATATCGAAAAAGAAAATAATTTAAAATTTATAAATCCATTAAACAGCCAATATAAGTTTCTTTTTCAAGAGAAAAAGTAGATCTTGAATGAAAAATAAAATTATGATACACAAGGATTATTTAATTTTACCTTCGATATCCAACACACTTTGATGCATTAAAAAATAGTTCATGTAGATGTGTAGACTCTAATAACCCAAACAAGAAATCTATTAATCAACGGAATAGTCCAAAGAGAGTGAAATAATAGTTTTTAGGGAAAAATGAAATGACAAAATTCATGTTCAAATTCATTAATGTAGGTATTGTAGTTTGAATAAACATTTACCACCAATTCATGTGATACAAGAAACATCCAAAGAGTCTTCATAGATTCACCCCATGGTTTGACAAATAATGTGCTAACATTGACATAAAACTCTATACAAAAACAATATTCCATGGTTTTAAATATATATAAGAAAAACCAAGTTCCTTCAAAGAAATAAACCTATATCTTACATGGTTTCATGAAGAAGTTTCTCTACTCCCAGTAACTGTGTTCAAAAAATGCACCCATTTGAATACTTTTATAACCAGGAAAACCCATATAGAAAGTCAAAAATTTCATATGATGTATTATATAAATTAAAAATACTTTTAAAAAGGATTTTTATTCTAAAACTGGGTTTAGTAAAACATGTGTGTTTATACACCAAAAAAGTTAAACATGTGGTTAAAATAACCTTAGTCTCAAATATTAGAAATTGAGACTAGAAACCACCTTACCACATACTTCTACATTGGAGAATATGATCCTACATATTGTATAATAAATATTTATTTATTTTAAAAATATAAATATATTTGACTCATACTTATCATAGTAGATATGATTCACATATAACTTATTATTTCCCATTTCTAAATAATTACCCATAAAAATCAACAATTTCTAATTTAATTCTTTGTTTTATAATGTATATTTTGGATTAAATATTCTGATCCATTCCCATTGGTCATGATTTCAACAATGAAAAAATTTTCATAATGAAAAATTATCTATTTTTAAAAATTATTCATGGTTCAATAGGATTTTTCATGGATCTTAGTATGACTTTTGTAATTAAGAACTAAAAAAATCTATTTTTTTAATGTTTGGATTTTACATAAGTAATTGAATTTATTAGAAAATATTATTTATTACACTTAAAAAATCATTAAAAAATTATATGTTCATAATTATTATATATTTTTAGTAGTATAAAACATTACTTAATCATTCATGACTTGAACATTATAACAAATATTAAATAGATGAAAAAAGAGACGAAAACATGGTATAACGACCAAATAAGTATTTATTTGGTTTTTGATAATGATAATATAAATTTTACATAATATTAATAATATATATATATATATCATATTAACCCATTAAATTCACTATTAGGACTATCCTTGTGAGGCAGTAATGAAAAATAATCACATACCTTTATAGAGGTGGTTATCTGAAAGTATGAACAATTGACATTATCAATATTCAACAGATGAAAGGGTATGACGGTAGAAAATATGTTACATATATAGAATCATTTTAATTTCAAAATATCTTATATATGAATGAATTGAATATTTATAACTGACTCTGTGAGTAGGTGATAGAAAATTAAATAATTATCTTTATAGAGGTGGTAGTTCAAATGTACTCACATGTGATGTTTTAATTTCCCATTGGATGGAAAATGGGAAAAACAATTTTAACATAAATATAATAGTATTTTAAAATATTATATATAATTAAATTGTTATACCATTATGGTTGCGATTGTTTTTAATGAGTTAATGAATAAATAAGCATGAATGAACTTAGTTAACAGTTACACCTTCTCTTGGAAAGACATCATTAGGATTACAAATCCATAATTATTTGTTGGGTTTTGTAGAGATAAAACCCACTAAAATGTAGGGATAATGGTTATAGTGGGATATGGGATAATAATAGATAAGCTAATGTGATAAAGTAGTATATATAAGTTAGGATAGTAGGTTCCCTTTTAAATGTGAGGGTAGTGGTACACTTGCATTTATTCTGACCAATAAAAACTTAAAATATCTTACTCAAGGATGTGTGGCTCTAAAAATAAATATAGAAGTTAATTATATATGGGTCTAAATTATTCTCATAATATATGATTTAATATTTCTATTTATAACCTTAAAAAAAATTTACCCGTAATTAACTTATTTTATCCCTTTACCATGGTGACAAAAGTTTTCCCAAATTTTCAATTCATAATGAAGAAAAACTAAATCGACCTCATTTCTAAATTTAAACCAATTTATTAAATGAATGAAATAAATTTATATTTTTTTTATATGTGGTATAAATTAATTTTAATTTATGTTTTTAAAATGAAATAATAAATGTTTTCATAGAAATGTATTTTTAGTACCAAAATACTCCTATACATAATAAGATATAAGGAAAATTAATATTTAAAAAATTAAATTATGTTAAATAAAAGGAATATTATTATAATTTAAAACTATATAAAAAATATAATGGTATTTTTAAATTATGAGATTTAATGAGAAGTCTGTTTTTTATAAAAATCGGTTTTTTACACTATTCACTCAAAACATGGCTTCCCATAAAAGGCCAAAAATCCACACTAAGAAAAATATTATTTATAATATAACAAAAAATGTATATGATTTAATAAAATAAAATTTAAATAGATTTTAGAAGAAAAATTTAGTACATTTGAATAGGAAGCATAAAAAACATTTTAAAAAAGTATTTTGGAAGGATAAAATGGTTTTCTTCTCATTCATTTCCCAGTAAGTACCATTTCATTATATCTAGAATATTTTATTTATTAGTTAATCAATAAATTACATCAAAAAAATTTATCATTATTTAATAAATATTTTTTTTATGAAATGAATATATGTTAGATGTAAAAATTGTTATTTTTAAACAATTTCACTTGTTAACAACAAATGATTTTAAACAAATTTATATATAAATATTTAACTGATTTAATTACTGTTAATTATTTTTCAATTATAAAAAAATAAATTTTCTATAAATATGTTTCTCTTAAAAAAGATATTTATATTTTAAATTTAATATATAACATATAGTAAATACTATTTTGTAGAAAAAAAATCAATTTTAACATTAATAGTACTTAGCTATACATAAAATCGTTCATATAATTTAGAAATTATTTTTAAATTCCTAGGAAAAAATCAACAATTGGTTTAAAAAATATTTTCTGCATATATTTCATAATTTTGTCACTCATAATCATTCCCTCCAATTCAAGGACTATACTATATCAATTAAATGTTGTGCCTACTATCAAACATGGTATTTAATTATCTTATTACACATTCTACCATTTTGGGGTGTTACATTATACCTCATAAATAAATTATATCCTAAAAATTTTAAATCTATAAGGAAACAATATTTTCATATATTTTATGATAAATAACATGAATAAGAATCTAAATAATCATTAGTGGATGGAATAACATTTAATAAACAATTATATCATTCAATAAGAAGGAAATGTTAATCATAAAGTAAATTATATGAAACATAATTATTTCTAAATATTTTATAAACAATGAATTAATAATTGTGAGATTCATACTGATGAGTGAGTTTCTAAAAGATCTTTGTTGTAGCTATGTGATATTTTTCACAAAAGACATTATTTATTTATCTTTTTTTTTCTGGGAATTTATTTTACCATTAATATATATAATTTTAGAATTTATACATATATTATATCTCTTGTTATTATATCCCCAACTTCTGTTTCAAGAAATTTTGCCCCACCTCCCCATCACATAATATAAATTATAAATAACCATGTTTATATTTCATGCTCAAATTTCTAAAATTAGAAATTTAAGGCCAATTACATCCATAAAAGGAGAAAATGTTTTTTCTCATATATCTATATATTTTCTGAAAAAAAATGGTCAATAATAGTTAAAATGATATATATTTTGAAATCACATTATTGTCTATAAATAATAAATTAATTTTCATGTTGCCATCAATAACTCATATACTTTATGTAATAACCCTATATTTTTATATAACATTATTTTATATAGTGTATACAAGAAACAACATCGAGCATAAACAAACTGCATAATATTATTACTTCAATATGAATATTATAGTCTAGTCTTGCAATCGAAATATATGAATAGTAATAGTCACATTATTAAATATATGTGTGCTTTATATTCAATCAAAATTAAATTATTAATATTTACGAATTAAAAAAAGTTATTTTTTATGTGATAATTATTAAAGAGTTCAAAATTTTATTTTATTTTCATTGATAGGAAAATAATTACAAAACATATATCTAATTTTATTAAATCTATATGAAAAAATAATGTTCATTATTAAAATAATAATAACATCATTATATTATAATGATTTTTTTTGGAATATTCTAATCAGATTAGTTTTTTTATGACTAATGAAAATTAAATATTTTTATTAATGTTTTGTTTTAATTTAAAGAATTTATAAAGTCCCATTTTTTATTAAAATTGTTTCAAAATAAATTATTTTCATTTATATTATTTTTAATCCAATTTATGTCATTGGAATCAATTTTTGTTGTTAAATTTAGATATAAAAACCTTCTGAAAAAGGACATTTTTTCTTTGGAAACCTCATTTCATCATAAATGTGGGTTCAATTTCAAATTAAATTTTAAAGAATATTTGAATTAAATATGATAAAATTTATTCCATATTTGGAATCAGAATGACAAATTTTTATTAACAATCATATATTATTTATTATTCATTAATATTAGAAACTATATAAAATATTTAATTACATGAAAACGATAAATAGGGTAATTATGATTAAAATAATATGATATGGACCTAAATGAAAACCTTAAACTAGAATTTATTTCTATGGATTAGTATACATTAAACATATTCATCATAAAATATAATATGTGACATTTATGTAAACTTCCCTTCATTTTTTTATATTTGTTTATATATAAAAAAGTACAACATGGCACTTTTTAAATTTCAATTTCAATAGTATTTTGTGTATGCGATAAAGACTACCTATATTAAATTATAAAAAATAATTTTAAATTTAAAATGATTTTTTATCATGTAAATTTATTAATATGTATTAATGACGAATAATTATGATAAATTCTTATGAAAAGCGGACACAATGTTTCTTAATAATTAGAAATCTTAAATAAAAAATAATAAAATATTTATTTTAGTATAATCAATTGATTTATAGTTTCCCACTAATATTTTAGACAATTATAACTATTAAATTGTTTATTAATATTTTACATTCTTATTACATATTAGTATATATGCTTTTAAAGTCAAATGAAATGAATAGTATCAAAATTGACATGAATGATGGTTTATAATAAATAATTATTTATTGTTTGATTTAAAATTAATATAAATATTATAATAAAAAACCCGAGTGGTATATAGTGATAAATTCTTTACATGATTCATTTGTTTTATGTTTTTTCTTTTACAGATGCTTTATTGACCAGTAAATGAAAAAAAACATTAATACTACAATAATTGTGAATTATGGTTGACATTTGTTAAAACAATAAGATAAGAGTTAGAAAAATGGATAAACATTTTCACTATTTATTTTATGAGATTATTTCATATCCACCTCCCCATATCATAAGATGTTATAATGATTTATACAATTTTATTTTAAAAATAATTTTGATAAATTTATTATTTCTTGAAATTCTATGAGTGAACCGCCCCACTCTTATGAAATGAAACATCCTATACTATTTAAACTAAAAATAAAAAAACATTTTGATTAGAAAATCCATGCCAAAATATCTGAAAAAATTCCCTCAACAAATAAATGAATAATTTATTAAATTAAAAAATAATCTTATGAAGAATTTTTTTACAATCTGTATGAGTTTTTCCATTGAAGAGGTGTAGTTTTAATCATACGGCTTCATTTTATTTTTTCATACGCCACCTTTGAATATTATTCATCCATTTTTAAATAATAATTAATATATCCTAAGAATATTGAAATTTTATTATGAAAATAGAATAACCAATATCCTTATCCTCTTCCACCATATTAGAAATGAAACTATTATTCTTATGTATTGAAGACTACCACCCTACAAAAAAATATAAATCATTTTCCAGCCCAAAGTCTCACAACTAGTTTCATTATTAGAATTAATATTTACATGAAATCAATGAAATAGTTTACATTCTATAAAATATATATATCAAAAAAATCATACATCTCTATTAAATATAATATGAAAATGTCATTCTTGAATTTGTATGGGCCACAACCTCCACGAAAAGCTGTGACTCATTTTCACCTCCCATTAATCTTTTTTATTAAAGATAATTTATTTTAAAAAATACTATATAATGTATAATATAAATATTTTTCTGTAAAGGTAAATTAATACGTAATTTGTTTTCATTAGTATAATTGAAATGTGTAAATTTTACTCATACATATGTATAACCTACCATATCCATGATCATAAGATAAATCAATTTACATTAAAATATTTAGTTGTCAGTTTTAAATAAACAACTGTTGTATAATGTTTATTATAATGTCTTTATTATTATTCTCTAGATGATGAAGCAAGTACATCATCGACCACAATTATCCTACCAAAACAAGTTTTGACAAAAGTTGAAAATATCATCACAACATCGAACATGAACCAATATAATTAAATAAATTAACATAATTTGGTAATAATTAAATCACAAGAATAATAAAAAATCAAAAGGTTCATATTTTTTTAAATAATTATCATAAATTTATTACCATGGAATATCAAGACTATCTGTGATGATTCAGACTGGGGGTAATGGATTTGGTCTCAAATTCCAGTCCATAGAGGAATATTGTGTATTGTGTACCTATTAACATTAATATGTTCTAATACCCGTTTTGATGTACATAACATGAATATACATTTATTTATGAAGGTTAAGGATTGTATTTTAAATATTCCTTAATGTTAATTGTTTTTAATAAAATATAATGTCACTTCCATTTTTAAATGGGTTTATTTATCTTCCAATAGCATATTTTTCAAATTGTTCAAAAATAATAATAATTATTAATAAAATGATTTATTAAGAAAATTTTGTGTTATACATGAAATGATAAAAATTTATAAAGGAAAAAAAATCTACTTCCATTCTCTGAAAGGTTCATTTTAAACCTTTTTACAAATATTCTAAATCAATGTTTATTTTTAATGAATACGACTTCAACGGACCTACCTGCCTTCATTATGGGTTTTAGCACTGAATATTATTATTTAATATTTATAATATTTTTCATTGGAAACACATAATAAAATAATATATTAACTTTTTTCTTCTATATTCATCAATTCATCAGATGACATAATTTTTTGATAAAATTTACTTTTCTTATTTCCATCTCTCCTTCGTTGTTTAATATTGAGGTCATTAGCTTTATCTAGAAACATTTAAATTGAAATGATTATTGAAAATTACCTTTCTATGAGATATTTATTTTATTGTATAATGGATAAACATATTATATAAAACATATATCATTTCTACATATGGTGATATACAATTCATGTTAATTGATTGATTGGAAAACTCATTAAAAATCATTACTTTTACCTCATTATAGATATTTGTCAAAAATGACCATATTTTATGAATTTAAATGATCATTAAATGTATGAGGAATTTACTAGGCATGTAGTGATTAGTGGTGAATGGATATATATATCCCATCAATACATTAATATCTATCACGAAATTAACGGTTTGTCTATCCTAACATAAATATTTTTTTAATTATTCCAACCCATAGTTCGAAATATCGTGGAAAATTGTTTTCATAGATTAGATACCATGGTGCCTAAAATGTTGAATTATAATAATATTATTTTATTTTATTTTTAATTTAGTACATTTATCTATTATATTACTGTACTGATATTATCTTTCGATGAATTTCTTGACAGAGATACTGATTAATTGAAAAGTGGGTTTAGTTAATTAATTTTTCATATTGATTTTGGCCTATTGATTCATGATAGTTTTTAAAAAAATATAATACTAAGAATATGAAAGAAACCATTATTTATATTCATTACAACAATATGTGAAGAAGGATATTATGAATAATATCAAGGATAAAAGAATTTTTATAGGAAATAAATTTTAAATTTCTAATGTTTTATTGGATTCATTTATGTATATGGTTCTTCAATACTACGAAACTAACATTTCCCCTAGAATGTGATACTTTTTAACTTGTAAAATTTAATAAATTAACCATCCTCTCTTGGATAATAGAGGTAGGGTTACTATAGTTGGTATTAGAGGCTAGTTTAGTAGAAACCATGGATGCAATATTTTTAATATACAGAGAGAACTTGAGAAATATAATAATCTCTTATTATATTTTAGAAAATTTACTATTAGAAATATTATTATATTAATGATAAATATTCATGATGATAATGAGATAAGTCAATGTTAAACATTATAATGTTATTAATCCTTCTAAAAGAATGTGAATCAACACCAATTGACAATGTAGATATTGGCATGTTGATAATGTTAATAATGCCTACATTGTAAATGAGAAGATCATGGACCTATTAAGGATTCATTGAAAGGTTATGATGAAAAAACTTACTATAATAGAGAAACTTATTGTTCCATAATAAGGTTATCCTATATTGAATTTTCATTTGACTCGTAATTTATATTATATTAATATAATTACTAATCTATTAGTATATGATCATTTAATTAAGTCCATAAAAAGATATTACATTATTATGGATTTAACGAAAGGTAAAATATTATTATGGTTGTATATTTTTTGAAAAGGTATTTAGATAAATGTTGGTAATTAGTAAATAACAATAAATAAGATAATGAAATACAAATTATCTAATAGAGAACATTTAATGTGATTTTATTTGAGGTATTTTCCCTTGAGAACATTGACTTGGAAAGGATAGGTTGTTATTCTCTTTTTTGAATAAGGAATAATAATGTGTTGTAGAGTAAGAGGTTAAATTTACAAGTTATTCCATCCATCCATCAGACTATATACGTAATAAGAAAATTAAGATTCAAAATATTCTATTTTCATAATATGAGTCAATAAGGCAGAGTAATATATCAACAATCATCATCATATGATAAGATATTGTAAAGTGATATTCAGATAAATAAGCATTATGATATTATAAATTCCTGATATATAAATACGAGAATAGGTTGTATAGAAATAATGAAAAATAGAAAACCCAATGAAGAAGAAGATAATTAGGTGATATCCATTATATAAAATTATCAATGGAAACATCCAAGAAATTGTATAAATGGTATATGATTTTATTATGCCTATGAAAAATCGGGTTATTTGGAAAATTAAAGATGTGAACAGAATAGAACCATCACTATCAAAATATTAAATAGTAAATAAATGTGTTATTATTCAAGTCAGTATCTTAAACATCAAATGAATCTATGATAAAAAGAGGTAAAGTGGAGAAATATTTGTTCTTTTGATATATATAGAAAATTTTGGTGTTCCTAATGTTGTGTTGGTAGGTATATTAATCATTGAATAAATTTTTTTAATGAAATTATTTGATTCTTGATATTCTCACTCTTTTATATCTAATATATTTTATAATTATTTCAAAACTTTTACTATAACCTTTGGAATATAGTTTCCAGTCAAAACTCCTAGTGGAAATTTCACAACTACCAGTATGTATAAGTTAGATACCATTATAACAAATAAATGTTTTCTATTTGTAGAAATTATTATTATATATATTTTTTATATCGATATAATCCATCACATGGGAGAAAATTCAAAATATGATGAAAAAATTTATTTCAAATAAAATTAAATTAAGATTTTTCATGACGATATAGATTAACTCATAATTAAATAAGAGAATTAATTAGCTCAGCCTTACCTATATCTAAAAAAATTGCCAATCTGAATGAGATTTATTTGGAATAAAGGAATACAAAATATATATGAAAATGATCATCGTATTATTGATGATGTGTCTATTTTATAAGAATACATTGAAAATTTAAAAATTAATTTCATGGGCATCCACTAGAGGAGGAATTTGGGTTTTAAATTAATTTTATCCCTGATGAGATACACATATTAAATTCAGACTATAGAATTGAAACCATGTAATTAGGAGAGTTAATGATATATAAATAGGATAGTTTCATGTAAAAATATTTATATGACATAATTTTTCACCATGGGGATCCCCTATTATTTTCATTAAGAAAAATGATAGATATATGATGTTTTATGTTGATTACAGAGAAATAAATGCCATTATGATAAAGAAGAAGTATCATATTTCTCACATTATTGACTTATTCAATATAATTCAATGATCTCATAATTTCTCAAATACTAACCATTATTCTTGGAATCAATAATTTCTTGTAAATAATGATGTTATTCTTAAGAGACAATATTACGAGGAATATAAATTATTCTTTTACAGTAATTTCATATTGACTAACAAAGGTAACAAAATTTTCTATGTATTTAATTGAAATGTTATTAAAGGAATATACATATTTTATATTTTTTTAAATTATTTATAATATATTATGATACTCAATATTTTATGAGGAATTTTAGAATAATATTTTATCATTATTTTGACACATATAAATTAATATTTATATGCTAAATTTACCCTGTGTGAATTAAAACATTATAATGTGTCTTTTATAAGCCATATTTTTTAAAAAATGTATTCTCAATTTATTATGAATTGAAAATTAATTAAAATAATACACTACCCTAATTAATATAATAGAGGCACATTTATTCATTGGATTATAAGGATACTATCAATGACTTGTAATTTTTTTCCAATTTTCTAACCTATTAACCAAGAATACTCACAAAGAGATTATGTTCTTATATATTATGGAATGTGAATAAATTTTTTATTATTTGAAGAGGATATTGGAAGATTCTTTGATTTTGAATCTTTTATTTGGAAATAATGGATTTACGATATATATTGATGTTTCGAATAAGAGACATGGTTGTGTCTACCTGAAAAATGGGAAATATATTGTATATGGATCAAGGACGATAATGAATCATGAACAACACTATCACATTCTTGATCTTGAGTTATATATTGTAATAGATTACATTGTTAATTTGGAATCACTGTCAATATAAAAAATCATGTGAGATATAAAAAGATCATAAGAGTCTAAAATCCATCTTCACACATAAATGGGTGAATATGTGGAAATATTTGGGACTCTAACTACTCAGGTATTATGATCACTAAATACACTACCGCTCATGAATGATAAATAAAGTAATTTATTCACTAATTAAAAAATGTCATGGAGTTAGAGAAAAAATGGTGATTGAAATGGATCATATGTTCATGAATTAGGTAAATATGGATATGGTTATTAATATGGAAGAACAAGCATCCCTAATTTTCAAATTATTATAAAAACATATTTATTATATTAAATAAAAATATCTCAACCAGATAAAGAAAATATACAAGTTAAATTTTGAGCTGTGAATAAAAGAATATAATATATATTTTATATGAATAAGGAATTATAATATATGGAGAGAGGATATGTTTTCCATCTATAAATTTTCTAAAAACATAATAGATCTTGCTCATAGCTCAAATTTGAATATAAAACTAGGTATCACCAAGAAGTAAAGATATTTAAGAAAAATTATTTGGGGTTAATATAAAGATGTAAATTTATAATTATATTTCAGGATACAAGGTTTTTCAACAGGGTAAGGATGAAAAACATCATACTAGAGGATTCATAAAACATTTATACATTACAATGTGTATATGAAATGAAATTACTACGAACGTTGCCATTGGTTTACCAAACATCCCTTGAATTAATGATGAAATATGTGATATTATTGGTTGGAATTGAAATAACATCATTACATATCTATAAAAGAATATTTTCCTCCTAAGTTCCTTTAATGTCTCTATAATAACCAATTTTCAAATCTTTATTGGACACATCCTTATATTTCTTTTATCAAGATTAATGTTATACATTAAAATTTTTGAGAATTCACGAGATTGAAGTTGATAAAGATATTCATTTGACCACCCCAAATAATCATCAAACTAATTGAAAACAAAAATTGAATTTTTAAAAAATTAAAAGACATATTATGGTTATGATCACATTACATTCATTGTATGTGGGATCATTTCATACCTATATTTGTGTTTTCATTTAACCATTATATCCATTAAAATATTCACGTAGCGCCATATGAAGTATTATATGTCCAGATATGTTGTAGTCCAACCTATTGATGTTTTTGGTGAATGGAAGTTTGTGTTCCAATAAAATATAGAAGAGATGAAAATATTGGTAACGACTATTCAAACTCCAATTAGAGAAGCTCAATGTAGGGTAAACTATTGTCCAATAACTGAAAGAATGATTTTGAATTTCAATTGTGATATCACGTGTTCTCAGGATTATATCATTGTAATGGGGTTATAAAGATTTGAATGAATTGAAAATTGTTCCTTGGGTATAACATACATTTTGAAATTCTATAATGAATTAGAGATACATATTAGTGACAAGAAGTGCCTCTATACCTCCCTAAAAAATGTTATGTTCCATATATATATTCGAAAGATGTTTATAGTATACCCATTGCGTGTTCCAACATTTGATGTAATATAAATAGAAAATAATATATCATAATTTGAGATTCAAATATAGATTATTCACACTAGATAGAAATTTTGGAGGATTCATATTACTCTACGAGAAAAATTACTTTTGAGAAACCATATAATAGAAGAATCATAATGGGAACCTTTGAATGATATCAATAAGAACTAGTGTCAATTTTTTAAGAGGTAATATTCAGGAAACATTTGACGAGGAATTTTTTTGGGGGGAATAAGGATAATAAATAAAAATTTTATGGGGTGTGTGAAAGATTTATTTTTTAATTCTATATTAGTATTATAGATTCTAGGTCAAATTAATTAAATAGTGTAGAGAGTAAAATTAATGATATTATATAATTAATAACGTATTAATAGTGATATAAAATTATTAATAAAATCTTATCTTTAGAAATATTATTATAAAACAGTTGTTAAAATTTACTATTATCAATTTATTGTCATATTTTACATTTATAGTATCATTATTAACCCCATAAAAGTAAGGAAATAAATACCACAACAATTTTCCAAAAGGGATAAGATGGGTCAAAACTAATTGGTATGAGCAAAAACATCACCTAAACTTATCCAATTATTATTATATGATAGAAATACAACTCATACTCATCAAATTTTTGAATCATATCATGTTGGATACATATTAATAATATAATTATTTATATTATTTCAATACATTAAGAAATTTCAATATTTCCCATCCCTTCATTATAAATGGTCACCTGTTATCCTATTTTCTTCAAATAAAAAAATAATTTTTATTTGCTAAGACATACCAAAATATCTTATGTATACCCTTATAAACCTACTAAATTCATTTTATGGATGATAAATCAATAATAATAAGGATTTAGTTGAAACCTAAAGAGATTGTCTGAAAAAGAGGCAATGATCCTAACCATGCATTTTTATTTTATTTATTCACCAACCTCCTCCAAATACTATTCCTCGATGATTAAATAAAAAACTACTATATTCCATATATTATGAATTTATTAATTAATATTAATAACCTATATCAATTTCCTCTTCCATCATATGTAATATAAAACCGTTGTTCATGTGTATGAATGACTTCCACCTCACAAACCGATGTAATTCATTTTCAATAACCAACAATGACATGTGGTTTTAACAACGTATTTAATATATATATATATAAATATGCGGTATTAATGAAATAATTAAAATTATTTGAAATAAATATATAATTTTTTTTATTACATCCCACTTTATTTAAAATGATAATTTCCTTCATGCCTATGAGTAGACTGTCACCCCCACAACGCTATTTGATTCATTTTCACTAGCACATCACATGGATGGAACATATCATTTTTATATAAATAAATATTATATAATTTATTATAAAAGGATAATTCCGGAAAGTTAAATTAATAACAACTTTAATAACATAATGATCATTGAGAAAATAAATCATTACTCATTCGTACGTATGACATACTATTTCAATGATTTTAACATAATTCCTAATTTATAACCATATTTAATTGATTTTTAAATGTATAATCGAGCAATAAAAAATTAAATTAAGACATTATTAATATTATGGAGATAATTTAATTACTATATAATTGACCAAAGTCAACCTAAAAGCGTCATTTTGGATATATGACTTGAATATCATCTAAATTATTGAGAGGAAGATAAATTAATAATTAATTGAATATAACACTGTAATAAATAAAACAAACGGTATAATAAACATGAAAATTGATGTTATGAAATTAAATAATTAATATAAGGTTATTATTCTATATGATAAAATCATACTTGAAGATTCATTGATAGGGAAATGTATTTCATCTCGATTTCTACTCCATTCAGAAATATTTGGTATCATGAAAATATTTAGATTTTTGTGGTGTATATAGTTCCACCTTGTGGAATTTAATATTAATATAAATTTATTCATGAAGATTAATTATTCAAATAAATTTATTTATTCATGATAAATGATAAAATTGAAATGAAATCTTATTTTTTTTCTTGATAGAGAAATCATTCCTTCAATGGCCATATATTTTAGTTTTTTTAAATGTCACTTTTAAACATAGATGATTTATGAATTATATATTTAGATAAAATTTTCAATTCAATTATTTTTAATGTAATATTTTAAATATTTTTGTTAGAGATGTGTATTTAAATCCTTTTTATTATTGGTGATTTCAATGATTTCTATAGTCCCACTGATCATATGTGTAGAGACCAAAATCTTAACGTACATGGACATTACCTTAATTTTGCGCAATACTTAGTACATAACAAAAACACACACATAAGAACCGTAATAGTTTAGTGTCTTTGGAAACTTGAATATAATCTTCTAATCGTGGTTAAAGATCTTCAACATCTCCAATAAAGATGTTACTTTTTTTACCCAAAACCTTTCTTTATTTCCTGGGGAAAAGAAAACATAAATGGGTGAGCTCAAATGCTCAGTAAGGGAAAACAAAAGAAATATCAATCACATCATATTCATAAGAACATAACTTATTGAAATCATAACCTGCAAAAGAAATCATAATTTCATTACATGGGATAAATCATAGTAGTGAAGAGTAATCCCAATAATCATAACTTAAAACATGAAACTTTGTGGCATACACACAATATCATAAAAAATTATTTCTTATTAGTCAAGACTCATTTCCATGACAATCTTAGTGGAAAAATTCCATTTATGAACTGAGTTCACTCCTCATTTCAGTCATATTTCACTGAACCGGTTAAACCTTCCATTCTAGACATGTGTATCTCATGAGATATAAAATCTTCACCCAATTCATTGGTTGGATATATAGGTCCCACCCATCTCATAATGATACCATTCTTATTGTGCCACAAAATCATAAACAATACATCATAGCATAACCCATGTAATAAAAATGGGATTCTTAAACATTGTGACATCATAAAACAATTCATATAAGATAAAACAATTCATAAAAATATTTCCATCACAACATAATCAAATCCATGTAATAATAGGGATAGAAACAGAACCCTTTATTATCTTAGATGGAAAATAATTTTGATAAAGCACTTGAACTCCATTCTTGAGGAAAATATCCTTTATACTTCAAAAACATTTTTCCTTTCTTAACATGTCATACAATTTTAAACTAAAAGAAGTTGATTAAAAATAAACATGAAAACTTGTAAAGGAAGATTCTTGTAAATATTGTTTTAAAAATCCATTCATTTCGTATAAGTTAAAAAAACATTCTTCTCGTACTTTTGTCGGAAAAGTCAAAAAGTACCTTGTATGAAAAACGACAAAAGATTCCTTTTGAATATTTTACTAAAAACTCACCGAAGGGTAAAATTGGATTTAAAAAATTGTAGGTGGATGGAAATAATATTACATATTGAAGAAACATGGATGTGGATGATAAAATACACCCCAGTAAATACCAAAGTATAAACAATCTCGGATAAAAATAAGATTGTGAAATATTCCCTTAACTTAGGTCCGATTTGCTTCGTAAGTGTCTGAACCTCTTGTATAATGATTTAAATAATTTTATTGACTTATTAATTAATCATATTCGTTGTTATGATATCATAAATGTTTCACTTATGACTTTATATTACCCGTTGTTATGTAAATTCCATGTTAAAGAGCGTTTTGGGTAAAATTGTTTCATTTGTCGACCATGTTTTGACTTGTAATTATTCATATGATTACTTAGATCATGATTACCTAATTCCAGAATATAAAATGATTTATATATAATATATATTAAGAATATTCATATATATAATAGATCGATAAATGGAAAGAAATACACCGTTCATGGAGACGGTAGGTCATACGTACAATGAACACTGTTTTCGTTTCCTTATTGAGGTGAATGGAATTAATTAGATGACATAAATATATATATACATAATTCAAGTAGCTTTATAATGTCATATATTTCATTATTATTACTTATATATACTTTATAATCATTCTTTAATGGTTAACATGGAGAATGAATCTCATCGCGTCGTGAAGACAGTATTCCGTACGTACGCAAGAGCGATGATATCATTCCCATGATCATGGAATTTTATTGGAGTGTATGTATACTATTACAGAGTCAATATCACTTTACAATAATCATATATAGTTATTATTTACACCATTATACCCATCCAAGTAAGGTGGTGGTGGAAAATAGATTACACCACGGCATGGAGACGATATTCTGTACGTACGCACGCGTGGTGATTTCGTTTTCCATATGATGATTACATGGTGAAATAGGGTTGTTTAATACTTATAATAACATATCAGAATATTATTGATACATATGTTATTACTTCAAAATGAAAAAACTTAATAAGAAGAAGTGAAAGAAGAAATAAAGTTGAAAGAATCGGTAACAAACATTACCTCTTCTTTGAAGCGCCTCTTTGAGTCCTCCCCTTAGGGAACTAAAATTGGTTTATGAAGAATACCAGAACCTCTAAGATGTTTCAATGGAAATGGAGAAGAGAATTTTGCAGGGTTTGGCCAAGCTTGAAGGATCAATGTGGTGTGAGGAAGAGAGGGAGGAGGTTCCCTTTTATAAGGGAGGAGAGGGTCACATTTGGAAAAACTAAAAATATTATTTTATTATAAAGTAATATTCGGTTTTAAATAGCTCCAAAATAATTTATTTCGATTCTAAGGTGGGTATGGGTAGACATAATCTCATCCAATATAATTTAGACAAGTTTAGGTTCCTATTGTAACCTTATCATTTATATTTAACATTAAGTTAGATAATTTTACTTTTACCGTGTCTTTTTGTGTTCTTACACTATAAAGTTAATAAACATACTATAACAATCCAAAAAAACCCCAAGTTGTTTATTATTAATATATATAACATTATCTATGTCATTTTGCAGAACCGTATATTTTTATGAATATAATAACAATTAATAATATAATATTTGTTTTTAAAACTATTTTAGGTCAATTTTGACACTATTTGGTAATTGATTTTTGTGAAAATCATAATAGAATTATTAGTTCGAAAACAGTTAATTAAATCAACACTAACATGTCATATTAACATATAAAATTATTGGAATTAATTTAAAGTCTCAAATTTCATTTATTTGGGAATTTATAACATCAATTATGTGAATATTTCATTAATAAGATAATTACTAAATCATCATTGTGTCATAAATAAAATAAATTATTTAAAGTCTAAAAATTACAAATAAAATATCATTATGTATTAAATTTATTTATATTTCTAATTAATATTTATAGTCGAATTTATCTTATGTATAACCCTATATTAAAAATTATTTACTTATTAAACTTTGATTTTAAATATTTTAACCTTCTTTAAATAAATTAATTATAAATGTCCTAATCTAATCCAAGTGGGCCTAAATGGTCATATTTTATTTATAAGGTTTTTTTGGTCGAATTTCACTTATCTAATAGAATTAGGACATGTTTTAGGATAATAATAATATCATTTTTACCCTTAATTAGCCTATTTACTTTTAACCGTGGTAAATAAAAGTAAAAGTAACTATTCACCAAAAATTATTTTCATCTCATTGAACCACATTTTACTTACTGAAATCAACCGTGTCTCTAGGATTTTTGAAATTACACTCACAGAAGCGGTAAAATTACGTTTTATGAGAAATTCATTTTTTAACTACCACTTAGTGGTTTCACTATTCATAAAAAAATGAAAGTTTCCAGAAAAATACCAAAAATTAAGCCTAAGATATATTTGATATTATGAACTAAAAAATTATGTCTATTTTACCAAATTCAAAACATATCAGTTGCATTACATAATTTAAAAATTAATTTCTGTCGTCAAAACAAATAGCGTGTTCTTAAGAGATAATAAATATCAAAAGATTGACACTTGTTTATGTCTGGTTTAAATGTGAAATTTCATCCAATGACCAACATTGTATTGAATTGTAAAAATATATTATAAATATACTTTAAAACCCCTAAAATTAATAATTTATAACTATTAATTATTTCGATTAAAAAGGTTGTTTTTTAATTAAAATTTAGTAATTTTCACTATTCATCAGAAAATGAAAGTTATCCGAAAATTACCAAAATTTCACCCTAAGATAACTTCGATATTCCAAATTAAAAAATTAATTCCATTTTGAAAAATAAAATTTAAAAAATTTCAAAAAGTGTTTATTACTATTCATAACGGCTAGTTTTAATAATATTTTAATAGCATATTGTTGATTAGTGAAACTCGTTATTGCGTACTACACACACTATTGAGGAAGGTCGTGATTGCATGTAATGAAAGGCAAGTCAAGGATGCGTGTTGTGCAACCTCCTTTTGGTGTAGCGTACACCACAAGACATTAATGAAATTAAAAATAATATTTTTCATAAAATCTTGGGGTGTTACATTCTACCCCCCTTAAAATGAATTTCGCCATCGATATTCTTCAGGGTTATAAATGGGTTAGTACTCGAATGTTTCTTTAATAGAAACCCATTTCATAAGAAGGAATACCAAAACCAATCATTAAAAACAAAATTATCAAACATAACGGTTAACCAAATAAACTAATCACTGGGTTTCCACATAGGTGAAAATATGGATATGGAAGAGAAATGTAACCATGATGTTCTGATGGAGAGTGGTAGAGAACATGGCTATGGAAAACCCAAAAATCACAAAGCCATAAATTTGTGATGATATAAGGTACCATCTGAATTATTAGATATGAGAGCACTAGGACAACTTTTTATGGTTTTCAAGAAAATTTCCCTAAAGATGAAGAATTTGAATTAGAATAAATAATTACTTTATTTTTGTACAATTTCACTGTTGTTCATACCTTGAACAATTTCCACTTCATCTCTTAATGAAATAAAGTTGAATTTATTATTTGTGAAGTGTTAGCAGATCATGTGATAGAATGATGGGTCATTCCATCTGTCTCAAACAAAAGGTTAGAAAAGTTATCAAGAAATACATAAGTCCATATATTGTGAGATCAATCATATATGGTTCTTGAAATCGACTTATAATTCATATATCATACTGCTTAATATAATAAAACTAGTTTCTACTAAACATGGACTTTCTGTAGGCCAGTGGTAGGAGATAAAGGCCAGTCGCACTTCAGTTGTGGGTTCGATTCCCACAGCCTTGTCTGACGCGATGGGCTGTCCCCAGTCCTATAGGTTTTCCTTTTTCTAGAGCTATATTACTATAACATCCCATTAATAATATCGAAAAAAGTTCTATCCTAACTCATGTCAAACATAATCCATTCCAATCTTTAGGCTTATCTAAAATACTTCGGTCCAAGCTCATTGTATAAAGAAAACGATTACTTGAAATGTCACATAACAATCACGTGAATGCCATCATTTATCCCCCATATATCATAATATATATCTTTTTGGTCAAATTACAAACATGTGAATACCTTAATCTTGTGTTCTCTTGAAGAATGAATACCCATTGAACCTTAGTGAAAACAAGAATGTAGTTAAAAGTTATCACTTTCCACAAACCAAAATCGTCAAAATTCTTTATACTCAAACCATGATATCACTTAGTCCTTATTTCAATCATGAGCTCATGAATACTATCAAACATTTCATTTTATCATTATCCCTTCATGATGCGCATATCATCTTCTTTCCAAAATATTTGAATCACTTTTCATGGTTACTAGTACCTTAAAATTATTGAAAACCACAATATAATAATACAAAAATATTCTAATACACAATAAAAGTACCTCAAAAACATTATTCATGAATACCAATACATAAAAACTTCAATCCATCCTCTTCAATTATTGTCCTGGAATAAGACCTTCCTTGATTTAGAAGTAAATTTTTTGGTCAGGGCATTGAGTTGGGTAATTCCCATGTTCTCCACAAATAATACATTGAACTCTATAATATTCTGTCACTCTATGACCCTTTTCTCCACATAGATAACATCGGTCCCTCCATTTGAGGTATTCCTCAAGGTTATTCTTCCCTTATTTAGAAATCTCAAGCTTCCTTTCTTTATGCTCCTCAACATGCGAACATGCATAATAGTTTATCTTCCTCTTCATTGATGAATTAGGCATACCACTAAATTTCACCTTGTTAATCATATATCGCGATGACTGATTCGACATAATCACAATATCTTTCTCTCTAGGAATTAAACAATTTTGTTTCTCATAGTCACAAATTTGTCCATTGGAATCAATTTTAACTGAATTCTTTCTGGTTCCCTCCATTAACTAAAACACAAAAAGAATTCTGTGAGAGGAAAAAATCATGCTAGAGAAAAAAACATAGTAAAGGGGGAGCACCCTCAATATCTAACATCATAGGTTAAATGCTAATATCGTTACCTTAGTTCTAGGACTGTATCCTATACGTATACTTATCCTTAGGGACATCCCTGGACATACCTTAGAAATATCTCTAGGGATCTCACTAAAATTTTTGCATCCTAGTTTCCAAAGGTTGACTAAACCTTTCCTTTGATACCAACTGTAGAGACGCGAAGCTTAACGTACATGGACCATACATTAATTTTGCAGAATACTTAGTACATAAAAAAAACACACACATGGACCGTAATCGTTTAGTGTCTTTGAAAACTCGAAATATAATCTTCTAATCATGTTGAAAGATCTTCAACATCTCACATAAAGATCTTCGTTCTTTTTACCTAAAGCCTTTCTTTATTTCCCGGGGAAAAGAAAACATAAAAGGGTGAGCTCAAATTCTCAGTAAGGGTAAACAAAAGAAATATCAATCACATCATATTCATAAGAACATAAATTTTGGAAATCATAACCTGCAAAATAAATCATAATTTAATAACATGGGATAAATCATAGTAGTGAAAAGTAATACCAATAATCATAACATAAAACATGAAACATTGTGGAATACACACATAATCATAGAGAATCATTTCTTATTAGTCAAGACTCATTTCCAATACTATCTTAGTGGACAAAGCCCATTTCTGAACTGAGTTCACTCCTTGTTTCAGTCCGGTTTCACTGAACCATTTAAACCTACCGTTCCATCCATGTCTCTCTCATGAGATATAAAATCATTACCCAATGCATTGGAAGGAGATATAGGTCCCACACATATCATAATGATACCATTCTTATGTTTGCCACAAAATCATAAACCATACATCATAACATAACCCTTGTAATAAAAATGGTATTCTTAAACATTATGACATCATAAAACAATTCATATAAGATAAAAGAATTCATAAAAATATTTCCATCACAACATTATCAAATCCATGTAATAGTAGGGATAGAAACAGAACCCTTTATTATCTTAGATGGAAAATAATTTCGATGAAACACTTGAAATCTATTCTTAAGGAAAATATCCTTTCTACTTCAAAAACATTTTTCCTTTCTTAACATGTCATACAATTATAAAATAAAAGAAGTTGATTAAAAATAAACTTGAAAACTTGTAATGTATGATTCTTGGAAATATTTTTTTAAAAATCCATTCATGTCTTATAAGTTAAAAAAACATTCTTCTCGTACTTTTTTCGGAAAAGTCAAAAAGTACCTCGTACGAAAAACGAGATAAGATTCCTTTCGTATCTTTTACTAAAAACTGACCAAAGGGTAAAATTGGATTTAAAAAATTGAAGTTTTATGGAAATAATATTACATATTGAAGAAACATTTATGTGGATGATAAAATACACCCCAGTAAATACCAAAGTATAAACAATCTCGGATAAAAATGAGATTGTGATATTTTCCCTTACCTTAGGTATGATTTGCTTAATAAGTGTATGAAACTCCTGTATAATGATTTAAATAATGTTATTGAATTATTACAGAATCTTATTCGTTGTTATGATATCATATATGTTTCACTTATGACTTTATATTACCCGTTTTGTAAATTCCATGTTAAAGAGCGTTTTGGGTAAAATCGTTTCATTTGTCGTCCGTGTTTTGACATGTAATTATATATATGATTACTTAGATCATGATTACATAATTCAATAATATATAACATGATTTATATATAATATATATTAATATTATACATATATATAATAGATCGATAAATGGAAGGAAATACACCATTCATGGAGACGGTAGGCCGTACGTATGCATGAACGCTGTTTTCGTTTCCTTATTGAGTTGAATGGAATTAAGTAGATGACATACATATATATATACATAAATACAGTAGCTTTATAATGTCATATATTTCATTATTATTACTTATATATACTTTATAATCATTTTTTAATGGTTAACATGGATAATGAATCTCACCGTGTCGTGAAGACGGTATTCCGTACGTATGCAAGAGTGATGATATCGTTCGCATGATCATGGAATTTTATTGGAGTGTATGTATACTATTACAGAATCAATATCACTTTACAATAATCATATATAGTTATTATTTACACCATTATACCCATCAAAGTATGGTGGTGGTGGAAAATAGATTACACCACGGCGTGGAGACGGTATTCTGTACGTACGCACGCGTGTTGATTTCGTTTTCCATAGGATGGATACATGGTGAAAGAGGGTTGTTCCATACTTATAATAACATATCAGTATATTAGTGATACTGATGTTATTAATTCATAATGAAACAACCTTGAAGAAGAAGTGGAAGAAGAAATAAAGTTGAAATAATCGGTAACAGACATTACCTCTTCTTTGAAGCGCCTCTTTGAGACCTCCTCGTAGGGAACTAAAATTGGTCTTTGAAGAAGACAAAAACCCCTATGATGTTTCTATGTAAGTGGAGAAGAGAATTTGGTAGGGTTTGGCCGAGTTTGAAGGCTCAAATTGGTGTGAGGAAGAGAGGGTGGAGGTGCCCTTTTATAAGGGAGGAGAGGGGCACCTTTGGTAAAATTAAAAATATTATTTTATTATAAAGTCATATTCAGTTCTAAATAGCTCCAAATTGATTTATTTCGATGATAAGGTGTGGATGGGTAGAAATCCTCTCATCCAATATAATTTAGACAAGTTTAGGTTCCTATTTTTACCTTATCATTTATATTTAACTTTATGTTAGATAATTTTAGTTTTACCGTGTCTTTTTGTGTTCTTACACTATAAGGTTAATAAACTTAGTATAACAAGAAAAACGAACCCCAAGTTATTTATTATTAATATATTTTACCTTATCTAAGTCATTTGTCCGAATGTTATATTTTTAAGAATATAATAATAATTAATAATATTATATTTTTTTAAAAAACTATTTTATGTCAATTTTGACACTATTTGGGAAATGATTTTTGTGAAAATCATAACAGAATGATTAGTTCGAAAAAAGTTAATTAAATAAACTCTAACAAGTCATATTAACATATAAAATTTCTGTAATTCATTAAAAGTCTCAAATTATATTTATTTGGGTATTTATAACATCAATTATGTCAATATTTCCTTAATAAGATATTTACTGAATCATCATTGTGTCATAAATAAATTCAATTATTTAAAGTCTAAAAATTAAAAATAAACTATAATTATGTAGGAAATCGCTTTATCTTTCTAATGAATATTTATAGTCGAATTTATCTTATGTATAAACCTATATAAAAAATTATTTATTTATTAAACTTTGATTTTAACTATTTAAACCCTTCTTTAAATAAATTAATAATAAATGTCCTAATCTAATCCAAGTGGCCCTAAATGGTCATATTTTATTCCTAAGGTTGTTTTTTGGTCGAATTACAGTTATCTAATAGAATTAGGACATGTGTTAGGGTAATAATAATATCATTTTTACCCTTAATTACCCTATTTACTTTTAACCGTGGTAAATAAAAGTAAAAAGTTACTATTCAACAAAAATTATTTTCATCTCATTGAACCAAATTTTACTTACTGAAATCAACCGTGTCTCTAGGATTTTTGAAATTCCACTCACATAAGTGGTAATATTATGTTTTATGGAATATTCATTTTTTTAACTACCACTTAGTGGTTTCACTATTCATAAAAAATGAAAGTTTCCAGAAAAATACCAAAAATTAGGCCTAAGCTATATTTGATATTATGAACTCAAAAATGGTGTCTATTTTACCAAATTCACAACATATCTGTTGCGTTACATAATTTAAAAATTAATTCTTGTCATCAAAACAAATAGCCTGTTCTTAAGAGATAATAAATATCAAAAGATTGACACTTGTTTATGTCTGGTTTAAATGTGTAATTATATCCAATGACCAACATTGTATTAAATTGTAGAAATATATTCTAAATATACTTTAAAACCACTCAAATTAATAATTTATTACTATTAATTATTTTGATTAAAAAGGTTGTTTTTAAATTATAATTTAGTAATTTTCACTATTCATCAGAAAATGAAAGATATCCGAAATGTACCAAAATTTCACCCTAAGCTAATTTCGATATTCTGAATCCAAAAATGAAGTCCATTTTGAAAAATAAATTTTACAAAATTTCAAAAAGTGGTTATTACTATTCATAACGGCTAGTTTTAATAATATTTTAATAGCATATTGTTGTTTAATGAAACTTGTTATTGCGTATTACACACGCTATCGAGGAAGGTCGTGATTGCGTATAATGCAAGGAAAGTCAAGGATGCGTGTTGTGCAAGATCCTTTTGGTGTAGAATACAACACAAGACATTAATGAAATTAAAAAGAATATTTTTCATAAAATCTCGGGGTGTTACAATGTGTTAATGTGTGATGGTTTTCTTATTAACAGGAATTTATACTTTCCAATTTTGAGTTTCCTTTTTCACATTCTACTACGTTTTTTTCTCCTTGATTGAAATGCGATGAGGGGATGCCAGTTACTTTTTCTATGGATTCATCCATGAAACTTGTTTCTTAGTTTGGGTATCCCTTTTAATGTTAACACACATCAATGAAACTCATTCCAAGTGAAATATATTTTGTAGACTATTCTAATTGATACTTCAACTATCTCAATAGGGTTGTAACAATTCTTTGGAGTATATGGATACAACAAGAATTTGGGGGATTAAAATTAAATTTCATACATTTGGAGAATATAAATTCATCATATTTGGATGTAATTTAAGATAAGGCATCTTAGGAATGAAACCCAAAGAATCTTATGTCGACTATAAGGTATCGGATACCGAAGGTATAAGTATTCCAATGATCTCATCTCAGACATCCAAAATTTTTCAGGAGGTATTTGGAATGATATGGATATTATAATCCAAGGAATTCACCTTTTGAATCACAAATTATTTATGAAGAAACTAACACAATATGTTCATACAATCCAAGGATTTCAACTCGAGAATCTGATGTTTTTTCAAGAGTTATGTTTATGATATATTTAATGAGTTTAAAATCATAAGGTGAAGGGACGATTTTCATCAAAATTCCCCATGTGAATGTATAAATGAGGTGTGACCCTAAGAGTTATGATTTCACACTTAATGGATTGGAATTCTCTGTCGAGACGAACCTAGGAGATGGATCAAGGAATCCCTATAGACAGATCTGGATGATTTGAAACAAAATACCCCTTGCATCTAATATAAGATTTATGGATCCTGAATAAAGATTATTTGGACTAGGGAATGTAATATAGAACGCCCCATAAAGAAAAAATGGGATTTAAGGATCATAATTAAAGAATATACGACCCCCAAAGATGTTAGTCAGAATTTCCCTTCAGTAAAATTTATATTGGATGGATCAGAACACTGTTGAGATGAATCTAGGAGTTGTATCCTGAGGTTGGAGAAACTAAGTTTACAATTTTTTGGATTGGAAATATTGGAGGTATTCTATAAAACCTTATTATATTACATGAATCTTATTATATAACCTTATTGAAATGTTTGGTCCATGAGGATTAACCTTATGTAGTATAAGAGATCGTATCGCATTTGAGGAAAATATAAGATATTGTGTGGGGATGTTATGTGAGATTCATTAGGGACCAGGAGGATATGTAGTCTTCTAGGTAGTGGGTACCATATTACTAGGTATGTGGTCGGGACAAAATAGGGATGATCTTTGATTTTGGGTTTAGACCCTAAGGAGAATTCCAACATATCCTAGTTATTTTTGTGAATAAAATCCCAAAAAATTCAGAATGGTAAGAGGAATATGCCTAAGGCGGAAGACCAAATGTTCATGTGGTTGGAGATTACACCATGAGGTTTCCCATGGTTTTTTTATGGTTGGGGCTTATGCATTATATTTTTCTACATGAATTGAGATTTGGGAATATATCTAGGATGCAGTCCCATTGATTTGGAGTTTGGGGATTATACTAGATTGGAGGCCGAGGTGCGTCTATGGAGAAAGAATGATATAAATACATCTTAGGTATGTATGTGACCCATGTTCTTCAAGGATAAGCAATAATATGGTTTGGGATTACACATAGGATGAGTGTCCTAGGTACTACTTGGAGAAGTGATATTGTGGATGAGTTTTAGAAATAGATGTTTCTCATTCAATATTTCTCATGTCTAATCATGAGGGTATCCCATTTACATTGCACAATGTAGGATTACCATTTAACATCATGTGCATGGATGATGTATTTTGGAGTTATGTGTGGGAGCTTCCCATTTACAATTTCCCAAGTAAAGTTATAAGGGATTCACAGGTCTATTGCATGGTGTAAGGTTATAGTTTAAAGTCATGTGAAGGGATGAGTTATCTAGGGATTAAAAATGTGAGTTAATAATTCAAGAATCTTCATTTTAGGTATTAAAGTCATTACATGTCCATTTCATGGAGTGGGATAAAATATTAATTTCATGTGAAAGTAATTGCTATATGAGGATTACGCATTATGCGTCCCAATATTTCTTAATGTATGATCATGAGGGAATATTGACATTTTGGTGGGTCATGGTATATGTTGGGGAAAACACCTGATGAGGCTTCCCACAGTTTCATTTCGATTTTTGGGTCATGATAAAAAATTTTACCATTGATGCATAAGGTATCTCTCATTTTTCATAGGAGGAATCATATTCATGAATTGCATGGTTTGTCATAGTTTGATGTCATGTAGTGAAAAGTACTAAATTTATTCTCCTGATCAATGAATGAGGTATCTTATGAGAGATGATATAGAATACCAAAATTAAATGATATAGTATTCTACAAGTTAATTTAGTTGGTGGGTAATACTGAATATATTTTCATTAACATGTCCTAAGGAATTTTATTCCTAAAGAAAAGTTATTATATTATTTAATGATAGAGTATTATATATTTTAATGTCATTATGTGAGGACTATGGGGAAGAATATAATTATAATGGATATTGCGGCGACATAAACGAGAGAAGACCATTCTTGTTAGAAATTGAAAGGGATCCATGTGATGGGGTATCATAAGATTCTAGTGGGATGGTTTGACTCAAGTTACTCAAGGAAAACAATATGATAATCATAACTCATTCCCTCGGAAGAGGGTAAATACGAGTGGATAACTCCTTGTATTTTAGGTTATATAGAGGATTATCTTAAATCATGGTATTCCATGGGTTTATAGCGTCATTGTATAGGGGAAACACACAAAATATCATTGACCAGGCCCAAAAAGTTCACAATGAGACTCTCCATTGGTTATCAAGCGTATTGAATTTTGTAAAGAGATTTGGTCCATGATCGATAACCCTATATTGACAGTGGTCTTGATAGGGGGTTAAATGGTTCATCATCCAAGGTATGGACTAGAAGACGTAGAGGTAGAGAATTAATGATGGACAAGGATTCACAAAAGATGTGGGAGTGATGGAGATTAGAGTCCCATAATGGGTGGGTATTCAATGTTATTCAAGTCTCATGTTGACTTTCTCGATTCACTTGGGGTGTTCATTGTGAAGGATGAATGCTTCATGAAGCACCATGTTCCTAGAACCCCTTCTTACTTCAGAAAGTGCGTGGGCCTTTGTGATAGGAATCTACCCCATGGATGGAGGATCCCAATCCCACAAAGCAGTGGGATTTATTGATGAGTGTCTCACAAATCACATTTTGTTTGTGAATTGAAAGCATGATACAACAAACATGCAATTACTTCTCTATAGAATAAAGGCTTTGTGGGGTATTTATATGAAAGTGTTTTTTATATGATTGGAATTAGTTCATGAAGAATTTTTGGGTTTCACGGTTTTTCATTCCTCTTCCGATCTCGTAATAGGACATCATCAATTTTTAGAGATATATCAAGGTATTGTTTTACTCAATGAGGAACAACATTTGGTATTTTCATGTTAATGAAGGGAGCCTTGTGAGGAAAACCTTTCTCAATAACATTATCTAACATTTTCAACAAAATATCTTGTGTATCCGATATTCGAATGGCTATAAAATCTGATTTTTAACTCTATTCGGGCTTTATGACTAGTCAAATAGAACCTTGTGAAACAAGAAGTTCTACTTTATTTGGTTATTCATCATTTAATACAGTCATGGGAACTTTTCTTTGAGTTCCAACAATTGGTCTAAAGAAATGTTTTCAATTTAACATATACAATGGTAATAAAAATTCCCACTATCATAACTATGTTTTCTGATTTAGGTAGTTATTTTGGATTCCAATTTTTTTCCATTGATATTATTTATGAAAAATTATTTTATTTTCTTCATTTTCTATTATTCATTAAATAGGTTGAATTTACTATAAAATCCACATTGTTATGGTTTTCTCTAATATATATATATATATATATTAATTTATTGGCTATTAACATTATCTCAAAAAATCAACTTATTTGATTTATTATACATTAAATTTCTCTTAAATATATATATTATTTTCTCCCATTATGTGATTGTTGTTTAAACTAAAATTCAATAATACATACTGTGTTTTACAATGAAATTTATTTTATTGAATCAGAAAAATATTATATACCGGTGAAACTTACTCAATAAATATATTTATTCATCCAGAACATTTTTTTAAAATTTTATTGATCATTCAATAAATGTATAATGTGTTGGACATGAAGTGATAAGTGGTTTCCAGTTATTTATATCCCTTTAATCCATCAACCCTTCTCATGAGAGAAACTAGTTGTCCAAACCTAATTAATTGTATTTTTGGTTTAATCCAACGCATACTCCAAACTATCTTGGCACAAGATCTTGAGTGTATACATATCATGTTCACTAAAATTATGACATCAAATATTAATTATTTAATTCAACGAGAATTTAGTAACTATTTTCCATGAAATTACAATATGTAATTAATCAAGGGATGTATTTCATTCTCTTTTTATTTAATAAATATATTTTTTTCATTTATTTACATTGTCACATTGATTGTGCTTCGATGATTCATTATAAATTCTATATTATAAAAATATTAAAGAGAATATGAGATAACAATTTATTTTTTTCTTTTCCCTGGTATATAAATAAGGAAATTCCAAAAAATATTAGTTATTCATGAATTTTTTTATGAAAAATATTATATATAAATATATAATCTAATTTAAGAATAATGTATGTATATGGTTCGTCAATAATACTAAACTATCTAATCCTTAAAGATGATATCCTTTTTATCTTATTCCATTATAATAATGTAACCATATGATTTAAGAAATTATAGTTACAGTTCTTAGAGTTTAACTTTAATCTTCCCATAGATAATGTACAATTAAATTCTTCAAAACATGATCAAACGGAGTTGAATCCCAATGATTGTAAATATTTGATCAATGATTCTACAAATATCAATATACCATTTCTATAAAAATACATAAACTACACATAATGTCCTGGAAAAAACATTTAACTCTTACATAATCAAATTAATAATATATTATATGCTTTTAAGGAAGTAACTAGAATCACCATAAAGCCACAATCTAATATAAAATATTTAACTCAATATTTATTCTAAACGAAAATTTATCAGATTAACAATAATGGTAATCATAAAAATAATTAAATTATAATAATATAAATATTATTATTCCTAAATAAATTTTTTTTCAATCACATGATAAACCATTGTGTAATATAGAAACCTTTATCTTCTATTTAATCCAAATAAATGTCTCCAAAAATACTATTAATCACCTTTGATATCAAAATGATATATACACTTTTGATATTATGATCACTCTAAAATCACATATAACCCTAAAAAATTGAATTATACAATAGTTATCAAACCTTATATTGAGAAAATTCAACTATTAAAATTCTATTAGAAATGATTAACCATGGTTTTACACCCACTTCATTAATAGTTCATTCCCAAAATTATAAAAATAAATATATTCCCATAATTTCACAAATCATAATATTTTAATGATTCATAATTTAAAAATTTCCAAGATTATTAACATATATCATTAAATAGAAATATAGAAAACTATTCAATCCAATCCAATTTTTAAATTCTAAATCCCTATAGTCTACCGTGTTGATCCCACACTTTTTCCTGAACTCATCAATACCCTACCTATTTCATGTAAACCATTTATCCATGATCATTTTTTATATATTGAATGAAATTTATGTTTAATGTTGTTGAAATTTCTAAATAATAATTTGTTTGTAATGTTTTTAAGACATTTTCATGAAATTGTTTCTTATAATAATTTTTGATATGGTTTGAATTTATTTTCCCAGGAAAAAGGTTAGTGTTTAGAGTAATATAAAACATAAAATGGGAAAAACACTACATAAGACACTTGAATGAAACTCTCATTTATTTCTATGTTGGGCATTGTATGTCCATTATTTGATTCATCCATTGTCAATATATGATAATGTACCTTAACTTAGTTCTCAAGATGTTCAAAATGACATATTGTATTCTAAAAAATATAAATATTTATCACATGTTCAATAATAATACATAATTATATATTAATATTTGAATATGTTGGAATGTTTTTTTCTTTATGTTTGATACTGGAGAGGGTCTTTGAATCACATGATCTATAGATTACATTTATTACATCATGTGAATACTTTTTAATAGAAAATAAGGTTTTTGTTCATTTTCATAACATCTATATTGAAGAATAAATTCACACTAGTGAGGTAAAATTATGATTAAATAAAGAATAATTTATTATTTAAAAAAAGAGGGAACAATTGAATAAAATGAAGTAGTCTATCATATGAATTTGTTTTTTATTTATCATACCATTATACTAGGATACAATTTATTAACCATATGTTCAAGCTAAACTACCTCAAGTATTTGTTTTATATTTTTTAACATAATCTGCAAAAATAACCATCGTAATTCAATAACATAATCACCTTTAATATTATATGAGGATATTAAATAATTATCCCAAAACATCATATTAAACTACATTGATTAGTAGTTAATAATATCATATCCTATGATGTTTTCTGAACCCATTATCCGTAAATAATATATAAGGATCTTGTTAGATACCTAGTGGAATTTAGAATATACCTAGTAGATGTCTCCATCCGTAGGTATACCTATCAGGTGGGACTATAACTTCTATCCATAATGTAATCCGTTTTACTATGATGTTATTATGTAAATATTCACTCTTACTCAAAAATCACATACACAATTTCAACAGGAACATATGAAATCCATTATTATGATTAAAACTATAATTTATTTTAATTAATAAAACCCGTAATTTAATGATTTATAAATGTGTTTTAATTTGACACAGTTATTGGATAATTAATGTTTAGATTATTAACATAAAATGAAAATAATTACATTATATATAAAAAAGGAAACATGATGTCCATATTTTCCTATAGTAATTTATTCTTAATATTACACAACTATCTCATCAATGAAAATATTTTTTAATCCCTCTATACATGTATAAAAATTTACCTTGGTATATTCGTATCACATCTTTAATCTTGGTGAAAAACATTAGAGAACATGTGATGAGAAAAATAATGATGTGTTAGTGTCATAAAATAGTAAAAACCCATTAGTCTATTTAAAGTTTTTATAATCCCATAATGATATTTTAATTTTAAATTATAAAAATAAGTTCAATATAATCATTTAAATACTCATTAAACAATTTTATTTCCCATTTTTTTTATAAAACTTTTCATTATAAATAAAATAAATTTGTCTAAAAAAATTTTCTCTGTTAAAAATGGACTATTATTTTCTAAGATTATAAGCTCATTTTCAAGCCATTTGAAATAAAAAATCAATTAAACCAAATATCAGGAATAGAAAAGTCATGTAGGTTCTTTTGGATGTTATATTAATAGACCAATTTAATTACTCTTAATGAGTAATAATCATCATAGTTAATTACAATATATCACATTTGAGTAACTTATATAACTTTAACCATGAAACATTACAAAATGCTTTGGAGGAATATATCATATTCAAACATTAAAAAAATACAAAACTATAACATTAACGAAACACATAATCCCTTCCATTTACATAATAAAAAACATAAGAAATTGATTTTATTACTATATGAAAATCTATTTCAGTTATCTCATAATAGTGTGAATAAATAATAAATTTCTTTAAAAAAGATAAAATAATAATTCTGAGTACAAAAAAATAAGATAATATTTGAAAAAATATTAAAAATCATAAAGGAATATTAATAATTATTAATGTACTTTATGTAGGTAAATATTGTTCATACATTATATAAGAAATGAATATTCCTTCACACATTGTGAAGAAAGATAGAAACATATCTTCTGAAAAACCATTGGGAGACTCCATTAAATAATTATTCAAAAATTTTAATGATATATAAATAATACATTAATTAATATTATAAAATAATATAAGGATGTTTGTAAATAAATTAAACTAACATTTAGTTAGAGGTTAAAGGGGAATATCAAACCATTAAAAATATTTTAATAAAAAATCATTAGAGGCATTGATATTTTTTAAGATATTAGAATATTATTTCATAAAACAAGAGATGATTTGTTAATAATATTGAATTGGAGAAAATTAATGAAAAAATGAATCCATATATCACTATATAAACAACCATAATAAAACATGTAATAAAAAAACCATAAGTCTCAAAGAAAATATCTAAGACTACATATCCTTTTACCTCTAACATCCATTTTGTCAAACACTATCTAACATATTATAGAGAAAATTTATATTTATTACAAATCAAAAGATAAACAATAATTATAATTAAACTACTAGATATGATTGATTCAAAACTACTTGTAATGAATTTATTATTTACTATTTGTTAGAATTAATATTTTTTTTAAAAAATTATAACTTATTCTATTTATATTAATATCTAATTAATACATAATAATGTTTTTATAACCATCCATGAAGGTTTAATGGTAAATGAATTTTTATCATCAATAATGGAGGTAACTCCACATATCACATGCGATTTTCTAATTTTAAAAAGAAAAGGGTGAGGAGAAAAAGTTTGTTAATGATTTTTTACATCTACAGTATACAATAGAATATTATTAATGATAAAATATTTTTCGTCCTAAATTGATAAGGGGTGGGGGATGTCAAAACACATCAAAAAAAGAAAATATATTAAATGAAAAATTAAATAAAATGAACGAGGATTATACCTCCAGAACTGTTCTCCTTGAGAGCCACATTCAAGACCCTGGTTTTGGAAATTACATTAAACTAGAAGTTATTGGACAACGGGAAGTCTCCTGGTATGAGAATTGTGAATATATTAAATAACATACAAGGATTTGATTTATGAATTAAATATTTTGTGAGGGTTTCTATATATAGTGGAGGAGATAAGTATTAATTGATTATTTTATTCATTAGTTTATTATTTTAGATCTATAATATTAATATTCTGAGCAATATTTCAAAATATATTAATAAAATTAAATTTATTTTTAGATTATGGGCTTAGAACATCCACACATCATATATGAATCTATAATTCAGGTATTTGTTAAATACCAAAAATTACTGTGTTTCACAATACACTAAAATTAAAACTATTTTAGAAATATACAGAAAATTCATCTAACAAATTTTCAAAGTGTAGAATTTAGAAATAAACTCCATTTTATGAAACTAATTTTCTAAATATTAGAAAGATAATTTTCAGTTAATATATAATTTTTTTAAAAAATAAAATTTTAAAACATTACCGAATTTTATAACACATTGAAAAATTAAATAAGGACTATATTTATATAATAACCATAAAATTATAAAATAATAATTTATTAATCTATTTTATGAATCATCCGATTCTTTTAAATCCTTAGAAAAAATATAAAATTAAAATTAATCATTTATGTATCAAAAAAAAATATTTATCCCTTTTAAATTATTTATTTACGTCTTTCATGATATAAATATATCATATTTTCACTTCTAAGGTACATGAATTTTATTTATACTATCAAATCTAAGGTTACTATTATATTAGTAGAGAGTCCTTAGTTTATTTAAATACAACATAATTAAATATTGGCATATAATTAACTATATGATTTTATTTCAGAATGGAAATAAATTATTTTATAAGTACAAGGGTTGTTACATTCACCCATTAAGGAAATTGTGTCCTCATAATTTCTATTCGTGTATTAAATTAGTGTGGTTACCATTATATTAATTTGTATTCTGATTCCAATGTGTCTATCAATCATGTGGATTCTCAAAAAAACCACAATATTGTGAATTATCTTATTCTACAATACTTTGTCTCTACACTCAAGAATCTACACAATTTTCTCAACTTAAGAGATTTTCTCATCTAGACAACATATTTCTTATCTAAAAAAATAATATGAATCTAGAACATTATTTTTCAATATCAATTCATTAAAAACATTGTGTATATATGACAAACTAGTAGGAAAATATACATTGTAGTCCTCTGGTATAACATTCTCTTGGATTTCAAAAGGTTCCAAGAACCTTAGACTAAGCATTCTTTTTTTACCAGAAAAATAAAAATTTTACAAGGATATATTTTAGGGAATACATGATCACCTACCACGAATTAAATTTATTTCATCCCCTTATATTCAAAACTTTTCTTCATGCTATGATATTTTCACATGTGTTCCTGGATCATCAGCACTTTCTCATCCACATCCTCTATTAATTCATGCCCTACCAGCTTATTTTCTCTTACTTCATTACAAAAAATGGAGTTCAATACCACCTTTCATACAATTACTCAAAGGATCCATCTGTACACTGGAAATAATACTGTTCTTATATAAAAACTCAACTAAATAAGGATGGGGATCAAAACATCCTTGGTACTCCATTGAGAATGCTTGAATCATTTCCCAATAAACCTAAATTGGTCGATGTATCCACCAATAAGATTGAGGATAATAATAAATTATGAAATTAAAATTAGTTAAAATAATATTATGAAGTCCATTATGAAATTTATATGTGATCCAAGGATCATAGTTTGATAAAATAGATAGAGAATCCCAATGAAACCTCATAATATCTTGGAGGTACAATTGAGAAAGTAGATCTATTGAAAACGTTGATTGAATAAGAAATAAATGAGTACATTTCATCATCCAATCAACTATAACTAAAATCAAATTTTTTCCTTTAGATTTTTTTCATTTCCACACCATGAATTACATAGATATATTTTTCCATTTCCACTCTAGAATTGGAAAAGGATGATATAACCCTTAGGTATTTTTCACCCAACATTACCATAATAGAAAATCAAACAAGTAATGATAAAATTTGTAATATCATCTTTTCATTCCATAGCACAAATAATACTCCACACGGTAGCTATAAATCATACTAATACTAGGATGCATATAAATTGGGGGATTATGAGCTTCACATAAGAATTACGTCTTCATATGTGAATTATAAGGCACAAATAATCTCTTTCCAAATTTCAAGAAAATATTTTTAATGACATTATATTAATTAAATGTTCTTTATAAAACCATTTATACATTTTTATTTCACAAGAAAATATTATTTTAATACATAATTAATTATTTCTAAGAGAGACTAATGAACTGACACCTGAAACAAGATAGAGGAATTTCCTTCACTAACAACATCAAATCCCAATCTTATGAAATCATAAATTGAGCGATCATGATTAAAATGAAACATGTTTAACGTTCCATGTTTTTTTCATCAATACATCAACCATGTGATTTAATTTTATAAGATGGTAATTAATTTCGAAATTATACTATTGTATCCGTTCCTACTATCTTTTATACCTTATGTTTAATTCGTTTGGAGTAAATATATACTTAAATATTCTATGGCCAATAAATATATCACATTTATATATAGATAAATGATTCCAACAATTTTTGAATGTTAATTGCACAGAAAATAATTCCAAATCATGTGAGAGATAATTTATCTCATTTGGTTTTAGATATCTTGGTTTATATGAAATTACCTATCATTATTCAATAGAACACAACCATGCTCATTCAATAAAGAAACAATACAGATTAAAAAATTTCCATTTTTAGAAGGAATGGCTAAAACATAATGATTCACAAACATTATATAGAGTTCATGAAAATAAACATTATAGTCTTCCATATAAAGAAATTAACCCCATTTAATGTTAACATTGTTATCATGATAGTAACCCAATAAATGTTTTTAAAAACACTTCATTAATAGTATTCTAATCGAAGAAAAATAAAAATATCAATTTAATTGTTTTGGTCTTTTCCATTTATAAACAAATTTTTTGGAGATATTGAATGGTTTTCCATACTTATTAACAATGATCCCAAGAAAAAAAATTCATTTGCAACCAAAAATAAAATTTTTTCAATTTCCCATATGACATTTTTTCCAAAACTATTTTTAGATTTATCCTTAGATATTTTTGATGACCAAAGTCACTTTTTTTATAAACCAAAATATCATAAAAAATAAAAATATTGAATTAATATTATATTCCTAAGATCCATAAATTTCTTAATGGAATGGTTCAAACTAAACGGAATAAAAAAAACTCATAATTCCCCTATCTAGTTGGCGATATTGTTTTCGGAAATCCATCCTCCTTTAGATTTAGCTGATGGTACCCAAATCTCATGTCAATATTGGAAAAATATTATTCTCTATGAAGTTAATGAAAAAAAGAATCGAAATGAAGTAATAAATTTTATTATTAATAGTGATGATATTAAAAATGCTATAATCAATGAAAGGTCTCATAGAACCATATTTATTTAAACAAAAAAATAGGAGAAACCCATAGTGAAGTGATAGGATGAAGGAATCCTCTATTAAGAAAAGAAAACAATTGCATTTTAAATTCAAGATGTTTTACTGGATCCATTCAATATTTGTGTTCATAAATTGGATTTGAAATAAGAACTAAGTTAATAGTACAAGAATCTTCCCAAATAAGAATTACACTAGGAAAATCATCATAAAAAACATCTAGCTATTCAATAGAAACTGACACATAATTAATCAAAACAGTCTCACTTTGTTCTACAATATGTGCCTGAGAAAATACATTGATCTATTTTAATATTTTTTTTCAACTTCGTAATATGTTATCAATGGTATGAGTTTATTATTTAATAAATAATTACAATATTAAAAAAAATAACTTATTTAGATCTAAAATCAATCTTCTCATGGTAAACTGATAGAAAATCTATACCCAGAGTAACATCAAACTCTACTAAGGGAAAAACAATAGTGTTTGAAAGTAATTTATTTCCATATAAAACAACATGAATATTATTATAATCCCATTTTTGTTAATATATATCCATGGTGTTTTTTACTTTAACATTATATTTCATTTCATAAGGAGGAATTTACAATTTATTAGAAAAATATATTGAAATAAAGACACATGTAAACCATGTATCAAAAAAACTAAATGCAATTCAATTTAAAAATTTAATGATACTATTTCATTTGATGGTCTGACATCTTTTAAAGTAGTCACAAGTTATTAGACTACACATATTTGATTATAGTCTGGCTACATCCCATTATTAAGATCATTCATTTTGTAGGTAATTGAATAATGACCCATCTCATAATATTTGAATCACTTTATATTTTTTCTATCATAATTAACCATAACAACAATATGATATTTAACATTATAATTTCATAACATAAATCCAAATTCACCACATTTGAAACACTTCATAGATTTGTTATGGAATTTCCAAAGATACTATTTACCACACTTCCAAAAAATTGCAAAATAAATTTTTATTGCCTTATATTTTTCTGATTGAATGTTACCCATTTCATTCTATATGAACCTATTCTATTTCCAGTTTTCAAAACAAACATGATCATCATAAAAATCTATTTCTACACACGTAGAATATCAAATATGTTTCTCATAACTTTTGAATTTAGTTGTGTCCAAATCACTTTGGTATATTATCTTCAATCCAATGTAACAAATAATAATTTTACATTCAGGATACCAAATATGATTTGTAGCATACATTTGAAACTGGGGGAAGATTGCTTTTTTCACAGCCACTGAATTGTAATCGTTTAGTTTTAATTCATATAATTGATTTTACATTATATATCAATTTACATTTTAGAAATATTTTTCATGGAAAAGATTATTAATTTTATCCTATTCTGGGGTATTGATCTCATATCTATCTATGATATTAATGGTAATTTAACACCCTTTTCATCTTTAACATCAAAACATTAAATACAATGTCAACCAAATTAATTATATGAACACTACATGACATCAAATATATTTTCATGGGCTTAAATCCACCCTTCCTTAGCCACTAGATTAGAAGATCCATAGAAAGTGGTTTATTGTGTCCTTACAAAATACTCCCATAAACAACCATCTTTTATATGTATAAACTAAAAAATAATTTAACTTCATAAATAAAATGGTTTTTTCTAAAAGAGTCAATTAATCATGATTTTCCAAAATTATCCAAGAAAGTGGTTTCTTGTAAGAAAAAATCATGTGTTTATTTTAAAATTAAATGAAATTAATTTATATATGATTTGATTCACATTATAGATGTTGTAATGATGATTAGAAACCAGAAACAACTTAACGGGGAATGAACAAAATGCATATCATAGTGATACCTCTTGAATCAACCAAAAAAACACTATGTCTAAAATAGATAAAAACAATTTCGAAGAAAAAAATAATTTAAAATTGATAAATCCATTAAACACCCAATATAATTTACTTTTTCAAGAGAAATAGTGGATCTTGAATGAAAAATAAAATTAAGAGACACAAGGATTCTTTCATTTAACCTTCGATATCTAACACACTTTGATGCATTAAAAAATAGTTCGTGTAGATGTGGAGACTCCAATAAACCAAAGAAGAAATATATTAATCAATGGAATAGTCCAAAGAGAGAGAAATAATAGTTTTTAGGGGAAAATTTAAAGACAAAATTCATGTTAAAATTCATTAATGCAGGTTTCATAGTCTGAATAATCATTTACCTCCAATGCATGCGATAAAAGAAACATCCACAGTGTCTTTATAGTTTCAACCCATGGTTTGATAAATCATCTCCTAAAATTGACCTAGAACTCTATCCAATAAATCAATATTCCATGGTTTTTAATATAGATAAGATAAACCACGTGCCTTCTGGGAAATACAGTTATATCATACATGGTTTTATGAAGATGTTTCTCTATTCCCAATAACTGTGTTCAAACATTGCACCCATTTGAATACATTTATAACCAAGAAAACCCATATAGAAATCCACATATTTCATATAAAGTATTATATAAATTAAAAATACTTTTAAAAAGGATTTTGATTCTCAAACTGGGTTTAGTAAAATATGTGTGTTTATACACCAAAAAAGTTACACATGTGGTTAAAATAACCTTAGTCTCAAATATTAGAAATTGAGACTAGAAACCACCTTACCACAAACATCTACATGATAAAATATGATCCTACATATTGTATAATAAATTTTTATTTATTATGAAAATATAAATATATTTTACTCATACATATCATTGTAGATATGATTCACTTATCACTTATTATTTCCTATTTATAAATAATTCCTCATAAAAATCATTAATTTTTAATTTAATTGTTCCTTTTCTTATGTGTATTTTGGATAAAATATTCTGATGCATTTCCCTTGGTCATGATTTCACCAAAGAAACAATTTTCATAATGAAAAATTATCTATATTTAAAAATTATTCATGGTTCAATGGGATTTTTCATGGATCTTAGTATGAATTTTTTAATTATGAACTAAAAATATCTATTTTTTTAATGATTAGATTTTACATAAGTAATTGAATTTATTAGAAAATATCATTTATTACACTTAAAATATCATTAAAAAAATATATTTTCATAATTATTATATATTTTTAGTAGTATAAGACATTCGTTAATCATTCATGACTTGAACATTATAACATAGATTAAATAGATGAAAAAAGAGATGAAAACATGCTTTTACGACCAAATAAGTATGAATTTGATTTTTTATAATGATAATATAAATTTTAAATAATATTAATAAAATATATATATATATATATATATATATATATCATATCAACTCATTAAATTCACTATTATGTCTATCCTTATGAGTTTGTAATGAAAAATAATCACATACCTTTATAGAGGTGTTTATCTGAAAGTATGAACAACTGACATTATCAATATTCATCAGATTAAAGGGTATGATGGTAGAAAATATGTTGCATATATAGAATCATTTTAACTTAAAAATATCTTATATACGAATGAATTGAATATTTATAACTGACTCTGTGTGTAGGAGAAGGAAAATTAAATACTTATCTTCATAGATGTGGTAGTTCAAATGTACTCACATGTGATGTTTTAATTTCCCATTGGATGGAAAATGGGATAAATAATTTTAACATAAATATAATATTATTTTAAAATATTATATATAATTACATTATTATACCAATATGTTTGTGATTGCTTTTAATGAGTTAATGAATAAATAAGAACGAATGAACTGAGTTAACAGTTACACCTTCTCTTGGAAAAACATCATTAGGATTACAACTCAATAATTATAGGTTGGGTTTTGTAGAGATAAAAACCACTACAATGTGGGGATAATGGTTATAGAAGGATATGTGATAATAATAGATAAGATAATGTGATAATGTAATATATATAAGTGAGGATCGTAGGTTCCCTTTTATATGTGAGGGGAGTGGTACACCTGCATTTATTCTGATCAATATAAAATTAAAATATCTTACTCATGGATTTGTGGCTCTAAAAATCAATATATAAGATAATTATATATGGGTATAAATTATTCTCATAAAATAAGAATTAATATTTCTATTTATAACCTTATTAATAATTTACCCTTAAATAACTTATTTTATCCCTTTACCATGGTGAGAATTTTTTTTCCAAATTAACAATTCATAATGAACAAAAACTAAATCGGCCTCGTTTCTAAATTTAATCCTATTTAATAAATGAATGAAATAAATTTTTATTGATTTTTTTTATATGTGGTATAAATTAATTTAAATTAATGTTTCTAAAATGAAATAAATTTTTTTTTCATAGAAATGCATTTTTAGCACCAAAATACACTTATACATAATAAGATATAATGAAAATTAATATTTACCTAATTAAATTATCTTAAATAAAAGGAATAGTATTATAATATAAAACTAAATAAAAACATAATGGTATTTTTAAATTATGAGATTTAATGAGAAGTCTGTTTTTTTAAATCAGCATTCTACACTATTCACTCAAAAACCTGGCTTCCCAAAAAAGGCCAAAAATACAATCTAAAAAAAATACTATTTATAATATAACTAAAAATGTATATGATTTAATAAAAAAATTTCAATAGTTATTAGAAGAAAAATTTAGTACTTTTGAATAGAACGCATAAAAAACATTTTAAAAAAGTTCTTTGGAAGGATAAAATGGTTTTGTTCTCATTCATTTCCCAGTAACTACAATTTGAGGATTTTTAGATTATTCTATTTATTATTTGATCAATAAATTACATCAAAAAAATTTATCATTATTTAATAAATAAGTTTTTTATGATTTGAATATATTTTAGACGTAAAAATAGTTATTTTTAAACAATTTCACTTGTTAACAACAAATTATTATAAACAAATTTCTACATAATTATTTAAATGATTTAATTATTTTTAATTAGTTTTTATTTATAAAAAAATTATTTTTCAATAAATATGTTTCTCTTAAAAAAGATCATTATATTTTAAATATATTATATAACATATTGTAAATATTGTTTTGTTGAAAAAAGTACTTTTTAACATTTATAGTACATAGATATATATAAAATAATTCATATAATTTAGAAATTATTTTTATTTTCCTAGGAAATTATCAATAATTGGTATAAAAAATATTTTCTGCATATATTTAATAATTTTGTCACTCATAATCATTCCCTCCAATTCAATGTTTATAGTTTATCAATTGAATGTTGTGCCTACTATCAATCATGGTATTCAAATATCTTATTACACATTCTATAATTTTTGGGTGTTATGTTATACCTCATAAATAAATTATATCCTAACAATTTTAAATCTATAAGGAAAAAATATTTTCATATTTTTTACGATAAATACCATGAATAATAATTTAAATAATCATTATTGGATGAAATAACATTTAATACAAAATTATATCATTCAATTAGAAGGAATTTTTAATCTCAAAGTAAATTATATGAAACATGATTATTTCTAAATATTATATAAATAATGAATTAATAATTGTGAGATTCATATAGATGAGTGAGTTTCTAAAATATCGTTGTTGTGCCTAAGTTAAATTTTTCACAAAAGACATTATTTATTTATCTTTTGATTCATGTGTATTTATTTTACCATTAATATAGATAATTTTAGAATATATACATATATTATTTCTCTTCTTATTATATCCCCAATTTATATTTCAAGAAATATTTCCCCACCTCCACATCTCATAGTATAAATTATAAATAACCATGTTTATATTTCATGCTCAAACTACTATAATTAGAAATTTAAGGTCAATTACCTCCATAAAAGGAGAAAATTTTATTTCTCATATATCTATATATTTTCCGAAAAACTCAAAATGGTCATTAATAGTTAAGATGATACATATTTTGAACTCACATTATTATCTATAAATAATAAATTAATTTTCATGTTCCCATCAATAACTCATATAGTTTATGTAACAACCCTATATTTTTATATAACATTATTCTATATAGTGTATACAAGAAACAAAATCGATCTTAAACAAACCGCATAATATTATTACTTAAATTTGAACATTATAGCATAGTCTTTCAATTGAAATATATGAATAGTAATAACCACATGGTTAAATATATGTGTTCTTTATATTCAATCAAAATTAAATTATTAATGTTTATGAATTAAATAAAATTATTTTTTATGTGATTCTTATTAATAAATTGACAATTGTATTTTACATTCATTTATAAGAAAATAATATCAAAAAATATATCTATTTTTATTAAACCTATATGAAAAGAATAAATTATTTATTAAAATAAAAATAAAAACATTATATTGTAATGATTCTTTTTGGAATATTCTAAACAGATTAATATTTTGATGACTAATGAAAATTAAACATTTTTATTAATGTATTGCTTTAATTTAATGAATTTATAAAGTCCCATTTTTTATTAAAATTGTTTCCAAATAAATTATGTACACTTCTATTATTTTTAATCTAAAATATGTCATTGGAATCAATTTTTGTTATTAAATTTTTATATAACAACATTCTGAAAAATGACACATTTTCATTGGAAACCTCATTTCATCATGAATGTGGGTACAATTTCAAATTATATTTTGAAGAATGATTGAATTAAATATGATAAAACTTATTCCATATTTGGAATCTGAATGATAAATTTTAAATAACAATCATATATTATTTTTTAGTCATTAATATTAGAAAGTATATAAAATATTTAATACTGTGAAAATTGATAAATGGGGTAATTAAAATTAAAATTATATGATATGGACGTAAATGAAACCCTAAAACTATAATTTATTTTTATGGATTAGTATACACTGAACATAAACATCATAAAATATAATATGTGAAATTTATGTAAATTTCCCTTCATTTTATCCTTTATATTTGTTTATATATAAAAAAGTACAACATGACACTTTTTGAATATCAATTTCAATAGTATTTTTTGTATGCGATAAAGACTACCTTAATTAAATTAAAAAAAAATTAAAATTAAATTGATTTTTTATCATGTAAGTTTATTTATATCTATAAGGGATGAAAAAATTACGATAAATTCTTATGAAAAGCGGTCACAATGTTTCTTAATAATTTGATATCTTAAATAAAAAAATTATTTATGTAAGTACAATCAAGTGATTTATAGTTTCCCACTAATATTTTCGATAATTATAACTATTATATTGTTTATTAATATTTTACATTCTTATTAAATATTTTTATATATTCTTTTAAAGTCAAATGAAATGAATAGTGTCAAAATTGACATGAATGATGGTTTATAATAAATAATTATTTATTATTTGATTTAAAATAAATATAAATTTTATAATAAAAAACATGAATGGTATATAGTGATAAATTCTTTACATGGCCCATTTGTTTTATGGTTTTTCTTTTATAGATTCTTTATTGACTTGTAAATGGAAAAAAAACATTAATACTACAGTAATTGTTAATTATGGTTAATATTGGTTAAAAAAATAAAATAAGAGTTAAAATAATGGATAATCATTTTCACTTTTTGTTTTATGAGATTATTTCATATCCACCTCCCCATATCATAATATGTAAAAATATTGTATCAAATTTTATTTTAAAAATAATTTTCATTAATTTAATATTTCTTGATATTCTATGATTGAATCGCCCCACTCTTATGAAAGGGAACATCCTATACTATATAAATTAAAAAAAAGAAAACATTTTGATTAGAAAATCCATGCCAAAATATTTGAAACAATTCCCTCAACAAATACATGAATAATTGGTTAAATTAAAAAACGATCCTATGAAGAATTTTTTTTACAATCTGTATGAGTTTTTCGATTGAAGATGTGTAGTTTTAATTATACGTCTTAATTTTATTTTTTTGTACGCCACCTTTGAATATTCTTGAACAATTTTAAAATAATAATTAATGTATCCTAATAATGTTGAAATTTTATTATGTAAATGGAATAACATATTTAATTATCCTCTTACATTATATTAGAAATGAAACTATTATTCTTATGTATTGAAGACTACCACACTACAAACAAAAATAATTCATTTTTCAGCCAAAACTCTCACAACTAGTTTCATTGTTGGAATTAATATTTACATGAAATCTATGAAATAGTTTACATTATATAAAAGATATATATAAAAAAAATCATATATTTCTATTCAATAGAACATGAAAATGTCATTCTTGAATCCATATGGGCCACAACCGCCACAAAAAGATGTGATTCAATTTTCACCTCCTATTCATGTTTTTATTAAAAAAAAATTTATTTTAAAAAATAGTAAATAATTTATGATATAAATATTTTTATATAAAGGTAAATTAATACTTAATTAGTTTTCATCAGTATAATTGAAAAGTGTAAATTTTACTCATACATATTTATAATCTACCATATCCATGATCATAACATAAATCAATTTGCATTACCATGTTTAGTTGTTAGTTTTAAATAAACAACTGTTGTATAATGTTTATTATTATGTCTCTATTATTATTCTCTAGATGATGAAACAAGTACATCATTGACCACAATTAACCTACCAAAATCAGTTTTGACAAAATATAAAAATATCATCACAACGCCAAACATGAACCAATATGATTAAATAATTTAACATAATTTGCTAATAATTAAATTAAAAGAATAATAAAAATTTAAAAGGTTCATATTTTTTAAAATAATTATCATAAATTTTATACAGTGGAATATGAAGACCATATGTGATGATTTGGACCGGGGGTAACAGATTTGGTCTCAAATTACACTCTATTGAGAAATATTGTGTATTGTGTACCTATTAACATTAAAATGTCATAATACCCATTTTGATGTACATAACATTAATATACATTTATTTCTAAAGGATAAGGATTATATTTTATATATTCCACAATACTAATTGTTTTTAATAAAATATAATGTCACATCTCTTTTTAAATGGGTTTATTTATCTTCCAGTAGCATATTTTTCAAATTATTCAAAAGAAGTAATTATTATTAATAAAATGATTTATTAAGGAAATTATATGTGATATATGAAATGATAAAATTTTATAAAGGAAAATTCTAATTCCATTCCTGAACGTTTCATTCTAATCCTTTTTAAAAATATTCCAAATCAATGCTTATTTTTAATGATTTTGACTTCAATGGACCTTCATGCCGTCATTATGGGTTATAGCACTGAATATTATTATTGAATATTTATAATATTTTTCATTGGAAACACATCATAGAATAATATTTTAACTTTTTTCTTCTATATTCATCAATTCATCAGATGAACTAATGTTTTGATAATATTTACTTTTCTGATTTCGATCTCTCATTCGTTGTTTAATATTGAGGTCATTAGCTTTATCTAGAAAAATTCAAATTCAAATGATTATTGAAAATTACTTTTATATGAGATATTAATATTTATTATATAATGGATAATCATATTATATAAAACATATATCATTTCTACATATGGTGATATACAATTCATGTTGATTGATTGATTGGAAAACTCATTAAAAATCATTACTTTTACCTCATTATAGATATTTGTCAAAAATGACTATTTTTTGTGAATTTAAATGATCATTACATGTATGAGGAATGTTCTAGACCTCTACTGATTAGTGGTGAATTGATATATATATATCCCATCAATACATTAATATCAATCATGGAATTAAAGGTCTGCCTATCCTAACATAACTATTTTTTAAATTATTACAACCCATAGTTCAAACTATCATGGAACATTGTTTTGATAGTTTAGATACCATGGTGTCTAAAATGTTGAATTATAATATTATAATTTTAATTTATTTTTAATTTTGTTATTTTTATCCATTATATTACTATACTGATATTATCCTTTTATGAATTTCTTGACATTGATACCGATTAATTGAAAAGTGGTTTCAGTTAATTAATTTTCCATATTGATTTTGGCCTATTGATTCATGATAGTTTTCTTGTAAAAATATATTACTAAGAATATGAAATAACACATTATTTACTTTTATTACAACAATATGTGAAGAAGGATATTATGAATAATTGCAAGGATAAAAGAATGTTTTTAGGAAGTAAATTTTAAATTTCTAATGTTTTATTGGATTCATTTATGTATCTGGTTCTTCAATACTATTAACCTAACATTTCCTCCAGAATGTGACACTTTTTAAATTGTAAAATTTTAAAAATTAACTATCCTCTCTTGGATAATATAGTTAGGGTCACTATAGTTTGTACTAGAGGCTAGTTTAGTATAAACCAGGGATGCAATATTTTTAATGGATAGAGAGAACAACAGAAATATAATAATATCTTATTATATTTTAAAAAGTTTACTATCAGAAAGATTATTATATTAATGATAAATATTAATTATGATAATGAGATATCTCAATGATAACCATTATAATATTATAAATCTTTCTAAAAGAATGTGAATCAAAACCAATTGACAATGTAGATATCGGCATGTGGATAAAGTCAACAATGCTTACATTGTAAATGAGAAGATCATGGACCTATTAATGATTCATTGAAAGGTTATGATGAATAACCTTACTATAATAGAGAAACTTAATTTTCCATAACAAGGTTATCCTATATTGAATTTTCTAATGACTAATAATTTATATTATATTAATATAATTACTAAACTATTAGTATATGATCATTTAATTAAGTCCATAAAAAGATATTACATTATTATGGATTTAATGAAAGGTAAAATATTATTATGTTTGTATATTTTTTGAAAATGGATTTAGATAAATGTTGGTAATTAGTAAATAACAATAAATAAGTCAATGAAATAGAAATTATCGAATAGAGAACATTTAATGTGATTTTATTTGAGGTATTTTCCCTTGAGAACATTGACTTGGAAAGGATAGGTTGTTCTTCTCTTTATTGAATGAGGAATAATAATGTGTTGTAGAGTAAGAGGTTAAATTTACAAGTTATTCCATCCATCCATCATACTATATACATAATAATGAAATTAATATTCACAATATTCTATTTTCATAATATGAGTCAATAAGGCAGAGTAATATATCAACAATCATCATCATATGATAAGATATTGTAAAGTGATATTCAGATAAATAAGCATTATGATATTATAAATTCCTAATATATAAATAGAAGAATAGGTTGTAAAGAAATAATGAAAAATAGAAAACCCAATGAAGAAGAAGATAATGAGGTGATATCCATCATATGAAATTATCAATGGAAACATCCAAGAAATTCTATAAATGGTATATGATTTTATTATGCCTATGAAAAAATGGGTTATTTGGAAAATTAAAGATGTGAATAGAACAGAACCATCACTATCAAAATATTAAATAGTAAATAAATGTGTTATTATTCAAGTAAGTATCTTAAACATCAAATGAATCTATGATAAAAAGAGGTAAAGTGGAGAAATAATTGTTTTTGTGATATTTATAGATAATTTTGGTGTTTCTAATGTTGTGTTGGTAGGTATATTAATCATTGAATAAATTTTTTTAGTGAAATAATTATATTCTTGATATTCTAACTCTTTTATATCTAATATATTTTATAATTAGTTCAAAAATTTTACTACAACCTTTGGAATATAGTTTCTAGTAAAAAATCCTAGTGGAAATTCCACAACTACCAGTATATAGAAGTTAGATACCATTATAACACATAAATGTTTTCTATTTTTAGAAATTATTATTATATATATATTTTATATCGATATAATCCATCACATGCGATAAAATTCAAAATATGATGAAAAAAATTATTTCAAATAAAATTAAATTAAGATTTGTCATAACGATATAGATTATCTCATAATTAGATAAGAGAATTAATTAGCTCAGTCATACCTAGATCTAAAAAAATTTCTAATCTGAATGAGATTAATTAGGAATAAAGGAATACAAAATATATATGAAAACCATCATCGTATTATTGATGATGTGTCTATTTTATAAGAATACATTGAAAATTTAAAAATTAATTACATGGGAATCCACTAGAGAAGGAATTTGGGTTTTAAATTAATTTTTTCCCTGATGAGATACACATATTAAATTCAATCTATAGAATTGAAACCATGTAATTAGTAGAGTTAATTATATATAAAGAGGATAGTTTCATGTAAAAATATTTATATGACATAATTGTTCACCATGGGGACCCCCTATTATTTTCGTTAAGAATAATGATAGATATATGATGTCTTATGTTTATTACAGAGAAATAAATGCCATTATGATAAAGAAGAAGTATCATATTTCTCACATTATTGACATATTCAATATAATTCAATGATCTCATAATTTCTCAAATACTTACCATTATTCTTGGAATCAATAATTTCATGTAAATAATGAACTTATTCTTAAGAGACAATATTACGAGGAATAGAAATTATGCTTTTACAGTAATTTCATATTGACTAACAACGGTATCAATATTTTTTATGTATTTAATTGAAATGTTTTTAAAGGAATATACATATTTTATAGTTTTTGAAATTATTTATAATATATTATGTTACTCAATATTTTATGAGGAATATTAGAATAATATTTTATCATTCTTTTGACACATATAAATAAATATTTATATGGTAAATTTACCATGTGTGAATTAAAACATTATAATGTGTCTTTTATTAGCAATATTTTTTAAAAAATGTATTCTCAATTTATTATGAATTGAAAATTAATTAAAATAATACACTACCCTAATGAATATAATTGAGGCACATTGATTCATTGGATTATAAGGATACTATCAATGACTTGTAATTTTTTTCCAATTTTCTAACCTATTAACCATGAATACTCACAAAGATATTATGTTCTTATATATTATGGAATGTTAATATATTTTTTATTATTTGAAGAGGATATTGGAAGATTCTTTGATTTTGAATCTTTTATTTGGAAATAATGGATTAAAATATATATTGATGTATCGAATAAGAGACATGGTTGTGTCTACCTGAAGAATGGGAAATCTATTGTATATGGATCAATGATGATAATGAATCATGAACAACACTATCACATTCTTGATCTTCAGTTATATATTGTAATATATTACATTGTTAATATGGAATCATTGTCAATATGATCAATCATGTGAGATATAAAAAGATCATAAGAGTCTAAAATCCATCTTCACACATAAATGGGTGAATATGTGGAAATATTTGGGACTCTAACTACTCAGGGATTATGATCACTAAATACACTACCACTCATGAATGATAAATAAAGTAATTTATTAACTAATTAAAAAATGTCATGGAGTTATAGAAAAAATGGTGATTGAAATGGATCATATGTTCATGAATTTGGTAAATATGGACATGGTTATTATTATGGAAGAACAAACATCCCTACTTTTCAAATTATTATAAAAACATATTTATTATATTAAATAAAAATATCTCAAACAGATAAAGAAAATATACAAGTTAAATTTTGAGTTGTGAATAAAAGAATATAATATATATTTTATATGAATAAGGAAATATAACATATAGAGAGAGGATATGTTTTCTATCTATAACATTTCTAAAAACATAATATATCTTGTTCATCGCTCAAATCTGAATATACACCTAGGTATCACCAATATTTAAAGATATTTAAAGAAAATTATTTAGGGTTAATATAAAGATGTAAATTAATAATTATATTTCAGGATACATGGTTTTTAAATAGGGAAAGGATGAAAAACATCATCCTATAGGATTCATAAAACATATATACATTACAATGTGTATATGAAATTAAATTACTACGAACTTTTCCATTGGTTTACCAAATATCCCTCAAATTAATGATGAAATATGTGATATTATTGGTTGGAATTGAAATAACATCATTACATATCTATAAAATAATATTTTCTTCCTATGTTCCTTTAATGTCTCTATATTAACCAATTTTCAAATCTTTATTAGACACATCCTAATATTTTTTTTATCAAGATTAATGTTATACATTATATTTTTTAAAAATTCATGAGATTGAAGTTGATAAAGATATTCATTTGACCACCCCAAATCATCATCAAACTAATTGAAAACAAAAATTGAATTTTAAAAAAATTAAAAGACATAATATGGTCATGATTACATTACATTCATTGTATGTGGGATCATTTCATACCTATATTTTTGTTTTCATTTAACCATTATATCCATTAAAATATTCACGTAGTGCCATATGAAGTATTATATGTCCAGATATGTTGTAGTCCAACCTATTGATGTTTTTGGTGAATGGAAGTTTGTATTCATATAAAATATTAAGGAGATGAAAATATTGGTAACAACTATTCAAACTCCAATTAGAGAAGCTCAATGTAGGGTACACTATTGTCCAATAACTGAAAGAATGATTTTGAATTTCAATTGTGATGTCATGTGTTCTCAGAATTATATCATTGTAATGGGGTTATAAATATTTGAATGAATTGAAAATTGTGCCTTGGGTATATCATACATTTTGAAATTATATAATGAATTAGAGATACATATTAGTGACAAGAAGTGCCTCTATGCCTCCCTAAAAAATGTTATGTTCCATATATATATTCGAAAGATGTTTATAGTATACCCAATGCGTGTTCCAACATATAATGTATTATAAATAGAAAATAATATATCATAATTTTAGATTCAAATATAGATTCTTCACACTAGATAAATTTTTTGGAGGATTTATATTACTCGACTAGAAAATTTACTTTTGAGAAACCATAAAATAGAGGAAGCATAGTAGGAACCTTTGAATGATATCAATAAGAACTAGTGTCAATTTTTTAAGAGGTAATATTCAGGAAACTTTTGACGAGGAATTTTTTTTGGGGGAATAAGGATAATAAATAAAAATTTTATGGGGTTTGTGAATGATTTATTTTTTAATTCCATATAAGTATTATAGATTCTCTGTCAAAATAATTAAATAGTGTAGAGAGTAACATTAATGATATTATATAATTAATAATGTTTTAATAGTGATATAAAATTATTAATAAAATCTTATCTTTAGAAATATTATTATAAAAAAGTTGTTAATATCATCTACTATCAATTTATTGTTATATTTTACATTTATAGTATCATTATTAACCCCATAAAAGTAAGGAAATAAATTCCACAACAATTTTCCAAAAGGGATAAGACGGGTCAAAACTAATTGGTATGAGCAAAAACACCACCTAAACTTATCCAATTATTATTATATGATAGAAATAAAAATCATACTCATAATATTTTTGAATCATATCATGTTGGATACATATTAATAATATAATTATTTATATTATTTCAATACATTAAGAAATTTCAATATTTCCCATCCCGTCATTATAAATGGTCACCTGTTATCCTATTTTCTTCAAATATAAAAATAATTTTAATTGGCTAAGACATACCCAAATCTCTTATGTATACCCTTATAAACCTACTAACTTCATTTTATGGATGATAAATCAATAATAATAAGGATTCAGTTGAAACCTAAAGAGATTGTCTGAAAAAGAGGCAATGTTCCTAACCATGCATTTTTATTTTATTTATTCTTCAACCTCCACCAAATAATATTCCTCAATGATGAAATAAAAAACTACTATATTCCATATATTATGAATTTATTAATTAATATTAATAACCTATATCAATTTAATCTTCCATCATATGTAATATAAAACCGTTCATGTGTATGGATGACTTCCACCTCACAAACTGATGTAATTCATTTTCAATAACCAACAATGACATATGGTTTTAACAACATATTTAATATATATATATATATGATATTAATGAAATAATTAAAATTATTTGAAATAAATATATTTTTTTTTTATTACATGTCACGTTATTTAAAATGATAATTTCCTCCATGCCTATGAGTAGACTTTCACCCCCACAACGCTATTTGATTCATTTTCACTAGCACATCACATGGATGGCACATATAATTTTTATATAAATAAATATTACATACATTATTATTAAATGATAATTCAGGAATTTTAAATTAATAAAAACATTAATAACATAATGATCATTGAAAAAAGGAATCATTACTCATTCGTACGTATGACATACTATTTCAATGATTTTAACATAATTCCTAATTTATAAACAAATTTAATTGATTTTTAAATGTATAATCGAGCAATAAAAAATTAAATTGAGACATTATTAATATTATGGAGATAATTTAATTAATATATAATTTACAAAAGTCACCTAGAAGCATCATTTTGGACATATGACTTGAATATCATCAAAATGATTGAGAGGAAGATAAATTAATAATTAATTGAATATAACACTGTAATAAATAAAACAAAAGGTATAATAAACATGAAAATTGATTTTAGAAAATTAAATAATTAATATAAGGTTATTATTCTATATGATAAAAGCATACATGAAGATTCATTGATAGGGAAATGTATTTCATCTCGATTTATACTCCATTGAGAAATATTTTGTATCATGAGAATATTTAGATTTTTGTGGTGTATATAGTTCAACCTTGTAGAATTTAATATTAATATAAATTTAGTCATGAAGATTAATTATTCAAATAAAATTATTTATTCATGATAAATGATAAAATTTAAATGAAATCTTATTTTTCTTCTTGATAGAGAAATTATTCCTTCAATGGCCATATATTTTAGTTTTTTTAAATGTCACTTGTAAACATAGATGATTTAGGAATTATATATTTAGAAAAAAAATTCAATTCAGTAACTTTTAATGTAATATTTTAAATATTTTTGTTAGAGATGTGTATTTAAATCCTTTTTATTATTGGTGATTTCAATGCTTTCACTAGTCCCACTGATCATGTTTCTAGAGACCCGAAGCATAACGTACATGGACATTACATTACTTTTGCGGAATACTTAGTACATAACAAAAACAAACACACAAGGACCGTAATAGTTTAGTGTCTTTGGAAACTTGAATATAATCTTCTAATCATGGTGAATGATCTCAAACATCTCCCATAAAGATCTTCCTTTTTTTAGCTAAAACCTTTCTTTATTTCCTGGGTAAAATAAAACATAAAAGGGTGAGCTCAAATTCTCAGTAAGGGTAAACAAAAGAAATATCAATCACATCATATTCATAAGAACATAACTTTTTGAAATCATAACCTACAAAAGAAATCATAATTTAATTACATGGGATAAATCATAGTAGTGAAAATTAATCCCAATAATCATAACTTAAAACATGAAACTTTGTGGCATACACAAAATATCATATAAAATCATTTCTTATTAGTCAAGACTCATTTCCAAGACTATCTTAGTGGAAAAAGTCCATGTATGAGCCGAGTTCACTCATCATTTCAGTCCTATTTCACTGAACCGGTTAAACCTTCCATTCTAGCCATGTCTATCTCATGAGATATAAAATCGTCACCCAATGCATTGGAGGGAGATATAGGTCTCACCCATCTCATAATGATACCATTATTATGTGTGCCACAAAATCATAAACCATACATCATAGCATAACCCATGTAATAAAAATGGGATTCTTAAACATTGTGTCATCATAAAACAGTTCATATAATATAAAACAATTCATAAAAATATTCCCATCATAACATAATCAAATCCAAGTAATAATATTGATAGAAACATAACCCTTTATTATCTTAGATAGAAAATAATTTTGATAAAACTCTTGAACTCCATTCTTGTGGAAAATATCCTTTCTACTTCAAAAAAATTCTTCCTTTCTTAACATGTCATACAATTTTAAACTAAAATAAGTTGATTAAAAATAAACTTGAAAACTTGTAAAGGAATATTCTTGAAAATATTTTTTTAAAAATCCATTCATTTCGTTTAAGTTAAATAAACATTCTTCTCGTACTTTTGTCGGAAACGTCAAAAAGTACCTCGTACAAAAAACGACAAAAGATTCCTTTCGTTTCTTTTACTAAAAACTCACCGAAGGGTAAAATTGGATTTAAAAAATTGTAGGTGGATGGAAATAATATTATATATTGAAGAAACATGGATGTGGATGATAAAATACACCCCAGTAAATACCAAAGTATAAACATTCTCGGATAAAAATAAGATTGTGATATATTCCCTTACCTTAGGTCCGATTTGCTTCGTTAGTGTCTGAACCTCCTGTATAATGATTTAAATAATGTTATTGGCTTATTAATGAATCATATTCGTTGTTATGATATCATATATGTTTCACTTATGACTTTATATTACTCGTTGTTTTGTAAATACCATGTTAAAAAACGTTTTGGGTAAAATTGTTTTATTTGTCGTCCGTGTTTTGACTTGTAATTATTCATATGATTACATAGATCATGATTACTTAATTACAGAATATAAAAATTATTTATATATAATATATATTAATAATATACATATATATAATAGATCGATAAATGGAAGGAAATACACTGTTCATCGAGACGGTAGGCCGTACGTACGCATGAACACTGTTTTCGTTTCCTTATTGAGTTGAATGGAATTAAGTAGATGACATACATATATATATATAGATAAATCCAGTAGATTTATAATGTCATATATTTCATTATTATTACTTATATATACTTTATAATCATTCTTTAATGGTTAACATGGAAAATGAATCTCATCGTGTCGTGGAGACAGTATTCCGTACATACGCAAGAGCGATGATATCGTTCCCATGATCATGGAATTTTATTGGAGTGTATGTATACTATTACAGAATCAATATAAATTTACAATAATCATATATAGTTATTATTTACACCATTATACCCATCCATGTACGGTGGTGGTGGAAAATAGATTACACCACGGCGTGGAGACGGTATTCCGTACGTACGCACGCGTGGTGATTTCGTTTTCCATAAGATGGATACATGGTGAAATAGGGTTGTTTAATACTTATAATAACATATGAGTATACTAGTGATACTGATGTTATTACTTCATAATGAAACAACCTAAGAAGAAGAAGTGGAAGAAGAAGTGAAGTTGAAAGAATCGGTAACAGACATTACCTCTTCTTTGAAGCACCTCTTTGAGACCTCCTCATAGGGAACTAAAATTGGTCTTTGAAGAAGACCAGAAACTCTAGGATGTTTCTATGGAAGTGGAGAAGATAATTTTTCAGGGTTTTTCCAAGCTTTAAGGCTCAATTTGGTGTGAGTAAGAGAGGGAGGAGGTCCCTTTTATAAGGGAGGAGAGGGTCACCTTTGAAAAAACTATAAATATTATTTTATTATGAAGTCATATTTGGTTTTAAATAGCTCCAAATTTATTTATTTATATGCTAAGGTGAGTATGGGTCGCAATAGTCTCATCCAATAGAATTTAGACAAGTTTAGGTTCATATTTTAACATTATCTTTTATATTTAACTTTAAGTTAGACAATTTTACTTTTACCGCGTATTTTTGTGTTCTTACACTATAAGGTTAATAAAATTACAATAACTAGCCAAACGAACCCCAAGTTGTTTATTATTTATATATATAACCTTATCTAAGTCATTTTTTCGAACCATATATTTTTAAGAATATAATGACAATTAATAATATAATATTTTTTTTAAAAACTATATTAGGTCAATTTTGACACTATTTGGTAATTGATTTTTGTGAAAATCATAGCAGAATTATTAGTTCAAAAAAAGTTAATTAAATCCACACTAACATGTAATATTAACATATAAATTTTTTTGAATTCATTAAAAGTCTCAAATTACATTTATTTGGGTATTTATAACATCAATTATGTCAATATTACATTAATAAGATAATTACGGAATCATCATTGTGTCATAAATAAATTAACTTATTTAAAGTCTAAAAATTACAAATAAAATATCATTATGTATGAAATCTTTTTAGCTTTCTAATTAATATTTATAGTCGAATTTATCTTATGTATAACCCTATATTAAAAATGATTTACTTATTAAACTTTGATTTTAACTATTTTAACCCATCTTTAAATAAATTAATAATAAATGTCCTAATCTAATTCAAGTGGGGCTAAATTTTCATAGTTTATTCCTAAGTTTGATTTTGGTCTAATTACACATATTGAATAGAATTAGGACATGTTATAGGGTAATAATAATATCATTTTTACCCTTAATTAGCCTATTTACTTTTAACCGTGATAATTAAAAGTAAAAAGTTACTATTCACCAAAAATTGTTTTCATCTCATTGAACCACATTTTACTTACTGACATCAACCGTGTCTCTCGAATTTTAGAAATTCCACTCACAGAAGCGGTAAAATTATGTTTTATGAAAAATTCATTTTTTTAACTACCACTTAGTGGTTTCACTATTCATAAAATAAATGAAAGTTTCCAGAAAAATATCAAAAATTAGGCCTAAGATATATATGATCCTATGAAATCAAAAATGATATCTATTTTACCAAATTCAAAACATATCAGTTGCATTACATAATTTAAAAATTAATTTCTGTCATCAGAACAAATAGTGTGTTCTTAAGAGATAATAAATATCAAAAGATTGACACTTGTTTATGTCTGGTTTAAATGTGAAATTTCATCTAATGACCAAAATTGTATTGAATTGTAAAATTATATTATAAATATACTTTAAAACCACTCCAATTAATAATTTATCACTATTAATTATTTCAATTAAAAAGGTTGTTTTTTAATTAAAATTTAGTAATTTTCACTATTCATCAGAAAATGAAAGTTATTCGAAAAGTACCAAAATTTCACCCTAAGCTAATTTCGATATTCCAAATTAAAAAATGTAGTTCATTTTGAAAAATAAAATTTACAAAATTTTAAAAAGTGGTTATTACTATTCATAATGGCTTGTTTTAATAATATTTTAATAGCATATTGTTTTTTAGTGAAACTTGTTATTGCGTACTACACATGCTATTGAGGAAGTTCGTGATTGCGTGTAATGCAAGGCAAGTCAAGGATGCATGTTGTGCAATCTCCTTTTGGTGTAGAGTACAACACAAGAAATTAATGAAATTAAAAATAATATTTTTCATAAAATCTCATGGTGTTACATTCTACCCCCCTTAAAATGAATTTCGCCATCGAAATTCTTCGGGGTTATAAATGGGTTACTACATGAAGGTTTATTTAATAGAAACCCACGTCGTAAAAAGGAATACCAAAACAAATCATTAAAAAAAAGTATGAAACATAATGGTTACCCAAATAAACTATTCACTGGGGTTCCACATAGGTGAAAATATGGATATGGAAGAGAAATCTAACCATCATTTTCTGATGGAGAGTGGTAGAGAACATGGCTGTAGAAAAAACAGAAATCACAAAGCCTTAAATTTGTGAAGATCTAAGGTACCATCTGATTTATCAGATATGAGAGCACTAGGACAACATTTTTGGTTTTCAAGATCGTTTTTCCTAAAGTTAAAGAATTTGAATTATAATAAATACTTACTTTATTTTGGTACAATCTCACTATTTTTCGTGTCTTGAACAATTTTCACTTCATCTCTTAATGAAATGAAGTTGAATTTGTTATTCGTGAAGTGTTAGCAGATCATGTGATAGAATGATGAGTCATTCCATCTGTCTCAAACAACAGGTTAGAAAAGTAATCAAGAAATATGTAAGTCCATATATAGTGAGATAAATCATATATGGTTCCTAAAATGGACTTATATACTTCATATATCATACTGCTTAATATAATAAAACTAGTTTCTACTAAACAGGGACTTCATGTAGGCCAGTGGTAGGCGATAAAGGCCAGTCGCATTTCGGTTGTGGGTTCGATTCCCACAGCCTTGTCTGACGCGATGGGCTGTCGCCAGTCCTGCGGGTTTTCTTTTTTCTAAAGCTATATTACTATAACATCCAATCAATAATATCGAAAAAAGTTCTATCCGAACTTATGTCAAACATAATCCATTCCAATCTTTAGGCTTATCTAAAATACTTCGGTCCAATCTCATTGTATAAAGAAAATGAATACTTGAAATGTCATATAACAATCACGTGAATTCCATCATTTATCCCCCATATATCATAAGATATATCTTTTTGGTCAAATTACAAACATGAGAATACCTTAATCTTGTATTTTATTCAAGAATGAATACCCATTGAACCTTAGTGAAAACAAGAATGTAGTTAAAAGTTAACACTTTCCACAAACCAAAATCCTCAAAATTATTTATACTCAAACCATGATACCACTTAGTCCTTATTTCAATCATGAGATCATGAATACTGTCAGACATTTCATTTTATCATTATCCCTTCATGATGCACATATAATCTTCTTTCCAAAATATATGAATCACTTTTCATGGTTACCGGTACCTTAAAATTATTGAAAACCACAATAGAATAATACAAAAATATTCTAATACACAATAAAAGTACCTCAACATAATTATTCTTTAATACAAATACATAAATACTTCAATCCATCGTATTCAATTATTGTCCTGGAATAAGTCCTTCCTTGATTTTGAAGTAAATTTTTAGGTCAGGGCATTGAGTTGGGTAATTCCCATGTTCTCCACAAATAATACATTGAACTCTATAACAGTATGTCACTCTATGAATCTTTTCTCCACATAGATAACATCGGTCCCTCCATTTGAGGTATTCCTCAAGGTTCTTCTTCCCTTATTTAGAAATATAAATCTTCCTTTCTTTATGCTCCTCAACATGCGAACATGCATAATAGTTTATCTTCCTCTTCTTTTATGAATTAGGCGTACCACTAAATTTCGCCTTGTTAATCATATATCGCGATGACTGATTCGGCATAATCACAATATCTTTCTCCCTAGGAATTACACAATTTTTTTTTCTCATAGTCACCAATTTGTCCATTCGATTCAATGTTAACCGAATTCCTTCTGGTTCCCTCCATTAACTTAAACATAAAAAGAATTATATTAGAGGAAAAAATCATGCTAGAGAAAACAACATAGTAAAGGGGGAGTACCCTCAATATCTGACATCTTATGTTAAATTCTAATATCGTTACCGTAGTTCTAAGACTATATCCTATATGTATACTTATCCTTAGAAACATCCCTAGACATACCTTAGAAATATCCATGGGGATCTCACTAACAATTTTGCATCCTAGTTTCCAAAGGTTGACTAATCCTTTCCTCTGATACCAACTGTAGAGACTCAAAGCTTAACGTACATGGACAATACATTAATTTTGCGGAATACTTACTACATAAAAAAACACACACACATGGACCGTAATCGTTCAGTGTCTTTGGAAACTCGAAATATAATCTTCTAATCATGGTAAAAATCTTCAACATCTCCCATAAATATCTTCCTTCTTTTTACCTAAAACCTTTCTTTATTTCCTGGGGAAAAGAAAACATAAAAGGGTGAGCTCAAATGCTCAGTAAGGGTAAACAAAAGAAATATCAATCACATCAAATTCACAAGAACATAAATTTTGGAAATCATAACCTGCAAAAGAAATCATAATTTCATAAAATGGGATAAATCATAGTATTTAAAAGCAATCCCAATAATCATAACATAAAACATGAAACTTTGTGGCATACACACATAATCATAGAGAATCATTTCTTATTAGTCAAGACTCATTTCCAAGACTATCATAGTGGACAAAGCCCATTTCTGAACTGAGTTCACTCCTCGTTTCAGTCCGGTTTCACTGAACCGGTTAAAAATACCGTTCCAGCCATGTATATCTCATGAGATATGAAATCATTACTCAATGCATTGGAGGGAGATATAGGTCCCACCCATATCATAATGATACCATTCTTATGTGTGCCAGAAAATCATAAACCATATATCATAGCATAACCCTTGTAATAAAAATGGGATTCTTAAACATTGTGACATCATAAAACAATTCATATAAGATAAAATAATTCATAAAAATATTTCCATCACAACATTACCAAATCCATGTAATAGTAGGGATAGAAACAGAACCCTTTATTATCTTAGATGGAAAATAATTTCGATGAAACACTTGAACTCTATTCATGAGGAAAATATCCTTTCTACTTCAAATACATTTTTCCTTTCATAACATGTCATACAATTTTAAACTGGAAGAAGTTGATTAAAAATAAAATTGAAAACTTGTAATGTAAGATTCATGGAAATATTGTTTTAAAAATCCTTTCAAGTCGTATAAGTTAAAAAAACATTCTTCTCGTACTTTTGTCGGAAAAGTCAAAAAGTCCTCCGTACGAAAAACGAGATAAGGTTCCTTTCGTATCTTTTACAAAAAACTCACCGAAGGGTAAAATTTGATTTAAAAAATTGTAGGTGGATGGAAATAATATTACATATTTAAGAAACATGAATGTGGATGATAAAATAAACCCCAGTAAATATCAAAGTATAAACAATCTCAGATAAAAATGAGATTGTGATATTTTCCCTTACCTTAGGTCTGATTTTCTTCATAAGTGTCTGAAACTCTTGTATAATGATTTAAATAATGTTATTGAATTATTAAAAAAATCATATTCGTTGTTATGATATCATATATGTTTCACATATTACTTTATATTACCCGTTTTGTAAATTCCATGTTAAAGATCGTTTTGGGTAAAATCGTTTCATTTTTCGTCCGTGTTTTGACTTGTAATTATTCATATTATTACTTAGATCATGATTACGTAATTCAATAATATAAAACATGATTTATATATAATATATATTATGTATATACATATATATAATAGATCGATAAATGGAAAGAAATACACCATTCATGGAGACGGTAGGTCGTACGTATGCATGAACGCTATTTTCGTTTCCATATTGAGTTGAATGGAATTAATTAGATGACATAAATATATATATATATACATAAATACAGTAGCTTTATAATGTCATATATTTCATTATTATTACTTATATATACTTTATAATCATTCTTTAATGGTTAACATGGAGAATGAATCTCATCGTGTGGTGGAGACGGTATTTCGTACATACGCAAGAGAGATGATATCGTTCGCATGACCATGGAATTTTATTGGAGTGTATGTATACTATTAAAGAATCAATATTTCATTACAATAATCATATATTGTTGTTATTTACACCATTATACCCATCAAAGTATGGTGGTGGTAGAAAATAGATTACACCACGGCGTGAAGACGGTATTCCATACGTACGCACGCGTGGTGATTTCGTTTTCCATAGGATGGATACATGGTGAAATAGTGTTGTTTCATACTTATAATAACATATAAGTATATTATTTATACTAATGTTATTAATTCATAATGAAACAACCATGAAGAAGAAGTGGAAGAAGAATTAAAGTTGAATGAATCGGTAACAGACATTACCTCTTCTTTGAAGCGCCTCTTTGAGACCTCCTCTTAGGGAACTAAAATTGTTCTTTGAAGAAGACCAAAACCTCTATGATGTTTCTATGGAAGTGGAGAAGAGAATTTGGTAGGGTTTGGCCGAGCTTGAAGGCTCAATGTGGTGTGAGTAAGAGAGGGTGGAGGTGCCCTTTTATAAGGGAGGAGAGGGGCACCTTTAGTAAAACTAAAAATATTATTTTATTATAAAGTCATATTCAGTTTTAAATAGCTCCAAATTGATGTATTTAGATGATAAGGTAGTTATGGGTAGAAATCCTCTAATCAAATAGAATTTAGACAAGTTTAGGTTTCTATTTTAACCTTATCATTTATATTTAACTTTAAGTTAGATAATTTTAGTTTTACCGTGTCTTTTTGTGTTCTTACACTCTAAGGTTAATAAACTTACTAAAACAAGAAAAACGAACCCCAAGTTATTTATTATTAATATATATAACCTTATCTAAGTCATTTTGCCGAATGTTATATTTTTAGGAATATAATAACAATTAATAATATAATATTTGGTTTAAAAACTATTTTATGTCAATTTTGACACTATTTGGTAAATGATTTTTGTGAAAATCATAAAAGAATGATTAGTTCTAAAAAAGTTAATTAAATCAACAGTAACATGTCATATTAACATAGAAAATTTCTGTATTTCATTAAAAGACTCAAATTACATTTATTTGGGTATTTATAACATCAATTATGTCAATATTTCATTAATAAGATAATTACTGAATCATCATTGTGTCATAAATAAATTAAATTATTTAAAGTCTAAAAAATAAAAATAAACTATCCTTATGTAGGAAATAGTTTTATATTTCTAATGAATATTTATAGTCTAATTTATCTTATGTATAACCCTATATTAAAAATGATTTACTTATTAAACATTGATTTTAACTATTTTAACCCTTCATTATATAAATTAATAATAAATGTCCTAATCTAATCCAAGTGGGCCTAAATGGTAATATTTTATTCTTAATGATGTTTTTGGTCTAATTACACTTATCTAATAGAATTAGGACATGTGTTAGGGTAATAATAATATCATTTTTACCCTTAATTACCCTATTTACTTTTAACTGTGGTAAATAAAATTAAAAAGTTACTATTCAACAAAAATTATTTTCATCTCATTGAACCAAATTTTACTTACTGACATCAACCTTGTCTCTAAGACTTTTTAAATTCCACTCACAGAAGCGGTAAAATTATGTTTTATGAAAAATTTATTTTTTTAACTACCACTTAGTGGTTTCACTATTCATAAAAAATGAAAGTTTCCAGAAAAATACCAAAAATAAGGACTAAGATATATTTGATATTATGAACTAAAAAAAGGTGTTTATTTTACCAAATTAATAACATATCAGTTTCATTACTTAATTTAAAATTAAATTCTCGTCATCAAAACAAATAGCCTGTTCTTAAGAGATAATACATATCAAAAGATTGACACTTGTTTATGTCTGGTTTAAATGTGAAATTATATCCAATGAACAAAATTGTATTAAATTGTAAAAATATATTCTAAATATACTTTATAACCACTCAAACTAATAATTTATCACTATTAATTATTTTGATTAAAAAGGTTGTTTTTTAATTAAAATTTAGTAATTTTCACTATTCAACAGAAAATGAAAGTTTTCCGAAAAGTACCAAAATTTCACCCTAAGATAATTTCGATATTCCGAATCCAAAAATGAAGTCCATTTTGAAAAATAAAATTTACAAAATTTCAAAATGTGGTTATTACTATTCATAGTGGCTAGTTTTAATAATATTTTAATAGCATATTGTTGTTTAATGATACTTGATATTGCGTACTACGCACGCTATCGAGCAAGGTCGTGATTGCGTGTAATGAAAGGAATGTCAAGGATGCATGTTGTGCAATCTCCTTTTGGTGTAGCGTACAACATAAGACATTAATGAAATTAAAAAAAATATTTTTCATAAAATCTCGGGGTGTTATAATGTGTTAATGTGTGATTGTTTTCTTATTAACAGGAATTTATACTTTCCAATTTTGAGTTTCCTTGTTCCCTTTCAACTAATATTTTCTCTCCTTGATTGAAATTTGATGATGGGATGTCAGTTACTTATTCTATTGATTCATCCATGAAACTTTTTTCTTAGTTTGGGTATCCCTTTTAATGTTAATATGCATCAATGAAACTCATTCCAAGTGAAATATATTTGTAGACTCTTCTAATTGATACTTCAACTATATCAATAGGGTTGTGAAATTTATTTGGAGTATATGGATACAACAAAAATTTGGGGGCTGAACTATAAATTTCTTACATTTGTAAAATATAAATTCATCATATTTGGATGTAATTTCAGATAAGGAATCTTAGGCAAGAAACCCAAAGAATCCTATGTCGACTATAAGGTATCGGATACCGAAGGTATAATTATTCCAATGATTTCATCTCAGACATCCCAAATTTTTCAAGAGGTATCTGGAATGAGATGGATATTATAATCCAAGGAATTCACCTTTTGAATCACAAATTATTTATGAAGAAACTACCACAATATGTTCATATAATCCAAGGATTTCAACTCTGGAATCCGATGTTTTTTCATGAGTTATGTTTATGATATATTTAATTAGTTTAAAATCATAAGTTGAAGGGAATATTTTCATCAAAATTCCCCATGTGAATGTATAAACGTGGTGTGACCCTAAGAGTCATGATTTTACTCTTAATGGATTGGAATTCTCTATCGAGACGAACCTATGAGATGGATCAAGGAATCCGTACAGATAGATTTGGATGATTTGAAACAAAATACCCCTTGCATCTAATATAAGATTTATGGATCATGAAGAAAGATTATTTGGACTAGGGAATGTAATCTAGAACGCCCCATAAAGAAAAAAAATTTGATTTAAGGATCATAATTACAGAATATACGACCCCCAAAGATGTGACTCAGAATTTCCCTTTAGTAAACATTATATTGGATGGATCAGAACACTGGTGAGATGAATCTAAGAGTTGTATCGTGAGGTTGGAGAAACTATGTTTACAATTTTTTGGATTGAAAATATTGGAGGCATTCTATATAACCTTATTATATTACATGAATCTTATTATATAACCTTATTGAAATGTTTGGTCCATAAGGATTAACATTATGCAGTATAGGAGATCACATCGCATTGGAGGAAAAGATAAGAAATTGTGTGGGGATGTTATGTGAGATTCATTAGGGACCTTGAGGATATGTAGTCTTTTAGGTAGTGGGTACCATATTACTAGGTATGTGGTCGGGACAAAATAGGGATGATTATTGATTTTTGGTTTAGACCCTAGGGAGAATTCCAACATATCCTAGTTATTTTTGTGAATAAAATACCACAAAATTAGGAATGGAATGAGTAATATTTCTAAGGGGGAAGACCAAATGTTCATGTGGTTGGAGATTACACCAGGAGGTTTCCCATGGTGTTTTTATGGTTGGGGATTATACATTATATTTCCCTATATGAATTGAGATTTGGGAATATATCTAGGATCCAGTCCCATTGATTTGGAGATGGGGGATTATTCTAGATTGGAGGCCAAGGTGCGTATATGGAGAAAGAATGATTTAAATACATCTTAGGTATATATGTGACCCATGTTCTTCAAGGATAAGCAATGATATGGTTTGGGATTAAACATATGAGGAGTGCCCTAGGTACTACTTGGAGAAGTGATATTGTGGATGAGTTTTAGAAATGGATGGTTCTCATTCAATATTTCTCATGTCTAATAATGGGGGTATCCCATTTACATTTCATGATGTAGGATTACCATTTAACATCATGTGCATGGATGATGTATTTTGGAGTTATGTGTGGGAGCTTCCCATTTACAATTTCCCAAGTAAAGTTATAAGGGATTTCCAGGTCTATTGCATGGTGTAAGGTTATAGTTTAAAGTCATGTGAAGGGATGAGTTATCTAGGGATTAAAAATTTGAGTTTATAATTCAACCATCTTCATTTTAGGTATTAAATTCAGTACATGTCCATTTCATGGAGTGGGATAAAATCTTAATTTCATGTGAAAGTACTTGCTATATGGGGATTATGCATTATGCATCCCAATATTTCTTCATGTATGATCATGAGGGAATATTGACTTTTTGGTGGGTCATGGTATATGTTACGGAAAACACCTGATGAGGCTTCGCATAGTTTCTTTTCGGTTTTTGGGTCATGATAACGAATGTTACCATTGGTGCATAAGGTATCTCTCATTTTTCATAGGAGGAATCATATTCATGAATTACATGGTTTGTCATAGTTTTATGTCATGTAGTGAAAAGTACTAAATTTATTCTCCTGATAATTGAATGAGGTTTCTTATTAGAGATGATATAGAATCCCACAATTAAATGATATAGTTTTTCTAAAAGTTAATTTCAGGTGGTGGGGAATACTGAATATATTTTCATGAACATGTCCTATGGAATTTTATTCTTAATGAAAAGTTATTATATTATATAACGATAGAGTATTCTATATTTTAATTTCATTATATGAGGACTATGGGGAAGAATATAATTATAATGGATATTGCGGTGACTTAAATGAGAGCAAACCATTCTTGTTAGAAATTGAAAGGGATCCATGTGATGGGGTATCATAAGATTCTAGTGGGATGGTTTGATTCAAGTTACTCAAGGAAAACTATATGAGAATCATAACTCATTCCCTCGGAAGAGGGTAAATATGAGTTGATAACTCCTTGTATTTTAGGGTATATAGAGGATTATCTCAAATCATGGTATTCCATGGGTTTATATTGTCATTGTATAGGGGAAAAACACAAAATATCATTGTCCATGCCCAAAAAGTTCACAATGAGACTCTCCAATGGTTATCAAGCATATTGAATTTTGTAAAGAGATATGGTCCATGATACATAACCCCATATTGACAGTGATCTTGATAGGGGGTTCAATAGTTCATCAACCAAGGTATGGACTGGAAGACGTAGAGGTAGGAAATTCATGATGGACAAGGATTCACAAAATATGTGAGAGTGATGGAGATTAGAGTCCCATAATTGATGGGTATTAAATGTTTTTCAGGTCTCATGTTGGCTTTCTCAATTAAAATGGGGTGTTCATTGTGAAGGATGAATGCTTCATGAAGCACCATGTTCCTAGAAACCCTTATTACTTCACAAAGTGAATGGGCCTTTGTGATAGGAATCTACCCCAAGGATGGAGGATCCCAATCCCACAAAGCAGTGGGATTCATGGAAGAGTGTCTCACAAATCACATTTTCTTTGTGAATTGAAAGCATGATACATTAATCATGAAATTAAATCTCTATATAATAAAGTCATTGTGGGGTATTTATATGAAAGGGTTTTATATATGATTGGAATTAGTTCATGAAGAATTTTTGGGTTTCATGGTTTTTCATTCCTCTTCCGAACTCTTAATAGGACATCATCAATTTTTAGAGAGATATCAAGGCATTTTTTGACTCAATGAGGAACACCATTTTGGATTTTAATGTTAATGAAGGGAGACCTGCGAGGAAAACCTTTCTCAATAACATTCTCTAACATTTTCAACAAATTATCTTGGGTATCCTATATTCGAATGGCTATAAAATCTGATTTTAACTCCATTCGGGCTATATGACTAGTCAAATAGAACCTTGTGAAACAAGAAATTCTACTTTATCTAGTTATTCATCATTTAATACAATCATGGGAACTTTTCTTTGAGTTCCAACAATTGTTCTAAAGAAATGTTTGTAATTTAACATATACAATAGTAATAAAAATTCCCACTATCATAACTATGTTTTGTGATTTAGGTAGTTATTTTGGATTTCAATGTTTTTTCCATTGATATTATTTATGAAAAGTTATTTTATTTTCTTCATTTTCCATTATTCATTAAATGGGTTAAATTTACTATAAAATTCACATTGTTATGGTTATCTATTATATATATATATATATTAATTTATTGGCTATTAACATTATCTCAAAAATCAACTTATTGGATTTATTATACATTAAATTTCTCCTAAATTTCAATATTATTTTCTCCCGTTATGTGATTCTTGTTTAAACTTCAATTCAATAATACATACTTTGTTTTACAATAAAATTTATTTTATTGAATAAGAAAAATATTATATACTGGTGTATCTTACTCAATAAATATATTTATTCATCCAGAACATTTTTTTTAAAATTTTATTGATCATTAAATAAATGTATAATGTGATGGACATGAAGTGATAAGTGGTTTCCAGTTATAGATATCCCCTTAATCCATCAACCCTTCTCATGAGAGAAACTAGTTGTCTAAGTCTAATTAAATGTATTTTTGGTTTAATCCAACCCATACTCAAAACTATCTTGGCACAAGGTCTTGAGTGTATACATATCATGTTCACTAAAATTATGACATCCAATATTAATTATTTAATTCAATGAGAATTTAGTAACTATTTTCCATGAAATTACTATATTAAAATAATCAAGGGATGTATTTCTTTCTCTTTTTATTTAATAAATATATTTTTTTCATTTATTTACATGGTAACATTGATTGTGCTTTTTTGATTCATTATAAATTCTATATTATAAAAATATTAAAGAGAATATGAGATAACAATTTATTTTTTTCCTTTCCCTGGTATATAAATCAGGAAATTACAAAAAATATTAGTGATTCATGAATTTTTATATGAAAAATATTATATGTAAATATATAATCTAATTTAAGAATCATGTATGTATATGGTTCGTCAAAAACACTAAACTATCTAATCCTTAAAGATGATATCCTTTTTATCTTATTCCATTATAATAATGTAACCATAAGATATAAGAAATTATAGTTACAGTTCTTAGAGTTTATCTTTAATCTTCCCTTAGATAACGTACAATTAAATTCATCAAAACATGATCAAAATGAGTTGAAACCCAAAGATTGTAAATATTTGATCAAAGATTCTCCAAATATCAATATACAATTTATATAAAAATACATAAACTACACATAATGTCCTACAAAAAACATTTAACTCTTACATAATAAAATTAATAATATATTATATGCTTTTAAGGAAGTAACTAGAATCACCATAAAGCCACAATCTAATATAAAATATTTAACACAATATTTATTCTAAACGAAGATTTATCAGATTAACTATAATGGTAATCATAAAAATAATTAAATTATAATAATATAAATATTATTATTCCTAAATAACTTTGTTTTTCAATCACATGATAAACCATTGTGTAATATAGAAACCTTTATCTTTTATTTAATCCAAATAAATGTGTCCCAAAATACTATTAATCAACTTTGATATCAAAATGGTATATACACTTTTGATTATATGATCACTCTAAAATCACATATAACCCTAAAAAAATTGAATTATACAATAGTTATCAAACCTTATATTCAGAAAATTCAACAATTCAACTTCTATTAGAAACGATTAACCATGGTTTTACATCCACTTTATTAATATTTCATTCCCAAAATTATAAAAATAAATATATTCCCATAATTTCATAAATCATAATATTTTAATGATTCATAATTTAAAAATATCCACGATTATTAACATATATCATTAAATATAAATATAGAAAACTATTCAATCCAATCCAATTTTTAAATTCTAAATCTCTATAGTCTATCGTGTTGATCCCACACTTTTTCATGAACTCATCAAAACCCTAACTGTTTCTTGTAAACCATTCATCCATGATCATTTGTGATATATTGAATGAAATTTATGTTTAATGTTGTTGAAATTTCTAAATAATCATTTGTTTGTAATGTTTTTTAAGACATTGTCATGAAATTGTTTCTTATAATAATTTTTGATATGGTTTGAATTTATTTTCCCAGGAAAAAGGTTAGTGTTTAGAGTAATAGAAAACATAAAATGGGAAAAACACTACATAAGACACTTGAATGAAAATCTCATTTATTTCTATGTTGGGCATTGTATGTCCATTATTTGATTCATCCAATGTCAATATATGATAATGTACCTTAAATTAATTTTCAAGGTGTTCAAAATGACATATTGAATTCTAAAAAATATAAATATTTATCACATGTTCCATAATAATACTTAATTATATAATAAAATTCGGATATGTTGGAAAGTTTTTTTCTTTAGGTTTGATACTGGAGAGGGTCTTTGAATCACATGATCTATAGATTACATTTATTACATCATGTGAATCCTTTTTAATAGAAAATATGGTTTTTGTTCATTTTCATAAAATCTATATTGAAGAATAAATTCACACAAGTGAGGTAAAATTATGATTAAATAAATAATAATTTATTATTTTAAAAAAGAGTGAACAATTGAAGAAAACAAAATAGTCTATCATATGAATTTGTTTTTTATTTATCATACCATTATACTAGGATACAATTTATTAACCATATGTTCAAGCTAAACTACCTCAAGTTTTTTATTTTATATTTTTTAACATAATCTTCAAAAATAACCATCGTAAGTCAATAACATAATCACCATTAATATTATATGAGGATATTAAATAATTATCCCAAAACATCATATTAAAATATGTTGATTAGTAGTTAATAATATCATATCCTATGATGATTTCTGAACCCATTATCCTTAAATAATATATAAGGATCTAGTTAGATACCTAGTGGAATTTAGAATATACCTAGTAGATGTCTCCATCCATAGGTATACCTATCAGGTGGGACTATAACTTATATCCATAATGTAATCCATTTTATTATGATGTTATTATGTAAATATTCACTCTTACTCAAAAATCACATACACAATTTCAACGGGAACATATGAAATCCATTATTATGATAAAAACAATAATTTATTTTAATTAACGAAACCAATAATTTAATGATTTATAAATGTGTTTTAATTTTACACAGTTATTGGATAATTCATGTTTAGATTATTAACATAAAATGAAAATAATTACAATATATATAAAAAAGTAAACATGATGTCTATATTTTCCTATAATAATTTATTCTTAATATTACACAACTATCCCATCAATGAAAATATTTTTTAATCCCTCTATACATGTATAAAAATTTACCTTGGTATATTCGTATCACATTTTTACTCTTTGTGAAAAACATTAGAGAACATGTGATGAGAAAAATAATGATGAGTTAGTGACATAAAATAGTAAAAACCAATTAGTCTATTTAATGTTTTTACAATCCCATAATGATATTATAATTTTAAATTTTAAATAAATTCAATATAATCATTTAAATACTCATTAAACAATTTTATTTCCCATTTTTTTATAAAACTTTTCATTATAAATAAAATAATTTTCTCTAAGACAAATTTTCTCTATTAAAAATGGACAATTGTTTTGTAAGATTATAAGCTCATTTTCAAGCCATGTGAAATAAAAAATTAATTAAACCCAATTTCAGGAATAGAAAAGTCATGTAGGTTCTTTTGGATGTTATATTAATAAACCAATTTAATTACTCTTAATGAGTAATAATCATCATAGTTAATTAAAATATATCACATTTGAGTAACTTATATACCATTAACCATGAAACATTACAAAATGTGTTGGAAGAATATATCATATTCAAACATTAAAAAAATCCAAAAACCATAACATTAACGAAACACATAATCCCTTCCATTTACATCATAAAAACATAAGAAATTGATTGTATTACTATATGAAAATCTATTTCAGTTATCTCATAATAGTGTGAATAAATAATAAATTTCTTTATAAAATATAAAATAATAATTTTGAGTACAAAAAATAAGTTAATATTTCAAAAAATATTAAAAATCAGAAAGGAATATTAATAATGATTATAGTTCTTTATGTAGGTAAATATTGTTCATACAGTATATAAGAAAAAAATATTCCTCCACACATTGTGAAGAAAGATAGAAACATATCTTCTGAAAAACAATTGGGAGACTCCATTAAATAATTCATTAAAAAATTTAATGATATATAAATAATAAATTAATTAATATTATAAAATAATATATGGATGTTTGTAAATAAATTAAACTAACATTCAGTTAGAGGTTAAAGGGGAATATCAATCCATTAAAAATATTGTAATAAAAATCATTAGAAGCATTGATATGTTTTAAGATATTAGAATATTATTTCATAAAACAAGAGATGATTTGTTAATACAGTTGAATTGGAGAAAATTATTGAAAAAATGCATCCATATATCAGTATATAAACAACCATAATAAAACATGTAATAAAAATATCATAAGTCTCAAAGAAAATAACTAAGACTACAAATCCTTTTACATATAAATTCCATTTTGTCAAACACTATATAACATATTATAGAAAAAATGTATATTTATTAAAAATGAACAGATAAACAATAATTATAATTAAACTACTAGATATGATTGATTCAAAACTACTTGTAATGAATTTATTATTTACTATTTGTTAGAATTAATATGTTTGAAAAATTTTTATAAATTATTCTATTTATATTAATATCTGATTAATACATAATAATGTTTTTATAACCATCCATGAAGGTGTAATGGTAAATTAATTTGTATCATCAATAATGGAGGTAAATATACATATCACATGCGATTTTCTATTTTTATAATGAAAAGGGTGAGGAGAAAAAGTTTGTTAATGATTTTTTACATCTATAGTATACAATAGAATATTATTTATGATAAAATATTTTTCGTCCCAAATTGATAAGGGGTGGTGGATATCAAAACACATCAAAAAAAGAAAATATATTAAATGAGAAAATAAATAAACTGAAAGAGGATTATACCTCCAGAACTGTTTTCCTTGAGAGCCACATTCAATACCCTGGTTTTGGACATTACATTAAACTAGAAGTTATTGGACAACCGGAAGTCTCCTGGTATGAGAATTGTGAATATATTAAATAACATACAAGGATTTGATTTCTGAATTAAATATTTTGTGAGGGTTGCTATTTATAGTGTAGGAGATAAGTGTTAATTGATTATTTTATTCATTATTTTATTATTTTAGATCTCTAATTTTAATATTCTGAGCAATATTTAAAAATATATTAATAAAATTAATGTGATTTTTAGATTATGGTCTTACAACATCCACACATCATATATGAATCTATAATTCAGGTATTTGTTAAATACCATAAATTATTGGGTTTCACAATACACCAAAATTAAAACTATTTTAGAAATATACTGAAAATTCATCTAACAAATTTTCAAAGTGTAGAATTTAGAAATAAACTCCATTTTATAAAACTAATTTTCTAAATATTAGAAAAATAATTTTCAATTAATATTTAAATTTATTTTAAAAATAAATTTTTAAAACATAACCGAATTTTATAACACTTTGAAAAATTAAATAAGGACTAAAATATTTATATAATAACCATAAAATTATAAAATAATTATTTATTAATCTATTTTATGAATCTACCGATTCTTTTAAATCCTTAGAAAAAATATAAAATTAAAATTAATCATTTATGTATCACAAAAAAATTATCCCTTTTAAATAATTTATTTACGTTTTCCATGATATAAATATATCATATTTTCACTTCTAAGATACATGAATTTTATGTATACTATCAACTATAAGGTTACTATTATATTAGTAGAGAGTCCTTAGTTTATTTAAATAAAACTTAATTAAATATTCGTATAAAATTAATTATATTATTTTATTTCAGAATGAAAATAAATTATTTTATAAGTACAAGGGTTGTTAAATTCACCCATTAAGGAAATTGTATCCTCATAATTTTTATTCATGTATTAAATTAGTGTGGTTACCATTATATTAATGTGTTTTCTGATTCCCATGTGTCTTTATCAATCATGAGGATTCTCAGAAAAACCACAATATTGTTAATTATCTTATTCTACAATACACTGTCTCTACACTCAAGAATCTACACAATTTTCTCACCTTAAGAGATTTTCTCATCTAGAAAACATATTTTTTATCTAAAAAATGATATGAATCTAGAACATTATTTTTCAATATCAAATCATTAACAACATTGTGTATATATGACAAACTAGTACGGAAATATAATTTGTAGTCCTCTGGTCCAACATTCTCTTGGATTTTAAAAGGTTCCAAGAACCGTAGACTAAGCATTATTTTTTTACCAAACAAATAACAATTTTACAAGGATATATTTTAGGGAATACATGATCACCTACCACGAATTAAATGTATTTCATCCCCTTATATACAAAACTTTTCTTCATGCTATGATATTTTCACATGTGTTCCTGGATCATCATCACTTTTTCATCCACATCCTCCATTAATTCATGCCCTACCAGCTTATTTTCTCTGACTTCATTCCAACAAATGGAGTTCAATACTACCTTTCATACAATTCCTCAATGGATCCATCTGTACACTAGAAATAATACTGTTCTTATATAAAAACTCAACTAAATAAGGATGGGGATCAAAACATCCTTGGTCCTCCATTGAGAATGCTAGAAGAATTTCCCAATAATCCTAAATTGGTCGATATATCTGACAATAAGATTGAGTATAATAAAAAAGTATGAAATTAAAATTAGTTAAAATAATATTATGAAGTCCATTATGAAATTTATATGTGATCCATGGATCATAGATTGATAAAATGGATAGAGAATCCCAATGAATCCTCATAATCTCTTGGAGGTACAATTGAGAAAGTAGATCTATTGAAAACCTTGATTGAATAAGAAATAAATGAGTACATTTCATCATCCAATCAACTATAACTAAAATCAATTTTTTTCCTTTAGATTTTTTTTATTTCCACACCATTAATTCCATGGATATATTTTTCCATTTCCACTCTAGAATTGGAAAAGGATGATATAACCCTTTGGTATTTTTCACCAAAAATTAGCATAATAGAAAATCAAATATGTAATTCTAAAATCTGTAATATCATCTTTTCATTCCATACCACAAATAATACTCCACACGGTAGCTATATATCTTACTAATACTAGGATGAATATAAATTGGGGAATTATGAGCTTCACATAAGAATTACGTCTTCATATGGGAATTATATAGCACAAATAATCTCTTTCCAAATTTCATGAAACTATATTTTATGACATTATACTAATTAAATGTTCTTTCTAAAACTATTTATACATTTATATTTCACAGAAAATATTATTTTAATACATAATTAATTATTTCTAAGAGAGACTAATGAACTGACACTTGAAACAACATAGAGGAATTTCCATCACTAACAACATCAAATCCCAATCTTATCAAATCATAAATTGAGCGATCATGATTAAAATGTAACATGTTTAACGTGACATGTTTTATTCATCAATACATCAACCATGTGTTTTAATTTTATAAGATGGTAATTAATTTTGAAATTATACACTTTTATCAGTTCCTACTATCTTTTATACCTCATGTTTAATTCCTTTGGAGTAAATATATACTTAAATATTCTATGGCCCATAAATATATCACATTTATATATAGATAAATGATTCAAACAATTTGTGAATGTTAATTGCACAAAAAAAAATTCCAAATCATGTGAGAGATGATTTATCTCATTTGGTTTTAGATATCTTGGTTTATATAAAATTACCTATCATTATTCAATAGAACACAACCATGCTCATTCAATAAAGCACCAATACAGATTAAAAAATTTCCATTTTTAGAAGGAATGGCTAAAACATTATGATTCACAATCATTATATATAGTTCATGAAAATAAATATTATAGTCTTCAGTATAAATAAATTAACCCCATTTAATGTTAACATTGTTATCCGGATAGTAACCCAAGAAATGTTTTTTAAAACACTTCATTAATAGTATTCTAATTGAAGAAAAATAAAAATATCAGTTTAATTATTTTGGTCTTTTTATTTATAAACAAATTTTTTGGAGATATTGAATGATTTTCCATACATATTAACAATGATCCCAAGAAAAAAAATTCATTTGCAACCAAAAATAACATTTTTTCAATTTCCCATATGAAATTTTTTCCAAAACTATTTTTAGATTTATTCGTACATATTTTTGATGACCCAAGTTACTTTTTTTATAAACCAAAATATCATAAACAATAATAATATTGAATTAATATTATATTCCTAAGATCCATAACTTTTTTAATGGAATGGTTCAAACTAAATGGAATAACAACAAACTCATAATTCCCATATCTAGTTGGCAATTTTGTTTTCAGAAATCCTTCCTCCTTTAGATTCAGCTGATGGTACCCAAATCACATGTCAATATTGCAAAAATATTATTCTCTATGATGATAATGAAAAAAAGAATCGAAATTAAGTAATAAATTTTATTATTAATAGTGATGTTATTCAAAGTGCTATAATCAATGAAAGGTCTCATAGAACCATATTTATTTAAATGAAAAAATAGGAGCAACCCATAGTGAAGTGATAGGATGAATGGATCCTTTATTAAGAAAAGAAAACAATTGCATTTTAAATTCAAGATGTTTCACTAGATCAATTCAATATTTGTGTTCATAAATTGGATTTGAAATAAGAACTAAGTTAATAGTACAAGAATCTTCCCAAATAGGAATTACACTAGGAAAATTGTCACGACCCCCTTCCCAAAAAGTGTACCCCTCCTAGGCTGGCAATGTGAGAAGAGAGATAATGAACCCTGAGTCACGCCTCCAATAGGCCCCGGGTTGGAGACTAGCACCGAGGGTATAATAAACACACAAATGGGAGGCATTACCCTCTAAGAGAACACATGCGGAAGAGAGAGATGGAATAGACTCCAACCAACTCCAACTCAAAACTGAAATATATAAGAAACCCAAGTACATATATGAAATGTCATGCAAAAGTAGTACAACTGAAAGGGAAAACTAAATGTACACAAAAGAATGTAAAACGACAACGACCACAAGCCCGAACAGCTCCTCCTCCAAACACAAGCTAGTAGTAACCAGCTTGATCTCCAACCTTCTCTAAGTGACCTGAAAAACAGTTTATATATATATAGGGTGAGTATAACTGTATACTCAGTAGGATCCTCCTCAAGCCTCTCGTGCAAAAGTAAAGAAAGCATGCTAAAGCCCAGTGAACAACAAGTGATACTAACTCGTAAGGTATACTAAGATCCCAACCTCACCATGGCTACTCTCACCAAGTAATGCATACAAGAATATAACATATAGTATAGAATATCAAGGGTACCCCGCTACTACTTCCCCACTGGATTGCCGCTTTTCCCCAACGACATACGTCCTGTGCATCTCTCTCCAAGGCTTGCCCGCAGACACCTGGGCTAAGCTCAACAATCTGCACCTCGTGCACCACAAAGGCTTTGCCCGCAGACACCTGGGCAAAGCACCACACCGTCCTCACAACCAAAAGTAACCAGGTCGTTTCCGGGAGCCACCACAGCTCGCATAACGTGTATCATACGTCGGGTATAATACCTCAAGCCATTACAACCCATACTCCGAGTAAGGATCCTCAAGCCATCATAGCCTATACACGTTACACCTATAGTAGTCCGTAGGATACTATATCCAGAATATATGTTTGTGAAATAACCACAAGCCATTACAACCCTCTACACACATATATGGGTAAAACTAACCAGTGTTCCTACCAGCACAAATATCTACCAAGAGATGAGAGAGGGGTCAAAGGGGGTAGTCAGCCATTCAACCTCCCATCAGAATATTGGGGAAAACACCCCCCCAGGGCTCAGAATCCCCGGGGTGTCAGTTGCCCTTACCGACAGGGTGGAGTAGTGTATAGAAACACAAAAAGTACAGAATATATATGTGACTCACATCCACACTATGGGAATTACCTAGTCTTAGATACAATTGCAGCTAACGTCTCTCAGACTCTAGGCTGCTACTTCAAAGACTAGGTATCCTATTAGCACACAAACATTTGAAGAGCTTTATTAGATTACTGCATTCTCATTTTATCAGTTCCACTGTATGTTAATTAATTCGTTAAAAATTAATTAAGAATGAACAATTCCACATTAAACTGAATTGGCATCACATTCAAAAACAACTACTCCTTTTAAGATTCACATCACCTTTAAATTCCAGTATCTCCATCCCTGTGGATTTTCACCATTTAATCAAACATTCATTACCGAATTTCATTTCCATATTCCTAGGCATTCTAGAAAAGCATCCTATGCTTCTAAACACAAAGGAGGCTCAACACGGTGAGTAGATATACTACCCGTCGAGTCCTTGCCGCCTATAGAAAGAGCATAGACCCATTTTCCCTCAAGAGGCTAAACACGGAATGCACGTCGCATACCCCGCGCGTCTTCTCCTCCTTCAAAAGAAGGGTAGCAAGACCAGCTGCCTTGAGCAGTGGGGAAAAGCAAAGAAGATTAACATTCAAATAAAAACACAAGCATCTAACAACCACATCCATCCCATTCCATCTGCCCGGGTGTCCTCCCCGACACCCACATGCATAACTGATGCATATCGCCACTCTAGGTGTCATCCACTGCCATAACCACAAGGCCTCCACCCCTCCACATATCACAACAGCCATCCAGGCTCACATCACAACACAAGCAGCAGAAAAACAACAATCACAACCATGGGCTCTTGACCCTTTAGAAAACAAGAGGGTAACTCAGAACCCTTTTAGAAATTCCCACATAATCTGTTTATTAATCCATATTGAATTGGATGATTTGTTATTCGTAGGTTCCAATCACAGATACCTAATCAGTAAGTTATCACAATTAAATTACTATACTTACTTCCCTAATTTGATTATCCTCAAATTAGAACGACCACAACAACTGCAATAACCAGAATAATTTACATGCCTCTTTATCTTTAGCCAATTAATTAACAATTAATTCCGGCATTACGTTCATTATCAATTTCTATCAAGAACGAACAACAAATCAAAGAAAACATAGATATCACTATATCTAGGAAAACATGAGGCAAACCGTTATAACAGTATAATGCAACAACATGCGATAAACCAATTCTTTTAATCCGGTTCAAGTATTTAATTAGGTCAATTTCATTGTGATACAAAGGGATAAATCATGCTAATTCTTTGATTTCACATATACAATTAGAGAAGCCAGGAATCCGCTACCTCAAACAGTTACTCACGTTCTTTATCCACACAACGGGTCACGATCCTCCTCTTGCGACAACTGCATCCACCGGAGGATTCTACGGTACGACAGTACCAACCAACCCCAAGAAAACCCATTATAATCTTTGAAATTACATGGTATAATTATGGAAAGGAGGATAGGAGAATATGAACCCCAAAAGAATGACAATACAACAAACCTTATATCTAAGATTGATCGACACAACTTGGTTGCATCGAAACAAAGCGGAACAGATCCGAGTAAAGTTTGACTATGAAACTCTTGGAAGACGGTTTGAAAGGATCTAGCGTCTCATAATAGAGAACAAAGAGGAAGAACACGGTAGAACGATATCTCATTCCTTAAGGATTTGATGGGGCGATAGTTTAAGATCCGGTTAATTCTCCATTAAAAACGGATCGCATTAACCCACACGGTTTGACCAAGTAAAACATTCCAAGACTTTGGAATAATTAATATAGGATTTATGGCATTTGAATCGGCCTTAAGAGTCCTTAAAATAAGGCTTTAAATGTATTTTACGTCAAAGGAAACGTCAAAAGGTGCAAAACTGTAGGAGTCTGGAAACACTGTTCACCCACCATTACTGTACATGAAACCAATCTGTGAAACCGATCTGTGAAACCGATATGTGAGACCAATTTGTCAGACCGATCGGTGAGACCGATCTGTGAGACCGATCAGTCAGACCGATCGGTGAGACCGATCTGTTAGACCGATCGGTGATACCGATCTGTGAGACCGATCTGTCAGACCGATCGGTGAGACCGATCTGTGAGACCGATCTGTCAGACTGATCTGTGAGACCGATCTGTCAGACCGATCTGTCAGACCGATCTGTGAGACCGATCTGTCAGACCGATCGGTGAGACCGATCTGTCAGACTGATATGTGAGACCGATCTGTTACTGTTCATAAAACTGGAAACACTGTTCACAGAACCGGAAATTTGGAAAAGTGTTGGGGATAAGTCCCCTTGACATCCTAGAACACCTCCAACACCAACATTTCACAATGTAATGTACCGGAGATGTCCAGGACATTACATTAGATACCTCTCAAAACATTCTCATCCTCAAGAATTTAAAACCAACCCAGAAGAAAAGAGGGGTCCGAACAACCACCCCATAAGATACCTCTCAGGGGAAAACCACTATGATTTGTTCAAAAGCTGGAACAAAAATACTACATCCGAGAGTATGGAAACAAACAATACATATCCAAGCAATTCAATAATAACATCACATCAAAGGTACATAAATAAAACATGAAAGGTCCAACCCCAAAGAAAACATCATTACTTTAAAGGAGTTAAACATTAAACAACTCTGGGTACTAAGCACGTATCTGTGACTCACGCTCCTAGGTACTCTCCTCCATGCCACCGTGTCACCACAAGACATGAACTAAGGGAATAGAACGCCCACGCAACACCATCTCCTTGTGGTCTTGGATTTCCACAGGTCGCTCCTCGAAGGTTGAATCATCATCAATATCGATTTCACTCTAATCGATAACATGAGATTTATCATGAAGATAACGACGGAGCTGTGATACATGGAAAACATCATGTATCCGACTCATCTGAGGGGGAAGTGCTACTCGATACGCCACAGCTCCAACACAAGCTAACACATCGAAAGGCCCAACAAACTGGGGAGAAAGATTACTTCGACGACCAAACCTTCGCTACCCACGACGGTGAGTCACCTTCAGAAACACATGATCCCCAACATTAAACTCTAAGGGTCTCATTATTTGATCAACATATTATTTCTAACGATCCTGTGCTTTCTTCATCCTCTCACGAATCACCTGAACCATCTCTGCTATATTCTGCACTAGTTCTGGTTCGAGAATTGCTGACTCTCCGACCCCAGTCCAGTACAACGAAGAACGGCATGGCTGGCCATACAAGGCTTCAAACGGCGCCATACCGATGGTATAGTGAAAACTATTATTTTAAGCGAACTCTACCAAGGGTATGTGCTTCATCCATGAACCTCCAAAATCAAGAACACAAGAGCACAACATTTCTTCAAGAGTCTGGATTGTTCGCTCTATCTGACCATCCGTTTGAGGATGAAAAGCTATGCTAAGGCACAGTTGAGAGCCAAAATCATGCTGGAGACCTCTCCACACCCTAGAGGTAAAATGAGGATCTCGATCAGAAATGACCGTCCTAGGTACTCCATGAAGTCTCACCACCTCTTCTAGATACTGCCTCGACAAAACATTCACAGATCTCGACTCCTTGATCACTATAAAGTTGGCCGACCTTGTTAAACGATCCACTACCACCCATATAGCATCATGTCCTCCCGGTGTTTGAGGTAAACCTGTAACAAAGTCCATTGAGATGTCCTCCCACTTCCACTGAGGAATCTCTAATTTCTAGAGAAGAACACCAGGAACACGGTGTTCATCCTTCACCTTCTGGCAGACTAAACATCGAGACACACACTCAGAAACCATACGTTTCAGCCCAGGACACCAAAACAGACTTTTCAAGGATCGGTACATCTTTGCCTCACCAGGATGTACTGCCAAGGGTGAACTATGGTACTCTAGGAGAACCGTCTCGCGCATCGCCAAGGGAAAAAAAAGCCTTCCATGATACAACACTCGGTGTTATTCATCCTCCGACCAACCATCAAGGGCCTCACCACAAAGAACTCTGTCTCTCGAGACATCCACCTCTAGATCACCCAACTGAGACTCTTCCACCTTCTGCACTAGGGTTGACTGCACCGTCATCTGGAAAAGACAACCTCTACCCCAAACTTCTCCCATATCAAGTTGCAAAGCTGATAGCTCTCCCATCACTCTCCAGGAATCACCAGATTCACGCATTACATGACATTCGGCTTTGTGAATCAGCTACAACATTCCCTTCTCCAGGTGTATACAATATTTCAAAGTCGTATTCCTGCAAGAACGTCATCCACCGACGCTGCCTCAAGTTCAAGTCACGATGGGAGAAAACATACCTCAAACTCTAATGATCGCTGAAAACCACAAAGTTCTCACCAATGAGGTAGTGTCTCCACAAATTCAGAGAAAACACCACGGCTGCCAACTCAAGATCATGGGTGGCATTGTTGCATTCATGGGGACGCAACTGCCGAGACCCATAAGAAACAACTGACCTCTGCTGCATGAGAACACAACCTATCCCCAGATGTGAAGCATCACAGAAAACATCAAACTCGACTCCCTCCACTGGAAGAAAAAGGACTGGAGAACTTACCAACTTCACCTTTAGATACTCGAAAGATTCCTGACACTGATCAGTCCATATGAACGCTTGATCCTTCCTGGTCAAAGCTGTCAGAGGATTCGCAACTCGGGAGAAATTGGATACAAACCTCCTATAATAACCTGTGAGACCAAGGAAACTTCGCACCTCTGACACGGTCTTGGGGGCTACCCAAGACACCACTGCTTCTATCTTTGACGGATCCATAGCTACTCCTTGTTGGGACACAACATGCCCTAAGAAACGAACTTCTCGAGCCCAAAACTCACACTTCGACAACTTCCCAAACAACTGATGTTGGTGAAGAACTCCCAAAATGGCTCGTAGATTCTCTGCATGCTCTACTTCAGATGTGGAGTACACAAGGATGTCATCGATGAAAACCACAACCAACTTGTCCAGGAATTCACGGAACACAGCATTCATCAATCCCATGAAAATAGCTGTAGCATTCGTCATGCCGAATGGCATTACAACAAACTCATAATTCCCATGACGACAAAAGAAAGTAGTCTTCGAGATATCCTCATCCTTTACACGCATCTGATGATATCCTGACCGCAAGTCGATCTTTGAGAACCAACTTGCACCCTTCAGTTGATCGAATAGTTCATCAATCCGCGGAAGAGGATAGTGGTTCTTTATTGTCACTTTATTTAATCGACGACAATCGACACACAACCGCAAACTACCGTCTGCCTTTTTTACAAACAAAACAGGAGCTCCCCACGGTGACACACTTGGCCGAACAAAACCGCACTGCAACATACCATCAATATGAATACGTAGCTCTCGTAAATCATAAGGGGCCATCCTATACAGAGACATAGAGATAGGAGACACTCCTGGCTATAGCTCGATCCCAAACTCGATCTCTCATCGAGGGGGTAGGGATACAACCTCTTCTGGAAAGACGTCAGAGTATTCCTCTACGACCCTAGGAAACACCAACTGTTGAACCTATGAAGAACTCAACGTCATCCCAGCCATCATGGATGATAAGGATGGGACTCGTCTATGACTCATCCGAGGATCTCTCTCAGTAACAAACATCACTTTCTCTCCATCTTCATCAAAGAAAATGACCTTCTTCCTGTAGAAATCCACAACATCCTGCACCAAATATAACCAATCCATGCCGAGTATGACATCATATGGTTGTATTCGTAAACATAGGAAATCTCCCCAAGAGCGGTGTTGCCTCAACACTAGCTCACAGTCTCTACATACTTCAAACAAGTTGGCTCGACCTCCAACTGGCGTAGTCAACGCCAAGGGAACTGGAAGCCTCTCTACCTCAAGTCCCAAAGAATGGACAATGTTAGGTGATATGAAGGAGTGTTTTGCTCCTGAATCAAACAAGGCATACACTAAGGTGGAAAAAAAGCAAAGGGTACCTCGAACGACATCTGGATCGCCTGGGGCTGGAAACGCTAGAGCATGAAGCTGACCATGACCTCCTCCACGGCCAATCTGACCCTGATGAAGACCACCACCACGGTCGCGCTCTGCTCTCTGAGGACGGGGAGCGTCATGGGGCTGTCCTCTGCCTGCTCCACTTACCCTCGGCTGATCTAAAGCTGGTGCAACCTGCAGCTACTGCCTCGGCTAAAACTGCAACAAACGGAGGAACCTGGAGCGGAGCGCCCGGTGCTCAATGACTTCTCTGAAAATTAGGGCACTCCTGCTGCTGATGACCACGACCACGACAAGAAAAACAAGCGCCTGATCCTTTGGCATGGGCCTGAGAGTTGCTGCCTCCGGAGAAACGTGATGGAAAGGGCTGGGACCTACCCCCTGGTGAACGGAAACTCTTCTGCCCTAAAAACCGGGAACCCCGGGCCACAACTCTGCTTTGTGAGGAAACATGACGATTCCCCTCTCGTGACGATCCGGTCCTAGCCAAAGTCCTCTCAACAACCTCCATCCTCGCCATCACCTCAAGATATGTCGTTAGCATAAATGGGGTGACCTGGAGCTGGATCTCTGGACACAAAGCCTCCTCGAAATGCCTCGCCCTGGCCTCCTCATCTGGTAACAAGTCTGAAGCATATCGTAGAAGGTTCCTGAAACCGATTCCAAACTCTCAAACACTGGAGCTCCCCTGTCGAAGGGTAAGAAGCTCCTGGCGACTCGACGCCTTCGTAGTTGAAGAATGAAACCCGACTCTAAACCTGTCTTGAAACTCCTCCCATGAGATCACCGACTCCTCACGATCCCCAAGGAACAAGAACCACCACTGGCTCGCTGACCCACGTAGCATTGTCACAACCAAGGACGCCCAGTGTTCCTTCCGAGCATGAATCGAACTAAAGCCTATCTCGACCTACTCCAACCAGTCTTCTGTGACTGCATCTGAAACGGATCCCTCATACTCCTGCAGACTCTGGCGCTGAAACTCTCGGAGTGTCTTCCTCCATGTGTCATCGTCATCAACCTCTACCCAGCTGCGATATGATGGAACATCATGCTGGGCATCTTCTGCGCAAACCTGACGAGGACATCGACCTAGAGACATACCTGTAAAATAACAACTGTTAGAGATCCTAAGCCTGGAATATGGAAGACTCAACACTAATTAATTAATTGTTTTGTTTTTTTTTTGTTTTTTTAGGTTACCTTTCCCAAGGTCTACCCATTCAAACATAGGCATAAAGAATAATGATGCATGATCCTTTCCTAGGTCTCTACCCTGCAACCAGTATCACTTTGTTTAGTAACCATCATAAACTTAAAGGTCCGTGCAACACATCATAGGGGGCCCTAAATTCCTATGTGTCTACCAGTCTCCAGTGTTTACCCCACTTTCTAAACATGAATGACACTATTTCCCAACCATCCCATTCATCCTCACCTGTGCCTAACTCCAAACTCCATCATATCCCTCAACCAGACCTCTGATACCACTCTGTTATGACCCCCTCCCCACAAAGTGTACCCCTCCTGGGCCGTCAATGTGAGAAGAGAGATAATGACCCCCGAGTCCCGCCTCTAGTAGGCCCCGGGTTGGCGACTAGCACTGAGGGTATAATAAACACACAAATGGGTGGCATTACCCTCTAAGAGATCACATGCGGAAGAGAGAGATAAAATAGACTCCAACCAACTCCAACTCATAACTGAAATATATAAGAATCCCAAGTACATATATGAAATGTCATGAAAAAGTACTACAACTGAAAGGGAAAACTAAAAGTACCCAAAAGAAAGTAAAACGACAGCGACCACAAGCCCGAACAGCTCCTCCTCCAACCACAAGCTAGTAGTAACCAGCTTGATCTCCAACCTACTCCATGTGACCTGAAAAATAGTTTATATATACATAGGGTGAGTATAACAGTATACTCAGTAGGATCCTCCTCAAGCCTCTCGTGCAAAAGTAAAGAAAGCATGCTAAATGCCAGTGAACAACAAGTGAAACTAACTCGTAAGGTATACTATATTCCCAACCTCACCATGGATACTCTCACCAAGTAACGCATACAAGAATATAACATATAGTATAGAATCTCATGGGTACCCAACTACTACATCCCCACTGGTTTTCCGCTTTTCCCCAACGAAATACGTCCTATGCATCTCCCTTCAAGGCTTGCCCGCAGACACCTGGGCTAAGCTCCACAATCTGCACCTCGTTCACTACAAAGGCTTTGCCCGCAGACACCTGGGCGAAGCACCACACCGTCCTCACAACCAAAAGTAACCAGGTAGTTTCCAGGAGCCACCACAGCTCGCATAACGTGTATCATATGTCGGGTATAATACCTCAAGCCATTACAGCCCATACTTCGAGTAAGGATCCTCAAGCCATCATAGCCTATACACGTTACACCTATAGTAGTCCATAGGATAATATATCCAGAATATATGTGTGTGAAATAACCACAAGCCATTACAGCCCTCAACACACATATATGGGTAAAACTAACCAGTGTGCCTACCAGTACAAAGATCTACCAAGAGAAGAGAGCGGGGTCAAAGGGGGTAGTCACCCCTTCAACCTCCCATCAGAATGTTGGGGAAAACACCCCCCCAGGGCTCAGAATACCCGGGGTGTCAGTTTCCCTTACCGACAGGGTGGAGTAGCGTATAGAAACACAAAAATTACAAAATATATATGTAACTCAGATCCACACTATGGGCATTTCCTAGTCTTAGATACAACTGCAGCTAACGTCTCTCAAACTCCAGGCTGCTACTTCAAAGACTAGGTATCCTATAAGCACACAAACATTTGAAGAGCTTTATTAGATTAATCCATTCTCATTTTATCAGTTCCACTATACGTTAATTAATTCTTTAAAAATTAATTAAGAATGAATAATTCCACATTAAACTGAATTGGCATCACATTCAAAAACAACTGCTCCTTTTATGATTCACATCACCTTTAAATTCTAGTATCTCTATCGCCATGGATTTTCACTATTTAATCAAACATTCATTACAAAATTGCTTTTCCATATTCCCCGACATTCTAGAAAAGCATCATATGCTTCTAAACAGAAAGGAGGCTCAACACGGTGAGTAGATATACTACCCGTCGAGTCCTTGCCGCCTATAGAAAGAGGATAGACCCATTTTCCCTCGAGAGGCTAAACACGGAAATCACGTGGCATACCCCGCGCGTCTTCGCCTCCTTCGGAAGAAGGGTAGACAAACCAGCTGCCTTGAGCAGTGGGGAAAAGAAAATCAGATTAACATTCAATGAAAACCACAAGCATCCAGCAACCACATCCATCACATTCCATCACCCCCGGTGTCCTCCCCAACACCCACATGCATAACTGATGCATATCACCACTCTAGGCGTCATCCACTACCATAACCACAAGGCCTTCACGCCTCCACATATCACAACATCCATCCAGGCTCACATCACAACACAAGCAGCAGAAAAAAAAACAATCACAACCATGGGCTCTTGACCCTTTAGCAAACAAGAGGGTAACTCAGACCCCTTTTAGAAATTCCCACATAATCTGTTCTTTAATCCATATTGAATTGGCAGATTTTTTATTCGTAGGTTCCAATCACAGATACCTAATCAATAAGCTATCACAATTAAATAACCATGCTTACTTCCCTAATTTTATTATCCTCAAATTAGAACGACTACAACAACTGCAATAACCAGATTAATATACATGCCTCTTTATCTTTATCCAATTAATTAAAAATTAATTCCGACTTTACGTTAATTATCAATTTCTATCATGAACGAACAACAAATCAAAGAAAACATAGATATCATTATATCTAGGAAAACATGAGGCAAATCGTTATCACTTTATAAAGCAACAACATGCGATCAACCAATTATTTTAATCCGGTTCAAGTACTTAATTAGGTCAATTTCATTGTGATCTAAATGGATAAGTCATTCTAATTCTAAGATTACCCATATAAAATTAGAGAATCCATGAATCCCTTACCTCAAACAGTTCCTCACGTTCTTTATCCACACAACGGGTCACGATCCTCCTCTTGTGACAACTGCATCCACCGGAGGATGCTACGGTACGACAGTACCAACCAACCCCATGAAAACCCATTATAATCTTGTAAATGACATGGTGTAATTATGGAAATGAGGATAGGAGAAGATGAACCCCAAAAGAACGATAATACAACATACCTTATATTGAAGATTGATCAACACAGCTTGGTTGCATCGAAAAAAAGCGGAACAGATCCGAGTAAAGTTTGACTATGAAACTCTTGGAAGACGGTTTGAAAGGTTCTAGCGACTCATAACAGGGAACAAAAAGGAAGAACATAGTAGAATGATTTCTCATTCCTTAAAGATTTGATGGGGCGACAGTTTAAGATCCGGTTAAATCTCCATTAAAAACGGATAGCATTAACCCACACAGTTTGACCAAGTAAAACATTCCAAGCCTTAGGAATAATTAATATAGGATTTATGGCATTTGAATCGGCCTTAAGAGCCCTTAAAATAAGGCTTTAAATGTATTTTACGTCAATGGAAACGTCAAAAGGGGAAAAACTGTAGGAGTCTGGAAACACTGTTCACCCACCGTTACTGTACATGAAACCGATCTGTGAAACCGATCGGTGAGACTGATCTGTGAGACCGATCTGTCAGACCGATCGGTGAGACCAATCTGTCAGACCGATCGGTGAGACCGATCTGTGTGACCGATCCGTGAGACCGATCTGTGAGACCGATCGGTGAGACCGATCTGTGAGACCGATCTGTCAGACCGATCGGTGAGACCGATCTGTCAGACCGATCAGTGAGACCGATATGTTAGACTGATCGGTGAGACCGATCTGTCAGCCCGATCTGTCAGACCGATCGGTGAGACCGATCTGTCAGACCGATCCGTTAGACCGATCAGTGAGACCAATCTGTCAGACTGATCAGTGAGACCGATCAGTGAGACCGATCTGTGAGACCGATTTCTCAGACCGATCGGTGGGGCTGATCAGTCAGACCGATCTCTGAGACCGATCTGTCAGACCAATCGGTGAGACCGATCTGTCAGACCGATCTGTGAGACCAATCTGTTACTGTTCATAAAACTGGAAACACTGTTTACAGAACCAGAAATTTGGCAAAGTGTTGGGGATAAGTCCCCTTGACCTCCCAGAACAACTCCAACAACAACATTTCACAAAGTAATGGACCGGAGAGGTCCTGGAAATTACAAAAATCATCATAAAAAACATCTAGCTATTCAATAGAAACTGACACATAATTAATCAAAATAGTCCCATTTTGTTCTACAATATGTGCCTGAGAAAATTCATTGATCTATTTTAATATTTTTTTTCTACTTCCTAATATGTTATCAATGGTATGAGTTTATTATTAAATAAATAATTACAATGTTAAGAAAAAAATAACTTATTTAGATCCACAATCAATCTTCTCATGGTAAACTGATAGAAAATCTATACCGAGAGTAACATCAAACTCTAATAAGGGTAAAAAAATAGTGTTTTCAGGTAATTTATTTCCATAAAAAACAACATGAATATTATTATAATTCCATTTTTTGTTAATATATACCCATGGTGTTTTTTACTTTAACATTATATTTCATTTCATAAGGAGGAATTTACAATTTATTAGAAAAATATATTGAAATAAAGACATATGTAAACCATGTATCAAAAAAAATTTATGCAATTCAATTAAAAAATTAATGATACTATTTCATTGGATGGTCTGACATATTTTAAAGTAGAAACAAGATATTAGACTACACATATCTGATTATAGTCTGGCTATATCCCATTATTAAGATCATTCATTATGTAGGTAATTGAATAATAACCCATCTCATAATATTTGAATCACTTTAAATTTTTTCTATCATAATTAATCATAACAACAATATGATATTTAACATTATAATCTCATAACATAAGTCCAAATTCACCACATTTGAAACACTTGATAGATTTGTTATGGAATTTCTTAAGATACTATTTACCTCACTTCCAAAAAATTAAAAAATAAATTTTTATTGCCTTATATTTTTCTGATTGAATGTTACCCATTTCATTCTATATGAACCTATTCTATTTCCAGTTTTCAAAATACAAATGATCATCATAAAAATCTATTTCTACACACGTATAAGATCAAACATGTTTCTCATAACATTTGAATTTAGTTATGTCCAAATCACTTTGGTATATTATCTTCATTCCAATGTAACAAATAATAAATTTACTTTCAGGATACCAAATATGATTTGTAGCATACATTTCAAACTGGGGGAAGATTTCTTCATTCATAGCTATTGAATCGTAATCGTTTAGTTTCAATTCTTATAATTGATTTTACATCCTATATTAATCCACATTTGAGAAATAATTTTCCTGGAAAAGTTTATTAATTTTATCCTATTCTGGTGTATTGATCTCATATCCATCTATGATATTAATGGTAATTTAACCCCTTTTTTAATCTTTAACATCAAAACATTAAATACAACGACAAACCAATTAATTATATGAGCACTACATGACATCAAATATATTTTCAAGGGATTAAATCCACCCTTCCTTAGCCACTAGATTAGAAGATCCATAGAAAGTGGGTTATTGTGTCCTTAGAAAATACTCCCATAAACAATCATCTTTTATATGTATAAACTAATAAATAATTTAACTTCATAAATAAAATGGTTTTTTCTAAAATAGAAAATTAATCATGATTTTCCAAAATTATCCAAGAAAGTGGTTTCTTGTAAGAAAAAATCATGTGTTTATTTTAAAATTAAATGAAATTAATTTATATATGATTTGATTCACATTATAGATCTTGTAATGATGATTAGAAACCATCAACAACTTAACGGGGGATGAACAAAGTTCATATCATTGTGATACCTCTTGAATCAACCAAAAAACACTATTCCTAAAATAGATAAAAACAATATCGAAGAAAAACAAATTTAAAATTGATAAATCCATTAAACACCCAATATAATTTACTTATTCAAGAGAAATAGTGGATCTTGAATGAAAAATAAAATTAAGAGACACAGGGATTCTTTTATTTAACCTTCGATATCTAACACACTTTGATGCATTAAAAAATACTTCGTGTAGATGTGGAGACTCCAATAACCCAAAGAAGAAATATATTAATCAATGGAATATTCCAAAGAGAGAGAAATAATAGTTTTTAGGGGAAAATTTAATGACAAAATTCATGTTCAAATTTACTACTGCATGTCTCATAGTCTGAATAAACATTTACCTCCAATGCATTTGATATAAGAAACATCCACAGTGTCTTTATAGTTTCACCCCATGGTTTGAAAAATCATCTATTAAAATTGACCTAGAACTATATCCAAAAATTCAATATTCCATGGTTTTTAATATAGATAAGAGAAACCACGTGCCTTATGGGAAATACAATTATATCTTACATAGTTTTATGAAGATGTTTCTATATTCCCAGTAACTGTTTTCAAACTATGCACCCATTTGAATACTTTTATAACCAAGAAAACCCATATAGAAATCCACATATTTCAAATGAAGTATTATATAAATTAAAAATACTTTTAAAAAGGATTTTGATTCTAAAACTGGTTCTAGTAAAATATGTGTGTTTATACACCAATAAAGTTAAACATGTGGTTAAAATAACCTTAGTCTCAAATATTAGAAATTGAGACTAGAAACCACCTTACCAGAAACTTCTACATGATAAAATATGATCCTACATATTGTATAATAAATGTTTATTTATTATGAAAATATAAATATATTTTACTCATACATATCATTGTAGATATGATTCACTTATCACTTATTATTTCCCATTTATAAATAATTCATCATAAAATTCATTAATTTTTAATTTAATTGTTCCTTTTCTTATATATATTTCGGATCAAATATTCTGATCCATTTCCCTTGGTCATGATTTCACCAAATAAATAATTTTCATAATGAAAAATTATCTATTTTTAAAAATTATTCATGGTTCAATGGGATTTTTCATGGATCTTATTATGAATTTTTTAATTAAGAACTAAAAATATCTATTTTTTTAATGTTTGGATTTTACATTAGTAATTGAATTTATTTGAAAATATCATTTATTACACTTAAAATATCATTAAAAATTATATTTTCATAATTATTATAAATTTTTAGTAGTATAAGACATTCCATAATCATTCATGACTTGAACATTATAACATAGATTAAATAGATGAAAAAAGAGACGAAAACATGGTTTTACGACCAAATAAGTATGAATTTGGCTTTTGATAATGATAATATAAATTTTAAATAATATTAGTAATAATATATATATATATATCATATCAACTCATTAAATTCACTATTATGTCTATCCTTATGAGGCTGTAATGAAAAATAATCACATACCATTATAGAGGGGTTTATCTGAAAGTATAAACAACTAACATTATCAATATTCAACAGATGAAAGGGTATGATGGTAGAAAATATGTTTCATATATAGAATCATTTTAACTTCAAAATATCTTATATATGAATGAATTGAATATTTATAACTGACTCTGTGTGTTGGCGATTGAAAATTAAATACTTATCTTCATAGAGGTGGTAGTTCAAATGTACTCACATGTGATGTTTTAATTTCCCATTGAATGGAAAATGGGATAAATAATTTTAACATAAATATAATATTAATTTAAAATATTATATATAATTACATTATTATACCATTATGTTTGTGATTGCTTTTAATGAGTTAATGAATAAATAAGCACGAATGAACTCAGTTAACAGGTACACATTCTCTTGGAAAAACATCATTAGGATTACAACTCAATAATTATAGGTTGGGGTTTGTAGAGATAAAAACCACTACAATGTGGGGATAATGGTTATAGAAGGATATGGGATAATAATAGATAAGATAATGTGATAATGTAATATATATAAGTGAGGATAGTAGGTTCCCTTTTATATGTGAGGGGAGTGGTACAATTGCATTTATTCTGATCAATATAAAATTAAAATATCTTACTCATGGATTTGTGGCTCTAAAAACCAATATATAAGATAATTATATATGGGTCTAAATTATTCTATTAAATAATAATTAATATTTCTATTTATAACCTTATAAAAAATTTACCCTTAATTAACTTATTTTATCCCTTTACCATGGTGAGAATTTTTTTTCCAAATTAACAATTCATAATGAACAAAAACTAAATCATCCTCGTTTCTAAATTTAATCCTATTTATTAAATGCATAAAATAAATTTTTATATATTTTGTTTTTATATGTGGTATAAATTAATTTTAATTAATGTTTTTAAAATGAAATAAAAATTGTTTTCATTGAAATGAATTTTTAGCACCAAAATACACTTATACATAATAAGATATAATGAAAATTAATATTTAACTAATTAAATTATGTTAAATAAAAGGAATATTATTTTAATTTAAAACTAAATGAAAACAAAATGGTATTTTTAAATTATGAGATTAAATGAGAAGTCTATTTTTTTAAATCGGTTTTCTACACTATTCACTCAAAAACCTGGCTTCCCATAAAAGGCCAAAAATCCAATCTAAAAAAATACTATTTATAATATAACTAAAAATGTATATGATTTAATAAAAAAAATTCAATATTTTTTAGAAGAAAAATTTAGTACTTTTTAATAGGACGCATAAAAAAAAATTTAAAAAAGTTTTTTGGAAGGATAAAATGGTTTTCTTCTCATTCATTTCCCAGTAACTTCAATTTGAGGATTTTTATATTATTATATTTATTAGTTGATCAATAAATTACATCAAAAAATTTTATCATTATTTAATGAATAAGTTTTTTATGATATGAATATATTTTAGACGTAAAAATAATTATTTTTAAACTATTTCACTTGTCAACAAAAAATTATTTTAAACAAATTTCTACATAATTATTTAAATGATTTAATTATTGTTAATTAGTTTTTATTTATAAAAAAATTATTTTTCAAGAAAAATGTTTCTCTTAAAAAAGATCTTTTTATTTTAAATTTAATATATAACATATAGTAAATATTGTTTTGTTGAAAAAAGTCCATTTTAACATTTATAGTACATAGCTATATATAAAATAATTCATATAATTTAGAAATTATTTTTATTTTCATAGGAAATAATCAATAATTGGTATAAAAAATATTTTCTGCATATATTTCATAATTTTTTTCACTCATAATCATTCCCTCCAATTCAATGATTATAGTTTATCAATTGAATGTTGTGCCTACTATCAATCATGGTATTCAATTATCTTATTATACATTCTATCATTTTGGGGTGTTATGTTATACCTCATAAATAAATTATATCCTAATAATTTTAAATCTATAAGGAAAAAATATTTTCATATTTTTTACGATAAATACCATGAATAAGAATTTAAATAATCATTAGTGGATGAAATAACATTTAACACACAATTATATCATTCAATTAGAAGGAAATGTTAATCTCAAAGTAAATTATATGAAACATGATTATTTTTAAATATTATATAAACAATGAATTAATAATTGTGAGATTCATACAGATGAGTGAGTTTCTAAGAGATCTTTGCTGTGCCTATGTTAAATTTTTCACAAAAGACATTATTTATTTATCTTTTGTTTCATGTGGATTTATTTTACCATTAATATAGATAATTTTAGAATATATACATATATTATTTCTCTTCTTATTATATCCCCAATTTATATTTCAAGAAATATTTCCCCACCTCCCCATCTCATAGTATAAATTATAAATAACCATGTTTAAATTTCATGCTCAAACTACTAAAATAAGATATTTAAGGTCAATTACCTCCATAAAAGGAGAAAATTTTATTTCTCATATATCTATATATTTTTCGAAAAACTCAAAATGGTCAATAATAGTTAATATGATACATATTTTGAACTCACATTATTATATATAAATAATAAATTAATTTTCATGTTCACATCAATAACTCATATAGTTTATGTAACAACCCTATATTTTTATATAACATTATTATATATAGTGTATACAAGAAACAACATTCATCTTAAACAAACCGCATAATATTATTACTTAAATATGAACATTATAGCATAGTCATTCAATTGAAATATATGAATAGTAATAACAACATTGTTAAATATATTTGTTCTTTGTATTCAATCAAAATTAAATTATTAATGTTTAGGAATTAAATAAAATTATTTTTTATGTTATTCTTATTAATAAATTCACAATTTTATTTTACTTTCATTTATAAGAAAATAATATCAAAAAATATATCTAATTTTATTGAACCTATATGAAAAAATTAAATTATTTATTAAAATAAAAATAAAAAATTTATATTATAATGATTCATTTTGGAATATTCTAAACAGATTAATATTTTGATGGCTAATGAAAATTAAGTATTTTTATTAATGTATTTCTTTAATTTAATGATTTTATAAAGTCCCATTTTTTATTAAAATTGTTTCCAAATAAATTATGTTCACTTATATTATTTTTAATCCAATTTATGTCATTGGAATCAATTTTTGTTGTTAAATTTTGATATAAAACCATTCTAAAAAATGACACATTTTCTTTGGAAACCTAATTTCATCATGACTGTGGGTACAATTTAAAATTATATTTTGAAGAATGTTTGAATTAAATATGATAAAACATATTCCAAATTTGGAATCAGAAAGATAAATTTTAATTAACAATCATATATTAATTTTTAGTCATTAATATTAGAAACTATATAAAATATTTAATACTGTGAAAATTGATAAATGGGGTAATAAAAATTAAAATAATATGATATTGACCTAAATGAAACCCTAAAACTAGAATTTATTTCTATGGATTAGTATACACTAAACATAAACATCATAAAATATAATATGTGACATTTATGTAAATTTCCCTTCATTTTATCCTTTATATTGGTTTATATATAAAAAAGTACAACATGACACTTTTTGAATATCAATTTCAATAGTATTTTGTGTATGCGATAAAGACTACCTATATTAAATTAAAAAAATAAATTTAAAATGATTTTTTATCATGTAAGTTTATTTATATGTATCAGGGATGAAAAATTACGATAAATTCTTATGAAAAGCGGACACAATGTTTCTTAATAATTTGATATCTTAAATAAAAAAAATATTTATGTTAGTACAATCAAGTGATTTATAGTTTCCCACTAATATTTTGGACAATTATTACTATTATATTTTTTATTAATATTTTACATTCTTATTACATATTTTTATATATGCTTTTAAAGTCAAATGAAATGAATAGTGTCAAAATTGACATGAATGATGGTTTATAATAAATAATTATTTATTATTTGATTTATAATTAATATAAATTTTATAATAAAAACCCTGAATGGTATATAGTGATAAATTCATTACATGGTCCAGTTGTTTTATGGTTTTTCTTTTAGAGATTCTTTATTGTCCTGTAAATGAAAAAAAACATTAATACTACAGTAATTGTGAATTATGGTTAATATTGGTTAAAACAATAAAATAAGAGTTAATATAATGGATAATCATTTTCACTATTTATTTTATGAGATTATTTCATATCCACCTCCCCATATCATAATATGTAAAAATATTTTATCAAATTTTATTTTAAAAATAATTTTCATTAATTTAATATTTCTTGATATTCTAAGAGTGAATCGCCCCACTCTTATGAAAGGGAACATCCTATACTAAATAAATTAAAAGTAAGAATACATTTTTATTATAAAATCCATGCCAAAATATTTGAAACAATTCCCTCAACAAATACATGAATAATTGGTTAAATTAAAAAACGATCCTATGAAGATTTTTTTTACAATCTGTATGAGTTTTTTGATTGAAGAGGTGTAGTTTTAATCATACGTCATAATTTTATTTTTTTGTATGCCACCTTTGAATATTCTTCAACCATTTTAAAATAATAATTAATGTATCCTAAGAATGTTGCAATTTTATTATGTAAATGGAATAACATATTTATTTATCCTATTACATTATATTAGAAATGAAACTATTATTCATATGTATTGAAGACTACCACACTACAAACAAAAATAATTCATTTTTCAGCCAAAACTCTCACTGCTAGTTTCATTGTTGAAATTAATATTTACATGAAATCTATGAAATATTTTACATTCTATAAAAGATATATATCAAAAAATCATATATCTCTATTCAATAGAACATGAAAATGTCATTTTTGAATCTGTATGGGCCACAACTGCCACGAAAAGATGTGATTCAATTTTCACCTCCTATTCATGTTTTTATTAAAAAGAATTTTATTTTAAAAAATAGTAAATAATTTATGATATAAATATTTTTATATAAAGGTAAATTAATACATAATTAGTATTCATCAGTATAATTGAAAAGTGTAAATTTTACTCATATATATGTATAATCTACCATATCTATGATCATAACAGAAATCAATTTACATTACCATGTTTAGTTGTAAGTTTTAAATAAACAACTGTTGTATAATGTTTATTATTATGTATTTATTATTATTATCTAGAAGATGAAACAAGTACATCATTGACCACAATTAACCTACAAAATTCAGTTTTGACAAAAGATAAAAATATCATCACAACACCAAACATGAACCAATATGATTAAATAATTTAACATAATTTGCTAATTATTAAATTAAAAGAATAATAAAAATGTAAAAGGTTCATATTTTTTAAAATAACTATCATAAATTTTTTACAGTGGAATATCAAGACCATATGTGATGATTTGGACTGGGGGTAACAGATTTGGTCTCAAATTATACTCTATTGAGAAATATTGTGTATTGTGTACCTATTAACATTAAAATTTCATAATACCAGTTTTGATGTACATAGCATGAATATACATTTTTTCTGAAGGATAAGGATTATATTTTATATATTCCATAATATTAATTTTTTTCATAAAATATAATGTCACATCTCTTTTTAAATGGGTTTATTTATCTTCCAATAGCATATTTTTTAAATTATTCAAAAAAAGTAATTATTATTAATAAAATGATTTATTAAAGGAATTTTATGTTATATACGAAATGATAAAATTTTATAAAGGAAAATTCTAATTCCATTATTGAAAGGATCATTCTAAACCTTTTTAAAAATATTCCAAATCAATGCTTATTTTTCATGATTTTGACTTCAACGGACCTTCCTGCCTTCATTGTGGGTTTTAGCACTGAATATTATTATTGAATATTTATAATATTTTTCATTGGAAACACATCATAGAATAATATTTTAACTTTTTTCTTCTATATTCATCAATTCATCAGATGAAATAATTTTTTGATAAAATTTAATTTTATGATTTATATCTCTCATTCGTTGTTTAATATTGAGGTCATTAGCCTTATCTAGAAAAATTCAAATTCAAATGATTATTTAAAATTAATTTTATATGAGATATTAATATTTATTGTATAATGGATAATAATATTATATAAAACATATATCATTTCTACATATGGTGATATACAATTCTTGTTAATTGATTGATTGGAAATCTCATTAAAAATCATTACTTTTACCTCATTATATATATTTGTCAAAAATGACTATTATTTGTGAATTTAAATGATCATTAAATGTTTGAGGAATGTACTGGACCTGTAGTGATTATTGGTGAATTGATATATATATCCCATCGAAACATTAATATCTATCATGGAATTAAAGGTCTGTCTATCCTAACATAACTATTTATTAAATTATTACAACCCATAGTTCAAACTATCACGGAACATTGTTTTGATAGTTTAGATACCATGGTGTCTAAAATGTTGAATTATAATATTATATTTTTAATTTAGTTATATTTATCCATTATATTACTGTACTGATATTATCCTTCAATGAATTTCATGACAGAGATACTGATTAATTGAAAAGTGGTTTCAATTAATTGATTTTCCATATTGATTTTGGCCTATTGAAACATGATAGTTTTCTTGTAAAAATATATTACTAAGAATATGAAATGACACATTATTTACTTTTATTACAACAATATGTGAAGAAGGATATTATGAATAATAGCAAGGATAAAATAATGTTTTTAGGAAGTAAATTTTAAATTTCTAATGTTTTATTGGATTCATTTATGTATCTGGTTCTTCAATACAATTAATCTAACATTTCCTCCAGAATGTGACACTTTTTAACTTGTAAAATTTTGTAAATTAACCATCCTCTCTTGGATTATAGAGGCAGGGTTACTATAGTTTTTACTAGAGGATAGTTTTGTAGAAACTAGGGATGCAATATTTTTAATGGATAGAGAGAACATGAGAAATATAATAATATCTTATTATATTTTAGAAAATTTACTATTAGAAATATTATTATATTAATGATAAATATTAATGATGATAATGAGATATCTCAATGTTAACCATTATAATGTTATAAATCCTTCTAAAAGAATGTGAATCAAACCAATTGACAATGTAGATATCGGCATGTGGATAAAGTCAATAATGCTTACATTGTAAATGAGAAGATCATGGACCTATTAAGGATTCATTGAAAGGTTATGATTAATAACCTTACTATAATAGAGAAACTTATTGTTCTGTATCAAGTTTATCCTATATTGAATTTGTATAGGACTCATAATTTATATTATATTAATATAATTACTATGCTATTAGTAGATGATCATTTAATTATGTCCATAAAAATGATATTACATTATTATGGATTTAATGAAAGGAAAAATATTATTATGGTTGTATATTTTTTGAAAAGGGATTTAGAAAAATGTTGGTAATTAGTAAATAAAAATAAATATGATAATGATATAGAAATTATTGAATAAATAACATTTAATGTGATTTTATTTGAGGTATTTTTCCCTTAAGAACATTGACCTGGAAAGACTGGGATGTTCTTCTCATTAATGAATAATGAATAATAAGGTGTTGTAGAGTAAGAGGTTAAATTTACAAGTTATTCTATCCATCCATCAGACTATATACATAATAAGGAATTTAAGATTCACAATATTCTATTTTCATAATATGAGTCAATAAGGTAGAGTAATATATCAACAATCTTCATCATATGATAGGATATTGTAATGTCATATTCAGATAAATATAGAAACTTTATGATATTAAAAATTCATGAGAAATAAATTGAACAAGAGGTTGTATAGAAATAATGAAAAATAGAAAAATCAATGAAGAAATAGAGAATGAGGTGATATCCATCATATGAAATTATCGATGGAAACATCCAAGAAATTGTATAAATGGTATATTATTTTATTATAACTATAAAAAAATGGGTTATTTGGATAATTGAAGATGTTAACAGAATAGAACCATCGCTATCGAAAGATTAAATAGTAAATAAATGTGTTATTTTTCAAGTCAGTATCTTAAACATCAAATAAATCTATGATAAAAAGAGGTAAAGTGGAGAAATAATTGTTTTGTGATATATATAGATAATTTTGATGTTCATAATATTGTGTTGGTAGGTATATTAATCATTGAATAAATTTTTTTAGTTAAATTATTTGATTCTGGATATTCTCACTCTTTTATATCAAATATATTTTACAATTAGTTCAAAAAATTTACTATAACCTTTGGAATATAGTTTCCAGTCAAAACTCCTAGTGGAAATTTCACTACTACCAGTATGTATATGTTGATACCATTATAACACATAAATGTTTTATATTTTTAGACATTATTATTTTATATATATTTTATTTCAATATAATCCATCACATGGAATAAAATTCAAAATATGATGAAAAAAATAATTTCAAATAAAATTAAATTAATATTTGTCATGACGATATAGATTAAGTCATAATTAGATAAGAGAATTAATTAGCTCAGTCATACCTATATCTAAAAAATAGATAATCTAAATAAGATTCATTAGGAATAAAGTAATACAAAATATATATGAAAATGGTCATCATATTATTGATGATGTGTCTATTTTATAAGAATATATTGATAATTTAAAAATTTATTACATGGACATCCACTAGAGAATTAATTTGGGTTTTAAATTAATTTTATCCCTGATGAGATACCTATATTAAATGAAAACTACAGAATTGACACCATGTAATTAGTAAAGATAATGATATATAAATAGGATAGTTTCATGTAAACATATTTATATGAAATAATTTTTCACCATGGGGATCCCTTATTATTTTCGTTAAGAATAATGATAGATATATGATGTTTTATATTGATTACAGAGAAAAAAATTCCATTATGATAAAGAATAAGTATCATATTTCTCACAGTATTGACTTATTCAATACAATTCAATGATCTCAAAATTTCTCAAATACTAACCATTATTCTTGGAATCAATAATTTCATGTAAATAATGAAGGTATTCTTAAGAGACAATATTATGAGGAATAGAACTTATGCTTTTACAGTAATTTCATATTGACTAACAAATGTAACAACATTTTCTATGTATTTAATGGAACGGATATTCAAGTAATATATATATTTTATAGTTTTTTCAATTATTTGTAATATATTATTATACTCCTAATATTATGAAGAATATTAGAATAATATTTTATCATTATTTTGGCACATATAATTAAATATTTATATGGTACATTTACCCTGCGTGAATAAAAAAAAATTGAAGTGTCTTTTATTGTCCATATTGTTTAAAAAATCTATTCTAAATTTATTATGAATTGAAAAAGAATTAAAATAATACACTACCCTAATGAACATAATTGAGGCACACTGATTCATTGGATTATAAGGATAATATCAATGACTTGTAATTTTTTTCCAATTTTTTAACCTATTAACCAAGAATACTCATAAATAGATTATGTTCTTATATATTATGGAATGTGAATAAATTTGGGATTACATGAAGAGGATATTGGAAGATTTTCTGATATTGCATCTTGTATTAGGAAATAATGGATTTATGATATATACTGATGCATCGAATAAGATACCTGGTTGTGTCTACCTGAAGAATGACAAATCTATAGCATATGCATCAAGGATGATAATGACTCATAAACAACACTGTCACACTCTTGATCTAGAGTTATATATTTTAATACATTACACTGATAATTTGGAATCCTTATCAATATGATAAATTGTCTGGGATATACAAAGATCATAAGAGTCCAATATCCATCTTCACACATAAATGGGTGAATATGTGGAAGTATTTGTGGCTCTAACTACTCAGTGATTATGATCACTAAATACACTACCGCTCATGAATGGTAAATAAAGTAATTTATTCACTAATTAAAAATTGACATTGAGTTATAGAAAAAATTGTGATTGAAAAGGATCATATGTTCATGAATTGGTAAAGATGGATATGGTTATTATTATGGAAGAACAAACATCCCTACTTCTCAAATTATTAAAAATATATATTTATTATATTAAAAAAATATCTCAACCAGATAAATAAAATATACAAGTTAAAATTTCAGTTATGAATAAAATAAAATAATATATATTTTATATGAAGAAGGAATTATAATATATGGAGAGAGGATATTTTTTTCATCTATACCTTTTCTAAAAACATAATATTTCTTTCTCATAGCTCAAATTTGAATATACAACTGGGTATCACCAAGATGTAAAGATATTTAAAGAAGATTATTTGGGGTTATTATAAAAATGTAAATTATTAATTATATTTCAGGATACAAGGTTTTTCAATAGGCTAAGGATGAAATAAATCATCCTAGAGGAGTAATAAAACATATATACATTACAATGTGTATATGAAATGAAGTTACAATAAATGTTTCCATTGGTTTACCAAATATCCCTAGAATTAATGATAAAATATGTGATAATGTTGGTTGATATTGAAATAACATCATTCCTTCTCTATAAGAGAATATTTTCCCCCTATGTTCAATTAATGTATCTATATTAACCAACTTTAAAATCATTATTGGACACATCCTTATATTTTTTTTATCAGGAATAATGTTTTACATTAAATTTTTTGAAAATTCATAATATTGAAGTTGATAAAGATAGTCATTCGACCACCCAAATCATCCTCAAACTAATTAAAAACTGAAATTGAATATTAAAAAAATTATATGACATATTATGGTCATGATCACATTACAGTCATTGTTTGTGGGATCATTTCATACCTGTATTCGAGTTTTTGTTTAACAATTATATCCATTAAGATATTCACTTAGCACCATATGAAATATTATATGTCCAGATATGTTTTTGTCCAACCTATTGATGATTTGGGTGAATGGATGTTTTTATTCCTATAAAAGAGAGAGGAGATAAAAATATTGGTAAGGACTATTCAAGATTCAATTATAGAAGCTCAATGTAGGGAAAACTATTGCCCAATAACTAAAAGAATAATTTTGAATTTCAATTCTGATATGACATGTTCTCAGAATTATATCATTATAATGGGGTTATAGTGATTTGAAATAATTGAAAATTGTGCCTCAGGTACAACATACATTTTGGAATTCTATAATGAATTGGAGATACATATTAGTGACAATAAGTGCCTCTATTCCTCCCTAATAAATGTTATGTTCCATATATATATATTCAAAAGATTTTTATGGTATACGCAATGCGTGTTCCAACATATGATGAAATATAAATAAAAACTAATATATCATAATTTGATATTCAAAAATAGAGTCTTCATACTATATTTAATTTTTAGAGGATTCATATTACTCAACTAGAAAATTTACTTTTGAAAAACCATAAAATAGAGGAAGCATAGTGGGATCCATTGAATGTTATCAATAAGTACCACTATCATTTTTTAAGAGGTATTTTTCAGGATACTTCTGATGATGATTTTTTTAGGGAATAAGGATAATATATAAAAATATCACGGGGCATGTAAAGGATTTATTTTTTAATTCCTTATTAGTATTATAGATCCTATGTCAAATTAATTAAATGGTGTAGAGTGTAACATTATTGATATTATATAATTAATTATTTTTTAATAATGACATAAAGTTATTAATAAAATATTATATTTAGAAATATTAGTATAAAACATTTGTTAATATCAACTATGATCAATTTATTGTCATATTTTACATTCACAGTAACATTATTAACCTCATAAAAGTAAGTTAATAAATACAACAACAATTTTCCAAAAGGGATAAGACGGGTAAATACTAATTGTTATGAGAAAAAACATCTACTAAACATATACAATTATTATTAAATGGTAGAAATTAAACTCATACTCATCATATTTTTGAATCATATCATGTTGGATACATATTAATAATATAATTATTTATATTATTTCAATACAATAAGAAATTTCAAGATTTCCCATCCAATTATTATAAATGGTCACTTGTTATCCTATTTTCTTCAAATATAAAAATAATTTTTTATTGGATAAGACATGCCCAAATATCTCATGTATACCCTACCAAACCTACTAATGTCTGTTTATGGATAATAAATCTATAATAACAAGGACTTAGTTGAAACCTAGAGAGATTGTCTGAAAAAGAGGCAAAATTCCTAACAATGAATTTTTATTTTATTTATTCTTCATCCTCCACCAAATAATATTCCTTGTTGATGAAATAAAAAAATACAATATTCCATATATTATGATTTTAATAATTAATATTAATATCCTATATCAATTTCCTCTTCCATCATATGTAATATAAAACTATTGTTCGTGTGTATGGATGACTTCCACCTCACAAACCGATGTAATTCATTTTCAATAACCAACAATGACATATTGTATTAACGGTGTGTTTAATATATATATATATGTGGTATTAATGAAAAAATTAAAATTATTTCAAATAAATATATAAATATTTTTATTACATGTCACTTTATTTAAAATGATAATTTTCTCTATGCCAATGAGTAGACTGTTACCCCCATAAATTGATTTGATTCATTTTCACCAGCACATCACATGGATGGCATATTTGATTTTTATACAAATAAATAATATATAATTTATTATTATATGATAATTCAGTAATGTTAAATTAATAACTACTTTAATAAAATAATGATCATTGAATAAATGAATCATTACTCATTTGTATGTATGACGTACTTTTTCTATGATTGTAACCTAATTCCTAATTGATAACCACATTTAATTGTTTTTTAAATGAATTATCGAGCTATAAAAAATTAAATTAGGACAATATTATTATCTTGGAGATAATGTAAGTACTATATAATTGACCAAAGTCAACCTACAAGATTCATTTTGGACATATGACTTGAATATAATCAAAATGATTATGATGAACATAAATTAATAATTAATTGAATATAACATTGTAATAAATAAAATAAAAGGTATAATAAACATGAAATTTTGATTTCATGAAATTAAATAATTAATATATGGTTATTATTCTATATGATAAAAGCATTCTTGAGGAACCATTGATATGGAAATGGATTTCATCTCAATTTATACTCTATTTAAAATTATTTTGTATCATGAGAATATTTAGATTTTTGTGGTGCATATAGTTCCACCTTGTGGAATTTAATATTAATATAAATTTATTCATGAAGATTAATTATTCAATTAAATTTATTTATTCATGATAAATGAGGAAATTGAAATTAAATCTTATTTTTCTTGTTGATAGAGAAATTATACCTTCAATGACCATATATTTTAATTTTTTAAATGTCCCTTTTAAACATGGATGATTTATGAATTATATATTTTGATAAAATTTTCAATTTAACTATTTTTAATGTAATATATAAAATATTTTTTTAGAGATGGGTATTTCAATAATTTTTATTATTGTTGATTTCAACGCTTTCGTTGGTCCCACTGATCATGTGTTAATGTGTGATGGTATGATTATTAACAAGAATTTATACTTTCCAATTTTGGGTTTCCTTTTTCACATTCTACTAAGGTTTTTTCTCCTTGATTGAAATGCGATGATGGGATGTCAATTACTTTTTCTATGGATTCCTCTATGAAACTTGTTTCTTAGTTTGGGTATCCCTTTTAATGTTAATACACATCTATGATACTCATTCCAACTGAAATATATTTGTAGAATCTTATAATTGATTCTTCAACTATCTCAATAGGGTTGTAACATTTAATTGGAGTATATGGATAAAACAAGAATTTTGGGACTTAACTATAAATTTCATACATTGGGAAAATATAAATTCACCATATTTCGAAGTCATTTCAGATAATGCATCTTAGGCAAGAATCCCAAAGAATCATATATTGACTATAAGGTCTCGGATACTGAAGGTATATGTCTTCAAAATATTTCACCTCAGACATCCCAAATTTTTCATGAGGTATTTGGAATGAGTAGGAGAATATAATCTAAGGAATTTACCTTTTTAATCACAAATTTTTTATGAAGAAACTAACACCATATGTTCATATAATACAAGGATTTAAACACTAGAATCCGTTGTTTTTTCAGGAGTTATGTTTATGATATATTTAACGAGTTTAAAATCTTCAGGTGAAGGGAAAATTTTCATCAAAATGCCCCATGTGAATGTATAAAGGATGTGTGACCCAATGAGTTATGATTTCAATCTTAATGGATTGGAATTCTCTGTGGAGACGAACCTGGGAGATAGATCAAGGAATCCCTTCAGACAGATCTGGATGATTTGAAATAAAATACCCCTTGCAGCTAATATAGGATTTATGGATCATGAAGAAAGATGATATGTACTTGGAAATGTAATCTAGAACTCCCTATAATGAAAATATGGTATGTAAGGATCATAATTACAGAATATATGACCCCCAAAGATGTCAGTCAGAATTTTCCTTGAGGAAAATTTGTATTGGATGGACCAGAACACTATTGAGAAGAATCTAGGAGTTTCATCCTGAGGTTCGAGAAACTAAGTTTTCTATTTTTTGGATTGAAAATATTGGAGGCATTCTATATAACCTTATTATATACATGAATCTTATCCCATATAGTTTTATGTTTCAATTTATTGAATTGTGAAATGATTGGACTATGAGGATTAACGTTATGCAGTATATAAAATCGCATCGCATTGGAGGAAAAGATAATGGATTATGTGGGGATGTTAAGTGAGATTCATTAGGGACCTGGAGGAGATGTAGTCTTCTAGGTAGCGGGTACCATATTACTAGGTATGTGGTCATGATAAAATAGGGATGATCATTAATTTTGGGTTTAGACCTTATGGAGAATTCCAAAATATCCCAGTTTTTTGTGAATAAAATCCCACATAATTAGGAATGGTATGGGGAATACACCTAAGGTGGAAGACCAAATGTTCTTGTGGTTGGAGATTACACCATGAGGTTTCCCATGGGGTTTTTATGGTTGGGGCTTGAGAATTATATTTCCCTACATGAATTGAGATTTGGGAATATATCTAGGATGCAGTCCCATTGATTTGGAGATTCAGGATTATAACAGATTGGAGGCTCAGGTTCCTCTATGGAGAAGGAATGATATAAATACATCTTATGTATGTATGTGACCCATGTTCTTCTAGGAGAAGAATTGATATGGTTTGGGATTACACATAGGAGGAGTGGCCTAGGTACTTCTTGGAGATGTGATATTGTGGATGAGTTTTAGAAATGGATGTTTCTCATTCAATATTCCTCATTTCTAATCATGAGGGTATCCGATTTACATTGCTTGATGTAGGATTACCACTTAACGCTATGTGCATGGATGATTTATTTTGGCGTTATGTGTGGGAGCTTCCCATTTAGGATTTCCCAAATAATTTCTTAAGGGATTCCCATGTCTACTCCATGGTGTAAGGTTATAGTTTAATGTCATGTGAATGGATGATGTATCTAGGGATTAAGAATGTGAGTTTATAATTCAATCATCTTCATTTTAGGTATTAAATTCATTCCATGTCCATTTCATGGTGTGGGATAAAATCTTAATTTCATGTGAATGTACCTGCTATATGGGGCTTATTCATTATGCATCCCAATATTTCTTCATGTCTGATCATGAGGGAATATTGAATTTTTGGTGGGTCATGGAATATGTTGGTGAAAACACCTGATGAGGCATGCCACAGTTTCTTCTTAGTTTTTGTGTCATGATAACGAATGTTACCGTTGATGCATAAGGTATCTCTCATTTTTCATAAGAGGAACCATATTCATGAACTACAAGGTTTTTCACAGTTTGATGTCATATAGTGAAAACTACTAAATTTATTATCCTGATCATTGAATGAGTTGTCTTATGATTGATGAGATAGAATCCCACAATTAAATGATGTAGTATTCTATAAGTTTATTTAAGGTAGTTGGGAATATTTAATATATTTTCATGAACATATCCAACGGAATTTTATTCCTGAAGAATAGTTATTATATTATTTAATGATAGAGTATTCTATATTTTAATGTCATTATGTGAGTACTATGGGGAAGAATATAATTATAATGGATATTGTGGTGACTTAAAGGAGAGAAGACCATTCTTGTTTGAATTTGAAAGGGATCCATGTGATAGGGTTTCATGAGATTCTAGTGGGATGGTTTGACTCATGTTACTCATGGAAAACAAGATGAGAATCATAACTCATGCCCTGGGAAGAGGGTAAATATGAGTTGGTAACTCCTGGTATTTTAGGGCATATAGTGTAGTATCTCAAATCATGGTATTCCATGGGTTTATATTATCATAGTATAGGGGAAAAATACCAAATATTATTAACGAGGCCCAAAAAGTTCACAGTGAGACTCTCCAATGGTTATCAACCGTATTGAATTTCGTAAATAGATTAGGTCGATGATCCATGACCCCATATTGGCAGGGATCTTGAAAGGGGGTTCAATGGTTCATCAGCCAAGGTATGGACTGGAAGAAATATAGATAGGTAATTCATGATGGACAAGGATTCACAAAATATGTGGGAGTGATGGAGATTCGAGTCCCATAATGGATGGGTATTCAATGTTATTCATGTCTCATGTTGTCTTTGTCGAATCACATCGGGTGATCATTGGGAAGGATGAATGCTTCATGAATCCCCATGTTCATAGAAACCCTTCTTACTTCACAAAGTGCATGGGCCTTTGTGATTGGAATCTACACCAAGGATGGAGGATCCCAATCCAACAAAGAAGTGGGATTCATGGAAGAGTGTCTCAAAAATCACATTTTCTTTGTGAATTGAAAGCATGATACTACAATCATGTCGTTACTTCTCTATAGAATAATGGCTTTTTGGGGTATTTTTATGAAAGGGTTTTTTATATGATTTGAATTAGTTCATGAAGAATTTTTGGGTTTCACGGTTTTTCATTCCTCCTACGAACTCTGAATAGTACATCGTCAATTATTTGAGAGATCTCAAGGCATTGTATGACTCAATGAGGAACACCATTTGGGATTTTCATGTTAATGAAGGGAGCCCTGCGAGGAAAACCTTTCTCAACAAGATTCTCTAAAATTTTCCACAAACTATCTGGGCTATTGTATATTGGAATGGCTATAACACCTGATTTTTAACTCCATTCAGGCTTTATGACTAGTCAAGTAGAACCATGTGAAATATGAAATTCTACTTTATCTGGTTATTCATCATTTAATTCAATCATGAGAACTTTTCCTTGAGTTCCAACATTTGGTCTAAAAGAATGTTTACAATTTAACATATATAATCGTAATGAAAATTCCCACAACTATGTTTTGGGATTTAGCTAGTTATTTTTTATTTCAATGTATTTTTCCATTGATATTATTTATGAAAAGTTATTTTATTTTCTTCATTTTCCTTTATTCATTAAATGGTTTGAATTTAAAATAAAATCCACATTTTTATGGTTATCTCTTATATATTTATTAATTTATTGGCTATTAACATTATCTCAAGAAAATAAACTTATTGGATTTATTATACATTAAATTTATCTTAAATATCTATATTATTTTCTCCCATTATGTGATTATTGTTTAAACTGAAATCAATAAAACATATGATGTTTTACAATGAAATTTATTTTATTTAATAAGAAAAATATTATATACTGATATAATTTACTTAATAGATATATTTATTCATCATGAACATTTTTTTATAATATTATTGATCATTAAATATATGTATAATTTGTTGGACATGAAGTGATAAGTGGTTTCCAGTTATAGATATCCCCTTAATCCATCAACCCTTCTCACGAGAGAAACTAGTTTTCCAAACATAATTAAATGTATTTTTGGTTTAATCCAACCCATAATCTAAACTATCTTGGCACAAGGTCTTCAGTGTATACATATCATGTTCACTAAAATAATGACATCCAATATTAATTATTTTATTCAATGAGAATTTAGTAACTATTCTCCATGAAATTACTATATTTAAATTTTCAAGGGATGTATTTCTTTTTCTTTTTATTGAATAAATATTTTTTTTCATTTATTTACATGGTCACATTGATTGTGCTTTATTGATTCATTATAGATTATATATTATAAAAATATTATAGATAATATGATATAACAATTTTTTTCCCTTTCCCCAGTATATATATAAGGAAATTCGAAAAAAAATTAGTGATTCATGAATTTTTTTATGAAAAATATTATATATAAATATAGAATCTAATTTGAGAATCATGTATGTATATGGTTAGTCAAAAATAATAAACTATCTAATCCTTCAAGACGATATACTTTGTATCTTATTCTATTATAATAATGTAAACATTAGATTTAAGAAATTATAGTTACAGTTCAAATAGTTTAACATTAATCTTCTCATAGATAATATACAATTATATTCTTCAAAACATGATCGAATAGAGTTGATACCCCAAGATTGTAAATTGTTGATCAAAGATTCTCCAAATATCAATATACAATTTATATAAAAAAAATAAACTACACTTAATGTCCCAGAATAAACATTTAACTCTGACATAATAAAATTTATAATATATTATATTATTTTTTGGAAGTAACTAGAATCACCATAAGGCCACAATCTAATATAAAATTTTTAAATCGATATTTATTCTAAACGAAAATTTATTAGATTAACCATAATGGTGATCATAAAAATAATAAAATTATAATATTATAAATATTATTATTCCTAAATAACTTTGTTTTTCAATAACATGATAAACCTTTGTGTAATATAGAAACCTTTTCATGTATTTAATCCAAATAAAGATCTCCCAAAATACCATTAATCACCATTGTACATAATCACATTTGATATCAAAAATTTTTATGCACTTTTGATATTATGATCACTCAAAATCACATATAACCTTAAAAAATTGAATTATACAATAGTTATCAAACCTTATATAGAGAAAATTCAACTATTCAACTTCTATCAGAAATGATTAACCATGGTTTTACATCCACTTTATTAATACTTCATTCCCAAAATTATAAAAATAAATATATTCTCGTAATTTCATAAATCATATTATTTTGATGATTCATAATTTAAACATATCCAATATGATTAACATAAATCATTAAATAGAAATACAGAAAACTATTCAATCCAATCCAATTTTTAAATTCTAAATCCCAATAGTCTACCGTGTTGATCCCACACTTTTTCCAAAACTCATCAAAACCCTACATGTTTCCTTTAAACCATTTATCCATGATCACTTGTTATATATTGAATGAAATTTATGTTTAATGATATTGAAATTTATAAAGAATCATTTTTTAATGATTTTTATGTCATTTTCATGAAATTGATTATTATAATAATTTCTATTATGGTTTGAATTTATTTTCCCAGTAAAAAGGTTAGTGTTTATAGTAATAGAAAACATAAAATGGTAAAAAAACTAAATAAGATACTTGAATGAAACTTTCATTTATTTCTAAGGTGGGAATTATAATTCCATTATTTGATTCATCCAATGTCAATATATGATAATGTAACTTATAGTAATTTTCAAGATGTTCAAAATGACATATTTTTTTCTAACAAATATCAATATTTATCACATGTTCCATACTAATACATAATTATATAATAAAATTCAGATATGTTGGAATGTTTTTTCTGTATGTTTGATACTGGACAAGGTCTTGGAATCACATTATCTATAGATTGCATTAATTACATCATGTGAATCCTTTTTAATAGAAAATAATGTTTTTGTTCATATTCGTAACATCTATATTGAAGATGAAATTCACACCAGTGAGGTAAAATTATGATTAAATAAACAATAACTTATTAGTGAAAAAAGTTGTGAACAATTTAAGAAAACGAAGAAGTCTATCATATGAATTTGTTTTTTATTTATCATACCATTATACTAGTATACAATTGATTAACCATAGCTTCAAGCTAAACTACCTCATGTTTTTTATTTTATATTTTTTAACATAATACGCAAAAATAAAAATCGTAATTCAATAACATAATCACCTTTAATGGTATATGTGGATATTAAATAATTATCCCAAAACATAATATTAAACTACGTTGATTAATAGTTAATTATATCATATCCTATGATGTTTTCTGAACCCATTATCCATAAAAATATATTAGGATCTAGTTAGATACCGAGTTGGATTTAGAATATACCTAGTAGATGTCTCCATTTGTAGGTATACCTCTCATGTGGGACTATAACTTCTATCCATAATGTAATCAGTTTTATTATGAGGTTATTGTGTAAATATTCACTCTTACACAGCAATCACTTACACGATTTCAAAAGGAACATATTAAATCCATTATTATGATAAAAATTATAATTTTTTTAGTTAATAAAACCCATAATTTAATTAATATGAATGGGTTTTAATTTGTCAAAGTTATTGGATAATTCATGTTTAGATTATTAAAAAAAATGAAAACTATTACATTATATATAAAAAAGGAAACACAATGCCCATATTCTCCTATAATAATTTATTCTTAATATTACACAACTATATCATCTATGAAAATATTTTTTAATCAATCTATACATTTATAAAAATTTACCTTGTTATATTCCTATCACATCTTTAATCCTTGTGAACAACATTAGAGAACATGTGATGAGAAAAATAATGATGAGTTAGTGACACAAAATAGTAGAAACCCATAGTGTATTTAATGGTTTTAAGATCCCATAATGATATTTTTATTTTAAATTATAAAAATAAGTTCAATATAATCATTTAAATACTCATTAAACAATTTTATTTCCAATTTTTTTCATAAAACATTTCATTATAAATAAAATATTTTTCTTTAAAAAAACTATTCTCCGTTAAAAATAGTCATTTTTTTCTTATATTATATTCTCATTTTCAAGACATGTGAAATAAAAAATTAATTAAACCCAATTTCAAGAATAGAAAAGTCGTGTAGGTTATTTTGGATGTTATATTAATAGACCATTATAATTACTCTTAATGAGTAATAATATTCATATTTAATTACAATATATCACTTTGGAATAACTTATATACCTTTAACCATGAATCTTTACAAAATGTGTTGGAGGAATATATCATATTAAAACATTATCAAAAAAATCCAAAAAGCATAACATTAATGAAACACATAATCCCATCCATTTACATCAGAAAAAACATAAGAAATTAATTTTTATAATATATGAATATCTATTTTAGTTTTCTCATAATGATGTGAATAAATAACAAATTTCTTTCAAAAAGATAAAATAATAATTTTGAGTAAAAAATAATAAGATAATGTTTGAAAAAATATGGAAAATTGTAAAGGAATATTAATAATGATTATAGTACTTTATGTAGGTAAATTTTGTTCATACATTATATAAGAAAAAAATATTCCTTCACACATTGTGAATAAATACAGAAACATATCTTCTGAAAACCCATTGGGAGACTCCATTAAATAATTATAAATAAATTTTATTGAGATATAAATAATAAATTAATTAATATTATAAAATAATATAAGGAAATTTGTAAATAAATTCAACTAACATTAATTCAGAGGTTAAAGGGGAATATCAATCCATTAAAAATATTTAAATAAAAAATCATTAGAAACATTGATATGTTTTAATATATTAAAATATTATTTCATAAAACAAGATATTGTTTGTTAATACAGTTGAATTGCAGAAAATTAATGAAAAAATACAGCCATATATCTCATTATAAACCACCCTAATAAAACATGTAATAAAAATACCTTAAGTCTCAAAGTAAATAACCAAGACTACAAATCCTTTTTCCCCTAACTTCCAATTTGTCAAAAACAATCTAACATATTATATGAAAAATTTATATTTATTAAAAATCAATAGATAAAACAAAATTTTAAATAAAATAATATATATGATTGATTCAAAACTACTTGTAATGAATTTATTATTTAATATTTGTTAGAATTAATATTTTTGGATTTTAATTGTTAAATTCCCCATATGTATATTATTTTATATGGTTATGGCCCTTGAAGAGTGGTCATTATTTAACTAGAATTATAATTATGATGAAGATGATAATTGGTACTATAATATTATTCTACATTCCGACAGATATTTCATGGAACATATTGCAACTATTTTGATAAAATGATTAGTAATATCAATTTTTATATATTTTTTATTTTCAATAAAGAATTTATATTATTAAAAAAACACACATATATTGGATACTAGTATCAATCATAAAAAAATTCAAAATTTCATCATTGATAAATTTTTTACTAATATAGAAAATTACATATTCATTTATGGAACGATCATTATGATAGTGTTCACTCATGATTTAAAACCAAACCAAAGAAGAAAATTTTATAATGAATAAAAAAAAATAATATGTTATCGTATACACATATCTTAGATTTTTTAGCATATTAGTAAAAATATATATATATAAAATTTATTCAGTAAATTTAAACTAATTACTAACCATGCGAGGTTGTAATAAAAAGGTCATATCACTTATTAATTATGGTAGTCCATAGGTACGCACATGCAAGGTTATCATTTTTCATCAAAAGTGAGGGTGATATGGTGGATAATATATTATACATAAAAATAATATTTATGTATGTAAAATATTATATATTTATTTTTTTCATTTATAACCATCCATGTGAGGTGGTGATGAAAAATGAAAGGCATCATGTCATTGTAGTGATAGTCTACATGTATTCAAAAGTAATATTTTCAATTTATAATAGGATGGAAAGGGAGATAAAAAGTGGTATTACCAAAAAAAATAAAAAACATTCTTTTTATTGGTGATAAAAAAAATTTATAAAATATTTTTTTGGGTTTTATGGAGGTATAAAAGGAAATAATCGTGAAAGAAATCAGTTAATAGATATACATTTATTTTGGAAAAACATCATTGTATGGCTCTTTAAGATATCGAGGATGGTATTGTGTTGAGCTAAAACCAAAAGGAAATGAGGAGTAAGGATTTATATGGATTTTGGCAAATTATTTTGATGGTAATTTGTTTTGTGTGGATGAGTATGGAGTGGAGGTTCTTTTTTATACGTGGGGGATTAGCTAACTTTTAATTATTCATATATTTTAGATATTATACGTATCTAACTAAAGAAAAAGTGAAAATAATATGAAATTAATTTTTAATTAATTTTATAATTTAAAAGATAACATCAAAAAATAAAAAATAGTCTGTGGTTTTTTGACCTTATAACAACGTTTTATTCATAATTAACACTTTTACCACCATATTGTGGGGATAATATTTTTATAAAGAATAGTTTTCATAATGAAAAAATAGAATTTACCACATTTATTACGTTTTATCATATGATAAAAAAATATATATAATTTTCACAATGAAATTTTTTATATATTGATGAAATTTATTTTTTTTTGTGTTTAAAAAAAATTAAAATTGTTTAAAACAAATTAAATTTAAGAAAAAAAATTAATTTATAACAATTTAAAATATAATGATGATTAAAATGGAATTAATTATATGATTTATCTTTAGTATGATATTATTTTAAAAAAATCAAAATAACAAAATACTTTTACATTACATGATTTTATAAAAATAAATTTCTGTTTTAAAAATTTATCACTTTTCAATATTGACTCAGAAATTCAATATTTTTATGAAATTTTAAATTTTTTACAATAATTAAAATTAAATACTATGAAAAACCATACTCATTTATTTTTATGAAATAAAATTAATAAAATTACCATAAAATAATTCCAGTACCCAATCCCAAAATGATTAAAAATAATTTTTTATTAAAAAAATTTATTTCTTTATTATAAAATAATTTAATTCACATTCAATTCATATTAATGAAAAGTATATAGATATTTAATTATTATATTTTATATATTATCAATTAACGGATCTATATATCTTATCATTGGTGATTAATTTAATTGATTAAGATAAATAAATATTTCATACATCGCAAAATGTTTTAAAAATACTTTCTCTTTTTACAATTGACTAAATTTATAGTCATTTATATGAAATGGATAATTAATGTATAAATTATTATCCAATTTAATATTTTGTTTTGAAGAAAAATCAAATAAAAATAATAAAATAATAAAATAAGTTTAAATTTTAAATGTAAAAAAAATATAGAATACATTATGTTATAAAAAATATCCATTTTAGCAATAATTATTGTTGATATTATAAGATATAATTTTTTTCATTAATAATTTAGTAGATATTTAAAATTGAATAATATGAAAATTTATATTAGAGAATAATATATACCAATATTTTATAATTTAGTTACTTGTATTCGTAACAGCTAAAAAATAACTAGCTTTTATTATAATATTTTTCTAATAATATCTCGGTTCTTTTAATATCAGTGTAATGTGTGGTATATGATATTAAAAATTGTATTACGTTAATGAAATATGAAATATTTTTTTGTGTTTTAGAAATCAACACACCAAAAACCCTGATCGGACTATCCAAAATGTTGTAAAATAATACAGTTAAAATTATGGTCAATTCCTTCCCCAAGAATTTATACATACTACATCATAATGACCAAGGAGTATCAAAACATTGGTGAGAATAAATATTATGATTCATACTATCCATGATACTATATGTAATAAAATAATGTGGTTTATCATTTCAAAAAATATTTTAATAAGATCCTTGTTTCATCTTCATTTACTTTAGTCCACTAAACAAATGATATGTCCCCAAAAATTTTATCATAATATATCCCAATATGTTGTCTATAAAACATATATATCCTATATCATATTGATGATTTATTAAGGTAGAGGTAATGGGTGGATGATACTATGTTAATATAATTTTTAAATTAATTTATTTTTCTAATTAATATAGGATTTGAAATCATTACATTTACTAACTTTGGGTATTATTTTTAATATAACTCTATATGGAATGATTCAACATGTTATATTTAATTGAATAGATTTATATATGTGACATGACTCATTAATTTATATTCTTTGAGGATTTGAAATGCTAATATGAGTTAATGGATGGGAATCCTAGGGTTGAAATCAAAATTGAAAACCAACACATGTAGATCTTTTAAAGGGAGATATTGGCTTCCTTTAATGGGTCATTGACCTTTAAAACTTAGTTATAATATTTATCCAGTCCCATGAATATTATTTTTTGACTTCAAATGAGAGAAAAGTAGAATAACTATGTATTTGGTTCAATAGATTTGAAAACTATTTAAAATTTTCTGTATTGTGTGACTAATTACCAAATGAGGTAGTTGATTTATGTTTCATGTAATTTTATTTTTGTGTCTGTAAAAATCATTTTTTTCAAAATATTTTTATCTAATGTAATAATTAAGGAATAATATAATTTCATTCACTCCTTAATTGATGAAATATATTTTTTTAATTTATGAGTATGGTAGACTAGATAAAACTAGATATTTGATTTGATTTCCCTTATATAAAAGTCACATATTTATATTTATAAATTGAAAAATATATGAACAAAAATATATCTTAGGATTAAGTAATTTTTTGTTGAGATATTATATATATGAAATTTTTTCATTAACATATATTGTAATACCTTGTATATGATATTCATTGCTTTCAATGATTTTCCTAATATAGGTATGGGATATCGTCAAGAATTTATTTTAATCTGTAACATGTAATAAGATATGTTTTTATGTTATCAATGGGTTTGAGTTTTACCAAATAATTATAGTCATGAATGTATATGATATATTCCACTTATTTTTTTCAATCATAGCATGATTATCTAGGAGGCATTCTAGAAAATATAGGCATGATATCTTCATCAAATGGTTTAATAATATCCTCATCACTATCATTACTTTATGATATGACCATTTATAATTAATTAATGATATTAAATGAATTATACAATCACATAATGTCTTTTAGGAATTTATAAAAGATTTTCCCCACTAATTTCGACTTCTGAGGAGGTCTTGTTTGGATTTCTTTATTGATAAACATGTGATGTAGATTATATAATATATTTTTAGTTATCACATGGGTCAAATTTTAATATTTATATGATATGAAATTTCTAATTTTATAAGGCCATTTTGGTGTATTCTTAACAACATTGGTAATGAATACATTATATGATACTTTAATATAATCATACAATAGTGATTTTGGGGTATATAGTGACCATCTATATGGAATGTCGTAAACACAACCATTTGTGAAAAAATTAATAAATTTGATTGTTACTTTTATATTATTTAGTTTTGAGAAGTAACATATTGTTTTTTGTTTGTTGGGAAAAGAATGCTTTGGATATTTAGGGAATGATGGTTGTTTTCTAGAATAATTCTATTTCAAGTGTTGAGCCTAGTTTTATTATTTTCTTCTCCATACTCATTTGTTACCAAAATAGTTAATATATTTTCAACCCCAAAGGGTGACCCTTTTTATTAAATTTTATTTGATTGCCTTGATAAATTCATGGAAATCTTATCATTCATATATTTTATAGATAAATTTTAATTATATTTCATATATAGACGTGGTGTTATTAATATTAAATGTAATTGTTTATCTTTTTATTTGTTCTTATTTATTCTACATGGAAATTTAATATTAAAAATTTTAAAATCTCTATGTTCAAGGTTATTAAAATATGTTAAGTAGTTTTTAGACTCTTGTGATCAAGAAGTGTTCATGTGGCCTAGTGAGGTTTTTGCTCGATTTGGGAGGAATGGTTTTGGTTGTTCTTTTTTATGAAATAATAAAATCACCAATTTATTAATGTTTTTATATTATTTCATGATATTGGTTTACAAAATATTTGTTCATTTGATCTTGGAATGAATGGGGTAAATTTTATGTCTCCATTTTATTTTTTCTAATAGTGTAAATTTTGAATCTCAATGATTTTATTAGTGTGAAACTATGTAAAGTGTAGCTCATATACCTCCCTATGTTTATAAATTGGTTAAAATATTACATTATAAATCAATATAAAACTAATATAGAACCATTAAATATAATTGAGATTATTTTGGGTATCGAGATAACCATGGATATATTGATAGAGTCATTGTCACCCAAATTTTCAATGGATAATGTAGGGAAATTTTAGTCCTATAATTCTTAAAAATATGGGTTACATGGGGTGTCCCATGATGAGAAGATGAAGAGTTCAAAATTCCAAAAACTATATATATTATATTTTTTCAATCACCGAAGAATGAATTTATGTATACCAAAAAAAATTTTAAGGTCATGTCTTCTATATTAGAAGAAAATATGATTAAGATGGCCAGACTTATTTACCATTCTCCTCAAAATTATGAGTCTGATAAACCATCAAATTAAGTGGAAATTTTATTAAATCCAGTAGAGGATTTCTATCTACGATTATATAATGGATGGAATTTATGAATTCTCTTGTTTCCCATGGGGTCATGTTGGGTACCTACCCCATGTCATAGCTTATGTAGGAGGCTATAGTTGAGGCTCATCCTTCATCCTCCTTGGTTTTCCTATAGGGCCTAAAATGCATCCTTGATATAATGTAAGGGAGTATTATAATGTTCGTTGGGGAAAAATAGAATTATGGTTATATAATTTATCTTAGGAAATTATTCAATATTATTTATTTGGTTTCCTATGTTATTAGAATTGTATAATAGAATAATACAGTTAATCAGAAAAATAAATATCTGGTTGGCTTAGAGATTCAATTTTTGATGAGTAATTGATTAGTATTTTTAAAATATGTATAAAATATTATTCTGAGGATCAATCAAGAGATGAAAATTTCTCTTTAACGTGATCATATTTTTATGTGAATATAAATATTTAGTATCTCAATAATCAATGGAGGACTAAACTTATTCATACATGGAATAATTTTTAAATTTTTAAACATCATTAATTTCTTCCTAATTTTTTGGTGATAAGATATGAGTGTAAATTTTGTTAATATAAGGGGACACATATGGATTCTATTTAGTCTAGAATGGGTAATTATATATACTCTAGTGAGTATTGTGAGGTCCATGTACAAATAAAAATCAGTTTTTGAACAAAAAAATACGGTGAAGTGCCAGGTCATGAGTCCTCAATAGTGAAGATCATTCACTATATAAAAATGATGGATAGTAAAATCCACAAGAATGATTCCAAATACTATAATTAAATGATATTTTATTGTATTAATAAAAATGAAATAAATCAGTGGAAATAATATTAAATTTATTTGGGAAAACATATATTGTTTCTTTGGTTAAATTAATGGAAAATTAAAATAAGGGGTGTACATACTGAATTTTTGATAACAATCCATATCTATTTGTAAATCTTATTTGTTCCATGTTAGAGTGTGATCCTTCAAATATTGATTGGTTTCTTGAGAATTAAAAATATTATAATACCATATGTAGTTAATATTATGGATAGCATATCCATCGTGTGGACTTAATGACTTTAAACACATTGGTTTAAATAGATTTTGGATAGAAACACAAAACAATGGTAGGATACGTTACCTGATATCTAATGTTGTGAAATATTCCTAAATAATAATGGGGTTTAATGATTTATCATTTTGGGGATAAAAGTCATGTCTTTTGGATTAAATGTAAATTTCTTTTTGTGGGGGCTCCCACAAAACCCCTAAAAGTGTCTCATTTTGATAAAAAAAATATTTAATTTATGAGGAATATGGTTCTATTTTAATATATTATTTTATTGCGTTTTTCTTATATAAAGTATTTATTTCTTTAAAAAATTTCATGTTTTACAGCAACATCAATACTAGAGAATGATTTTTTGTAGTAGTGGAAAAATTCTATCCACAGTATTAAAAATTCATTTTGATCAGTTCATCATTAAAAGGGGGACCCTGTTATTAGGGCTATGACTAGTGCTGATACCATAAAACCTTTATTATCTCTACCTATAGTGAAAATAATGTCCATGATAATGTAGTGTTCTATCAAAATTATAGATCACTAAAACACCAAATAAAGTAAATAAATATAGACAAAATCAAAAATAAATGACATGGAAAACTAATTATTTGATTGAAATATCAATTAGATCACATGATATAAACAACCAATAATGTAGACATTTAAAATATTTTTTTATTTAAATCGACAAGTAAAATTTATCTCAAACATTAAAAAACAACAATGGTTTCAATTTCTTTATCACCAGACCACCTCACATAATTCTTGATAATAGTATCTGTTGATGAAAAACAACCACATCTTGTGAAAATGATTTTGAATATAAAAAGAAAAAAAAATTATGTAAATAATATGATAAATAAATAAATTAAACATAAAAATGAAATAATACATTAATAAAATGTAAATTTTGAACCAATAATAAAAATATTGTGTCATACTCGGTATATCATCATGACCCCCTCCCCACATTGTGTACCCCTCCTCAGCTAGCCTTGGGAGAAGAGAAACAATGAATCCAATGTCCCAAATGTAGAAGGACCATGGTTGGAGACTATATTCTAGGGTATTGTAAACACATTGATGGGAGGGATTACACTCTAAGAGAATACATTGAAAGGATAGATACCAGATAGACACCAACCAACTCCTACTCATAATACAAAATAATAGAAACCCATGTGCACATATATGATGTCATGAATGAACTACTACATCTGAAATGGAAAACATACAGTACCAAAAGAATGTAATATGAGAGCGTCTATAAAGCATAAATAGATCCTTCAAAACCCCAGCTAGAAGTAATATTCCTGATCCCCAACCAACTCCAACTAACCTAGATAATACTTTATATAATGTTGGTGAGTATAATAGTGAACTTAATAGGATACTATCATGAGCCTCCCCTAAAAATGTAAAAACAGCATACTAAAGCTCAGTGAATATCAAGTGAAACTTTCTCATCTCCTAATTAATTATACTATGTTTCTATCCCAACAATGTCTTATCTTACCATGTAAGACAAACTGGAGAATATCATATAATAACGAATTTCATATGTACTCTACTAACACTTCCCCGCTCGTTTTCCAAATTTCAACAACATCGCACGTCTTAAGAATCTCTTTCTAAAATGGGTAGCCTGAATACACCATGGGGATGTACCAAAACATGCACCTTGTGCATCACAACCCCCACATACACATTAGAAAATGTAAATAGGTGCTTTTAGGGAGCCACCACAACTCACATATCATGTATCATACACAGGGTCGTCTACCTCAATCCATTACAGGATGTACACTGAGTAAGGATCAAGAAGACATCACAACCTCTACCGGTTAAACCTATAGCAGTCCTCAGTGAAACTATATATGAAATATATATTTGTGAAATAACAAAAAGCCATTATAGATCTACACATACATATATGGGAAAAAATCACATTTGGGAATACCCCCAAAAGTAACTACCAAGAGAAGAGTTTAGTGTGAATGGGGCAAGTTAGCCATCTATCCTCCCACCGAGATATTTTAAAAAACACCCACTAGGGATCAAAATACCTATGGTGTTAGTTTCCCTAATAGATAGGGTGAGGTGTCATATAGAAACACAAAAAGTACCTCATAAAATATAGCTCACAGCGAGACATTGGGAAAACTCCAATTGTGACTTTACTATAGCTAACGTATCTCGAACTGCTTACTTCAACTACTAGACTAGATATCCTATAAGTAAAAATCCATTTATAGTGATACATTAAGTTAATTATCCAATTTTTATGGGATCCACTTTAAATAAATTAATTATTTATCAATTAATTAACAATTATCAATTTCACCATTGCATTCTGTTATCATTCCAGGCAATATCCATGCCCCATAGGCATAACCAAAATAGGTCGATGGTTTCTTAGAAATATTACGTCAGCATTACATCCCAGCAATATCCATCTACATGGGTTAACCATTTATCCTTTTATTAACAATGTTAAAATTTCCCATATTTCCATGTTTCTTTTTATTCTAGAAAAACATCATAATCTTCGAAACTTCAGGGCCTCTACCTAGTGAGTAGATGAAATGAGTGTTTAGTCTTTTCAACCTATATTAGGATTTTAGACACATACATCCTCGAGAAGCTCATCCCAGAATTCACAAGGCTTACCCCACATGTCTTTTCCTCTTTAGGATAGATTGTATCAAAGGTCTTGTTCTCAAGTAGTTGAGAATGTAAAGTAGATAAAAAGGTAATAATTATTAAATTATCCATCTTTCATATCAATTGTCAAGCTGAGCTTCAACCCATTCCACCATCTCTAGTGCCAACCCTAACATAGACATGCATGAATCGAGGAATTTTGCAACTCTAGACATCAAATTATTCAACAATAACTACTGGGACACCCTTCCTCCACATACCACAACCATCATCCAGGATCAGCCATCCTAGGCTCACATTACACCCCATGCAACTAGATATAATCATAGTGATGATATCTTACCCAAAATAATGGCATTCATCTTTCACACAAAATGAGCTATCATGGCTCCAAAACCTAAACCACAATGCCATTACAAGAAGAAAATTATCTTAGACCTTATAAGGAATTATCTTTTTTTACGAAACGGCTAGTTCATATTTTACCATGAAGTAACCGAATCATTATCAATAGGTCCCCACTATGAGAAACCTAAGAAACAAGATATAAAAGATATACCAAATTAATTGGAAAATAAACTTAATATTCCTTTAATACATTTATCAACCAGAATCATCATGTTTCAGTTTCCTTAACCAATTTAATTAATAATTCGCAACTATTCAAAATACTATAAATTTCTGTAATGTGGTGAAATCAGTCAACACAGCCTCCTAGAACACCTAAAACACCATATTTTCACAACGAAATGAGTGGAGAGGTTTGGTCCATTACATAAGATACATATGGACCTATTTTCACCCACAAGAATATAAACCCATCCTAGGGATGAATCATAAAAAACAGTCTATGCAACTGCCCTGTGAGATACCTCTCAATGCTCTTTCCAACTTTGGTGCTCAAACATTTCACCATGAAACATATTGGACCACATGAAAACCAAAACCATATCCTAATGTCATAACCCAATCCCACCAATGATGCCCCTCTTGTGCTAGCAATGGTGAAATGGGGATAATGACCCCCCGAGTCCCTCCTCCAGTAGGCCTCGGGGTGGCGACTAGCACCAAGGGTATGAGTTCTCATAAATATGGGATCCATTTACCTTTTTATTATTTAAGATCGGAAAATTGGACAAGTCAGCCACCAAAAAGGAAAAGAACAAGAGTATAGAAATGAAACCAAAACAATCCCACATGCATGTTTAAATAGTTCTAAAACAAGGTAGAAGTAAAAGAAAGCTCAAAGTACAATACCAAAAGAAACAAGTGTACAACAACTGTAAAAACTACAACTGTCCCAACTAGTAGGGTCCCGCACAACCCTGGTAGTCCTCGTGGAAACCTGAAAGTAAATTTAGGGTGATCATGCATGTATACTCAGTAGGGAAACCAAAAGATCTCGTGCACAGGTGGGGAGACATCCTAATGTACCGTGAGAACAATAGAAGAAAACTAGCAGGAAAATCTATCCACCCAACATCACCAGCCACCCTCACCAAAAAACAAAATCACAACAGGTAGTAGTAGTATATAAGAAAATGAGTATTGGGTACACCACACCATTCCCCATTAGTTAGCTTCTCTTCCTAACAATGAATTCCTTGACGATGCCACTCTCTCCCTGCCCGCACACACCTGGGCCTCACAAACCACACATCCCGCCCGAACACACCTGGTCCTCAAAACCATGTATCCCATCCACACAAACCTGGCCCTCACAACCACGTATCCTACCCGCACACACCTGGTCCTCACAACCACGTATCCTGCCCGCACACATCTGGGCCTCATCCCAATGATTCTTGGGAAACAGTAAAACCTGCCCGAAGAGTATTGGGCTAAATCCTCCCCAATTGAAACCTACTTGATGGGTCTTAGGTGTAAGGTCGCCTCAAGCCATAACATCTTAGGGAAGAAGGAGAAGGAAGGAGCTATTAACTAAGGGGAAGACATCCTCTCCCATGAAATGGGAGTGTTCGGCACTAACTTCTCAACATGGATGGGGTGGAACAAAACACAAAAGATACAGATATATATATATATATATATGTATGCCAAACACACAGCCCATACAATGGATTCTAAATATAGAAACCGAGCATGTTCCTTGGCACTGCTACTACGAAGCATGCATACAATAAATAACCCGAACCCCATTTAGGTTTTCACATTTCAGAAAAACTATTTGAGTAGTTTCTTAACTACTAGGCAACTATCCACAACCAACCACATTAATAGTTCGTAAAGCATATCCCTTCCATCCACAAATCATGTTAGGAAAACACAATAAGCACAACAAAACCCTTCTTATAAACTAACCAAACCAATGATTTTTAATCCAGTTCCATTACCATTACCCACCATACATTAACTCTTCCACTTTTTTATTTATTTTTCACAACCCATGGTCCGTTCACATTCTAACCCATCCCTGCAGCCCCGCTTCCAACCGCCATAACCACAACCACATCATACATCATCACCCCTTGATAAAACATATCGCAGCCCCGCTGTTCAACAGATCCACCACAACCAACAAAACAAGATTTGTGCCACATCATCACCCCTTTAACATCATTTAACGTAGCCCTGCTTCCCGTTCTATTTGTAACAACCCAGGATTTACCCCTCCCTTTCACACACCATTATCCAAGCCAAAAACCACATGTTCATTATTCCATTTTGTTTAACCGGGGTGATCACACAAGGGTTCCAGATTTTAATCAGCCAACTTTACGTGATTAACCAAATTCCACATTCCAAAAGGTTCCATTCACAAAAAACAGACTAGAAGTTAGGGATATATTTAATTTCGCATGAAAAGGCCACCAAAGACCGTGATTTTTAGTAGTCATAATCCTATTCAATTCACAAGATAAAATCACAGGATATAAGATAAACATAACAACTTCCCCATCCCCATTCTTTAACCAGTTATTATCTTTATTTAATGGTTCAACTGTTTCTCATGAAAACAAAAGGATACCCACCCCGCATGATTCACAATTTAGAGAGATGAAGGTAATATCCATACCTCAATAGGTTCTGATCACAACGCTCCCCCAGATCAACCTTAGAAGACGTCTGTCGGCGTCCTTCACCTCTATCGAGTACCGGAAAAACCACCTAGGGTGGATGTTGGAACTGAATGGCTGAAGTAAAGATAGAGAATCCAAGCATGGATGTTCCGACTTGTCGTTACGATCCCGTGGCTGCTGACGGATCGTAAATCGGAGCTCGGACGAAGAAGTTATGGAATAAAAGGATCCTTCGAGTCTTTTGGGAGAGAACTGCTCAGAGGAATGAGGAGGAGAGGGGTGAGTTGAAAAGGAAGAGGGGACCCCTCCTTTTATATGTGAGAAAAGAAAACATACATGCCGTGTACTTTATGGTACACGACGTGTACTTGGCCATTTCACACAGTCACCACGCAGCTTCCAACACGGCTACACAGCCATTGACTGGTCAACACACGGTTTGAGGGTAGCGCGTACGCGGGGAAGGACTACACATTGTGTAGTATGAGATACACGACGTGTACCCATTTATTTCACACAGAAAGGACACAGCTTCAACATGGCACATGACCATTGACTGGTCAACACACTGTAATGCGTACTCAGGGAGGGACTACACGGCATGTAATTTGGATACACGGCGTGTACTCTTTTATTTCACATGGCAAGGACACAGCCTTCAAAACAGGGTATACCCAACAAAGTTGTACATGGCGTGTACTCACACTACACAACATGTACTCATTTTTTTCACACGGAAAGGACACGACCTTCAACATGGGGTATACCTGGAAAGGTAGTACATGGCGTATACTCACACTACACGACGTGTACTTAAAAATTCTGGAAAGTGTGGGAAAAGTCTATTTTACCCTCCAAAACACTTCGTGACCTTCTTTTTGACAAAGGAATGTGTCAGAGATGTCCGGTCCATTACATCAGATACCTCTTAAAAAAGGTTCGTCCCCGATAATTCAAAAACCAACCCAGAGGAACCCAACAAGATACCTCTTATGGTTCTCGTTATAACAGGAACCCAACCAACAACCCAAATCATAGGTGTTAGGAATTCCCTCTCATATGTCAAGATATTATCCTATTTAGGCGGCACTGACTCACCTGCACGGGTTCAATCGCATCTGCATTAATGCTTCTCAATTAAGGATTGGACCTTCACACTTCCATATATTAGGATTTTCCAACATACACTACCCCCAACACCGTACAACCCACACACTGCCCGAACACAAGGCTTGGGGAATTCCTTCTCCCATGTTGAGATATTATCCACTTTAGGCGGAACTGAATTGCCCGCACAGGTTCAATCGCATCCTCATTAATGCAAATTGATTAAGGATTGGGTTTCCCCTTTTCTCCACATATCCAGACACATTACACAATTCCAGAGAACAAGGAAAACAAAACTTCTCACAACCGACAAGCCATGAATTCCCTATATCGAAGGTACATAGTATAAATTCAACACAAATCTCATATGAACAAGGAAAAACACAAGTCAAAACAACTCTGGGTACTGAGTGTTCATCTGGTCCTCCCGCTCCCAAGTGCTCTCCTTGAGGCCACCACGCCTCCACGACACACGAACAAAGGGAATGGTTCGTCCACGGAGCACCTTCTCTTTACGATCCTCGATTCTGACTTATCGTTTCTCGAAGGTCGCCTCTCCTCCCATATCTAAATCTCCCCAGTCAATAATGTGAGAGTCATCGTGCAAGTATCGACGTAGCTGGGAGACGTGGAATACATTATGAACCTTCTCCAACTGAGGTGGCAGGTCTAGCTGATATGCCACCTATCCAACTTTCCTCAGCACCTCAAAAGGTCTGATAAAACTAGGTGAGAGCATTATCCCACTCCCAAACCTACGCTGCCCCCGTCGAGGGGAAACCTTAAAGAACACATGATCCCCCACTTAGAACTCCAAGGGCCTCCTCCGAAAATCAGCATAAGACTTCTATCGGTCCTGATCCGCTTTCATCCTCACACATAAAAGCTGGACTTTCTCTGTGGTGCTCTGCCTACCTCTGGCCCAAGAGCACCTGTCTCACCAACCTCTTCCCAGCATATGGGTGAACGACATGGTCTTCCATAAAAATCCCCAAATGGTTCCATGCCAATAGTAGAGTGGAAACTGTTTTTGTAGGAAAAATCTACTAAAGGAATGTGTCGTAACCATGATCCTCCGAAATCCAGAATGCAGGCCCGCAGCATGACCACCAATGTCTTGATAGCCCGCTCTGTCTTTCCATCTGTCTGGGATGGAAATTAGTGCAAAGGAGTATTTGGGTGCCCAAAGCATGTTGTAACCCCCTCTCAACTCATGACGTAATCCGAGTATCCCGATCTGTTATGATAGTCTTCGGAACTCCATGCAAATGCACCACCTTGTCTGTGTTCCCCTGTGCTAAGGTACTCATCGGGCCAGACTCCTTAATTGCTAATAAGTGAGCTGATTTCGTCAATCAATCCACCACTACCCAGATAACCTCATACCCACCCTGAGCTCTGGTTAGTCCTATAATGAAGTCCATTGAGATATCATCCCACATCTACTCGGGGACATCTAAAGGATGCAACAAACCACTGGGAACATGGTGTTCATCCTTCACTTGCTGAAACACAAGGCATTTAGCCACAAACTCCACCACTTCCCGTTTCACCCTGAGCCACCAAAACTGTTCCCTCAGGCCTTGGTACATTTTTTAAACTCCTGGATGTACCGCCAAGACTGAGCTATGGAACACACAGAGAACTCCCTCACGCGTCGCCTTAGGATAAAACAACCTTCCATGGAAAATCATTTGATGTAGGATGTCCTCTGACCATCCTTCTGGAGTGTTTACTTGAATGACATGATCCCGCATTACATCCGCCTCGGAGTCCCCCCACGGAGACTCTTCCACCTGATGAAATAAGGAGGACTTTACCGCCATCTAAAAAAAAATCCTCTAACACATTCTATTCTTGCATCCAAGTGCACGATGACCATCTCTCCCATCACCTTTCAAGAATCAGTGGATTCCAGAACCACTTCCTTATGTGACTTCCAACTCAGGGCATCAGCCAAAATGTTTCCCTTACCTTAATTGTAATATATCACAAAGTCATAGTCTTGGAGAAACTTGACCCATCCCCGTTGCCGTAAGTTCAGGTCACACTGGTAGAAGATATAATGCAGGCTATTGTGATCTGAGAAGACCACAAAGCGCTCCCCAAGGAGGTAATGTCACCACAACTTCATTTAGAACACTAGTGCTACAAGATCTAGGTCATGGGTGGCATAGTTACGCTCCTGAGGACGTAACTTCCTAGACCCATAAAAGATCACTCCCTTCTTCTACATCAGCATTCACCCCAGACCAATGCCAGAAGCATCATAAAACACCTCTTACAACAACCCTTCCTCTGGAAACCTGAGCACAAGATCACTGACCAAATTCTCCATTAGGTAGTCAAAAGCCTTCTGGAACTGCTCGCTCCATAGGAAGACCTAGTTCTTCATAGTCAAATCCTTCAATGGAGCAGAAACTCGAGAGAAGTCTGAAATGAATCTATGATAGTAACATGTTAACCCCAGGAAACTAAAAACCTCCACCATGCTCATGGGTGCCGCCCAAGAAAAAAATACCTCCACCATCGACGGTTCCACTGACACTACATGCTAAGACACTACGTGCACATGGAAGTGTACTTCTTGCGTCATGAATTTACACTTCGACAATTTACAATAAAGCTGGTGGTGTCTAAGGACTGCCCAGACTGCTATGAGATGCTCAACATGCTCCTCCTATGATCTTGAGTAGATCTGGATGTCATAGATAAACACAACGACAACCCGGTCCAGAAACTCTCGGAATACAAAGTTCATAAGTCCCATGTAGACGGCCGGTGCATTCGTAACTCCAAACAGCATCACTACAAAGTCGAAGTGCCCATACCTGCACCTGAAAGCTGTCTTCGAGATGTCATTGTCCTTTACCCTCAGATGATGATATCCCGATCGTAGATCAATTTTAGGAAACCATCCTGCTCCCCTCAGTTGGTCGAAGAGATCATCTATCCATGGAAGGGTGTAGCGGTTCATGACAGTTTCCTGGTTCAAACTTTAGTAGTCTATGAATAGCCTGAGACCACCATCTGCCTTCTTCACGAACAAAACTAGAGAACCCCATGGCGATACGCTAGGTAGAACAAAACCCTTCTCCATCAGATTGTTAATCTGAATCCGCAACTCCCACAACTCCGAAGGTGCCATCCCATAAGGGGCCATTGAAATCGGATAGGCAACAGGCTATAAGTCTATCCCGAACTCAACGTCACGTTAGGGGGTAGAGTCACAACCCCCTCGAGAAAAACATCGAGGAACTCCCCAACAACCTCCGGGACATCCATCATCTCTGTATCAACTAGAACCACTGATAACCCACCTAACAAGGAAAGGAGAGGCTCCAGATGCCGGCTTCCCACCAGATAGCTCCTCTTGCCAACAAAAGCTACACATTTCCCATCCACGTTGGATAACACGGACCTTCGTCGGAAGCAATCGATAACGGCACTAACGGAAAACAACTCATTGATGCCTAGGATGACATCGTATGGCTACATCATTAACAGAAGAAGGTCCCCACTATATCAATGTGGTCCCAATGTCAGCCCACATCCCTGGAAAACACATGATACGCTGGTCTGGCCTCCAACTGGTGTACTTAGCACCAGTGGTACGGAAAGTCTCTCTACGTCTAGTCCCAAATCATGGGCTAGACTAGGTGCAACAAAGGAGTGTAAAGCTCCCAAATCGAACAATGCAGAAACAAGAGGGTTGAGCCAACAAATTGTACCTCGCACCACCTCTGGTCCTACCAGAGCTGCCAACTCTGTTGCGTGCAACTGTCCATGCCCAGCTCCTCTACCTCTCTGATGTTGACCAGGTGCCATAGCGGTATAGTAAACAAAGAACTCCTAATCCCAAGTAGCAAGGAAAATTTCTCAGGGTTTTATTTATCATTTTTATTTCAATTTCATTCCCAAAACACCCAAATCATGTAAAACACAATCATGATGATGCATGTACCTTCACTAGGGTCTCTACCCTACAATCAATGTAGTCTCACTTGGTCATTTGGTAGGCTCATAGTCTTTGCATCAGATCACAGGGGGGGGATAAAATCCTATGTCCTAGCCGGCCCTCCCTGGCCTATGTCACACACCAAGATTAACAAACAATGTTTCCCTACCATCTCATGCAATCCTCACTGTGCCTAACTCCATACTACATCCTATCTCTCAACCATCAGCTCTAATACCATTCTGCCACGACCCCCTCCCACCAAAGATTCCCCTCATGAGCTGGGAATGGTGAAAGGGAGATAACGACCCTTGATTCCTACCTCCAGTAGGTCCTGGGGTGGCGACTAGCACCAAGGGAATGAGTTTTCAAAAATATGGGAGGCATTACCCTTTCTATTATTTAATATCAGGAAATAGGACAAGCCAACCACCAAAAAGGAAAAGAACAAGAGTATAGAAATAAACCCAAACCAATACCACATTCATGTTTAAATAGTTCTAAAACAAGGTACAAGTAAAAGAAAGCTAAAAGTACAATACCAAAAGAAATAAGTGTACAACAACTGCAACAACACCAAATGTCTACACTAGTAGGGTCCCGCATGGCCCTAGTAGTCCTCCTGGAAACCTAAAAGTAAACTTATGGTTAGAATTCAAGTATACTCAGTAGGGAAACCTAAATCTATCGTGCACAGGTGGGGAGACATCCTAATTTCCTGTGAGAACAAAAGAAGAAACCTAGCAGGGAAATCTATCCACCCAACCTCACCAGCCACAGTCACTAAAAAATAAAATCACAACAGGTAGTAGTAGTATATAAGAACATGATTATTGGGTACCCCGCACCATTCTCCATTGGTTAGCTGCTCTTCCTAATGGCGAACGTCCTGACACTGCCACACTCTCCCTGCCCACACACACCTGGGCCTCACAAACCACACATCCCGCCCGCACACACCTGGGCCTCACAACCAGGTATCCCACCCGCACACATCTGGTCCTCACAACCACGTATCCCGCTCTCACACACATGGGACTCACAACAACGTATCCCGCCTACACACACCTGGGCCTCATCCCGAAGATTCTTGAGAAACAGTAGAACCTGCCCAAAGAGTCTTGGGATAAAAACTCCCCAATCGAAACCTACCTGAAGGGTCTTAGGTATAAGGTCACCTCAAGATATCACAACCTAGGGAAGAAGGAGCAGGAATGAGCTAGTAACTAAGGAGAAAACCCCTTCTCCCATGAAATGGGAGTGTTCGGCACTAAGTGATCAACATGGGTGCGGTGCGATAAAACAAAAAAGTTACAGATATATATATGTATACCAAACACATAGACTAACATATGACTTCTAAACAGAGAAACTGAGCACGTGACTTAGCACTGCTACTACGAATCATGCATACAATAAACAACCCCAACCTCGTATAGGTTTTCACGTTTCAGCAGAATTAGTTTATTAGTTCCTTAACTACTGGGAAACTATCCACAACCAACCACATCAATCATTCATAAAGCATATCCCTGGAATCTACAAATCAATTTATGAAAACACCAACCAACCCTTTGATTATTTATCTCGTTCTATTACCATGGCCCACCATTCATTAAATCTTCCACTTTTTTATTTATTTTTTTCAACCCATGGTCCGTTCACATTCCAACCCATCCCTGAAGCCCCGCTGCCAACCGCCATAACCACAAACGCATCATACATCATCATCCCTTGATACAACTTATCACAGCCCCACTGCTCATCTGATCCCCCACAACCCACAAAAAAATATTTCGGCAACATCATCGCCCCTTTAACATCATTTACCGCAGCCGTGCTACCCGTTATATTTTTAATAACCCAGGATTCACCCCTTCCTTTCACACACTAGAAACCAAGAAAAAAACCACATGTTCATTATTCCATTTTGTTTAATCGGGGTGATCACACAAGGGTTCCAGATTTTAATCATCCAACTTTACGTGACTAACCAAATTCCACATTCCACAAGGTTCCATTCAAAAAAACTATATAGATGATAGGGAAACATTTAATTGCGCAAGAAAAGGCCCCCAACGACCGTGATTTTTAGTAGGAAAACCCTATTCAATTCACAAGATAAAATCACTAGATAGAAGATAAACATAACAACTTCCACATCCCCATTATTTAACCAGTTATTATCTTTATTTAATGGTTCAACTATTTATCATGAAAAAAGAGGATACCCACCCCGAGTCTATTGGGAGAGCCTCCGAGTCTATTGGGAGTGCTCTGCTCAGAGGAATGTGGAGGAGAGGGGTGAGTTGAAAAGGAGGAGGGGACCCCTCCTTTTATATGCTAGAAAAGAAAAAGTACACGGCCTGTACTTTATGGTACACGGTGTGTACTCGATCATTTCACACGATCACCATGCGTCTTCCTACACGGCTTTGCGGCCATTGACTGGTCAACACATGGTTTGAGGGTAATGCGTACACGGGGAAGGACTACATGACGTGTAGTATGAGATACACGGTTTGTACCCATTTATTTCACATGGCAAGGACACGACTCCAACACGGCACACGGTCGTTGACTGGTCAACACATTGTAATGCGTACGCTGGGAGGGACTACATGGAATGTAGTATTGGATACATGGCGTATAATCATTTATTTCACATGGAAATGACACAAACCTCAACATGGGGTATACCCAACAATGTGGTACATGGCGTGTACTCACACTACACGACGTGTACTCATTTATTTTACATGGCCATGACACGACCTTCAACACGGGGTATACCCGGAAAAGTGGTACACGACATGTACTCAAACTACAAGGCATGTACATACAAAATTCTATAAAGTGTGGGAAAAGTCCATTTTACCCTCCAGAACACTTTGTGACATTATTTTTGACAAAGGAATGTGCCGGAGAGTTCCGAGACATTACACCTGAACACACTCTTAGAGGAGAAACATCTCAATAGAGTGAATGAAAAAAATAAAATAGAAAGTGATCCCTTAAATGGAAAGTGGTCTATAACCACCAATTGAACAATGTTACAAGAGAAGAGCTAAGAATAAAATAGCTTGGGTAGTGGGAACGTATTGATGAATCACATTCCCAGGTATTGTCATTTTTGCCATTGTTATGTCAGAAGACATGAACTAAGGGGATATGATACCAACACAATAGCTTCTCGATGAGGAGTTGGATTAATACTGGATGCCTCCTTAGGGTCTCATCATTTTCAACATTGATCTCACACCAATTTTTGCGTGAGGTTATTCATGAAGATAATGACAGATATATAACTCATGAAAAAAATTATGTATCCAGCTCATCTGTGGGGGGAAGTGTTACTCGATACACCATGTCTAAGACATAATCCATCACTATGAAAGGCCTATAAACCTAGGGATAATACCTACTCACATGACCAAACCATATCTTCTCCATATAGAGAGTCACCTTAAAAACATTTGTTCATCAATTTAATAATCTATAGGTCTCCTCCAAAGGTCGGCATAAGACATCTAATGTTCATACGCTACCTGCATCCTATCATGTATCACCTAAACCATCCTTTTCATATTCAGTACTACTTTTACCCTAAGAATTTCTGACTCTCTGACCGTTTTCTAACATAATTGATGATATAATGGTATTTTATACATGGCATAAATTGGATCCACACAAATGATGTAATGGAAACTATTGTTGTAATAGAAATATATTAGGGTTTTGTGCCTCATACACAAAAATCCAAAATCTAGGACGCAGTAACTAAACATTTCCTCATGATTCTAGATGCTCTTCTCTGTCTGACCATCCATCTATGGAAGAAAAGAAGTTCTAAGGAATTGTTGAGAACCAAAATAATGTTGGAGTCCTATACAAACCCCAGAGGTCAAAAAATGATCCATATCCAAAATGATCATCGTCTGGACTCCATGGAGACAAACACCTCTTCTATATAATGCCTCAAAAGAACCTCTACTAAGAATTAATATGTGATCATTATTAAATTGTATGAAATTATCAAATGAATCACTACTACCCATTTTACATTATATCCACCATTAGATTGAGGTATAATGATAAAAATGTCCATCAGGATGTCCTCCTACGTCCAATGAGGAATATCAAATAGCAGCATAAAACCAAATGGAATGTGGTGTACAAACATAACCTTTTATTAGACCAAACATTGAGACTCAAACTCTACAACTACATTCTTCAATATAGGCCACCAAAAATGACCTCTCAATGATCGGTACATTTTTGTAACACCTGGATGTACCGCTAAGGGAGAACTGTGGAACCCTATGAGACCTATCTCATAAGTTGCCAATAGAATGAAAAACCTTCTCTATAACAACGCCCAATTTTTTCATATATAGGAAACCATCAGGGTCTTCGCCACAAAAATCAATTTCTTTCCACAACTCCACCTCAATATCCCCCAATTGAGACTCTTCTACCTTCTTCAAAAGAGATGATTTCACTATCATATAAAAAAGTAAACCTCACCCCCAACCTCTCTTATATCAAGATATAATTCTAAATGTTCTTCCATCACACTCTTAGGAATCACATGATTCCAGAACTTCATTACTACATTTCTTCATGATTAGTGCATAGTCTACAACATTCCACATTCTAGTTTAATACAAAATCCTAATGTTGTAATTGTATATGAACTCCATATAATAATGAAATTCCATGTTATAGGAATGGACGCTGAAAATTTACCATTCCCTCTTAGGACTTGTGATTAGAACCAAGCATGCTCCAATGAGGAAATTCCTCAAAAGATTAAGAAAAACACCGCATACATCAACTCAAGATCTCTAGTAGAGTAGTAACATTTGTGGGTATGCAACCACCATGATCTATAAGAAATAACTGATCACTGCTGCATTAGAATACAACCAAATCACATACACAAATCATCATAGGAATACCACAAACAGAACTACTTCAGTTGTACAACAATGAACCCATGCATTAAGAAACTTCTCCTTTAGAAACTTGAATGATCTTGGAAACTGATCAGTCAACATGAATCTCATATACTTTTTTTCAATGTTTTCAAATGAGTCATAACATGAAAGAAATTATAAATGAACCTCATGTAATATCATGTGAGGAAAAAATGCCATACTGATACCATTGCCTTAAGGGATTCCCAATAAATAATTTCTTCTATCTCGGACAGATCCACAACTACACTCTTCTGGAATACATTGTTTCCCGTGAGACGAACATATAAAGACCAATAATCACACATCAATATCATAAAAATCATCATCACATATAAAATAACTCCCAATACTACAAGTAGATGTCCCACATCATGGTCCACAGATATTTAGTATAGAAGTATTTCATTGATAAAAAACACCATGAAATTTTCATGGAAATCATGGAAAAAAACTTCATAAACCCCATGAACATAGCCATATAATTTTTCACCGCAAAAAACATTACAAAATCACTTAGTGCCAACGACAAAAACAGAAAGTAGTCATTGGGATATGCACATCCTTCAAATGCATCTGATGATATCATAACCACAAATTGATCATAGAGAACCTTCTTGCACCATTTATTTGAATAAATAAATAATCATTCTATAGAAGAGGACAGTGGATCTTATATATCACTTAGTTTAAGTGATTATAATCGACAAAAAACAGCAAAATACCATTATAATTCTTTACAAACAAAACTAATGCACTCTACGGTGACAAAATGGTCCGAAAAAAACTAATCTAAAATAGGAAATCGAGCTGTATGCATAGCTATTGAAGCTCATAAGGTTTCATCCTATATAGGGACATCAAGATATGAGACATTCATGGATATATCTTGATCCTGAATTCGATCTCTCATAAAGGGAAAATTTCAACAAACTCCTCTCTAAAGTCATCATGGTACTCTTCTATGACCTTGTATAAATAAAACTAAAATAACTCTAATGAACTTATATTCCTATCAAAAATCATGGTTGATAATGATGGAGCATTCCTATGACCCGTATCAGGGACTCACTCATCAAAAAATACTTCTTGGATTTCCATCATCATCAATGAAGGCAACCTTTCTTCAAAAGAAGTACACGATAACCTACACTGAATACAAAAAGTATATGATGAGGGTCATATCATATTGTTGTATTCATAAACATAGGAAATCTCACCCCCACCCCACCCCCTCAAAAGTGATGCTTCCTTGAAAAAGATCGTAATCTCTAAAAACATCAAACAAGTAATATCGACCTTGAATTGGTGTTGGAAATACAAACAGAGATGGAATCCTTTTTACCTCAAAACCAAATTCATGGACAAGGGAAAGGGATATGATGATGTGTATCACTCCTGAATCAAACAAGCAATGCTCCCATGTAGAAAACTAGAAATGGGTACTTTAAATGGTATCTGGTTCTCCTGGTGCTGGAAACACTAACACATAAAGCTGACCATGTCCTATCCAATAACCTCTCTTACCCTTTTAATTTCATCCTTCATAGAAGTGATCTACTCTCTGTGGATAGGGAGCATCCCGGGGCTGTTCGCTACCTTCTCCAAATACTCTCTTCAAATCTAGAGCTAGTCAAACTTGTTGCTGCTACCGCACCTAGAACTACTGAGAATGTTTAACATGGATAGGAAACCATATTAACACTGACAAGTCATATAATTTAGGAATTATCATTGATGATAACTTTAGATTCTACATGAAATAAATCATTTTATCCCTTAGAATAGGAATAAGATCCACCACCCTCATAGAAACGAGATACCGAGGGATGGTTATTTCCCCTGGATAATTAAAACACTTTTATATTGAAAACTGGGAGACCCACAACACAACTATACATCATACGAAATCCTAACGACTCCACTCCATGATTAATGGTTTTTGGATATCTTCCTATTGAAAACCAACTCCCTTGGTGGATCCTTGATATATTACTTTAGTATAAACGGGGTGACCTGGTGCTTGATCCCCATACATAAATCCTTTTATGAAATTCCACATCATGATCTCATCTTCTTAAAACTAGTCTGAATAATATCACAGGAGGATCTTGGAATTGATCTTGAACATTTGAACACTGGAGTTTCTCTATCGAATTCTATGTTGCTCATGGAGATTGGCTTCTTTCAAGATCTATGAAATAAACTCATCCTTGAATAGGCCTCATAAATTCTCCCACAAGTCTATAAAATCCATCTGATCCATGAGGAACAAGAATTATCACATCGTGATTTCCCCTATAGTATCTTCACAACCAATGATACCTTCTTCTACTTCAATGTACAGATTGATTTGATTGAAATGTCAACCTTATACAACCTATCTTCATTGAATGGATCTGAAACGGTTCCTTTATACTTATATATACTCTACCCTAAAAATCTTAGAGTGTTCTCCTCATAGTTTTATAGTTGTAATCCTCTACTCTGCGGTGATCTACAGACCTAAACATATAGAGATATTCTACATGAAGCTGATGAGGTCATCGAATTGTAGTCACAGCTACAATAGAAAAGCTGGTAGAGCTCCAATAACTATAACATATAATATTTTAAGATAAATTATTTTTTTTCTTTGAATTCATTTTTTGTTAACTTATCCAAAATTTCTACCCATGAAAACACGTGTGCAAAGTAGAATGATTCATTATACATTCATACGTCTCTACCCTTTAAAAATTATCAATTCTTTTAGTAGCCAATGTATGCTTAAATGTCTATGAATCAAATTACCGGGGGGCCTAAATACCAGGGTCTCATGCAATATCCCTTTTTTACATCACTTACTAAACTTAGCTGACACTATTTCCCTACCAACTCATTCTACCTCACATATTCCTAACTGCAAACTCCATCTTATCCCTCAATCAGACAACTAATACTGCTCAATCACAACCCCTCCCCAAAATGTGTACACCTAAAGGGTTGTTAATGAGAGAATAAAGATAATGACACCTGAGTCTGACCTCTAGTAGGCCTCGATTGGGCAGTTATCATAGATTTTATAGTAAACACATGGATGTGATGCATTACCCTCAAAGAGAATACATGGTAAAGAGAGAGATATGATTGATAGAAACCAAATATTTCTTATAAAACAATGTAAAATAATCACATGTGCACATATGTAATATTAGGATTAAACTTATACCAATTAATTGGAAAACCTCAAGTACCAGAAGAAAGTAAAACATCAAGGACCAAGAATCCCAAAACGCTACTATAAAACTATAGTTAGTAGTAACCATTCTGATTTCCAATCATCTCAAACTTACTTGAAAAAATGTTTATATAATATAGGGTCAGTATAACAGTATATTCAGTAAAATACTCAAGAGATCCTCTTTTTAAAATCTAATCAAAGCATGCTAAAGAACAGTAAAAAATAAGTGAAACTAACTCATCACATTAATAGGTATACCATGTTTATATCCTCACCATGAATCACATTCAAGAGCATATAAAATAATAAAAAATGTCAAGGGTACCCCACAAAAACATCCCCACAGGTTGTCTCTTTTACCCAACATCACACATCCTAAGTATCTATCTATAAAAATAGTTGCCCAAAGACACCTAGGAGAATCCCCAAAACCTAATCCTCATGCATCAATAACCCCATTTCCACACATCTAAATGTATCCAGGTAGGTTCTGGGAGCCACCAGTGGTCACATAGTGTGTATTATACATCATGTATTATACCTCAAGACATTACATTTCATACACCGAGTAGGAATCCTCAATCTATCAAATTATGTACATAAAACACTTATAGTTTTCCATATGAAACTATATCAAGAATATATGTTTTTGAAATAAACACTATCCATTACAACCCTCTACCCTCATATAACTATCATGCATACCAGAACATGAGACTTGAATGAGAAGAGTGTGGGGCCCAAGTGGTAGTCTGCCATCCATCCTCCAACTGATATACTGGGGAAAATATACCCAAGTTCTTAGAATCCCATGGGTGATAGTTTCCCCAACCAACATGGAGGAGTATCATATAGAAACAAAAAAAATTAAAAGATATAATATTGCTCACAAACACATTATGGGAAAAAAAACTTGTCTTTGATTCATTTATAGCTAATGTCTCTCGGACTCCAAACTACAAACACAAAGACTATATATCCTATAAGAAACCAATAATTTAAAGAGAAACATTAATTTACATATACATTATTATCATTTTTACATTACATTAATTATTTATTTATCCATTATTTAACCATTATCAATTCCACATTACATTCCACTATCATTCCAACAAAGATCAATGACTCCCCGACATAACCAAAATGTTTCCATTGCTTATTATAAATATTACATCAGCATTGCATCCCATTAAGCTACAAAATCATGGGGATAAAATTTATCCATTTATTAACAACGCATTCACATTATATATTTTAATATTTCTATGTATTATAGGAAAAATATTTGTTGCTACAAATCATAAGGTTATGAACATGGTGAGTATATGAACTACCCGTCGAGTCTCTTAAAACTACAGAAAGAGTGTAGTCTCTTCCATCCCGGATATGGTAAAAATGGAATGTAGGTGGAGTACCCCTTGTTTGGTCACATTTTAAGGAAGGAGGATAAGAAAAACCAACCACCTCTAGTTGGGGGAAAGTTAATGTAGATAAAAAACACATTCCATTAGAATCCAAAATTTATATCAATGGGAAATCCCAACATCAAACCATTCCATAATATCTGGAGAACTCCCCAACACCCAAATGCATAATTCAATTCATATGGAAACAAAAGGTGTCTACTACTGCCAAAAAATTCACTAGGCCTCTCTAGCCCAACATATCACAAAAACCATCAATGATCATCCATCCCAGGCTCACACCACATCACAATCATCATGGATTAAACATAAAAACGGTCTCTTGGCCCCAAATCATGGTATTCAGAATTCACACACAATGTGGTCTAACGACTCTAGAACATAAGGCAAATGGCCATTAAAATGAAGAAGATAACTCTGAGCCTATAGTGTAGTAAATTTTTTATCAAACAACTGGTCCTTATTTCATGTTGAATTAACCAATTCACTATTCACCGGTTATAAATAATAGAATACAATGGAACTATATATCATATCTATAAAAAATTAATTAAAAATATTAATTTAACATGCCATTAATTAATTTATCAACAAGAAACAAAATTCATCAGGTTCCATAAAAAATTCTATTAATCATTCCTAACTACTTCCACTTGATTATCATTAAATAAAAACATTAACAACTAGATTCATTAAAATTTATATTTGATATATTATAAAAAAATTAGAATTAATCATAGATTGATTTTATTTACAAATTTCAATCAAGAAAGACATGATAAAGAAGATATGAAGAGATATCACACTATATTTTAAATAAAGAGGTAATAACATCTCTAAAAAATTGATAACAAATATTTAATCTGGTTCAAATATTTATTATGTAAATTTTTTTGTTATCCCATGGGCTAAATCTTGATAACTCTACAATTTGAATAAAATTTGTGATGAAATGAATCTTCTTCCACAAAAAGGTTCCAAATGTCAACATATCATGATAACCTCTCCCGCAATGATGACACTCACCCAAGGAAGACGTGATAACACCATACCCACCAAAAACTAAAATAGATCTATTAGGAACATTGAGGTGATATTCCATCATAGGGAAAGGAGAAACAATAGGAAATAGATTGTGGAACCCAAAAGAATAAAGGTAGGACATACCTTATATCAAATCTTGATCGACACTTCATTGCTACAATAAAAAAAAGAAGGGCTCCACATTATTGAAAAAAAACTCAAAGGGGAGCACAATCTGAGGCTATAACACAATGCATGAATCCTATATGCTGAAGAACATGAGGCTTCGTATACCAATAAAAATCAGGATGGAAGAACAATGGAGGAAGGTATATCAATCCTTTTGAATATGTAAATGAGTGAGAGGTTTAGATACAGTTTATATTTTCCATTAATGACAGATCTAGTCAATATTATGTGTTTTGACAGATGAGAAGGTACCCAAATCCACTGGAACGATTAGATAAGAGTTATGGGATTAGAATCAGCCTTAAATACATTAAAAATTATATGATTGTGTTTTATGAAAATTATAATGGCCAAGTGGTGAAAATGCTTCAAGATGGAAACATTGTCCATGACAAACTGTGGGATGAGTCACCATTGGACTATTCAGTATTAGATGAGTCACCATTAGATGACCCATTGGAAGAGTCACTATTGGATGACTGACTTTTCAATGAGTCATTGTTTGGTGAGTCACTATTCACTAGGTCACTGTTCAATGAGATTCCATTCCGCGAGTCATTTTTCAGTGTGTCGGTGTTCTGAGAGCTACCATTAGGCATGCCACCATTCACAATGATAGACTTCGGCGAGTCACCATCTGGTGAGCTATAGTTTGGGTCATCGCTCTTATGGAAACACTATTCACAAAAGATGAAATTTTAGAAATGTGCTTATATAAGTTACCTTAACCACCCATAACACCTCAAACATTATATTTTCACTATTGAATGAACTGGATTGGTCAAGGCCATTACAAGGACCATGTATCAGATTGAGCTCTTGATGAATCCCACACATTATAAATGAATTATGGATAATTTTCCATATTTATACAAACAAAAAAAAATTCAATTTCCATTATTTGAGTATTTCAAATATCATTTTTACTAAAATTTCACTTTAAAAGAAAAGACAAATGAGGTGTTATACAGTCTTACCATGAATCATATTGAGGTGTAGCTAATTATTAGCAGCGAAAAATGACTTATGACCCATTTTCCTTATGTATCAAAACATTTCAGTTGTGTATTTTATTTATTTTGTCAGTATTTTTACAAAAATTTTATTTTAATATGAAAATACACACTTTGAGTCATATAAGTCACATCAAATTTCATTTTTTTACATGAAATCAATTCCTACAAATCACAAATTCTATATGAGTCATTTTATAAAATTATCAGTATAATTTCATCAGGTTATATCATTTTTTTATGTATTAAGGCAGGTTTTTAACTAAATATAAATTCTTAAATGATAACAGGCACATTTAGTCATACATAGCAGACCATGTTTCTGAAACATGTATGGCAGATTTTTACACATCACAAATGACTTATGGATCATGTTACTAAATTATCAAAACAATCATAAGGAGTTTAATTTGATTTGACTATTTTACTTTTCATTTTTACTAAAATGTAAATTTTAAAAAAATAGACACACATGGAGTCATATCAGTGAAGCTATGTGTCATATTGAGGTGAAGATGGTTCGTTCATGTCAAAGTGGTCTTATGGATCATTTTACAAATGTAGAAATAAAATCCCAATGTAATTTTTGAATGTTTATTATGCCACATGATAATTTTTTACTAAAAGTAAATTCCAAACTAATAATATGGCCTTGGACTCATACTAGTCATATCATGATTCAGTAAGAGGAATTACTGATTGATACACATTAAAAATTAATTATGAAGAGTTTTCTAATATTATGACAACAATTTGATTGTGTTTGCTTTTATTTTTAATGAGAGAAACACATTTTTAAACGAAATTTAAATTTGAGACTTATAGTAGATAATTTGAGTCATGATCATCACAACATGTATCAGATTGAGTTTTGAATGATTCCTTGGCATAAAAATGGCTTTTGAATGATATTACTGAGATATAAAAATAATCCAAATTTATTTTTTTATTTTCATTATGTAACTTTTATTTTTAAATAGTTTTTCATTTTAAAATTAATAGACACACTTGAAGTGGATTATTCTTAAATTTCCAAATGAATTATGACTAATTTTACTATTGTATCAAAAAAATATAAAATTGTTTTATTCATTTTTACTATATCTATTGTGTTTTTTGGTAAAATTTTATTTTTAGCTAAAAATAGAAACTCTAAATGGAATTAGAAACCTAGTGTTTCAGTTTTATATGCGATTTATTACAGTAAATTTGAAATCAAATATAATAATTTTCCATAATGATCAGGACAATAAAATCATGGTTTGTCCCTTTTATTGAGTGTCATGTGTTTTGAACTAAAATTTAAATTTTAAACTGATGACAAAAACATTGGGTCATACTAGGTACACAATGTTTAAAATTGTAGAGAAACTAATTCTTACATGTCATAAATAAATTATTGATAAATTTAAAAAAAAATTAAATTAATATGAATGTTGTTGAATATTTTGATGAATGTATCTAGTCATTTTGACTAAAATGTATAATTTAAATGAAAACATATAGTTCGAGTAATAATGGTATAATTGTTCATTAGATTGAGGTGAGGCTGATTCATTCACATAAAAATGACTTGTGGATAATTTTAATAATGATTAAAAACAATTAATTTTTTTGGGTTATGAGTATGTCACATTTTTTAATGAAATATAATTTTAAATTGAAAACACGCACCTTGAGAAATACTAATCACATCATGTGTTTGTTTGATTTGATATTTATTCCTAGACATGAAAAATGATTTATGAATAATTTTCATAAATTATAAATATAATCCATGGGTTTTGCACTTTTTTCAGTGACTGACATAGATTTTGAACTAAAATGAAAATTTTAGATTGATAATGGCCTCTTGGAGTCACACTAGAAACTCTATGTTTCGGATTAAGTGGAGTATTATTATTATATATAAAAATATTGATATATTTAATTTTCCTAATGTATTAAAATAATCAGATTGAGTTTCCTATATATTTTTTATGTCACATACCCGGTGTTAAAAAAATTTTATTTAAAAAAAAGACACACATGGAGTCATACTAGTCACACCCTGAGTCAGATTCAGTTGTTGATAATTTCTATACATCTGAAATTACTTATGGATTACATTTATAAAGTACAAAAATAATATATATATTTTTCCTAAATTTCGAGTATGTGATGTGTCTTTTGACATAAAATGTAAATTATAAACTCAAAACTTATTCATTGAGTTATACCGAGAAAAATATGTATCATATAACGGTACAAGTGATTGATATGTTGCGGATTTTGATTCTATTCAAGAAAATGTTCACGACATAAATTTTTTAAAGTGAAAATCTTCATTAATCTATTTAGAAATTCCTTCATTGATGAATCCTTATGATTTACATCACGTTTATGATATCATGGGGGATCCTCTTCAATTATAAGTGAAACAATTCACTCATTTATGGCTTGTTGTAGATTATTAGAGGAAAATTATGTTTTCTAGAAAGATAATTGAAATAAATAAATAAGTATTAGATAAATTTGATAAAGAAATTAACATTAATAAATTATGTAAAATTATTAATAAATTACTTAAATTTGTATTAGAAATTCACCTTATTATAATGAATCTATACATTATTGGCATATTTATCAATTTACATTATCTCAGTTACATCCATTAAATAGAATCTCTATTTAGAAACACAATTTTTGGAAAACCTCTTTATTTTATGAAATAAATGTAACTATATATGAAAAAAATTCTTATATCAGTAAAAAAAAATTTAAAAATAAATATGAATAAAAAAATTAATAAATTTTCAATTTTAAACTCACTCAAATAAATTTGAGATATACTAAGAACACTATGTATCAGATTAAGGTGAGTATGTCACATGTGTTTATTAGTAAAATATCAATTTATTAAAATGAAACATGGATTCAGATCGGTTATACCATTCATTTTTTTGAAATGCGTCTAATTATATTAGGTCACAAATCACATATGAAACATTTCTATAATGTATCAATATATATAATTTTTAATAGTTATGATTATGTTACTTTTCATTTTTACAATAATGATATTTTAAACTAAAAACAAGTAATTTGTGTTATGTTGGTCAAATTGTTCATTAGATTTAAGTGAACTTTGTTATAAAAAGTAAATGTGACATATGAAATGTTTAAATAAATTATCAATATAATCTGATTATTTGTATTGTTTTTATTGAGTGACAGCTGTTTTGATCTATAATGTCAATTGTAGACTTATAATAGAAAAATGAAGTCCTATCAGTCACATTGTGCATCTGTTTGAGGCGAGGATGATTCCTATATATAAAAAATGAAATCTAGTTTAATTTCATATTATATCAAAATAATACAATTGTTTTTTAATAGTTTTGATTATGTCCATTATCATTTTTATAAAAATATATATTTCCAATAAAATGACAGAATTTTAGTCATATTAATTATACTGGGTACTAGATTATGGTTTGGCTATATCTTGCAAGGTATAAATGATATATATATCATTTTTCTCATGTATCAAAACAATCCAATGTTTTCTAGGTATTTAGTAAGTGTTTTTTGTTTTTTTTACAAAAATTTATTTTCAAATAGTATCCAAGATCTTTGAGTCATATATATAAAATAATTTTTTGATTTGATGACAGTGTAATTCCTCTATAATAAAATTATTTGAGAATTGTTTTCTTAATTATATAAAAAATATGAGGGCATTTTCTCAGTTTTCATTGTGTTACACACATTTTTAACTTAAATGTAATTTTTAAACTAATAACAATCACATTGAGTCATATTGGAAAAAATGTGTTTTTGATTATGGTGAGGATGATATATACACATCAAAAATTAAATATGTATAATTTTATGATGTATAAAAAAATATAAATGAATTTATTAGTTTTTTGGTTGTGACTTTTTTACCTAAAATTTCAATTTTAAGTAAAAAACATGCACTATGAGTAATACCAGACACACAGTGTATTAGATGGAGGAATGGTTTATTCCTAAAAGTCATAAATGATTTTTTTATCATATTACTAAATAATAAAATTGAATGAATAAGGAAAATAACAAATTAAATTTGATGAGTTGATGATAAAGTCAAAACAATACGTTATAGGTAGTAAAATTGTCTTTATGTTTGGATGCATTCTTACACCAATTATGTTACCCATTAATTTATGAAAAAATCTATATCAAATTTTGAGTACAAGGACTATAAATATTTTTGGTAGTACCTAGAATATAAAAATAAACAAATCATTTATTAATATTTAAATTTAAATATTAACTATCTTAGAATATACCTCTTCTGTGACACTGAATTCTTGATCAAATACAATATCATTCAAAAAATTTGGAACAAAATATCCACTATCATTTCCATGTTTTTAATTTGGATACAGTAATTATTGAGAAAAATAATTAATTATCCTTGATATAGGTTACGATAGTGAAATACTATTGTATATAATATAGTAAACATAAACTTGTAGAAGTTCATAGGATCCTTCTATTCATGGAAAATCCTCAAGCCATAATTTTGATGAAATTTTAACACCACCCTATCATAAAATAATTTAATTAAAACATATTATATAATGTTTAAAATGACATTTTGTTGTAAAACAATGGATGGAGTGTTTAAAAATGATGAATCAAAATCATGTGGGGCCATTTTTTTGGTATCTCCATAATGAATCTTGAATATGGATATTTACGGTATCAAAATAAACATCATTGAGTTACCAATGTTTTATAAAAAACAAAAATTAATACGTACTAAAATTAATGAAAATATTTTTGATATGATTAAATAATAGATTTTTACCAATAAAATAAATTTATTAATATGAGTCTCTCAACAAGAACTTTAATTTGATATTTTTATGTTAGTGTGTCCTATATTACATCAATATTATTTGGGTAAAATTTACATAATTGTGTTAAGGTGAAGTGAGGACAAATGAGATTAAAATTTTGGTAATTTTTTTTTACCTTCAAGTAGAATTCATATATACTGGTGTAAGAAACAAGAATAGTATCAGTCCTAATCAGCATAGTAGATCATCTATCAGGTAAAGAAGTCATGAAAACACACCATATTTATATATTTTCAACTGAGTCTCCAAACAATTCATGTATAAATATTTCATTTAAATTCATCCAGACGAATATAGTATTTAATGGTATATCAAACAAATATTCTTTCATATAAATAATCATAGTATCACAATTTAATAACAGTGTATCCACAAGAAATTTTGATTTTAGTAAATGTGGAATTTGAACAGGTGGGGTAATTGTACTTATTCATGAACATATAGATTAGTTGGTTGATCCTTTAGATAATTTTGATTCAGAATTCAATTAAACCACATTCCATTTGTCCATCTATAATAAAATTAACTAGTTTAGAAAATTTTACATTAAATTTTATATATTTTTCATTACAAATTAATTATGAAATATATACCTCATTATAGAAATGATTTTTTAAATGTATAATTTCCATATTAAAAAGGATCCAATATATTGGCAAACCATATGAATATAAAATTCATCAAGTGGAACATGTAAATCGATGCTCAACTCTTGATTTACATTAATCAGTACTCCAATATAACTAATTGGAAAATTTTTATTGTGTGGATTACGTCCATGGATATTGTACACGGTACCCCTCAATAAAAGGCAACATGTCCATGTTAGTAGATACTAATCAAAATAAATTACAACTAGTGTACTATCAATACAAAAAAGGTATCAATGACTTCCTCATTCATATTTCATATATATAATTATAAAAATATTTATTTCCAATTCTAAGATATCTCCTTGAGGGAAATGACACTCGTTAAAGCTGGTGGGGTGGGTAGGATCTTCACATAATGTTTTTTTAATCAATTTTTTTCTCATGAATTCATTCCCATTATGGTTTTAAAAACCACTATATTCAACTTAAATTTGTGAAAATGACCATATAATTATGCATGTAACTCTTCCATTTTATTATCATTATTCAACTATTACTTTCATTTCAGAAAATATGTTTGGGGTGCCACAACAAAAAACAAACCTCTCACATAAACATATTATTCTAGTCACATCATGTCCACTTATAGAAGATATTCACTAGATAAAAATGATCATTATTCTTATGAAATTGTCCAAGGGAGGGAGAAAAAAATGTAAAACATAACTAAATTCATGTAGGGAGGCTCAAAACCGAGGCATCCCTAATGGCCACAACAAGGCACATCCAATAAGTTATTCCCATGTGGAAAAAATGATTATTATTATTATTATTATTTCAATGGTAGATAAAAAATATATGATAATAATTAATCATTATAATGTTATTACAGTATAAAGAATAAAATTATGTTTTCATATTTACACAATACTATTTATGGAGAGTACCACATGGGATAAATGTGGATTTTGATGATGAATCATCAAATTACATATATATAATGAACAAAAATTATTTTGTTTTTTCATCATCCATAATATTATTATATTATATTATAAATATGTACTATTTGTTCATGTAATGTAACCAAATTTTGCCTTTATGTTAGTTGTACGTTATTTTATATTCATGTTTATTATTTTCATCATGCAATATATATTTCCTAAATTAGTAGTTATTAATCCAATTTAATAACACATGTATTTTATAAAAATCTATTTCTAGTTTGGATGAACCTGAAGATATGACTTCTCGTGATGAAAAAAACATATCCCAGATGTTCTGGTTTAATAGCTATGCACACATCTATATTTGGAGAAGGTATAGTTTCCCTTCATCATCATTGTGATGAAGCATTGTGGAAATATTTTGATTCCTTTATGAGATATTAAATCAAATATTCATATAAAATTAAATCAATGATTCATTGAATAGAAGTTGACTCTAAATGGGTTAATAAAGAGTTAGTCAATATTTTATTACATTATTTTTTAGTAATACAAACAATGTATATAATAATGTTTCTATAATATCATATCCAAACACCATATTATGTGAAATCAAAAAATTTCTCATTTGATGGAGTTAAATGGATATCCATGTGTATGTTATCCATATTCTAATTCGATTATTTAGTTTCTCACATTAATAAGTTGTTCTAATACTATACTGCAAAAAAAAATCTCTTTTTTGGACAATAGTTTTTGAAATATACCATATATTCGACCTCAATGTCATCAATATATTGTTCCTCAAATTAAGTATCACTGGTATATGTAGATGGTTTTTCATCCACTATATTTTGAGCTCCATCATTGCTTGAATTATGTTGCTCATCAAGACTTAGATCATTTTCAAGTACATAATTTGTTATCTCTAGAATTAGTTGTGCATTTAATTCACATTATTTTAATACTAAATTGAGAAAAACATATTATCATGTAACACAATATATAATTTATAATATAACATTATTATTGAAATCTATTATTAAGTTTGAATAGATTTGAGCCCTCTATCCTATATCAAACCCCTTGATTTTGGTCTCCAATCATATACATGACCCCATAAATTGTTAGAATATTGTGAAATTAAAATGACATTCCATTGAAATGTCTATCCTTAGAAATTTTTTCATCTAGACTATTAGTGGGTTTGGTCAACAAAAAAATAATTGACTATTCCCATTTTTCAGATCTATAACATAAAATATTTGTACCTCTTACTCTTTCATTATAAATGGTTCATCTTATTTCCATTTTTACTGAATCCATTCTTGATGAATCCCAATTAATATTTTTTTACATCACTCTTGTTCTCAACCTAGTTCTATAGACAAATTTGAACTTGGAATATTATATAATCCATCTCCCACATATCTTTAATGATTAAAAATATGGCACATTATAAAAAAATTTATTTCAGTTTGTTGTACTTGATACATGAATTTCTGCAACCATAGGTTTAACTCCACTATTTTTCATTGTACTGCATTCATCATGTACATTTTTATAGATTTTATAACAATTAATTACAAAACCAGTATAAGATAATACATTCACACAACGTCTTCTAACAATCCATTAATGTCATCCATAAATTTAATCCATATGTTTAGCTAACTCCATAAAAATATGGTCTCAAAGCCATCTTCTAAACTATTAGTTATGGGTATTTGATATTAAACCTTTATACTATTATGAAATGGATTTCCTATGATTTTGATTATGGATCTCATCATCTGGGGAAACCTCTAATATTTTATAAAAATGTTAATGGTGTACATACTCATGATCTATAATGTTTATCATGAAAACATCTATTCAATATATTCATTCACCCATTAGACAACCAATGTTATTATATTTTGGTAGAATAACTATTTCAACACCAGATAGGTAGTCAGAATATAATTCAATTGCATCATTAAAAATATATTGCTCCATAATACAATATTCAGGCCAAAATCTAATTTGGACATACCATTTCAAAATATTGAAATATAATTTAATGGGGTACATCAAACAATAATGTATAGGACTACAAAGATGATTCTGTTTTATGTTGTTAAAAATTGTGTTAACCATATAATCAAATAATTTGGATAGAGATAACATATTCAATTAGTATAATATAATAGAAATATTCATTTTCATTATTGAATTCTTTGATGGGTCTAAAACTTTTCTATGAATATCTATGAAAAATAATTAGATCATGATTAATTTATGATACACATTTTTTTAGAAAAAATGCGACATAATATTATAGGAAGTATATATTGCATAAAAACATTACTATTATGTGATATTAAGCCCATGAACTATAAATCAATCATCGACATGATATTCATCATATTCGTTAAATAACCCAATTGAAAATATAAATCATTAATGAAGTCAGAAAAGTGAAATCTCTTATACATGGAAAGAGTTTATATAGGTAAAAGAATAATTCCTTTTTTCACCTATCATAGGAGAGAACTATTCGTTTATTCTCATTTTAATCATGTTCAACGAAGCCTTAATTTAATCATTTTTTTCATGTTCATTTAGTACTGTTCTAATGAATTTATGATGTACTTCTTTTAATCATGCATGAAAGAATGAAAATAATTGTATTACAAATTATTCCATTATAGTCATTCAAAAAAATTGATCTTTTTTTAGAAACAATTTTTATATGAATTTTTTTATATTTTTTCCAAAAGAAGTGTTGATATTTTTTAATTTCACAACCATTTGATTAGATGTTTGGGGAGATGGTGTGGTAAATTATTCTAAAATATGATAGAAGTATTTCGTTCATGATAGGTACCTATTTCACCAGGGTAGAAGTCTGTGATGTCCAATAAAAACTGTATTTTATGAAAGTTTCAACCATGTTGACTATGTACGTTGTTTAAAAAAGGTACAACATTCTGTTCCATTATTTTTATATCCTAATTTTTTTTAAAAGTATACAAGTCATTAATCATCATGTACGACATGGATCTAAATGTGAAATGTTCATTTTTGTAAACATTATACAGTAGAACAAGAGAATCCCACAATAATTTCAATCCATTAACTAATAGATCCAAATATACACAAATATGATTAACTATTAATATTTTCCAAATATATTCATAAATAACGTAATGTATTTTATATTCATTGATAACCATTATGGGAAATTATAATTGACCAACATAATTAGTTATGTACAATATGTTCAGTATTGAAATCCAAAAGGATTCACTCCATCTTTTTATAGAAAAAGAATATGGTTTGACGACTATCTTCCATATTCAACCTACTTTTGGACAATTATCATTAAATGAGTAGAGTCTGTCTGGTAATGATGTCACAACTATTTTTTCCTTGTAACTAGATGAGTTGTCAACTTTTAGATTGTCTCAAAACTTTCTTATAGGTTCTTAAACCATGGAATGACTTAAAAGTACCATAAAAATTTCATAGGAATTGAATCATCATTCTTTCAAAGAGAATGACCACACTCTAGAAATTATTTATTGTGATTTTTTATCCATGGGAAATAGTATTCAATCATTTAGATAGGAATGTGTTCTTTCATATATCATACACTTTGAACACAACATTCATTTACAATAATATTTCCTATAAGGAAGATCATTATCATATAAGAGCTTATAATTCAAGAGAGAACGTTGTTCAATAAAAATGGTATCACTCCAACCTTTTTAAACCTTTATGTTTTATAGAATTAGTATGACTAACAATGTCACTTATTTAGTACAGCCAACATATGATGATGTATTTCAAAAAAAAATAACAACACCAAATTTATTAACAATCACAAAGTTCATCTAAAAATACAACTTTTATTTAATCAGTAGGGTGTTCAAAATAATTCAAGCCAATAACCACATATTTATTATGGTCATCATCATTTCCAAATTTAAAAACATATCAGATTATCCATAAAATGAAGTCAAATGATTTTCACTAGTTATGTTCAATATGATTCAATATGTAGTTATTGAACACATCATGGATTCCTTATTGGGTGGATTAGGGGAGAAATAATTATGACTCAGTGAAAAATAAATTTGAAGACGTTGGGGAGGGTGAACTAATAATGGCTCGAGGAAAAATAAGATTGGGATGAGTAGGGAAGAAGGGCCAACACATGGATTATTGATCAAATTATGATTTGTGTACAACAAAATCTCTTCCAAATTATCATTTCTAGTCACAAACATACATGGCATGTAGGATGTGAATTTTCAATGTGGAGATAGGATCTACATAAAATTGGGGTGAGAAATATTGATGCATGATTGAAAATGAACATGAATGTGGTAGATTTGGTGAAACAGTAGTGGTCGGTGGCATGAGATATGAGGTGGATAAGGAGGGTGGTAGTTTGAGGGGAAATAAAATATCTTAAGCATGTGATGATCAACCCATTATGAAAAATTATAAATAAAAAAACATGTTAGAGGGATATCAACAAATAAAAGGTGATTACATACAATGATTTTAATATAACATTACAGTTTTGAGGAAAAAAATAAATGAACATTAAAATAAGAAAAATATATTAATAAAAATTTTGAAATTTAAAAAATATTCAGACACTGAAATGATTTAAATTTAAAATTTTCATCATTTTATTTTGAAAAGATTTTCTTAAAAAAACTAATATAATTTATATGTATATTAGATTGTTAAATGTTTGAAAATATAAGAATATTACAATTTTAAGTTGTATATTTTATTTTAAAATAATTATAAAAATATAATTTTGAATATATTAATATCATTATATATATATATATCTATATAATATTGAATATATATATATATATTTTTATAAAAATATTTTCATTAATATGTTTCATTATACTATATATATATAAATATATATATTATTTAAATATTTGTGTATAATTTTTTTTATTATTATTTCTAAATTATGATGAAAAGAATATATTCATCTACACATAATGAAATTTTATCGAATATACATAATTATTTATAATAATTATCATATATACACACATTATAAATGAAATTAATATAAAAATAATAAATATTATCTATTTAAGGTATTCAGTATTATTTATAATTTAATTAATTTATTTATTAATTAAATCATATTAAATAATGAAAATAAAAATTAATAATTCAAAATTATTAAATTGAAATAAATATTATTGAAAAAATATTTACTCAAAATAATTATTAATTTATTATTAATCATAAACATTTTATAGAAATTGTTTATCAATGATAATAAAAATTATATTTAATCAAAACTATCATCAATCAAAATTATTTATAAATTATTTATAATTATTAATATACACATAATCTTTAGGCAAAACACCAGGATCTCCAAACACATCTAAGAAGCCCCATATATTTTTAACTCCTCCAATAGTATCCAGTCATAAACTACATCTCCATCTATAACACATTTTTTGAACTCAAGAAACAATTGTCAGATATCATATATGAAAAAAGAAGAAGACTTAAAATTCAGGAATTGATAGAACCTCAACTATTTTCTTACAAAAAATTAAACCATAATGGGATCTATAATGTGGGATGGGAGAAATTAATGTTTTATTATACATGGATCCACAAATATATAAAAGCCCATGGACAGTAAAACAACACATCCAGTAAACTGCAAACCACCATGAACTCAGTTAAGAAGGCCAAAACATGAATTAAATAAGGAACATCAGACAATAATTGAATCAAATAATTAATAATGATTCCCCATATTCTTGAAAATAATGATCTAATACAATGTTTATTCATTCCAAAAAATGTTAAATATCTAAAAAAATTTAAAAGTGTGAGGGGGTAAAGGCATATATAAAATATGATAATAATTAAATAGAAGAATAAATAATCACATAGCCAATATGTGTGAACCCTATGTGAACCCATGATACTAAAAGATTTGTTAATAAAAACAATGTATAAGAAAAAGAGAAAGGAAGAAACAATATTAAAATGATGCAATAGGTGCCACCAACTCTAAATTGATATTCTTATGAGTCAAATGCCCCTTATACAGGATCCACCATGACATCTTGCATGCGTTTATATTTTTCCATTTCATAGGATCTTAACAACCATTATCTCAGTCATCCTTAGATAAAAATTACTCATCATTATTACATGATTTTGTGTCTTGGTAACTAGTGGAATAAATGTCTATAAACACGACAAAAAAATTATTCCGGTTTCCAAATTCTTCACAATACACTAATTTTCATTGAGATATATATTGTATATAATTCGTGGAATATAAATTAATATTTGATCGAAAGACATGAGGTGTAGTAACATCCTCTATATATTTTCCCTCAATCATGGTTATGTTATCCCCTGTCATTATTAAAGGAAAATCCAAGGAATATACAATTTCCCTCACACCATATTTCCCATAATTCACTATAAAAAAATATGAACGTTCATCAATATTAATCTTTTCATTTTCACATACAACAATGATAAATCATGAAGTAAGGAGTGTGGGGGACTATTCTAGGAAGCAATTAAAAATTTCATAATATTATTTTTTATCTCTTTTTAAAAACTGTTGAAAAGATATATTTTATCAATACTAAAATAGAAAGCACTGATAAAATATTTGTTTATCATTAGTTATAAAGGATAAATAAAACAAAAAATATATATATGATAAAATTATTGAACTAAAATCATATGTATTATTAGTTCCATTTTTGTGTGATGAAACTCATTCATTATTGATGTTGAGAAATCTTGGATAACGACCCTATTTTAAAAAATATTTAGTATAATAAAAAAATAAAATTTATATATTTATAATTGTTTAATGAAATAAAAATATGTAATTATAAATATATTTATATATAAATATATTTATTAGTTAAGTATAATTATTACAATTTTTTAATTATTTTATTATATATAATTATAATTATATTTATAATTACAAAGAAATATATCCTAGAATATTTGTATATAATTATAAATATATGTTTATAAATATGTATATCTATATAATTATATATAACTATATTTATTTACTAATATATTAATATATATAATTGTAAAAAATATAAATATATTTACATTACTATATATATTTATATGTAATTTTATAAATTCATATACAATTATATATATTTACAGAGAATTAGTTTTATTTATAAAATCATATGTATATATATATATATGATTATATAAAAATATTTTTATGAATGTATAAATATATATATTTATAAATATAATAAATATTTTTTGGATTTATATTTATTTAATAGAATTTAATAGTTTTTTAAAAATATAAATTTTTTGTAAATATAATTATAAATAAATATATTTATAAATAAATATATTTAAATATATTTTATCAAATAATAAATATTTGGACATAATTATGAATATTTATTTCAATATATATATAATTATACATAATTATATAATTATATATATATATATATATATTTATATGTAATTATTTATTATCATAAAAATAATATATATATATATATATATTCTATTAAAATATATTTAATGTAACATAACGGACGGGCTGACCATAAACTTGGTAGCCAGACCGATGGGTCGCATGGCCTTAAGCGCATCTCCCATTATGCCAGATGCTGCTAACTAATAGTGATGGTCTCAAGAGGTTACAGTAGTGAGACTGGACCACCATATTAGAGTTTCAAAACAGTATTATTAGAGAATGAACAATAGAATCATCAAAAAAAGTATTTAAATTGTTGAAAAAGTAGAAGAATATAAATAATCATCATCTTATAAAAGTGGCTATCACCAGTTTTACACTGGATGAAAAGATGTCATGGAAGTGATACATATATGAATGTAGTAAATAGTGCATCATGCTTTCACTATAGTACAAATTAAGGAAAATATAACAAAGCCCCTTGATTGTTCTCCATTATTATCCAAACCTCCATCTCTATCTTTTTCCCCTAACTATATGTAAATGTATAAAACAATAATCAAGGTGCATGGCCTACAGTCTTACAAACAAGAATGTATACTAAGGTACCCCAGGGCAACGGTGGCCCATGTTAGGTTTGAGATATAATTCTTAGTAGGCTATCACCACTCGTGTCAATCCATATCGAGATAGTGTAATATAAATTAATCAATCTGCAATTATAGAGAGGTAATAATAGAATAGTACAACTTCACAAACACACATCCATGTTTCCATGGGTCACCTAACGACTATACCCACTTTGACGCAATACCAGGTTGTAGGTATGATATAGTAACATAAATAAGTAAATTAACAGATTATAATATATATATAAAAATATCATTATGATATGTGGTGGATCATGACATACCACAACCATCTTAATTATAGTGGACTCCTCATGGTCTTCCACAAACATAGGTCCAAGATCCCATTTAATCTCTTTCCATATATAGTGATCATGTCATGAGGTAAATATACCTAGTACCCAAATTTAATAGAATGGATTGGGGCTCTAATTCCAATTTCCTAGATTTATAGAATGACACAGGGTGGATATACATACCGCCAAAATTTAACATAATGGCTTGAGGCTATAATTCCTTCCACCCACATTTAAATAATGGAAGGTTGTAAATATAACTACCTCCCAAATTTAATAGAATATATTGTAGCTATAATTCCTCCTACCTATATTTATAGAATTTAATGGGGTAAATATACCAACTACCCATATGTAAATAACAAATATTTTCAGTGTTTTAATTAAATAAATAATGCATTACCTCTTATTCATTTCAAATAGCCATACCATATTCACAATATAAGAAATCATATTAACATTAATGATTAATGAAAAATATCATTGGTATTTCAATGTATACATGAAAATATTGACCATATTCATATTGAATACGTGAGGAAATTTCGTTATTACCAACATATAAGGCATAACCCATTATGTATTTCAATTTGACACTCCTTATAGCATTTAATCAATTAAATTAAATAATGGAACTTGATGACCTGCATACTAAAAGATAAATTCATTCAATATTCCTGTGATGGAAAATTGGTTTATAGGTAATGTTACAAAGGGTTCTTGATCGTTATGCTTACAGAAATGCTACCTAGTTCTCTTAGTCATTCCTATAGTTCCACCCACACTAAACATTTCATTTAACCCATTGGAAAATAGAAACTAATATTCAAGGTCTCATGTGTAAAAAGTGGTGTCTAGGCTATAAGGAATTCTATGTTGGGAAAGTGAAACCTAAAGGGGGTCATGCAACCAAACATGTCCTTTATCAATTCTTACCCATGTTTAAAGAATACTGAAAGGAAATGAAATGAATCCTAGAAGACTATGGAACCATGTCGTCCACTTTGGCTCTTAGAGCATTCTAACAAAAATCTACTGCTCCCCCACTAATCATACACACATTCACATATATTCTTGTAAACCTATCCCTTATGCACATGCCTGTATGTCCATGAGCATGTGAATGTGAATCCTTATATATATTCATATACTAATATACACAGATCCACACACCTAGACATGCATATATATATATATATACATATAGTAATGGGAACACCTATCCCCATAGCTGTATAATCATTTCCATGGATTGTTATACACTAAATAGGGGAAAACAGATAAATATTTTCATACCTGTGAACATGCAGGTGAGTATCCCACGACTTGGTGACAAGAATCAAATAAGAAGGGACCAAACCACAACACAAAACAGTCAAGGAAATGTAAAATAATGATCTTAATTTAGAAATTGAGAAACCAGAAAAAGTGAAAACCTCACCTCAAATATTGGATACTAAACAAAGATGAACCACCTCACCTTTAACAGCCATTGTTGGAACACACATGAAAGGGATTTGAGAGACCATTCGCACAATACTAGAAAGAAAGAAAACAAAAATCAAAGACATACCTAATGTCATTGGGTTTAACCAAATCCCACCGAGCAACGGTTAGGCTGAATCAAATCCAAAAAAGGGAGAATGAGGGGGGAGGGGACTCACCATTGAGGAATAGACAAAGAATGCGATGGATACTGGATGGATTGACAAGAGATGTTTTTTATATAGGGAATGATATGTGAAAATCAAATGGGGAACCCCTTTGATGGTGTTCCTCACTATGGTTCAAGACAAGTTGGGGATGAGGGACAATAAATTAGTTATTTTTAATCAATTAAATTAAATAAAAAAATAAAAAAAATTTGTAAAAAAATTTGGTTTTCACGGATGGTTAAGAATTATGATTTTATAAATTGTGTGCTAAAATTGAATCCTCTACAAGAAAATTGGAGCACCCTAAACATGATTGGAACATAGTTTGGATAACTATTAACATCCCACACGAAATGACTCCATCCCCGTAAATTAGGGTCGTGTGATACTACAGTGGGCAACAAGGTTTATCCCACTATGCACCAATCGTGCACCCTCTATTATACTTCAAAAAATAGATATTTCTTGGGTATGAAACTCTCGAAAATTCTCAATACACAATCGTAGACTCCATGGGGCTTCAACCAAGTCAAACAACATCACATTTATGTAACCCAACCCTTCAAATTCTGTTCATAGGATCGATATTAAAAACACCCTACCAAATAATTGAAAAAGAAAAAAAAACCTTCGTGTTTTTTCCCACTTCACATATTAGATCATTATATTTACAATAAATTTACGACATTTTAAATAAATATTAATTTATATAAAATTATATTTATAAATATATATATTTATATATATTACTATATACTTAAAAAATATTATATAATTATATATAATAGAATAATTGTATATTTTTCAAGAATTATATATATTTATATATTTAAATATATAAAGTATTTTTTAATTGTATGTATTAAAACAAAAGGCATGTACTAGAGTGGTAAAGGCTCCTACATTTCTTGAAGGAGATCATCGGTTCAGGCCCAATTGGATATATATACTATTATGATATTATACAGGCTGTGACATAGGTGATGAGGCAGTCATGATACTTGTTGGTTCTGACATAAGCTTGATGCGGGTAGGGTGATGGATACATGATGCAACTCATGTGTTTTGGGCCATGTAATGGCATTAATGCAAACTAGGAGTATGGCTCATGTACTAAATAAATTAGGCATTATGGGTGGGTTATTCCCTTAGAGTGGATATGACCTACCATTTTGGCCTGCATATTTGTGTGTGTGTGTTACCCATAATCACAATATATATACAAATATATATATATATATATATTAATATAATAATATTTGTTAAGACTAATATAATAAATATATCTATATTTAATTAAATATTATATTATTTTATATTTACACAAATACATATTTTTTAAATTTAAATATAACTATTTGTATATATATTTAAAAAATTAATTAAAAAATTATATATATTAACATATACACATATATAATTTTTAATCTAAAAAGTATATTTATTATTTAAATATTGATTAAATACTATTTTAAATTATTTAAATATATAATTATTTATTATAATTTTACACCAAAATTTTTAAAACATTATATATTTTTTTAATTTTATATTTATCTACTTCTGTCTATGACACACATACACATGTAAACATGTTATATATATAAATATATGGACATCCCAAGTACATGTGTGTGTGTGTGTACACATACATATATCTTCACGTACAATATCTATATATAAACATATAAAAACATACAAACACACAAAATATAAAGGATACACATATATAGACATAATCATTGACATAAATATATATGGTCAAATATCACATATTAATAATACATACTTTATATTGAATTTTTTTTAATTATTAATATATATATATCAATATATCATGTTTATTTTTAATTTTTGAAATGGTGTGGATGTGGAGTTCACCTTAATAAAATAAAAATATAAAATAATAGTACTGTACAAGACCAAATGATTCAACCAAAAATGGAAAAAATGAAAAACAATATCAATAGAGAGAACGAGTATTAAAATTATGTTCAGGGGGAATCCACACCTACTGTAAAGATGTTGGATCCCTATTCACATTTTCACTTGCTTCCAATGATTGGATTCATCATCTAGTGGAGAATCAAATGTTGCATCCCTCATATCATCAACTACAACACTAATTTTTTTAAAATTGTCAGCAATGCTTCCAAAATAGGCAATTAAAAAAAATTATTCATACATACCATTCAGACTCCAATTATTTAAACATCTTTCAATATCATGAATTTAGGATACATCAATCCCTGATGATAGGGCTGAAACAACCCATGTAGTAGAGAAACCACCACCATTAGCTCCGATAGTTACCAAGCCACCTCCTTGATGATAACATATTTATGGATTCTATGGGTATATTTCATTCGGCCACCATTCCACAAACTGAATATTTTATAAGGATAATAGTTAAATTTTTATATGAAAATATCACATATTTTAAAACACATTTAGAACTAGTATACATTGTATGTCCTGAAACCTCATTTCCTCTATATGGATAATAAAAATCTTTATTGGGATAAACCTCTAATGTTACATAAACTAATAGAGTCTCCTTGGGACCTCCAGAAAAATACATAGATATTTTAGAGAAACAGTAGATATTTGAGTAAGTGTAGTAGTTACAAAAGAGTGGGAATCAAGAACCATCCTATGAACACATGGAAAAACCCTTTTAGTAGAATATTTAGATGTTTTTTCTTTATCAACTTATTCTTCACCATTTAGATTGGAATACTGATAAGAGGAAGATGAGTAGTCATTAGAATCCATATTACAGCCTAGATATGGCATATAGTACATATAGAAATAACTGAACTATCTTGGGGGAAACATGACCTATTCAATACACTTTTTTATACTCATAGTTAAAATGTATGAGAAAATTATTTTGGAGAGATACTTTTGTTCTTGGGTTTTAATTGAAGTTGAAACATCAAATTTGGATTTCCAATTGCAGATATTCGATGAAATAATTCTCTACTCTTATAATAATATTTATCCACATTAACATATGATGAAAAATCCATGTAAGTGTTATTGTATTCATACTTTTCACCAAGAAAACATTAATTATAACCCTAGATAACGAATTCATAAATTATATTCCATCAGTAGAAAAATAACTCTCCTCAACAATGTCCGGTATGGAAATATTGGTCTTATTGTTCACCTGGGTATGTTAAACCAACCAAAAAATGCATCAAGGATATGTATTGGATATATGAGATGAAAATATCTACCTACCACATTCAAGGGTTGTCATTAATGACTATATATTTTTGATCAATTGGCAAATTCTTTATCGATTTTAGGGGTTTGTCCTGAAGGAACAATGTGATTTAAAAATCTAGTAGCATATGTAGTACCAAAACTATCACCTAAATAATTCATATGGATTATATGGTGTTTTCTACCTAGAGTACATGAAATCCTAGCTTTATATTATTGTCTATCATAATTTTGGGTCTAGTTCGGATCATCAATGCATTATAAATTCCCATTTTATTCATTCCTGTGACATTATGACAAGTCATATCCTGTAATATGAATTTCATAGTAAAAAATAATTCTTATATATGTAGAATTGTAATGCCTTATAATTTTACATTAATCAAAAACTATTTTTTTACATTCAATGTCAATACTTATATATGTCTCATCATTTTGAGTGTAAAGAACCACCCAAAAAATCAATGTATAAAATAAATCTACCTCAACCAAAAATTATTCCATATGACCAAAACTAACTTGTATATTTGGATTATACATCCAAATTGTAATGTCTACTACATATATGATTCCATAAAAATTTTCATGATTCCATTAATCAAAATTTAGACTATAAATATTAATCCAATCATGTCATCATGAATCCCAAATGTCACTGATATTGAAATTAAACATCAAGTAATGAACTCATAGGATGCCCATCCATAGAATATCCATGAAAATAATCCAATATCACCATTTCGATTCCATTGAGGGGAATATAATATGGATGAAGCCCCAACATAATGAGACACACATGAATTTTATGAAACCCAAAATATAGGCATAATGGGAAACATGATCGACTAATTTTTAAGGGTTAAAATATTTTTTTGATAAATTCTATCCATAACAGAATAGTTACACATGTCCATATTTTTAGAAATAGTGTCATTGATGGCTGCAATATGACTGTTATATATTTTTGGGATTATTTATTGCAAAGATCGATTTTTGACTAAGGCAAAAGATCCATAAAAAAAATCACAGAACGATGAGAATCCCATTAAATTATCATAATATTTCAACTTACCCACATTTGAAAGAGAAGACCCCCACCAAACAGCAAGATGATTAACAACATAAGAGTTGAGATTCAAAATCCATGGATAATGATCTAGAGGAACCCAATCAATCAAATAGATTATAAGATAATAATATCAATCCTATATCTTTTCAATAAATCATCTTTATATTAATTATAAAAATAATTTTTTTAACTAATATATAAAAATAAAAATAAAATTTTGAAAATAAATATGAAAATTATATATATATATAATATATAATATATATTTTTATTCACTGAGTAAAGAACTGATAAAGATTGACCTTTATCCATGATAAAGAATGTAATTATATAAGATACACTTTTTTTATCATTTTAATTTCATTAGTAAAATTTACCATTATTACTTTTTCAAAGATTTCTGATAATGGTCATTATTTAATCAACATTTTTTGTTTAGCACTAAAAACCCCCAACGCCAGCCAAAACCCAATTTGTGGTAGTGCAAATTATTTCATAGAATATTCCCACATGTATATTTGTGTTACTAGTTTATTACCATAATTTATTATGTTTGATAAAATTAATGATTTAAAATTAAGTTGTAGTCATTCATTGGTGGATATTATTTTACTAAATATTTATTAATGGTGAACAAATTAATTAAGTCTCATGGAGTTTTGACATTTTTCATCCAATTAATTGATATTAAATTTTTTAAATTTGTGAATAATATACATTTATTATTTATATATGTCTTTATATGGTGAAAATTAATTTTATTTGAAATTATAAATGTAGAAAATTAAAAATTTATTAAATGAAATATTGGTAATTATTTTGAAACGAAGTTTTGAGTGATAAAATAATTAAATTTTTTAAAATTCTATAGAATATATTCTTAAATAATGAATGTGTGACATGGATTTTTTTGGAAATTATGTAACTCATGAGAAGTGGTTTTATATAATATATAATTTTTGAATGATCATTTAGTAATTAGTTTTAATAAAAACGATCAATTTTATATTTTAAATGAAAATGATGTTATAAATATTGAAATAAAAATATTCATTCTTGGTAGTTTTGAAATGATAAAACTAGATTGGAAATTGATATCTTTTTAGGTTTACAAATTTGGATATTGTAATGTGAAATCATAGTAAATTTTAAATTATAATACTTCAGAACCTTAAATAAAGTAAATAAAAAAAATTATCACGCATGATGGTATGACTTAAATAGACTAAAAATAGTACATTTTAATGAAGTGAAATGTATTAATTTTGTATTAATTTTTCTAAAAAGATTAACATACTAATAATTTTAATTAATTTAATTATATATCACAGTGTAAGTGACTAAAATGTTATCAAAGTGTGATGGAAATTCATAATAAAATACCAGGAGTTTTTGAAAAATTTACCATTCATGGAAGAATATTTAAATATTAGTATTAATCAAGATGGCATATTAAAAAATATGATGTTGAATGTAAATTTTCAAAAAATTATTTTCCTTTTTAAATTAATAAAATAAATCTAATATTCATTATTATAAATCAAGGGAAATGAAAATTTTCTATTATTATAACTTCTTTATATAATATAACATATTATTTATTTTACTGTATTTTTTATCTTGTTGATAAATATTGTTTAGATATTAATTATGTATTATATGTCTATTGATTTGAAAAGTGGATTTAGTATTAAAATTAAAATTATTTTGGAAAATGAATTTCTACTTTACTATGTTTCTATAGTAAAAATTTGGTTTTTAGATTATGGATATTTTTATATTTATATGATATTTTATATTAAAATATCTTATTTATCAAAATCCAATGAAATTAAAATATTCAATAAAAATTTAAGAAGGTGTACATTCATACATATTGGTATTAAGTGTTTTACCCAGAATTCCACAGATCATGAGGTACATTTCTCAACAGAACTCATACCTAGAGCTACTCCAATCTCAAGGTGTCCATATAGGATGGATACTATCGAACTGGAGAAGTTAAATAAGCAGTTCTAGTAAAATCTATACAAAGGGTTCATAGGCCCTTGTGCATCACCATGGGGTGAACCGGTGCTCTTTGGGAAGAAGAAGGATGTAACAATGCGGTTGTGTATCGATTATCGGTAAATCAACAAGACAACCATAAAAAACAAGTATCCTTTTCCAAGGATTGACAACATGTTAGATCAGTTAAGTGTAGATCAATACTTATCAAATGTTGATCTTCACTATGGATATCATCAGTTAAAGGTGAAAAAGGATGATATTTATAAGACTTCCTTCTGTACAAGGTATTTTCACTATGAGTTTCTTGTGATTCCCTTTGGGCTTACTAATTCCATATAAATATTCATGGATTTCATGAATACGGTCTTTAGACGTTACCTAAAAAAATTTGTGGTAGTTTTTATTGATGATATTCACATACACTTAAAGAGAAAGGCAGAACATGAAGAATATCTCAGACTTGGATGTCGACATTGAGAAATGAGAAGTTGTATGCCAAGTTTATAAAGTGATACTTATGTGTGAAGCAAGTCACTATCATGTGAAATGTGATCACAAGTGAAATAATTTTGTGGACGCTTCAAAAAAAATGCAATTGAGGAATGACTCAGGGCCTCTAGTGTCCCAGAAATCTATTGTTTACTTGTATTAGTTGGGTACAATCGATGTTTTGTGAGAAATTTCTCACGATTATCAAGCCCACTAACTATGTTAACAAGGAAATGGGTAATGTATGTACGAATAGAATACCGTGAGGGAAGCTTCATTGACATAAATAGAAGGTTGATCAATCCACCTATTCTAACAATACAAAAATGTGGAGAAATATTTGTGATATATAGTGATGCTTCAATGAATGTCTTTGTTTGCGTACTCATGAAAAATGATAATGTGAAAGACTATGCCTCAAGGTAGTTGAAAATCCAAGAGAAGAACTACCCGATGCATAATCTAGAGCTGGTAGCCTTGATTTTTTTCTTTGAAAATCAGGAGACACTACCTTTATCACATGAAGTGTGACATATGCATAGTCAAAAAGAGCCAAAATTATATAATCACACAAATAGAGCTCAACATGTGTCAAAGTATATGGTTATATCAATTCAAGGATTACGATTACTCTATTAAATATCATCCTGGAAAGGAGAACAATGTAGATGATGATCTAAGAAGAATAGAACCTACCATTTTATCCATGTTATCGATTTAGAAAGACTGTAACTTCTTGGATATGCAAAGGATTGATATATAACTCATAATCTTAGGGTATACATTCTACCTTTCCCAAATTATTATGCATCCATCTATACATGAGAATATTAAGGAAGAACAATGGGTCGATGTGGATTTTCAAAAGAGGGTGAATAATGTAATGGATGAGACCCTGCAAGAGTTCCATATAGATGATGAAGGTGTGATTCGGTTTGGAACACAGATTTTTGTGCCTTCATCAGCTGGGACACCGAATAAGCTTTTGGAAAAATCACATAGCTCAACTTTCTTTGTCCATCATAGGAGTACAAAGATGTATCGTGATCTCTGAGAATAATTCTGGTGGGATAACTTGAAAAATAATATTGTGGAATATATCTTAAGGTGGTTGGTATGTTATCAAGTTAAAGTAGAGTGACAAAAGTCCAGAGAGGTGATGCAGTTGTTGACTATTCCCATGTGGATGTGGAAGAATTTTACTGTGGACTTTTTCATGGTTCTCCCAAAGATGTCAAAGGGAAATAATGTGACATGGGTTGTGGTTGGCTGACTCACCATGAATTTCCATTTTATCACTATTTGGAAAGACCTCTCGCTCAAACATCATGCAAAGGTATATGTGACAGAAGTGGTGAGACTGCATGGAGTTCCACTATCGAATGACTCTGATCATGATTCATGTTTCACATATAAATTCTGGAGGAGCCTTCAACGTGCTTTGAGTACTGAATTAAATTTTAGCATGACCTATCACCCCAAACTGATGGCCAATCTAAAAGGGCTGTTCAGATTCTTGAAGATATTCTAAGAGAATAATCTCTAAAATTCAAAGGTAGGTGGGATCATCATATCCCATTGGTGGATTTCTCCTACAATAATAGCTTCCACTTGATATTCAGATGGCTCTATATAAATATCTGTATTGAATGTGATGTAGTACTCCAACTTATTGGGATGAAGTTGGAGAGTGAATGATACTTGGAGTCGATCTTGTGAAATAGATGATAGATAAGGTTCAAGTCATCTAAAAACACTTCAAAGCTACTCAAAGATAGAAAAAGAGCTATGCTGACAACCGTCGAAGGGACTTGTAGTTCGATGTTAGAGATAAAGTCTTCTTTTGAATATCACCATGGATGAGAGTCATGCAATTTGGAAAGAAAGGGAAGCTAATCCCAAGGTACATTTTCCCATTTGAGGTCCTTGACCACATAGGATTTGAGGCCTATTGGTATTCACTTCAACCAAATATGGATCATGTTCAATATGTGTTTCACATATCACTCTAGAAGATGTACATACCTGATCCCTCACATGCACTCAACCTAGAGGTCGTACAGATGGAAGATGATCTCTCTGATGAGGGGCAGACTGTAGAGATTTTGGAACAGAGAGATAAGGTTCTATGTAACAATACAACCCACCTAGTAAAATTATTGTGGAGGAACCATAAGTTTGATGAAGAAACTTGGGAACCGGAAGAGGTGATGAAGGAGCAATACCCTTACCTTTTGGTGTAAATTGAAATTTTGAGGGAAAAATTTCATAAGGAGGGAAAAATGTAATGACCCAATGTTTTTCAATGTAAATTCCCTTTTTATAAATATGTCATAAAATTACAAGAAAACACATCATAATGAACTATTAAGTGGTAAGTTTCCTTTAATCATATGTTTGTCACTTCTGTGTTTGTAATTTTTAAAATATTACAAACATGGTTATAATCGGTAAAAACCTTCCCATATAAATAGTAAGATACACTTATGAATAGTGATATATCTTATTGAATAGTAACATTACCAATTATTATATATAAATAATATTCATGTTGAATGTATGATATACCTATATTTTAGAATGGGTAAATGGATGTTTTAAAATTGGATTTTGATAATAAATTATGACATTAATTAGTTATTAAAATAATAATATTTGGGAAATTATTTTTGAAAAATGGGCATCATTATTTGATTCTACATGTCAAAGAATGGTCAAGGGAATATTTGGATTTTTTTGAAATACTTGAAATTTTTATGAATCGTAAAATACCATATTTTGAAAAATAAGCCGAATAAGCTCATTATTGAGTCATGCATGATTTTCTACTGATATAATCCCAATTGGTTCAGGTTCACATAATAAAATTACTTTCCATAGTCATGGATGAATCACTATTCCTTGTATTGTTTGGAAATAATAATCTAATGAATTTAATATTGAGAAACCCCTCTCCCCACCTCTATAAATACCACCCTTCACACCCTCATTTCCTCACACCTCTCAAACATCATGCCTGGACTAAACTCTACCCAAGAACCTTCCCTAGCCACTACCCCACATCCAATAAATTCTAGTCTCATCAAATGACCAATACTATGTCCCTTAAGAAGGATCTCAAGAAGAGGAATGAAGAGGTAATTTCTCTTCCTCTTTCCTTTAATTCCCATTCAATTTCTTGTTCTTTTATTATTCTCAACACACATATCATCATCCAAATGCTATGTTAACTCTTGTATCATACATATAATTGAATTTTATGATGATAATGGGAGATTATATTATCAAACTCCATTATCCTCTTCATTTTATTATATAAAATAAAACGTTGTTCGTAAGGTGTTAATCTATCTCCTTCAAGAACGACATGTTTTATTTTTAAATTTATACTTCCAGATCTGGTCATGATACTATTTTTATTGTTGTACCAGAATTTTTTATATGTATTATGTCCAATTTAATATTCTGGAACTAACTTATTTATATATTACAAAATTATTAATCAAGACATAATCACTATGGTTGAAAAACTGACTAAATTAACCAAAATGATCATCATTAAATTCCTATGTAATGATTCATCGACATGGTATAGAACATGATTCATTATAAGTTCATTTAAACTCATGTACTATCATTAATAACATGAGATATCATTTTTTGTTTAACCATGTTCTACCTGAATTTCAATTTATGAAAAAAATATAAATCATTCAATAAATACCATAAAAAACATTCTGAAACAATATTTTCAAACACCATAACTCTTCCAAAGGAACATAAAATGTCTTACTGAAATAGTAATGATGCATATTAATTTACAGAAGGTTGTGCAATTGATAATTAGTTAATATAATGTGGTTATACATGATATTAAATCAAGGAAAGAAATTGGATACAAGGTAATGGGGAATTATCGAACCCAACTTTCATCATTCGTGTTCTCCGTATTTCACTATTTTTTATATAATTACGCCTAAAAAATCATATGATCATCATTGTTTTTATTTTTCTGGGATATACATGTCTTCACTATTTTTATGTCAATCAAAATATTTTCCAAAAGAACTCTTCCTTTATGAACACATATTTTACTTGTCATTCAAGTTTGACAGTTCTTGTAACATGTATTTTATTCCCTCTTTCTATAATGAAACCAATGTTTATTAATGTGTTCGATGAGATAAAACCCATTATTTTTCATGGGTTAGTTACATTCCTTTTTTATATATCTTCATTACGTAATGCATGATAAATGATAATATAATGATTTGACGGGTGCTCTCTGAATTATACAGCGCTCCAATAAAATGGGTAAAGTGATGAGTCTCATGAGTTAATGTGAAATTATGTTTGAACAATATGATATCTTTGTTCACAAGTTTTTGTGGTATTTAACCACTATGACACGATTTTTCATTTTTATGCATTTCCACATTTCACGTCTCTTATAAATTTTTCCTCTCATCTTCATGATTTGTTTCCTATGTTATGGTTATGTTAACCCATTGTTATATTTTTTTTATATCCTCTTACTAGTATTTTCTGTCACCTATTTTGATGTATATCATTAGGAGACTATATGTTCTAAATAGAGGTAATGTTCCAATATAAAGCAAGAGAAGAAGTAATTAAATAAATGTTTATTCTTGATGTTGTAATAATTATATATTGTTTTAGTTATCCAAACACACTAAACAATTGGATCATCTATTTGTAATATTATTATGTTTTTATCTTTAATATGAAGTAATAGTAATATAATAAATGGATGGGTCATTATAATATTGTTTTTATAAAATTATAAAAAATGCAACAAAAGATAATTTTGAAATATGGATTGAAAAAAAGAAATTTATTTTATCAATTAAACATACTGTAATTTGAAAAAAGTTATTCTATATCATGTTTTCAATTCTTGACTAATTCGTATTTCATAAAAAATCATATTTTTATTAAACATTAAATTCTTTTTAAAATGGTTCTTATGTTATTTCTACCCAATATAAGACCATTAAATTCATTTAAGACATATATAGACCATAAAAATTTATTAATTTATTTATTATATTCATACGATCTATATAAATGTATAGTTTATTTGGATCATGTCTAAATAATAATATTTGAACATAGTATCACATTTCATCAAATATGGTGTTTCATGAATTACAAGCTATCGAAGAGGATTAATGTTTTCAATAATAAACATATTCTAAAGTATATAGTTGTTTTATTCTCTTCTATTATTAGTGTTTCATGACATATATTCAATCAAATATGATATTCCTCACAAAAAGATATAATGGTGTTACATTGTAAACCCTTAAAAAATTATGTCCTCACAATTTAATCATGAATTCTATAATCATGGGTTCAAAATTTGAAAATTAATATCCTTAATCCCCACATCATTATAAGTGTTAAAAATATCGTCATTTTAAGTGTGAAATTTAAGTATGATGGTTATTTAGAATAATGACATATTGTAGAATACATGTTGGAGAATATATGTGGTAAGTAAATATAAAGAGATGGAAGAAAACATTAATACCCATATAACAATAGATGGTGATAATGGTAATTGACCATGAGAATGAAAATGATATAGAAAAAGTCACCACCCAAAAAAACGTAAATATTTAATGATTCAAAGGACCATATATTCCCTAGATATGAAGGCAAAATTATTAAATTTTTATTTTACAATCCAATTCCAAGTGTTGAAAGGTTCATTTACCATATAGAAAAAAATATGTAATATTATTAAATTAAAAGTAAAATATACTCCCTTAACCATTGTAATAATTTTTTTTTTCTAATGACAAATATTCATGATTAAATTTCCATGCATGAGGTGATAAAATTAACATTTAATAGATCAATAGTTAAATTTGAAGAATCAAAATTTATCCATCCTATATCCTGAGATATTACAAGATCCAATGGATAACACATATTATTCAATTACTCCCAAATATCAACATAATATATTCTAATAAATTGTTATCCTTAATGATTTTCTAGATTTTGTATTGCTAAATTTTGTTGGATGGTCACTAAATAAATTTCACATTCCAAGAACATCATACAGTTATCTTAATTTCACATTCAATATATGTGAATACTATTATGTACTTAAAACCATAATTATAACATAATTTCGTCAAAAAATAAAATTTATGGATGTAGAATATATTTTCTAAATCCAAATATTAAGCAAAATTCAACAAAGGTAACATAAACCATTTAATCACATACTGATTTAAGGGTATCCAATAATTATCCCATAAATGTATCATTATCATTATTATCTCATCATTAAGATTATATTATTTTTTATCATCCCAAAATAATGTTTTTTTTAAAATATTACACATAATAAATTTATCTATATTATGGTACCAGTCAACGTATTACCAGGTATACAAAATAAAAAAGCACTAAAGTTCAATCCTTATATATTTAATAATTATTATAAATATAATTTCATTGATAGCTTAATCCTATAACATTATTATTTAATACAAAAACAAAAACAATAAAAATTATAATTCATTATTAATCTATTAATTAGGATTCATAATATAATTCCTTAATAACTATTTCCATTCATATTTCATTTATATTCTCTTAAAAATTAGTAATATGAAAATTACTCTTAAAACATTGATGATTTTATTTTTAAGAATCACCCCATTGGACTCAATTTGAAAAACTCATAAAAAATGTACATTTATGACATTAAAATGTTGATAATATGTCAGAGAATACATTATTATTATCTATTAATTTAACAAAACATTCCATTTTCCTCAAAAAATACATTCTTTTTGTCCTTTTTTTCCACATATTAATATTTTTTGTGATATTCTAATACACTCCCAAGGGTTTGTTCTATAAGGCCCCAGCCTTAAAACGTACTTAATCCTGAGTTATTACAAGATTACACATTGAGGATCTTTTCTGGTTTAGAGTTTTAGAGAATTAGATCATGAAACATTCATTACATTCCACATTTAAACAAAGTGGTTACATAAAAGAAAATATTCATTCTTCCCATCAACGGAAACATATTTAAAATAAAACGTGGATTCTTTCTTGACACATCCTTGACACTATCATCACATCATGTACCTTTCCCTTGACCTGTGAAAAATATTTCAAAAACATGGGATGAGCATAAAAAGCTTAGTAACAGTTATAAAAATATGGAAAGGAAACATGAGTTCATATATAAATTAGAATGAAATCACACTTTACCCATAAAACATAGGCATATCAAATCATGAATAAATCATAGAAAACATAAGACATAAAGGTAACTTGAGGCATTCATAACATTCTTACGTAGGTAGTAACCTTCTTGGTTACGTTTGGAATACCCATCACAGTATATTCCCTAAATCTCTTCGGAGAAACCTTAACGTTTCACTCCTTCACGTTACCCAATGCATTGGAGAGCTATATCGGGCTCACCCGCCCTTAGTTTATCACGGAACCACCCGTTTTCATAACAATGCCCAAGAACCATAACATAAATGTATCACATAAAACATGAATAAAAGAAATATAATATTTCCACATTTCAATCACAATATAACATTTTAGGATATTGAAATAATGAATCCATAAAAAACCCATGTTCAAAACCATTTAAAACATTTAAAAGAGATTTTTGAATCAAAGTGTCCCATACCACCTTGAAGATTAAAATTTTAAACCATTAATATCCATATAAATAAATCCTTAAAACCATTTTGAAAACATGGATATTAATAAGAACAAATAATTAAAACATTTAAAACGATATTTTGGTTAAAGGGGTTTTACCAAAATTAGTGACACTTGAATACAATAATTGAGGAATAACATTTCGTCAGAGCTTTATAATATCATGAGAATAAATGGATTCATGATATAATACTCCAAAGGACAGTATATAAACCATATAAGAGTTAATTGGTGCATAACAACAATGAACCCTCAATAGAAATGTCAAATGTGATGAAATCACTTATAAAGAAGGTATCCTTAAATTAAGGACAAATCAATCTCAAAAATATGTGTGACAAATATAAATACACCCAATATAAGTGGATATTAAGTGTAAAACAATAAAAGGTCATTCACACATATTCAATGGATGACATATTCAATGACTACATGTTGAACCCAAATAAAATCGAAATTGGGTTAAAAAGTTCCCTTGACAGCCTAACGACATCACATCAAAAAGAGTTGATGAGAGATAAAAAGATTATATCATCACTTGGACATAAAATTTACATCAACAAAGATATATGAGAACATATCCCAAAATAGCAATATGTAAATTAAAATACCCAACAAAAGAAGTCTTTTAAAAAATAGGAGGGTGAAAGGTTCCCTTACCGACTTGGGTATCTTTCAAAACATACACCCCATGAAAGAAGGACAATAGATCATTGATGTAAATACTCATAAACCGAATTATATTACGCAAAGAGTAGAATAATTGGCAGTACATACACCACTCAATGGAATTGTGGCAAATGTAGCATAAATCTCACGTGAATAAAAGTGAGATGAAAAATCCCTTACGAAAACTCGGCAGCCTAACGACGCCACATAAAACCTCTGAATATGGATTGATGAGATCAAATAGGGTATCTCATCACATTAAAATAAAATTTAGATCAAGATTAATATAAAATAACATCCCCCAACATTACAAAGAGGAGCTTAAAAGAAGTGACATAAAGGAGAGTACTTAAAAAGAAAGAGAGAGGTTAGATCTCTTACGAAAGTTCGGCAGCCTAACAGCGCCACTCAAAACCTCCAAAATGGTTTGATGAGAGAGAATAGGGTCTCTCATAACATGAACATAAAAATTACAGTATGTTTAATATAAAAGATCATCCCAATAACAAAAAATATGAGCTTTAAAAGGAATGACATAAAAGTTTGTACTTAAAAAGAATGAGAGGAGTAGGATCCCTTACCTCGGGTCTGACTTGACTCGATCGTTCATTAATCTCCTGAATAATAAACTTGAGTTAATTTCTACTTCCTTAAGAACCTTTTTCAAGTTCATTATTACTTTTATACCACTTATTACCATGTCATAAACATTATGTAATCATTTAAGTTAATAATATTTGTTTTGCCGATATTTGGTTCTTAAGTCGAAAGTGGACTTCTTACAATTACATGTTGTTCGTGTGGCCAAATGTTTATTATATCCAGAATTGTATTCATTATGTAGATATCATATATTTAATATATATCCAGTACATTCATGCATTTATAACATTACACAATCATTTAGAGGTAAGAAATGAAATGCACCGTTCATGGAGACGGTAAGGCGTACGTACGCATGAACGCTACTTTCATTTCTATTTCGTATTTTATAGAATGGAATAATAATTATATAAAGGTATATTATAATTCCAATATAATATCGTATATAATATCATAGTTCCATCCTTTATACGTCCCACATATGGTATTTAACGAATCAAATCACTTTGAGGGGGCGGTAGTCCGCACTTCCTTAAATGAAAATATCGTGTTTACCCATAATGGAAACCATAAAGGTATGCCCAAAATGAAAAAAACAGAAGCTTAAGGAAAACATAAACATATTATATATCATATATAAAAATAGTGGCATCATAATGGCCAACTTTTAAGGTGTTAAATGAGTATTGAACAATCATCGTTTCGGGAGGCAGAATTTCGCCATCCCCGGAAACCGTATGTTCTTTAACCATTTGATGTAGTTTTGTGAGAGTGTAGCTCGAATAAATCTTATAACAACATCCTAGTATATTGAAGATACTGGTGTTGTTACAAAAGAAATAAATAAAAAGATTTTAGGGGGTTGGAGAAGCAAAATAAAACAAATGAACATGAGAGAATGAATTACCTTTAAAAGTGTAACTCCTTTTGATTTGAGCCTAAAGGCTTCATTTGAAAGGATTCTTCCCAAATGGAATACTCTAGGATGAGTATAGGGATGTGGAGAGAGTAAATGGGCAGGGTTTGGCCGAGCCAAAATCTTGAGGAGTGTGTGAAATGAGGTAGAGGTGGGGGCCTTTTATAAGAGGAGAGGAGGGGCACTTTTGGAATGTAAGAAATATTACTTTATTTGAAAATGTGTTTCGGTTTTAAAAGATCCCACATTGATATAATTCTTGGATAAGGTGATAAGGCTTCGAAATACACTCATACAATTTGTTTTTTACATGTTTAGTTCATAGATTTTACATTATAATTCCATTTTATTTAAATCGTCAAATAATGATGTCATCGCTGCATCATTATTATGTCATAAATAATTTAATTTATTTAATGTCTAAAAATTATAAAAAAATACTATGATGTAGGAAATCTTTTTATCTTTCCAATGACTATTTATAATAAAAATTTTGACCTCTTTACCCCTACTTAAAAATTGTTTTAGTAAAACAACTCATGTTTGTGTCAATTTAATTTTAACATTAAATAAAAATTTAATTATGTCATTTCCCAAACAAAGTTTCTCCATGGGGTCCCCAAGTTGGCCCATGGCTTGTCTTGGTCGGCCATGACTCACCCAATAGGTGTAGAATAAGTTTCATGGTGTTTTCACATTCTTATAATATCATTTTTACCTTAAACTATACTAATTACCACTAATCGCGATTAAAAACTTAATAAGTTACTATTCACCAAAAAATTATTATAATCTCATTGAACCACATTTTACTTCTTAATGAAAACCATGTATGTCGGATTTTTGAAATTCAAAACACAATGATGGAAAAATTTCATTTAAATGGAAAATCATCTTTTATAAGTACCACTTAGTGGTTTCACTATTCATCAAAAATTGAAGTTTTTCAGAAAAATCCCAAAAATTCACCCTAAGCTATATTTGATATTCCGAATTCAAAAATGAAGTCCGTTTTACAAAATTCAAAACATATTAGTCACATTAATTAATTTAATAATTAATTCCCGCTGTCAGAGCAAATAACGTGTTTTTATTAAACAATAAGTATCAAAAGATTGACACTAGTTTAAGTCTGATTTCAAAGTGAAATTAATTCCAACGACCACTATTGGATTTAATGGTAAAAATATTTTCTAATTTCACTTTAAAACCAATTAAAAATATAATCTAATCATATAAATAAATTAGATTAAAAATAGGTTTTGAATTAAAATATAACATTTTACACTATTCATTAAAAAATGAACTTTATCGGAAAAATACCAAAAAATTACACAAAGTAAAATTTGATGTCCTGATTCTTAATAAGAGTTTTATTTGGTCCAAAAAAATGTTTAAGAGTGAATAAAACTATATTTAATGACAGTTCTCCATTAAAAGGCGATAAATGAACCTTTAGTGAAAACTAGGGCATATACGCCTAAAATTGAATTCTTTCCGTATTTTAAGCCTTTAGCTTTTATTGGATAAATGTAAAAACTTTTAAAAACATATATAATTATATTTTATTTATTTCTATCCATTCCTGCCAATACAACGGCTACATGTTGACTACTATTTAAAATAATATTATTTTATTATTAGAGTGCAACGTAAGATTCCCAAGAAACTCGTTGTTGCGTGTTGGGTACGCCATCGAGCATAGCGTCCCCTTTAAAGTCATATTAATATTTTATTCACAAATATGGATAAATATGAAAATTTCATATTCATTATTTACCTGGGGTGTTACATCCTTCCCCCCTTTTGGGAATTGCGTCCTCGCAATTTTAAAATTGTGCTTGGAAACATCCTTGAAAGTCCCACATCGGAACAAAAGTCGGTAAAACAAACACTTTAAAATAATGAAAGATAAGTACAAAGGTCACCCGAGTTAACCCATACTAGGATTCCACGTATGAAAACATGGACATGGAGGAGAAAACATAGGTTCATGTTCTCATGGAGAGTGATAGAAAACATGTTTTGGAGAATGTTAACCATGAGAAAATCACAAACTTGTGATGGGTTAAATGGTGTTGGGTTCCCCAGTAGGAAAATTTAATAGACAAAATTTTTGTTTTAAGTTAATTTTTCTTGAGGAATTTATTCATATGTAAGCATAATCACTTATCATGTTGACTTTCAACTTTTACTAGATTCCTTAGTCAAATTCATATTTTTTCCAAAAGACGAGTATTTAGGGAGACTTGTTCGCATTAAGAGTACTATAATCAACTTCTAGAGAATCACCTAATCCCCAAAAGAGAACTATAAACATCCAATGTATTTAGGCTTTAACCAAAACCAAAACCAAAAAGGTTAGTACAAGATCAGATAATCCAGAAAAGGATAACCCCTTATAAAAAGAAAATCTATTCTTAATCTCCAAAATTTGTCCACAAAAACCCAAAGTTCAACGAGGACCATTTGTCCATAAAATTCTTCAATGTAAACCAATATAAGATTGAAACCCAAATATTTGAAGGATTTAGTCACATAGTCTTCCAAGTTAAATCGTAACATTTATCTCCAAACAACATCAGTTGCTCCTAAAGTCTCGTATTGAAAAGTAATTAACCTAATCACATATCCTCCATGATAGGTTAATCATTTTCATAAATAACCCAAAATCAATTTACTCTTAATTCATAAAATCATATAACCAAAAAGAATCAGTCAAACTAACCAGGGACTTCACGTAGTCCAGTGGTAGGCGATAAATACCAGTCGCACTTTGGTTGTGGGTTCGATTCCCGCAGCATTGTCCGACGCGACGGGTTGTCACACGGTCTGCGTGTTGTCCTTTTTCCAAAACTATATAATTATTAAATAATTCCCCAAAAAGAGATAAAATCATCAAAAATGATCATAACATATTTTAACCTAATGTTTATCTCATGCCTTTCATTTTCCATCATATCATATAATAACCCATAATTACCTCAAAAGTAAGGATCATATAAACTCTAATGGTTACCTTTATAATTATTACCTGAACTTCCACATGGATTGGTCATCTCGTACATGATGCATTAAATATCATACCAAGGTTCAAGTGGTTGATCATGACTCCTTGATATTTGGTTTAGAACAACCATGAGTTTCCTCATTGAATCCTCCATTTTATCTAGTATCTTAATCAGAGAACCACCACCGTTTCCTTCAAACCTGTTGTCTCTTTGGTGCCTACTAGATCCATACATTCACTAAAAATAGAAATGTCTGTGTGAGTATATCAAACAAACCATCATGTACTAATGAGGAAGGTAAACACTAAGATACACTTACTCATTCATTTTATCTAAAACTAGGACTCTTTATGAAATCCTAACCATTATGGTAATGTCACTTATGCTTAAAGAATACCCTAACCTCTAAAGTTATCTAAACCGACCTTTGATACCAACTATAAGGCCCCAGCCTTAAACCTTACTTAATCCTGAGTTATTACAAGATTACACATTGAGGATCTTTTCTGGTTTAGAGTTTTAGAGAATTAGATCATGAAACATTCATTACATTCCACATTTAAACAATGTGGTTACATAAAAGACAATATTCATTCTTCCCATCAACGGAAACATATATAAAATAAAACATGGATTCTTTCTTGACACATCCTTGACACTATCATCACATCATGTACCTTTCCCTTGACCTGTGAAAAATATTTCAAAAACTTGGGATGAGCATAAAAAGCTCAGTAAGAGTTATAAAAATATGGAAAGGAAACATGAGTTCATATATACATTAGAATGAAATCACACATTACCCATAAAACATAGGCATATCAAATCATGAATAAATCATAGAAAACATAAGACATAAAGGTAACTTGAGTCATTCATAACATTCTTACGTAGGGAGTAACCCTCTTGGTTACGTTTGGAATACCCATCAGAGTATATTCCCTAAATCTCTTCGGAGAAACCTTAACGTTTCACTCCTTCACGTTACCCAATGCATTGGAGAGCTATATCGGGCTCACCCGCCCTTAGTTTATCACGGAACCACCCGTTTTCATAACAATTCCCAAGAACCATAACATAAATGTATCACATAAAACATGCATAAAATAAATATAATATTTCCACATTTCAATCACAATATAACATTTTAGGATATTGAAATAATGAATCCATAAAAAACCCATTTTCAAAACCATTTAAAACATTTAAAAGAGATTTTTGAATCAAAGTGTCCCATACCACCTTGAAGCTTAAAATTTTAAACCATTAATATCCATATAAATAAATCCTTAAAACCATTTTGAAAACATGGATATTAATAAGAACAAATAATTAAAACATTTAAAACGATATTTTGGTTAAAGGGGTTTTACCGAAATTAGTGACACTTGAATACAATAATTGAGGAATAACATTTCGTCAGGGCTTTATAATATCATGAGAATAAATGGATTCATGATATAATACTCCAAAGGACAGTATATACACCATATAAGAGTGAATTGGTTCATAACAACAATGAACCCTCAATAGAAATGTCAAATGTGATGAAATCCCTTATAAAGAAGGTATCCTTAAATTAAGGACAAATCAATCTTAAAAATATGTGTGAAAAATATAAATACACCCAATATAAGTGGATATTAAGTTTAAAACAATAAAAGGTCATTCACACATATTCAATGGATGACATATTCAATGACTACATGTTGAACCCAAAGAAAATCGAAATTGGGTTAAAAAGTTCCCTTGACAGCCTAACGACATCACATCAAAAAGAGTTGATGAGAGATAAAAAGAGTATATCATCACTTGAACATAAAATTTACATCAACAAGGATATATGAGAACATATCCCAAAATAGAAATATGTAAATTAAAAGACCCAACAAAAGAATTATTTTAAAAAAGAGGAGGGTGAAAGGTTCCCTTACCGACTTGGGTATCTTTCAAAACATACACCCCATGAAAGAAGGACAATAGATCATTGATGTAAATACTCATAAACGAAAGTATATTACTCAAAGAGTAGAATAATTGGCAGTACATACACCACTCAATGGAACTGTGGAAAATTTAGCATAAATCTCACGTGAATAAAAGTGTGATGAAAAATCCCTTACGAAAACTCGGCAGCCTAACGGTGCCACATAATACCTCTGAATATGGATTGATGAGATCAAATAGGGTATCTCATCACATTAAAATAAAATTTACAGAAAGATTAATATTAAATAACATCCCCCAACATTACAAAGAGGCGCTTAAAAGAAGTGACATAAAGGAGAGTACTTAAAAAGAAAGAGAGAGGTTAGATCTCTTACGAAAGTTCGGCAGCCTAACGGCGCCACTCAAAACCTCCAAAATGGTTTGATGAGAGAGAATAGGGTCTCTCATAACATTAACATAAAAATTAAAGTAATTTTAATATAAAAGATCATCCGAATAACAAAAAATATGAGCTTTAAAAGGAATGACATAAAAGTTTGTACTTAAAAAGAAAGAGAGGAGTAGGATCCCTTACCTCGGGTCCGACTTGACTCGATCGTTCATTAATCTCCTGAATAATAAACTTGAGTTAATTTCTACTTCCTTAAGAACCTTTTTCAAGTTCATTATTACTTTTATACCACTTATTACAATGTCATAAACATTATGTAATCATTTAAGTTAATAATATTTGTTTTGCCGATATTTGGTTCTTATGTCGAAAGTGGACTTCTTACAATTACATGTTGTTCGTGTGGCCAAATGTTTATTATATACAGAATTTTATTAATTATATAGATATCATATATTTCATATATATCCAGTACATGCATTCATTTATAACATTACACAATCATTTAGAGGTAAGAAATGAAATGCACCGTTCATGGAGACGGTAAGCCGTACGTACGCATGAACGCTACTTTCATTTCTATTTCGTATTTTATAGAATGGAATAATAATTATATAAAGGTATATTATAATTCCAGAATAATATCATATATAATATCATAGTTCCATCTTTTATACGTCCCACATATGGTATTTAACGAATCAAATCACTTTGAGGGGGCGGTAGTCCGCACTTCCTTAAATGAAGATATCGCGTTTACCCATAATGGAAACCATAAAGGTATGCCCAAAATGAAAAAAAACAGAAGCTTAAGGAAAACATAAAAATATTATATATCATATATAAAAATAGTGTCATCATAATGGCCACCTTTGAAGGTGTTAAATGAGTAATGAACAATCATCGTTTCGGGAGGCAGAATTTCTCCATCCACGGAAACCGTATGTTCTTTAACCATTTGATGTAGTTGTGTGAGGGTGTAGCTCGAATAAATCTTATAACAACATCCTAGTATATTGAAGATACTGGTGTTGTTACAAAAGAAATAAATAAAAAGAGTTTAGGGGGTTGGAGAAGCAAAACAAAACAAATGAACATGAGAGAATGAATTACCTTTAAAAGTGTAACTCCTTTTGATTTGAGCCTAAAGGCTTCCTTTGAAAGGATTCTGCCCAAATGAAATACTATAGGATGAGGAGATGGATGTGGAGAGAGTAAATGGGCAGGGGTTGGCCGAGACAAAGGCTTGAGGAGTGTGTGAAATGAGGTAGAGTTGGGGGCCTTTTATAAGAGGAGAGGAGGGGCACTTTTGGAAAGTAAGAAATATTACTTTATTTGAAAATGTGTTTCGGTTTTAAAAGGTCCCACATTGATATAATTCTTGGATAAGGTGATAAGGCTTCGAAATCCACTCATCCAATTGGTTTTGGACATGTGTAGTTCATAGATTTTACATTATCATTCCATTTTATTTAAATCGTCAAATAATGATGTCATCGCTGCATCATTATGATGTCATAAATAATTTAATTTATTTAATGTCTAAAAATTATAAAAAAAATACTATGATGTAGGAAATCTTTTTATACTTCCAATGACTATTTATAATCAAAATTTGGACCTGTGTAACCCTACTTAAAAATTGTTTTAGTAAAACAACTCATGTTTGTGTCAATTTAATTTTAACATTAAATAAAAAGTTATTTATGACATTTCCCAAACAAAGTGTCTCCATGGGGTCCCCAAGTTGGCCCATGGCTTGTCTTCGTCGGTCATGACTCACCCAATAGGTGTAGGACAAGTGTCATGGTGTTTTCACATTCTTATAATATCATTTTTACCTTAAACTTACTAATTACCACTAATCGCGATTAAAAATTTAATAAGTTACTATTCACCGAAAAATTATTATAATCTCATTGAACCACATTTTACTTCTTAATGAAAACCATGTATGTCGGATTTTTGAAATTAAAACACAATGATGGAAAAATTTCATTTAAACGGAAAATCAGCTTTTATAAGTACCACTTAGTGGTTTCACTATTCATCAAAAATTGATGTTTTTCAGAAAAATCCCAAAAATTCACCTTGAGATATATTTGATATTACGAATTCAAAATTGAAGTCCGTTTTAAAAAATTCAAAACATATTAGTCACATTAATTAATTTAATAATTAATTCCCGCTGTTAGAGCAAATAGCGTGTTTTTATAAAACAATAAGTATCAAAAGATTGACACTAGTTTAAGTCTGATTTCAAAGTGAAATTAATTCCAACGACCACTATTGGATTTAATGGTAAAAATATATTCTAATTTCACTTTAAAACCAATTCAAAATATAATCTAATCATATAAATAAATTAGATTAAAAAGAGGTTTTGAATTAAAATACAACATTTTACACTATTCATTAAAAAATGAACTTTATCGGAAAAATACCAAAAAATTACACAAAGTAAAATTTGATGTCCTGATTCTTAATAAGAGTTTTATTTGGTCCAAAAAAATGTTTAAGAGTGAAAAAAACTATATTTAATGACAGTTATCCATTAAAAGGCGATAAATGAACCTTTAGTGAAAACTAGGGCACAAACGCCTAAAATTGAATTCTTTCCGTATTTTAAGCCTTTAGCTTTTATTGGATAAATGTAAAAACATTTAAAAACATATATAATCATATTTTAGTTATTTATATCCATTCCCGCCAATACAACGGCAACATGTTAACTACCATTTAAAATAATATTATTTTATTATTAGAGTGCAACGTAAGATTCCCAAGAAACTCGTTGTTGCGTGTTGGGTACGCCATTGAGCATAGCGTCCCCTTTAAAGTCATATTAATATTTTATTCACAAATATGGATAAATATGAAAATGTCATATTCATTATTTACCTGGGGTGTTACATGTTCATTCCATGATTCAAATATGAAATAAATCAAGACTTCATTCTTCTATATTTACACTATTCATGATCATAGTGGTCTCTCTATTTCTCTTTTTTGGGAGTCTGTGTTTTGGTTAAGGTGAATGATTTTAATCATATATTATTATAACTGTTTAGGAATAATCAAAATCTCCTTCACCCTAGTCATCATTCCATTTGTTTTCTCATCAAAACATTTTATATGACATTAAAAATTACAGTAGTTCCTAACGTTTATATACATTAACTAAACCTAATAATAATGATGTGAGAAACACTAATTATAGTGTAAAATCACATATTCGAGAAGAATACGTTATAGTGTGTCTAGATAATGAAACAATATTTTCCATTTATGACTCCATAGGATTAAAATGTGATATTAATTGTCATCATATTTCAAAATAAAACCTAATTAATCATAAATAAATGTTTAATTACACTGAAAAATATTCCTTGGGAGTGTCGAAACAGGTGTATATTAAAGACCATTACCCTATTTCATGTAATTCTAATGACAAGCGAGACATTTTATTTTCAAATTATTTAACCTAAACACATATGTTACACAACCACATCCATATGTAGTCTATATAAAGGGATGTATTACTGGGAAATATCTTATAATATATACCATTCCAAAACATTATTATATATTTCTATACATACCTTATATGTCTATATTATGATTTTGATCCCAAATCTATGTTTTTATAAATCTATGTCCCAATAATTTTATGAAATTCACTCTAATACCAAATGTAATGACCACGAGTCCATTATCATCATGTCTGTGGTCACATTATTAAATTAAAACAAGATAAAAGTTATTAAATCTTGAATGAAAAATTTGTTATGTTGAACTAGTACACTATATACATACTTTCTTTCACACAAATTTTATTACAAAGTATTTAAAATATTATTTCATTTTTAAAAAATTATTCCATATAGTTTTCTCAAGTATATCAATCACAAAAGAATGTCCTGATATCATGGGGAAAATAAAACATATGAATGGGTTGGTATCTGATGACCATTACTAGTAACCATACATTGAATGTTTTCCGGTATAAATATGATTAATCAGTATGGAAAGGAAAATAATTGAAACCCATTTTATTTAATCAAAAAAATGAGAATAGTATTTAAGATATATATTACGTAAAATAAATACATATAAATAATACAATGTTCTTAATTATTTTCCATTAATATTATAACCTATCAAATAATATCATGGGCATCAATAACTGATATTATAATTAAAGAACTCAATATATGGACTTCTTAGAATTAATTTCAAATACAGTTAAAAAGATATTTTAATTTTATGGTTATAATTCCTTATAATTTGTACAATATCTTTTTGTTATAATACTTATCTATTATTTGAGGGGATATCTATATCTAAATAGTCTATAAATATCCCAACCCCAATATCCCAGGGTCAATTGTTATGTTATTATATTTTAATGAAATAAAACGTATCCAATCCTAAAGGACTAAATATTATATTAGTATTTTTAAAATATATACATTATTGAATTTGATGTGCATTTTAAAAAATTAAATAATAAATATGTTATCTTTTAGAACCCCATTCTTCTCTATAGATTATCCATATATATTATCCATAAAATACATCTTTGTATACTGGGGAAAATAAAACATAAGAAAGTGAGTGTGATCGAATTTTTTTAAGGGTATGCGTAAAGTGTAATCATTGATCAAGAAATAAGAACAACATACATGGAAAGGTAAATAATGTAAAAATTTATAATTAAATCAAGAAACTAATAACAATATGGAAGAAATAAATTGTGATCAAATTAAAACATATAAATAATCATAAGAGTTCGAAACATATCTATTAATATTCTGAGTAAAAATTTATCGCATGGAAAAAAATAACTAAAATCATAACAGGAGAATGTATAATAATAGATAATAGAATAAAAATTTCAAGAAAATTGAAATTTTTGTTTAAATTGGTGTGTTGAAACCCATCTAGTTTTTCCAACCGATTTGTCTCATTTGACTTATCAATGCATTGAAGGGATATCAATAAATAGCTACACCAGCTAACTAGTAATTTTAATATATTACTCATATTAATGGGTTTTAAAATAAACTACATAAATATTCATATTGAAAAATGAATAAACAATGTTAATAGTTACCCCAATCGAATAAACAATTTCCAAAACAATCAGTAATAATATGGGAAATTTTATTAAAAATTTACATCTTCAATCCAAATAAACCTAAAAAATCAAAATAATTTATAAGGATGATATAAATTTAACATATACCTACTGTTTCATAAGTATAATAGATGGTCGATTCATTGATGAATAGAAATAAAAAAATTATATTTTAATACATCTGTGATGAAAATAGTCTTTCAACTTTAAAAATCACCTTCTCAAAAAATAATAATGAAACATTTTAGAAATATTTTCATTTGAAAGAAAAAAATTGAAAACTTTTAGGGTATTTTAAAAAAAATTAGAGGAAATTATTGTGGAAAATCCCTTTCATGTAGTAAACGCTAAAAAAGTTGTTTTCATATTTTTTCAAAAAAAGGATTATTTTAAAAACAAGAAGAATATTGAATTCCATTGATTTTTAAAACATTCTATATATGTAAAAATTATTATATTAAATATTTTAAAATTTTTTTAAAATGGGAATCATTCACATAAAATGATAATTTTTATGGAAATGATTTTTGACCGAAGGGATAAAGAAGATGAATTTTCAAACAAATCAACAATTTTATGAACCAAACAATGGAAAATGGCAGTATTAATTTAAAAAATATAGGAGTTAATATAGAATGATCATTTATAATAATATTATTATTTAAATAAAAAAAATCAAAATTGATACATGTTCAAAAAAATCCAAAATAGGGTAGAGATTGTGAAATAAACTAATACCACTTTGGTACCTATTTAATAATAAGACCCATAAAAATGATAGTAATTGAATCTTCAATTAACATTAATATAATAAGGTTCAGGATATATCATATCAAATGGGTAGTATATACACCACATAAATGAAATAATTTTTGAATATAGGATATGTCTCACCCAAGTAAAAGTGAGATGTGAAACCTTTACATCTTGCTCAACATCCATTGTATGTGTCCAATCTGCCCACATAATAAATATAAGTTTATAATAAATCATTACTGAAACATAATCATATATATAATATCACCTATTAATTACATATATTCAAATATCAAATCATCAATAAAAATTCGTTGTAAAAAATCACTGTTTTGTTAGATAATTACATAATTTTTCAAGTGACTTTTAGTTAGTTATTTTTTTTGTATTTTTAATTTTTTAAATATTAAAATATAAATGAAATTGTAAAAATTATATAAATTTATTTAATAATAAATATATATGTAATTATAGTATGTTTCTAAATTTAGATATAGAAAATTCAAATCAACACATATGATGATAGTATGTCATACTTACATATATACAATGAGTCTATTTTTCATGAATTATAAAAATAGAGGAATATAAATATTAAACCCCATTAAAAAATAATTAATAATATATATACAATTTATATTAATCAAATAATTCATTATAATCATATATGTTAAAATAAAATAAAAAATATTTCTCATCGCTTCGTATTGGTTGTAATTCAAACGTATACATGAGTGCCGTGATTATTTTCCAATAGATTTGAATGTAAAAAAGATATATGTGATATTATCTTTATTCTACTATGCCTAGATAATAAATATCACATATATCAATTAATTTTTACATTACTATAATTCATATAAATCATATGATAAAAATTAACAACTTCACTTCAAGAGGACGTAGCCCATAGGACACAGAAGTGATGTTACCGTATCACCAATAAAAAAATAATGAGGAATAACATGTTTAATAATTAACGATTTATAATAATTTCATATAATTTATATAAATATTTCAACTATTTCCTTATATTAATCATTTAAAAGTAATAATGGAAAATGAATTTCCACAGTTTGTGAGGATGTAGCCCATTATACACAAAATTTACAATTAAATTTCTCATTTGATCAATGTGAAAATAGTTTTGGGTTATGAAACAATAAAAATAAAATAGATATTTAAATTTTATATTTGTTTTTTTTATTATAATATTAAAATATGTTGTGAAGGATTTGGAAGAAGAAAAAAATAAATAGGCATGCTAAATAAAATTACCTATCTTTCACATAGCCTCTTTACGTTTACAGATAAATACTTCATGGTATAGAATAATGACATAAATAATTCATATAGGATATGTAAATGTAATAAATGAATATATTTTATATTTTATTTTTCAATTTAAATAGTTTTCAATGAGATTATAGGGGTGGATATTGGGTTTATTTCTATAACTTGGGCAGAGGACATACATGGGTATTTTAAAAAGATAAATTGATATTCAATTTTTTACATTCGAGTATCCTAAAAGTTATTCTATAAATAAAAATTAAGGCATATATATTCATTAAAATTCAATTAAATTGGAGTTGTAAAACGTTTAGTCCATTTTGGACCCTTAAATTTTTAGTTTCACCCATGGTGAAACCTTTTTTACGATAATCGTGGAAAATAATTGTTATTACATTTAAAAATAAATTCTGGTAAAAAAATATGAGCTTTATTAAATAAAATATATTTTTAAAATTTATAATATAGAATCCATTGTTACAAATTCAATTCGTATGAGTGGAAAAATTAAATTTAAAATTACATTATAGACACTATGAAGTTGTAGTTTTTTAAAGAGAAAATTTTTATAAGTATAGATTGTTTGAATATCCAAATTCAAAAGGTAAATATTTACAATGACTTATATATGAAAAAAATTTATATAATTTGAATAATTTTAAATTAAATCTAATTTAATTGATAATTTATCTTTGTAAATTATTAAATTTATAAGTTTTTTTAAATAAAAATCTGCATTTTTTAATATTTATTAAAAATTTGTCATCTCATAAAATTCTCTAAAAATAACATAATGATAATTCATAGATATATATAAAAATTTAAATTTATATTTCCCAATTAATTTTTTATAATTATTAATAATTAAATTTATAGTATGCATTGAATGGAGGTCAAATCAGGCTTTCATAAAAATATTTTTTTTTTCAAATACTCTTATTTCAATATAAATTTTTTTATTTTATTTTTAACATATAGATAAAAATATAAATTTTATTATATATTTTTAAACCATATAGGTTTCATGTTTTTGTTATTTTTATATATTCTTTCATTCTTAATGGATAGTTTTTAATGATATTGATTAACTACTATTATTGTAACTGAGTACAATGTTTTATTCTACTCATCATTCTGTTAATTATAAGGAAATGATGATATTGAATATATTAAAAAACAAAAAACGTTTCTATTTTATTGGGGGTAACATTCAATTAATATCATGGGGTTTAATTTCATTTACTCTATCAAATATGATGTTCCACTTTTAAAATAATTTTTATGTCGCATACTTTTCCATATGTTATAATTGGGATATGTCATTATTTCACAATCTACCTTATTTATTTTGATAGATTTTGAAATTTATTTCCGATGTTTTATTAACAAAATTCCACCAATCTGAATCACCCAATTCGGACTGAAGTGCCACATGGCCTCATATGAAAATCCCTATTTACAAGTGGTTTCAAACATTCAATTAGGGTCTGAATGGTGTTGTGAGAAGATGTTTTCATAAATATAATTATAAAAAATTATTCAAATTACGAAACAGGAAATTCATAAAATGGAACAATAAAATAGAATATTAATAATTCTATAATCGATTATATATTCGGTATATCACAAGAAAATAAAAAAAAACCAAGTCCACAAAAGTGTATGTTAAAAATATTGTTCAAAAAATAGTCTTAATAAAAAAACTATTATAACACTATAATATCTATGATAGTAAAACCACATAACCCCAATAAGAAAATCCTTAGCTCTCTATCATTTGGACCCTTGACATTCAATAATGCCTAATCCGGACGTCTTGCCACACATCGAGATTCCATTTCAGAGTATTACGTTAATCTTTTTAGGGAAAAATTAATCCTTTATAAATAGGTTGTTGCATAAGAGTATTATGCCATGATAATAGGAAAATACATGATAATGTAATAATAGATCACATGGGGAGTAGTCGTGCACTATCTAAGTCAAAAATATCCATGGGAATACCAGCTTTAGATCTATGCCAGACAGAGAATCATATTAAATATTATGGACTATTGTCAGTCACAATGTCATGTCATATATCAATGAGAATCAATAAAGAAAAATGAGTTTTATTATGACCCATAAGGTCTTCATGCTCATTATCTATTACATGTTAGGACACATGTCCATCATAATCCATCTCTTAACCTGGACGGGCCTCATTCCCGGATATTCTGATAAATAAATGAGTTAATCATCTTGTTCATTGAACCATTTCCACTGTATATTGTTCTATTTTTACCTCAACTCATGATTCACGTGATCTTCCTATATGTTATAATGAATTAAAATTGATTAATATATAATTTTATAATAGAAAAAAATATTCAGAAGTCCATGTATTCAAATATAAAAGGGATTTACAAATAAATTCACAACATAACAACTTAACTATGAACATTCATCAACATAAATTCATACACATAAACACCAACACACACACATGTGACAAAATTCAAAAATGTGTCTCATTGACAACAAATAAAGATATGATAAATATCAAATAAGTGTCTTAGGGGATAGTGACACACAAACACATGCAATTAAACTATCAAATATGTCACAATATATATATGAAAATAAAATAATATAAAGAAAAAATGTATAAAATGGATTTATATATTAGGGAGATTCCTTCGATAAATGCATCAATGTAAATTTCATGAGTTTCCCAGGGTGAATTCCAAAGTCATGAGTCCACGAATACTAAAACAGACTTTCTCAAAGGATCTGAAATAACATTTTCTAATACCACATAAAAAGGGTAGTAGAAAGAGATTAATAAAGGGAACTGTTCCAGCTAGGTAGAACCACATAAACTTACCATATGAAAATAAAAAATAGACAATAGTATATATATATATCTGGTCCAAAACATAAAATCTGTTACTCTTAGGAAAAATTAAAAGAGATTATGAATATGATATTCCTACAAGTCAAGATAAATAAGAAAAATAATCTATTTAATAAGGTCTTATTTTCCACTAATGTTATCAAAATACAGAAGATAGGAATGAGGTCACCTTGGGGAGGAACATGATCTTAATAGTGATTGAATAAATCCTACTATATATTAATCTTGATTTAATAAACAAAATAGTAGATGGAAAATAAATTAATGTAGTAATGAATGTGTTAATAATGATTTAAAACCCCATCAATTAATGGTAACCTACTTTTCTATGAAGGGTTGTATCTCCTTACACAAAAAAAAACAAACTGTTTAATGAAATGCATAAAATTTTAAAACATCCATCACCATGGAATGGTAAAAACTGACATCTGAATATATTCCTTGAAGACATCTATCAAAGGAATCCATACCTAGCCGACCTCAAATTTTTTGTATAAACACCATTAAAAATTTGGACTCACTATTCATATTAACATGATGTGGTTGTGGTAATAATTCCCACTCCCCATATCTGTCTCACAAAGCTATATTCTTGATACAATATAGAAATATGGGTATGTAATTACTCCTCATTTAAAAAATTGTTTCTCCCAAAGGAAAATGTACAAAAAGATAATGTGACCCCACCCATGGTGTACCCTTAAAGAGTCAAAAAATTCATCAATGCCACCAAAAAAATCCTACTCATCTCTAACCAATGTTTCCCAATAAAAATTGATAAAAACAACATTTAATATTTAAACAACTTTGTTATATCACACATTCCACCAAATATGGTATACAAATTACCCCTACAGTGATTTCGTATCCATGAGAAGTGCCTCTAATTGTATGACTCAAAAAACAAAGTCCATTTCACTTGAAAATCATAATTACAATACTATGCATCATCATGGATCCAATTATTCCTCCATAAAAATGAAACAAGTGGTACGATTTTCAATCTTAAAAACTTTTCATGTCAGTTTATGATTCTTATTGGTACTTCTATGAACAACGCATTAGGTTCCCAAGTCAACATCCACATACTTGATCACATACATTGAATTATGGTCATACCAGTAATGATGAAAAATATAGAATATCATATTCATAAATATAAATCATATATGAGTTTCCATTATATAATTCAATTAAGGGATGTGATAATTAATCCCACGAGGTCCCATAAACTTTGGTTCCAATTTAAATTTTTCCATAAAAAAAATTCTCTAAATAAGATAATGCATTAATGAAAATTGTATTACCTATAATGAACTCCTAATTTCATCTCTTCTGGTTATTATATTTTCAATTTATAATATCTGTGTTAATAAACTACTTCCTTATCAAATTAACCCTCTATAAGGTGATGTGGGACCCTAGTGGGTCCCACTAGAGAACCATGCCACACAACCCCATAGATATTGGGCACATAGCCCTACTGTAGATGAAATCGTCCAAACCATATCATCAACTAGGAACTTATATGAAACATAGCCTAGGTACCCCATATATATGGTGGATTGTTTCGAATAGATGGTTTTGATCCTACATCGCCCTTAGCACTGAGCCCATGGAACTCGATGCTAAACACTGAGCAACAACATAGTGGTTGGCATTGAGTTCCATGGGCTCAGTTCGAAAGTTGACCTGGGTTGGAATCTGGCAATTTGAAACAACCAGGTGTATATATGGGGTTCCTTGGCTAGGTGTTCTAGTGGTTACCAATTGCAGAGACAAGTTCATAGATTGCTACTCTATTAGGGTTGTGGGCCCATTATCGATGGGGTTCCTAGGCTTGTTTCCCTAGTGGGTCCCACCATGGTTACACATCATAAAAGATATATATTCTATGATGTGGTACCCCTGAGGGACACCCTAGGGCACCGATCCTTTGAACCCTGCTAATATTGGTCCCACATCCCTACTGTAGAATAAATAAACAATCCTATCTCCGCAACTAGAACCCATTTGGACACATAGCCCAGAGACCACATATATATGGAGGTTTATTATGAACATATGGTTTCAAACTAGGGTCACCTTCAACACTGAGCACATTGAATTCAATTGCAACAACCTGGCCTAAAAACCCCACTGATACAGGGCCCATAGTTCAATAGCATCAACAATATACCAACCCATATCCAATGGAATCATGTTCCATGGACTCAGTGTTAAAGGATTTCTGGGTTCAAAACCAGTTTTACTAAACCTCCCACTGTATATATGGTGTTCATGAACCATGTTTCCCTATCAGTCCTAGTTGTGGAGAAGGGTTGGGAGATTATTGTTGCAGTAGGGTTGTGGGACCAGTATCGGTGGGGTTTCAAGGCCAGGTGCCCAAATGGGTCCTACGAAGGCCCTACATCACAAAAGATATCTATTTTATGATGTGTGAACATGGTGGGACCTTTTAGTATACCTGGAATAGGATCCCCATTGATACAAGGCCCACAACCCTCTCTCAATTGAAATTTCCAATCCCATCTTGGAAATTAGGAGCCACTTTGACACCTGGACTATGAACCCATATATCATGCGGGTTTTTGCAAGCAGTTGGTTTCTAAACTAGGACTACATTAGACTTCGAGCCCATGGAACTGGATTACAACCAATATAATGTATGTCATTGGTCGGCATCGATTTTCATGGGATAGGTGTTAATGATGCCTTAGGTTCCAAAATTGTTGTTCGAAAAAACCCACCAAATATATGGGGTTCCAAGTCCTTGTATCATAGTGGGTCCAAGTTTGAGAGACGGGTTTAGAGATTGATACTGCAATGGGGCTTTGTGCCGATTATGGGCGGGGTTACTAGTCCAAGTTCTCCAGTGGGTCCCATCAAGGTCCCACATCAAGATTTCTCTTTCACTGTAATCAAATGAATGAAAACTACCTAACCTAAATTATTCCACCATAATGGTTAGTGAAACAAACACCCACAAATAACATAAAGTGGTTCAATAAGAATAAATTTTTAGAATAAATTTTTAAATATGAAATACACCAAATCTAAATAGACACGTCTTCTACCACTGAAATTATTTCATTCATTCCTATATCATATGCTCAATGATTTAGATTTTCCTCCTTGCTTGTCTATCATATTGGAATGAGTCCCCATAGACAATTTCTGTTGAGAACCCAATTCCTTCTACATGTATTTAAAAAATAGTAATGTTAAATTTGTATCACTATTCAATGTTATACTGTATGGTATTCTAGATTGTTTTATAATTTAATGGGAATAAATCATTCTAAACTCATGTATAGACTGTGTCTCTTAGATCAACAAGTAATATGATAAATTTTTTAGCTGTTCAACTTTCACCCAAATAGTATATACACTTCTTAAGGTCCTTGGATACCGCTGAAAAAATATCCATCGTGAACTCAAACGTCTTCCAAAAAAGAATGCAATTTGGTTTATTTAACATTCCTAGTCAATAATTCTCCACAAATCCTCTAATTGGCTACATGATAAGAGACAAAGAATTCAATAACACATTTATTTTCCAACCACCATAATTTTCATCTAATGTCTTGTTACATCATATTTTTAATTATGTGGACTTCCCATTTAGAGTAAATGTATTCCATCATCAAGGATTCCTTTATGAAATATGAAACCAAAGTATACCTTTAAATAATGGGCTTTTAGTCAATATCCAATGACCATCGTAATACTAGGTCACTTCTTCCTAGTTATTCCTACAATAATAGGTATTTCAGATCTGTTTCCTTACATGTATATTATTGGTCTAATATCATTAATATGATAAACAATGGATAAAAATTCATCACCCATGGTCCTTAAATGCATTCACTACTCACTCTACAAAAAACCACATCAACCATTTTTCCTCCTTCAAAGTTTTATCTCAATAGTTTTATGCTTACCAGATAAGGGAATCTACAATGATGTGACTATTCCTTTCAGTATAATCAATACCAAACATGAAAATATAAATAAATACCAATCAAGAAATATTCTAATGATTTATGTATGATCAATGGGGGATATACAAAAATCTGTTGTATTTTATTTATATAAAAAAATCCTCCAATATAATAAAAAATGGTGAGAACCCATTATATCAAATACCACAGCCCCCAAATCAAAATCATGTGTATAGTAGTTCCAATCATTGTATCATAAACGAAGAAAGTCATAAGTAATAATATGATACCTTTTATGTAGAACATTTTCAAAACTAACAATTAACACATCGTAGAAAAAAATATATATAATACCATGTTTTGGATATAACTGTATAAGAGCTATTTTTATTGTATTATTCATCTATATGATGGAATCCTCATACTGGTATGTCCACTAAAACATCACTTTCGTCTTGGGAATCCCTTCCATACATACTCTCAAGTGGGATAATTTCTATATGAACCATCAATAATGCCCAGCTAACCCACGGAACCTCCTAATCTCATGGTAATGCTTAGCACCTGACGAGGACATCCTAACATTTACCATATTTGGATCAAAAAAAATTCATAGCACAGAGATTACATACACATGGAATCATATGTAGTTTATTTTTAAGTGACACTTTGATATCATAACATGAATTTTACTTGATTAAAGTGTAATTCACAAATTATCCAGATGTCTAGCATACATCTATATGGTTTGTGTGTACATAATGTTGTAATTAAAAAACCCCATAACAAATGTGTCAATATATTTATTGAAGATCCTAATAATGACACCCATGGACATTACCAATAAATTTATTAAACTGAAAGGAATGCTATTATATCCATGCAATCTATATATAATCATAATGTGTATTATTAATACATCTTCCTCTCTAACCATAAGCTAGGGTATCTTGATCTGAAGTCAATCATGGAGAATAACTACACCCCTCATAACTGAGCGGTCAAGTCATCAATCCTTATAAACACATATCGATTATTTTTAAATCCACATTGTTTGATATCATTTTTCACGCATATATAAAATGACTATCATGTTACATCATCATGAATAGTAGTAGAGAACCCTTTTGAGTTGTTTTCAATACGATGAAACTCGTAAACTACCGAAAAATCAATCAATTCCTTGTGTTCCTTTATCATAGAAAACACCACAAAATATAGAGATTTCATTATTGGTTGTGTCCCCATAAAAATATCAATATCAAATCTTAATCAACTATCAAGAGGGTGTCTAAAAACCCATTCCCAAAACAATGAGGATAATGGTGAAATATATGAGGAAAATGGGAGATATCTACAGTTGTATCCACTAAAATAGCCATGAATTATATAATAAATACTATTTCATTGGGTTCACCTCCATTATTTTGTTTTCTTATATCTTATTCATTCTTAATGAAATACTTCACCCCACTTGGTTATGTAATGGATGCTAATATTTTATAGTAGTCTATGTGTACTCACAAACATGTCATTTTGTCCATGATAGTGATTTAATCAAACATCATCATCTAATGTGTCACGAAATAGAAGATACTTCTATGTATAAAAATAACTATGGGTTTTCTAGAAACCTGTAGAGAAAATACACATGCATTACCAAGGTTCTTCCCTGAGATGACAACTTAAAAGATAACATAAAATGAAATTCAATCCCAAAAACAACATGAGTTGATATATAAAAATGTTTAGATCCTACGTAAAATATGGTTGGAGAAAATATAAATTTTATCAGTCCAATAAAAAAATATTTGATGTACCCTCTCCGTCATTAGTGGGAAAATGTTCTACTATATAAAAAATTCAGGTATTAGTACCATAGTCAAACCCCTAAGGTACAACAATCACTTAATCACCTAAATTTTATGGGTTCAATATCCACTATCCATTACCTTACCTAGATTCATAGGTCACAATCCACATATTCCATAATCCCATGATTGAACATTACCAATACATCATGGAATCGAACTGTGGAAGATGGACTATATTTCCTCATAGAGGTCACCTGTTTTTATGACCTATGAAATTTTTACAATGATGCTTATAATATACATATTTGAAATAATATGGACCTGAAACATGAACAATGGATGATAATGAAACAATGATATTATCCAATCTGATATAACTACCGTTTTATTACTCACCATCATTCCCCTCATTAATATTAGAAGATAACGCCACTATTAATCTAAAGAACCTCCTCATTTTTTTCATCGAGGGATGGAGGAAAATTTTTACCATTTTCCACATTCAGACCCTTCTCAATCATTTATTCATTAAGAGTAACATATTTTTATGTCATTAGGTCGATTCCCTATACTAGATACAAGAACTCTATTCAATGGTAGATCCCTAATTTTTGAGCATTATGTCCCTTATCACCATTGAAAATTGTTTTAACAAAAAGATACTCCATAAAATAAGTACCGTAATAAAAGAATATATTTATTACTTATAAAATCTATATAATCTATTATTTATAATCCACCATTGGAATACCTTGTAATAACTGAAAGAAGTTGTATGTTAATGTCTACCAGGTAGGACCCACATATTCTTCTGGCTAGTTCATGACACTCCACAACATCTATAGGGGTCCCCAAAGAATGAAATTATACAATATTACCCATTAATCCTTCATGGTTCACCTAAATCAATGAACCCCAATATAGAGTGAATATTTTATGAAAAATAATTAGGACCTTCCATTCCCTATAATGATAGAGGATGCTGGAGTTGGATGTCAAGATACAACTATTTTTATTATCATAGTATCTCCTCTATAATGTGAAAACATAAATTGGATGAATCATGGATATATTTGTTCTAGTTACTGACACATTCTTGAATGTTTAACATAATACAATATGAAAATAAATTTATAAGAATTCATAATGGTATTTTTTAGAAAACCTATCCAATGAAGATACCCACAACATAAAGGCACAACACCCATTGTATTGCCCAATTCTAAAGCATATCACTTCAAACAAGAATGTTGGTTACAATCATATATATAGGACAACATTAATATTCATGTTCATTTAGTATACTTGTTATCACATTATAACATAGAATAAAAATCAAGTATCATGACATTAAATAAAATTAACTATAATGGAATGCAATAAAAAAGTGTTTATATGTCATGTGATCTAATAATAATTTTTTAAAATTCCCAAACACTCCAAATTCCCAAAAAATATAACAAACAATATACTATAGATCTAAATTATATCCTAAAAACCCATTTTAATTAGACATCCCATCACTAATAAAACATGGGACCTTAAAATATTTTCTTTTTAGGAATATACATGGGTCCCATAATTTATTTTCACACATCCTAACACAATTATGACTCTCCTCAAATAAATTATAGAATATAAAAAAGGAATACCTCCATTTATTCCACTTTGAAGTGCCCAACCCCAAATTTGGTGGTTTGGGTAGGAGTAAAAATTGGAATCATGAAAGCCACCCAAAATTAAAGAGTTTTCAGAGTGTTAGTAGGGGACTGAATGAAGTTGTGGGGAGATTATAAAATTCATAGAAATATAAAAAAATTTATATGAATATCATATACAGATTGATAAATGAAATGAAGAAACATGAATAAATATTTAAAATTCTATAAAAGGTTTCATGGGAAGAATATTGACTCATACATGTAACGATCCAATGAAATCTAATGTTACATGTCAATGTATTGTATAAGGAATAATTTTACTGTAAATATAAAACCTGTGAAAACACTCAAGAGTCCATCATGTTACCTCCTCAGAATCCCGTTCTCCATCCACTAATATACATCTCACTATACCCTTCCAGTTTCATAGATCTCTATTCATTACAATTTCATCCATATCAGGATTCCTGTAAAGGGTGGGAATTTACAGCATGTAGGACACCACTAATGTGAAAAAAAGATAAATGCTAATGCAAGTAACAATCAATCACATGTTGAGTGGTTTCATACTAAGAATGTATCCCATACAACCTCTATAATTTATTTGGATCCATACTATATGGTCAATCATATTAGATTTCTTGATGTGAGGTGATCTACATAGACATATCACATATCACTATGAAACCATAGGAGCAGTGAGTCTTGGGTCGGGTCTTGAGTCTATCATGCACTGTCTTTTTCTCTATTTGGGAATCAAGGTAATCATACCACATCATTGTCTTGGGCTATGGTACATGGTCATCATATCTTGGTAAAAAATTGGGTCAAGCCTCAAGCTTATTTACCCTCTTCTTATATTTAATTCAATAATAATTATCATTCTATGTCACACATTGTCTCCCTTAATAGGGTAACTATTCCATGTTGTTTGAACTTTTATTTTATACCATAATCAAAACCTATAAATTATATATATTAAAATACATTATAGAATAAAAAATAATCACCACATAACTTAAAAATTATGAGTATCAGTAGACACACACACATGTGATCCCAATAAAACACGGGTGTGATGGATTACACATTCTAAAACATGTTTTCTATATAAAACATGGGTTTCATTGTCCACGGATGAAAAAAAATGTGATAAAACTCATGAATGGGTCTTAATGAAAAAACTAAAATACCATCATATCATTCCAAAAACCATATAACAGAGGTATATATTGTAATGATCATCATAAATCTAACACATTGGTTGCAGATATTAGGATTGTCCAAGAGACAATTACCAAAAAACAATTTCACAGTAATTGGAACAACTTTTTATGCCATGGATCCCCTAGAACTAATTCCAATCAAACATAAGAAGGGGTTTACAATGATATTCATAAAGGAGGATTTATAATACGGTTGTCACATAATCTTCCCATAAATAAACCATAGTTAATGTTGGATCCATTTCCAGCCCATGTAAAAAGATACAATACTATCCTAAAATAACACTTACGATGAAGAGAATGACATTTCTATATGTATAGAACAAAAATAAATGGCCTCCATCTCCACATTGATTATTTTTTTAGCATGTTCAAATATTAATAGGGTATATAATAATTATTTCACCCTTTGAATCAAATTTAATGTAAGAAGTGTCGACCAAATCGTAGACTACATTTATCAAGATTTTAGGATACTAGAAAATCATAAGGGATAAATTATTAATTGTGGAAATAACTGCTTAATAATGAAAGGAACATAAAAAATTATTAATTTTATGCAGTTATATTAATAATTTAAACTCCCTCAATGAGTTTTTTAAAATTACTAATTTTAAATATGAAATAGCCATCAACATGGTTTGGTGATGGCCACTATGGTCATGATGGTGTTTATGAAATCCATCCCATAAATCCTGACATGGACACCAACTATGGGGTGGTGGAAAAAATATTCCCACATTAGGCTAACAACACATTCCATGATATTGTGGTAGTTTCCATTCATTTAGTTGTCTACAGTTTTCTTATTGTGATATGTTCTAAAGAACATTAAAATATATCAAAATTATGGTCATTCAAGTTGACATAGGTATTATACAGGATGAAAATTACTAACACCATTGTGTGGTCCTGAAGACTGTAAACAATTAGATTCCTGAAAAACATGTATAATAGAACACCAACATAAAAGTCCTCAATGATTTCATTTAAACAATAACAACTATAAAAAAACTATTTAAGATCATTCGAAAAATAAATTAACATTCCTTGTTAGAAATGAATGTTTTAGAAATTAATTAATAATTTTTGAAAACATTCAATGGTTTCGTTTTCTTTTAGAAAAAAATATAATGATGATAATGATCAATGGGTTGGGTCCAATATCAAACACTAATGTATGGGTTAATGTCCAATATATCACGATCTAAAAAACTGTATATATGAATTAGATTATTACGAAGAGGGATCAGAGGTGTTTTCTAACATAGAATAGGGTACATAAGCTATTATGAAAAGACCAATTGATTACTTATGTTATAGGACAAATCCAATGAAGGTACATGGGTTTTAAGACCCATCCAATTAGGGTATATGTGTTGTAATTCCATTACCATGACGGAACATACATTCTTATCTCAATCCCCATTGGGTACAAGAGTTTAAATCCTAGTACCACTATGTGATGTGTATTAGGTAGTAATGATTTCCTTAATAAGTTATGGATTCTTATGCATGATCTTATTCAATATATGAATATTATATGAATATGTTATTCTACAATGAATTGTGTTTATTTTTTTAGGGTTGTATACTCATATTAAATGGAATATGTATGATCATTTGAGATTAATGTTTATTAAATTATACCTTATAGAATACTCATATAATTCATTATTCAATTTAATAAAATATTTATCCCATTATTATTTTTTCAGATACTAATGATCTGTCAATTTATGATTTTTTTATTAATTTTTCCCAAAAATAGTGCTTCTTATAACCCGATCCTTATGATTCCATTACCAGAATATTAAAGGGGAATATAACTTATGATTATCTAGAAAAAATTATAATGTGTTTTCTTTATAAATAATTTTTCACAAGTATCAAAAACATAAGTTTCCTAGGTAATTGATCCTCAAAGACACTAAACATAACTTTCATATGATGATGTGATTATTGATAAAATTTATTGTTTAAATTATGGATACTATGTGAAATAAATATTTACATATCATGGTTATATCAAATCATGTGTCAAAAATGAGTTTTTAGTACCAGATCAGAAAGTGGTTGTTTAATGTGCATCATATATAGGATTTGAAAATGTTACAACCTAAGTCAAAATGAGATAAAATAATTTATCACAATCCCTATAAATAGTATTCTTTATTCATATAATAATGAACTTTTTTCTAGGTGAAAGGCATCACTTCTAGTTATTCAGTTATACATAAACATTAATTTACACCAGCAAAGTGGGTTGATAATTTTAACCATGTCGATATAATATTGATAATAATTACCAAATGTTATCAATAGGAAATGAATTTGTTCTTAATTACACTCTTCAATCACTTCCATGGAATTCTCTTCATAATTAGACATGACCATATCTAAATGTTATTAGATTGATTGAACAAATATTTAACCATGTATTTCATTACACAATTATTATAAACTATAATGTGTGAAAATTTCTATATAATATATTTTATTACAATTTTTTTAATATATAATAAATGTATTAATTGTTTTAGCATTTCCATATACAAATAAGCCAAAATATTCAATATTGTATTTATCCATAAAAGTTATAATTATTTATAGATTTCATTAGTTTTTAAAAAATTAAATTCTATAATTATATATTTCAAATTTCCAAATTTACTTTAGAAATATATTATTTTCCTATGTCTACAACTCGTACATATGACCCTATATTTCAATATAACTCTTATATATCATGTGTAAAAATGAATCGACTCATAATAATCATCATAGAGACCCTAACATATTTACATTTCCTATAAAATGAGATTTATATACTAAATATGACCATTATGTATAATGGGATGTTATTTTTCCTTTCTTATATTTTTTGATTATTCATGGGTCAATGTTTTCATATTTGAGGGATTTTTAAAAAATTTAAATCTACTGCCCAATATTCTTCTATTTAATACATGAGTGTGTTTTTCCTTTGAAAATTTTCCATAACTATCTTAGAGTTACCCTGATTTATTAACAACATTGTGTTACTTATTGAAGGTCATTCTCAGAATTTAATCATAATTTTTCCAAACAAATATATCATCCAAATAACAAAAAAGTCCTAAAATCTACATATAAACAATTTTAATCACTCCCAACCTATGATTGAAACTCTTGTCTAATGAATAACCATAAGATACTTATGTTTGGAAAATATTTATGTTTCTAAAAAACATTAAACAAAATAATTTTATACAATTATGTTCTTCCCAAATTCTTATTCCATAGAAAAATATGACTTTTCATGGTGTTTCTTCTTCACTAACTTTAGATCATAATATTTTCAATATGCATGGTATCAACATGGGATATGAATATAAATGTTTGATAAGAATGCTTTAAAATGATTATTAACTATAAATTGTGAGTAGTGGAGTATTTATATTTATTTTTTGTGATAAAAATAGAATTAATTTTAGTCATTATGTTTTAAGGATTGACTATGGATTTGAGGAATAATTTTATATTAAATTTGGAGAAATAATTTATTAGAATGATGGGTATAATGATAGGAGAAATATAAGGTTGTCGTAGTTGTGGTATCGTGTTTATGATAATATGGTATAATTCATATGTATGGAACACCAATTTAAAATTTTTTATAATGAAACATATATTTGAGTAATTATAGATTATTAACTGAATTAAATTATATTAAAAATTCAATTTTAATTGAATATTTTTTGATGAGTTTTGTGATTTATATTGATTTTTAATTCAATTTGTATGTGGTATTTTTTGTTAAATATTAAAACACACTCAAACACTTATAGATAACATTATAAATATTTTAAGGGGATATAAAAATGATGTGGTCTTCAAAAACATATATTTTAAAATTATACTATTTAGAATTTTTAGATAGTTTTTTATAAAAACATTTCTATCATTATTATAATTAATGGGTAATGTATACTAAGGGATATATCTTATAACAATATATCAATATTATCTTATATTTCCCATAGAAAATAATCCTTTATTATTTCCATTAATGAAATATCAATGATTGTTGTGACTGCCATTTATCATGATGAGGGTAATGATGGAAATGCTTTTTGACCTTCCTTATTTATGATTAATGGGAGATGATTAACCTAGAGTCCCACCTCTCATAGGCCCATAGGTAGATACTAACACCAATGCTATAAAAAATATCTTAAAATTGGAGGTAATAACATTTTTATAGTAACTAAAAATAGGAGAAAAGATGTATCAAACTCAAAAAAACTATAATAAATAATAATAAAAGAATACAAAATCAATACCCCATTTATGATTAAGTAAAAGTAATATAAATACAATGAAAACTCCAAATTAAATACCACAAGAACAAGGATATGAAGGCTCCAAAAAATTTCCCAAATTCTTGAGATAGTAGGGTCCATCAAGGTCTATGTTATCTCCCTGTAGTCCTAAAAAAGGTTTTATATATATAGGGATATCATACAATAACAGTCAGTAGGAAAAGATGAAGCCACTCATGCAAAAGTGGGAGTAGCATACTAATGCCAATATGTGAAAAATAGAAGAAACTCAAAAGCACCTAACAAGGTGTAAAATCCACCCCAACACCGCCAAGGCATGATCACCAAATAAATCTATTCATGTAACTAAAGTAATAAGATCATCAATGATAGGGTAACCAACAACACATTCCCCTGGTTAACTATTCATCCCTAACAAAGAATGACCTGAAGCTACCAGATTCTTACAAAATCCCTCTTCGACAACATGTCTGCACACACATGGGCTGTATAATTCATCACATCTTGATCATTGAAACATGGGACACAAAACAACATTCTCATCACAAAGAAACGTGTGAAACACACCTCACCCATAGACACCTAATCCTCAAAACAACACCACAACCTTCCTGAATAGCCTTGTGCTACAAATGCCTAAAAGAGGGATGAGATAAGAGATATTAACCTTCCATACATCCTATCTATATTATTTTGATAAGGGATGGACATACCCATAATAATGGGGGGCATTCATCACATAGTTTTTAACATGGTTGGGGTGTGTCTAGAAATCACCAAAAACGACACATATATATATATATGTACCAAACAGACATCCCATCCTTTGGATTTTCTAAACAAACAACCAGGCATCAAAATAATTTTCTTGTTTCCAACTCTAATTCATAACCACACAGCCACCCACATCCTTAATTAATAACCCCAGTCAATTCATTTATTCAATTATCTCTGCTCAATTAAAAAAATCATTTAATTATTTATTACATCCCCACCTGGGAAACTACAAACACAACACACCACAAGTAACCAAATAACCCACACACACATTCCAAATGTATCTGAAATCTCTAGGAAAAATGACCCCAGAAGGTAAAACCATCATTCTTCAAGAATTATCCATTCCAACCATCTTCAATATCTCCACTTCATGAAAGCATGACATCAAAAAACACCACAAAACTCAAACATGCTGTAGTCCCACATCACAAATAGCCATTCCCAAAAACCATAACAAAACCCCAATGAAAACCCAATTTTTAACAAGTTCATCCATTCCAAAATATATCATTTGGTCAACATGAGATACCATTCCACACTCAAACCATCCTCACGCTATGACATGATATCAACATCAGAAACACACAACCCATATGAAGAACAAGACAAAAAATATCATCACAAAACACATAGCCACACAAAACAAGGAAAAGTGTATTTAGAAAAAATAGTCTTGTAATTTAATTCCACATTGATAAAATATCAGTTATTATAGAACAATTTTCATCTTGGGTACTCCATTTAATTATCCATATGTATAATATTTATCATTTTTTAATGTTCATAATATTTCAATAGAAGATTAAGAATAATAATTAATGTGTCTGGTGCGCAAATAAAGTCCACCTACAAACATGATTTTTGAAGGTATATAACCAACACAATTCACATCATGGTTCAAGGATTATAGGTAATACAAAAGAATCATCATCATCACCTTCCCTACCATTATTTAATAATAAGGTTACCAAATCCATTATCATAACAATACTTCTTATATTTATAACGCCATTAATTATGATTTGGATTTGACTATATTCTCAAAGAGAAATGATTTTATCAATCATGCTTGATACAAAATTAAATTTAAGATAAATTAATTCCTACCTCAAAATAAAATACAACCAAAAACTCATCCATGAGCCAAAACAGAGGGTGGTTCATGTAACATGAGACCCCATGGGAAATTGAATTCAAATGTCATAACACAATAGATGACACCATGGGGTGGAAATGCTCTAGGTGCACCAACTGAAAAATGGAAACCCACTGGGAAGAGAATATCTCTTCTTAGAAGAGCCATATCCAATATAAAAAAAGTGAAATAGTATAAAGATCTATTTAAGTTAGTTCGTGGTAAACATTATGCAGTTTGACTATGTCTAGGTCCATGGAGTGCTAGGATATTAATGATATAATTAATATCATTCGAAACTCCTTTAGATACTCTCAAACAATGATTTAAAATTTAATTATATTAGATAAAATGTAATGGCGGTGAAACTAAAAAAATGGAAAAATATGGAAATTACTCATCAATGGATAAGTCCTTAAAGAAACTAACTGATAGTGAGTCATAGATAGTAACTCACCGATGCGGCCCATTGAAAATGAGTTACTAGTTCCTGACTCACTGATGTGATTCACTGACGCCCTATCCTACCATCACTGAGCCATCGAAACTAAACTACTACAGAGAGGTACCAATTATGGGCCACTAATAATGAGATACCAATATCCGACATTCTAATTCCCCTGCCCATCAATGTCCTTAACTACCAACACCCTAACATATGGATGTGATTCCCTACTGACACCCAGTCCTACTGAAACGCTGACCTACAGATGTATAGAATAAAATTTCGTAAAACACTTGAAATGAATTATGGATGCCTTCCAGAACACCCCAAACACAATATTTTGACATGTTAATTGACTGTATAGGTTCATGTAATTAAATCAGATAGTTCTCAAACTATATTAACCCCCATAGAATTAAAAACCCAACCAAGAATAATGAGGGTTCTGAATAACCACGCAGTAAGATACCTATCAAGGATAATCTACATTGTGTTGTTAAAAAGCTACAATGAAACCTCAAAATCCATGAAAACCTCCTCCAACATATAATACCACCATCAACTACACAACCACCACAAGAGAATAAAAACAACATTTTCTGGGCACATGGATCATATAATTCATTCCTCGATGTCAATATATTCTCTGCTTTGAGCATCATTGTCTCACCCACACTAGTTTAATCACATCCTCAATCATGAATCTTGATTAAGGACCGATCTCCCATATCTACTTGTTTCAGGAATCTTTCAATGATTATAGAACATTAAAAAACACATTTCATAGAATACAAGGATAAAAAATTATGTTGAAAAAAAATATAAAAAACTCAAAAAAAAAACATGGGGTACTGGGTGCACATATGTGGTTCTCACTCCTTAGTACTATAATCCATGCCACCTTGAGTCTATAACATGTGAACAAATGGAATGGTACACCTACGAAAAACCTTATATCAACTATCCTAGACATCCACTAATTATTACATGGATGTGGAATTATACTTGATATCCAACTCTCCATATTCAATGATATGGGATTCATCATGAAGATATTGATGAAGCTTAGAATTATTAAATAGGTCATGTATCATCTCTAACTATGGAGGAAACAATAACTGGTATGCCACCACACTAACTCTCTCCAACACCAAGAAGGGTCTAATGAACCTTAGAGAAAACATAATCCATTGGCCAAAACTCTTTTTCCCACATAGAGTGGAAAAATTCAAGAACATTTGTTATCCAGCTTCAAACTAGAATGGAATCCTCTTGGGATGTTAATCTAACTGAAGACTATCATGTGTTGCCTTCATCCTCTAATGAAAAATCTGCACCATTGTGGTCATTCTCAACACCATAGTCATACCAAGAACAACTTCCTCCACCACATTTGTCATGCATAATGGTGAGTGAAACAGTCATTTGTACCAGTCTTCGAACAAATACATAATAATAAAAGCACAAAATTTTACTAATGAATATTCCTCTTGACACAATTAAATGTATTATTATGTAAAATTGTTATATAAAATGTATGTACATCTTTTAAATTATTTATATAATTTTAAAACATTGTTTAATTGTTATTTTTTATAATATAGAAAATGAAATGTGCAATGGCCCAGACCCACCTGGTCCATTACATTGCTAAAACATGGCTCCACTGAAACGATGGGACCGGTCACGGTCGCACACTGGTTATGGTGGCACCGTGATGATCGCACAATGGTGGAGGTGCCACCATGATGGTGGCACCGTGTTCACACCTTCCAGTTCCCATCCTTTAGGCTCCAGAAACATATCTTTTGACATAACGTTGAATTAATTTCCTCTTTCAAGCAATTAAAATCCCATAAATAATATCTAAAATATTCCAAGAGTCAGGCCACCATTAACTTACCGAAATGTGTGGATTTTCCTCGGTGTCACTCCCATCCCTGTACCTTCCAGATCATCCCCTATTACGCATTTCTTTATGATTAAAGAAAACTGTTTAACGCATAGCCGTTATGACCACCACTCCCGAGGAGAATTGTCCAATGACAATTAATTCCATTGTGCGTAACTGCCCAACCAGGTAGGGAACCAGGATCCGACTTTAAAGTCGTTCAAATTTCCATATCCTCTAACAATGGGCTCTCATCCTTATATCGCACGGAATTCCTTCTTCTTCTTCCTCTTGTCTAGTCTCCTTTTCTTCCCAGTGCATTTGGAGATCCCCTTCCCAAGGAATGTGGTGCACATGTGCTAGAGCCTATCTGCTCACCCTTGGAGTACCCGACGTTCCTCCCCTGCAAGTCATGCATCCCCAGTTCATGGCGCGTGGAGAAGAAACTAGATCCTTGATCAACCAGGTAGTGTTTTTCCATCATCTCTATTTACTATGTATCATGAGGGGTGGGTACACTTCTTTTTCTGGGGGATTGGATGAAACCAACCCTTAACAAAGATAATAAATAAACTGTTAAATAAGGATGGGGTGCATGTGACAATTCTGTTGTACTCTTTAATATTTCAATATGTTATGAACTATATGGGCTTATTCTCATTGAAAATCATGGTCATTGGTGGTATTTTGTTGTGCACTTATGAACCCTCATCTTCTGTGATGATTAAATAACTGTAACATAGAAATTGGTTAATCACCTAAAATCGGTTGGCTAAATGGATACCCAGTGAACATCAATACTTGTGTGGTAACCCCAGTTAACCAATAGAAATAAGAACCTAATGGATTATGTTCTTGAACCTGTATGTTTCCCTACTCTATTTTGGTAGTAGGTGTGTTGTTATGTTTGATGCTTATGGGGTGATGTGGATGGGGATGAGATTTTCTGTTGTGGCATGGCCGTCGGTTGTCAATCTAAATATGTGTAGGGATGTATCACAAGAATTGGTTTGGTTCCAATATTTTTAGGGATCTCACTTATCTCTTAGTTGTTGTGAATTTACAAGAGAACTAGGTGTGAATTCTTAATTTATTATTTGGGTGTTCTCTTTCTCTGTCTTGTGGTTATTTCTGTTAGTTTCCCAGTAGTGAATAATTTACTTAGATGGGATCACTTGAACATGAATACAAGAATGGGGTCAAAGGGGAATTTTTTTCCAGGATGAGTGGTGACATGTTTGTGTGTTCGGTGTTTCTCATGAATGAATAGTAATGAGGGTGTTTGTGCATTGGTTGGCTTTGGAAACCCTATGTTGGGATGATTTCTTGGTACTGATACATATAATTTTATTTCATATGTTCTTATTTTCACCACAACCATGTTCAGAACTTAGTGCTGAACACCTCTATTTCATGGGGGATGGTTTTTTTCCCAACACTCCTATGAGTGGATGGTTATTAGAGCCTTTTCTGCTCCCTTTTCCGAATAGACAAAGTCTATTCAGGCATGCTATGATGTCATGAGGTCCATTATAGCCCAATATTCTTCGGGAAGGGTATTTGTGCTGGTTGGACCAGGTGTGTGCGGTCAGGTTGTTTCCCAAGAGTCTTTGGGATGGGGCCCAGGTGTATGTGGGCGTGGCAGTTGTGGTTCTCGAACAGGTGTTTACGGGCATGGTTACACATGGTTGTTATGGCCAAGGTGTTTTTGGGATAGATGTGTGGTTGTGGCATATGTGTGTGTGGGAAGGGTGTGGCAGTGGGACTGTAGTGAGAATGGCGGGAGAGGTTCAGTGCATAGTATGCCTTCAATAACTAGTGGGAAGGTGGTGCGGGGTTCCCAAATATCAATGTGAAATTACTATAAATTACATTACTTGCGTTATTTGGGGAGTGTGCGTTAGTGATGCATGGGTGGATATTTTTCCTTGATAGATTCTTGGTAATCTCTTTTCTCACAGGGAATTATAATGCCTCCCCACTTGTGCATTAGAGTCTTTGGTTTTCCCTACTGAGTATACTTGTATGCTCACCATACGTATAAAAAAATACTTTCAGGATTACAGGAGGACTTCAAGGATCGTGCATGGACGTATTAGCTTGGACTTTGGGACAGTTGCAGTTGCTGCATTTCTCTTCTTTGGAACATTACTTTTGTAGTCTCCATGTACTTTGTGGCATTTACTTTTGGAACATTCATATGAGAATGGTTTGTTTTGTCTTTACCTGTACTTCCACTTTTGGTGTTGTTGATATTTACTATCATATCTCCTGATCATATTAAATAAAAATGTTAATGTCTTCAATCTTGTGTGTGATTCTATACCCTTGGAGCTAGTCACCACTCTGGGACCTATTGAAGGTGGGTCTCGGTGGTCATTATATGTCCTTCAACTTGATGAAGGAAGGGTCTGGATATTTTTTGTCCCTTCTCTCATGCTGGTGAAGGTGGGTCATGACAAGAATTGTATCAAATGAATAGGTTGAAAGATAGGATGGAGTATAGAGTTAAGCACAGTGAGGATTGCATGGGGGTAGACAATAGTGTTGGTAGATCATGGTTCTTGAAATTGGCCTGGGAAGACCAGCTATGACACATGATTTTTGGACCCCCATGATCCAATTCAAGGGTCTGGGCCTACCGAACGACTACGTGAGGCTACACTGATTGGAGGTTAGATACCCTAGGGAAGGTAAATGCATCATAATGACTACTATTCTTGTGTTTCATTGGTATTTTTTGGGATTTAAAAACAAATAATAAGTCTATGAAAATTTGAGAACAATATTCTACACTACTCGGGCTTAGGCATTCCTTGTTTACCTTGCAGTTATGGTGCCTGGGAGATGACCACGAGTAGTGAATGAGATCAATGCCCATGAGGTTGACTAGGTTGATTGACAGAGGGCTGACCGAGAGGAGGATAATGATCAGTGGTAGAAGACGCTTTGTGCCTTTCAGTGGCAGACCCTCAGGATGTACGAGGGAAAAGTCTCTAATGTGGAGACAGAGAGATGGATAGAGGAGATGGTGATAGCATTCAGCTTTATCTGGGCTCCGACAGAGTACTGGGTTCCTTTGGATGTATGCCAGATGTAGGGAGCAACACCTCAGTGGTGGACACTTCATATTGGGGGGAATAGGGAGGGTGAGGTGACGTGGGATGACTTCATGAGGGAGTTTGGGGTGGACTTATCTTCCACGTTGAAGGATGAGAAGAGGAAAGATATACTCCCCATCCAGCAGGGGACCATGTTATTGTGAGAGTTGGGGATCAAGTTCAAGGATCTCCTCTGCTTTGATCCGATCTTCTTTCCAGATGAGGAGTCTCTGGCAAGACGTTTGGAGGAGGCACATTGACTATCTCTCTAGTATGTTGTTACTCCCTTCACCCTACCAACGTAAATAGAGGTCCAGAAGAAGGCTGAAGTAGTAGAGATGAAGCACACGCTGAGAGGTGTATCAGGAGACGGAATCCAGTTGGGATCATCGAAGGGGAAGGCCGTCAGTAGCAAGCCTCCAACATCTGGGCCCTCAAGGTTTCGACCAGTAGGAAGCCGGACTCAGTAGTTCCACTTTTGATCTCCCAGCCCTCACCTTTTTTTTCTGGGCCCAAGGCCGAGATGCTTTATCTCTGGAATCCATGGGCACCTCAGGAATCCGTTCCCGAAAAGAGTATAGTACGGAGGGGGTGGGTGGTTTATCACCCACCCCAGCCGCAGTAGCACGGGAAAAAAGATCTCACTCCTTCGAGGGCAGGCGTTGCAGGAGGGGACCGACCTCAGGGTTCTTTATAAGATCCTGGGCCAGGGCGCGGTCGGGGAGGCAGCAGATAGCTAAGGGGAAGGTGTCCTGTGCCTAGAGAGTTACACGCCACAGAGGCAGCGGTTCCAGCAGGTCCAGAAGTCGATCGAGGTACAATCAGCATGTTTAGTACTCTTTCACATGCCTTGTTTGATACAGGAGATTCACAATCCTTTGATACACCCAGTCTGGTCTGCGCTCTGGGTTTAGACGCTAAGAGACATCAAGTTCCCCAGGTGTTGAGCATTCCAGTCAGAGGTCAGACCAACTTGTTTTATGTTTTCTGAGGGTGTAGACTGATGATAGGGCCACATCAGTCGAACATGGATCTTATAATGTTGCAGATACATCCATACAATGTCATCCTATGCATTGAATGGATGTTCCTTGTATGTGCCGTCATTGATTGATTTCAGGTAAGGGTCGAGTTTTTAGTTTTGGGCGGCCAATGTATAACTTTCATTGGAGAGCAGGGTTTCCAGAAAAGAAGTAGGTGAGTGGAGCCCCTCCTTTCCTTGTTAGGTGAACTATTAGTGGAGTCGGTGGATGTAGAAATGGTGGAAGTCCCATGGATCATCAGTTAATTTATGGAAATCATCCTTGAGGAGGTGGCAACTCTACCCCATCGATGTGATGTTTTGATTGGGATAAACATGCAAACTGGTTCCTGTCCGATTTCAATGGCTCCCTACCGGATGCACCTTCTGAGTTGTGGGAGTTGCAGATTCATATTGAAAACATGATGAAGAAGGGTTTTGTTCGACAAAGTGCATCACCATGGGGTACCCCAATATTATTCACAAAGAAGGAATATGGTGGTCTCAGGCTGTGCATTGACTACCGGAGACTCAACCAGGTAACCGTCAAGAAACATTACCCCCTCTTGAGGATAGACGGTCTATTTGACCAGCTGATGGGAGAAGGTTGGTTCTCTAAGTTCGATCTGCAGTTTTCATATCACTAGTTGAGGGGGAATGATGGTGACATCTCGAAGACTTCCTTCTGGTGCAGATATGGGCACTTTGATTTTGTGGTCATGTCATTCAGCATTACAAATTCCCTAGCTGTGTTCATGGGACTCATGAACTATATTTTCTGCGAATACCAGGATCGGTTCGAAGTCGTGTTTATTGATGACATCCTTATCTACTAAACATCAGAGGAGGATCACACTGAGCACTTGAGAATGGTTTTAGAGGTCCTCCGACAGCACCAACTCTATTTAAAATTGTCGAAGTTCAGGTTCTGGACGTGAGAATTGCTCTTTATTCGGTACGTGGTATCCGAGTAGGGAATAACAGTGGACCCATTGAAGGATGAGGCAGTTTTTTCTTGGTAAGTGCCCAAGAACGTGACAGAAGTTCGTAGTTTTCTTGGAATAATAGGCTATTATCGGATGTTCGTGCCCAACTTCTCCTGAGTTGCAGCAACTTTGACAACATTTGACCAATAAGGACCAGGCTTTCGTGTGGAATGGGCAGTATGAGGTAGCCTTCAATAATTTGAATGAGATGTTTGTGAGTGACCTAGTGCTGAGGTTGCCCAAAGAAGGGATGGTGTATGAGGTGTTCTATGATGCTTCAGAATAAGGCCTCAGGTGTGTGCTAATGCAACGACAAGTGGTGATCTCTTATGTGTCTAGAAAGATGCATCCTCATGAGAATAATTATGCCACCCATGATCTGGATCATGCAGAGGTCATGTTCGCACTAATGTTGTGGCGACATTACCTCATCGGGGAGGGCTTCGCGGTATTCACGGATTACAAAATCATGAAGTATATCTTCTCCCAATGGGACTTGATCTTACAGCATCGAAGGTGGATGGAGTTCATTCAGGTCTATGACTTCGAAATTTCCTACACCTCAGGAAAATGAATGTGGTTGCTGATTCCTTGGGCATGATGCCGCAGAAGGCTGTGGTTCGAGGATCGGCATATGCCTGGAAGGAAATGGAGGAGTTGGCATCCCTACACCTATGTGTAAGGGAGGATGGTGGTAGAGGTTGTCTGTTTCAGATGAAAGTTCATTCCTCTCTACTGCGGAAGGTGGAGGAGTCCCAGTGGGGAGACCTAGAGACTGAAGTGATGCGTGATCGGGCTAACCAAGGTAATTCTCCAAAAGGATGGTCGTAGGATGGTCATAATGAGATTATTTTCTAAGGGGGAGATTTTTTTCTAGAGTAAATGCACGAGAGGGTTTTTTGTGAGTTCCAAAACTCACCCCAAGAGGTGTAGCCATAAGTTTATAAGATGTACCAGGGTCTAAGGAGTTAGTTTTGGTGGCCCTGGATAAAGGGGGCAGTGGCGGAGTTCATGGGTAGGGGCCTAGTGTGTCAACAGGTGAAGGTTGAACACCGTGTTCTAGTCGGTCTGTTACAACCATTAGTTGTCCCCGAGTGGCAATGGGACGACATCGCGATGGATTTCGTAATGTAAATACCCAAGGTTCAAGGAGGATACAATGTTATCTGGGTAGTGGTAGACCAGTTGACGAAGATGGATCACTTTCTGGTGATCGAGGAGTCGGGTGCAGTGGATGCCTTAGCATAGAGATACGTGGATGAGTTGGTCTGGTTGGATGGAGTTCCAAGGTCCATATTCTCAGATAGGGATGCACAGTTTACCTCATAAGTTTGGAAAGGATTGCAGCATTCTTTTGGCACACAGCTACGTCTTAGCACTGCTTTCCACACCCATACAGTTGGACAGACAGAGTACACTATCCAGATAATGGAGGACATGCTACGAGCATGTATTCTGGACTATGGGGGATCATGGGGACGAAAATTTCCTCTAGTGGAGTTTTCCTACAATAATATCTATAACAACACCATTGGCATGGATCCATTTAGAGATTTGTACGAGAGGCTGTGTCGCTCAACCACGTGCTGAACAGTGGTCGGGGAGGCAGGTGTTTTAGGCTCGGATTTTGTGCAGAGCACGACAGAGATGGATCAGCTAATAATGGAGAGGATGAAGGCATCCCTGGAATGGAAAAATTCATATGCCGATAATATTAGGAGACCCTTGGTGTTTGAGGTCAGGGACTATGTGTTCTTGCTGGTCTCCCCGTGGCGTGGGTAATAGAGGTTCGATAGGGGGAGAAAGATTTCTCCCAAGTTCGTCTGACCGTTTGAAGTGTTGCGGCAGGACAGTGAAGTGGCATATCAGCTAGCACTACCACCACTGCTGCTGAGACAGCACGATGTCTTCCATGTGTCTCAGTTCTGATGATATCTACACGACGATTCACACTTCGATGACTGGGGAATGCTTGATATCAAGGATGATGTCACTTTTGTGGAAAGACCAGTGAGGATCATGGATCGTGAGGAGAAGGTGCTTCGTGTACGGACCATTCCTTTGGTTTGTGTGTTCTGGTGGCATGGCAGGTCGAGGAAAGTACCTTGGAATGGGAGACACAAATGTGCGCCCAGTACCCTGAGATGTTTTGAGTTTTGTTTTATTTTTTTATACTTATTTTGATGGAATTATATACCTTGTTTGTAGAGACCCGAAGCTTAACGTACATGGACATTACTTTACTTTTGCGGAATACATAGTACATTAGAAAAACACACACACAAGGACCGTAATAGTTTAGTGTCTTTGGAAACTCAGAATATAATCTTCTAATCATGGTGAAAGATCTTTAAAATCTCCCATAATGATCATCCCTTTTTTCTTACCTAAAACCTTTCTTTATATCCTGGGGAAAAGAAAACATAAAAGGTTGAGCTCAAATGCTCAGTAAGGGTAAAAAAAGAAATATCAATCACATCTTATTCATAAGAACTTAACATTTTGAAAATATTAACCTGCAAAAGAGATCATAATATCATAACATGGGATAAATCATAATAGTGAAATGTAATCCCAACAATCAAAACATAAAACATGAAACTTTGTGGAATACACACATAATCATAGAGAATCATTTTTTATTAGTCAAGACTCATTTCCAAGACTATCTTAGTGGACAAAGTCCATTTCTAATCACAGTTCACTCCTCATTTTAGTCCTGTTTCACTGAACCGGTTGAACCTGCCGTTCCATCCATGTCTATCTCATGAGATATAAAATCATTACCCAATGAATTTGAGGGATATTTAGGTCCCACCAATCTCATAATTATACCATTATTATGTGTGCCATAAAATCATAAATCATACATCATTTCATAACCCATGTAATAAAAATGGGAATCTTAAAAATTGTGACATCATAAAACAATTCATATAAGATAAAGGAATCCATAAATATAATTCCATCTTAACATAATCAAATCAATGTAATAATAGGGATCTAAATAGAGCCCTTTATTATCTTAGATGGAAAATAATTTTGATAAAACACTTGAACTCTATTATTGAGGAAAATATCCTTTCTACTTCAAAGACATTTTTCATTTCTTAACATGTCATACAATTTTAAACTAAAAGAAGTTGATTAAAAATAAACATGAAAAATTGTAAAGGAATATTCTTGGAAAAAATGTTTTCAAAATCCATTCATTCCGTATAAGTTAAAAAAACATTCTTCTCGTACTTTTGTCGGAAAAGTCAAAAAGTACCACGTAAGGAAAACAAAAAAAGATTCCTTTAATATATTTTACTAAAAAACTCACCGAAGGGTAAAATTGGATTTAAACAATAGTAGGTGTATGGAAATAATATTACATATTGAGTAAAAACGGATGTGGATGATAAAATACACCCCAGTAAATTCCAAAGTACAAACAATCTCGGATAAAAATGAGATTGTGATATTTTCCCTTACCATAGGTCCGATTTCCTCGTAAGTGTCGGAACCTCCTGTATAATGATTTAAATAATGTCATTGACTTATTCAAGAATCATACCCATTGTTATTATATCATATATGGTTCACTTATGACTTTATTTTACCCGTTCTTTTGTAAATTCCATGTTAAAAAGCGTTTTGGGTAAAATCATATTATTTGTCATCCGTGTTAAGACTTGTAATTATTCATATGATGACTTAGATCATGATTACATAATTATAGAATATAAAACATGATTTATATATAGTATATATTCATAATATATATATAATAGATTAGTAAATGGAATGAAATACGCCGTTCATGGAGACGGTAGGTCGTACGTACGCATGAATGATGTTTTCGTTTCTTTATTGATTTGAATGGAATTAAGTAGATGACATACATATATATATATATAGATAAATCCAGTATCATTATTATTTCATATATTTCATTATTACTTATTATATATACTTTATAATCTTTCATGAATGGTTAACGTGGAGATTGATTCTCATCGCATCGTGGAGACGGTAGTCCGTACGTACGCACGAGCGATGATATCGTTCTAATGATCGTGGAATTGTATTTGAGTGTTTGTATACTATTTCAGAATCAATATCACTTTAAAATAATCATATATAGTTATTATGTACACCATTATACCCATCCAAGTAAGGTGGTGGTGGAAAATAGATTACACCACGGTGTGGAGACAGTATTCTGTACGTACGCACACGCGGTGATTTCATTTTACATAGGATGGATAGATGGTGAAATAGAATTTTTTCATACATATAATAACATATCATTATATGAGTGATACTGATTTTATTACTTAATAATGAAACAACCTAAGAATAATATGTTTAAGAAGAAATAATGTTGAATGAATCGGTAACGAACATTACCTCTTCTTTGAAGCGCCTCTTTGAGATCTACTTTTAGGGCACTAAAATTGGTCTTTGAGGAAGACCATAACCTCTAGGATGATGTTAAGGAAGTGGAGAAGAAAATTTGACAGGGGTTTGCCGAGATTGAAGGCTCAAAGAGGTGTGAGGAAGAGAAGGAGGAGGTGCCCTTTTATAAGCGAGGAGAGGGGCACCTTTGGAATAAATAAAAATATTATTTTATTATAAATCCAAATTCGGTTTTAAATAGCTCCAAATTAGTTTATTTCGAATCTAAGGTGGGGATGGGTCGAAACCCTCTTATCCAATATAATTTAGACATGTTTAGGTTCCTATTTTAACCTTATCATTTATATTTAACTTTAAGTTAGATAATTTTACTTTTACCGTGTCTTTTTCTATTCTTACACTATAAGGTTAATAAATGTACTATAACAAGCCAAACAGACCCCAAATTGTTTATTATTAATATAAATAACCTTATCTAAGTCATTGGGCCGAACCTTAGATTTTTAAGAATAAAATAACAATTAATAATATAATATTAGTTTTAAAAACTATTTTATGTCAATTTTGACACTATTTAGTAATTGATTTTTGTAAAAAACATAACATAATTATTAGTTTGAAATAAGTTACTGAATCAATAATAACATGTCATATTAACCTATAAAATTAGTGTAATTCATAAAAAGTCTCAAATTACATTTATTTGGGTATTTATAACATCAATTATGTCAATATTTTATTAATAAGATAATTACTGTATCATCATTGTGTCATAAATAAATAAAATTATATAATGTCTAAAAATTAAAAGTAAAATACCATTATGTAGTAAAGCTCTTTAGATTTCTAATGAATATTTATAGTCAAATTTATCTTATGTATAAACCTAAATTAAAATTAATTTAGTTATTAAACATTGATTTTAACTATTTTAAACCTTCTTTAAATAAATTAATAACAAATGTCCTAATCTAATCCAAGTCGTCCTAAATGGTCATATATAATTACTAAGGTTGTTTTTTGTAAAATTACACTTATCCAATAGAATTAAGAAATTTTTTAGGGTAATAAAAATATCATTTTTACCCTTAATTACCCTATTTACTTTTAACCGTGGTAAAAAAAAGTAAAACGTTACTATTCACCAAAAATTATTTTCATCTCATTGAACCACATTTTACTTATTGACATCAACCGTGTCTCTCGGATTTTTGAAATTCCACTCACAGAAGTGGTAAAATTATTTTTTATGAAAAATTCATTTTTTTAACTACCACTTAGTGGTTTCACTATTCATCAAAAAATGAATGTTTCCAGAAAAATACCGAGAATTAGGCCTAATCTATATTTGATATTATGAATTAAAAAATGATGTATATTTTACCAAATTCAAAACATATCAGTTTAATTAATTAATTTAAAAATTAAATCCCGTTGTCAAAACAAATAGCGTGTTTTTAAGAGATAATAACTATCAAAAGATTGATACTTGTTTATGTCTGGTTTAAATGTGAAATTACATCCAATGACCAACATTGTATTAAATTGCAATAATATATTCTAAATATATTTTAAAACCACTAAAATTAATAATTTAACACTATTAATTATTTCGATGGAAAAAGTTGTTTTTAATTACAATTTCGTAATTTTCACTATTCATCAAAATATGAAAGTTATTCGAAAAGTACCAAAATTTCTCCCTAAGATAATTTCGATATTCAAAATCCAAAAATGAAGTCCATTTTTGAAAATTAAATTTACAAAATTTCAAAAAGTGGTTATTACTATTCATAACGGCTAGTTTTATTAATATATTGTTGTTTAGTGAAACTCGGTATTGTGTAATACACATGCTATCGAGGAAGGTCGTGATTATGTGTAATGAAAGGCAAGTCAAGGATGCGTGTTGTGCAAGATACTTTTGGTGTACCGTACAACACAAGACATTAATAAAATTAACAATTATATTTTTCATAAAATCTCAGGGTGTAACATTCTACCCCCCTTAAAATGAATTTCACCCTCGAAATTCGTCGGGGTTATAAATGGTTTACTACTCGAATGTTTCATTAATATAAACTCATATAATAAAAATGAATACCAAAACCAATCTTTAAAAACAAAAGCATGAAACATAACTGTTACCCAAATAAACTAATCACTTGGTTTCCACATAGGTGAAAATATGGATATGGAAGAGAAATCTAATCATCATGTTGTGATGGAGAGTGGTAGAGAACATGGCTATGGAAAAGCCAGAATTCACAAATCCATAGATTTTTTAGGATCTAAGGTACCATCTGATTCATCGGATATAAGGGCACTAGGACAACATTTTTGGTTTTCAAGATCATTTTCCTAAATTTGATGAATTAAAAGAAATACGTACATGATTTTGGTACAATCTCACTATTGTTCGTTAATTGAACAATTTCCACTTCATCCCCTAAAGAAATGAAGTTGAATTTGTTATTCGTGTTGTGTTAGCAGATCATGTGATAGAATGATGGGTCATTCCATCTGTCTCAAACAAAAGGTTATAAAAGTTATCAAAAATACATAAGTCCATCTATAGTGTGATTAATCATATATGGTTCCTAAAATGGGCTTATACTTCATATATCATACTACTTAATATAATAAAACTAGTTTCTACTAAACAGGGACTTCCTATAGGCCAATGGTAGGCGATAAAGGCCAGTCGCACTTCAGTTGTGGGTTCGATTCCCACAGCCTTGTCCGACGCGATGGGTTGTCTCCCATCCTGTAGGTTTTACTTTTTCTAAAACTAAATCACTATAATATCCCATAAATAATATCGAAAAAACTTCTATCCTTAAACAATACTAACTTATGTCCCACATAATCCATCCCAATATTTAGGCTTATCCAAATACTTCAGTCCAAGTTCATAGTATAAAGAATATGATTACTTGAAATGTCACATAACAATCACGTGAATGCCATCATTTATCCCCCATATATCATAAGATATATCTTGTTTGTAAAATTAAAAAACATGTGAATACCTTAATCATAGATACCCATTTAACCTTAGTGAAAACATGAATGCAGTTAAAAGTTAACACTTTCCACAAACCACAATCCTCAAAATTATTTATACTCAAACCATGATATCACTTAGTCCTTATATCAATCATGATCTCATGAATACAATCAAACATATCATTATCTTCTTATCCCTTCATTATGCACATATCATCATCTTACCAAAAATAACTCAATCACTTTTCATGGTTACCGGTACCATTGAAAATTAAAATAGACCAATAAATAAATATTCCAATATTCTACGATACTATATACAACATTATTTTGGAATCCCATTACATAAACACTTAATCATTCCACCACATCGTTGCCATATTCAACATCGCCAATAGTGATCGCATGTGACTTCCCTTTGTCCTTTTCCATAAATGGTTTCTCATGTTGATCATCACTAACCCTTGTATTAAGGAATTTATTAGCATAATTCCCCATTTCCTTGCACTTGAAGCATTGAAGTGTTGGTGGTGCGTTCTCTGTAGTATTTTCTTTATTCACATCATTAGAAACCCTTTTCCCATTACTTTGAAACTCAGCTGCTCGATGACCTTCTTTTCCACACTTAAAACATTTTCTAGTCTCTTTTAGACAATCTCCACCATGCTTCTTTCCACACATTGAGCATAAGGAAACATTCATCTTATTTTCAGAATTATTCTGAGATTTCTTTTTGAACTTCATCTTTCGTTTCTTGTCAAAACAATGATATGGATATGTAACACCAACATCCATTTATACCTTAATATCACAACACAAAATTTCTTCATAGCTAATGAAGTCTCTTATAGCTAATTCCCTTCGATGATTTGGTTTTAAGCCACTGAAGAATCGATCAACATTACTTTCAGTTTGGATGATAAAGCCAGATGCATACCTTGAAAGCCTTGTAAAATTCGCTTTGTATACGCCAACATATTCATCAACCTTTTTCTTTAGTTCAAGACACTCCTTCTCCATCTTTGGTCGAAGAATACAAGGGAAGTACTTATTGAAAAATACGTTCCTGAACTCATCCCATTCCATGGACTCAATATCATCTCTTGGCCTCGTATTCTTGATAAGATTTCACCATTGACCAGCTTCACCTTCCAAACGATATACTGCTAAGATGACTTTATCATGTTCAGAACATTGAAGAACTAAAAATATCTTTTCAGTGGTAATGATCTATTGTTCAGCAATAATTGGATCAGAAGACCCACTGAAAGAAGCTGGACGTTGCATCATGAAGGACTCAATAGGATATTGTTCCCTTCTCTGCTCATTTGGAAGTCCAGAATGATTTATAGCTTGTGTAAGTATAGCAATAAGATTTTTCACTCCATATCCCATAAAATTTGTTAGTTTAGGAGGACAATCATTGCATTGTCCATTACATTGATCAACACGGTTCCATCGGGTTCCATCCATCGTCTAAAAACAAAAAAGAATAGTGTGAGAGGCAAAACTCATGCTAGGGAAAACAATATAATAAAGGGGGAGTACCTTCAACATCTAACATCTTAGTTTTAATTCTAAAATGGATAGCGAAATTCTAGGACTATAACATATACTTAACCTTAGGGACATCCCTAGACATACCGTAGAAATATCTCTAGTGATCTCACTAAAGTTCTCATATCCTAGTTTCCAAAGGTTGACTAAACCTTTCCTCTAATACCAACTGTAGAGACCCTATGATTAACGAACATGGACATTACTTTACTTATGCGGAATACTTAGTACATTACAAAAAAAAACACACACAAGGACCATAATAGTTTAGTGTCTTTGAAAACTCGGAATACAATCTTCTAATCGTGGTGAAAGATCTTCAACATCTCCCATAAAGATCTTCCCTTTTTTTCTTACCTAAAACCTTTCTTTATATCATGGGGAAAAGAAAACATAAAAGGGTGAGCTCAAATGCTCAGTAAGGGTAAACAAAAGAAATATCAATCACATCATATTCATAAGAACATAACATTTTGGAAATATTAACCTGCAAAAGAGATCAGAATATCATAACATGGGATAAATCATAGTAGTGAAATGTAATCCCAATAATCATAACATAAAACATGAAACTTTTTTGCATACACACATAATCATAGAGAATCGTTTCTTATTAGTCAAGACTCATTTCCAAGACTATCTTAGTGGAAATAGTCCATTTCTGAACCAAGTTCACTCCTCTTTTCCGTCCTGTTTCACTGAACCGGTTTAACCTACCGTTCCTGCCATGTCTATCTCATGAGATATAAAATCATTACCGAATGCATTGGGGGGAGATATAGGTCCCACCCAACTAATAATGATATCATTCGTATGTGTGCCACAATATCATAAATCACACATCATTGCATAACCCATGTAATAAAAATGGGAATCTTAAACATCGTGGAATCCTAAAAAAATTCATATAAGATAAAGGAATTCATAAATATAATTCCATCACAACATAATCCAATCAATTTAATAATAGGGATAGAAACAGAACCCTTTATTATCTTAGATGGAAAATAATTTTGATAAAACACTTGAACTCCATTATTGAGGAAAATATCCTTTCTACTTCAAAGACATTTTTCATTTCTTAACATGTCATTCAATTTTAAACTAAAAAAAGTTGATTAAAAATAAACAAGAAAATTTGTAAATGAAGATTCTTTGAAATAATGTTTTAAAAATCCATTCATGCCTTATAAGTTAAAAAAAATATTCTTCTCGTACTTTTGTCAGAAAAGTCAAAAAGTACCTCGTATGAAAAACGACAAAAGATTCCTTTCATATATTTTACTAAAAAACTCCCCAAAGGGTAAAATTGGATTTAAACAATATTAGGTGGATAGAAATAATATTACATATTGAGGAAACATGGATGTGGATGATAAAATACACCCCAATAAATTCCAATGTATAAACAATCTCGGATAGAAATGAGATTGTGATATTTTCCCTTACCTTAGGTCCGATTTGCTTCATAAGTGTCCGAACCTCCTGTATAATAATTTAAATAATGTCATTGACTTATTACAGAATCATACTCATTGTTATGATATCATATATGTTTCACTTATGACTTTATTTTACCCTTTCTTTTGTAAATTCCATGTTAAAGAGCGTTTTGGGTAAAATCGTTTTATTTGTCGTCCGTGTTATGACTTGTAATTATTCATATGATTACTTAGATCATGATTACATAATTCCAGAATATAAAACATGATTTATATATAATATATATTCATAATATATATATAATAGATCAGTAAATGGAAATAAATACACCGTTAATGGAGACGGTAGGTCGTACGTACGCATGAATTCTCTTTTCGTTTTCTTATTGATTTTAATGGAATTAAGTAGATGAAATACACATATATACATATAAATCCAGTATCATTATTATTTCATATATTTCATTATTTCCTATTATATATACTTTATAATCATTCATGAATGGTTAACGTGGAGATTGAATCTCATCGCGTCGTGGAGACCGTAGTCCGCACGTACGCACGAGCGATGATATCATTCTCATGATCGTGGAATTGTATTTGAGTGTATGTATACTATTTCAGAATCAATATCACATTACAATAATCATATATTGATATTATTTACACCATTATACCCATCCAAGTAAGTTGGTGGTGGAAAATAGATTACACCACGGCGTGGAGACGGTATTCCGTACGTACGCACGCCCGGTGATTTCGTTTTCCATAGGATGGACAGATGGTGAAATAGGGTTGTTTCATAATTATAATAACATATCATTATAAGAGTGATACTGATGTTATTACTTCATAATGAAACAACCTAAGAAGAATAAGTGGAAGAAGAAATAAAGTTGAAAGAATCGGTAACGGACATTACCTCTTCTTTGAAGCGCCTCTTTGAGATCTCCTTTTAGGGCACTAAAATTGGTATTTGAGGAAGACCATAACCTCTAGGATGTTTCTAGGGGAGTTTAGAAGAGAATTTGGCAGGGTTTTTCCAAGATTGAAGGCTCAATGTGGTGTGACGAAGAGAGGGAGGAGGTGCCCTTTTATAAGGGAGTAGAGGGGCACCTTTGGAATAACTAAAAATATTATTTTATTATAAAGCCAAATTCGGTTTTAAATAGCTCCAAATTGATTAATTTCGAAGATAAGGTGGGTATGGGTCTAAATCCTCTCATCCAATAGAATTTAGACAAGTTTAGGTTCCTATTTTAACCTTATCATTTATATTTAACTTTATGTTAGATAATTTTACTTTTACCGTGTCTTTTTTGTTCTTACACTATAAGGTTAATAAACTTACTATAACAAGCCAAAAGAACCCCAAGTTGTTTATTATTAATATATATAACCTTATATATTTCATTTTTCCGAAACATAGATTTTTAGGAATAAAATATCAATTAATAATATAATATTTGTTTTAAAAACTATTTTATGTCAATTTTGACACTATTTTGTAATTGATTTTTGTAAAAATCATAACAGAATGATTAGTTCGTAAAAGGTTAATTTAATCAATAATAACATGTCATATTAACCTAAAAAATTAGTTTAATTCATAAAAAGTCTCAAATGACATTTATTTGGGTATTTATAACATCAATTATGTCAATATTTTATTAATAAGATAATTACTGCATCATCTTTGTGTCATAAATAAATTAAATTATTTAATTTCTAAAAATTAAAAATAAAATACCATTATGTAGGAAATCCATTTATCTTTATAATTAATATTTATAGTCAAATTTTATCTTATGTATAAACCTATATTAAAATTTATTTAGTTAATAAACTTTGATTTTAACTGTTTTAAACCTTCTATAAATAAATTAATAATAAATGTCATAATCTAATCCATGTGTGAATAAATGGTCATATTTTATTCCTACGACTTTTTTTAGTCGAATTAAACTTATCCAATAGAATTAGTACATGTGTTAGGGTAAAAATAATATCATTTTTACCCTTAATTACCTTATTTACTTTTAATCGTGGTAAAAAAAGTAAAAAGTTACTATTCACCAAAAATTATTTTCATCTCATTGAACCACATTTTACATACTGACATCAACCGTGTCTCTCGGATTTTGAAATTCCACTCAAAAAAGCGGAAAAATTAATTTTTATGAAAAATTCATTTTTTTAACTGCCACTTAGTTGTTTCACTATTCATCAAAAAATGAAAGTTTCCAGAAAAATATCAAAAATTAGGCCTAAGCTATATTTGATATTATGAATTCAAAAATGATGTCTATTTTACCAAATTCAAAACATATCAGTTTCATTAATTAATTTAAACATTAAATCCCGTCGTCAAAACAAATAGCGTGTTTTTAAGAGATAATAACTATAAAAAGATTGACACATGTTTATGTCTGGTTTAAATGTGAAATTGCATCCAATGACCAACATTGTATAAAATTGTAAAAATATATTCTAAATATATTTTAAAACCACTCAAATTAATAATTTATCACTATTTATTTTTTCAATTGAAAAAGTTGTTTTTAATTAAAATTTAGTACTTTTCACTATTCATCAAAATATGAAAGTTATCCGAAAAGTACCAAAATTTCTCCCTAAGCTAATTTTGATATTCCGAATCCAAAAATGAAGTCCATTTTGGAAAATAAAATTTAAAAAATTTCAAATAGTGGTTATTACAATTCATATCGTATAGTTTTAATAATATATCGTTGTTTAGTGAAACTCAGTATTGTGTAATACACACGCTGTCGAGGAAGGTCGCGATTACGTGTAATGAAAGGCAAGTCAAGGATGTGTGTTGTGCAAGATCCTTTTCATGTAGCGTAAAACACAAGACATTAATGAAATTAAAAAGAATATTTTTCATAAAATCTCGGGGTGTTACATTTTTTACTATGGAACATGAGTTTTTCCTTATTCTGTGGAGGTGTGTGAAGAGTCCGGACTATGGGTAGGAGAGGACCTGATCCCTAATCAAGATTCATTAAGGTGGATGCGATTAAACCCGTGTAAGCGAGCCAATGCCACCCAAAATAGATAGTATCATGACATGGAGGAAGAAACTCCCTAACCAATATGACTGGACAGTTTGACCCTCAAGTGTTGCACGGTTACTTGAGGAAGCGGTGTTTGTAGATGCCGATGAGGTTCACTCATGAGAGGTATCTTTCGAGTTGGTTATTCAGGAACCCACTTTTTTCGAGTCTAGATTGGATTCACGAGGGATAGAATAGTTTGAGAGGTATATGATATAATGGCCTGGACCTACCTGGTCCACTACTTTTCCAAAACACGGCTCCACCAAAACAGTGGCACCGTGACAGTGGCACCGTGAGGGTGACACCATGATGGAGGCACCGTGAGGGTGACACCATGTCCTCACCTTCCAGTTCCCGAACATTCCTCTCCCGCAACATATCATTTGATGTAAATATTATTTAATTCCCTCTTTAAATTCATTTAATTCCCATAAATATTATACAAAATCTCCTAAGAGTCAGGAAACCCTTAACTTACCAAAACATGTGGTTTTTTTCGGTGTCCCAACCTTCCCCGTACCTTCCAGATCCACCCTCCATTACGTGTTTCCTTATGATTAAAGAAAACTGTTTAATGCATAACCATTATGACCACCCCTCAGAGGAGAATTGTTAAATGACAATTAATTCCATCATATGTAACTGCCCAACTGCGTGGGGAACCATGATCCAACTTTAAAGCTGTTCAAATTTCTATATCTTGTAACAACATGATATCATCCTTATATCACACGTAACTCCTTCTTCTTCTTCCTCTTGGCTGGTCTCAATTTCTTCTTAGTGCTTTTGGAGTTCCACTTCCTGAGGCAAGTGGTGCACCTGTTCCCAAGCCCTTCTGCTCACCCTTGGAGTCCCCGACGTTCCTCCCCTTCAAGTCATGCATCCCCAGTTCTTAGAGCGTGGACAATAACATCGATCATTGATCAACCAGGTATGGTTTTTCCTTTATCTCTCCATAATGTGTATCATGTGGGGTGGTTACGCTATTGTTTCTGTGGGACTGGAAGAAACCAACCATAACAAAGATAATAAACAGACTCTTAAATAATTATGGGGTGTGTTTGACAATTCTGTTGTACTAGTTTATATTTCTATATGTTGTGAACTCAATGGGCTTATAATCACTAAAAATCATGGCCTTTGGTGGTATTTTCATGCGCAGTAATGAACCCTTATCTTCGGTGATGATTAAATAACTATAACATGGAAATTGGTTAATCACTTAACCTCGAATGGTTAAATGGATACCCAATGAACATCAATCCTTGTGTGGTCACCCCAGCTAACCAACAGAAAGAAGATCCTAATGAATGATGTTCTTGAACCTTAATGTTTTAGTACATTGTTTTGGTAGTAGGTGTGTTTTTATGTTTGATTCTTATGGGGTGATGTGGATGGGGACGGTATCCTCTGTTGTGGCACGGTTGTTGGTTGTGAATCTGATGTTGAGCAGGTCTGTATCTCAAGGCTTTGTTTGGTTCTAGTACTTTGAGGGATCTCACTGATCCCTTTGTTTTTGTGACATTACAAGAGAACTGAAAGTGAATGATAAAATTGATGTTTGGGTGTTCTCTTTATCTGGATTGTGGTTATGCATTTTTTCCCAGTAGTGAAAAATTTACTTAAATGGGATCACTTGAACACAAAAATAATAATGGGCTCAATGGGGAATTGTTTTCTAGGATGAGTGCTGACATGGTCGTGGGTTCGGTGTTTCTTATGAATGAATAGTAACGAGGGTGTTTGTGCTTAGGTTGACTTTGGAAACCTTTGGTTGGGATGAGTTCTTGTTACCGATACATAAAATTGTAGTTACTATCTTCTTATTCGCGCCCCACCCAAGTTGAGCACCTAGTGCCGAACACCACCATTTCATGGGGGTGGTGTTTTCCCCAACACTCCTATGAGTGGCTGGTTATTAGATCTTTTTCTGCTCCCTTTCGCAAATAGACCAAGACTCTTCGGGTAGGCTGTGACGGCCTGAGGTCCATTATAGCCCATGATTCTTTGGGATGAGTAGTTGTGGTGGTTGGTCTAGGTGTGTACGGGTAGCTTGTTTCCCAAGAGTCTTTGGGATGAGGCCTAGGTGTCTGTGAGCGTGGCAGTAGTTTTCTGATCTAGGTGTTTTCGGGTGGGATGTGTGGTCGTGGCCCATGTGTGTGCAGGCAAGGAGTGGTAGCCAGACTACAGTGAGAATGGCAGGAAAGGTTTGATGCATTGTATGTCTTCAATAACCAGTGGGAAGCTAGCGCGGGGTACCCAAATATCAATGTGCTATTACTATACATTACTTGACTTGCATTATTTGGGTAGTGTGACTTGGTAAAGCTTGGGTGGATAGTTTTCCTTGCTAGGTGCTTGATTATTTCTTTTCTCATAGGTCATTCAAATGCCTCCCAACTTGTGCATAAGAGTCTTTGGTTTTTCCTACTGAATATTCATGTATGCTCACCCTACGTATATAAAAATGATTTCAGGGTTCCAGGGGGACTTCAGGGATCGCACAGGGCCGTATTATCTCATACATTGGGATAACTGTAGTTGCGGTTTTCCTTTCATTTGGTACTTTAGTTTTGAAGTCTCCTTGTACTTTTCAATATTTACTTTTGGAACATGTATATGAGTATGGTTGTTTTGGATTTACCTGTACTTCCACTTTTGGTGTTATTGGGATTTACTATCTTATCTCCCGATCCTATTAAATAAAAAGGTTAATTCCTTCCATCTTGTCTGTGATTGTATACCCTTGGTTCTAGTCACCACTCCAGATTTTATTGAAGGCGGGTCTCGTGGGTCATTATCTATCCTTGAACTTGAATAAGGAAGGGTCTGGAAATTTACTATCCCTTCCCTCATCTTGGTGAAGGTGGGTCTTGACAAATAGGGTTCACATGATTAATATAAATATAGTGTTTTAAAAAATACAATTTACTCAGAAATAGGATGGCATGGGATCATCCAATAGAATTTCTCCATACGAATTCCATTTTTTGTGTCTCTGAAAGGAGGTGGTGTCACATAACATTTATCCTATTCAATCCCAAGCCGAGCATTAACGTGTTAAGCTTGAATGGAACTGTCTTTGGAAGATTTGGATGTTCATAGAGATTACCACCTGAGTGATGTAATACGAGCCACAAAAAGAGTCTTTCACCATCACACACCTTATCCTTATGTCATATAATGGTGTTATATTGGGTTATGTTACACGACCCTTTCACTATGGTTATGATTATTTTATTTCTATAGAATAAATAATATACATCCAATTTATTATTGTTACATAGTAAACAGTTTTTAAAGCACAAATATTATTTTAAGTTAATATTCAATTAAGAAATATACTTTGATGAGTTAATGAATTTTTATATTAAATAATATTTTAATAAAATATTATTTCTGTACTTATAGTTATTAAAAATAAATAATAGTTTAAATTTAATGAATTCAATTATAAATTATATTAATGTTTGAATGCTGTATTTGTCAAAACCCATGAATTTTGGATAATTTTTTTATATTAAAAGAAAAAATCCCATATTTAGAAATTTATTTAGATAAAAGTAATATTACTTTTGGAAGGAGGATGTCAAAATTATCCAATGGTGAAATTTTCATAATTTTTTGAGATATTAGAATTTTTTTGGTTAAAATTAAATACATTTTAAATATATAATGTGGTTTATAACATAAAAATGTCAAATAGTGATATAATAAAATAATATAAATGTGATATTAACCGAATATATATTTTACCATTAAAATAATGTGGTTTTAGGTTTGTTTGACTTATTTTTCAAGGCCTTGGTAGACCCTCCAGGACATATACAACCTTTTAACATTTTAAAAATATTTCCTTGAGAGTGTGACTCACCTCCACAAAAAGTGGCCTTATATTTAAATATGTTCGGCCATTGGACATATAAAATAATTTTTTTGTCCAATTTGGAAAAAACCATGGTAAACAACCATGGTATTGTTGGTGTTTTTGATTAGTTTAATGTGTCATGTCCAAAACCTAAATATTCATGAACTCCCTCTCCTTCCATATATAAACCCAATCAATATCCCATTTTTATTAACTAAATATATATTTATATGGGAAATCAATTCCCTATTATCTATATAATATTTCCATGGTTCCCCAAGCTACCATCAAGCCTCTCTCAAGGAACTTTAATGCCTTTGGGATCACACTTCCAAGTAAGGGACCCTCACTTTCCTTCTTTCTTCATGTAAAAGATTCCTACTATTCATATTCCATTTTATTTTCCATTAAAAATTCTTGGGGTATGATTTAGGATCTCCCCTATACTTCTCGACTTATGTTATAATGATAATACACCCCTTTATCAATCATTAATGCCTCTCATGTACAACTATTACCGTTCCAAATTTCTATAAGGGGTTTCAACCTTTCTCAATATTATCTAAATTTATTTATGTTATTATAAACTTTTATTTTCTATTGATAAATTTTGGGGTATTATTTACCAACTCCCCTATACTTCCCTTCTTATGTTTGAATTATGATATACCACTTTGTCGATATTAATGCCTCCCATGAGAACCCATTACCGTGCCAAAATTCTGTAAGTAATTTCACTTTTCTCATTAACATTCAAGTAATTATTTTATATTATACATCTATATTCAATTAAATATGTTGGTATATTATTTTAGAAGACCCCATTACTATAAATTTTAAGTATAAATGATTATAGACAAATTTCTCTCACATAAACCCATTTTACAATTTCAATTTGGCATTGATATGCTGCCGAAGAAACACCAAAATTTCCAAGACAAAATCATCGTTTATTTGAAAACCATACCCATTTCACTATAAAGGGTATACAACTTCCTACACATATACATATTGAATGATAAATTAATTTATTTTTTTACACATTCCTTCATCGTGGAATATGTTATGACATTGAATTAATCCATGTTATATGATCAATGTGTCACACTTATGCATGAAATGAAATATGTATACATGGTGTAACCTGATAACGCTCCAATGCATTGGGAAAAGATTAGTATTATGATACGTCGGGTGAAATGAGTGTTAAATCATGGTAATTCATGTTCATTTAGGGTTTACACATGATTAATGTGAAATGTTCCTTGTCTCATACTAATATCATGTTAAATGTTGTGTCGCATTTCTATTTTATGATAATCCTAATATATCTTACCATTATGTCTATGTTTCACTTTTGATCGATTTATATGCCTATTTCATAACATGTATTATATTCTTCATGTTATTCCTTTTTACCATCTTACTCAACTTTATAACTCACCCTTTTTCTTAGGCATGTGCTGGGGTTATCCCATGCAACGCTAAATACAAAGGAATTTAATGGCCATGTAAAATAATTTCTCAATAATGATGTTGGGTTTTATATTCTATGTTGTTATTTAATGTTCCTAATTCCCCAAGAAACCTCACATATCAATGCTAAGTGTTTTCTTAAGTGAATGTTAGTTTAATTACTCATGATTATGTGTGTAATAATGAGTAGGTTTGTAAAAGTTGGTATCAAAGGATAGGTTTTGTTATTTTTGGTATTAGGATTAGAAAACACTAGTGAAAACCATAGGGATAGTCTAAGTATAATAAAATCATTCCCACGTTTTGTTTATTATTTATTAGGTTGATTATCGAGAAAATAAATCCCCGTCTTGGTACGAGAATGTAGAGGTGTCTATGGAAAAAATGTCTCTATGGGTAAAAACCAAAAACACTGGTTTGTGCTATACTCAAACAGGAACTGGTGCATGATAACAGTCTATAAAACACTAATGGTTAAAACACTCCAGGGGGATAAGCTTTAGTATATTCATAAGCTTAATATTAACCATTATTAAGAGAATTAACAAATTCCCATAAGAATATATGTTGAGAAGTAGATCATGGGTAACATGGGAACATTATAGAAATAAATGTAATTTATTAGTTATCCCTTTTTTCATTGGATTCCCCTTTATGTGTTACCCCTATATTTCCTTTTATTCTAGAATATAGCCAATAAATGGAGGACTCAGGGAAAAAGCCAATGAGAAAATCAAGGTGTTGACTATTGAAATGAGAACCCCATTTAGATGGGAGCGGGAATCAAAAACTTTATCATGGTATGCTGTATGTTAACACTTGTTTTGAATAGAAACATGGGATAATTGGAACATTAATCCCCCATAATAATAAAGTTGTTGTAATATAGAGCATCATGAGACAAAGGAATCTTACTTTTAATGGATTATCAGATTCCTAAATCACAGAACACTGGAACAACACTATTGAGAATATTTTATACATCCTTCAATGGTCTTAACAAGAGTATGTACATCTGTTTTCTTATCGTATGGATGGTAAAGCTGATAAAAGGTGGTAATTGATCAAACATATGAAGCCTAAGTATTAGATCTAGGTATTGGAATTGATGGATTTCTAGAAAGTGTTTTTCAATAATTATTTATTCACACCCACTGAGTTAATATGGAAAGAGACTTTCGTGAACTCATGCAAAATATGAAGAATGCAACATCTCATACGAGAAAAACATCATAAAGTATGCACGACATGCCTTCGTCTTTTTCATTACCCTAGAATGAAAAGTTGACCTCTTCTTTTGTGTGGTCAAATATATCCTATGAAAATCCCTATGATACATGAATTTTAGTGCTATGATGAAATTGTATGATGTGCCCACAAAGTAGAAATAAATATCAGCGAATCTCAAGGGTATCATGGGGATAAGAAGTGTAATGTTGGATATTAACTTTGGTAGTCCGATGGATAAATCCAATGCTACTATGAAATTCCAGCACCCCAATTACAGATGGTGTGGAAAAAAGCATCATAAAAATTACCGGGATGGGACGAGGAAATGGTTTAGGTGTGGATGAGAAGGAAACCAGACTATTATCTAACTAACAAAACATGATTCAGTGACAGAGGAGAGGAATGCTCAGTTCAACCCTCAATGAATTCTTCATTGCATCATGATCAAAGTGCTAGGGCAGTTTCCAAACCAATTCCCTAATAAATGGGTTTTTGGATGCAACCAACCAGTTCTAAGGAAATAAGGGTGATCATTTTCCATCACTACCCCTAAAGAGAACCCCAACAATGAAGTAGTGATGGGTATTCTAGTTATTAATTAAATAATAGATAATATTAATTTTTGTTTCTGGTTCTATGCATTATTTTATATCTCAAAAGTTTAGTAGTACAATCCCAACACCACCCCAAATAATGGAAGTAATGATGTCAGTGAGAATGGATAATTGGGAAATCATTGGATACCATTAATATAATCCATCTTCTATAACAATTTATGGTTTGAACATCTTGGAGAAACTCTTCATACTCCCCTTGGTGGTATTTGATGAAATTATAGAATGTATTGGCATTCCTTATTTATATCCAACATAAATTGATGTGAGAGGGAAATCACTCTTCATTTGGAGAATTGACCCCTTGACTCTGTAATAGTTCAAGGGGGATTATGAATCTTATTTAGCACCATCATCCAAAGCATGGATATTAATTCTCTCTAAGTATGAGTATTATGATCAGATGATTGATTCCATGGAAGAAACCATCCTTGAAGGCATGTCTATTTTGAGTTAATTCGTTGATGTGCTTCAGGAGGAATTACATTGTCTTTCTTTTAGAGCAGATGTTAAACTCTCAATTTAACTTATAATTGGGGTGTTTACAATATCCAAGAATTTATATAGAATGGTTTCTTTGGATCATGATGATTTAATGAAATAAATACACGAGAAAATGGTTTTAGGGTCTATATGCCCAAGTGATTCACCATGGGGTGCTATAGTCTTCATTATCAAAATGAGTGATGGGTCATTGAACCTTTTGATTGATTATTTTGAGGAAGAAAAATCATGATAAAGAACCCCAATCCTCTACCTCGAATTCATGATTTGTTCGAAAAGCTCTGTGGATCAAAATAATTATACAAGGTTGATTTAAGGTTGGGATATTACCATGTAAGGGTGAAAAAGTTGGATATCCTAAATACTTCTTTTTGTATAAGGAACATGCACTATGAATTTCTTGTAATTCCTTTCTTAATCACTAATGATCCAGCAATCTTCATGGAAATGATAAATAGTGTTTTTATAGATTACCTCAACCAATTATTGGTGCTATTTATAGATGGTATTGTATTATACTTTATAACCAAGGAGGATCATTAAGAGAATATAAGCACTTTAATATAGACTTTTTGAAAGGATAATCCTAATGAAAATATTATCATGTGTGAGTCTTGGTTGAAAGAAGTCACATTCTTGTAGCATATCTTCACAAGTAATGAGATATCTTTGGATCTGTCCAAGATAGCTTCAATAGAGTAATGGTCGAGGCCAACATTAGTGACAAATATATATAGCATCATGGGTTAAGCAGAATATTATCGATGATTTGTTATAAATTTATCATTATTTTAAAACCCTCATACCATGAAAAATGAGAAAGATTCAATTTTTCAAGGAGTAATGAGTGCGAATAGATCTTTTATGAAGTTAAAAATGAATCTTATCACTATGCATGTGGTCACACTACCCACAAGTGAATATCTAAGAGTGGTATTTTGTGATGCTTTGAATAGGGGCATTGGTTATGTGTTGATGAAAAATGATAAATACAATTCTTACACTTCAAGGAAATTGATATTTCATGAGAAAAACTATCCGACATATGATTTGGGGTTGGATGTAGTAATATTCGCATTGAAAATTTGGAAAAATTACCTCTTTTTGGAGAAGTGTGAAATATAAAGGGATCACAAAATCATAAATTATATATTCACACTGAAAGAGTTGAACATGGACCAATGAATTTGGTTAGAGTCGATCAATGACTATAACTGGTCAATCCATTACCACCCGGGGAAAGCAAACACGGTGGCAGAATGTCTATGTAGAAAGGACTCAAGAATTCAATAACTGATGAGAATTGAATAGGATCCAATAATTTTAGATTTGTTGATTATGGACATGGGAATAAAAAAGTATGAACTTTATCAATACATTCAAAAATTATTACTCAACCATCTCTTTTGGAATGGGTAAAGAATTCTAAGAAGGATTATGTGGGAAAATCAGAAGAAAGTGGAAGCTATCAAAAAAAGAAAATGCTCATAGTTCAATGTTAATGAAGATGGAATTATGTTATTTGTGTCACGATTATGCATTCCCTAAAATCCAATGTTAATTAAATAACACTTGAAAGATGAACAATGCTTGATTTTCTCCATTCACCCTGAAAAAAAAATTTATCGTGATATCCAAGAGAATTATTTGTGGCATAACATGATGAACAAGATCACTGAGTATACATCAATGTGCCTAGTATGTTAGCAGGTGAAGGCTGAGAGCCAGAATTATAATACGATGATACGACCATTACCCTTACCAACTCTGAAGTGGGAGAACATCACCATGTAATTTTTCTCTAGACATATGAAGGCATCCAAAGGAAACAATTCTATCTAGGTTGTAGAGGATCATCTTAAATCGACTACAAAAATCATTACAATTTGAGACGATTTCATATTGGATCAACATGACCAGATATATATCAATGATGTGGTGAGGCTATTTAGAGTACCACTATCTATTGTATCTGGTCGATATCCCAGATTAAACATTATGGTTTGGAAGAGTCTACAATATGCTTTGAATATTGATCTGAATTTTGGTATTTCTTATCATCCTCAACCTAATGGAATATCTGAGTAGACTATCCAAACACAAGAGGTGATGTTGAGATCATGCTCAATGGAGTTCAATGTCGGATGGGATCAACATCTTTCTCTTGTTGAGTTCTCTTAAAATAATAATTTTCACTCAAGAATCCAAATGACTCCTTGTGAATCCCTTTATAGGAAGAGGTGTAGATAACAAATATGTTGGGATGTCGTTTTTTGAGGTCCATAAATGGATGAAGAAATAGTGGATAAGGTTAAGACAATTCAGCAGCACATTAATGTTCCCCAGAGTCGAAAAATGTTTTATGTTGATAATAATCGATGAGACCTAGAGTTTGAGGTTGGAGACATAGTATTTCCCCACATATCATTTTGGAAGAGAGTTATGAGATTTGGGAATAAGGTATAGCTTAGTCCAAGGTACATTGTCCCTTTTGAGATTCTTGATTGCATTGGTGCATTGGCCAATCGACTAGCTATTCCAACAAACCTATATCAAGTACATGATGTATTCCATGTATCACCCTTGAGGAAGTACATACCTAGCCCATCACATGTACTCAATCCATTAGTGGTACCATTAGGCAATGACCTCTACTATGAAGTGAAGCTAGTGAAGATCATTGATAGTAGGGAAATATTTCTACAGAATAAGACAATTCCCCTCATTATGGTGTTGTGGTGAAACAACAGGTTTGATGAAGTGACATGGGAATCAATGTAAGTGATAATGTAGAGTTACCCTCATCTGTTTAACTGGGGTATGAAAATTTCGATGGAGAAATTTCTTATGGGGGGAATATTTTAATGACCTAGACATTTACTATTGAAAATTCTATTTGATCTGATTAAATGTTTTGTTATGTAAATGGTTATATAAAATGTATGCACTAATTTAGTTTTATGTTTTGGGATATGAAAATATCATTACGAATTGTAACCACTATTAATATAGTCGTTGAATAATGATCACATGATTAGTTTAAATATAGGAATTTATCAAATCTAATTTAGTCAGACAATGGAAGTGATAGAATCATCTAGTATAATTACTTCGTATGTATCCCATTTTTTGGATCTCAGAAAAGAGGTGGCATCACTGGGATTCGTTCCTGACCAATAACAAGACATTCTTCAACATGTTATGCCTAAATGGAACTGCCTACTAGATAAGTGGATGTTGATAGAGATTACCACCTGAGCAATATTATTCGAACCACCCCAAGAGTCTATCACCCCCACAAACCTTACTCTTAGTTCATATGATGGTGTTATAAGGGGTTACATAACAAGGCCATAGAACTATGATTATGTGCATTATTTTTATATTTAATAATTATTATACATTAATTTTATTATAGTTACATTATAGATAGTTTTTGATGAACAAATATTATTTTTGGTTATTATTAAATTATGAAATCTATTATGATGAATTAATGGACTTTTAAATAAAATAATATTTTAATAAAATATTATTAATAATTTAATTATTTTTAAATATAAATGATCATATAAGTTTTATGAATACAACTATAAATTTTATTGAACATTAAAATCTATTTTTTCAATACCGATTATTTTTTTTATAAATATAAATTTTTATTTTAAATGAAAAATTAAAAGAATTGGAAAATTAATTAGAAAAAATTAAAATTATTTTTGGAATCAGTACGTCAACATTATCCAATGGTGAAATTTTCATAATTTTTTGAGATTGTTGTATTTTTGGGTAAAAATTAAATACTGTTTAAATATATAATGATTTATATGGCTGTATAATGTCCTAATATTGATTTAATAAAATACTATTAATGTGTTTTTTCAGAAAATATACGTTTTATCATTAAAATAATGTTATTTTAGTTGTGTTAAATTTATTTCATAAATCCATTGTGGACCCTCCATGACATATAAAACATTTTAACATATTTAATTGATTTCCTTGAGAGTTTGACTCAACTCCACATAAGAAATCCAAATATATTAATAATTTAGGTCATTGGCCTTATAAAATAATTATTTACAATCCACCTTGGAAAAAACCGTCTGCAAAATCAAAGGGATGGTTTTTTTATTAGTTTAATGTGTGGTGGCCAAAACGTAAATAATAAATAATTCAATCTCCTTCCCTATATTAAACCCACTCATTATCCCATTATAATTCACTCAAACTATTTTTAGTTCGACAAACCCTTTCCCTCCTTTCTCTATAATCCCCCCAAGGAGCCCTAAGCTCCCAAGAAGCATCTCAAAAACCTTTCAGATCACACTTCCATGTATTAGATCCTCACTTTCCTACCTTCCTTATTTATGTCCATGTTTCCATATACTATTATTCAATACTAGAAAATGGGCCTATAATGATGCTTTTTATAAAAAACATGTGTATTGAAACCGCATATACACATGGTTTCCCCAAAACCGTGGGTATAGGTATATTATGGGAGCCTATACCGAGGGTTTCTCCTAAATAGTGGGTATAACCCCTATACCCATAGGTGTTACATAAGTGTGGCCATAGGATTCTTATGAAGACCTTTACATATTGTTTAGGTAGAACCGTGGGTATATGGTTTATTTTTGAGACATACACCCATAGTTATTATAGAACCAGGGGTATAGGAATCCCATGTTTTGGTGGGAAATGATTTACTCTGAACACAAAAATATTATCGTAAGAAGTCCTATATTCATTTTTTTCATTAAAACTATGGGTATAGATATCACTTATAACCATAATTTTCCAAAACAATGGGTATAGGGTCCCTTATATATATATATATAAGATAATAACTATATTTAAATCAATGTACTGATGTAATTAAAAAAGTTATGTAGATTTGTCGTTCGTTGATCCATGTTTGAGGGGCTGGTCGTTGGTGATAAACTAACAAACTACCATTTTTCTATACATACAATTGAAATTAATATATTTTAGAAATTGATTAAATATATGTGCATGAAATGTAGGTAGCATTGTTTGGGAGGTTCCATTTATATTTGGAGTATTTCATAGGATCGATTCTCTCTGGTGCCATTTTTATAAAATCGACTTTGAATATTTACATATATATAATTGGGGTTCTATATATATGAAATTGCACTGGAAGGATTGGAATAGTATTATTTTTATCAGGGGTGTTGCTGGGTTGAACCATGCAAAATATTTTTTGTAATACCTACCATTGAAATTAATATCTATACATAAAAGAACATATATTTATAATAATAAATTTGACAACATAGTAGGGTGGATGCATGATTTATGTGGAGCCCACCGTGAGACTAAAACCCAAATCCCTTGATTTTTCAAAAAATGTATACCCAAAAATCCACAACTATGGATATAGGGTGTTATTTAATATTTAATCCCATGGTTATAAAACATTGGGAATAAGGCTAATACATAGTGTTAGAAATATATACCCACAATTATCCAAACTATGGGTATAGGTCATGGAGCTATCTTGATGCCTCTGTTACCCACAGTTCCAAAAACTATTGCTATATGCTATACCCACAATTTGGAGAGCTATACCCACTATTTTGAACCGTGGGTATAGGTCATTTTTTCAGTTGTGATTCCCCATTATTTTCAATTACAATTATTGGGGTATGATTTTGAACCTCTCGTACACATCCCTACTTATGTTTGAATGATGATATAACCTTTCTCTATTGTTAATACCTCCCATGTACACCTCTTACCATTCCAAATTTTGGTAAGGGATTTCATCATATCTCATTTTGTCCAAATTTAATTACATTGTTATAAAGTTTTATTTTCTATTAAAAATGATGGGGTAGAATTTCACACCTCCACCATACTTCCCTCATAATGTTTTAATGATAAAATTACAATTTCTCTCTCCATAATTCTTAACCAGAACACCTGTTACCACACTGAAATTATGTGATGAATATCAATCTTCCAATTTACATTCATGAAATTATTTTATAATATGAATCTAAATTAAATTAAATATGTTTGGATGTTATGTTCCAAGATTCCATTACATTCTATTTCATAATGAAATGATGATACACCACTTTATCCCTCATCATCCCATTTTACAATTTCAATTTGACTTCGTTATTCTGCCAATGTTACACAAAAACATCCACGCCAAAACCATCATGTAAATGAATACCATACCAATTTCTCTATTAAGGATATTCACCCACATACACAACTACATATTGAATGATACTTTCATGTAGGTATTCCATATTCCTTCATCATGGAATAAATTAAGATGGTTAATGAATCCATGTTATATGCTCAATGTGGTACACTTATGCATGAAATGAAATTATTATAAAGGATGTGACCTGATAGCGCTCCAATGAATTGGATAAATGATATTATCATGATACATCAATTTCAATGAGGGTTTACTCATGAAAATTCATTTGTATGAAGGGTATACTCATGCTCAATTTGTAATGATCCATAGGTCATGCTAATATCATGTTAAATGTTGTTTCAACATTTCCATTTTATGATAATCATGCTATATCATGTCTTTATGTTCATGTATCTATTATGATCCATTGATATTTCTATATCCAAATATGTCCTATATTCTTCATGAAATTCGTTTTGTACTCCTTTATTTTTCATTATATCTTTCCATTTTCTTATGCATATTCTCAAGTTATCCCATGCAATTCTAATTTTGAAGGAATGTGTTCATCATGTAAAATATGTATTAAATATTATGTTGGGTTTTATGTTCTAATTTGTTATGTAAGGATCTTAATTTACATAGAACATATACCTCTCAACACATAGAGTTTTCTTAAGAGAATTATTGTGTAATAAATCATGTTGACGGGTGTAATAAAGATAAGGGTTGTTATAATACCAATGGAAGTGTGATACCTATGATTATAAGAAAAATATAATACGGTTATGTGTCGTACCCATGATCCTCCAAAATCTAGAACACAAGCACATAACATATACTCTAGTGTATGGATGGTCTGTGTTGTGTTCCCATTTTTCTAGGGGCGGAATGCGGTGTTGAGGTGTAATTGAGTGCCAAAAGCATGATACAATCCCCAATAAAATCTCAAGATAAAACACATATCCAGATATGAGATAATTGATTTTGGAACTTCATGATGCCTCACCACCGTGTTCACATATATTTTCTCTATGGAATCCATCGTGCCCAACTCCTTAATCTCTTTGAAATGATCCAGTTTCGTTAACTTATCCACTACATCCAAGATTACATAACATCCTCCATGTGTCGGGGGTAGTCCTATAATGAAATCCATCAATATTTCATCCCACCTCCACTCAAGTACAATATAAGGTGTGTAACAAACCTCTCAGAACATGGTGCTCACCCATAACCTACTCTCACAGAACTCACATTTCAAAAAACTCCACGACTTCACACATCATCTCAGGATACGTAAATTGGTCCCTCAATCCATGGATCCTCCTGAAAGCACTCATCTATTAAAAAAGGTTGATATATGATACTCATGTAGAAACTCCTCACACCTTTCCATTAGAGGAAACAACTTCTCATGAAACCACATCTGATTCTGAACATCCTACGACCTTCCTTCTAGAGAAACACCCTAGTCATTGTGATCAAGAATCACCTCCACCTATGTGTCTCCAAATTGAGACTCCTCTAACTACTACATTATAGATGACTGAATCATCATATAAAATAGATATCTTATGACACCTCATATTCCTTCATCTATGTACAAGGAATCTAAGTCCTCCATCCCCCTCAAAACATCTACATTTTCTCTAACTACATCATTTTGTGACTTCTTGATCAAGGAATTGTGGATAACATTCCCCATTAATTAGTTTCACGTGATCTTATAATCATATTTTTGATGATACTCCACCCACATCCACTGTGTCAAGTTCAGATCTCACTAAGAAAATATATTCCTCAATCTCTTGTGATCTGTGAGGGCCACAATGTTCTCTCCAATGACGTAATGCTGTCACAAATTATGTGTGAACACAAATGTTTATAGCTCTAGATCATGGGTGGAATAATTTTATTAATAGGGTCTTGACTAAATATACCTATAATGGATCACATTCCATTGATTAATCAACACACACACAACAAATCATAGTTGTTAGCATCGAAAATCACTTAAAAACTAACCCAATCCTCTAGCAATGGTATCACTTGATCACTGAACAAATTCCCCTTCTGGTTTCTCAAATCTAAATAACAATATTCCCTCCACAAAAGGCCTAGTCATTTTTGTTATATTCCTTCAACAAAGTTAGTAATTGAGAAAAATAAAGTAAAATTATCAATTATTGGACTTCCAAAATGAGAAAATCATGAATCCCGTCCTCATTCTTGGGTGTTTCCCAAGAAACAAAGACCTCAACGTTCGATGGGTAAACTAGTACAACCTGATAAGAAACCATATTTCCATGAATGAAGACCTTTCATGTCCAAAACATGCACTTGGAATCTTTTCCTAAAGCTGGTGGCGTCTAAGTACATCCATCACATTGCTATATGGCTCAGTATTATCCTCCTCCAACTTCATAATCTCATCAATGAATACGTTAATGAAGAGGTCCATGAACTCATGAGAGATTGAGTACATAAGTCCAGTTAATATTGAAGTTATGTTGGTATCAGTGATTGACATAACAATGAATTTGAAGTGGCTATACCTACACCTAATAGCATTCTTCTGGATGTCACCCTCATTCACCCACAACTAGAGATACCAAGACTACATATCATTCATATTATACTAACCTGAAACCCTCATGTAGTCAGAACGGTCGTATATCCTTAGAAGAGGGTGATTGTTCTTGACTGTCACCAGATTCAATGTATGGAAGTATTTCAACAATATCATACAACCATCTACCTTCATCAAATATAAGAATAAAGCACCCCATGATGACATACTAGGCCATAAAAATCCCTTATTCTCCATGTCTTCAATCTGAATATGTATCACCTGCAAATCGAATGATTCTATATTATAAGCAGACATCAAACTTAGAGAAGTAGTGGTCTACAATTATATTACAATATAACCATTACATTTTGTGGGTAGATTCAAAACCTCCTCAATAAAAAAATCCATTAACAACCTAAAATTCTAGGTACCCCCTCCATTTAAGCATCCACTGATGCCACTAACAACTCTTCCAATAAGGAATGAAGATGCCCCACATTTAACTACCCAACAGAGAACTCTATTTTCCAATTAATTCGACATGTTGTCCATCCATGTCTGAAAACATGAAAAATCTATAGACACAGTCAATAACATCGTGCATATAGTACAAATATTTTATGCTAATGAGGGCATATTATTATTGAATCTGTAACATGAAATGATCTTTATATGAAGGATGAGGCCTAAAAATTTTTCTACATTTTCATGAAACATCAAGAATGATAGTCTGAACTTCGACTGTTGTACTCAATACTAGGGAAGAGAAAGGTGCGCTATATGTTGTCGCATAACATGGGATAGACTGGGAGAGACAAAGGGGTGATAATCACATGAATCAAAAAAGTCTCAAATTGTAGTACAAAACAAGCTAATAATACCTCGAATGATATCTAGACTTACTAGAATGACTCCCTCTACCATGTGAAAATAAACACACCCAACTTATCTTCCCATATAATATCAGCCGACTCCCTAACCGAATGCAGGATGAAGTCTTAGAGGACCACCCAGAGGTCGACCTCCACCTACTTTGTCTCCCCTAGGTGGAGTAGGATCCTACTGTCCTTTTTGCTGAAATGGCCTGGCCAAAAATTTCTATAGAGGCGAGCCCTGAACCTACCCACCTCTATCTAAATAATCTCAAACTGGGAACTAATTATGAATATTCTCACACCATCCAAAAGAAAAACACCCTTGTCCCATGCCTTTGAGAAAAGAATGAGGACCAAAAGGTCAAAACTAAAATGGTTGTGTTCGAATCCCCACTGGCCAAAACCTCAATGTACTTGGTGTTATATACCAATTTCTAGAATCCTTGACCATTGTAGATCCCTGGAAGATCCCGTCTCATGGTGTAAATAGTAATTATTTCATCCTCTCAAAGACTTAATCTATCTTATGGACCTCTAGTTATGTCATCAACATGAAGGCAGTAACTTAATACTGGAGGGATGGATGAACTTCCTCCTCTAAGAATCTCACATAAGACTCCTCATGTATAATGAGATCTGGAAAAAATAATAATAGAGAAGCTAGAACGTGATTCGTAGCTCTCGTAATGAAATACTTCCTTACTGGAGGGAGAGTGACTCTTTCCTCTTATCAGTCATTATGTTATATGAAATAAATTCTTCATAGAACCTATTATCAATATCATCGCCCAAATCATTACTATCATTTACATACCTCAGCTAGAGAATCCACTAGTTAAACAAAACAACCCAAATCTTTCTCACCACCATATGAACTGAGTAATCTATCAGAGCCTAGATCAAGCTGAATGTGATCACCAGTTCCCCTAGAAAACTCTTCATCTCTATATCTGAAATGATTGTTGGTTAAATTCCCAATGTTTAGTAATACAAAAAAATTGTATTATACCACTAATAATGCTACCTCAAAAGGAATACACTTCTTTAGTTGATCTGGTCAGCCTACCAGACCAACACTACTTTTACCACACTTGGACGACAATTGACATCCATAGTTGAAAAAATAAATAGAAAAATCCTATGACTGAATAGTATGGAATTTATTGAGTATTCAATTTAACTAATATAATTTTCCAAAAAATATCAAAAAAAAAGAACAAAATACATCATGATGCATGAACCTATCCTAGGGTCTCTACCCCAAAAATGGTGTAGTCTCACATAGTTGTTCAGTTAGCTCAGAGTCCATTCATCAGATCATGAAGGGCCTAAAATTGTGTGACCTAGATGGTTATACCTATAATATTTCATGTTCCAGGATCACCTAACATTTTATCTCTACCATCCCGACAATCCTTACTATCCCAAACTCCAAACTCCATTCTATCTCTCAACCATAAAACTATGGTATGATTTTTTGCTGATTCTCCTTCTTCAAGATGAAGGTAGGGGAGGAAAAGTGTCATAACATTCCTTATTCATGATAAAATTGAGATGATGTCCCCAATGTTGTGCCTCAAGTGGGCCCCGATGTTGAATTTCGCAATAAGGGTACAAAAAAATGGAGGCATTACATTTTTGATAGAAACCATGATCCAGAGATAATTTGTATCGACCTACAAGAAACTCTTAAAAAAATATATAAAATAAAATAAAATCCATTCCACATACATGTTTAATGTAAAACTTCTATAAAAAAAATTAAAACTCGAAATAAAATTCCAAATGAACAAGGCTAAGTAGTGACACAACAACTATCTTTAAACCTAATATAGTAGGTTCTAGAACGATCAGTGTGATCTCCCTAGAATCCTGAATATTTTTTAACATACATTGGGTGAGAATACAAAAATACTCATTAGAAAAATCTAAATTCACTTGTCTGAAAGTGGGAGAAGTATACTAATGTCCCTTTCATAAAAATGTAGAAATAGAAAAGAATGTAACAAGGTATACTATCCACCCAACCTCACCAATGTACCCTCACAAAATAACACATGTCAAGTAAATTGATGAACTAAGAACAATGAGGATAGCGTACACACACAACTTACCACTAGTTAACTGCTCATCCCTAACCGGGAATGTGAGATCACTACCATGCTCTTCGTCATGACCCACTACCACAACCTTCCTACACCCACATAGGCCACATATAATACCACATCATCCTCATAGACACCTGGGCCACAAAACGACAACCTCATGCCAACCACACCTGGGAAACACAATTATCCCACAATAACTAGGGCCTCAAATCTGCCCGTAACTAGATTTTAGAGTATTGAGATACCAATTCCTAGAAGAGGGATCAGATTAGATCCAATAACAATCCATACACCATCTGATCAGGATATTTAGATAGTTCACCCTCCCCCATAATAATGGGGGTGTTCGAAACATAGTCCTGAACATAGGTGGGGTGTATATGGATAACCCATAAAAATACTTTTATATATACATGAACTATACACTTATCCCAATATATGGATTTTCAAAACAAAGAACCAGCCAATGAAAAACTACCCTTGCTTCCACCTCTAATACATAACCATACAACCATCGGCATATGTTATTAACAAAATAATCTAATTCAATTAAACAATTATCACTCTATCTTAAACAATTAACTTTATTATTTATTACATTCCCACCCAATCAATTAATGCACCCATTTCAACCAAAAGTTACATTATAACATACACACACTTCAAAAAAGTTTTAGGAATCTCAGGAAAAATATCTATGCAAGGTAACACCATCCTTCTTCAAAATTACCCCTCCCCACCATCCGGGCATCCTTGCTTCATGAATTCAACACAAGAATAGAAAAAAAAAATCTACTAGGTTACATTCCCACTACACAAACAGACTATGACGAACAAACATAATAAAACCCTGATGTAGAACAACATTTCAATAAGTTCATTCACTCCATAGTCAATAAATATCTCAACATAAGATACCTTTTCACCCTCAAACCATTTACATACACCACCAAACTCTCAAAAATAGCACCACACAGCCTATATGAAGCACAAGACAAGAAATATCTACACACATTACATAGCCACACCAAACAAGGAAAATTGTTTTCAGATTTAATACAATCATTATTTAATTACACTTTGATAATTAATGGGTTATCACAAAAATGGTTTGATCATGGGGAATCCATTAATTTAAATTCATAACATCGAATAATCATGATTTAATGTTCACATCCATTCATTAGAATATTAACAACCTGAATTTATTAGTTTGGTGTGAAAACAGATACCAACAATGGCCATGATTTTCAAAAGGCATATGGCCCACACAATTCTAAACATGGATAAAATATAATAGACAAAACAACATATTCATCATCCTAATCGTCATCTCTCCAATTAAATATTGTTAAGGTATCCAAACCCATTATCATAGTAGATCCTTTTATCTTAATAACATCATTAATTAATATTGGGATTTGACCATATTCCCAAAGTGATATTTGATTTACCACCATGAATGATACACAATTTAATGAGGGGAGAAATAATTTCATCATAATAAAAATATGATAATAAAATCACTCTTTCCCCAAAATATAGTGTCTCTCAAGAGGTTAATGTCTCCAAGGGAAATTGAAATTAATTTTTACACCCCAACACATGACTGTATGGGGAAAAAAGCTATGGGTCAAAAATAAAAAATTGAAACACATAGGGAAAAAATATCAATGCTTAAACGAGACAGATCCAATATCATGAAAAGGGAAATAGTTTAAAGGTCCATTAAAGAAGGATCATGGTATTGATTATTCAGTTTGACTATTTCAATGTAATGTGAGCATTATGATATTAAAGATATATTTAGTATCATTTGATATTCCTTTATAAATAGTCATATAATATTTTAAACGCTATTTAGTTCATATAGAAAGTAGGGGAAAAAAAGAAGAAAGTAAAAAAACTCTAGAAATGACTCATTGATGGGTATGTCACTGATGCGAGTCACTCAAAATGAGTTACCAACATGACCCATCGATAGCGAGTCAACGATGTGACCCACCGATTCCTGACTCATCAACATGAGTCACTAAAACACCAAACTATTGATGCTCGACCTGCATATGTTGATACAATGACATTGAGCTACTAACATAAGTTGCTGACACTGAGACACCAATGCTAAGCTAGAGATACCTGAAATATCGACACCCCAACCTACCGATGCCCTAACCTACCGATTACCAACCAACCAAGGAACTGACCTACTATAGCCTTTTCCAACCAACCTTTCGACCTACTGACCCTATGAACTACCGATTCCATGACCTACCAATTGAAAATTTTTATTATTTTTTAAATCTATTGAAATGATCAACAATTTCCTCCCAAAACATCTGAAGCAATAGATTTTGGCATAGTAATGGACAAGAGAGGTCTAAGAATTAAAAATGATAGTGGACCTGGAATGTGAGTAAATTGCAATCCCTAGTGTAACATCTAGACACTAACTAGTACCCTGGGTTATGCCGAGGTGGTACAGAGCACAGGTTCCATACTTATGACACGAATGTCATGTAAAAATTTACACAGTTTTTCTTAAAAATTGGGTATAATTTTCAAATTAAAATATAATAAGTGTCATGAAATGATAATTAGAAATAATAAAATATAATAAATATGAAATAAACTATAGAAATAATTAATATACTCTCAAATGAACAATATCAGAGTAAAAAAAATGATATAAAATAAAAGAAATACTATGATTCTAGAGAAGTAAATAAATCGGAACCATGGTGGAACAAATCAAAACCATGATAAAAACTACTCAAAATATCATTACCCATGACCTATAATCCTAATATTACAGAGAATCTGTACAGAATTATGGAAAATACCTATTTATTATGACATAATTTAAAAATAATTCATATGCACCAATGTGAATATATAGCTTGGGGAGTAGTCATACCATGTATGAGACCGAAAACAAAAAATTTACAGATTCAACTAAGATTAAAAATATGATAGATCAACAGACTAAAAAATAGATTGTAATAATATCAATGTTAGATAAAGATGTAACATAATATTAAATAAAGTAGATGGATTTATTTTCAAAAACATATATAACCGAAAATATTTTTTCCTTTCATGTAGAATAAAAAATAAATGTACTTCAATTTTTAAGAACTCACACATGATTCACTCTCAAAGATTCATGTATAATATTGACATATAACTCTTTATAAACATTTATGTTGAGTCACATTGTCACCGAGTCATCCCGTGGTGACCAAAATGTATTTTTGTACTTCTCACCATGATCGATCTCACTATATATCAATTTTATAACATTACATTAAAAAATAATCTACCCCACATGTACATGAAGACATTAATACTAGTTATTCTAATAACACATATCATACCATATTTCACTGTGATACACATTAACCAAAAATTATCAAGCATGTTATGGTTCCCAACCACAATCCAATATTTAAAAAACGACATTTAGGAGAAGAAATATCAATCGTTTGGTTGGGAAAATTTAATTCACATTATAATAGAATCATATGAAAAATCTTATGAGTCATTAAATTAATATAAAAATTTAATGAGGGGAGAACTAATGACATAATGTAAAATTAGTGAGGTAACTCTATAGAAAATATCTTGATCAAGGATCATTGTTCCATTCTGATAAAGAATCACATGAAGATAATACATTAACTTTTCTAATAATGTACAATAGGTAATGGAATCACGAGTCTCTGATATTTTTTCTAGAGATATGAGTATATTTAAAAAAATTAGAATAAATGACCTTTTATCATTGATTCCAAATGACCAATGTTTGAGAATAAAGGAATGTAAAATTTACATGCAAAATCAAATTAAATATCAACCTGAGTGTAATAATGGTTTGAGAGAAAATATTAGGGAATGATATGGTGATTTTTGGTGTGTTTGTGATAAAACACCAATTTATTTAAAATTTAATTATTTTTTACATCTATATTATATGGTATGAAAAAAATGTGCAATAACAATGTGAATTGGATTTTTACTAGAGAATAAAAATTTATATTGTTATACACATGATTTTTCTAAACTAATCACCTATAATGTGACCCCAAACCACTTACACGACTTAATGGATTCTTGGGAAAATTTTATATGAACTATTTTCAATCAATAAAACATTACCATAAATTTCAAAACAAGTTAAATACTTTTATAAATATCCATAGTCTAACTGATCATTCACTAAAATTAAAATAATAATTAAATTATAAAATTCCTTAAACACGGTGTGCATCATTCTCTCCACCATTGATATTTTCACCATAAAAAACTAGAATAGGTTTTTCCACTTCATCCCAATGATATTCATTGTTGTTATCATTTTTTCACATAAATTTATACAAGATTCCATAATAATATTACCAATTAAATACATTTCCCACAAAATCTATTATCCTACAGATCTGGAATTTGGATTGATTCATGGATAAACATCATATCCAGTCCAAGAGTAATAGAGTCCCAAAAAATAAATGATCTTGGATCCGAAATGTACTTTTATATTTAAGAGACATGTAATAATTTTTCAACAACACTGAAACTCATTTATAAGGATAACAACTAAAAAATATTTCCAATCTATTATATACTATCAAAATATCAAAAATACCAGGGATCCAATTTTCATTTCTTCTATAAAAATTAATGACCATGTTTGTTTAAAAATTTCATTAATGTGTGTCCACTCACAATGAATGATAAATATTATATATGAAATCCTAATTAAGATTTATATTAGCTCTAATTCATACATATCCAAGTCTGAATCATTTGTATTTTCCATATAATCTCATGGACTAGACTATTTTCAATCATTGATCATTCTCTATTTTCCACCAAATATAGTGGAAAAATAGCAGGAAGTGCATTTAATGAAATAAACATTTCCATATTCATTATCTCATTTTAATAATTATTATAATATAATTACAGAAAATGAATATGCTCATTCCATGGTCAACTAAATTTTATGAAACAAGATCTCTGCATATCCTAGAAAAATTTAATTATTCATTTTTTCTACCCATCATTTTTTCTTGATATTTCATGCTCACATTTCATTGAGTCCCATTAGCCTATTTCAAAGATATATAAAAAATTAATTGAATCAAGGATCACTATGTTGTGTGATCAAAACTATTACGATGTGAAGCATTTACACTTCTCCCAAATATGAATTTTTTATATATTATATTGTGTTGAAATATCTATTTTAGAGGAAGTTTGAAAAAATGTAGAGTCAATAAAAATAGCATAAATAGTATCATTATTATAAAGTGTCCTCAGTAGACCTATAACAAGGTCCATGTAAATCTATTCATATATCCATAAAGATATAATCATAGATTATATCATACCAACTAGTCATTAATGATAATTCATTACCTACTAACAGGTTATTCATTGCAGAAGGTATTCATTAATATAGAATTCCGTATATGACAACCATAATTGAAAGTTTGTCACATTATAATTATAATTAATATCCAAATGAATTTATACATTTTAATGGTGATAATATAAAAAAATATTTTAGTAATATGGAAAAGGATCATAATTGTTCTCTAAAATTGTAATTATTTGTTTTCATCCAATATCAACCCATCACAATCTCTACATAATTTAGGATGGACCTAATGGTAACGACACTATGCTATGATAGTTGATATAATTATTAATGATATAATATCCAAAGAAATATAATAAATTTTACGAAAAATTAATTCCTATTATATTCATCATAGTCCAAATACATTTCTTTACAAACTATCATAATTTTTCATTAATATCACGCCTCCACAAAAACATCATCCTATGCCTTCTAATACATGTCATATTCCACAATATTCACATTCTAATATGTGTACAAACTTTATATTTCAAACATCAATAGATTCTATTTCAATATTAAATTTATCATGTATAAGTCTCATTGAGAGATTATATATTTCAATATATTATAATTATTGATGATTAGTAACCTTTTTGTAATGATTTAGTGGAACCATGTGTTAACAGAATAAACTGGTACCACAATTTCTAGGTAATGTGTTTGATATTTCTTATCATCTTTTCACAAAATCCGTTAAATATATAAGAAAACAAAATTTCAATTGATTATAAAAAAACTAGACTCAATTTAAATTCATTAAAACAAACCATAAATCCCTAAATTTGTTGTATAATGATTATTATTAGTGTTGATATGATACGTTATTTCATAAAAATAAATATATTATGAAAATATTCCTTTCACTATTATCGAAAACTATTTCTTTTTAGAGTACTTAATATAGAAGATTTCATTGATGAATCATGGACAAAGAGTTGAAAATATCCCACTAATAATAAAAAACATCATATGTTCAATTAATTATTGGATTTCTACCATGATATTACCTCATTAATCTATCTCAGGAAAATTAATATTTATTAATCTAATATGAAATGGTGGACTAAATGGACTTCTTGGATTCCCATGTCAAACTTATAAATCATTGAATATCATTATTGATTTCATAATATGTTCAATAAAATTTCCAAGTGATCATTATGGTATTTATTTCTTTGATAATATGAGAAAGTACCAAAATATTCATCAAATAAAATGAATCGAAGAACCTAAGGAATATTAAAATCATCTAGAACATTTACACTATATGTGAATTCATCAATATAAAGGTAATGATGACTTTTTAGAAGGTACATATTTACTTTGGTATGTTTTCATTAGAATATAATCATTCATGAAACAATTTTTATAATATATTGACCATTGATCTATCATTTATAACCAATTTTATCCATTTAGTTTAAAAAATATCTCACTAATTTGAAGGATAATATTTTTAATATTATTTATTACATGATTAATTTAATTATATTTAACACATGATTGGAAAGAATCACCAATATTTAATATTACCTAAACTTATACATGACATATAAATTTATTAGGTCAAATAAATTCAATGCTACAAAATTATTCTAGATAGAGTTTTAGTCATTGTAACTCTTTCAGAGTTATTTTATATAATTGGAGTGAAAACAGACATTTTAATGTTATTATATTAACTAAAAATGTATTTTAATCTATTATAGTATGGTAATGAAATGCCTTTGTTCACCTATACTGTCATCCAAATGATGGGTTCATCAACAAATAGTCAAAATCTCACTCTACATTCATTTTTCTCTTGAACCCCTTGAGTATATAAGGAATATCCTAAAGGGATGTGAATAAAGCTTTCATATAGTAACTATAACTATGGGAAAAATTATTCAAGCCGTCAAATCAATAAACCAGCCAAAAGTATCCATCTTTAGTACACTAAAAACCCAGTGATACTATAAAATTCCAATCCTAACAGAAATTATTGGCCACATGAATCCTCTATTACGCCACTATCATTTGGGTGTCTTAAAAATCATGGTTTGATACAGCATTCCAATGTATATCCCAAATTATTTAATCATCAATGAATATGTAAACTAATGTGATAAACCAATATAAAATATACATGAATGAATTTCATGTTAAAAAAACTGGTACCTTGCAATGTGGATGGAAAAATTTTCACATTCCTACAATACATCTATTCATTATATAACTATCATTATGTCACAATGTTATAGTTATTTATTCTCTATTTGTGGCTTTTCTAGGAAAAAATATGTTCCTGAGTTATCCCGGTTCATATGGTTTTATGGTAAATATTTTTTAGTGTTGGAGTATTACATATGAGTGTACGAAATTGAGGATAATTTACACCAGATCCACCCACTGATTTTAGAATTTTATTAAAATAATTTTTAAGATTCACATTTGATATTTAATTGTGTAAATTATTTGGTTGTTCAATACATTCCTTATTTTATTGTGAATGTTAGCTAGAAAATAAAAACTCTAGTTCATTGTTTTGCCACAGTGGATAAGTTATCGATCAAGTTGATTTATTTTTTGATTAATTGTATATCCAAGAGTAACTATCCCTCAAGAACATAATAGATTAGATTATGTTCACCCCATCACTCAAATAAAAAATATTTCCCATCTATTGGAATTATTATCATTTTCTACCTCTCTAGAAAGTTATTTATTCACAATTTCACTATAGTCGCTAATATAAAACATTAGTACCATTGAGTGAACCGCATGAAAGAGACTCACCTCCTTGCTCCACAATTTTTTTATTTCAATATCATATACATCTAGAGATTAGATATGGTGGTGAGTGGAATTGATAGTAATTTCATCTATTTATATACTTCTTTATTCAATTTAATAGAATCCTACTGGCTTGACTAATTTGATAGTTCCTTGAAATAATACATTATAAAATGATTCCATAACTTTTTTCCATTTTAGAACTCAATATAAAAACAATATCATTTAATTACCATATTGATAGAACCTGGCCTATAAACATATACATTTAAATATAATCTTTCATTTCATGTAGATATCACAACAAAACTTAAAGTCATCCAACTATAGCGTACCTATTTCTTTCTTTTCCCCATTTCCAGCATTAAACATATATGTTGTAACACCTCGAAATTTTATGAGATATATTCTTTTTTAATTTCTTTTATGTCTTCTATTGTACACAAAACTAATATTATCTTGTACTATATGCAACACCGTATTAGCTTGCATTATACGCAACACTGTTCTTGGCTCGTGATACAAACAATTTCAAGTTCCTTTTGTGGAAATTATTCTATGCAACATTATGTTTATATTTTGTTTAATGTATAAATGAAATATGTTTTTATTATGTTATATTCAGCACCAAATGAATATTTCACAACACACAGCCCTGACATGACTTTCATTTCCCGCAATCATGACCTTCCTTGATAGTGTGAGTAGTACGCAATACCAGGATTCACAAAACAACGATATATTATTATAATATTATTATGAACTAGATATTATGAATAGTAGTAACTAAATTTTGAATTTTATGACATTATAATTCATCTTACAAATTTTCTATAACATGGTAAGAGAAAAAAATAATTTTTTCTGGTAAAATGAGTATATTTCCAAAAAAGCAGTTTTGTTGCCTTTTGATGGTGCACCAATTTTTAATCTAGTTTTTGACATGTTTATAAGTTCAATTGACAAAATAAAACTCTTTGTTTCAATCATGATATAAAAATTTACTTTGGATTAATTTTTTATCTTATTCTGAAAACATTCATATTTTCATGAATAGTAAAAACACGCTATATTTTAATTAAACAAAACTTTTTTCATCGTAATAATTTATATGGTTAAATTATAATATTCATTTGTTTTAAAGTATAAATAGAATATATTTTTACCATTTAATATAATTTAATTCATTATCATTAATTTTACACTGAAATCATAGGTAAAAACATTTCAATCTTTTGCAACGTTTTAACTTTCAAAAACCGTTTTCTCAACAGTGGGATTAATTTTAAAATAAATACTGCAACTTTTGTGTTTTGAATTTGGAAAAATGGATACCATATTTTGAATTAGGAGTTCCAAATTATGTTAATAATCTTCTTTTTTTAGGCATTAAGAATAGTAACTATAGTAAATATTTTCTTCCATAGTTAAAGGTATATCGGGTAATTAAGGGTAAATATAATATTATAAAATTACCCTAACACTTATATTAATATAATTGTATGATTATATTTTTCCTTACATTATACTTGGGTCAAAATGGAATATAATAGAACCCACTTGTTTTTGATTAAGACCTTTTATTTATTTAATTTAAAGGAAAGTGAAATATGCCTCACTCAAACTTTAATAATTATATTATTTTTAATATAAGGTTATACAGAATATAAAATTGATTATAAGTACTCATTTGAAAGATAATTTTTTTTATCATGGTAATTTATTTTTAAATTTTAGTAAATATTTAATTACCTTAATAGCTTGAACAATAATAATGTAGAAATTAATAATTTAGTAAAAAATCAATAATATAGTGTTTATTAAAATAACAATGCCTATAAAAAACCATAAACTTGAGCAAACATTATTGGTCAATTATATCTATACCCTAATAATCCAAGGGTCTATTTGTGAACCATTTGGAGCCTTATAAAACTGATTAGGACATCTATATTATATTATTTTAAATGTTGTCAAAGATGTCACCTACATAATTTAATAAATATAAAAATTTAAATGTTTTGATTTTAAGATGATAAATTCGAGTAAAAATATTTTTCAGAAAGTTATTATATTTATATTCATCATTGGATATTATTTTTAATTTTTATGCAACAATTATGTATCTTAAATAATTATACAATAATGTAGTAGTATTTATTTTATTAAGATATATAACTAATAAATGGTTTAAAAAATATTAAAATAAAAAATATATGAAAACAATTAATGTTCCCCGTGAATTTATTTGATGAATATTACATGATATGAATCTATTATATATTTTTGGTTCGAACATATTTTTCTTATGTGGTTTTTATTTAAATTTAAATAATGAATAATTTCAAAATTGAAACTATTGATATTTTTTAAAAATAACATTTTATTAAATTATTTAAAAAACACAAAAATATTTAAAAACTACAAATTGAAAATTATATAGTCGAAAAAATTATAAAATATCCAATTATGGGGAATTTAAAACATTTATTTATGTATTTATAACAATTTAAAATTTAGACTTTTATTACCACAAATAAAATTAAATTGATTAAATAATGATAAATGAAGTTGAAAAGGTTTAAAATTAACTTAAAACATGTCTACATTTTATTGGGTGATGATATTACTACACTATATCATACCATATTCATATTGACTCTTTTTTTGTTGTTTGTAAGTGGGGTTTAATTTTATTATTAATTAATATTTTTAATGTTTCCAAAAGTGCCCCTCTCCTCTCCTATATAGGGGCACCTCCTTCTCTCTCATCTCCACTCAATTTTGATCCTTCAAGCTCCGAAAACCCATTCCAATTTCTCTTCTAAACCTCTCTGGTAATATTATAGTGGTTCATGTATTCTCAAAAGACCAACTCTAGTGCCTTAAGAGGAAGCTTAAAAGAGGTGCGTCAAAGAAGAGGTAATCTCTTCTACCGATTCTTTCAAGTTTCATTTTTAAAATTATTCTTCTTTAGTTTTTTCCTTATAAAGTAATAACATCAGTATCACTAATATAATGATATGTTATTATAAATATTAAAAAACCCCATTTCACCTTCTATCCATCCTATAGAAAACAAAATCATTGTGCGTGCGTACGTACGGAATACCACCTCCACACCGTGGTGTAATCTGTTTTTCCACCACCACCTTACTAGGATGGGTATTATGGTGTAAAGAATAACTTTATATTTTTATTATGACTTCATAATGATTCTGAGAAATTATATCATCCACTCCAATTCCATTCAATAATTATAGGAACAATATCACCGCTCGTGCATAAGTACGGACTACCGTCTCCACGAACGCGATGCGATTCATTTTACATGATTAACCATTTAAGTATGATTATAAATTATATATATAATACATAATCATGTAATATATTACTTAATAATTATAATGAATTTATGTACATATATGTTTCATTTACTTAATTCTATTCTATTCAATAAGGAAACGAAAACAGCGTTCATGCTTACGTACGACCTACCGTTTCCCTAAACGGTGTGTTTCATTTTATTTATCTATCTATTATGTATATATATTTATATACCTAATATATATGATATATAAATCTTTTTTTAAATTCTGTATGTTTGTAAATCTTGATATAAGTAATAATAATATCACAAACAACATGTCCAAACACATACGATAAATGAAGTGATTTTACCGAAAATGCTGCTTTAACATGGAATTGACAAAAGAACGGGTAATATAAAGTCAAAAATGAATCATATATGAAATAATAAATATTATTATGGTTCTGTTACATGTTAATAATACGTTTAAAGACACTATACATGAATTTTGGACACGTACGGAAGAAATTGGACCAAAGGTAAGGGATAACTTTTCCAATCTTGTTTTTATCTGAGATTGTTTATTCGTAAGTATTTTCTGGGTTTATATTTATCATCCATGCCCCTTTTTTCTAAAAATGGTTTCATGTATTTTTAAAGTCCTCTTTACTCATTTTTTACTTTTACTATATGGTATGTAAGGAATCATTATTGTTTTTACCATACGAGGTACTTCTTGACTTTTCCGAAAAAAGTACAAGAAGAATCTTTTTTTTAACTTATACGGAATGAATATATTTAATGGTTTTATAATGTCTTATTTTCATTATTCTTACTCTAAAATACTTCATGACTATTTTAAAAAAAAATCCTTTTATTTTAAAATTTCATTGTAATTTGTGAAAATAAAATTATTTTTAAGAAGAAATGATATTTTCCTAAAGAATTAATTTCATGTGTTTTATCAAAACCATTTTCCATCTAAGATGACATTATTTTATATGTGTATGTTTCCAGTATAATGTATCTATGATTTACATGGATTCACTTTTCTTATGATGAAATTATATCCATTTGTTTTATATGGATTATGTTATGATGGTATGATGTTTATGAAACCCATTTTATTTTTTGGGTTATGATAATTTATTTATGCTTCTGTTGTGGCACACATAAGAATGATTTAATTATGAGATGGTTGGGACCTATATCTCCCTCTAATGCATTGGGTAATGATTTATATCTCATGATATAGGCAAGGCTATAATGGAAAGTTAATCCAGTTTAGTGATAAAGGACTGGAATGAGGAGTGAACTCGATTCAGTAAGGCACATTGTCCACTAAGATGGTCTTGGCAGACATGACTTGGCTAATATGGAAATCATAACATGTGCTTAATGTTTTTCCAAAATTACATGTTTTATTCCCATGTTATTTTAACATGATTAATGTTCATTTATGATCTATGCCTTATATACTGCCAAGATTTATTTCTTAAGATTTTGGTGTTTAAACCTTATGTTCATGTTATTTTATAAGTTCAAATGTATATGATTTGTTTTATTTTTTCCAGCCTTACCCTTACTGGGAATTTGAGCTCACCCTTTATATATTTTCATTTCCCCATGATATAAAGAAATGTTTTAGATAAGAAAAAAAAAGGGGAACATCTTTATGGGAGATGTTGAAGATCTTTCACCATGATTAGAAGATTATGTTCCGAGTTTCCAGAGACACTAAACTATTACTGTCCCTGAGTGTTGGTTTTTGTTATATATTATGTTTTCCAAAATATTAATGTAATGTCCATGTACGTCATGTTTGTGGTCTCTGCAGTTGGTATCAGAGTAATGGTTTAGTTAACCTTGGGAAACCAGGATGTGAAAACTTTAGTGAGATCCCTAGAAGATATTTCTATGGTTTGTATAAGGTTGTCCCTGAGGATAAGAATAAGTATAGGTTATAGTCCTAAAATTATGGTAACGATCATAGAATTTAACCTACTACGTCATATATTGAAGGTACCCCCCCTTGATTATGATTTTTTCGGCTCATACTATTCTTTTTGGGTTTTATAAAATGGCTGGAAACAGGAATATTCATGATAATGGAGGATATGATGGACAATATAATGATATTCTTAATGAGAAACCAAATTAAATTAGATCTAGAAGTCCACATATTATTGTTATTCCTAATCGGAAATCTCATAATATGATCAATAATCTCAACTTTAGTAAGTTACTCGACTCCGAAAATAAGAGAAAGATGGAGTTTCATGATGATCATAGAGGAAAGAAAGTTCGATTTCCCTCATGTAAATTATGTGGGAAGAGGCATCAAGGAGAATGATTCAAACGAACTACAAGATGCATTTGGTGTGGAAAAGAAGGACACAAATCCGGTAAGTGCAAAGGAAAAGGTTCAGTTAACACCATTGACAAGGATAATGGTATTGGTATGACATCATCAATGATTAAATGTTTTAAATGAGGAATGTATGGGCATTATGAAAACCAATTCCCTATGTAAAAATCTATTAAAGAGAATTAGCATGGTCGTATAAGTAGTATTTAGGTGGATGATGATGAAGAGACTACAAATGATATATGAGATAAAAGAAATTATGAAGCTCTGTCAGTGGTTTAAGATGGTAGTGGAATGATTTTATGTTTATCAAGAATAATGTATGGTACAATGGAATAAAGAAAAATCTAAGGATTGTTACACTATTGTATTTCCATGAGTATTTGAAATTATATAATTAATGCCACCAGTAACCATGAAAGGTTATTCAAATGTTTTTGGAATGTAGATGATATGCGCATAATGAATGGATAAGGAAAAAATAATATTTTGGATATTATTAATGACCTCATGACTGATATAAGGAAAAAGTGATATCATGGTTTGAGTATATAGAAATTTTGGGATTTTGGTTTGTGGAAGGAGTTAACTTTTGTCAGAAATCATGTTTTCACTAAGGTTCAATGTGTATTCATTTTTCAAGAGAATAATTGATTAAGGAATTAAAATGTTTGGAATGTGTCAACCAAGATGTATCTTATGATATATGGGGGATAAATGATGGTATTCACATGCTTGGTAGATGACCTTTCTAGTAGTTGTATTCTGTATACTATGACATTAGACAGAAGTATTTATAATAATCCTAAAGGATCGATTGCATTAAGTTGGACATCAGATAGTACTATTTGAGGCTATAAATTTTAGATATTATTTCTGGAAAGTTGTAAGAGTATAGTTTTAGAAAAAGGACTACCTGTAATATGGGTGACAACCCGTCGCGTCAGACAAGGATGTAGGAATTAGACCTGCAACCAAAGTGCGACAGGCTTTTATCACATACCACTGTCCTATAGGAAATCCATGGTTAGTAGATACTAGTTCAATTTTATTAAGCGCTATGATAGATGATGTATAAGCCCATTTTAGCAACCATATACGAATAATCTCATCCTAGATGGACTTATGTATATTTGTGCTAATATTTTTGCGATAGAGAAAGATTGAATGACCTATCATTCTATCTCATGATCTTTTAACACTTCACGAATGAAAAATTCAACTTCATTTCTATAAGAGATGAAGTGGAAATTGTTCAAGGCACGAACAACTGTGAGATTATACCAAAATCAATAAAGTATTTATTTTAAATCAACAATTCATCATCATTAGGAAAATAATCTTGACAACTAAAATTTTTGTCCTACTATCCTCATATATGATGAATCAGACGGTACCTTAGATCATAAAAAATTTATGGCTTTGTGATTGTTGGATTTTTCAAAGCCATGTTCTCTATCACTCTCCATCCGAACATGATGGTTATATTTCTTTTCCCTATCCATATTTTCACGTATGTTCTCCTATGTGGAATCCCCATGGTGAGTTAATTTTGGTAACCATTATGTTTCATACTTCACTTTTTAAATTTATGTTTTAGTATTCCTTTTTACGATGTGGGTTTCTATGAAAGAAACTTTCAAGTAGTAAACCAATTATAAACCCGAAAAATTTCAAGGGCGGAATTCATTTAAAGGGGGGTAGAATGTAACACCCTGAGATTTTATGAGATATATTATTTTTTTAATTTCTTTGATTTCTTCTATTGTACTCTACAAAAACAATAGCTTTTACTATATGCAACACCGTATTAGATTGAAGTATACACAACACTATTTTTGGCTAATTTTACACACAATTTCACATTCGTTTTTTGGAAATTATTCTATGAAACATTAAGTATATATTTTTTTAATGTATATATGAAATATGTTTTCATTGTGTTATATGAAATGCCAAAGGGAGCTTGCACTACACGGAGCCCTGACATGGCTTGCATTACACACAATCACGACCATCCTTGATATCGTGTGTAGTACGCAACACAAGGTTTCACTAAATAACTATATATTGTTTTAATATTATTATGAACTCGCCATTATGAATATTAGTAACTAAATTTTGAATTTTATGAAATTATAATTCATCTTACACATTTTATAGAACATGGTATGAGACCAATATAACATTTTCGGGTAAAATGAGTATTTTTCAAAAAATGCAATTTTGCCGCCTTTTGACGGCACACCCATTTTAAATCTAGTTTTTGACATGTTTATAAGTAAAATTTGACAAAATAAAATTTTTCTTTAGAATCAGGATATAAAAATTTACTTTGGAAAATTTTTTCATATTATTTTGATAACATGAATATTTTAATAAATAGTAAAAACACACAATATTTTAATTAAAAACATTTTTTATCGTAATAATTTATATGGTTAAATTATAAAATTTAATGTTTTTATAGTATAAATAGAATATATTTATATGATTTAATATAATTTAATTCATTATCATTAATTTTAAACTGAATCCATAAGTAATAACATTTCAATCTTTTGCAACGTTTTAACATTTAAAACCTGTTTTCTCAACAGCAGGATTAATTTAAAATTAAATGCTGCATATTTTGTGTTTTGAATTTGGAAAAATTGATTCCATATTTGGAATCAGTAGGTCCAAATTATGACACTAATCTTTTTTTATTTTTAGGCATTATGAATAGTAACTACTGTAAATTTTATCTATCATAGTTATGGGTTAATCAGTTAATTAAGGGTAAATATAATATTATAAAATTACCCTAACACTTTTATTAATATAATTGGATGATTATATTTTGACCTAAATCATACCTGGGTCGAAATGGACTCTAATCCTACCCACTTGTATATGATTAAGACCTTTTATTTATTTTATTTAAAGGAATGTGAAATATGTCTCACTCAAACTTTAATAATTAGATTATTTATAAATAAAGGTTATACTGAATATCAATTCTATTATAAGTACTCATTTGAAAGATAAATTATTTTCTTTATTATGGTAATTTATTTTTTATTTTTATGAAATATTTAATTACCTTCATAGCTTATACATTAATGATGTAGAAATTATTTATTTAGTAAAAAGTCAATAGTATTGTTTTAATTAAAAAACAATACGAATCAAAAGGACAAGAAACATGACAAAAAATTATTGGTCGAGAAAATATATTCCCTAAGAAACCAAGGGTCAATTTTTGAACAATTCGTAGCCTTATAAAACCGATTAGGAGATTTATATTATATTATTTTAAATGATGTCAAATATGTCACCTTCATAATATAATAAATATAACAATTTAAATGTTGTGATTTTAAGATGATAAATTCTAGTAAAAAAGTTATTTATATATTTATTATATTTATCTTCATCATAGGATTTTATTTTTAATTTTTATGCAGCATATAATTATATTAAATAATTATATAATAAAGTTGTAGTAATTATTTTATTAAGTGATATACCAATTAAATGGTTTTAAAAATATTAAAATAAATAATATATGAACAAATTAATGTTACCTATGACTTTTTTGATTCCCATGACATATTTTTAATCTATTATATATTTTTTCGACCATATATTCTATGTGGTTTTTATTTAAATTCAAATAATAAATAGTTTCAAAATTGAAAGTAATGATATTTTATAAAAATAACATATTATTAAATTTTTTAAAAATAAAAAAATATATTTAAAAACTACAAGTTGAAAATTTTATGTTCAAAAAGGATATAAATTATCCAATTATGGAAAATTTACAACATTTAATTATGTATTTATAATAATTAAAAATTTAGAATTTTATTACCACATATAAATGTAAATAGATTAAATAATGATAAATCAAGTTGATAAGTATTAAAATAAACATAAAACCTGCCTATATTTTATTGGTTGATGATATTACAACCCTATATCATATCATCTTTGAATTGAGTCATTTTTTGTTGTTTGTATGTTGGGTTACATTTTATTATTAATTAATATTTTTTATGTTTCCAAAAGTGCTCCACTCCTCTCCAATATAACGACACCTCCTTCCCTATCCTCTTCACTCAATTTTGAGAATTCATGCTCGGCCAACCCCTGCCAATTTATATTCTCAACATCTATAGTTATATTATAATGGACTTGGTCTTCTCAAAAGACCAACTCTAGTGCCTTAAAAGGATGCTTAAAAGAGGCGTGCTGAAGAAGAGGTAATATCTTCTACCAATTCATTCAACTTTCATTATTCTTCAACTTAGTCTTCGTTAATTTTTTCATTATAAAGTAATAACATCAGTATCAATAATAATCTGATATATAATTAAAAATATGAAACATCCCCACTTCACCTTCTATCCATCCAATAAAAAATGAAATCACCACGCGTGCGTACGTTCAGAATACCGTCTCCACGCTGTGGTGTAATCTTTTTTTCCACCACCCCCTTACATGGATGGGTATTGTGGTGTAAATAATAATTATATTTGGTTATTATAACAACATAATTATTCTGAGATACTATATCATCCACTAAAATTCTATTCAATAATTATTGGAACGATATCATCACCCGTGCGTACCTACGGACTACCATCTCCATGAACGTGATGAGATCCATTTTCCCTGATTAACCATTCAAGTATGATTATAAAATATTTATATAATAATTAATCATGAAAGACATTAAATAATAATGACACTAGATTTCTGTACATATATTATTCAATTACTTAATTCCATTCAATTCAATAAGGAAACGAAAACAGCGTTCATGCGTACGTACGGCCTACCATCTCCATGAACGGTGTGTTTCATTTTATTTATCTATATATTATATATATATAATGAATATATATGATATATAAAGCATGTTTTAAATTCTGGATGTATGTAAATCATGATATAAGTAATAATAATATCAATAATAAGAATTCCAAACACGTACGAGAAATGAAACGATTTTACCGAAAACCATGCTTTAACATGGAATTGACAAAAGAACATGTAATATAATGTCATAAATGAATCTTATATGATATTATAAATATTATTATGGTCCTGTTATAAGTTAATAATATGTTCAAACCCACTATACAGGATTTTTTGACAATTACGGAAGAAATTTGACCTAAGGTAAGGGATAACTTTTCCAATCATGTTTTTATTCGAGATTGTTTATTCATAAGTATTTACTGGGGTTATATTTATCATCCATGTCCCTGTTTTCTAAAAAAGGTTTCAGGTATGTTTAAAGTCCATTTTACCCATTTTTTAGTCTTACTACATGTTATTTAAGGAATCTTTTCTTTTGTTCACCATATGATGTACTTTTTGACTTTTCTGGAAAAAGTACGAGATGAATGTTTTCTTAACATATATGGCATGAATGGATTTTACAGTTTTATAACGCCTTATTTTCCTGAAGCTTACTCTACAATATTTCATGACTATTTTCTAAAAAATCCTTTTATTTTAAAATTTCCTGGTATTTTGTGAAAATAAAATGATTTTTCAGAAGAAATGATAATTTCCACAAGAATAAATTTCAAGTGTTTTATCAAAACCATTTTCCATAAAAGATGAGATTATTTCATATGTGTATGATTCAAGTATAATGTCTATATGATTTACATGGTTTCAATTTTCTTATGATGAAATGATATCCTTTGTTTTATATGGATTATGTTATGATGTGAGGATATTTATGAAACCCATTTTATACTTTGGGTTATGATGAATTATTTATGTTTATGTTGTGGAACATGTAAGAATGATTTAATTATGAGATGGGTGGGACCTATATATCATTCCAATTTAATGGGTAAAGATTTCTATCTCATGAGATAGACATGGATAGAACAACAAGTTAATATGGTTCAATGATACTGGACTGTAATGAGGAGTGAACTCGATTCAGTAAGGGAGGATTTCCACTAAGATGGTCTTTTTAGAAATTCCTTGGCTACTCTGGAAATCATAACATGTGCATAATGGTTTTCCATAATTACATGTTTTATTCCCATGTTATTTTACCATGATTAATGTTCCTTTATGATCTATTCCTTATGTATTGATAAGATTCATTTCTCAAGATTTTTATGTTTAAACCTTATGTTTGTAATGTCCCAGATTTTCCATAATTTATTCATATTAATATATTGGAATTATTTCGAGACCAGTCATCGAGACAGTGTTCAGTTTCAAGGCCTGGTGAGCCTGGAACAAATGTTTGAATTTAATTAAATAATTAAATTGTGTGCACGTGTGGTTTTCCTGAAAGAGTGGAATAAATCTTGAACGGGTCCCCGGATCAGAAATCTGAGGGCATCGTTGGGTCCAGAGCAGCGGGTTTAGACTAGAAGAGACCTAACATCGGCTAGCGCACGTCGGTGGCTAAATCTGGTTTTTGGGTGTAACCGTAATAAAATATTTTATTTAAATTTTTTTATTTAACTCATTACTGCAGCCAAATATCGTTTTTTTCTTTTTGAAATAGAGATTTCACCAGGGATCATGGTTAAATTTCTCATAAACCAGAATCTCCCTATAGAGATCTGGAGAAAACACTCCAATGCGGCGACGGTGTTCTTGAAGAGCTTCACCGGCAACAATGACACGATGACCAGATCATTTCCAGAAAATGACACGAATCTAGGTAGGATTTTTGTTTTTTATTTTCCCTTCCCTGTTCTTGACTCCTATGACGAACGTGCACTAATCTGCGAACAGATTAGCCTGCTGAACGATTGTTTTGCGGGCAGGTGTGTTTTGGGGTTTTATTGGGAAATCAAATACTCGATATTTATAATCTTCTGATTGTTGTGGTTTTGATCTAATGGCGATGAAATCGGATCATCATGAACAATGATCGAGGTTTGTCTCTCTTGTTCGATTCATTGTATTTTTATTCTCCAGCGCATTCTTCTTTGCGTTCATGGAGGAAATAAATCATTGAACATTCGTTTGTTGGAACAACGATATGAGATTGTAGATCCAACCCTTGGGAAATTTCACGGAGGTGTGATGATGGATTCGGGAGACGATTCGGAGCGGATCGAGAGATATGAGATCTTGAGTGTTTTTCTTCAGATGGATCGTTTGAGGTTTATGATTCGATTTTTGCACCGAAAACACACATTTCAGGGTTCGTATGATGAAATGAACCAACCCCTAGAGTATCGGGACAAACGGAAAAGAAACCATGGATCTAGAGGATCATCCGCGACATGAGGGGGAAGATGGCATTTCTGGAAAATCTCAACTACACGGCATGTAGTATGGGGTACACGACGTGTGTTCATCGGTGGACCACCTGGCATTTACTCTAGGAGTACATGGACACGGATTGGGTACATGGACAAGGGCACAACGTGTATACCCCTCCCCGACCAGACCAGAACAGATACATGGGATACCACATGAATTGGTACACGGGTAGGTGACACGGATGAAGACCGTGTACGGGCACATGGCCAGCATACATGGAGAAAGCTCTAGGTGCTGGGAAATGGCATGTAATCTTTCTACACGCCATGTAGTCTCTTTTTTATATGATGTGGCAAATGACATGGGTCGTTCACACGGGTAGTACCCGTAGTCAATGAACCCGACGTGTGATTCTTCTACACGCCATGTAGTTTTGTTTTACATAGCTTAAACGGATGACATAAGTTTTTTACACAGGCAGTACTAGGGGTCAAGGAACAAGGCATGTAACCATACTACACGCTGTGTAACCAATCCTGCATGGTTTGATCCAGTAGCCATATGTGGCTTGGGCTAGTTTCCTTAGGGTTTGTCCCCTTGGTCTTTCTCTTGAAGGTTCTCAGTAACAATTCTTACATACAAGAATATGATCCATTTAGCAGGACTTCCTAAATAGAGTTATTGGAATCCACTACGTGAGACTTAGAGCTGGATCCTCTATTCATTCTTGAATCCCTAGGTAGAGTTCTTGGTATCGACGATACCAAATTTACTCGGGCACTGATCCTCTTCTTAGTGGATTAGCTCAGAATGAGTTGTTGGAATCACCCCAAGACGTGGTGGTGATTATCATCTAAGAATCAGGTTATCAAAGTACTTGTGGAGTGTGTTCTCTGGGAACAAGTACTTAGTATCTCTCTCTTCGGACCTAGGAGTGTGTTCTCCCTATTGCACGCTTAGTGGAATCTTCGAGCTGCATCTTACTGGTGGTTTCTCAATGGCCGTTTGTGTATGAGTATATCTGGATTTTCTTGTTATATGTTCTGGAGACAAATGCTATGTAGAGATGACTGTATCTTTTCTTTGTGTTATTTCCCTTGTTGCATTCCTTTCTGGTTTCAGGGTGTCCTGCTGGGTATTGTTATACTCACCCCTGCACGGGCATTGCCCGCACGTGTCGTGTCATGTGCAGAAGAGCATACCTTTGACAGGATTCTAGGCGGACCAGGACCAGATGGTACTCAGTGAGATCAGGCAGGCCTATGTGTGTTTCTATGGCTACAGATTGCAGTCCCAACACCTTTCTTTACATTTTGGACTTTATTACAGACTCCCTTTTGGTGGGATTGTACTTTTGGACCTGGGGTTTACATTACTGTACTATACCTTTCATATCATACTCTGCTGGTTGGGTTTTTCGTGTTCGCATACATTTTTACTTTTAGTTGTTTTTACTTTCCTGATTTGTGGGCTTGGAGATGTCTGTGCGTGTGTACAGGTTTTTAGGCAATGCTTCCCATGATAGTAGCATGCGTATTCTATGCTAGTCACCATCCCCTGGCCTATTGGAGGCGGTCTTGGGGAGTTGTAGCTCGGGCCCCACTAGGACAGGTCATGACAGAGTGGTATCAAAGGAGGTTGGATCTACATTAGGACCAAATGTCTGTGAGTTTGTTTGGGGAAACAATTTTAAGTGTTTCGAGTTCGGATTTTAGGCCAGGGACCCTAGTGTTGGTGCAGGCAGCAACGAATCCATGCACTAGGACTCTGATAACTTGATTTTTTACTTGTAACATGAAGGCACCAGTTTTAGGGGGAAATAAAGGCACATGCATCGTATAGGAATGTGTTGTTGTTTCCATGTCCTTCTTGTGTCAGCACTCCAGATATATTCAATTACTGAGATACATCGTATTTAATTACAGGATGCATCCATGACAGTCACCCACTAGGATCCAACAGCTCGATCACGAGGATGGCCCCCTCAGTGATGAATCCTAGAAACAGGGACCAGGTCCCCCAGTTTTACCATTTGGTGGTGTGCAAGTTATCCCACCACATGTGGAGCAGTGTTTAGTTCCTCCTGTACTAGTGGAGGAGGAGCACATGCTAAGAGCACTCCACGAGTTTTAGAGATAGATACCCCTCAGGTTTCGAGGCGAGCCGGACCCTTAGGAAGTAGAGGACTGGATTGAGGTAGTAGAAAGAGTCTTCCATTTGGTCAGGACAACAGCAGACCAGATGGTGATCCTAGCAGTGTGCCTCCTGTAGGGCTCGACAGGACGATGGTGGATTTTGGTTATTCAGACTCACGACGAGGTGAATCTTGCATGGTCGAAGTTAGATCATTTCATTAGAGAAGAGCTTTCATGAGTTACCCTGAGAGCAGTATGTATACAAGATTTTCATCAGCTCCAGTAGGGAACCATGACGGTGGCTGACTTTTCATTGAGGTTTACCGACCTCTCGCGGTACTCGATGGATATGGTCATAGATCAGTACTTCAGAGCTCGGACTTCCGAACGAGGATTCTGCAGATATATCCAAGCTAACATAATCTCTATTATAATTTCTACTTATTATGGGGTGCTAGAGCAGGCTTTGGTGGTTGAGAGCTTCTTGGAAGATTAGAGACAGACGGAAGTTGTCAGTTGGGAATGAGCTGGAGGTGAGTCCTCGGTAGCAGGGAGCTGACGGTAGGGACTGAGGTGTGATAGACGTTTTCATAGAAGATCCCAGGATAGGGGATCTGCCATACTGGGTTCACAGGATGCATCCAGCCAACCTCAAGAGAGGTGATGCTACTCATGTGATGGTATAGGACATCTCACTCGAGATTGTATGACCCACCATTCTACTGACATGGGAGCAGTGGATGGACCACCGAGGGCGAGGCAACATATGGAGCAGATAGATATATGGGGCATTAGATGCAGTAGAGGAGCTGGGAGAGCAGCTAGAGGTGGTCGGCATTTTGACCCTTTACCACCACCACCCCTAGGAGGTCCACCCCAGGCTTAAGGAGCTGGTGGACAGATGCAGGGACAGCTGCAGGCAGTAGAGGCGTATGACCCAAGTACTCCTGGAAGTATTAGAGGTACAATCTGTGTCTTTTCTACTTTGGATCCTGTACTGATAGACACAGGTTCTAGTCATTCCTTTCTGGCTGCTAATCTTGTTCGAGACCTTGAGATTCTAGTTGAGCCGTTGACTCAACCCTTATGCTTAGAAACACCTACTTGAGAAGATTTAGAGATAACACACCTTTGTAGACTGTGTGACCTGAACCTTATAGGATAGAGTTTCTATTATAACCTCTTGGTGGTAGCGTAGAGGCCTTATGATGTCATTCTTGGTATGGATTGGCTTCCCACAGTTCATGCCCAGATCGACTGTTTTAGGCGAAGGGTGTGGTGTGTCCGCAGTGATGGGATGAGATTTCTCATTTGTCGGTGAAAGAGAGACACATGCAGCGCATGATGGACTCGTGTGTAGGAACGTGCAACTGATATCTTATCAGTTAGATATCCTATACCTTGGCGCTGCAGATGTTACGAGTTTCCAGTTTCTAGCAGTAGTGGCTGAATATGAGGACATCATTCTGTAGGATGTCCCCGGACTACGTCCCCATCAGGATATAGATTTCTGTATTGAGTTACAACTCGAGATGACACTGATATCAGCATCAGCATATCGGATGGCTCCTGTAGAGCTTCGTGAGATGAGGGTGCATTTGGATGACTTGTAGAATAAGGGATTTGTTTGGCCCAGTGTTTCACCCTGGGCGGCCCCAGTGCTGTTTTCCAAGAATCCAGACAAGTGTTTGAGGCTATGTGTGGATTACCGATTCTTTAATTAGGTGACCGTGAAGAACCATTATGCAATAATAAGGATTTATGACCTCTTTTACCGGTTGAGAGGTGCACGATGGTTCTCAAAGGTTGACCCACGATCAGGCTATAATCAGTTGTAAGTACGAGATGAGGATATACCGAAGACAGATTTCGGATGTCACTACAGTCACTATGAGTACTTGGTGATGCTCATTGGTGTGACAAATTCCCTTACAGTGTTCATGGGACTCATGAACTGGATCTTTCATCCCTATATAGATCGGTTCATAGTTGTCTTCATCGATGATATCCTTGTGTACTCTGTGTCCGAGGAGGATTACAGGAGAAGCCTAAGGATGGTTCTAGACACACTCTGAGAGCACCGGTTGTATGGGAAACTCTCGAAGTGTCAGTTCTGGATATAGGAGGTCCACTTTCTGGGACACATCATCTCAGCAGATGGTGTGGCAGTGGACCCAGCCAAGGTAGAGGCAGTGTTAGCATTAAAGCCACCCCAGAGCGTGACAGAGGTGCAGAGTTTCCATGGGTTGGCAGGCTACTATCAGAGATTCATTCTTGATTTCTCCAGGATTTCAGCACCCATTATAGCTTTAACCTAAAAGAGGAAACCTTTCGTGTGTACCGAGAGATGCTAGAAGGCTTTCCAGCAGTTGAGATAGAGTCTGATGAGTGCCCCAATCATGAGATTACCGGAGGAGGTTGTCGAGTACGTAGTGTTCTTCGATGCATCAGGAACTGGGATTGGATGTGTCCTGATGCAGAGGCAAGCAGTGATTCCTATGGCTCACGCCTGTTGAGGACCCATGATAAGAACTACACGACCCATGATCTTGAGTTGGCAGTGGTAGTCTTCACATTGAAGATGTGGCGGCACTACACGATGGGCGAGCAGTTTACCATCTACTCTGATCACAAGAGTCTCAGATATATATTTTCTCATAAGCATCTAAATTTGAGACAAAGAAGAAGGTTTGAGTTCCTCTAGTATTACGACTTTGAGATTGTTTACACACCTTGTAAAGGGAACGTTGTGGCAAATGCTCTCAGTAGGAAATCCGATTTACATTTGCTCGATGAGGTGACAAAGAAGTTTTTCTCTTTATAGTTATCCTTAATTGATGGAGATGAGGGATCTTACCTTGAATCGATGGTTGTTAACCCTCCACTCATACAATGAGTTAGGGAAGCACAGTGCGAGGATGCTAGCTGTGAGACTCTACGTGCTCTGATATCCACATGTGATGATTCTAATTGATATTCAGAAGGTGGGGAGAACGTCATTCTTTTCAGAGGGCGTACAGTAGTACTAGTGACATTGAGGGAGGAGGATCTGAAGGAGTTTTATACATCTCCATTGGTAGTGCATACAAGCATGGAAAAAATGTACCAGGACCTCCGACGTCAGTTCTGGTGGCCATGAATGAATAAGAGTGTGGTAGAGTATGTTTCTCGGTGCCTTACTTGTCAGTAATTGAAGGCTGAGCACCAAGTTCCAGTAGGATTGACTCAGCCCCGTGAGGTGCCAGAGTGGATGTGGGATGGCATATCCATGGTCTTCATGATGGGTTTACCACATACGTCCAGGGGACACGATGCCATATGGGTGATCGTTGATCGACTCACCAGGTCATCCCACATTCTAGCCATACGAGAGCAGAGATCAGTAGAGATCTTGGGACGCCTCTACGTGCAGGAGATAGTTCAACATCATGGAGTTCCATCCACAATCATCTCAGATCGTGATTCTCGTTTCACATACCGGTTGTGGAAGGGATTGGAGGAAGATTTTGGGACTACATTACGCTTGAGTACTGCGTTTCATCCCCAGAATGATGGTCAAACAGAGCAGACCATCCAGGTTCTGGAGGATATGCTACGAGCTTGAATACTTGACTTCGGTCATAACTAGGAGGATCACCTACCATTGGTGGAATTTTCTTATAACAACATTTATCATTCCACTATTGGTATGGAACCATTCGAGGCTTTGTATGGACGACCTTGCAGGTCCCCACTTTCCTGGACTAACCCAGGAGACGAAGCACTCATGGGACCAAAGATGGTGAGAGCTACTACAGAGAAGATGCAGGTCATCCAGGAGTAGATGAAGCCTGCACAGAGTTCAAAAACGTCTTATGTCGATAGGAGGCAGAGACCCTTGAAGTTCGAGGAGGGAGACCATGTATTACATCGGGTCTCACCTCGATGGGGATTGTGGAGTTTTGTCCGAGGTGACAAGCTATCTCCGAGGTTCATCAACCCTTTCCATATTCTGAGTAGAGTTGGCGAGGTGGCGTATCTCATGGCTCTACATCCTCAGATGGACCTGGTACACAACATCTTCCATGTGTCACAGCTATAGAGGTACGTGCATGATCCATCGGACGTCATCAACTGGGGAGAGCTGGACATCGATGATTGATCGACCTTTACTGAGTACCCATTAGAAATCGAAGATCGACAAGAGAAGATCCTTCGTGGGTGAGATATTTCCATGGTGCGTGTCTGGTGGCAGCACGGGAACCTCTAGGAGAGGACGTGGGAGTGGGAGGCTTAGATATGTGTGCAGTACCCAAATCTTTTTTAGTATCCTTTATTTTAGATTTTCAGGGACATAAAATCCCTAATGTGGGTGTTTTTTAATGTCTCGGATTTTCCATACATTATTCTTAATAAAATGTGGGAATCATTTCGAGACCAGTCTTTAAGACAACGTGTAGTTCTGAGGCCCTGTGAGCCCGGAACAAACGTTTGGATTTAATTACATAATTAAATTGCGTTCGTGTGTGGTTTTCCTGAAAGAGTTGAATAACTGCTGAACGGGTGCCCGGATCGGAAATATGAGGGCGTCGTTGCATCTAGAGTAGTGGGTTTTCCCTAGAGGAGACCTAACATTACCTGGCTCAGGTCGGTGGAGAAATCAGGTTTTTGGGCGTAATGTAGTAAAATATTTAATTTATAATATTTAATTTAAATATTTTCTGCATCAAAATATCTTTTTATCTTTTTTAAATTGAGATTTCGCAGGTGATAAGGGTTACATTTTTCATTACCCTGAATCTCCCTGGAGACATCTAGAGAAAACCCCCAACGTGGCGACAGTGTTCTTGACGAGCTTCGCTGGCGATGAAAACGTGGCGACTGGATCTTCACCAGCAAACGCCATGAATCCATGTATGATGTTTGTTTTTGATTTTTGATTCCCCGTTCTTGATTCCTACGACAAATGTGGACTAATCTGTGAACCGATTAGCAGGCGGATCGATCATTTTGCGGGTGGGTGGGTTTTGTTGTTTTATCAGGAAATCAAATACTCAAGATTTATAATCTGTTTATTGATGTGGTTTTGATATAATGGCGATGAACCCGGATCGTCATGAATACCAATCATGGTTTTTTCCTCTTGTTTGATTTTTTATATTTTTATTCTCTCACGCGTTCTTCATTGCGTTGTATGCGTTCTTGGAGGAAATCGATAATTACACATTCTTTTTTTAGTGCAACGATACGAGATTGTAGATCCAACCTCAGAGTGATGTCATAGAGGTGCGACGACGGTTTCAGTGGACTATTCGAAGCAGATCAACATATATGAGTTTCTAGGTGTTTTTCATTGGATGGATATTTCGAGGTTTATGATCCTATTTTAGCACTGAAATAAACCATTTTGGTATTCGTATGATGAAATGAACCAAACCCTGGAGTATCTGGACAAATGGAAGAGAAACCATGGATATGTAGGATCTGTCGCAGCCCAAGGAGGAAGATGATGTTTCTGCAAAATCCCGAATACAAGACATTTAGTATGGGCTACACGGTGTTTGTTCATAGGTGGAGCACATGGCATGTACTCTGGTAGTACACAGACACATGTTCGGTACACGACCAAGGGCACAACATGTATACTCCTCCCTGACCAGAACTAGCCAGATACACGAGATACCCCGTGTACCAGTACACGGGCAGGAGACATGGATGAAGACCATGTACGGGCACATGTACAATGTACAAGGAGCGAGCCCCAGGTTCTCGAACACGGAATGTACTCCTACTACATGTCGTGTAGTCACTATTTTTATACGATGATCCAAATGACACGGGCCGGTCACATGGGCAGTACTCGGAGTCAAGGAACATGGCGTGTGATTCTTCTACACACTGTGTGGTTGTGTGTTACACAGCTTGAACAGATGACACATGTCGTTTACACGGGCAGTACCAGAGGTCAAGGAACAAGACGTGTAACCATACTACATGTCATGTAACCAATCATGCATGGAATGAGCCAGTATACTTCTATGAATTGGGCTAGTTTCCTTAGGGTTCGTCCCCTTGGTCTTTCTCTTGAAGGTTCTCGGTATCATTTCCAACATACATGAGTATGATCCCTTCAACATGACTTCCTGAATAGAGTTGTTTTAATCCCCTCTGTGAGACTTAGAGCTGGATCCTCTATTCAATCCTGAAACCCTAGGTAGAGTTCTTGGTATCAACCCGACCAACTTAACCCGGGCGCTGATCCTCTGCTTAGCGGATTCGCTCAGACTGGGTTGTCAGAATCACCCAATGACTTGGTGGTGATCCTCATCTAAGCATCATGTTCTCATAGTACTTGTGTAGTGTGTTCTCCCAAAACTACTACTTCATATATCTCTCTTCGGACCTAGAAGGGTGTTCTCCTGGTTGCATACTTAGTAGAACCTTCGAGGTGGATCTTACTGGTGGTTTCGGAATGGTCGTTTGGGTAGGAGTATATCTGGATAGTCTTGTTATATGTTCTAGAGACATATTTTGTGTAGAGAAGACTATATCTTTCCTGTATGGTATTTCTCTTGTTGTATTCCTTTGGTGTTTCGGGGTGTCCTACTGGTTATTGTTATACACACCCCTGCACGGGCTTTTCCCACACGTGTCATGTCTTGTGCAGACGAGCGACCCTTTGACAAGATTCTAGGAGGACCAGGACCGAACGGTACTCAGTGAGATCAGAAAGGCCCAGGTGTGTTCCTACGGCTACAAATTGCAGTCCCAAAACCTTTTTAAAGGTTGGAATTTCTTATGGACTCTCGTTCAGTGGGCTTGTAATTTTGGCCTAGGGTTTTACATAACCGTACATTACCTTTCCTATCGTACTATATTGGTGGGGTTTTTAGTGTATGCATGCATTTTTCATTTATGTAGTTTTTAATTTTCAGCTTTGTGGGCTTGGAGATGTGTGTGTGTGTACATGTTTTTAGGAAATGCCTCTCATGTTAGTAGCATGCCTACTCGGTGCTAGTCACCTGCCCCTAGCCTATTGGAGGCAGGATTGGGGAGTTGTGGCTCGGGCCCCACTGGGACAGTTCATGACAATGTTCTTGTTTTTTAAGTTAAAATATATATTATTTGTTTCATTTTTTCCATGTGTACCCTTACTGAGCATTTGAGCTCGCGCATTATATATTTTCTTTTCCCTAATATATAAAGAAATGTTTTAGGTAAGAAAACAAAAAATGGGAAGATCTTTATGGGAGATGTTGAAGATCTTTCACCATGATTAGAAGATTATGTTCCAATTTTCCAAAGATAGTAAACTCTTAAGGTCCTTGAGTGTTGGTTTTTGTTATGTATTATGTTTTCTACAAAAGTAATGTAAAGTCCATTTAAGTCAAGTTTTTGGTATCTACAAATGTGTTTTACTTCATGTATTTTTAATAGTGATTCACATAACGATGTTCTATAGTTATATGTCCCATGTTAATTTTGAAAAGTCTTTTGAAAACATAGAAATTAATTATATTTCACCAATGGTTCAAGTGAACCATCATTATTGGACGATCCATCTCATTGGTTTCTTTTGACCTTTGATAGAGTTATTATTATTCTATAACCCAGTTCAAATGTTGACAATGAATCACTTTAATTTTTATTCTATTTATGGTAATATTTTATATTCCAAAAAAATACACTATTATTGTTTTAAAATAATTTAATTAAATGATTAATGAAAAAATTATGGGATTTATATTTTCTAATTCATTTTACATAAAACTAATTTTCAAAATCCATGTTAAGGATTTTATGACATACCAAAAAGTTAATAATAACACTCATTTCAATTAAACTTCAATGGTAACATGAAATACTTCATAAAAAAATTTAACCATGACATTATATACTATAAATTTTATGTCCCAACTCATACAATCCTTTTTATATTGTGATGAAACTAGGAACAATCAAATTGATACAATTCTTAATATCACAACCTTAACCTTCAGCCAGGAGAGATTCAGTGTTCCCTTAACATTTGATGAAGTCCCAAAGATATCGTAGGATGAAACAAAATTGAAAAGGAAATGACTAATTATTATTGGATGTTTTTACCTTTTAAAAAATATAATATATCCATAAAAATTTAATAACTGCTAAAAAATATATGATGCATTAGGAATATACCGTGAACACAAATCTTGCAATGGAACAAAATTAGACAAACAACATAAATATTTATGAAATTAAATACAAAGACGGAAAATAATTAATTTTTTTTGTACCAAGGTTTAACAAATCCAAACCAAGATTATAAAAACTAAAAAACATTATCTGTAATAATTATTAAAATTGTATTAATTATAACCTCTAGGTGTTTGAGAATCCTTCCTCTTTTTATTCTATGGATAACAGAATCTACATACTTAGAAATGTGTATATTAATGTGGTGTGTAATCATAACCATTATTAAAATACCCCAGAAAATTTTCTAACACTCCATTAAGAATATAAATTTAAGGACATATAAGATTAGAAAATATTTATAAATTATATAAAAAGTTGATGAAGATACTAAATAACATCAAATAAGGTATATGAATTATTTTCCCAAATTCATATAACAAAAACTATGATTATATTTATGTAGATAAATAAATTTATTTATTTTAAATTTGGAATAAAATTTTAATGTACTACATTGGCCTAATAATTTATATGAATAACCTGGACCTTAATATAAGAATGATTGGTCAGTCAACCTTTCACCAAATCGTCGATTAGTAAAAAAAATATATGGTATTACTTTTTTGAGTGATTCATCTTTAGTTATTTCATTTTTATTATTGTACATGTGCCCCTTATCCATCCCAAATGTATGGGAACAAAGAAAACCAAGTTAATCAATGAAATCATATCAAACAAATATTTTTTAAAATATGTTATTTCAATTTTTCAATGAGATTATGTGTGACACCCAAAACCCAATTTTTAAAGACAACCCATTATGAGAAGAAAAAATAAAGTTTGGTAGTAAAATATAATTTTAAATTATAATAGAATAAATTAAATAAAACAAATATATATTAAATTCACATAAAATTGGATATAGGGAAAACCCATATACATCCAATACATTTCATACACCAACTCTCCCTTGAATAAAAAAACTAGGATCATTAAGTAGATCATATGGTGAATCAACATAATATATAATTAAAACATGAATAATATAATAGATATATACTTGGTAGCCATGGTCTAATATTTCATACCAGGGAAAATTTTTATATCATGAGTAAATAGTAAAAATATAGTACATACCACAGTTTATATCGTTCAAACACATGAAGAATTGATGATATAAGAATTTGGATGTAAATGTTCATTAGAAATCACAAAGAGTGTGACTAGTGTTCGAGATCCTAAGAGTAAAAAAGAAATATAATGGGTTTTTGTCTTTTTAATATAAAAATTCGTTTTTATATAAAATTTATCTACAATTGTACGATTAGGCCATAAGATTTGAAAACTAAATGTTTACTGTGTGAATTAGTGTAGTCCTGAATAATACTGTAATGACTCAACTTTTATAATTGATATTACCATCTAAAATAAATAAATTCCATATTATGTTATGATTTTATAGAAAATACATGTAATTCATAGGATATTTTCATTAGTTATGAGGTATATCAAATTTAAAAAATGATTATAAATCTCAAGAATTGATTATATAAATATAGAATAGTAGCCATTAAGATTAGAATATTAAGGGTTAGGGTAAATTCTATTTTATATATACGAATTATGTGATAACAACAACATGTAAGACCATACCATATGATGAAAATTTAACAATGATTCCAAGGGGGAAAAGTATTAGGATTTTACCTTTTTATAGAGCATGATGGAATTCATTTACTTAAGACATAATGAATATTTATATCGAATAAGTTCATGCTCAACAAGTTAATGGCCAAATCCATGTACATTAACGAATCCAAATAAAATATCACAATCGAACCTCTTACATTTACTGATTTACCTTATGTAATAAAAGAAAATGTATATAGACTGTAAGAGTATAAATATTTATATTTTTTTTAAATTATAAATGATTATATATAAAGAAAATTAATATTACTTTTAAATTTTTTTAATTATTATTTTTATAAAAAAATTATATTCTAATGTGATGTAACACAAATTTTAGTTTTTTAGGGAAATATATGGTTTCATGCTAGAAAACCATTTTTCTAAATTTAATATTATTTTAAATAAATTTAGTATAAATACGATATTATTATAATAAAATACATATTTAAAATAAATGATAATATAATTTTATGTGGTGAAATTAAATTATTACAATGGTAATAAAACTATGATTGCAAATTAAACATGTATTTTTTAATAATTTTGTAAATTTGTTCAGAGTTCTAAATTCTTATATTTTGTAAATTATTTTGTTAATATAAATATTTTTTTTAAAATCATCCTGTAATAATTATCCAATTCTTTTTTTTTAATTTTATGAGGCATTATAATTATTGGGGATAAATTAATACACTTGAAACAAATTGTATGAATTATTTCATCATAATGCCTAAATAAATTTATTATTTTTCTTCGAAGGAATACCAATAAAAATACAAAATTTCACCTACCAAATAAGAATTTTATGAAATTGTTTGAATTATTTTACAAACCCTTATTGAACCATCCAATACAAATATTATACTCTAATGTTTTAAATTCAATTATTTTTAATAAATGAAGTCTACGACATCACAAATGGTTGTTATTTTAATATTATAAGTTACTAAACATGTTAAATAATTGAAAAAACATAACTTATATAGAATCAATTTTCATAAACCATGGTATGATTTGTGGTTTTTATTACATTATAAAATAGTGTCCAGATCCTATGTTTTGAAATTATTAAATAATTATACCTTTTTCCAATATAAACAAAGTAAATGTCCCATTACAATTAACCAAAAACCATTTCATAACTAATGTAGTTTTCCACACAATCCTTATTTTCCCCACATAGTTACCCAATGCTCTTATAAATCTCATCACAATAATTTAGATGTGCCCCATATAGGTAGGATGTCCCCTTCTCCACTTTATTCAAGATCATTTTTTTAATTATGAATAATATTTTAAAAATTTCCATGTTTTTTTATTTTATCATTTAACCCTATTACTAACCACATGATGTTCAAATAATAATATACCCTTTTCACTATCATTAAACCTTATTTTTAACTTTACATGTCGTCACCATGATTCAAAATTCATCAAGTGATTTCTGAATCAAATAAATTATATAGTGAATACCCATCCCCATTTCCACTTAGAGGTATTCAATAAGAATTATATATCATTAATTTATTGGTCAATTCCATTTATTTATGTCAAACTACATAATATTTGTGTCAAAATATATGAAATATATCAGTATGTTTAATGATCTCTGTGGAAAAAAATTTATTGTGAATGATATGAATGTGCATGGTGGGGTCGTAATTATATATTCGTCTAATGAAATGGACAATGTTTCAATATAATGAGTTGATATTTGTGGTGCATGAGAGCTTATCCATAGAACAATATGTTATGTTTCCTTCATGGATATCCATTAATTTTTAATGATGTAATGTTTTAGGTTGGTGCCATATTCTAATGACGCCTCTACTATTTTACGCTATATCATGCCTAATAATATTTGATTATCATTATCATGTAACATCCTCTAAATTCTAAACATTTTTTAATATATTAAAACTATATTAAAAGATAATAATTTTAATTTTAAAAATCTAATAATATTTCATAGATGATATTATGTGAAAATAATATTTAAAATTAAATATCTTAATTTTTTAAATTATAATAAATATTATTTAAAAAAATTATACTTTATTTAAATTAATAATGTCAATTTTTTTAAAATAATATTTTAAAATAAATATATTTTCCTGATAAAATAATTTTATTTTAAAAAAATTCTTATGAAAAGGTTTTTAAATAAAATATTATGAATTAATAAATTTCTAATATTTTATAAAATCATTATATATTTCATGATAAATATATTTAAGTTAATAAATATAGTAAAATAATATATTATTTTATGAATATTATTAATTTTGTTTTTTAAAATTAAAAATGGTTATTAATTTAAATATTATAATTATTAGTTTTTAATTATGTAGTTATGATTAAGTTATTTTAATATAATAATTACTACCATAAATATTGTTTCATAAAACTTTTATGCTTGAATATATTTTATACTCATTTTTATAAAATTATTATTACAAAAATTTAACTGATATACATTTAATATTTTATTTAACATAAATATCAATAAATTTTATATTATTTTCAATGTAAAATTATTTTATGTTTTTATTGTGAAATTATGAATTTTATGAATTTAATTTACCCAAAAATATAAATTGAAATTTTTATTAATGAAATTAATTTAAAATATCAATAAAATGAAACTAATTAAGAAAATGATAAAACTATTATGTGAAAAATAAATCTTATTTATTAGTGGGGATATTATCTGATGGGAGATTTTGGGATCCATGGATACATTATGGGGGTGTCAATTGAGATCATTTGAGGGGGAGAGTCTAAGCTGAAAAGTTGATCCAAGTTCGAGTATTAGGGGTCATCATGATCACGTTGTGCTCAGATGAGGTGTTTGACTGATGCACCAGCTTAAATTTCAACCATTCATGGACTTGCTAATGTTAATGTTATATCAAGTGATTTATAGTAGATATAGGTGTTGTTGATATGGTTAAATCATGGTTATATTTTAACTCATATCTAGATAAGAGGGTTTGTATCTTCTCCAACCAACCATGTTTTATGTTTTTCTCTATTTTATTTGTTTTCATGCTTTTTTAGATTCAATACCTTTTTTATAATCATGATGTTTACTTTTTTCCATTGATTGATTCATCATGTGTTGTTATTGTTTCTTAACTTTTTAAAAAAACCACTTTCAAGAATCACACTATATTTTTGTGTAAATTTATCATCTATTGGAAATCTGTTATCTTCTTAATATATTTTTCATTCAAGATTATTTATATCAATATTTTCATGCTTTGAATATACAATCACATTAATAACATGTTCATTTAACCTATTGATTGAGACTTTAACGTAATCTTGAACCTTCCACTATAATGAATCTTTAAAAATCTATGATGGTCCTAGTTTTATCATTTGAGTATATATTCATTGATATAGAAACAGTATTGTTTTTTGCAATACAATTTTACAATTATCAAAAGAAAATGTTCAAAAAATAATTTTTAGTTGGGAGAGAGATGAATATGGTTTGATGAAATATGTCTTCTAATTTTAGACAATTCAATATAAGGGATTTATTATTATAAAATCTATTTTTCGTGGGTTTATATTTATGATTTATTCTAATTATTTTATTTTGAATATTATAATTCTTATGTATGTGAAATAGTATTTTTAATAAAAAAAATTCAAATTTGAAAATATTTTTAATTATTCTAACTTTTTAGGTTATTTTTTAACAATGTTCTGTTTAATTATTATTATAATTTACAATTACAAATAGTATACTTTTTTTGATAATTTTTAGAAATTATCTGAATTTCATTGTGTTCCATAGTGGTGAGTGTAATCAACCTAGTATATGACTATAATTGTAAATTCATGTTCTATATTGAATTTTAATTTAGGATTATAATTATAAGAAATCGTATTTTTATAATCATTAAATATTTATGAATTATTCCATAATAATTTATTTCAAGAAATTATGAAGGTATTATATGGATGTTATATATTTATATATATATATATATTATTCAATGTTGATGCACAAATTACATGTGGATTAATTTTTATATCTATTCAAATATATTTTTTTCATGATAATTATTTGAGTAATAAAATGATATGAATAAAAAATTCAATGAAACAAATATCTGGTTAAATTCAAGTCATTAATAGTTATTTTCAAATAGACATAATAAATATTATTCATGATATTTCACACAAAATACATGAAATCATGTGAATTGAATTAATTTTACATTAAATGTATAATCCATCAATATTTTATTTGTGTGTTTATGAATGAAATATTTATTTACATGGAAGAAAATTAATCATCCTTGTTATTATGAATAGTGTATGTATTGAGATATTTTTTTGTGGTATGCTGTTAATTTATTTTCCTTGAAGGTTTATATAAGTTCATGTGCAATTAACGATGGTTTATGTTTTAAATTAACTGAATCCAGTGGAAAACATATATATATATATATATAAGGAAATGTGAAAGTATTTTTTTTATGAAAAAAAGAACATGAACACGGTGAACCTGATAGGTAGTAGTTTTTGAACTCAACCCTTTGGAAAGTGTGTAGGCCTAGACAATCTTCCATGTTTCATTTGGCTTCAATATGTTTTTTCATGATCTTACGTACTTATTATTTTTCAAAATTCATAAAATTAATTTTAAATGAATTTTTTTAATGTATATATTCCAAAAAGTATTATAGTATATTTGATGCGTAATTGATTTCAAAAATATTTTTCAATTAATATTTACAATTTAATTTTATAATTTATTTCGAAAATAAAATTTTAAGAAGGGTTTATCAGTTATTTTTAAAACATGTTACTAGGAATTTTAAATGCCCACCCTAGTTTTAAATTCAATTTTATAGGTATATTAGATTTCTCAGTGATTTATTTTTATTCATGGAGGCATCATGCTAATGATTATTTTGTTAATTTAATTTAATTTTATAATTTTTTTTGGAAATGTAATATTTTTATCTAATTCTCTAAAACCTATACTGGTAAAAGTTCAAGGAAATGTAAACGATATGTGTATTTTTAGTACAATTTTACTTTTTTTAAACAAATAAAATTGAATTTATTTGAGATGAGTCTGGAACAGAAATCTTGAGGCATTATAACTGGTATTATTTTAATGGTCTAGAGAAATTTTAAGATTTGATCATGTCATCTAAGAAGTAGAGAATATGAGTTCAGCAGTCCTTGTTTTCATTAAATCTAAAGACAAAAATTCAAAATATTTTAGATTTTGATGATTGAATTCTGAGGACAGAATTATTTTTATGGGGGAAAATGAGACATCCATGAAATTATAAACATATTTTATTTTTATAAATTTGTTTTAAATGGATTAATCTATAATTTAAACAAACAAATAATATTTGTTGAGACGATTTTTATTGAAAATAAAATCAGAAATTATGTTTTTTAATCAACTTAATTATAGTTTTTAAAATTTAATTTAGTTATTATTTATTGTTTTAGAATTTATTTTAAATTAAAAATTTAATTCAATTTAAAATAATAATAATTATAAATATATTTATTTGATTAAATGTTTTGAATAACAATATTTATTTTTATCATAATGTTGTTTAATAATATTCATGAATGAATAAATTCTTCAATTGATATAGATATATATATATATATATTTCATGAATATTATAGTTATGTTGATAAATATATTAAACTTCTAAATTATGTTATGAATATAGTACTTCATTTTGATAAAATTGAAAGATGATATATATATATATATAATTATAAGCATTGAATTAAATAATTCTTATTAAGTTATATTAATAAAATAATTACTACAATATATTTTTTTCTTTAAACTTTGATGTATACATATATATTATATACATTTTAATAAAATAATTATAATTAAAAATGTATGTGAAATACATTTATGATTTTATTTAACATAAATATTAATATGATTTCTATTCTTTTCAATGTATCATTTTTATAAATTTTAGGAAATTATGAATTATATAATTTTTATTTTAACATAAAATATGATGTCAATTTTTTTCAAAAACTATATTAAGATGATAATAATATGAATTCATAAAAAAAAAGATAAAAAATAATTCTAAAAAATAAATTTGTGAATAGGGGAGTCCTCTAATTGGGGAGTATGAGATCTATACATTCATTTTGGGGTTGGTTATCAAGTTCATTCTAGGGAGAGTGTGGAGGAATATGAGTTGAGTCAAGTTCTAGTTATATGGGTCATCATAGTTATAGTGTGCGCAGATGAGGAGTTCAACTATAGCTCGATCATCACCTTCTACCAAGCAAGGACCGAAAATAGGAATGTGTAGAACAAGTGTTGTCTAGGATATCATGGTGTGGATGACTGGGAAATATCAATGTTGGGGTTGGAATGAGATCCATATTTTAGGGTTAAATTCTTCTTCAATCTATAGAGGTAGGTGTTATATTATCGGTTTTTGGTGTTTATATATTTGGTTTTTTCTAGATTAGAGGTAATTGTTGTCAAATATTTCAATAGACAATTTTCGGGGGAATGAATCATCACAATTTGTTGGTTCTTCACATTTTACATCCATCTCTTTCTGAAAAAACACACCTTTATATCATATTTATCAAAATTCAATTATCTTTTATCTACATAATCTATTGGTCAATTATTATAATGTTTTTCAACACTTTCACACTTCAAAATTATGTTTTCTATCTATACATGTTCATTTCACATGTTCCTTGATATTTCACTACATGATTGAACCCATCACTGGGTATAATATATTAAAATCCTTATTGGTCCTCGTATTATGAATTTATTTTATAGACATATCTAGAGAAACAATATAGGTTTTAGAAATAAAATCTATCAATGATCATTTGTAAATTGAAAAATACCAATTTAAAGTATGGAGATAAATGAATATGATTCGAAGCCATAGTTCTTCTAGTATTACAAAATTTAATTTTGTGGTTTTATTACTATCAAAATATTTTTTTCAAAGGGCTTATATTTATTTTTTTATTGTAATAATTTTATTGTAAAAATTTTATTTCTTATGTTTGTAAGATATTTTTTTAATGAATATTTTGTTGTTTGAAAATATTGTTTGAGTTTTTAATTTCTAAATGTAATTTTTATAATATTTTTATTTAAATATGATTTATATTTAAAATTATGTGAATTATAAAATTCATAGTATAAATTTTATGGTTATTTATTAAAATTTACATCAATGGGTTGTATTTCGTTATGGTGGATGTAATCGCCCTGGTATATGACTATAATGAGAAATTCATCTTCTTTATAGAATATTAATTAATGATTATATTCATAAGTCATTATAAGATTATTATTGTAACATATTTACGCATTATTCAGGGATCATTTATTTAAATAAATTCTGAAAGTATTATATTTATGTATTATATATGTTTAATTCAATGTTGAAGCATGATTCAATTGTGGATTCATGTTTATATCTATTCATAAAAAAATTATTGTTGATCATTAATTAATTAATTATAAATTAATAATTTAAAATTATATGAAACTAAAATATTTTTATATACATGGAATTCATAATCATTAACATATAGTCAAAATTATTATTATTTAAGAACTTATGCACATAAAACATGCAATAATGTGGATTTAGTTAATTTTACATTTATAGGAACAACCATCAAAATAGATATTTATGGGTTTAATAATGAACTGTTTATGTACATGGAGGAAAATTAATCTTCAATGAAGTTTTGAAATGTTTATATATCAAAATATTTGGTTGTAAAAATTCTAACAATTGAATTTCTATGAAGGATTATATTACTACATGTGAGATTAATTATTTTGATGTTCTAAAATACAAAATCCAGTGGAAAAAATATATATATGGAAGGGCTGATTATAAGTTTTTTTTTACAAAAATACACACTTGGCATGGTAAAGATAATGGAGAGTTGGGATTGAATCCATACCTCAAGAATGAGGGTTGGCCCTAACAACCTTCCATAATTCATGTGTCCTTGTCTTAGTGTTTTGGTCTCAAGATATTTCTTAGTATTTTTTCCAAAAAATACAAGAATATGCTTAACAGACTATCAAATCATAAATATTATCAATGGTGACATGATATTTTTAAAGCGTAAGTAATTTCAAATAATTTTTTCAAATGGATATTTCAAAAATTATTTTCAATATTATTTTGAAAAGAATATTTTAAAATGATTTATCAATGAGTTTTAAAACACATTAATAGGAATTTCAAATTTTGAGCCTATGTTTTAATTTATTTTTTACAGGTTTATAGGATTTATCATTGATTTATTTTTGTATGTGGAGTTAGTGCACTAAATATAATTCTAGTTATTTAATATATTTTATTATTTTTTTGTTGAAATTTAATATTTGAATCTAATTCTACAAAACATGGACAAAAAAATGTCCCTATAAATGTAAATGATGTGTGTATTTTTATTCATATTTTCTTAATATAAAAATCTTTTTTATAAGTAGAGTCTGGAAGAATAGGATCCGGGAATTTTATATCACCCATATTATGTTAACATTACTTGAATCATTGAAGAATTAATGTTCTTTAACATATTATATTTTTTTATTCCCTTAATAGTGTTTATAGCTTATGTTATTCTTATGAACATCCCTGAGAAATATACTACAGTTTTAGAAGAATGATGAATTTTTTGTAGCGTGTGAAAATATTTTTTTCATTAATTTAATTATATTTCTTTTACAAGTTGATTTCGATTAATATATTTTCTCAAAGAAAAAATGAATCATGATAATTTTTGATTTATTATTGGATTTCATTATGCATTAAATCATGAATTATTGTTTATTATAATATGGGTTGTCATAGTAATTATCATTAAAAAGTCTATTTATATTTATTATTAGAATTGTAAAATGGTAGAAAAATACTCATTTACGACATGAAGAAGTAGAATGAATCCATTAATTTTAGAAAAATATATATTATGTGGTTTAAATATAAATAAATTCCTTTCTAGACTAAAAAGGAGATGTGGCCTTGGATACATTTTTATATATGGGAAATACCCTCAAAAATGGCACATTGATATAAACACCATTGTTAACTAGTTCATAATAACATGCCTTGAATCACACATGGTTCAACATTCCTGGAAGATATTCTCATTTAGACACACAAGAACCGTGTGAATTGTTATTAAGGTAACAAAAAAGGGCATTAAATTTTATTCTAAAAAAGATATCATATATATAATATATTGAAATAATGAAATTATTACAATAATGAATACATGTAATATAAGAGTTATCCATTTAATGATCATTATTTTTTATTTATGTGTCTAACAGTTTCAAAAATTGTATTCTTACTTATTTTTTTCATTTAAATTATATAATCATGAATTAAATATTTAAATGGACAAGTGTTTTCCATTTATGATCTCCAAATGTAATATCTGACTATCGTACTAGACATTTTCTTATATAACATAATAATAGTATAATTATTCAAATACCAACTAAAAAATTGGAATTCAAGTACTAGGTGATGATAGAAAATAGGGGAATTATTCCTTCCAATATATATCACTCATCTCCTATCTAAATATGTTAGTTAAACATCCAATATAAATTTATGATTAGGCCTAAATTGTAATTTGATGAAATTTGGTGAACATTTTTTAATTCTAGTTTTAGAGACAACAAAACATCCATATAGAAGGAAATAACTCGATGAATTGTGGGTCACCAACTAAATCTAGTTTGGTACAAAGGGGATTATGAATCTTCACTATTACTAATTCTCATGAATTCATATTATTTCCATGTGAGAAATTTTATCTACCGCAAAGGACTATGATAAAATAATAGATCATCTTTTGTGGAATTCCCACTATAAAATACGATAATCCTTAATAGCATGTGAAATTTAAAGGAATACATTGACGTGTGTCTTGAATAATTTCATAGTCCTACCTATATCCCTGATGTTGAATTCACAATCAACATAATACCTAAAGGATTTATAACATCCAAATCTCCATATATAATGAAAATTATATAATATTAGGATTTGAAAAATTATAAACATGAAAAAATGGATAAATGGAATTTATGACAAAGTGATACATTATGGGTTGAATCGGTCCATAACATTATGATGAATGATGGGTTAGTGTGTCTTTAAATTGATTATCATGATCTAAACAAGATCAAGATAATGAATAAGTATCTACTGAGATATATTTAAATATTTTTTTAATATCTATTCAGAGAAATTTATTTATCTATGGTAGATATTCAGTCATGATATTATGAAGTAAATGTGAAAAATAAGGATATCAACAAGACTAATTTTAGGGAAAGGTACGAGCACTTGAATTCACAGGGATGATATTTTAATTCTTTAATGATTCCCCTATATTCAACGAAATAATTATGAATTTTTTATTGGGATTATGTTGAAAAATTAATTGTAGTCATTATAGAAAATATTCATATCTACACCAAAGAGGAAGAGGAACAAGCTGAGAACTTGAATTTTACACTAAAGGTTTAGCGAAATGAAAAAATAATTTGGAATTATAGTACATGTTTTTTATTTTTGGAGAATGTATCTTCATTGGGAAATTTTTTCACCAGCTAAGGGATATCATTGGATCCATCTAAATTAATTCTATAGAATGATTCCCAATAAAAACATCTCTGATGGAAATTTTTTTATTATATATGTAAAATCATCATTTTTTAAAAAATTATATATATATTTTTCAATCCCACTGACCCTAATTACTGAATAGGGAGTAAATTTTTCCTTGATGAATTTTTGGAATTTATGTATTATTGAGATGAAGTAGGGGATAATCACTACACATATACATAAATTAGCAACCATGGGGAGGATTTTTTTACAGGGATTCATCTAAAAAGGTTTTGGGTTTTTTATTAAGATATGTTTAAAAGGTTGTAGCATGTGGATCCTTATAATTAATGATCCATGAGTACAAATACCAAACACAGTTTTTTAGAATTGTTTGTAGTGATGTTCGCATTTAATATATAGATACATTACCTCCATGAAATATGGTGTTATATATATGGATCTTAAATTATTATAGTATATAGTCACAATAAATATCTCAATATGTTCCAAAAATGTGGTTAGATATGGTCATGGATTATGATTTTCCAATATGTTACATTCTGGAGAATGAAAATAATCATAATGATCCTTTGAGTATAAAGGATCCCACAAAACTATACATAATTAGGAGTTAAATGGGTGAAAATTCATGGACATATAAAGGTTGGAAATAGGAATTATAATAATATATTTAAACTACAGAAATCAAATTACTGAATAATAATAATTTCCGGATATTTTAAAGGTGGAAAAAGGATGATTAGTTTCAATAGAAGAATGTAATCAATATTATAGATTTCATCTTTGATAATTATTGATTCATATTGTTTGGATTCCAGATAGTTGTCACATAAAAACCCACACAAACTGGGGAACATCTAAATGATGTTCTTATCTAATCCTTATGTATACATTATAGTAGCACATAAATTTATTGATGATTAGAGATAGATTCTGGTGGGAAAAACTAAATATGGATATTAAAGAGTTGGCATCATGATTAATGGTTTTCCATAATGTCTAGGTGGAATGACATATGACAAAGGGTATGATGAAACAATTACATATACTAGTCTGTAAATATAAAAATATAATAATTGAATTCAAAATTTTACTCTATAGGATAAATAACAGAAATAATGACATCAGGGTATTAGTCAAAAAAACATATAAGGGTGGATCATTTTTTTCAATCATGTATGATTTATCTCATTACTAGAACAGCATTATATATATATATGTAATGATGTTTGAAAACATTGAGTTTTACTCTACATTGATTTTGATAGAGATATGTGGGTTACATCATGGTTTTGGATATGCCATCAGTAATTGTTGGAGATAAATCTATGATTAAACAGTACATGTCACCCCTCATATGGATATTCATTTAAAAACAAAAAATTAAAACTATGGAGGATATTCTATGAACAAGTTAAATGGTTTTCTAATGTTTTTTGAGTAATATCTCCTCCTTGTGATGTTATGAAATATGAATAGTTTTCCTTGTATAATTCAAATGGAATGTCATAAAGATTTATATAGGAGAAGGTGATGGAATCCATCATTAAATGAAAAAGTTAGAGTGTGGAAGTTAAAGGATCCTTATATTACCTATGAAATAATTTATAATTATAAAACCTTTAAATTTCATATGAAATCCGTAAAATGGAGACATTAAGTCAATGAAAAAAATTTAATTGTGATGTAATGTTTGAATTCATATGAAAATCTTTCCTCCATACATCAACAAGGAATAATGTCTTGAGGATTGGGAACTATGTAATGAATTTCCATAGATACATGGACATATTTGTGATCATTGATCATATAAGAGTAATGGAATACCAAATATCACTCAACCTAAAATATAACAAGTACATTATTTATTCCACTTGTCCCTATTGAAGAATTATATAACAGAAAAATCACATGTAAATAATTCATAGTTGGTATTGTTGAAAAGTGATATTTAATATGACGATAATACGGTAAAGATGTTAGATCATATATACAATGTTGTTCCCTAAAAGAAAACTCACTAGGTAAAAGTTTTGTTTCTTATAAAACAATATTGGTGAAAAAAACATGACCTAGAAAAAGAGATGAAACAAAATTACCCTAAAAAAATTTAGCGTATGAAATGAAACAAGTTAGTGTAATGCTTTAGAATTGGGGACGTATGTAATGACTCAAACATTAAAAAAAAATAAAATCAGTTTTGTAATTTAAAATCTTCATTATTTATATAGTTTATAGAAAACACTTCCACTACAATGTATATTTTGAATATTTATATGCTATTTCAAATTTTAAAGACCAATATGAATCATATGAATTGTTAATATATACATTTTATATTGACTATTAATATTAGTATATTAATGTTTATGATAATATCCAATTCATATAGATGAAATATTATATGGCCTCAAATAGAAGGATATTTCCCTTTGATTCCAATTTATTAGATCATTTGTGGGATATTTCATCTTTGGGATAATTACTCAATCAATCTAAATATGTGATTTAAAAAAAATTGGATGTAACCAATTATGCCACAATTTATTGCTCAATGATATTACGACCCGAACCTTGTATGCCAAAACACCCCAAGACAATCTAAAAATCTCACACTTAAACCATTATGAATTAAGTGGTGTAGTAAATTGCATATGCAACGAAACCCTAACAGAATGATTTTTTTATATTTTATTATCTAATAAAATCATTATATTCATCAATTTTTTGTGTTTTTTTCTAAATATTAAATATTTAATATGACATCAAACATATTCTTCTACAACGAGAAATAATTTCTATTTTTGGGGAAATATATATCATTAATATAGACACTTTTTTTGGATATTTTTATAATTATTAAAATAAAGTATATTTTAATATAATTTTATTATTAAATAATATTTAATAAAAATAATAGTTAATATAATTTTACTAAGTCAAATATAATTCATATTAATCATAGATAACTCTTATAGTAAAAAATATAGTATTTTTCAATAAAATGGTATTAATATTCAAAAGTTTAAATTATCATATTTAGAAGAATATTTTTAAAAAATAAATATTATTTATTACATCATATATATAAAATTATTCAATGCTTATTTTTCATAATTTTTTGAGAAAATTATTTTTTCAGTAATGATAAACTATTGTATAAAGAAAATGGTATGAATTCTAAAATCATAATGTCCCAATGGTGGTGTAATATTTTTAATTAATGTTATACATGACCCAATAAATATTTTCCATTTATAATAATGTGTTTTTGAATTTTTTTTACTAAATTTATAAACCCTTAATGATTACTTCAATGATTAACTTACATTTTTAGGTTTGAAATCAATTCATTGTTATAATGAATAACATTGACATATCCTATGGTATTATTCTAATGATCATGGTTCTTAAACTACAATAATAATATTTCCCACATCATAATGATATAAACTAATGGAAACAAACATGAAAATGTTTTTCTTTTTGATTAATTTTTCATTTAGATACCAAAACCAATGTTTGGAAATAAGAAATTACTCTCCCTTCCATTTATATATAAGACCACTGAAACTCTTACTTATAAAAAAATAGAACCATTTTTTATTGGTATAAGACATCCATTTCCTATATAGTGTCCTCTTATGGTTTCTATAATCTATTATGAATCTCATCCCATTATTTTAGAAGTTCCATATCATGGTATGTGATCCTCTCCCTCTCCCATTTATTAAAGAACAATATTTGTACAATTACCTTTAATTTAAAATTATTTATGTTGGGTTATGTTCCTAAATACCCCATATAGTGTACATATGAAAAAAATTATATATCCATTTAAGAAAAATTTATACCGTCTATGAATAATTATATACCACTTTTATTCTGCCAAAATTATATTTCTATTGTTCATACAAAAAACATCTTTACTGAATACCAATCCTGAGTTCCACTCAAAGGTATTACCATAATGAAAGAATTATTAAATTATATTTGAATTTCCTATATGTATCTAACATATATTTATTTTTATATTAAATTTGATGAAATAAATCTTTATTTTGTTGATCATTGTGGTACACTTATTAATGAACTTGATATGAAAGCAATGAGTGGTCCAAGAATTATATAGCCTTCCATTACTTTATGTAATTTATTAATCACATTATATTCCATGTATGGTTTTTGGAAGGTTATATTAGGCACAAAATATTATATTTTCATCTTTTATGGACTTGAATTATGTTTTTGGTATCATGATTTGTGGGGTTTACAGATTCTTATTCATCATTTAAGATAGAATTTTATATCATGCCTCATTGTTTATGATTATTATTCACATCCCTCTTCTGTTACCTTGATGATCTAATGTAATAAAATGTACGACCTCAATCAAAGATATTTTTTGTATCTTCCCTTAGTGGTAATTATATATCTTCCATTGTTAGGTTCACCCACATGTTACCACATGTGGTTTTAGAATAATGATGGAATTTTAGTATCATGGTATGGTTTATTTCAATTATTTCATTATATTTCTATAGAATATTTTTTATATATTCCTAATATACAAATTAAAATATGATTCATGATCTTCTAGGACTGTTTCATGTTTTAATTAATGTGATAAATCAGGAAATAAATTTTACTAATGGGCTTTCTTAAATACAAATTATCATGGATAATGGTATATATTGTTCAAACAATGCACGAAAAATTTGATTACATAGTGACCACTAAACCCATTTCATAGTTTCTTAGAGACATGTTTACAATATTTACTAACTGATCTCAAATAATACACCTTCAAAAAGGCATAACATCCACCTACATTTACCTTGACCAAGAATTATCTGATATTCATCACCCAAATAAAAAAACAAAAAGCATTTATGTTATAATTTCATGGCCATATATATAATAACCCAAAAAATGTATATTAAACAACTAATATAATATATTACCATGAAAAATTACCCTTATAAAATTCCATATTATTATAATGAGGTGTGTATCTAGACCCTAAAAATATGATTTTTATTCATCAAATGTAATATGTATCATATTTATTTGTTCTTAATATTACATTCTAAATAATATATAATGATTATGTTAATAAACTGATTATGATATGATGAAAAGAAAAATTCATATTTGAGAATTGAATAGTTTCAATCAAGATAGTATAATTTAATGAAATAATGATTTTTTAAATAAAAAATTTTAATATTATATTTTTGAAAATTTGTTTTATTAAATATAAATGATAATATATAATTATGAATTGATAAATAATTTTATATGGGTCCAGGTACTATTAATTTCAAAAAAAATTATTTTTAAATAAATATGGATTTTTGATTCAACGATATTAATTCCTAGATATATATTTATATAAATATAATTTTATGGAACAAATATAAGCTTAGTAATAATATCATTGATGTTATACAATAGTGTTTTTTTATATTTTTTATAGATAGACAAATTTTATTGGTCAAAATTAATTTATTTCTAAACATATAGTTTGAATTTTTACATCATAATACAAAAATTGAAGTAATATATTCCATTAAAGTCACCCTTAATGAATATATATTTCCCCTTATAAATAATTTTTTTAATGTTATCTCATTAATTGTATTAGCTCTTATTGAATCCCGTAATACATATATTATATTTAATAATTTTGTAATCAACTCATTGTAAACATGAATCAATTCCACATCACTGAGGGTATTATTTAGATGGTATGAATTATTTAAAAATTTAATAATACTAAAAAAAATATTTTTTTTGAATCCATTGAAAATAAAAAAGGTATGGTTTATTTATTTGAAATCATTATCACATAGGGTCCTAAATCTAAATTAAAAATTAATAATGAATTCTCCTCTCTTTTGATATATAAAAATACCAAACTAATATTTTAATTTATGAAATACATTTTTAGGATTAAATTAAACTTATTTTACCTATATAGATTACACCCATAGAGACCCATGATCTTAATAAAGTATAACCTTGATTTTTGACAAAACCGCTCACAATGATTGATCATATCAACTGATATATTCAAGAACCTCCTTTTTATTCTACACTTTTATCTAATTGTTCAACTTTGGATATTATCTTCAATATGCCTATTTATTTTGTTATTATTTCTATGTGATTATACACCCCCTAAACTCACATTTATCTATATAATGATCCTTTACATACCCCCGTTATTATGATGAAAATATGTTTTGATTTTTCATTTCCAATCATTTATATTTTTAATACCATTCCATATGTCCAAAAATAGTGTTCACCAAGATATAAATATCCTTAATTTATTTCTTAATTACTTCTAAATATCCTACATTCCTTTATTATGAGAATTCATTTTATTAAATGAATCCATATGCATTATGATTCATTTGGAAGACATATATATATACATGATATGTAAATTATTGGTGTGCTAAAATAGTAATCTGATATTTTCAAAAATATTTTAGTCAGTGGAGACATTACGAATGGGATTTGGGTGTAAAAAATCCATTATAAGACATTATCCATTAATTTTTTTTGCCTTGTTGGTTATCGTTAATATATGATTATGTTGTCATTTTTAATGTTATCGCCACATTGGGGGGTTGTATTTATGATATCATGTTATATCAGAACTTATTTTTTCATATTTGGATTCTCATACATCTTATGTAACCATGAAATTCACATTTTCTCATATATAATACTTTACCTTATGAAATTCATTTTTATTCCAAAACTAGGCTTTATATCTATCACCTTATTTATGTTCCCTAGTAATCCAGTGTAGTTTTAAAAGAGGAATGGAATTTTAAGACAATGTTAATGATATTTTTCTTGATTTTATATCATTAATGTATCATGTTGGTGTACTATGTACCTAATTTCACAATTACACTTTCCTTCATGATCTTTTGGGATTTTATAATGTGCATCATTATGTAATAAATCATGAAATAAAATTTATTTATTAAATGGGTATTCATAGTTGGTATCAAAGGAATGAATAGTTATTATTGATATTTTTATTTTTAAAAAGAGGTGAAATACTTTTGTAAATGATTAAAAATGGAAGAAATACTTAAACTTATAGTAATGTAATGAGTAAGTGGTGTACATGAAAGTACATCACCATCTATTTACTACAAGTTGATATGACTATGGCAGATATTTTCATATGGTTAATATCCACAAAAGGGTGTATTGTGTTATACTCTATCACTACATAGTTCATGAAAATTTGAATTATTTCAAGCCTATTTTGACACTCCTAGGTGACATTTTTTTAAATTTCACATGATCATTATGAAAGATTATTATTTGAATGAAAATAAAAAAAATATAATACAAAATAGTTCCATTATATCTATTATTGAAATATATAAATTCATATGTTTTGGGATATATTTCATTTAATTAATATATATATATAATTTTAGTTTTCATAAATTTATATATTCATTAATTTAAAAAATATCAAAACTAATTTTCAATTTATTCAAGTAAATAGTTCAAAAAATGAGGAACAACTCAACAACAAACATTTTGGGAATTGTGATGATAACCCAATTGAGATTACTAATCAGATGGGATCAAGAATCAAGAATATAATTATAATACATTCTGAACTAACTAATTTTTTACCCAAAACCAAAATCAAGAGGAATTACAAATTTTATAAAAGAAAAAAATGTTTCTTGTGAGACCCGTATGAGAAAAAGTCCACTAATTTTCGATGAAAAATCCGATCCAGTAACAACTGATAAATATATAAACATTATTGAAAATATATCCTCTCTACATCAATTTTTGGAGTAACATAAGTTTTTTCATTCTGTTTATCATATAAAAATATAATTTAATCATTGATGGACATTGGTCATGAATATGAAGCCTATGTAGGATATCAAATCGATGGAGTTGAAGGAGTACATGAAAATATTTTTCAGAAGACAATTTCCCAAAACCCTTTGACTGGAAATGGTTAGGGGATTCCATAACATCAAGAAAATAGATAAAGAATACATTAGGGTACACTAAGAAAACATCAAAATACTTCTTCATTATTACTCTTACTTTCTCATTCCCCTAACAGAAATGTTGAACAATTATTTTGTGGTCTAAAGATGATTCTATGAAAATCCTTATACATTATATAATTTTATAGTTATGGGGGGACTGTATGATCCACTCTCATTGATTAAACGTGAATTTAGAAATATTAATGTTATCATGAGGATATGAATTTTGAAATAGAGCTTCATTATAAATGTTTTAAAGAGATACATAAAGGTAAAATTTATTTTGAACAAACCACATGTAAAATGTACCCAATGGTGAATCAGATACATTTCTTGACAGTAAAGGGGAAATAATAAATTTTTGGGAAGGTATATCACCTAAATTGTTATTGATATTGGAAAAAATCCATTAATGTGAAGAATGAAGAAAATTCCTTGATCAACCCTCAACTAGTAGTAGATAGATTAAATTTCTAGGAATACATGAAATATGAAATAAAATTTCCCAATATATGGGTTATGGGAGAAACTAAATGCCCATAACCTCCAAGGTACAATGTGATATCTAATTCTTTCAAAACTGTAATGGTGGATATTGACAATGATGTTATTATCAATATGACAGTAATTTAATCAATGATAGTGAAAATAATTTTTTTTAGTTATACTCATTCATTAATATCCCAAATGCTTAGTATATCTATTCAGAAAACAAATTTGTTTTATGTTATAATTGAATATTATAAATGGAGAAATTATTTAATTCAAAGTATATTACTCATTCCATTTGAAATTGTTTGGGATGAAATGGCCCAAAAAACACATATGATTCTTCCATTGATGGAATTTTATCAGATTATAGGCATGGTTGGATTTCTATATATGGATACAAGGAAATTTATAATATTAGTAAATAACATTTAAAATCAAGAATCTCCCTATAATTATATATAATTTAAATGATGTGGATGAATCTTATATTTTACAAGAATCCCAGGAATGGATATTATTCCCTTGTGAGGAATCATATTTAGATAAAATTATTGAATCTATGGATTAACATCGTTCAATACATGTCCATTTGGTAGGAGTACGATGAAGTGCATCCTAATGAATTTAATGGTCTTCCTCATACACTGGAGGTGTAATTTTAAATCATGCTTATACCAAAATCATTACCAACAACAATGAATCTAAATTGAGTAAGGGTTTTCGAAATTGAGGTGATGGTGAGGAAAGTATCGGGTAATCTAGGAAACATATTCATATTTATATGTACATGATCATCAGCTGAACCATTCATCTCCATCAAGAAGATTTATTGGTAAATAATCCACTACATTGATTATCACAACCTCAACCATAATAACTAATTATCCCCCTCACTGGAGTTCAGACTTTTTTGGTCAGCTATGTTAGGCCCAATACATCTCAATGTTAAATCAATGGTTTGGATTCTATCATGTAATGATTAAGAAGGAATAAATCCCCAATAATTCATTAACACAAGGTGTGATAATTATGAATTCATAGTGACACCGTTTGGAATTACTATTGTTCCATCAATCATCATAGACATGATGAATAGAGGATTTAGAGATTACATAAATAAATTTTTTGTACTATTTAGAAAAAAATTATCATCTTATACAAAATAAATGATGAATGTGTTGAGGATTTAAATTTTTCACAGATGAATTTGTGAAATTAAATTTTTGGTGATGTACATTAAATGTGAGTTTTGGTTAGTGAAATGAACATTCTTAGAACAAGTTATAATTTGTAAAGGGGTATCAATAGATTCAGAAAACACAATAGAAATTGTTGGATGGATAAGTATATTATCTTTTGTGGAAATATAATGTTTCTATAGATGATAATGGAAATATCATCAATTGATTAAAATCATTTAACTTATGCCAAGCATATTAAACTAGCATACATGAAAGGTTTCTTGATTGGATGGATAAATTAATGTGAATAATTTTTTAAACAGATGAAATAGAGTACTATTATTGAACATATTTTCACATTACCCACTAGTGAGGAATGATTTTTATTTATTTTGAATAATCCAAAACGAGGACTAGCTTTTTTAAATATGTGTGATAAATAATGGGTAGCTAATTCCTACCGCCAACTAACAATCAATGTGCTGAACTACCCAATCATTATCTAGATATTTTAGACGTGATTATCAAAATGATGATATGGAGAAAATTCATCTTTAAAGAATATTATGACATATATAAAGATAATAAAATCCTCATGTATATGTTCATATATATGGAATTGAATATGCACTAATGAAGGGTGTTAGTGTTTTTATGTACTATGATTTTATAATTAATTACCATCATGGGAGTGAAAAAATATGAAAAATTATATAAGATAAAATGATCATAAAACTCTATATATAATGTGGAATTAATGGGATATAATCCACTAGTATATGAATAGGAAACACATGGGAATAATAAAAAGAAAATTCATTCTAAATTTATCAAATATTAATTCAACCATACATTATTGATAGTATCAAGGAGGCTAAAAATGAAGACCAGTTGATACAGAATGAAATAGTGAATATTCTAGAGTTCAACATTGTCCAAGATTGATTTATAAGTTTCAAGAAAATGATATGTATCCCATGAGAACCATAGTTGAAGAGGAAACATCCATCTGAGTCATGTAGCTCATCCATCTCCATTCATGGACGAACCAATATGGTATATAGAGAATTAAATAAAAAATTGTTGCAATGACATGATGATAGAGATTATAGAGTTCGTATCAGAATGCATAGAATACCAAAAATACATGTAATAATAAAAAATGTATAATGGTATGATGAAATCATTAAATATTCCAGTTTCAAATTGGGAAAATATAACCATTCATTTTTTAATAGGACTACCCATTAATCCTATAGAAAATAATTCTATACCCTTGGTTTTCTATTTCATTACAAGTCATCATATTTCTTTTAATCAATGATGATGTCTCTCTAGACCAAAACACAAAACACAAATATATAAATATATATATAAATATATTAGTGATGTGTTCTGAATGAATATAGTTTCACAATATATTTTACCTAATCAATATATGAGGTTTTACCTAATGGTTTTAGTGAATTTATTAGAATGAATTTTATATAAAAATGAGCTTCAAAACTACTTTTCACCCTTAAATAGTTGATATGTGTAAAATGACCATTAAAATAATAGAGGATATACCAAGATCAATTTAAATTGATTTCCAATGTTGTTGGGTCCAAAACCTTCATCGTATTGAGTTTACATATAACAAAGGATTCCACACAAGTATTAAAATGACACATTAAGTATTCTTGTATGGGAAGAGTTGTCAAACACTAATATGTTAAACTAATGTTATAGAGTGGTTGTTCAGGGGATATGGAAATATCCAATAATTTAGGGATATGTTTAGGAAATTCGAACATCATATGATATCCTCACGAATTAAAAATAAAATATATGTATAGAATTGATTACATGATCCAGAGGATGAGGTGAAAGGTAAAGTGTTCCTTTGTATATCGCCTTCGAAGAAATTTATTAAGTATTAGACGAAAAAAATAATAACCATGGATACATCATCCCCTTTTAGAACCATGATCGTATCATATTGGTGTCATATCAACATGAACATCCACCTTCCCAATCACAAATACAATAGGTGTTTCATGTATCCCTCTTAAGGGCATATATAATAGTACCTTCAAATATAATAATTCCAAAAGTCGTACCATTGGAAAATGATCTTTTATACAAAGAGAATCCAGTCAAGATCATAGATCTTATAGAAAATTTTATAGTAAACATGAAAACTCACCTTGTAAAAGTATAATGAAAAAACAATAGGTTTGATGAAGTGATATGGGAACTGAAAATAGAGAAGAAATATAATAATTATCATCAATTATATTGTATTAAATAAAGTTTTTTTTGAGAAATTTCTATATGGTAATAATGTCTGAAAATAATGTTATATAAATTAAATTACCCTTATTAATAAAAAATTGTCTTATTATTTATTGATTTAATTGAAAACACCTGAACTATCGTGACTATTTTGAATAGTTATATGGTTATTCATATTTAGAAGACCATTATGAATCATAATTGTTATTAAAATATCTATTTTATTGTTTCTATTTATAATATAATATTAGGCTTATTAATATGTCCAATTAATATAGATGAATTATGTTGTGGAATCAACAAATAATATCATTCCTTATGAAGTCTGATTAATAGAACTTTTGAGGGAGATACCATCACTTGTATTTTCCAGTGACCAACCCCTATAAACTATTCAAAAACTATTGAATGAATAACAATTTTTATGGGATATGTTCAAGATCAACGATATCATGGGCTAAACCATGTATTTTAAGCCATCCCTAAGAAAATATAACTATCACAGACAACAAACTAATGAAATCGATGGGTTTAATAAAGTGTTACATATCTAGACCTTAATAGTTTGATTTTTTATATTATTCATTTCAATGAAATTATTATATTCATCACTTTTTCATATTCTTTTATGATGATTTGGAAATTATTTTAATAAAAATTCTACTTTGATACACTAAAACATATTTTTTTGTTAAATCTATTGTGTCGATAATGATAATCAATTCAAATGCCTTCATATATTTCTGAAATAAATTAGATTTTTATATAATAATACTATTAAATATTTTATAATTATTTTATATTTTAAAATACTATTATGAAGACAAAAATAACATTTTAATGGTGATAAAAATTTAATTATTAAAATAAGGCAATTTTTGATAAAAGTAAATTTTGTGTGTAAAATTATAATTTTTGGTAAATAGAGATTTTTTTTTCATAAAATAGAAATTATAATAGTAATTAGATCATAGAAATTAGTCAATAATTATATTTTATTGTAATTTTATGGACAAAATTAAATAATGTATACATATATAGTATGGGTTAGGACATCATAATGTTGCAAAAGTAATGTAAAAAATTATATAAATGTTATAAATTAATAATTATTTATTTTAACATGAAAATTAATTGTTCATATGTCATCTGTTTAAAATTTTAAATGATTAATGGATCCTTAAAACCTATATGATATATAATGTTTTTAAAATATTGTTTTTATATACATGACTTATTTCCATATCACCAAAAACATTTTACTAAAAATATTATTTCCTTAAGATGTGAAATAATTAAAACTACTCCCAATTAGTATAATCCATGGGAAAAAACGAAATATATTTTGGTTTTTATTAATTTATCATATAATTTCTGAAAAATAAAATTGAGAATTTATTAAAAAATTGTAATATGTTTTGTAATATAAACCCACCCAACCTCAAATTAATAGTCAACAAAAATACGAGATCATAAAAATTATATTCTATTACATCTCTAATGTCCCCCAATAATCCCGAAATCTATTGAAAAATACCCCCATTCCATTTACAAACCCCCACCCATAATATTGGATCAACTCCATCTCCTCTTTATTCAAGAATGTCCTTCATCTTATGCCCATTTTATTCTTATTGATCATATTGATATATGATATCATAGAACCCGGTTACTTACCTTATGATTTAATGGTTATGAGGGCCCCCTATAACTCTCATTAATCCCACCCATAACTCTTTATATTTCCCCTTTTTCTAATTGGAATCATCCCTTGATTTTTATATGATAAAAATTTTGATAATGAGTACCCATACATTTTTTCACTAATGCGTATTAACAAAGATTCACTAATCATTAATTGATTGGAGAATTATATGTGTGTAAACAAAATCCATTTATCACTGTATTATAATTTATTAATGGAGTAATTATTTTTAATTATTGGTGTGGAATGCTTATTCATATACATAAAATTAAAATGATGGTTGTGCACAGATACTTACCCATTGTGTTGTGTAATCTTTTACTCACATGATACAACATGAAAATGATTGAGTAGTATGTGTACTAAATTATAAGATTTTTTACACCATGATTTATTTATGTTATGTTATCCTTGACATATGTTTATGAAATAAATTTTTTCCATATTCCTATTTCACTTTAATCCTATCTGTTTATATAATTCCTTATTTTTCCAGATTATGATTCTCATCCCAAATACTCTACCTTTATTTCTCTATTGGATCACATATACTAATTTACCCTATTCCATTATTTTTTATTCTCTTACTAATATTTATATCTCACTCAAGTCATATATGTGTACCCTGTTATCCTATGATGTTTCAATATTGAAAATGAATTTTTAGACCATGTGAAATAAATTTTCTATATTATTGTTTTACACATGTGAAATGTCAATGTTTTATATATGTAATTTCGAAAATACACAATGATTCCATGAAGTTTTGGAATTTATAATGTTTATTTTATGTAATAAATAATGAAATAATGTTAACTCAATAAATGGGTTTTCATAACCATAACCCCTAATATTACATTCTTGGTGCCATGCTTTCTTATATCCCACAACCCACTATCTATATGTTTTCATAATCTTATTAGAATTATTTTATATTTTTACTATTTACCCCCATTTATGTGATCAAAATTCATGCCACTAGGTTAATTCATTTTTTATGATAACCAAGTAATACTTGCATATACACAATTGGTCATATAGTGTTGTAAACCTATTCCGCTACTCTAAAAATTCAAAGTATAATATTTGTCCCCATTTCCCATGGGTTATTACATTAATATGAAATATTCATAATATTTATTAATTTATCACCAAAATATGGACTATCAATCATCCCCCATGTGAATAAATTAACAATAGAGTGATGAATGATCCCATAATGATCTAGCGATCAATAGTTAACCTCTATCCAAAAAAACTTGAGATATAGTTAGGAGACATAAAATAATAATTCCATTATTTATCCTCACTCAACTAATGGTAAAAAATGTGGACAATATTTTTATAGGCTAAAAAATATCCATTATTTATCAATTAATTGTAATCTCATGGAATCTCAAGTCTTTTTTGAAGAACAAATACCATCTTACCAAAAATTAAAATAACCAAAAAGGACTAACCTCAAGGTATAAAAAAACCTATTCTATATTGAGTTTTGACATTATCCTAATATTCATACAAATATATTTCTCATTCCAAAAATAACATGTGATATTTAGACAATAAAATATCAGTAAATTAACCCAATTCACATATGGTATATTAAATATTTTATGGATTATGTATATCCCTATAGGATCATGTAGACATAGCCAAGAGAACGGATGAATAAGAAACAACTAGTTTCTTACAAAATCAATTACAAATTTCTAGATTATTAAAAACTTTTTGGAATTATAATAATATTTTCTTATTAGGATGTAAAATGATTTATTTTATCATACCATATAATATACCAATATGTGATGTATATACTGAATTTTAGGATAAAACATGTATTTTGAAAAAACAATTATACTATGTAAGAGACTTACTCTTTACCATGTTCAAATAACATTTAAAATTGAATTATTATCCTATAATATTGAATTAGATTATATTGTGGGACCAGGAGTTATCCTATAATTGGATTCACAATACTAAACAATGGAGGTCACTAAATTATATAGGTTATATGCCACTACAGTACTACAATATTTAGTAGTTCATTATATTTCACAACATAATATTCAATATACCATCACACAAGTAGGAAAATAAAATATTTCTTCATGTTGAAGTTGATTAGTAACATATCCACGGATGTCTCTTGATGCACAGAATATAATCTTCTTCAGTAATAAAGGTCGATTTGACCAACATCAGTTTATCACGGGAATCTCATGCGACTCAGCCTTTATTCTTTACACAATATCAATATTACTTTGGTAAATCAATTTATAGCTATTTTAAATTATACCATCAAAATTTAAGGCTTATTTATAATAATATATACCACCACACACAAAACCTCAACTTCATGTACTTCAATATCTTCTTTCTTCCCCCATTACTATTTCTAAACTATAGTTCATGTCGACATACTCATCTATGATACTTTGGATTAATATATTTATTCAAAAACATGTTGGATATATATAATAGATTATATAAACTTTAATGACTCATAGTCCTTCTCCTCCTTCAACTTTGAGATTATTTGTATAATTATAAACTTATTCTCAAAATCCTCAGGTGTTTTGGATATTATGTTACATTTACATGCTGACTATCTAGGACCATCATATAATGAATAAGGAAAATACATGACAACTTAAATCCAACCTACCATAGTTTTGGGGCTTTCTTCTAATATTGAGAATGTATAACTAGAATGTCAAGTCTTTTCTGAATATACAATTATGAACACTCTTATCCATATTTATGCATCACTGAATATGAATAATAAATGAAATTAATATCTTCAGTAAACCATGCATGAAATATTATCTGGGGATTAATTTATAATAAAAATGTAGATAACCAATTTCAATAGTAAAAAATATATTCCTAATAAAAAATGAAGGCCAAAGAAAGAAAAACGTGAATGAATTAATACTAAGTTATATCTACTGTTAATCTATAATTCCAAACAAATTTATATGGTAAATGAATCCAAGTATACCAATGCTATACCAAATTCACCTTATATTTTTCCATAATCTTCATAAGGAACTGAACATGTGGGAATATCTCATCTATAAGGGAGAGTATATACATATAAATAATGGAACCCCAAAAAATAAATAGGGTGTGATATAGTGATACAATTTTGTTCAAACCATAAAAATATAGAAATAACTCCCAATACATATATATTCTCCTAATGAACCCTCTATGAGTGAGAAAGTGGATCTCTATCTCAGAACCCATATAAAGACAATGATATTGCTTGCAGCTCCAAAAACCCATTATTGATTCAAAGAACCAAATAGAACCAAGAAAAAAAATTGTGTAGAGGGGCCCACTCCTCTACACTATACTCCATAGCTGAGGGATCCAAAACAACCATAGAGGAATTGTACTCCACCAGGGCATGGATATACTTTCGTATAACCCCATATATAGAGTACATTCACCATGTGTAGGGTATTATCATCTATATTTCTATAAATCGTATAGGAAATCCATTCCCACCTAAAATAGGGTATTTATAACATTATCATCACTCTAATGATATTTCCTTAATCACTTCCATAATAGAGCATCTTCTAAATTAGTTCCATGACCCGAAAAACAAGAATCATATCTAGCATTCCAAAAAAAGAAATCACATAGATAAATAATACATTAATTGTTGGATAAACTTGCCTCTTTTCGCAAACATAGTGAAAATATTAGAAATCATAGGTTTATTATTATATATCAAACAATAATTTGTAAAACTAATCTAAAACCCAGAAAATTTATCCATTTATATGTAAAACGAATGATAATATTCTAGATAATGGAAAACATAATTGGAATACCTCTAAATCAGCTCTGTGATCCAACTATTATTATTAAATCATACATATCATTTTCACCATAAAGATATTTATAGAAATTATTTTTCCACAACTAATATTTGAGTAAAATGGTGGAGATTTTTTATTAATATAATGTTTATTTGATTAAAAATAAGTGAATCCATTTACTAAAAACCTAATGAACATTCTATTACAGATAATGTAAGTTGAATTAGTCTGTTTGTAAAAATTGTGGATATTCATCAAATGATTGAAAATTTCCTAGTATAATGTAAAAATAACATTTAATATAATAATATAATTGTGTTGAATATACCAAAAAAATGAAATTTTAAACATCATATCATATAATGGTGAATGACTTTGGAATTATATTAGGAACATTTTGAAAAAATGAAATTCTATAGCCATGGAATCTATTGAATTTTATAGAATACAATGTTTACATCATTTAATAAAACAACACTATGATTTGACAGAGCAGGTCTTGTTTAAAAAATTATATATTCAAAAATGACATTGAAAAATGTTTTAGTGAAATTCCATATAGAAGTGGGAAGAGTAGTTATCATGATTTTATGGAATTGAAGATAAATGTAATGATAAAAAATAATTTATAACCTTTTATAGATATGGTTATTATCAATAAATTTCTCATCATTAAAATGATATGATTATAATAACCATAGTTCACATTAAGGATCAATGAATTTTGGAACAATATTATATGATCTAATACAAGTAACTATTTTTTTAATTTTCATAAGTAGTTAAAAATGAGTTTTTTTATTTGTGTAAATTATATCATTATTCAAAAACTTATTTTGCGGATTTTAATGGAATATGGATTCGAATTGTTTTTATGATATATGTATTTATTTTCCAATTGGTATATTTAAATTCAATTCTCATCATATCATAGAATAATTGAAGGATGCTTAATTGTCTTGAATGATCTTAATGCTCATAATTAATTGGTAGAATACTAATGCTGACCTCGAAGATTGAATTTCCAATTGAATTTAAAACTATATGAGTAAAATAAAAAAGTTACTATAAATTTTTCATGAATGTATATTGTTTTATAAGTGTAGGATAAGATAGTAAATGAAATAAAAAATATTCCCATGTATGTGGAGATTTAGAATATTTTCATGAAAAAACACCTAATAGGATAATCCATTGAAAGTGAATAATGAACACTCATATTAATATAATATGGTTTTATTTATTATTATAGGGAGATTAAAAATTTACTACTCATTTTTATTATTAATGACTAAAATAAAATTTTATATATATTAGTAAAATAATAGTGATAATATTGGGTGATTGAAATAAGTGTTTGTTGATGGAGTTTCATATATTTTGTGTTTAAATATGAAACAATTATGTTGTTCATTATCAAAAACATATTAATTTGTGTATTAAATATGAATGTATCTACATTACCATATCATTAACGAGTTTTATTTCTTTATAAAGAAGAACATTATATTTTTTGGGGATATTTTTAATCACACAACACTGAGGAAAACCCATTTTATTATAGCCATTTGATGATAATGATGGAATACATGGTAATGAATGTAACCATTAAATACTAATCTTATATGTATTTATTTTGTATGGAGGAAAATTTAAATATTATGATTTAGTGTGTTTTTTGGATATGGATCGTCAAATTTTATTAACCCTTCATGAATGATTGGTTTTATTATCCATAGTAATGTGAATTAAAAATGGGGAAGTTGTGAGATGATCTTAATTTATGTATAATCAATATATTATCGATCTTCATGCATATATTTATTTTAAAAAAAATTATTTTCAATCCAACAATGTGGTGTATTGAGTAACTACACATCACAAGAATGTTTTTTTTAAATGTACAAATTCATTGATGATATATGATCATTATTTCTTGTTTTATTTATTATCATAATTCTGATGAAATAATAAAAATCTATTTGTAATTTATTATATTAAAAATGATTTAATATGGTCTCTTCTTCATTAATCCATGGAATTGAAGAACACATTATGTTATATTGGTAAAAATTAGATAGATTATCTAATATTATATAAGAACCATATCATAATTATCATTCATTTCACAAAAATAATTTCATAAAAAATCATTAGTTTTATCTGTTTCATGTTTCACACCTTGTTAATGAGAAATGATTTATTTTTTATCTCTATTTATTATTGAGTTTTTTTATTTATAATATAATGGATTATTTGATGGATGATAATTTCATTCCCCAATACAAATTTTTTTAAAACATTTGATTCATTTAGAATTTATGGTCTTTCTAGAATCATAACTATCATAATAATTGGATGAAAAAGATAATTATAACATTATTGATCTCAATGGTGATTTCAAATGTCTAATTATGATATATGATTTATGAATATTGGTTTAATAGTAGAGTACATATCACTACAAAATTGACAATTGTCACATAATACAACCTATTGGGAAATTAAAAATATTTTCTTTAATATGTGACATGTATAATGAAACCCTACAATAACTATCCAAATATTCTAAAAAACATTTAAATATGAATTCCGTATGATTGAGGGAATAAATAAAGTTGCGCACTTTAAATAATATTTCAGAGAAACTTATAGAAGAATGTAAATGTCTCTTCACTTTTTTATTCTTTTTTGATAATTTTTTTACTTTTATTGATGATGGTATTCCTACCCATATCATTTAATCTTTTAAATACTAATAATATAATGTGGAAAATAGAAATATTAGAGTTGGACACCAAGGATCAACCTATCTATAAAAAAAGTATGTGAACCTTATAAAAACAAATTTCATGCGTGTTCTCTCTCACTCTCTATATATCATGCTCACATATTGGTTTCTTTAATGATTCAAAAAATTATTCAAGATGATAATATCTGTCATATTGGTAGGAATTATGTTTTTTGGTCATGCTAATACAGCACCAATCTATGTCCTTCCCAGTATTGTTTAAATGGTAACAATAAGTGAGATAATTTAAAAGTAATTATTAATGATCTAGAGTGTTTATATAATCATATTTTAGGGTTTTTTTACTATAAAAATGATTGTTATAGTCAATAGGATTGGGGCCCCAATGATTTTCATAAATTGATTTCATCTGTGAAATGACAGGATGGATCCACATATGGTATGTATTTCCTTAGATATTATTGACATCAAAACTATTCACTACATATTCCTAAATTTTTTTAACCTTCTATTATGATGATAAGATTAGTATTAATGTAAATGGGGGAATTTTTAATGGCTTTCATTCATCCTGGTTTTTGAAAGACATAACATAATGAATTATAATTAAGATAAATAGTGAGATTTAATTAATATTCCATGATATCGAAAAGGGAGATAAAAAATTCAGGATTGATGAATGAAAACACATCACGATCAATTTTAGGATATTGGAATGGTGAAATATGTGTTGGTTTCATTGATTTGTTGAACAAAGTTGTTAAATCATTTTCAGGGCATGGATAAATTATTAAGGGTTCTATATTTGATAAAAATTACATTGAATTATACATAATACGATCAATTAAAAAGTCCTTGAAGATTGGGATCAATGAACATATGTGTATAATATATATATATATAAAATATACTGTTATCTTCTTAGATAAGGATGAGTAATAATTTAAATGAATTGGTGTTTTCGGTAGATTATAATGAAGTGAAAGATAAAATAATTGGACAGATAATTGATGTTTTCATATAAAATATTAATGGAGATAAGAATCTATTGAGATACATCCAATGAAAATATAAAGGAGTAGTTATTTGTAAATTATAGATCACTCAGTGTAAAAGGATTTATATATAATAATTATCCTTAAGGTGTAATTAATAAGTTTAAATTTATTCAAAATATCTAATAAATAAAATAGTTAATAAATGACTGTAAATAAGGTAAATGATATTTAGCATAAAAGTTTGACTATGTGTCAACAAAAGGAATAATCATGAAAGATTTGAATCTATGAGAGACGTGTAGAAAATGTACCATGAAGGGATGAATACTCGTGACAAGTCTCATAAGGTTATGATATTAAATATGTGTCATATAATAGTGGCAATAAAAAATCATATTGAATATATAAATTCATATATCTATAGTATGATTATGTCATAATGAAAATAATAAATATGTATTTCTTTTAATTTTTTATATTATTTTTAACAAAAATATTTTGTTTTATTTTTTATTGATTAAATTAAAATATAATTAGATGTTTAATATCATTAAGAAGAGTTTGAAAAATAATGTACTATGTGCTATTAATGTATTTCATAATAAGAACATATCTCAAAAATGAATTATGACATCATGAAATAGAATGAAAATATGTGATAATGCAGGAGTGTTGTGCTATATAAACACTCTAATAATATAGATTATTTAATGGGATGAAATTGTTTATTTGGAAATGGAAAGAAACATGTTATTTGGAGTATTAAAATAAATTATTTTAGATAAATTCGACAAATTTTTTTTCTTCTTTCTAATTTGGTTTACAATTCATCTTAATTGTTTTGAAATTCCATTTGAATGGGGCTTTAAATGAATAAAAACATAAATACACTAACGATATTAGAAAATTATTGTTATATAAAAATTATTGTATAAAATTTGGGTATTTTTTTGAGATATTCAATGAGGGTAGTTTTACAATGATATACCCAAACTGTATAGAGAAATTTTTGTCATAAAAAATCAAATATGTATATCATCTCAATTTGATTTTATATTTTTCAAAAATAGAAATAAATTACAATCACGGTGTTCCTTAAAAAATGAATGGTCAAACTTGAGGATTATGTGATAAAAAACATTTTACTAATTATGGTATGGATGTATATTTTTATAATTTCCATGATGATTTTTCATTTTTATTAATTGAAGTGATACATTAAAATTTGGTAATATATATTAAAAAAAATTTAATCATGTAATTTTCCATGAAAATATATAAATATTTTTTTGTATATAATATCAATATAATTAACAATTTTTCCAAATAATCATGATACAATGATTAATATTTTCCCACATATTATTATATTCTTTTTCCATTAATATCCACAATCCTCAACACCATAGACCACGAGAACTAGTGTATTTTGAAGAATATTTTCATAATACATCATATTGGGTCTAAAATAATACTTAGTTATATAATTCTCTATAATGAGCTGTTAAACACATTTGAGTTCCTAAAAATCAATTTGATAACATGGGGAACACATAGCCAAATGTTGTGTGTTAAAAAACCTATCATGTTAATTAATATTATTGAAAGAATAAATTTTGCATCAATTGTATGACAATATATAATAATAGAGAAGGCTCATGATTGAATCACATGGGATCCTGACATAAAGTAAATTGAATCACAATATTTGTGAATCAAATGAAACATAATAAAAAAATATTACATGGAATAAATATGAGTCTAAGATTAGGTCCTATAATATATTACATGCTGGAAGAAGTCTCACAATATATTATAGTTACTCTTTAATTCCATATGTGGTGTTTCATGAGACGTAAAACATTACCGAATTAATTGGATTGCAATCTAGGTGCACACATCATATAATATATATTAGACTCACCCAACAATATCTATGCTCAACCATAACATTGATATCAATATTTATATATGGAAAAATGGAAATCAATGAAAATTAATAACATAAAAATTACCCTTTTATATTAAATTGGTTTCATAACCATTTCTCATATAATAATCAATTGAATTTTCGGAATGACATAATTTGATGGATGAACATAAGGCATGTATAAAACCATGACATAAAGTGAGAGTGAGAAAAATATATATTTATGATACATACATAATGTATTTATAAACATTATCTAAAATTAATTATTTTATCAATTAATGGAAATATATAGAAAAATATTAAAAACATTCCAGAGGACAATAACATTTCAACTTTAAAAATAACATTCAAAATAAATCATATTGTATTAAGGAAATAATTTTCATTGAAATTTATTATTGAATCAAATAAATTAATATTCTAGATAAATTTTGTTTATTGTTGTGTAAAATACCGTTGTAGTCGAATTATTTCTATTAATGATTTCTTTCACATTTTTTAGTAAAAATTCGAAATTACATCATTTAAAAAACAAAAGGAATATTCATTTTAAAATTTTTGTTAAACTATATCATGGGTAAAAATGAAATTAAATATTGATTTATTGATATTAATAAAATTATACACTCTAAAAAATGTCCACGAAAGAGTATAGTTTTTTCTAACCAAAGTGGTAAATAAATTTGATTTTTGTAGATGTTATTTTCTCAATAATTTTATCTACCAAATATTTGAAAATGGTAATTTTATTTGAAAATTTTAGAAATATATAAATTATAATACTTTTAAATGTTTTTATTATACAATGTATAAATAAAACTATTGAATATACATTAATTATATATAATCCCAATTAAAATTTAATCAAAACATAAATCCTTAATGATTTGGTACCATTTGAATAATAAATCACATGAATAAAGTTAATAAATTATATATTAAAAAATAATTTATTAAAATTTATTCATAATTTAATATGTAAATGGAATGTATGTACACCAATTAAAAAAGTAGGTGTTTAAAATAATAAGTGTCTCAAAGATAGGATTTTTAGATAAAACCCTTTCATTGAGACCATAATTTATCATGCCATTATTTTACCGCCATTATAATAAAATTATATCATTTTTTCCTCTGGGAAATTTTTTATGTTTATTTCATTCTAATAATGAAAATGATCTCATTTATTTTAATGACATATTTAATAACATATTCATGTTATGTCCACATCAGGTATTTTAATGACACGTAGTTCATAATTTCAAAAGGACATCGGTGTTTTTACTATAGTAAAAGGGTTAATTGAAATATAATATAGAGAAAATTAATAATTAAGTAATTTTTTTTTTAATAAAATTATTTTAAATACCAACCTTGTTTTGTGGTTATGAAATATAAAATATGTTACATTCAAGGAGATGATAGACTATACGTACACATGAGTAACATTATAAATTTTCAATTATCGGGATGGATTGAATATAAGATTTATTAAATATTTAAATTATGATAAGTATATCACAAATATAATATATGTTATTGAGTGCAGTAACATAATCCATCTGGGGTATGTGGTAATAAAAAATGAATCACATTGCTTCATGGAGTGGTACTCCTCCATACACAAAAACTATGATATCATTTTAAAATGGAATGATATGGTAAGATTATGTATTTTATTTTCTATTTATATAATGATTAATATGAATGTAATATCTTATATAAACACTAAAAATATTATAAAAAATATTTGTGTAAGGTGATGATAAAAAATTAATAACATTGGTTCCTGAGGTTGTATTATGTCGTACAAATAAAAGATGATTTATTTTCCCTTCAATAGAATATGTTATTGATTTTGGGAATAAAATTTGAACAATAATCTCATATAACATTGTAGATATGTTCTTAATAATTTAATAATTGTTAATTAGTATTTCATGGATTTGGAAAAATAAATTAAAATGTACGCTTTTTAAGAATGACACAACTACTTTGGTCAACCTATTAGATATTAAAACTAGAGCCATAATAAATTATATTTATGATAAAAAGGATTCAAGGTTATGATAAGTGATGTATGGAATTAATTTGGGTATTTATTAGTGTGACACTTTCCATTTACACATATAATTACCTGATTTTAAACATAATTGAACATCAAATTTCTTGCCAACGATTATAATGTCATGTTTATTCGAAAACAATATACATAATATTGCAAACATGGGTATAAATAAAAAAAATAATTATTTATCATCCATTTTAAGAACCTAACTTATTTTTTTCCATAAAAATTTTATACGATAACTTGGGGATATCAAAAACATAATAATGAACTACAAATCCCCATAAATAAATAAACATTAATATAAAGCATAAAACATGGTTTAAGAGGAAAAAAATAATGATATAAAATGGAATGGAATTTGATTAAACATAAGGAATAATAATAATGAATTATTTAATAAGGGATTCATAGTAATGTTTTAGAAACATAAAACAATACTTTATCACGAGTCGAGGTTTGTTCTATATATTGGAGCATGAGTCAAAGCTCGTTGAACATAGAGGAGCACAAGTGAAGGCTACCTCCATGACTAGTGCACATAAAATTTCATGTCACTAAACATTACACAATTAACTGCAATATTTTATAGGAACACCCATAATTATATAATCATTAATATTCCTGACACATGAAGAATAATACATAATTAGTCAAACATAAATATAAGAATTTTCCCTTGAAGGAAATAAGTGTTAATGTTTTTTCCAAAGGAATATCAAAAGGGAATATTATATTGCATTCCATGATAGGTTGGATATAAATAATACATGGAAATTAATAATGTATTTTAGAAATATATCATGATCAGTGATATCAAACTGAAGTGAAAAGTGCGTTTAAGAATCTCTAGATATAAAATATATTAGTACGGTTTACGGGAAAACATTCATGATTCATTAATATTGAAAAGGAATAATTTTTTAGATAAAACCATAATATAAAAAAATTATTTTTTCATGATAATACAAGTGATATTATAAAAATAATGGTGGCTTATAACAAATTATGGATGACATATTGGGATGTCCCTTTAAATTGGTCTTTCTTATCAGGAATAATTGAGTTGGAAAGCTTTTACAAATATTTATATCATTGAAAAGAAGGACGAATAGACAATGACACACTATTTTGGAACATATAAAAATCTTTTAGATTATTGAAATATAAATAAAATTTAATTTATTTTTGTGAAAAATTGACAATGAATTAACTGGAGGAATAATGGAGGTTTGAATAAAATCCCTTATCTTATTTCAAAAACGATTCTTCACATGATATAATTGTCTGGAATAATGAAATTATATATGTTAATTATAATTCAAGAACCATATATACATGTATTTTATATGGTATGAATATATTATGTTCATTTATGTCCATTTTTTGGGTTATGAAATTCAATTTTAACACATGGAATTATGAGTTTCCTTGGGATTCATGATCTGTTTACTTGTATTTGTGGACGGAAAAACTTTTATAATGAGGATAAATGTCCATAAATGTAATTATATTTTATTAAAGAACATATAGAACAGTAAAATACCATTTTTCTCTAAAATTGATGATTATTAATTAGATAAATCATTAATGATAAACATTTTGATTAATTTATCGTTTCTTGACCACATCATGCTCATTTTGATATATAAATAAATATCCTATGTACAAAATGATTATATAATATTAAATAATATATAATATATATATTATATTCTTATTTGAAAATAATATTGGTCTTATTACCTGCCATAATGTCAGAATTGAAAAATTAAATCTCATCATCCACAATGGTGATAGATCAGCACATCATGGTAAAAATTTCATTCTTAAAATAAAAGAAAATGGAATGTGATTTGATGAATAATTATTCTATAGAAATTATAAAACTAATTTATATGTATAATAATTTGGTTTTCATGTTATTTTTATTGTGGTATGTGACGATAGAAATGAAAATAATGGAAATTGAAATGAAATTGATGGAAAAAAAGATGGTTTTATATCATGATTACATTTTATTAAGATACTCCTGATGGAATTTTTTTGTATTTTATTATGAAATAATGATCCTAGATGTGAGGGAGAGGCTTGGAAAGTGTATTGGAAAAAATATAGTAATTTTAATGTCCTAAAAAATTTATTAAAAGTTTTTTTCGTTATTTATAATTATTTTGACACCGTCAAATCTGACGGTGCATAATTATGAGAACCGGAGTGACCGAAATGATCTGTCGAATACAGTTATATTTCAAAATATTGATCATGGGTGGTTTATCTGAGAAAGTGGAATAACTAGTATACGGGTGCCCAGACCAGAAATATGAGGGCACGATTGCATTCAGGTTGGCATGTTAACCCCATGTACAACATAAGAATAGTCGGCGCAGGCCTCATGTGGGAAAAAACCGAAAACGGCCAAACCGTAAATAAAATAATTAAAGAAAGTTATATTATTTTTCAAGTGATTATAATTCATGAATGGTAACTCAGATTGAAAATCCCAAACCACCTATTAAATCATGATAGTATGCATTCTTAAGGATGATACTAACATTGGACGGTGCGGGCCACCAGTGAATGTTATTTATTGGGTTGTAAATAAAATAATTAATTGACAATAATTTTATTTTAATGTCCATAACATCTAAATGGTAACTTTGATTGAAAATATGAGAGTACCATTGAGCTCGTGAGGGTGTGTTCTCCTTATTTATAGCCTTACCTTGGCCGATGTGAGTAGAGGGTGAATGTTAATAATTTATTGATTTTTTCAAGTACGTTCAGTAAATGCACGGAACAAATTTTCTAACTATTGAACTCGTGCTATGATTAAAAATTTTAAATAACCATTTAATCCAAAACACCATGATTCACTTAAGAGAGGATTCACTTCGTCCATAGTTATTCCGGAAAAAAATTTAAATTTATGGATTTTTTATAGAATAATAAAATGAAATTATTATTTAATTTATTTTTTTTTCCTCCAATGGACAAGTGGTAGTGTGGGACTAGTGATGTTTCAAGACATTAAATGGATCTACCCATCAAATCCTCTTTAACATCATCATTAGTATTTAGGATGGTTTCTATTAAATGAACCCCCCTAAATTCCATGATTGTTACTTACCCTCCCCGCTTTTATTTATATAGAGTTTGGGGGGTGGAATTTGCACAAGTTCAAAAAACGATGAATCTTTGGTAATGTGCCTCGACACCCATCACATGGAGGATAGAGCTGGTTCCAGTTGGTGGTGACGGCTGACACCAAATCACAAACCGAAGGGAGACATTTTAACGACACATTGGAGGCTTGTTGCGGGAACAAAGAACACTAAATTATACTCAATCGTAGGCTTTATCCATCGATCATGATGTAGGGAGTCAATTTTGATATATTTCTTTGTTAGATTAAATCCTCTCCCACTTTCTATCAACTTAACGTGGTGGGATCAAGCCAAAGAAACAAGGCTCGGGCCCTCCACCACTTCTTTCATGAATCTAACATTGAGAAACCATTTCCAACATGATGGCAACACAAAATGGCAGGTCATGATATGATACTGGAATTGTGGATGATACATGGTCATAGATGGTACCGATAACATACACCAGATCTTTTCTAGTGACCCGCAGATGAAATCTCTGATGCGCCATGTCGGCGGCAGCTGGCGGTGGCCAAGGGAGACCCGCGATAACCAACTGAGGGTAGTGGAAGGCGGCACTCGATGGGGTGCTACGGTCGCCGACACTAGGCAGTTGTTTGGGAAAAGTGTGGCGTCGGTCGGCACTGCCAGTGGATGTGTCTGATTCTAGTAGGTTATGGAATGATGGTGTGCCTTTGCATGTGCTATGCTTCGTTGGTGACACCCGATCTACCAAACAACCAACTGGTTAATTACAGTGGGGCAGCGCCCTTCCAGCTGGCGAACTTCCCTGCACGCGTAGGGACATCGAGGTAAAATAGTCCACATTTGGGTGGACTGATCCAGTTTGGGATGAACCCGCCATGTGTGCTGGATCCACCAGTGGGTCATGCCAAAACCGACCAGTGGGCTAGGTCGGACCCGCAGTCCAACAAGGGTTGGCCGAGCCCCTCCTGGGCGACCTAGCTAACCTTGGCCTAGTACTGAAAACTGAATTGATCCGACCTAAACAGGCCATACCCTACATACTGGGCCGAGCCTTAGTGGTCTAGACCCGAGCGAGGTCAGGTTGACGCCGGGACACATTGCGTTGGGCATGCCTGACAGAGTCTGACCAGGCCCAGACCCAACCTGTCCCTAGAATAAAGTGACCCCTATAACTGATAAACTAGGTGTTTGTTCAACATGCCATCAGTGCCATTTGAATTCCATTTTAGAAGTGTTCCTTTTGACGTATTTTGGCGGGCATGACGGAGCCGGGCCGAACCAAGGTGAGACCACCCCCATTTCAATGAAATGGGTGTAACTAGCAGTCCGAGTGTACATTTGAAGAACCGCCTATGGAAATAGAACCCTTAGAACAAGGAGGTAGTTTTGTTATACTCATTTTGAGTTTGAGGGGAATTTTGGAGTGAATCCTAGATAGATCAAACCTTAATCCAACCACACCCTCTGATTTAAAATGATAATAAGTCATAGGTGTCTGATTGACACGTCGTCCATCGCATTGGAACCCCTATGACATGGAAATTCTTTGGGAAACTACTTAATGGAACATAGTGGTGGTTGTGGTATTAAAGAAGGCTTGAGGAGTCATTTTCCCAGAATCAGGCATTCTATGAGTCATAATCTAGTAGCTGGCATTGAGGTGGAGGTTGGAGACAGATCCTATGGCGGTTAGTACTGAGTTATCTTGTGTGGGTTAGAACCAATCTTGTGTGGGTCAGATCATGCATGGTTAATTCCTCAGAAATCCATTGTGGTTGAGCACATATCGATCATATGTGGGTTAGATCCTTTATGGGTCATCACACAACAATCCTATGTGGGTCAGTTAATATTGATCCACTGTGGGACAGATCCTGTGTGGGTCACTGCGGGGGTTAGTATCTATTGACTCTAGGTGGGTCGGATCCTGTGTGGATCATTGTGGGGGTTAGTACATATCGATCCTATGTGGGTCATACTTTTTATGGCCAGCAGTAGTTCCTCTCTATATAATAAGAAGATCTAGCTTCTCGACCATTGCTTTGTACTTATGTGCCTTATATAAATACTTTGTGTGAGATGAGTCTTTTACCTTCGTGGGGATACCTGTGTGGAACTTTTACCTTCAGGGTGATATTTTCATGGTGATACATGTGTGGTACTTTTACCTTCATGGTGATATCGTCATGGTGTTACCTATGTGGTAATTTTTACTTCATGGTGTTATCTTCTTGATGTTACATATGTGGTACTTTTACCTTCGTGGTGTTAACATCATGGTGTTTACTTTGTGATATTCTTCCCTTATGTATGAGATGAGTATATCTTGATAACATAGGTGTATGTAGGGGAATATACCTAAGATTATTTGATAACTACTTCTTACATCGTGAATGAAGTCTTTCATTACAATTTTTACTTTGTGGAACTCTAGGAGACCTTCGGGGGTCTAGGTGTCCCTACTGAGTATTGTTATAATCATCCCTAAACGGGATTCCCCCACACCTTGTTCTGTTTTTTGTAGATGACAGACAATTTTGAAGAAGGTTGAGGGATCTAGGGTTGGACGGTGCTCATAGGTGGATCATTTGACATGGTGTGACGCAAGACTACTGATCGTGAGCCATAAAACCCTTTAGGTAGGATCCTTGGTGGGGGATCTAGGAGAATTTTTTAATTTCAGTTGAACTTTTACTTTCCATTTGGAATTGTAATCCATACCTATTACATTCAGCACACTTTTTACTAATGTAGTTTACTTCGTGGTTGCCTCTTGTTATCCTATTGGATTTTTGTGCTTGTACAGATTTAAAAGAAAAGTCATCCCGTTAATGGACACACCTTTCTGGTTCTAGTTGGCTACCCCTAGACTATTGAGTGTGGGATTCAGATTTCCGCGTCATGAGCCCCACAGGACGGGTCATGACAAAGTGGCATAAGAGGAGTCGGTTTTTCAGAAGAACTAGTAATGCAATATTTTCAATGTGTCAATAATGTTAAGTGTTATGAGTGTGGTATTCAGTTTGGGGAATCATGTGTTGGTGCGATGACCAACGTATCCACGCACTAGGACCCTGAATTCATATTTCTGACTCAATGCATAAAAACAATAATTACATGCACTACAGGAAAACTAACCTTTACCAACGGTTTGGAACCGTTGGTATAGGCCTCCAAACCATTGGTATATCCTACACCAATGGTTTGGAGAACCATAGCCAAGTAAGCCGTTGGGATAGGTCTATACCAACGGTTCTCCAAAAATCGTTGGTATAGACCTATACCAACTGTTTTGGAAACCGTTGGTATAGGTAATATGAAATCTATACCAACAGTAATGGAACCGTTGGTATATAAATTCCAAAAATAAAACATCCGCTGGGATTTGATCCCAAGACCCCTCGTTTATCATTGAACGACTCAACCACTAACCTAACATGACTTTTGTGATCATAATTACAAAAATATATATTTTTATTGTCATAAATATTTTAAATATTGATTTATATAATTTTCTCGGTATGAAGGTCCGATAAAAAATGAAAGTACCTATACCAAAGCTTGTTAGAACCGTTGGTATAGACCTATGACAACAGTTTTAACAACCGTTGGTATAGGTCTTTGGTTGTGATTTTCATTTTGTGGAGGATGTTGAATTTTGGACCACTTTTCCCAACGGTTTGGCCAAACTATTGGGAAAGGTGGTATATTTGGGTACCTTCCCCAATGGTTTGGCCAAACCGTTGGGATAGGTCCACCTTTCCCAACAGTTTGTCCAAATCGTTGGGAAAAGTGTCCAATTTAGGGGCCTTTCCCAACGGTTTGGCCAAACCGTTGGGATAGGTCTACCATTCCCAACGGTTTGGCCAAACCATTGGGAAAAGTGGAAAATTTGGGGGCCTTTCCCAATGGTTTGGCCAAACCATTGGGAAAGGGGACCTATAGCTACGGTTTTTTGCAAACCGTTGGTATAGAAGAGTTCAGAAAGATCTAATTTCCAGTAGTGATGCATTTTCAAAAAGTTTTTTTATGATCTATTTATGTCAGCTCACCAGGTATAACTTAATGACTATGGAGCACCTATTACATATTAGGATACTGTCGTTCAGATAGCCTGCTAGGATTTCTGAGAGAGTACACTATATCAACCTACCGAGCGATTAGGCTTCGGTGTAGGGCCCTATAATTGTGTTAGCACCTTTAGGTGGTGCAATAGAATCACAACCACCCAATGGGAAGAAGATTACACCAGTTGACTATGCCTGCTGACTGAGTGCGTTGATCGAGTTCCAGCAGCAGGGGCCTCCAAGGTTTCAAGGTGAGACAGATTCATATGAAGCTGAGAACTGGATGGAGGATGTGGCTAGAGTTTTTCTCCTTGTTAGGACAACAACATATCTAATGCTTATCTTAGCTGCTATACTTTATCAGTGAGTGACGATGAGGATGGTCTGCATAGTGATGAGGCTTCGGTAAATGGACTGTTCCCCAAGATGGAACCATCAGGTAGTGTTCTATCTATATCACATACCATTGGTCAAAAGTTACAATGGGTGGTACCAATAGAGGACACATATAAGCATAATGACTTACACATGTTTCAATATCATATACCCCTTAGGTTATGAGGTGAGCCCAAATCACACGAGGCTAAGGACTAGCTTGAGGAGGTGACCAAGTTTTTATCTATCCAGGGAACCATTCTAATATATGGTGGTCCAGGTAGAAATTATTCTACATGGATCAGGAGGATGATGATAGTGTTTAGATTACCCTTATCTTGCGCTGTGATGATTTTTAAATGGAAAATCTTGAGAACCTTCCTCAGTGTATGGGGTCTCTTGCAATAAAAAGATATTGATTGAGTGTTCCATTGAGCTTCTACAGCTTCAGAAGGATGAAATTTCATTAGTTGAGTATTCATATAGATGTAACGACCATCCCAAATACTCAACGAATACATTACGATCAGTGATTCAGTTCTTGGACCACCGAGTGAGATGTGATTAGGGACATCGGAGCCCGCACTATTCTTCGATGAATTCCTACTATGATTGGGTACCCATGAGATCCATTTTGGTTGAATGTTCCTTGTATGAGAAAATATGGCTATTGAATGTTAGTAGTGGTAAAATAAGATACTGTCTCTAGTCTTAGATACTTGGAGACGTATAATGTTTCAGGAAGAGGAACTGAAAGGAATAAATGAATTTCCAGGGGAAGCAGATGTGGGAGTGGAGATAGTAGAGCATCATGAGGTGGTATACATTTTGACATGTTACAACCACCACCCCAATATGGTCCCTGTTTGTTGGATTGGATACTCAAGAGGGGGGGTGGGGGAGAATTGAGTTCCAACAAAATTTCTATTAAAATATTTTCTATTAAAAATCCCCCAATTTATAAAACAAGTTAAACTATAGTGAATTTATACATATTATAAATGTTCACTTAGCTTCTCAAAGATTTATTATCTCTCAGTTAATTTAACCACAAGATTAAACTAACTTTTTGAACTAACCTACTGATTTACAATAAGTGTAAACACTTTCTAATTTTACTATCAAAGTAACTTTAAAATGGTTTTATATTTCAAAGTAACAAGAAGTGGAATATAAAATATATATGTAGTATACTTTAAACATAAACTAAATATGCACAGCAGATATAAAAAGAGGTTCAATCTCAATCCGAGACATAGTCCTATCAAATTCATATAAATTTGATCCAAACCTTGGATCGGGGTTAAAAACAATTTACAAAACTGTCCAGGCCACACAGGGTCCTCTACCACTGTTCTTCGTGGGAAAACAATCAAAAGACCATGCCACACAAGGAATTATTCCACAATTAACGTGGGTAAACAAGAGTTATGAGTTTTGGAGTGAGGATTTTGATAACCACCAGTTCAGTGCAGGAGACAGTGTGTTTGTGTAAGATATACTGAGTACACCACACTGCTTGAAAGTAAATAAACAAATAACTTAGAGAAAACCGATAAGTGTTTATAAATCTCTAGGGATTAGTAATGCATCTCTGGACTTGTTGGATTTAGTAGAAATGCTTCTGAGTCCTTCTCTGGTTTTTCTGTTGAAAAATAGAGTGTCATAGTCTAGCTTGTGTTCTACAGGAGTGAAAAAGATCTCTTGATTCGTCATGTGTTCTTCAGTGGTGTTGGATTGAACTCATGAGATTTCTTTGAAAGTCTTGCAATCTACATATTTCTCAGGATTGTTCTTCTTGTTCAACACAATGCTCTCAGGCTTATGTATGTTCTTCATGTTGTATCATCACACTTTTTTCACATGTACTGCATCTCAATCTTCATTATATTCCACGATTTCTTGTAGTAGGAATGATTCCCTTTTCATAGGTACGAGATACAATTTCCTGACATACCAACAACTATCATTAAATAACATTAATTGCATTAAAAACATAAAATATGACCGTTATAATTATTTAATTAATATTGGAAAAAAAAGTTAAGAAACAATGTCACAATGATTATGAAATTTGTGTCTTCTTCACAGTATGGTCTTCATGGTATGTGGTTCACGGTATCTCCATGTCACGGTGTCTATATCATGGTGTCTCAGTCACGATGTGTCCTTCATGGTGTCTGAGTCACGGTTAGTCCTTCACAGTGTCTGGGTCACGGTTTTTCCTTCACGGTGTCTGGTTCACGGTTAGTCCTTCACGGTGTCTGGGTCACGGTTAGTCCTTCACGGTGTATGGGTCACGGTTTGTCCTTCATGATGTCTGTCTGACTGTGACTATGTCTTGTACAAAATCTATCTTACTGTCTCAAACATCACGGTTTCTCTATAAATAGACAAATATCTGTATTTAGATATAGACAGTAATATGCAGAATATGGATTAATCATAACCAGTAGATAGTAAGAGAACTTTAATCATAAATGTTTGATAATATAAGTGAGATTTGTGATCATTCATAAGACTTGTAAATACTAAAGAGAGTAATTAACATCAATAAGATTTGTTAAAATTAAAACATGATGTGTAGTTATTATTGATACTAAAGAGAATTAGCAAGATGTGCAGTTAAAATTGAGATTAATTAACAGTAATAGGATTTGTGATAATTAAAACATGACTAATACATGAGGAGTCCAAAAAACTCCCCATTTTTGATGATCCCAAATCATGTATAGGTTAAATAGAAATGAAATGCAACATTAAAGAAAATAACAGATTCGATAAAAACATATCTCATTATAGAACTAATACATGCACTTTTACATAGACTTCTTCCCCCTATTGGGATTATCAAAAAGTAGAGAATATGTAATGAAACATTGCATTTTTCATTGAAATGGTTCAAAATAAAACATACAGGATAAATAAAAACATTAAACAAAAAAAGACATCCCATTAAAAAATAAAAATAGTCACTGGACTCTTCAGGGATCATCCATTTCCTTTCCTTTATCAGCATCAGGAGCTAGTGCTGAAGTAGAATAAGGCATAGATGTGGTAGATAAAGAGGTTAAGGGTAGACCTTCAAAATGGATAGAGCCAAAGTATTAGCAGTAGAAGATCTAGGATGTGGTTGGTCTAGAATGACTGGCCGGATCTGAGAAAGAGCTTAACTGACTAACATGGCAGTTGAGGCTAAGGCAGGTAGTCCGGGTAGAAGGGTTGCAGTAGCTGGAATGACTATAGGATTACTCTGCACATAAAGATACGGCTTCAAAAGATTGATGAAATCAGTAATTATTTCTCCACCATATTTCATAGCTTTTTCAAAATCGTCCTTAGTCTCCATGAATTTGTCCAGCAATCTGGTGAACTCTGTAAGCTTCTGAACATGAGCTTTAAAAGCTTGAGTTACAGGAGGGATTCTCAAATTCTCCACAAGATATCTAGAGTGATATGTCATATCACATTTAGAGAAAATACGGTTGAGATTGATATAAATATTCTTGGTGATATCTTGTTGAGTATCACTGGGAATCTTAGAATGATTTCTAACCAAGTCCAATGCTCGATCACTATTCTTAACCACTTCTGACAAAGAAGACAATCCAAGCCAATTAAGGCATTCTGAAGTTCTTCCATGAGAATGGATCTCAACAGAGGATCATCCAAAGGTGAAACAGAAGGTTGACCAGATACAGGAGAAGCCTTGATAACTTTGGTTTGAACATTTAGCTATTTCGAACTTTTTGCAGGCATCTTGTGTATTCATTTGTGAGCCTATTCAAATTTTCCACCAGCTCCCTCATGCGTTCAAGCATTTTTCTGTGTCTTTTTCCAATCTTCTCATCAAAAGACAGTAGATATGGATGAACTTGAGACACAATCTGCCTATCAAGGGTGGAATCAGTTGGCTTAGGAGAAGCACCAATAGGTATAGGGGCAAAAATAGGAGTAGGCTCGGATCTCAAAGACAACTCATTCTGAAAGTTTTCTACCATATATTTCAGCCTTGCAAACTTCAGCACTTAGCCGCTTATTATCTGCTATGTCTTCTTGATTTTCTCAGATTATCCTTGGTTGAATATGAAGTATAATATTTTCTAAGAGAATTGAGGAATCTTCTTGACTCAGTTGAGTCACTGGACAAGGATGGGTGGATAAAATTTTCTCAACTCCAGCTAACAGAGTCTCTCCAAAAACTTTAATATCATCTTTAGTTACAAAGGATTGTTTCTCGGGTAAGGGTGCGGGTAAAGGTAGTGGAGTAGGTTTTGGTTGTGGTTTAGAGTCATCTTTAGTCTCTAATTCTAATTCAGAATGAGAATGGGGCTCTGGTTCTAGTTCTAGTTCTGGATGAGCTACAGACTTTAGTTGAAACATAGAAGAGAGATCCATTCCAGTTGTAGTCACTTTCTCTGACTCATCCACATTATAAAATCATGGGAAAATATATCGGGTCTACAAATAGTATGTGACAGCAGGTTGAGAATCTTCAGCAGATCCGGCTTCTAAAATCTTAAGGTTTTTAGATTCCTCCCCCTCACATTGTGCTTCCATTTCAGAGACTATAGGCTCAGCAACAGGGTCATGATCCACATGATCATCTCTAATCTCTTTAGAAAACACTTTCCTTTAAAGCTGAAAGGAAATTTACATCCTCTCTTCAGCAGAGGTAATATACTCATGAACCAATTGTTCCACTAGTTGATCTTCCAGACTTGCTTCTTTCTCAACAGGGAGACCCTCTTCAACAAGATCTGACACTACCGTTGCATGCTGCTATAAATCAGGAAAAACCAATTTTCTTGCAGCCCTAGGATGAGATTTTGGATTGAAATCCTCACTAGAAGAAGAAGCTTCCTCTTTTCCCAATCCTATAGAAACTTTTTCTCCTTGAGGTATTTCCGCATGGACAATAGCAGGAACATCAGTCCTTTCTTTTTCAAAAGGAACTGTTTCCATTGGAGGTATTCTAGATTCTTCTCTAGGTGAAACTTCAGCTGTCACATCCTCTTCTTCTTCTACTTCTTCTTCTTCTTCTGAATACTTAGCCACGTCATCTGGTTCCAAACCATGGTCAGCTAGTTTCTTAGGCCTTCTTGGGTAGTCAACAAGATTAAACTTTTTATAAAGTTTATCATTATCTTCAACCCACTACTTCTTCCAAGGGTTCCAGCTAATCATCATACTTCTGATGATAGTCTTGGATAAGCATAAATCAATTTCCTCTAGCTTTTCTTCATTTGGTCCAACCATTCCTTTGCCAACTAGCATGGCTGAAATCATCCTTCAGTAAAACAAGTAGGTGGAATTTGAAGTGACTTTAATCAGCTCACAGATATGGTTAATGACATACTTACAAAGATTGATCTTATGTCCATTCTTCAATAGGAGAATCAGGAACACATCCTGATACTTCATTACAGTAAAATACCCTTTTCATGGACTGATCAAATTCTGAACAAATTTGAATAGAAGTCTAGTTTTTCTCTCTAGCTCTACAACTATATCCCTTCGCTTGGTGCCATTACCAGTTAAGGTTCCCAAATCATTTTCTTGATCAAAGATGTCAGATGAAGGAGGAGGGTCTCTCTTGTAGTCTTCACAATATCCTTCAGGTGGAATACTTAGGCATGCAGCCCACATCCTCGTTGTGAAATAACACTTCTGACCATTGATCCAGCTGGTCAATATAATGTTTTCTCCAAAATCAAAGGAAAAATTTACATATTGGTAGAATTGAGATACCAATATCGAGTAAATCGGTCTATCTTGCCTAGAGAACCATTCAAACCATCCTTGTTATTTTAAGACGTTCAAGACTAATGAAATACAAGACATCAGCCACTCAGGGAAAATTTATTTTTCAGGTACTATAGTACGACTTACCAGGTTTGGGTTTAGAGGTCCTTCGGGAGTTATCCTCGGAATTCTCTTCCGTTTCATAGAGCGACGCTTCTCAGAATTGGGTGAAGACGAATGCTTCATCCTTGGAATTCACTGAAGGTTCGGGTGAGAGGGAAGATATGGTTTTGGAGAGAGTTCGGGTAAGGAATCGAATGAAACCCTTAAGTATTATAATTTGGGAATGCCTAACATCATAAAAACAAAAACATGGGAAATTAAATAGCGGTGAAATAAAAATTACAGCAATACGGGTTAAAATAAGAGTATAAATAATATTCACAGTGAGACTGTGAGTAGGAATTACAGTGTGATGAAAACCAGTCATCACAGTGAGACAATTGGTGGTCATCACGGTGACATAGTGACCATTCTATGTCGTCACAGTGAAACAGGGAGTGAATTGTTCTGTCATGGTGAGACAGTTAACTAACAGACCGTGAACATGAAACAGTAAAGTAAAATACAGTAAAGTATTAAACATTAATATCCGTAAGATAACTATTTATTATTAATCATAGCAAGATCATGTATTATGTATTCTAATCATTCATAATTTAATGGTTTAGTGAATATATCAGCAAGTTGATATTCAGTACAAATGATTTCTAAAGTGATATCACCTTTTTAAAAATGATCCCTCAAAAATTGATTTCTTACATAAATATGGGTTTTCCTTGAATGAGAAACATGATTCTTAGAAATATTAATAGCACTTGTGTTGTCACAATTTATTAGGGCATGTCTGAATTGGTATCCATAGTCTCGTAATGTGTGTTTCATCCAAAAAATTTGTGCTCAACAACATCCACCATCTATGTATTCGTCTTTTGCAGTAGATAATGTAACATAATTTTGTTTCTTACTACACCATGATACTAGTGACTTTCCTAAAATGTGACATGTTCCAGAGGTTCTTTTTCTATCTTACTTACTTCCAGCAAAGTCAGCATCAGAATAACTAACTAATTAAAATGATTATCCTTTGGGATTGAACAATCCTAAATTGGGAGTATGCTTGAGGTATTTGAAAATTCTCTTTACAGCATTTAAATGTGACTCTTTAGGGTTTACTTGAATATGAGCACACATACACACACTAAACATAATATCATGATGACTAACAGTCAGGTAGAGTAGTCTTCCAATCATTCCTATATAAGTGGTTTTATCAAAATATTTACCATATTCTTCAAGATCTAACTTATATGTTGTACTCATGGGAGTGTCACTACTTTTTGTGGTATACAATAAAAAATGTTCTAAAAGATCTATAGTATATTCAATTTGAGTTAAAATAATTCCATCATCATTTTGAAAGATTTGAAATCCAATAAAGAATTTTAGTTCACCCATTAATCTCTCAATTCAAATTATTTTGAATCATTTTAGAAAAATCAGTACATAGGGAATTTCTTTAAGATCCAAAAATAATATCATCAACAGAAATTTTTACAACTAAAACATCTTTATAAATATGTTTTATAAAAAGAGTAGGATCAGCTATACATTTTGTAAAGCCTTTGGAAATTATAAAAGTACATAATCAATCATACCAAGCTCTTGGAGCTTGCTTTAAACCATATTAATCCTTTTATAATTTAAAAATATGATTTGGAAAATGAGGGCTTGAAAATCAAGGTGGTTTTTAATCAAAAACATCCTCAGTAATATATCTATTTAAGAAAAAACTCTTAAAATCCATTAGATATAGTTTGAAATTTAGATGTGAAGCATAAGAAAGTAAGATCCTAATAGCTTCTAATCTAGCTACTGGAAAAAAAATCTCCTCATAGTCAATTCCTTCTTCTTGACTGTAGCATTGTGAAACTAGCCTAGATTTTTTTCTAACTATGTTTCCAGATTCATCTACTTTATTTCTAAACAGCCATTTAGTGCCTAATGTGAAATTGTCCTTAAGTCTTTCAACATGATTCCAAACATTATTTCTTTCAAACTGATTGAGTTCTTCATGCATGGAAATCACCCAAAATTCATCAATAATATCATGATCATTGTTTTTAGGTTCATGATATTACAAGAAAGATTGATGTCCAACCTAATTTGTAAGTGAATCTCTAGTCTATGTCCCTCTATCCAGATTTCCTAAAATAGCATCCAAAGGATGATTCTTTAGAATCCTAGTTGATCTAGTAAAGGTAGGGCTAGAAATTTCAGGTTCTTCTCTAGGATTGGGTTCATTAGGAGCAGATTCTGGAATAATTCCAGAACTGGATGTTTTTATAGAATGTTCATTGATTTTATCATTAAGGTCCTAAACAAATAAATCATACTCAAGATTTTCAATAGAGGTTCTAAGATCATGTGGTTCAGTTTCATCAAACATAATGTGAACAGATTCTTCCAAACACTTGGTTCTTTTATTGAAAACTCTACAGGATTTTCTAGTTAAAGAATATCCTAAAAATATTCCTTCATCACCCTTAGAAGCAAACTTATCAAGATTATCTTTTGTATTAAGAATAAATACTTTAAAACCAAAGACTCCAAAGTAATTGACATTAGTTTTTTTATTGTTCTAAAGCTCATATGGGGTCTTTTTAAGAACAGTTCTAATCAAGACACTATTGATGATATAAAAGGCTATATTTACAGCTTCAGCCCAAAAATAAATAGGCAGGTCATACTCATTAAGAATAGTTCTTGCTATTTCCTGAAGGGTTCTATTTCTTCTTTCTACTACACCATTCTGCTAAGGTGTCCTAGGAGAAAAAAAGTTATTACTATAGACATTTTGTGAGAAATATGATTCAAATTCCTGATTTTAAAACTCACAGCCATGATAACTTCATTGGGTTTTAATATTAAGTCCACTAAAAGTTTCTACAAACATGGTGTATTTAACAAAATACGAACAAGCTTCACTTTTGTGTGCTATGAAGTATACCCATGTATATCTAGAAAAGTCATCTACTAAGACATAGACATAGTGATTCCCACTTAATCTATAAACTCAAGATGGTCCAAACAGATCCATGTGAACCAACTTGAGAGGTTGAGAAGTTGAGACTTTTTTCTTTGATTTAAAAGAAACATTATGGTGCTTTCCATTTTGACAGGGATTACAAACTTTTTCATTTGGAAGCTCATGTTTAGGTAGGTCTCTAACCATGTTTTCCCTAGTTATTTTTCTAAGTGAGTGTATATTGATGTGTCCTAATTGTCTGTGCCAAATCCAAGACTCTTTATGAAAAGCATTTAGGCAAGTAACATTTTTCTTAACTAAATAATTTAAATCAACTGCATAAACATTTTTATTTCTTAAAGCAGAAAAGACTAAAAAATTCTTAGAATTAAAATCATTACAATAATCATTTTCAAAATTTACATTAAAACCATCATCACACAATTCAGAAATATATAACAGATTATATTTCAATCCATCAACAAATAAAACATTAGAAATTAAATCATAATTAGTGATACCAATTTGGCCTAGGCCGATGATCTTTCATTTAGAATTATCCCCGAAGGTGACATAGCCTCCATCAACCTTTATTAAACTCTTGAAGCATGAGTATTACCCAAACATGTGTCTTGAACATCCACTGTCCAAATACCACGTCTTCTTGTAGGAACTCTTCAAGAATGTTTCCTACAAAACAGTTTTAGATAGAATATGATTTTGGTTCCCAGATCTTCTTGGGTCCAGACAGGTTAGAAATCAATGATTTTGGTACCCAAATTTATCTTATGAGTCTCATATAATTTACAGAATCAGTAGATTTTTAGAGATAAACTATATTTGATTGATAAATATGTGAATAACTAGTTGAAGCATATCAATTTCTAGAACTAGAACTAGAAGAATTATGTCCATATTTAGGAATAAATTTATTCTTAGTAATCTGTCTTTGTCTAGGTTTGTAGCCTATTCTCGAAGTGTATTTAAGTGCCACATGATTTCCTATCATTTGAGTTATTGTATCCATTCCATTTGTGAACTTATCTAAGTCTTTTCTAAGTTGATCATTAGACATTTTCAGTTCAGTGTTTTCCTTTAACAGTTGAGCATTTTTCTCTTTTTCAATAGTAAGTTCAGTTTAAACAGTTGTAGTGAGAGAATGCTATTTCTTCAATGATTTTTATTTATACTTATGTTCATTGCATGTATCTTCCGGCATATTACAATATTGAAATAATTCCTCACTAGTCGTGTTTTTAGAATACGAATTAGATTCTGCATAATCTCCAGAATAGTATGAATTTAAAACAGGTGTATCTAAGATTACCTCAGATGTGTTAGTCATAAAACACATGTTGGCACAATTTCTTTCAGAATCAATAGATTCTGATTCACATGAGTTGTCTTCTGAAGAACTACACGTTGCTTTCATAGATTTCTTGTATTTATTGTCCTTATAGTCGTGTTTCTCTTTGAACTTCATATTTGGACAGTCTTCTTTTATATGTCATTTTATTTTGCATTCATAGCAAACTACTTCATCATTCTGGTCATCTTTCTTCCAATACATCTTCTAATGACCCTTGTTGTCATACATTCCTTTGTATTTGTATTTTATAAAGAACTTCTTCTTCCTATAAAACTTCTTGAATCTCGTGGCTATTTGAGCCATTTCAACATCACTATCAGAGTCTAAGCATTCACTTGTTAAACAGTCAGTTGGTATTTGAGCTTTTTCATTGTCCATAATCTTTGAAGCAGTAGTCTTGAAAGCCACTGATTTTCTTTTTGGTTAATCATATTCCTCCTTATTCACCTTCAGTTCTTCCTCATACATCCTAAGATTACCAACGAGTTCTTTGACAGGTAGAGCAACAATGTCACATGACTCTCTGATTGAAACAGATGTGCCTCTCCATCGTTCTGGTAAACATCATAGTATCCCCATAATTTGTTCCTGTGCTGGAACAACTTTTCTGAGTGAATTCATTGTATTGAATATCTAATTGAACCTGAGATACATATCAGAAATAGTTTCATCTGTCTTCATTTTAAAATTGTCATATTTAATAGTATATGTATTTAATCTCTTTTCTTTAACATTGGTTATTCCTTCATGAGAAACACCCAAAGTATCCAAAATTTCAAAAGCACTTTTTCAAGTAGATATTCTATTAAATTCCTCATCTCCTAAAGCACAGTACAAAGCATTAACAACTTTACATTTATTATTGTAAGCAGTCTTTGTATGTTCACCCATGTTGTTCATTTGGTTTCTGGAATTTTATATTGAGATTCTATAGCAGTATAGATATCAAAACCCATCTTTCCAAATGAATTTTCATTTTCAATTTCTATTGAGCATAGTTCATACTATTAATGAAAGGTGGAATATTAGTAGCAACACCATCTAGTCTATTATCTATAACTATATTTTAGAAAATAAATTTTAAGAGATAATGATTTATAACAAATAGTAAAGAAGAAACTAAAATCACAGTTGAAAAACAGAGTATTTCAAACATCCTTAAACAAAAACAACCTCTGATACCAAATGTTGGTCGGAGTAGATACTCAAGAGGTGGGGGGATGAATTGAGTTCTAATAAAAAAAATTATTAAAATATTGTCTTTTAAAAATCCCCTAATTTATAAAACAATTTAAACTGTAGTGAATCTATTCAGATTGTAAATGTTCACTAAGCTTCTCTAAGATTTATTAGGTCTCAGTTAATTTAACAACAAGATTAAACTATCTTTTGAAACTAACCTACTGATTTACAATCTATGTAAACACTTGATAATTTAACTATCAAAGTAACATTAAAAGGGTTTTATATTTCAATGTAACAAGAAGAGGAATATAAAATATATATGTAGTATACTTTAAACATAAAATAAAGATGCACAGAAGATATAACAAATGGTTCAGTCTCAAACCGAGACTTAGTCCTCTCAAATTTATATAAAATTTATCCACACCCTGGATCAGGGTTAACAACAGTTTACAAAACTATCAAGGCCATGAGGGGACCTCTACCACTGTTATTCGTGGGAAACAAAACAAAAGACCAGGCCACACAAGGAACTCTTCCATAATTGACGTGGGTAAACAAGAGTTAAGAGTTTTGGAGTAAGGATTTTGATAACCTTTAGTTCAGTGCAGGAGACAGTGTGTATGTGTAATATATACATAGTACACCACACTTCTTGAAAGTAAATAAAAAAATTACTCTGAAAGGACAGATAAGATTTTAGAAAGCTCTAGTGATAAATAATAAAGCTCTGGACTCATTGGATTCAGCAGAAATACTTCTAAGTCCTTCTCTGGTATTTCTGTTGAAAAATAGAGTGTCGTAGTCTAGATTTTGTTCTATAGGAGTGAAAAATATCTCTTGATTCGTTGTGTGTTCTTTAGTGGTGTTGGATTGCACTCATGAGAGTTCTTTGTATGTCTTGCAATCTCCTTCTTACTCAGGATTGTTCTTCTTGTTCAGCACAGTGCTATCGGGCGTATGTAAGTTCTTCTTGTTGTATCGTCACACTTTTTTTCACATGTACTGCATCTAAATCTTCCTTATATTCTATGAGTTCTCGTAGTAGGAATGATTCCCTTTTCATAGGTATGAGATACGGTTTCCTCACATGTCAACAACTATCATTAAATAACATTAATTGAATTAAAAACATCAAATATGACTGTTAGCATTATTTAATTAATATTGACAAAAATGTTAATAAATGTTTTCATAGTGATTATGTAAACAATGTATTCTTCATGGTATGGTCTTCACGGTATGTGGTTCAAGATATCTCCATGTCACAGTGTCTATCTCACGGCATGTCCTTCACGGTGTCTGGGTCATAGTCAGTCCTTCACGGTGTCTGGGTCAAGGATTGTCCTTCACAATGTCTGGGTCACGGTTAGTCCTTCACGGTGTCTGGGTCATGGTCAGTCCTTCACGGTGTTAGGGTCACGGTTGTCCCTTCACGATGTCTGTCAGACTGTGACTGTGTCTTGTACACAGTCTGTCTTACTGTGTCAAACATCACGATGTCTCTATACATAGACAAATATCTATATTTAGACATAGATATTAATATGAGGAATATTGATTAAGATTAACCAGTAGAGAGTAAGTGAAATTGAATCATAAAGGATTGATAATATAAGTGAGATTTTTTATCATTCATAAGACTTGTAAATACTAAAGAGAGTAATTAGCATCAATAAGATTTGTTATCATTAAAACATGTTGTGTGGTTATTATTGAGACTGATGTGAATTAGCAAGATGTGAAATTAAAATTGAGATTAATTAACAGAAATAGGATTTCTGATCATTAAAACATGATTAATACATGAGGAGCCCAACAGTCCTTACAAGGCACAAGGAGCTGGAGTACAGGGGAAGGGAGTAGCTGCATGTGGTCAAAAAGTGTGACCCAAGTCCTCCAGGAATGATTCGAGGTATGGTCTATGTCTACTACTCGATGACGTATTATTAAACATCAATACCAATAATTATTATTTCCACAAATCATATTCAAAACTAGATTTTCTAGATAAACTGGGGACTTGACCCTTACGCCTATAGATACCATTGGGAGGAGACTCGATAATCACTCTTATGCTGACAATATGATCTGACTCGTGACTCAAGAGTTTTCGTTTGAACCTCTTGGTGGTAGAATCATGGCCTTCTGACGTTAGTATGGGGTTGAATCAGACATCCACAGTTCATACTTAGATTTAATATTTTAGGAAAAAAGGATATAGTATATCTACAGCGTTGAAATGTGGTTTTCCTTGGGAGGGTCAAATTCATGCTCAGTATCCTTTTTTGATTGGTTTTCGTTGATTTTGGATTTCAGCGATGTAAATCCCTATGGTGTGGAGAATGTATTATCTCAGATTTTCTATACATATGTTTTATTTATATGGAATTATTTTGAGATACTAAAATCTAACGGTGCATAATTTTGAGGCTCGATGTTCCTGGAATGATCCATCGAAAAATGTTATGTTTAAAAATAGTGTGTGTGAGTGGTTTTCCTAAAAAAGTGGAATTAATCTTAGACGGGTGCCCATATCAAAAATCTAAGAGCACCATTGCATTTAGGATGGAAGGTTTATCATAGGTGCGACATTAGTTTGGTCAGTGAAATATTCCAGTGGGAAAAACCATAAATGGCCAAACTGTAAATAAATTAATTAAGTAAAGTAATTTTATTTTTCAAATGATTATAACTCACGAATACTAACATCGATTGAAAATCTGAGACCAACACTAAAGAAGGGATTGTATTATTTTCTTATGATGATACTAACATTGGTCGGCACAGGCCACCTAGGAATTTTATTTTTTATGAGGAAATTAAAAAAAATAAAGTGTCGATTATTTTATTGTAAAATCCATTTCATATGACTGGTAACTCGGATTTAAAATATGATATTACCATTGAGGTTTTGAAGGGGTATTCTCTTTAGAAAGAGCCTAAACTCGACCGGCGTGAATCAAGGGTGACTATTAATAATTTTGTGAACTTTGTTTCGGGTAAATTTAGTAAATGTGTGGGTGGCATTTTCTAAAATTTCAAATGGTGCTTTGAATAAATATTTGAGATCACCGTTGAATCCATAACGTCGATATTTTTATAAGGGGGGATTAACTTCAACCACATTTATTCTATAGATAAAATTATATTTTGGAAATTTTAATTGAATAGTAAAAATAACAATGTTATTTTATATATTTATTTCTTTTCCTTCAACGGGCAAGCGGTAGTGTGGGACAAGCGATGTGTAAAGCCATTAAATGTTTTGACGTTTCAAATCCTACATAATAGCATCTTTGGAATTTAATATGTTTCATATTAAATGAACCCCCCAGAAATTCCACGATGGTTACTTACCCTCCCACTATCCTATTTATATATAGATTAGAGAGAGTTATTGGAACGACTTAATCAAACGACCAATTTCTGTTAATGTTCTACGATGCACATCACTTGGATGAAAGAGCTGATTCCAACGGTTGGTGTTGAGAAATACCAAATAACAATCTGAAGGATGATGTTTGAATGAAAATATTGGTGAATGGTCCCACAAGAGTGGGGATAATGGGGAGAATCAGTCTGCCTTCGAGAAAATCAAGCTGTTGCAGGCCGGCTAAGTGGGTCGGACCCGCCCATCATGTCGGGCCGGAGCTTTGACCTGGTGGGCCAGTTGTGTGGGTCGAGCCCCACCCGGCGGCTTGGGCCATCCACATCCAGGGCTCACGAACCAAATCGGTCCGACCTCGATAGGTCGTACCCAGTAAATTGGAACAACCCATAGCGGGTCAGATCCGATCGGGCTCTGGTGGATGTTGAGACACATTGGTTTAGGCATGCCTGACCGAGTCAGACCAGGGCCAGACCCAACTGGCCCACGAATAATGAAACAAACATAACTGACAATCCATGTGTCTGCTTGACATGGTGTTAGTGGCATTGGGATCCCTTTTTTGAAGTCATCCCTTTGATGTATTCTGATGGGCCCGACTGAGCTGGGCTGAACCCAGGTCCACCCACCCCCGTTTCATGGACGTGGGTGTAAATAGCAGACCATGTTTATTTTTGACAAAAAATATATGTAGTCTAAACCCTTATGATGATGGGGACTTCTTTGTATACTCCACATGATATTTATAGAATGATGGAGTGTGGCTAGTATGGATCGATCTTGAATCCAACTAGTCCCTCAGATCTAAAATGCTTCTAAGTCACTGATCGGGTTTCTGATTGAGGAGTTGCATATCAAGTTGGTACACTTACAACATGGCGTTCCATTGGGATACTTCTTCGTGGAAAATCATGGCAGTTAAGCTACAACCTATTGCTTGAGGGGAAATTTTTCCAGAATCAGGCGTGCTATGAGTGGGAATCTAGTGTCCGACAGTGAGGCGGAGGGTAGAGACATATCATACTGAGGTTAGTACCGAGTTATCCTATCTAGGTCAGCACTGATCCTGTCTTGCTCAGATCATGTGTGGATCAGTTCTCAGTGATCTCACATGGGTCAGCGCATTCCGATCATGTGTGGGTCAGATCATGTGTTTGTTAGATCCTATCTGGATCAGAGCTCAACGATCCTATGTGGGTAAGTGCATATCGATCCTATGTGGGTTAGATCCTATTTGGGTCATTGTGGGGGTTACTACCTATCGACTTGGGGGGGTCGGTGACTGTGTGGATCATTGCAGGGGTTAGTGCATATCGATCATCTGTGGGTCAGACTCTGTATGGTCTACAGTTGTGCCTCTCGATAAGATAAGATGATCTATCTTTTTGATTAATCATATGTACTTATTTTCCTTACATAAATACCTTTTGTGAGCTATGTCTTTTACCTTCGTGGTGATAAATGTATAGTACTTTTACCTTTATGGTGATATCATCATGGTGATATATATGGGTTACTTTTACCTTCATGCTGATATCATTGTAGTGTTACTTGTGTGGAAATTTTAACATCGTGGTATTACATATATGATGTTACCTATGTTGTAGTTTTTCCTCTGTGGTGTTACCATTTTGGTTCTACCTTTGAGATATTATTCTCTCATGTATGAGACGAGTATATAGTGAAAACATAGGTATATGTATTGGAATGTACCTAATTAGAGTTGATGACTACTTCATTCATTTTGATTCATGTATTTATTTGTGGTTTTCCTTTGTGTAACTCTAGGAGACCATTTAGGATCTCGAGGTCCCTACTAAGTATTATTATACTCACCCCTGCACTAGATTTTCCTTCACCTTCTTTTGTCTTGTGAAGTTGAAAGACATTGTTGATCAAAGATGAGGGATCCAGGACTGGACAGTGCTCATAGGTGGACCATTTGACGTTGCGTGATGTAGGACTACTGATCGTGAGTTGTACCAACAATTCATGTAGGATTCTTGATGGATGATCCATGAGATGATTTTCTATTTTCAGTTGTACTTGTACATTCTAGTTGGGCTTGTTTACTGGACTCATTACATTCATCACACTTTTTACTATGGCATTTTACTTCGTGGTAGCCTTTTATAGTGCTCTCATATTTATGTGTTTGTACAGGTTAAAAAGAAATTCCTTCCCATTAAGTGATTCTATTTTCCGATGTTAGTCACCAGCCCCTAACCTATGGATGGTGGGATTTGGGTTGTCACTTCATGGGCCCCGGGGGACGGGTCGTGATAGTTGTGACTCAATTCTGGAGAGGTGAGAGGCGAAGAAGTTCGGATGGGTGATATTTATTTAGGATGGGGGAGGGTTTCACATAATATAACTCAATAATTTATTATTTTGAATAAGGGATGCAATAATGATAATTCATGATACAAAAAAAGAACTAGTTTCATGTGAATTTGATTTAATGACCACTTACATCATCCATGACTCAATCATGACTCAATTGATTTTTATTTACATGTACTATAAATTATCGTATTTCACTATTCAAAAAAAATCATGTATTTTGTAAAAAAAATACCCCTAAACATGTTTAAAAGTGTAGAATTAAAAAATAAAATCCATTTTATGAAAATTATTTTCAAAATATGAGAATTAAAATTTTTAATTAAAATCACAATTTACTTGGAAATACAAATTTTCAAAATAAAAAATTATATTATAACTTTTTAAAAATTTATTTGAAGAAGCATAAAATTAAATTATAATTTTAATAAATAATTTTTTTAATTTTTAATATGTTTTAATAAATTAAATTTTCTTCTCAATTATTAAATTTTTCAAAAAATTGTAATAAAATATTTATGACATATACAGATACCAACACTTAGTTATTATTTTTTTTATACATTATTTACTTATATTATGACATAATTTTATGATATATTTATTTATAAAATTGATATATTTCATTTATAATTTTATTTTTGATGTCTCTATTCAATTGGTAGGTTATAATTCATTAAGATTACATTACTATTCCTGTGGTCAAGTAACTATTTCATCGGTATAGGTTCCATAACTTCTAGAAACACATCTTATTTCATTAAATCATCATTTATAAATCCTCTATTGTGTCATCTATGTGTGTATAATATATGAACCAATTATATGAAGATAATTTATATAGATAAAAATTTATTTCATTACATTCCACCATCTTATGAAATATTACCCCCAAAATTTAGTTTTATATACTATGTTGAAAAATTTTGTGGGTACATTTCTGTCATCCCTTATTCTAGTTCTGATGTTTCCAATTAATAATTTTGGTTCCCTCATTATACTTTGACCATGTAAAAAGTCTCGTTACGTAGAACATTATCTCTACAATTAATGATTATACCTAGATGATCCTCATATGAATGATCATTCTCCAAATATACCACATTTGAAGTTAGTACATGTGAAGGATCTAGTCTCTACTTCCTCAAGAAGAATATATGGAATACACAATGTAATTAACACATGGTAGGTAGATGTTCTAGATGATAGGTTATAACACCAAAACAATAAAGGATTTTGAAGGGTCTAATGCACCTGGGAAATAACATCCCTTTATTCTTGAATCTCATGACACTATTCTATAAACATATTCAGAGTAATAAAATCTCTCTGAACATAATTGCGAGTTCCCATAGATAAAGTTCTACATAATTTTTTTTGAATAATTTTGGGATCCTTGATGTTATTATAAATTATTTAAAATTTATGCTCCATTTCTTCAACCATTCTAGGTACTAGCATCTTATGTTCACCGACCGCATCACAACATGCTAATGTTCCACATTATTTTTCATAAAGGGCTCTATATAGAGATATTTGGATGCTCGAGTAGAAATTATTACTAAAGGAGAATTCAACTAGTGGAAAATGATGGTCTCAGAAATCGATGAATTTAATATAACATGGTATCAATATTCTTTCTAGTGTCTGAATAGTCATTTTTAGGTGGCCAGCATTTTGAGGATGATAGACCATACTAACGTTCATCTCAGTGCATATAGTATGTTGGAGACATTTCCAGAACATCGAGGTGAATCTCAGATCGATATCAAATACAATAGATTGTGGTACTCAATGCAGCCTTCCCATCTCATTGATATATAACCCAGTAATTGTATTCAGTGGTTAATCCTCTAATATAATGATAAAGTTAGCATTATTTTTATGACAATCCACAATAACAATTATAAAATTATTCCTTTGGATGTCTTTGGATGTCCAGTCACTAAGTCCATAGTGATGTATTCCCATTTCAATGTTAGTATGGATAATGGGTTCATCATCCATTTATATATATTACCATTTTCCTTCACTTTCTATCATACCATGGACTTTATTGTATACCCAAAAATTACTTTTTCCATTTTGTCCAACAAATACTTCACTCAGAGATCATGACATGCCACTGCACTCCCTGGGTGAATGTGCAATGTTGAGCTATGTGCATCATTTAGAAGATCCTTCATTATAAATGGATAAAATTCTACAGATATTCGTGACCCAAATATCTTGACTCAATGTTCATCAATCATGAACTCATAGAATTTCCCATTTATAATAGCATCCACAATTTTCTGAATTTGTAAATAATTTCATTGAAAATCCATTATTTTATATGTGAGTAATGGTTAAGAAAAAATTTGAGAAAGTTTTGATTATGTAAAACCCTTAATTATTCACATGCCTATACTTTGAATGTATAAGAATATTATAACATTCTTAATTCTCATTATTTATATAGATGCATTATTCTTTCTACACAGAAAATATGCTATATTAATTTTATTACATGGATAGTAATGGATTGATATGTAATAATCATTGATGAGAAATAACCATATTCACGGGAGTATATTATTATTCATCTATTTGAATATATATTTGAATGTATTTTCATCCGTATAAATATAATAGTTCACCTCATAATGATAATAATGATTGATTTTCAGTGCAATGATCACACATATCAATGTCAGATCATGTGTGGGAAATTGTTCTAATAAATTTTAAACTACATTTTGGAGTAGGCTCACAATTTATAATATTTATTCTTTAAAAAATATAATCCATTCATTGATGTGTCATTTCATATCACAAATAATTCTCCACTTATCAAGATTATGAGTAGTTGAGTAGTGATAATTCACTTATTGAGCTCATAAAAGCATTTCTTGCTTTCTTGATTCTATAAAAACATAACTCCATTTTATTTTATCTTTTTCATTGGGTTTTAATATCATGGTATATTCATCACAAATCTTCAGTAATACCCATGTTGTCCACGGAAACAACATATCTCCATCAAAGGGGTTGGTCAGGACACTATTCGATTTTCTTTGTCTTGTAAGGGTCCATAGATATTCCATTGATTATGATTACATTACATAATAATGGTTGTTCATCCATAACAAACTCAAACTTACCATAACTATTCATAAATTTTCTACCTTCAAAAAGTCATAATAATAGTATTCAAAGGCTCCTCGTGTTCCTCCATTCTCTTGGAGTGTATTAGAATTTCATTGATAATGACTACCAAATTTTTTAAATGTATTCTATAAAGACTATATTCATTCAATCCATGAATATTTCTGGAGAATTAGTTATTCGAAATGGATTCACTATGAACTCATAGTTTGCATGCCTCATTCCAAAGGATGTCCTTCGAAGATATTCTTACCTCACCATTAATTGGTGATATCCCAACCAAAGGTCCGCCTTAGAGAAATTACTATTCCCACATAGCTGATCAAGAAATTCAACATTATATTTAATGGGATATGTGTTCTTTATCATTATTTTACTGAGATTATGATAATAAATGCATAGTCTCATTGGTCCATCCTTATTGTAGATAATGAGGACATGTGCACCCCATAGTGAAGCACTCAGCAGTAAAATCATGTACATAGATTATCCAATGTACACTTCTTCAATTCCTCATCCTCAATGATGAAAATTATATAATAAATTATTGATATATGATGAGATCTAGGAATAAGTTCAATGGAGAAGTCAACTTCTCATTCTGGACGAATTCCATGAAACATTTCGGGTAATACACTAGTGTAATCCCTAATGACGGGAATATCTTTAATCTATATCATCTCTATTATCTCAATCAATTGAGAAATATACGATTTACCATAAGGTAGTAATATCCACACTTGAGATGGTGATTCTAAAGGAGATTCATATTCCTCTTTACACTTTTAAACAATTATAGTAATCTTTAGGATATAAAGAGTGATATCTTTTTTCTAATAGTCAATGTTGGAATTGTAATAATATTACCAATAAATCACCAAAATAACATCAAACTATACAAAGGTGTGTATAGTAATATTTTCATGGAGGTTTAGACCATAAACATTTATTGAGAAAAATAAATGTACTTTGGATGAAATAATTTCACCATTAGATATTCCCAATGATAACTTAACATCCAAATTTTGAGGTGATGTTTGAATAGTTCGACTAAACATGAAATATATTAACGAATGTGTAGAACCAAAATTAAAGAGCATGTTTAGTATTTCTGGATGATAAACTTGTGTACCAATCACAAAATTGTTATCCAATTACACATCGACAATAGTGGTAGTATAATCCCTTCCTTATTGCCTTGTAAGATGTTTTTTATTTCATCTAAAAACCCAAAGATTGGGGAATATATTTATAAAATGGCTATGTTACTTGTAGTTGAAACAATTCACTATAGGGTAAGTGTTTATCAGAACATTAATTTCTTCATCCACATTACTAGAATTCATTATATCTCTTTAGTAGTTCTCAGTCATATACCAAGTTCCTCCACATTGGAATCATTTCCCGGTTCCCTTTAGATAGTTTTAATGATGCTTCTTCCCTCAATTTCATCATTTTTGATATTCAATCTTCTTTCCATCATGGGATTTATTTATTGATCCGCCTATAATAGACAACATTTTCCCCTTTTTTAACTTGGAACGTGATTCACTTTTAGTCTTTAAGACTTATTTCATACTTAAGATCACAACTAACAATCTCCTCAAAATTGTCAATGTCTTAAATCACAAAAGCGTTTCGTAGACTTAGCTTTAGTCCACTCAAGAATCAATCCTCCTTTCTTTTGTTGTTTAGGAAAAATCCATAGGCATATCTTATAATTATTGTAAGGTTTGCTTCATATGAAATAATAGCCTCATCATCCTTCTTATAAAGTCATTGGAACCATCTTTTTATCTTGAGACAGTGGGTTCAGGGGAAATATTTATTGATAAAATTATCTAGAATTACTCCCAATCTAGGGAATCAATTTTCTCCTTGGAGATCATATTTTTTATCTATTTCCACCAATATCCATATTCAACATAATAATGATATACTTTCAACCCCACATTGTGTTTTTATGAGTTGTAGAGGATATAGAATATATTTTCAATGATGTTAATCCACTATTGAGTGTGGAGGGGAAAATGTCCATGAAAAATGGGACATTATTTCGCATTATAGATTTTATGGAAACATTCTTTTTCGTTAGAGAATGATGGAGCTCCACATGATTAATGTTTTTTTTCGTAACATAGGCTTGTTGAGAAAGTGATATCATAATGTTTTTAGCACACATTCCTTTCATATTTGTAATTTCGTTAGTGATATCATCACATTTCCTATCACATTGAATTTTGGGATGTGTTATTCTATTTCTTACATTAGATAGGAAAAATAATGTGCCATTATGGGATTGAATACCTACCCATTAATAATAACAAAAACACTAAAATTGAAAGGAATAACTCTTAAAATAAAAGTCAATATGATACTGCGATTCCATAGGTGCCAATATATTTTATACATAATCTGTTTTCCAAAATGTATTCTTATGGTCATTTTCATTGCTCCCTAAATAATATTTCTAAACATGTTTATGAATTTTCTAAAGAATATCCATCAAGAGTGTCAAACGAGGTACACAGTAAGGCCCATTGTCATATACCAGGTTACCCCATGTTAGTCCGGCAAAACCTTGCTAGATTTTTCAGTCCAAGGATTATATGTGCCAGAACCACTTCCACATTTAATATCCATTGAGGGGTGTAATTAAATAATTTACCACTTACTCTATACATACCAATATTTATATATTTTTATATTAATTATCATTATCCCTATGGTTTTACTATTGTAATCAGTTAATTTTCTTCATAAATAATAAAATATATCCTACGATACCATATATATAAAAACATTTCATTTACATATACCATTACATGATTCTAAATATTATTAAATATAAAATTTCAAGAAAATGATTATAAAATCGAGTGTCTAGGAAGGATAGTTAAATAAAAATGAAAACATGGGCCTAAAAAATATTTCTTTATTTATCATCATTTATGATATACTAAATTTATTTTTCAGCCATACATCTCTATAGGTTTACCATGGGATAAAATAAATAATGGGAGGATCTGAAAATCCAAGTAAGGGAATAAACATTAAAATGAAACTTAGAACATGGGTTAAGAGGAACAACATAATGATATAAACATGGATGGAACATGATTAAACATAAGGAATCATAAAATGGATTCAAATAATCATCGATTCATAGTAAAGTAAAAAACAAAATAAAACATGAATTTTAAACTAGTTGAGGCTCCTTTAACATATAGGGGCACGAGTCAATGGTCATTGCACATAGAAGAGCATGAGTCTATGATACCATTTAGACCATTTAACATAATTTCTAATTAGACTAAATACTACCCAATGAATTATAGAGTTGTATAGGGGTTCCAACCACAACATGATCATGAATATTCTTTCCACATAAATAATCACACACAAGTACTAAAACATAAATATAAGGGTTACCCATGGAATGAATTTGGTATCATAATTATGTGAAAAGGCATATGAGAAGGGAGTATAATATTGGTGTTTATTACTGGAAGGATTTAGATCGTACACGGAAATTGTGAAGGGAATATAGGCATATATCATAATAAGTGATATCAAGTTGATGTGAAAATAATGATTAAGAATAAATATAAATAGATAATTTTAGTATGACTTAAGGGAAACATTCAATATACATTAAAATTGAAAAGGTATACTTATTTTTATAATACAAAAATTAAACCACATTAGGTTTTCATGATAAAATGATAGATTTATTAAAATATTGTTGGATTAAAATAGATTATGGAACACAATTGTTAATGGGTAAGAATTCATGAAGTTCCCTTAAATATGACTTTCTTATCTCGAATAATTGAGTATGGAATCTATTAAAAAGTAGTTTATCAATGAAAATAATGATTAATTAATCTTGGTACATGATTTTGGAACATATAAAAATAATTGACAATAGTAACATAAAAAATTAAATGGAATCAATTTTGGGTAAAAATATTGAGATAATTACCAGAAGGAATAATATTTTGGTTTGGGTAGAATCCCTTTCCTTATGTCCAAAATGATTCTGCATGTGATATTAAATTCCTAAATAATAACTGTATATTATTTCATTAATATTTAAAGAAACATTTATACTTTTTTTAATTTTATATGATTTTATTATGTTCAATTAATTCCCCTTTTGTGGGATATGAAATTCAATTCTATCACTCAGAAGCACGGGTTTCCTTGGTTTTCATGATCAATTTATGAGTATATTGACAAGGTAAAAAATTGAGAATGTGGATAGTTTTAAAAAAATGAATTTATATGTTATTAATATACTTAAATAATAATAAAATACAATTTTCTCCATAACTGTGGATTATTACTTAGATAAATCATTAATGATAATTGTTAATATTAATTTAACTTTTTTTGTCACAAGTATAGTATTTTGTTTTATAAAATAATATAATGTTTAGAAATTGATTCTATCATTAAAAAAGATATAATAAATATATTTTAATAGGGTTCTATAATAAAAATGGTTTCATGACCATCCATGAAGATGAAATTAAAAAATAATGCCATGTCGTGGACAATGGTGATAGGTCGACACCTCACAGATGATGTTTTAATTATTAAAATATAAGAGATAGGAATGATCTTTTATTAAGAATTATTACATAAAAAATATATAATTTCATTTCATATATGATATTATAGTTTTAATTCCCTTTTTATTATGGTAGGGGAGGATTGAAAAATTAAACAATGGAACTTGTAAGTTAATTGAAAGAAAACTTATCATGGGTTTACTTATTCATTACTTCTTGTTGAGAACCACTAAAGGGGGTTGATTTGGGTATTTTACTAAGGCACAAATCTACTATACATGAGAATAGGGTTCGGAAGATTATTGTGTTTAATATAAGCAATGTGCAAGGCTTGAGAGGTTTGAGGGAAGAGGTTGTGAGGTGTGGTATTTATAGTGGAGGAGGGGGGTTCATTTTTTACTCAATATATAATATTTATTCTCTAGACATGCGGTAGTGCTGAATCATGAGACAAAAAATAGTAATTTGTGAAAGTGAATTATAACCAATGGTCACTCACATCATCCATTAATCATGTATGATTTAGGAATTCATTTATTTACATATACTATAAATTACTATATTTCGTTATTCAAAAAAAATTGTGTATTTTAGAAAATTCCAAAAAGTTCAGCATAAATGTTTTTTTGACATATAGAATTCAAAAATGGAATATATTTAATGAAAATAAGTTTTTAAAAATGGGAAATAATTTTTTTTATAAAAATAATCATTTACTTGGAAATTATAAATTTTAAAATTAAAAATGATTATCTATCACATTGATAAATTATACAAGGCCTCAAATAATTATTATCTAATATTATTTGATAAAAAAATTATTTTTGAATATAATAAATGAGAATATATATTCTATTAAATTGAAATATTATTTCTAAAATTATAGATAAATATTTATCAATAATAAAAATACCAACACTTTGTTAATGATTTTTTAAATTTTTTTTATAGATACTATGATATAATTATATCACATTGTCACAAATACGATTGTTAAACAAAATTCACAACACCTCTATACTCTAAAAACATTCTTGATTCTGGAAAAGTGATTTCAGAAACTAAACATAACAAAATTTTACACCAACTATGATTCTACCATAAAGCGTATAGAATCAAACTAAAACAGAGTACATGTAAGTAAGTATAAGAATGTTATACTTTTCTTAACAACACAAAATGAAGCGAAAAAACTACTAACAAAAAAAACTAACAAGTAATAAGTCTTTTAACACAAAGAGTAGGGTATCCAACAACCTTGGATAACGGTCCCTTGATTAATAATTTCAAGAATGTCTGTCTTACCAACACCAGGGTAAGCCCCCGATACGACGATCAGAGTCTGTATTGCTATCCCCGCAAGCCCTAAACTATCAGGTAGTCGACGCCTCTATATTCTTGAGCCTGTAATCCCTCAACTTCAAGGGGTTGGAACCTCTGTCTTCCTACCCCCATAAGCCCTCGATTGTAATCAGAAATAATTAGAGTCACACAAAGAAAGTCCGCACAAGGAAAATATTATACAAGCAACATAAACTTTCTACATGAAGCTTTGAGAGTTGATAAGAGCCTATCTCTTTCGAAATAACTTCATGAAGCTCGGATCACCAAAATTCCAAATGTTCCAAAAATAGTTGTAAACACTTTCAAATGTGCTCGTATTTATAGGCGAAGATCCAACGGCCAGCTCCATCCTACAATGATAATATTTCTCCTTAAATTTCGGAGGGACCTTTGGACATGTCACTCAACCAATTGTTGGTCAATAACTGAAAGCATGACATTGTTTTGCAATGAAACAAGTTTAAGAATAAGTAAAACTGATGTTCGGAATGTAATCAAATAAAAGTTCAGAGTCCATCCAAAATGGAATTAGAAGTCTATAATAAAGGGATATTCGTATTCTATTTTGTAGGAATTTGGAAGCTGAATTTTGTAGAAATACAAAGTCTGAATTTCAAGGAAATTCGGAGTTTGGTTTCACCAGAATTCGGAACATGAACATACAAAGTTCAGAGTTAGAGTTCATCGGAATTCAGAGTCAAAACTCATAAGAGTTTGGAGTCTGAATTTAGAGAACTGGGAGTCAGAACTTAGATAAGTTCATAATCATAATTCGGAGTCAAACTACATGAGAGTTCGTATCCATAATTCAGAGTGGAGGTTCATGAGATTTTGTATCCAGAAATTGGATTGGAACTTCATGAGAGTTCGTATTGAGAATTCAGAGTGAAACTTCATGAGTGTTCGTATCTAGAATTCAGAGTGGAATTTCATGAGAGTTCGTATCCAGAATTCGGAGTTGAACTTCATGAGAGTTTATATCAAGAATTCGGAGTGTAACTTCGTGAGAGTTCATATCCAGAATTCAGAGTGGAACATCATGAGAGTTTGTATCCATAATTTGGAGTGGAACATCATGAGAGTTTGTTTCCAGAATTCGGAGTGGAATTTCATGAGAGTTCGTATCCAGAATTCGGATCGTAAAACAAAATAATTCATATATATGTATTATATGATTCCGAGGTTTTAGATATGAATCTGATTTTCATACATCATAAAAATATTGATATTAGTAATTAAAACATTGTAGGGGTAAATTACTTTGGGTAGGAAATTTTATTTATATATGTTAAATATAGATTTTCTTAAGTATAAGGTGTTTGTGGTTTTCAAAACAAGAAGAAATGGAAAAAGTCGTAAGGAAAACCTTATTGTCTAAAAAATCTCCCCCTTTTTGGAAAGAAAAAAACACATTTCGAAATAGAATAAAAGGACTTTGAAAAATTTCATTTGAATTTGAAATTAAAACTTATTTCCCTTTGTTCATAGATGATGGTGAATACAACTAACTCCCACTTAGGATTTGGAACACTAAGGATTGTATTCTGGATTTCTAGAATGGCATTTTCATTATCATGAGACTAAAAAACAATGTAATGATAAAATCCCCCTAATATATGATCCCCATTACTTAGGGATAGTTCTTATTTACATAGAAATTTTTCTTCTCCCTTTTAGATTTTCCCTTCTCCCCCTTTTGAGTTGTTCTTTTTCCTTATCCCCCTTTGTGAATTTCAAAAACAATTTAAGGGAATAAAAAAACAATAAAGTACCTGAAACATTAGTAAAGACAAAAAAACAACACAAGAAACGAAAGTTTTCCTTAATATTTAAAATATTTTTACAAGGAAAGGTATAAAAAATCAGATTTGTTTAATTGTCTTCCTTTACCTTGGGTATTAACTTCTTCAACATGGTTTTCATCTTCTTCAAGTCTTTCTGATCCTCCTCAACTTTCTTTTCTAAGGCTTCAATCCTTTCATCTTAAGCCTTCAGAGCCTTAGACTGTGCCTTAAGAATTTCATCTTGCTTCACAAGATTTTCTTTAATCTCAATCTGGATTTCTCTTTCCCCTATCCAACTTTGAGCAACCGAGTAATACTTTCAATTCAGATCCTTCACCTTTTGATTCTGAGTATTTTGCTCAGGGGTCAGATTTTTCTGAAGATTCTTCATCTTGGTATCCTCGGTATCTAAAGATTATTTTACATCATTCTGAAATTGATCTTTCTCTTCCATGTCATCATCAATTTTCTTTGACCATAGTGTGGTTTTGCTGCCAGATTTTTGGTGAACATCATCATTGATGAAAAAATTTCTATGCTCATCCTCAATCTTCAAACACTTATCCATCATCATGGATACATATTATATTTTCTGATTTTGGCTATGTTGAAGCATCTGGAATCTGGATTCTATGGTGGCAAATATCAGAATTGTATCCCCAAATGTTTTCAAAGACTCAACAACAAAATCATGTCCCAATTCTGATGATTCCGAATCAGAATCCTTGCTCGAGGATTGTTTATCTTCAATTTCCACCAACTTTCTTTTAGAAGAGCCACAAACATTCTTATTCCTTATGATATCTTTTATTGGGGATTCCATATGAAATTTCATACTCTTATCAAATTTTAGAATGGGTTCATCATCAAGAGATTCTTCCTCACTTTCAGATAGTTGATCAATTTTGTCTTCATCTGGTTTTTCCTTCTCTGCTCCTTCTTCAAGAAAATGATTTTCATAGCATTCTTCCCCAGATAATTCATTTTCAATATCTTCTTCTTTTCATCATCTTTCTTACCAAGTTTTTCATCTACCTTTCCCGGAGTGACTAGCTTTGAGGATTCGGCCTCATAAGTTCATAGTGGTCGTTTTTCTGATGGGTTTTCCTTCTCTTGATAATCCTCAACTTGTTTAATCAAGTTATATAGATCACCACTGTCTTCTTTTACTTTTTATTCTTCATATACTTCTTCTTATTCTTATTCTATTTCTAAAACTTCTTTATCATTAGGTTCTTCCAGAGTGATGTAGTTCTTTCCAATGGTCTCTGGTAATGTTTGGACAAAAAATGATTCTGGTATAGGAATCATCTTAAAAGCTACTTATGTGTCTCTAAAAAGGTATTGTACACCTTCATCTTGAGAGATATTCTTCTTTATATTATTCTCCTATTCTACATTCTAAAGGTATTCGGCATTCTTCTCCCTTAAGAATTTAGATTCAGTAGGGTCCAATGCGAATTTAGGTTCCCCTTCTTTCCTTTTCTCTTAATCTTCCCTCCATTTAGCAACCACCTCATCTAGAAATGCTTTCTATTTCATCAGCTTGGGAGGTGAGTAATAGGTTTCCTTAGCTTTAGGGGTCATTCCTTCATCCACCAATTGTTTCAATTTCCTCTTATTACCATCCTTCTTCACTGGCTCTGTATTCTCCATATTTTCTAGAACAGCTTCTACCTCCTCCTCTGGAAGATCGTAAAACTCACCTAACACTTTTGAAAAATCATATTTCATCCTCTTTAAAATGGCATCACATATGAGAATCTCCTTAAAATTTCTCATCGTGGAGGTGCAAGAAATCATGAAAGAATCAAGAAACCGAATAATAAGCCTGGAGAGAAGAGTAGGATACATAATAATTTGAGCTTTCGAAGTGCCATTCTTGATGTTCTAAACTGTAATAAGAATGTGCCTCATCATATTGATCCTTCTTAGATTTACCATGAAATATAAGATTTAAATATAACTTTTCTTTAGGTTATTATTATCACCTATTCTTGGTATAAAAAAACTTTGTACCCACAATTGAAAAATCTTGTTGTTGGTTGAAAGAAGTGAAATCTTTTCTGTTTTATCAACTTTGAGTCCATGGAATTCCATTGAATACACTTTTCTCAAACTTCTTTGCACATCTGGTGGATTATGTGAACAAAATTCTTCTTCACCATCATATGAGAGCCCCACCATGCTCGCTGAATTGGTGTAAGAGAGCTTGTAAGTCATTCCATAGCTCTTAAAGGATAATTTTTCTCTGCCATCTTCTTCATAGAAGGAAACAGACTCATAAACATCTACAAGAAAATCTGTATAAATAGTATGCTGATCCCATGGTTTCTATACACAAAAACCTTCCCATCCTTTGAGTTTGATATTCATAGATATTGGAGAATCATACTCACTGAAAAATTTTCAATGAACCAACCGTTCCTAATAGACTAACTAATTTGAGATTGGCTTCACAGAAGACATATCATGGGAAGTGGCTTCTACAGACATTCGGAATATAGGAGCACTAAAAATTCTGAACAGGCTTTAAGAATTTTGGTAGGGCTTCGACACACGAGGTCTTTGAAAATTATGTGGGATAACCATCGGGGGTCCCCTTTATATAAGCAGTGGAGGTGACCTTTTAACATCCAAAACCAATCTAATGGTTGAAAAACTCTTTACTCAGATCTAATGGTTGAAAACATTCCCTCAAGGAAATCTTGAATCTGATCTTTTGAGGTTTTAACAAAAACATTTGGATTTAATAAGAAACAAATCCGAGAAATTTTATAAGAAAAAGAAACTACCTACAATTAAAATTGATTACTAAAACTTAAGTAAGGAAGTCATACCATTCGTATTGATTAATAAGTTTATTCATAATAGGTGATATTCTTTTTAAAGAAAATTTAACTAAGAAAAACATTCTCCTATAAATTCACAAAAAAAAACATAAAGTTAAAAAGTTTATTACAAAAAAATTGAGTACCAAAATTCTAGTATGAAATGTATGAGTACGAAAATTCCCATTATGACAATTCTCATTACGAAAATTCTCATTATGAAAATTCTCATTATAAAAATTTTCATTACGAAAATTCTATTTATGAAAATTCTTATTACGAAAAATCTCTTTATGAAAATTCTCATTACGAAAATTCTCACTATGAAAATTCTCATTAAGAAAATTCTAATTAAGAAAATTCTCATTACGAAAATTCTCATTATGGAAATTCTCATTACTGAAATTCTAATTACAAAAATTCTCATTATGTAAAATTTTGAAAGACTCATTATGAAATTTTTTGAAAGACTCATTATGAAAATTTTTAATACACTCATTACGAATTTTTTTTAAAGTCTAAAAAAAATATACTCCCCTATGAAAATGAGTTTATTACTGTATGAAGAACGGTTGAACAGGAAGTTAATGAAGGAATATTACCTCATGATTATCATTCCTAACATATGTTTAATGTATTCAAATCTATCAGAGGGTAATGAATTTGTGAAAATTTCAGTAAGTTGATCATGCGTTCTGATAAATTGAAGAATGATATCTCCTTTTTTAGTGAGATACCTACGAAAGTGATTCCTAATATCTATGTGTTCTGCACTAGATTGATGTGAACGGTTTTTACTAAGGGCAATGGCACTTGTGTTATCACACAAAATTTTAGTCTTAGTAAAACTCATTCAACAGTCTGTGAGTGTGTGTTGCATCTACAACACTTGAGCCCAACAACTTCCAACTAATACATATTCAGCTTCAGCAGTGGAGAGTGATACAGAATGTTTCTTTTTGCATTACCAAGAAACTAATGAATCTACTAATAAATGAAAAGTTCCGGATGTACTCATTCTATCCATTCTACATCCACCAAAGTCAGCATCTGAAAAGATTCTTAACACAAAATAATTTCCAGAAGAATAAAGTAATCCTAGATCCATGGTTGCCTTTAGGTAGTGAAATATTTTTTACACTACCTTTAAATGAGATTTCTTTGGATTGGATTGATATCTGGCACATTTTCATACAAGAAAACATCAAGTTTGGATGACTAGCAATCAAGTGCAGTAAGCTTCCTATCATACCTATAAATTATGTTTGATCAACTGGTTTCCCAGCTTCATCTAGATCAAGTTTATTTGAGGTAAAAATTAGAGTAATGATTCTTTTAGTTTTGTCATATCCATACATTTTAATAAGATCATTAATATACTTATTTTGAGATATATAGATTCCTTCTGGTTTTTGAGAAATTTATAAACCAAGTAAAAATGTTAACTCACCCGTCATAGTCATTTGAAATTCATATTTCATTATATTCGCAAAGGAATCAGTTAAAGATGGCCAAGTTGAACCAACTATAATGTCATCAACATAAATTTTAACAATCAAAACATTTTTTTTCTTTATTTATAAAAATTGTTGGATCTGAATTTCCCTTAACAAAATTATTTTGAATCAAAAATCCTATAAGTCTAACATACCATGTCCGTGGGGCTTGTTTAAGGCCACACAAAGCTTTGGTAAGCCTAAAGACATGGTCATGATATTTTGTGTCTTCAAATCCAGGTGGTTTCTCAACAAAAACTTCATCTTGAACATTACCAATAAGGAAATCACATTTCACATCCATTTGAAAATGATTAAAAATGAATAATACTTCAAAGGAAAGTAAAATACGAATAGATTCAAGTCTATCTACTAGAGAATAGGTTTCTTCATAGTCTATTTCTTCTTGTTGATTATAAACTTTAGAAAATAATATAACTTTATTTATATCGTTGATTCCATTTTCAACACAATTATTTCTGAAGATCCATTTTACTCCAATAACAGAAGTTTCCTTAAGTCATTCAACCAAGGTCCAGACTTTATTCTTTTCGAATTCATTTATTTAAACTTTCTTGGCATTAATCCAATCATTATCACCTAAAGATTCATCAGTTGTTTTTGGATCTAATTGGGAATGGAATGCTACATATTTTACTTCATTTATTTGGAACTTCTAGTCCTTACAGGTTGATTCACATCACTATGGATGATATCACTACGATAATTCTTATGAAATGACTGATTTGGGTTTTGAAGAACCTATTCATCAACATAGGGTAGGAAATATTATGTGCTTAATGTTTCAGAAGCATCTTCTTGAATATTTTCCTTATCAGATGGATTTTCTATCAAAGAATGATAATTATTTTTTGAAAACGCATCCGAAGATATAGGATGAGGTATTTTTAAAACAAAGGGATCTATTTCATCAAATTTGACATGTATTGTCTCTTCAAAAGTACCAGTGTTTTTGTTAAAAACTCTATAAGCCATATAAGTTTTAGAGTATCCTAAAAAAAATTCCTTCATCATATTTTGGTGGAAATTTGTGTAAATTATCTTTAGTATTCAAAATGAATACTTTTCAACCAAAAACCTTATATTAGGAAACTCTAGGTTTTCTACCAATCCATAACTCATAAAGAGTTTTATTAAAAAAAGGTCTAATCAAATCTCGATTTACAGTATAACAATCAGTACTTATAGCATCATCATAAAAATATTTGGCAATAGAATACTCACTCAACATGGTTCTAGTTATCTCTTGAAGAATTATATTACTTATTTTGACAAATCCATTTTGTTGAGGTGTTCTGGGTGCTTAGAAGTTGTGAGTAATATCTTTTCTACAACAAAAAGTTTCAAAATCAGAATTTTTAAATTCTCCTTCATGATCACTATGAATTTTTTTCAATGGATGGTTTTTCTCATTTTTGATTTGGCTCTAAAAATTTTAAAATAAAAAAAAGGTTCAGACCAATTTGAGTGAAAATAGACCCATGTAATCTATTGTAATTGTCAACCAAAAAAATACATAATATTTTCCCCCAATGCATCCAGTTTTTGTTGTACCAAAAAATCCATGTGCACCAACTATAGTGCATTAGTTGTTAGGACTTCAATAATTTATTTGAAACTTGATTTCTATTTCTTTCCATATTTAAAAGGATCACAAACATTGGATGAAACAAATCTAAGATCTGGTAGATCCTTAACTAAACCTTTCATTGAGAGTTTTCATAAGTTCTTAAGGTTACAGTGTCCCAACCTTCTATTCTATAACCAATAATGATCTTCCATTTCACTATGTCAAGGAATGTCTTGGATCTTAAGGTCTTCTATTTTTAGTGTGTATACATTATCTTGCCTATTGGTAGAAAGAATAAATTCTTCCTTGGAATTGTTCACTAAGCACTTATCATTCCTAAAATTCACAAGGTAAAATTCATTACATAATTTACTTATGCTGATGAGGTTGTTCTTAAGACCCTTAATAAACAAAAAATTTGAAATCATGGTTTTTACAAGAAGAACAATGTTACCTATACCAATAATTTCTCCCAGACCATTATCTCTGAATGTTACTTTTCCTCCTTTCGTCTTGATAGTCTTTTTGAAATAGATTTTGTAAGCAGTCATATGCATGGAACATCCACTACCCATGTACCAAGTATTGTTGTTTTTACTTTCCATATTATTCTGAAAATATGAAAAAATTTGGTTTTAGGAATCCAGACTTGTTTGGATCTAGAAATTTCCGAAAGTAATATTTTGGGTACCAACATCTTCTTAGAAAAATAAGACTTATGAAATCCTAAAGATTGGGTTTTGTTTAAGGAACAAATCATTACCGAGTGACCACCACATTGACACTTTGTGCCAAATGGGGAACTTTGAGGAACAATGTAGTTGTTACTAAAAATTGGTTTAGAAGTAGTGTAACCAAAACCAGAAGTATTCCTTCGAGGTCGGATTTGTGAATACATTTTATCAAACTTTTCCTTACCATGGGTAATGTTTGACAAACACTTCCTCAGGGAAAATATTTCTGATTTGAGTTTTATAACTAAGTTCTTGTCTACAAAGACATTTGAACTAGAGATAGACTCGAAAAAAACTTTCATAGGAATTTATTTTTCAAGATATTTTGAAAGTTTATTCTTCTCCGAACTTACTCCCTCAAGAGCTTTTGAAATACTTTCAAAATAAGAATTTTTCTTATCAATATCTTTAGAAATATATGATATTTACTTAGTAATAATAGTATTCCTAGAGTTTTCCTTATCATTATTTTTCATGAGTTTTGAGTTCCAAATATCATGAAGTTCAGCAAACCTAGAAAGTTCATCATAGGTAGGTAATGTATTTTCTTCATCAAAAGAAGATTCTTCATCAGAATAGTCATAATATTTACTATCATTAGTATTTAAAGAAACGATGGTCATGGATTCAGCAATGTGTACCTTAGACATAAAGCAATGATTATCAATAGGTAGCCTAGCTATAATACCAAGATTCTTCCTTCCAGAAGATTCATAATCAGAATATTCATCTGAAGTGTCACCACCACTGGAACTCCAGGTGTCATTAACTTTTAGAAGTTTCTTAGCTTTGGATTTGTAATACTTCTTTCTGTTCCTTTCAGAATGCCTATCTTTTCTTTCTTATCTCATTAGCATAGGGCAATCCGGTCTTATGTATCCAGATCTCTTGCATTAATAGAATGTGACCTCGGAATATTTCTTATCTTTCCTTTCCTTCTTCTTATACATGGATTGGAAATTTCACTGTCTAGCTATCTTGTTCATCCGTTGAGCAAGATTAGCTAACTCATTTTTTGAGACTTCACTCTCACTAGATTCAAATTGAATAATAACCTATTTATATTTGGATCTAGTAACTCTTTCAAGAGTCATAGAATTAATATTATTTGATGTTGTAGTAAAATAAACACTACCATTATCATTCTTCTTATTTATGTTGTCAACATCTCGCTTCATTCTAGTATCATGTTGAAGAAGAGTTCCAAACAGTTCATCAAGAGAAATTTGAGTAAACATTATTTTTCATCTATAACAGTTCTCTTTGATTCCAATCATTCGACATGATATATATGATCACGTCAACAAGGGCTTCATCATCTAAACCTTTCTCTCCCATAGATTATAATCTATTCATGATAGTCATGAATCTCTCTTGCACATTACAAATTGGTTCTCCATAAGGAAAATTAAAACCAAGATACTCATCTCTGAGCATGGATCTTCTCGTCTCAATCAATTTAGATGTACCAAAATGTATAACATCAAGTTTCTTCCATATACAATTGGATGTTTCTCAAGAAGAAATTTGGATATATATGTTCATAGTAATTGAACAAAGCTATGTATTGAGTACCTTATAGTTGAGTTGGTATTCATGCTTCTCTTGATTTGTAAAAGCACTAACTTCCTTATCAAGAGTTTATATCCACCATAAAGTATAAAAAAGTTATCTACCCCAATATTGATAATGAAAGTCTTCATACGATCTCTCCAATATTCACAATCATTACCATTAAAGATATGTGGTCTAGTAGGATTTAAGTTGTCGATAAAACCAACATTTAAACCTTCCATAATTATGAAAATATTTGGCACACAAACTTGTTAGATGTGTATGTTTTTAAACAAGAGAAAACATTCTAATTAAGAAAAATTGTATCTATAATAAAAAAGTGATTCCGATATATGATTCCGAAAAATAGGAATCTTGGAAATGTAATTCTGAGAACTTCTTTCTGAATCTAATCATGAGATTAATTCAGATTGAACCAAATGCTTTGATACTTATTTTTAGGATGGTATGAATCTTAGTATGATATACTCTATAATACCAAATGTCGTATCGAATAAGAATAATGAGATACAAATACAAAAGGGGGGGGGGGGTGTTAAATGTTCCTTAAAAAATTCCCTTATAAAATTTTTTATAACCAAAATTCACAACACCTATATGTTCAAAAGACATTCTTGATTCCGGAAAAATGATTCTGGAAACTAAACTTAACATATTTTTACACCAACTATGATTCTACTTTAAAGTTTATATAATCTATCTGAAACAGAGTACAATTAAGGAAATATAACAATTTTATACTTTCCTTAACAATAAAAAATGCAGCGGAAAAACTTGTAACAAAAACTAGTAACAAGTAATAAGTATTTTAACCCAAAGATAAGGGTATCCAATAACCATGTATAATGGTTCCTTGATTTATATTTTCAGTAATGTATGTCTTATCCACACCAGGGTAAGCCCTTGATATGAAGATTAGAGTCTGTCTTGCTATCCCCAGAAGACCTCAACTATCAGGTAGTCGGCACCACTTCCTTCCTTAGCAAGGAAGCCCTCAACATCAAGGTGTTGGAATCTCTATCTTCCTATACCCGAAAGCCCTCGATTGTAATCAGAAACCATTGGAGTCACACAAAGCAAGTCTGCACAAGGACAGGTTTTAACAAGCTGTTCAAACTTTCTATACGAAGATTTGAGAGTTGATTACAGCCTCTCTCTCTAGAAATCTCATCATGAAGTTCGGATCACCAAAATTCCAAAAGTTCTAAAAAAAGTTGCTAACACTTTCAAATGAGATCATATTTATAGGAGAAGCTCCAATGGTCGGCTTCCTCCTCCAACGTTCATATTTCTCCCTAAATTTCAGAGTGACATGTATACATGTCACTCAACCAACGGCTAGTTAATAACTCAAAGCAATACATCATTTTGAAATGAAATAAGTGTATGAATATTTATAACTAATGTTCGGAATGTAAGAAAATAAAATTTCGGAGTCTAACCAAAATTTAATTTGGAGTGTATAATAAGAGATATTCAGAATCTTTTTTGTAGGAATTCGAAACCTGAATTTCTTAGAAATCCAAAGTCTGAATTTCAAGGAAATTCGTTGTTTTGTTTCACCAGAATTTGTAACCTGAACTTACAAAGTTCAGAGTCAGAGTTCATGGGAATTCAGAGTCAAAACTCATAAGAGTTTGGAGTCTAAATTCAAAGAACTTGGAGTCAGAACATATATAAGTTCGTAATTATAATTTGTAGTCGAACTACATGAGAGTTTGTATCCTTAATTCGGAGTGTTGCTTCATGAGAGTTCGTATCCATAATTCAGAGTGGATCTTAAGGAGAGTTCGTATCCAGAATTTTGAGTGGGACTTCATGACAGTTCATATCCAGAATTCGGAGTGGAACTCCATGAGAGTTCGTATCCAGAATTCAGATTGGAACATCAAGATATTTCGTATCCATAATTTGGAGTGGAACTTCATTAGTGTTCATATCCAGAATTCGGAGTGGAACTTCATGAGAGTTTGTATCCAGTATTCGGAGTGGAACTTCATGAGTTTTCTTATCCATAATTTGGATTGGAACTTCATGAGAGTTTGTATCCAGAATTCGGTCCTTAAACAGAATGCTTCATATCTATGTATTAAATGATTCTTAGTTTTTTGATATGAATCTGATTTTTATACTTATGAAAAATAATGATATTAACAGTGAAAACAAGGTAGGGGTAAATTCATTTGGTAATGAAATTTTCCATATATAAGAAAAATATATATTTTCTTAAGTATAAGGAGTTTGTGATTTTCAAAACAAGAAGGAATGGAAAAAGTCATAAGGTAAACTTTATTGACTCAACACACATAACGTTTCAAATGTTCATGTTACTATTTCATCGGTATATGTTCTCAAATATATAGAAACTCTTCTTATTTCATTGATAAATCATTAATAAAACTTCTATTGTGTTATCTATGTGTTTATAACATTTGACATAATTATAAGAAGGGAATTTATATAGATAAAAATTCAATAAATTATAATTATTGGCTGAACTAATGGGTTTTTTAAGTGAGAAAATTAGAGGATAAAGTGTCTAGATTTATAAGTAATGAGTAGTGGATGTATATTTAATACCAAAAAATATTCAACAATTGGAAGACCCTATCAAGACAAGAACATCCAAATTTATAAATAAAATATTATAGGAGGGATAAATATGATCTGAAGATATATCATTCAAAATAAACACATTTTAATCATTTAATTATATTTTCTACTAATATTACTGATTTTTAGAAATTTTAATATTTTACCAAGGAAAATAATATTTTTTTTGATATTAAAAATATTAATTTTTAAAAAATTAGTGGTAACATATTTAGTAAAAAATGATGATAAAAATATTTAATCTATTTTCTCAAATTAAAATAAAAAATGTGGAATATTTTAATTTCAAATACAACTCACAAGTGTGATAAAAATATATTTCAGGAAAATGCATTTCTATGGGTAAGATGATCTTATATTAAATATATTAAATGAAATAATAATAACATAAATTTCATTCTAAAAAATATAATAGATAAATTCAATTGAAATAATTCCCAACTAATGTTTATTTTAATTTTTTAAAATCTAGGAACATTATACACCAAAAAATATTTTTTAGGAAAAGTCATCTTATGTTTATAAATAATCATACAGTAATATCCAATATAATGTTTATTTAAATTTTTAATATTACATTATATATAACTAAATAAATTATATGTAACATTTAAATTAAATAATAATAGTAATTTGACATTTAATTTAATTAATTTTTCTAAAAGATGATATGTATTTACAAAAACCATTATTTTATCATTTTTATGTGAAATATTAAATATTTTACAACAAAAATTCCAAAATTTTACCCCAACATAATATATAGAATATAAATAAAAAATTATTTTCAAATTATAAAATAAAATCTCTAAATTTTAAGAAAAATAATAATAATAATTGTTCACAAAAAGGGAAAAAATTAATTTAATGGAAGTAATTTTTTTTGAAAGAAATATCATTATAAAGTTGATTGATTATTTGTTATGTATTTTTAAGTAACTTTATATTGATTTATAACTTCATATGTGTATATATATATATATCCTAAATCAGTTAATAAAATTCATACCTATCAATTTAATGACTAGGTTATATTGGCCATTTTTATATATTAATATTGTAATATTATTGTTCATATCATTTAAAAATAGTGTTATGTATTGAAAAGAAAAAAATTATTCATCTTCCTTCAAAACATTTATTTTTTTTAATCAGTCCCAAAAAAATAAATAAGGTACTCTTTATTTGAAAAAAATAGTATTGAAGGACATGAAGTTTGAAAATTCATTTTGGGAATACCAAAATCATAAAAATTGTTAATACAAAATCCAATTAAAGGTTTTTAATAAGAAACATGAAGGAAATAACAGAACTCAGTTTCTACAGGGGAGAATATTTTTGGGAGATGAAAATATGGATTTGGTAATTAGATCATTTTATTAGCTAATGTTTTCCCATTATTGAAATAGATAAGAGACCATCGATTTTAAAAAAATGGAAAAAATTTTCATTAATGATCGATTAAAAATATTGATGGTTCCTTTTACCATATAAAATAATGTAACATATAAATATATACAAATTACCAATATGATTTAATTCATAACACATTTTCATAACAATATCATCTATTTATCCAAATATAGAATATTCTTGGAGAACATTTTTATTTTATAAGACCATGAATTATCTTATAATAGATCATATTACTCCCTAAATGATATAAATATATTCCTGTTGTAATTATACATTAAATGATATGAGAAATAGTAATGAAAATGTAAGATAATTCCCCAAATGAATACACCATCATATAAATATCCAATATAATGTTCAACTCAAAAAATTCAATTACTAAATAACATTATCTCCAAAATATCCTAAACATTCAATTGTTAAATTGTGTTATTAGAAAATAAACATTCATTTTAAATTACATTCTAGAAAAAATGGTTGCATATACATCATGCTAATGAATAATTTACCAGAAAACAATTATTCTTAATAAATTATTAAAAATTAACAAAACATATTCCCAATATATTTTTCACAAATATATCATAATTTTTGTCATTAAATTCATTTTGGTAAAAAAAATCTTTCAAAAAAGTACTTCACAAAGGTCTGTTGTAGTAACTACACCCTTACCCCCCTTTGATTGTTTATTCATCCATGTGGCCTTGATGAAAGAGATGGGTTATCACCATACATGAATAATGTATATTTTCTAAAACCATATTTATTTAATTATTATAAAATTACAAAAGAAATGATGAACATAAAAAAATAACATTAATTATCAAATATGTTTTTATGAACTAAAGACATCTATTTAGAATAATAGTTTCCCAAAAAAAATATTTATATATATCTACATCAACATTATGTACATGTAAAAGATAATAAATTCCTCAATCGTCTTTATTTACAAAAATATCACCTTAATAACTAATCAAATTTCCTTTTCATGAGTATCATTAATCATACTCTTGAAAATTTTAAATGGAAAAAAACTGAAAAACTATCTTTAGATTCTTAATGATATGATTAATAAAAACAATTATATAATGGATTCAAATATTCCACTTACCCCATTTTTAAAAGTTAAAATAATGTTATTTTTTTTAGACCCATAATGGATTTCATTAATTCATGGAAAAGAAAATGTTTCCCAACATTTGATAAGAAAAATTAAAATAAATAATGAAAGATATCTACCATTATTTCACTCATTGTGTATGCATTTTTCAAATATTATAATAGGTTTTTTAATATGTTTAAGGAATATAATGTGATGAATATAGTATATAGATAAAATATCAATATTGATATAAAATAATTTATTTATATTATATATTTGATATATATGACCGAATTCATAAAATTTATTGGGATCGTGATAAAAATGGAATTTCAGGAAAGACACAAAGATATTCATGATGAGAATATAAGAGGGAATAATGAAAAACAACACATCAAAGATCCTCAATTTACTTGTAATCATATTATTTTTGTTGAAACAATATATGAATTCTTTACTACAGTGAATGAGATTATAACATTCATTATTAGTTTCAGATAAACTATAAATGACTTATTGATAATAAAGAAGCTTATTTTAACTTGAAGTATTGAAATTAATTTTTTTTTCTTGAAGGTAGTGATATGAGTTAATGTTTTTTGGATGAATATAAATATATTTTATTTTGTGATATATATATGTTAATATTTCGTTTTAATAAGATTGTGAAATGTGTAAATTTATTTCAATGTCTTAATGAATGGGAATAATTGGTAGGAATACTTTAAAACAATATATATATATATATATTAATGGATATATTGATCTAATTATAAAAAATCTCAAGACACTTATCTGAAAAAAAATTATATAATTGATAAGGTACATATCCTAGTAAACATCATTTTATTTGTTGAAGATTTTATGGTGTTTACATATCAAGGGAAATTCTCTAATGATAAAGAAAATCATGGTTGAAAATTAGTACAAATAATAAAATATTTTCCCAATGAAGAATTCATCAAAACACTACTAAATGAAATCTATTTTTAGTATAAAATAAAATAAATTTTAAAAATTCATATTTAAAATTTTATTATCATGTATTAATCTAATTGACTATAAAAATAGTAAAAGTGAATAAATGTCACAAACATGTTTTCACGGTAATTTTTTCAGAATTAAATTGTGAATTATGTTTTATTAACAAGTGATAATGACAAAAAAAATTAAAATTTAATTCATATTGGATAAATAATTTACAAAATTCGTCATAAATATTTCAAAATAGGATATTGAAAATAAGAAATTTGGAATGGTCCAAAAAAACACAAATGAAGTTGAAAAATAAAAATGAGAATGAATTTCCACATTAAACAAATTAGTTGAATGGTTGAATATATAAAATATAATTTAAAATATAACCATGATTCTATAAATAAAAAATAAATTTATAATAATAATAAAAAGTAATCAGTGGATAATAATTTGATAATGAATAATATGGTTATTTTTTAAAAAAAATTGTTTTGAGTATAAGGTAAATTTTTTATAAAGAGTGAGAGTACATTTAAATAATCAAATAATATTTTTTATTATCTTATTAATGAATAATGTAATTATATGAATTTAACTTCTCATAGATTTATTATAAAAATCATAAGGAAAAATTACGTGAAATGAAGAATTATAATTTTACATAAAGTGTTGAATTATAAAATTACAAAAAATAAATAAATTGTGAATTTATAACGAATATAAATACAAAGAAAATTATTAAAAATTCATGGAAGATATTCTACATAAATGGATAATATTTATGAAAACAAAAAATATTTGATTTGAAAAATGTTCAGATTTCAGTGATCAAAATGTGATTAAAATATGGTGTAAAAATCGCTAAAAAATAGTTTTTCATAAAATAAGTTCATTAATTATGTAACATTAGAGATGTGATACATATAACCATATTGAAATTTTTTTTGGTTAATATAATAAAATTAAATTATTGTATATTAATTTTAAGGAATTACTTAATAGTGGGACAACCCATTCAATGAATAAATTTTTAAAATATTCTCAATAATTTTGGTGTTAATGTTAACCATAAGATTCATTTCATTAATGATATAATGGATGATATCAACATTAGGATAACTTCATTATGTAGAGTATTAATAAATTTAGTTCTATATTTTATAAAAAATAATAACAATATTCTTTTTGATGAAGAAAGAAAAATGAATTGAGAAATAACTTGTTATGGATTTCGAATTGGCAGAATCTATAATAAATACATATATTCTATGTAATTTTTGTTCATCCCATGTTATTAGGGATATGAAGTCACATGGTGGACTTGATGAGTCTATATGTATCACTAACTTAATGATATTGTTTTTTATTCAAAAAAAATCATCATGGATGATGGTTATAAGGCTTCTCCACCCAATAAAACTCTCTTTGTGGATGGTTTGATATATAACGCATTGACAGTTTCACAGCAATGTGAAGAAAAATATTTAATAAATAATTTTAGTGAAGAATGTTTTTGTACTGATTTAATGATGGATGTGTTATGACTTAAATATTGTGAACTAGATGAACCCTATTTAATGTGGGAGTATTTATACATTTTTATTTTATGAGTATGGTTGAAAATAATTATTTGTTTCTTTTATGGATTTGTAAAATAGTTAAATAAGGATAACTTTCTTAAATGTGGAGTAAACTATCAAAATTTAAAATTTTTATGAGAGATGGAAAATTATAACATTATATATTTCAGTAATGAACAATTTTTAATTAAAAAATATATATTTATATAACTCACCACTTCTGACATTTGAGTTAATATATTTTTAAAGGAATTGACAATAAACAAATAGATAATGGTGTATAATTTATCTCTTCAATGGATTAATTTTACTAAATTTCATATCACATTTTAATGACTTAATAATATGAGGCATTCATTGTAACACTCCGAGATTTTATGAAAAAATATTCTTTTAATTTCATTGATGTATTCTCTTGTAAGCTACAACAAGATTACCTTTCTCTAGACGCAACACCGTATGAGCTTGCAGTATACGCAACACTATTCTTGGATCATGTTACACGCAATTTTGATAGTAGTTATTCTACAAAAAATTGAGTGTGTATATATATATATATATATTCACTGTATAAATGAAATATGGTTGGATTCTGTTATACGAAACAATGGAAGAGTCTTGTACAACACACAACCGTAACTTGGCTTGCATTACACGCAATCACAACCTTCCTAGATAGCGTGTGTTGTACTCAATAACGGGTTTTACTAAACAATGATATATTATTATAGTGTTATTATGAACTAGCCGTTATGAATATTAATAACTAAAATTTGAATTTTATAACATTATTATTCATCATACACATTTTCTAGAACACGGTATAAGAACAAAATAAATTTTTCGGGTAAAATAAGTATTTTTAAAAAAATGCAGTTTTGCCGCCTTTTGATGGTTCCCCAACATTAAATCTAGTTTTTGACATGTTTATAAGTTAAATTTTAAAAAATATAATTATTATTTGGAATCAGGATATAATATTTTACATTGGATAATTTTTTCATATTATTCTGATAACTTTCATATTTTAATGAATAGTAAAAACATGATATATTTTAATTAAAAAAAACTTTTTTCATTGTAATAACTTATGTTATCAAATTATAATATTTAAGGGTTTAAAATTATAAATAGAATATATTTTTACCATTTAATATAATGTATGTCATTAGACATGATTTTACATTGAATTAGTATGTTAAATAAATTCAATCTTTTGCAATGTTTTAAACAAAAACCCATTTTCTTTCGACAATGGGATTAATTTTAATTTAATTTCCGAAACATATGTGTATTGAATTTGGAAAAATGGATTCCATATTTGGAATCAGTGGGTCCAAATTATATTAATAGACTAATTTTTATTTTTGGGCCTTATGAATATTAACAATGATAAATTTTATTTACCATTGTTAAAGGTAAATCGGGTAATTAAGGGTAAATATAATATTATAAAATTACCCTAACACCTGCCAAATTTCTACTGGATGACTAAAAGTCTACATATATCGCCTAAGTGTCATATTAGAATCTTTTAATGGGCTTTTTTCAATGAAAATAACTTAATTATTATTAAATACAAAGAAAGTGACAACATGTCACTCTCTTAAATATTATAAGTATATTAATTTTAATTTAGTGATAAACATCATGAAACTTCAAACATGAATATTATAAAGAATAATAATGAAATTATCTAAAACATATATAATTTTAGGGATTAAATAATTATCATTAATTGTGACACAATAGTAATCCAAAAATTGTTTATTTAGTGAAAAGTCAAGAATATAGTTTTTATTAAACTAATAGTGACCATAAAAGGCACAAAACCTTGACAATAACTTATTTTTCATGTAAATATAAACCATAGTAATCTATTGGTCGAATATTTTACCATTTAGAGCCTTATAAAAGCGATTATGACACTTATATTATTTTATTTTAAATGATTCCAAAGTTGTCACCTTCATAATTTAATAAATATAACAATTTAAATATTGTGATTTGAAGATTATAAATTCGAGTAAATGTATTAATGTGAAAGTTTATAGATTTATATTCATCATATGATTTTATTTGTAATTTTTATGCAACAAATAAGTATATTAAATAATTATACAAAAATGATGTAGTAAATATTTTATTAAGAGATAAACCATATAAATGGTTTTAAAAATAATAAAATAAATAATATATGAAATGTTTAATGTGATCCACTAATTTTATAGATACATATGACCGTTTATGAATCTATTAATGATTTTAGTTCGAACATATATTCTTTATATATTTTATTTAAATTCAAATAAATTAATATTGCCAAAATTTACACTATTGTTATTTTATAAAAATAACATATTATAAAATTGTTTAAAAATCACAAAAATATTTACAAATTATAAATTTAAATATATATTGTATAAAATTTTATAAATTATACAATTATGGACAATTCAGTAATTATTTGTTATAATTTAAAATTTAGAATGTTTTTACCACAAATAAAATTAAATTGATTAAATAAGGATAAATCAAGTTGATAATGTTGAAAATATATTCCTAACATGTCTAAATTTTATTGGATGATGATATTACAACCCTATATCATCTAATATTCGAATATGAGTCATTTTTGGAGGTTTTCATGTGGATTTAGATTTATTATAAATTAATATTTTTAATATTTCCAAAGGTGCCCCTCTCCTCCCTTATAAAAGGGCACCTCCTCCCTCTCTTCCTCACACCAATTTTAGCCTTAAATCTATGAAAAACCCTTCCCATTTCCATTCTAAACTTCCCTAGAAACATCCTATAGGTCGTGGTATTCTTCAAAGTCCAATTTTAGTACCCTAAGAGGAGGATTCAAAGAGGTGTGTCAAAGAATAGGTAATATTTGTGATCGATTCTTTCAATTTTCTTTCTTCTTCAACTTCTTCTTATTTAGTTGTTTCATTATGAAGTAATAACATCAGTATCCCTCATATACTGATATGCTATTATAAATATGAATCAACCCTATTTCACCTTCTATCCATCCTACGGAAAACAAAATCAGTGCGCGTGCGTATGTACGGAATATCGTCTCCACGCCGTGGTGTAATCTTCTTTTCCACCAACACCTTACATGGATGGGTATAATGGTGTAATGAATAACTATATATGGTTATTATAACATCATAATGATTCTGATATATTATACCATCCACTCCAATTCTATAATTATGGGAACGATATCATCGCTTGTGCGTACGTACGGACTACCGTCTCCACGGCGCGATAAGATTCATTCTCCATGATTAACCATACATGAATGATCATAAAGTTTATATAATGAATAATAATGAAATATATTAAATAATAATTCTAATGGATTTTTGTATATATATATGTATGTTATCTATTTAGTTTCATTCAATTCAATAAGGAAACGAAAACAGCGTTCATGTGTATGTACAGCCTACCGTCTCCATGATCGGTGTATTTCATTCCTTTAATAGATCTATAATATATATATATGATGAATATTTATTATATATAAATGATGTTTTCAATTCTTGAATTATGTAAATCAGGATATAAATAAAAATATCATGAAACGACAAGTCGAAACACATACGATAAATGAAATGATTTTACCCAAAATGCTACTTTAACATGGAATTTACAAAAGAACAGGTAATATAAAGTCATAAGAGAAACATATATGATATCATAAAAGTGAATATGACTATGTAATAAGTCAATGAAATAATTTAAATCATTATACAGGAGGTTCAGAACCATACGAAGCATATCAGACCTAAGGTAAGGGATAACTATTCCAATCTCGTTTTTATCTAGATTATTTATTTGTAAGTATTTATTGGGGTTATTTATATCATCCATGTCCATGTTTTATAAAAGTTTTTTAATGTATGTTTAAAGTCATTTTTTACACATTTTTGACTTTTACTACATGGTATGTAAGGAATATTTCTTTTTTTTATGTTACGAGATACTTTTTTTACTTTTCCAACAAAAGTACGAGGAGAATGTTATTTTTAACTTATACGGCGTGAATGGATTTTTATGGTTTTATAAAGCCTTATTTACATGAATATTCCTTCAAAATATTTCATGTCTATTTTCAACAAAAACCCTTTCTTCTAAAATTTCATGACATTTTGTTAAAAGAAAATTATTTTGAAGAAAAAAGGATATTTTCCTCAATAATTCATTTTAAGTGTTTTATCAAAACCATTTTCATCTATGATGACATTATTTTACATGTGTACATTTCAAGTATCATGTCTCTATGATTTACATGGTTTAAATTTTCATATTATGAAATTAGATCCATTTTTTTATATGGATTATGTGATGATGGGATGATGTTTATGAAACCCATTTTATTTATTGGGTTATTATGAATAATGTATGTTTATTTTGTGGCACAAGTAAGGATGATTTTATTATGACATGGGTGGGACCTATATCTCCATTAATTGCATTGGGTAAACATTTATATCTCATAATATAGAAATGTATGGAAAGGAAAGTTAAACCAGTTCAGTAATACAGGACTGGAACGAGGAGTGAACTCGATTCAGAAATGGACTTTGTCCACTAAGATGGTCTTGGCAGCAATGCCTTGGGGATACTATGGAAATCATATCATGTGCTTAATGTTTTCCACAATTACATGTTTTATTCCCATGCTATTTTATCATGATTGATGTTACCTTATGATATATACCTTAAGTACTTCCAAGATTCATGTCTTTGCTCAAGATTTTGATGTTTAGATATTATGTTCATGTTTTTGCATTAAAATTTTTATGGATTTTTTTATGTTCTCTATGATTACAATTACTGGGAATTTGAGCTCACCCCTTTTATGTTTTCTTTTCCCCAGGATATAAATAAAGGTTTTAGGTAAGAAAAAAGGGGATGATATTTATTGGGAGATGTTGAAGATCTTTCACAATGAGTCGAAGATTTTATTCTGAGTTTCCAAATACACTAAACTATTATAGTTCTTGTGTGTCTGTTTTTGTTATGTATTAAGTATTCCGTAAAAGTAATGTAATTTCCATGTACGTCATGCTTCGGGCCTCTAAATTTCGTATCAGAGGAAAGGTTTAGTCAACCTTTGGAAACTAGGATGCGAGAACATTGGTGAGATCCCTAGAGATATGTCTAAGGTATGTCTAAGGATGTCCCTGAGGTTAAGTATACGAACATGTTTTAGTCCTAGAATTGCGCTAATGATATTATAATTTAACCTAAGATGTTAGATATTTAGGGTACTTCCCCTATACAATTTTGTTTTCCCTAGGATTATTTTTTCCTCTCACACTATTCCTTTTGGGTTTTAGAAAATGGCTGGAAATAGGAAGATTCGCGATAATGGAGGATATGACGGACAATGGAATGATATTCTTAATGAGAAACAAAATGAAAAGGGATTTGGAAGTCCAAACATCGTTATTATGACTCATCATAAATCTCATAATATGATCAATATTCTCAACATTGGTAATTTTCCCGACTCAGATAATAAGAGAATGATGGAGTTTCATGATGATCATAGAGGAAAGAAAGTTCAATTCCCCTCATGTAAATCATGTGGGAAGAGGAATCGGGGAGATTGTTTCAATGGAACTGGAAGATGATTTGGGTATGTAAAAGAAGGACACAAATCCAGTAAGTGCAATGGAAAAGGTTCAGTTAACATCATTGACAAGGATAACGGTATTTCTACGACATCAACAATGATTAGATATTTTAAATGTGGAATGTATGGGAATTATGCAAACCAATGCCCTAAGGTAAAATCTCATGAAGAGAATCAGCATAGTTCTATGAGTAGTATTTATGTGGATGATGATGCAGAGACTACAAATGAAATATGAGATGAAAGAAATGATGAAGTTCAATCAATGGTTTAAGAAGTTAGTTTACTGATTGTATGTTTAAAAAGAATAATATATGTTACATTGGAATAAAGAATCATCTAAGTATTATAACACTATTGTTTTTCCTAAAGTATTTGAAAGTATATGTTGAATGGTACCGGTAACCATGAAAGGTTATTCAAATATTTTTTGAAAAGTAGATGATATGCACATAATGAAATTATAAGAAGATAATGAGATGTTTGATTGTATTCATGAGCTTATGATTGATATAAGGACTAAGTGATATCATGGTTTGAGTATATAGAGTTTTGAGGATTTTGGTATGTGGAAAGTGTTAACTTTTAACTGCATTCATGTTTTCACTAAGGTTCAATGGGTATTCATTCTTCAAAAGAATACATGATTAAGGTATTCACATGTTTGTAATTTGACCAACAAGATATATCTTATTATATATTGGGGATAAATGATGGCATTCATGTGATTGTTATGTGACATTTCAAGTAATAATTTTCATTATACTATGAACTTGGACCGAAGTATTTTAGATAAACCTAAATATTAGAAGGTATTATGTTGGATATAAGTTAGTATTGTTTAAGGATAGAAATTTTTTTGATATTATTTATAGCATTTTATAGTAATGTATTTTTAGAAAAAGGACAACCTGCAGGACGAGCGACAACCCATCACGTCGGACAAAGCTATGGGAATCAAACCCACAACCGAAGTGTGACTAGAATTTATCGCCTACCACTGACCTATAAGAAGTCCATGTTTAGTAGAAACTGTTTTTATTATATTAAGTAGTATGATATATGAAGTATAAGTCCATTTTAGGAACCATATATGATTAATCTCACTACAGATGGACTTATATATTTTTCATAACTTTTATAACCTTTTGTTTGAAACAAATGGAATGACCCATCATTCTATCACATGATCTGAAAACACTTCAGGAATGAAAAATTCAACTTCTTTTCATTAAGAGATTAAGTGTAAATTGTCCAAAGAACGACCAACGGTGAGACTGTACAAAAATATCAAAAGTATTTCTTCTAATTCCAATTTCATCAACTTTAGGGAAATGATCTTGAAAACCAAATTTTTTTCCTAGTGCCCTTATATCTAATTAGTCATATGGTACCTTAGATCATCAAAAATATATGGCTTTGTGATTGATGGCTTTTTCATAGCCATGTTTTCTTCCACTCTCCATCAGAACAAGATGGATAGATTTTTCTTCCATATCCATATTTTCACATATATTCTTCTATATGGAAACCTAGTGATGATTTTCATTGGGTTATTGTTACATTTCATACTTTAGTTTTTAAAATTATGTTTTAGTATTCCTTTTTACGATGTGGGTTTCTATAAATAGTAAATGATTTATAACCCTGATGAATTTAGTGGGAAAATTTCATTTTAAGGGGGTATAATGTAACACCCCGATATTTTATGAAAAAATATTCTTTTAATTTCATTAATGTCTTGTGTTGTAAGCTACAACAAGATTAACTTTCTATATACGCAACACTGTATGAGCTTGCAGTATACGCAACACCATTCTTGGATCTTGTTACACACAATTTTGTTAGTAGTTATTCTACGAAACATTCAATGTATATATATATATATATATTCACTGTATAAATGAAATATGGTATGATTCTATTATTCAAAAAAACGGAAGAGTCTTGCACAACATGCAACCATAACTTGGCTTCCATTACACGCAATCGCGACCTTCCTCGATAGCATGTGTTGTACTCAATACCGGGTTTTACTAAACAATGATAAATTATTATAATATTATTATGAACTAGAAGTTATGAATAGTATTAACTAAATTTTGAATTTTATAACATTATTATTCATCTTATACATTTTCTAGAACATGGTATAAGAACAAAATAAAATTTTCGGGTAAAATATGTATTTTAAAAAAAATGCAGTTTTGCCACCTTTTGATGGCGCACCTACTTTAAATCTAGTTTTTGGCATGTTTATAAGTTCAATTTTACAAAATAAAATTATTATTTGGAATCAGGATATACAATTTTACCTTGGATAATTTTTTCATATTATTCTGATAACTTTCATATTTTAATGAATAGTAAAAACACGGTATATTTTAATTAAAAACAACTTTTTTCATCGTAATAACTTATGTGATTAAATTGTAATATTTAATGGTTTAAAATTATAAATATAATAAATTTTTTCCATTTAATATAATGTAGTTCATTAGCCTTGATTTTACATTGAATTTGTAGGTTAAATAAATTCAATCTTTTTCAATGTTTTAAACAAAAACCCATTTTCTTTCGACAATGAGATTAATTTTAATTTAATTTCTGCAACATATAAGTATTAAATTTGGAAAAATGGACTTCATATTTGGAATCGGTGGGTCCAAATAATATTAATAGACTTCTTTTTATTTTTGGGCATTATGAATAGTAAAAACGGTTAATTATATTTACCATAGTTAAAGGTAAATCGGGTAATTAAGGGTAAATATAAGATTATAAAATTACCCTAAAACCTTCCAAAATATTATTAGATGACTAAAAGTAGAAACATATAACCTAAGGGTTGTATTAAAATCATTTAATGGGCTTTTGTCCATGAAAATAAATTAATTATTATTAAAACCAAAGAAAGTGACAACTTGTCACTCTCCTTAATCATATAAGTATATTAATTTTAATTTAGTGATAAACTTCATGAATCATCAAACATGAATAGTCTCCAGAAATCTAATGAAAGTATCTACATCATATATAATTATTAGGGATTAAATAATTATCATTACTTGTGACACAATAGTGATGCAGAAATTGTTTATCAAGTGAAAAATCAAGAATATAGTTTTTATTAAACTAATAGTTACCATAAAAGGCACAAAACCCTGACCAAAACTTATTGGGCATGTAAATTTAAACCATATTCATCCATTGGTCGATTATTTGACCATTTAAAGCCTTATAAAAGAGATTATGACACTTATATTATTTTATTTTAAATGATGCAAAAGTTGTCACCTTCATAATTTAATAAATATAACACCTTAAATATTGTGATTTTAAGATGATAAATTTGAGTAAAAGTATTATTGTGAAATTTAATATATTTATCTTCATCATAGGATTTTATTTTTAATTTTTATGCATCAATTATGTATATTAAATAATTATACAAAAATGATGTAGTAATTATTTTATTAAGAGGTAAACCAAATAAATGGTTCTAAAAATAATAAAATAAATATTATATGAACTATTTAAAGTGATCCACTAATTTTCTAGATACATATGACCGTTTATGAATCTATTATATGTTTTATTTCGAACATATCTTCTGTATATATTTTATTTAAATTCAAATCAATGAATAGGGTCAAAATTGACGCTATTGTTTTTTTATAAAAATAACATATTATAAAATTGTTTAAAAATCACAAAAATAATTTAAAATTATAAATTTAAATTTATATGGTATTAAATGTTATAAAGTATCCACTTAGGGACAATTCAGTAATTATTTGTTATAATTTAAAATTTAGAATGTTATTACCACAAATAAAATTAAACTGATTAAATAAGGATAAATCAAGTTGATAATGTTGAAAATAAATTCCTCACATGTCTAAATTTTATTGGTTGATGAGATTACAATCCTATATCATCTAATAATATAATATGAGTCATTTTTGGAGGTTTTTAAGTGGAGTTACATTTATTATAAATTAATATTTTTATGATTTCCGAAGGATCCCCTCTCCTCCCTTATAAAAAGGCACCTCCTACCTCCGTTCCTCGCACCAATTTGATCCTCTATGCTCAGAAAAACCCTTCCCATTTCCCTTATCAACTTCCCTAGATACATCCTAGATGTCCTGGTCTTCATCAGAGGCCAATTTTAGTACCCTAATAGGAGGATTCAAAGATGCGTGTCAAAGAAGAGGTAATATCCGTTACCGATTCATTCAATTTTTTTTCTTCAACTTATTATTATTTAGTTGTTTCATTATTAAGGAATAACATCAGTATCCCTCATATACTAATATTTTATTATAAATATGAAACAACCCTATTTCATGTTTTATCCCTCCTTTGGAAAACAAAATCACCGCGCGTGCGTACGTAAGGAATATCGTCTCCACGCCGTGGTGTAATCTGTTTTTCCACCAACACCTTACATGGATGGGTATAATGGTGTAAAGAATAACTATATATGGTTATTATAACATCATAATGATTCTTATATATTATACCATCCACTCCATGTCTATAATTATTGGAACGATATCATCAATCGTGTGTACGTACGGACTACCGTCTCCACGACGCGATGAGATTCATTCTCCATGATTAACCATACATGAATGATCATAAAGTTTATATAATGAATAATAATGAAATATATGAAATAATAATGCTACTGGATTTATGTATATATATATTTATGTCATATATTTAGATTCATTCAATTCAATAAGGAAACGAAAACAACGTTCATTTGTACGTACGACCTACCGTCTCCATGAACAGTGTATTTCATTCCTTTTATCGATCTATAATATATATGTATATGATGAATATATATTATATATAAATCATTTTTTGCATTCTGGAATTATTTAAATCAGTATATAAGTAATAATATCAAGAAACGACAAGTCGAAACACATACGATAAATGAAATGATTTTACCCAAAACGCTACTTTAACATGGAATTTACAAAAGAACGGGTAATATAAAGTCATAAGTGAAACACATATGATATCATAAAAATTAATATGATTATTTAATAAGTCAATTATATTTTTTAAATCATTATACAGGAGGTTCGTAACCATACGAAGCATATCAGACCTAAGGTAAGGGATAACTTTTCCAATATCGTTTTTATCTGAGATTTTTTATTCGTAAGTATTTACTGGGGTTATTTCTATCATCCATGTACATGTTTTATAAAAGTTTTTTCATGTATGTTTAAATATATTTATACACATTTTTGACTTTTACTACATGTTATGTAAGGAATCATTATTTTGATTACGTTACGAGGTGCTTTTTTGACTTTTCCGACAAAAGTACGCAGAGAATGTTATTTTTAACTTATACGACGTGAATGAATTTTTATGGTTTTATAAAGCCTTATTTTAATGAGGATTCCTCCAAAATATTTCAGGACTATTTTAAAAAAAACCTTTTCTTCTAAAATTTCATTCCATTTTGTAAAAGAAAATGATTTTTAAGAAAAAGGATATTTTCCTCAAGAATTCTTTTCAAGTGTTTTATCAAAACCATTTTCATCTAAGATGACATTATTTTACATATGTATGTTTCAAGTATCATGTCTCTATGATTTACATGGTTTCAATTTAATTATTATGAAATTATATCCATTTCTTTTATATGGATTATGTGATGATGGGGTGATGTTTATGAAACCCATTTTATTTATTGGGTTATTATAAATGATGTATGTTTATTTTGTGGAACAAGTAAGAATGATTTCATTATGAGATGGGTGGGAACTATATCTCCCTTCAATTAATTGGATAAATATTAATATCTCATGAGATATACATGGCTGGAACGGAAAGTTAAATCGGTTCAGTAATACAAGACTAGAATGAGGAGTGAACTTGATTAAGAAATGGACTTTGTCCACTAAGATGGTCTTGGCAGAAATGCCTTAGCCACTATGGAAATTATATCATGTACTTAATGGTTTCCACAATTACATGTTTTATTCCCATGCTATTTTATCATGATTGATGCTCCCATATGATATATGCCTTACTTACTTCCAAGATTCATGTCTTTTTTCATGATTTTGATGTTTATATTTTATGTTCATGTTTTTTCATTCAAATGTTTATGGATTGTTTTATGTTCTCTATGTTTAACCTTACTGGGCATTTGAGCTCACCCCTTTTATGTTTACTTTTCCCCAGGATATAAAAAAAGTTTTTAGGTAAGAAAAAAGGGGAAGATCTTTATTGGAAGATGTTGAAGATCTTTCGCCGCGATTAGATGATTTTTTTCCGAGTTTCCAAAGACAATAAAATATTACGGTCCATGTGTGTCTATTTCTATTATGTATTAAGTATTCCGCAAAAGTAATGTAATGTCCATGTACGTCATGCTTCGGGCCTCTACATTCAAGATGTTTAAAAATTACAAAATATGGTTAGAAAATAAATATTGTTATTACATTAAAATGATCGATATATAATAGAAATGAGAATATATAACTGAATATTTTGAAGTGAAATTGGGGAATCATTTAATTTCTGATTAGTTTAGTGCACCATATGCAGTATAATAAAATTTTCTAATTGATATAAATAATATAAGTTTTATTAATATGGATCAAGTCATATTAGTGTAAAATAGATAAAATTACTTCTATTATAGAAAAAATAATTTGTAAATAGTTCATTTTCAATACTATTTTTTATATTCCTGAATATGGAAATAATATCTCTGTTTGGTGTTTTTAAAGAATAACCCATGATTTAATAATTGATGGGTTTTTAGTGTCCCATATATAACCATAGTTAAGGGCATAGATATATTTATTTTTAAGTAAAATAAGTGAAATTAATTTTCTATTGATTTCTTCTAAAAAAAGTGATATGGGAAAAAATAATTTTATTATTTGTTATTTAGTAGGATAATGAGAAGGTGTTATAAAAATCATTTTGTTGGTTATCATATAATAATACCTTATTATGATGATATAGGTGACTGTGAATTATTGTAATAAAATTAATTAATTTATGAATATATGAAATATTCATGTAATGAACATGAAGAATAAATTGGAACAACCTTATCTAATGGTGAATAACTATTACATTTTTAGTAAAAAATGTTTTTTTAAATAGTTTATGTTCTTGAACATAATTTGTGATCTTGGAAATTTAGTTCAAATGAGGGATTATTTTTGGAAAACATACCACATGTTATTAATATTTGAATATAAATGAAGGTGTGAGAATGATGAACTAACGAATAATTAATTGATACATTTCATGAGTCATGAATTGGATTATATAGAGAAGAAAAATAAATGTGATTTGGTCCTTAATCTGAAAAATAATAATTAAACCTGAAAAAAGTGTGTGTTCAATAAAACATTAAATGAAAAGTGGATTGTGATATTGAAAAAATCAAAAAATTATATTGAAAGGGTATTAACATATTGATTGAATTGTCATTGGAGAGTTATATTCACTATTTTATAGTACTTAATGTAAGATTATTTTTCATTCTATGAAATCAAATGAATATTTAATATTTTTCAAAGGGATATAAAATCATCCTAACATAATATAAAAAATAAAATGAAGTGTATATTGAGAATACCATAACTATATTTCATGTAGATGATGGATGATGTGTTATTAGGTTCAATAAAGCACAATATTGGTTAAATAGAGCTATAAAATATTTGTATTTCAAGCTTTAAAAATGTTTTATATCACTATATTTTAAAATATATTTGTTAATCCAAAAAACTTATTTAAAATATATCATGGTTATACCTATTTACATTATCATATATATTTTATATGATTTATATCTTCGAAAAAATGAATTATTTTATAAATATTATACCAATCAGATGATTGGAATTACTGAGATGTTAACTTTTGGAGGGATGTATTTCTTTGTTAGGCCTGTGATTTCTCAAGGAAGGGACCATAATTTTTATTCTTAATAGAAATATGATAGATTTTTTTCAAAAGATTACAACTTAGGATCATAATATATAATATACTCAAATTATTGATTAATAATATGCATAAAAGAAGAAAACTGTGTTGATATTTTTCAAAATGAATTTAGAAAATTGAATACAAGTTTTCTCAATTTTAAATCATTAAGGATATATAATGATTACGATTTATATCATGAATTATTTTTAATATTCCCCTATTTAAATTGAATTTAATCAATATACTATAAATATTATATTTTGAATTTGTTTTGAATATATATTATTATAAAAAATATCATTAATGACAATTATATTTCATTATACTAATATATATCGGGCAAGAAGTTTTGATAATTATAATTAGTAATCTGGTGGATTATTTTCATTAAGAGATATGTTTGAAAATGAAAACATGAAGTATAAAATCCTTATTACCAAATGTATACATGATGTGAAAAATGTCACTATAAACCATGAATTATTATTACTTTTTGGGATGATGAAAATAAATTATGATATGAAAGTCGAAGTGAACTAAAAACAGTTTTTGGACTGTGATAACTCATATTCCATAAATATTTAATGATATAAATTTCAATATTCATAATCGATATACAGTGATATCATGTAGTATTTTATCAAAGATTAATTAGAAGGCTGATTTATAAATATTTAATATTTTTATAAAAAGGAACACGTGATTTTTATGAAACAATTTACAAATAATGATATTTAGAAATTATGTTTGATGTTGAGTGTTAAACATAATAATTCGAAAGAATAAGGTATGAACATTTAAGAAATTCCTCTTTTTTATTTAAATAACTATTTTCAGAGGGATTGAACGATAGAAAAATTAATGCAATGGTTTGTATTACGTCATATATAGATAAATATATTCTCAAGATGGGTTCATATTTTTGAGGATTTGTAATGTTAGAATCATATCATATTACTGTTCATATAATGTCTTATTGTTGATATTGGGAGTTCAATGTGTTTGTGTGAGTGTTTTTTTGATTGTTGAATATTTGATGATAATTTTTGAGTATCTTTTTATAGTATTTCATTGAACATATACAATGGAAATTTTGATAAGTAGTGAATCTTCATAGAAGAGTAGAGGAGAATATAAGTTTCTCTTAAGAAAATATAGTGAAACATACATTTATTAAATATATATTACATCATTATAGATGAATATTAAATAAATAACACAATTATCAATTAAATAACAATAAATGTTAGTATATTTTGAATCTTTGGTACATAAATTATGAAACTAAATGATTTCAATCCTATCCTATTATGATCCTTACAACTAGAAAAATTTATCGAAAAAACACTTCAAATAATTATTAAAATATATACGTGAAAATAAATAAAAAGTAATATCATATTACTATTTAAAATAATAAAAATATATTTCCATATAATATCATATATAAGCATAATATACTCTTAATGGATTGTTTTTAGGATTGTCACATACAATAATTGCACCCTAATTTTTTCAATTTTATTTAATCCCGAATCATGGGAAAAGGTATTTCAATAAAAACAACATATGTAAAAGGTGTGTATAATACTACAAAGTAAATCATGATATATGATAATATAGAATTATCTTAACATATATTTTTGTGGGATAATCATAAGCATTGAAAATAATTTCCTTAGTCAATAATCAATCCCATTAAAATCATAATGTATTTGGATCACTCATTTTTCAAAATTTAATTTTTTATTTTTTACTCTAAAGACTCTCATATTGAATTGGGTTCATACCTAATTACACAATATAATTAGTCAAGGTTTACTTTCAAGAATATTATATTTGATATAGTCCCTTATAGAATTGTTATAAATCCACATTAAAGATGTTATTACCTCATGAGATATAAATCATAAAACAATGTTTTAGAGGGATATGTAATTTTTATCCCAATTATCAAATAAATTAAACCATACACATTTGTTCAAAAATATCAAAAATATTATCCATATCAACGGATCTTGTCCAATGGAATGAAATGTGTTTTAATAATCAATTCATCATTTCATAATATTAGAACCCATTGAAAATAAATGGTTCTAATAAGAATATCATAATAATAGATAAAATGAATCCGGGGAAATAATAAATATGTCATAATTCGATAATAAAACCCCAAAATATTTACTAACATCAAAGGATGTAGTCATAGTTAGAAAGAATATTTAAAATGTCATTGGAATAATTATTGCGAAAAAAGAGAATTTCATTTTTATATCACATATTTAGAATCAAAATATCTCAAAATAATTAAGGAAATAAATTTTTTTAAATTGGTAATTTAAACATATAAAGGATGATTCAATTAATTTATTATCCATGATTGTGGAAAGTTTCATTCATGATACAGTCATTGAAACCATGATTTCCGCGACATGTTTGAAATAAAATTTAAAGTAATTCATTAAAAAACTGATGAGAATAATCCATTGAAATGTATCAAAAGAATGAAACACATGAAAAAATGACATAAAAAATACTTGGATAATTAAAAAAAAATTGGAATCATTTTCAAGAAAACATTTTCAATTAAGAAAAGTATTTCAGACTAATGAGGAAATATTGTATAAATATCTTTAAAAACATTATTCAACTATTTACATCGAAAATGGAAGAAAATGGAATTATCACTTAATAATATCATAAATAACTTTATGAGGAAATAATTAAAGGTGTTAATGAGAAAAATATCATACAATTTCCTTCAATGTAAACTCAAGGATCAAAATAACATATTAAAATTAAATTGAAATATAAATCCAATAATTACATTATAACATTTGAATTATAAGCCCCATGATAAAATTAAAAAAAATTAAACATTAAGTATCATAAAAAATAATTATTAAATATATGATATGTCATTGGGGATATATATACATATCATAAAATATGGCTGGTGCATCAGATAAAATTTGTCCCAAAGAAGATACTTTAAGATCATAAATCCTTACTACATGAGCATTATTAAAATGAAATAAAACTAAAATAAAATATTATATGGATGTTTAAATTCCATTTATTTTCATTAAAATTTTCATAACATTTGTTTATAACTACTATGTACACCACACAATAGAAACATGCTATCACAAAGAAATATGTCTCAAAAGAATAAAAGGTATATGAGAAACCCTTACCTCATGACTATTATTTCATTGTACATGTTGAATCATCATGTATAAAAAAAATATAGATTTATTATTATTATATACCAAAAATATTTATATATTTATATTATATTTTTAACTTATAATATTTCTCCACTCATTTAATAATAACAAATAATTTAAATCTTTTTTTTATTAACAGTAGTCTTCCTCGTGAACATTTTGATTTAGCAGTAACATTCCATATACGTTGATCGTAAATCCATCAACTTGGAAATTGTAATCGTTTTAATAGTGTAATATTTATTCATTTTTTAAAACTATATAACCATTAATATAAATATATGAATAAAATCAATATAATAAATTTTTGAATATAGTAGCCCATATGTACACACAACTAATGTTTCCATTTTTTGATAAGAGGAAGGAATGTAAGCTATATAATTTTTTATAAATAAAAAAATTAATTTATAAAAAATATCATATATATTTATTAAATATTTCATTATTATGATATATTTAATGTTTTGATGAAAAAATAATCACACATCTTCATAGAGGCAAGATTCGCTATTTATACAAGAGTAACCACATCATTTTCCAAAAGATGGAATGGAAAGAAAGTAGATAAGATATTATAATTAAAAAACCGTAATTTTGTAATAAAATATTACATATATATTCATTACTTCCATAATTATGAGAATCCATGTGAGTTGGTGATGGAAATTAAATTAAATTCGGTCATTAGCCGGTAGTCTTACATTCACAAGAAGTTTTTTTAAAATTTTATATAGATGAAGATTTATAAATAATTTGGAATCAACATAATTACATAAATATATTTAGTAGAAACTATTAATTTTATATTGTAATTTTTAGGACATATGTTATTGTCATAATGAAGAAGAATATGAGACTGATCAGTTAAGGCATGTATATATATATATTTAATGACAATTTTTAGATCTCCTATTAAGGACCCTATGTATCGTACATAGGTAGAGAATAATCATTAAAACATTGATAAGTATGTTAGGAAGAGGGATTTTGGGGTTTCAGTGAGATAATAGGCACAATGTGTTGTATAAAATATATAATAGTTGGCGCCTTTTTATAGTTATTGAAATGAAACAAATTGAATTAATAATAACAATTAAATAGTATTAATTCATCTTCAAATTAATTTAGAAACAGTCAAATAAAATTTTAATGCTGATATGTGAAATGTTTGAAATAAAATAAAAAAGTAAAACATGGATTTATAAAGGTTGTATTTAAAACGATATTTTTTTAACCGATTTTTAATCATATTTTATCCTCAATCACGATTTTAAATTTTTTTAATATTAAATTGTTATAATTGTAAATATAAGGCAGTAATTATAAAATTAATGGACAATTTATAAATTTTTAAAAAAATTCTCAATCTAAAATTTTTGTTCCAAAAGTTTTTAAAATTATTAAATAATTTAATTTTATAATATAAAATTATATTAAATTAATTTTAACATTATTCATATAAATATTCTTTATAGAATCTAATAAATAAATGTAATTATAATATTATCCATTTGAAAAAAAATAATCCATTATTATAAAATATAAAATTCTTTTGGCACCATAATTATTCCCAGACACATTTTATTTATGGTTTTAAAAATATTTTCATTGTTTTTTTAACTTCTTTCACATAAACTATGTCAACACTGTATAACAATTTAATTAAATTATATTGTAACTAGAAATTTTAAATACAATAATATCGTAAAAATAATTCCCTAATTCTATAATAATAATTATTATTATTCAACCTATTTTTTATTCCAAACATATTATATAAGATAAATTTAAAATAATGAAATTGATATTAATATTTTTATTTAATCATAATATTTTATCGAATATTGTCGAAGAAAAAAGTATCCAAGTGGAAATTAATTAAAAAATTATATTATTATGGTATAAATTAAATCATAATAGATGGTAAAAAAGTGGATCTCATATTTTAATGCTATATCCTATTAATTTAAAATATAATTGCACCCATGTACCATTTAATATGGTTATAACTATTTAATATTGTTACTATTCAAAATGACCTAAAATAGAAAGCCCCAATTTACCAGATTTTTTATTTGTAATTTATAATTCCAAATCCTTTTTCCAAGATTACATTTCTAGAAATTTCGAGTGTTAATTTAATAATGAGCATTCAATACTTGATGAATATGGGTTTTCAGGAAAAAAAATATTTTTCATTGATATATGTACTTACATTGTATATATGACTGGTAATAATAATTGTATGAATTTCAATTAATATATATAAAGAACATATAAATTTACAATAACCCACTAATAATTAGATATTATTATAATTAAAAATATTATAAATAAATAATCAACGCCGAATAGTTTAATGAAAAATGTGTTATATTCCCAATAATAAACATAAAACTATATAAAAATTAATGTTTATTTTGGAAGAAATACATTAATTATTTTTATTTAAGTTGATATTATGTTATTTAGAATTATGTAGGTTGACAATATATTATTAAAATAATGAAAAATATTGGAACCATGAAGAGTACATGAAAAAGATAAAACCCATATCAAAAAACTATTTAATTATCTTTTCCAACAATCTTTCACTTTGAATACATTCTTCATCACAAATTACATTCTAGTCTGCTCTTCAAAAACTACACCACAACCTCTTGAACTCCCACTCCATAAAGGAAGCAATTGAAGCATTTCTTAATGCATCTCATCATCAATTATTTTAAAACGAGAGTTACCCTCTTCTCATTTCATTCTTTTCTCTGGAGAAGCAACTCTTATAATTAGCCTCATCATCTCTCTACCAATATTAATTTGACCAAATCCCTGGTATCATGATGCTTTTAATTAGGAGAGCTCAATATAGAATTTTTTATATCAATGACTCCCTTAATACTCAGATTAAAGAAAGAATCATGGTTACCTCCAATACTTTGCTCAACCACCACTGGGGTAAAATTCGGTATCTTTTCATTCTTTTATGAGACATTCTAAAATCCCTAATTAACCTAAATAGACTTTGAATATGAATATGAAGTTTTATAAAACAATGTAGAGTTAGATTTTAATTTTTTTCTTATGATTTCATCAACCTGAGGTAGCCATCCTTTCCTGTGAGAACTGATGATCCTCCTCAAGTTGGAAATCTTCTTCAGTAACTTGTTTAGCTATTGAATTGTCATATTTATTATTCCAACAAGATTTATTTTTTGGATACATCTCTTTTAACTTTGTTATATTATCAAAATTTTGAACATTAACATATTTATAAAAGATGTCAGCCGATAATTTTGTCTTATTCTCAAAGGTGTAGGCATAGACATTAGGTTAGTTTCTTGGGTGGTCACCCTTCTCGTTAACTTTTTTATTAGCTACATCCCTTCGAATAAAACCATGCACCACCTTATTCATCTATATATTCTTAGTTTCTAGGCCTAGAAAATTTGCATTAATAAAAAGGTATTTTCCATTCTCATGTTGTAGTAACTAAGGTTGGACATCAGTTTTTTGAGAAGATTAACTTTTTATCCTCTTTATGAAATTTAATATATCATGTTCTTTCAAAGCACAGAAGATTCCCACTATAGAGAGATGATAGGTAGATGAGTCATGACCAATAAAATTTCATTCCATGAAAAATTTAGGCATTTTTCAATATAATATTTTCGTCTCAATAATAATAATAAAAGTACAAGAAATAATTTATAAAATCAATTCATAAAATTCTATAAAAACCATTTTTAATACAAAGTTAATTTACAGAAAAAATGATAATCTCAATATTTACATGATGATAAAAATTTTTTGAATTTTTAATTTATTTATTTAATTCATTATTATTCTTAGGGAAATATTATATATATATATATTTGATGAATCTTTTTTCTCAAATTCATAACCACTAACCCAATAAATAGTTAACAATAGTTATCTTCAAATAATAATATATTGTTAATCACCATGTTTTGATAAATCATAATGATGTAGATAATAAAATATATTAAACACACACTACTTATTCCTAGAGGATATATTTTAAAATCTATTGGAGTTACATTCAAACTATTAAATAAATTGAACATTTAGATTTTTAATTTTTACTTACTAGAATTAGTTAATCATGAAATTTTAGTGAAATAATATATAGATTCTATCATGATAACTAATTCTAATATTACTAATAGAAATCATATAATTAAAAAATTTTGTTTTTCCAAAAATAAGAACATATAATTATAATATTCATATTATTATAACAACATTCCACTTTAATTTATTGGGAATATAATAATGGATTTTTTTTAATATACTAGAATTGAGGAAATAATTTTACATTATGTTATATAATTCATGAAAACAAAAAACATTGGTTTATTTCCATTAAAAGAACAAATCTTCATCAGTTGGTAATCAGTGAATCAGATTAAAAATAATATAATTTTCCATCATATGAATATTTGTGATGATTTATTCCTGTATAAAGCATTAAAATTATCATTCAATGGACCAAAAGATCCATAAATGAATTGCAAGTCCATAATCTAGTTCAAAAATATTAACCCAAAAAATTGTTATAAAAACTAATTGAATATATATATAAATATTTTTATAATGAAATCATAAATTTATTTATAAATCTCAATAATAATTCATGATTTTATACTTAATGTATTATCTCTATACATAACCATATGATTCTTCAAATAACATAGATTTCCAAATTCAATACCAAAAAATATTTAATTATTTTACCATGTATTGTATTACATGATCAAAAATATTATTTTCCAACAAAAAAAATATATTTTATCATAATGTTTCATAATAAAAATTGGAATTACATGGTCATATATTCTTTTAAATTATGACAATTCATTATGAAAGTTACCCAAATCCAAATAAAACAACAATAAAATGATATATATTTCCATAAATTAACTCAATATTCATTCAATATAATATTTTTATCTTAGTATTATAGTATACTTCATCAAATATAACAGTAACAACTTAGTCACTACTTCACATTTCAATACCATGGTAATCTATGAAATAAAAATATATCCCCAAAATTAATTAATTATTTTACCCCAATAAACTTTTATTATATCAATATAAATTATTATAATAACAATTAACAATATCCAAAATAATAAACTTATTAACAAAAAATATAAAACCATTATTCATATAATATAGTTTTATTTTAAACATATACTAATGAAAAGTGATTTATATCACTAATTTAATCCAAAATTTCATTAAAAATGTCATTTTTTCATAAAAACCCTAATAAGATATATATTATTTAAAATATATAAACAATATTTGCCTTTTTAACCCATTATACTGTATGTTTCTCCCAAATAACTATCTTATTACATAATATATAATAGTTTATTTCTTTTCTAATATTTTACAAGTTAAGAAATAATATTCGATATACCCAAATCAAATCATCTGAGAGTTTCTATCCAAGGGTGTAAACCAAGGACCAATAAATATACACTGATGGAAATTGAGTTAATACCGAGTCCACCCCATTCATATTTGTTACAACCTGGAAGATGTTTTCCAAGGACACAATGTCATTTTCATATCCAAAGAAGGATTTATTTAGTTGGAAAATGAAACTACCTTCATTAATAAAGAAACTTATATATTATATATAGTCTTATCGTACTGGTTCTCACTAATGTTTTAAATCCAAATAAAAACAATTAACTAATCCCTACATAGATTCCAACCATATAATCAAATACATTTCATACATTGATATTTCATCTTATGGGAAGAATATTCAAAAAAACATCATTATGAACCACTCCAATCAATATTATGATTAAGTGTGTTTATAAACATGGATACATAAAATCATGATATATTAAATATTTACATAATTTTATACTATTTTCTCCATAATGAGAACCCTTATTAGGCATAACACAATTAAAACAATTATCTATATCCAAGGAAAAGAGATACAGAACAATGGTTGACTTAAGTTCTTGATAAAAGAAATCATAGTTTAACAAAATTCAAGACCTTCTTCCAGAAAAATTTAAAAGGGTTTGATAAAATGATCATAACCTATAATACCAAATCCCAACAAGTTAATTACCTTCCATCGGTAATCGTGATGTAATTTATTTTTAATTAGAATACATATTATGTAAAAGTAATGAATAACAAAAAATTATTCATGAACCATGGAAATATATTAGAGCATATGAAATATGTTATTGTAATTAACATATGAAAATAAAGTTAATTATTAATCACATAAAACATCAAACATTATCACATGTGATCATTTTAAATCCTTATTTCATCATATAATTAGTTAATGTTAACTCCCAATACTACCATTTGTTATTAGGTAAACACTCCATTCCATTATATCATTAGTTAATTCCCACTCCTAATACTATCATAGTGGATAATGTCCCATTAAAAATAGTGTTCAGACCACAATGTAGATCTTATTATCTTATAAAATATAAATATTTACCCAATTAATTATTGGTATATAAAATTCATGTTACCCTAATTCAAATAATAAAAAAAGTACTTATGTGTCCAATAATATCAAAAAACATTCATCTTATAGAATTATAATAACTTGTGAAATGTAAAGACATTTCATTAATTGTTCATCATTTCAATATAGAATTAATCATGTAGTTGGGGTTACACCTGAGTGGTAAACCTTGTAATCTAGAATCTTAATGACCATAGGTTGAATCCTTCCACTTCCCTTGGGTGGGTTTATGATTCATGTGGTGATGGTGCAAAGCGATGGCACATGTGTTGATATGGGTGTGACATAGCACTAGGCCTTCCTGCTATTATTACGGGCCACTAGGTGATGGGGCTATGGATTTTTTATTGGTGGAAAATGATATTTTTATTTCAAAATACTTTATTTAATATAAAAAATAATCAAAAAACAATATAGAAAATATTTATTTGTAATAAATCATTGAAATAATTAAATTAATATTCTAGTCATTATAAGGTTGAGATAATTGAAAATTTTTCCCATGTCTTAAATATTAAAATAGTGATATCATTCCAATTTTCAATAAAAATTCAAAATTAACTCATTTAGAAATTGAAAAAAATCTTCCATAGAAGCATTTTTATAGAAATCCAAATAATGGAAAATTACTTTAAAAATAATCTGATTATTGAAAAAATACTCATTAAATCATTTTAATGAAAACAATGACATAGAATTAGATGTTTCATACAGAAGATAAAATAAATGTTTTTTAAAACCTATTTTCTCGATCTTTGTATATACAAAATATAGGAAAATGTTACTACTACAGTGAAAAACTATTGAATTTTTTATTATGAATAAAATGAAATAGTTTTATCAAATAATGATTGAATAATTTTCTATATTTTAAATTCAATTATAATCAACACATATTAATGAGGGATTGGAATACAAATCATTTACAGATTTGGTAGCATTTTAATCAAAATCCATTGGAATGAATGACATAAAATGAACTATGTGATATAAGGAACAAAAAAATATTTTTCAAATAAAATGTCAAAGGAGATGTAAAAATGCATCATATATATATATATGTGATTAAAATAACATATTTGATAATGAATGCAATTTTATACAACCAAACCCTTACAAAATTGATTATATCTAAGTCAAAACCCCATGAAATAGTTAACCATATATAGATTTTCATATATTGACAATATTCCAGAAAATAAACATAAAAAAATTAATTGGATCAATATAATGTCAAATCAAACAATTTATAATGAAATACTATGTTTGATAGTGTAGAAGATACACAATATAATACTAAAACAAACACTGGAATAATATTCTTTAAATATGATTATTATAATATTTTCATTAAATCAGAAATATATGAATAGGAAAATTTGGATTATAAAAAATATATAAAGGACTTAATAAATATAAATTTAGTTATTAAATATTTGAAAATTTTCATTCAATTTTTAATAAAATAATTTTATGCGCCACATATATATTTCATCAAAATTAATTTTTATTTATTTTGTGTGAAAAAATTATTATTAATTTATAGAGAAAATTTAAAATTCATCTTTATAAATAAATAAATAATATATTCATAATTTCAAAATAATATAATGGTGTATTTTACTTGAAATATTTATTTTTCAATAAATGGTGAATAATGATGATTTTAGTAGGAAAAATCATTTTATTTTTGATTATTTGAAATGTAAAATTATATTTTTAACTGATTTTTAAATTTTTTCATATTATTATGAATCAAATTAATAAAATTATTTTATTAAATTAATTTTAAAGTAGAACATAGTATAAATATTATTTTATATTTCAAAAGGGATTTTTTAAAAAAAAAACTAATTTTCATCATATATTTTCAACGTGATTTGAAATTAAATTATTTGAAATAATTGATTTTCAAATATCAAAATGCGTTCTTTATTTTTTTCATTAACTCAAAATTTGGAAAATATGAACCTTTTTTGTGCATTATGAATAGTAAAAATATCAGTTTTGTAACAATGGTGAATGTTTAATAATGAAAATAAGGTTAAAAGAAAAATAAAATGATATAAAGTTACCCTAAAACATACAATAATTAAACTAATTGAGCCATTTTATATGTAACCATAAAATATTGTGTAATATGAAGTTTTGTTTCCATTTGTAATTTATTATGACCAATATAATATTTTATGAAATGAAAAGTAAACAATGACACTTTGTTTTTCATTGATATACTATTTGTGCATAGGGATAAATAAAAGATATTTTATATTTTAAGTAAACATTTTAGGGGAAAATTTTAAATTAATAAATATATTTTATATTTATTTTTTAGTCAATAAATGACTATGTTAATTTCATACACAACACAATCTAAATAATTATTCAACTAATGGAAAAATAAAATAAATGATTTTAATCATATTAAAAATATTAATGAGATCCATGAATTTATTATATAAATATATCTCATAATAGATTTATTAAAATATTCTATTTATAATTTTTTTTTTGTTTTCATGATTTGAATATTTTCAATGTAAATGAATAGTTAAAATATTGACGTTATTGATATTTTATGAAGACAATAATTTATTAAAATATTTAAAATTCCTAAAAATCATATCATCTATAAAGTTGTTAATATATTATTTTAAATATCATCCATGTCCCATTAATGAGATTTTCTTACATTCATTTTGACTATCATGACCCTCAATGTATAGAAAACCATTTGGTAAAGGTATGTGTGAGAAGAGATAATGAAGGGAAAAAAAGAAAAAGGTCATTATAAGAATTTCTTTAAAATATGTAAATATTTTATTTTATAAGATTATTAGGATTAATAAAACTAATTGATTAAAAAATTATCAAAATTGATCCATTTTAATATCGAAATTATTTTTTAATAATTTAATAGTGTTTTTGCTGATTTGGTTGGGGCACACGCGTCCGACTTGTTGGAGGATGGTGGTGCTGTTTGTTTTACTGCATTCCCACTATCCAAAGGTAGGCAGTATCCATTTGTTGTTTAGGGATGTTATATCTTTGATCGAAACGTGATGATGGGATGTCGGTTCTTCCTTCTGTGGATTCCTCCTTGGAACTCGTCACCTAGTTCGGGCCTCACTTACTGTCTTAAGACATTGTTCGGGAAACTCTTTCTAGTGCCATATATTCATGGATAGTGGTTAATTACACTGCTTCTTTCGGGACATTCATAGGGGTTCAGTCCGGGAAGCCACCTTCGATCTAGGGAGTAGTCACGTTGAACATCACTTGCATGTATGGACAATAGAACACTAGAATTTTGGGGGTTTCCCCCTTATTATAGGGTTTATTGAGGTTGTAGAATCCTGAGGCATCCCACATAGAATGAGAGGAATAATATTCTGTTGGCATGTATCAGAGGTTTTCCTCAACTTCCCATGTTTAGTATGGGGTATTTCGCAAGATTAATTTCTAGTAGAGACATATTGGACTGATCATAACACTAATTAGTTTGGATCAAATTGTTAAAACCCTTGGAGTGAACACTGATGTTGGGGTTAACGTTTGGTTAGCTTCCCAGTTGTTGTTAAGGGGAATGGGGAATGAGGGGGAATGATCCCATAGGTATGTGGTGGCCCGGGTAAAAATCAAGCTGGGTGATTGAGGGTTTAATGAGGAAGGTGGAGAATGAGATGGAGTTGACATGAATGTGATGGTAGTGATGGGATTGACCCTTGAAGAGTCTTTCTATGTATCCTCATGGCTGGGAATCAAAGTCCTCGTATTTTGGTGGGGCGATGGGACATCTGACTAGGCGACTCGCGAGAATGGATGAATGGATCGGATCTGGAAGAAATAGAACCTCCAAGTTGGGTCATGACCATCCCAAAACACATAGGTTCGAGTGAAAGATTAGTATCAGACATGAGTTATGGGATTGAAACTCCTGCAAGATTCCTATGTATCCTAGTGGTTGGGAATCAAATTTGACATAGTTCATCTAACCCCGGGGCTGGGTTCCGCGAATAGACTTTGCGACCACTCTTCATGAACAACCTCCATGAAATATCTTTGCAAACCAATCCTGGAAAATCACCCAAACTTCAAACTGAATTTCTCCATGAGAGGCTGCCATGGGGGGTCCTTGAGGACGCTACACAAAGGGAGAATACGGCGAATAGATGGGGCCTATGGGAGTTAATACGAATCCATTTTGACCATGGTTCAATGGTGGAGCTTTTATCGGAGATCCATGGGAACTATCCATTACGCAAGAGGCTGCCTTGTATGGCTTCAGACTGAGGGGTGACTTCTTCATTCCTAAAGCAGGTAAGGACGAGATAGCTTACTGGTTTAGTAGTACGCAATGTCAGCGCCAATTTTTCTGAACTGCTGACGACAATTATTGAGTAGACATCATGACCGTCAATGATGACTTTCTATATAACCAACGAAACAATGTGGATGGGAAGTCACTGTAGTAGGATACGTTCCCCACTCTATACCATGCAATTTTGAAGGAATCCTTAAGGAACATGAGGAAGGGATGGTGTGAGGAGTGGGACCTACGCCAGGGCGACAACTTCATAGATTACTAGGCATGTGATTACATGGTATGAGCCTTATGTGAGTAGTTTGGGGTGTAGCTAAGAAGAGTGGGTCTGTATGAGGAAGTTTTGGCCTCCCATTTCCACATTTACCAACTGAAGCCGCTGCTGCCGGAAATGTTGTGCAGGTTGTCATCGAGGACCAATACCTTCCACTTGAACTATGGGGTGGTTGGAATCATATTTTTGTATGTGCACCAGATATCAGGGTTCCCGATATTGGGTGAGATGTACGATGAATCCATCATCATTATGGGTGTGTGAGAGGATCCAAAGAAGATTCCACCATTGGAAATGGTGTTGATGAGGCTGGTGCTCGGAGAGGAAAAGGAAGAAGTGAGGAATGTCTATTACAGGCGGTGGTTCAAGCAGTGTCTGAATTTTCTGAAAGAGAGGCATTTTTCAGGGAGGCCTCAGACATTCCCGAAGGGTTATCAATGGGGCACAGAGCATTCGTACTGGCGAGTCTTGGAGGAAATCCAGTGTAAAACCTAGGGATTTAGCATCAGCACTGAGCAGCAGCTGATAGTTTTGCAGGCGACATTCATTGTGGCTCTCATTTGTGGTTGGATCCTACTGGTGAAGGATACAGACATGAGAATTTGACCATTCACATTCATCATGGAGTCCATGTTGTTGACAGGAGGGTGAGTAAACCTAGGGATCTCGATGCTCTCTACCCTATACAAGTTGTTATGGCACATCAGTGAGAGGAAGAGGCTGAATAGGATATGTCGTCCATTCCGCCTCTAGTATTGGTGGATGGTGGAACATTTTAGGGGTGTTCATGAATTATTAAACCACATCTCACCACTCGGATTGAACTTCCACCCATCAATCTTAAATTCTACTGGAAGCTTTTCAACCAATATAACCACACTGTTAGTGTTGAACAAGGTGTGCAAGGTGGATAAATTATACATTCACTAATTTTTTTGACAATGGGTTCTTTTACCAATTTTGGAAAATAAAAAAAAGGGAACTGGTCCTATCTCATGGTCTTTCAATGTTGAGTTCTAGTGGAAAGGGTGGACCATGAGCCCCTATGGAAGTCTTAAAACCCGCACCGATTTCCAGGCATTATTGTTGTCTGCAGGGACTAACCCTGCAAGTCTATCTAGGGGTTCACCACGAGGGACACCCGTGTGTGATGAGGGTGATGTGGATCATGTTCACATGGGAATACGAGAAGATACGGAATAACCTACATGTGCCTACAACTATTTTGGGTTGGTAAAAGATTATTCCCTACGATGGGTGGTGGCCTACCCAGGGGAGATGGTGAAGCAGCCAACCATTCAGGTCGGTGACGGTGAGCCTTCCCAACAACAGGGTCAGGGCCATTGGGATGGATTTTTCAACAATAGGCCCCATTATGGGTAGCTTTTTGGTGTCCTGGGCGGAGGCGGCGCAATACCTGGAAGAGCTGGAAGACTTTGTGCATTCTCGAGGTGCCTCGTGTCTAATGAAAGACCAAGACAAGGTGCTGCTAGATTTTACGGTCCCCCCACTGTTGTCGGGCCTTGACCTGAGGGAGCACTTCCCTCTATGTAATAATTTAGATGAGTCCTCCAAGGCGGACATGGCCGGTAGAGGGATCCCATTGGAGGATGGAGAATTTGGAGATCAAGACCCATATATTGAATATTTCATAGTGGCCCTCAAGGTAAAATTCCAAGCCACTTCCTCAGGGTATCCATTAATGTCATTCAAGAATCCTTACTAGTATTTGAACTGTGCAGAAGTGTCTCATACACAGAACTTATTCTCGCCCCTTAATAGATACAAATGCTGGACCTTCAGGATCTACACTTGCGAGTGCATTGATTACCACGCCTGGAGGGGTTAGAACACTCGAGGTGGATTCTCTAGAGCTTTCAGAGCTTTTGACCATATATGGGGGCGGTCACACCTCGGGGTCCCAATAGTGTCCACCCACGGATGAGACTAGGAATTCGACCTCTGTATGTCTCATCTACCATATTCATTATTGTTACCCATTGGTTGTGTCAAATGACGTGCAAGGCCCTTTTGCGGTGTGCAAAGTTCATCAAATGGTGTGGGTCCCCTTGGTGAGGTTGGTCGAGGGTTCTGGTTGCGTCTTTATAAGAGGAATGCCGATGATTGTGGAGGTGGATACCCAGACTGACCAAGCCGTGGCACTCCTAATCACAGGTGGGACCATCATCAGTGCTAAGCCTGAGATTATAGGGGTGGGGTCTTATGATGAGGATCGATCAGACAGCCTGGGTCCCACCATACCAGAACACATGCTAGATGTAGACCCTACTGATGAGTTCTTGGGGGCATTCCCCATATATGAGTCAGCCCACCATGCCGACTGGGACGAGACAGCCTCCAATGAAGAGTATAGAAAAAAGGGCAGTCACTGATTCTGGAAGTCGGTCAAGCACTTCATCGATGAAACCCCAGAAACACAGTGGATGGATGAGATTGATAGACTTCACTCGTGACTATGTGAATTGTGTACTAGAGGGTGGATGCCTGATGACCCCACATACACATCTGATATCTGCTAGTGGAGAAGATTCGGGAGTATGACCATGGCCGTGGCGTGGGCTGGAAGTGGAGGAAAGCAGTGAACATCCATAGGATACGTGAGGAGGATGACGAAATTCAATGGCTACAGGTCTGGGTGGATGAGTACTTAGCCTCGCTTGATGCGCAATTAGAGATAATATTGCCATTGAAGGCCCAAATGGTAGAGGATGAGAAGCGCAATAAGAAAACCTACTAAGAGATGATCGTCATAAAAACCGATGGAAGGATGGCCCAGATTGCACCTGATGAATTGTGCCCCATCGCTGTCGAAGAGAAATGGGAGCTGAGCTGGGTTCAGAAGTCCTGGATTCCACAAGACAGAGGGTTGCAGAGATGCAACTTTCATTCGATGGGGTTAATCCATCCATCGTAGGGATCAAACCTCATGTACTATAATGATTAAAAATCCTCAAATGTACATTCATGCATTGATTGTATTATACTAGATGCATTCCCAAGTTCATTTATTTGTATTGGTTTATTGCATTCCCATCATATTCATGGTGCATCGATCGATCGATCCCTCAAATCGCAAGGGATGGTCCTGGTGTGAGAAAGAAGGGATGACCACCTTATTATTCCTCCCAAATGTAAGAGTGAAAACCAAGCTTTGGGCGTATGGGGGTCTGAAGAACCAATCTGGATTTCCATGAAGAAATTGGAGATGCCCAAATGGAGGACAAGGACCTCATAACTATGGACATATCATCCTTCCAATGTGATCTAGTGGATGAGTGGTGTTACGCCAGGGGAGTTCCACTTAATCTGAACATTGGTGGATGCAATGTGTGAATCAAGATACCCAAATTTTGGAACATTGTAAGGGTTTAATGACAATAAATGATGACTTTTGACCATGTTTTAAACAATTTATCCTTATTACATTAGATGGGAATGGGAATAAAAAATGAGGTCCGACCACTGACCATGTTTGATACATAGGGCCTGACTCGAAATGTCATCAATTAGCCTTCCAGAACATTGGTCCTATATAGTAGGTGATCCATAGGCCAATCATCCAAACTGTTAGGGGGTTCTTTGGATGTGAAAGAGGTTGACGGTCCAAAAAAGGGTACCCAAATCATGAAGGGTGGAGTGATGGGTTGTTCGAATGGGGTCCAACACTATTGAAATTACACAACTGTGGTGAAAAGACATTTGGTGGGTTTATCGGTCTGATCAGGGAATATACCTAAATCTGAATTGGACCTCTCTCATAAGGACCTGGAATGACAGATTGTTTTATTTCATACACTGAGGATAGTGCAGATAGTTTAATGGTCATGCATCCTTGAGCAAGGTAAATAGTTTAATGTCATGATACATGGACTGTAGGCTCCTAGTTTAATGTCATAAGGACTAGACTATGCTCGAGGCTGAGGGTCCAAGACGATTAATGACATAGGGGCTGGGCCTGAGGCGGAATGCATGGGTGTCACTATGTATCACATAAGGATGAGAATCAAACCAAACAATGTTATTAAGCCTTACATGTCTATAGGACCACACTGATAGAGTGAATCCTTTCTGGTAAGCAATCAGGTTCATCCTACGATTAACATGGGGCATCCTTAACCAGTTCAGGGTAGAACCATAGTTTAGTGTCATGCATCAAGGACATAAAGACTCATGTAGTATAACGTCAAGTGGTTTGATGTATAGTTAATGTGGAGATCCCTGGAATGGAGTATGTGGTGTGGTAGCTATAAACTAGGCGTGAATGAAGACATAACGAGTCTCCACCACACCAAATATCCCTGGAGGAAGTTCTTCAGGTCTAGTGACCCAAAGTGAAAGTTAAGATGGGCCCTAGGCATGGTCCTCAAACGTTCCTACGTATCCCATGAGGATGGGAATCAAGCCGTACATAGTTATGAGGCACATTTTAACATCATGTGGGATGATGAGAGGAATGTGTGTCATGGCTCTACCCGTACACATCCTACCAGAACTACTAACCACATGTGAGTTGTGATCTTTGTGCGGAACGAAAAGTAGTGATGGGAATTTCCTAGCACAAAAAGGCACTTGTCAGGGGAGATGAGACACTAGGTGAATGGTGTCCCTATAATGATGATATTCCTATATAATGCACCTAGACTTGTCGAAGTGTATAGCCGAGTATGTTGAAATTCCACTTGAACATATGTAGGTGGATATATGAGAGTCATGATGCTAGAGATTTAGACCACAATGTTGGTGGCGTGACGCTAGGGGATAGCTGTTGAACTTGTTTGAAACACAATATCTATATCGCGTTATCCTGGAATGTGGACAGGCAACTGAGGGACGACCGCTAACCATGTTTGAAACACTGGACCTGTCGGAAATGCCTTCTATGGTCTTCAGGGACATTGGACCAACACGGTAGGTAAGCCCGTGTGGCATGAGAATAGGGCTCAAAGGGAGTCCCTTTAGACATGGAAGAGGATGAGGATCCAAATGACGGGCTAACGAACCTTGGGCAAGGAACAAGGGGAATGTCCACATGAAAACTCCACACATCGTTCACTTTTTCCAAATGCATCTGAATTCGAGTATATTATTTTTCAGATAGGGGGATTCGAGACCCCTCTGCCATAGAAGAGGGGTCCTGAGGTTTCATGCTTCTAGATTAATGGTTTTTGGATGAGCAATTAGGGGGAGAATGATTTAATGGAGTGTGCGAAGGGTGGTGAAGTGGCCATACATGATGTGTCATCCCCATATGGAGATCTTAGTTTAGGAACATAGTGCTCAGACCTGGTGGGTTGATGACGTGGGAGGCACATGGTGCAGCCTTTTTAAAACCTGACATGAATGAGGGGAAAATCATATAAGGTACTCTCCACCCCACACGTTCCAAAAAGAGTATGGGTTGAGGGGCTGAATGAGGGGGAACTTGATTTTATATTCCTGGGGTTGGACCAAGAGACAATGTGTCTATACTTTCTTACATATTCCATGAGTATGGGAATCAAGCTGTTAAAATGTTCTACAGGAGACATGGTAGGATGATAGTGTCATAGGTAATGAGTTTCTACAGGTCTGATCCTTGCACCGAATGAAACGGTATTTTGATATGTCTTTTTTTCTTAAGGATGAATTTGTGTTTTTTATTTTTTTGGAGTGATTGACATATGATAGAAAATCCAAATATACCACAAGAATCAAGTCGTATGCCGACATTGACAAATGGTATGGTGTGTGATCGATACCAAACATGATGTCCCCTCAAGTGAGGATATCATGGTGCCATGCTATTTTTCGTCGTGTGGCCAGGACAATAATACCACAATTTAGGGTAATGTGATGGGACCAACCATGAATTTTAATATTGTGCAGGATAGACATAATAGTTTAATGTCATGTGGGACATAACATCATAGTTTAAAGTCATATGGATAAGATGTATACAGTAAATATGAGGTTTTAGAGGGGATGCACATGGTGTGATAAAGCATACCTGACATGAGTGAGGATGAGGTCCAACCCATATTGTGCACAATTCCGAGGCGGAATCCTCGGGCCAAGGGGCCAAGAACCATTATAGGATAAGGGGAATGATAAACAAGCTCCCAATTAAGTTGGACCCATAGATAGGATGTCCAGGTGTTCCTACGTATCCCATAATAATGGTAATCAAGCCATGCGTAGTTCATGTAGGTTTCTTTTAATGTCGTGCGGGAAAATATTCTATTTAATGTCGTGTGGGATAGGCAGTAGAGGGATAGCTACTAAAAGGGGAATACGTGGTGTGTATAATGCAAACCCGATGTGAATGAGGACATAATCCCACACCACGGCATGTGGTCCCATATTTTTTAGATCCCATAAGGCAGGAAAAGAGAGATAAATTATTAGAACTCGAGCTTGATCTAATGAAAAAATGTCTAGGAATTCCTACATATCCAATGGGAATTGGAATCTAGCTATACGTAGTTATAAAACAGATTATAGTTTATGGTCTTAGAGCTCATACCATAGAGTAGAGGAATCCTACCAAGTAAGTGCATACCTCAACCAAATCCCTAATCCCACGTGAGTCAAACTCGGTGTGGAAGAAAAGGGTGGAAGTGTTTTTTTTCAATACTCGAAAATCACGCCAAAGGGAAGTCGGTGCAGATCCCTGAATTATGCATTTACCGTGACTTTTTTCCTCCTAACGTGCAAATGTTCACTGAGGGATAGTGCTAGGAGTGTCAATGTTCAATTTGGAGATTATGCGGTGGAAAATATTGTGAATCATGTAACCATAATTCAAGGCATGAAAGGGTTGGCGTCACGGTGGAGGATAACTGTTGACCGTACGTGAAATAGAACATCCATATTGTGTTAGCCTAAAATGAGGACAAACAAATGAGTGTCGACCACAGACCATATTCGTAACGTAGGACTTATATCGATTTGTCGTTTGAAACCCTTGAAGACGTTGGACCGTAATGTTAGAAGATCCCTTAATCCATTCATCTATGCCATTTTGGGGTCCCTTGGGGTGTGAAAGATTATGGAAGCCCAAATGAAGAGGAACATGAAGCCTGAAAAATGTGCGAAGCTTGTCCACGTAGAATCAGAAACTTCGAGTTCTAGACCAGAGTACTCATGGGACAATGGGTGAATCACCGAAGAGGGAAAAGTGACCCAACTAAAGGGAATCCGACTCAAAGAGAAAAAAGTAGGGAAAGGGAGAGAAGGCCGCTCAGGAGAGAGATATGTGGCATGGTTTTTATAAATACTACGTGAATGTGGACATGAACCCATACTACACTGTCTACCCCTCTTCTGGAAGAATGCGGTCCATGGGTCCAAACTGATAGGGAGGATTCTATGATATGGGGATCAACCTGAAGTCTAGATGCTCAGGCAGTCCTATATATCCCATTAGGATGGGAATCAAGCCAGACATAGTTCTAGAGGAAAGGGTGATGCAAATAAGGGCAAGATAACCCAATGTGGGGCTTGTATGGCATGACATGTAACCCAATGTGAATGAGGAAACAATCACGCACCACAACGTTCAACCCTAGGTGAGAACATGGGATTGGGGCCCAAAAAGGCCAAGGGGCCAGCGACTGGGCCATATAAAGAATACCATGGCCAGCTAGCAGTTTAACGTCTTGTAGTGAGGATGAAGATAGTGGTCAGGTATCTCATCTGGGGAAGTGTATATCATAGTGAGTAACCCGTCATGAATGTGGGCGTAATCATGCAACACAACATAAAACCCAAAGTGAGAACATGGGAAAGGGGCCCGAGAAGGCCAAGGGACCTGAGGCTGGGCCATGGACAAAATGCCATGGCCAACTTGCAGTGTAATGTCTTATAGTGTGGATAGGGGTTATCTTAGTTAAGGGTCCTAGATCTCTGACCATATATGCCTAATTTAATGTCTTATGCGTGGGATAGAAATGGATAATCATCGTGCCTATGGAAGATCACAATGTGGAAATGATGATAGTGGACAATTGTCGACCAGGTTCACAACACAATATCCAACCATGGGTGACAAGAAGAGAGCAACCAATTGAGCATCAACTGCTGACTGTATTCACAACATGGGAACTTGTATCAACTTTTCACTCACCATCCGCGAGGGATTTATCTTGTAACGGTAGGAGAGCCCTTGGGCCGAGCATCCATTTCATTCAGGGGACCTTCATGGATATAAAGGGTGAAGGAATCCCAAATGATGGGTCATACTAAACCTAGAAGTGCCTGTGATCATGGAACAGATGATAAATGAAATAAGGGATATCTCCAGGGTATATGTGTGGTGTGGTGAAATATCACAACATTAATGAAGACATGAGTTTGTTCAATACCACACAATCCTAAATGATAACATGCACCAGGGCCACGAAGGGATCAAAGGACATGAGGATAGGTGTCCCGGCCAATTGTAGCCATATGACATCGTGTACGGTTACTGCCTATTCAATGCTCCTATGCCCACAAGCGCAGTGCTCTATGTGGGAATGAAGGAGCCGGATTCAGCTTTCCCAATCATATAAGGGTCTAATGGCTGGTATTGCCTGAAGGGAATCACAACTCAGTGATATATAGGGCTTGATGAACCACCACACTAAATGATTAGGATCTACGGTGGTGGTGACAACAATAAAGGAGATCCACTGACCTTGTTCTAAACACATCGTCCTTATAGTGTGACCCAGAAATGGAACCCAAATGAGCATCTACCACAAACCATATTCGTAATGCATGACTTGTATCAATTTTTTTCTCAACACCCTTGAGGGCCTTGGCCTAAAGTGGTAGAAGAGACCACATGTTGAGAATCCATGCCAGTGGGGGGGGTCCTTTTGTATGTGAAAGATCATGGAGTCGCAATCAAAGGAGTTGGTGAATCATAGCTATTCCCATTAATTTTACAATCATAAAGGGCAGTGAAAGTGATGGAAATATCCTGGGAGTGGGGTGTATTGAGGAATCGATATGAACTTGACGTGAATTGGGGAATAAGAGAGTACCATACCATGTTTCCCAACTTGAGGGGGATTTCTGAAGTTTGGGAAGGTCCAACAGATCAAATTTTTGGGCATTCATACGTATTCCATGAGGAACATAATCAATCCATCTGTAATTCATAAAGGCCATGTAGTTTAACGTCGTATGGTGAGGACGTAGAAGAGTAGAAGATCGAGGAGGCAACATAGGGTTTGATCATCATAATCATTACATGATCGAGGCCAAAGAATCCTTCAATACGCCGTGTAAGGATCCTCCAAGTGGTCTACCCCCAGGGGGGAGTAGTTATATAAAAGACATTGGGGGATGGAATCAAGATGAAATGTTTGAGCATTCCTACATATCCCATGTGAATGGGAATCAAGTCGTACGTAGTTATAACGGTCCAGTTTAATGTCTTGCAAGACAACATACAGTATAACGCCATGCATGAATTTTATTGTTTAAAGTCACGTAGGACCGATAGTTAAGGGTCATGTGGGAAAAAACAATTTAGGGCCCTACTAGACCAAATGGTTCCGGAAAATTATTTCATGACAAACATGACATTTGTGGGAGGAGTTTTATGCTCACCATCCATGGTTACCAGTATGTCTGCCCCAGTGGGGTAAACCTTGTGATCAATGAAAGGTCCTTCCCATTTCGGCTCTGAAATTGGTGGTTTTCGGCCACACATCACTCCTGTCCTGGGGACCAATACCAAATTACATTTACAAAATATGTTGAGGTTAACCTTCGTGTTGAAGGATCTAGCTATCTTATTTTGATCTCTTTACAGGTTGTGCAGGGCACAAAGCCTGTTTTTGTTGAGTGCTTCCAATTCGACTTGATGGATTTCAGCTACCTTATCTGGCTCCTGGTGGTGATAGACAGTTGTGCCTAAATAAGGAAACTAAATCTCGATGGTTAATGTAACCATAGATCCGTACAACATGGAATATGGGGTCACTGAGGTGGAATTACGAGTCATTGTCAGATAAGCCAAGAGGAAATTGGGGAGCTTGTCAGGACAACTCTTCTTATCATGACCAACGATTTTCTGCAATATGTTAGAGAGAATTTTGTTGAAAACCAAGATCTTCCAACTTTCACGCATGTGGTATTAAGAGGTCTGGTTAGAATGGATGTTATACATAGCATACAACATCTTTAGATCAACTACCCGTAAATTCATTCCGTTATCGGTGAGGACAGAGTGAGGAACTCCAAATTGGTTGATGATGTTGGAACTCAAAAAATCAACGATGGAATTGGCCTTTACCACCTTGATTGGAACTTCCTCCACCCACTGGGAGAAAAAATACATAGCCGTCTGGATGAATATGCACTGGTGAGATGTCGCCGATGGATATGGTCCCACAACATAGAGTCCCCATATTGTAAATGGCTATGAGAACTTGGTGGAGTGGAGATGCTATTTAATCTATTGCATAATGATATTATGAATTTGGAATGCATGGAATCTCTTGGTGAACTCGATGCAATCATGGATCACGAAGGGCTAAAAGTACCGCAGTCTTTGGATCAGGGGAGATAGCATCGGCCAAGTATGGTGGGCGCTGCAGGAATAAGCATGAACCTCCTACATGACCTAAAAAAATCGACTCATTTGATGCAATGGAGTAGAATACCATAAAACTTTTTCTTGTAGATGATCTGATCATGATAGGGACCATCTTGTTAGGTAAACTATAATGCGCAGTGTCAGATTCGCTCGCGCTCGGCCCGATCAGCTAGGAGGTATCCATTTTTGAGATATTTGAAAAAGGGGTATCTCTATTGAGATTCAATTAAACCACTACATCTTGGGGTCCTGACATGGAGGCTTCAATGATAAGATGGATCACCAGCAGGCCATCGTCGTCATCTATGGAGACAAGAGCAATGACTCTCTGATGTGCCACGTGGATAATCAGATCATCCTACTCTGGTTCTGCAAGTGATGTAGCCAGGCCGGCCAGGTTGTCATCTCGACCGTTCTGAGATCGAGGGACATGAGTAACTTCTAGTTGAGATGGGAACTGCGCCATTAGCTAAAGAGTGTGCTCCATCAATGGTTTGATATCTGGATTTAGGACGATGTAGTCATCGTTGATCTACTTGATGACTAGTTCAGAATCCACTTTCACATGAAAATGTGTCACATCCATCATGAGGGCCATCATGAGGCCAGTGATGATAGCCTAATACTCTACCACATTTTTGGTGCATCCTTATGTCAATAGGAATGAGTACTGTAGAATGGCTTGTGGTGAGGTAATAACAACAATAAGCATGCCTACCCTGTTGATCCTGGGATCATTGAACCTCCTACCGGTGGGGCTTCTGAAAGAATGATCAAAGTTAATGTTCCAGCACAGCATGACCTGGTCAACTGAGAGGATCTCCTCATTAGGGAAATCGGGATCCATGGACTAGTCACCAGGGGCCAGATGGGAGGTAAAGAATTCTACCAATGCTTGACTATTAAAAGATTTCTGAGGGACAAACCTGTTATCAAACATCTAGAGAATCACTGCCCACTGAGCAAGATGGCCTGTTAATATGGGGCAGTTAAGAATGTAAATTAGTTGGTCTACTAAAGATACTAGTTTCACCTCATGGTTATATAAGCAATGTTGCTATTTATATACTGTGAATACCAGCATAAGGAAACTCTTTTAAAGGGGGAGTATCCGGTCTCCGTATCGAAGAGAATATGACTGAGGTAGTAAAAGATTTTCTACATCCCCTCTTGTTATTGTGGGATATAAGGGTACCAAGAGATTGTTCTATGGTGGTCACAAAAAGGACCAATGACTTTATGGAGATGAGTGGCATTATGACCGGAGGATGGAATAGATATTGCCTGATATCCTCAAAAGCAATCGGACACTCTTCGTCCCATTCCTGTGATGTGCCTTTCTTCATGATCCAAAAAAGGGCTTACACTGGACAACCAGGTTCATGATGAATCAGTGAATATAGGCTATGTGGAATTGAAAACCTAGAAGCTCCTGAATTATGCACGGAGGAGACATCATGATAATGGACTTGATCTTCTCTAGGTCGATCTCAATGCCCTTGTATCTGACAAAAAAGACAAGAAACATTCCAGAGGTGACCCTTAAGGCACACATCAATGGGTTCATCGTCATGTGACTGGAATAGAAGAAGTTCAACACTTTCTCAAGGTATTAAATATGGTCCTGACACTGGAGAGATTTGAGAACTTGATCGTAAACATATAATTCCACCAACATTCCATGGATTGACTTAAATATGTGATTCATAGCCCAATGGTAGGTGGCACCAACATTATTTAAACCTAAGGGCACGTCGTGGTAACATTATGAACTTATGGTGCCCTGAAGGCTATGGACTCCTCATCCTCAAGGGCCATTCAGATCTGGTTGTACCCGAAGTACCCATCCATGATGGAGACGGCCTGGAATCTAGATATAGCATCAATCAACAACTGCATTATAGGATGGAGAAAATCATCCTTCAGAAACTGATGGTTGACATCCCGGAAGTTGATACAGACTCTGATATATACTTTATTTATCTGGATCAGTACAAAATTGGCTATCCATTTGGGGTACTGGACCTCCTTAATGAAATTGGCTCTGAGGATATTATCAACATCCACTCTACCATGGAACCATAAAAAGGTGCATCTTTATGGGAGTCTTCTTGAACTCGTGATGATTTGCAGGGAGACTGAAGCGGTGGATGGATACCTGAGGATCTAGTCCTAGTATCTCATCGTATCTCCAAAAGAATACATCACAGTGTTGTTTCTAGATGTCTATGTATAGTTGTTTCTCCTCGACGGGCATGGCAGCACTGATCATTGTGGGTCTTGGGTCTACCATGCTTCCATTATTCAAATGTACCAACTTGTTGACTTTTGTAGAGACACCCACATCAATGGTAGGAGGATAATCATCAATACCCTCTTCTTCAATTGTGGAGTCGGTATCCTTAGTGGGAGGTGTTGCTTTAGAGTCTTCAGATCCTAACGGGAGGCTAGTACCCACCGGAGCGGCATTGGACACCGCATTAGAGGACCCTGGTGTTCCTGCAACCATAACGATAAAGGTTGTTGATCTAATCCCATCGGGCCTTCAGCCTAAGGGGCCATGGTTTATGATATCTAAGTAATAATGGCGCGTTGTCTTGAGTCGGTTAATTCCAGACTAGCGGAACAAGCACGAATGATTTATTATAGTTCCCATGGGGAGAAAAAACCAATACCTTATGGAAGTAGGAGTCTCTAGGATCACTTGACCCTAATTTGAATAAAATTAAGACATCATTTTCCACCATCACATAGACTAGGTAATGAGTTCACCCCTCATCCCAGAAACAATGAAGCATTGTCCCATGTCCGGGGTTGTAGCCTCCAATCGGTGGATTGGAAAGACATAGGCATCATAATGATCTATCCACGGTTTTTTCATAGTTGTGGAATTCTCGACCTCATTGGTCTGAATCTGCTTGTCTATTCCCTTGTAGTAGTTGGCATCCAGATAGTGAGGCTCCCAAGAATCAAAGGGAGATGCGTCACCATGATGAATTCCCACTCGGCCAATAAGATATCACTTGAATCATTGGTGACATGACGAGTGAACCACCGCATTCATGTGGAGCCATGTCCTTCCCATCAACGCATTGTAGGCGGTGTCCTGGGAGATTACCATACATTCGGTGCTGGGAACTAGGCCACCGAACTAGGTCTTCAAATAGATCTTACTGACTGGTTTCTGTTCTTCCCTGTCATAACCATGGATTCTTAGCTCAGAGGGAATCAGATCATCTTCAGACAATCCCATCATTTGAAGTGTTTGAGTCGGGATTAAGTTAATTATAGAGCCTATGTCTACAAGACAATGACTAACCTTCATGCCATTAAACTGGATGGTGATGTACAGTGGGAAAACATTCCCCTGGGTGGGGGAGACTTCATCATTTCTAGAGAATTAGATAATGTCATGAAATTCATAATTCACGACCTCTTCAGCAATGAAATGCTTCTGCAGCAACTACTTCCGTCTCAAACTGGCGGGGGCTTCATAAAGCCTCAGCAAGGTTCTAAAACATATTTCATAACAGGATAAGGGAATCAAGGATGGAGATCCTTGCTAAAATAATAGAAATTTTCTTAAGAACATTGCACTTCCGCACCATGTTTGAACTTCTTCTTGTAGGAGGTCACTCTATGACCAAAGGTATGTTGGGCCCTACCGAATGGACCAGCGGCTAGCAGGTACTGGGAACATCCCACTACCCACTGGTCAAGGCCTTTAGAGTGGCTATCGAATGAGGGCTAGATGACTGAGACCAGTATGTAGTAGGGCGTGGATAGTCGCAGCATGGTCGAGGTGGCTCTGCCTGGTCCATCAACACAAATGGCAGAGAAGGAAGGCTTGATACCACCATGTGAGAAGTTTGTGCATGATGAGCTCTATGCTAAGCTTGTTTTTTTGGTTTCATTATCATGAACAGCCTGTCTAGAAGTGCTGACTGAGGATCTCCAATGACCTATATAGTCAAGGCTCTGTTGATGCTGGTAATGACTGGGGAGGTTGGGAGGATTCTCCTTGTGCTCCTCGTCGTCATGAATCATATAGGGATTTACCTGCTCTATGGTGTTTACAGAGGCATACCATTGACTGTTTCTTTAAGAGGCATCCACTAATGGACAGATTCAGGGAGGGATCTCTATCTCTTTTGGCATGATGTCGCCGACTGTCAGTGATGACGGTGGCATTGGTGGGGGACATTGCTTTCCCTTGAATCACCTATGTTTTCTCTTCTGGGAAGATGTTGGCATACATGACAATGCAGAAGTGGTGGCTACATCTTCTGAAGGCTCTGGCTGATTCAGGTGTGCCTAGATGACACCATGGGCACAACAAACTATTTTGCAAGCCATCTAGTTATAAAACACATGGGATTATGCTTAGAAACCTGATTCCAATCTCCCTCACTATCACTGTTGTTGTGTGGCCTCACAACGATGAATTCTACCTATGCTAGAGTTGGGCCCAGCCAGAATATGTTGTTGTCGAACTAGTCTTGGAGCCAGTCTTTGAACACATATATCTTTTTGAGAGTGTTCCCCGTGATCTAGTGATAGTCACATCAATTAGGGTGATAAGTAAGGTTTTACTCTTCTAGAATTCTACACTCAGGCAAACACACAATCCTCTATTCCAAGGCACTTCAAAAATTGCCATGTGCTTAATTTACATTGAATGAGTATGTCTAGTTTCTTCTCTCCGGAAAGGCGTCTCTTGGAGCCTGACTCTGATGGGGGGGGGGGGCTAGAGGAGCATGTCGAGGAGGTGGAACATTTTAATATTTCTTGGGAGTGATGGAATATTTTGCGGGGCACCTGCTAATTTTGAGGTGGACATAGATGGGCTAGAGGTTGTGCCTGTGGTGGTGGGCCTCCATAAGGTTGCAGAGGTGGCTCCACCTGTATCAACTCCTGTAACACCCCGAGATTTTATGAAAAATATTCTTTTTAATTTCATTAATGTCTTGTGTTGTAAGCTACACCAAAATTAGCTTGCACAACACGCATCCTTAACTTGCCTTGCATTACACGCAATCGCGACCTTCCTCGATAGCATGTGTAGTACGCAATAACGAGTTTCACTAAACAATATGATATTAAAATATTATTAAAACTAGCCGTTATGAATAGTAATAACCACTTTTTGAAATTTTATAAATTTTATTTTTCAAAATGGACTATATTTATGGATTCTGAATATCGAAATTAGCTTACGGTGAAATTTTGGTAATTTTCAGATAACTTTCATATTTTGATGAATAGTGAAAATTACTAAATTTTAATTAAAAACAACTTTTTTAAATCAAAATAATTAATAGTGATAAATTATTAATTTGAGTGGTTTTAAAGTATATTTAGAATATATTTTTACAATTTAATACAATGTTGGTCATTGGATGTAATTTCATATTTAAACCAGACATAAACAAGTGTCTATCATTTGATAGTTATTATCTCTTAAGGACACACTATTTGTTTTGACGACGGGAATTAATTTTTAAACTAATTAATGCAACTGATATGTTTTTAATTTGGTAAAATAGAAATCATTTTTTAGTTCATAATATCAAATATAGCTTAGGCCTAATTTCTGGTATCTTTCTGGAAACTTTTATTTTTTTGATGAATAGTGAAACCACTAAGTGGTAGTTGAAAAAATGATTTTTTTCATAAAACATAATTTTACCGCTTCTGTGAGTGGAATTTCAAGAATCCGAGAGACACGGTTGATGTCATTAAGTAAAATGTGGTTCAATGAGATGAAAATAATTTTTGGTGAATAGTAACTTTTTACTTTTATTTACCACAGTTAAAAGTAAATAGGGTAATTAAGGGTAAAAATGATATTCTTATTAACCTAACACATGTCCTAATTCTATTGGAAAAATGTAATTCGACCAAAAACGACCTTAGGAATAATATATGACCATTTAGGCCCACTTGGATTAGATTAGGACATTTATTATTAATTTATTTAAAGAAGGGTTAAAATAGTTAAAATCAATGTTTAATAAGTAAATCATTTATAATATAGGGATATACATACGATAAAATCGACTATAAATATTCATTATAAATGAAAAAATATTTCCTATATAATGATATTTTATTTGTAATTTTTAGACTTTACATAATTTAATTTATTTATGACACAAAGATGATGAAGTTATTATTTTATTAATGAAATATTGACATAATTGATGTTATAAATACCCAAATAAATGTAATTTAATCTTTTTTATAAATTAAACTAATTTTATAGGTTAATATGACATGTTAGTATTTATTTAATTAACGTTTTTCGAACTAATCATTCTGTTGTGATTTTCAAAAAAATCAATTACAAAATAGTGTCAAAATTGACATAAAATAGTTTTTAAATCAAATATTATATTATTAATTGTTATTTTATTCCTAAAAATATAAGGATCGGCCAAATGACTTATATAAGGTTATATATATTAATAATAAACAACTTGGGGTTCGTTTGGCTTGTTATTGTAAGTTTATAAACCATATAGTGTAAGAACACAAAAAGACACGGTAAAAGTAAAATTATCTAACTTAAAGTTAAAACTAAATGATAAGTTTAATATAGTAAACTAAACTAGTCCAAATTCTATTGGATGAGAGTATTTAGACCCATCCCCACCTTATATTCTAAATAAATCAATTTGGAGTTATTTAAAACCGAATTTGACTTTATAATAAAATAATATTTTTAGTTATTCCAAAGGTGCGCCTCTCCTCCCTTATAAAAGGGAACCTCCTCTTTCTCTTCCTCACACCACATTGAGCCTTCAAGATCGGTCATACCCTGACAAATTCTCTTCTCCACTTCCCTAGAAACATCATAGAGGTTCTGGTATTCTTCAAAGACCAATTTTAGTGCCCTAAAAGGAGATCTCAAATAGCCTCTTCAAAAAAGAGGTAATGTCCGTTACCGATTCTTTCAACATTATTTATTCTTCCACTTATTCTCCTTAGGTTGTTTCATTATTAAGTAATAACATCAGTATCACTAATATACTGATATTTTATTATAAGTATGAAACAACCATATTTTACCATCAATCCATCCTACGGAAAACGAAATCACCGCGCGTGCGTACGTACGGAATACCGTCTCCACGTCGTGGTGTAATCTACTTTCCACCACCACCTTACTTGGATGGGTATAATCGTGTAAAAATTAACTATATTTTATTATTGTAATGTGATATTGATTCTGAAATAGTATACATACAATCCAATACAATTCCACGATCATGAGAATGATATCATCGCTCGTGCGTACGTACGGACTACCGTCTCCACGACGCGATGAGATTCATTCTCCACGTTAACCATTAATGAATGGTTATAAAGTATATAAAATAAGTAATCATGAAATATATGACATAATAATGATACTAGATTTATGTGTATATAGATTTATGTCATCTACTAAATTTCATTCAACTCAATAAGGAAACGAAAACAGCATTCACGCGTACGTAGGGCCTACCGTCTCCATGAACAGTGTATTTCTTTCCATTTACTGATCTATTATATATATGTATATTCTAAAAATATATTATATATAAATCATGTTTTATATTCTGGAATTAAGTAATCATGATATATGTAATCATATGAATAATTACAAGTCAAAACACGGACGACAAATGAAACAATTTTACCCAAAACGCTCTTTAACATGGAATTTACAAAAGAACGGGTAATATAAAGTCGTAAGTGAACCATATATGATATCATAACAATGAGTATGATTCTGGATAAGTCAATAACATTATTTAAATCATTATACATGAGATTCAGACACTTACGAAGCAAATCGGACCTAAGGTAAAGGATAATTGTGAAAATCTCATTTTTATCCGAGATTGCTTATTCGTAAGTATTTACTGGGGTTATTGCTATCCTCCATGTCCATGTTTTATAAAAGTGTATTCATGTATGTTTAAAGTCCTTTTTACGCATTTTGACTTTTACCCCATGGTATGGAAAGAATCTTTCTTTTATTTACCCTTTAAGGTATTTTTTTTACTTTTCCGACAAAAGTACGAGGAGAATGTTACTTTTAACTTATATGGCGTGAACGGATTTTTACAGTTTTATAAAGCCTTATTTTCATGAAGCTTCCTCCAAAATATTTCATGACTATTATCAAAAAAAATCCTATTCTTTATAAATTTCATTAAATTTTGTGAAAAGAAAATGATTTTGAATAAGAAATGTTATTTTCCTCAAGAATTCATTTCAAGTGTTTCATCAAAACCATTTTCCATCTAAGATGAAATTATTTCATATGTGTATGTTTCATGTATAATGTCTATATGATTTACATGGTTTCACTTTTTTAATTATGAAATGATATCCATTTCTTTTATATGGACTATGTGATAATGGGATGATGTTTATGAAACCCATTTTATTTGTTGGGTTATTATTAATGATGTACGTTTATTTTTTGGCAAAAGTAAGAAAGATTTCATTATGAGATGGGTAGGACCAATATCTCACTCCAATTCATTGGGTAAAGATTTTATATCTCAGGAGATTTACATGGCTAGAATGGTAAGTTAATCCGGTTCAGTGTTACAGGACTGAAACTAGGAGTGAACTCAATTCAGAAAGGGACTTTTTCCACCAAGATGGTCCTGACAGCAATACCTTGGCTACTATGGAAATCATGACATATGCTGAATGGTTTCCACAATTACATGTTTTATTCCCATGCTATTTTATCATTATTAATGTTTCTTTGTGATCTATTCCTTACGTACTTCCATGTATTATGTCATTGCTCAAGATTTTGATGTTTAAACATTATGTTCATGATTTTAAGTCCAAATGTATATGGTATGTTTTATTTTATCCATGCTTCCCCTTACTGAGAATTTGAGCTCACCCATTTTATGTTTTCTTTTCCCCAGGATATAAAGAATGGTTTTAGGTAAGAAAAAAAGGGAAGATCTTTATGGGAGATATTGAAGATCTTTCACCACGATTAGAAGATTACGTTCCAAGTTTCCAAAGACACTAAACTATTACGGTCCTTCTGTGTGTGTTTTTGTTATAGACTAAGTATTCTGCAAAAGTAATGTAATGTCCATGTATGTAATGATTCGGTTCTCTACAGTTGGTATCAGAGGAAAGGTTTAGTCAACCTTTGGAAACTAGGATGCGAGAGCTTTAGTGAGATCCCTAGAAGTTTTTTCTAATGTATGTCTTGGGATGTCCCTAAGGTTAAGTATAAGTATAGGTTATAGTACTAGAATTACGGTAACCCAATATGTTAGATATTGAAGTTACTCCCCCTTTGTTATATTGTTTTCCCTATCGTGATTTTTTCCTCTCACACTATTTTTTTTGGGTTTTAGACGATGGATAGAACCCGAAGGAACCGTGTTGATCAATGTAATGGACAATGAAATGATTGTCCTCCTAAAAAACAAATGATATGGGAGATGGAGTTCAAAATCTTATTGATATACTAACACAAGATATGAATCATTCTGGACTTCCAAATGAGCAGAGAAAGGAACAATATTCTATTGAGTCCTTCACGAGGCAGCGTCCACCTTCTTTAAGTGGGTCTTCTGATCCACTTGTTGCTGAAAAATGGATCATTAACACTGAAAAGATATTTTCAGTTCTTCAATGTTCTAAACATGATAAAGTCATCTTAGCAGTATATCATTTGGAAGGTGATGTTGATCATTGGTGGAATCTTATCAATAATATGAGGCCAAGAGATGAAATTGAGTCCATGGAATGGGATGAGTTCAAGAACATATTTTTCAATAAGTACTTCCCTCGTATTCGTTGTACAAAAATGGAGAAGGAGTTTCTTGAACTAAAGAAAAAGGATTATGAATCTGTTGGTATATATGAAGAGAGTTTTACAAGCCTTGCAAGGTATGCATCTGGCTTTATCATCCAACCTGAAAGTAAAGTTGATCGATTCTTCAGTGGCTTAAAACCAAGTCTTCGAAGGGCATTAGCTATAAGAGACTTCAGTAGCTATGAAGAAATTGTGTGTTGTGCTATCAAGGTAGAAATTGATGTTTGTGTTACTTATCGATCTCATAGTTTTGACAAGAAATGAAAGATGGAGTTCCAGGGGAAGTCTTAGAATAATGGTGAAAGGAAGATGAATGTTTCCTTATGCTCAAAGTGTGGAAAGAACCATGGTGGAGATTGTCTTAAAGGGACTAGAAAATTTTTTAAGTGTGGAAAAGAAGGTCATCGAGCAGATGAGTGTCGAAGTAATGGAAAAAGGGTTTCTAATGATGTGAATAAAGAAAATACTACATAGAACGCACCAAAAACACTTCAATGCTTCAAGTGCAAGTAAATGGGGAATTATGCTAATAAATGCCCTAATCCAAGGGTTAGTGATAATCGACATGAGAAACCACTTAAGGCAAAGGACAAATGGAAGCCACATGTGATCCCTATTGGTGATGTTGAATATGACAACAATGTGGTGGAATGATTAAGTGTTTATGTAATGGGATTCCAAAATAATGTTGTATATAGTATCGTGGAATATTGGAATATTTATGTATTGGTCTATTATGGTTTTCAATGGTACGGGTAACCATAGAATGTGATTGAGATATTTTTGTAAAGCAGATGATATGCACATCATGAACGGATAAGGAGAAAATGAAATGTTTGACAGTATTCATGAGCTCATGATTGATATAAGGACTAAGTGATATCATGGTTTGAGTATAAAGAATTTTGAGGATTTTGGTTTGTGAAAAGTGTTAAATTTTAACTACATTCATGTTTTTACTAAGGTTAAATGGGTATTAATTCTTCAAGAGAATACATGATTATGGTATTCACATGTTTTTAATTTGACCAAAAATATATATCTTATGATATATGGGGGATAAATGATGGCATTCACGTCATTGTTATGTGACATTTCAAGCAATGATTTTCTTTATACTTTGAGCTTGGACCGAAGTATTTTAGATAAGCCTAAATATTGGAATGGATTATGTTGGACATAAGTTAGGATAGAACTTTTTTCGATATTATTGATGGGATGTTATATTAATATATATTTAGAAAAAGGACAACCTGCAGGACTGGCGACAACCCATCGCGTCGGACAAGGATGTGGGAATCGAACCAACAACCGATGTGCGACTGGCCTTTATCGCCTACCACTGGCCTAAAAGAAGTCCCTGTTTAGTAGAAACTAGTTTTATTATAGTAAGCAGTATGATATATGAAGTATAAGTCCATTTTAGGAAACATATATGATTAATCTCACTATAGATGGGCTTATGTAGTTTTTGACAACTTTTCTAACCTTTTGTTTGAGATAGATGGAATGACCCATCATTATATCACATGATCTGCTAACACATCGCGAATGACAAATTAAAATTCACTTAATTAAGAGATGATGTGGAAATTTTCCAAAGAACGAATAACGATGAGACTACTCCGAAATCACGAATGTATTTATTCTAATTCCAATTTCATCAACTTTAGGGAAATGATCTTGAAATCCAAAAATGTTGTCCTAGTGCTCTTATATCTGATAAATTAGATGCTACCTTAGATCGTCACAAATTTATGGCTTTGTGATTGCTGGCTTTTCCATAGCCATGTTCTCTACCACTCTCCATCAGAACATGATGGTTAGATTTCTCTTCCATATCCATATTTTCATCTATGTGGAAACCCAATGATTAGTTTATTTGGGAAACCGTTACATTTCATACTTTTGTTATTCAAGATTGGTTTTGGTATTCCTTTTTACAATGTGGGTTTCTATTAAATAAACTTTCGAGTAGTAAACCATTTATATCCCAGACGAATTTTGAGGGCGAAATTCATTTTAAGGGGGGTAGAATGTAACACCCCGAGATTTTATGAAAAATATTCTTTTTAATTTCATTAATGTATTGTGTTATATGATACACCAAAAGGATCTTTCACAACACGCATCCTTGACCTTCCTTTCATTACACGCAATCGCGACCTTCCTCGATAGCATGTGTAGTACGCAATAATGAGTTTCACTAAACAACAATATGCTATTAAAATATTATTAAAACTAGTCGTTATGAATAGTAATAACCACTTTTTGAAATTTTGTAAATTCTATTTTTCAAAATGGACTTCATTTTTGGATTCGTAATATCGAAATTAGCTTAGGGTAAAATTTTGGTAATTTTCGGATAACTTTTATATTTTGATGAATAGTGAAAATTACTAAATTTTAATTTAAAAAAACTTTTTCAATAGAAATAATTAATAGTGATAAATTATTAATTTGAGTGGTTTTAAAATATATTTAGAATATATTTTTACAATTTAATACAATGTTGGTCATTGGATGTAATTTCATATTTAAACCAGACATAAACAAGTGTCAATCTTTTGATAATTATTATCTCTTAAGAACACGCTATTTGTTTTGACGACGGGAATTAATTTTTAAAATTATTAATGAAACTAATATGTCTTGAATTTTGTAAAATAGACATCATTTTTGAGTTCATAATATCAAATATACCTTAGGCCTAATTTCTGGTATTTTTGTTGAAACTTTAATTTTTTTATGATTAGTGAAACCACTAAGTGGTAGTTAAAAAAATGAATTTTTCATAAAACATAATTTTACCACATCTGTGAGTGGAATTTCAAAAATCCGAGAGACACAGTTGATGTCAGTAAGTAAAATGTGGTTCAATGAGATGAAAATAATTTTTGGTGAATAGTAACTATTTACTTTTATTTACCACGGTTAAAAGTAAATAGGGTAATTAAGGGTAAAAATGATATTTTTATTGCCTTAACACATGTCATAATTCTATTGGACAAGTGTAATTCGACCAAAAACAACCTTAGGAATAAAATATGTCCATTTAGGCCCACTTGGATTAGATTAGGACATTTATTATTAATTTATTTAAAGAAGGGTTAAAATAGTTAAAATCAAAGTTTCATAAGTAAATAATTTTTAATATAGGGTTATACATATGATATATTCGACTATAAATATTCATTAGAAAGATAAAACGATTTCATACATAATTATATTTTATTTGTAATTTTTAGACTTTACATAAGTTAATTTATTTATGACACAAAGATGATGCAGTTATTATCTTATTAATGAAATATTGACATAATTGATGTTATAAATACCCAAATAAATGTAATTTTATTATTTTTATAAATTCCAATAATTTTATAGTTTAATAGGACATGTTAGTATTTATTTTTTTAACTTTTTTTGAACTAATCATTCTTTTATGATTTTCACAAAAATCAATTAAAAAATAGTGTCATAATTGACATAAAATAGTTTTTGAAACAAATATTATATTATTAATTGTTATTTTATTCCTCAAAATATAAGGATCAGCCAAATGACTTATATAAGGTTATATATATTAATAATAAACAACTTGGGGTTAGTTTGGCTTGTTATAGTATGTTTATTAACCATATAGTGTAAGGACACAAAAAGACACGGTAAAAGTAAAATTATCTAACTTAAAGTTAAAACTAAATGATAAGATGAAAATAGTTAACTAAACTTGTCCAAATTCTATTTGATGAGAGGATTTCGACCCATACCCACCATATCTTCTAAATAAATCAATTTGGATATATTTAAAACCGAATTTGACTTTATAATAAAATAATAGTTTTAGTTATTCCAAAGGTGCCCCTCTCCTCCATTATAGAAGGGCACCTCCTCCCTCTCTTCCTCACACCACTTTGAGCCTTCAAACTCAGCCATCCCCTTCCTAATTCACTTCTCCACTTCCCTAGAAACATCTTAGAGGTTCTGGTCTTCTTCAAAGTCCAATTTTAGTGCCCTAAAAGGAGATCTCAAATAGGCTCTTCAAAGAAGATGTATTATTCGTTACTGATTCTTTCAACTTTATTTCTTCTTCCACTTCTTCTTATTAGGTTGTTTCATTATGAAGTAATAACATCAGTATCACTCATATACGGATATGTGTTTATATGTATGAAACAACCCTATTTCACCATCTATCCATCCTACAGAAAACGAAATCACCGCGCGTGCGTACGTACGAAATACCGTCTCCACGACGTGGTGTAATCTATTTTCCACCACCACCTTACTTGGATGGGTATAATGGTGCACATAATAACTATATATGATTATTTTAAAGTTATATTTATTCTGAAATAGTATACATACACTCCAATACAATTCCACGATCATGATAACAATATCATCGCTCGTGTGTACGTACGGACTACCGTCTCCACGACGCGATGAGATTCATTCTCCACGTTTACCATTACTGAATCATTATAAAGTATATATAATAAGTAATCATGAAATATATGACATAATAATTTTACTGGATTTATGTGTATATATATGTATGTCATATACTTAATTTCATTCAACTCAATAAGGAAACGAAAACATCATCCATGCATACGTACGACCTACCGTCTCCATGAACGGTGTATTTATTTCCATTTATTGATCTATTATATATATGTATATTCTAAATATATATTATATATAAATCATGTTTTATATTATGTAATTAATTAATCATGATCTATGTAATCATATGAATAATTACAAGTCAAAACATGGGTGACAAATGACACGATATTACCCAAAATGCTATTTCACATGGAATTTACAAAAGAACAGGTAATATAAAGTCATAAGTAAACGATATATGATATCATAACAATGAGTATGATTCTAGATATGTCGATAACATTATTCAAGTCATTATACAAGAGGTTCGGACACTTATGAAGAAAATCGGACCTAAGTTAAGGGATAATTGTGCAAATCTCATTTTTATCCGAGATTGCTTATTCGTAAGTATTTACTGGGGTTAATGTTATCATACATGTCCATGTTTTATAAATGTGTATTAATGTATGTTTAAAGTAATTTTTACCCATTTTTACTTTTACCGCATGGTAATGAAGGAATCATTCTTTTATTTACCCTATAAGGTATTTTTTTTACTTTTATGACAAAAGTACGAGGAGAATGTTATTTTTAACTAAAACGGCGTGAACTGATTTTTACAGTTTTATAAATCCTTATTTTCTAGAAGCTTCCTCCAAAAGATTTCATGACTATTTTCAAAAAAATCATATTCTTCTAAAATTTCATGACATTTTTTGAAGAGAAAATGATTTTGAATAAGAAATGATATTTTCCTCAAGAATTCATTTCATGTGTTTTATCAAAACCATTTTCCATCTATGATGAAATTATTTCTTATGTGTATGTTTCATGTATAATGTATATATGATTTACATGGTTTCACTTTTCTGATTATGAAATGATATCCATTTCGTTTATATGGATTATGTGATAATGGGATGATGTTTATGAAAACCATTTTATTTGTTGGGTTATTATTAATGATGTATGTTTATTTTGTGGCATAAGTAAGAATGATTTCATTATGAGATGGTTGGGACCTATATCTCCCTCCAATTCATTGGGTAAAGAATTTATATCTCATGATATAGACATGGCTGGAACGGTAAGTTAATCCGGTTCAGTGTTACTGGACTGAAACGAGGAGTAAACTCGATTCAGAAAGGGACTTTGTCCTCCAAGATGGTCTTGGCAGCAATGCCTTGGCTACTATGGAAATCATGACATGTGCTGAATGGTTGCCACAATTACATGTTTTATTCCCATGCTATTATATCATTCTTAATGTTTCTTTATGATCTATGCCTTATGTACTTCCATGTTTTATGTCATTTCTCAAGCTTTTGACGTTTAAACATTATGTTCATGTTTTTATGTTCAAATATATATGGTATGTTTTATTTTATCCATGCTTACCCTTACTTAGCATTTGAGCTCACCCATTTTATGTTTTCTTTTCCCCAGGACAAAAAGAAAGGTTTTAGGTAAGAAAAAAGGGAAGATCTTTATGGGATATGTTGAAGATCATTCACCACGATTAGAAGATTACGTTCCAAGTTTCCAAAGACACTAAACTGTTACGGTCCTTGTGTGTGTGTTTTTGTTATGTACTAAGTATTCTGAAAAAGTAATTTAATGTCCATGTATGTCATGCTTTGGGTCTCTACAGTTGGTATCAGAGGAAAGGTTTAGTCAACCTTTGGAAACTAGGATGCGAGAACTTTAGTGAGATCCCTAGAGATTATTCTAAGGTATGTATAGGGATGTCACTAAGGTTACGTATAAGTATAGGTTATAATACTAGAATTATGGTAACCCAAGATGATAGATATTGAAGTTACTCCCCCTTAATTATATTGTTTTCCCTATTGTGATTTTTGCCTCTCACACTATTCTTTTTGGGTTTTAGACGATGGCTAGAACCCCAAAGAACCGTGTTGATCAATGTAATGGACAATGAAATGATTTTCCTCCTAAAAAACAAATGTTATGGGAGATGGAGTGAAAAATCTTATTGCTATACTTACACAAGCTATGAATCATTCTGGACTTCCAAATGAGCAGTGAAGGGAACAATATTCTATTGAGCCCTTCATGAGGAAACATCCAACTTCTTTCAGTGGGTCTTCTGATCCACTTGTTGCTGAATAATGGATCATTACCACTGAAAAGATATTTTCAGTTCTTCAATGTTCTGAACATGATAAATTCATCTTAGCAATATATCGTTTGGAAGGTGATGTTGATCAATGGTGGAATCTTATCAATAATACGAGGCAAAGAGATGAAATTGAGTCCATGGAATGGGACGAGCTCAAGAACATATTTTTCAATAAGTAATTCCCTCGTATTCTTCGAACAAAGATGGAGAATGAGTTTCTTGAACTAAAAGGATGATGAATTTGTTGTTATATACGAAGAAAATTTTACAAGGCTTGCAAGGTATGCATATGGCTTTATCATCCAACCTGAAAGTAAAGTGGATCGATTCATCAGTGGCTTAAAACCAAGTATTCGAAGGGAATTAGCTATAAGAGACTTCAGTAGCTATGAAGAAATTGTGTGTTGTGCTATCAAGGTAGAAATGGAAGTTGGTGTTACTTATCCATCTCCTAGTTTTGACAAGAAACAGAAGATTGTGTTCAAGGAGAAATCTTAGAATAATGGTGAAAAGAAGATGAATGTTTCCTTATGCTCAAAGTGTGGAATGGAGCATGGTGGAGATTGTCTTAAAGGGAGTAGAAAATGTTTTAAGCGTGGGAAAGAAGTTCATCGAGCAGCTGAGTGTCGAAGTAATGGAAAAAGGTTTTCTAATGATGTGAGTAAAGAAAAGACTACAGAGAACGCACCACCAACACTTCAATGCATCAATTGCAAGGAAATGGGGCAATATGCTAATAAATTCCCTAATCCAAGGGTTAGTGATGATCGACATGAGAAACCACTTAAGGAAAAGGAAAAAGGGAAGCCACATGCGATCACTATTGGTGATTTTGAATATGACAATGGTGGAATGATTAAGTGTTTATGTAAAGGGATTCCAGAATAATATTGTATATAGTATCGTGGAATATTGGAATATTTATGTATTCATCTATTGTGGTTTTCAATGGCACTGGTAACCATAGAATGTGATTGAGATATTTTTGTAAAGCAGATGATATGCGCATCATGAAGGGATAAGGAGAAAATGAAATGTTTGACAGTATTCTTGAGCTCATGATTTATATAAGGACTAAGTGATATCATGATTTGAGTATAATGAATTTTGAGGATTTTGGTTTGTGGAATGTGTTAACTTTTAACTACATTCATGTTTTCACTAAGGTTCAATGGGTATTAATTCTTCAAAAGAATACATGATTAAGTTATTCACTTGTTTTTAATATGACCAAAAAGATATATCTTATGATATATGGGGGATAAATGATGGCATTCACGTGATTGTTATGTGACATTTCATGTAATCATTTTCATTATACTAGGAGCTTAGACCGCATTATTTTAGATAAGCCTAAAGATTGGAATGGATTATGTGGGACATAAGTTAGGATATAATTTTTTCGATATTATTGTTGTGATGTTATAATAATATAGCTTTAGAAAAAGGACAACCTGTAGGACTGGTGACAGCCCATCGCGTCGGACAAGGCTGTGGAGATCGAACCCACAACCGAAGTTCGATTGGCCTTTATCACCTAGCACTGGCCTACAAGAAGTCCCTGTTTAGTAAAAACTAGTTTTATTATTTTAAGTAGTATGATATATAAAGTATAAGTCCATTTTAGGAACCATATATGATTAATCTCACTATAGATGGACTTATGTATTTTTTGATAACTTTTCTAACCTTTTGTATGAGACAGATGGAATGACCCATCATTCTATCACATGATCTGCTAACACATCGCGAATGAAAAATTCAACTTCATTTATTTAAGGTATGAAGTGTAAATTGTCCAAATAACGACTGACTGTGAGACTATACAAAAATCACGGAAGTATTTATTCTAATTCCAATTTCATCAACTTTAGGCAAATGATCTTGAAAACCAAAACTGATGTCCTAGTGCTCTTATATCTGATGAATTAGATGGTACCCTAGATCATCACAAATTTATGGCTTTGTGATTGCTGGCTTTTCCATATCCATGTTCTCTACCACTCTCCATCAGAACATGATGGTTAGATTTCTCTTCCATATCCATATTTTCACCTATGTGGAAACCCAATTATTAGTTTATTTGGGTAACCATTACGTTTCATACTTTTGTTTTTAAAAATTGGTTTTGGTATTCCTTTTTACGATGTGGGTTTATATTAAAGAAACTTTCGAGTAGTAAACCATTTATAACCCTGACAAATTTCGAGGGCGAAATTCATTTTAAGGGGGGTAGAATGTAACACCTCGAGAATTTATGAAAAATATTCTTTTTAATTTCATTAATGTCTTGTGTTGTATGCTACACCAAAAGGAGCTTGCACAACACGCATCCTTGACTTTCCTTTCATTACACGCAATCGTGACCTTCCTCGATAGCATGTGTAGTACGCAATAATGAGTTTCACTAAACAATAATATGCTATTAAAATCTTATTAAAACTAGCCGTTATGAATAGTAATAACCACTTTTTGAAATTTTTTAAATTCTATTTTTCAAAATGGACTCCATTTTTGGATTTGGAATATCGAAATTAGCTTATGGTAAAATTTTGGTAATTTTTGGATAACTTTCATATTTTTTTGAATAGTGAAAATTACTAAATTTTAATTAAAGACAACTTTTTCAATCGAAATAATTAATAGTGATAAATTATTAATTTGAGTGGCTTTAAAATATATTTAAAATATATTTTTACAATTTAATACAATTTGGTTCATTGGATGTAATTTCATATTTAAACCAGACATAAACAAGTGTCAATCTTTTGATAGTTATTATCTCTTAAGAACAAGCTATTTGTTTTGACGACGGAAATTAATTTTTAAACTAATTAATGCAACTGATATGTTTTGAATTTGGTAAAATAGAAATCATTTTTGAGTTCATAATATCAAATATAGCTTAGGCCTAATTTCAGGTTTTTTTCTGGAAACTTTCATTTTTTTATGAATAGTGAAACCACTAAGTGGTAGTTAAAAAAATGATTTTTTCTAAAAACTTAATTTTACAGCTTCTGTGAGTGAAATTTCAAAAATCTGAGAGACACGGTTGATGTCAGTAAGTAAAATGTTGTTCAATGAGATGAAAATAATTTTTGGTGAATAGTAACTTTTTACTCTTATTTTCAACAGTTAAAAGTAAATAGGGTAATTAATGGTAAAAATGATATTCTTATTACCCTAACACATGTCCTAATTCTATTGGACAAGTGTAATTCGACCAAAAAAACCTTAGGAATAAAATATGACCATTTAGGCCCACTTGTATTAGATTAGGACATTTATTATTATTTTATTTAAAGAAGGGTTAAAATAGTTAAAATCAATGTTTAATAAGTAAATCATTTTTAATATAGAGTTATACATACGATAAATTCAACTATAAATATTCATTAGAAAGATAAAAATATTTTCTACATAATTATATTTTATTTGTAATTTTTAGACTTTACATAAGTTAATTTATTTATGACACAAAGATGATGCAGTTATTATCTTATTAATGAAATATTGACATAATTGATGTTATGAATACCCAAATAAATGTAATTTGATCCTTTTTATAAATTCCACTAATTTTATAAGTTAATATGACATGTTAGTATTTATTTAATTTACTTTTTTCGAACTAATCATTATGTTATGATTTTCACAAAAATCAATTACAAAATAGTGTCAAAATTGACATAAAATAGTTTTTAAAAAAAGTATTATATTATTAATTGTTATTTTATTCCTCAAAATCTAAGGATCGAAAAAATGACTTATATAAGGTTATATATATTAATAATAAACAACTTGGAGTTCTTTTGTCTTGTTATAGTAAGTTTATTAACCTTATAGTGTAAGAACACAAAAAGACACGGTAAAAGTAAAATTATCTTACTTAAAGTTTAAACTAAACGATAAGGTTAAAATAGTAAACTAAACTTGTCCAAATTCTATTTTATGAGAGGACTTCGTCCCATCCCCACCTTAGTTTCAAAATAAATCAATTTGGAGCTATTTAAAACCGAATTTGACTTTATAATAAAATAATAGTTTTAGTTATTCCAAAGGTGCCCGTCTCCTCCCTTTTAAAAGGACACCTCCTCCCTCTCTTCCTCACATCACTTTGAGCCTTCAATCTCTGCCAACCCCTGTCAAATACTCTTCTACACTTCCCTAGAAACATCCTAGAGGTTCTGGTCTTCTTCAAGGACCAAATTTAGTGCCCTAAAAGGAGATCTCAAATAAGAGGTAATGTCCGTTACCGATTCTTTCAACTTTATTTCTTCATCCACTTCTTCTTCATAGGTTGTTTCATTATGAAGTAATAACATCAGTATCATTCATATACTTATATGTTATTATAATTATTAAAAACCCCTATTTCACCATCTATCCATCCTAAGGAAAAATAAATCATTGCACGTGCGTACGTATGGAATACCGTCTCCACATCGTGGTGTAATCTATTTTCGACCACCACCTTACTTGGATGGGTATAATGGTGTACATAATAACTATATATGATTACTGTAAATTGATATTGTTTCTGAAATAGTATACATACACTCCAATACAATTCAATGATCATGATAAGGATATCATCGCCCGTGCGTACGAATGGACTACCATCTCCACAACGCTATGAGATTCATTCTCCACGTTAACCATTAATGAATGATTATAAAGTATATATAATAAGTAATCATGAAATATATGATATAATAATTATAATGGATTTATGTATGTATATATGTATGTCATCTACTTAATTTCATTCAACTCAATAAGGAAATGAAAGCAGCGTCCATGCGTACGTACGACCTACCGTCTCCATGAACGGTGTATTTCTTTCCATTTACTGATCTATTATATATATGTATATTTTAAATATATATTATATATAAATCATGTTTTATATTCTGGATTTAAGTAATCATGATCTATGTAATCATATGAATAATTACAAGTCAAAACACGGATGAAAAATGAAACGATTTTACCCAAAACGTTCTTTAACATGGAATTTACAATAGAATGGGTAATATAAAGTCGTAAGTGAACCATATATGATATCATAACAATGGGTATGATTATGGATAATTCAATAACATTATTTAAATCATTATACAGGAGGTTCAGACACTTATGAAACAAATCAGATCTAAGGTAAGGGATAATTGTGCAAATCTCATTTTTATCCGAGATTGCTTATTCATATGTATTTACTAGGGTTATTGCTATCATCCATGTCTATGTTTTATAAAAGTTTATTCATGTATGTTTAAAGTCCTTTTTACCCATTTTGACTTTTACCCCATGGTATGGAAGGAATCTTTCTTTTATTTACCCTATTAGTTAATTTTTTGACTTTTCCGAAAAAAGTACGAGGAGAATGTTATTTTTAACTAATACAGTGTGAACGGATTTTTACGGTTTTATAAAGCCTTATTTTCATGAAGCTTCCTACAAAAGATTTCAGGACTATTTTCAAAAAATCATATTCTTTTAAAATTTCATGACATTTTGTAAAAATAAAATGATTTTGAATAAGAAATGATATTTTCCTCAAGAATTAATTTCAAGTGTTTTATCAAAACCATTTTCCATTTAAGATGATATTATTTCAGATGTGTATATTTCATGTATAATGTCTATATGATTTACATGGTTTCACTTTTATGATTATGAAATGATATCCATTTCTTTTATGTGGATTATGTGATAATGGGATGATGTTTATGAAACCCATATTATTTGTTGGGTTATTATGAATGATGTATGTTTATTTTGTGGCACAAGTAAGAATGATTTCATTATGAGATGGGTGGGACCTATATCTCCCTCCAATGCATTGGGTAAAGATTTTATATCTCTTTAGATAGAAATGTCTGGAATGGTAATTTAATCTGGTTCAGTGTTACAGGACTAAAACGAGGAGTGAAATCGATTTAGAAAGGGACGTTGTCCACCAAGATGGTCTTAGTAGCAATGAATTGGCTACTATGGAAATCATGACATGTGCTGAATGGTTGCCACAATTACATGTTTTATTCCCATGCTATTTTATCATTATTAATGTTTCTTTATGATCTATGCCTTACGTACTTCCATGTTTTATATCATTGCTCAAGCTTTTAATGTTTAAACATTATGTTCATGTTTATGAGTTCAAATGTATATGGTATGTTTTATTTTATCCATGCTTACCCTTACTGAGCATTTGAGCTCACCATTTTTATGTTTTCTTTTCCCCATGATATAAAGGAAGGTTTTAGGTCAGAAAAAAAGGGAAGATCTTTATGGGAGATGTTGAAGATCTTTCACCACGATTAGAAGATTACGTCCCAAGCTTCCAAAGACACTAAACTATTACGGTCCTTGTGTGTGTGTTTTTGTTATATACTATGTATTCCGCAAAAGTAATTTAATTTCCATGTACGTCAAACTTCGGGTCCCTACAACTCCTATCTCCTAGGGCCCTCTATTTAGGCCACTGTAGTGGGCTTGGCCCAGGAGGCCCTTCTTGCAGAGATTGCAGGAGGCAAAAAACATGCATGCTTAGCCTACTGTAAGGCTAATCTAGCCACTGGGCCTTATCAGAAGAGTCTCGAAATCCACCAATGTAGTTTTGGCTGATCATAGAGGGAACCAGTTCCATCTTACCATTTCCCACAAACATCATCAATAATTTTTCCTGACTCAGTTTCATGTTGATGGAATATGTGAATCCTTTCCAGCAGGTGACAAAGTCTACGACACAGTCACCAGGCCTCTTCTTTCACATGAATAGGTTTTGGATACTCATTTACTGCATGGTGGAGTTGAACTGGTAGAAGAATTACCTATAATGGTTCTCCCAGCCGGTCTCCAATCCGATGGGGATCTGGCTAAAATAGGAAAATTCTGGGCCTTCTAAAGTCATTAAAAAACACCGGAGTTTGGTAGATTCCGGCTGCACTGGAGTTCCCAACATGAGGACACACCATGAGGTAAAGTGGTATAGGTGCTGTGGCGAGTCCCATGGTCCGTTGAAGGGGGGAAATGTGGGATTCTCAAATCCTGGGGGTGATGGAATATCATTCACCCACACCATATATGTCTTTCCTTCAGGTGGGAGTGCCACTTGTCATGTTCCTAATGCCTCAAGGCAGGAAACGATTGCCTCAATTAAAACATCTGGGTTGTGGTCCCTGTCATGATAGGGATCCCTAACCATGAGTGCATTGGCGGGTTCTTCAACATGGTAAGCATGCCCAACGGCTCATGGAGTGGCTATTGTCATGAAATTCGGGATAGATAGGGGTGCCTGAGCTGGGTCCTTTGTATTGCTGCACCATTGTGGAGGGTTTTTCATGACATACTATGCCATATTTCCATTTGTTCGTGCTTCATCCTTGTCTGTAGGGGGAATGATTGCCTGGGTCTCCTAGATGAACCACGTTGAGGGGAAGTTGTTTCTGCCCTTGCTGCTCTGGAATAAGATTACCGTAGTCTATCCATCGCTATGTATCATGTTCATCAAGGAGGTCATCGAAAAACTTCTTCTATTCAAAATGTTTCTCATGTAATGAGGCTTTTTCAGGGTCTTCCTCTGACTTTTGCACAGAGCCAGATGGGTCGGAGGGTTTGGCCACTCCGAGATGATCTTCACACTTACCGTGATTTCGACTAAGGACTAATGACTCGGTGGGCACATGGAGACCCAGAAGGCTCTTATGTTGACGAGTAACCCTCCTCGAGGGGTATAGTAGTTGTGTAACACCTTCAGAGGGGAGGTCTCCGTCCAGGATCTCAATCTCATTTCCCATTTCTGATAGGGTGTCCATGTTTACTGTGACTCTACCTGGGGGTTTTTCCTCAATGTCGCCTAGCGATTCGGGATGTCGTCGGATAGTACTGAAGATGAGGGAATCCTATTACCCCCAGTCATGGATCTTCAGGTGGGGGGAAGCCTCCCTGATAATATTAGGGAGTACCTTGGTACTCTAAACACATTAATGTTGGTTGGCCCTATAGCATCCTAGTGTCTTCAGGTGCTAGGCCACAGGGTGTGCGGTCAAATGAATTAGACGACATTGCTCACCAATGTCCTCGAAATGCACTTGGATCCTGGTATAATAAAATCACTGATGATGAAGGTGAAACTACGTCACCCAGAGTTTTTGATGGAAAAACTCAACATCCTCTAGGTTAGGGATTTCTGTGCACATAAATCTGGCACTGCCACAGACCAAAGAATCTCATGGAAGTGGTCCACTGCATGGATATTCCATAAGATCCTTAGCTCAGATTCATGGTTTGGCCCTTCATTACCCAAATCATCAACCGTAGGTGGTTGAGGAACCGGTAGTGTTACCGAAGTAGACCGCTGGGATGGTAGGTTAGCCTATGGAATGTACGGCGAGCTGGCCGACAAATTTCCACTGCTCGAGCTTTCATCCAAAGAGATTTGTGACTTAGCATGCACATCACAGTAGGATGGGATAACTGCCACAATTCATGGCGCATGGGATAGGGCTACTGGGGATGGTCCGCACTACTTCTCACCCACCATTAGTCCCCAAAATAGATCTATGTGATCTCTAGTCTAGGTAATGAGTGCTTCTAGTGATGATGGTTGTGATTTCATGACTGCTACCTACGGGGTTGCCAAATTTTCTTCCCCATGTGTATACTTGCAGAGGGAGTCAGGAATCTGATGGACCTTGCATTCTGGGAGTACTAGGATGATGTGCCTTCTTCCTTCCCTACCCCACAACTCGGAGGAGCGACGGGAGGGTTCTCATGATGATTCATACTCTGCTTTAGAGTCTGAGAATTGGACTGTTTTGATATCTATCCAGACCTTCCTATAATTCTTCTTATGGCAGAGATGACCCGCCTTCCTTCCCCATGATTGCTTTTCGGGACTAAGTATATTTCTGACTTGAGGAGGACCTTTGGCCGTACTGGTTCTGGTGTGGAGAGGGTTTCCACCTATGTAAGCCAGGGTGTGAGGAGAACATTGAAATTTATCAAAGGGGACATGGTGGGGGACCTCTGTGGTTAGTGCTTGAGTGGGTAAGACCTCTGATGGAACCGATAAGAGCATTGGGGGGGGGACCTGTAACACCCCGAGATTTTATGAAAAATATTATTTTTAATTTCATTAATGTCTTGTGTTGTACGCTACACCAAAAGGAGCTTACACAACACGCATCCTTGACTTTCCATGCATTACACGCAATCACAACCTTTCTCGATAGCATGTGTAGTACGCAATACTGAGTTTCACTAAACAACGATATGCTATTATTAAACTAGCCGTTATGAATAGTAATAACCACTTTTTGAAATTTTGTAAAATATATTTTCCAAAATGGACTTCATTTTTGGATTCGGAATATCGAAATTTTCTTAGGGTGAAATTTTGGTACTTTTCGGATAACAATCATTTTCCGATGAATAGTGAAAATTACTAAATTTTAATTTAAAACATCCTTTTTAATTAAAATAATTAATAGTGATAAATTATTAATTTTAGTGGCATTAATGTATATTTAGAATATATTTTTACAATTTAATACAATGTTGGTCATTTGATGTAATTTCACATTTAAACCAGACATAAACAAGTGTCAATATTTTGATAGTTATTATCTCTTAAGAACATGCTATTTGTTTTGACGACGGGAATTAATTTTTAAATTACTTAATGCAACTGATATGTTTTGAATTTGGGAAAATAGACATAATTTTTGAGTTCATTATATCAAATATAGCTTAGGCCTAATTTTTGGTATTTTTCTGGAAACATTCATTTTTTGATGAATAGTGAAACCACTAAGTGGTACTTAAAAAAATGAATTTTTCATAAAACTTAATTTTACCGCTTCTGTGAATGGAATTTCAAAAATCCGAGATACACGGTTGATGTCAGTAAGTAAAATGTGGTTCAATGAGAATAAAATATTTTTTGGTGAATAGTAACTTTTTACTTTTTTTTACCACGGTTAAAAGAAAATAGGGTAATTAAGGGTAAAAATGTTATTATTATTACCCTAACACATGTCCTAATTCTATTTGATAAGTGTAATTCGACCTAAAACAACCTTAGGAATAAAATATGACCATTTAGGACCACTTGGCTTAGATTAGGACATTTATTATTAATTTATTTAAAGAAGGGTTAAAATAGTTAAAATCAATGTTTAATAACTAAATAATTTTTAATATAGGTTTATACAGAAGATAAATTCGACAATAAATATTCATTAGAAATCCAAAAAGATTTCCTACATAATTTTACTTTATTTTTAATTTTTAGGAATTATATAATTTAATTTTTTTATGACACAATGATGATGCAGTAATTATCTTATTAATGAAATATTGACATAATTGAGGTTATAAATACACAAATAAATGTAATTTGAGACTTTTAATACATTCCAATAATTTTATTGGTTAATATGTCATGTTAGAATTGATTTAATTAGCTTTTTTCGAACTAATCATTTTGTTATGATTTTCACAAATATCAATTACTAAATAGTGTCAAAATTGACATAAAATAGTTTTTTAAACAAATATTATATTATTAATTGTTAATTTATTCTAAAAAATCTACAGTTTATCCAATTGACTTAGATAAGGTTATATATATTAATAATAAACAACTTGGGTTTCGTTTGGCTTGTTATAGTAGGTATATTAACCTTATATTATAAGAACACAAGAAGACACGGTAAAAGTAAACTTATTTAACTTAATGTCAAATCTAAATGATAAGGTTAAAATAGAAACCTAAACTTGTCTAAATTCTATTTTATTAGAGTATTTCTACCCATCCCCACCTTAGCTTCGAAATAAATCAATTTGGAGATATTTAAAACCGAAATTGACATTATAATAAAATTATATTTTTTGTTTTTCCAAAGGTGCCCCTCTCCTCCCTTATAAAATGGAACCTCCTACCTCTCCTCCTCACACCACATTGAGCCTCCACGCTCTGCCAAACCCTACCAAATTCTCTTCTCCACTTCCCCATCAACATCCTAGAGGTTCTGGTCTTCCTCAAAGTCCAATTTTAGTGCCTTAAAAGGAGATCTCAAAGAGGCGCTTCAAAGAAGAGGTAAGGTCTGTTACCGATTCTTTCAACTTTATTTCCTCTTCCACTTCTTCTTCTTAGGTTGTTTCATTATGAAGTAAAAAAATCAGTATCACTCATATACTGATATGTTATTATAAGTATGAAACAACCCTATTTAACCATCTATCCATCCTATGGAAAATGAAATCACCGCGCGTGCGTACGTACGGAATACCGTCTCCACGCCGTGGTGTAATATATTTTCCACCACCACCATACTTGGATGGGTATAATGGTGTAAATAATAACTATATATGATTATTGTAAAGTGATATTGATTCTGAAATAGTATACATACACTCCAATACAATTCCACGATCATGAGAACGATATCATCGCTCGTGCGTACATACGGACTACCGTCTCCACGACTCAACGAGATTCATTCTCCACGTTAACCATTCATGAATAATTATAAAGTATATATAATAAGTAATCATGAAATATATGAAATAATAATGATACTGGATTTATGTGTATACATATATTTCATCTACTTAATTCCAATCAACTCAATAAGTAAATGAAAATAGCGTTCATGCATACGTACAGCCTACTGTCTCCATGAACGGTGTATTTCTTTCCATTTACTGATCTATTATATATATGTATATTCTGAATATATATTATATATAAATAATGTTTTATATTTTGTAATTAAGTAATCATGATCTATGTAATCTTATGAATAATTACATGTCAAAACACAGACGACAAATGAAACGATTTTACCCAAAACGCTATTTAACATGGAATTTACAAAAGAACGAGTAATATAAAGTCATAAGTGAACCATATATGATATCATAACAATGATTATGATTTTGGAATAAGTCAATGACATTATTTAAATCATTATACAGGAGGTTCGGACACTTACGAAGCAAATCGGACCTAAGGTAAGGAAAAATCTCGCAATCTAAATTTTTATCTGAGATTGTTTATACTTCAGAATTTAATGGGGAATATTTATCATCAACATCAATGTTTCCTCAATATGTAATATTTATATAATTCTACAATAGTTTATATCCAATTTTACCCTTTGGTGAGTTTTTAGTAAATGATATGAATGGAATCTTTCGTCGTTTTTCGTATGAGGTATTTTTTGACTTTTCCGAAAAAAGTAAGAGAAGAATGTTTTTTTTAAATTATACGACCTGAATGGATTTTTAAATAATTATTTCCAAGAAGAATCCCTTTAAAGTTTTCAAGTTTATTTTTAATCAACTTATTTTATTTTATAATTGTATGACATGTTAAGAAAGGAAAATTGTTTTTGAAGTAGAAAGGATATTTTCCTCAAGAATGGAGTTCAAGTGTTTTATCAAAATTATTTTCCATCTAAGATAATAAAGGGTTATGTTTCTATACCTATTATTACATTGATTTGACTATGTTGTGATGGAATTATTTTTATGAATTCCTTTTTCTTATATGAATTGTTTTATGATGTCACGATGTTTCAGATTCCCATTTTTATTACATGGGTTATGCTATGATGTATGGTTTATGATTTTGTGGAACAAATAAGAATAGTATCATTATGAGATTTGTGGGACCTATATCTCCCTCCAATGCATTGGGTAAAGATTTTATATCTCATGAGATAGACATGGCTAGAACGTCAGGTTAAACCGGTTCAGTGAAACAGGACTAAAATGAGGAGTGATCTCGGTTCATAAATGGACTTTGTCATCTAAGATAGTCTTGGCATTGAGTCTTGACTAACAAGAAATGATTCTCTATGATTATGTGTGTATGCCACAAAGTTTCATGTTTAATGTTATGATTATTGGGTTTTAATTTCACTATTATGATTTATCCCATGTTATGAAATTATGATTTCTTTTGTAGGTTACGATTTCCAAAAGTTATGTTCCTATGTATATGATGTGATTGATATTTCTTTTGTTTACCCTTACTAAGTATTTGAGCTCACCCTTTTATGTTTTCATTTCCCAAGGATATAAAGAAAGGTTTTAGGTAAGAAAAAGGAAGATCATTATGGGAGATGTTGAAGATCTTTCACCACTATTAGAAGATTATATTCTGAGTTTCCAAAGACACTAAACTATTACGGTCCTTGTGTGTGTGTTTTTGTTATGTACTAAGTATTCCGAAAAATTAATGTAATGTCCATGTACGTCAAGATTTGGGTCTCTACAGTTGGTATCAGAGGGAGGTTTAGTCATCCTTTTGGAAAATAGGATGCGAGACCTATAGTGAGACACCTAGAGATATTTCTAAGGTATGTCTAGGGATGTCCCTGAGGTTAAGTATAAGTATAGGTTATAGTACTAGAATTACAGTATCCTAAGATGTTAGATATTGAAGGTACTCCCCCTTTATTATATTGTTTTCCCTAGCGTGATTCTGCCTCTCACACTATTCTTTTTGGGTCTTAGACGATGGCTGGAACCCGAAGGAACCATGTTGATCAATGTAATGGACAATGTAATGATTTTCCTCTGGAACAAACAAATGTTATGGGAGATGGAGTGAAAAATCTTATTGCTATACTTACACAAGCTATGAATCATTCTGGACTTCCAAAAGAGCAGAGAAGGGAACAATATTCTATTGAGTCCTTCATGAGGCATCGTCCACCCTCATTCAGCGGGTCTATTGATCCATTACTTGCTGAACAATGGATCAGTACTACTGAAAATATATTTTTAGTTCTTTAATGTACTAAACATGATAAAGTCATCTTAGCAGTATATCGTTTCGAAGGTGATGCTGATCAATGGTGGAATCTTATCAAGAATACGAGGCCAAGAGATGGAATTGAGTCCATGGAATGGGACGAGTGCAAGAACTTATTTTTCAATAAGTACTTCCCTCGTATTCTTCGAACAATGATAGAGAAGGAGTTTATTGAACTAAAGCAAAAGGATAGTGAATCTATTGGTATATACGAAGAGAATTTTACAAGGCTTGCAAGGTATGCATCTAGATTTATCATCCTACCTGAATGTAATGTTGATCGATTCTTCAGTGGATTAAAACCAAATCTTTGAAGGGAATTAGCTTTAAGAGACTTCAGTAGCTGTTAATAAATTGTGCATTGTGCTATCAAGGTAGAAATGAAAGATTGTGTTACTTATCCATCTCGTAGTTTTGACAATAAATGAAAGATGGAGTTCAAGGAGAAAACTCAGAATAATGGTGAAAAGAAGATGAATGTTTCCTTCTGCTCAAAGTGTGGAAAGAAGCATGGTGGAGATTTTATTAAAGGGACATGAAAATGATTTAAGTGTGGAAAAGAAGTTCATCGAGAAGATGAGTGTCGTAGTAATGGAAAAAGGGTTTCTAATGATGTGAATAAAGAAAATACTGCAGAGAACGCACCACCAACACTTCAATGCTTCAAGTGCAAGGAAATGGGGCATTATGCTAATAAATTCTCTAATACAAGGGTTAGTGATGATCGACATGAGCAACCACTTAAGGAAAAGGACAAAGGGAAGTCACATGAAATCACTATTGGAGATGTTGAATACGACAACGATGTGGTGGAATGATTAAGTGTTTATGTAATTGTATTCAAAAATAATGTTGTATATAGTATCGTGGAATATTGAAATATTTATGTATTGGTATATTGTGGTTTTCAATAATTTTATGGTACCGGTAACATTGGAAAGTGATTGAGATATTTTTGGTAAGCAGATGATATGCGCATAATGAAGGGATAAGAATATAATAAGATTTTTGATTGTATTCAGGAGCTCATGATTGATATAAGTACTATGTGATATCATGGTTTGAGTATAAATAATTTTGAGGATTTTGGTATGTGGAAAGTGTTAACTTTTAACTTCATTCATGTTTTCACTATGGTTCAATTAATGGTTATTAATTCTTCAAGAGAATACATGATTAAGGTATTCACATGTTTGTAATTTGACCAACAAGATATATCTTATTATATATGGGGGATAAATAATGGCATTCACGTGATTGTTATGTGACATTTCAAGTAATCATTTCCTTTATAATATGAGCTTGGACCGAAGTATTTTAGATAATCCTAAAGATTGGAATGGATTACGTTGGACATAAGTTTGTATATTGTAAGTATAGAACATTTTTCGATATTATTGATTGGATGTTATATTAATATAGCTTTAGAAAAAGGACAACCTGCAGGACGGGTGACATCCCATCGCGTCAGACAGGGCTGTGGGAATCGAACCCACAACCGAAGTGCGACTGGCCTTTATTGCCTACCACTGGCCTAAAGGAAGTCCCTATTTAGTAGAAACTAGTTTTAATATATTATGAAGTATAATATAAGAATTATAAGTCCATTTTAGGAACCATATATGATTAATCTCACTATAGATGGACTTATGTATTTTTTGATAACATTTCTAACCTTTTGTTTGAGATAGATGGAATGAACCATAATTCTATCACATGATCTGCTAACACATCACAAATGAAAAATTCAACTTCATTTCATTAAGAGATGAAGTGTAAATTGTCCAATGAACTACCAACGGTGAGACTATACCAAAATCACGAAAGTATTTCTTCTAATTCCAATTTCATCAACTTTTGGAAAATGATCTTGATAACCAAAAATGTTTTCCTAATGCTCTTATATAGGATGAAGCAGATGGTACCTATATCGTCACATATTTATGTCTTTTTGATTGCTGGATTTTCCATAGCCATGTTCTCTACCACTCTCCACCAGAACATGATGGTTAGATTTCTCTTCCATATCTATATTTTCACCTATGTGGAAACCCAGTGATTAGTTTATTTCTGTAACCGTTACGTTTCATACTTTTTTTTAAATATTGATTTTGGTATTCCTTTTTATGATTTGGGTTTCAATTAATGAAACTATCGAGTAGTAAACCATTTATAACCCCGACGAATTTCGAGGGAGAAATTCATTTTAAGGGGGGTAGAATGTAACACCCCGAGATTTTATGAAAAATATTTTTCTTATTGCATTAAGGTCTTGTGTTGTATGCTACACCAAAAGGTGCTTACACAACACGCATACTTGACTTGCCTTGCATTACACGCAATCACGACCTTCTTTGATAGCGTGTGTAGTACACAATACCTAGTTTCACTAAACAACGATATGCTATTATTAAAACTAGCTGTTATGAATAGTAATAACCACTTTTTTAATTTTTTTAAATTTTATATTTCAAAATGGACTTCATTTTTGGATTCGGAATATCGAAATTAGCTTAGGGTGAAATTTTGGTACTTTTTGGATAACATTCATTTTCTGATGAATAGTGAAAATTACTAAATTTTAATTAAAAACAACCCTATTAATCAAAATAATTAATAGTGATAAATTATTAATTTGAGTGGTTTTAAAGTATATTTAGAATATATTTTTACAATTTAATACAATGTTGGTCATTGGATTTAATTTCACATTTAAACCAGACATAAACAAGTGTCAATCTTTTTATAGTTATTATCTCTGAAGAACACGCTATTTGTTTTGGCGACGGGAATAAATTTTTAATTTAATTAATGCAACTTATATGTTTTTAATTTGGTAAAATAGAAATCATTTTTTATTTCATAATATCAAATATAGCTTAGGCCTAATTTTTGGTATTTTTCTGGAAACATTCATTTTTTGATGAATAGTGAAACCACTAAGTGGTAGTTAAAAAAATGATTTTTTCATAAAACATAATTTTATCACTTCTATGAATGGAATTTCAAAAATTTGAGAGACACGGTTGATGTTAGTAAGTAAAATGTGGTTCAATGAGATGAAAATAATTTTTGGTGAATAGTAACTTTTTACTTTTTTTTACCACGATTAAAAGTAAATAGGGTAATTAAGGGTAAAAATGTTATTATTACTACCATAACATGTGTCCTAATTCTATTGGATAAGTGTAATTCGACCAAAAAAAACCTTAGGAATAAAATATGACCATTTTCCCCCACTTTAATTAGATTAGGACATTTATTATTAATTTATTTAAATAAGGGTTAAAATAGTTAAAATCAAAGATTAATAAATCAATAATATTTAATATAGGTTTATACATAAGATAAATTAGACTATAAATATTAATTAGAAAGATAAAATAATTTCTTACATAATGGTATTTAATTTTTAATTTTTAGGCATTAAATAATTTAATTTATTTTTTACACAAAGATGATGCAGTAATTATCTTATTAATGAAATATTGAAATAATTGATGTTATAAATACCCAAATAAATGTAATTTGGGACTTTCTATGAATTACAATAATTTTCTAGGTTAATATGACATGTTAGTATTGATTTAATTAACTTTTTTGCGAACTAATAATTCTGTTATGATTTTAACAAAAATCAATTACTAAATAGTGTCAAAATTGACATAAAATAATTTTTAAAACAAATATTATATTATTAATTGATATGTTATTCCTAAAAATCTACGGTTCGGAAAAATGACTTATATTAGGTTATATATATTAATAATAAACAACGTGGGGTTTGTTTGGCTTGTTATAGTACGTTTATTAACCTTATAGTATAAGAACACAAGAAGACACGGTAAAAGTAAAATTATTTAACTTAATGTCAAATCTAAATGATAAGGTTAAAATAGGAAACTAAACTTGTCTAAATTATATTGTATGAGAGTAGTTCTACCCATCCCCATCATAGCTTCTAAATAAATCAATTTGGAGCTATTTAAAACTGAACTTGACTTTATAATAAAATAATATGTTTTGTTTTTCGAAAGGTTCCTCTCTCCTCCCTTATAAAAGGGCACCTCCTCCCTCTCCTCCTCACACCACTTTGAGCCTTCAAGATCATCCAACCCCGGACAAATTATCTTCTACACTTCCCTAGCAACATCCTAGAGGTTCTTTTCTTCCTCAAAGTCCAATTTTAGTGCCCTAAACAGAGATCTCAAAGAGGCGCTTCAAGAAGAGGTAATGACCGTTACCGATTCTTTCAACTTTATTTCTTCTTACACTTATTCTTCTTAGGTTGTTTAATTATGAAGTAATAACACCAGTATCAATCACATACTGATATGTTATTATAATTATGAAACAACCCTATTTCACCATCTATCCATCCTACAGAAAACAAAATAATCGTGCGTGCGTACGTACAGAATACCGTCTCCACGCCGTGGTGTAATCTATTTTCCACCACCACCTTACTTGGATGGGTATAATGGTGTACATAATAACTATATATGATTATTATAAAGTGATATTGATTCTGAAATAGTATATATACACTCCAATACAATTCCACGATCATGAGAACGATATCATCACTCGTTCGTACGTACGGACAACCGTCTCCACGACGCGATGAGATTCATTCTCCACGTTAACCATTAATGAATGATTATAAAGTATATATAATAAGTAATCATGAAATATATGACATAATAATGACAATTGATTTATCTATATATATATTTATGTCTTCTACTTAATTCCATTCTACTTAATAAGGAAATGAAAATAGCGTTCATGCGTACGTACGGCCTACCGTCTCCATGAACGGTGTATTTCATTCCATTTACTGATCTATTATATATATGTATATTCTGAATATATATTATATATAAATCATTTTTTATATTCTGGAATTATGTAATCATGATCTAATTAATCTTATGAATAATTACAGGTCAAAACACGGACGACAAATGAAACGATTTTACCCAAAACGCTCTTTAACATGGAATTTACAAAAGAACGGGTAATATAAAGTCATAAGTGAACCATATATGATATCATAACAATGAGTATGATTCTGGAATAAGTCAATGACATTATTTAAATCATTATACAGGAGTTTCGGTCACTTACGAAGCAAATCGGACCTAAGGTAAGGAAAAATCTCACAATCTCAATTTTTATCCGAGATTGTTTATACTTCAGAATTTACTGGGGAATATTTATCATCCACATCCATGTTTCCTCCATATGTAATATATATATCCTTATACAATATTTTATATCCAATTTTACCCTTTGGTGAGTTTTTATTTAATTATATGAAATAAATCTTTTGTCATTTTTCGTATGAGGTACTTTTTGACTTTTCCGACAAAAGTATGAGATGAATGTTTTTTTAACTTATACTGCATGAATGGATTTTTAAAACATTATTTCCAAGAAGATTCCCTTAAAAGTTTTCAAGTTTATTTTTAATCAACTTCTTTTATTTTATAATTGTATGACATGTTAAGAAAGGAAAAGTGTTTTCGAAGTAGAAAGTATATTTATCTCAAGAATGGAGTTCAAGTGTTTTATCAAAATTATTTTCCATATAAGATAATAAAGGGTTCTGTTTATATTCCTATTATTACATTGATTTGACTATGTTGTGATGAAATTATTTTTATGAATTCCTTTTTCTTATATTAATTGTTTTATGATGTCATGATTTTTAAGATTCCCATTATTATTACATGGGTTATGTTATGATGTATGGTTTATGATTTTGTGGCACACATAAGAATGGTATCAATATGAGATGGGTGGGACCTATATCTCCCTCCAATGAATTGGGTAAAGGTTTTATATCTCATGAGATAGACATGGTTGGAACGGCAGGTTAAACCAGTTCAGTGAAACAGGACTGAAACGAGGAGTGAACTTTGTTCAGAAATGGACTTTGTCCACTAAGATATTCTTGGCATTGAGTCTTGAATAACAAGAAATGATTATCTACTATTTTGTGGGCATGAAACAATGTTTCATGTTTTAATTTATTATTATTGGGATTACATTTCACTATTATGATTTATCCCATGTTATGAAATTATGATATCTTTTGCAGGTTAAGATTTCCAAAATTTATGTTCTTATGTATATGATGTGAGTGATATTTCTTTTGATTACCCTTACTGAGCATTTGAGCTCACCCTTTTATGTTTTCTTTTCCCCAGGATATAAAGAATGGTTTTAGGTAAAAAAAGGAAGATCATTATGGGAGATGTTACTGATCTTTCACCACGATTAGAAGATTATATTACGAGTTTCCAAACACACTAAACTATTACGGTACTTGTGTGTGTGTGTTTGTTATGTACTATGTATTACACAAAAGGAATGTAATTTCCATGTACCTCATGCTTTGGGTCTCTACAGGACCTCCCTGCTTATTTCCCCTAGTGACATCAGTATAAGGAGGGTCCTCGTACTAGTCGAACTGAACACATGTAGGACCTCCGTGTTGGGCACTGGTGAAGTGAAGTTGTCCCTCACTCTGATTTTTGGGGAGAGGAGGACCTTTTTCACCTTCTAAGGGGACACGGTGAGGGTCCCCACATTTAAGAGAGACCAGATGTGAAACATCCCAATACAAATGGTATGTGGAGGGAGGAATTACTCCCTATCCAATGTATTGGGAAAGGGGGAGACTTCCATAATGAGCGTCACCACCGTGGGAAGGAACTTCATTTGGATTGAAGGCGGCATGGGTCAGACCTCCATGGCGAGCTTGGAAGCGGGGAAGGCTCACGTTCTCCATGGTAGCGGTACAGGGATGACCTCTATACTTGGTGGAATCACTGAGGGTTAGTCTGTGATGTCAACAACTTACGTTGGCGACTAAGAGAGTCGGTGGCTGGGTCGTTGACCAGGTTTGAAATATGAATGTCCCCACACATTATATATAGAGATTTCGTTATATGCGTCATCAGTTTCTTGGGCCATAGTAGCTGCTGACATTGACTCCCCTTGGCGGATATCCTCTTCGGCTTGCACCCGACGCTGGTGTCTGGTCAGATGAACCGAAGCCGGTGGTGTAGGTACATGGCTTACCTACTCCTCAGCCAGTAAGACTAGTTTGCGGTGCTGGTGCAGCATTGTGGGAGCCCTTTCTGTGAGCCCATAGAATCAGATCCTAGCTAGGCTAACCCTGATGTCCCCTACCTCATCGGTGTAAGGAAGGGAGTTGTCAAGATGTTCTAGGGAGAGGCCCCCGAAATGGTTATATGTTGGAGTGGAGAGCAGTGGCTCCTTGCGTGGCCGCTGGGGGCAGCGTTGATGAAGAGGTGGAGATGCCTATAAATCTAGGCATGCCATATCCTGAGTCAGGATAACACCCTCCTCCTGTTACCGACATACTAGTTCATCGATCACCCTTTATTGGATGAACTCCCAGGGAGAGATGGGGCGGGGGTGCCCAACGTTCATGGCCATTGAGACCATCTCAGAAGAGGTGGAACTATGCGGGACTATCGCACTAGTATTCCCCATTCCCCTACATCAGTTTTCATGCGGTGATCAAGTTTTAGGTGCATCCACTTGGTTTCATGAAATCAGGGATATTAACTCATTTTTGATTGAAGAAAAAAAGGGAAGACATGTCTAGTGCCCCAATTACATTCCATCTTAAATTGGTAGTAATATGGATCTACAATGACAATGTTGTAGACTGGGACCTCCAATGTCCAACATTTTTACTGCCCCAACATCTGGTGAGTTTCACACCAGGCCCACTATATTCTTGGAGGGACTCGACACAAGATAGGTAGATCTGATTACACGCTAGTCAACTAATTTCTCAACAGCTACTAATCACTATATTGAGGAGAATATCTTCACATCGGGTTCACTATTTCTTTTTCGGACTCTTTTTCTAGGGCGTGCATGTCTGTCTTATTGGAGGATAGTGGTGCTTTTTATTTCCTGGAATTCCCACATTCCAAAGGCGGGAAAAATTCGTTCCTTGTTCAGGGACGTTTGCTCCATGATCGAAACTGGATGATGGGATGTTAGTTCTTCCTTCCAGGGATTCCTTCTCAGAACTCATCACCTAGTATGGATCTCTCTTATAGATTTAAGATTTTGTTCGTGAATCTCTTCCTAGTTTCATATCTACATGGACACCAGTTAATTACACTGCTTCTGTTGGGACATTCTTAGGGGTCTGGTTATGGCAGCACCATTCGGTCAGGGGAGTTGTCAAAGTGTACATCACTGGCATGTCTAGATGATGGAACACTTGTGCTTCAGGGTTTCATCCCCTTATCATAGGGAATATCGGGGGAGAAGAAGCATGAGGAATCCCACATTAAATGCGAGGAATCATATTCCATTGGCATGTATATGAGGTTTTCCTCATCTTTACATGTTTTACACAGGGTATTCCGCGAGTTTAACCTCTAGCGCAGGTGGACAAGACTGATTAGAACACTAATTAGAGTGGATCAGATGGGTGAAACACCTAGAGTGAACATTGATGTTGGGGAAAAAATGTGGTTAGCTTCCTGGTTGTTTTTAAGGGGAATGAGGAATGAGGTGGCATGATCCCAATTGGATGTGGTGTCCTGGGTAAGAATCAGGACGAATGATGGACGATTTAATGAGGTATGTGGAGAATCAGATGGAGTCGAAATGAAGGTGACAGTACTGTTGGGATTGAGCATCGAAGAGACTTCCTATGTATCCCTATGGTAGAGAATCAATGTCCCTATATTTCGGTGGGACTATGGGACACCTGATGAGGCGACCCGCGAGAATGGATGAATCTATAGTATTTGGTAGAAATAGAAACTCCAGGAGAGGTCACGACCTTCCCGAAACACATAGGCTCGAGGGATAGATCAGTATGAGACATGAGTGATTCGATTGAACCTCAGGGAGGCTTCCTATGTATCCCCGTGGAAGAGAATCAAAGTTGATATAGTTCTACTGAAGATGGATTACAGTTGAAATGGTCTGACAATGGATAACTACTAAATGGGGACACAATGTCTTGCCGCTAGATGGGGGACGCGGTATAACGTTGTGTAGGAAGGAATGGATAAATGTAGTTTAACATAATGTGGGACCAAGGTGGTTCGACGTGAATGGGGTTAGAACCAGTGGATGGTGGTCTTGAACCTCAGAGTGGCTTTCTGCGTACCCTTCCATGGAAATTATCAAATACCACGTAGTTCAGGGTGGGTTTGGTGAACCAACGTGAAGATGGTCAAGAACAATGGTTATTGGGCATGAAGCTCAAGAAGGCTTCCTATGTACATTTCATTTACTAGGATTACAGTCCTTGTAGTTCAGAATGAGTGGGAACTGATGCGAATATGGTCTAAACCAATTGTTATTGGGCTTGAAACTCATAGAGGCTTCCTATGTACCTCGCCTTGGAAAGGATCAAAGTCCATGTAGTTCAGGATGGGTTTTGTGAACTGATGTGAAGATGGTCATGAGCAATGGTTGTTGGGATTGAACTCCAGGGTGTCTTCCTACATACCTTTCCTTGACATGGATAAAAGTCCTTCTAGATCAAGATGAGTGTAAACTGATGTGAAGATGGTCAGAACCAATGGTTTTTGGGATTGAACCTCAAGCAGGATTCCTACGTACCTCACCTTGGCAAGGAGCAATGTCTACGTAGTTCAGGATGTGTGGGAGAACCGACGTGAAGTGGGTTAGGGCGACCAAGTGTTGTACTTGACCCTCAAGGAGGCTTCATACATACCTCTCCTTGGAAAAGATCAACAACCACGTAGTTCATATGGACTGGGTTTGGGTATTCCACTCCAGGCTGCCCTGAGGGGATTTCGTAGTCGATGCTTAATCTAAGTCCATTTGAGTCATGCTTGGTGTGAGAAATAAGAGAAAAAAAGACCTGATAATCATGTCGTGAAATATGTGTTTGTGGGAAGTGGAGTGGGTCTTAAACATACTGAGAGGCCCAAAAAGATAATAGGGTCTTCCGTGTGGTCCACACCCAAAAGAGGAAATATGGGCTTACACGTGGTCCACATCCCAAGGTGATGGAGATTGGGACTTACTATAGGATGGAGGCCTAGGTGGTAACAATGCCCTACGGGAGATGGATTTTTCACCCAGGAAGAGAGGAAGAGAAGGGGTGCTACCTTCTGTATGGAAAGATAGGGGCTTTCACTAGGGTGATTTCCCTTTCCCCATGGATGAATGCTACCCCGATAAAGATGATAACATTCCATGTGATGAAGGGTATCACTCCAATGGAGACCAGTGGGCATAGAGAACGACCATGGTGAGGCGCCCTGTGTGAAATCCATGGGGCGAGGTCATAGTTTAACGTCATGTGCTATGGATGATGGTGCTTGGTAGTTTAACGTCCTTCAGCTCGTATGAGGTGGGTATGCTTTGCAGTCCTAGGACATACATAACTGATACCCACCCACCCATAGGGTCAGGAAGGCATCGACAATGCAGTAGTTGTGGGATGCTAATAGATGATCCCTTTAAGGGTCCATGTTAGTGTGGCTATGCAAAGAAAAAATAGTTGTTAGTGAGCATATGCGAAGAATCATGAGGAGAAGCAGTTCAATGGGCGGTATCATCCAAGAGACAATGAAATTGCTTCGTGAAAACATGAATGGACACATAGGAAAAGGAGATTCATAGAAAAGGGGTTCATAGGTAGAATACTTGTGAATCCCTGGTGCTACATTAAGTGGAGGGGCTTCGTGAAGGGATGTGCTTCGCTATGTGAAATCGCCCAGGATAGTCATAGGGAATAAGTGATTATAGGAGGAGAATCGCAATGTGAAAACACATTTGGAAAGCAATGCCACACTAATCAAGGGTGTCTCGTGAAGAAATGTTTTGTTATGCAATGTGATTGATGAAGCACAGTGAACCTTCCGTAGCATGTGGGTCACATGTGTATGGAGGGTGTCTCATGAAGCATAAACTCTATTCGACAACCCGAGTCCCCATGGGGATCCCCTCCATTCACGAAGTCCGGCGGGTTTCATTAAAGGCATCATACTCGGAAGAAGTGTTGAATTAAATCAAAGGGAAAAGAACCTCGTAATGAAAAAGTACCTTGAAAAGCACATGGTTCGTAGAGAAATAAGTGCTTCACGATTTGATAGAGGAGAAGGTGAAATGTGGGCTAATCCTTCATTTTGGATCCAGGGGAGCCGTGTATTTATAAGCAAGAGGCTCCACGAAGTAGTGCTCGCTCAGCGCGGAGAGAGAGTTTGCTCCATGGTGGGTCGTGAACTTCAAATCAGCTCGCAGAGGATCCTACCTCCTTGCTATGTGGTGGGCTCACGAATGTAAAATTTTTTACTATAGAATCCTTCCTTCTTTCTTCGTAGTAAGCTCATGAACGTCAAATTCGTTTGTGGAGCTTCCCGCCTCCTTACACCGTGGTGGGCACACAAACGTCAAATTCGTTCGTGGAGAATCCCGCCTCCTTGCTCTGTGGTGGGCTCACAAATGTCAGAGGGGATTGTAGAGCCTCCATCCTCCATGCTCTACGGTGGGTTCGCAAATGAAAAATTTGTTCACCGAGTTTCCACCCTCCTTGGTCCTCGGCGGTGTTTCGGATGTCAAATTGGTTCCTGGAGCCTCCCGCCACCTTGCTCTGTGGTGGGGTCACTAACGTCAAAGGGGTTCGCGGAGCCTCCCACGTCCTTGCTCCGCGGCGGGCGCAGTTCCATTGGGCTCCACGATTGGTCTTCCTGAGGAAGCATCCAAAACATCCCTCTTGTTCTTATTATCCAAATATTTTGGAGCCAACAAATATTTTATGAAATTCCATGATTTACCCTCATCTCCCATATATAAGGGAACCTCTTTTTCAAACATATTTAGAAATCCGAAACATTTTTTCCCTTCCTATATCTACCCAAATCCATTCCATTCAATCATAATAAAATTAAAGATTATTTTTATCATAATATAATCCTAGAAATTATTTTGGTTTAAAATCATAAGAGGTTTTCCAAATAAGATGTATTTTTATTAACCTAGTGTTCTGTTTTATTTTTTTTCTTCCACATCTTCAAAATATTCACTAAAAATGAGGATATTATAACTATAATAACACCGATTCACCTAGATGTTATTATTTCAATTTAACTACAGATACAAATAAATATTTTTCAAAAAAAATGACACGAATCTATCTTTTGTGTGTAAAATGAACTACCATCTCACAGATTGATATAATTTGTTTTAAATCACCACGTATAATTGATTTTTATTATGAAGTAATTATAGATTTAAGATTATATTAATGAAATATTTCTCATTATAAAAATTGAAATTTTCATATTTTTTCTTACACTTACATTCAATGGAAAATAATAACGTGATTAATGTGTATATGTGGACTACCACCTCTATAAAGAAAAGTAATTCATTTTTAATCACCAAATTACATTGGCTATATATATTATTATAATTAAGGAAATAATTTTTTCTTTATGATATTACAATAATTCAATAAATATAAAATAGATGTAACCTTATTTCTAAAATATTCATTGATAATATAAGAATTATACATTCTTACATACAACATACCTTCTCTATGATTATATAATAGTTAATTTTTCTTAACATTCTTTTGTGATTAGTTTTTGAAGAATAATATTTCGATAAATGATAATTGTTTCAATATATTTATTATTGACATGATCGCATTACAACCTATTTGAATGTACTAGTCATACCGATGTATTTTTTGGCATGTGAGGTGTATATCACAAAAATATATATTGTGAAATTAAATGATTACATAATTTTATAAAACACGATAATAAGATAATTAAAAGGAATTATAAAGAATTTTTTTTCTTAATATTGATAATAATTATTCCAAATTTATAATTCAAGGTTATATGGAATATATGTGAAAATTAATAATAATGATTAGGTATAATAATTTAAAATATTATTTTTAATGTATTCCTTCAAACTAATTTTTTTCATCAACATTAATATTTTTAAAATTAATTTATGGATTTATTTATATTTAAATAAATTAAATATAATGGAAATTTTATATATAGTCTTAATTTATTTACAATATCATTAATTGGATGATTTTATTTTAATTTATACAGAATGTTTTGAAATTGTTTTCAAAATACAAAAGGAATGATCTTTATTAAAAAATAAATCACAAATCACTTTTCCCATAGTCGTAACCAATATTTTTTTAAACCATTATATACCTAAATTATTCGGTAAAATTTTAAAAAATCCTTCCAAATATTTCTTCTTTATTAAAGGTTTTTTAGTTGGATTGCTCCTCAATATCTAAAAAATGATTTTATATTGGTGAAACGAATATTTTTTATTATTGTAATGTAGAAAATGAATGATTTCAGATGTTATGATCATGTTATGGTTCGTTGTAATTATTTATGATGGCATGTAGTTTTTTTAAAATAATGAATGAGTGAGATCATTATTGCACTCTAATGTGTTTGGTAGTGGTTCAATGTAATGTAATTGGGTTTCATCAATGATATTTTTGGAATATAATTTGAGGGTTCTTCCAAATGTAATTTTGATGATTATTTTATGTGTAACCATAAAGGATATTATAAATGAAACCATGAATTATATTCTATTTTTATGAGTGAAATGATAATTATTCCTCATATTCCTATTTGATTTAGGTTTACTTTTTATAGGTTTTATCAGAAATAATATTTGTTTACTAAATTAGGTGACAAATTTATGTATATCATGGTATTTATGGATGAAAAGAAAAGATTTTCATAATTTTTTTTGGGTTTTCTATTGATTTAAAAGAAAAATTTCTGTGTTTTATTTTTATATAAATATATGTAATGAAATGTTTTATTAAATTTTGGTGTAGTTAAGTTAATTTTGTAAGTATGAAATAGATTATTTTCAATAATCAAATTATTTTATAAAAGTGAAATTTTTATCAATATACATGGACTAATTGATTTCATATTTCTTTTATTCACATAGAATTTTTTTTAATTATATTCACAATGTATAATGATGCATGAGGGATAATATGATGTAATTTTAATGTCATGAATATAATACATGAAAATAAATCATGTCTTATTTCAAATGATTTATACTGTTAGAATATGGGCATTTCTATGAAGTTTCCCAAATGTAAAATATTGGAATTTTTTTACGAGAAATAACCAATTTCCATAAAAATGTAACCCTAAAATATCATTGGGAAAAAAATAATTTCAATCCAATTACAAATAAACAAGATAATGATATGTGAATGGATGAGTTCTTATTGTTGTAATCAATTTAGGGTCATGATAACATTGGAGACTAAAATATTTTAATTTGTGGTTAAAGTTAGGTTTTTTATATATTCATTGAATTATAAATTTATGGGTTATAAAAATTTCAATATCTTAGATTCCAATATGTTTTTTTAAGATGTGATATTTTAAAGTGATTAATGATATTTTGGGAAACATTTTATATGGCTGATGTGTTTGTATCCCTTTGGTTTAACATTAATAATTATTTCATAATAAATCTATTACATTTATATTGATGTATGAAAAATGGTTTCAGAAAACCAAATATGTTTAAAAGTTACAAAATGTAGATTTGATAATGGTAATTTAGTTTCAGATTATATTGTATATATTATATAGAATTTAAATGGATACATTAATTAGAAGTACCATTTTAATATTAACACAAAATAACTCATTTCATGTTTAAATGATGTGATTCTCAAAATATAAAAATTATTTTATCAATATTTGAGAAAGAGGATATCAAAAAAACCATTTAATCCCCCAATTATTATATAATCATCAGTATGATGGAAAAATAATACTGAAATTATTTTGAAATACATTTGGACATCTAATTCATCTCCAAGAAAGGTTTTTTTTATCAAACAAATTTTCATTACTCAAAACATTCAATGGGTTCTGGAATCAATATTTAATATAATTAATCTCATACATCTCATTAATCATAGAAAATTCCTCCAAGGAAATGAATATTTTATATATGGATATATGAATCTCATGTTAGATGATAAAGGGGATACCAATGTTATAACGGAATTCCCAAATTCAAGTATATGGTTAATGAATTATTTTTTATTTTCTATGTTTGCATCATGATTGAGTTGATATTAACGAATTAAGAGGACATTTTTCATCTTTTTTACTATGAAAAAAATCATAGTTAATGTTTTAAGATATAATTTAATAAAGGATGTGTTTTTCAATTATAATTTCATATATTATATATATTATTTGAATAATGAAAACTTCTTTAGTTTTTTTTTCATAAAAATTTAGAAACATATATTAAATTAAATCAATTCAAATCAAAATCAGTGTAGTGATAGGGTGGTAAATATTTTAGTAACTCATTTAGGGACACATGATATAGGATTGATGATGATACTAAGTCAATATTTTTGTTATGATAGTCAATTAATAATATTCGAATTTTTATAAACATAATATTTATAAAAAACCATAGAGTTAAAAAATAGATTTGATGAATATGGAAATATTTATGATGTTTGTCATATTTGGGAAATTTTATAGAAATTTTAAAAATATTGTTTTTGAAAATAGAAAACCCATAGGTTGAGCAATAATTCATCACATATGGAAGGGTTGACAGTCTAAAACAAAAATAGTCAGGGGATAAAAATGCAACACCCAACATTTTACTATTATCTGTCGAGGATAGTAAGATTTTTTTTGATTATAATGTTTTTTGGTATATATGGTTTATCATAGATTTAACAAGGAAATTGTTAAGTAATTTTGTGATAAGTTAATTTATATTATTTTAGATGATTTAAACTATTTTTGGAACCATATATGATTAAGGAAAATTGAGCATTATGGGATATTTAGAGGATTATGTTGAACTATCTATTGGAGACATGATATATTTTATGATAGATTAATTTTAATTTTTATAATTTATAAATTTTATATAAAATAATGGGTATTATATGTCATATAAAATTTTGTTATGTTAATTATTATCGATTAAAGTGATTTAGATATCAATGTTGACTGAATATGCGATAAAATCATTCTGCTCATTTGGATTCATTATCATTTAGAAATATAATAATGAATATATATAACATTTATTTACAAAATGAATTTGATAATAAATTCGATGTTAGTATTCATTTATTATAATTTCATAAAATGATTGATTTTTTGATCAATAGTGAAACATCTCACTTTTAATTGAAAATTACTTTTTTTATTCAAGATTTTAAAAATTAAAATTCTATTTTAGATTGCATTTAAAATTTATTTAGTTTATTGTGATTTATGATTATCATTTTGTAGACTATTATATTATTTTCAGACTTGAATTTATTAAAATTAACATTTATATTGATGAATATTATTTTTATGAAAACCAATTTTCATCTTGTTTTTTCAATTTGATTTTCAATAAAATAAAACCACATTAATGCTATGAATATTGAAAAATACATTCCATGTTTAGAATTAGATTATACAAATTTGATAAACCATTCATGTTTTTTCATTATTATTACTATATTTATGATTTTTGTTACTATGGTAGTGGTAAAATATAGTATTTTATGCTAAAAATATAATGATAAGAACAAAGAAATAATTGTACACTTGAGATATTTTTTGTTGGATAAGTCCATTTTATGACATTGAAAGTTTTTTTGAAATAGGTTTTTCAAATAAATATAGTAATATTGAAATTTTTCTTTAAATAGAATACCAATATAATACAGGGTTATATTGAAAATTGTGTTTCACTTCCTTTATATGTAACATTGAGTTTCACATACTCTACATGCAACACGAAGTCTAAATGAAACATGAAAAAATATCATAATATTATAATTTAATATGATATTTATCAACTATCCATTTAAATTTAATATATTAATATAATTATCTAAATTATAAATAAACATGGTTTATAAAATTATAAAAAATGAATTCTTTGATTACAATATATTTATAATTGAATGTAAGCACCATCAGAAAATAGCGAAACATGTTTTCTCGAAAAATATTTTTATGTAAAAAAACTGATTAAATAAATTAAAATAATCACATTTGGGGAAATAATTTAATTATATTTTTATATTATATAATCACTAAAATTTTAAAAAGTCATCAAATGTGATTTTTTAGAAAATAGAAAAAAAGAAATCAAATTTTAGTCTTAAAAACAACATCTTTCTAAATACAAATTATGTAAGATTTTGAAAACATATATTAAAATTAAATTTTAAAAATTTTAGAATAATAAGAGGATAATATAAAATTAATTTCCCAAGTCACGATATCAAAATAATCTTCGGGTACCTTCTTCAGAAGTCTATCAAATGATAATGTTTTTCGATGAATAATGAAAAAGTCATTCCTTTACTAAATGATATCAATTATATTTAGGATTTTCAAAAAATCAAATTTTTTAAAATATGGATTTAATAGTAAAATTTACTAAATTAGATATCAATAAAAACAATTTAGTTTTATGGATATTATTTTTTATTAAATTTGGTCATAAAATCATTGGAATCCTTTGAACATTTTTTATATTAAAATTCTAGTTTTTCGTCGCATCTCTGGGATTAATTTGAAGTTAAATTTTTTATATGAATTGAATATGTCAAAACTGATTAAATTTTTTGAATCAAAAATTTTTTATATCATAATTTAATAATAAATTGTCACGATAATGAATAGTAAAAATTGTAAGAATAGTAAAAATTCATTTCTAGAGTTAAGGTAAAAATGTGAATATTATGAGGTGGACCCAGAACATTTATTCTTAATTAAAACCCATAACAATTCTAAATACTATTCTATAAAAATATTTCTATTTTATTCTTCCAAATGTAAAATATAGGGTCATTTGGAATGTTTTGAAATGTGAATGAATTTATCATTTTGGATTATTATGGGAAATTTTGATTCAGTTTCCAAGTGGATTATTTTACAAAACATATTAAAGGACACCTCCACTATTAAAACTAATTCTAATATAAAGTCATATATTGACTCTAAAATATTAAAAATCCATCCCAAACTTTTGTACCATTATTCTAGAGCTATTGGTCCTCCCAAAAGACAGACATTATAGTCCTGAATAGATGATCTAATGAAGGTGCTTCTTTGAAAAGATGATTTTTATAATTATGAATGATTTCATTATTTATTCATAATTTCATTATTACAATTCAATACTTATGGATAAAATTGGATACCTAAGGGATCATGTGAATATTCCCCTTGTAAACCAAAATTTTTCTTGAGATCGGAGGTGACTATAACATGGTTTTCTATATCGGGAAATACATCATGCTATTTTTGTCCAGAATGGGAAAGATTACTTTACTGTACCACTCATGAAACACTAAAAGAAACAATATCTCCTAAAAAATTATTCAAAATCAATATCTCTTCTCCAAAAATAATGGAATTTCTTTTTTATAAATAGTTAATGGAACTGATCTACACAAATTGTCTACATTGAAGATCCACTTATACTAAAAAATAGAGGATAGAGGCTTATATGTTGATGATGATCCCTAATCACTACAAAGAAGACTAAATATGTGTAAGTTAATATTTTTGGGGAGAATTACTTATTTATAATGGGATGAACTAACATTTTTTCTTTTTTTTCTTTTCTAAATCTCTCAATGTTGGGGAAAATACAATTGAAATGTTCTTCCATTTTGAAAGGGATATTATCATCTCATACTCAGCTCCTAGTAAGATTTATTTTCCTTATAGAAAATGGGTAACCTCTAACCTCAACATGGATTCCACAGATTAACTATGTGGGACTATTTTTTTAACTCTTTTACAAATATGAAATCTATGGAAAAAATGGGAACTAATTACACAGTCTATACCAGTTATTCTAAAACATGATTATCTTAATTAATATTAACAAATTTATTAGTGTCCCCGTGATGATTTATCCTCACACAATAATTGACAACTCATAATATTTTTATTGGTTTTTATATTGGTTAAATTTTATTGAAAATAAGTACATTTCATTAGAATCAATTCTATAGAATACGTATTTGATTTCATGGTTGAATAAGAGAAGAGATCTCCTTTTTGAATTATGAAAGATAATTGGGAACTCCATTTACAATGGTATAGTGGTTAAAAAAATATACCACCCACTTAAATGTTATTAAATGAAATAAAAAATGAATATAAATGGTAAATTCCAAATTATGGATTATGATAATCCCCATAAAAAGAAAAATAGATAATGGGTGATAATGAAAGATGACCCGAAATCATATAGTGATGCATCTGAAAATTCCTAGCTTCAATTTATATAAGAGGGAAAAAGGAAAATTATGATGATTAAATTGAAAATTATTTCATGGATATTATCAAGAAGACTCAGTAGTAACTCTCAGTTGAACACATAATTATTAGCAAGAAAAATCATGTATTTGAACCTATGGTGGTTCCTCACAATGTTTGCGAATTTAAAAATCATACATTAGTGCTTAATGTATATACATATGTGGATACAATTCAGTATAAATTTTTCAATGAGGAAAATCAAAACATATTGACATTAAATAGTCACTTATGCAATAAAATGCAAAAGGAAGATGAACTGATAAAGGCTTACTGAAGCACTAACAGTCATTAAAAGAGCAGACTATCAAGGATGATGAATCCATAACCTTTTATGGAATTTTGGAATGCATTATAGGTGGACAATATTAGAGTCCTCATACTGTTATCAATATCACTGTTTTTGACATTTCAAATCCAACACATGAGGTAGTTATCAAAATGAATGAGACCATTTCTACAAAGAAAAAGACACCAATTGACAAAAAAGATCACAATGAAATAACTGAATATGAATATCATAATACAATGTAGTATACCCCTATAAGAATGAATAATAGTCTAAGATAATTTTCTAATAAAGATACTACATGTCATAAATGTAGGATTCCCACAACAACAGTGGAAGGTATTTTAATGATTATTTCCCCTACTTGTTCTATGATCAATCAAGAATAAGTCCCATCTACTTTTAGTGATATAAAGTCTAAATAAATTATAAAATCTTAAAGGAAGAGACTTATGGGTTAAAATAAGGGGGGTTATAACATCAATACCATATTCAAATTAATATTTTCCTTTCAAACTATTGTGATATTATAATCATTGACATTATAAGTATTTTTTAAAAAAATTTATCACACACAAAAATTTATATTTTCTTCTATTTTTGATCAAAAAATTAATTTTCCTTATATATTTTTTAGTTTGTATCATATTGGTTATACACTTCTCAGTAGTAGTAGTAATAATACTTTTATTGAATATCATTATACTTTAACACGTTACACAATATGTCACATTAGTGTTTACAATACTGCTAACCTTGTCTTCATCTGTCAACTTGTCTACTTGAACTCTAATTTTTTCCCATTGTTTCAGAAATATAGGTATCATGATAAGAGATGTATTTGGAAGGATCAATCATATTTACGAAACAAAATTCATGATATCTTGATTGTGGTGGGGGATTTTAATAATATCATTATTACTAGTGATAAAATGGTAATGTATCACTCAAAAATCTCATTGTGAAGATTTAAGGCCTCCATTTAATATAATGTTTTATTTTAAAAAAAAAAATTGGTGGGTATAAATATAATGGGTATATAAGGAATTATAATAGGGTGTTAGCTTGTAAGCTGTAGAGATATTTTTCTAATTATAAAACCCTGGTTTAATGGGATACCATGATGAGAACGACTCATCACAAACATAATTATAATAAAAATATTATTTTTTTATGTATTTCTATTATAAACTCTATATACGTCATTCCATGTATATTTAATAATTCTTGGGAATCAGTTTCTAATTATGATAATACTACTAAAGAAACATATAATTCTATGAAATAGGTCAGGGATACCTTTTCTTATGTCATGAAATTTAAATTCCATAAACAAAAACTAAAATGATGGTTTAATATCAATTGAATACAAATTGTAAATGAGACTGCTTCTTTGGACTCCAATCTAATCGAAATTAAAATTTAATCTACTAATTCATTTTTAATATACATCCTATATATGTTATTTGTATTTCTTCAAAACATGATTATATTCTCTAAATTAATGATAATATTCATAATAATTATTTAAAAATAATTTCCTCAATAAATAGGATTGTAACACAATGTTTTATAAATTACCTCAAATATTTAGGAAATCATTTAGGCCTCTCATATTCCGAAATGAATAGAAAACAACCATTTATTCCATGAAACATATTCTAACCATTTTGTCTCTGATTTTATAAATATTTTAAATATACTTGATCTCAATAAAGATAATATACCCTTTTTCATTCATGTAATTATAAATGATGATGATAACAAAATCGTACCAAGTGTCCCATTTGATCATGAGATCAATTATAAAATTTTTAGATTGAAGACCGATATTTCTCATAGAACCGATTATTTCACTTATATTTCGCATAACATTATTATGATTCTATTAAAACTGATGTTTATATTTTTTAAATCATTCATCTCTAATGGCATGCGTCAAAATGTTGTTAATGAAAATTTTCCATCTTTGATTCACAATATGGATAATTCCCATGAAATTCATCTTTTAAAACCCAGTTATCTTTAAAGAACAATCCATAACATCAAATCTATGGTAATTTTGAATAAATATTATTCTATTTTAAACAAAAATATATAATGGAATCAATTTGGTTTTGAAAAGTTTAGATGCACTGAAGATTTCATCTTCATTTCATTTGAATGCACTAGCCTCTTAAATACATCCAATAGAGGAATCCATATTTCCATTAGAATATATATTAGAAATGATATTGATACCCTTGATTAATGATTTACTTATATGATAAATCAATGTTTCAGCTTTAATGATAATTTTATTATAAAAATTAAAAATATTTTTTCCCTTGTCATAGTTCTATTCATTTTAATGGTTCTACTAAGGGGTACATTAATTGAACCGAAGGTGTCAGACTAGGTGATCCAATTCCTTCTATTCTATTTTCTATTTTCAAATAATACATAATTAGACTACTCCATCATTTAGTAAATCACAGTAGACATAATTCTATCAATGGATATATGAATATGATAGTTTCTACCCATCTTGTCTTTGTGAATTAGAGAATACTTTTCATACAAGTGTCCAAGATAAATATTCAAAATTTTAAAGCTTCTCTATCCCATTATGAATATATCTATGGACAATAAAAATATTGGACTAAATAATTTATCTCCATTGGGATAATGTTTCAAGATAGTAGAAAAATAAAAATTATTAATTATTTGTGTCTCATATAAGTAACGTTCTACTTCATCTATCATGGTTTTCCAAATTTTTTTTGGAAAATCTGAGTGTAGTTATTTTACAAAAAATGTTGATAAAATTACTATCAAAAAATTTTCAACGGATGAAAAATGCCTATATTTTTTATATATAATATTCCATTTTAAAATGTCATTTTTTATAAAATTATTTACTCATTGATAGTCTATAAATTTCCTACTGGACTTCTAAAAAATGTCTTCATCAAAAATATTGAGATTATAAGAACCCTTCTAATAATATTAGTGATGGAACCTTGGTATAACTAATTAAATCCATTATTTTATGGTTCTAATAAAATAAAAAATATTAAATTAATTAATTTTTCCTTAAAAGTTATGATTAGTTGAAAACTTCTTCATAATGAATCCAAGACTCTTTTCCTTTAATATAGGATCCATAATAATATAATGGGAGGAAACCTCAATAATAATGACTCTTCTATCATGCCATTCATTAAATAATATTTCTATAACATTATCTCACAGTCTAGGTGGAATGTTAATAAAAAGACTTCTAGGTAATTATTTTTATATAAGTAGGTTGGCTCTCCTTTTATTGTTATGTTGATCGCAGACACCTACCTATGGATTATAATGTTTATAATAAAGAATTTTTTAATTTGTGACGATTTAGATTCCTAGTGACATCTAAAATGAAATTTACAACAGTCTATTTTCTATATCTATTGATTTCTTAATTTGGGAACAATCCTATAATGATATGATATACTCTACAAGTTTCAATGAGGTTTATTTTTGTTCTTCAAATAATTATTTTTTTCTCTATAACAATTGAAATTCATTTTATTAAACCATAGTAAATAAATCTTTGTTGGAGAAATTATCATAGTTGGGTTTCTAATGATGTCTGCCTTTATTATTTTGGGGTTGTACTCTTATTTAAATGTTGCCTATGAAACTAGCAGAAAATGGAAAATAAGAATATTTATCAATATTATGCTACTTATACTCTACATTGGAAATATATCATTGATCTATTTGATTACATATGGATTATTTGGGACACAATTAAGCCTCAACTATAGAAATATTCTACTGCAGGTGCCTCAAAATAGATAAACCACTTATTTTTATTTGATGTGGCTAAACTCTAATAGATGATTTGGATTGAAAAAAATGATTATATTCATCAAAATAAGTTTTTCAACTTACATAATTCCAAAGTGAGTATTTATAATACTATAATGGATGACGATTCAATAAATTATAGCTAATTCAGTAAATATATAATGGATTTCATCATCTTGTGACACATAGATGTTGATGGAATCTAGATCTTGAATCATCATACTTCTGAAGTATTATAGAAAACAGCAATCATGAGATTGCTAAAAGATAATTTTGATGATTCCTTAAATAGTAACCTCATACACTCAGGCTCTGGATAATTTTACAGAGTCCATAGTGATGAGCATTTTGATTTCTTCTACGACACCTATGTCTTTACAACTTTACTGGAAGTGGAAATGATGAATGATATAAATACACTTACCATTATAGGAAAAAAAAGTTGGATTAATAATTTTTTAGACACCGATTTAATCCCCAAAATGAATGTTATTTAGAAAGACATATTAAATCTTACATGGACACTTACAACTCGATTGATTGCCTACATTCACTTTTACAGATCAACCATATTATTACACATTTATTTTATTAAATGAACTCAAATAAAGATGGAGCTTCTAAAAATAGTGTGGACTACGATATCACATGATACGATTTCCTTTCATCGGACATGCCTCTATGTCTGAAAAAACAATATAAAACAATAACTCTTTCATTATTTCAAAATTTTTCTATTTTTATATTAATGTGCGGATTATGTCCAAGGCCCCACATTTAGTAAATATATTTATTCGTTTCCAAAATGAATTTTGTATTTACACTATGATTATATTATAAGTATATACCCTTTTTAATGAGTTATTATTATGTTAATGTGACATCCTACAACCATATACACATATATAAAATGATTAAAGGAATCATCATTCATGCGTACAATAATCAATAACTTTGTAAACCAATGTTTTGGTTTATCATCAATACATGTCACATGTAGATTAAAAGATGAGTTTATTACTTATATATGATATTAATGATATTATTATGAATATGGAAAAATTATATTAGATGTTCATACTTTCATTACAATCTAGGTAAATTTTTATAACAATGTTTATGTTTGTGAGGATCTACTTCCTTGCGAAGCTATGTGATTCATTAATGATTTAAATGGTTTGTAATAAGGATGATTTTAATTATGTTTTTTGATATATATAAGAAATAAAAAGGATTCTGTAATTTTAATTTTTTATTTATATTACTTTATATTAATCCGTCATGAAAATGGAAACAACATTCTTGCGTAAAGATAGCCTACTATCTCCATGGGTGGTGTATTTCATTATGTAGATCAAAATTTTAGTTAAAATAATTAATATATATATATATATATATTTATAATATCATAAATTTAAATCAGGGTTAAACTTTTAATTATTACTTGAACATTTATTATTTAAATGGACCAAAACAAAGAAATCAAATCCTACATGAAAAACAGCATAGATATTACCCTATATGTGAAATTTACCTGGAAATAATAATAAATTGGAAATAAAATGTCATAAAGAAAACAAAATTTCATTGGATATAAATATAAATACTGTTTTATAATAGATTTATGATAATGATATATATATTATACAAGAGGTTTGAATGTGTACGAATATTTTTGATACTTATAGTAGGGTATTTATGTCTAACATTATACTTATATGAGACGCATTCCATGTTCAAATCGAATTAATGTTACGTACTATATGAAAATAAAATAATATAACATATTATTCTCATAATTAAAATTATATGTATTTATATTTCAAAATTAATATTCATGTTTAATAGAGATTAATGTTCAATATTAATCAATTTGATAAGGTTGTTTTTTTCTTCTCAGTTTTCCTTATTTGAGATATATTATGTTTTATGACCCTATATTATTTTTTAAGGTTTCAATATTATCCATTTGAAATTTAATTTCATTATTTTCATGATATTTCATTTTTATTTAATGTTATTAATTCATGGGGACTAAAATTAAATTATAAATAATTGTATGATATTTTATATTTCAATCTCAATGTTTATGAGGATTGTTTATGATTATTTTTTCAATAATAAAATCTAATGATCCACCTCTAGAGAAACACATGAATATTTTTATCCTCTAGATATTACAAAATAATACAAGTTTTCCGTTATTTTTTCCACTTATTATGTTCTCAATTGTTTTAAATTATGTTTTTATGAAAAAATAGACATTATTTCAATCATTAGTCGAAAACAAGTTTTTTTTCGAAAACCATTATTTACATTTTTTTTAAAATGATTTCACAATAATTCAAATTATTTATAAAACTTATTTTAACCCCTATTCTAATTTTTAAAATATTATATTAAATAAACTTACATGTCATTTTCTAATTAACTACCATTTAAATTTTAATGAAGATGTGATACAAATCTGTGTTTTAATGTTTACTGTATGAAAAAAAATTATGCTCTCATGAACATTGTTTTTAATTGGTGGATGCTTTATAATTTTTAAATATATTTCATAATTTATGTATTTTGATAAAAAAATTATGATTTAAAATGCTTTGTTTAAATTGTAATGGATATTTTCCTTCATGAATGTTTGAATTAATTTTTAAAGATTCAATTATATGTTCTCAATGTTAGAATTAAAGAAAAGAAAATTTACCCAAAAAAATTCCATGTGATATTTAAAATAAATTTCCATCAAAGATGGAATACAATATTTCATCATATTCTTTAATATCGATATTATATAGGAATTCCATTTTTATTATTTCTTTATAGTGTTTAGGATTCTTGGTTAAATGATGTTAATGGAACACATCATCATTTCAATGAGTTATACCATGATGAAATGAATTTTAAATCCACTTATTTTCATGATTCATAATATCATGAATTTGGGAAATTTTAATATAACCGGTATCTTTTTCATTTGTGATGATATAGAGACATTTTTGTGTAACTCATTTTATTTCATAAAATATGAAAAAAAGAATGTTTTATGAGCTAATGTCACACATACATGATATTTTAATTTTGTAACAGTTGTGAACAATGTATTCTTCCAATGAATTGGGATGAGATTTTTTTCTCATGATACACAAATGACTATAATGGTGATTGAACCCAATACAATAATGAAATTTTTCATCAATAATGGTGTTGAGATTGAACATTTAATATTATCATAGATTGATATATCTTATGTTTACTAGTTTTGAGATAATGAGCACACACTTTTCTAGGTTTCAATTACTAGGATAGAAGAATTGGTTAGGTATGGTATGATTAAGAGGAGTACTATGTGAGAAGATCATTGTAGGAGATGTTGAATTTCTATTATAAAATAAGGTGTGTGTGATTATAGATTCAAAATACACCAAATCAAATATACTTTGACATTATTTCTTAATTTCATCACCATTTTATTGATCCATATAAAACATTTATTTTCTCGTATATGATCCATTGAGCTATAATATCTAGGAATTACAATACCAATACATAAATTAAATATATTAATGTCGAATATCTTAATCCTAAAACATCCATTATCACATAAGGGGGTCTTTTATCAATACTGAACTATACACCTAACTCAATATAGGGACTCAAATCGACGTCTCAACATGATAAATTATTATTCATTGTAGGTTCTATAATAAACACCAAACATTTATCTCACTTGGTCTATTCCCCTCTGTCATGGTTTCCCACTACCCTGATCCAAGCATTTTCACCCAACAGAATGTCCAGTGTCTTAACCAAAATATTCATACTTCGGGAAAGTCCCATAAAAAATCCATCCCAATGTAGGTGATTCCATCTATACTAATTCTTTATTTCTTAATCAATGTAATCCTAGACCTTATTCACACTATGACCCCAACTATCACATGGATGTACTAACACTACATTCAGACTCAAGGAGGGGCCATGTATCTAGATCCATCTCCCATATTGGAGTTTGAAATCTATCAAAACAATAGGAAACCAAATCATGGAACAAAACCAATCAAAATAATTAAATATTTTTTCATGGAGAAATTATTTCTTCATGACTATAAACTTACCTCTAACACATCTATCTTACCATCTACAGTATTATAGTTTTTATGAAATTTTCATCTCGCTATTTTTGGAGTCAATTGGGTTACCTCAAATCTGTGATAGTATATATTCATCAATTATATAATTATTCAATAACCCCATGGTGAAATAATTATTGTTTTTCTATTATTAACACTTGACACAAATGAATGGTCAATGTATCCTTCACTGTCACATCAAATCCTAGTCCAAAAATCATGAACTAACTCAATCCTACAATATTTAAGACCCATGGAAATATTTTTTTGAAGCTATACAATAAATACCTCAATCAATTTTGGGTATCATATCACATAACATATTATATAGTCCTTAACTCACCCATTAATTAATCCCCTAGTTATATCAACCATACTAGATCTAATGGTTTCACACTACCAAAAATTGTTAACAAGGCCTAATAAAATCTTAAGGTTTTTATTCAAATTTTAAGAGATGTAAGACTTTTTCACGTGTGATTACTAGCCTGACGACACTCTCATATGACTAATTATCCATATTGAAACCATCATAGGCTACCCATATCTCTTCCAAAACCCTGATTCCTAACAAAGGATTCTCAACATCTAGATGTTCCCCCTATCTTCATGAAGATATATTCAGTAGACACTCCCAAATAACTTGACTACAAAAGTTAACATCTCATAGGGTACACTATGTCTGTATCCATCTACCCTCTCCAATGAAAATCCATATTTTCTAGAAATAAATCCTATATAGTGATATTTATTCCTATTAAAGTGACCACTTACCTCAACATCATAGTTACCCTTCACATCCATTCATTGAACATCCCAAACCAAGAACATCTAGGCCTAATTCAGGCATCTATAAACTATGGATCTACATTATCATGTCATATAAAATTAATAAATTATTGTAAAAAGTTATAATTATTAGATTAATTTAACCCAAATATGTTTAATCCATAAAAAAATGGTCTTCACTCCCAATGATATGAATTTGTGCAGTTATGTCATCCTATATACAAAGAATGTGGATTCCAAATCATCTATAATTAATTACAACAGGATATAGAGAAATAAGAGACATAACCATAGAAGAAATCACAGAAATTAGACGTCATTAGGAGTATACATGATTAAAGGACTAATATAATAACATAAATCTAATTATTATAGGAATTCCACCAAATCATCCCCAGACATGGTAAATCAATAGAGTAATGGGGAGGGGATATTTATTCAATTTATCCATCTCAAGAAATCCATGTCCTCTATAATATATATGGAAGAAACCCAAAAGTGTTACCCATTATTTAATAAAAAAATCACACATGCATGGATCTCACAATTACTAGATGTTTATTGGAATGGTTTATACTTTCATACCGCATTATCACAATGAAATCAGGGTTCATTGCTTGGACAACCTATGTATAGGTCCTACCCCTTAGACAAAATTCAATGTAATATGGAGTAAGGTCCATGAAAACACAATCCATGTAATTTATTTTGACCTATTATTCATATTTAATAACTAGGTTGTGACATATCCCTTTTTAGATTGAATCCATCATGTATGAGTCACTTTATAAGAATGTGTCCACAAAACCATTCACATCATGAACACCTTAGACATGGAACAAGTAACTGGGTTGAATCTATTCAAGGCATGACATATGGTATGTAGAGTGTCATATTGCACGACAAAATTTTCAATATGGTCCCTATCCTTGATATGAAATTAATCCATCTGTGCATAACACAAACATAGCGTCATTTGACATCCAAAAGTACCTTTTTCAGATGTTCCAACTCTTATATTTTTCTATCCATAATGAAATTAATTAAATAATACTTCCATCATATCTAAATATAAAACCCATCAATGTAGTGAGAACCAAGATATTAGTAGGTCATTACTATATACCCACCATAATTATTCTCATCCACAAGATGCCTTGATTTGAATCTATTAAAATTTTCCCAACCTATCATGATCAATATGTTACTATGAGTTCACAGTGTTTTATCTCGGAATGATGGCTATGAATTAGGATTGAAAATATATACATTGAGGTGTGATATTATAAAAATCCATGTCTCCTTTTAATAATAAGAACTAAAAACCAGTTAATCATTAGTATTGTAGTGCTCTCTGGTATTAGACTCCATGCTTATTGGATTTTTCCACATTAAAATTCTCCATACTATAATAATTCAATTTGGATTAAAAATTAAAATTTATGGTAGTCTAATAAACAAATTTTCATTTTTCTTACCTCAAATAATTCAATTACATGTAAAAAAACCTATCTAACCTACCCTAGATGGAATTTCCTAAAAACTATCATCTTTTTCATCCAAATCATTAACACACCACTTCCCCTGATTGTTGTTATTATACACAAAAGGTATCAAATAATCATAGAAAACACCTTAATAATGTCAAATCCCAACACACAATGTAATTCCTTGATATGATCGAAATCAAATCAATCATAACAGAAATCACATTCTTTCCTCATGTATCGTTACACCTGTGATCCGCCTTACAAGCAGGGAAATATCGCTTTATCCCAAGCCAAATCTCGACACACGAACTCTGACTAGAAATAATTCTTAATCATAATTATGGAGCTCACCAAATAAGTATATATTAGTGTATCTTCACAAATAGTGGAATCATGGTTCCATGTGACTCTAATATCATCAGTATTACAATATAAATGACCAATATAAAAAAAGATTCATTCAAACAAGGTTTATTAAATTATTACCAACATATATATATTATTGTTATCAACTAGAAAACCTTATAATTTCTCCTTGGATAATGATCCAAATATTGACAAATTAAATGACTCTACATGATCCTTTGACTCAAACATGAGTACCAATATAATACTCCAACCACCAAGCAGTAAAGCCATAACTATAACACAATTGCTATTCAAAAATTATCTTACAATGAGTATCACTCAATAAAATTTCAATTGGTTAAAAACTACTATATGTATTTATGTACACCTCTCTTTGATCACAAATGTAAGAAGGTCCCTACAGTACTCTCGCTCCTCTGGTCAAAGCATAATGGGGATCAAAACCCTTAAAAACCATGATTGAATGTGTTTTGTAGAAGTACATTCACCATATCATATAACGAGTTTCACTACAACTATAAAAATGGTTTATATACCCACCAAAGAATAGTTTATTATATTTGATACTCATTACGAATAGAGTGTATTTATCTAGTTCCATCCATCATACATGTATTATTTTACTAAAAATCCATATAAAACAGTCCATAAATTATCCTGGTATGACTAATATATCTAGTATCCTCTTAAAATTTATCAATTAAGAACATTATTATTTTGTATAAATACATATTATTTCCCAATCCTGTAAAACGTGACTTATCACATTGAATCACACATTAATGAGTTTCATCCAATCAAAATTAGACTCACAGACCTAACTCATTAACTATTATTCTCATTCTTGTCTACATTATCCAATAACCCAATATATAATCCTATTTCATAGGATAACCAAATGACCTCTAATACCATATTTATTATTAAAAATCCATGATTATTTCTATATGCTCTAACCAAACCATAGATCAAACATCCAAAACATTTAAATATATTTATTTTTTAAAATGTTTTTATTATTATTTAGGAATATAACATGTCTTATGAACATGAATTAAATTATGATTTATATAATTAATTTTGAACTAGAAATTAGAAAATAAAAACCCCAATAAATATATATTATTTCAATGGTATAATAAGAAAATAAAATTAGAAAGTTGATAATGAAAATTTGGATAATGTTAGACTCATAGAATTATCAAATTATAAAATAAAACCTTATAAAATTATAATATATGTCACAAAATAACCTTTTCTGAAATGATAAATATTGAACCATAAGTGAAATTATGGTGATTGTTGAATCCTGGAATTAATGGATGTTTATATGAGGTGATATGAAAAATGGAATAGTAACCTGAAGATTGGAATAACATTGTTATAGTTTTTAATAGTATCATGACCATTAGAATATTAAATGAAAAAAATAATTGAAAAAACTATTATTAATAATATGTTGTGGAATAATTTTTGAAAACAACAATATTAAAATTCCATATAACAAATATCATGACTAATAAACTCATTTAAACTAGGATAAATTTTTTAATAAATATTATTTTTATTTAATTTATAGAAATCATAATTAGTTTTTAGTATTTCAATTTAACCATGATTTATTGTTATTTTAAGAAAATTAAAATTATTTTATAAATAAAAATTCAAAATTCCTTGAATGATATTTTTTAGGTAATTATATAGAAGACGTAAATTTTTAGGTGAAAAATAAAAAAAAATATCAGAAAGATGTATGATTTAAATAACATAGTTATAATGTAATACTGACATAAGTAATTCTATAATTTTTGGGTCGTCAATAGACATATATAATATGTCCAAAAAATTCATGAAAATCAAATTGAAACCCTAAAAATTATTGTCTAATTTTTATTTCTAATTTATTTCTCTAAAAAAAATTATTGTTTGTAAAATAATATTTTTCAGAATACTTTTTCATTATGGTTAAAAAAATATTTATAGCCCCAAAATAATTATTATTTATAATATGTAATTTAGAATTAAAAAAACCACACTATTATGAGGATAATATTGTTAATTCAATTTTATTCAGTATTATATCCTAAATCACCCCTCTAACTCGGTATAAATACCCCATCCATTCCCATGTAAACCCACTTCACTAAAACATACTAAATACAAATATTGGTATAATTACCATCACTTTATCCAAAAAATCATTATTTTTAATATGTATTTCTTGAAATATGGTATTCTATGGATTTTAAAACCTTTGAAAAAAACTACGTAAATTAATATGTAATATTCATTCATGTTTTCCATTGCTTATTCATCTTAACTTCCTAAATCATTACATTATTTTCTATTCCAAACCTCCTAAAATTAATATAGATTTTCCTTATGAATATATAAATGATATAAAACAACTATGATGATTTATTGTTAATCATATTAATATGTTAAACATATCTAAACTCATATTTTGAAAGTTATCCATTAATTGTAAGTTAACTACAAAAGAGGAGGTCACTAATTATCTCATTTATACTACCATTATTTATTATAATAAAAATTTATTTCTAATATATAAATTAATAAAAATTCAAAATGTTAAGATAATTGATTCAATCATATTAATTAATTAGTGTAAATAAATAAGTACAATTAAATATAGATAAAAAATGATATTATAATGAAATTAAGTTTAAACATGTTTACTAATAATTAAGGGATTTATAAAATAAAATACTATTATTATAATTTATCTTGAGATAAAAATGTAATTAATGAACTTTCATTTTAATAATTTATGAAACATCTTTTTATTATTCATGGTGTAGAAAAATTTTATCATGGGATCTAATGTAAGTATAATATTTAACAAAAGTTATTTTATTATGATAATCATTTCATTATCATTTATTTTATGTTTAATATTCTAAAATATCTCAAAAATAAAATTTTACTTTCATTTCCAACTTATTTTGTAGGGGTACCCCTTCATCTACTTCATTAGATGATTTCAATGAAACCTAAAATGAATGTAACAAATGAACTTATTTCTGAAACATCTCATTTCTCTATTTAGAAAAAAGAATTATTATTTTATTGACTTTATATATTTTCTAATAACATTTGAAATCAACAAAATAAATTCTATTATTATTTTGTGATCTTTAGTGGTTATTACATGACACATGTTTCCCAAAACGCATATAAAACCCAATCTCATTATGTTTCATTATTTCATGTATTTAAGTTAAATATATTATATTTATTTTATGGAATGTCTGAGAGTGATTAATTTTTTATATGATGGGTGGGACTATAGTTATATAGCCCACAAATTCATAGCTTAATGTGATATATCTCATTGTATTATGTGTATTGTGCCTTAACATGATACTATATTTATGTAGAATTACATTGTTATGATTAATACACATATATTATGCTTTAAAATTATGCTAGTTTTTTTAAGACCATTTTGGGTATTTAAAAAATATGTAATGATGTTTCATTGTTATGAATAAGTTGTATCTCATTCATTATTGAAATGATTCCCTCATGTATATGATGGTAAGCCCTTTCTTATGGTGTGATGATGATTATTATTATTACCCATATTCCATTGATTCTTCTCTCTTATTCTATCCATGTTATTACTCTCATTACATTGATTTTCTTATATCAATTCATAAATCAATTTATTTAGGTGAATACAAATTCTATATAGAATATTAAAATTCTTGGATGACTATGAAGTGGTATTTCTATAATGATTACATTATATTATGTACACAAGATGATTGAATTGAATTTTCCCATTATACTAAACCTTTAAATACTTTAAAATTTTTATATTATTATATTTATATCTAATATGATATAATATCCTTGAATGAAATTTTTTATTAACTATATTAGAATCACATTTATGAAAATTATATTTAGGTGTCCTAAATCAACCCTCTCATACAACATCTATACTAGGAACAAGGAATTCATTATTTATTTTCTTGAACACTATATTTAGTTACGTATAATGAAAATAATAATTTATTTAGGAAAAATATATAGGTTTTTTATTAAATGTTATGTTACCATGAATTTATCCTCAATGAAAACCAATCCCATAAAATTATAATTCCTTAGGCATTCAATGCTTGTGTTGAACCACTAAGGATCCCTATAAATCTCTAAAAATGGAATGTATATCCATCACTAAGGATTGTCTGGATTGAATTATCTGATTACATACCAACATATAAAATATTTTGATTTATTTTAGTATAATAAAACAAACATGTTACATAAGAAAACAATTCATAAATGTTTCTAACACTTCAAAAAACTAACCCCATCATTTGTGATATCAATTAAATTCAAGAAAAAATATGACCATTGAATCATATATTCCATGTATGATGTATTTAATGATTTATTATGCCTGCATGGAATGATAATATATAATAGATACGAACCACCATGAACCCCACACTTTTTTTAGAAAAATATTATTTATAATATTGAAAACTAAGAACAAAAATCTCACAACCCTGATAACGAGGAGTGTCTACATGAATGGAGATTTTGACATACTGGTCCTTGGTATATCATTAGATACCACACATTATAATACCAACAATATACCATCTATGAAAAATTATGTTACTAAACAAATTGTATACCACATAAAACACTAAGGCCTAGAACACTACTATTTACAAGGGCTACCTGGCAACAAGCATCACTACCTACATTACAAAGACTATTAACATGTGGTGATCGAATAATATTTCATTATTCATACTATGAACTCAAAATAGGTAAAACTATAGTGGTAATAAACTACAAATATTAACATAAATCAAGATGTTGTCCGTCAACCAACTATCAATTACTCTATAAGAAATCTAAACTGTGGATTTCATAACATCATTCATCTTTGACCTTTCATTGTGAAAAAATAATACTCAATAAAAATAATAAAATATAATTTAAAATACCCTATATGTAACTCTAGTACCCACATCACACCAAATCTCAAAATTCCCCTTAGTATCCTCTATCCCAATCCACTACACATCCTATGCCTTGACCAAAAAGTTGATATAAATTCATTCACTCAATTAAATGTCCATATAGCGTTTGATAAATATATATTAGTATAATCTCACCATTTACCCACATATTAATCATTCTATAAATATATTTATTTGGAAAATAAAATTTCCCATAAGTGCATTGAACCTCATGTGATAACCATGCCATTAAATCTATGTGCACATAAGGTTATCATGTGCTAACTTTGATGTTATAAAACATAATAATACAGGTTTCATTAGAATTATAAATTCTCATCACCATGACATATTCCATTTTTCATATATACCAGTCCATACTATAAAATTTAAGGATAGGAATCCACTATTTCCACGACCATTACCTAAATGAAAAGGGAAAAGTCCTACGCCCAAGTCTGGGACCATCCCTTACATATCAAGGGAGGTTGTCTAAAATTATTCACATTAAAAAATCAATTTATATTGTGTTTCTTGTCCATATATAAAAACACTAACTTATCCATCATTGTAGGGTCTATCATTTACACCTCACATCACATCTTATTTAGACCATTCCTCTCAGTCAATATTATATTCCAAGAAAACCCAATTGTCCCAACACAAGTGTTGGTATATTCCCACTAACCATGCATTTTACCTTTGGAGGTATTAACATGATTTAGAGATCATTTTTGGAAGAATATTTGATAAAATATTTCTAGTCATTTGGATTTATTCTCAATTAGGAATATAATAATGAATAAAAATGATATCTATTTACAAAATGAATTTATTGAAAATTGCAAGTTAGTATTATTGTTTTATAATTTCTTAAAATGATTGATTTTACAACAGATGGTGAAATATATTAGTTTTAATTGAAAATTACTTTCTATATTGGAGAATTTAAAAATTCATTTAATTTATTTTAGATTGAATTTAAACTTTATTTAGTTTATTATAATTTAACATTATCATAATGTAAACTCTAAATTATTTTTCAGACTTCAATATAGTAAAATTACATTTTCTATATATGATTCTTATTTTTATGGATACCAAGTTTTGTATTGTTTTTTCTTTTTTAATTTCAATTAAATAAATTTACATCAATTCTATGCATATTGAAAACTAGATTTTATATTTAGAATTAGATGATCCAAATTTGATAGACCATTCACTTTTTTTTCATTATTAGTACAGTATTTAATAATGTTGTTACTATAGTAGAGTTTAAATAAATTCTTTTATGTTGAAAATATAATGATAAGTAAAAAAAAAATAATCATAGCAATTGACATAATTTTTATTGGATAAGTCTATTTTATGACACCAAATGTTTTTATGAAATATTTATTTAAATGAAATATAGTAATTTGGATATTAGTCATTAAATTGAATAACAATAAAATCAAGGTATATATGTAAAATTGTGCTTCACTTTCATTAGATGTAACCTTGAGTTTCACTTAAACTACATGAAACACATTGTCTAAACAAACCATGATAGAATATCATAATATTATAATTTAATATGATATTTATCAACTAGCCATTCAAATTTAATTTATTAATATTATTATATAAATTACGAAGAAATATGTTTTATAATTTGTAAAAAATGAATTCTTTGATTAAAAATTATTTATAAATGAATGTAAGAACCATCTAAAAATAAAGAAACTCATTTTTTGGAAACAAATGTTTATGAAAAATAACTACAAATAAATGAAAATTAAGAAAATCACATTTTGGTAAATATTTTAATTATATTTTTATATTATATATTCCATAAAATTTTAAACTTCCGTCTAATGTTATTTTTTAGAAAATAGAAAAGGAGAAATAAAAGTATACACTTAAAAACTACATATTTCTAAATGGAAATTATGTCACATTTCGAATAATTATATTAAAATTAAATTTTCAAGTCACTATATCAAAATAATCTCAGGGTAATGTTTTCAGAAGTCCATGAAAAGATAAAAATTTTCTATGAATAATGAAAAAGACACGATTTAACTAAATGACATCATTTAATTTTATTATTTTAAATACATCAAATCATTATAAATATTGTTTTAAAAGTAAAAGTAACTAAATTATATATATAAAAATACAATTTAGGTAATTCAAATAAATTTTTTATTCAATTTGGTTCTAAAATATATTTAATCCTTTGATGATTTTCAATATTTTAAAGCTCTTTTTTTGTCACATCTCTATGATTGATTTTAAGTTAAATTTTACTAACATATGATTTGAATAAGGAATGATGTATTCCAAATTTGGAATCATTATAATTATTTTATATCATAATTTAATCATCAATTTTCCCCATAATGGACAGTAAAAATAGTCAAAATAGTCAAAATTCATTAATAGAGTTAGGGTAAAAATGTGTATATTATAGGGTTGAAACAAAACTATTAGTGTTAATTAAAAACCATAAGAATTTTAAATAATATTCTATATAAATATTTCCATATTATTCGTCAAAATTTATAATATAGGTTCATTTGGATGGTTTTAGAATGTGAATGATTTTATCATTTTCGATTATCTTAGGAAATTTTGATTTAGTTTCCAACTGGATTATTTTCCACAATATATAAATGACTCCATCACCCATATAATTAATACTAATATAAAGACATATATTGATTCTATAACCTTAAAAATCCATCCCAGTCATCTGTACCATTGTTCTAGAGTTTTTGGACCTCCCAAAAGACTGACACTATGGTCCAGAATAGAAGATCCAAATGATGTTCTTCTATGAAAGGGTAATTTTCCTAAATATGTTCCATATAATTATTTATTCTTATTTCAACGGCTACAAATAACTATATATGGATAGAAGTGGATCCCTGAGAGATCATGTGAACAATACCCTTACAAACGTAAATTTTTCATGAGATTGGATATGACTTTCCCTTCGTTCCCAAAATATAAAAATACAAATTGGTTTTTTTTTGATCTAGAATGGTATAGATTCTTTCACTGGACCAGTCAAGAAACTCTAAAAGAAAAAACAACTCCTCAAAAATTATTCAAAACTTATATTTTTACTCAAAAAATAATATAATTTCTTTTCTAGATGTATAGAATAGAATATATCTACACAAATTTTCCACATTGAAGACCCCCTATACTAAAAATTGGAGGATGGAGGATTATTTTTTATGATGATCCCAAATCACTAAAAAATAATAAATATGTATTTGTTCTTAGTTTTGTGGAGAATTACCAATTTATAATGGGATTATCAACGATATTTTATTTTTCTTTAAATTCTAAATCTCTCAATGTTGGGGAAAATCCAATTAAAAACTTGTTCCATTTTGAAAGGGATATTATTATCTCATACTAAGCTCCCAAGAGGATTTATATTTATTATATAAAATGGGTAACTGATAACCTCAATGTGGATTCTCTAGATTAACTATCTGGGAAGATTTTTGTTAACTCTTTTACATATATGAAATTTGTAGAAAAAATTTGGATCAGATTACGCGGTCTAAACCGGTTATTCTAGAACCTGATGATCTTAAATGATATTAAATGATTTATTGGTTTTCCCATGATTTTTGATCCTCCACCAATAAAATTGGAGCTTGGACTATATGAAATCATTTTTATTGGTTAATTTTTATTGAAATTACAATATGTCATTAGAATAAATGCTATATAATACCGATCAGATTTCATGGTTTAATAATAGAACATACAGCCTTTTTTTAATTATTAATGATATGTGTGAACTACATTTCCAATGGTAGAGTGGTAAAAGTTTTTTACTACCCACTAAGATTTAATGAAATGAATTAAAAAGGAACAGAAATGGTAAATTCCAAATTATAGTGTATGCTAATCACCACAAAAATAAAAATGGATGATGGTTTATAATGAATGTTGACCTGAGATGGACCTTAGGATTATCATAGAGTTCAACCAAAAAGAATTTTCTTATTTTATTTATTCCTTTAAAAATTTTATTTTTTTACCTATTATATTTTTATATTTTTATATTTTCATCAATATCTTCACATTCCTGAATTCTTTAATATTTTTAGTGGTCGTCATTTAAATTTTAGATTATATTATTATATTATTGATGTATCTTTTTTTACAACATATATTATTGTCTGTTATTTCATAACTTATAAACTATGGTTCTAATATGATCATGATGGTTTAGTCTTTTCTCCATTACCTCCTTAGACCCTTACTATTAGTCAACATCCTATAGAGTATGGGGATGCACATTTGATTCCATGTGGTGACCAGTTTGGCTACCAGTTTTGGGTTCGGTTAGGCTGAGATGATACAAGTTGTACTATATAATTTCATTTTCTTTTCCATAATATTTTTTGATGGTATAAATAATAATATGAATGTTTTGGTTCTTATTAAATAGCTATTTATGGAACTTATCACCAAAACCATGAGGAAAATTCCAAGTGGCCTAGGATGGGACTATTGGTCATGATGCGTGTTGTTAAAGTTTAGTATGATTTTACATTGGGTGATTTATGTACTTTATGAATTGTATTTATTTATGATATTTACAGAATTATTCCTTTTTCATAGTATAGAATGTATGTAGAATCACATTAATCCTTATAAGAAAATATTTATTCACATTTTAATCATATACCAATCTATGTAGTTGAATTCTTGGACTCTTGCTAATTTTATTGTGGACATTGAATGTTAATCCTTTCCTATGTCTTATTTAGCCTTCATAAATATATAACATTCTTGGTTGGTTAATTTAGCATGTTTGTTTGGTGCTTTTTTATTTATATTGTGATTCCTATGTATCATTATTATGTTGTTAATAGTGTGGTTTATGTGTTTAGTAGTTATGATTATATGCCAATTTTGGGCATTAATAAGTAATTTTTGCATGGTGAAAATTTCTATGTTGTGATTAAACAAGAACTAGTTTTCATTTTAAGGTGTTTGGGTTCCATATAATTGGAAAAATGGAAACCTGTCTAATAGAATCATATTTATTCTATTATATATACTCAAAAATATATTTACCTATCATGACTATTGTTAAAATTAAAATATTCCAAAATTTAAATGTTAAAATGAATGGGTTTCTATTAAATGGGAGATATTATGTGATATATAATGTGTAATGGACATTTATAAATTAGACATGTAAACCTAGATAATCAATCCATTATATTATATATTACAATGGATTAATTTTAAATGCATATAAATATAATTATGTTAAATTTTAATATGAAATGAAGTTGGTTTTTAATATAATGGCTTGTGACTCAATCACATGGGCATGGCGATCAGGTGGGCAATTTTGTAAATTAATGATTAGAACCATGAAGGTTAGTTTGGAAATTTTTCTTATGATATAACCCACAATGAGAGTTTTAAAACTATAATAATAAATAAAATCTTATTGGGTGTACTATAATTTACCAAGATTGTCTTAATTATACCATCATAGGTCACCTAATATTTTTTCCATTTAATATCATTAAATAATTGGTACATCATATTCTATATTAAATCTTTTAAATGTTTAAATGGATTAATTAGAATCAATGTACTAAATGTAGGAAGGAACCATAGATGGTATACTAATTTTGAAACCTTTTGTATTGGTAGTTTAATTATATCATTGTGTCTCGAGTGAATGGAAACATCAACCATTACCAGAGGACTGATTGGAGATTTTATGTACAGCTCGAATGATTGAAATATAAACTATTATAATCTATTTGGAATGACCTAGTGATATGGTCAATGATTGTTCTTTTTAAGGGGCCAACAGAAGGTTGTTATCACCCATAGAGATTAAATTTCTTGTTAAATTCAATGTGTTTTATGATGTTTGGTGTTGTTCAAGTGACGTGTACTTAGTAGGACTCATAGATTCTTGATGAGGGACTTGTTATGATTGGTGGACATTTTTACTTTTCCCATGTTACAAGTGTGATAAGTGAGTAATGCATTTTTTAATAGGTTAGAAATGACTTGGAAATGGTCGGCTTCTTCATAGGTTTCATAACACTTTCTTCTTTATTAGTGATGTAAAAATTGGTATTTCATCATCTTTGTTAATAGTCATATATAAAATTATGATTCAAGGATAAATCTATTATATTGATAACATGATACAAGGATGAATATGGTGGTCTTTGTATAGGCTGTATTAAGTATTTTTCTTCTTGCCTCTAAAATCTATGTATAGTGGTAGTTCATACAATTGGTATTTGTCATGATTCTAAAATCTATAAAGAACATGTTGAATTTAGTGATATCATTGATCCATGAGATACTGAGTACTTTATCAGGTAATCAATGGAGTAAAGTTACTATGGTGTTAAAGTAATATAGTTCTTCACAATCCAGAGGACATATATCCATGTGAAATTTGTGTTTTCACCCACCGGTTAGGTCAGTTTTTGTGTCCATTCCTAATTACATGAATTAGTGTCTGTGAGTCATATGATTTTCTTTTCTGTGTTTATATTGAATCTAACGATGTGATGTTATGAGTGTCTGGTATTTCTATATTACATTGATGACTAGATCAATCTTAATTTAGCGATAATTTCATTGGTTCTGGTAAAAATATTACCTTAAATCTAAAAGGAGAAAAACCATGGAGAACCATTGGAAATTATTTGTCTTTCTTGGATTATATTGTGTCTTCAATGTTTTAAATAGTGGTAGTGATTTCTCAAAATCACGATGTAGAAACGGGTGGTTGTGTATTCAACCCTTGAGAAATACCATATGTCTTGGATGGACATGGGTTTTAATGAATGATCAGTCATGGAATGCATTATGTGGTGATGGCTTGTGATCAAGTTATTTCAATGCTTCGAAAGGTGAAGCCAACATCATTGATAATGATGTCAACTAGTAGCAGATCGATTATTCTTATTTCTATTGTTGGATTCAGTTTGTTGGAAACCATATCAATAACTTTGTTGGGGATGTGATAGAATTATGACAATAATTCAGCATACCCACTTAGTTTACTGTTATTTATAGACAAGCATGTATAATATATTAATGTAGGACTTGATGCACTAAGAAAGCCTCTATTATATGACAATGTTTGTTTTAAATTATTTTGGTCCTATTAAGTGATCTCTATAAGAGTTAAATGATAGAGATATTTTTTTAGAGTCATTTTTTGACTTGAGTAATATGTGGGTTCCCTTGCTGGAACACCTTGGACAATCTATTGGACACCATCCATTATTATTTTATTATACCACTAGGAAGATTCCAATCTAGGCTAATTAAATGTTTTTAAATGGATTTCATGCCCTTGTTCGAACATCTCAATTGAAAATATAAAGTATTAACCATAATGGATTACATCCATGTAATCCAATTTAATGAATTTATGGTCATCTAGGACATCATTTTGGGCACGTAGGTTTTTTTGAAATGGTTATGTTTCTAGTGGGAATGAATTTTGGTTACACACTTGTTCATGCTGTGACAAAATGGAGTGAATGGATTATTGATAGGTTTTCTCAAAAACATCACTAGATGTCATGTATGGGATTTTGTGAACATTTCCATTATAAACTATAAATTCTGTAGTGGAAGGTGTTTTGGTTCCATTTTACTAATTTCTACGGTCCATGATGAGTATCTTGATAATAGACAACCAATGTGGCTTGAAATTTTTTTCTTCCAGTTTATGCTTACAGTAAGAGAGATCCATTTTAAGACATGCACCTAGGATAATATAGTTGTGGTTTAAAGGTAAGTTGTGTCCTTGACGGAAAACATGAATGAAAAGTTTCTATTTAGATTATAATTATTTGATTATTCACTTCTAACGAGGTTCCTATTATAACCTCAGATGTAATCGGGTTCACCCAATTAATGAAAATAAAGAAAAGATCATCGGTATAATTCTTGGCGGCCTACATTGAAATTAAATTTTTATTGTGGAGGTTCTATAACACTAAATTTTCACATGTATGTGATATGATGTATGGTGGAGAGCACCACCAACCTGATGTTTAAAGGCACAACATCATGTGAATTTCTCTAGATAAAACATGTTGGGTATGAGTTGTTTGTTTTTTGGATGGAGAACAATCAATATCTCAGGTATTGATTGCTTTAGTGACCTTTTTTAAGAAATGATCAGAGGTGCTTTGAGTATTTCGAAATACAAAGAGATCATTTAAACGAATCTTTATCAACTGTGTAGGTCGTGTGATGTTTCCAATTTTCCTAAATGCTTCCTAAGGGAATGAATCACTTTTCTGAGATGGTTTTATTGCCCCATGTTTTTTATTCATGGTTGAAATCAGTGGGAATTTAAATTTTTGGATTTAGTGGATGAGTATTTCTATGAAATTAGCATTATAAAATAATATATAGAGTTGGAACACATTAATGTTTTGTTCCTAGACATTTGTAAAAGGATGAAGGTTATATTGAAATTCTTGATGAGTTTAGGGAGCACCAGGAAACAAAAATTACTTGTGTGTCTTTTCCAAAAAGGTTTCACAATTTTTCTGAAACCATACAACTTCTATAAATAAACTGTGTCTTGAACTAGAGGTGAAGTTAGTGTTTCATGGTCTATGCACAATTTACCTAAATTATGGGCCTAGATCACATTATTATTACTACTTAGGTAGAAGCCACACACTATTCATTGCACGCTTCACATATGGTTAGTCAAACTTTGTATTTATACCATGTGACGTTTGAGTTCCTAAGATGTTGGATCTTCATGGTAAGCACACAATCGTTCCAAAGCATGGTCCAAACCATACATATCTGTATTGTGTGGGAAATTATGAAAATTCATTTAATGTGTTAAAAATATTATTTTTTTCCTTCGTTATACTTATACACCATTGAGTTCCTCTTCCTCTACAAGTCTTGGGTATGTCCCATGACTATCCTAGGATATGACAGATCTCCTTGATCAATAGTCTGGATTGAGCACAGAAGGTCTCTTTGGATCCATATAAAGGTGTTCTCGATTACATAGTAATCTTTCTTCGTTGAATATCATCTTCATTGTTTTATCATGGAGACAAATAATTTTCTCTCTTTTCATTATGACATGTTCTTTATATTATTATTATAATAAATTTCTATATTTATTTATACACATTCATTACATTGAATCTCTTATATACATGGATTGAAGAACGCAAACATAAATGACTAATGAACCATGTTCCCAGTAAGGTCATTCCATACATAATTAATGGAATTTACTTATATGGTAACATCCCAACTAGAATACGGTACCTTATATATGCCACTTTAAATTTTATAATTGAATTTACATGTATTTTTAGATTAAATAGATTCTATAAAATGAAATGGTCTCGTTGTTTTGGTTTTGTCTTCATGGATGAATTGAATGTTTTTAATAAGATGATTTGTAAAGGGAGGAATTGACACACCATTTATTTCATGCATAAATCCATGTTGTATTCGAACTGTAATAATTGGATATCGATTGTTAATAATGGGGTTAGAAAAACAAAAAAAGATATGTAATGTCTAATTTCTGTTATTATAAAAATCATTACACCTTGATATATGTTATGGAATTAAAATAATGGTTCTATTGAGCATGGTTATATCATGCTCCATTCTATTGGGTGTTGAGAATGACGCCTCAAAGAATTGATACTATTTAAATGTGGCCATAATGTACCACATCCACTATGACTGTCGACTTGGAAGCATACTCACTACAATAGCGTTGTTAAATAAAGAACCAATCATCATATAAAGTTATGGTCATGATGCCTCCCACTAATTATGATATGTAGGGAATGTATCATTTTTTTGAGATTATATGATTTGTTTGACTAGTTTTGGATGACTTAGTTATTCCATGGTCCTGCCAGCTCCTAGTATTCGAAGTATAAGGACTCTTAAAATCACAAATACATGGGTCATATAGGTGGATAAAATATATAATTAACACACATATATATATAAATAAATATTATAAATATATATATAGTTATTAGTGGTATGTTTTTTCCATCTATTAGCTGATGTTGGTCAGGATTCCAGATGTCCTTCATGATCCAGAGTGGGTTTTTGTTTATTTATGATCATTTATTCATGGTCAATTATTTAGATTATATTCACAGGATGTTGTATGATGTAGACACTAAGGGTGGTCACCTACTTGTATTTTATCTCACACCCTACTCGGGCCAACCATTCACATGGGAAAATGAGTAGATTTCATGTTCGCACGACATTGGATTATTTCATGTGTTGTATGCATGTTCCTGGGAGTTAGGATAACATGACTGATCTAGAGATTTGGATTCTCATGGAGATCACCCTTGGGCAATTTCCTTCTTTTATTTATATTTTTACGATACTATATCATGTTCTTTCCTATATATCTTGTAACACCCCAAGCTTCTACGGTACACTTCTCTTTGAATAATTTGATAGCGTGTGTTGTACGCAACACCGAGTTCTAACACACACCACAACTAATTAAACTAGTCGTTGTGAATACTAATACCTACTTTTTGAAATTATATATATTTTATATTTGAAAATGGACTTCATTTTTGGATTCGTAATATCAAAATTAGCCTAGGTTGAAATTTTGGTACATTTCGGATAACTTTCATATTTTGATGAATAGTGAAAATTACTAAATTTTAATTAAAAACAACTTTTTTAATCAAAATAATTAATAGTGATAAATTGTGAATTTGAGTGGTTTTAAAGTATATTTAGAATATATTTTTACCATTTAATAAAATGTTGGTCATTGGACATAATTTTACAATTAAACCGAACATAAACGAGTGTCAATCTTTTGATAGTTATTATCTCTTAAAAACACGCATTTTGTTTTGACAGCGGGAATTAATTTTAAATTAATTTCTGCCACTTCTGTGTTTTGAATTTAGGAAAATGGATTCCATATTTGGAATCAGGATGTTCAAATTGTGTAAATAGGTAACTTTTATTTTTAGACATTTTGAATAGTTACTGTGGTAAATATTTTATTTACCATGGTTAAAGGGTAAATCCGGTAAATAAGGGTTAAAAAATAATATTATAATAATACTAAATTACCCTAAAACGTGTCTTAACCCTATTGGTTGACACATACCCTACCATGAGCATCCTTGGGTCAATTTGGGGACCCCTTGGAGCCACTTGTATGTGGTAGGGACACTTTATATTAATAAAGTTAAAATAAAAATAAAAATGGCATAAGCTTACATCTTTTAGAAGAACAATTTTTACATAGGGTTATACATGTTGGATTTTCGATTATAAATATTCATTAGAAAGCTAAAAAGATTTCCTACATGATTATATTTTATTTATAATTTTTAGACATCAAATAAGTTAAATTATTAATGACACAATAATGATGCAATGTTTACCTCATTAATAAATCATTGAAATAAATAATATTATAATGATTAAAATATTATCTAAAACCTGTCCAATTCTTATTGGTTGATGTTATTTAGAATATGAGTCATCTTATCTTCGACCGAAATGATTTTTGGACCATTATAAACCGAATATAATTATATTATAAAGTAATACTTTCACTCTTTCCTAAAGAGCCCCTCCTCTCCCTTATAAAAGGAGACCACTTCTTCTCATTCCTCACACCTCTCAAGCCACTTGGCTCGTCCAAACTCTGCCCAACTAAGCTCCCCACATCCCTATCCTCCTCCTTGAAGCTTCCCCTTAGGCAGAAATCATTTCAAGAAGTCCTTTGGTTCCAACCAAAGTGAGTTACCTAAATTAAAGGTAACGATTTCTCTTAAATTATTTTCCTTTATTTTGCTTCTCCAACCCCCAAACTCTTTTTATTTCCTTTCTTTTGTAACAAAACCAGTATCCTCAATATACTAGGATATTGTTATAAGAAGTATTAAAACTACACATACACACAACTCCATATAATGGATGATGAACATAATGTTTCTGTGGATGGAAAACTTACGCCTCACGAAACGATGATTATTCAAATACATCTTACCGCCTCTCATGGTGGCCATTATGATGGAACTGTAATTAAATATGATATTAATGATATATATTTTATATATAAGCTTCTGTAATTCCATTTTATTTCATACCATTATTCGTTTCATGTTTTATATACATACGATAATTTCATTTGAGGAAGTGCGGACTACCGCCCCCTTAAAATGATATGACTCGTTCATACCACACATGGAACGTATAAAGGATGGTGTTAATGAACTTAAGTAACATATATAAAATATTATATTATACTGTAATAGTAATATACCTATGTATCATTTGGATTCGATTCTTTTAAAATAAAAATTAAATGGAAGTAGCGTTCGTGCGTACGTACGGACTACCGTCTCCACGAACGCGATGAGATTCATTCTCCATCGTATCCATTCAAGTATAATTATAATTTAATGATTTAAAAATGATGTTTATCGACTTTATATCATTCTGGATATGAATAAGATACAACAAACATGACTTATGTAACAAAACATATAAAAGAAAATGAGTAAGTTAACACACGAAACGACGATAATACTAAGATATTATCAAATCAATATTAAAAGATCATATATGATATCATATTAATGTATATGATTCTTTTATAATTTAATAACAATTATTTCACCATTATACAGGATGTTAACCTACCCCAACCAAGGAAAAGTACAAGGTAATGGTTATTTCACAATCTCTTCATTATCCGAGGTTGTATTATACGTAATAATCTACTGGGACCTCTTTATCATCCACATCCATGTTTCTTCGAAATGTATTTCAAAACATTTTTACTATTTACAAGAATACGGGTTAAACTCATTTATACCCTTGTTTGACTTTTTATAAGAGGTTTATAAAGGAATCTTTCCGTCGTTTTCAAAACAAGGTCCTTTTTAACCTTTTCGACAGAATTGAGGTAAGAATGTTTTTTTTAACTTATACGGCGGGTGCGGTTATTTTCCGCCGTTATAAAATCGTCGAAGCTTTCCATACAAGATTATAAGAATATTTTAAAAGAAAATGTTTTATTTTATATGGATCTTAAATGATTTCAAAATAAAAGGAGATACTTATTTAAAAAGAATTTTGATTTCATCTATGTCAACATCCTTTGATGGATTTTAAGATTATTTGAAGTTGATTTATTATGATACAAAACTTCTATATTGTATTAAAGGTTTTGTGATATGCTTGACTGTGGATGTGCTATTTTTATACCATTCATAGTTTATGGTGAAATTATTGACATTTCGTATGCTAGTTTTAATACGAATGTTTATGTTATGTTTAAACCTTTTCATATGGGAATGCATTGGACTTAATAAGTGACGGGTGGAGCCCGCTATAGCTCCTCGATGCATCGGTAGGTCTCATGAGACAAACTAGTGTCTTGGCACAAGGCCTTGACAAAATCTTATTTGTAGTCTTGGCACGAGGCCTTGGCTATGTGGTTATGATAGTCTGGCATTATGCATTCCAACATTATGAAAGTGGTTATTGATTTTACATGTGATTATTCGATTAGTAGAATATCCATGTGAATAAGTAAATGGAATTATTTCATTTTACTTTTGCCATACTATGTTGAAGTTCATGTTTAAAAGGATTTTGTTTTAGTAATTCATTGCCTTAAATGTTTATGCTTATTTTGAATGTTCCGCTATATTGTTATCCTTACTGGGCATTTGAGCTCACCCCTTTTCTATGTTTTATTTTTCCCAGGTAGTGAAGAAGTAAATTATGATTGACTTGCAGGGATATTATGAGGGGTTAATAGTGTGGATATGAAGACTTTGTTGTTGTAGTAGTTTTTCACTTTGAATTGTAATGTAAAACTTTATGAATATATCTAGTGTTTCCAAGGCTACTAAACCAATCGGTCTTTCGAGATTTGATCTTTCTTGTGATCATGCCAATGTTACGAAGTAATGCACCGACTCTAGGTAGCTGGGGTCGGGGCGTTACAGTTGGTATCAGAGGAAGTTTAGTACAAACCTTGGAAGATAGATTTAGATAAACTCTGATTAGAGCACATAGACCTAAGATGAACTTTGAGGATTAGTATAGAAGAACATCCTAGAATTTTGGTATTGTAGAGATTTTGTGAGTTTTCCGAGAAATACATCCCTGTCTGGATACGAGCAGGTAGAGGCGGCTCTGGCACAGATGTACCTAAGGGTAAAACCCGAAAACACCGCTTTGAGCTAGACTCGAACGGGAACTGGTGCACGACAACGGGCCTTGCTGCACTCTTGGTTACGACACTCCCGGGGGATATGCTTAGGATAACTCTCATTTTATTTACAAATCATTATGAAGGGTTTATGAGTATATACTTCCTCAAAGAAAACATTTTTATGATTATGGATTATATCCATAAATAGTTCAATTTATGTTAAGTGTTTTATAAGTATGGGATTATGTATTTTGATTCATAAACTGATCTAGTTTATGCCATTGTTTAGAAATGGCGCCTAGTGGAAGAAATGGAAACCGTAACAATGCACGCACTCCATGTAGGGATTGCCCTCCTGCTCAAGATAATTATAGTGGGGCTGGTGATGCAACTGGTGCCGATCAGCTAATCACCATACTGGGACAACTTACTCAGGTTATGAATAATAACCTTACCCGTATGGAGCACCCTGATCCGCAGCGTGGAGGATAAATGTTAGATCGATTCATGAGGAAACAACCACCAACTTTCAACGGGAATACAAATCCATTAGTAGCTAAGCAATGGATATTTTCCCTAGAGAAAATATTTCAGGCTTTGGGGAGCAGTGAAAGGGAAAAAGTTATCATGGCAGTTTACCGCCTCACTGGAGATGCTGATCAATGGTGGTCATTGATTCAAAACATGAAGGAAGATGATGAAGTATCAAATATGGAATGGAGGGAGTTCAAAGATCTGTTTTTAGAAAAATACTTCCCTCGCGACCATCGAGCGGATATGGAAAGGCAATTTCTAAGTCTGAGACAAAACGAGGATGATAATGTCACAAAGTATGAGGCTAACATTACAAGGTTAGTGAGGTATGCTGGAGATTATATACGTAACCCAAGAAGTAAGATTGATCGTTTCTTTGATGGGTTAAAACCATTTCTCCGTCGAGCATTAGTCTCACAATCCTTTTCATCATACGAAGACATTGTCTCATGTGCTATCAAGACCGAAAAGGAATTCTCTAAGTCTTATGACTTTAAAGCGAAGCAAGAGAAGAAGAGACCTGCTGATCAATCTGGGAATAGAAATAAGGGTAAGAAGGGAAAGGTTGAATATCCATCTTGTGGTAAGTGCGGGAAGAAACACCCCGGTGCTTGCCTGAAGGGAATGGGAGTCTGTTACAAGTGTGGTGAAAAAGGCCACCAAGCTCATGATTGCAAGGGGAAGAAGGAATCTACCAACGTTCAGTGCTACAATTGCAGGGAGATGGGGCATTATGCAAATGCATGTCCTAAGCGTCAGGAGAACTTACCTCAGAAAAGGCCAAGGGATCAAGGCCAGGCTTATGCTATCACTACTGCTGAGGTAGAAGCTCCGAAAGACGTGGTGGCAGGTAATTTAATGGTTTCCTCAAGTTTAGCAAATGCATTATTTGATTCTGGATCATCACATTGTTTCATATCTTCCCAGTTTTCTAAGAAAATTAGATATTTCCAATTTGATTTAATAAGGGAGTTGTCAGTTAAAACTCCTAAGGGAAGTATCGTTGCAACAAAGTTTTGTGAATCAGTCCCCATTACAGCACATAAATTTTCTTTATCTGCTGATCTCATCGTCATACCTATGATTGAGTTTGATATAATCCTCGGTATGGACTGGCTTTCGGACTATGATGCGAAGATTTATTGTAAGAAGAAAGAGGTTACGATTCTTGATGATAATGATAAGGAACACCTTATTTTTAGAGCAGAATCATCACCACCTAATTCTTATTTAGATCCACCCCCAGTAGCTCAACATAATTCAATTATTGGGGAGGAAGAGAATGAAATAACTGTCGGTGAGGAAAGTAATGTTCAAATAGAGGATGTACCTGTTGTGAAAGAATTTTTAGATGTATTTCCGGAAGATTTACCTGGACATCCTCCAGAACGAGAAGTTGAGTTTTCCATTGATTTGATTCCTGGATCAAGGCCTATATCGAAGACCCCTTATAGAATGGCCACTGTAGAGTTAGTCGAACTAAAGAAACAACTAGAGGAATTGAGTAATAAGGGATTTATTCTCCCTAGTGTTTCTCCATGGGGAGCCCCTGTTCTTTTTGTTAAAAACAAAGATGGATCTATGAGGTTATGTATTGACTACAGGGAGATCAATGCTATAACAATAAAGAACAAGTATCCCCTACCTCGTATTGTTGATTTATTTGACCAACTGCATGGAGCTCAATACTTTTCAAAGATTGACCTTCGATCTGGATACCATCAGTTGTGTGTAAAGAAGGAAGACATTCCGAAGACAGCATTTCGAACCAGGTACTGGCATTACGAGTTTACTGTAATTCCGTTTGGATTGACTAATGCACCCTCTGTATTCATGGATCTGATGAATAGAGTTTTCAAGGAGTATCTCGATGAATTTGTGGTGGTATTTATTGATGATATCTTGATATACTCCAAAACCTACGAAGATCATGAAAATCACTTGCGCATTATCTTGAAGACTCTGAGGAGGCATGAATTATATGGGAAGTTTAGCAAGTGTGAATTCTGGCTTCAGGAGATTTCTTTTCTTGGCCATATTGTCTCTAAAGATGGAATCTCTGTTGATCCTTCTAAGACCAAGGCAATCCAAGAATGGCCAGCACCTACGAGTATAACTGAGGTACGTAGTTTTATTGGTTTGGGAGGTTATTATCGACGTTTCGTCCAGAATTTTGCCCGATTGGCTAACCCATTAACGAAGCTCACACGTAATGGGGTTAAATTTGTTTGGACAAAAGAGTGTGAAGAATGTTTCGAAGAACTGAAGAGAATATTAGTCAATGCTCCTATATTGACTCTACCATCGGGGAATGATGGGTTCGTTATTTATAGTGATGCATCAAAGAAAGGACTTGGTTGTGTCCTTATGCAGAATGATAGAGTTATTGCCTATGCATCACGACAGTTGAAAATTCATGAACAAAACTATCCTAGTGATGATCTTGAGTTAGCAGCTGTGATCTTTGCTTTGAAGATATGGAGGCAGTACCTCTATGGTGAAAAATGTGAGATTTATACTGATCACAAGAGTCTGAAGTATATTTTCTCACAAAAAGAACTCAACATGAGGCAAAGGAGATGGCTTGAATTACTCAAGGATTATGATTGCACGATACACTACCACCCGGGGAAAGAAAACAAAGTAGCAGATGCTTTGAGCAGAAAAGACCATGGAGTTCTAAACATGATGAGAATTGAAAGGGATCCAATTTTTATGGATCTAGTGAAGATGGACATGGGAATAACCAGGGAAGGTGAAACATCAATGCTTTTTCAAATGGTTGCCAAACCATCTTTACTAGAAAGGATTAAGAGTTCTCAGACCGATGATGAAGAATTCCAAAAGAAGATTAAAGCTGTGAATGATGGGAGATTGAGAGACTTTGTGTATGAAGATGGAATTTTGAAATTCGGGAAGAGACTTTGTGTTCCCAATATACCTGATCTAAAAAGGGAATTGCTGGATGACGCTCATAGTTCCAATTTCTCTATACACCCTGGGAGCACAAAAATGTATAGAGATTTGAAGGAACGTTTTTGGTGGGACAACATGAAGAGGGAGATTTCTGATTTTGTGTCAAGATGTATGGTTTGTCAACAAGTGAAAGCTGGAAGGCAACAGCCTGAAGGAGTCATGTAACCTCTTCCCATACCGGAGTGGAAATGGGACAATATTACGATGGACTTTGTCATAGGGCTACCAAAGACTCCTAGAAGGAACGATGCAATATGGGTTATTGTTGATCGTCTTACCAAGTCAGCACATTTTCTTGCTATAAGAGAATATCTACCCTTGGAACGTCTAGCAAGACTATACATTAATGAAGTTGTGAGACTTCATGGAGTTCCCCTATCGATTGTTTCTGATCGTGATCCCCGTTTTACTTCACGATTTTGGAAAAGTATTCAGAAATCCCTGGATACTGAACTTCATTTGAGCACTACTTACCACCCTCAGACAGACGGACAATCAGAACAGACTATTCAGACCTTAGAAGACATGTTGAGATCTTGCTCACTTTATTTTCAGGGTATGTGGGATCAATATTTACCACTAGTAGAATTTTCCTATAACAATAGCTTCCATTCGAGTATTCAGATGGCACCATATGAAGCGTTATACGGAAAGAGATGTCGTACACCAACCTGTTGGGATGACGTTGGTGAAAGAAAACTTGTAGGCCCAGAACTGGTGGAGGAAACGGTGGAAAAGGTGAAGGTAATCCAAAATCACATCAAAGCAGCTCAAAGTAGGCAGAAGAGCTATGCCGATAATCGAAGGAAGGATTTGGAATTTCAAGTCGGTGATCATGTTTTCCTAAAGGTATCTCCGTGGAAGGGAGTCATACGTTTTGGAAAGAAAGGTAAATTGAGTCCCAGGTACATCGGACCTTTCAAAATTCTAGAACGAATTGGGGCTGTAGCTTACCGATTGGCAATGCCGCCAAGTCTCTCCAAAGTTCACGATGTGTTCCACGTATCTCTGTTGAGAAAATACATGCCTGACCCAACGCATGTACTCACCTATGAGGAATTAGAACTGGAACCTGATCTTTCCTATTGCGAAGAGCCCGTCAAGATTCTTGATACGAGAGAACAAGTGCTGAGAAACCGGACGACGCGTCTGGTAAAAGTTTTGTGGAGAAACCATAAGATGGAAGAGGCAACGTGGGAACCCGAGGAACTTATGATGAAGAACCACCCGAGTATTTTTATGCAGTAATACCCTAGAAATTGCGAGGACGCAATTATTTGAAGGAGGGGAGAATGTAACACCCCAAGCTTCTACGGTACGCTTCTCTTTGAATAATGTGATAGCGTGTGTTGTACGCAACACCGAGTTCTAACACACACCACAACTAATTAAACTAGCCGTTGTGAATACTAATACCTACTTTTTGAAATTATATATATTTTATATTTGAAAATGGACTTCATATTTGGATTCGGAATATCAAAATTAGCCTAGGGTGAAATTTTGGTACATTTCGGATAACTTTCATATTTTGATGAATAGTGAAAATTACTAAATTTTAATTAAAAACAACTTTTTTAATCAAAATAATTAATAGTGATAAATTGTGAATTTGAGTGGTTTAAAAGTATATTTAGAATATATTTTTACCATTTAATAAAATGTTGGTCATTGGACATAATTTTACAATTAAACCGAACATAAACGAGTGTCAATCTTTTGATAGTTATTATCTCTTAAAAACACGCTTTTTGTTTTGACAGCGGGAATTAATTTTAAAATAATTTCTGCCACTTCTGTGTTTTGAATTTAGGAAAATGGATTCCATATTTGGAATCAGGATGTTCAAATTGTGTAAATAGGTAACTTTTATTTTTAGACATTTTGAATAGTTACTGTGGTAAATATTTTATTTACCATGGTTAAAGGGTAAATCCGGTAAATAAGGGTTAAAAAATAATATTATAATAATACTAAATTACCCTAAAACGTGTCTTAACCCTATTGGTTGACACATACCCGACCATGAACATCCTTGGGTCAATTTGGGGACCCCTTGGAGCCACTTGTATGTGGTAGGGACACTTTATATTAATAAAGTTAAAATAAAAATAAAAATGGCATAAGCTTACATCTTTTAGAAGAACAATTTTTACATAGGGTTATACATGTTGGATTTTCGATTATAAATATTCATTAGAAATCTAAAAAGAGTTCCTACATGATGATATTTTATTTATAATTTTTAGACATCAAATAAGTTAAATTATTAATGACACAATAATGATGCAATGTTTACCTCATTAATAAATCATTGAAATAAATAATATTTTAATGATTAAAATATTATCTAAAACCTGTCCAATTCTTATTGCTTGATGTTATTTAGAATATGAGTCATCTTATCTTCGACCTCAATGATTTTTGGACCATTATAAACCGAATATAATTATATTATAAAGTAATACTTTCACTCTTTCCTAAAGAGCCCCTCCTCTCCCTTATAAAAGGAGACCACTTCTTCTCATTCCTCACACCTCTCAAGCCACTTGGCTCGTCCAAACTCTGCCCAACTAAGCTCCCCACATCCCTCTCCTCCTCCTTGAAGCTTCCCCTTAGGCAGAAATCATTTCAAGAAGTCCTTTGGTTCCAACCAAAGTGAGTTACCTAAATTAAAGGTAACGATTTCTCTTAAATTATTTTCCTTTATTTTGCTTCTCCAACCCCCAAACTCTTTTTATTTCCTTTCTTTTGTAACAACACCGGTATCCTTAATATACTAGGATGTTGTTATAAGAAGGATTAAAACTACACATACACACAACTCCATCTAATGGATGATGAACATAATGTTTCTGTGGATGGAAAACTAACGCCTCACGAAACGATGATTGTTCAAATACATCTTACCGCCTCTCATGGTGGCCATTATGATGGAACTGTAATTAAATATGATATTAATGATATATATTTTATATATAAGCTTCTGTAATTCCATTTTATTTCATACCATTATTCGTTTCATGTTGTATATACATACGATAATTTCATTTGAGGAAGTGCGGACTACCGCCCCCTTAAAATGATATGACTCGTTCATACCACACATGGAACGTATAAAGGATGGTGTTAATGAACTTAAGTAACATATATAAAATATTATATTATACTGGAATAGTAATATACCTATGTATCATTTGGATTCGATTCTTTTAAAATAAAAATTAAATGGAAGTAGCGTTCGTGCGTACGTACGGACTACCGTCTCCACGAACGCGATGAGATTCATTCTCCATCGTATCCATTCAAGTATAATTATCATTTAATGATTTAAAAATGATGTTTAAGGACTTTATATCATTCTGGATATGAATAAGATACAACAAACATGACTTATGTAACAAAACATATAAAAGAAAATGAATAAGTTAACACACGAAACAACGATAATACTAAGATATAATCAAATCAATATTAAAAGATCATATATGATATCATATTAATGTATATGATTCTTTTATAATTTAATAACCATTATTTCACCATTATACAGGAGTTTAACCTACCCCAACCAAGGAAAAGTACAAGGTAAGGGTTATTTCACAATCTCTTAATTATCCGAGGTTGTATTATACGTAATAATCTACTGGGACCTCTTTATCATCCACATCCATGTTTCTTCGAAATGTATTTCAAAACATTTTTACTATTTACAAGAATATGGGTTAAAGTCATTTATACCCTTGTTTGACTTTTTATAAGAGGTTTATAAAGGAATCTTTCTGTCGTTTTCAAAACAAGGTCCTTTTTAACCTTTTCGACAGAATTGAGGTAAGAATGTTTTTTTTAACTTATACGGCGGGTGCGGTTATTTTCCGCCGTTATAAAATCGTCGAAGCTTTCCATACAAGCTTATAAGAATATTTTAAAAGAAAATGTTTTATTTTATATGGATCTTAAATGATTTCAAAATAAAAGGAGATACTTCTTTAAAAAGAATTTTGATTTCATCTATGTCAACATCCTTTGATGGATTTTAAGATTATTTGAAGTTGATTTATTATGATACAAAACATCTATATTGTATTGAAGGTTTTGTGATATGCTTGACTGTGGATGTGCTATTTTTATACCATTCATAGTTTATGGTGAAATTATTGACATTTCGTATGCTAGTTTTAATACGAATGTTTATGTTATGTTTAAACCTTTTCATATGGGAATGCATTGGACTTTATAAGTGACGGGTGGAGCCCGCTATAGCTCCTCGATGCATCGGTAGATCTCATGAGACAAACTAGTGTCTTGGAACAAGGCCTTGACAAAATCTTATTTGTAGTCTTGGCACGAGGCCTTGGCTATGTCGTTAGGATAGTCTGGCATTATGCATTCCAACATTATGAAAGTGGTTATTGATTTTAAATGTGATTATTCGATTAGTAGAATATCCATGTGAATAAGTAAATGGCATTATTTCATTTTACTTTTGCCATACTATGTTGAAGTTCATTTTTAAAAGGCTTTTGTTTTAGTAATTCATTGCCTTAAATGTTTATGCTTATTTTGAATGTTCCGCTATATTGTTATCCTTACTGGGCATTTGAGCTCACCCCTTTTCTATGTTTTATTTTTCCCAGGTAGTGAAGAAGTAAATTATGATTGACTTGCAGGGATATTATGAGGGGTTAATAGTGTGGATATGAAGACTTTGTTGTTGTAGTAGTTTTTCACTTTGAATTGTAATGTAAAACTTTATGAATATATCTAGTGTTTCCAAGGCTACTAAACCAATCGGTCTTTCGAGATTTGATCTTTCTTGTGATCATGCCAATGTTACGAAGTAATGCACCGACTCTGGGTAGCTGGGGTCGGGGCGTTACATATCTAATATTTTATCTTCTTATAAACTTCTATACATGAATTCATTCATGTAAATTGGAATTGGACATCATTCAGTTTCTATATTATATTAATCTCATGCTTCTCAATCGTTTATTTATTACTATTTAGGTTATTTTTTATTATTTCATATCTAATAGTCCATTGTGCTAATATGATCATGAAGTTATAGAATCCCTATAATCTCATACTTAGAACCTCACAAATGTTTTGAATCCAATGGAATACATGGAGGCGTGCTTAAGGCCTTGTGATGACAAGTATGGCTATAATTTATTTGGTCATTTGGGTGAGGAAATTACAATAAAGTTCAAAAAATATTTTCAATATCTGAATAACATGGGAATGAATATCTATGATAAATTTTTAATATATTATAGTATAATAAAAAGCTAGAGAGGAAATTTATTTTTATAATAATATTTTATAGAATTTAATGAGCCTATGGGTGTCGATAATGACTCAACCTCTAGGTACATTTCTAAATTTTAACATTTCACCTTACTCAATGTCTATGATTGGAAATTGACCACTCACGAACGAACACATATAAAATGAAAATTTTCTAGATGATAGAACAATTTTACAATAAATCTATCAATGTAATATAATCCAATTTTAAATTGATATCTCATTATGAATGTGGTATACATATTTCATAACACAACATACATCATATTCAATTCATTAAACTTTTAAATTGAAAATGTTTATAAACTACCATGGAAGAGCATTTCTTTAGAGGATTATATTTCATTAAAAAGTTAAAGGATATATTATTCGACTAATATGGATTAGAGAAAAGGTATTTATTAATAAATTATTTCATTAAAAAAATTTAATTCTCAAAATGTATGCATCCCATTTTTGATAATATTTCATTAAAAATATTTCAGATATAAAAGCACATTATTCATGATAATAAATAACTATGAACTAGATTGTAAGGAATAATACTCACATACACGTATCAAAATAACAAATAACATATAAATATTATGAAATCTAGTTGGTTGTTAATATCGAATTTTTTATATCACAATGTGAAAAAATCTAGAGAATAATATTAATTTTTTTCATCCTCTAATAGATGATAGTAAATCATCATATGTGACCCATTAAAATGATATAGTGTAGACATTTTGTATATTTATTGAAAAATAACATTAGAGAATATATATGTTTATATTTTAGTTGGGAAACGATATATTCCATTAACATGATGATTATCTCTATGATATTATAGAATGAATTTTTCATTGAGGAAAAACATTAAATAATAATAGTATATTAATTTATTCTACTAATCAAAATTACACATTCCGTTTTTAGAGGGTAATAACTCTAATATTCATCTTCTTTCACCTAAGAGAATATGTAAAATTTCCCTACATGTTATATACAACATGAAATTTATTATTCTTTTATGGTTATTTTATTATCTTTGGGGATGCCTTATTTCTTCGATGGGTGATCTTTTGTTTTCAATCATTGAATTTTATTAAATCTCTTAAGAGGTGATATCAATTTGAATTTATATTTTTTCTCTATCATGAACATTTTATATAGGTTTTAACCATATTAATAATATTATAGTGCTATGTATTATGATTATACATGAATCTATTTATATAATATAATGATCTATAAAAAACCATTTCATATTTGATACTACTTTTATAGCTTCATTTGATGCTGCATTATAATCAATATAAATTTATATGGATAAAAATATCATCAAAAAGAATATTTTTACCATAACATTAATAATATTGTTTATTTTTAATTAATTTATATATTCTAATTCTTGTTTCATATAAACTTGATATATTGAATTCTCTAATGTTCATGTATAATGAAATTATCCTTAGAACTGTCTATGTATGTTTTGATAGTTATAATTTTTATCTAATGTATTCCCCATGGTTATATGAGAAATTTACCAATCTTGATTTTTTATAATTAATATCTGATCTCAGTGCATATCATGGATTAAATGATAGATCCCATCAATGAAGAAATTGAGATCTAATCATGATCTTATTATCCTCATATATCATAATAAATCATCTTAGTGATATTTATTTCATGTTATTTGGGTAAACACACCCACCTAAATTCTGACATATTTTATTTTCCAATAAATAATAAATTTATATATTATGAGATAATCTATGAAACCGCATAGGCCATTCATGCAGATTATGTTTCCTAGAACATAGTTCACTATTCTAAGTCATTATTGGAGGAATATATTTAAACATAGTCTTAATAAAACATATTACATATATCTGTTACCCAAATATTGTAAACTATTTTTAACTAAGAATATTATTCAACTGATAGTATCCTTATTTAGATATGGTTCTCACATTTATTTTGAATAACTTGAACTCTATACAGTCAATCAAAAAGTAATGATATTTTACCGTTGATTAATTCACTATCCCAGAAATGGATCCTTATTGTTATCATATATTTGTATAATAATTTTTTATAATGGACCCTTATAATTTTGTTATATTGTTTTCTTTTACACTGTTTCAATTGAGGAATGAGATATTCAATTCCATATTAAAATTCTATAATAATAGATGGGTTATATAGAAATATGTTTTTTAATAGATATATTAATGTATATTAGTTAAAAGGATTCATCATAGTCGATGGATTAATTTTTCTAAAATCATATAGAAACAAATAATTCCTTGTATGTTTTGAAATTAAACTAAAAATACATTTTCATATTGAATAAGAAAAAATGGGCTCTATATCCATTTGAATGAAACCCAAATGTATAAAATGGATGATGCAACACTATAATATCACCATTTTTATAATTTTTTGATTAATTAAATTTTATTCCAAATTAAATAATCTTATAATAGAGAATCATTTAACAACGAATAGTTCTAGTTAGATTTGTTGTCAAATGGGGTTTTTAATCAAATTTATTATTTTTTTCTGCTCATTTGATTAAAATTAACAGTGTTAATATTCATTATCAATAAACGATTTTATGTACCATATTGAGAGCTTTTATATTATAATTTCTCGATATATTTAGATACTTTGGATGAAATATAAACATCTATTGGATAAACTATACGTTCAGAAAAATAAACTATTTGGAAAAAAATGAGGATATACATAAATTTTTATACATGAAATACATATATATCAGAAAAAATTAATTCCTTGATAAAATAAAAAAAGATTTATTGACTTCACATTGGCATGGACCTAGGAACATTTACAAGCCGATTCCCCTTGAGAAAAGTTTTTAGAATAAGGTTACTGATTCCACCACCCTCTACTAATTTTTATATAGATCTGATTTTCATCATGGCCTCCAATGATGGATACACCTAAGATGAATATGGTGATCCCATTTCATCCATAGTCAAAGGTTGAGTCCCCATATTGATAGGGATGAAACGGAGTGATACAGATGTATTCCCTCAAGAATAATGAAACTAGAGATTATCTACTTCTAATGGATCAACATATATATATCCAATTGAAGGTAAATTATTCTAAAGACATTATCATGATGAACCATTTTTTAGTTAATAGAAGTTTTCAAATAAATTATCAACTAGAGTGTGTTTTATAGTATTGAATTACAAAATATATTCAGAAATATACCTCACTCAGTCCTATGGTGGCTTTGGGTCTCAACTGGATTAATTTGGTGGCATGAGGTGTTACGAAGTATAGCGGAATATCTATTGAACTATTTTGGAAAATCATATTTATTTTACAATTAGCAAGATATTCCAAAAGGAAACATGAGATATAATCACATACATGATAAAAATTCCAATGTTATCCAATCTAATATGTCAATAGAATGGCTACATGGGTTTTCAACTATGTGGGAACAAATAACTACATGAGGGGAACCATCTATTTGGATAATCATGTTCAATCATATAATAATGATATGGTGAAATAACTACATGGATAAAATGGATAACAACCATTTTTGGGTAAGGATAAGTTAATATATAAGAGGGAATTAATAATATCTATTTTTAAATTGTGTTTATATAATATTTTTGATAATACTCAATTTTCAAAGATAAAATATGTCTTAATGAGTGGGTGGATTATTTCAATGAAGTGTGTTTTGTCACTGATAAATTTTGGGGTGATCTAAATTTGATATATATATATATATGGAATCCAAAAAACAGTGGTTTGTTGTGTTCATTTGTTTGAAAGGGGGACTAATGTGGAGGTGGACCTAGATGCTCGAACAAAAAATTAGTGAAGATGATTCTGAAGCCCATATTGGGGGCTTTCTTGTTTTTTTCTTTTCTATTCTATTAATTTAAAATCACATTTTTTATTTATTAAATATTATTGTTATAATGGTTTGATAAATTCATTTTGTGCAATGAAATTTATATATTTATTATATTTATATCATTTAAGATTCAATAGTATCTAAACCTATCAAATTCTACTATTTGGGTAATTCATGTCTTCTTTTTTTATAGACTCGATGAGAACTATCTAATAAATAGTTATCTTTTTAATTTATCTAAAAAGAGGCAATTACTTTCAATATCTATTTGTATTGTTTATACATCATGTGTGATATTGGTGACTATATTTGAGATGCTTAAAAATATATTTACCTAAAGGTAACCCTTTTGAGAGAATCATCATGTAAATTTTATCCGGATCTGGAATGACATGTCCTTTAATAATCAATGAATGAAATAAAAAAATCATTTACAAAACATAAACAAATTCACCAAACAATATGTATCACTTACATCGACCCTTTAACTCTTCAATGCTGGGATCTGTTCTACAATATCTGCACTCAGACTTTGGTTGTTGTGTGTTCCCCGACAGTCATCCCATTAACATCATCAACACCATTATACTCACCAATTCATTCAGTATTACTCAATTTAGATTTTTTGTTTATTCAGTTACCTTTTCAAACAATGATAAAAAAGGAATAGAATAATTAAATTTAGAAATTAAAACGTGAAAATTATATATTATGTATATTCTATAAGATTCTTATCTCCTCCATAAAAAATGATCATATATAAATTTCTTTGATTGATTAATAGATGGAACATTTATCTAGGAATAAAGTTTTATTATTAATTGATTGTTTATATAGTTATAATCATATCCCCAACACTCTTAAGGACTCAGATAAATCCATGTTGACCTTTAAATTAATGGATTTTTCTTATTGATTAATGAAATTTGGATTAGGTGGTTCCCCAACAATATTTCAGAAAATAATTACGTCAATTTTTATGATATTATTTATAATTTATTTGTGGTACTTATATATGATTTTTATGCAGTAGTTTATGACTTTTTTATTTTTTGAAATATTTAGAAATAGGTTTACAAAGGTGTGATGTGTCAAACATTTTATTAATGGAATAATATTTTAGTTCATGTTTACAAATATAACTATGTGGGGACAAAAATGTTCAATTAATAGATTATAAGTTGATCCTAAAAAATTCACTTAATATATATGTTTCTACCTCTACAAAATTTCATAGACGTGAGATTGTATTTATGATCTAATTGGTTTTATATGAGATTCATCAAGGATTATTTTAACATAACTATTTAATTTTTTACCTAATTTTTATGTGCACACCATTTCTCTATGATGAGAAGTGATTGTAGTGATAAGTTTTTATTATGGATAATTGTGTTTCATCACCCATTATATCTTCACCAGAACAAAAACATGTATTGGACTTTTTTGTGATGTCGGTGACATGGATGGGAGATCAATTCTTTACCATGGAAATGATATAAATTTTTTAGAATATTATTATACTATATTTCATGAAGATGATCAAAGGAGTTACAACACAATAGGGAAGGAACTATTAGAAATATATTTTCATTTGATAAATAATGGTTCTATTATATAAGATCACAATTTATTGTCTTTATAAATCTTTTAGACATTAAATATTAATTTTCTTTAATATAAAATAAAATATATGAAATAACATGGGTTATAATGTTGCATGAGTTTTAAATAGGAATCAATATTAAATATGGGGTTGAAAACATATTCTTCAATATTCTATCTAGGATTTCCGATAATAAAAATTAATACCCAAGTATGATATACAAAACATTTTTAGAAGGAAATAATTATTCTATTTTATGTAGGATGGATTACTAACATTGTTAAATTTCTCACTACTATAATTATACAGATTGTATATTATTTAAACCATAGAAATATGTTTACCTCGCCACATATGTAAATTTTCTACGATGATCCTGTATTTCTCACAAAATATTCTTATAGAATTATATAAATTTATTTTCATGAGGAAGAAAAGACACCTACGTTAGATTTTTTCAATTCAAATTTATGGGGTGGAAATCATGGTAGATATAGAACTATTTAATAAGATTTAAAATTTTTATTATAATCACCCATATAAAATAATGATTCTAAAATCGTTGTTTTAGGTTGTTATAAATTTCAAATACAATGTAATTTTGGCATAAATAACAAGCACACCAAAAAAGTAATTTTATTAAATTTAAATTTTATAAATTTTAATAATGGAAGTAATTCTTTTTTTTTTCTTCCTCATATTGAAATTAATACATTTTTAGGTAAGAATACCAATCATTGTTTCTTTAGGTAGTAGAATTTCCAAATAAAAAGATAATTGTTTAAACTTATTTATTATAAAAAACAAAATAACATGGTTTAGATTCCCATGTATTCAATAATTAAAATTTATATCAATTTAAAATTTAATATTAAAGTGTTTAATGGAATATTATTAATATATAAAAATAATTGGTACAATTTTAAATTAACAATATAGAAAAATAATAATTCCTTAATTGGGAAAAGAAAAAATATTTTAGAAAAAAATTGTAAAAAATATTTTAATGAATGGTCTCATAACATTGATGCTGAAATATGGTATTACAGAACAACATTTAAATAATTTATAAGTATGTAACCTCATATGATATATTATGGAGTGACTAGTTCATTTATATTATTACTATAAAATAATCCTTTTTAGAATGCAATGGATATTAAATTTTATATTTTTGAAATTTTTGGGAAAGAAATTTTCTTGAGTTAAGTGAACATTATTAAATCAAAGGTGAATGTAATTATAAAGATATCATATATAAGAAAATGGGGAAAATTTTCTTGATCCTATATTTCAAAATAGACATTTTCATTTGGGATAAAAGGTGCTTCTCTTCAATTACTAGTTAATGATATCTACCAATAAACTCCCATCTATTTGGTAACGTGTATTCATTATATTGTGGGTACTAGTAAATGGGGTAGTTGAAATAATTAGAAAGATAACATACAATTTTGGATCCATGGGTGGATCGTCATGTTGTACATTAAGGGATAATGAAATGGTATGGTTTTCTTCTTCATCCTATAGATTTGTGAATTTTGTTAATAGTATATATGATTAATCTAGTCCCATTAATTCTTTTATGATGAACCATTGATCATTTATAATTTCATATATATTTTTTAAACCTCTATTTAATTTCTTATTACTTGTTGCATTTTTGTTTCTCAGAAGAAATTTTTTTCCATTATACAACATTTTACCATGATACCCATTAGAATCATCTCAAAGAGAAATGGGATGATGTTTGTGGGAGTTCTCACATATTAAAATCACATACACTATGAGATTTATATATCTAATTAATAAAATATTTTCATTATACTTCTCAATTTTATGTGTTGGGGAGTACCCATTAAATTAATTTTAAAATTTGGGGTATTGGTTTTTTATTTGGGAGGTCTTATTGTTACAGATTATCATGCATTAATTTGATCTGATTTTTGAAATTATTTCTTCTATCATATATAATTTAACGAATAAATTTTCATGGAAAAAATAGGATTTTATGAGTTAATCTAATGTTTGTAAATTATGAGGTCTTGAATAGTCACGTACCCCCTTATAGACCAGTATTTTTCTTCATTGCAGACTTTTTTTTATTGAAATTTTTTACTAATTATGATTTCAAATTTACGATGAGTAATAGTTTTCTATTTTCCGATGAAAGTATTTCAATTTTATTGAGATTTCCTTCAATTATTCATTACAAAATTAACCTAAAATTTCGAATGAACACCATGATTGTCTATAAATATATATTCTGATAATAAATTTAATGTGTTTTGGTCTATGTTTTTGATGTTATTATGTTTAAATTTTTTATTATTTAATGATTTATCATTGATTTATTATACATAATTTAATTAGGTATTGATTGAAATCTATTAAAAGGATGTTTGGTAGGTTGTATTAATATATAATATGACTTTAACATAAGGAAATATTAATGAAAAATAGAACATCACAACTTATCTAGGGAATCATGAAAATCTGTGGGAATCAAAGTCATTCAATAGTATTATAAATTCGATTAATCTTGAGTGAAAAGGGAAACTTTTTTCTTATGGTGAGTATCTGAGATAAGTTATCTGCGTTTATTTTGGAAAACCCAAATCAATAAGTGATATGAAATATCATATACAGAAATTTTTGCCTTGGAAAATTTGAAATCATGTGACCCTATCAAAAATGAATTCATAAATGTGAGGGGAATATTAAACCCAATTGGAAATTGGAAATTTTATTATATAAAAATAATGTGAGATATATCAATAATGTGGGATGTAGAATAATCTTTAGAAGAACCTTGGGGACTTTAACATTTTTATTATTATTAATACATAATTAATGAATAATAGTTATCTCTGGTCTATAATCCTGGACTAAATATAATCCACATTTTAATTTATGATATTTCAGAATGATTACATAATATTCATGTTATTTATAATAATGTATGATTTATAATTTTCATCAAATTAGTTACAAACTATAAAACATAAATAAGATGACCATAAATTTTTGTAGTGATGTAAATAAATTAATTTAATAGAATTTATTTTCCATTAGTGTAATGTAATAATTGTGGGTGAGTTTTGGGTGGTGTAAATTTATAAAACTATAGAAAAAACAATTTTATGAATTAAATGTTACCCTTGAGAAATATGTGAATATGTAGTAGAATCAATGATTCTAGAAAGCTTGTAATTCGATTTTTTTCAATGGTGTTTTTGAATAAAATTTTATATTCTTGGATTATCAATTGAATAAAATTCATGGTTTTATACTTCTTCATTAATGAATTACATTATGTTTGATATGAAGAATTTCTATAATAATTTTTCTCAATATTTTTTGATTATATAGTGCAAATATTGTAATCTATTGGGTCAAACGTGTGTTAATATGAATAGATTATTTGGTGAAAATCAGTGAAACTTTTAAAAACATGTATAAAAACAAACAACCTAATATATTATCTCATTGTTCAAATATTATAATCTATATCGATGATACTTTGGTAATGTCTTAGTTACAACTGAAATCCAAGTTCCCCGAATATGAGTTATCAAATAAATCTAACCGATGAAGACACCATTTGTCGATCTAAATTTAGAGATTATTATTTTTGTGTATAAACATAATGGACTAATGATTCTGAAGAGGGTGAAGCCATGGAATCATTTTTCAACATTGGAGTTCCCATTTAATGATGGCTATGAACTAACTAGTTATATATTCTCAAAAATAGAATACAAAAACATGATCCAATCTGATGCTGAAGGATCCATATCCAAAGATCCCACATAAGGAAACGTATTCCTCTCCCATGATCATTGGGCACTATTTTTTAGTTGTTAGAAGAATATTTTAATATTTAATTTCTCAAGAGGGTGAATTTTCTAGATATGAGATATGAAAATCCATACACAAAGACATCTATCTTTGTCTTTTTGTGATTTTAACTGTTGATGGTTTGGATTAAGAGTTAGGATGGGCTGAAAATCATATATTATTGTCTAATAAGTATCATCGGTCAATCATATACACCACATAATTAACTACTTTGTTGAAATGGATATGTGAAATACAATGAAACAAGTTATAAAAACACATTTGTGGTAGAATTACCTATTCTAACAAAATGTCTATATGGGGATTCGACAATGTGAGATGAAATTTCTATTTTATGAGAACCAACTACCTAGTTTATCGCATAATTGAGGAGAACTACTACATGGTGAAATGGACAAAAGAATCAAATATATAAATCATTTATTCAATTTATGGTCCATTACTTAAAATAGATGGAATTATGTTTTTTTGAGATTACACATAGTAGAAATCCTAGAGGTTATACCTTTCTCAAAATCTGATGAACGAAGTTGTGGTAGAGAGTTGGTTCAATACACTAAGGAATCATATTTTTGGAGGATAAATAGGAATTTTATTAATTTGATATATATGTATTGAAAAAGAGATTATGATAGAGGGAGGTTGGGAGTATGGAGTTGTAGTGAGGATCATAAGGGAGGAATACATGGACTATTGGTCTAGCAGTTTAATAAGGTGATTTTAAATTCCTTTTGGAAGATTTAAAATTTTATTCATTTTCTAAAATTCCACAATTTTAATTAAAAAGTTTATTTATTAAATATATTAGTTATAATGTATATATAATCTCCTTTCATGGAATGAAATTGAACATATAAGTATATTTACTTCATTAATTTTTCAGTTGTTTCTGAATCAAACCCTCTTCCACAACTTAAGTAATTTATATCCTTTAGTTTTAATGATTCTATAAGAACAATTTGGTTTTTTATTAAACATTGGAATTTTTATTTGGATATTTTTTTTATAAGATATTAATAAATGGAAGGGATGGTTATCTAGTAACATCATAGAGTGGAGTAGTGGATACTATAGCTGAGAAGAAACATACTAAATATTCATTTAATTTGTAAATTTGAGAGAATCAACCATCTCTTCTCTCTAAATCCAGCAAACACATTTCCATGAATTCCAAAATTAATAAGAATAAAAATATACATTTAAAAAAAGGAATAAATTCACTAGCTATTCAATTTCCCCCTTCCCTATTGGATTCCTATCTACCTACCCCTGATATCGACTCTCTACAATCACACATTCCATGGTTTGGGTTCCTTGTCCATTATCCCATCATCCTCATCACCACCATTAAAATCATTATTTATTTACGTGTTGCTCATTTGAGTATTATCATGTCGACTAATTTAGATGTTCCAATTAGAAAATCCATATTTGTAATTCCTTTATTTAGGATCAACCCCTAATCATTATTACATTGGTCTAAAGTTGGGTTTATAGAAATAAATGTTTCATAAAAACTAGTTGAGACCTAGTTCCTGATAATTTATTTTTCTAAATGGAATTTATTTTAAACTTGATATTAACATTTCCAATATTCATTATTATTATTTACTCCTCCTTACATTATAAGTATTTCTTAATGATAATGAGATTTATATCACCAAACCCAGTGATTATAAACCCTCTATATTATGTCCCACAGTTTCTACATCATGATCATTATCTTCAAAAACAAACACATTATTCTTACTGCCAAAATTATAGATATGAAAATAACTTATATAAATATATGATTTATATTAAATAATATTATTATTTCGTAGGGATTTATAAAAATTAATATGTATGATCAGGATAAATAATTAAGAAGAATATTTTATTTATGTGATAGAGATTCATTTTCTAAATAAAACTGAGTAAACATTTTTAATTTAAATATATTAATATATGGAATGAAAAAAAAATTATGTTATTACACATATAATATCAATGAATCATTTTATTTGTAATATCATTTGTTATTAATGCTATTATTTTATTTTTATATCTAAAATAGTGTAATGGATGTCATTTAGTACATATTAATCTCATTTATTACCTTATTCTACAAGAATTAAAAATATTATCTGTATAAGGTTATGTGAATTTTATAATATATTCACACAAAATATGATGGCCTGATGAATAATTGGTTAATTCCATTCATGACAAACCCAATATGGGAATATTTTATCTTTTACGAGGATTGTTATCTAATCAACATTCATATTTTCTATATGTTTTTAAACAAATATTGGGATGTAAATTAATCGATCACAATATTTTTTTGAGAATAGATCATATGTTATTTGATGAAATTATTCACAAATCATTGTATAATTATGTCTTTTTAACGTAAAAGACCTTATATTTCATAGTCATTATATTCAATATGGACATATAAAATATATTAATTAATCTAAACTATTTTAAATAACTTTTCCTTATGTCACTGACATTTACAAATTTTATTAAAAGGATATGAATTAATTTTATATAATTGGTTAATATTTGAGCATATAAATTTTATATTTATCATTAAATTCCATTATATTACATCTATTTCATTCATGTATAATTAAATTTTAATTTATGGGTGTAATTTCATAAAAAAAATATTTCAGACATGAAATAATAACTCATTAGTATCGAAACTAGAAACCGAGTGAAATGTTTTAGAAATACCAAATAAAAATAATTCTTTTCCAAAATATGTATATTTATATTTTTAAATGAAAACTGTTACATAACTAATTAATGAATCAATGTGAATCTACCACTTCATCATTATACATCCATCTATAAGTATATTTTTTCTTCCATAATTCATTTATATGATAGTATTATGAGTAAAATAATGTATTTAATAAAATATATGTTTAAAAAAAGGATGTAGAATAATGAATATACCATAATTAGAATATTTTCCATTCTATCTATTCAATTGAGTTTAATTCTTTTTCCATTAAACATTCGTACAACATCTGATGTACATAACCACAAATTAATTTCTACCCCATCTATATTTATTTTTATTTTATGGAAATTTATTACTAACCATTATCTCGAAAAAAATTATTTTTTTATAAAACATTTAAATTAGTTATTTCACCATATGATATAAACAAAAAAATTCCCCCCAATTCTTAATATCATATAAAAAAAATTAAATGAATCCTGGGTGGAATCATCAATATATTGAATTTATTGTTCTTAATGAAAAGGGATAAACAAGATTGTAATTATAAAATAATTATATTGATATATAACTATATATCCACACGAAAACCGAACTCTATTAAATGATCTATATACATCAATATCATTATTGTGTGATCCGTAGCAAGGAATTCATATTCTTGTTTGCACTACCCCAGTGTAGTGACAATATCACTAATATTATTCATCTCTATCTCATTTTAATATTCTTGGAGATGATTTCAGAAGGTGTGAAAATCCATATCCTTTTGATGTACCTTTATATATTTAATTACGATTGAATCAATGACTAAACAAACACATTATTCATCCTCACATTCCTCATATATGAATATTAATCATCCTCAATTTATCATTTCGGTGGATGATCGAGAAAACGGAGACTAAATGAGTAAATAAAATATTTATATAATCATTCTACTAATTGAATGGATATAACCCCATTTTTAATTAAATTCATCATATCCTATCACATAATACTATATTTTGAATTAATTGATTATTAATTTTTAAATGGATTACCATTTTTTGAATTAATTTTTCATTATTCATTTTTGATATTTATTATATAACACATGATTTAATTACTTTTTTTCAGTATTTATGATGTATTTTTCCACTCGTCATGACTGATATGTCCAAATACATATCATTTATGGTTGACCATTAGAAATAAGAGAAACTCAATGTTAAAAATGGACATCTCAATGTCATGGAGGTGTATGGAATTCCTCAAAGGTGTAATCCTATACACAAAATGACAACTACTTGGGAACAATAGATGCATTTTGTTCCATATTCGTGGAAAAAAGTGGTAAGATAATTCATAGAATTAATATGGGGGAAATGGTTTATTCAAAACAAAAATACATCCCCAGAATGACCACTTTATTGGGAATTTAACATTAGAGAACCATCTATAAATAAAAAAGAGTGCAAAATAGTTACTTTGAACCCCCATAATAAAAAATCCATGATTTTCTGATTATTACCATGGATTAACATTCATATATTTCTAAGAACATTCTATAGTGAAATTTAAGATAATTAAAAAACTATTGCATTAAAAAGTGAAAAATGATTTATAGTGTTAATTTTGAATATAAATATGATTCTTATGTTTACACTCCGATTTCATTCATGAGAAATTTTTTATCACTCAAAACATGTAACCAATAACCTTCCTAGATTATAATTATAGAATTAATACTAATAAAATTAATTGATAATGTTGTATTATGAATAAAAATCTCATTAAGTTAAAAATTAAACACTTTAGTCCATTTGAAAATCTTGAGATCCTAAAATAATTTGTGAATTTTATACAATAAACTTCAAAACAAAATAATCACATAATTACTAATGAAATCAAAATTACTAGAAAAACATTTAATAAAAAATAATGAGAAAAAATGGAAAAATTATAATAAAGAGTGTTTCATAGAAAAAAATTCAATTTTATAAAAAATATTTTATTTAAATCCATAACATTCACAATAAAAATTTGTCAAAACAACCAAAAATCATAATCATATATTTATACTGTTTTAAATGACAATATTTCCATAATACCCATTTACATGTATAGAAAATTCATATATATATAGAATGTCTAGTATATTGAACCCTTATATGATCCATTATATATGAATATCTTTACGGGTCAATTACAATAGTTCCCTTAAGAGTATCTTATAACTCATTAACTCTATCACATTACCCAATAGATTAAAGGATTATGTAAGACCAACCCATTATCAATTATAAATCTCATTAACTATAACATTAATAAATCTAAAAAACCCTTTATTTACATCATAAAAAACAAGAAAATTGCCTTTGGATCCAATATGAAAAATTATTTCATGTTATCTCAAAAAAATGAGAAGAAATACTACTTAATTTTTATATCATCATTAAAGAAGGTTTTAAATATTATTATTTTATAAAATGGTGATAAAATAGAAAAATGAAGGATAAAAATTGAAATGGAATTTAAAAACACAATAATTTCATTAATTTCATGAAAATTACATCTATATGATAGTATATGCACACATATGAATCTTCTGGTGAAAATGGAATCTGTCTAAATGAAATAAAAATAAGAGCAGAAATGACCATACATTAGACATCGACATAGTAATACATTCAATTATTTAATGAATTATATATTAAAAGATATTATAAATTTCGGTAAGAATCTTAATCAAATATATCATAGTAGGTATTATTCATTTATAAATTCTTAATAGAAATTTAATAAAAATAAATTATTTATCTAAAAATTTGGATATTTATTTTTCAATTTTTATGTATACAATATTTTAAATTGATTCTATCCTTTCTAACAAGTCATGCTTTTTTAGTGGTATGATAAAGCACATTATTTTTTGATAATTAGATAAATTTTTTAGTTTAATTTCCCATAAATATATTATAAAAAATATCATATGCATTAATTAATGTATAATTAACAATGATTATTTGTTAATATTTATCTATTTAAAAATATTTTTATTTTATATTTTGGTTTATTATAACATGTTCATAATTTTTAATAATTTTTTAAGATACACAAGGAATTTTTGAAATTGATATATCGTTTTAATTATATTTTTATTATTCCCATTTAGATAATGTATTATTCACCCTATATCCAATTGTATATCCATATATCCAATTTCAAATCCCTGAAGAAAAATTTTATTATTTTGTTACCTTCAAAAAATTTAATATAAAAAGGGCTTTGAGACACAAAATTTCATAATTCTGATTGTTCTAGAAATATAATAAAATTATGTATAAATAATTAGAATAAATTAAATTTTGATACGTTTTTATCATGTCCTAACTTATTTTATAAGTCATCATTTGTTTTTTTTTTAAATTTTACAATTTTTCAGAACAATTTTACATTAGTATTATTATCATAAAATGAATGTTATATGTCCTACTAAGGTGATAATGTATAATGATTATTTTTAATGAAATTTTATAAATATAATTCAACTAGTAGAAAAGGTGATTAGATAATTAAATTAAAATATTCATCCATAAAATATGATAATTCATGTTTTTAATAAATTTATATAAACCACTATTTGAATTCACTTATTTGAATCACCTATATAAATTCGGTTTCATAGAGTCACATACATAAAATTAATATATCATATTTCATAATTGAATTATTCATTTTTGAATCAACTACATGGTAAATCATCTTGAAGTGAAAAAATTGGATTCCTTAAAAAATTGTGAATTTTACTATGTGGTTTCGAGATATTCAATAAGTTCTTATAAAACAAAGAAATATAATATATTTTCATAATATTTTATATTAAATTTTTTTAAATATTATACTTATTATTGTTTCTTTTTTATTGGTTTTGAAAATACAAATTAATTTTTTGAACTCATGTAAACAAGTTTTAATTTAATTTATTATATTTTATATTTTTTTTACATGAAATTCATCATATATTGATAATGATGGTAAATGTTAAGGAATTAAGAATGTTGAAATTATTGTTGTATGAAATATTAATTGTCGACATTTATTATCATTATGAATTAATTCAAGAAAAAAAAATTCTGATTATTTACTAATATATTAATTTTTAATGGGTTTTATTGTGTAGTATGTATTTACTTTTTTAGAATTTTGAGGAAGAATGGAATAATTATTATTCTTTATTTATAATATAATCACCATGAAATATTATATTTGAAATGATATTGCATATATGTGACATAGATTATTTGATAGATAAATATGTAATAGATTTTAAATCGGAAATATACTATGAAAAAATGAACTTTATATAGTATATAATAATTGAGAAAATTAAATAGATACATGAGGATGAGGAAACTCTTAAAATTATAACATGTTAAATATTTTGTGTGGTATAATTGAACCTCTAACCAATCTAAAATCATTTGATCATTTACCACTAAAGAATTTTTAACTTTCTCATCATTATAAAGGGAATGAATTATTTTGTTTCAATAAATTTACTCCATTATAATATTATCATGTGTACAAAATTATATACCATTATACTACCCATTAAAAGTAAGGAAACCCGGTTGTGAATCCAAAAAAATTAATGAACCCTCTTTTGACTCCAAGGGAAAAAAAGATTTCTCGGGTCATTCCTCCATATGGAAAAAGAATTTTTTTAGTTTAATAATCCCATGTGAAAAATTATTTTAAATGAGTCGTAACATTATGTGTGAAAATATCATTTTAAAGACTCAATTAATGATGATATAGTGGTTTTTATCTCCATTAGATCATAATAGGGATGAAGTTTATACTATAATCACTTATATTTTAACCACAATAAAAATATACAATGTCTATTTCATTTTAATTTCACTAAATTTAATTTGATTAATCAACAATTAAATATATATGATCAAAAATTTAATTATTAAAAATGGCAATACTCCCAAATAATTGTTTTCGTCGATCTTCACATCATGACAAACAATTGGTAGTCGATCTTGAATTATTGCTCAAAAATATTTTATTTTTTTGTGCTAACCATTTACTAAAATAAATATCATGTTGTTATGATCTATTTAATGTAGAAATATCTAGTCCAATTCATAGAGGAATAAATATGTTTTTTTTCTATTTTTAGGTAACTGATTACGTAAATCGAAATTATCAGTAGGAATGAATCACGAAGGAACATAGCATTAAAATTCCGGAAATCATAATAAGTCCAAAAACGATTATATAAAGTAGAACATAATCATTAGTTTTCAATGACAATGTAATGTTTGTGTGGAAATAAAAGGAGATATATATTTTATAGTAATAAATAAGTATAAATTGTTATAGACAATTATCTAAGAGGAAAATAGCTCATGATATCTAGAAAAATTAGAAAATTACACAGCTTGGTTGAAATAATGTTATTTGACTAATTTGGGAATTATTTTTGTTGAATTAAATGATTTTGAAACTGGTGAAGAAGACATTGTTAATCAAATCTTCCTTACATTTTATAATATTATGAATTATATAAGTTCCATAGGAGAAAATATTAAGAATATTAATCTTGTTGAAAGATTATATAAAGATCTCTGTAATATGTGGAATTTTAAAAATGTAGTGATAGATAGATGTAATAATTTCATGGAATATAAACATGATAATATTATTTTATGACTATTATAATATGAGTTTCACATTAAAAATAATGATGAATAAGATAATTCCATGAATAAGGTAATTTCTTTTATTACAAATTTTTCTACATACTCTATTGATTTTTAGATATACAATAGTTACATGAATTATACAACATATATTACAAAATATAGGATATAGATGAAATAAATTATACTCAAAGATACTTCTAATGTAAATCCTATAGATGATGACACATATAATAAGTGAGGTAAATTGTTTTCTAACGCTACAAAAGATGTAATTATTTTACATGAATAAAACATTGGGGAAATGATTGATTGTTCAAGATTTTAAAAGAAGAAGAATAAAAGGAATCAATAAAAAATATACAGACAGAAATTCCTAATATTAATAGTTATAATTAAAATTTATGTAATTATAAATAATCATGTGTAGAAAATGAGGTGGAAAATTTGGACTTCATGGCTTCATCATGTCTAGTATGTGACTCTATTCATTATTCATATTTAAAAACATATTCTTAAAATCTCTGTACTGGGGAATTACATAATGGTATATATAGAATTAATCATAATATTGAAAATATCATAATTTTATAAAAAATAAAAGATTAAAATAATGTAATCTATAATAAAAATGTTAATATGAGGAAATAAGTTTAATATGAAAAAAGATATTCTCATATAAATAGAAAATTTCATATGAAAATCTATAAAATACACATTATTATGAAAAAAATATAAAAAGGGATAATTTAATGTCATACGTTCTAGAAACAACGAAAATATATTTCGATAAATATTGTAAATAAAATGAATATAATAAAAAATTATGGATAATATTTCAAATCAAGTATATCTATTTTTACAAGTTAGAGAAAACATTGATAAAATAACAGCATTCAAAAAAATAAACAAAAAAAGGCTTGGACAATGTTAAAATAATAATTTACATATAATATACCAGATCATATTTCTTAATATATCTAGTGGATGAATATTTTATATAACATTTTTTAGTGGTTAAATAATTGTTATTATGTAAATTGGATATCCATGAGATTTCCACATGTCTAATGTTCCATTATGATATTATTAATAGTCCATGAAGCCAAATTCCACTATGCATTGATTTCTTATTTTATTTGTGTCATTCAATATTTTTAATAAAATTTATGTAATACCTTAGGGATATTAACTATTATAGAATATAAAGTGAAAATAATGTGCTTTGGCCAAGATAATGTTGTGGCTGTTGTGGGGCCACTAGAATGAGGTGGACAATTTTCCAAAACTTTGTGGAAAAGATGTGATAATCATGATTCCTTATATATATGGTGTTTTCATTGTTTTCCTTATTAAAAAAATTGATTAAACCATGTACCCCAAACATAACTTCAATATAGGGATCACATTTAAGGTTCATGGAAACTCGTAACTATATATGTTAGGTCCACAAGGCCGAATACCCTAAGAGGGGGGGTGAATCAGGGTATGACTATTTTAAAATTAACACCCATTCTGATCTTGTTTCGCTGTTAAGAAAAACACTCTTCTCTCTATTTCCTGTTGTACAATGTAGACAGAAAGTAAAGCATGCACAGGACACACCAATTTTACTTGGTTCACCGGAAAGGGCTATGTCCAAGGAGCATACGCCGACAAGTTGCCAGTCGTAACAATTCCACTAAACTTCACTAGCTGTGGATTACAATGTTCGGGTACAGTCACTCTGTCCCAGGCTCACTACCTTTTCAAGGTTTAGGGTCAGCTCACTACTTTCCCAAGGGTCACTCCCCTTTTTCTCTCTCTCTGGCTCACTACTGGTGGAGAGGATCACCTTATTCCTCTTCCTAAGCTCACTACTCTGTGAAGGGAATCCACTCATAGTTTATAGACCTGTATGTCTCTTCATTTGCATGAAATAATGCATCTTCAACTGTTGATAGATGCACTGTTGAAGTCCAACTTTCATCCACTGATGAATACCTATTTTCCCCTGAACACTGGGCAATTCCTTTTGGAAACACCTTCCCAAAGCACCCTACTTCGCGAAGCTCCCAATTTCATGAAGCTCAAACAAGCCTTCGCGAAGCTCCTGACTTTTTTTGAAGCACTTTCGCGAAGCTCAAGCCGTCGCAAAGCAATGTCCCTCGCGAAGCTTACTAAGCCAACGTAGAGCTCGCAGGTTTCGCGGAGCTACGATAGCTGCCGTGAAGCTCCTCTTTCGCAAATCACACTGGCTCCGCGAACCACCTTTGCAAATCAAGAGCGAATGATATTCTCTGAAAAATCTATCTCTTTCCCTCGAGGGGGTCGGCCTCTATTTATAGGTGATTCAACCAACCCCCTACCTTTCCGCACGAAGTCAACGCCACGTCATTGCAAATCGCCAAGCTCTGAAGTTTCTGCAAGAATTTTGTCCAAATCGTGAAGCACCACGGCAATTTTTCGTTCGCGGAGCTCGTCGTAATCGCAGAGCATTACCGTCAACATTCCTTCGCGCCTTTTCCGTGAAGCTCCCTCACAAAGACCTTCACCATCGCGATGCGCTTCAGCCTCTGCCGTTCACAAAGCTTGACGTAATTGTGAAGACTCACTGCCTCCATTCTTCTGGTCTTCGCAATTTCCAAACCATGAATCCTATCTTCGCGAAATTCATGCCTTTTCCATATTAAATTATTCTCTTCAGGGAAGTAATATTTTTGCGATGCTCACCAAATTCCAAATTGTCATTTCCTTTGTCATCGTTCTTTGTCAACAAGGATTGTCAAGAACTTCTTGGGAACTCGACAAATATCCATGAAAACCTACTTTGTCAACAAACACAATCAACACAAAAATACTTCAATGTTACCTTGAGGGATTTTTTTCCCAACAATATAGTCTATCTTGAAATTCACGTGTGTAGGTTTATAATGCTATAAATTAGAAAAAAAATAAATTAGACCTTGGTCTAACCTATAATGATATTATAACAGGATATTGGTTTTTCATTATACTCTTCCAGTGGTATATATATTTTTGACCATGTATCTTGGTGGTTTTACTTCTTTCTGGATGAATCATCTCAATGAATGTTGTACTTATTATCCAGCATTTCATTTTATCCTAGGATTCTCTATTGATATCTTATTCACTTGTAATACATAACCAAGATGGAAATTTTTTTTCTGATATAATGGGGTTTTATAGATGAATTATGTATTTCATATGGATTTATGATCATGCAGACATGTTCTACACTTCCAAGGTCACCATTATCAAATCTGAATATCATTATCTATATTCTAGTTATATTTGATTCAATAAAAAGGATAAATTTTATTATTGTTTTATATTTTTAAATAATTACATTGGGTTATTTATTGATTTTAATTAATTTATTTTTGAAAATAATTTCATGGAAAAATAAACAATTTAATATGTATTTTTATTTTCAAAACAGTTTTTATAATAAAATCTTGTTTTTTAAATTCTAGATTTATGATTTTGATTGTTAAATGGATTTTTAATGAAAAAAATCTATTGGAATATCTTTCGAATTAATTTAAGAATCATTATAATCCATTTGAAAATTATTTTGATACATATGGACCATTAGGAATCTTGAGTGCATCATGAAATTGATAATTGAACCCTAAGGGTATCTGACTCCTTTAGGGTGTATTTTTGTTATATAAATAAATAGTGGTAGAAATCAATAACAGAAATTACTAACATATTCAATGTTTTGGATTAGGTTTATTTTATATCCCCATATTTTTTTCTCGATATAATGTTTTTTTTCATTTATGATTTGTTTTTCTCATGATGTCTTCTTCCGGGATTCTTTCTCTCATTTTTCAAATTTGGTTGTATCCCATGTTTTTTCATCATGGATTGTTTCATGCATACGTTTTTACATGATTATTTAATCATGTATTGATAAAAAATACTATTTTATCACTTATACTTTTTGTATTCCAGACATTGTGAATATTTATGGAATATTTGAAAAAATCAAAAGAAAATTATTAACAAATTGGTTTGGATTTGTGAAAATGATATGTATAATTGGGTTGTTTATAATAATTATAACTAAATAACCTTTGATATTAGACCATGTATCTACTCAGTGGTGGTATAATTCTCAGCTTTGTACTCCCCCCCATCTTTTTTTTAGTGTGTTTGTATATATTTTTGTATTATCTAGGGTAAGGGAATGGATTCGTTAATAATTTCGGATTCATGTGATGGAGTTTCCTTGGTATAAGGATGCTTTTGTTGGGATTATTGGTCACATAAATAACTTGTTTGTTTCTTATAGTTATAATTTTTTAAACTATTTTTATTTTCTTCTATAGATCATATTGTATATATTTATTGAACTTTTTATTATAGTTGTATTTCTTGTTTTGGATATAATAAAAAAAATTCTGTTATTTTTTTATGTTACTATGTGATGTCTATATTGGGTGACTGGTTTAGTTGAAATAGATTTCTCCATTGATAAATGTGTTTGAAATCTATTATGTTTCGAAAACATTCTATGCCAATCCAATTTGATGCCAATTTCATGGGTACCAAAACATCAAAAATTATGTTGTGGTCTGTAATGTTCCTTCAAAAATAATGAATGATTTATAGCATTTTAATAGTGTATTCTTATTATATATAAATTTTTATATTTCAAACATTTTATCATTCTACATTTTTTATGGAGGTGATGTAACTTTTGGTGATAATTATAATGAAATGATGAATGTTTTTTATGATATTGTATTTTAAAATTTTGTAAATAGTTATAAATATTTATATATTAATGTGTGGAGGCCTAATTTAATAAAAATTTCTCAAAAAATTTGACAGAATTCTTATTTAATTTCTTATTGATATATTCATATTTTTTTAGATATTTTTTTTACTTCATCAAAAAAAATCAAGATTTATTTAAATAATTTTATATAATTAAATGATCAAAATATGAAATATTTAAATACTATGCTATGTGATAATTTTTATAGAATAATATTTAGGTAAAATATAATTCATGATAAATTTAGAAGCTATCATAGAACTAAAAAATTAAATAGTTACTCAAACGTATTGAGGAAACAATCTTTCATTTTAATCATTCTTTAGACGAAAACAATATCAAAAAAGATCTAGTTAAATTATTGAAGTTATTCAATATAATCTTTTTATTTTTCTAATTATTTAATATTTTACAAGATAAATATGAGTTTAATTTCATACTCTTATGTCTGAGACTTTATAAAAGTTTGTTATTTTTTTGAATTTATTCAAAATGAGAAAGTTCATATTATTAAATGAATTAGATGTAACCATGGGGTGATTTTAAAATTTTTGATTTTAAACTATATTTTAAATAAGGTGGTATTTATTTAGATTTCATACCCCTACACACCATAAAAAAATGTTGGAGTTATATTGTCACGACCCCCTCCCACCAAAGATGCCCCTCCTGAGCTGGCAATGGTGAAAGGGAGATAATGACCCCTCGAGTCCCGCCTCCAGTAGGCCCGAGGGTGGCGACTAGCACCAAGGGTATGAGTTTTCACAAATATAGGAGTCATTACCCTTTTTATTTTTAATGATCAGGAAATAGGACAAGTCAACCACCAAAAAGGAAATGAACCATTGTATATAAATAAACCCAAACCAAACCCACATGCATGTTTAAATAATTTTTTAACATGGTACAAGTACAAGAAAGCTCAAAGTACAATAACAAATGAAAAAAAGGTAAAGCAACAGCAACAACTCCAACTGTCCGACTAGTAGGGTCCCGCATGGCCCTGGTAGTCCTCCTGGAAACCTGAAAGTAAAAGTAGGGTGAGCATACAAGTATATTCATTATGGAAACCTAAATCTCTCGGGCACAAGTGGGGAGACATCCTAATTTCCTATGAGAAAAACAAAATAATCCTAGAAAGTAATTATATCCACCCAACCTCACCAGCCACACTCACCAAAAACACAATCACAACAGGTAGTAGTATACAAGAACAAGAGTATTGGGTACCCCGCACCATTTCCCTTTAGTTAGATGCTCTTCCTAACGGCTAACGTCCACTCGCTGCCACACTCTCCCCGCTCGCACACACTTGGGCTTGACAACCACGTATCCCGCCCACACACACCTGGGTCTCACAACAACGTATCCCGCCCGAACACACCTGGGCCTCATAACCACGCATCCCGCCTGCACACGCCTGGGCCTCACAACCACTTATCCCACCCACACACGCCTGGCCATCACAACTACATATCCCTCCGGCACACTCCTAGGACTCAAAACCAAGTATCCCTCCCGCACACACCTAGGCCTCACAACCATGTATCCCACCTGCACACACCTGGGCCTCATCCCGATGATTCTTGGGAAATAGTAGAACCTGCCCGAAGAGTCTTGGGCTAAAACCACCCCAATCAAAACCTACCCGAAGAGTCTTAGGTGTAAAGTCACCTCACGCCATCACATCCTAGGGGAGAAGGAGCAGGAAAGAGCTAGTAACTAAGAGAAAAACATCCTCTCCCATAAAATGGGAGTGTTCGGCACTAAGTGCTCAACATGGGTGGGGTGCGATAAAACAAAAAAGATACAGATATATATTTATACCAACCAAATATCCCAACCTATGGATTTTAAAAATAGAAACTGAGTATTTGCCTCGGCACTGCTACTACGAAACATGCATATAACAAACAAACTCAACCCCCTTTAGATTTTCACATTTCAGCAGAATTAGTTTATTAGTTCCTTAACTACTGGGAAACTATCCACAACTAACCACACCAATCATTCATAAAACATATCCATGTCATCCACAAAACAAGTTAGGAAAAACATAAGAAGCACAACCAGGTCCCTCTTATCAACCAACCCACCCCATTGATTAATATTTTCATTTCACTACCACGCCCCACCATTCCTTAAATCTTCCACTTTTATTTAATATTCACAACCCATAGCCCGTTCATATTTAAACCCAGCCCTGCAGCCCCGCTTCCAACCACCATAACCACAACTGTACCGTACATCATCACCTCTTTAATACCATTTATTGCAACCCTGCTGCCCATCACCATCATAGCATTCACATCAACCCACAACCAAGTCAACCGCAACCCTTCTGTTCACCCGATCCACAACAACCCACAAAACACCCCCAACTCATGCCTTGTAACAAATCCAACACCCAAATGTTCATTATTACATTTTTTTAACCAGGGTGATCACATAAGGGTTCCATATTTTAAACAGCCAACTTTACGTGATTAACCAATTTCCAAATTCCACAAGGTTTCCACCCATAAAAAAATCCAGAAGGAGAGGGAAACATTTAATTGCATAAGAAAAGGCCCCGAACGACCATGATTTTAAGTAGGTAGAAGCTCATTCAATTCACAACATAATATCACAGGATATAAAGTAATAACAATCACAACTTCCCATCAACGTAATATTAGCCAGTTATTATCTTTATTAAACCGGTTCAAAAGTGTTTCATGTAAACAATAGAACACCCACCCCGCATGATGCACAAATTAAAGAGATGAAGGTAAGATCCCTACTTCTACAGGTTCTGATCGCAACGCCCCACCAGATCAACCATAGAAGACGTCTGTTGGCGTCCGTCACTTCTATCGGGTCCCGGAAAAACCTCCTCGGGTAAATGTCGGAAAACAATGGTCGAAGGAAAGTCAACAGATCTAAGCTCGGAAGTTCCACCTCGTCGTTACGATCTCGTTGTTGCTGAAGGATCGTAAATCAGAGCTCGGACGAAGAATTTATGGAAGAAAGAGCCTTCGAGTCTCTTGGGAGAGCTCTGATCAATGGAGAGGGGAGGAGAAGAGTGAGTTGAAAGAAAGAGAGGACCCCACCTTTTATAGGCATGAAAAGAAAAAGTACACGGAGTGTACTTTCTGGTACACGGCATGTACTCAGTTCTTTCACACTGTCTCCACGCGGCTTCCAACACGGCTCTGTGGCCGTTGACTGGTCAACATATGGTTTGAGGGTAATACATACGTGGGGAGGGACTACACGGCATGTAGTTTAGACACAAAGTGTGTACTCATTTATTGCACATGACAAGGACACCGCTCCAACACGGTACACGGTCGTTGACTGGTAACACGTACGCAGGGAAGGACTACACGACATGTAGAACAGGTCACATGGCGTTCACCCATTATCCACACAGCATGGACATGACTTGCAACATGGGGTATACTCGGAAAGGGGGTACACGGCGTGTACTCAAACTACACGGTGTGTTGTTTCAAAATTCTGGAAAGTGTTGGAAAAGTCCATTTTACCATCCAGAACAATTCGTGGCCTTCTTTTGGACAATGGAAAGGGTCGGAGAGGTTTGGGCTATTACATCAGATACCTCTTAAATCATTCTCATCCATGATAATTCAAAACCAACCGAGAGAAACCCAACAAGATACCTCTTAGGGTTCTCGTTATAATAGGAACCCAACCAACAACCTCAATCATATGTGTTATGAATTCCTTCTCCTATGTCAGGATATTATCCGCTTTAGGCGGCACTGACTCGCCTGCACGGGTTTAATCGCATCCTCATTAATGTGTCTCGATTAAGAATTGGGTCTTCCCACTTTCATACATTAGGATTTTTCAACTCGCACTATCTCCAACACCACACAACCAACACACTGCCCGAATTCTTGTGTTTGGGAAATTCCTTCACCTATGTCGAGATATTATCCACTTTAGGCGGCATTGACTCACCTACAAGGGTTCAGTCGCATCCGAATTAATGCATCGTGATTAAGGGTCAGGTTTTTCCCTTTCCCACACCTCCGGACATGTTACACATTACTAGGGAACAAGGAAACAAAAGGTATCACAACTGAAAAGACAATAATTCCATATATCAAAGGTACAGAGCACAACATCAACACAAAGCTCAGACGAACAAGGGAAAAAAACAAAAGTCAAAAAAACTCCAGGAACTGAGTGTGCATCTAGGTCTCCCGCTCCCATGTGCTCTCTTCGAGGCCGCCATGCCTCCACAACAAACGAACCAAGGGAACGGTTCATCCAGGGAGCACCTTCTCTTTACGATCCTTGATTTTGACTGGTAGTTCCTCGAATGTCACGTCATCTCCCATATCTAACTCTCCCCAATCAATATCGTGGGAGTCGTCGTGTATGTACCAAAAAATCTGGGAGACGTGGAAGACATCATGAACCTTCTCCAACTAAGGTGGCAGGGCTAGCTGATATGCCACCTCGCTGACTCGCCTCAGCCCCTCAAAAGGTCTGATGAACCTAGGTGAGAGCTTTCTCCCTTTCCCAAACCTCCGCTGCCCCCGTCGAGGGGAAACTTCATGAACACATGATCTCCCACCTCGAACTCCAAGGACCTCCTCCGACGATAAGCATAAGAATTCTGTCAGTCCTGAGCCACATTCATCCTCTCACGTACAAGATGGACTTTCTCTGTGGTGCTCTACACTACCTCTTGCCCAAGAGCACCTATCTCACCAAACTCTACCCATAAAATGGGTGAATGACATGGCCATCCATACAAATCCTCAAACGGTGCCGTTCCAATAGTAGAGTGGAAGCTGTTGTTGTAGGAAAACTCTACTAAAGTCAAGTGTCGTACCCATGATCCTCCGAAATCTAGAACGCATGCTCGCAGCATGTCCTCTGATGTCTGGATAGTCCACTCCATCTGCCAATTGGTCTGGAGGTGGAAAGCAGTGCTAAGGCGTAGATAGTTTCCAAAAACATGTTGTAACCCCCTCAAGACTCGTAAGGTAAACCGAGTATCCCGATCTGAGATGATAGTCCTCAGAACTCCATGAAAACGCACCACCTCGTCTACATATCTCTGTACTAAGGTACTCACCGGGCCCAACTCCTTGATTTCTAAGAAGTGAGATGATTTCGTCAGTCGATCCACCACCACCCAGATAGCATCATAACCACCCTGAGCTCTGCGTAGTCCTGTGATTAAGTCCATTGAAATGTCATCCCACTTCTACTCGGGGACATCTAAAGGATGTAACAAACCCCTGGGAACACAGTGTTCAGCCTTCACTTGCTAACACACTAGGCATATAGCCACAAACTCTGCCACTGCCCGTTTTACCCCGGGCCACCAAAACTGTTCCCTTTGGCATCGATACATTTTTTGAAACTCATGTATGTACTGCCAAGGCTAAGATAAGGAACTCATAGTGAACTCCCTCACGCATTACCTCTGGAACAAACAACCTTCCCTGGAAAAGCATCTATTGTCAGCTATCCTATGACCATCCTTCTGGAGAATTTCCCTGATTGGCATGATCCCACATCACTTCCTCCTCGGAGTCCCCCCACTGAGACTCTTCCACCTTCTGCATCAAGGAGGACTGCACCGTCATCTGAAACAAACAACCTCTAACATCTTCTACCCTGGCATCCAAGTGCAAGGAAGCCAACTCTCCCATCACCTTCCAAGCATCAACAGATTCTCGAACCACTTCATGATGTGACTTCCTGCTCAGGGCATCATCCACAACGTTTCCCTTACCTTCAGTGTAAGAGATCCCAAAGTCATAGTCTTGGAGAAACTCGACCCATCTCCACTGCTGTAAATTCAGGTCACACTGGGAGAAGATATAACGTAGGCTCTTGTGATCTGAGAAGACCACAAAGCGCTCCCCAAAGAGGTAATGTCGCCACAACATCAGTGCGAACACTACTACTGCAAGCTACAGGTCATGGGTGGCATAGATACGCTCGTGAGGGCACAACTTCCTAGACCCATAATAGATCAAACCCTTCTTTTGCATCAGCACGCACCCCACACCAAGGCCAGAAGCATCACAAAACACCTCATACAACAACCCTTCCTCTGGAAACCTGAGTACGAGAGTACTGGCCAACTTCTCCTTCAGGTAGTCAAAAAATTTCTGGCATTGCTCGCTCCATAGTAATACATGGTTCTTCCTAGTCAAAGTTTTCAATGGAGCAGCAACTAGAGAGAAGTCCGAAACGAACCTCCGATAGTAACGTGCTAACCCCAGGAAACTATGAACTTCTTCCACGCTCTTGGGTGATGATCAAGAAGCCCCTGCCTCCACCTTCGACGGGTCCACCGATACTCCATGCTGAGACACCGTGTTACCAAGGAAGTGTACTTCTTGCATCAAGAACATACACTTATACAATTTCCTATAATGCTGGTGGTGTAGAAGGACTTACAAGACTGCCCTGAGATACTCAACGTGCTCCTCCTCTGACCTTGAGTAGATCAAGATGTCATCGATAAACACAACGATGAACCGGTCCAGTAACTCTCGGATGACAAAGTTCATAAGTCCCATGAACACAACCGGTGCATTTGTAACTCCAAACGGCATCACTACAAACTCGAAGTGCCCATACCTTCACCTGAAAGCCGTCTTTGAGATGTCACTATCCTTTACCCTCAACCGATGATATCCCGATCGCAGATCAATCTTAGAGAACCAACATGCTCCCCTCAACTGGTTGAAGAGATCATCGATCCTTGGAAGGGGGTAGCGGTTCTTGACCGTTACCCAGTTCAACCTTTGGTAGTCTATGCATATCCTGAGACCACCATCTACCTTCTTCACAAAAAAAACTAGAGCACCCCATGGCGACACACTGGGTCGAACAAAACCCTTCTCCATTAGATCGTTAATCTGAATCCGCAACTCCCACAACTCCGAAGGTGCCATCCGATAAGGGGCCATCGAAATCGGACGGGCCCCGGGATGTAAGTCTATCATGAACTCAACCTCACGTCGGGGGGGGGGGGGTAGAGTCACAACCTCCCCAGGAAAAACATCGAGGAACTACCGAACAACTTCTGGGAAATCCATCATATCTGTATCAGCTGGAACCACTGATAACCCACCTAACCAGGAAAGGAGAGACTCCACACGCCGGCTTTCCTCCTGATAGCTCCTCTTGCCAACAAAATATATGCGCTACCCATCCACGTTGGAGAACACGACTCTTCTCGGGAAGTAGTTGATAAGGACACTAACAGAAAAAAAACAGTCAATGCCTAGGATGACATCGTATGGATGCATCTGTAACAGAATAAGGTCCCCACTAGATCTATGTGGTCCCAACGTCTACCCACATCTCCGAAAAAAAAAAGATATGTTGGTCTGGCCCCCATCTGGTGTACTCAGTACCAGTGGTACAGAAAGTCTCTCTACGTCTAGTCCCAAAGCATGGGATAGACCAGGTGAAACGAAGGAGTGAGGAGCTCCTGAATCGAACAAAGCCGAAACAAGAGTGATGAATAAACAAATCTTACCTCACACCACCTCTGGTCCTGCTGGAGTTGTCAACTATTCTGTGTGAAACTTTCCACCCCCAACTGCTCTGCCTCTCTGATTTCATCCACCTCCCCATCCACACCATGGTCAAGGTCCCTGAGAAGCACCCAGATGTCGGCCTTCTCCTGAAAAATCTGCCCTCAGAGGAGCATGGTCCTACTGCAGCTGGAAGGGCCTCGCTGGCAACAGGTGCTGCTGAGGTGGGAGCTGAACCTGCCCACCTCCACTGTACTGAGCTCGGGTCAGGAACCGACTCTGAACGTGCCCGAAACCTCCAAAAGAAAAACACTTCGGTCCTGGGATTGTGAAAAAGGGACGAGGACCCGATGATCTGAAATGGAACAGCTGGGGCCTGCTCCCCACTGGCATGAACCTGGAAGGTCCCATTGCAGGAGACCTACTGCTGACTGCCTTCCCCGTCGACGAACCTAGCTAGATCCCCTCTTGGGGTGTACCTCCCCGAGAGTGCATCCTCTCTACAACCTATGCCTTCTTATGTGCTGCCATGTACGTTGGAAGTGTGATGGGGGTGACAGCATACTGGAGCACAGGACGAAGCGCCTCCTCCAAACATCTCTCCCAAGACTCCTCATTCGGAAAGAGATCCGGAGAAAAGTGCAAGAGATCCTTGAACGTGATCCCCAGCTCTCGTACCGACATACTCCACTGCTGAAGGGAGAGTAACTCCTGCTGCTTCTCTGCCTTGATCATGGAAGAAAGGAATTCCTCTCGGAATTCCTTCTCAAAGTCAACCCATGGAACCTCTGCCTCTATCCTCTCTCCGGGGTAAAGTGTCCACAACTGTCGCGCCACACCTCTCAGCTGACTGACTGCTAGGGGAACCCAGTACTCCCTCAGATCACAGATCAAGGTAAAAGTGATCCCTAGCCCCTCAAGCCACCCCTCCGTCTCCGTATCCGAAGTACCACCATCGTACTTATTGAGGGTCTACTGCTGGAAATAATGGAGAGTCTTCTGCCACTGGCTATCTTCCTCCTCTCGGTCAATCCTCAACTGATCGGCCGCCTGAATCTGTTGGACCTCAGCCGTCTGAGCCACCTGGGGACAATGTCCAGGTGACATAGTTGTACAGGAAACAAGGATCGCCTAAGACCAAGTAGTAAGGACAAACCCAAGGATTCATTTTATCATTTTATTTGAATTTTTTTCCCAGAAAGCCCAAATCATGTAAAACAAAATCATGATGATGCATGTACCTTTCCTAGGGTCTCTACCCTGCAATCATGGTGGTCACACTTGGTCATTCGGTAGGCTCAGAGTTCTTGCATCGGATCACGGGGGCCCCTAAAATCCCATGTCCTAGCCGGTCTTCCATGGACTATGTTACTCACCAAGATTAACAAACGTTTTTGCCCTACCATCCCATGAAATCCTCACTGTGCCTAACTCGAGACTCCATCCTATCTCTCAACCATCACCTATGATACCATTCTGTCATGACCCCCTCCCACCAAAGATGCCCCTCCTAAGCTGGAAATGGTTAAAGGGAGATAATAAACCCCGAGTTCTGCCTTCAGTAGGCCCCGGGGTGGCTACTAGCACCATGGGTATGAGTTTTCACAAATATGGGAGCCATTATCCTTTTTATTTTTAAATATCGGGAAATAGGACAAGTTAACCACCAAAATGGAAAAGAACCAGTGTATACAAATAAACCCAATCCAAGCCCACATGCATGTCTAAATAATTTTATAACAAGGTACAAGTACTAGAAAGATCAAAGTACAATACCAAAATAAAACAAAGGTACATCAACATCAAAAACTCCAGCTGTCCGACTAGTAGGGTCCCGCACGACCCTGGTAGTCCTCCTGGAAACCTGAAAGTAAACGTAGGGTGAGCATACATGTATACTCATTAGGGAAACCTAAAGCTCTCGTGCAAAAGTGGGGAGATATCCTAATGTCCCGTGAGAACAATAGAAGAAACCTAGCAAGGAATTCTATCCACCCAACCACACCATCCACAGTCACCAAAAACCCAATCACAACAGGTAGTAGTATATAAGAACAAGAGTATTGGGTACCCCACACCATTTACCTTTAGATAGCTGCTCTTCCTAACGACGAATGTCCTGACGCTACCACACTCTCCCCGCCCGCACACACCTATGCCTCACAACCATGTATCCTGCCCGCACACACCTAGGCCTCACAACCACATATCCCCCCGTACACACCTGGGCCTCACAAACATGTATCCTGCCAGCACACACCTGGGCCTCACAACCAGGTATCCTGACCACACACTCCTGGGCCTCACAACCACGTATCCTGCCTGCACACACCTGGGCCTCACAACCACGTATCCCACCCGCACACACCGGGGCCTCACAACCACGTATCCCGCCTGCACACACTTGTGCTTCACAACCATGTATCCTGCTCGCACACACTTGGGCCTCACAACCACGTATCCCACCCGCACACACCTAGGCCTCATCCCGAAGATTCTTGGGATATAGTAGAACCTTCACGAAGAGTCTTGGGATAAAACCACCCCAATTGAAACCTACCTGAAGAGTCTTAGGTGTAAGGTCACCTCAAGCCATCACATCCTAGGGGAGAAGGACCAGGAAGGAGCTAGTAACTAAGGGAAAAACAACCTCTCCCATAAAATGTGAGTGTTCGACACTAAGTACTCAACATGGGTGGGGTGCGATAAAACTCAAAAGATACACACACATATATATATATATACCAACCACACAGCCCATCCTATGACTTTTAAAAAGAGAAACTGAGCACGTGCCTCGGCACTGCTACTATGAAGCATGCATTCAACAAACAAACCCAACCCCCTTTAGGTTTTCACGTTTCACCAGAATTAGTATATTAGTTACTTAACTACTGGGAAACTATCCACAACTAACCACAACAATCGTTCATAAAACATATCCCTTCCATCCACAAAACAAGTTAGGTAAAACATAAGCAGCACAACAAGGTCCCTCTTATCAGCTAACCAACCCCATTGATTAATATTTTCGTTTCATTACCACGCCCCACCATTCATTAACTCTTCCACTTTTATTTAATATTCACAACCCATAGCCCGTTCACATTTAAACCCAGCCCTGCAGCCCCACTGCCAACCATCATAACCACAATCATACCGTACATCATCACCTCTTTAATACCATTTATTGCAGCCCCACTGCCCATCACCATCATAACATTCACATCAACCCACAACCAAGTCAACCGCAGCCTTGCTGTTCTCCCGATCCACAACAACCGACAAAACACCCCCAACACATGCCTCGTAACCAAGCCAACACCCACATGTTCATTATTCCATTTTTTTAACCAGGGTGATAACACAAGGGTTCCAGATTTTACACAGCCAACTTTACGTGATTAACCAATTTCCATATTCCACTAGGATTCCACCCAAAGAAAATACAGAAGGAGTGGGAAACATTTAATTTCATATGAAAAGTCCCCCAATGACCGTGATTTTCAGTAGGTAGAAGCTCATTAAACTCAAAACATAATATCACAGGATATAAAGTAATAGTAATCACAACTTCCCATACCCATTATATAATCCAGTTATTATCATTATTAAACCGGTTCAAAAGTGTTTCACATAAACAATAGAACACCCACCCCGCATGATGCGAAAATTAAAGAGACTAAGTAAAGATCCCTACTTCAACAGGTTTCGATCGTAACACCCTCCCAGATCAACCTTAAAAGACATCCGTCAATGTCCGTCACTTCTGTCGGGTCCCAGAAAATCCTCCTCAAGAGGAAGTCGGAGAGAAAATGCCGAAGGAAAGTCAACGGATCCAATCTCGGATGTTCTGCCTCATCGTTACGATCCCGTGGCACTGACGGATTGTAAGTCAGAGCTCGGATGAAGAAGTTAAGGAAGAAAGAGCAATCATGTATCTTGGGAGAGCTCTGCTCAGAGGAGAGGGGAGGAGAGTAGTGAGTTGAAAGGAGGATGGGACCCCTCCTTTTATAGGGATGAAAAGAAAAAGTACATGGCGTGTACTATATGGTACACGGAGTGTACTCGGTTTTTTCACATGGTCTCCATGTGTCTTCCAACATGGCTCTACGGCCGTTGACTGGTCAACACACAGTTTGAGGGTAACGCAGACGTAGGGAGGGACTACACAACCTGTAGTTTAGACACATGACATGTACTAATTTATTGGACACGGCAAGGACATGGCTCCAACACGGTACACGGCTGTTGACTGGTAACACATACATGGGGAAGGACTACACAGCGTGTAGAACTAGTCACACGGCGTTCACCCATTATTCCACACAGTAGGGACACAACTCGCAACATGGGGTAAACCCAGAATGGGGGTACATGGACTGTACTCAAACTACACGGAGTGTAGTTTCCAAATTCTCGAAAGTGTGCGAATAGTCCATTTTACCCACTAGAACACTTCGTGGCCGTCATTTTGATAAAGGAAAGGGTCAGAGAGGTCCAGGCCATTACATATATAGAAAAATAAAACACCACATTAAATATATACGAACCCATTAAAAGATATTAATCATCATAAATATTTCATTGAAAATGTTTACATCACTTCATATGATGTTACTAACTTCATTATTCAATGTTAATTGTTAAAAAATACACATAATCTGGATTAGATGGTTTGAAAAACTAAAATTTTCAATTTCATAGAATTTAGAGGTTATGTTTTTATTTTTAATACTAAGGATATTTTTGATAAATAAATGAAAATATATGATGATGGTATATTATTTTGATGTTAAAATATTATAATTTAATAAAGAGTATATAATAAATGATCTATGGTATTTGAGGAATCAATTCAGGTTACATTTGATAAAAAAATGTTTGGATAAAATGAATTACTATAATCAATAATTTGGGGATGAATTTAGTTTAATGTATTTTTGATAAGAAGTACCTCAAGATAAACATTTACATATTAAGGAGGAGAACTTTTCTTCAAAATATGATCCTATTCATGAAAGACTGTTTAATACACAATGAATTTTTTATAGATAATTTTATATGTAAATTTGAATCAAAATTTAACCCCAAAAAATCTGTAATGATTATTATTTTTTATCATGATTTTATTTCTTACTATTTTCTTACATAAAATTGATAAATTTTTTGATTATTGTTATTATATATTATTTATGAATTATTAATTAAATAATTTTACATGAAATAATATAATGATTTTATGTTTTCCACTAAACTATACTATAGTTATTAGATCAAAATAGATTTTAAAAAATAAACATGCTAAAAATAGAAATGATTTTAAAATCAAATCTTGATTAAATTCTCAATGATATTGTTATGAAGAAATAATTTATTTAGAATAATATATTTTAGTTACATTCAAATTAGAATGTATTATCATATTATTACAATATTAATTATTTTATGGACTTAAATTATATAAAATGGATGTCAAAAATAGTTCTTCAAAATAGTTATATTTTTTAAGAAGTATATGTAATGAAAAAATATTCTTCTTGAAATGAGATACACAATGATTATATTTTGTAAAAAATCAAATGATTTATAGAGTGTTATCAAAGCTCATTGAGTTTAATATGAATGGATAACAAGTTTTATTATGAAAATAAATACTATTTTTAGGGATAGGATAGTCCTAAAAAATTCTTTAAAATTTTAAAATCCCCTAAATATTAATCCCGGTAAATTATTTTTACGTAAATTTATTAAATCCATTGATATTAAACACTATTGATGAATGATAGGATGTATATTATTTTTAGTTGCTTCCATGATTAATTTAGTTCTTTCATTATTAATTTATTCTAAGTTTCAATATTTCCCTAATAAATTTCATGTAAAATAGGTAAAAATATTTATGGGATATGGTTACAGATCATTGAATGATGTAATATTTTTGAATAAATAAATAATATTTATTTGTACAATTATTCTGATTCCTATTTTTGTGGATTGAATATTGATTTAAGAAGTACATTAGGTATGTATCCTTCAATGGGTAAATATTAACATTAATTGGATTCAATGAAACAAAAGAAATATTCACTTTGAACTCCATAATTTTATTATAGTTCCAAAACATCTTGTTGTGATTTGTAATAATATATTAAGAAAACTCATTATTTTTTTCATTTGGATTTTATAAGTTTCATAATTTCGTTGATAATAATTATTCTTGTTTGGTTTAAAAAAAATACCATAAAATAATCGATATGATGTAAGATTAATGTAATATTTCATTTTCATATGAATCAGGTTCAAAAATATAATTAATATTGAATTTTTTTATATAAAATAATACGACCATTATCATTACTAACTCATTGGACAATTAACTATTTGATATAATCCTGTTTAAACATGGAAATATGAATATTAAAATTTAAATATATAATGAATAAATTCATGTTGAGTTTGGATGTGTTTATATGATGAAATTTTCACATTTACAAGAAGGATGTACAATCATAAATATAATTTTCATAGTAGTATTATTTAATTTATACATTTTTTCCATAATTCTATTTTTTTATTCCCATAAATACAAGATTATTTCAATATACTATTTTTTGGGAAAAAATATTTCAAGCTTTCATTGATGCATTTATGAGGTGATTGTGTTTGTTGAAAAAGTGGGCCTCTGTGTTGTGCTTGTTGACAAAGAAAACCATGATGTACAAATTTGTTGACAAAGGGGATTTCATGGTGGCATGTCGAGTTAAAGGGATGTTGTTAATGATCCATGATTGATTAAAGAACTTTGAAAAAGGAATGGTCGATCTGGAGGTGGATCCAAAAGAGCAGATACAAGGTGGTGTCGTTTTCCAGAGTTTTCTAAATTTTTGGACCTCAAAATTGAAAAATGGAGAAAAGTGTTTTTTTGGAAAAGGGACTTGTGTGCCATTATCTTGGAGGCTTGTAAACAATCACGCCAAATGTTTTTCATGATTATAACATCAAAATATGGCAACGGAAAATGGGTTGCCACAGTTTTGGGTTGGGTCGCGCAAGCGACCAAGGCGAAATAGACAAGGGTGGATGGACTTACACGCCGAGAGGAGACTTACGTGCCGGAACACAGGGTGTCTAAATTCCTAAAAAAAGAGGTCGACCCCTACTCATTCAATGTGAGTTCAACACTTAGAGAAAATCAGTGCTCCAGTACCGCAGGTGGTATGGTCATGCACGTATAAATATATTCTGATGTTGTTTGTTAGTTGATAGTGTCATGCCCAAAGTGGTTTGGGAGAGAAAGGGTGTGAGTCACCCATGTTTAGAGTTGAAAAAGCGGGTGTCACGTAGGTGGTTTGGTGACACTTGTGTTCCAGGCTTTGAAGAATCGTGATAGATGATAGTTGCACATCAAAATTTGTTTGGGTGTAAAAGGGTGTGAGTTGTGCAAGTTTGGAGTTGAAGAAGCGAGTGTCGAGAAAGTGGTTGAGATGAACTTGTGCACATGCATGATCATGCAAGCCGGAACATGCACGTCGACTTGGAGAAGTGCGCCAGGTATGGTAGAAACACGTCAGTTATTCTAGGTCTATACAAAAGCTAGAATATTTCATGATTCCTTCAGTGCAAAGTGAGATTCATCTACGAGTGAAATATGGACTTCAACAGAGCATCTACAAACAACCGAGGATGTATTAAATAATGATAATGAAGAGACCTACAGATCTATAAACTAGGAGTGGATCCATTCCAGAGCAGTGAGCAATGGAATTGGAATAAGGTGATCCTCTCCACTAGAAGTGAGCTAGAGGGAGAGAAACAGGGAGTGGACTTTTGGAAAGTAGTGAGCTGACCCTAAACATTGTAAAGGAAGTGAGCCTCAGAATAGAGGTGATCTTCCCCCAAAATTGTAAACAGCAGTGTTCTTTTAGTGCATTTGGTACATCGGCACATTGTTGGTGTATGTTCCTTGGACGTTGCCCAGTGAGGGTCAACCATGTAAAAATCAATGTGTCATGTGCATGATTTAGTATTTGTTAATACTTTGCTAGAAGAAAGAGAGAGAAGAGTGTCTTGTTTAACAGAGAGACAAGATCAATAGGGACAATTGTTATAATCTTTCATACCTGGATTCACCCCCCTCTCATGGTATCTAACTTAGTGGACGTAACACTATTTAAATATTTTCATCATTCAGGGTTTTTTATTATGTGTTTTCAATTATTTATAAAAACTTTTGTTGAAAAATATGACCACTATATAAAAATCGTTGTTATAATGATTGATGGTTGGACTATGTATCAATAACCTATTGATGGAAATATGAAATTCTTTAAAAATTCAATACACTACTAAAGTTGATCTCAAGGAGCTATTGTTTTCAATAAAACATATAATTTTTATTAATATATAAAACCTGGAGAATTATTAACATTATAATATACTTTGTTATTTTCAAAATGGGGTAGAATGTTGGGTTTCTCCTTAAACAAAATTATTATTTTTAAATTATAATTATTTATTGTTCCCTTTATTTATTTTAAAATTATTGTCCTAATTATGGATTAATTAATCATAAAACAAATTATATATTAATATTTATTTTTTAAAATATATGAATATTTTGGGTTTTGATTTGTTAAAACAGTTTGTTTAATATTCACAAATATTTACTAAGAAAATAATGTCATTTTAAACCATTAAATTTCATTTTTCCAAAAAAAATTATTGTTCCCACAACTCCAGTGAACCATTCAACATATAGACTAATTCAAATCGACATGGTTGAATATCCATATTTAATTTCATTCTTTGTTTAAACCATACCATAGGCTATACAACGCTGTATTTTGTGATTTTTTTTAAGATTTGAACATTTTATACGTTTAATTATAAAAAATAAAATTCAGAATAGATATCTGTAGTACTATAAATTTAGTTAGAACTCACTATACCTGTCCAATTCCAACTATGTAGGTTTTATTAAATTTATTTCTATTATATTTTTATAACAACATAATAAATAGAGGAATTAATATAGTGAATCTTGTTTATTTAAAAATCCAATGAAATTGTAACATAATAATTAAAATAAAAATATTATTATGACTTTTAAATATATTATTATGGTTGGAAATTTAATAAGATAATAACATTAAAAATTTCATTCATAAAATATTTGAATTCTGTTTTTGAAATCACAGACATGAAATTGGAAATGACAATTCACATACATGAATACCCTAATAAAAATCTCTAATACAAAATTTTATGTTTTTAATCTGCAATGTGTTCAATATTCATACGTAGATAAAAAAACTATGTGAAAAAAACACAAAGAGTGAATTTTCCTATAATGTTTATTGTAACTCTACATGTTGAAAAAATACTATGAAATATTCTATGCTTTTTAAAATATTTCAAAATTAATTTTTTATGTCTATTAATATCATAATAAATGTTTATTTGGTAAAAAAGTAAATATTATTTATTTCGATCTCATGGAAAAAACAATTTATTTTATTTTATATTGTATTAAATTGGATTTTTAATTTATTAACCATATACTAAAATTGTTACATAAAAATATTGAACATGAAATATTAAAATTAGAGTTCAATGAAGTATACAAGTATATCCTTGATTATAATCTGTAATTACTATAATTATATAAGTTTATGTAATTTAGTTATTTATTAATTGTTTGAACGTGTACCATTGTGTTGTTTTTAATTTTTACATGATATTGAGGATGAATGGAATAAATATTTTTTCGCATTTGAAAATATAATGGACATTAAATATAATCTGTTAATTTTTTTATAATATTCTAAAGTAGTTCTCCAAAGAAAAAAATATTAATCTTGTTTTACATTTTAATACTTTTATAAAAGAACTCTATACAGTTTATAAGACCAATATAAAATATATTGAGAAGGAAACTATTATCATTATACAACTGTTCAATTTTTGGGATCATATAATTCTTCTAGATAATCTATATATATCACGTTTTTTTATAATGAATTTGTTTCATACTTGACACTCATACAACGGATAATTAAAATAATTATGTAGATTTAATTCATAATATTAAATACATTTTTTTGAATTATAATATGTTAAGTTACTGATTAAATGATATTAAAATGGTTTGTGACACCCAAATGAAAATTTTTCATTGGGTTTTCCCCTATGTAAAATATAAATACTATTCAGATTATTCTTTTATGTAGAAAAGGAAGTTATATTTTGTGATTAAACCTCCAGTGGAAAAAAGGATCTGTAATCATGTAGTAAATCATTTTGTGAAAAAATAACTGTAAATAATCCACTATAGTGTATATATTGGATGAAATATATCTCATTTCATGAGATGAGAGAGTATTAGAAAATATTCATTTAGATAATATCCATGATATAAATATCATATAATAGTTTATTTTTAAATTCCTTTTTAGTTAATTATATTACACTAAGAATCATCAAAATAATTAATTTCATTAATTAAAATTTTCAAAATACCGATTCAACCACCTATTTGATATCTCCTTACTTAAATATGGAAAAATAATTACTTCACAGGTTTTAATATGTTAATGATGATAAAATATATTTCATTAGAATTATTCTTTCCTTATTGGTATTTCATTGAAATTATGCAAACCATTTGATTAAAATGTTAAAAATTCAATTTTTAAAAGTTTTTTTTCGTAGGACGAATTGATGTTATTAAAAAATATACATATATTTTTCACAATTTCATAATCATGAAAACATAACAACATCATCATTATTAGATTATATTTTCGGTACATAAAATTTCATAATCATTCATTCCACAAATATTATAATAATTGTCATTTAGTTTGTTAAACCAAAAAAAATGAAATTATTATAAAGACTGAACAAGTAAGAATTTGTTATGTTATACTAATAAAATAAAATTTATAGAATATTAATGAATATATATATATATTTATGAAAATATCTTATTATATCATTTTTTACTCTTTTGACAGTCCCTATTAGTATGTAATAAAAAATGAATAAAATCACATCTTGGAGGTGGATTTCGACATATATCGACATGTGAAATAATCATTTTCAATTAATGGATTGACAAGAAGAGAGATAATAAATTATATTTAAATAATTGTAATTAGTCATTCAATTTCTTATAAATTAATTAAATTTATAATTAAAACTAGTCTTTTTAGGTAGTGATGAAAAATGAAATGCATCACTTCTTGGATGTGGTAGTCCACACATATGTAGAAGTGAGATTCTTAATTTCCCATAAGATGTGAAAAGAGATAAAAAAAGTTATAAAACAGAATAAAATATAAGAGTATTTTACATACTTATTATATTACACTATTATTATAATGATAGGTTTGAATGATGATTATGATAAAATAATCATAAAATAACTTAGTTAGGAGATACTCGCCTTCTTTGAAAAACACCCCATATCTTACATCATAGGATTTAGTGGAATCTATTTTGTGGTGAAAATAACCTATCCGATATAGGACATATGATTTCGGAGGGATTTTCGAAATATCTTTAAAATTATAAATTTTTCAATTACTGTATATAATTAAAAATATGGGTCTTCCTTTTATAAGTTAGGAGTGACTCACATATTATTACTCATATTTTTTAATACAATAATTTTGGTACTCATGGACATTTGATCCAAATATAAATAAATATCTTTGAAAATATTATAAATTTAGAAATAATATCATAAAATAAAAAATAATATAATATTTTTGTATATTATCATAATTATTTAGCCTTAATTAACCTATTTTACACATTTTATCAGGTGACTACACTTTTACTAAGGTCGATAATCATTATAAAAATGTAAAATTTCACTAATTAATAAATTGAAAATATTTTATCAATATTTCATTTATATTTTTCAGGATTCAATTTATATAGTTATATGTTATAAATTTTAATATAAATGAAAAAATTAATTATATGAAATGAATTGTTAAATAATAACATAAAATTATTCTAAAATAAAATATAACATTGATTCCTTTGAAATTAACAATATTATATTATATTAAATAAATTTTTTGTTACGTAAAAAAATAATCACAATGATATATTTAAATTATTTTATTTTATTAACGAAAATGTAATTTTTTATGAAATAATCATTATTACTATTCACTAAAAAATAAATAATTTTAGACTACTCATAAAAATTAACCATATTAAAAAATAAGTATACTGAAAAAAAATATTAGATAATTTTAGAAAATAATTTTTTAGAATTTAAAAAAAAATATTTTTAATATCCATACACAAAACAAGTAAATCAAATTTTATATAAAAAATTTATTTTTTAAAAATAAAATGATTTACATCATATTCAAATCCTTGAAACAATAGTGAAATATGGTCATTATATTATATGGTTGACTATATAATCAATAAAACATCATCATAATATTTTATATCAATGATTAATTAATTTTATAAGATAAAAAATTTTGTACTTTGAAATAGTTTTACGAAAATTATAAATTTTTACCTGAATATTAATAAATTTTAATTCATGTTAAATTAGTAATCAATATAAGGATGAATATTGATTAGTAAGAATTTATCATTAATATTTTTAAATAAATTTAATAATATAAACAGTAAAATTTAACAATTAAAGGGAATCTAAGATATATAATTAAAAACTCTCTTTGGAGAAAAACCATTATATTTCCATCAAACTATTCACAGTCATTTGGAAATTAGTTATTATGATTCAAAATTGTGTAAATAAATCCTACAAATGATCGATTAATTATTATTGAAAATATTTTCTATATATATTTATTAATTAAATTATGCCTATTCAAACCCTTCAATACAAATAGTTTGTTATAATTGTTATTTTTTTATATAATTTTGCGGTTCATTTAAGCATGGTGTTATGTTTGGTATATTCAATAGAACATAGTATACATTTTCTTATTTACAAAATTTAAAATATTAGGGTGTTAAAATAATAAGATCTCCCATTTTGGGAATCGTGTTCAACTTTAAATCGCTATCTAATGGACACTACAATGTGCTTTTGGCCATAGTCATCAAAAATTGTCATATAAAATTTTATGTAGTTATTAAATGATCATCTATTACCCATCTTTAATGTGAATTAAAAAATTTAACCACATCCTCCAACCATGTTCCAAATTTTCAATAGAATATCATTATTCATTCTCTATATGGGATTTTCAAATAATTATATATTAATGTCAAGTGAGATCAAAATTGAGTTTCAAGCCATGAATGTGTGAACAATCATCATAAAAAATCTACTACTACCACAACCACCTATATTAATGTTAACAATCGGGCATTCCATTTTATATTGATTTAAAATAAATTTATGTTAAACTACATTTCTATTATTCACTAAAGTATACTAGTTATTAACTTTTTATATGATTTATCACAATTCAAAAAATCATTTGAAATAAATATAACTATTGATTATATTATAGTTGTTATAATTTTATAATATTTAAAATAATATTTATATTATATATATATATATATATCTCATTTACAATATTATTCTCCACCTTATGGTTCATATATTCATCAAAATTGAGAACTAACCTCGACAAGGTTCAAGGGAGGTAGTTACTTTTTCTAATTAATTAATCTTCAATGAAGTTTCTCTATTCTATTCCATGAATAATGATATTTGTTAAATATAATATGGTGTTGAGTCTCTTACGTTCTTAATTATCATTCTTTATTCCCATCAATATTTCAATCATTCATATGGATGAGTGTTTATTTAATAGAGGTATTCAATGAATTGGTCTCCTTGCAGCCTTTAAAAATATTATTTTTATGGAATATGTTGTCTAAGATATGGGTAATAACTATTAAATAAATGATGGTGCATTGTAAGTGTTCTTGATGAACAAATTAAATATAATATTGATATTATTTTTTAAAACTATGACTGAATTACTATAATTTCATGAGGATAAATATTTTCCTAAAAAAATTTAATCATGCATTCTGTTACATGCCTTGATTTTATTTGCAATTATATATCACGTGAATTGCAAATCACCTAATATAATAGAATGTCGTTAGGTATTTTACAAGAAAAATAATAAATAGTGATAATAGATATCCAATGTTATGTGGGTGTCCAATAGAAGATATTGACCCTTAGACTAAAAAAATATTTCATGAATTGGTAAAAAAGAATAAAATAACTCGGGATTTTTAAAAAATATCCAATAATCACAAAAACATAATAAATATTGTATTTTAGTTTTTCAATACATAATCTATTATACAATCAAGGAAATTTATGATAGTAAAGGTATTTTTCCTATAGAAAAATGATAACAATAAATATTATATTTGTACTACCTCTAACAATAATAAATAAATTATTGTATATATTAGTTTAAATTACCAATAAGTTATGAATTGATTCTAAATTTATTTAATTATTAAACTGTTTTTTAAATTCTCAATATACGTCATCATTGAATTTAAAATCTGTAGTTTCTCATATATTATAATGGTAAAAATCTATATTTTCTTTCTCATAACCCAAAAGTATGCCATAAAATATTACATGAATTAATCTAAGTATGATTTCACAATATATTACTCCATGATACAAAATGTATTTATAAATAAATCAAACAATAATGTAAAAATAATTTTGTCTAACAATTAAAATCATTAGCACTCTACGATAATAAAAAGTACTCAAATGAGTTTATAAAATTACATAAAACAATCATTTTATTCAAATATATGTTAAATATGGATTTTGGATAACATATTATTTAATTGAGATATTTAATTACATATGAATTAGTTTCTATTATTTTTTACATCACATCAATTAAAATTTTATGTCAGACATTAATAATATTTATCATTTTTAACTACATAATATAAAAATATGAAATATAATCATGTGTGTTTATTATTGTATTATGGCTTTTTACATTATGTGGAACATACAATAATATTCAACTATATCTGATAAAAAATATATACACATTATTTAAATTTATTTAAGTAGAATTGTTAATTCACTGACATTATATGTCCATTCATATTTATGCAATTAGAAAATGAATGAATGAAATAAAAATTTACAATTCTTTTAATAAAGTGATGTTAAATGATATTTTAATTTTTTAATAATTGAATTATAGAGTGGTGATAAACCAAAAAATAATTATAGGAATGTACTAAAATTCATTACACTGTCAAAACATGCTATATTTTTTTATACTCTTGTGCATCTCAATGTATAAATTTCTTCTCTGCTTGGGCCTTTAACAACACCCACCTTTTGGAACACAATACTTTTCAAATGTATACAGACATATTTATAAGTAGAAATAGGGGTAGAGGGAAACCTATTTCATAAACATGCTTGACCATAAATAAGATGAGGCGATTCAAAAAAAATAAAATTTAATCTGATATCACTAATCAGCCTATAAAACATTAAATAAATAATTTAATTAAATAAATTTACCAAACATAAACATTTTTGTTCAAATATCATGTTCATTAACAAAAATATTCAACTTTCACATATATTTATTCAAAAATTCATTTAAAATAACTATAGATAACATATATTGACCAAATTTAATAAATTAATATCACCATAAAATAATTCGAAATTACTCTTCCTTGAGATGTTTTATAAATATCATCAATTATCTTAAATAAATTTACTAATGTTGTTTATAATTTCAAATTATAAAATACACAAAATATTATAGGAGGACACAAGGAATATAATACATGTGTAATAATAAATATCTTTTCTGGATATCAATATAATAAATGATATATATTTCAATATGTATATACTACAAGACATATAGTTCGAGAAGAGGTTCCATGAAATAAGTGACATATTGTTCCATATTTTATGAAAAAAATAGTCTAAACAATGTGTACAATAAGACTCACAATAAATATATGTATTTTTTACCATAGGAATTATACTATTGTAATTTTTTTGTAATGAACTATTACACATCATTTATTTGTAAATATTATCTATCAATTTTTTATTCAAAAAGTTGACTAACACAACATCCTAAAAATCACATTCCATGTACTTGGTGTAGAGTAAAATTTGTTAAATGGTTTGTATATACCAGATACACAACATGAAATAAATTTATTGACTTAATCCATGTTGATAGTCAATGTGTGGAATTTAATGACTCAATATATTAAACCACCTAAAGTTCCATTTTGTTGGCATAAAAATTTATATAGGGCTACATGATGTGTTCATGACAAATAAAAACCATGTTGTCAATTTAAACCCAAATACAAATATCATTCTCATCACCTGGAATACAATGATTCCATATAATGACCCACTAAATTGAAAAAAATTATGTTTCATTTTCCTTGTATAAAAAACATAACATACTAGGTGTATAATTTACAATATCCTAGAAAGAATATGTGTTATATTGGAATTGACCATGATTACCTTAGATGATATTATAGGGAATTAATCACATGTTTTTAAAATGCATTTTTCTATAAGAATGTATGTTATATCACAATCTCTATTCATGGACTTATAAAAGAAATAGGACCATGGAAATTAGAGAAATCAATTAATAAAATTGATTAAATAAATTGAAAATAATTATTAATTATAAAAAGACCACTCTAATTCCATTTAATGGTTTTGGGTAACATCAGATACATTATGAATGCTTCATATTTTGTTTTTAATTAATATCACCATATAAAATAATGGAAAATGATGAAATCCAATTAAAATATCATATAAATATTATACACATTTAAGTTTAATTGACATAAATAAGAATTACCACCTCTATGGTAATCTTACATGAGTAAAATACTATTTCTTAACTTGTTTCATTTTTAATTTTATATTGAATACTAGTGAGGATTACAGAATTTTAATCCATATATACCCCTTGAATATCCTAACAAACTATTAATTTTTTAGCATTGATAAAAAATGTTATTTATTACAATTTTTTCTCATGACATTGGTCTCTTATTCTCTCTTTATATTATTGAGAGTGAGTAATAGAGGATTTCTCTCTTAGTCTTACAATAATGATATAGGTCATGTGTAGAGACTCAATTTTCACCTTGTAAGATATTGAAATATTTCTACATATATTTCCAGATCTAGGAGCTGAGAAAACATGCGATTTTGAGGCTTGCTGTGTTCAAAATAAATTTTATCATAATATTAAGTATTTATATACTATTTTTGTTTTAGAAATAAGAGATATATTAAATGGTACTTAAATGTGAATTTTGAGGCCATGGTTGAGTCCAGAACATGGAATTTTCCTTAAGAGGGGAATAAGTTTTTTCCGCGCAATACTTCTATGACCTAATTCACCAAAGGGGAAAACGAAAAATAAAATAATTAAAATTAATTATTTATCTCAAACTCTGGATAGAATAAAATTCAAATGGGGAATCATATTGAAAATCGTAGACCTCCATTCAGTTTGGAAGGATTTGTTTTTCCTAAGGGTGACATAAAAAGAGGGGGCATAGGATATTAGGATTCGACATCGAGCTAACCTTATATATAAAAAATATTATGTTTTATTTATTAGTTTTATCTCTAATACGGTCTCTCTTTTCCATATCTCTTATATCTACCCACACAACCATTCTTCATCAGTTATTAATTGGATCAAAGAGTGATCTCCTCTGAAACCTCAGCGGATCAATGCGGGATCACAACAGATACGTCGTCAACGTTGAATGGTCGAATCATTGTAGGATTCTTCTTTTTTTTACCTCAGATTGATGTTTTAAATTTATAATTCATCTAATGATGTTTTTATTCTTTATTATATTATTAAGCATCGATGGACGCATGAATACAGTAATCAATTTCTGTTATAACATATATTTTACCTGAATATCTGATCATTCTTCAGGGATATTCGATGCTTTTTTTGACAACCAAAAATATCTGCTAAGATAGTTGAAAAGAACCTGACTCTATAAAGGGATCATAAAAATTATATTCAATTCGTTTTTGGGTCTAATATTTGTACAATTGAGGAGGTGGTATGGCATCCAGAAGGTCCATAGGCAGTGGTGGCTGGCAGTGACATGTGGAGGCACTGGCCGTGGGAGTCTGTCTAGCTAGGAGCGCAACAAATCTAGTTTCTATTGTGGTAGTAAAATATGGATTGGTTTATATGGAGTATAGAATACAACAATTAGAAGGCCATAATGGTGCAGTTGAAGAGTTTGTGGCATGATGGGCTTGACCGGGACAAACAGCCGGAGGCATTGGGGTAGACTAGAATCGATGGGTGTGGAGGAGACTAGAGGATCCAAGGTGGCAAGGCAGACCTCCAGTGGGAGATGGAGAATGGTGGTCAGGAGGTGAATAGGTCTGGAGGGGTGACCATGTTTCTAGTAGGGATTCTGTCAGGAGAAGTTGAAAGGGGCCGACCTGGATCCAGGTTCCACATGTGTCACATGTTGATAAGGGGATCAAAAAAGGATTGGTCGCTAGGTCGGTGTCTTCATGTGGGCCATGAGGATGGATAAGGATGTTAACATATGGTATGGCATAAACCTACAGGTGGTCCACGATATAGATGGATTATGCCGGCCCAGGTTGATGGATCTAAATAGTTTGGTCCGGACCGACAGAGTTTAGTCTGAAACCCTTGAAACGCCCTTGGTTATTGCACCTGAAATCAGTTTGATACATTTTCTATAACCATGATACCCCCTCATCGAGACAGATATGTTATGATCAATTCAAGAAATTTTTGTTTGGTGTTATCTATTCAACTACAAAAAACTCATAGATATAATGATTATGATAATAATAATAATAATATCATTATTCTGAATTCTTGTATTGGATGTGACACCTACATGAGGTGTCTGATTAAAACACCGTCAGTTATGGCATGACTATGGTATTTTTTTCAAAATGATCATGATGTCATATGTTCTTTTAAAAAAAATTGAGGTTTGGGACCCCTGAGGGCTAGTTCTCACATGTTGTAGTGAAATGTAACATTTTGACCATTTATCTATTTTAGATGAATTAGTTGTCTATCACGTGAGTTCATACGTGGGGATCAAATAGTCGTGAATTGAAAAATTGGTTTTAGGACGAATTTTCATGCCCTATGTGATGATCCACAAATTAAAATTAGTTTCCTGCAACATTTACATTATATATCGTTTTGGGGAAAATAGTTAGTCGATCTTATGTGTTTTTTCACAAGGATCACCACCGTGCAATCTGCATAGACACATGAACACTTATTCAAAATCTATTTAAATGTGGAAAAAGAAAGGAAATATTGATTTAAGATCCTTCTTATATGTCAGAATATATACCATTAATTAGGTAAGATTAAAATCTTATGATAATGGAGAATATGTATTAAGATATGCAGTTGAATGATCTGGAGCTGTTTGAGGAGGCGTGTCAGTGAATGATTGTTTTCACCCTTCTATTTAAATTATTACCATCATGCTCTCATACCCCTTTTGAAATGAAAATCGATGTACACCGGGAGTACATTGGATTTCCTAGGTGTATTTGTTCACAATTTAGACTTATGAAATTCTTTGGTACAAGTCCAGGAAATGAGGTGGGTTCACACATCATGTGGGCCCACATGTACTGTGTACCACTTTATATAATCTTCAATATATTATATCACCTTCTTCTAAACATGGATTATGGATTTTGAGTAGCCTATCTTGAGTGATTATTCAAATAGAACATGATGGTTCCCTCCGCAGGTACTACTAGGATATGATGTTAGATGTTCTGGGTGTGACGTCAATCTGGGGAGGCACCCAAGGACTATATAGATACCATATATCAAGGTTGAAATGAGTTAATTGATTCTTTTCCAACAAGTACAATCCAGAAGGGATGGCTACAAGAGATTCAGTATTACCTCCAACTAGGCAAGAATGTGGTCCCCAAAGGCAGTTTCAAGCTACACTCCATCTGGGATGGGCAGTGGGACCCCATATACTTCTTGGATGTGATCCCTCATAACAAACTAGGGAATAGATACCTGATGAAGAGTAGCGTCATCCATCTGGGTTGGGAATGGATCCTCTAAATTTTGACATGACCTCTAGACACTATGATAGTTAAAAGGCATGGATTGACGTGACATAAGACTTTCAAGAAGAGGGTTCCTTTTCCCAAAATGTAGTTTCCCAATGATGCGACATAGAACTATGAGGGAGAGATAGTACTACCAAAATTAGATAGTATGAATGTGTGGTTTTTGAGTCCCTTTGACTTGTAGTTCAGTGAAAATTTTTGGGATGTTAGGAATCAATTATTACTTATGGATATAATAGATACTCTATTAATGGGATATTTAAGTGATATGGAGATCCCTTTTCTCTCCCTTTTCTATTTATTTCACTAATAATATATATATATATATATATTCTATTTCTAGTACCATATTATTGGGTTTTGGATACTCTCTTTTCAGGAGAGGTGAAAACATGTAGTGTATTCCATGTGCTTTATGACATTAGATTCTCATGGTTGGATTAATCTACTATCCTAAAATAGTTAGGGAAGATTCAATGATAATTTCATCTTCTCATAGTTCCAATCTCATTTTGTTTGTATAAAAATACTTCACTCATTTTTTGGGTTGAGCTGCACTTTTTTTTATATACCATGGTCCACATACTACTCCCCTGTTCAAAACATCATTTATTGATCCACTGAGCCATCAAAACATCCTACTGAGTATTTTTATACTCACCCCTACATGGGGGTTTCCAAAACTTGGTGTGAACTTATAGATGATGGACAGGTTGATCATGAAATTCTAGGATCTTTGGAATACATGGTGTATGGACTGCATGTGGTGGTCATTATTTGGGTTTCTGATGCAAGGCTCTACCAAGTTCTTTATAGTTCAACCTATTACTAGGTTGTGGAAATTTTTTGGTTGGGAATGTATTTTTTCCATTTACATTCTAGTTTACTATGTTGTACTTGTACTTTTTAGAAGTTGATGCATGTTTTTGGGTTACATATAGCAGTATAGAATCATGTTTCTTTGTTGCCTCAGTACTTTTTCATTGAGTTGGATGTGTGTCTGTGTGTACTTGTTATTAGGAAAATTCATCGTGAGTTTTTTCCACATTAGCACTAGTCACCATCCCCTGGACTATAGAGGTATGCTTGGGGATGCTGTGGCTCGAGCCCCAGAATGGGTCGGGTCATGAAAAAGTTGCATCAGTGGTGGTTAGAACATTGGGACATTATTCAGATGTATCCCTTAAATTGAATTAGTAGGGTTTTGGGAAATAGTTTTGATGTATCTCAATAGAGACTCTCAATCCAGGGAGTCTAGTGATGGTAGGGGCCGCTGACATATCCATTCACCATGACCTTGATTACCCGCTTTTCAACTAGTCGTCATGACATAATTATTTTATGGGACAACGCTACATGAATCATATAGAATTGAGTCCTTGAATTTCCTTCATGATTTATCTCATTGTTTTTTGATACATATACATGATCATCTAACAACCATACTCCATTATTAAATTCAGGATGTCTACATGATGACATCTATCTATGATACTACCTTCAGTTCATGATGACGAACCTGTTACTGAAGGGGCCTTAGTTCTGGAGCGATCATGTGTGCCCCTTTCTCTAATTTGGTAGGTATAAACACCTCCACCATTTGAGCATTAAACAATCCCAAAATATCTGGTTATGGACATGTGAAATTAGAGTAGAGATTGCGCATTCTAGAACCAGAGACCGCTAAGGATCCACTGTGAGTTAAACTCTCATACATAAGAGGTTTCACCTGAGATGGTGGTTCTCCTCTTCAGGCTTGTGTGGACACCGACAGATCATATGGCAGTATAGTAATCCATCCATTTCCATGTAGTAGCAAGGTGTTTTTGGAGACTGGTAAAAGAAATACACGATGAGTCAACACTCTAATGGGACGACATTTAAAATATATTTCACGAAGAGAACTACCCCTCCTCCATTCCCTATATTATACATTAAGTGATAATTCAGTTTCAAAAGGAATGGATTATGGGGATTGAGTGCATGAATATGTTCACAGATCAATCATGCTACTCCCTAGACGTGATCCATTATAGTTACTTCCAAGAAACAAAGTTTTACCAGGTACTCCATAGAGAGATCCGTGATATTATATTACCCTTGTGCATCCCTACCTACACCATAGTGCTCAAGAAGGTGCTGTGGAAAGAGAACATTCTTGTTGAGGGACTCCAAATAGCTGGTAGTTGATTCAAATGCAACAGAGCTAAGACATCTTCTGCAATAGTTAGACATCAGTCGATATAAAATCGATAGAAGAGGCCTCCCCATAATCAGACTCGAGCACTGGTCATCTAGGAGAAAGATGATTTTATTATTGTTATGGGAGAGGTAACATTGAATAATACTACCAAACAAGGAAAGCTGACAAAACCAAGTATGAAGAAAGTGGTGCTGGAAGATGATCCTAAGAAGATGGAGGTGGGGTATGAGGTTATGAGGACATTACCCCACTACCCTACATCCCACATCAGTCTCATGAATGTTGCGGCTGAGTCCACGAATAGTCGCAAGATTTGTATATCTACAACCCTACATATAATGATATAATAAGAGGTATGACATATTACATTCTACTTTTTTGATTATAACATTTTTAACTCTATGATAAATTCTCATTTATCTCTTTTCCTTGCATGGGGATTTACTAGGGTGACACCAGCCATTAGTGTATCTGCGTGTTATTATTGTTCGATGTAGCTACAAGTACATGGAGAAGAGTGATCCTTCCCCAACCAATACACATTTTGTGACATGAGAAAAACCTTGAGAGTTATTCAGATCCACCAAAAGAAGATAGAATCATGGTTTTATGGATGAGTTCCTCTGACTTTTTCATTCATGAAGGAGGATTGAAGTGATGTGTTGGGGAATGACATGTCTTTGCCGGTGATGTTTGCTTGTTTGAATTTTTTTGTTAGAATGTCTCTAGTGGGTGTACTACTATGGTTTTTCAGGTTTAATCTCATTATAATGGAATAAAATAAATCATGGTGATACCACTTGATTTTCATTTCTTGATTCATATAGTTGGATTAGATTACTCACCTACCCTATTTGTTGTTACCTCGTGTGCTCAGTGTGAGTTATGATATTGTGGTTTTCATGTATTGGTCAAAGTGATTTTGAACCCATGAATATTATGCCATGAATCACAATCTTGGGCAGGTATTGGTAGTATTATCCTATATAATGTGGCGATGATAGGTCTTGGGAGAGAGCATTATGGCTTGCATAAAACACCAGAGCCTTTGGTACGTCCTCACCCATATAGACTTTAACCTTAGTGGGTGGCACTGGTTAGACTTCCCATCAGACTATGACATTGAGATTGTCTATTCTCATATATTAGGAAACATTTTATATATTACATTATTGGGAATTTTTAGACTCAAAATGTTTAGGATGTTTTAGAGAAGGAAGGATCCCTATAGCTGACCCTGGTGGAACAGGACAGTACAACATTTATTCAGTCGATGGTGACGACTCCCTCTACTCTCAATAATGTAAGAGAGAATCATTTGTTATGACTCAACATTGATGTACTGTGTTACAATATATCCTTATCTATTTCAAAAAATGGATATTTTAAAATAAGGAATCATGTGACCCAGTTTCAAGTACAAGTAGTGATTCCATTCGTGGCATGTGATGTAGTGATGGTGAGGTTACCTACCAATATTAAATACCTCAATCAATAGAGTGGGATCGCGACACCTCCCACCTATAAAATTTGATACAATACATGGATTTTCTAATTCCAATAATCAAAATGAATAGGCCTTACATGTATTATTCATACCTTTGGATTGTGATTTTTGATGGAAAGTAAAAATGTATGTTTTCATAGGGGCGACAGATCCACGTGCGAGCTTAGTATCCGAAGTTGTAATAAAATATTTTGATTTTTTAGATGAAATGAATGAAGGATGGAATTATGTAGAGACCTTGTTTTCACATAGTAAGATAATGAAATATTTTTACATATATGTCCAGATTTATTTAATGAGACAATGTGTGATTCCGAGGCCCGATGTTCTCAGAATAAACATTATAAGAATATAAGTGTTTTTATACTATGAACGTTTTAGAATTGGGAAATTTCTTAAATAGTTTCATGGAATGGAAATAGAAGGGCTCAGTTGAGTCTGGAACATGGTGTTTTCCCATAAAAGGGCATACCTTTTATCAGTGCGTGACTTCTGAAAGAAAATTAGACTCGGGAAAAAATGTAAAAAAAATCCATTTTGTTCAGACTAGGAGGTTATTCCTAATGGTGACATAATAATAGGGGTCTAGGATGTTCAGATTCTTCACCAAGTGAGACTCCTATGAATATAACATTATGAGTTAAGGAATAGGGTTACTCATAATCTTATCTATCTTCCATCTCTCTCTCTCACTCTCTCATCTATCTCTCCATGTGAATCATTATTTTTCAATTCTTTGTCAAATTAAGGAGCTATCTCCACAAAAACTAAAACAGATCTAAGTGAGATCGTAGAAGACATGTCTTCAATGCCAAATGGTTGAATAAAAAGAGGATTATTACCTTCATTACCTCCTATTGATGTCATAGATTGACTAACTATAATTTTTCATTTTTATTTTTTATTTCCATATAAATCATCGATTGACGAATGAACACAGTTTTTATCAATGTTAAATCACATGTTTTACCAAAAAAATATTTTCAATAATTGTGATAATTCGATGCCCTTTTTCACATTCATCAATCTCACATCTTGTCGTAGAGTGGAGGGTGATAATATGATGGTCTCAATGGATAGAGCTTCATTATGTACATAGATCTAAAATTGGGCTATCGAAGGAGGTGATATGGAGTTTAGAAGATATGCTGACAGATGTCACCACTGGCGCACATTTAGGTGATGAACATAGAAGGCTGGCCGACAAGCTGATTTGTAAATATTGGTTCTAAGTCAGCATGATGAGGTGGCTCATTCTGTCCAGTAGTTAGCATGTCAAGATGATGAGTTTAGAGAGATGGGACTAATGAGATGGTGTTGTGATGTGGATTACTGGGATGGTGACATAGAGGCACCTGGGAGAACAAATGTAGCTTAGTGCGTTGGAGACCGGAGGAGCATAGATGGTAGGGAAGACCTTCGACACGAGGTGGAGCATGGTGGTTGTGAGGGGAACAGGTGAGGCAGGGTGACTGAGGATCTAGCAGGGTTATAGTCATGTGGGGGACAAGGGGGATGACTGGTATTTGGGATCCTCATGGGTCACATATTGACGAGGGGATTAGGGGAGAACCGACTACCCGGTCGGTCGGTGCAAGCAAACAGGTGGTGGTCCATGATTACGTGCCTATCCTAGCTGCATCAGATTGGTCTGGACATGCTTTTGGTACATAGTCCAAAAAAACATTATTGGATCAGCAATAGGGGGCTAGCCCAATTGGATGTTTCTGACCACATTATGATAGACCGACCCAGTTTTGTCTGAACCCCTTTAAATGCCTTCTTCTCCTGCACCAGGCCTCCATTTGATTCTCCATATACAACCACAAGACCCTATCATCCAGTGGGATCTTTTAATATTGGTTTGGGACATTGATTTTTTTGTTTCTCTGTTCTATTACTCAAAACCACGAGAATTAATAATAATTACATAATTTTTATTTGGAATTATTATTGTAGACATTGTTCCTACATGTGGTGTCATATTAATTCCCTTTTAGTGATGGAATGACCTAGGTCATTGTGCATCCATTTCATGATTTATTTCAGACTTTTAAATCAATATCGTAGTGTATGCCCCATGATAGCCAGTTCGCATGGGTTCCGGTGAAATGAATCATTTCCACTGATTATCTATTTTAGACGAATGACTAGTCCATCTCATTATTTATTCCATGGGGATATCAATGGAATGATCTGTATAATTTGTTATAGGATCGAGGTGTGGGACCAAACAAAGGATTCTCAAGTCAAATACAGAATAATGAATCTTTTCCAAAGAATATTAATTTGGGGAAATTAAATAGCTGATCTTTCATTTTTTTGCAAGGATCCCAACATCAAAATCCATTTAGACACGCAGAGAACTATTCAAAATTTTATTAAAGGTGGAATAGAAATAGAATATTTGTGTAAGATCCTGATAATTTGTTTGATGGGAACCCATGGATTTGGTAAACTTGAACACTTTTTATAGTGGATATGATGTATAAAGAGATGGAGTCAAATTTTCTGATGTAGTTTGAGGAGGAGTGGAAAGAAATGTATGTGTTCACAGTTCGGGTTTAACGGCGAGCTTCGTGCACTCAAAAAACTTCTGAATGGACGTTTCATTTACATTATGAGTACCTTGGAATGCTTGGGGTAACTTGTATGTATTTTAGTAACTAATAATGGATAGGTATATGACCCACCGATGAGGTGGGGTCACAAGTCTTATGGGCCCCACACACGCCATGTACCACTTTACAAATGTTATAGTTCTTATAACTCCTTCTGAACTCAGATTTTGGCACGTTACTATCTTAACCTGAGTGTTTTTTATGGTGTATGTGATGGTTCGCTACATAGTGGATTCTATATTACGGTGCAAGATGTTTTGTGTGTGATGTCTATCTAGGGTGGCATTTGAAGAGTGCAATAGCGTTGATCCGAGAGGAACCATCAAGCCGAGATAGAAATTTTTCTTAGTGCTTTCCTGAGAGGTGCCATCCATCCGGGATGTTAGGAGTTCATTATCTATTTTATAAGAGGTTCCACCTCATAGGTATAGCTTGTGAAGTAACAGATCTACCTCTAGATAGGTTTGGATGTAGTCCCCGGTGGCAGTGCAGGGCTACCCTGTAGATGGGTTGTGCAGTGGGTCCCATAGATGACACTGCTAGAGAAGTACCCTCTAGTTGGGCTAGTATGTGGGTCCACATTAAATTACTTTTGATGATCCCCCCTTACATACTATGTCATGTAACCCAACAAAGGATGACATCCTTCATCCAGGCTGGTCATGGATCATCAACTATATGACACAACCTATCGACTATATAATTGTGAAAAGGGGTTCTTTGATAGGGATTTGGACACTCTTGAAGGAGGGATAAATTTACCATAAAAAAGAATCCTTATGATGTGACCTAAAACAATGAGTTCATGATAGTTCCTCCGATAGCAGTTAGTATCAAAGTGCGGTGATTGAGTCCCGTGGACATGTAGTTCTCTGTAGATGTGTGGTATTCTATGGATCGATTATTACTTCTAGAACTATTGGAAACTATTTTCATGGGATGATCTTATGAGATGGATATCCCCTTACTCTCTCATTTGGGTTTCTTTGACTGTCTATACATATATATATATATTCTATTTCTAGTACAATATTTTCGGGTTTTGGATACTATACTCCTAGGAGAGGTGAAGATCCGTGAGGAATCCTTCATGCTTTCTATTTCTATCTTTTCATGGTTTGAAAAGTATACTATATTTATATAGGTAGTAATGATTCAGTGAGATGTTCATTTTTTCTCTGTTTTTATATCATTGTCTTTGGACGAGCTTACTTCACTATCACGTTGGGTTGAGCTGAACTTCAAATTGCATACCTTTTTCTATATACTACTACCCACATCCAAAGGTATATTTCTAATCCCTTGAGCCTTTGAGGCATAATACTATGTATTTTTATACTCACCCATTTTTTTCATTTCCCAAAAATGGTGTTCCCATGTAGAGGGAGGATAGGTTCATTATGACATCATATCAACATAGGTGTATGTGGTGCTTGGACAGCGGGCAGTGGTCATGACATTGGATTTATGGGTAGGGATAACCAACCTTATTTAAATTTCCACTTGTTTTGGGGTTTTGTAAATTTTTTGGTTGGGTGTGTACTTTTCCACTTTACCTTTCTATTTAATTTTTAACACTTTTTTATTTAGAGTCTGATGCATGTTTCTGGTTTATATATAGAAATATTGTATCTTGTTTCTTCTTTCCCACTATACTTTTGCACTGATATAGATATATGAGTGTGTAAAGGTTCTTAGGGAATGGCCTCCCCATGTTTTTTGTGCATTAGGTGCTAGTTTCCAGCTCCTAGCCTATAAATTAGGTCTTGCGGTAGTTACAGCTCGTGCCCCAACCCGAGACAAGTTGTGAAATCGTGAATTTATTTAAAAAAATCATGTATATATAAAATGATATAATTTATAATATTTTACGTATAATTAAATAATTATATTTATATAAAATCCCTTATCTATTATTTAATCTTTGTCATTCCCATGAAAAAATATAATAATATTATTATTACTATTACTATTACTATTATTATATCACATGTCATGCGTATATTGAAATATTTATTCATAAATAAATAAATTGAATTTTTTTTGAATAATAATATATAAAATATAGGATTCCTATAAGATAATTTTTGATAACCCATATCATCCAATAATATATTACCTTCACTAAAACTATTAATATAAAACTATTTCAAATATTTATTTTTCCTAAATAGTTTTATTCAAATCCTTTTCCTGAACCTGTATGATATTAAATATTTATTTTATATAAATAAAAAAAATGAGATAAAACTAAACATAAATATAGTATTTGAAAAGTGATTATACACAAAAAATATTAACCCATATGTTCATTTATAAAACATACAAATCTTTTTAATAAAATTAGTCTCATTTGGAAACATATATTTTAAATAATACCTTTTTTAGAAATTCTCATTCCAAAACATATATTAATGAAATTTTAGTAATACTTAATCTAGAAATACTTGTAAATTTTTCTATTTAAGAATAATAAAATATTAAATATTATATAAAACAAAAAAACCAATAACCAAATAAAATCATCGTGATAATATGGTTAAATCGAACTAGGCTATAAAAGTAAGGAAAATTAACTATATAACCTTATCTAGTATCATCAGAAATATACACCAGGATTTATCATGAATAATGATGGACCAAGTTCATCAGGCCACTCTCTCCAGGGGATCCATTGTGAAAATAAAACACCCATCATTTGAATCCCCATCTGTTCACTGAGTACAGCTCAATCCTCTATGACGGAATAACTCTCCATGCTATCTAGATACAAAGCACATAATAGGATTGCGTGTCATAAATCTATAACATTTACATATATACCTAGGGCCCCATGATAAAAATAAATGGTGGAGATAAAACTAAACATACTAAACAATCATCATATACATCAATAAACAAAATTATCATCTCACATCAAACACCTTAACGAAATACAACCACATTAAAATAAATTTTGTTGAAGGGAACATAAGATATTTCATGAAAGAAACAATGCATATAAATTATATATAAATAAAGGGGTGCAAAAGATTATCTCACACATGTTTTTGAATATAATATAAATGTTCCAAATAATCATTTTTTTAAATTTCATAGGATTTAAATAAGTTTCCCCACATTTTAAAATTCATTGGAAACATCATTATTTAATAAATATAGAAAACTCAATCAATTAATAATAATAAATTTTTTTTATAACACCAATTTCATCAAATTTATGAACCAAATACCTTCTAATAAAATTATGAAAACTATTAAAGTATAAAACATTTAGTTTGAACTTCTAAATTTACATTTCATCCAATTAAAATATTAATATAAAAAACCCTTAAAAAAAATTAATATACAATTCTGAAAATGTATAAAATGTCTAGAACACATTGATAATTAAATATAATTTTTAAAAGTACATATAATTTGATAAAAAATTATTACAAATCACCCAGAACATGATTTAATTACATTTATTGTTGGATTAAATAACCTTCTTCATCCTTGTGGTAATATTGTAATGAATAAATGAGATAAATAATTTTAATTAAGAAAGTCTGAAATTATCTACGACATACCCTCAACAAGACCATATAAAAAATCCCATGACTAAAAAAAATCTATCCCTAGAGCTACTATATAATCTCTAGGGTACACTATTGGGAAGAAACCCACCAAAAAATGATGACTTAGGGAGGGATTCAAGAAGAAAGACATTATTAAATTAAATAATTTTCTTGAAATTGATAGAGTATAGGAATAAAATTTCAAAAAATTTGGATAAGATGCTTAAAATTGGGTATTCCAACCATTATTGAATGATTTGAGGAATATAAATCAGTAAACAATTAAAATTAATAGGGGAAAATCAATAGTTTATTTTACTAACACATGGTAGGTCACACTGTTCAGTCTACCTATTTTGAAATCCATTTCCTAATGTTGTGAAATTGTATTTCCCTAAACATTGAAATCTACACACATATCAAATTGTGTACACAACCTTGAGGAATCCACACATCATACCTCGACAATTAAATGGTATTCCACATGGTAACCCATTTCCACACTTGTTTTCCCCAATGCATGTGATAATATTGTGATTCCATTATAAAAATTCAAAATTGAATTGAAACCCAACTTATGATTGTCGTACCTGAATGGGATGAACAAAACTATGCACACAAAACCATATATCATAATTTACCAATTCAATGTTCAACATCAAAGTTTCTACATGATATTTGTAGATCATGTACAAGCCATGTAATACAACAAAAAATATTAAAAATTAAAATATAAAACATAAAAATATCAAAAATATAACATAAAAACTTAATTTAAAATAACATAGAATAAATAAAAAAATAACATTGTGGATGTTTCAAATTAGGTGGATAGTATAAAGAAATATATAATTTTAAATTTAAGAACCAATTTTGTTCATTAAATGCACCAACTCAAACAAGGGTTATGTCAAGGATAATGAATATGAATGTTATAATGTCTAATTCTCATATATCCGAACCAAAATCTTTGAATGACTTTATAATAATGGAATATAAATTATTCTTTTAAAAATTATATATGAATTGGAATTTTAATTTCTCTCATTAACATGATATTAATAAAAATCAATGAAGTTTTGGGTCAACCATATTATGTATTTATGGTATCAAATTTATTATATCTATGTATAAAAAAATGTATTCGACAATTGACATAAATAATATATATATATTGTAATGTATAATGTTTTAGAGAACAGTGGATTTTGACTAATAGGGATGTTGTCTAATGAGTTTGGAATCATGAGAAAAATTATTCTATAGAAATATGGATGATGAATTAAATATTGATAATGTACGTTCAATATTTTTAAAATATTATTATCTTCTACAATTCATAAAAAAGATATTTTATTAATGTATTAGTCTAATATACCACTAGATAATAAATTATTAAAAAAAAATATTATTCCATTTGAATGAATGAAATGTTTTGTTATTCTTATAAAGCATTTCATGGATTATATATATTTTAGTTTGGATGTAAATTAAATAATGTAAATAAAATGATAATAAAAAATCAATGATTTTGATTCCACTTATAATTATCATTATTCAAACTGTTATATAAATAGAAATCATGTACAATGAATCCATGATGTTGTATTATTGGAATTATATAATCATGAATTATTTTACGTTTTTGAATCATAATTATTATAAAAATTAAAAAATATTTTCCATAGGTATTATGAAATTAGATAATTTTTTTTGAAATAATATGAACTTATTCACATGTTCCTATATATAATCTAGAGAAAGGAGGATTTTAATACACCAGTACACTTATTAATGACTTCATAAGGAAAAGGATTCATTATGTAATGAAAAAATAGTATGAAACCTCTAAAATGATGATTTATTTCAATAAAAAATAAAAAAAACATGGAAAAGGAGTGAAATTTTATTAATTGATCTCTGCCAAGGGTATTAGTGTTTATAATATTGTGATTATCAAGAGATCATAGTGTAGTATTAGAAATCACCCAAAATATTAAAATAATCATAAATGTTGTATCTAAATGTGAAATTAAACTATATTGGAAATGTTTCATTCATTGAGATTCATAATTTAAATCTTATTTACTATTTTTGTTACATAATATAAAAAATCAGTTACAATAAATTTTTTTCCATCAATGGATATTTAATATACTGCACACACAATGTGATCTGGGAAGCATCGTCATTTTTCTTTCTGAATATTTGGTGTTTTACTAAATATGTGTATATTTTTTACATATATAAATTAATCTCAAATATTTGAATTGTATATTTATTTTTTTATCATAGAGATAATATGTTATTAATTATTTAATATAATATTGAAAAATATGTTTATATTTTGTGGAAAATGATTTAATAGAAATTGAATATATTTCCAAAGGAACTAGTTTATGTTAATTTGAAATTTATGAATCCTAACATGACAATGAAACAGTGGTTTTGTAAATAGGTGTTTGGATCCATTTTATTATATTATTATAATTTCCTCTTTATATCAATGTTATGATTTTTTATAATAAGGATCACATGATGATTTTTATCTATCCATCACGTATATGCAGGAGAAATATATTGGATGAATACATTGGTTATATGTTCTACTCAATCCTGATAAATATATTTCTTACTATTATGAAAAATAAATTTTTAGTTGAATGGGTTGGTTTATTTCTTATCCAACAAATATTTACCATTAGTTACAATATCCCAAACAAAAATTATATTTACACCATTCTAGTTTACAAAATTGATTCAAAATAATATGATAAAAGAAAAATTGTCTCCATCCTACCTATAATATAGATATATGATCATCCTCAAAGACTTTAGAATAATGATAATGAATGTGTTATCAGTTCATCATGAATGTGTATTAAATTAATTTCAACAAGTTCTAGATTATTCAGCCATCCTCACATCATTTTTAAACTCAACACTAAGAATCTATTCATCAACACTCTAAAGATCCAATATTTATAATTCAATAAAATTCAGTCAATTACTTTGGAATATTAAAGATGTAATCTTACTCTAGGATCAAAATCTATTAGTTCCACAAATTGACTATAAATAATTTTATTATTAACTAGTGATACAGATAAGAAAACATTGATTACTAAACCAATCAACATCAATGTTTTTTAATCAACCGTAAGTATCATTTAAAATTTCCCACATATATCTTCAAATAACTACTATAGATTAAATTAACATTAATAAGTATCAAATATTCATAATTTAATGTTCCATTATAAATGAGTGTCGATCCATTAATAAAATTTTCTTATTATAAATCGTCTTAAAAATTGTTTAATAATTATCATTACAATATTTTAACGCACGATTAAATTCAAAAATTTATCTAATTTTTAATTTTATCAATATTCAACATTCCTAAATGAAGTCTTTAATATAAGAAGTTGTTACTTTTATGCAGCTTTTGAATGATATCAGTATTTATTAAATTTCAATGTGAGTGACTATTATTTATTATAATGATCACTAGTAATTGGAAAATTTAATGTCATATATTTTCTAAAACCCTTATGTATAGAATCTTCTATAGAATCATAGAGCGAATCATAACTATCATCTGGATATATATTACACGTTCCATTCAATTTCCATTTATTATTTTTCATTGTTTGTGGGGTGTTAATGTTAATATATTACTACCTTTAAATATTCTATTCCTTTTTTAATTTTTAGTTTTTACATTTTGTAATTCCTTCACATATAAGTAAAATTAACATTACACATCCATGTGATTACCATTAAACATAACAGAATTTACATTAATGTATCATAATGTGACATGGGACTTTAGAAATCCCTATACTTAAATTTATCGAGTACCATAAAATATTCTTAAAAACTCCTTCATATGTAATTAATATTAAGAGTACCATTATATATTGTGTAGTTACTGAAATAATAGAAATATCATAGAATTAAAAAAAAACTCAAAATATATCACAAACATTTCATAATTTTATAGGGAATCCCCATTCACACCCAAAAATATTTAAAAAATCTCAATATCTTATAATCATTTTAAATAAAGTATTACAACATATACAATACACCTTTGAGTATTTCATCTATTCAATAATTTCCAGACATTTTATTTTTTTCAATCCTATAAATTCAAACTAGAACTCCTCAATTAATTCTATTTATCAATGATAATTTTGTTAACATATCAATACTAGTCAAATAAAATTATATGGAGATATTTTCAACTCTTAGTGATATGAAATTTTTAGCAATGTTTTTTTGATACTACCACCTCATGTTACAAAACAAAATCTCACCCATTTTGAGGGAATAATATATTTTGATTAAAAAATGAAACACATAAGAGTTTTATTCATTTAAAATCCATTTCAAATAGAATATAAATGTATTTAAGGAATACATAAAATCATCATGTTATATGGATGGGATTATTATTAATGCACATCCTCATGTGTGTTGGGACCTCTTTTGTGTATGAGTTGAATTTTTATCTGATAATTTTTAATTAATGTCCATGATGATCAATATAAAGAAGGATATAAAATGTTAATGGATATTAGTTGAAGTTATAATTCCAAGAGAATAGTTTTTTATGATTGGGGTCAGTGGATTCCATTTATTGGAAATTTCTCCATATTGTTTAAATCATAAAAATGTTGCACTAATCCTCTTTTCAAATAACATTTATCGAAGGGATACATTTTATACATCAATGAATATGGTGATTTTGAATATTTTAAGAAGTTAATTAAATACTTAATTATTTTGTGATTTATTATGTGGTGAATTGATGATTTGACTATGACCATGAACAATTGGAAGATTCATGTGAATTTTCGGATGTTGAGAAGATTATACTATAATGGTTGAAGAAGAAGTGATGGAGGGGGATTGTTAATGGGCCTTGAGTTTGAATTACTAAGTTTAAATGAATTCTTCAATTAAGTATTCTTGTATGTGTCCCACTTAAAAAATAATGGAAACTCACCAACTGATCATCCATCTCGAAATATATTCACATGTAGGACATTGGGTCAACCATAGTGATGGGAGGCAGGCTAGTCCAGCCAACATATTGAAGGGTCATGTAGGGTCGTAAGAGTGCATAGGGGAGGTCATTTGTATATCTTGGGCCAAATGTCCGTAGAGAAAGTGGGTACAAAGTGTGCTCGCAGAAGTATGTAATGGGCGGTAATAGGGTGGGGTGTGGATATTTATGACTATATTTCAGAAATAATGGATATTTAAACTATGGATCAAACAAATTTCATTTAAATGTCGGAAAAACATTTAATGATTGGAGTGTTCTTGGTCACCCATTTAATCCTTAGTGAAATCATGGTTTCTCATCCATTCTAGTATATAATAAACTAATCATGGATGTTCGTCATAAATTATACCTTGACCTTTTTAAATCAAATCCATCAAATGATTCAATGGATTCTATGCATGTCATGTCATTTTCATCCTCATGCCACTACACAATGCTTCCACTCCTCTTGCATGATAATAATAGCAATCACCATGGCTGATTTATGACTATTAAATGACAGTTTCAGGGTCATACCAAGAACATGAAATCAAGTATCATCATTCATGCATGCAAGGAGTGTGAAGGACTCGGTTTGGATGAAGGGGAATGAAGTTTCTATGTCCATTTCATACATCCATGTTTCATGGATGATATTATCTTGGATTTGAATGAAGGATCTGATGCAATTTTTAAATGCATGCGTGTTAAGATGTTGCGGCACAAACAAAAAGAATAATTCCATGATTTGTGGGATATCATTTTTGTGAGATTTAATATATTAAAACCTCCGGATATTGGATATTAAATGGAATGATCATCACAACATATCTCTTATTATTTTATTATGGAAAGGTATTTTATCTTTCCCATTCAAAGAGAAACCCTCAGGCAGATCCAGTTTCTCTCATCCACTATTTGACAGATCTAGTTCGAAAAAAATAGTATCTTCAAGAACTATATTTTCTGAAGGAAAAAAGATATCATGTAAGTATTTGGAATGTTATAAGAACATTCAATGAATCTCATAAATGAAGGATTTGATTCACCTTATATGTAAAGATGAAAATTGGACAGATGACTAGTTTAGAAAAACCCTAATAGTGCTTCGTGAAGCAGATCCCACAGGTATGCAATTAGTGAATGCTCACCCATGTTTTGCCTTGTAAAGGGATAAAAAAATATTTTGTGAGGAAGAACCAAGAGCCACTAGGCATTGTGAATAGAAATCCATGATCAATTCCTATTCAATGATGAATAACCTCTCATCTATTGCATTGAATATACGTGAACTACTTGTATTATGATGAACTGTAAACCCATCAGGATTCAAGAAGAGATGTTAAACATTATCAATTTATCAAGTGAAAAGTATATTATTATCATGGATTTAATTTTTTAATAAGAACGAGTCTTCATGAAGATGGGAAGTAAACACATGCATCCACTCATCTGAATTATTTTATGAAACCCAAAGTAGCATGTGTATGATATTGTGTTGAATCAAAAATGGGAACCTATGAAAAGATATATACCCATTTGGGTTTTCACACTGGAAGATGATGTGGAAGGTATCTCAGTAATTTTTAAGAATACACCACATCACCATCATGTACTCATTCATGAACATGCAGAGATTAAAACATTTAAATAAGAGATCCAAGACATTTGGTGAACACGTGTGATGAATAAGAATAAGTTAATGAAAATAGGTTCATTTAAAGTATGCATGTTTGATTTCTTGGATAAATTAAATTATTAAAGGATATAATGTTAGTTCTGATGAGTCCTAGTTGAGGTAATCATCATTTTTGAATAACCACATAGGATCTTGTGCTTATTTCTAGAAATTAGAAGATGTTTTAGTATAGTATATTATATCACTAAAGAGGAATAGGGATGAAAACAATAGTTGCATGACTACTATTTTTCATGTAACCAAGTCAATAAGACTTAATAAGTTCAAATAAAAACATACCTTATTCATGAAGGAGAAGACTATATTGGGTGTCAATATAATGAACCAGCATTGAGCTATACCTTGGATTAAGTAATCACCTATTCTTGGAATTATAATCCATTCATTCACCCTGATAATGCGCGAGGAACCATAATGGCTTTAGAATTATTTTCTTTTCCATCCTAATGTAACCTGTTATTGCATTATAGTCGATAATAAAGGTATTGGATATACCCATATAGGCAAAGGATGTATCATCCCATATTGAGTGGTGAATCATGTATGAATATCGTGTAATATTTTTAATACTTAAAATTATTTCATGTGAAATGGAAAATACAATAAGAGATACAATATCCTCATAGTTCAAGAAGTACATGGGTAAAAAAGATGAAATTGGTTTAGATAGGTCCTCAATAATGATTCAACTCCTCTCAGTGTTATATTTATCCCAAACAGGTCCTCATAATTGGTATTAAAGGGAGGTTCACTATAGTTTGATTCTCTATATTGAAGTTATTATCTTTTTATGACATCAGTTTCCTTATCAAGATACCAATGATGTGTGGTTTTGTTCAGGGATCAAATATATCTGAGATGAAGGCCATATATACCTAGACAATGTTGTAAAATAAAAATAAATAAAGGAGAAATTTGAATAAAATTTCCCAATTATATAAATAAGATGTAGTATCTTGTTCTATATACTATGTTGATAGTGAAGACATGTCAGTATTGGAATGTAATGAGATGGCGTCTCAAGATTACACCAAAAAAATGGATAACCTCCAAATTTCATGTGTTTATGATGAATGTGTTAGTGCATTATAGAACCATCATCCTAATTAAAATACTATCAAAAGTGGTTTTGATCAATCTACAAATTTTAATGAATAATCAGTGGATAGATTGAAAATAATTTTTCATGATATTCCTTATGAAATGCATCTGTTGTTTTTTTGAATCTTTTAATGAAATCATTAAGATATTACCTAGCTCAAAGAAGATAGTGATGTTTTGGATATTTTTTTTAAGGAAAAAATTGTCAAATGTTAAATTCAATATAGAAATGATGGAGCCTTTGATGAAGCATAGGGGAAATTTGATATCTGTTCATGAAAATGGATCAGTGTAGTTTAAGATAAAAATTCTTTAAATAATACTCTAGAATAGAAAATCTATTCACTTGAATTTGAGCTTCACAATATAACTAATAACAAGTATTTATATAAGAAAGAAACATCCATGAAGATCTTGTAACATGACTCCAAATTACAAAAAAAAATTAATGTTTAATGAATATGAAGTGGAATGAATAAATAAAATATGTGAATGGAAGATTATTATGATTGAAGATCATAAAATCATCCAAAATATGAAATTTCATGAAGTAGAAGTTCAATCCACAAATCTTGAGAAGTTACATATTGACACTTCACAAAAGAAGAAGATAGTTGTAACTAGTACACAAAGCCTTTTGGAGGAATCTATGGTAGAATGATCTCCCACGTGTGATAAGAAGATCAGGGATTCACTCAATGGTCTATCCAAAGCATCTGAAATGAATAAGGTGCTATCCATACCATATTTAACCCATATTTATAAATATGTTTCCACAAATAGTTCATTTTTAAGACAGTTTCATAAAATCTATTGTTGAATAATGGTGAGGAGATACGTACCACCTTATCAAGGGTTGATAGAAAGAATAATGTGGAAGGTTTTTCCCCACATATGGCACAAAACATCATATAGAAGACTCAACAATACAAAACACAATAAGTCAGGATAAAAATATTTGGGGGTCAATGTTGGTATTGAAATAGATTTGGGAATTGTGCATAAATTTTTTGATAAAATCAAGAAAACATATAAGCACAATGGAATCCCATATCATAGAGGAGAAAACTAGATATAAAGAAGAAACATCTATATATCCAGAAGCATATGTGTATTGAAAACAGATTTGGATTTCATGACAATATCTATGATTTATGAAATATATGTGGTCATAAGGTTGTGTCATGTTGAAGTGATGTTTTGTGGGAGATATCCAAAAAACTGATCACATTTCAAAAGGATGTCTAACCATACCACCATCGCAAGATGAAGTCCTCAAGGGGAACAATAATGAATAATCTATAATGGTTTTTAAGAATTAAATATCTCCACACAATGTAGAAGAGGGTGTGAAGAGGTCCTTGATTCCTCATAATATATCAGAACAAAAGTAAAAATATGGAATCATGAATACTGGAGTAGATTGAAAAACATGGTTGAGAATGCATCAAAACCATTCTGTTCACATTGATGAATCATTGTGGATCCACCTTAATCCATTAAATTTTTTATTTTAATTTTTCTTATAATATAGTAAATTTAAGATAAAGTATGTAATCATAAGGAGAACACGAGAAACAGTTGTGATAAGTTTTTTCCATCGAGGGGGAGGCAAACGATGAAGCTTCAAAAAATTATTTTATCAATAGGTATGAATATTATTTTGGAAATTTATTTAAGATCATGTTATTAGAAATGGTATACCATTTCTTATACTCTCAACCTAGATTTATAAAAATAAATAAAATAAAATGGATGTGTAACTAAATAATTCACTAACATAATATAAAGGTAAGCCCCCAAGGTCACATATTCTGAAAATTTCACTTGATTTCCATTTTTTAAAAAGAGTGCATGAGTTTCAGGTTTATTGTTCTTAAAATTGTTTCATATCACATTCATCATCTTCAACCTAGAGTGAATTCGGAAAGAAACTTGAATAAATGTAAATGATTTCTCATACCATAGGATATCAATATTAGTAGGTAATGGAAAAATTGTTGTCAAATTAAATCCTCTTGTTTTCTACACACATCATTGATCATGTAGACTTGGAGTGAAATGATGGATGTCACATGCCTCATATTTGGATAGATACATTATCATATATAAATATTTTATTTCTTCTCTATATGGGGGATATAATGGGAAATGAATGTTAGAAATGTTAAATGGGAAGAAAAAGGAAAATAGTGTGGAGGGTGAATACATACATATTAATATCGACACATTCATTTGAAAGAAATCTATGATTTTTCCAATAAATACAACGGGGTATATTGTTGTGACCACTTTGTAAATGATTTTTATTTATTTTCAATTATTTTCAATAATTGTAAATGATGATCATTATGAATAAGGAGCTATGATGTGAATGGATATCTATTAAAGTGTTGATTCCTCGATAATTTATATAGATTCGAAGCTTTAAATTCCATGCATTGAAAATTCTTGAGTTTTTTTATCCAGATGATTATTTCACTAGTTTTATGTTCAAATAACATGTATCAAAGGGTTACATTGACTATGACAATGATGAGGGTGAATTTCAGGATTTGAATAATTTCATGACATACATAATTATTGATTGAGTGATTATCTGGTGAATATAAGATTTGAGTGTGACCACGAAAAAAATTTAATAATAATTTGATTTGAAAAATTGAAGGTGAATAGAGAATTATGATTAACGAATATGAAAATATGGGAGATGTGCATGGGATTGCCATTTTAGGTACCATGTTGGAATGCATTCTTTGCTTAAGTATTTAATTATGTGTGTCAATTAAAAATTATTGTTAACTCACTAGTTCACCAACGATGTTAACCGCTGGGCACATGAGGGACACAAGGTCGACCATCCCTAAGGGAGGCTAGCTGGCTACGCCGTTGGTGGCAGGGCTGTGTAGGACCATAAGAGTTCCTGAGTCGAGCCCGTGGATAGCTTGGGCTAAATGCCCGTAGATAAAGTGTGTATAGACAACGGCCACAGAAACTGGTATAGTGAGGTACCACAGAGGGGTGGATGATATTTATAAACATATTTTAGAGATATTTGGTACTTAAATAATGTAACATCCATGTTTTCTCGATGTGGAAGGGAAATTTTAATGATCGTAGAGATCTCAACTATCCATCTGATCTCACATGAAATCTTGGCCGCTCATCTCATCCCACATCCGATTATCTGATCCTAGCTGACCATCCCATACCATGACATAGACAGTTTAATTAGGTTAATTTGATGTTTATGGGGATTTTCTACAAGCCATGTCATTTACTTCGTCCCTCCATGACAAAATGCTTCCACTGTCACTCACTAGAGAAGAAAAATGATCACCGGTTTTGAATTATTTTCATAAATGGAGAATCCCCAAATCTAAAAAAGATTATTCATGAAACTAACATCCATAATTCATGTGAGGGGTGTGAAGGAATCAATTTGGACCAAAGAACTATGATGTTTCCAATGACACAAAATTCATCTGAGTTTTACAGATGATCTGGGCATGAATTTTAATGATACATTGATGTGATTTTTAAATACATGCACATTAAGAACTTGCTCCACAAATAAAAATAAACACACTATGATTTACATTATATATTTTTATATCAGTTTAAAGATCTTAAAAACCAAGGATCATGGATATTAAAAATAATTATCATCATTTAATATCATGTATGGTATGAATGAAAAAGGGTATTTGATATTCTCTTATAAAAAAATAAGCCCCGAGGCTAACCTAGATGTTGTCGTCTAGTACCTGGGAGCTCTCATTAGGAAAGCAGAGAATCTTCATGATACAGTTTTTTAATGGAAAATAATATTGCACATGATATATAAATTTTTTATTCACTCATAAAGTGTCCTAGAGAAGAACGATGATATGCATTTTCTTTGTGAAGATGAACCGTAAACTGACACCTGATTTCGAGAAATCCTTGTTGTTATTTTTGAAAGATATCATGCATATACATAACTAGTCGAAGCTCCCCATTAATGTTCATTGAAAAGGACAACACATATATTTTTTTTGGAAGAACAAAAATTCACAAGGATTTTTTATGAAAGTTCCATGAACATTTTTGGTTCTGTGAAGAAGAACTACACATTGTAATGGTAGAAGATTTATGCACCCCTTGCATGAGGATGAAATGTGGACCCTTTCAGTTTTACAAAGTAGGGGAGAACATTATCAGGGTTTCACGACAAGGTTATACTATTTCTAGGTGTTTTTTATTATATTAATGATTTTTCATGAAGATATGTATTATTAACATGAATGAATTCTTGTGCACTATATGAAGAACCCTGAGTTATCAAGTGTGTGCACATGTGAAGTATAATAAATGGGATCCTATAAAAAGATTTATACCCATTATTATTTTTCAACAATAGGATATAGTTGAAATAATTTAATGTTTTTTTATGAATACAACACATCCCATGCATGCCCTCTCGCATGAACATTCATATGTGAAAAAATTTAAGGAAGATAACCAAGAATGTGGGTTTACACATGTGAAGAAGAAGATGAAGGGAACGAAAATGAGTTCATTGTAATAAAACATGAATGATTTCAAACATACCAGAAAATAAGAAAGGATAAGAGTTTAGTTCATATGATTCCCTGGTGAATAGATCATCATTGATTGAATAATCACATAAGTTCTTGTGATTATAGAAATGAATAAAAATATGATTTTGTGTCGACATGTTAGGAACTAATGAAGAATAGAGAAGAAGAAGTGATTTTATTTCCAACACAATTTCAAGTAAACATCGTAGTGGACTGGAAAAGAATAATGCTAAACCTACTTCATTCAAGAAGGAGAATACTGCCTTGTGCGGTAGTATAATGAACCAGCAAGGAGATGAAGGTTAGAAAAGTTCATCACAAGATCAAGGAAGAAGCATTGTTTCATCCCTACTAAAATGTATAGGGACCCACACTGACATAAGGATTGTATTATAATCCAACCCACTACAACATGTTACTACATTATAGTAGAGAATCCATGTACTATTCATACCCTTACATGGAAAGGATGTAACTGCTCTTTTTGATTGGTGAACCTTGTAAAAATAACATGTAATATTTTTACTACATTCATTTTGCTGAATGAGTTATAGAAAATAAAATAAGATAACAATTATCCAAATAAGTCAAGAGGTATGGGGATGAAAAGTTGACATTAGTTTAATATTTTCCCCAACACTGATTCACGTTGTATTAGTGTTTGGCATATCCCCATCCATTCCTTTCATGGTGTTCAAAATTTTCATTGTTCATGGAACTATTAAAAATATTTGTAATATAATCCCCTATGTAAATAAATTGAATTCCAATATATCTATTTGAATCCTTTTGCTTGATAAAATTATACCTTATATAAATATGTTTAGACATAGAACATTGTAATGGGTTAATAAATATATCAATTTTACTTTGACTAGTACAACAAATTATAAATCTATTTTTAATTCATATATTCAATTCTCCTAATATCATTCTTATAAAGAAATTTTTTTGTTACATCATGTGTAATAAACACAAAAACTAACCTTTAATATTAGTTAATGATACTTAAATTCACTTATTTCAAATCTAGATCTGAAAATACAGTCCGTAAAATAATTTACAACATGGTGATGATTATCTAACATATAAAATTATATCCAAATCACCATTAATGATCTAAATAATATTAATCTTCTCAAATCATATGAAAAAGAACTGAATTCTATAATTCTATTTTATATTCTCATGTATTTTATTGGTATACAATATTCATGATTCATTTAGATAATTTTGATACCCATCAGACAATTTCACTGTATAAATTTTTTTTCACAGAATACTGTCAGATAAATAAATATTCAATATTCTTATATAATTCTTTTGATTCCTTAATTTCAATTTCTCAACTTTTCTTACATACAATGAATCTATATTGTGTGTGGGAAAAACATTTTCATATTCCATTCTAAAACAAATTTAATAATTTCATGTAATATTTTTCTCTGAAAAGGTAGATAATATATTCATATTTCATGGATTAAAATATCAGATAGACACTCACATATCAATGCATTCCAATTTAAAATTTCCTCTTCATTTTAAAATGAAATAATTTCATAAAAATTACATTATCCATTTATGAAATTATGTAATAAATAACAACAAAACATTGTGAGTACTGGTACTCAAATCCTAAATATAAAGGTTTCTATCAAAATTCTAATTATATAATTTATAGTATCAAAGGAATATATATAGATTTGAATATTTTTATTTTGTGTTGGTTATATCCCATTTAGATATTTATTCAATATATAAAGAAGTGTTCCAACATTTTCAAGAATAAAAAATTTATGCATTTAAAAATATACTTCTTTTTAATGGTCTTCATTCAGGAAAGAAAACTTCACATTCATTTAAAATATTTTATAATTAATGTAAGATACAACATACATATATATTATTTTGGATTTGATTTTTCAAAAATGAGCATAGGTTTTTTAAAAATAAACACATTATACTATAGATTATAATTTTAACACTGATGATGATTTTCCATGAAACATCACCTTTTTCATTAATTTTATTGGAACACCCAAATGGATTGATTTATATTGAAACAAATTATTAATGATAAATATACAATGTGTAATTAATTTTAATAAAATATAATTATACATTCATTTAATTTATCAATTATTTTTGTTTTATAACAAAAAAATGATTATTTCCAACTTATTTAAAAAACGGTTTTTTAATGCCTTAAACTTATTTGAGTTTGAAATATTTTCATCAAATTTAGAATTAAATTTTCTAGTCTCCGATTCTTCTTAAAATTATGACACATAATGTTAAAAATCTCATTTTTACTTCCATCCTTACTGTTTTGATTTAAATCAATATTGGTATTATTAGGTTAATTTCTATAATACATTTCACTTACACTTCTAAAAATCAACATTCTATCCTCTTTAATATTTTATAATTATGACTCATCCATTATAAAAAAATTAGGTTTATTTAAAATATTTATTGAAACATTATAGAAAATAATTCTTATGTAGGTGTTTTTTCTATATCTAATGACATCTTCCGTTAGATAAATAGCTTATGAATCATTTCCTACATGATTTTTATTAAATTTCCCTAGATCATGAATTTTAATCTTTATATATCATGGAATACTAAATACATTGCATTCATTCATTATAGGATTATTTTTTAACCTATATTTTTATTCTTGTTGGAATAATAATTAATAAACAAAATTATACATTGGATATATCTATACATAGATTATCTCCCTAGATGAGCATCAATAGATTAAATTCTTCTTGTATGGTTCACCATATTTCAACCATGATTTTTCATTTCCACATTACAACATCATTTATATAGGGTGAATATGGATAAAAATATATATATTGGTTACATGATTAAAAAGATAACATTCATGTAAATTTATCATAATATACCTTGCATTATCCATACTCTTCATCCCGACACAGTCCGAAAACACTTTCTAGCCATATTTTATCAAGATTTGGACTTCTAAATACATCATATTTATACTTTATGAACATCTAATTTTCATTCATCTAATTTAAACATATTATATATTCAATTTTTATCATCATTAAACTATTTATGCCCTATAAGACCATATAAATATTAATGAATCAATTCAGATTCCCTTGGAGAATATATGTTCACTCCATTGAAAATTCCATATTTCAATTTATATTTTTTAAAGGATTCAAAATGTAGTTACATTTCTATATTCTAACGTGCAATGTATAGTAAAAAATCAAACATCAAAATATTTCTTAGATTCCATTGATTGTGATGGCTAATTATTTTATACGAAAAAATTTTCTCCTCTTTAGAGGTCAAATAACAATTATAACATGAATTTATTATTTTATTTATGGTAGAACTTGTTCATTGTCATTTATAATGACTTATACATCCTTATATAACATTTTCATGCATTAATTTATTCTAAAAATAACATCATTACTATCATCAATGAATATTTCTGATAGTATATTATTGTTATTTGAGTTTATTAACAACCAAACCATCTTTTTTATTCTATTTTTTATCCGCAATAAAAATTTTCCTAATTAAATTATTCATTAATGTGATTAATTTCTTAATAATTATTGTACCTATATCATGTTCATAATATTCTGAATGTTTTCTTTTTCATATCATATGATATGGGGAAGAACTCTAAAATATTCATGTATTAATTATCTTTCCCACAATAATTTCAATAAAAATAATAACTGAATGATCAAATTTTTATCGTTGACAAAAAATATTATTTTTAGAAACCTAATAATATAGTCCAAGAAAATTTCCAATAATATATTTATGAAAATTATTATATGTGAAATACCTTCAATAAATTTCATTCAACTGATAAAATATATTTTTTCTATCTAGTCATGATAGAATTTAATTAACATATTAATTTTTCTCAGCATTATAACTTATTTTCATTAGATAAAACCCTTAATTGTTCCATTATCTCACTATATTAAATTGAAAGTTAATACAAAAATTTTATATTTATACCAAAAAATATAGAGTAGCAAATATTTCCGTTTAAAAATTATATTTCTCAATAATAACATTCATGTTCATGAAAATTTAAAATATTTCTAAAGTGAATTTATTTTATTTCAAAAATAAATATGTATTCCTAACTCCCCCTAAATCCAATTTGTTTACAATTATGTTTTTCATATAATTTTTTATCCAAAAAAAATTCATTTTTCATTTTAGGATGAAATAAAATATGTTAAATTATTAGTTATCATTGGAATGGGATAAATAGTTTTTACATTCTTCTTTAGGCTTTTTATCACAAAACATATTGAAATTATTCAACACGTACAAATTTTTTGTAATTATATATCATCTTTTGATGAAAGTTTTATCTTAAAGACACCATGAATGTTGTTTATTAATTAATTTTTTATTATTGAAGTCTTCTCTTCAATACATTCCAAAAATATTTCTTCTTTAGTAATTGAAACTCAATATGTTTTATTTCGTCTATTTAATTTGTTTACTTTTTTAAAATTAATGTTTGCAGTTATATATCTTCACAATTGTATTAATTATTTATCTATTTTATCTCTTATTTTTGTAATTTGAAAAATCTTTTGATTCAATGTTATAATTAAACACATCATTATAGTTAGCATCCTAACATTATTTCTCATTTCTATATATTTCCTCATATTTTTCAATATTATCCATGTTTTTTCTAAACCATTCACCTATATCTTATTTATATGTATTATACATAGTGGAGAATTGATTTTATTTTTTATTAACATATATATTCAATTTGTTGTTATTATTATTGTATTTTTTTAATAACCATCTTTACTTTTCTGGATTTCTTAGCGAATTATTTCTTTTCAATTATTTCTATTTTCTCTTCATATTGATAGTCACAACTTCTACTAATTGGATAGAAATTTTCATCAATCCAAAATCTCAAACAATTGATAAACATTCATATCATATTTCCTTTTCATATTCCCTTTATAATATCAAAATTATTTATGATTATAGACATTATTATATCATATTTTTTAATATCTTTCATATGGTGAGGATTAATCACCTTTTCTTTCATTATTCTTTAGATTTTTTTTAAAATTAAAAATAATTTTTTATCTATTTACCTTTTCATAGAAACACATGGCTCTATAATTTGATATGAAATTTGTAAATTATATATCTCATTCATAGAATAATATTTTTTATCATCCAAATAAAACACCATTGAATCCAACATTTCCTATAAATTTCAAAGATGATTCTTGATAATACTTTATTCATCACGGGATTCTATAAAAAACATTTATATACTAAAAACTAAATTTACCTTTATGAAAAAAAGTTCAATAGATTCATCATAATGATTTATAATATATCTGAATTTTTTTATCCAATTATTCATCATAACCTATTTTATATTGACACAACATTCATATAAATTTTTCAATCTTATCACACAATTCTTTTATAGGTTTGAATCCCAATACAATTGAAATAAAAGGTGTTTGATAAGGACAATATGATTTCAATTCATGAATATCCATCAAACTCCAAAATTATTTTTATCATTAATTTTATTATGAACCTCTCAAATGTTTTTTGAAACAATATTAGCAATATAAAATACTTATTTCCCTAATCAATGAATATTATATTCCATCTAATTCTTCTATCATTGATAATTTATTCCATAAAATTCAGGTATACATATAATAAAAAAATGAACATTCTCGATATTCAATGTAGTGTATAAAATGATAACTCAGAGAAAACATTTAATTTATATTATATAAAGTAATTATATTGTGAAACATATGTTACTGTAAGGGGGGGTTGTATAAGAGTAATTTTCTTTTTGATATTGGACTCTTTAAAATAACCATTATGTATTTTAAAAAACATGATCCTATCATGATTTGTATGTCACGACTATATATATATATAATAGAAAATATTATAAAAATTGATAACATTATATTTCTACATGTTTCTCTCTAAATTTGTTTAATTATGTCCATGCTACATATGAGTTGGTTCTAAGATAAAAATTTTACAGTACCACCAAAAAATAAATCATGTTGTATTGAAATATATCATTCTTAGCCCAATATTTCCTTGAAGATTTATTATATAATTATTATTATTTATATTTACACCTATAAATTTAGAAATATGATTTAGAATAGTATTTATACAATCTTATATTCACTTGGATACCTCGATAAATAATAGAAAAAACTCCCATAAGAGAAAAAAAATGTGAATTTAGATTGTTCTCACTTTTTATAAACTACTACTTATGATATTTACACTTGTTAAAATATTTTTGGCGATGCTCTAATTTCTAATAACACAAATATTCATATTCTCACCATTGAATATTTTAATGTTTGGTCATTGAAATCTACTCTTGATAAATATAAAATTCAAAATTAGTAGGTCAGGATCTCAGTCTCTATAATAAATTTTTTGACACATAATAGTATTAAATACAAAATTAATATACAATGATAGCATCTTGGGTAAATGAGTAATTAAAAAAATCATTTTTAATTATTATTCTTATATATTCATCACATAAAAACGATAAATTGAATCATCTAAAAACTACTTTTAAGTATCTGACCCTAGTTTCCCAAAGTCAGAGCCTTATTTTATTACATTAGAATATAAAAAAAATATTCATACTAAAGGACCATGTAGTTTTGTAGTTTTGGAAAACCAGATACATACAAGGGACCAACAATACAACTTTAAATGAAATAAAACATATATGATTTATTGGGATCATCCACAACTATTTTTTTTATCCTAGAATGTCATTCATAATAAACATCTTCATGTCCTAAGAAAATGAAACATTAGAAAGGGAAGAGATTAAATGAAAAATAAGGGTATGTAATATAGCTGAAGATATCATAAACATAAAAATTAGGCAAGGTGAACAAATAAAAAGATACTACATTAAAAATATACATGAATATAATATTGTACGAGAAAGAGTTTAATAAAAAATTCCATAATAAAACATAATCATTGGTATTATAATAGTTGAATGACCTCATAAAATATGAATTTATATCGTCATAATTTGGAAAAAATTAAATTCTGTACATTCTGAATCATATCTTCAAAGCCTCGGTGAATATACCTAAAAAATGATTATGTCCTTGGAAAACCCCAAATCTAACATAGACTAGGCCTCAGCTAAGTCCATAAATATTTGTCTCATGAGCGCTACAGATGCATCATGAGGATTTAGAAGGTCCAACCGATCACATAATAATTCCAATTTATTCCCCAATTATTGGGGATACATGTAAAAAACATATACATTATCATCGAAACTATCTTATGAAATGTAACTAACATTGCCAAATTATTAATCATAAACACTAACCATTTAGAGTAATGTGGTTAATAGTTTAATGATTCCACATACATAGCTAAACAAATCATAAACCATTCAAAAAAAATATAGTATATGTTATCATAAAATATTAGTCTCATTTATATATATGAATCAATAAGAGTGTTGAAACAATTGAAAATACTCTTAAAAAATCATCGATTAATTCTTGAGATAAATAATTGTTTACTTTTAAAAAGATTTATTTCATTAAAATCATTTTATAAATCCATTAGTGAAATAACATTGATTTTAATAATAAAAATATTTTTTTATTTAATATTTTTTTCTTGAAACTTATAAAATAGTTCCTTAAAAAATTGTTAAAAAATCAAAAAATTCCATTGTAATGACCTTGTATTTAGGAATGATTTTTTGTAATATCCTTTCAAAAAATATAATTCCCCATAAATTATGGTATGATTATGGTTTCTAAAGATATATAAAACATTCAATATGAATTTATGAAGAGTAATTTTTACTGAATATGAAATTAATTTAGGTATGTTTATAATTTACGTAACCCAAATGGAAAGGGATGTTCAGGTAGAATACACATTCCTTAAGTCTGAAGGTGTTCCTCACATTTTATTAATGACTTGAATAATAAAATTTAGGTTATGTAATTAATTATTCAAGAACATAATAAAAATTTAAATTATTTATTTTAATAATATTAAGTTCATTCATGGCATTTTTATGGGTTAAGATATTCAATTTCGTTGTATGGGATATTTTTCTTTCGTTGGTTTCATGATCAGATTACATATATTCATGTATGGATAAACAAATAGAATGAGAATTGCTGTCCACAAAGGAAGATGTTTTTTTAATTGTGAATAAATATAATATTACTCATTTTTAAAATTCATTTGGTTATTTGAATGGAAGATGAATTATTAAATAAATCATTCATGACAACTGTTTGGGTTGATTAGCAGTTTTTTAACACAATGATCACATTTTGATTTATAAATTTATATCAGGTGTAAAAAATGGATTGAAAACCCATACATAATTTATATTACATATATTAGTCTTTTTCAAAAACAAAATTGGTTTCATGACATTAATTAAAGATGGTAATTGAAATGTTAAACATTTTATCCATGAATGTGATAAATTAACACATCTCAAATGATATTTTCATTTCTATTATAAAAGAGGGTAAAACATGGTGCTGAATTATAAATTTATCATAACAATGTTATAGTAAATTTATGGTACTATATCCATCTACAAATTTTTATGAAATGATGTTGGGAATGAAAAAAAATGAAAGGAACCTGAAATAAATGAAATGATATGAGACATTTACCTCTTGAAGTAATATTCTATGAGAGCCTCTTTAAGAGAGTGGCTTTGGTCTTCTTATGAGACCAATGGATGAGGGACAGGGTGGATGATCTAGGGAGGATATTTTAGAAGAATTTAGACATGTCACCAGGACTTATAAGAGTTATGTTAAGAGGGAGTTATGGTATTTTTTATAGTGGAGGAGAGGAGTTATTTCTCATTATTTTACTCATAATTTTATTATTTTCCAAAGACTACCAATATTATTGATTCATGTGACCAAGAATTGTAAATTTTTAATGTTATTTCGAACCATGTGTAAGCATATAATTAATTATGATATAAATAGGGAGTTTAATTTATAATTTATAGATATGGTAAATTACAATATTTTATTATTTATAAAAAATCGCTAATTTCTGGAAAAAAAATCACCACAACCAATTTTCTACATGTAGATTTCAAAAATGAATTACATTTTTGGAAAATAATTTCCGAAATAATATTAATATATTTTATATATAAATTAATAAATTATTTGAAAAATAATAATTTTAAAACTATAATTATTTATAGATAACCTTTAAACATTAATCTAAACCCTCTTTTTCTTATAAAATTCTGAATGTAAAATTATAATATGATATACGATTCATAAGGGACATGTTACCCTTAATATTAATATCATATGGGTATGTTAATATTAACTAATAATTCTGTTTGTCTTATTAGACTCTAAATATCATACTCAACGCAACCGTGTATGTCAGTTATTCAAAATTCAGATCACATAAGTGAAAAAATTATGTTTAAAGGCTAGGTTATTACAATGTTTCATTTTGTAGAAACTCAGTGTTTCATGAATTCAATGTTAAATTTATTTGAAAAATCATGGGGTGTTACCTTATCATTTTTTTAAAAAAAATTTCTTTCCTGAAATTACCAAATTGATACCTCGTAAAATGATTTGGGAAGTATATCATCATAATCTCCTCAGGCTCCAATGTTTCCTATTAAATTTTACAAATTTTCTATAGTATCATTAATAGAATTGTTTTCTACGTCTAAAACACTTATTTTCTAGTTTCGAGAATCATGGTAGTCTCTTCACTGTATGATATATCAGGTTCCAATTCAATACCTTATGAATTGTTGAAAATCGTTGGGTTAATCAGGTACCATTATAGCAATGATACATCAAACGCATTGTGTAATTTAGGCAGGCTAGGTGGCTTATCCATATGATTTGAAATAGCTCTAGTTATCTCCAAAATTTAAAAAGGGCCTACATACCTAGGGCTCAGTATCAGTTTCCTCCCAAATCATATAATAACCTCTTATAGAGAAACTTTTCTGAATACATGATCTCCCACTTGAAACAACAAATATTTTACATAATTTTTAGAAAATATTTGAATTATGTGAACTGATTTTATATAGACTTGAATAGTCATTATCTTTACTTTTTTCCCTCCACATTCATTGGGAACACAATCTTCCTTCCCCAAAATCATCCCAACATGTTGGTGTACGACATATCATCCTATACAATGCTTCATATGGTGCCATTGGAATAATTGAATGGAAACTATTATTATAGGAAAGCTTCACCAAAGGTAAATAATGATCACATATACCATGATATTTAATCAATAATTATCTCAAATAGTATTCTAGATATTATATCGTCTATTTTTTATTTCCCATCGGTTTGTGGATGATAAGAAATACTCAATCAAATGTTAGTAAAAAATTTTTTTTGAATAATTTTGTAGAATTGTTATGTAAATCATGGATCACGATCAGAAACAATTGAGAGTGGTGGTCAATGAATTCTCACAACATAATTTTTATAGTGTTTTTCTTCGATCTCTGGTAAAAAATCCTCCCTTATAGCGAGGAATATATCAGATTTCATAATTTTATCAACAACTACCTATATAGCATCATTCATTCTTGGGGTTGTTTGTAATACAATGACCAAATCTGAGTAAATATCATCCCACTTAAACTTAGGAATTGGAAGATGTTGCATGAATCCTCTTGTATGTTTTCGTTTTCCCTGAAATTTTTGACATACTAAATATCATGATAAATAATTAGAAATTCCCATTTTTATGTTATCCAAATTGTAATTTTCATTCAAATCGATATATATTTTAGTGTTACTAGGTTGTTTATGGATATTTGAGATGTTAGGATCATCCAATAACTATCTTTTAAGATCGGGAATAGAGGTAACACGTAGCATCTTCCCAAATATAATAATTCCATCTTGACATATGTGGTCATCCCACTTCCCATCCTTCACATAATTAATTTTATATTCATGATTCTCATCATCATATTGTGAAGCATTAAATATTTCTAAAAAATATTTTTGGGAAACAATTTGAAAAAGTAGTAATGATCTTTCTTATTTGATAATTCCCATATCCAATGTCTTTAAATTCATGTACAAAGGACAATTTTCAATCCTCATTTTGTTGAGAATTCCACGAACATTCCTACTCAATGCATTGGCTACCTTATGTTCCTCTCCTGGGTGGTAGTTTCTGGAAAAATCAAAATCCTCATGTAGTTCGAGCCATCACCCTAGCCTCATGTTGAGTTATTTCTATGTGAAAATATATTTCAATCTCTTATGATCCATCTATATCCCATATCTTTATCTATTGAGATAATGTACAAATATCTTTAGATAAAAATTTACATCTACTTACAAAATATCATAAGTATGATAATATTGTTCATGAATTTTTAGCTTCCTAGATAAATAGGAAATAACCCAATCATTACACATAAGGACACCACCAAGTACTTTTTTTGATGCATCACTATAGATCACAAACCTATCATTCCCTAAAGGTATAGTGAGGATCAAATCATTCACTAATCTCCTGTTAATTTCCATTAAACATTCTTCAGATTATTTTTCCCATAATACACAACCCCTTTACTTGTAATATTGGTAATTTTAATGGCTATAAATTAAATATTCTAAACATAACACCTATAATTACAAGTTAAACCAAACAAACTACGTACTTAAATTATGTTCATTACATATGAGTTTTTATATCCTTTTTCTTCGTAATATCAAAAGATATTCTATTCATTGAGACAATGTGTCCTAGAAAGAAAACTTATTGAAGCCGAAATTCACACATCATAAATGACACATATTTTTTATTTATTATAAGAGTCATTTAAATAGTTCGTAAATGATTTTAAGGATCTTCATAGATTTTTCGGTATACCACGATATCATCAATGAAAACCACCACAAAGTCATCAAGATATTAATTAAAAAGTACATTAAAAACAATTATCAAAATAGAGGGTTCATTAGTTAATCCAAAAAGAATTACTGTAAACTCATAATTCCCATACCTAGTTCTAAATGTTGTATTTGGAATGTATGTCATATTTTCATGCAGCAGATGATATTCATATCATTGTTTAATCGTTGAAATATACTGGGCTCTATGATTTTGATCAAATAAATCATCGATGCAAGGTAAGGGATATTTATTCAATATTATTATAACATTAATCAACCTGTAGTAAAAGCACAACCTCATAGATCCATCTTTGTTCATAAAGAAATGAACTGGGGATACCCATGGATAAACACAAGGGAGAATTAACCCTTAATCACTAAAATCATCTTGATTTTTCATCAGTTCAACTAATTCCATAATGTTCATTCTATAAGGGTACTTTGATATGGTCCTTGAATCAGGAATTTAGTCAATTGAAAACTCTATTTTCCTCTCTTAAGGATGTACAAATAAATCCTCTAGAAACACATCAACATATTCTTGAACAATACGTACATGACCAATTTGATATTTCCTTTCATCACCCATAGTTATCTCATTCCATTACTCCCCAATAATTTTATTTAGTAGATCTACTTGGGGTGGATCTATATGAGAATATAATGGTGATGTTTCTTCCCTAAAGATAAGGGATTCTACATCATCCTAAAAAATTGTAACCTAATTCTTCTTGAAATAAATCTTCACATAATGGTTCAAAATACAATCCACAGTAAGGATTATATCAAATTCAATCATGGGTATAACAATAAAATCAACAGATAATGTTGGTTTATAAGACCTAATGGGGAATTTCTAACACATCTTTGTTATAATAATGCATCCCTTAAGAGTTTTGATAGAAAAATACCTTATTAAACCAAATTAGAAATATATAATTTTCTTATAAAACAGGGAATATATGAAGGATGTGATGATCCAAAATAAAAGAAATCATTTTCATGGTCTGAAGAAATAATTAAAGTACCAACCACCTTATCATTTTGGAACATCAATATTAGTAGTTTTTATCACATAAGCTTGTCCCTAATCTCTTGGAATTTTCTTTGTAATGTTTCTTTGACTCATTAGAAAATCATTATAATAGTGTCACATACCCCAACAATTATAGCATTGAAAATTAAATGATTTATTTATCCCATTTAAATAGCCAGCAAGATGGCCTACATGTCCACAATTATAGCACACCCCATTTTCATTTATATAGAAACCAAAATCATTCCTTCCACAATTTTTAGAGGGTGGAATATCAAATATTTCATTCTTTACCATTTAATTATTTTCCTTTCTAGAGTTCTCATCTACCCCCTTCTAATCATTATTTTTTAAACATCATTAGACTTATAGAACTCATTTTCTCCAATTATAGAACATGACACTATATCTTCATATGGTGAAAAGGTTTAGAAGACACTTTCCTGATAGAGGAATCATTTTAGACCATCAAAGAATCGATCAATATTTCTCTTTGAACTATGTCAGTTTATAGTATGCATTGCTAACCTTTTGATGTTAGCTTTATACATTACAAAATTCTCATATTTTTTTTCCTCAAATTCATAAACTTCCATTCAATAACCACTTGTTGTTCATGATGAATGTATTTTTATTAGAATGTTTGTTTAATATCACTCAAATACATTTTTTTATCTCATCCTCCTCTATTTAATTTTTAATTAGTTACCTCAATTGATCATCATCATATGAGAGATGATAAACTGTCCTGAAAACCTTCTCTCATTCGTTGCATTATAAGGCAGAAAATATCATCTCTAATAAACTTCTCTACAGCTCCACTATGAATGGGTTTGTTTTCCTATTAAATTATAGATTTTTTTGTTTCATCAAATGAAATATGATTTATCTTCCACATTTTGAATATGGATGGTTAATATAAGTAAGGTAATTATCTGTAATAAGATTATATTGTCCTGGTATAGTCTTATTTTTCACTGCACCAATCGCCGCTCAAGATGAAATATCATTATCAAGAACCAAAGGGAAATATCTCTATGAGATATGTGCGTTCATAAAATTTCCATTCATTCAACTAGGAACCTTTTCTAAATAGTGGAATACTCTAGATTAGGTTATGAATCAAAATGTAATATCTCAACGGAGAAATAGAATATAACATAAATTTAAAAATTATGCATAGATAATCCCATAATCATAAAAATGGTTTACTTGAGGATAAATTTCAATTTTAATCCTTCATAATGGATTGAATAGAAAATGTCATTTATCCTAATCATATCCCCCACGAGTGTCAAACTAGGTGCATAGTAAGGCCCATTTTCCTGTAACACGATACCCCAGGTCAAGACCAAAACTCTTTTTCAGAGTTTTCACTCATATCTACATCAATTATTGAACTATGTCCACTTGTAGTATCTATTCATGGATGCAATTCCTAGAATTATAAAATTAAAAATTACTTACCAAAATTGTAGGATGTTATTGAATGTTTATTATATAAGAATATTATAGGTTGTTTCCCCTAATCTATGTTTCCAAATTATTGTTTTCATTTATTTTGATTAACATTATCTTATATCAACAATAAGGACCAAACCCCAGTTCTCTGGAGCCGGTACTATATTTAATTTCATTGGCATAAAAACAAATAATGAGATTCTTTAAGGATTTATGTGTTTATTTCATTTGAAAACAAAATTCATACATAGTATCAACATTAGAACTTGAAATTATATACAACATTTATGTATTTTTTGGAATATCCCCATAGTAATGTTTATCTCTATAGTCTATTCATAAAAAACATCTTCATGTCCAATGAAAATGAAACATTCAAAATGGTTGAGTTCAAATACCCACAAAGGTTTAGAAATATAGTGAAAGATATTAGAAAAATAAAAATTATGAATGGTTAATAAATAAAAACACATGACATAAAAAATAAACATGAACATAATATGGTTGTATTAAGAGTTGAATAAATAATTTCATAATAAAATATAATCATGTGTATTATACTAGTTGAATAAATCTTGAACTAGGAATTTATTACATCGTAATGAGGGAAATTATTATTCCTGACATTCTGAATCATACTATCAAGGCCTCATCTCTGAATACTAAAAAATGATTAAGGCCTTCGACAAAACCATATCTAAAAATGGGTAAGGCCTTGACCAAGTCCATATCTTTTTTTCTCATGAGACCTATAGATGCATCGATGGGATATATCGGACCCACCCATTACAAATAAGTCCAATTCATTCCATATATGAGCCTAAATACATATAAATCTCATATAAATTCATATTGAAACTAACATATAAAATGTGACTATCTTTCCACAATGATTAAACATAAACAGTAAACATTCTATGTAATTTAGTGAATGGTTTCAAGATTTCACATCCATATTCAATATAATAAAAATCCATTAAAAAATATGGTATATTATATCCTAAAATATTAGTCCCATTTATACAGAATAATCAATAACAATGTTGAAACAAATGAAAACACTCTTATAAAAACAACGAGTAATTTTTGAGATAAATACTATCTTACTTTGAAAAGAAGTGTTACTCTTGAAAAATATTTTCGTAATTACTGAATTTATATAATATATTTTTATAATAAAATGAGTTTTTTTATAAAAATAATATTTATTTGAAGCATATTATAATGTTCTATTTAAAATAGGAAAGAATTCGAGAAATTCCTTTGAACCGTGATTGAAATTTGCGAAGATCTTTTGAAATATTCTTAAAAATAATAAAATTAACCATAAATTATGGTTGGATTCTTGTTAGTATACATATATAGAACAATAACACATAATTTATGAGGATTTTATATTAATTAATAATAATTTATTTGAGGTATGTATATAATAAAAGTAACCTAAATGAAAATGGAGGTTCGGGTGGAATACCATTACCTTGAGTCAGAGGGTGTTCCTCACATGAACAATAAGATCGGAAAAATAAAATTTAGAATCATAAATTATTTATTCCCAAACTGAAAATAAAATTATTTGATATAGTATAACCATATTTGGTTCATTCATGGTCTTTTTGTGGGTTAACAGATTCAATATCATTATTTGGGAGCGCTTACATCAATGGTTTTCATGACAAGTTTACTTGTATTCATGTATGGATAATCATATAAAATTATAATGGGTTAACAGAATATAATTTGTATATTAAAAATAAAAATTTACAAGATCAAATCATTATAAATTTTTTTCCTGTTATCGGGAGTGGAGATGAATCATTAAATAAATCGTTAATTGCAACTGTTAAAGTTGATTTGTGGTTTTTGATCATATTGAAATAATTTTTATTGATAAATTAATATCATTTGTATAAAAGGATTACATAACCTTAAATAAGTTATAAGACATGTATTATAGTTTGGTTCAACAATCAAATTGGTTTCATGGCCAGAATTTAATATGGTAATCAAAATTGAAAACTCATCATCCTTGAATGAGATAAATTAACACAACTCATTTTGTTTTTTCATTTATAATAAGTGTAAAATAGAGATGATGAAGAATTATTACTTTATCATAATAATTTCCAATAAAGGTATGTGATCATACCCTGATTCAATATTTCATTTTCACCCTTACACCACTATGCTAAATGTGTTTTGTAGTGAAAATTAAAAAAATAATAAAAAATGGAACATTATGTTTTATACCATCATTTTTTGTTTGTCACAATTAAAATGAGAAAATTTACTTATTTTGATGATTTCATTATAGGAGGAAATGATTCGGATTTCCAATGATAAAGTGGATGATAAATAGAAAAAAATTGCATGGATCCATGAAGACTTATCCACTGTTTTGTTTGTTTCAAAAATTACATGCATCCAAATAGGCTCATATTTTTATTTTGGTCCAAAATTTAATTGGATACAACTCTTATGTAGAATCCCAAGAAACATTCAGCTCGAAAAGGGCCCAACAGACCAGATCTGTCCAAAACACCAAATTAGTGAGAAGTGAAAAGTGGCATTATGTAATATTTCAATATCCCCTGATCAACATGTGCAATTGATTCCCAACATTAAGTGGTGATATTAATGATTGGGGATAAAACCTTCCAGTTTTGTCAAAATGAATATTTGATTGTCTAATGGTTGAAACACGTGGTACAAGTGGTTTGGAGAAATTTGTGTTTCCAAAAACACCTTACAATTTTCATATAAAATGGTTCCTTAGGATCTCCATTTGCGAGTTCAATCCAGAGGTATAGTTCTACCATTTTAGAGTCCCAAAGGAGTCCTCCCACAAATATTTTATGTTATAGTGTCCATTGGAAGTTCCACCACAACATCTTTCTCTTCCTCCCCTCCCATGGGTTTCTAAACACCATGTGATCACATGTGGAGGAAGATATTGAAAATCCTGAACTTAATGTTGTAATATTTAATTGGTATTTTTAATTACATGTTTTTTTATTGTTTTTATTCATCATATATTTTTATTTAATTGATTTATGTACTGGTATGTCATGCTCGGCTCATATGATCATTCATGGGGGTACCCATTCATGTGATGTTTCACACACCGTTCAACATTTCTTCTTTCCCATTTAAATTATAGTGTTTTGTGGTATATATTGTTAAATTAAACTATCTTAAACACTATATTGGACATTTACATTAATGTAATGGTAACACATTGAAATTTTATAAAAACCTAGACATCGTATCGAGTTCTTTGTGTGTTTCCTTGATGAGTTTTGGTTATGAAATCAACCACAAACCCCCCAATCATCAGTGGTATTCGATGAATCATTACATGTTACTGACTAAACCCTATGAGGTATGATAGTATAAACTCAGTAAAATTATTAGTTCTAGTTGTAACAATCCAGGGATTAGATGATCATAACAACATCTTTTGATGTGATGATGGATGAGAATCCTGAAATTTCCTTGGGTTGATCACACATAATTATTCTTTTTTATTCCTACCTTGTTATATCAATTTCATATTTCCTATATTCTTATTTAATCATCAATAATAATAATTATAAAATCCCATTTCAAGTTTTTTACTTTCAAAATCTGAACTGAAATTTTGAATTAATTATCTAAGGCTCCATCGTGAGATGACATAGGGTTGCTTCTATACTGTAAAAATTATACTTAAAAATAAAGATCTAATTTGACATTCTTGGCGACGCGATCAAATTTAGGATCCGTTTATGGGGAGCCAATATATTGTATTTATTTCCTTTTATTTTTGTTTTTTACTAATTAATTAGTACACGTTTCAGTACCCTACCCCCATTTTATTATTTTTGTTTTAGTTTTTTTTTCTATTATCAATTGTTTTTTTGTTCCTTCCCAAACTCTCATTCAATCTCTCTCTATCTTCGTCTACATATTTCTATCTATAATTATTTAGTATAAAATTCTATTATCTTCTCACCCATCATACGTGATTTTATCCATATTCAATCATAAAACAAACATACATACTTCACAAATTATTTTCATGACTCGGTCAGAAAAAGAAAACTTGCTTGAATTTAACCCTGAAATTGAGAAGACACATGACACACAAATCAAAGCATCCAAATAAGGTTAATCGAGTTACACTGAGGAACCCCTTTTGGAACCTCATGTGGCCCAAATCCAATCAAAAAATTTACCCAATCAATCCCAATGAATCATGGCTATAAATAATCAAACCATAAAAAACAAACCACCCCGGATTTGGAGTACCATCATACGTACATCAAATCTCTCAAGGAAGTAGCCAACATTGATCCTATATCAGGCATTATCCACCATCTACCCAAATTCCACGGTCTTTTTGGTGAGTACCCTCGGAAACATCTTGAAGAATTTCACATAGTTTACTCGACCATGAAACCCCAAAATATGTCTGAAGACCTAATTATGTTTAGGGACTTCCCTTTATCCCTTGATGGTGTAGCCAAAGTATTGAAATATTATTTTACTACTGCTATTGGGGGTAGGAATGACCTTAAATGACACTTTCTATAGATGTTATTCCCTGACTCTCGAACATCATCAATTAAAAATGAAATCTATGGAATTAGGTAATCACAAGGAGAGACCATTTACGAATATTGGGAGAGATTCAAAAGAATTTTCTCAAGTTTCCCCCACCACCAGATTAGTGAACAACTAAAAATTTAATACGTATATGAAGGAATTATCCCTATGGATCATGGAATGATTGATGTTGTAGCTGTTGGTTCCCTTGTTGATAAAACTCTCCCTCCTACTCATCATTTAATAGACAATATGCCTCAAAATACACAATAATTATTTACATGAGAAATTGTACCAACTTGAGGAGTTCATGAGATATGTCATTCAACCCTAGAACAAAAGGTATATAATAAACATGATGACATGAATAACATTCTAATAAAAATAGCTCAATCACATGGTAAATCACACTCATTATCAGTTCCGTTACATTGTTGTTTTTCCTCTTACAATACACATTTTTCTGACCAGTGACCACAACATCGAGATTCACCTTGGTCCTGTGCAGTTGTGTTCCTAGGGTGTCCATACCAAAAAGAACCTCCCTTAAATAAAGAATCATTCAAGACAAATCCAAACCCTGGGTGGCAAGTACGACCCTAGTATTGACAAGGAGGAAACTCAAGCTACCCCAAGTAGAATTGGTATCAACAAGGCCAAGGTATGTAACCTTCTTATACATAATCCTCTCAAAAAAAATTATCATATTCCTCTAATATATGAACCAAGCCTCGATGGTATGGTAATGAAAATGGCAACCTTGAACCACCAACTCCAACAGACCACACAATCAGTAATTAAAGACCTATAAAATCAAGTGCGAAAGTTGGAAAAAACCATCGGTGAGATTAAGATGCATGGTTCAAGACCAGTTCCATCTCAACCCATTTCCAATCCAATGGACAGGGGTAATGTATGTGCTGTTACACTACGTAGTGGTAAATAAGTTTCTCCTCCTATGGATTCTTTATAATAGGTATGTCCCCCTAATGTAAAAAATAATTGTCCAAACATAAAATATTCTAATGAAGGAAAAAATAATAAAAAGGGTAATAAAATTATCATTATCAAATTTATTTTTTTATTAAGAAGGAGAAACCATACTACAAATAAAAGAAACAGAGAAACCTAAGGAAGAATAAAATGATGCAAGCTAAGGGAATCCCCTTTAAACATGATTATCCATTTGGGATTCAAAGGGGAAATTCCATTTAAAAAAACTGGATCGTGACCAAGGACTTCCATATAAGAAATATAATCTACCACTTGGTTACCCTCGCTCTAGGTGTGGCTGATTTTTGTACCATTGGAATGTATACCTTTCCAATTTATGATAATATAGATAATGGACCATTCAGTGCAACAGATATCCTTCAATGAATCATGCATACTTTTTTAATATGTCTCAACTTCAGCTAAAGCTAGTCCATTCTTAGGACAAAGGCTAATACCTATGAGCATGGCCTTGGGTTCAGCCTGAAGATAGATCCATGTTCTAAATAGGGGGAGAATGAAATGAGGACTGATCCCCGCGAATCCAGAACAACCCCACCCCCATGAATAACTCCCATATAGATGGACCTGTCAATATTTATTTTAAGACCCCTGATAGGGGGAATCCATCTAACCAAGTGGCCTCTGTTAATACCATCTATTTACTGCACAACATGAGGACTGAAAAAATCTTGATAATAATATTGATTAAGAAATAAGGGATACATTTAAAAAAGTTCAATTTAATATTCCATTATTGTATGCAATTAAAAATATTCTGTGTTATTCCCAATTTCTCAAAGAACATTGCACCCATAGACATAGGCTAAAGAGGAATGAATGATTCAACCAAGGAAAAAATGTTTCAGCCTTGATTCAACCAGAAATGAAAACCAAATTCAAGGATCCAAGAACATTTATGATACCGTGTACCATAGGGGAGACATTATTTTCTGATGATATGATAGATTTACGTTATTTAATTAATGTAATTCCTCAATATATTTATAATTATCTACAATTTTGAGAGCATCAACAAATAGGCATTGTCATGAAACTTTCCAACCAGAGTACTAAGAACCCAACATGAGTGATTGAGGATGTCCTTATAATAGTGAATAATCTCATCTTCCCTGCTGATTTATACATTACTGATATGAAATATACTCAAACACAAGGACATGCTAATATCATACATGATAGTCCATTTCATAATAAATAGCAAATATGATCATCAATGTTCACAATGGTACGTTTTCCATGGAGTTTGGAGGAGAAAATGTATGTTTTAACATCCTTGAGGCTACGAAACACCCCATTGAAGAGCACTCCACTCTTCCTAAATATTCGATGGAAGTGCTCTCAAACGACACACACACACACACACATCTGTCCTCAACCCATTCTCTGATTCATTTTCTTTTTCATCATATTTGGATGATTTTAGTTTTGTTTCATGTTTTGAGTGTTGTGTGGGTTCTGAAAAGTATAAATTGTGTGCATTAATTGATGAGTGTGTTCATTCTGAGGTACCCATGACCATCAATGATTCTTCAGATGTTCTTCAAATAGATTCTCTTCTCTTAGAAAAAAAACAATAGAAGATAAACACTTTCATGGACCTCACTTCCCCTAAAACCCCTCTTTCAGTACAAAAACACATAGCGTTGGAATTAAAACCAATTCTATATTATTTAAAATATTCCTATCATAAGGGTATTGACTAATTTCCCATTATTATTTTCAATAAACTCTCTCAAAAATAGGAATCAAAACTAGTCAAACTTTTGAGAGAGTGTAAAAAGGAAATAGGATGGACATTGGAAGATATTCCTAGGATTAGAACATATATTTGTATGCACCATATACATTTGGATGTTGAGTATTATCCCTTGAGACAATCTGACCACCAGTTGAATCCCACTCTCCAATATTTGGTAAAATTGGAATTTAGTAAATTACTTGTTTTAGTGATCATTTATCCTATATCTTAAAGTAAATGGGTTAGCCCAGTGAAAATTGTGCCTAAAAAACTAGAATAACAGTTATGTCAAATTAAAGGAATGAATTGGTTACAACTTCTGTGAAAAATAGATGGCATGTCTGTATTGACTACCATTGACTGAATCCATCCATGTAGAAGGATCAATTTTCTTTCCCCTTCATTGACCAAATGCTAGAATGATTGGCTGGTATGGCCTATTATTGTTTCATTGATGGCTATTCACATTATTTTTAAATCCATATAGCCCCTGAGGATTAATAAAAGACAACATTTATCTGTTTTTTAACACATTTTCATACAGAAGGATGACTTTTGGTCTATGTAATGATCCATATAAATTTTAGCGATGTGTGTTGGGTATTTTTTCTGAGTACCTAGAGAATTTCATGGATGTTATTATGGATGATTTCATGGTTTATGGAATTCCTTTGATGACTATTTGGATCACCTAGGTTCTATCATCAACTATAACATAGGAAAAGATCTTTTATTAAATTACAATAAACTTCATTTCCTGGTTGGACGGGAGAGAGTTATTGAGAATGTTATTTCAAAAAAGGAAGTTAAAGAGGACAAATCAATAATTGAATTAATTTCCACCCTTCCATATCCAAAATGTGTTCATGAGGTGTGATATTTTTTGGTTCATGCTGGTTTTTACCACTGATTCAATAAAGACTCTTATAAGAAGACACTTCACTTGTCCCTGTAATTACAAAAGGATTCTGAGTATGAGTTTGATAAAAATTTTGAGGATGCTTTCAATTTTCTAAAAAGCAGTCTCACATCACCTGTTGTCATCCAACCACCATGGTGGGATGTCCCCGTTGAGCTTATGTGTGATGCATCGAACTTTTCAGTTGGGGATGTTTTATCACTATGTGTTGAGAATGAACATCATGTCATTGTGTATGCCTCATGTACCTTTGACCCTACCCTGGAAAAATACACAAAAACTAAAAATAAACATCATTCTATTGTGATTTCCTTGGAAAAATTTTGTTCATATCTTATTAGGTAAAAAATAATTGTGTATACTATCATGCTGCCCTTTGTTTTATCCTATAGAAGCTTGAAGCTCAACCCCACCTCATTTGGTGGATGCTCCTCCTCCAAGAGTTTGACCTTGATATTAGAGATAAGATAGGAGTGGAATATGTAGTAACTGACCACATTAGTTTAATTTTCCCACCATTGGACCATTATGTTGACTCACACTTCCCCATCGGAGAATTCTTTGATCATGATATCATTTTTGATGTTTTTGACCTTACCCTCTGATATGCAGACATTGTGAATTTTATGGTAACATTCGAGGTCCCCACTTATTTCAGAATTTCAAAATCTCAGAGACTTAAGCCTTAATCATGTTGGTATATTTGGGATTACACATATTTACGAAAAATTTGGGGTTACCAGGTTGTTCATCAGTGTGTCCCCGACCATGAGTTCACATGTGTTTTGACGTTCTTCCACAACTTAACCTATGAGGGCCACTTTGGATCTCAACATAGAGCTCGAAAGGTCCTTGACTCCGAAATATACTGGAAAACTTTTTATAGGTATGCCCATATATTTTTCAAGTCATGTAGTCATTGGAAATTCATAGAGAAAATCTCCAAGGGGAATGAAATTTTCCAAATACCCTTGTTATTTTGTGAGATCTTAGATGTATGGAGAATCGAAATCATGGGGCCATTTCCAAATTAAATATTTTTGGAAAATATTATTGGATTTGGACTATGTATCTAAATGGGTGGAATAAAAGTCTAGAAGTACTGATGAATCTCGAGTGGATGTTGATTTTGTGAGGCCCCAAACTTTCAGTAGGTTTGGTTTACCTAGATTCATCATTAGTGATCAGGGTTCATATTTTATCAATCCCAACATGAAAAAATTTCTTTTTATGTATGGGTTTGTTTATAAAGTCTATATAGCATATCACCCCCAATCTAACCGAACAAAATTGTGTTTAGAAAGGCTTGTCACCTTCTTATAAAGGTTGAAAACCATCCATATTGGTCAATTAAAAAATTTAATATTAATATTTCAAATGTAGGTGAGCATAAAATGATGCAGATTCAAGAGTTAGATGAAATTCGATATGATGCATATGAGATCTTCTGGATCAATAAAGAGAGTACAAAGGATATCCATGACAAGATGATTCATCAGGAAACGTTTCATATTGGTGAGAAGGTTCTCATGTATAATTCGATGATAAAGATCAACCAGGTAAGCTTCAAGCTCAATGGATCAGTCCTTATACCTATACTAAAGTTTAACCTTTTGGTGCTATAAAGGCTTTTCATGAGAAGAGTTGACAAAGGATTACGGTCAATGGGCAGAGGCTCAAACACTTCTATGAGGATTTTCCAAAGAATCTCATAGAATAAATCCAATTAAGAGATGCCATATATAACACCACATAGTATGTTGTCCCTTTTCCCAACTTTATTTATTTTATATTTATTTAAAATACTTTCATTGTGGATAATTAAGATTTTTGGTGTGGGGAGGGTGACATATCATAGTTAGGAGTAAAAAAACCAAAAATAATAATTAAATTTTTTTAAAAAAAATATATGTTTTCATTTTTTATTTGTTTATATAGTATTTTCAGATAAAAATTGTTCTGAAAAAATAACAAAAAACATTTTTCATGTTTGATTTAATTGTGTGGAAAATTCCATTGTTTTTGGAAATACGTTTTTCAAATTAAAGTTGATATAGAATCTTTTTCCATAATTATTTTTCATATCATTGAAAAGGGTTTAATGAATTTTTGAATCCCATGCCTCATTAGCACTGGAAAATATTTCAATCCATTACTTGGGAGATATTCTATGCCCTTTATTGCATATTCATCATTTTAATCTCTTTCTTTAGAGTCCTGGGTCATGTAGTGAAACTATATCATTCGTTGATTCTGTTTGAAACAATAAGTTTCAACTATGATACATTCATGATAGAGGCAATTATTCATTAAAAATCCATTTTTACAATTATCTTTTATTTTCTGCCACCTTTACATTTTATCCTTCTTAAACCATAGAGACCATGAAATTCATGTTACGTAGCCACATTACAAGATAATATATCCTTACCTACCCATCTCTTGTTTATATTCTTGATTAATATTCATCAAGTGTTAGAGACAGTGTGTTTCCATAGTAATTCTGAGAGATATTCTTTGTTATGGGTTGATATAAAGGGTCCCTATGTTTTCCTGGTACAATGGGTTCACAATCCATATTAAATCATTTTTTGACACATGTTTCCCTCTTTATCTCCAAAAAAATAAATACATTAAAAAAATAATTCTATTCATTGAAAAAAATAAAAACAAATAAAAAAAATGGAGAAAAGATGAGGTTTTCTCATTATTAATCATGTCATAGTTCTTACCCACAGAGTTAGAAAACTGGGAGAGTGAGTAGGAAGTGATAAAGTTTGTGAGGGGTTGAGTGTATACATTCATTGTGAAAAATTGCTGAATTTTGACTTGTTTTATACATATGAGATAAAACACACATCTTATGCCTCATATTTTTAAACATTAAATCCTACCAACCCTTGAACCTGAGAACAACCTCTTGGAAGTCCTCTTGAGTATAACAATAGTTATTTTGGGTACAGAACTGTGAATCTTGGAATGCATATGGTAAGACCCCATGAACTCTAGGAAACGAGAATAAATCAACTTTTATGAGCTCCTTGATTGAAGATGGAATATTTTTAGGTGAGGTAGGTTGTGACAAGTTTCATTGATGAACAAATGAAGTTGAACAAATTTTAATATGAGAAATGAAAAATCATTGAAAAATAGATTCAATAAACATGAAATTAAAAATTGATTTTCAAAAGAATAATGAATTTTTTAACATTTTATATATTAGTGGGACATTATTAGGATATTATACCTTTCCCATGAGTGAAACTGTTTAGGTGTGGGGGTGTGATTGTACCATGATTCACTGTTTCATTTTCAACCATACACCACCGTGCTAAACTTGTTTTGTATTTAAAATTATAAAAATAATAACAAATTTAACTTCATCTTTGATACCATTATTTTTTAATTATCAATATTAAAATTGGGAAAGTTACATGTTTTGATTATTTCAATGTTGGAGGAGATGATTTGCAGTGCCCATGATGATGTGGAAGAAAAATGGGGCAAAATTGCATGGATCAATGAAGTCATGTTCACGATTTTGCCTGTTTAGAAAATTTTGTGAATCCAAATGGGTTCATTTTTTTATTCTGGTACAAAATTTAATTGGATATAGATATTATGAAGAAATACAAGCCCTCTCTCTCTCGCCACATTCCCTCTGATGACCTAGATCGGATGCTGCAGGAATCTGCTCCACCCTCCCGATTGGAGGGGGGAGTCTCGCACCTTCTTCCAGATGAGAAGAGTCGACCCCCCCCCCCCAAACGCCTTCTTCCCTTCCATAGGATCTCTATCTTTCTGAAATTACCAAACATCTTCTGCAAGGCACCCAAGTTTCACTACATCTGGTGGAGCTCAATAGTGATTCACGCCACTGCAATCGTACCTCGGTGGCTCGATTCCATATCCATCTGCCTTCTATTGAATTTTTTGAGCAGTTTTTCTTAGATTCATTGGAGCTACAGGAACGTGCGGTCGTTGGTTTCCTTGACTGGAGGACATTCATTATTCGCTTTGTATCTAAAGAATACTTGATCAATGCCTGGTCCAGGGACCCTGGAAGATGCAACAGTTCATCTTTCTACATGTTTCTCAATAGCTTTGATTTTCATATGTGGTGTTACCCTTCAATTATTACGACCTGGGTAAGCCTTCCGGGACATCCTCTATCCTTTCAAAATCTGTCGATTCTATGTGAAATAGGTAACAATGTGGGGAGATATATTTTCTCTAATCATCGCACTGAGGTTGTATGCCATCCAATTTGTCAAATAATATGTGTGTACGTTGACATTGAAAGAGCACCAGTCCATTATATTTCGGTTATAGACGATCAAGAGTTTCATTGGAATCATGAAGTTTTTTTTTGAATCGTGGATGTTTTACTGGGTTTCTTGCAGATGTTTTGGTCATCTGGCATCAGTTTGTCACAGCGGTAGGGTGGGTGGCTGCTCACAAGTGGTGATGATGAAATCCAGTGGAGTTTGTGCTGCTACTGGTTTGGACCAGTAGATGAGAACATATCTCAATGAGAATGGGTTGACAATGAGAAGGGGTGAGATTTGAGACAATATTCAGGCAGGAGCCTCTCCAACATGCAGTGCAGTTATGGAGGAGCATTTGGGTCAAGTTCAATTGAATAGGGTGAATCAGGATGATTTTACAATGGCTGATGCATGCTCTCTTGGTATGAAACATGTGATGGTGTCCTCAAATCCGTTAGTGAGACAAATTTTGCAGAGATTGAGGAGTGATCTGGGTGTTGGACACTAGCCCTTGCCGGATGACACTGATGATTTGTGCCAATCAGGGCCTTCTTCTACAGATCCACTTGAATACACATCTTGTGAGGCTAGGGAAATTCAAGTAGTCAAGACGTGAAATCGGTTGAAAGGACTGGAGGTCGAGGAGGTACCCATTGTGGTTAAAGGAGTTCAACCAATTGAAGATTCTCAAACTGACTCCAAGAAAGGAGAGGCTGATGAGGGTGCAATGGAGAGGGTGACATGTGATGGTTTGGTATCATGCGAGACTCTAAATTCCATTCCCAAATTGATCAGAACAGGAAATCTCAGATTATAGAATGAGGGAGCATAGATATTTCAGAGGATGTTCTTGTGTGGAAGGATGTTTTCTGTAATGATTATGCTTCCTTGAAGGTCACTGGTAAGTCGGGAAATATTTCTGAAAGTGATAAGAAAAATAATGGTCCTATCAGGCCATCTTTCCGTGATATTGTTCAGAGTTGAAGAAGGAAGAGTTCTGAAAATGATGGTATTATGCCTTCGACACCTAGAAGAAGGCCCAAGAAAGAATACTCTCAACTTCCCAAGAAAGTGTCCACTAGGGCCTCATTTAAGAGGGAAAGTGGAGCCACCCCAGTGTCACGTACGCAATATTGTAAGGAGTATCCATCATTGGAAAAGATGAATCTTAGAATGAAGTATTCTATGATACTGAAGCAACATGAAATGTCTTCATAATGGGAATAATATAAGGCTGAGGAAGCGACTTACTATGGATATGGAGAAGGGTCTTCTTATTATGACATGTATTTTTTATGTTTTGTTGGAAATGGTTGGATGTGGGAAAGATGTTCGCCTGGAGTCTTACTTTTTGAAAAATTTACTTCTTTATTTTCTTTTAACAAATAGTCAGGGGTTTATCCTATGATTGAGCTTTCTTGGTAAAAAAATACAAGCCCCCTTTTTCTAGATAGGTTCCCAAAAGACCTTATCTGTTTAGAAAACCAAATTCATGGAAAGTAAAAAAGTGGTGTTCTGTAATCTGCCCATATCTCTGTATCAACTTGTCTAATTGATGCCTAACATTTAAAGGAGATATTATGGGAGTGGGGCTATAACCTTCCAGTTATTTCAAAAGGGATATAATATTTTCTATTGGATGAAATTCATGGTACAAGTTGTTTGTTGAAATCATTGTGGCAAAAACCACCTTCCAAATTTCCTATAAATTGGAACCTTGGGTTCTCTATTAGGGATTTCAAACCATAGGGGTGGTGCTTCTATATTGGAGTCACAAAGGGGTCATGACACTAATATTTGATGTTTTTTAGGCCATTTGAGGTTCCACCTCAACATCATTCTCTTCCTCCCCCCCATTGCATTCTAAACCCATTGTGACCACCCGGGAGGAAGATGTTTTAAATCCTGAGCATAATGTTGTAATATTGGAATAGTATTTTTAATTTTATGATTTTATGTGGTTTTTTTTCATCGCCTATTTTTATTTAATTAAGTTTCGTACTGGTTTTTCATGATCGACTCATATGATCATGCTTGGGGGTACACATTCATGTGATGTTTCGCACACTATTCAGCACTTCTTCTTCACTCATTCAATTGTAGTGTTTGTGTGGTTCATATTGTTCAATGGAACACACATAAACACTATCATAGACATGTAATTTAAATTAATGGTAACACATTATAATATCATAAAAATGTAGACAATGCATCGAGTTCTTCATGTGATGCCTTGGTGACTTTCAGAAGTGAAGTCGAACACAAATCAACCAATCATATGTGGTATCCAATGAATCATTGTGTGTTTCTGACTAAAACCTAGGAGGAATCATAGTATAAACTCAGAAAAATTATAGTTCTAGGTGTTACAAACTTAGGATTAAAATATCATAACCTTATCTCTTGATGAGATGAAGGAAGAGCATCCTGAGACTTCTCCTCATTGATCACACTTAATTAATCATGTTCATTCCTACTTTCTTTTATCACTTTCATATATTCTATTTTATTATTTAATAATTAATCCCAAGATTTATACATCCCCATTTATCTTTTTTACATTCATAATAAGAATAAAATTTTGGAATTAATGATCTAAGGATCCGTCGAGAGACGACCTAGGGTTTCTCATATCCTACGGAAATTCTAATTAAAAATTAACATCTAATTAGATGCGCTCGACGAAACGATCAGTATGGCACATGGTTCATCACAAAATTTAGATTAAAGGAGGAGGGGAATGAAAAATAAAATAATGAAACATGATATAAATGATATTAAAAGAGGATGTTACCAATTGTAGTAATCTTCTTTTAGGGCCTCCTTAGGGAGAGGCATTGGTCTTTTTATGAGACAAATGGTTGATAGGCGTGTGGGAGGATCATGGTAGTGTATTTTCTCATAATTTAGACAAGGAATAAGGATTGAGAGGAATGAATAGAATCAGGAGTGATGGGTGTTTTTTTAGTTGAAGAGAGGAGGGTTTTAGTTATATTTTTCAGATTATTTTATTATTTTTGTAACACCCCAATTTTTCATAGTATGTATTTCTTCAATGTAATGCAATAACTTGCACTACACGCAACACTGAGTTCAAGCGCATCACAGCATACCAAACTATCCATTCAAAAGAGTTTATGAATAGTATTAACTAAATTTTGAACATTATATAATCCTAATAATTTTAGAATCCATATTTTTAGTTTCTTAGACATAATGTATGAAAAAATGCATTTTTTTCTGATAAAAGAATAATTTTTCAAATAATGCAATTGTACTGCATTTTAATGGAAAACCCTTTTTAAAACCAATATTTGAAAACTTTTATATATTAAATTTGAAAAAATAAACTTATTATTTTTAATCGGGACATAAGAATTTAGATTCAATTTTATTATTTGATGTTTTTCGGATAACTTTCATATTTCAGTGAATAATGAAAAATACTATATTTCAACTGAAAACAACTTTTTTAATCAAAATAATTTATAGTGTTGAATTATAAATTGTAAAGTTTTAGAATTATAATTAGAATATATTTTTACCCTTCAATCCAATGTTGGTCGTTGGATTTTAATTTCACATTGAAATTATACATAAACCATTGTCATTCTTTTGATAGTTATTGTTTCTTAAAAACACGCTATTTTTTGATAATGATAATTAATTTTAAATTAATTAATGAAACTTATATGTTTTGAATTTGGTAAAATAGAAATAATTTTGGGATTCTTAATATCAAAATTATATTAGGGTGAATTTTCTGTATTTTTTAGAAAAAATTAAATTTTTGATGAGTAGTTTAAAACACTGAGTTATTGGTTAAAACCGACTTTTTATTTAACTAATTATTTATTTTATTTAAGTTATTTTAGGTCAAAATAGATACATGATACCTATATTAGTTCAATTTAGTTCATTGAAGTCAATTTATAATAATTTTAGATATATAAAATATTTATTGAACTTTTCACCGTCTTTTACCCATCTCCTTGGAGAATTTGCAAATTCAGATAAAACATAATTTTACCGCTGTGGGTGGAATTTAGAAAATCCGAGAGACACAGTTAATATCAAGGACTAAAATTTAGTTCAGTGAGACAAAAATAATTTTTGGTGAATAGTAAAGTTTTACTTTTATTTACCATGGTTAAAAGTAAATAGGGTAATTAAGGGTAAAAATTATATTAATATTACCCAAACATGTACTAATTATATTGGAAAAATGTATATCGACCAAAAAAACATAGGAATAAAATATTATCATTTATGTCCACTTGGATTAGATTAGGAAATTAATTATTATTTATTTCAAAGAAGAGTAAAAAGAGTTAAAATCAAGGATTAATAGCCAAAACATTTTTAATATAGGGTTATATTTAAGATAAATTAGATTATAAATATTTATTTGAAAGATAAAATTATTTCATAAATAATGGTATTTTATTTATTATTTTTAGACATTAAATAATTTAATATATTCATGACACAATGATGATGCAGTAATTAACGTATTAATGAATGATTATGATAATTTATATTATAAATACCCAAATAAAAGTAATTTGAGACTTTTCATGAATTCCAATAATTTTATATGTTAATATGAAATATTAGGATTGGATATATAAATTTTATTTGAAGTAATAATCCTTTTATTAATTTATCAAAAACAAAATAACCAATCGTGTCATAAATTGACATAAAAGAGTTTTTTTTTAAAATAATATATTATTAATTGATATTCTATTCCTAAAAATCTAAGGATCAGAAAAATGACTTATATTAAGATATTTGTATCATTAATGGACCACATAAGGGTCTATTGGAAGTTTATAGTAATATTATTTACCATATAATATAAAAATACAAAGAGACATGGTAATGTCAAACTAAATATCTAAGAGTTAAAACTAAATGATAAGGTTACTAAAGTGATCCAAACCTATCTAAAACCTATTTGTTTAGTGTATTTAGACCCATATCCACCTAAGCCTAATAATAAATGATTCCGGAGCCACTATAAACTGAATATGAATGTATTATAAAATAATATTTTATTTTTTTTCGAAGGTACCACTCATCCCTCTTATAAAAGGGCACTTCCCCTTCACTCTATTTCACATATTCTCTGCCATTTGGCTCTGCCAACCCCTACACATATATCCTCTAAACATCACTCAATTCATCATAGAGGCCCTAATTTTTTCATAAATCCTACTTAAGGATCCCTTTTGATCAAATCAAAAGGAAGAACCCGAGGAAGAGGTAATGATTTCACCACCCTCTTTGAAGTTCTCATATTCTTCCACATAATCTTTCTTTGTTTTGTAAATTATAAAATAATAACCCCAGTATCTTCTCTATACTGTGATTTTATTATAAATATGGGACAACTATTTTCATTATCTTATTCATCTTATGAATTATAATATCACCATGCGTGCATAGGTAAGGCTTACCGTCTCCACGCCGTGGTGTAATTTATTATTCAACACTATATTATTTGGATGGATATAATGATGAGTAATATTTATATAAATAATTAAAATAACATGATAATGTCTCCGTAAAATTAATATTCCATCCAATTACATAACTTTAAGGAAATGATATTTTCGATCGTGCGTACGTACGGATTACCGTCTCTACGACGCGATGAGATTCATTTCCACGTTCACCATTCATCGAAAAATATAAAAATATATATTACTAATAAGTATGTAATATATGACATACTAATGCAACTGGAGATATATATATATATATATTTATTTATTTAATTACATATATCTTATTCACTTAGTTCCGTTCAATACGATATGAAAACGGAAAGTACGTTTATGTGTATGTAAGGACTACCGTCTTCATAAACGGTGTTTTTTCATATATATGTATATTATACATATCTATATTCTCAATATATTAGATATATAAAACAATTTTTATATTAATGAAGAACATGAATCTTTATCTAATTTATACAATCAAGAGTAAAAAGTTAAAACACCTACGATAAAGATAGCGATTATTACCCGAAATGTTAATTTAACCATTAAATTATTATTAAATGGGTAGTATAAGGTATTAAATGAATCATGTATGATATAATTAATATTAATATACTTATGGTAAACCTTAATAACGTACTACAATCTTCATACATGAGGTTAAATTTACCGTTGACTAAAGGAAAGTTCAAGGTAAGGGGTTTTCATCTCACTTATTATTCCCGTGAGATTCGTACCATATTGCCACTATTACCCTGTGTGTGGTGTATGTACTTCCAATAATTGTATTATTTGGGTAATAAAATTTTATTTATGTTTATTTACATTTTCATTGTATGATACCACATTCATGGGGTGTAACTTTTGTAATTTACCAAATTGGTGAGGGTTAATTTCGTAATATCTTTATTATCCGAGGTTGTTTTTACGTATGCATCTACTAGGACTTATTTATTATCCATGTACATATTTCATAAAATAGTTTTCAAATGTATTATATTAAGGGAATTTTTACTAAAACCTTATTTCAAATGTTTTACTGATTTATTCTTCTAAACCATTCTCCTTAATGTCCATGTTTTCAAAATGGTTTTAAGGATTTATTTAAATGAACATGAATGTTTTAAAATGTTAATAACTTTGAAAATTTTCAAAGTGGTATGGGAAAATTTCATTCAAAAATGTATTTAAATGTCTTCCTTTCTAAATTGTTCACCTTTTATATGCTTTCATGAAAAAATAGATATTTCTCTCAAAGAGTTCTACAAATCATTTTCATCTATGTCAACATCCTTTGATTGATTTTAAGCTTATTTGATATAGATTAATTATGATACAAAAATTTCATACTGTATTAATGGTTTTGTGATATTTTTGAATGTGGTTGTGTTTTCTTATACCATTCATGGTTTGTGGAGAATGTATTGACATTTAGTATGCTAGTTTTAATACGAATTTTTATGGTATGTTTAACCTTGTTCGTATGAGGAATGCATTGGACTTAGTATGTGACAGGTGGAGCTCGCTATAACTCATCGATGCATCATTATATCTCATGATACAATCTTCTATCATGTCACAAGGCCTTGAAAAAATATTATTTTTAGTCTTGGCCCAATTCCTTGACTATGTGGTTATGATAATCTGGAATTATGAAATCCATCATTATGAAAGTGGTTAGTGATATTGCATTTGATTATTCTACTAGTAGAATATCCATGTGAATAAGTAAATGGAATCATTTCATTTTATTTCTGCCATATTATGATGAAATTAATGTATAAAAGGATTTTGTTTTAGTTATACATTGCCTTAAATTTTTATGCTTATATATGAAAGTTTCCGCTTTATTTCTAACCCTTATTGAGCATTTGAGCCCACCCCTTTCTATGTTTTATTTTTCCTAGAATTCCAAGAAGTGTATTGTAATTGAAATGCAGTGTTAAGACCAGAGAATAATAGCATTCATAAATGATTATTTATGTTGGTTTGTATGTCTTAATGTGCAATGTAACATTTAAGTGTGTAATCTATTTTCCAAGACTGCTAAACCGATCGGTCCTTCAGAACATGATACCTTGAAATTATTCCAATGTATTAAAATAATGCAACGACTGTGTGTAACTAGGGTCAGGGCATTACAGTTAGTATCAGAGGAAGTTTATCAATTACCTTGGAAACTAGATTTAGATAAAATCTGATTAGAGCACATTACCCTAAGATAGAATTTGAGGATTAGTATAGAAGGACTTCCTAGAATTTTGGTAATGTTGAGATTTCATGAGATTTCCATGAAAATACATCCCTGTCTGGATATGACCAGGTAGAGGCAGCTCTGGCACAGATGTACCAAGGTGTAAAATATGAAAACACCGCTTTGAGCTACAGTAGAATGGGAACTGGTTCACGATAACAGGCCTTGATGTACTCTTGGTTACGACACTCCTAGGGGATATGCTTAGGATAATGCTCTTTTCTTTTACAAATAATTATGAAGGATCTACTAGTATATAACTCCTCAATGAAAATATTTTTATGGATTTAGTCCATAAACTGTTCAATTTATGTTAGGTAACTTACATGTGTTGAATTATTAATTGCAATTCATAAACTGACCTAGTGTATCCATTGTATTGAAATGTTACCCAGTAGAAGGAATGTGAACTCCAGTAATAAGTATGATCCAATGAGTAAGAAGGGTCATATCATTCATGGAATTAAGCCAACATTTAGAAATGAAATAGTCTCCCACATATTATAATCATATGAATAAATAGTATCATAAGATCATAAAATAATTCTCTAAATCCTATGGATTTGAAGGGAAGAAAATGAAGAAAATGAAGCTAGAAAGAAAGATAGATAAAGGGAATAAGGGAAGGAAGGATTTTCAAATATGTGATAAATGTGGAATGAATCACCTTGATAATTGATTGAAGGGACTGTGAGTTTTTATAGGTGTGAAGAAAAAGGACACAAAGTATAAGATTGAAAGGGTAAGAAAAAGTTTTCAAATATAAAATGCTTCTTCTGAAAGCAATTGAGACACTACACGAATAAGGATTGTACTGCAACAATATTTTATTGAGGATTTGAGAGTATATGGATCTAAGAAATGATAATTAATAGTAAGCTACAATTTTTGGAAAATACATGTTTTATGGAAAGGTAATCCTTAATATGGTCCTAATAATGAGGTAGTGTTTTGGAATTAGAGATTGGTGATTTTTGTAATTCAGTATGATGCAATGTATTAAAAGAATACATGATGAAGGCGTTCACATGTTATTACCTGGAAAAAAGGATACTCATTATGTTTAACATCCTTATAGATTTTGGACTGAGAGTTTGAATATAATTATTTAGGATAATTCTAAAGGCTGGAATGAATTAAGATTGAAATTGGATACTATTGTTAATGTTATTTATGGATTTCCATAAGGAGGACAACCCGGAGGTCGGGCGGCAACCCGTCGCGTCCGGCAAAGACGCGAGAGACTAGAACCCACAACCGATGAGTGAAAAAGGTGCATCACCTATGACTTAACTATGTGATGTACTAGTTTGTATAATTAATTTTTTTTATATAAAATAGACTGAAAAATGAATTATAAATTTATTTTTTGGGTACCTTATACGATTTAGGAAAATAGAAATTTTTATGAAATCATTTGTATTTAAAGATGAGTTTGTGGTAGGAATTAGTTGAAGGTTGAAACTGTACTAGCCAATTATATATATATATATATATATATTCTTCTCTTATTATATGATGAAATAATTTCTTAAACTTTAGGTAAGGAATCTTAAAAAAAATGTGTAACCCTAATACACTATGATGGTATTATAAATCATCATATATTGGTGGATTTGAGGCCATCAATTCTACAATTGTTTATTATTGATGAAATCAGTCACTACTTATAAATATATATGTTTTTCCTCCAATTATGTGTCAATAATTACAACCAGTGTTCTCCTATCTGAAACACTATGATGGTGGTGACTTTTTCATTCCCCTTTTTTCTATTATTATGATTAAATTTTATTATCCCAATTTCCGATGTGGGTTTTCCCATAAGGGAATTTTCTATTTTCAACCTATTATTTTAAAAGAACAATTTCAAATTGTGAGGGCTAAATTTATTGAAGAAGGGGAGAATGTAACACCACAATATTTCATAGTATGTTATTTCTTCAATGTAATGCAATAACTTGCACTACACGCAACACTGAGTTCAAGCCACCACGACTTACCAAACTAGCCGTTAAAAAGTAGATATGAATAGTATTTACTATATTATTAATATTATATAATCCTTATAATTTTAGAATCAATATTATGAGTTTCTTAGACATAGTTTAAGAAAAAATTCATTTTTTTCAAACAAAAGAATTATTTTTCAAATAATGCAATTTCACCGCCTTTAAATGGCGAACCATTTTTAAATCCATTATTTGAAACTTTTATATTCTAAATTTGAAAAAATAAACTTAATATTTAGTATCAGGACATATGAAATTAGTTTCAATAAATTTTTTGATGTTTCTCTGATAACTTTTATATTTGGGTGAATAGTGAAAAATACTATGTTTTAACAGAAAACAACTTTTTTAATAAAAATACATTATAGTGTTGAATTATACATTTTAATGTTATAGAAGTATAATTAGATTATATTTTTTACTCTTTAATCCAATTTTTTTCATTAGAATTAATTTCTCATTGAAATTATAAACAAACAATAGTCAATCGTTTGATAGTTATTGTTTCTTAAAAACACGTATTTGTTTTGACAACGAGAATTAATATTAAATTAATTAATTGAACTTATATGTTTGAATTTGGTAAAATAGATATCATTTTGGGATTCGGAATATCAAAAGTAGCTTAGTGTGAATTTTTGGTATTTTTCTGAAAATATTCAATTTTTGGATGAATAGTGAAAAACACTTAGTTATTAGTTAAAACCAACTTTTTATTTAACTAATTATTTATTTTATTTAAATTTATTTTAGGTCAAAATAGATACATAATACCTATATATTTTCAATATAATTAATTGTAATCAATTTATAAAAATTATATATATATATATATATATATATTTTATTGAACTTTTCACCGTCTTTTACCCATCTCCTATGAGAATTTTCAAATTCACATTAAACATAATTTTACCGCTTCTGTGAGTGGAATTTTGAAAATCCGAGAGACATTGTTAATATCAAGAAGTAAAATTTGGTTCAATAAGATAAAAATAATGTTCGGTGAATAGTAACTTCTTACTTTTATTCACCACAATTTAAATGTAAATAGGGTAATTAAGGGGAAAATGATATTAATATTTCCCTAAAACATGTCCTAATTCTATTGGACAAGTGTATCTCAAAAAAAAAGAAACCTTAGGAATAAACTATAATCATTTAGGTCCACTTGGATTAGATTAGGATATTTATTATTATTTAATTCAAAGTAGTGTTAAAAGAGTTAAAATCAATGTTTCATAACTAAATAATTTTTGATATAGGGTTATACATAAGATAAACTCGATTATAAATATCTATTAGAAATCTAAAATTATTTACTACATAATTGTATTTTATTTATAATTTTTAGACCTTAAATAATTTAATTTATTGATGACACAATGATGATTCATTAATTACCGTATTAATGAAAGATTAAGATAATTGATATTATTAATACATAAATAAATGTAATTTGAGACTTTTAATGAATTAGAATAATTTTCTACGTTAATATGACATATTAGGATAGGTTATACGATTCTTTTTTTATTTTTTAATTCTGTTATGAGTTTATCAAAAACAAAATACCCAATAGTGTCAAAATTGACATAAAAGTGTTTTTAAAACTAATATTATATAATTAATTGATATTATATTCCAAAAAATCTAAGGATCGGCCAAATAACTTATATCATGATATGAGTTTCATTAATGGACAACTTGGTGGTTGATTGGAAGTTTATGGTATGTTTATTAACCATATAATATGAAAATACAAAGAGACATGGTAATGTCAAACTAATTAACTAATAGTTAACACTAAAAGATAAGGTTAATAAAGTCACCCATACCTGTCTAAAACCTATTGGTTGAGTGGTTTTTGACCCATACCCACCATATCCTCTAAATAAATCAATATGGATCCATTATAAACAGAATATTAATTTATTATAAAATAATATTTTAAGTTTTTCCTAACGTACCCCTCACCCCTCTTATAAAAGTGCAGTCCTCCTTCACTCTATTTCACACCTTCTAAGACATTTGGCTTCGAACACCCCTTCCCAAATATCCTCTCAACTTCCTTAAAATTATCCCAGAGTCCCTCATTTGGTCAGAAAGCCTACTTGAGGACTGCCTTTGATCAAATCAAAAGGAATAACCCGAGGAAGAGGTAATGATTTCACAACCCCCTTCCAAGTTCTCGTATTCATCAACCTAATATTTCATTATTGTTTAAATTATAAAATAATAAATCTAGTATATTCTATATACTGTTATGTTATTATAAATATGGGACAACTATATTTATTATCCTATCCATCTTACGAATGATAATGTCACCATGCGTGCGTACGTAGAGCTTACCGTCACCACACCATGGTGTAATTTTTTATTCAACACTATATTATTCGGATGGATATAACGATGAGTAATATGTATATAAATAAAGAAAATAACACGGTAAAGTCTCTATAAAATCTATATACCATCCAATTTCACACCTTTTTGGAAATGGTATTGTCGCTCGTGCGTACGCACAGATTACCGTCTCCACGAGGAGAAGAGATTCATTTCCATGTTCACCATTCATCGACGATTATAAAAATATATATTACTAATAAGTATGTAATATATGCCATAATAATTTTACTGAGATATATATATATATATATATATATATATATTTACCTACATATATCTTAGTCACTTAGTTTTGTTCAATACGATATGAAAACAGAAACAACTTTTATGCGTACGTACAGACTACCGTCTCCATAAACGGTGTTTTTTATTTCATATATATGTATATTATACATATTTATATTCTAAATATATATTATATATAAATTATGTTTTATATTCTATAGGTACATAAATAATGATCAAATAGATACAATCATGAGTAACAAGTTAAAACACGTACGGTAAAGAAAGCGATTATTACCTGAAATTTAATTTAACATGTAAATTATTATTAAATTGGTAGTATAAGGTAATAAATTAATCATGTATGATACCATAAATATTAATATAGATCTTTATTAACTTAATAACATAATACGATCTTCATACTGGTGGTTAAATGTACCATATACTAAAAGAAAGTGCAAGGTATGTGGTTTTCATCTCACTCCTTATTCCCGTGAGATTCATACCATATTGCCACTATTACCTTTTGTGTGGTTTATGTACTGCCCTTAATTGTATTCTTTGTGTAATAAACATTTATTTATGTGTATCTACATATCCATTGTATGATACCTCTTTCATGGGGTGTATGTTTCGTAAGTTACCAAATTGGTAATGGTTAATTTCATAATATCTTTATTATTCATGGTTGTTTTTACATAAGTATTTATTAGGACATATTTATTATCCATGTCCATGTTTCATAAAATAGTTTTCAAAGGGATTATATTAATGTAATTTTTACTAAAACGTCATTTTAAATGTATTAAATATTTATTCTTCCAAACCATTCTCATTTATGTCAAGGATTTATAAAATGGGTTTAAGGATTTATTTAAATGGAAATTAATGTTTTAAAATGTTAATTACTTTAAAAAGTTTCAATGGCATATGGGACTTTGTCATTCAAAAATGTATTTAAATTTCTTTCTTTATAAATTGTGTGACTTTTAAAATTTTTCATGAAAAATAGATATTTCTGTCAAAGTGTTTACAAATCATTTTCATCTATTTTAACATAATTTTATTGATTTTAAGATTATTTGAATTTGATTTATTATGATACAAAAAATCCATAATATATTGAAGGTTTTGTGATATGTTTGACTGTGGATTTGTTATTTTTATACAATTCATGGTTTGTGGAGGAAGTATTGACATTTTGTATGTTAGTTTTAATACGAATTTTTATGTTATGTTTAAACCTGTTCATATGAGGAATGCATTAGACATAGAAAGTGACCGGTGGAGGCCGCTATAGCTCTTTGATGCATTAGTAGGTCTCATGAGACAAACTAGTGTCTTGGCACAAGGCCTTGACAAAATTTTAGTTGTAGTCTTGGCACAAGGCCTTGACTATGGGGTTATGATAGTCTGGCATTATGAATTCCATAATTATTAAAGTGGTTAGTGATATTGCATGTGGTTATTAGACTATTATAATATCAATGTGAATAAGTAAATGGAATTATTTCATTTTATTTTTTCCATATTATGTTGAAGTTCAAGTTTAAAAGGCTTTTGTTTTAGTTATACATTGCCTAAAATGTTTATGCTTATTTATGAAAGATTCTGCTGTATTGCTTACCATTACTAAGTGTTTCATCTCTTGCCATTCTATGTATTATTTTTCCTATGATTCCAAGAAGTGTATTGTGATTGATATTTAGGGTTAAGCCAAGTGAATAATGGCGTTCAAAAAGGATTGTTTATCTTGTTTTGTATGTCTTAAAGTGTAATGTAACATTCATGTATGTAATCTATTTACCAAGACTGTTAAACCAATCAATCCTTCAAGAATTGATTTCTTGTAATCATGCCAATGTATTAAAATAATCTACCATCTCTGGGTAACTAGGGTCAGGGTGTTATAATTTTTTCTATGAAAACCAATAGTATTGATTCTTGTGACCCTAAATAGTAATATGTATAAGTGATTTCAAACCATGTGTGAATATATTACTCATTACGCATATAATAGTAAATTTTATTGATAATGTATATATACGGAAGATTAAGGTATTTTACTATTCATAATTTTTTTATTATTTCAAAGAAATCCAAAAAATTCACCATAACCATTTTTTCGATATGTAAAATTACAAAATAAACTCCATTTTTTTAAAAGAAATTCTTATTTTTATTAATATAATTATTAAATAAACTCATAATTTATTTGAAAAAATAATAATTTTATAACTATAATTCTTTTTATATCACCTTGATAAATTAATCAAAATCATATTATATTTTAACCATAAAAATATAAAATAATAATAATTTTTACTATTCATTTGGTTCATGTTACTATTAATATTTCTATTAATATTATAAATCTATGTAAATAGAATCGTAACTAATAACATCGTGATTATTTAATCAATGAATAAAAAATACTCATCATCTGAATTACATGTATATAAATCTCATTATTTTGAAAATATTAACCCTTAAATAAAGACATATTACTTTTTCAAATTTCTTTAATGATCACATAAAATATTACATATCATCTTGATTATCCCATAAATATAAATGTGAGGCTATAAAACATATCAATTTCATATTCTTCAAATTATTAATATTCCTCAAATGTATTATTTAATGTAGAATATTAGAGAAACACTTATGTGCCATCATGAGTACCATTAAATATTGGATTCCTTAACCTATTTTAGATAACTTTTTCAAGAATACTATTTTCAATCAAATGATGGATGCTTTCAAATTATATTATTATTATATATTTTAATTGATATTTTTATAATTATCATTAATAACTCTACGTTTATTTATGAATCCCTATGATAAACAGTAAAAAAATGAAATTTATCTTGATATATAATAACGAATATTTTGACATTCTTAATAAGAAGATTTGATAGTCTTGTTTTCTTCTATTAATAATGAATAATTTTATAGGTAATTTTTTTATAGAATACTCATTAAGATAATATTATGTATATTATTGAGTAAATTTACCTATCATAATTAGTTTTAACACCTTTTTGGAATCCAATATTCATTTCATCAATAAATTTTTACAATGATAATTCTTTCAAAATATATAATTATAGTAATTATAAAAATCTTAATCTTTGGGATATGTGGGAAAAATTGAGATATTCAATACTAGAAGACATTTAATAACCAAATAAAAAAATATTACTAAATAAAAAAATTAAATAGATTTCACTAACAATTTCAAATCAATGAATGGAGAAATAAATCATTAGAGGTAATCATGATCATTTCTCATCATCATAGTGGTAGTAGACATTCATTGTAATTAATCTCATAGAATTAATTAATCAACATATTGGTGTTATTAGAAATGAATGTAATGTATCTACATCAAACTTATTCACCTCATTTAATCAAAATTATTGAAAATAATTTAAACATTTTGAACCCACATTAGTCATAAACAAAAAATGTTTATGTATTGACATTGAAAACATGTCAACATATCTAAATAGACAAAATATCATGCTCTGAATATGTATATAATCCAAAAATATGAAATAAGAGATAAAATTTTGAGATATTTGAGAATCTTGAATCATTCCATAACATCATGAATCTAATACTAAGTCTATAATGCTAATAGTGAATCAATTAAATATCACATTATGAGATTTTGGAATATTCCCAATACAAGCTTAAATGTTCTCTAATATCACGGTTGAGATAGAGATAAATATATTATTAAATTAAACTAAATATGAAAATCGTATGAAAAACACAGGTAGTGAGTTGGTTAAAGGCAGTGACATCCGGACCCTAAGGATATGGGTTCTAGTCCTCACAGTTCCACACACATTATATGCTAATAAACCTCTCGTGGGACCCTCTACCCCATTGGGAACTAGCCTATGACCAAGGGTTTTCCACCTTGTGAATCCCTGGGGACCAGCGGGGAATAGGTGGGAGGCGACCTGAATACCCTATTAGCCAACAACAAATTTTCCTGTAATTCATGAGTTAGTTGGTTAAAGGCAGTGCCATTCCGACCCCATGGTTCCAGGTTCGAGTCCTCGCTAGGAAAAGCACACTATATTCAAAGAAACCTCTCATGGGGCCCTCTACCCCATTGAGAAATGGCCTAATCCCAATGGTTGGCCACTATGGGCCTTGTTGGGGACTTGTGGCATGCTGGTGGGGAGGCCACCCCAATAACTCATTACTAAATAACATGTTTGGTAGTTGGGGTTTGGTTTAGTGGTTAGAACCCTGTAATTCTACATGAAAAATGATTGATCAAAACTCATTGGGCGTATGTGTTGTAGCATACTGTAGTAGCGACTTCTCAGTAGCAATGACGGGCACTGTAGCGGGTGGCGACTCACTGTAGCAGCATTAGGGTATTGTACAAGCAGTAGGTACTGTGTGGTATTGTAGGAGGCAGGAATTGTAGCAGTAATATTCAAAGAATGGGCCTTGGGCAAAAAATTTGGGCCTATGGGCCATGTAATTGACTAAATGCCCATTATGCCTTTAGGCTATGTAATGGGTCTACCTCTACACAGATAAAGAGGTTTTTTCATTGCTTTAATAATAAACGAGACTTCAACCCCAACCTTTAAAAAAACCTAGATAGTAAGAGAAAATCCTTAAATATTTGAAATAATTGCATGAAGATGGTTTAGAATCCATTAAAGATAGTATCCTATGATTATTTGATTAATATTTCATAAATATATCATAAAAATATCCTTATAATAATTTCATAGACAATTTTTTTTCTTCGAGGAATATATCAACAATTCCATAAAATATTGATTTTAACATTCATTCTTTTCTTCCAAAAATAAGTGGTAAGAAAGTAATTATTCACCTATATTTTTTTATACATGAAAATAAAATTAGAAAATGTAAATTAAGAAACATTTTGAGTAGCTTCCTTCTATCATGGTATCCCTCAGTATGGATTTTTTTTTATAGTGTAAATCTAAATCAATATTTTGAGAATTGAGTAAATCAACATGAATCATTTCTAAAAAACAAATAAATATCAACATATTCCAAAAAATAACAAATACTTTATCAATGATGGAAAATTATCTTCACTCAAGGAAGAAAATAAATAAAATACAACTTTAACAATTATATGATTATTCAACATTTAAGACCAAAATAGAATGTTATTAATAATGTCATTGAGTAAAAAAAATGAATTTTGAAAAATTAACAGACTGAGTATATAAAGGAACCATGAAGGTCTAATATTTTTCACCATGAAACCTATAGTTATAGGTTTCTAAATTTTTAAAAATCATATTATATGGTCATAGAATACAATACAATATTTATCCAAGAGTAAATAGTTAGTATTTATTCTAATAAATGGATAATTGAATTAGATTATGTATAGATTCTATATATACTGATTTGGTATTTATTATTCTAGATTTAAATGAATTTATTAAATCCATTAGGTACTAGTGGGTGTTATTTAAAAAGGTTAAGACAGATAGTGAACAATCTATCTAAAATCACTATTCATTGTTAATGGATTTAAATAATTATAGTTTATGTATTATGAATATCCCTTTTATCTTGTGATCATGACTAAATATATCATGAACTATTGAGAAATTTCTGTAATATGAATATTAGATACAAATTTTTTTTGCCAAAATAATATTCAAATTTTAGAAATTTTTATTAAATATATATATATATATATATTGTAAAACCACAGGTTTTGAGGACGTAATAAATTTTGAAATGATTTTTAAGATGAAATAATGCATTATTTTTTTAAAACAAAATCTATGTGTTGAGATATATGTTATGGTAAATTTTTCAAAGAGTTTAAATTAATCAATAAAGAAGATGAACCATTTTATATAAACTAGTTAATGTGACAATGGTTATTTTTTGGTTTTGAATTTTTATAGAACAGAATTTATAATAAATAAAATCATAGTGTTAAAATTAATGAATTTTTTTTATAATATTTATTTTCAAAAATATTTTTTTTTGATGAAACATGAAAAAATCATATAAATACCATTGTGGATATATTTAAATGAATTCATGTCCTTATTTAGAAAACATACATTAGAAATGATGTAACATATTATATGGTAACAAATTATAAAAACTGATCTTTATCAGTGACTCATAGAAATGGTCTTTTAATGAAAAAATAACAATCAAAAGTTATGAGAAAGAACCCAGAAGTAAGATTTCATATACAAATATTGTTATAAATATCAGCTATTATATATTTTTACTAATTCAAATGGATTAGATTCATTATGTATTATTATTTTATACCAAAATTATGATTAAATCCTTTGGGTATCTATAAATAATAACCAGTAGTACTTGAGAATATTTAAGAAAATATTATTACACTCTGGTGGTGGGGTAGAGATCATGGAAAATGTTTACACACAAAAAAATCACAAATTAATCATGAGGACATTATATCTTAGTTATAATTTTTTTTTCATGAATGGTAGAGTTATAAGAAGAAATATTAAAAAATATATTTTCAAGTTGCATAATAGAAATGGAATATTTACCAACATTATATGTACATATAGAAACTATATATATATATATATATTTATTACATAGTTATCGACTTCCCCAAGAATATGAATATAATTTAACTATGTTGAAATAAAAGTGGAGTGAGTATATAATATATATAGGCCATGTTCACAAAATTATTGAACCTGTGTGCCATGCATTTAGTGGAGGATTTGAGTCACTAATTATTAATATTATTTAAAAATATATATACCATTTAAATTATTTATTAGGTAAATCAAAAAAACAATTAAGAAAAAATGGTGGAGAACATAACATTTTTTTATCAATAATGTCTCCCTGATGATTAATAAATTCACATATTATGGTTTTTCCAGTAATATAAAACTATTCATTTATTATCTTGATAGATACTTGTAATTGTATGATATTTTACCTATTATAAATTATTGAATCCAACAAGTGTGTAAAATTTTCATTATTTTTGTACGGAACCATTGGTATGTATCTAAATATTGATCATAAATTGAGATCAATAAGATTTGACTGCTCGACTGAATGAGAACTTATTATTCTTATAACCACATCCAATCGAAACTTTTCTCCATACATAATAAACCATATATTTTAGTAATTATGTACATATCAACAAAATTATTTATTTCTCTTATGAAAATATAAATAGTCACCAAACTAAATGAATATAATTTACTCAACACCTAACCCATAAATTATTTTCGATGAATAGGTTTCATAACCTCTATATAATCATAGTATGATAGTCATGGGAATTTGTATCTTGTTTATTTATTTTCCTCTGATAACTTATGTAAAAATGTATTAGGATATTATGTTCACATAATATTTTCCTGGAGACAAAATTTTTAGCTCAATGATCATTATAATATCCAACAACATTAGTACGTGAATCCCATGTTATCACAATATTTCAATTGATGAACCTACTCACCATACAATTTTGAAACTCATAAAGAAATAAATTCATCACCACATAGTTAGAAGACTTATGAATACATAGATAACATAATTCCATGAACATCATGATTTAATTCTATAAAACCAATGTGTTTATTCATAATTTTCCCATTACTTAATATGCATGAATAAAATGACCACTATATAAATATCTAAATTTACTCATTAAATTTTGGTCAAATCCTATCTCTATGGTACCATTATAGAACTACATAATTCTACAGAATACCTCTATTGTAAAGACCTTGAATTTCCATGGGAATTTTATTCTTAAATACATGGGAATTTTATGAGTCCCTGAAAATTGACGGCGCATTATTTCGAGGCCCCATGTGCCTGAAATCAATTTCTAAAGATTTGTTCGGGTACATTCAGTAAACGTACAAGTGGGTTTTATAAATTTTTAACCAGTGCTCGGAATAGAAATATGAGGGCACCATTAAACTCACAGCGCTGGTATTCGCTTATGAAGAATTTCATCTCAATGACAGTTGGTCGAGAATAAAAGTTAGTTTTCTAGTTTTCATGGAATGTAATAAAATAAAGTGATATTCACTTTTTTTTGAGACGTAGTGTGGGTGTTTTCTAGTTGAAACCTCCTCATGGTAGTTGGAGGTGGTACCACCACACCTTATCTTCCCAAGAGAGGTTATGGTTGTGGGGCCCACCTGAATCTAACCTCCTATGAGAGGTTAAGACGTGGGGACCACCCAAGACCACATAACCTTTCATTTTGAATAATAGGGGTGTGGACCACCCGACCCTTATTAATGGGAGGAGAGTAAACCTCTCAACTCTCCATCATTAATGAGGGAGAGCCTCTTGACCTCCCCTTTATTTAATTGGTGCCAACTCCTCTAATTAATTTCTACCAACACTCATGCATTAATTGGGTGGGGCCAATTAAATTTAATTCACCAATTTGAATATTGTTCCAACAACAAAAATAATATACAATCTTTTATTTTTGGATATCATTTCTAATTTTTTGGAGACTGGGAAGAGAAGAGCATGGGAGAAATGCTCCCAATGAAGAATGAAGAACACAGGCAAGGAGCGACTTCAACTTCCTTCCTCGGATCCTACCGATGTGGAGAATTTTCTACAACCTACCTACCCTCCACATTGTTGTCAACGAGCCAATGCAACTCAGGATAGGAAGTGTACGACAGATGTGATGAACAACTAACTCGTTCGTCTTCTTCCCATGACTTCATCATTGATAACCAATGATCAAAGGTGGGAAATTTAATTTTGTGTAATTTTCCTTTTCATTTCCTCTTCTTTGGATTAGAAAAGAATTGTTGAGTGGTTGTTAAACAATTTTTCTTAATCTTTCATACACTTTGATAAGCCATGTGTTACCACCCTAAATATAGAGAGTGCAAGCCAAACAAACATGGCCTGACCCCTCCATCGTACTAGTTTGTGTTGATCCTCGACATCGAAACGATGCGGCGTTGAAGGTGAGGAAGGAACAAGCATATGCCACGCTTCCCGCAGCCTCCATGATCCGCACCACCCCCATGGAGTTCTGGTGCCCCGACTGAGCCGGATCAGCTGGTCGAACCTCATCGGCCTGTCGCACGCCGCAGACAAACCCCACCATCCCACACCGTCCCATGCATGGAATGGTCGCACCCTACCCAGCCGTCGGCTGGCCATCCTAATTGCGCCCTACCCGGCCACCGGCACACCTGGACACACCCTACCCAGCCGCATGCGCCCCACCTGGTTGTGCCCACCCCATCCACCCGCAGGCCCGCCTAGTCACGCCCTACCAGGCTGTAGACTTGACTGGCCATGCCCTACCTGGCCGCCCATACCCTACTTGGTCACTCCCCGCTGGCCCACCATCCAGCCTACCCAGCTGCTCCCGGCCGCCTAACGGCCAGCTCGGTCGCCACCAGACTGAAACAACGCTCTGTTCGCATCGACGTCTCGAGCTGGCCTGTGGCCCCCCTCGCAGTGCGCTGGCCGAACTGGCTCGACCGCACCCTTCGGGACAAGTCTGGACGGGCCGCACACTCATGAAGCTCCAAGACGAACCAAACAGGCTTGCTCGCCCAATTGGTCGGGCCTGACCCAATAGTTCTGAACGGGTTAACCCCAACCAGGATGGCCTAGACTGTTTTCGGCCAGGTCAGTCCAGCCTGGTGTGACCAGACCCAGGCCCACTACCGACCCTTTTCCTTTTTTTCCAATATCTTTGGCACTAGGTGTCCATTTGACGAACCGTCAGTGGCACTAGTTTTATTCAATCATGATGGTCCCTTTGAGTATACACCACTTGATTTTGAGGTAATGTTGGGATACAGTCAGGTTGGATTGTGCATGCATTCAGTCGGGCCCCCAAGTCTAAAAGGCTAATAACTCACATGGGACTTCAAGACAGCGGGGAGTGTAGAGACCTAGTAGCTGGCTGAGACATGAAGACTTATACCTGGCGACTGTTGACCGACGACGAGCAAGCATAGCGCAGAGACCTAGTAGCTAGCTGAGACCTGACGACTGCTAACTGATTGCACTCAGAGGAACTTGACATGCTCAGTGGGGAGCACCTTGGTATTACGGTAGACCCACAATGGGGAGTGCCTCTGTGTGACACGGTAGACCCATGGAAATCAACAGGAGGATTACTTCAACATGCTATGAGGGGGAGCACCTCTGTGTGAAGCGACAAACCCATGGTGGAGAGTGCCTCTTTGTGACGCAGCAAACCCATGGTACTAGACAAGAGAGGTACCTCAGTAGTCCAAGGTCAGTGGGAAGTGCCTTGGTGTCACGATAGGCCCATTGTACTCAATAGAGGAGGAGTTCTCCCGCATCCGAGTTTTCGACAGTGTGACTGGGGATGTTATTTGATACTACCCCTAGAATAAAATCCATGTTTGAGGTGAGTCAGTAAATTTGGAGTTTACCTCATGATTTAGATGAATTACATGATAATGTAGGTATATGTATGGACATATACCTATGTGAGGTTATCTGTTTAATTTATCCTTTTTGGTTTATCCTTGTTGGATTTTGTGAGACCTTGAGGGTCTCGGGATCCCTACTGAGTATCGTTATACTCACCCCGGCATGGGCTATTCTCGTACCTTGTTGTGTTGGATGTAGACGACAGACAACGTTGACCGTGGCTGAGTGTACAATGACTGGACGGTACCCAGAGGAGGACCACGCGACATGACGGTACACCAAGGAGACGGACAGACGTGGAGTGTTGTTGAAGCTATCTATAGCTACCCTTCAAATAGGACATCCTAGTGGATGATCCAGTAGTTTTTTACCTTTCTTCAGTTGTACTTGTTTTTCAGTTGTTCTTGTACTTTCTTGTTGGGCTTGTATTCTAGCCCCTTTACTTTTCAACACTCTATGTATACAGTTTTACTAAGAGTTTATCTTCCATCTTGTACTCATTAGTTTGCGTTTAAAGGTTAGAAAGGAAATGCCTTCCTAGTTTTAAGTAATTACCCCTTTGGTGCTAGTTTCCATCCCCTAGCCTATAGAATACGGGCGTAGGGTAGTCATGACATGGGCCCCGATGATAGGTCGTGAAAAATTGGTATCAGAGGAGTTGGTTCTACCACAGAAATTTTGATTCTGATCTTTTCTGGGAATCAATAGTGTTTAAGGTACTATGTGTGGATTTCTGTCCAGGGAGTCCAGTATTGGTGAGGCAGACGATGTATCCATACACTAGGACCTTGACTACTAATTTCGGACTCATTACATGAAAACACTGATTGTGAGTTTGTTTTAAGAAGTTTTCATTAATTCATCTCAAATAGGTAAGCTCAGCAGCTTTTAATCTTTGACTGTGTCACATCTGTTTCTTTCAGGATGCTTCCCCATGGACAAATTCTGAGAATCCCGAGTGTAGTATACACAGATATCCCACCAAGCGATGAGACTTTAGTGCGTGGCCCTTTTCCAGTGGAGGCACCAGCGGTACTACTTCCCATTGGACCACCGATGTTAGCATCCCTTGCAGTATATGAAGCACGCCACTTGAGAACATATCACGAGTTCATGTGCTAGAGGCCACCCAGGATCAAGGGAGTGATAGACCCACAGGTGGATTAGGATTGGCTAGAGGCTATGGTGAGAGTATATAGACTGGTAGGGACACCATCCATCTTTATGGTGATTCTTGCTGCTGGGCTTCTCCAGGAAGCAACGAGCATATGGTGGAACCTAATGCTCTTGGTGCATGACGAGATGATGTCACTCTTGGCAGACTTTGAGAGCCTGTTTAGTGCAGAGTTTGACCCAAACACCCTACATGAAGTAAGGATATTGGAGCTACATCACCAGCAGCAGGGAATCATGACGGTGGAAAATTACTCTGCGAGTTTCACCGAACTCACATGCTACTCCACCGATATTGTGAGGGACCCATTATTTTGGTCTCGGACCTTCGAGCTGGGGCTCAGGCGAGAGATCAGGGCTTTGATGATCTCCCTAAACATCCTGACGTAGACAGGGGTGTTGGAGCGAGCCCTATTAGTGGAGAGTTTCCTTGCTGAGCAGTCTCCAATAGTGAGACCTACCACTAGCCAACATGCAGCAGAGTCTACTACAGCTGGCAGTAGACAGATGTCGTAGAGTTCCAGGAGGAAAAGACCCACGGGTGGATGACCGCATGATTCCGCATCAGTTATGCTGGGAACCCAAGGAAGAGACATAGATACCTCTAGTGGGAGGTGTTACTCATGCGGCAGCAAGGGTCATATGGATCATGATTTTCCGACCTGCATTCATATGATCATTAGATGGTCGAAGGACCGCCCAAGCAGAGACAAAGATTCGATTGAGGCGATCTACAGGGAGTAGGAAGATGTGGCAGAGAAGCTGGTCGTATATTAGGTAGTGGATGAAGTTTTTAGGTGTTATCACCACCACCACCAAGAGGTCCACCTCGACCGCAGCGAGTAGGTGGACAGGGGAGAGCTCATCTCCAGCAAGCGGAGGCATTTTTTCACGGTGCTCCAGAGAAGTTATGAGGTACAATTTCTTTATATTCCAACTTAGCTATAGTACTTATAGACACAGGTTCCAATCACTCTTTCATTACCACTGCCCTTATTCGTATCTCGGAGATTCTGATGGGGCCGTTGGCTCGATCCTTATGGATATAGATTTCTATGGGAGAAGACTCAGTAATTAAGCACTACTTCCAGTAGTGTGAGCTTACTCTTGGAGGCGAGATCATCAGTTGAGATCTCCTAGAAGCTGTGTCAAGGCATTACGCCATCATATTGGGTATGGACTGGTTATCTACAGTCTATGCTCAAATAGATAGTATTAGGATCAAAGTGTGATGTGTCCGCACGAATGAGACTAAGTTCACCTTCACCGGTGAGAAGGGAGCCTTTGCAGCACAAGATGGACTTAATCAGTGGAGGGTGTAGCCGATCACTCATCATTTGGACTACCTTTCCCTCAGAGTAGTTGATGTGGAGGTACCAAGATATCCTATAGTGGTGGACCAGTATGCTGATGTTTTCTCTTACGATTTTCCAGGATTTCCTCGTCGCAGAGATATGGAATTCTACATTGACCTGTTCCCCGGGACAAGACCGATATATACACCAGCATATCAGATGGCTCCCATGGAGCTTCACGAGATGGAGGTATAGCAACAGGACTTGCAGGAGGAGGGATTCTTCTGGCCTAGTGTTTCTCCTTGGGCACCCTGATTCTGTTCCCTAAGAAGGCGGATGTGATCTTGAGGCTTTGTGTCAACTACCATCACCTAAACAAGGTGGCCATGAAGAACAAGTACCCACTATGGAGGATTGATGTCCTCTTTGATCAGATGATTGGAGAACAATGTTTCTTGAAGATAGACCTCATATCAGGATATCACCACTTGAGAGTTCGAGATGAGGAAGTGCAAAAGACGACCTTCATATGTCAGTACGACAACTGCGAGTTCTTGGATATTCCATTCGGCATGACCAACGCTCTAGAATTGCTTATGGGACTCCTGAACAAGATCTTTCAGCTATACTATGATCTCTTTTTCATAGTCCACATCAACGATATTTGGATCTACTCTGCTACTGATGAGGAGCATTCCTACCATTTGCATGTAGTACTGGAAACACTCCGAGAGCACCAACATTATGGTAAGCTCTAGAAGTGAAAGTTCTGGATCTCAGATGTTCACTTTTTGGGAAATGTCCTCTCAGAGTCTGGAGTTGCAGTAGATCCAATGAATATTGAGGCGGTACATTCTTGGGAGCCACCCAGGAGTGTGGTGAAGGTACAAAGTTTCTTGGGTTTGGATGGATACTACCGGAGGTATGTTCAAGACTTCTCCAGTGTTTCATCACCACTATAAGCCTTGAAGAATAAGGAGAAACCCCTTGTATAGTCTAAGAGATTCCAACATATCTTTCAGGATATGAGGCAGAGGCTAACTAGTTCCCCATCTCGAGGCTTCCAGTGGAAGGCGTAGGGTATGTAGTCTACCGTGACTCATCAGGGACCAGACTCTGATGTGTCCTGATGCAGGAGCGGGCAGTGATCGCGTATGGTTCATGGCATTAAATATAGAATGAGAAGACCTATGCTACCCATGACATGTAGTTTGCCATAGTGGTATTCCCCTTGAAGTTTTGGTGACACTATCTGATGGGAAAATGTTTTACCATTTACTCTGATCACAAGAGTCTCATGTATATCTTATCTCATAAGGACATCAAAAAATACAATGATTCTGGATTGAGTTCCTCCAAGACTATGACTTCGAGATAGGCTATACTCCTGGAAAGGGGAACGTTGTAGCAGAATTACTCAGCAAGTGATCTAGTAGACAGCTTCTAGGCGAGGTGGCAGAACAACTGCCTTCCTTACAAATATCCATTTGTGATAGAGATGGGGCAACATTAGTTCAACCTCTTAGAGTCACTCCCACACTTCAACATTGAGTCAGGGAGGTGCAGCATGGAGACGCTAACTATGAGACATGATGTGCTCAGATATTCATCGGGTAGGCACTTGATGGATTTTATGAAGGTCAGGAGCATCTCACCCTCTTCCAAGGACGTACTATGGTACCAGTGTTACTTCAAGGGGATGTGTTGGGATATTTCCACACATCCCCTATTTTGAAACATCCAGGAGTGGTGAAGATATACCAGGACATTCAACAACTTCCCTAGTGGCCATGTATGAAGAAGGCAGTATGAGAGTTTGACTCTCGATGCCTCACTTGTTAGTAAGTGAAGGCGGAGCACCAGGTACCAGTAGGCATGGTACAACCATTAGAGGTCTCGGAGTGCATTTGATATGGAATATCCATGGACTTCGTGAAAGGACTTCCATATATGTACATGGGACATGACTCTATCTGGGTGATCATCGACCGACTCACCAAGTCGGACCACTTCCTACCTATCAGATAGTAGGGTATAGTAGAGAGAATTTGATGCCTCTATGTACAAGAGATTGTGCGGAAACATGGAGTACCTTCATCTATTGTCTATGATCTTGACCCATGGATTACTTCCCAGCTGTGGAAGGGGTTACATGAGGCTTTAATGATGCAGCATTATCTTAGCACTGCCTTCCATCCTCAGATGGATGGCCAAACTGAGATAACCATTCAGACTCTCGAGGACATGCTCTATTCCAGTGTCGTCAACGTTGGTCGTAGTTGATATGATCACTTACCTTTTGTGTATTTTCATATAACAACTACTATCACTCTACCATAGGGATGGAACCTTTTGAGGCATTATATGGGCGACCTTGCAGATCAAATTTGTGTTGGACTGACCGTGAGGATTCAGCACTAGTGGGACCAGAGATAGAATGAGATTCCACAAAGACGGTGCATAACATCTAGGAGAAGATGAAGACTACACATAGTAGGAATAAGGCATATGCTGACAAGAGACAGAGACCTCTAGAGTTCTGGTAATGTGACCATGTCTTTCTATAGGTCTCACCTCGACGAGGTCTAGGAAGATTTGGACAACGTAGAATGTTATATCTTAGGTTTATTGGACCATTCCAAGTCCTAGTAGAGTTGGCGAGGTGGCATACCGCTTAACTCTTCCACCAGAGTTGCAACAGGTGCATGACGTCTTCCATGTATCTCTTATGAGGAGATACGTACACGACCCTTCTCTCATCATCGACCATGGAGATTTGGATGTCTACAATGGGGCGACTTTTATAGAGGTTCCCATGGAGATTGAGGATTGACAAGAGAAGGTCCTACTTGGATGGTGGATACCTCTGGTGCGTGTTTGCTGGAAGCATGGGAACCTCTAGGAGAGCACATGGGAGCGGGAGGCTCAGATGTGTTATCAGTAACCCCACATGTTTCCTTAGTTCAAGGTGTCGCTTATGGGGACATGAATCCCTAAGGTGGGGAGAATGTAAAGACCCTAAATTTCCGGGGAATTTTTTTTCCATAAATACATGAAAAATTTATGAGTTCCCAAAAATTGAAGGTGCATGATTCTGATGCCCAGTGTGCCCGGAATCAATTATTGAAGTTTTTTTCGAGTACGTTTAGACGACGTACCAGTGGGTTATTATAACATTTGAATTTGTGATCGGAATTGAAATATGAGGGCACCATTGAACTCGCAGTGCCGCTATTCTCTTAATAAAACTTTCACCTCGATAGCAGTTGGTTGAGAATAAATGTTAGTTTTTGGGTTTTCTTGGAAAATGATAAAATAAAGTGAGCTTCACTTTATTTTTATTTGAGATTCCATATGGTTGTTTGGTGGTTAAAACATCCTCATGGATGTTGGAGGTGGGACCACCACACCATAAATTCCCATTAAAGGATATGGTGGTGGGCCCCACCCAAATCTAACCTCCAGCGAGAGGTTACGATGTGGGGACCACCCGAGACCTCATAACCTATAATTTTGAATACTAAGGGTGGGGACCACCTGAACCCAATTAATAGGAGGAGAGTAAAACCTTTCAACTCTCCCTCATTAATGAGGGATAGCCTCTTGAACTCCCCTTTAATTTTTTGGTGCCAACTCCTCTAATTAATTGGATCCAACACTTATGCATTAATTAGGTGGGTCCAATTAAATATAATTCACCAATTTGAATTTTGTACCAACAACTATAATAATATACGATCTATTATTTTTTTGGCATTTAAAATTTGGTGGAGCATGGGAAGAGAAGAGTTTTGGAGAAACTCTCGCAACGAAGAACGAAGAATGTATAATGAAGAACACCGACGAGGAGCGACTTTGACTTTCTTCCTTAGATCCTACCGACATGGAGCGTTTTCCACAACTGACATACCCTCCGAATTGTTGTCAACGAGATGTCGTAGCTTGGGATTGGATGTGTATGGCGGACATGATAAACGATGAACTCCTTTTTCTTCTTCCTATGACTTAATCGTTGACGACAAATGCTCAAAGGTAAGAGATTTTATTATGCGTAATTACATTTTCATTTTCTCTTATTCGGATTGAAAAGGAATCATTGCGTGGTTGTGAATCAATTGTTATTCATATTTCTTACTCATTTATGAGCCAAGAGTTACCACCCTAAACGCGGAGGGTGCAGGCAAAACCAACATGTCCCAACCCCTTTGATGTACTTGTTTTTTATGATACTCGACCTAGAAATGAAGCGATGTTGACGGTGACAAAGGCACATGCAAAGGTCGTTCTTCCTGCAGGCTCCGAGAACCGTGCCACCCCCATGGTGTTCTAGTGCCCTGACCGAACCGGCTCCGCCAATCACAAATCCATGCCCTTTCATGCGCCCCGGTTGAACATCGATGGCCTGTGCCGGCCCGCGCCTCTCCTGGCTGAGCCCTGTCCGGCTGCCCTCCGGCTCGCCTGCCCATGCCCTACCCAGCCACCGGAACTCCTAGCCACACCTTCCCTGGCCGCCCACACCCGGCCTTGCCGCTCCCTACCCAGCCGCCTGCCGGCTACATGCCTCCCCGCCTGGTTGCGCCCTCCCTGGATGCAAGCCTGCAGGGTCGTGCCCTACCTATTCGAACATGCCCCGCTTGGCCACACCCCACTGGCCTGCCTACCAGCCTGCCCACATGCATCCCGGCAACTTGATGGCCTTCTCGGTCACCACTAGACTTAACCGACACCCTGATGGTGCCGGACTCCTGATGCGGCCCACGGCCCCCCTCGCGGGGCCTTGTCCGAACTAGCCCCGTCGCGCCCTAGTGACGCTCCGGGTCGAACTGGCCCCGATCCTGGGCCGAACTGCCAACGCGGTCGGCTGGGCTCAGCCCAGCGGGCTGAGCCAAACCTAACAGGATGTCCCACCCAATGGTTCGGGCCTAAACCAACAGGTCTGACTGGGACGACCCAAACCGGGTCGGCCCACACTAGGTTTGGACGGGTCGGTCCGATCGGGTGGGATAGGACACAGGCCCACTAACGACCCTTTACTTTCTTTTGTCCATACATTTGGCACCAGACGTTCGTTTGACTAACCTTCAGCGGCACAAGTTTTCTTTGATCACGAAGGTCCCTTTGAATATACCCAATTGGAGTTCGGGGTAATGTTGAGATACGGTCAGGTTGGATCGTGCACGAATCCAACCGGGCCCCCGGGACTAAAAGGAAAATAACTCACCGACCGGGCGTCTGATGGACGCGCCGTCTATTACATTGAGACCCCTATGACTTGGAGGACCTTTGAGATACTTCAATGTGGGACTTCCTAATAGTTGGATCATCGACCAGTAGCTTGTGGAGGAGATCCTCTTGGAGACGAGTGAGCATAGCGCAGAGACCTAGTAGGTGTTTGAGACCTGACGACTGCTGACCGATTCAACATGGAGTGACTCAACTAGCCCAATGGGGAGATCCTTGGTGTCACGGCATATCTACTACTGGAAGTTCCTCTATGTGATACAAAAGTCACAAGGTTCTCGACATGAGTACCTTAGGAGGCTATGAGGGGGAGCGCCACTGTGTGACGCAGCAGACCCATGGTGGGGAGCACCTCTGTGTGACATGACAGACCCACAGAACTTGATAGGAGGAGTACTTCAGCAGTCCAAGGTTAGTGGGAAGTGCCTTGGTGTCGTGGCGGGCCCACTGTACTCGCTAGAGGATGAGTTCTCCAATAGCTGAGGATTCGACAGTGTGACTGGGGATGTTATTCAATTTTACCCCTAGAATATAATCCTAGATTGAGCTGAGTCAGTAACTTTTGTGTTTACCTCAAGATTGAGACGGATTACTCGATAACATAGGTATGTGTAAGGGAATATACCTAAGTGAGGTTATCTATTGAATTCATCCTTTATGGTTCATCTTTGTTGTATTTATTGAGACCTTGAGGGTCTTGAGGTCCCTATTGAGTATAGTTATAATCACCCCTACGTGGTCTTTGCCTACACCTCATTTGTTTCGGATGCAGACGACATACATCGTTGGTCGAGTCTGAGTGTACAAGGACTGGATGATACACGGAGGTGGACCACACAACATGACAGTACATGGAGGAGACGGACTGTTGTGGAGTTTTCTGGAGTCTATTTCTACCTACCCTTCAGGTAGGACTTCCTGGTGGATGATCTAGTAGCTGTTTACGATTATTTAGATGCACTTGTTTTTCATTTGTTCTTATGCATTCATATTGGGCTTGTATTCTGGCCCCTTTATTTTTCATCACTCTATGTATACAGTTTTACTTAGTGTTTTTCTTCTAACTCATACTCTATTTTGTGCGTTTATAGGTTTTAAAGGCAATGCCTTCCCAGTTTTGGGTATTTACGCCTCTGGTGCTAGTCGCCAGCCCCTGGCCTATGGAAGGCGGGCATGGGGTTGTCACGACATGGGCCCTGGGAGACGGGTCATGACATCCATAACCAAATTCATTTTATCATAAATCATAATTTATGAACATTGATTAATTTAATCCATTATTGTATAACATTTTCATCATTATATTGGTATAAAATTCCTTATAATGAATCATATTCAAGAAACGCAAATTTTTATTAAAACAATTTTTTGAAATTTCACTATGTATGGATGTAATATGATTCGGCCTATTAGAGAGTCTGTGTAAACTTAATTTAAATTAATATGGTATTCATGTCATATGCTAAATCCGTTTTATATGATGATGTCTGAAAAGCAATCAACCTGGAATACGATATACATAATGGATTCTGATGATGTCATAAAAAAACTATTTATATTGAAAAATTAACAATATAATGTCATAATTAAATGTAATTATTTCAAATGAATACACTGATGTCTGATGATAAATATATATGGTTAATAAAAGTATTATGTTGAGGACTTAAGATCGAGTTGAATGCCATATGATAGTTTTATATGATATTTCTAAATGCATTGAATCATCCAAATGTCCTATAATCAATATATATCTATATTTAATATCAAATAGTTATAGTGATATATAAAAAAGCCAATCAATTCATCCAAACCTAAAAAAATATTGTTTTTACTAATGTGAGGAATATATAAAAATATAATTATATAGCTGATTATCATTTTCACAAATAAAATCAAACCTTATATCCCACAACATTTTTATTATCAAATAGATTACAACATTACGAAAATCCAAAATAAATATCATTGACATGAACACTAGTTAATTAATATATATATTAAAAAAATATTTCTCAAAAATTCACCATCATCACTAGGTTTTCAAAAATGTCCCCATTTCCATTTGATGGAAATTTTATTAATTTCTCTCCCACTTATTGACACTATATTTATTAAAAAAATATAAACCCTATTTCCACTAAAAAATCTCAAAATAAAATATAAATATAATAAATAAATTTTACATTACATGTTGTAGAAATAAAAATAAAATATAATTAGTTAAAAAATTCTACAATTTATTCCATATAAAAACTCATATATTATTTTGAATCAACATGAGAACTAAAAACTATGAGATATTTTTGGAAAATACTATCTTTTACAACATTATTTATATGATAAACTAGTTTTAAAAACATTGAGATCATTTTTATATCCATAAAAATTAAAATATACTACAAAAATTGAGAAATGTAAAATAAACGATGAAAAATAATAAATGAGTACCCTCATGTACGATACTATGGGTAACAACCATTTTTAACCTGGGCATCTAAAATAATTATATTCTGTTAGTTAATATTGTGATATTAGAAAATTATTCCCTATATATAATAAAACTCAACATAAATAATTTATTATTAACATTCAATTTTAGAAAAATGATATTTACTAAAAATATGATTTCATCAATAATGATTCATTGAATTTGTGGTCAAATTAAAAAAACATTGAATATCATGATTGATAATCACTAGTTATCCTATTTAGATATTCATGTCATCATGATTATTCTTTAAAAAAAATAACATGACATTATTCTAGTGATGTGTCCACCTATTCAGCCTTTTTTTAGTCAGTATGATTAATTTTTTCATAGAGTTCCACAAACCTCATTTTTCAAAAATTGATAATTCTCTCTGTGAAGTTGAATTCATTAATCCAGATATTTGTATTGATGCATACTCTAAAAAACATTCAATTTTATCTCCCACTCCATTTTTTTATGAATGGAATAATTTTATATTTTTGAAACATTAATGAAAATATTCTAGGGTTCTGAAAATTATGATTTTGTTGGATTAGATTGAAATTTTACATGATTAAAATGTAACACTATTTCTAGTGTCATAGTAGTTACTTATAGTGGACAATGACTTGGTTACCTAAATTTCATCACATTATATATTTCACATAGTTGTCATCTATCATATTTATTCCCAATTATATATGAGTATATAGTCACCCTACATCAGAATTTTAATTCAATTTTAGTATCACATTATTATCCATTTCATTTGATATGAAAACAAGACCGCAATCATGAGTTATTTGTAATCCCTATAATAATTTGACAAAACTAAGATATATTATTTAAAATTGCATATATATATTGGTGGAAATATACAAAGACACTGTTTCAATATCATTAGAAATATTAAATAACCAATTTCCATTATCATAATAGGTTAGTAGGTGTTTATTTTCATTATTCTTAGAATATTTTCCTCTTATCCATTTTGGATATCCATTCATGTAAAAATCTCATCATCTTCGATGTAACTGAACCTTGGAGAATATTTTTCTCTATTATATTTTATTATTAGTTTAAAAATATAACTTCTATAATTTTTAATTAAAATTCCATATCATGTTCTATATAGATGTGCTCAATGAGTTCACTGTTTATAAATTATAATTATATTTATTTAATTATTTATTTATTTTTTCATTAAGAGGAAATTTATGGAATAAATTTAATAATTACATGAATAATAACTTGTTAAAATGTATAAAAAACGTTAATCCCTATTACATGTGAATATTACATTCAAAAAATCATGTATATATTTCATAAATACTGATTTTTTAGAAATTATATAATTGTTACACTTGGATTTATTCTGAATAATATTTCAATGGGAGAGAAATAAAATTTGTTTTCAAAATGACATAATATTATGAAATTATAAGTGTTTTAATATCCTATATCCAAAAGACTATGGAATTTTCATAATCAATAATAATATATATTGAAGTATTAGTAAAAAATAAATTATTTCATATAGGTTCAATGTTTTATTATATTGTTTAATTTGTTTTGAATAATTTTTTGATAACATGATCATTTAGTAATTATAAGGAATACCATTAAGAATACTCTCAACCATTATCTGATCCTAATAATATAAAATGAATTCACATTTATTTTTAATCCATACCATAATAACTTTTATTTTATTATAGAACATGATAGGTTTTGAGAAGAAAATGAAGTATTTCACTCTAGTGAATTTCATCAATGAAGGTAAATAAATACCAATATCTACATAATGTTTCCCTCTTCATAGGCTCATACGCATCAATGTGTAAAATGTATAATGGTTTTTCTTTCTAAATTTAAATTCTATTGTGGGTTATGATATCATATTTCTTTTCACGTAAATTTTTTAGACTATAGTTTAATATTATTTTAATGATGAAATATTTCACACTTCATCCTCTATAATCAATGATCTCATTTTTATTGACCATGGCAGTCTTGGTTATTCTTATTGAATTTTATTTTTAGCCGGTATGTTCAGAAAAAAAAATTTATTTCACTTCTATAACATGGAACAATTTACCTTGATTTCAGTCAAATTTTGAGACAATTTCCTCACAATGATGTATATTTTCAAGGAATCCATTTTCTAAAATATCACATCATTTCCATTATAAAAATACCTGACAAAATCATTAGGTTTTTATTTATCCCATAAAAAAATAATAAATTATCAAGACTAATTCTACTAAATGTTATATTTTCAATTGACTTTGACTTTTAGTTAGTTTTCATTGAAAATTAAAACATCACATCCTTCAATCATATCTATACTTTTTTTGATTTCATAGGACTCTATGGATATGATAATATTACTATGAATCAATTAACCATTTCTTATTAGTTTTTGATACATTTAATGAAACACACACCAAATAAGTATAATGATTTTTATTTTACGTCACACATTATTTTTTATAGTGATTATATTGAGAAAGTGTAAATACAACACATTCATCAGAAATGTGTTTTTTACCACACATCCAATGTGTTTCTTAAAAACATTAAAATTACCACCTAATAACATTATTTATCTTATAAATTATTATCGAAGTGGTTTTTTGACTTTGGTAGATTTTAACATAATGTTCCATATCATGTAGGTTTATGATAAGATAAATTATACATGTAGTTGTATTAATTTTTCCTAATACACATTAATAAAAAAAATATGCATAAAAATCAATTTTTAGAATATCTAGGCCTATATAAGATAATATCACAATTGAGTTTTTGGCCATTATTATTATGAATTCAAGGTAACTAATTGTGTGATCCTTCATTGAGTGTTTTGTTATATTTTTTATTATTATCAAAAAATTTAATATCTTGAAATTAAAAATTTTTTAATTTCCTTATTGTTTTATAGTGGAAATAGATTATATTTTACACAAATATATTGACTGTTTAATAATTTCACTTGAGAATTAAATAATGTGTAATCATAAAAAATATTCTACTATCATTAATATTTGATATAAATTATGTTTTTACCCTAGATCATTCTATTCTATCATCATCATCATTTCTAATGTAATATATTTCTTCATCCTTATTTTTTTCATACTCAATAGTTTTTAAATCAATCCACCCATCTCTTTATCATTGTGAATAAAATTGGAGCTCATTTTACCAATTATATAATACTTATTATTAATTTCATGTTTCAAATTTTTTCCATCTTCAATAGGATATTCATTAATAGTATGACATGAATTTTGGTTTAAAAAAATTATGATTAATATTTTATTCTCTCATTGTTATAATTTAATTTTAATACATTTTAATATCTAATATTATATTATCTTTTCCTTTAATTTGGCATTATTCATCAGATAAATTAAGATTAACACGTCAATTGTAATATAATTAATTGGACATTTCAAATTTCAAATCCATGAGATCCTTATGATAATATATATAAATGGAACATAATACTTATCTCTTATATAATTAACCGAATCCCAATTATCAATAAAATTTGAATTTTCATCTAAATAAACTAGGTGTCATATTCGTTTCCTAATTAAATAGTTATTGAATTCATTTATTTGATCATTATTAATATATTAAACCACCATCATCATATATATATTAATATTTATTTTTATTTTAGAGGAAATATTTGGAGACAAATGAAAAATAATACCACTTTTGAAAAATTTAATGGGAATCCTCCATACAAATATTCATCATCTACATTATCATGAAATTATATGATATGAGATAAATAAGAACGACATAATCTTGTATATTCTATTCTTCCTACTAAAATATTTCTTAATATAATATCTAATTTTCAACGAGATATGTGAAATCAATTTATTTTTATTTTTTTATTTTCTATTTTGCTGGTGGATTTTCCTCTTTTCTAGAGGGGAATGGGGTTATATAAAATTATTTAGTTGAAAAATAATCTCGATCATTATCATATAAATATAGAACATTGGAATCGTATTTTTATTGATGTATTATCATGATATTCATAAAAATAATTATAGAATATAACTTTTAACCAAAATATTTGGAAAAAAATAAACAAAATTAACTCTTTTTAAAAACTCATCAATATATTTTTTAGTTTTCAATCATATATGATCAAAATATTATTTTATAATTTATTGTTATTTATTCATGACATTTTGGTCACCATAATTAATATCATGATGCTTTACCAAAATTATGTTTGATGATATTAACATAATAACATATTCATTTTATTTTCCAATAATGAAAAAATTTGATAATTTCTATCATTTTTATCATATTTTTCACTCTTATTATCAGTTGTAGTTCATGATGTAATCTACATGTGTACATTGAATAAATATTTTTAACCTCCATTATTTTTTCATGACATCTATTAAATATAATTCATCATGATATCCTTCCAATGGCGACTACTATTACCACCAATGGATAGAACACCTATTGATTAATTAAGTCATGGTGTTTAATATTACACAAACTATGAGGTCAAAAAGGGAGTAAATCTCTCTCAAACCAATTGAAAAATATTTATCATGTTTGGAAAAAAATAATAGGGGGGTTAATATGTATTTAAAAATATTTTTATATTTCTTACATTTACATCTATATCTTTGATAGTTTCCTCATGAATATATCAATTCCAAATAAAATTATGTTCATAATATGTATAATAAGGAGTATTTATTCTTTATTGTTCTCTATATACCTATTTTATATTTATTTTTTTCAATAAATACACATATATTCTATTATTATTCAAATAACATACCTCATGGGTATAAAATGAAACTTGTTACATAATTGTAGATATTAAAAAAGAATAAAAATTAATTTACGTGGTTAATGGATTCATAAACTGGTCTATAAAGATAGATAATCACCGGAAAACATGAGAATCTATGTTCTTTATTTAATGAGTTCTTAATTTTAATCTCACCACATTATTGAATATTTGTTCTTGATAATAAATAATTTATTTCTCATTGATTAATAAATTATCCAAAAAATTAATAACTTATCTTATAAAACTGAATAATTTAATAGACTAAACTGTATAATTCTTTATAAATTATAACCATTGAATTTTTATTGATGATAAATCTTAAACCCCTCCATAGAAAAACTAAATGATAATCATGATATTTTATTCCACTATTATTTATTATCCAAAAATACATAATTTTATAATTTATGAGGACATGATTCATTTCTTCTAGGATTGTTGTCACTCATGATGAAAGCAAAATATCCATAACTCTACAAAAAATGATTATTGTAATCACAGATCCACACAATGTTTACAACCTCATGGGTATCCTATACTCCTAATTTTTATACTCATTAGGATGAAATTAATCTTAATGTAATAATATTAGATAAACATACATGGATTTAATAATACCATAAACACCCTAAATAGATGAGTAAAAACATTGAATTGACTTTTATATTACTCTTTATGAATGAATCAATTGATTTATAAATTTTTATCAAAATTTCATCCTCACCATTAGATAGAATAATATCTTTTCATTGTAATTTCATAGACACTACATACTAACAAATAAAGAATCATATAGTTCATCAATAATGTAATAAAGATTAATTATAATAATAATATTCCCACCTTTATATGAAAAAATTTATATAATCATTTTTAAATAAAATTCTTGTGGGTCAATAATATTATGGAATGTTATATTTTATATAGGATACATCTTAAAATATAATGAATTATGGATATCATATGACGATCCCCGTGGGTATTTCTTAATAATATGTAAATATATTCTAACGGTATTCATGTTATATGGTAGATAAAATTGTTAAAAATAAGTCATGTAACACACTGATATTGTAAAATAATAACATATATTTTGATAACATATATTACCTCCTACACGAAGCTCAAATGTCCTCCAAAATATATATCCCTTATAATAGAACTATTAAGTTTTTTGTTATTAATAATATTATGTTAATTATGATATTTGTATATATATATATCATACCAAACATAAATGAATTATTAAATTCTGGTTAAAAAACACGATTTTTTGTAATGTCGTCTTATTTATCAAAAATACATTTCCATCAAAAATGAATTTTATTTGTTTTTATGACACAATATTATAAATAATATTTATAAAATATTTAAAATTTACGTGAAAATTTAAATTTTTTTTAGAAATAATAATATCAAAATTAAATTAGGGAAAATGTTTTTAATTTTTTGTAAATAATTTTTTTAGTGAATAACAGAAGATATATTTTTTAAAAAGTCTTTTATTTTCAATAAATTAGTTAATTTAAAAGTAAAATTTATCATAAAATTTTATTTAATGTAAAATATTATTAATTACATTTCTTAAATACAAGTAGTTACATGTGAATTATATTTATATTTAATTTTTTGAGTAGTTTATTTATAGACATTAGAACACATTTTTTGAAAACTATTTTAATGTATATAATGTATCCATTTTACAATTATTTAAAATATCCAACAATTAATAATTTTTTACATTATGTTTTAAATTAATTTTATAATGATTAGTAGTCATGTAAGTAATATAAGATCATTATAAGATTAAGAAATGGATTTCCTTAAAACCCATTTTCACTATGTTTTTAGGTTTTAATTTAAATTAAATTATGTTACATGTGTTAATTGAAAAGATAAAATGAATTTAATATTTTAAATAATAATAATTTTGATTCTATTATAATTTCAACATAATTATTTTTTATAATGTTTAGTGAAAACATTACAACCCATTTATTTTGATTATGTTAAATACAGTTTTATTAGGGTTAAACTAAAAGTAGTTATTACTAAAATTCACAAAATGGTTTTCTAAATGATATTGTGATGCCATATTTTGAAATTATATCAAAAGTGCCTCTATAATGGGACATGTTTAACCATTTATGAGTTGAAATTTTTGGATGTTAATTTTTCATTTCAAGATTACATGTGTGTCAAATCCCCAACTTATAAAAGGTCACACATATCATCCCCAATTCCCACATCCACTAACATTTGGATCATAAAATATTATCCCAAATCTCATACTTATTTACATCAACATAGAAGAGAGGCATTTTTAATAGAACACTAATCTAGTAATGCTTTTGGTATAATCCTGAAGAGGTTGTCTGGAAAATATATATCATTCTTTACATACCATTTTTTATACTATATAATTGAAATAGTTTTAAACCGTTATGATAATATAAAATCATTATATTTCATTATGTTAATTTAATAACAACATCAACCACCTCTTCCTTCAAATGGGAAAGGAAACCATCATTTTTGTGTGAGGAATATTTCAACCTTTCAAGATAATGTAAATAATTAACATCATAACATTTTAGGGATATTAATGAATATAGATTTAAATATTATAAATTATATTAAATAAATATGAATAATAATTTAAAATAAATATATCATATATGTTATTAGCATGTTATAAATTGAAAACATATAATGTAATTCATGTGTATGGTGGGATAACTCCTTACGAAGCGATGTGATTCATTTTGTTACAAGTATATTATGTAGAAGATATTTCTAAGTGTTTTTAATGATAAAATATTATATTAATTATATAATTATCATTTAATAATAAAAAAATAATACAAACCATATTTCATAAGTTATTTTTGTAAAATGGAAAATTTTCTTATGTGTATATATGACCTACCATTTGATATATGATGAATTATTTGTACAGACAATGATGGATGGGGACTAAAATTTTTTAGTCACTAGATGAGTTAGTATTTTTAAGAGAATAATCATTAATCTATCATTAAATTGGATTCATCATTTTTTAATAAATACTATGAATGATCGGGATTTAAATGGTTTCATGATGTCTGCGCCGCCACCTCCCCTCATCGAACTACTTCGGCCAGGGAGGGGGGATCCTGCTTTTCCGTCCCGTTTGATTCCCCCATTCTTACCATCTATCTACCCTTTCACAGATCTGTCCTCATTTCATTCCCTCAGATCAATATAATCCCTAAGGATCATTCCTTAGTAAATGGAGTAACATTAGTTAATATATCTCCTCTAGAGTTCACAGAAGCTTTTGCATTACTGGATCTCATGTTGGTATCCTGATTCGGAAGGGATCGTCTATGGGTTGATGTGTTTGATCGGTTTGTGTTCTCCTCTTGGAATTTGAAGGATCGTGTTATGGTAGGCCTTTTAGATGTGAGACATTTACAGCTTAGATTCTCTAATGACAATGAATTTGTGCATTCATGGGCCTTTGAAGTGTATTCTATGAAGGAGAATAGGTTCTACTTATTTCTATGGACCTTCAAAATTCACCGGATATGTGATCCTCGGACCTCAGCAATATTGATATCCGAACCTGGTCTCCCACTACCGTTTTAGAACATGGTGATCCTTCGGTTGATAGGAAATCTAGTTGGACTCTACCTTTTCTCTGATTCCCTCACCAAGGTCGTCTACCACCCAGTTGACCAAGTATTTGTGTCGAAGTTGATTTATCGAAACGCCCTCTAGAATACATTTCCATCGAAATTGAGGGAGATCTTCGATGGATTCAGAAGGTATGTTCCGACTACTGGATTTCATTTTTCTCAGGTTATTCACGCATAAGACATGATGTATCCAGGTTCCAGTGAAGTCCCTTCAGTCGACCCTGGTCTGGTCCCCCCAACATTATGGAGGATTACACCATTGATGTATGTAATTTACTTATTGGAGCCCTCGCAGAGAAGGAGGATATTGTTGTGAACCGGTATTGTATTAGGGAGTCTCAGGGGACCACTGATCCTACGTATTCCATATAGAGTATGGTAAGGAGATTGAATGAAAATCCAAAGGTGTCTGATGTATTTGATAAACTAAAATAGAACATGGGTTACCGTTGAAGGAGTCAGGAGCTTATGAGGAAAAACAAGCCTACAATGGTTCTCAGAACACATCTGCTACTAGGTCTACAGTGGAGATGACGAAACACACTCAATGTGAGCATGAATGTTCTGAAATAGAGGCTGGGAAGGAGGATGAACATTATGGGAATTAAAAGGAGGTTCCTCTATTGTATACTGAGGTCCCCCCCTCTTAATAAATGGAGGCCTGAGGAGGGAAGGGTGGCCGAGTCTCCTAGGATACAGAAGGTTTCATGGATTGCTTATCCAGTGCCTATTGTATGGTGTCGGGAGAAGGGGAGTATCTTGGATCCCAAGGACCCAAACATTCTCCAACCCCCATCATCTCTAAAGGATGTATATTCAGGGGAAAACAAGTGGTTCCCCAGTGAGATGAGCAAGCAGTTTGGGGTGAAGGCTCTCCCTGAAGCCCCGGGGGATGAGCTAAGGAACTGCTTTGATTGTCTGGTGGATCATGATCAAGTAATGTTGCATGAGGAGGATGATTTAGGTGCTGATAGCATTATCCAAATATCAGTGGACGGCTGGGATAATTTGCAAGGGAAAGGTCCTCACAGCCCTCGAAGGATGAAAGGGATCAAAGCAAAGCATGACTCTAAAAAATGAATTGTAGTCTAGGGGAAAAAACAAAAGGGATATAAAGACTATTCTTACCTACCAAAACTAATGGAAACTAGGTCGGCCAAGAAAGGTGGAATCATAGAATGAAAATCCCCGAAAGACCGAGATAACAGTGGTCTAAGTAGAGAACCAATGGTAATAGATGAAGAGGTATGGGAATACCTGAAGCTCATTTTTTACTCCAAGGAAGAAACTATTGAGAAAGACATGAGGCCCAACACCTCAAATGAGGAAATTTATAGAATTTATTAATGAAGGTTTCAATTTGAGGCCAATGAGGAGTAGGAAGTGTGGACCGACAAGAATGGTCGAATAATTTCTCGAGGTTTCAATCAAGGAAAAATATATCTGGAAAAATTTATTCAACAATAGAAATGATGATCTCACATCTCTAAGAACATCTTAGGGAGGATCCAAACACACATGTTAGCACTTTTCAATAGGAATTATATAGAGTGGCTGATTCAAATAACCTTAGTCCGGTGTTTAACAATTTTGTGAGCTCCGTTAGCACGTAGTGGTTTTGGTTTTCCGAACTATGGTTTCCCACTTGTCCATAAAGTGTATTTTTAATAATAATTTATATTTGGATTAAAAACATCATATGTTTTCTTATCATTATATATTTTTTATAATATTCCTTATGATCTGTGATATTTTCTTACTCATATTACCTTTTAGTTCATATGATTATAGTTTATTGATAAAATAATATATTTTTTGAATTACTTACATTTACATATTTATTATGACTTATATGATCATGTTAGAATTATTTTTATAATATAATGTGTGGTGAATAATTCATCATTCTTTTTTGAATATTATTATTGATTCATGATAGCTTTCACATTACTTAATGCACACAGAGTATTTAAGCTCACCCTTTTTGTGTTTCCATTCTTAAGAATCAATGATGTTTACAATGATTAGTATTAGAGGATATTTTATGTGGAAGAATGTCTTTATCAAAAAATATATATGTTTTAATATTATGTTTCATTTCTAATATGGGAACCATTCATGTATCTTTTTTAAAAATAATCTTAAAATTTTCTATCCTTCGCTATATAATTCCTCGTATCTAATAAAATTTTAATTAATCAATCACGAGATCCACTTTTATAGAGTATGTTTCTATAATGTTTTAAAACTAATATTACCTCAAATATATTATTATTAATCTAATTCAGTTAAATTAAATCAATTTTATTTTGAATTTTATTGTAAAACATTCTAAAAATATGAAATGTTTTTGTTTGGAAAACTCTGTTTTCATCACATCTTCAAATTCAATCTAAAATAAAAACAAACAAATTTATTGAAGGTAATTTTGAAAATTTGATTTAATTTTTAGAGTAAAAAATAATTAATATAATTTATGATGTTAAATTTAATTTTTTACCATAATAAATTGTACAATCATACAAAATTATATATAGAAATTAACGTTAAAATTGGTTTATATAAGGGGTAAATTAAAATTGTATGGGAAATAATTTACAATAAAAATATTCAAAACCAATTATATTTTGATATATAGATTATATATCCTCTATGGTTTAATAATGACACATTTTTTAGCCATATGTAATGTTTAAAATGTGGGTAAACTTTATATTTATGAAAAATGTAATTTTTGTTATCCCCCAATCTTATAATAAGCCACACAGTCACCTCTCCACATCACACTTCCAGATGTATTTTAATTATACAATAAAAAAAATTATTTCCCTAAATATATATCGAAAATCAAATGGAATTATTATTCATAGTAAACACTCTAAAGATGACTTTTGGTTCTAACCAATGGATGTTTGCCGAGAATTAAGTAAAATTCATAAATATTAGATTTAGTGTTATTTAGTCTATTACCCTAAAAAAATAGTCAAAAATAGTGATAATGTAATAAAAAAGTATATAAAATATAATGGGATTTTTTATGTTAATTTAATTAACTACATCATTCTCCTCTTCTATAAAATGGGAAAAAATTGTCGATCTTGTTTAACGGGGACTACCGCCTCACAAATGGATGTTATTCATTTTCAATCACAATATTATATTGATAGAGATAATGATCTGTTTTATGTTTAAATATGATATTTATTTTATTATTATTCTTTCTTAATTATATTTTCATATAAACCGTCTAAATTTAAATTCCATTAGAATTATGGAACAACACTCATGTGTATGGTGGGATGCCACCTCACGAATGATATGATTCAATTTTATAATATACTTTACATTGAAAGTAATATTGATAAATTTAATGAATATATTTGATATATATAAAACTGAAATTTTTCTATAATAATATTATATTATTTACCAGCTTTTCATTCAATACATTATGTGAATGAAAATAGCATTAATGCGTACATATTACCTAGTATCTTCAAGAACAAAGCATTTTATCTTCAATAACTATTTATATTTTATTATAATAAATAATTATATAATAAACATAATTGATTTTGAATTAATGGTATAAATTATATATTTGATTTATAAATGATCAAAAAAGTAGGACCTAAGATATTAAAACTAAATATTCATGAAGAATAAATAAATTATTAGCTGAAATGTAATTATAACAAGGAATTGATAATAAAAGATATAAAATGTCATATTTAAATACTATGTGTTCAGATAATTAGGATTATGGTTATATAATTTATATATAATAGAGGAATATTTACCAAATATTCTATTATAATATTCAAAATTGAAATTGATTCTTAAGATAAGATATTTTTAGTGTCTTTTATTTCTGGCATATCGAATCAACATTCACTTCTAGCTTATTTCTTGTGATGTATATACTTCCCATATTACATGATATGTAATTAATATATTTATTTTCAAAATACTTATTTAATATATTTTATTATTTTTTTGGTATTGTGATTGTAAACCTACTACAATGTTATGGGATTTTACTCTCGCTTTTATTTTTATGGGACACATGCCTTATTCCCTACTTGATTCTTTTGAATGGAAAATATATTACATGTGAATTTATTTTCAGATATTCCACATGATAATTATATGATATAAATATCCAATAATTTTAATTCTATTAGGGGGATTATGAATCACTATAGACCAATGTGGTAATTTGTTTATATTATAATTTCATTGTTAATCTTGGTTGTTTTTTATTATGATTACAATGATGATATATTCTAATCTACCATTAAATAAACACATGAGTTTTCATCTCATATTCATTCATTAGTATATATTGTTAGAAATTTTAATTTTCTCTCTCTATTCACACAATTGTTCAAAATTGGGTTTTAATCATGATTGACATTATTTATCTCTTCAGTTGAATATCCTTTTATATTAAATCCCAGAATTTTAAATAATAAAATAATATTTTTACTATTATCTATTTATTATTTTAATAAAAAGTTTCAAATTTTATTTATAAATTTTTTTAAAAGATTTTTCTTATCAATTTTCTAAATGAGGTTATATTGACATTTACAAAAAATGTGAAATGAATTTTTTTTAATGTGTCTATAAGAAAGGGTTTTTTGAATAATCAAGAACACACATTTCTTTATATCATAATTTATATTTTTAGGTTTTTATTTAAAATGATATATATTTATAAAATTGAATTTTAAATTTTTTTTTTAAAATATGGTTTTCAATGAGGAATTTTTTCCGTTAGAACAAATGTTCAAAGGGGTCATAAAAAATCATTCTCCAAATAAGATGAAATATTTTGATGTGAAATTTTATTTTCTAGTGGTAATGTTCAATGAAATAATAATTATTATTTTTCAAGTTGTTTTTGGTTTATAATGACTTTGTTTTTATGAAACCTATATCTTATCATTGAGTAACTATTTAGAAAAATTTCATGAAATTTTGTTTTCATGGGTTATGATATGATAAATCTGTTATTAATACCATTTATTTTCAAGGGTTCTAATATGGTGGATGTTTTATGATCTTGTGGAAATCATATGTATGATAATATTGTTGCGATAGGTGAGACATATATCTCCCTCCATTTATTGGGTAATGATTGATATCTCATGAGATGAATAATACAAGAATGGGATGTGAACCCAGTTCTGCATGGGTCTCTATCCACATTGATAGTATTGGGTGTGAACAATATCTATTATAATTGTTTCAAGAGAGAACCCACTTCATAATGATATTTTTGTAGTGAGACTTTAAAAATAAGAAAATGATTTTATATCACTATGTGTATTCCACAAATCCATGACTTGTATCATTATTACATTTTGATGGATCATCTTCTTAGATTCTATTATTTTATATACCTTACCACCATCAATTATTTAATCAATTAATTATGGTTGTGATCTATTATATATATGGTATTATTTTCAAATGTTATTTTCATTCTTGTATTCTCATGATATGATAATTTCCTATTTTTACACATAATGATAATATGATCTCAACATTTATTATATTTCCATTACATAGGTAATGATAAAATGTATAATGTTAGAGTTTTTTAGAAGGGTTCTAGTTTTGATGATAGAAGTAATAGATGACATAGCTCAGTTATGGACTATATGTTTTAAGTGTACATTCATCTAAAGTCAATTGTTCTAAATTATTCTACAAGGATCATTTGTTTATTTAAAAAATATTCATATGTTATGTTTTAATACATAAGTATTATATTTTTGGATTTATATTGTTGTTATCAATAAAAGTTTTACCTTAAACATTCAAAACTAATATTATAAAAAATTATTGGGAACCCTTATAATATTTCAATGTTCAATATAATGTCTAATTATATGTTATATAACGGATTAAAATTTTACTGGAAATAAGTAATTGTCTATATACTACAAGTGGGAACAGTTATAGAACAGATAAACCAAGGGAAAATAGTTTTGAAAAAATGGTGTCAGTATTATTTCATGCATTACCTGGTAGACAAAAATTGATCATACTATGAAACTAGTTCGACACTCATGGGTGATTTTCTTTTGGATAAATAATATTAATATTAGAAACCATCATGAAATACATGAACAATTAATATGAATATCATAGGTTAAAATTATGATTTCAAATAGTTTCACGAAGGTCTCATGAATTGTACATCATATAGATGATTTTTCATTATTATGTAGTTCCATACTATTATTATTATTTCTAATATTTTGATTTTTTGTTTTTGTTAATTTATGGAAACTAATATAACTGTGTTAATGATGAGCGTGATAGAAATGTCAATACATGTACTGATGAAAATACAAATATAACTAGAGAAGGAAAAAAATTTCTTTTTTTTGATCAATTAAAAAATCATCAATCAATAGAATCATGATGAAATAACATCTGAGAAATATAGGAATCAATGTTAAATGGAATTCATCAATAGTAAATTCCCACATTAATTTAGTGGTTTTTATGATATAATAGATTCCTATAAATTAAAAAAATATTGGAAAAGAATGACTCCATTATATAGTATTAGGAGCATAAAACTTTAAATTGATTCATACATTTCGAAGGAATGTAGAGTCAATAGAGAAATATTATCCTGAATATGAGTCTATGTAATAAAATCGAACTCATCAAATGGGATGAGTTTATGAACAAATTTTTCAATAATTATTTTCTTATAATTTTAACATGAAAATAGAGAAGTAATTTTCAGAGATAAATCTTATGGATGTATAATTCTTTAGTATCTATGAGGTTTATTTTAAAGAACGTATGAGGTTTGATTTTTGGTATTATCATCCAATATGAATTTAATTTTTACATACTCATTAGTGTATTAAAACCATGTCTATATCGAGTGATTCTATTAATAGAAAACATGAGCTATGATGAAATCATTCGTTGTGATATCAATATAGATATGGATATTGGGGTTACCCATCGTTTAGTTGGTTTTGAAAAGAAATGATTATTAGAAATGAATGTAACTCTAAAAGGGATTGTTAAAATATGTTGATATTTACTTCATGCACAATGTAGGTGAGGAAAAATGATTGAAATTGTCTTCAGGGTAATGGTGAATGTTTTTTATCTTTAAAATAAATTTTGGGGAAATTTTTTACAATTTTATTGGAAGAAGTTGGTCAATGTTGCGAAGAGAGAGAATTCTAGATAAAATTGGCGACCCACAATCATGTGTTTCATATTGATGGAGTTTTGGATAATGCTATGAAATTACAAAATATGATTTTTAATGATGATGATAAATGTTAATAATATATTACTTCATCGGAAAAATGGTAGTCTATTGAAATTGTTATTTCACGATGTGGGGTGTGATAATGATACAATGAACAATAAACATACCACACTCCATAAATTTTAATATAATAATGTAGTCCAGAAATCCCCAATATTATATATTTTATTTATTTTCAAATGGTATCAAAAAATCACCCTAAGGATAAGATATTGAAATAACAATCAGAACACTTAATGGTAAAATTATCGCATAAAATTATTATAATTATTATAATGTCCAATTTAGTGGGAATGTTCTTCATTCCAATAATTGAATCATGCCTCTAAATGAATTTTAATTTATCTTTGGCAAGGATTTTATTTCAACACATAAATTCCACATTAATTTACCTAGAGTGGAATTTGTCTTTGAGGATCCAGAAAATCCTACGTCATTCTTTTAGTGTGGTGATAAATATGAATATTTTATGGAAATAAAATCAATTATAGGGGTTTTTATTTAGATCCCAATTTTGTGTTAATTATATAATGGGGGGTAGAAACTAAACATTGATGATTTGACTATATAATGCGACTTCTAAAGATTTTTTTCATGAATATTTCCTTGGTCATATTTTAAAATGCAATGTTCAATTCTCAATTTCACTCATACATGGTTCCAAACCTATTTCAAATAATTCCTATATAGTGGATATTATTTTTTTATAGAGAAGAAAGAAATCTAGGATAATGTTTTCAATGGGTTTATCAAGTGTATGTGTCCCTATGGGGTGAACCATTCCCATTTGTTATGAATTAATATGGTTCAATGTGACTATTCATTAATTTTCATGAGATGGAAAAGATCATGATGAATAAAAAAATTCCTATGACCCATATTGATGATATTATTGATCAATATAGTGTACATTAATAAATTTTATTCAACAAAAATAACTATATATATCATAATTTTAGTTTTAAGAAGGATTATATAACAAATATAGTGTAATTTACATTGTGTAAACACTATGGGTATCTAATGTCTCAATTTGGTCATACAAATTTCTCGATTATATTCATGGATCTAATAAATATTTTATTTTGAGATTAACTTTTTTAGTTTGTGGTAGTAATAATAGATGATATTAATACATTTTTAAAGGGTGAGAGAGAATAAGAAAAACACATTAGAATTTTACTGAACACCCTACAAATGGATAATCTATATGAAATATTTATAAAAGTATGGATTTTTTATAAAATTTGTTTCATTTGTTGGAAATACACTCCAATTATATTTTATATTGGTTGACCCATCATAGAAAGAGGATATTGAATAATGGACTAGACTATCAATGGTATCTATGATATGACATTTCCATGGAATTTCATATTAATAAAAATGGTTTTTAGTTAATTTCTCAATACTATCTAATCCACACACCATGTTAATTTTATAGGGATCCAAGTTCTTATTTACTGTTTAATGTGAGTTAAATTTCATGGAATAATATAGATGATTTTTTAATTCAAACATACATATATTACTAACTATTGAATTGGATTGACATTTATGGTGAACCATCCAAGAAGGTGTTGGACTATGTTATCACGAATAATAACATGGGTATATATTATGAATCATGAAAATTTATGTTTCATAAGAATAATTACCATACTCATGAATTATATTTAGATATGGTAATTTTTTCATTGTAGATATGATGGAAATATATTAGAAAATATTTTTGTAATATATATATACCTAAAATGAATAAATAATATATTTCAAGAATATGAATGTAACATTTACAAGTTAAGATGGTGTGATCTATTTATAGATTATGACTGATCAATATATTATAACTCTAGGAAATGTAACAAGATGCATGAATCTTTAAGATGAAAGGATCATGATATATTATCCATGATGAGGATTATATTGGTTAAATATTTATGTATTATCAAAGGAATTATAAAAAAAATTAAGTGATGGTATAAATCATATATTTCTCAAATAAATCTTCATACTTATATACCTGTTATGATTAAAGTTATATAGAAGGAATTTATGAATATATAAAATAATAATAGATCTGTACTTTAGATTAAAAATTAAAATAATGGAATCTTAATTTCTAATAAATATGTATGTATAGCATATATAAACATTTTATTATAGGATCTATTTGAGGTGGCTCATATTTAGTCATTATATATTCATCCTAGAAATAAAATATGTTTAAAGATTTTGTTATGTTTTTATGGTGATATGGAAAAAATGAGAGATATCATATAGTTTTTATCTCATTTATTTCTATTTCAGTAATTTAATGATGAGTAAACATTTTATAAGGAATTATTACAAATAAATTCAACTCTATGATGGAAATGTAAATAAATCATCATGTATTTTGTCATTAGAATCCACAAAGTGCCTAAAAGAATATTTCCCATACAGTTAATTGTCAATCTCATTAAAAAGTCAATACACATAATCAACATTAGATAATATTTATCTGTATATTATATTTAATGTGAATACATTGAAGAAGGGGTAAGGATTCATGGAGTACAACATTAAATTATATATGATTAGTATTAATGTTTTACATCAATGTTTTAGAATATTATTTAGTATGAATTTCATATAATGATGAGTTTCAGCATTGTGTATTATCTATAGAATGATGGATAGTCTAATATATCGAAAAATCTCTATAAAATATAATTAGAAATTATAACAAGGATTTCAATGATTCGTGGGATCAATTACTTCCTCTTATCAAGTGTTCTTATGAAAATATCATTCACTCAAGAATTCAAATGGATCCTTGAAAACCCATATTGGGGAATAATTGTAGTATTCTAACATACTGGTTTGAAGTAATAAAATAAAATATATTTTCACCAAATCAAGCTTATGAAATGGAAGATAAGGATACATCAATTTATGAATTCATATGGGAGACCCAAAGTTAAAAGAAATGATATATGGAAAATTGTTAATATGATCTATGATTTTAAGTACATCACAAGGTATTTTTAATAATTTATCAATGTAAATGGTTATGTGAGTTGGGTTGAATGGGATACAAAGAAATAGTTATACAATCTAGTAAATATTCATGATCATATCTTGATTTTATCATATCATTTAGAAATACCATTGCACCTCACTTTAGTCCACAATGTGTTCCATGTATCACTCTTGAAGAAGTACATAAATGATTCCTGAAATTTAGTAAACATGGAGGTATTACCACTATGGAATTGTATTTATTACAAGGGAAAAACTATGTAGATTCTGGATCTTATAGACTATTCATTATAAAATAAGATCACTCACCTAGTGAACATTTTGTGAAACAAATAGAAGAATAAAAAAGTTTACAGAAATGAGAAGGTAAAGTAGAATATGTATCATAAATTGTATGTACCAATGTGACATAATATTTTGGGGGGGTGGGGGTAATTTCACTCAGGGTTATAATGTATCACCTAGAGATGTTATGAAATATTTTTTGCAAATATATTTTATTTCATCAATAGATTTTGATTCACACAACATCCTGTTTTTAATGAAATGAGATATATTATTAATACTATTATTTAAACAATAACATTTTAAAATAGACGTTAAAAATCATATTATTAATAGGAATAATGTATTTCAAAATATTAGTTATAATTGTTTTATATAAATAATCAATATTGAGAGAAAATTTAGTTACTTTTTAGTAATTTATTTATATGATTTTAATATAGTATTTTTTTAAAGAGGTTTTATTTCCATTATAAATATTGAATATACCTAATTTTAAAGAATTTAATATATGTATTTGAAATAATAAACATCATTTTTTAAATCTATATGTAAAAATTATCTATGAATCAATATTTTATAATTATATAAAATGACAATTTTTAGGAGAAGTGGAAAATTTTAGTTTTTACTATGAACATCATTTTGATAGATGTAGTCATAGTAATATTTCATAAAAATATAATTAAATATAAATTAAGATCAATTAAATTATAATTAATTCATTTTAGGTTATTTTTTTTAAATTTTAGGTTGAATTTTTATATGAACCATTTTTAAATGTTTAAATATTTTCTCTTTGGAACACCAACATTTCATCGTATCTATATGTCAAATTTTGAATTTAGTATTTTCAATTCTATTAAATGAATTTTAAAAAATAGCATCAATATTTTAAATAAATATAATTAATTATATCTAATAATTTGATGTGAAAATTTAACAATAATGAAAAGTAAAAATATTTTCATTTTATTATAACAGATAATGTTAAATTGGAACTATGTGTTGTCAAACTAAAAAAATGAGTGGTAAAATGACATAAAATCATTCCGAAACCCATTATATATCCATATATAAACTGACCATATTTCATATCTTGTAATTACTAATTTTTTATCCTTCATTCCTTTGAAATAAATGGGTGTACATTTTTATTTTTCAAAATTCAGTTTGTGTCCTCTCCCCCACTTATAAAAGGCCACCCACTCATCTCATGTTACAAATTAAAAAACCGTATTTATTTCCCAATACCTTCACAAATAGAATGTATTCATCCCTCCCCAGATAGTATAATAATTATTTTTAATATTAAACAATCTCAAGAAGGAGTGTGGTTCCGTCATAAGAATGTTCTATAATGAAGTGGTATATTCGCAATCTTGTGTATTTATTCAATATTACTACAGAATTAAATATTATCCAACTATGATAATATTGTATCTCATTTAAATCCCCTATTTTTGAGATATATTTATGATAATTGAATGACCAAGATCTATCAACACTTCTAGAAAATGGGAAACGAGACTGTTGATCATGTGTACAGTATAATACCACCTAATGAACAAAATTTATTTATTTTCCATAACCCACTCTCAAGGAAATATATAATGACATATTTATTTATTATATATGATTTTAATGATATTATTGTAAGTTTAGAATTATAATATCACATAAAACATTTTATATTCTAGTATGTTGGATTACAATAATTCTTCCCTTGTGTATTGCAGACAACCACCTCGCGAAGAGATTTGATTCGTTTTTCACTAATGCTTTACCAGGATGGTAATAATAGTAAATATAATTAATAAATGTTATGTACATGACATATAAATTATTATGGGAAAATACTAAATAATTCCCCTTCCTCTTCTTTCATCAATAATGATAATTGATATATAATTCATGCATACATATATCATATTATCTCTATGAATGGTCCCATTCATATTTAATCTATAAATATAATGAATTACATAAAATTTATATATAATGAATATATATCATATTTATATAACGGGTAAATGTATGGTATTAATTTCCCATGATAAAAATTCAAAGACCAAAGATAAAAAACCAAAACATAAACCAAAAACATAATAATGTTTGTCCAAAACATGATTTTAACCAGGAATTGTTAAACATGTATTATAAAGAAATAATTAAAGAATATATTGTTCAAAAAATATAATTATGTTCATGTAATATATGTATACTAAAATATATTTATTATATTGGATATATTTTCATGTATAAAGAACCCTGAGATTTAAGGTAAAGGATTTCAAGTATAACTTTTATTTCATAGAGAGATATTCAATATTACCAATTAATTTTTTTGGTTTATATAAATCCCCTTGGATGTGTTATTTCATTGAATCTCATTATTTTCATTAAATTTGTTGTATCAATCTATTTTATTCATTTTAGGGTCATACAATTCAAATTTTACAATGTTGATAAGGGATTTTATCTCACTTTTATTTTTGGGGAATATATGCCTTAAACAACACAAGTTTATTTGGTTTCACGTATATACTACCCATGAATGTTTTTTAAGATTTTATCAGGAATATTATGTAATTTAAATAATCATATAATGATATTTTATTCATTTTTATTACAATTAAAAAGATACAAAAGTTGCAATCCTTTAATGCTATAGTGTAATTATATTTCGAGTTAGTTTATGATTATTCTTCCAATGATGATATATTATTATATACCTCTCAATTAACAAATTAATTTAATAATACTATTTTTATATCTTTATAATATACATTTTAATTTCATTTTCATCGCTTTATTTACTCAGGATTCCAATAGAATGTTTTAATGAATCCATTTAATTATTACACTCTTCATTCAAAATTCAATTTCCTTTTGTATCCATGATTATAAAAAATATATTGAAGATAGTTTTTACTATTAAAACCAAATATTTCAATGAATATTTTACCAATGATTTAATTTTCACAAAATGGTTTTAATTGAATCTTATTTTCTATTATCGGAATGAGGTACGTTTGACGTTTACAGAAATATTATATGAATTTTTTCCATGTGTTTCTTGAATGATATTTTATGTGATCATGAACACCAAATGTTTTAAAAAATATTTGATATGTTTATAATGATTAATTCAATGATATGTGTCTCAAAAATTCTATCTTAAATTATAGTGTTTATAATGTTATTTTTAATGTGGAAATGTTATTTTTCCCAGGAATTGTTCTATGTGATTTGTTAAATTAAATTTTTTGATAAATAATACATATTTTGTTGTTACATAATATTTATAAGAGATATAATCTAATGATACCATATGTATTCATTCTTTATATTCTTTATATTTATAATAAGAATATGTTTTTGAAACATGTTTCCTATCTACAAGGTAATATATGATGAAATGCTTATAAATAAACTTCTCATGTGAGTTATATGATAATAATGTTATGGAGGAAATTTATTTTCATTTGTTATAATATGAGAAACTTTTAATGATATTATATCACATATATGTATTTTTTATTTGATTGGTTGGAATTATATATCTATACAATTAATTTGTTAAATATTGGTATCAAATTAGATAAACATGATTGGAATTGTCAGTGAAACTAATTTATTAAGATATTGTATCCACTATATTATTCATAGGAGGAAACCTTGACTAATACGATGGTTTTGGGAGTGAACCCATTCCACTATAACTTTTTTGAATGTTCCTTGACTATTAAAGAAATGATTTTATATGGTTATGTGAATGGCACAAATAATTTTTATCTAAAAATATTATTTTCCCATGGATAATTTTCATTGATTTTATTAACATTCGTTTATTATAATCATTCTTAGATTATGCAATGAATCAATTTAATGAATTATTTTATTCAATACATGTTTTTCAAACGAAATTTTAATACCCTTATACAAATGATAAATTGATATCTACCTTGATTAAAATAAATCATAATTTTATATATTCATATTTATATTTCACTTCCCCATGATATATTGAAATATATTATGTATTATTTGTGTTTGATTAGTTTTAGTTATGATGGAATTAAATATACAAGACATACATCACGTATTATCTAGTTATTTAATTATATATGATCCCTAATACGCCATACCTAATGGATTATAGTATAAAAAGTTATATAAAATAATTATTATTCTACTATAAAATTTATTATCTATCTAAGAGAGGTCTTGATCACTATAGTTGTTATCAGAAAAAGGGTTAGTTAAATAATTGGAAATTAGAATGAGAAATCATTGATGATAACTCATAGGATAATCCTATATATATTTTATTGTCAAATGTTTTGGTAATAAAAATTGTGGGGTTCTATAGTAAATAAATCCCTATGTTGATAAAATAATTATTAGAGGTTTGGGAACAAATATACCTAGGTGTATTAATTATAAAAATGTAAATTGGGATTGAATCAAGAATTACATGGTAAACAACAACATGTCTTACTACACACCTAATTTGAATGTCATGGGAGATATTCAATTATTAATTAAAATTTAATTCACAATCCATCATGATGTATTTGAATAATGGCTTTGAATAGGATCGGTGATGCACTACTATTCATGGGGCATTTACACTTGGCTTATTATCTTGGAAATGGTTCTAGTGAATGGTTTTTCATGATTTTCATATTATTAATGTTCCTTGATAAGGTTTTATAGTCAAAAAATGATGAAGTATGAAGACTATGCATTATTTGTAGATCTGTAAGAGAATTGAAGGCTTTTAGACTCTTTTCCCATGATTCATGCCGATTTGGAGTCACCCGACCCGTGTTTCATGACATGAAGGACGAGCAATTTTACAATTTTCATGACAGAGGTACCTCACACGGCTACCAAATGGGTTGATAGACTGTGATCCAACTATTCAATTAAGTTTAAAATTGAGGAAGAGAGCCCCACATGGCCTCCACATGAGCAAACATGTTATGCGACTCAGTACCAATCTGTGATGGGGTACTGTTTTTGAAGATAGAGGAGTCTGCATGGCCTACGCATGGTCAATCCAGTAGTGCATCCTAGCAATCAGGCTGTGAGAATTTTGGAGATTTTGGAACAAACACTTCCACACGGCCTACCAAACCGCGAAACACAATATGGAAAGTATTTGGCATTTATGATTGAATAAATATCTGAGCACACTTTTGGCGCACAACCTACCCAGTCATGTGTCCAAACCATGAAAATAACTACAACCTCTTTCTTTTCCTATCCACTTTTTACTTAATCGTTTACTCAATGATTTCCTTTATACCTTCCATTAGACAAATAAAAAAGGATCCTTTTGATAGAGGAGTCTTGGGGGAGCCATGGGAACAATAGGAGTTAATCATGGTTGGCTAGAGGCTAGGAATGGATGAACTTTTCAGATGGATGTTGTTTTTAACATTTTTTTCATTGTAATTGTGATTTTTTTTCAATCTTCAAATTTCTTCTTTATTGAACTTTTTAATCAATTTGAGTATTTTTTTCATCCTCATTAAAATGTGTAACTAAACCCCCCTTGTGTTGGAGATGTGGGTAAATTGGGGGTTTGTTAAAAAGTATATTTTACTATCCTTGTGTTTTTCATTCTTCCTCACATAATTCTACACACATCATTGTCTAATCTTTCTGGGAAACCCCATATCGGACCATGAAGAGTGTTTCTAGGGATCTATGGTGAAATTAAGGCAATTACACCCATGATCATTGGGTGCAATAGTTGTTTCTTGAGGGAGGATCTTAATTTAAAGGTAGTATTAATAATTTTTCAGTCTAATGAGTAGATTTCTACTGGCTTATCTAGAACTCACTAGAACAAGGGAGTTCCAACACCAATGAAACCTAAAAATTATCATTATTATGAATAATACAACACGACAGGGAAATTGATTTTTAATGGTCCACACATGATCCGAGCCCCAACACCCCATTCATCATCATTCATAAAGAACCAGCTTGAGAATTTTCTATTTTTATGTTTAATATTTTGTGAATTGAAATTATCCAAGTAGTTTTTTTTTGGAATCAGTCACTATGGAAAAAATCAATCATATTATAATTATTTGTCCTTACTTAAATAATTTCAAATCAAGAGACAAAAAAGTCTAAAAATAATCGATGTGGATCGACCCCATACTTGCACTATACTTGTTTCACAATAGTAAAATCAATTTAGTTTTCTGAAAAAAATACCTAGGCTAAATTGAACACCAAATTATGGAATTGTATTTGGGGACAATGTTTCACAATGTATTGTTAATTGAATTGAATTCATTTGGTGAAAAAAATAACAATTCTAAAAAAATTAATTTCATAATCACTTTTCTATTTTTCATTGGTTTTTTCTTTTACTCTTGGTGTGTTGTTTGTGTTGTGCATGATCGTAGGTACATGAGTGACTAGGTTACTCATTCCTAGAGTTACGAGTCATCGAATATACATCCTCTTGATTCATAAATCGAAATAATGTTGCCCAGGAGACGTAGTGCACTTATGGGAGATCAAAACCCAAACTACCCCATGGAGAACCATGAGGAAGAACTTATGGTTGTCCAATTAGTTGGACAACCATTCGTCATAGATAAAAACCCACCCCTTGGTGATGATGAAGACCAACTATCAAATCATCTAGAATCTTTCATTGAGTATATATTGAGGAACCAATAAATAATATAGGATCAATTAATGCCAGGGTTCGGACCGCCACAGCCCCATCAATATATTCCATGAGGGAAACCTTCATAATTTCTTCAAGATCATAAGGCATATTTCCCAGAGTAACAACAACAGTTTATTCCCCAAGAACCATTTGAAGTGATGCCTCCATGTTGTACTCTTATGGAGTATCGATTACCCTCTATTCAGGGAGAGGATACTGGTATAGTAAGACCACTGGTGTAGGCCCAAAATTTTGAGATCAAGCCAGTGATCAAGAAATTAATTCAAAATACAGTTCAGTTTAGTGGTGTGCCAGGTGAAGACCCAAATTCTCACCTAACCAAATTTCTAGAGATATGTGAAACATTCTTGTACCCCAGAGTGTCAGAGGATTCTATCTGCCTTCTGTTGTTTCCATTCTCATTAAGGTACAAGACTATGGACTAGATCAATGGGCTTACTCAAAATTCCATTGTTACCTAGGTGGAATTGGCCCAAGATTTCTTATCCATGTATTTCCCTCCATTGAATATGGACACCTTGGGGAATGAGATACTCAACATCTAGTTGCACAACTCAGTGTCTTTATATGAGTCATGGAAACACCTCAATGAGATGCTGAGAAAATTATCTCATCATGGGATGGTATTTTGAATTCATGTTCCGACATTCTATGGAGGCCTGGCTACTAATACCAAGTCAGTCATGGATGTAGTGGCTGGTGGAACCGTAATGAAAAAATCTCCAGAGGAACTTTTTGAGTTATTGGAGGAAATGTCAACGAATTTTATTCAATGAAATTCTTAGTGGGGGAACACATGAGAGGGTTATTCATAATATTGATGAAACAACCATGATTGCAGCTCAACATGATGTCATATGAACGAAAATTGATTCACTGAATCTAAAACATATGTCTAATGTTCCTACTGTCAATCATTCAGCATGTAGTGATTGTGGAAATAATCATGCAATGGGTGAGTGCTTGGGGAAAAGTGATGGAACATCTATAAGAGAGGTGTATTATGTTTCATAGAACCAAGGGTTGGGTAATTACCCTAAATACCAAAACCATGATTGGTAGAAGAATAAAAATACGAGGTGGGAACAACAACAGTTGAATCCTCATCCCTGGCCACAAAGACCACTCAGTTATGGCCAACAACAACAATTTCAGAATCCATTTCCAATGCCACCACAAGAAAATAAATTTTATCAAGGATAATATCATCATCAAGGGAATCTTAAACCTCACCCTTCTCCACAACTAAGACATTCACCTCATCAATAAATTTCCCCACAACTTCTGTAAGAACCCCCCTCACGGAAAAAGGAAATGATGTCAAAGTTCGAAAAAAACAATGATTCAAAACCAAGAAGAAACATTTAGAATCCTTGAGAACCAGATAGGGTAGCTATTCAATCTACCCTCTATATGGTATCATGGAACACTCTTGGGAAATATTGTAATGAATCTAAGATTGGAGGATAATTCTAGAATTATATGAAGTGGGAAGGGTCTCACCACAAAAGTAACTACGAGTCAAGGTAAAGCTTTAAACCCATATAAATCTACACTCTCTTTAGATGGAGTAGTTGAATCTGATAAATATTACCCTATACATGAATTGGTAAAAGAACTAGGATCCCAACTGAGTATGGGAAAGGAGGTGGTTAAACTGTTTGAACCCCCTTGTCATTTCTAGCAAGGATGGGGCTATGAAAGTTGGACCAAAAATTCACCATGTTCAGGGACGTTATTTGTATGTTTCACATCAATATTCCCTTTGACAAAAAAATTTACCCAAATTCCCACTTATATGATGTTTATGGAAGGAATCCATTCAAATAAAAGGAAGATAGAGGACATGGGCCCTATTCCTATAACTAGGGAATGCTCGATGGTGGTCTAGCACACACTTCCCCCTAAGCTCCATGATTTGGGAAGTTTCAAAATCTCATGCACTATAAGACCTTTTGAGTTTGGAAATCCCCTATGTGATTTGGGGGAATGATTCAATATTATTCCTTTCAGAGTTTTCAAGTTGTTATGGGTGAAAGATCTCAATCTAACCTGAGTGGTATTACAATTAGCTAATCATTCTATCAAATACCGTGGAGGGTTGTTCTGAAGATGTGTTGGTAAAAATGGGAAAGGTAATTTTGATGGATGATTTCATTGTACTAGGCATGGAAGAAGGTTAAGAGGCACCTTTGATTCAAGGAAGGCCCTTTTTGTCTATCGGGGATGTTTTAATTGACACACACAAAGGTGATCTAATCATCCATGTGGGTGATTAGAAAGTTTTATACAACATCATCAAGGTTTTGAAACATTTTTCAATTGTGGAAAAAAGGATTGTAGTGCATTAACAATAATGTCCAAACACATTGGCCTTAAGGAGGATGGAATGAAATGTTTCTCATTCAGCAATAAATCCTTCATTGAGAACAACCATCAGGATGGAGAACCGATGGAGATAATCATTATTTTGAGCTAGGGAGGCCATTACTAATTGCTGGAAGTGGTTCCAAATTTATTATAGTGGGCCGAGGTCAAGCCAATTGTTAATTCAATTGCCATGGCCCCACATATTGAGTTGAAACCTCTCCCATCTTCATTGAAAAATGGCTAATTGGTAGAGGAAAACACAGTGTCGGGGATCATTAATGTCTCGCTTACAAAATACCATGAGGAGGATCTCTTTCAAGTACTACAAAGAAAGAAGCATGCCTTTGGATAGATGGTTACATATCTCAAAGATATAATCCCCACAATTTCCACTAAAAATGTAGTTCTAGAGGGAGGGGGAAAAGTTTCAAGGAAACAACGACGATGACTAAATCCCCCCATGAATGAGGTGGTAAAGAAAGAGATTATGAAACTTTTATATGCTGGAATTATCTAACCAATAATCGATAGTTCATGGGTATGACTTTTACAGGTGGTTCCTAAGTAGGGAGGCATCACGGTGGTGACCAATGAGAAAAATGAGCTTATCCCAACCCAAACAGTCAAAAGATGGGTAGTGTGTGTGGACTACAAGATGTTGAATGATGCTACAAGGAAAAATCATATACCCCAACCATTTATGGATCAAATGCTGGAACGATTGGTGGGGCATGATTTAAATAGTTTCTTTGAATGTTATTTGAGATATAATCATATTTCCTTTTCCCCAGATGATCAAGAAAATAATAAATTCACCTATCCTTACAAAACCATTGCATATCATCAAATGTCATTAGGGATGCGCAATGCTCTAGCCACCTTTCAGAGGTGTATGTTATCAATATTCCATGATATATAGGAGCATATTATAAAGGTTTTCATTCAAGACTCTAGATATATGGGATTTAATTCACTAATTGATGAAAGAAATTGGAGTTGGTTTAGGAACTATGTTACCGCAAAAATCATGTTCTAAATTAAGAGAAGTGTAATTTCATGGTATGAATCAGAATCACCTTAGGCCATAGGATCTCTATGAAATGAAATGAGTTTGATCCAACCAAAATTGAATTTATCTCACAGCTGCACATTCCCATATCAGTCCATTAAATTTTATGATTTATAGGTTCTGTGGGATTTTATCAACGATTCATTTGTGATTTCTAAGATAGCTATCCCTTAACCCATCTCTTGTTAATGAATGAAATTATTGATGTTTATAAAAAATGTACAAAAGACTTCCATATTCTAAAAAAATGACTAGTTTCGGAACCCATTATGATTTCCCCAAATTTTGAGGAGTAGTTTGAGCTGTTGTTTGATGTGTGTGACTATGTAGTGGGGCCAGTGCATGGAAATGGATGGATCATATTTTCAGAACGATATATTATGTTATCTGAGCACTGAATAAAGCCAAAATTAATTACACCACCATGGAAACATAAATTCAATCAATTTATTTTTCTACCCATATATTTTTCTCGTACTTCATGCTTCCTAATGTTTTCATTTACGCTGACATTGATGCACTTATATACATTCTCAATAAGATGGACTCCAATCCTTGACTAATCTTTTGGGTGATCCTCCTCCAAGAGTTCTGTTTAGAGATCAAGGACAATAAAGTTAGTGAGAACCAGTAGCTAGTCATCTCTCCAAGAAGAATCTTCACCATTTAGAAAGGGAAGAAGATCTGGAGATTAAAGAGGATTTCCCATATGAGCATTTATTCTCTATTAAAGTACCACCTTGGTCATGGTTTTCCGATATATAAAATTACATGGCCACAGGATTTTCCCATCTGGACTTGTCATTTCTACTGAGGAAGCCATTCCTATCAAAGGTAAAGAGGTATTTTTGGGAAGACCCCATACTATTTCTCTCCTATGGAGATGGGGTAATCTATCATTGAGTACGAGATTAAGATATTCAATGTATTCTAGAGTTCTATAACTCTTCTCTAGTAGGAGTAAATTAGTGTCCATATGAAATAATATAAATGATCTTACAATCTGGATTTTTATGGCTATTCATGCACAAAGTCACACATCATATTTTTTCTTGCTAGGATCAGTGCCAAGAAAACTAGAAACATGGGCCATCGTGCTAAGATGATTGTTGACGCTCCTTTCGTCACAGAATCTAAAGATCGGAAAAGGGAATATCTGAGCTCAAAGTGATTAATCCTTTGAAGAAACATCAAAAATCGACAAAGGGATGGAAAAGGAGAACATTGCCCATAGGTCGCGCAAGTTCCCTCTTGGTCGCGCAAGTACACTTGCGCGCCGCCTCAACACTTGCGCGACCCCTCATGATCGTGCAAGGGACTTGCGCGACATATCTGGTAACCGCCCAGTAACCGCCCGGGGTCTTCTTTTGCCTATAAATAGACCCTGTGGGCCCCCCATTGAAGAGGATCTCTTCCCAGAAACTCGGATCAAAGCTCCCGACGCCCAAGTCTCTTCTCAAAGCTTCCAGAACACTTCTAAGGTAATTTCTTACCTAGAATGGAAGATCTAAAGGGAAGAAGGAAGGCCTAAGTGTTGAAACTTATCAAACACTTGCGCGCCGACTTAATTCCTTCAATATAACTTGCGCGTCCCTCTTCTGGAAGAACCTCAAGAGGATGGGAAAGGTTTTAATAAAGAGTCGCTCAAGTAATTCAACCCTGGTTGAAAATCGCGCAAGTATCCCTTATGTCGCGCAAGTATACTTGCGCGACCAATACTTGCGCGCCGCCGCAGGACTTGCGCGACCTTCAATACTTGCGCGCCCCTATCTTTTTGGGTGCCCATCTTGCCCTTTTTCACCCCTCTTAAGCCATTTTCACCCTTCCTATTCAAGATTCAGTCTTCAAGATACTTTTCAAAGCCATTTATGGCATGATTTCTTGATTTGACATCCTTATCTGAAAGGAATTATGTGAAATATCTCTCAAAACCTAATGATTTAAACATCTTTATATCACCAAAGATTGAGAGTTCATTCATTCAACCTCATCCTTTAAAATGAGAGAATCCTAACCTGGGTCTCCTTTTCAGGAATAAAGACTCAGTCATAAATCTTGGGCATCTTTCTTAAGAATAAGCCCCAATCAAGTCCTTCAATCTTGGGCATCCTCCTCAGGAGTAAGCCCCAAACCTTAATCCCTAACCTGGGTCTCCTTTTCAGGAATAAAGACTCAGTCATAACCTTGGGCTTCCTTTTCAGAAGTAAGCCCCAAGTCCCCTAACCTAGGCTTCCTTCTCAGGAATAAGTCCTAGTCATAAATCTTGGGCATCTTTCTTAAGAGTAAGCCCCAAGTCTCTTAAAATTTCTCTTAACCAGTCATAAATTTCCTTTGATTTGGGTTTCCTTTTCAGGAATAAAACCCAATCATAAGTCCCCTCCTAACTTGGGCATCCTCCTCAGGAGTAAGCCCCAAGATTAGAGTATTCAAATCTCCATGAAGCACATATAACTTTGTGGACCCTGTTCATGGATTTTCTTCCTAAAAGTAAATCCTAAACCTTCATCTATCTGGGCAGTCATCCATACATAAGCCCCAAAACAAAATTCTTATGATTGCATCCTTCATGGCACAATTGTCTAAATTTTACCAATACCTCTTGTTTCTCATACCGAGCATGACTCACGTGAGCTTAGAGTGTAAAAGTAATTATGACATTCATCTTTGAGCCATCAATCATAAAATATCATATCCCATTCCTCGAACTACGTGGATTCTGATTCCTTTTTTCAAAACAAAGGATACGTAGGTAGCCCATTCATGGGTTCGATCCCAACATTGAAATAATCTCTGTCCTTCTGAATGACGATAAACTTCAAGTGCCCCACTGAGTGGCTTTAAAACCAGCCTGGTCATCAAAATGACCAAGAGACTTTTATATAAATGTTTTGAAGGATACCATTGACCAAGAATCTCTAAACAAATATAGATGATTCTATATTGATGAAGAACCTCTAATACATATAAAAGATTCTCTAAATTTCTTGCATATTTAATCATTGATTGTTAAAACTAAAGGAAAGCTCATTTTATACTTGGTAATGTAATAAGGATTCACGAACTTAACTTAAATCTATAAAGAGAGTCCCGGAGTAGACAATAATTCCCCTCAAAAAGGTGTGATGAGTCCGACCTCCCATCCTCTCGACCAATGCAAATTCCTAAGCCTCATTAGCCCACAAGCTAATGAGCGCCTGCCTTTGGAAAGTAGGTCCAAAAGGATGTGGAATCATTGGATGTTTCCGGTTCTACGAACAAACCCGTTAGAAACCGATCGGAACGTTTGAATCTCCCGTCCAGGAGGTCATCCCCGGATTCCGCGCGAAACAAAAAATGGTGAACCCGACGTGAATCCTTAACCAAGTTAAAGTGATGTTCTTCTTAGATGTTAGGCCCCTTGGGCCAACAAGGCAATCATTGACATATGATCATCCAAAAGATGCAGTAGCCGGATTCATCTTGATTATGTCTGTTATATGGAACAGGCACTCTTTTTTCAAGATCTCCTACAAAAAATGGCTTTCCTTAAATTCACCCCTGTGAATACTGCTGCTGAGAACACCTCTACTGTGAGGTCTGCTGCCATGAAAACCAATGCTGCTACTCCTGCTGGAACGTCATCCGCTCTGAGGATGACATCACCAACTCAGTGTATTCAACGCTGTGTTTCAAATGCACTGGTTAAGGAGTACCGTCGCAACGGTACTATCCCAACTCTGGAGGCCGCTCGTCAAGCCCTCCAAGTTAACAATTCTACCTGGTCGTCCGGACAACGGCGACCAGCAATCAAGAAGCAGGCGGTGCTGACTACCGTCTCCAACCGTTTCGGGTCGTTATCCCCGGAACGCAATTTCCATTCACTCCCTTATTCTGAGGAAGTGAATGAGCAGGTCCCGCTGGACCTTAATTCAAAGAGACAGGAGTCCTTCTCAAGGGCTCCCATCAACAATCGCCGCCAGACTCGTGCGGTAGTGCACCCTCAACATGATGAGGGTACCGGCTCCAGGCATTCAGCTCAGGTTCCTCGAACCCGAGCAGGCAAGATGAATCACCAGAGACGGAATCCGGTTAATAATAGGCAGGTTGTCATCCCTGCCATCTCCGGAGAAGTCCACCAACCTAACTTGGTGGCAAATAACGAGCAGGCATACACACCTGTTCGTTTTAATCCCGCTGTCCAGCAGACTCGTCTGGCAGCATCAAGCCGATCCCGCCAGGCAATTCCGGCGGAGTACCATAGGCAGGAACATACACCTGCTTATACATCAGCAGTTAGTCAGCAGGCTCGTCTGACTACATATGATGGATCTCGTCAACCGCGTTTGGCGAAGTTTAATCAGCAGGCACATACACCTGCTGATACTAATCAAGTCTACCAACAGTCTCGCTTGGTAGCACCCGAAGAAGTCAGTCGGAAAGTCCCGACGACAAACAGGAGGCAGACTAAACTCTCTGCCTCCACACTTGAGTACTGTCAGGATTCACTGACAGGAAAAGGAGGACAGGAGCAGGCACATACACCTACTCCAAGCCCGGAATGGACGTATATCCCTGTTCCGGCGGCTGAAGTCACCAAACATATTTTGTCAATGGTGAAAGAGCAGAAGCAAATTCCTGCTCATATTCTGGATGCTTGCCAGGATATCATAACAGCTTCAGCATCATCTCAGGGACAGACACATAAATCTATCCCTAGCAGTGGAGTGACACATCAACAATTCACTCCGGAACAGACACACACATCTGTTCCAGTCCAAGAGGGTTGTGGGGCCTACTCCCCCATATCATATGGACAACCAAGTCAGGCACATACACCTGATTTGAGCGATGATCGTCAGCCTAACCTGACCATCTTTCCTGATCAGGCACATACACCTGCTCAGAGCAATCACTTTCGTCATCAAGTGATTTCTAAAGCGAGTAAGAAGGCATCTAAGAAAAAGATCCGCCCAGCACAGTCAGGAGATCAAAGGCCAATCTGTAACAAGGCCTTGCTCGATGCTGGAGTTCTTGAAGCCCTCAGACATTTATCTGTCGGAATTCAAGATTCTACTCCCTCAGTTCCCAATAACAGGAACATTTATCCCGAAGGTCTTCAACAGACACTTCCTCATGAAGACTTGCTTCATGAAAATTCGGTCAATCTTGAAGTTTCTTCTTCAGATGAGAACCACAGGAACCCTCTGTGTGGTCAGAAGACCAAGGAGCAAGAGATATCATCTTTTGCTATAACCCATCATGAAGGTCCTCCTCATGGTGATGAACTTCGCTGCGAAAGTCCTCTCCGCAGTAGTGATTCACATTGTCTCGAAAATTCTTCAGAAGGCAATGTAGTGACGAGAAAGCCCTCCTATCTCGAGGCACTTGCAAACGTAAAACCATTCATGTCTGAAGTTTTACTATCGGCAGGTGAAACTCTTTCTCCATCAGAAGATAGCTTGGGGTTCAGGTTATTCTCCGAACCTTCCCTAGGTCATTCATCTTCCAGCATGAATAGTGATTCCTCTACCAATCTTGTTGAATCCGATGAAGCAACAAGGAAACACCAACTCTGGTCCAAACAGGTAGAAGAATCTTCATTTAATGATAAAGAGGAAATGCTGAACATGAGGAAAAAACTGGCAAAAGGTGAAGTACCAGTCATGTTTTGGCCTTTGGCTGATTCACAGTATGACATTCCAAAGATGTTGACGGATGATGGAATCCATGATATTCGTCTTAACATATGGAAAACTCTTTGTCAATTAAAGAAGAAGGTATTATCTTACGATGAATATGAAAATCATCTTACGATAATAGAAGGGTTACAACGCCAGATTGATTTGGCATCTCTATCAGTCTCTCGGTATCCGAAGGCCGAAAAGCAACAGAGAACCCTTCAACGTTCATGCCTTGGCGCGCTGAGAAAATTGCGTCAGTTAATTTCCAATGCTCCATCTAATGTTCATATCAGAGTATGGGGTATTCACGGAGCACTACATTTCACAGTGCTTTCCGGTCAGCAAAGCCCGCCGAAAATGGTCTCATGCAATGTTATTGCCCATGGCCGGCCACAGTCAATGGGCTTTGTTCATAATCAAAATCTTGCTCGAGATCAAGCTTCAACTAGTTCTTCTCAAAATCAAGTATATAGAGAACATGTTGTTGAATTGCTCCTACATCAAGCAGGCGAGAATATTGCGCAAGCCTCTCGTCTGGAGCAAACACGTCATCAAATGACAGAAGTTTCGAAAATCATCCAACGGTCTGTTGAACCAGGTGATAAAAGTGGATACAGGTTAATGCATCCAGCTAATTTACGAACTAAGATCCGCAAGATCAAGAGAGATTTCAAGAAGATCTCAGACATAGCATGTCAAGAGACACCCCAGCTTGCCAGACTGGGGACTTCTCTAACCCAACCCTCAGAATCAACGAATGGGATTCGAGGAGTTGAGCAGAAGCAACAGGAACACCCCCAGTCCACCGGACTGGGGACTTTTTCAAATCTTCAATCCCTCCCTCAGAGAAAGTCAGTATTCTCTCGATTAGGGAATAAGCCTCAAGAGGAACGAAGAGCCAAGATGTCAGGAGATTCTCTCAAAGTGACGGTTCACAAAGAAATTCCTGAGGGGTCAAGTCAACGGAATGCCATGTCTTATCATGGACATAAAAGGAGACAATATCATAGAAATTCTGATAGAAAGGATTTCATGAAATATGCATCCATTAATGTCATCACTGCCGTTGCTGCTGATTCACCAGATGAGGCTCAATCAGAGGGATCAGATGAAGAGGTTCCTGCTCAAGAAGTTGCGCACACAGACCTAAATGAAGAAGGTGTGCGCACACGTAATCAAAGGCTTACCCAAAATTTGGGTATTCCTTCAAGTAACCCACTTCCCCCTCTCCGAAAAGGATCCAATAAGGGGAAAGGAAAGAATCAGGTTACTTCTCACCCTTCCTCTGAAGGAGGTCAATCGCTCTCATTAGAGCAAAGGCTTGCACAACAGGAGGAAGAAATGAAAGAGTTAAGAAGGTTGAATGCAGAATTACTTCAGAGTAGTCTTCTTCTTAAGAATGCTGAAGTCCGATAGCCGAAGGAATTTGTTGTAACTACTGAGATGGATCAGGAATATCCTCCTTTATCAGTACACCCACAGAGGTCTAACCCTACGGGTCAAACGCAACAACGGTTGGCAGCACTACCATTAGTTGCAGCACCAACCTCCACGGCTGTCCAAGCTCCATTCATTGCACCTACCCAAAACCAAGTTCAACCTGACGTTTCTCAAAAGTTAATAACTACTATTGAGTCATTAACAGCTCGGTTAGAAACTATGGAAGGGAAACGGGCGCAAGTTCAACCTGAAAAGAAAGTTTACCCTGAATGGGTAGATTCAATTTCTCCTCCATCCAGTTTTGGAAACCCTATTTTCCCTACTTTCAATGGATCAGGCGACCCTGAACAACATTTGACGCATTACGTGTCTTGTTGTGATCCTATGATGGGAACTCCAGAACAACAAGAAGCAGTGAAACTCAGATGCTTCGTGCGAACCTTGCAAGGACCAGCTTTTGTCTGGTATACAAGCTTGAAATCCCGGTCAGTCATCGGATGGGAGGATCTTCGTCAAAAATTCCTTCTTCAGTTCAGCTCAACTTTGCCAAAAACGACAGTTTTCGATCTTACAAACTGCAAGCAAAGGGAGAATGAAAGAGTCTCTGATTTCATTGCTCGTTGGAAGGGATTAACGTATTCCTTGAGTTTATCACTCCCTCAGGAGGAATTATTGCCAATCTGTGTGGCAAATTTGCGTGACGAATTACGCACGCCATTGATCCCTGTGAAATACACAGGAGGGTTTCGAGACCTTATTTCAATCGCTCAACAGATTGAAGATTCCCTTATGCAGGCTAAGGTTAAATCTCGTGTAATTCCATCAGCTCCAGGAAGAAGAATGGGTAAAGCAGAAACTGCTACAGTTATGCTTAAACAGGCACCTGTACCTATTTCTACTTCAAAACCTTCATCTTCTCGAAGGGCTCCACCTCCTGAACGCCAACAACAAAGGCTGTTTCGTCCAAATGATCAAAAAGATCAACGACGAAAACAATTTGAGGATATGAAGAGTAAAACATACTCTTTCCGAAGTGAGCAAGTTCCTGGTTACTTCATTTCAGCTCTGGAAAATAATTTGGTTCAATTACCAGTGCCGAAGAGACCAAACAAGGAAGGAGATGAAGACCGTCCCAATTATTGTCCCTTTCATCAAATGTTGGGACATCCCATCCAGGAGTGTTTTGTCTTTAAAGACCTCCTACAAAAGATGGTTGACTTGGGACAAGTCAAATTGAAGGGTTCTTCAGCTCATGTAGCGTGTATTACCGCTACAGATCCAGAGGAAGGAGGCGAGTGGCAGGAAGTCAAAAGCAAAACTGCGAAAAAATATGATGATTGGATGGTCAGAAAGACAATCAATCGGACCCATTCCATTTTGCGAACACAATTGAAGAAGCCAATTGTGTCTCCTACAAAAGCTGCAGTAAAGCCTCCATCAAAGGACAAATCCTCAAAAGGGCAGTGTAATTCAAAGAAGAAAGAGGAATCAGGAGAAGATGAGTATGTATCAAAGCCTAAATTGTCTTTGACTCTGGCAGATTTCATGCCATCTACTTCAAAGTCACGGGCACCGCCCCATCAAACGGCACAGCCTAAACAGGCTAATCAGGCAGAGTCTTTATCAGACGAAGAATTAATCTTTGGTTCTATTTAATCTCAATGGATGGAGAAGACATCACGACTCCAACTAATGCCAGATTTCTGAAGAAGTATTTTGTATAAACACAAAATATTGTTCCCAGAACCAAGACTCTTACATTTGGTTCATACAGCAATGGTCCAGTATGACCTTAAACTACAACTACGTCCAGCATGACGATAAACTGTATGGTCTGTGCATATGACCTTAAACTATTCGCACTTATGTCCCTGCAACATGACACTAAACTGTGCAGCACCAATAGTCCTAACTGCAAGACTTTAAACTGCATAGTCCCTGATTTTGTCCTACATGACAATAAACCGTATAGAAGTTCTTATATTCTGTCCGAGATGACATTAAACTATATTTTGTCCTAACGACATGACATTAAACTGTGTGGCACTTTCATCGTCCTACATGACGTTAAACTGTGTTAAGTCCCTTATTGTCCTACATGACACTAAACTGTATTCTGTCCGAGATGACATTAAACTATATTGTGTCCTAGCAACATGACATTAAACTGTGTGGCACTTCCAACGTCCAGCATGACGATAAACTGTAAAAAGATCAGAACTGATATCCTCATATTGATTCACCTTAGTCTTAGCTACATGACTTTAAACTGTACAGCATCAGTTCGTCCTTGCTATATGACGCTAAAACTATACAGCAATGGTCCAGTATGACCTTAAACTACAACTACGTCCAGCATGACGATAAACTGTATGGTCGGTGCATATGACCTTAAACTATTCGCACTTATGTCCCTGCAACATGACACTAAACTGTGCAGCACCAATAGTCCTAACTGCAAGACTTTAAACTGCATAGTCCCTGATTTTGTCCTACATGACAATAAACCGTATAGAAGTTCTTATATTCTGTCCGAGATGACATTAAACTATATTTTGTCCTAACGACATGACATTAAACTGTGTGGCACTTTCAACGTCCTACATGACGTTAAACTGTGTTAAGTCCCTTATTGTCCTACATGACACTAAACTGTATTCTGTCCGAGATGACATTAAATTATATTGTGTCCTAGCAACATGACATTAAATTGTGTGGCACTTCCAACGTCCAGCATGACGATAAACTGTAAAAAGATCAGAACTGATATCCTCATATTGATTCACCTTAGTCTTAGCTACATGACTTTAAACTGTACAGCATCAGTTCGTCCTTGCTATATGACGCTAAAACTATACAGCAATGGTCCAGTATGACTTTAAACTGCAACTTCGTCCCACACGACATTAAACTGTGAAAAAAGTTCCATAAACAGTCCAGCATGACCTTAAAACTGCATCATCCCTGGTCCATGTATATGACCATAAACTATTTGCAAATATGTCCAGCAAGACGTTAAACTGTGACGTCCTAACTACATGACGCTAAACTGTATAAAAGTCCCTCACGTCCGGAACGACGTTAAACTATATAATCATCAAAAGTCCAGCATGACATTAAAACTGCACAATCCCCCTTTCGTCCAATATGACGTTAAAATGTATTGTCCCCATCGTCCTAACTACATGACGCTAAACTGTACAGAAAGTCCTTGATATGTCCTACATGACATTAAACTGTGCATCGTTAAGGTTGTTATTACCTCTTGTTTCTCACACCGAGTATGACTCACGTGAGCTTAGAGCGAACATCAACCATAACACTCCCTTTGGGCCACTAACCATGTGTAAGTCCCAACAACATTATTAGATCATTGTCCCCAAAAAACAATTTGATCGTTAATTCATTCTTTAATTGAACTACACAGACTTTGATCCTTGCCCTCCAGGCTGGGTATGTAGGCAACCTCCCAAGGTTCAAGCCCAAAAACAATCTCTTCACATCGGTTCACCACCATCTAATATGATGTTGATTTGTGAAACCGCCCCTGAAATCAATATCTTTACATTGATTCATTTTCGTCCTTGTTATACGACGTTAAACTATACAACACTTTTGTCCGGTACGACAATAAACTACAATATTCTTTGATTTCCTCATTTGAGAGAGAACTATTATTGACATTGATTTTTCAATCATAGTTTTTTCATTTTCAAAAGACTACATGCATACATGGTAATGCCTGAACTTTTTATCTTAGGTTAAACCATCATTGCACTAAAGTCCCCTTTCACCCTTCACATGTACGAACCAAATTTGTACAAAGGGTAATTCTAGAACTACGTGGACTTGATTCCCATCCTTATGGGATACGTAGGAACATTCGAGTGTCCCTCGAATCCAGTCCCAAGTCTTTTGGGCCTAACCCCAAATTTCACTTTCAGTCCCTTGGCTGAAAAGTCCTCATGAAAACACACACTGTGTATTCATTATTATGGTCCGAATTCTATGACCCAAAAAACTAAGATCACTCATCCTTTCGTCCTGCACGACGTTAAACTGTATTTCAAGAACTACGTATGGCTTGATTCTCATTCTTATGAGATACGTAGTGAAGTCCAAGTTTCAATTCAGGACCCAGCCACAACATGATTATGGTTTTCATTGACCTATGTATCTCTATATACATTGGAAAATACCCATCTTTATGTATTATAATCCTAACCTTAAATATTTTCAGATCTTCATAACCCTTTTTCATGACTTATGGTCACAAAAATGTCAAACTTCTGAGAATTCTTTTGCCTGACTATGCAGCACGTGCCCATAGGTGGCCTTGCATAAACAGTCCACATAACAGACTTGTCAGCCAAGAGATGCTATTTATTTGACCATGCAGCCAATGCCCATAGGTGGCCCTGCATGTTTTCAACCCCCTAACGGGTTTGTTAAATAATAGTAACTTCATTCTTGGGAAGAATGCCTCTTTTGTCCTTATTTGTCTTAAACGACAGTATGTAGGGATCCGCAAAAATAGCCATCCTTAACATATTTGTCCCATATCCTTTTTCATGATCTGAAAGTATTCAAGTCTATGGTTTATTCTTCTTCCCTACGTTTGGGTCAGACCTTCGTAGGAGTGATATTCATCCAGTTCTTCGATATTCTTGTTCGGAAATATCCTTTCCATATTCAAGTACTTCTTTCCATACAACAAACTCTATGCTTTAGAAAATTTGAATCTCCATAAACTTTCACTGGCTTTTAGCACTAGGAAAGTAAATTTCTCAGAGTTCTTTTGCCTAACTATGCAGCACGTGCCCATAGGTGGCCTTGCATAAACAGTCCACATAACAGACTTGTCAGCCAAAAGATGCTATTTTATTTGACTATGCAGCCAATGCCCATAGGTGGCCCTGCATATTTCCACCCCCTAACGGGTTTTGTTAAATAATAGTAACTTCATTCTTGGAAACTACTTCTTCTAATGCTATTTAGCTCTTTTTCATATCATTCCTCAGATTCAAATATTCTTAAGTTATAGTTTACATATTTTCTCTCATACTTGAGTATGGTAATTTGTTTTCAGATAAATTATCAAGGAATTGAATCCATTTTAATCCATTTTTCGGTCAAAGCTATTTCGACCTTAAACATTAGCCTCTTTATGTCCGGCTTGCATGACTTTAAACTACCCACACAAAAGACAAAGGAACTCTGAATAAAAGTCAAGTTCCAGCTCACTAAATATACATTTTTTTGTATGATTTAGGTAATATTGAGCAGTTAAAAGATTCAAAGTTTGTAGGGTTATTTGTAAATAATCCTAGTAAAAATCAAACTATGATTACTAGGCCCATTGGCTTAAGTAAATTTGAAGCAGGTAATGAAAGAATGCAGGTACAAATGATTGGAGACGAAAGTGTTTTTCATTGATACACAAGAGTTAGAAGGACATCCACAGATTGGAGTCTCTTCTCTTTTTCAAGAATTACAAGAGGCTTTCAACATAACACTTCATTTGATTTACGGCATCCCGAGCTTCATCAGCAACCACCTGGAATTCATTCATTCAACTGGAAACAAAAAGGAGATGCAGTGATACCAGCTCTTCTTGGAACAATTGTAAAAGGATGTTCTTGAGTGCGGTTTGAGAAAATTTTCTGCTGATCAAACAGTGACTCTGTTTCTGTCCAAGAGACTTGAAAGATGGATACATGGATTTGAGAATGGAGCATTGGAAGTAAAGAGCCATTTGAAGAGAGTACTCTTTTCAGATATTGCTCTAATACCATGTTTGTCTTCTCTCCACCAACCGGTAGTGGAAAACATTTCAGCCCATGGGTTTGCCATTTTTATATCTGCAAGGAAATGGCATGCAAGGAGAATTTGAAAGTTCACACCATTGTTGTTGCTTTTAATGCACAGCATAACCGAAATGAAGGAGTAGCAGCGCAGCTGCATTTCAGGTGTATAGTTGTTTGCATTTGGAACATTGACTCCTTGCAAGTGACCATGACCACATAGAGACAGGTAGATGCTCTGTGGGAAATTAAGATGATATTTCTTCAAGTACTTAGCCAAAACTGGAAGAGTGCTGTCGCAGGTGTCATAGTAATCAGGGCCAATGATGTTCATCATGTCATCAATCCGCTTGCTAGCCAGTTCATAAGTCGTTCCAATTCCCTTGGGAACCACTGAATCTGCACAAAAGATGAATAAACTAACTCTTAAATGGGTTTATTTTTCATAAATTTTGTGAAGAAATTTGAAAAAATGGCTAAGGCATTAAGGCGCGCAAGTCTACAAAATGGCGCGCAAGTGATCACGTGTCGCGCTAGTTTTCGTCGCGCAAGTATAAACCGCGTAAGTACGAATACCTTTACAGGAGCGCGACATCAAGGAAAAACAGAGCAGACTTGCGCGGCTTAGGTGACCTGCGCGGCGAGAGCTCGAGAAGGTATGAAGTCCGGAAATCCGGATACTTGTACGGAGGTGAGGCCGTATATTTATAGGCCAGGAGGCCTACCTGCGCGCCATACCATAGGGTTTAAGGCCTGCGCGACGCAGACTTGCGCGCCTCCCTCTGCACCGACTGGAGACTTGCGCGCCGCCCTTTTCCTTTAGAGGGATTCGATTTCCTCAGAGTCAAATCCTCATTTTTTCTCCGGATCCAACTCTGAGGGGGGACTTTTGTTGACGCTCCTTTCGTCACAGAATCTAAAGATCGGAAAAGGGAATATCTGAGCTCAAAGTGATTAATCCTTTGAAGAAACATCAAAAATCGACAAAGGGATGGAAAAGGAGAACATTGCCCATAGGTCGCGCAAGTTCCCTCTTGGTCGCGCAAGTACACTTGCGCGCCGCCTCAACACTTGCGCGACCCCTCATGATCGTGCAAGGGACTTGCGCGACATATCTGGTAACCGCCCAGTAACCGCCCGGGGTCTTCTTTTGCCTATAAATAGACCCTGTGGGCCCCCCATTGAAGAGGATCTCTTCCCAGAAACTCGGATCAAAGCTCCCGACGCCCAAGTCTCTTCTCAAAGCTTCCAGAACACTTCTAAGGTAATTTCTTACCTAGAATGGAAGATCTAAAGGGAAGAAGGAAGGCCTAAGTGTTGAAACTTATCAAACACTTGCGCGCCGACTTAATTCCTTCAATATAACTTGCGTGTCCCTCTTCTGGAAGAACCTCAAGAGGATGGGAAAGGGTTTAATAAAGAGTCTCTCAAGTAATTCAACCCTGGTTGAAAATCGCGCAAGTATCCCTTATGTCGCGCAAGTATACTTGCGCGACCAATACTTGCGCGCCGCCGCAGGACTTGCGCGACCTTCAATACTTGCGCGCCCCTATCTTTTTGGGTGCCCATCTTGCCCTTTTTCACCCCTCTTAAGCCATTTTCACCCTTCCTATTCAAGATTCAGTCTTCAAGATACTTTTCAAAGCCATTTATGGCATGATTTCTTGATTTGACATCCTTATCTGAAAGGAATTATGTGAAATATCTCTCAAAACCTAATGATTTAAACATCTTTATATCACCAAAGATTGAGAGTTCATTCATTCAACCTCATCCTTTAAAATGAGAGAATCCTAACCTGGGTCTCCTTTTCAGGAATAAAGACTCAGTCATAAATCTTGGGCATCTTTCTTAAGAATAAGCCCCAATCAAGTCCTTCAATCTTGGGCATCCTCCTCAGGAGTAAGCCCCAAACCTTAATCCCTAACCTGGGTCTCCTTTTCAGGAATAAAGACTCAGTCATAACCTTGGGCTTCCTTTTCAGAAGTAAGCCCCAAGTCCCCTAACATAGGCTTCCTTCTCAGGAATAAGTCCTAGTCATAAATCTTGGGCATCTTTCTTAAGAGTAAGCCCCAAGTCTCTTAAAATTTCTCTTAACCAGTCATAAATTTCCTTTGATTTGGGTTTCCTTTTCAGGAATAAAACCCAATCATAAGTCCCCTCCTAACTTGGGCATCCTCCTCAGGAGTAAGCCCCAAGATTAGAGTATTCAAATCTCCATGAAGCACATATAACTTTGTGGACCCTGTTCATGGATTTTCTTCCTAAAAGTAAATCCTAAACCTTCATCTATCTGGGCAGTCATCCATACATAAGCCCCAAAACAAAATTCTTATGATTGCATCCTTCATGGCACAATTGTCTAAATTTTACCAATACCTCTTGTTTCTCATACCGAGCATGACTCACGTGAGCTTAGAGTGTAAAAGTAATTATGACATTCATCTTTGAGCCATCAATCATAAAATATCATATCCCATTCCTCGAACTACGTGGATTCTGATTCCTTTTTTCAAAACAAAGGATACGTAGGTAGCCCATTCATGGGTTCGATCCCAACATTGAAATAATCTCTGTCCTTCTGAATGACGATAAACTTCAAGTGCCCCACTGAGTGGCTTTAAAACCAGCCTGGTCATCAAAATGACCAAGAGACTTTTATATAAATGTTTTGAAGGATACCATTGACCAAGAATCTCTAAACAAATATAGATGATTCTATATTGATGAAGAACCTCGAATACATATAAAAGATTCTCTAAATTTCTTGCATATTTAATCATTGATTGTTAAAACTAAAGGAAAGCTCATTTTATACTTGGTAATGTAATAAGGATTCACGAACTTAACTTAAATCTATAAAGAGAGTCCCGGAGTAGACAATAATTCCCCTCAAAAAGGTGTGATGAGTCCGACCTCCCATCCTCTCGACCAATGCAAATTCCTAAGCCTCATTAGCCCACAAGCTAATGAGCGCCTGCCTTTGGAAAGTAGGTCCAAAAGGATGTGGAATCATTGGATGTTTCCGGTTCTACGAACAAACCCGTTAGAAACCGATCGGAACGTTTGAATCTCCCGTCCAGGAGGTCATCCCCGGATTCCGCGCGAAACAATGATACATCACCATAACCTTGAGGTTGATGTTGTTGATGTGTGGGGAATTGACTAGATAGACCCATTTCCCCCATAATTTTTGGAAAACATATATTCTAGTATGTGTTGATTATGTCTCCAAATGGTTGGAAGCTGTGAAACCAACTCATAACATGACCAAGGTCTTCATAAATTTTCTTATGAAAAATATCATCAATTGGTTGGGACCATGTAAGTGTTGATCAATGACTGCATCACAAATTTTAGCAATACATTGATTAAAAATTTTCTCTGGAAATATGGGGTTATCTATAACCAAGGGACACTATATCAACCCCAATCTAGTGGTCAGGTGGAGGATTCTAACTGTGAGATGAAGTAGATATTTGAAAAATGGAGGTAGCATAAATAAGGGATTGTTCCAAGAAGTTTGATGATGCATTGTTGGCCTACTAGATAGCCTTCAAAACACCTTTGGGAATGTATAATTTCTAGATGATTTATGGAACACTATGTAAATTTCTAGTGTATTGGGAATACAAGGGCAATTTGGCAGTCAAGGCCCATAATTATGATCAGAAGAATGCTGATGATAAGTGGAATTATTAGTTGAAAGTGCATGACGAGATTAGGTGGGAGGCCTACGAGATTTCCAAATTATATAAGGAGAGGGTGAAGGAGGTCTATGACCGCATGATCTCTTGGAAATCCATCCAACTAGGTGACCATGTTTTACTCTTTATCATCAACCTAAAACTTTTTCCAACCATGTTGAAATCCCAATGGTCGGGACCCTATCAAGTTATCATGGTTTTCCTCCATGGAGCAGTGAAATTTTCTAAGGAGGATAGTCAACAATTCCATGTAAATGGGTGGCACCTAAAGCCTTATTTTAGCATGAAAGACAAGGTGGGCATGGATTCCACCATACATTTAGGGTAGCTCATGGCCCAGGTATGTTGATCTCCAAACATTAAATGTAGCGATGACTGGGAGGTAACTCACATTCAAAAAATATTATATTAAAATAAATTCTTTATTGGAGTGTTCAAAGGACCGCATGTTAGTGTGATTTTTATTTCATGTGTGTTTTAATTTATAATTCTTAGAACAAGACTAGATATCTTATTGAGTTTTTATAATGCATGATTTGATTTTTATAGGGAAAATCCCATTTCCTAGTTTATAACTAATGGAGGGCCATTAATTTCAATGATCAAGGGGTGTTATATATTCCAAAGTAGAACATTTTCAACATTTCATTAAAAACATCAATTTCATGGATGGCACATAGTTTGGGAAACTATTCATTGATCGTTCTCCTTGAACTCTTAATTATGGTGGAAGTTGCACGGTTGTTGAACGGTTTGTAAAACCCCGCTCCTTTGGCCATGCAACCACATAAAACCATTAATTTTGTAAAAAGCAAAACCCACTTACCCTTATTTCATGTTCCCTCCCCTATCTAATGCTTGTGGGAAGCACTTTCCTCCTCTTCTCCTTCTTATTTTTCCATTAACCCTCCTCCATTCGTCCAGTTCTTCCACAATGGTACATTTTCTCTTCTTCTTTCTCTTCTTCCTCTCAGATTTCTTTTATCTTCTATTCCATTATTTGTCATCATAGGGTTAGTCTAATCCATTTAAATCATTACCATTTTATTTTCATTTCTTTTTCCTCTTCTTCTTTCCTTCCATTTTATCTTAGTTTGTTTTGATTTTCAACGATTCATCATGGAACATGTGTGGACCAATTATTTTCAACCAACAACCAAATTTATGAATCATAATTTCTATATTTTGGGATTTTCTTTTCATTCAATTGAATCTATAATTTTAGAAAATAAATTTTATATCTCTACTTGTCGTGATTGTTTGAAATATTCTCATGTTATTGTTTCTACCTGTAGGATCTAAAACCCAAAAACCTCAACCTATCATGTATTCATCCAAATGTGAATGTGGATTTGGTAACACATTTTCCCATGTACCACATGTTAAATTCCATAAAAGGAGGAACTTATGTGGTAAATAACCTTCTTGAATTGGGAAATTTTTACCCACCATGATTTTAACATCGACAATCTTGAGCCATTATGGATTGCTTAAGAAGTGAAAATGTATATTTCATTGGGAAATTTGACCCATTCCCCCAACATCCTTATATAACCTACGTGGAAATTGGTCTCTAGTATGGGGATACATTTCAATGTTGAGATCGATATGGTGAGGATAACTGGGGCATCAGAAGTGAACCTAAAGGTGATATCACATTCCACCTAATGAAAAAGGATCAATTTATGGCTGAGTGTGTTTTCCACCTAAATTGTAAATTATGATATATTCCATGTGAAGAGGTTCATATATGCTGAGGTTCCACTGGAGTGGGATTCATCTTCCACTCGAGCTTTTGGGGCTATTTTTTCCTATCCTGGTGAAGCATTTGGGCATTAGAAGGCCAAGGGCTCCAAATTTGTTAACCTAATTCATCAAGTGCTACATCACATTATAATCACGTTCTTCACTGCTAGATATGATAGTGAGAAGAATGTGAGTACAAGATATTTGTTCATCTTACACTCAATGATCACCGACACAATGTTCAACATTTGTTTTCTATTATCCCAGTACTTGAAGGCGATGTTTTCTAAGCCAAACAGAGATATTGTTTCCTGGTTATTTTTCACTCTTCTAATGCACTGGCTTTATCTTGAGTATGAGGAGGAAGAGTTCATTGAGTTTCTTATGGACTCCTTCACTGATATTACACTTCATAGGTTGATGAGGATGGTTGAGCCTAACAGTGCTGGTTTTTGACTTTGTGCTCTTCCCGGGGTCACTCTAGATGAACCACGACATGCCTTTGTTGATGAAGATGACTCTGATTTTTCACATGCTTCATCTCATCATTCCACACCCCATTATGCATATTTTTTCACTATCATATCCTCCTCTGACATGGGGCCACCACACTAGCCACCTTACCCATCATACCCACACCTGTAGGTATCCCCTTTTTTTGAACCCGACTATTTTAGAAGTGATAGCAGGATCAATATTAGTTGTTTTATTGGAAGCGTAAGTGAAATAGATTAGATGTGGAAGGACTCATCTTCGCCAGTCATCAGCCTCCAACACATTATGAGGTTGTGCCACCCCCACCCCCACATCCTCCCTCCTGCTACATGTATGGAGATGCCATGTTCTAGCCCTGATCAAGATTGGAGATCCACTTCGATGGGTGAAACATCTTCCACCTCTAGTCCTGTTGAAACATTGCCTAACCCTCTGACCACTACTGATCCAACATGGGATGAAACCGCGGGTAGATTATTTTTTGATCCCTCATATCCATCTGCGGGATGGCATTGATGTGTTTATTGTTATTTGTGTGACTTTTTTCTTGTGTGATTAGTCAATATTTTTCACCTGTTATGCTTGAATGCTATCATGTGATCATGTGTTTCAATTATATCTCCTTGCTTCTTGTCTTAATTTTACATTCTTCACTCTTCGGTATTTCATGTCTAAATAATAGGGGATTTATTTGTTTTCATTTTTAGCCACTCTTCCACTTGTCGGGCTCTCTCTCATCACATGAGATATATTTTGTTCTAACATTTTGGCGAGTTTTTCTGCTAATTTCATTTTTTTCTCACTCCACTCCCATTCATACATATCCCACCCTTCACTACCTTACTAACATAAAAGGGGATCGTGCTAGAATTTTTTTTTCAGGAGACGGTATCCTCAATTGGCACTGCATACGGTTGATTTAATTCGATAAGTACTTAGTATGAAAAGATTTCATAGGAATTTATAAAGGAGTTTTATAGATATCATAGCTTATATCAATTAAATAAAAATTAATTATGTAAATTATCTCTAAAAAAGGATCATATGCCTGGATTGACAAAACTTGTTTATGATATGAATAAATGGTGTAATGCATGATAATGAACATCTAGTCATTAATTTAGAAAACAGTTTTTTTTAAATTATTTTTTGATGGAGAAATTTGAATTATGTAACACCTTAATATATATGTCAATATTTTCATAAAGAGGAGTGAGGTTTTGGAAAATTGGTGTTTCCTCACCAACGGCTATTATACAGTCTTAATTTCAAAAAATATTTACATGCACTAAACTTTCATCATTTTTTAACATGATTAATAGGGATCAATGGTATGATAGTATTGCACCCCACTAAAAATAAAAATAAAAAAATTTGATATGTGCAAAGTCATGCCGAATAATAATTTATGACCATTCATGATGTTCTATGAAATGAAAGTCAATGGTAGAATGTGACCTATAAAAGTGGTAGCCTGCCTATTAGAGATGGTGAAACCTTGGTTTAACTAATCTAAGTGTATAATGAGATGGAAATGGTGGTCAGATCATTCGTTGAATGAAAAAGGGAAAATTAATTTTAAGAAGAATTTATTTATAAATGAATGATTAAATGTTTTGGATTAAGTATACTATAGTAACTAACTTCATAGACAAGGGGAGACATGAAGTATGACTGTTTTAGTTTTTTATGATAATTCATTCGTAATTCATATTAATTTGATTGATATAATTTATGATGTTTCTACCTATCTCTTTAGTAATTCCACAGAACTAATTATCTAAGACTTTGTTTTGAGGACAAAAAAACTAATCAAGTGTGAGGTATTTTGATGCACTATTGTGGATAGGGCATTTTTAGTAGGTTTACTATCCTAAAAATGGTTTTTGTGTACAGTTTTCCAATATTTTAATAAGTTTAATGTTTCTCGATAGGGTTTTCTAGTCAACAAAGGATGAAACAAGAAGAAAATGCATTATTTGGAGATTCAGAAGGGAATTTGAGGCTTTTGGACCCTTTTCCTGTGATGAATGTGGATTTAGAGTCACCCAGGCCATGTTTTAGCACATAAATGTCTGTCCAATTCATAATTTTCATGACAGAGGCACCCCCACAGCCTCTGCACAAGTTGATAGATCGCTCTCCAAATGTGTTGTCGAGTGTACATTTGAGGAATAGATCCCCGAATGGCCTCCACATGGCCAATCAAGCTGTGAAACTCAATAAAAAATTGTGTGTGGGTGATTTTTTGGAGAAAAAGGAGTCCCCATGGCCTCTGTATGACCAATCATCCCGTGAGGCCAAGCTACTAGGTCGTACGAATTTTAGAGATATTGGAACAGAGTCATGTGTGGAGCCTCCACAGATCCTACCAAACTATGCGGCCCAATATGAAAATTAGTTCACCCTTCTAATTGATGATATATCCATGCACACATTCAGCACATGACCAACCAAGCCATGTGTCCAAACCGCGCATTTCACTCCATCCTTTTTTTTCGTTCCACTTTCTACTTAATCTCAGTTCTGGGGATTTCCTTTCAACTTTCTATTGGACAAATAAAAGAGGTGATTTTTGACCGAGAAAACTAGGGCAGATTCAAGAGAGAGAGGGGAGTTATTCTAGGTTGGCTTGAAGTTCTGAATTGACGGAATTTTCAATAAGAAGTTGGTTTTTGCATATATTTTTTATTTGTAATTGTTATTTTTGTATTGTTCTTCTATTTTCTGCTATAATGAACTTTTTTATATATTACATTAAGTTTCTTGTTCTTTTTTTTCAAGATTAACTAACACCCTCCTCTACCTTGTTTTGGGGTTTTTGGTGAATTTTGGGTTCGTTAACAATGACATTTTTCTATCCTTGTGTTTTTCATTCTTCCTCACATAATTATCCCAATATATTTGTATATTTTCACTGGGAAACCTCGTATCAGATTAATAATGGAGTATCCAGAGATCCTTTTGAACATTAGAGAATGTACACCCATGATCATTGGGTGCACCTGTTGTTTCTAGATTGTTACAGTTAATTTAATGGCAGTTGTTATCAATTTCTAGACCATGCAGTCGATTTATACCAACTTAGTCGGAACACACCAAACCATGGGAGTTTTTACACCAATGAAACCCAAAAATGTGTGTTATTATGAACAATAAAACAATATATGAGAAACATTAGTAGTCCACACAATCTCATATCCCCGACGCCCTTTTCCTCACTATTCATCAAGAACACACTTGAACATTTTTGGTTTTTTTTTGTTTAATCTGTTTTGAATTGAAAACGTCCATGTAGTTAGATTTCATTGGAATCAGTCACCATGAATTCAATCAATCATATTTAAATTATTTAGCTTCACTTTAGTAATTTCTAATTAAGAGACACAAAAACCAAAACTACTCCATATGGATCGACCCCATACTTGCACTATAATAGTTTCATGTAAGGGAAATATATTTGGTTTACATAAAACAATACCTAAGCTAAAACGACCACCATTAGGTGAAGTATATGATTTCCTTGATTGAAATTATATTGTGACAATTTAGAAATCTAATATAAAATTTTATTGATTATGTGGTTTCTCAATATGATTATTATCTCATTCACTTTTTTTGTTATAGACAATGTATGGATCTCGATGTAATTTTATTGAAGATTATGATGAAAAATGTGTTGATTGTCCTTTTGAGTAACAAAATATATTGGATATGGACTAAAATATCTTGTCTCTCTTCAAACATGACATTTTAATCCTATGAATCTTTATTAACATATAAATTTAAATATGTTGAAATTTTTTTATCATGTTTTACATGATACATCACTCATATTATCTTAGTGTTTATACAAATCCACTAGTTCTTGATTAATGGAATAATACAATTAAAATGATACCTTCTACTATCCTGTGTTACAGCATGAAAATTTTCATTTTTTTATCTATCGTTTAGAAGAAGATGTGTATCAATGGTGGATTCATATCAAGAATACCAGGAAATATGATGAAATTGAATCCATGTAATGAAATGAGTTTAAAAAATTATATTCCAATAAATACATTCCCTTAATTCTTCATTTAACATTGAAATGGAGATCCATGATCTAAAGAAGAATGATTGTGAATTTCTTGGTACCTATGATTCATTTTTAACAAGACATTTGAGGTGAACTTTTGATATTATTATCCAAAATAATAGTAAGGATGATCGATTCATTGATATATTAAAACTAAATCTATTAATCATGTTCTCTATAAAACAATTTATTTGTTTTGAGGAAACTTATTTTTTGTATCATGGAAATAATAGAAATTTGGGTTACCCATATATCACATGGTTTTCATAAGAAATAAAAGATCGAAGTAAAAGGAGTCTCTAATAATAGGGAGAAATGAAGATGAAATTTCTATTAAGATAATTGTGTTGGATAAAACACATATGAAATTCTATTAATGGGAATGTTAAATGATTTATGTATGGGAATGTAGGTAACCAAGATACTTATTGATGATGTTATTTGAATAATTTAGATAATTATGTAATTATATAAATACGTTCAAAAAATTCAAACCCCTACTCTCTTATTTAAAATGAATTATGTATTGAAATTATTCAAAAATGTTCCAAAATCCAATTTATAATATTAATGACCGACATGAACAATTACTTATGTCAAGAGACAAATTGGAATATGATGATGTTAGTATTTTTGGTGAGTGGTGTGAAAACACCATGGTTAATGTTACAAATACCATTCACTCTACAACCAATAACTTCTTATATTGCAATAGATCTACCAATTATTTTATATCCAATTTTTTTATAAGTGTATCAAAATATCACCAAAATCATTAGTTGAAGAATTATATATAATTGTACATTGATCACATTACATGAATACGATTCTTCTCTAGTTGGTGATTGTAGGAATGTCCTTCTTAAATATTATTAAATTATCTATGTTGATGAATTAGATGTTACATTTTGTAGGCCTTAGAGTTCACTATGTATATCCCACATCAAAGTATATGGAAATGAAGTAATGTTTGATATTCTAAACCAAGCTATGAGTGTATTTCAGTCTGCTGATAAATATGAACATTTTATAACAAAATATTTTAAGGATTTTTATATATTAATAAGAAGTGTATAACATAGATGGTTCTTATAAACTAAATATCAATTATATTCATATTTTATACGTGTTACTAATATTTATGTATGATTTTCATAATTTTCCAACAAAATGTGATGTTATGTTCTAAATAGAACATATACATATTTCCACACATAATTTCAATACTCCCAACAGAATATACAAGATTAAGATATATAAATTAAATAATAAATTAAATTTGATCCTTCAAATGGATTTCATTTCGACATATGTCTCACCTTGGGGTGAAATTATATTACTTTTTAAAAAGAAAGATGGATTGATGTTACTCTGCATTTATTGTTATGAGATGAAGAATGGCATGACCATGAAAAAAATATCCTTTAACCTATATTAATGACTATTTTGATCAACTACATTGATCTCAATATTTTTTCTATATTTACATTTCAAACCGGATATGACCACATGATAGTCAAGAAGGATGATATATGCAATATAATGATCCATAAAGTGCATGGAAACTATTAATATATAGTGATTAAATGTGTTTATAATAATTCACCCACTTACCACTTGGATTTAGTGAGTATAGTAGTTATATATTATAGGGATAATTTTTTGGTATAATTTATGTATTATATTATTAAAAGTTAAAATAACATGAAATGCCATTTATATCACATTATAATTTTACATAAACACCTAAGGAAGGTGAAAACGCATGAATGATTAAAAATGTGTAAAAAATGGATACAAATGGTTTCAATGTTGTGACATATAATATCAAGAGTGGGTATATCCATATATATATATATAATAAGTCTATTGAACAATATACTAGACAACCATGGTAAATAAGATAAAAAAATTATATTTTGGAGTGATATTATATATATTTTGTGAATAATTTATCGTTAATACCAAATTCGTTCACCCTCTCAAATCATAATTAAGGCATGTTAATCTAGAAAATTGAATCTAATGGAAATTTCATGTAACTAAAGAGAAGATCCATCATTTAACCTATTATTACATTATCTTATAGTAGATAAAGATTTTTAATATTTAGTGATGCATATAGTAAGTGAATGGAATGTTTTATCATGACAAATGATAATTTTATAGCTTATTCATCCCAACAAATGAATTTTCATGATAAAAATTACCCAAGTCATGATTTGGAGTAATCATTGGTAATTTATGCCTTTAAGATATGGAGGATTTATCATTATTAATAAAGGATTAATATATATTATAATCCTGATATTTTAAATTATATATTGACATAGAAGTATTTAAACAAGATCAAGAAATTATGGTTGGAGCAGATTAATGATTTCGACTACTCAATAAATTTACACCATAGTAAATAAAACATGGTTGATTATTTTTTGATCAAAAAGTATCATTAAAAATAATCTATGATGATTATAAAAAAGGATGAAATATTTTTGGGTTTTCAATGGATAGACTTGGAAATCCTAATGAAAGGGAATAAATATCATATTTATTAAATGATTTTTCCACAATTTATTAAAGTAATGAAAAAATATTTTTAGAAGGAATATTTGAAGACATAAAAGATGTTAAGAAATATTATAATGTTTAACATGGAATATAAATTAATGATAAGGATCATCACCCATTTCATCGTTCCATCCAAAACAGATTTGATGAAGGAACTATTAGAAGAGTCTCATAGTTATTCATTCAATATTTATATTGGTCATACAGAGATGCATATATATTATAGAAGTATTTTAAAGGGGTGGAATGAATTAATTTACAATATAATTTTTTTATCACATCAACAATTTTCATCATGATTAGGCTGATAGAAAAACATATAAGGGGATGTCACAACAATTATCCACTCTAGAATGAAAATGGGTAAACATCACCATGTATTTTGATGTCTTCTTCCACCGAACAATTATGGGGGATTATTATCAATGGGTTATATTCAAACATCATACATATTCAACACAGTTAATCCCTATTATATAAGTATCCATGTGATATTTTTCAATAATTGATAATAAATAAGTTGAGTGGTACATTGTACACTATGTTAAATCCTATCTGATCTAAAATTGAGGATTATATTGAATTTAAGGTTAATTATTTTGTTAGAACATGAAATATTTTAGAGTTTCAGTATTGTGTATCATCCTAATATTGATAATAATTTTTATATCAGAAATTAGCTACTATAGGATATGATAATATATTGTTCTACCAATTTCGCATGTTGTGGGTGTCAACAAAATCCACCAATATATTTTAGTAAATGATTTTGAAGGATCATTATGAAGACTAATAGGAAATATGTGTAGAACACCAATGTAAATTGAATATTTAGGAGAAATAATGCTATGGAGAGTTGAGTTATTAGATTTAATTGTAGTGAATATTATAGAAATTTTACAACAAAAAATTATTAAATAACATCAAAGGAAAACTTATGAATACAAGCACTAGTTTTTTATAAAATATGAATTCGATGACTATGTATTTATATGAATTTTTCAATTGATAGAATTCATTATATTTGACAACAAAATGGGAATAGAATAAGTTAGAATATTAGTCCCTTGGAATTTTTTTATCATATCAGGATGGATGATTTCTTATTGAAACTTCCACCAAACCTCTCTCAAGTCCATGATGTTTCCCATGTATATCTCATGAGAAAGTAAAAACATGATCCTTCACATCAACTGAACCTATATGGCATTAAATTCGATAAATTTGATTCCTATTTTGATAAATCAGTGAATATTATAAATACCATAGTGATTTTTTATGAAATATGACCACCAGCCAGGAAAAAATATTATGTAGAAACCACTAGGTTTAAGATGTGATGTTGGATCCTATGATTTTAATGTGGTAAAAGCATCTAGATATGTTTATACAAAAATGATGTAATTTTATTGGTGAATTTAATTTGGCTAGAAAATAATGACATGATAATTTTTGAATTTTGTTTTCAACAAAATTAATATTTCCAGTAGTTGTGTTATAGACAACACTATGTTATTAATTAACCATCCTATATTATTTATATTAAAATTTCAACAATACATTTCTAAAACTTCTTCTAAACATGGATGAATTAATATGAAAAAATGTAAAATATTATCATTAATGGTTTAATATTAAGAAAATTTATTTATTTAAATATACATAAATTTTTAAAATGACATTATTTGACTTGAAAATATTATATTCTTACAAATTATTTTGTAAAAAATAAAAAAATCAAAATTTCCCAATTTTAAAAAAAAATTATTTTAAAAAATATGCATATAATAATATTCCTGCATATCTAAATTATCCTAGAGTGAATTTTTGGGTAATTTGTGAAATGATTAATTTTTTGATTAATTGTGGAAGATAATGGGTTTTATAGAAAACATTAATTTTTATTAATAAATTAAACATGATTAATTTTATTATGAATTAGTAATCAAAATAAAACATGGTAAAATTTAATATTATTATTATAATTTTGTTCATTAGAATGCATTTTATGTTTAATTTTGATATAAAATCTTTAAAACCATTTTAAATTTATATATTCGAAAAAATAATTTTCCTTATATATATGGGATTAATATCAAATTAAAAATTTTCACATCTATGAATTTTATTTGAAAAAATTAGTTACATACTCTAAATCAAAATTATAAATATAATTGAATAATTTAATGATAAATTTTCACCATAATGAGTATTGAAAAAGGTAAAAATTATGAACAACAAATTAGGTTAAAACTGGTTTACCAGGGGTATAGGTTAATATAAATATATAATGAAAAAATGAACCTAGATACATTTACAACACTCATTTTATACAAATAATTATACATTAAATTCTATAAGGTTTTAGAATTTTCCATTTTGAGGCCTTATGACATTTAAAAACAACGGAACACTTATTTTGTTTAAAAATTCAATGTGTATAATATCATTCACTTATAAATATCCTCCCACTATCCTATACATTTTAAATATCCATATAACATGGATTATAAAGGACATACCACAATATCATCTGTAATTCCCACCCCCCAAATATATTTATTATTATTATTGTTAAACCCTCTTCGGAATGATGTTCGCGATCTTCTAAATAGGATAACTTACGATGAGGTAAAATTTATAAAAATCTATTTGTTATTTCTTCTACCACTAACACAAAATAGTATCCGTATATTGTAATATAAAATAAAAATTATATCGGATATACAAAGATTTTATTAATGTAATTTAAATGGATATATATATTTATACACTATTCAATCAAATGAAAAACTAAAATATGGATCATTTGTGTTATGGATCCTGCTATTGTCTCCATGAATGTTTTAATTCATTTTTTATCTCTGAATTAAATATGTTTTGAAAATAAATATATAAATAATTAATATATATAATATTTATATGGTGTTTTAAATTTTTTAGAACATGTGACCTTGTTCAAAATTAATGGAACTATTAGTCGAAACCAAAACATAATAGAAAAATTAAGTATTTATTATTCAAAAGGTGATTATAACAATTAATTGTTAGTAAAAATGTCACAACGGACATAATTAAATCATATATGGTATGATAAAAATGATTATTGTTCAATGATATATTACTAATAAACCTAAATTTATTAAAGAGTATTTTATAAACATGTAATAAGGATGAAGATACATAAGTAATGTGATTTCCTGTGTCTCTTTTTTTCAAGGAGTTATATGCAATATTCACCACTAGTTTATTTTGTGTTATTTATATATTTAAAAATTATCCTTTTATATCTAAAATTTCCTTCTCGTATTGATATTTTAATTTTCAATTGAAGTTATTATTTATTGAGGCTTGTGATTCAAAAGTCACATAGGTGATATGTGATCTTCATCAAACTTTTATTTCACTTGGATACATTATTTATGCACCCATTTTCCATTATGTGGTGTATATGTGATCCATTAATTTATTTTATGAGTATTAAAATAAAAATTATTGGTTATATATTTCAATATAATTTTCATTATTTTATATAGATTATGATTATGAATGCACCAAAGTGGTAAATTTTTTCAATATCATTCTCAATTGTTTATTGGGATTGTTTATAATAATGACTCTAATTATTATATATTATGATCTAACTCTCCTAAGAAAAAAATAATTTAATTATCATATGGTTATTTCATTAAAAATAGTTCTTTTTATTTCATTTTACTCCCTTTATGTTCTCAAAAGTCAAAAATAAGTTTTTTCAGTAAAAATAAACATTATTTCTATCTTCAGTTTTAAATCCTTTTTCTTCCATGTCCCAATTATTATAAAAAATTATTTAGTGAATTATTTTACTACTTTACAATGATATTTAACGGAAATTCATACCACTTATGTATTTTTACATGTTTTTAATGTAATATTGTAATTTATTCTCTAAATGTGTCACTTTAGACATTTAATGATAATTTCAATGGAATATTGTTTCAAAATTCTCCACATGATTAGAATTTCCCACCAACATAAAAATTCAATATTTTTAACATTATTTTATATGTTCCCAAGGATTATGTTTTTAATTTTTTTCAACAATTGAATGTCAAAATCATATTTTTAAAAGAAGATTTACAAATAGGAATGTTTATTTTCATCAAGAAACATTTCAATTGAAATTTTCAAATCTTTTACAATTTCTGATGACATATTTTTATATCACATGTGGTTTAATTTGGTTATTACCAAATGAAACCATCATTATTATTTATCTAAATGTTTTATGTTATAAATGAAAATATTTTTATAAAACTCATTTATTTTTCATTGGTTATTAAATGATTAAATGTCAATATACCCCATTTATTTTCATGGGATAAAATATAATAATTATGATTTGAATTCATTTATTATATTTAGTAACACATATATATTGTTTTATTCAATTGATTGGTTGTTCATATATCTAATTATAATGCAATGGGGATTGATTTATATATAATGAAATAAGTAGTTATAAATTATGGTGTTGAACCAATTCATAATGTAACATTTTCGATAATAATAGTCTTGGAAGAGAACCACAACTACTATGATGTGTTTGGACGAAAACTCATTCCACTATTATAGATTTTGAAATGTTATTTTTTACAATGTAAATGATTTTTTTTCTCATGTTTACGCGACATGTAGATGACTTATGCTAATGTTATGTTCTAATGGATCTTTGATCTATGATTACATTATGATTCATGTATTAGAATAACCAGGATTTCTATTCTGACTCATTATTATTATATATGATTTTATATGTATGGGTTGAATGTTTTTTTCTCATAAACTTATGAAAATGATATATCAATATCTACCAATTTTAACCAAAAATGAGAATATGATCTCACCCTTTTTAATGATTTTAGTGTTATGGTTATTATTATTGTTATTATACATTGTGTTTATATTGTATATATTTATAATGAACCCAGTTTGAGATGATGTATATCACTTATTTAGTAAATAAATATATGTACATGTTTCTAAAGAAAATATTTTTAAATAATTTTTGAATAGTTCGTTATGTTATATAATAAATACTAAATTTTTTAGAATATATATATATATATATGTATATATGTGTGTGTGTGTTAATTTTGGGTAAATATAGTTATTAATGTATGATTTTAGAAGTATAATTTTTATATAAAAATGGTAATAATTTCATTATTATTATTCTTGTGTTTATGGGCTATTAAAACTGTTTACTTTAATCTAAAAATCGAATTCATTTTGAAAATATATACTGAGCCACTTGAAAACACCCGACATGGGAAAACTGATTATATATTTAAATATTTCATGAAAATTTTAAAAAAATATTTAATTACAATGTATTAAAAATATACATGTTTAATATGAAATAAAAGAATTGATATAATCTTACTATATAAGAGTTACAAGGATTATATGGAATATAAGTACATGAGGTAAGGATTTCTTATGTCACCATTAATTCCATGAGACATATTCAAAGTTCACAACTTATTTTAATTTTGTGTTATATATACTACAACAATTAAAATATACATCATGAATCACTATATGTTCAGGGAATTTATTGTATCATTTGATGTTATTTCTTTCACGGTGTTTAAGATTCCATATTTACCATTGTGGTTGGGGTTTATGTTCTTATCACTTTGATTATCATAATTTTTTTATTTATTTAATTACAATGACATCGTGTGATGTACTTATCATAAAATTATAAAAAATTTATTATTCCTTGATTATTTCATTGAAGATATGGTTTATTTTCCATTACACTTATTTATGTCTTCAATATATTGAAATAATTATTTTAAGGAAAATCAACAGTGCCTTTATACACATCTATGATTATATTATTTCAATGTCAATGTTTTTAAAAAATGATTTTAAATTATTTTTAAAACACTATTATGATTATTATAATCCATTTTTACACATATATTAGTATTTTGATAATTATTTAAAATAAATAATGAATATTTTTTCAAATTAGTTATTGTATGAATTATTATAATATTGGTTAAAGGAATATTTATTTAAATTTACACAGTTTAAATTGAATTTTCCACAATCATGTACACTCAATGATTTAAAGAATATATTTTATATCTCAAATGATTTTATCAAGAATAAAAATTTCTCAATATTTTTCAATGTTTTTTTAGTTTGATTTTTCCAAATAATAAGTGTATTTTCCCCAAGAGTGCATTTAATGACAATTAAATGGAATTTGCATTCATCATCATTAATAACCAGTTATGTTACATAAAATAAATTAAGGATATATTGTAACAATAACATCATCATTTCATCTATTGATCTATTATTAAATGGTCATTGAAGCTATTTATTCTCAATGGGTTAATCAATAAAATAATAATCATTGATTATTTTTATATTAAAAATTCAATGATTCTAGATATTAAAATTTTAAATGGTATATGGAAACCATTGATAATGTTGGGTTAATCCGGATTGCATTGTGTGTGAAAAATATGGATTATATGTTAGGTTAATTCTCGTTATAGATCATAATAATTGGATGACATTGTAAGGTCTTGAAAAATCCGAAGAAGGGAAGGAAAATACACTCTTAAATTTTTTGGAAATATCTACCCAATATTCATTAATAATTTGTGAAAAATATGATGTTTTTACATAATAAATGGAAAAGGACCTATCCAGTCTATGTACTAGCTCATAATTAGTAGTACATGACCAGTTCGGTGAACTTCCCTCCCGCAGACGCTGTCATTCGCAAAACGGAGGCAGAGCTCCTATACTGACTCGAACCAAATGGCTCGTGAGTGAGGTTGGACTGGTTTACCATCGCGAACCATGCCGGCCACGAACAAGGCGGACCATCCCCCCACTGTACACAGCGGCATTCTAAAAACAGAGGAGGATCCCTAGCTGGCTGCAAAGAACCCTTTTGACAATGTAGGTTCGTGAGTGAAGTGCATTCAATATACCCTGAGAACATTGGGATGACTAAGTCATCCATAGGCTGGGTATTCTATCACAGGCCTCCGAAAAAGGTGTCACATGACCATAGATTGAACCCTCCCCTCCCCTCTATAAAATGTCTTCAAGATGGTGAAGAAAGGGATCAACTTTTTGGAATATCAGATTCTTGGTGATTAGCTCTTTGAAAGAAGGCATCTGACTTTTAGAGAAGGAAGAGGCTTTTAGAAGCTAAGGATTTCGCATAACGTGTAGTTCTGAATCGCAAACTAGTAGCATGTATAAATTGGGGATGAATTTGTAAGTACTAAGGAACATAGAAATAAATTGGTCAACCACAATCCTAAAATTGGTTAACCATGAACCACGGCCCCTATGCAGATGCACTCCCCACGAGCAAGGGATCCCATTTCCCTTCTTCGATCCAGCGCACTGCATAGCACCCTCATACGTGGGGTGAAGCCCTGACCGGTGCTACCGCTGGCCACCAATGCTTGAGCATACTCTAGTGCCACGTACCAATTGGGTACATGGAGCAAGCCTAAGGACATGTAACACTCTAGTGCACAGGATGCCCGTCAGCCCGCATACCACTCTACTACGCAGATGGCCTCTCTATCCACGCAGCACATAACTATGCGAAGGGTGCCACTCCTTATATGGCTATGTGGTCCACAAATTCTTTTGATGTTTCTATCCCCTGATTCAGATAAGGCCCTTCCAATTTAGTCCAATCCTCTATAATCCCTTATGTATCCTATCCATCAAGAGCAAGCCAAGGACACTCCCAAAGCCACTAGACTGGCTTGATAAAATCTTATGGCACATTAGTGCATCCTGTGGAGTTCCCATACACATAGTAGGTGGAGAAAAAAGGATTACACCATCCCTTGAATAGACATGTGGATCATTACTGGGTATACATACCCATGGTAGTCCAGAGTCTGAACCCAGGAGCCCCTTTCTGCCTCACCAATCTTCAGGATTGAAGGATATTGCTTAATTTTCTATTCAATGAGTGCCAGTGGTGAGAACTTCTCCCCTCCTATGAAGAGAGTAACTAGGTATCCATCCTGGAGTAATCCCCACACTATCCTCATCAGAAGACAATAGCCTTTCCCCTTTCAACTTGGAATGTTCATTACTATGTTACCTCTGTTGTCATACCACAACCTCTGCAGAAGTAACCTCTATCATCCTTCCCGCCTCGATGCCAGGGGAATGGATGTCTTGCAGTATCATCCCTATCCATCTTCTGTCATCATCCTCATCTCCCATTTTTAAGGAAAACGTGTGCAGATTTCCAAATCCTTCATATTCTCTTGTTTCTATCACCAATCATGACTTATGTGGGATTAGAGATTTCTTACGGTCATGGCTTCAGGTCAAAAACAATGGTAGAATGAACTATATGTGTTTTTATCCTTGTCTCATAAGTAGGTTACATAGGAAATCTCCTTAATGTTCAATACCAACTTTCGACACAAACCAAATGTAAGCCCTAACCATACCCCCGACATGGTCTTCCAATCATGCCCATGATATGAAAATATCCTGTCTATGCTCTAATCTTCTAAAAATATGAACATTTTTATTCCCAACCAACCAAGATATATAGGAAACCTCACAAAGTTGCAATCCCAACATCCAAATCGGATACCCATTTATCAATATCAGACAGTGTCCTCATGCCCCTAACAGAACCATACGTAGGCCTAGGAAATCATTTTCCCTCGGGTCCTCTTTACCGCTTCGGCATATCTCCAGCACTAACTTTGACTAGGAATGTATTTCCTAGACATTCATGGCACATTATATTAAACTAGTTGGTTGGGTCCTTGGAACACAACATTAAAAGGAGATGTGTCTCATTATGTGGCACCGAACTATGTGGATTCTGATTCCTTTCACAAGGATACGTAGGAAAACCATATTACTTGTTCGATCCCGATGATAATGTAACACTCTGCCCCCCTATATGAAAATAAACTCTAGAGCACCCAATTATAAGGCATCAGACGAGTGTTGTATGAACAAACTCATACATCCCCAAAATCGCTAATCCAATGAGGGACGATGAACCTTGTAGGTAGACAGTTATAAATCCCAATGTATACATGTGAATTTCCAACTAGTGGAGATCCTTGGATATTATTCTTGGGGATAATCCATATATTCGAAAACATATGAAAATGTATTAAATCTATAAGAAAGTCCCAAAATAGTAAATAATTCCCCCATAAGGGTGCGATGAGCCTGAATTCCCATTCCCTCGACTAATGTAAGTTCATAAGTGTCGTCGGCCATATCACCTAATGAGTCCCTGCATATGGGAATCAGGACCATGGATCATTGGATATAATATCCATTGATTGATTCTGGCTATATGAATAAACTCGTTGGATAACAAGCCAAACCAAGAAGATGGAGAACCTCATATAAATGATTAAACATCACTGAATCCCATAAATCAGACATGAGAGCCGATTGCGTCCCCTCACCGTGTAACAATAATGGTGAACCCAAGAATATTCAACTAGAATGATAGATTTACCGTAAGATGAAACTCTCCATAACAATAAATGGATGATTAATATTGAACATGGAATTTTGTTTGATCTCAAAAAAATGGACCCGATAGTGAGCCATCGAAAGAGGTAGTGAAATAAATCCACTTCATGTCCCCTTTCATTCTAAAAAGGAGGGATAATCAAGGTCATAAATTACTCATGGGATTATGAGATTCTATGTTTAAGGGTATTGCTGTTTTTATTTTTCAAATGTTTTATAGTTAAACAACAGAGTTTCCTCCAATCCAATGGCATTGCAAAGGAATTCACAAACATGCACGATGACCACAAAATATATCGGGCCTCTCAATCAGAAAAGGACCTCATCACCCACCCATCATATTCAATGATGGGTCTCGGTTGAACTAACTTGAGAATAACACCTGTATGGTGTTCTCCATTCTGGGGAGGTGGCTATGTACACCCTCAAGTCGGCTAAGTCTTGGCAGCCGCCTTCCTAGAAGTGACCAGGGGAGAAGATCCGTGTGGCCACTATATCAGTTTTGAACTGTTTCAGGATCTTGTCCCCAGACCGAGACAATGAAGACCTCCCTTATCATTGGGAGATGGATGTGGTCGAGGCAGATGACTTCATCCCTACCAGAAAGGGGTTCCTCCTTAAGGCCCCTGCTGGAAGACTTCACTGCAACTACGCTATGACATCGTATCCTCACATTGAAGAGGATACCACCCCGAGGATCCGCGTCCACGCTCCCTGAGAACCACCCCTTTGAACCAACTGCCTAAGGCAGCGAACAAACAAGAAGTAACAAAACATTACCCTCATTCATAAAGAAGAAATCCAATGCTCAGAACCAGAGACATACAACGAGCAGGCCCGTGTACCTGTCTTCACTTCCATAGCCCACCATCCCGACATGATAACAACATACGAGAAGACACACATCCCTGAATAGCTGATTCATGCATGTCGCCCATAAATAATGAAACCTATTCAGCATGATCCTCTCCCTACCTAGGACCTTGAATCCCACCAACTAGACATAGTGTAAATCTAGCGCCTCTAGGACTAGCTCCTCGCAGATTATTTAGACATCCTCCATCTAAATATGGCATCGATCAACAGGAGGGCCCATATCCATGCCAACAAAGTCCCCCAACATGATACAACATGACACCAACATATGCAGGGATAGCTCCCTGTAAATGTAATTAAAGTCTGTTATCCTGATGTGGAAAAAAGATGGAGATGAAAGTTTCCAGATCCCAACATAGGGGTAAATCCGTTCACCATCCCCAACATAAGAGAATCATCAGTATCCACTAACAAATGGAAGACATGAGCATGAAATTACTACTCTAACAGTGAGATGGTCCCTCATACCCATTCCATCTGACGATATCTTTTTACATATCCTACTAATGACGGAGGAGTAGGTATCGATCCAAGATCATATCTTTCAAACTTTCCATAATGTAATTGCTTAGGCAACAAGAGAAAGGACTCAGAAACGTGAGCCCATATCCCAAATTGTGGTGACTCATAAATGAGATGGGATACCCACCCAAGAGTAGATCTAAATCGTTGCATAAACCTTGGAGGGTCGTTAGAAATATCCCCAATACAAGGGAAACCACCTTGATCATACTCAGTTCTTCCAACTGGGGGACACCCGTCCATCATGGTGGATTCTCTAGAGAAGACATATATGCTAACCGAAACTCATTATTTTCGTCGTAATGTCTCATAAGAATCTTCGGACTCAATTATATAGGGACCCTAAGGTGATGGTTGTTATCAAAAGCAGACATCCCCAATGTATTCAAGAGGTATCCTTGAATGAATCGAAGGCAGCTAGAAAATAAGGAGTGTGCCCATGACTCCACACTGCCAGATGTTGGGGTTATCAATGCCACCAAACAATTCTCAATGGCTCAAAATTCTACCAACCCATTACCATACTATTGGAGAAGCAATTAAAGTTTAAAAGGTCCTCCCTGCAATGTCACTACTAATGGCACTGATGAACCTCTATAGAGCATCCATGAGGGCCGCCCTCATGTGCATATAATGTCATATCATAGTAGTTCCTCTTTTAATGCGAGTCACGGAAGCCCTCTTCATGAGAAGAAGCTTGAGCTTCAATATGCTTCTCCACTTACTGTGTTCCTTCCTGATGATCCACCCCATGGTGTACGCTGAAAACACACTTTGTGGAGTGGTACCAAAATTTTATGATGGTAGTCATCTCCATCATAGTTGGAAATGTGGGGGTCCTCCCCGCAATGACATCTCGTCAAAACAAGAAGGTCCTCACCTTTCTATGGCCTACCATAAGGTTCCTCTCTAAGGGATACATTAAAATGAAATTTCACACCTCCAGGCATCAGATTATGGTGGTAGTCCTACCCACAGCAAGAGTGGATGTCATCCATGCAGATATGTCAAGAAAAGAGAAGGCCATGTCCTTATTTTGGTTCATTCCAAAGGCCATCCCCAGGCAGTACCCCATAGATATTCTCCCTGCGACATCTATCATGGTATTCCATTCCATAACGATACCTATGATGGTAGTCCTTGACATCATGGTTGTCATTGTAAAGGTCCTACCCGCAATGGCCATAAGCAAATAGAAGGTCCTCCCCTTGTAGAAGTGTTTCCTGAAGGCCCTCCTCATGATTCACACCAAACATAATACCAAGATGGTCATCATCACCATGATGGTATTTATTGTGAAGGCCCTCCCCATAATGACACTATGCATCCAGAAGGTCCACCCTTAGCTGTAGTTTATCCTGAAGGTCCTCCCCAGGGTAAGCACTACCAAAGACCTCAATGTAGTGAGTCCTCAGGTGGTAATGGTTATCCTCTCTATTACAGCATGGATATTGTATGTCCTCCCCGCAAAGTCATCATGCAATAAGATGACACTCCCCTAGTTGTGGTACATTTTTGAAGGCCCTCACAAGGTGCACCCCACAGATTTTCTCACTGCAACAAAAATTGATGTAGTCTTCCCCACCATGAAAACCATTATGATGGCACTCCCCGCAGTGGCCTTGAATAGCAAGAAGGTCCTCCAATTACTGCATACCACTATAAAGGACCTCCCATGCTTATGCACTAAGGAATTATTTTTTGTAGTCAGTCTTTAACCTGTGATGGTAGTCCCTACCACTGTAGCACACACTGCGGAGTCCTCAGCATGGGGAAATATCATATCGATTGGAAGGTCCTCCCCCTATTGAATCAACTGAAAAAAGACCTCCTGTGTTGAGGCACTCAGATAGAGGTAATCGATCATGTCAGATCCATATCAATTTTCTGAGACATCCTTCTTCAATCAGGATATGGTTCAGGACCACGTTAATCCTTTGAACCACCCTAGAGCTTCCCATATAACAATTTGTTCCCTACCAGCCCTGCTAAATCTAGTTATTCTGTCAAGGAGCATCTAAAATGTATTGATCAAGTTGAGGAATCACTGGAGGAGGCATATGTGGATGTGTTTCACCTGAAGAAATGACAGGCCATAGATGATATACGAGTAATGTTTTGTCCCACGTCCACCTCTATGTTCGACATACCAAGATAGTTGTTAGAAAAGAGCATACATGGCATCCACTCTAATATATGGACAACCCTTCTATAGTTGAAATTAAACTTCCTACCATATAATGGTTATTCGGATCATATCAAGACAATAGGAGAGCTCTTGAACCACATTAACATGGAAGACCTTCCATTGGAGCACCAACCATGATTAGGGAGGCACAAAAGGACCTTGAGTGAACCTGCCTCTAAGCAATACACAAATTGCGTCACCTTATTGATGATGCTATAATGGGAGTTCATATTCGAATATGGGGATAACATGCATATCACCCAAAATTACATATAGCAAAAATAGTTCAGAATAAAGTCCGACAATGCTTTCACCTCAAGAAAGAAATCAAATTAAGTCACTGTTCAGGTGAGGTGACACACCCGACAGAAATAGGCCTTGAGTAAGTCTCAAAAGTGTCTGGCTCGACGAGAGCGATCCATTCAAAAACTCCTAAATTAATCTACAGAAAACATTCGTCTAACATATCACAGAAGAAAATCTAATATGTGATAAGTGCTTTCCTCCCTAGAGGGTATTAATTCATAGGTGAACTTGACTCTAGGTACAGCTCACCCTCAAATGGGGGCACACCAGATCAGGAAAGAAGCAATAGCAATAGTTGCTGCCAAAATATGGGACCACCCCCATACTATATATATGGAGGAATATTCAGAAAACAAATCCCCTATAAAACATAAAAAAATTATATGAGCTGTTATTCTCATGGAACGGAGCCAATCCCAGCCCCTAGGGCCAGGAGAATTTTTCCATCAACAACAACCTCCCACAAAAGAATCAATATTCTCTCGTTTGGGGATGATATTAATAAGATGAGGTTATTTTCCTATACCATCCATTGAAACATCAACCCCTCCAAAATGGATGTGTTCCACAAGGTCACAGCAAGGATCCTTCTGCATCACCATACTTGAAGACACCAGAAGACCGTCCTGGGACAGAAGACAAAAAACCAGTATGATACAAAAAAAAATTTCATCATACAGAGAAGATCACATATCCTCTACCCCATATTATGCATCTTTGAACATTGTGGATGTTATCCCCAAGAATGAAACCAGAGAAAATGAAAATTTGGATGGATCGGGAGAATATGGTTATGTTCTGGTTCTGTCTCACAATGACCCCATAGGCATGAACACCTAGAACCAGGGGGTTTTCATTAACCTAGCCACTCTAGAAAGTCCTCCTCCACATCCCTTGAGAGTCACCAATAGAGATAGGAAAAAATGTTAGGTTTTCATCAACCTGCCTCCTCCTTTAAAAACAAAAGAGCCTCCCACACTCGAAGAGAGGATAACTCGGTAGAAAGTGGAAAGGAAAGAATTAAGATAGATTAACACAAAGCTACTCCAAAGGAATCGTCCGACCAAATACATTCCCCAAGATGTGTTAGAGCATGCACATATAGCAATTTCACCCCAACAAAAATGGTTTTCCTTTGAAAATGTAACAATTTTTAGGCCCTCACCCAGTGCGGTATCTAGACCATCTAACTACATGAACATGCATTCATATGTATACCATGACTTCCCTCCACTTAAGACGAAAGAGGAGAAGGTACATCTAAATCCTTCAAAGGTACCCCCTATGGCATAGGCTCCTCATGTACCATCCGAGCCAACACCTCATGTAGCACCCATGCTATACCCATTCAGGATCAGGCCCAATAGGAGGTAAACTAGGGTCTCACCAACACCATCGAAGTACTGATAGCTCAGTTCGAAGCAATTGAGGATTGATGTGCTCTGAAATAGCCATAGTGAAAGAATTACCTAGACTGGGTGAGTAATACACCACTTCCACTGAATCATAGGATCCATTTATTCCCTATATTCAATAGCCCATGCGACTAAGAGAATCATTTGATTAACTATTCATCTTGTTGCAACCATATTAATCTAAATCCATAATAACAAGAAGTTTTGAAACTCAGATGCTTCATGAGAACCGTACAAGCTTCGACCTTCTTCTAGTATACAAGATTTCTAGGTCAGACAATTATAGGATGGGAGGATATTCTAAAGCAATTTATGTTCCACTTCAGCTCAACATAGAACAAGACGATAGTTAGCGACCTCAATAATTGAAAATAGAGGGAGAAGGGGAGGGTCTAAGACTTAATCACCAGATGGAAGGGTCTGGCCGACTCTCTAAACAAACCACTTCCCTAGGACAAAATGCTTGCTATATGCATCGACATGCTACGAAATGAGCTATGAACACCACCCATACCAGTAAAATGCACTTCCAGATTTCAATATTTCTCTGCAATTTCCAAGAGAATCAAAGAATCCTTTCAATAGACTAACCTCAAGTCCCGAATAGCCTCACAGGAACATACAATGAGAGTAGGTAGGGATGAAGAATCCTATGTCATGCTTAAGTCAGCCCCCACAAAGGCTCCACCTCCTAGGTCTTTGCCGAATCGCCATGGGCCTTTTGTGTATCAGTGACCGCCTCTGCCTGGGCGAGATGATTCAAGAGGACCTAGGCGAAACCGATTTAATGAACTAAAAAATAATGTTTACTCATTTTTGAGATTACCAATTCTATGTCAATATCATAGCCTCCATGAATTGAAACTTTCTCCACTGACCAAATCCATGAAATCTGGAAGAAGTCATCCTCGACATCTCAGCAGCTTATTGTCCCTACCATCGAGTGCTAGGAAACCATATTTCGGAATGCTTCCTTTTCAATGACCTTCTACAAAGGATGGTTGAATCAGGTACTGACAAGCTAGGAATACCCCCAACACAGAAGGAATATGATTCCACCATCGAACTAGATGATGGGATGGAGTGATATAATGTTTTTAGAAAAAGGGAGCATAAATTTGTTGGTTGCATGATTCAGAAGACGGTCAACCGATCTCATTTCATCATTCAAGATCAATTGCAGCAACTAGTTGTGCCTCCAACTACTCCTAATGCAACACATCTGTTATCCTCGGCCTCAAACCCTCCACAAGAAATTTATCAAGGCTTAATCAAAGAGGTAAGAAACATGTATAAGAGTAGCAGTCTTTGATAGGGCCAATTCTAGCCTTAAAACATTCAAATATCCTACCCTCAAACTTGAAACAATGAGAACCGACCTTCCAAAAGACCAACAAAGGTAGGATACTAGGAAAATATTTCATTCAACAAGGATCAAATATTCAGTTCCATCAATGTCTTCCATTTAATGGAAACATTCTATGATTAAGAGTATAGTTATGAAACGGAGTTCTCGAATCCCGATCAATGGACTAGAAGGAGGAATGACAGAAGTAGGGGATACTAGGGTAGATGCAGCTATGTCTAGAACCAAGCCTATGGTTATACCATGGATAAAATCATCAATATTTCAAAAAATCATGGGAGATACATTCAATGGACCCACTGGTAGAAAGAATATTCCCATGCCTTCATGAGAAACCACTCTGGCCACATTATTCTGTGGTACCCATCAGAAGAGGAACCCGTGTCTAGACACCCAGGGTGCACAAGTTAACCGACCAGTTCATGTACCCAAAATATAGGAGCACCCCCATCTCTATCCCATGCAATCAGTATCTCCTCATCTCATGCAACTACCCCTAGTTTGCTCATTAATGATCTCCCACAAATGGAGAATCATTGGCCTGTGGAGAAATAGTATGATATCCTAAAATAGATGTCCCCAGTACAATCCATGATATCAATCCTCGATGCCCTGAGTTTGTCAGTCGACCTCATAGAGGCACTCATAGAAGCCCTACTCATCCCCCAGTAATTTCAATCCAATGATTCTGCCGCCGAGATATATCAAACAAATATTATCGCAACTAAATGTAATGCAGTCATTCCCATCAATGATCAGGATGAAGATACCACCATGAAAGGACAAAAAAAACTATATATGTCTCTTGGAATTAAAAATTATGTTGAAGTCTGGAAAGTATTTATCGACAATGGATCTAAAGTCAACATTCACCCACAACAGACACTTCATTGGATGGGCTACAATGAGTAATATTTGACATCCTCGTCCACAACTCCCTTGTGTTATGACAACATAGATTTGAATCAAGTTGGAAAAATAAATCTTAGAACCCATTTTTGAACCCTTGTGGAACATTTAGAGTTTTTGGTGGTTCAAAAAAACACGGATTTGAATGCCTTGTTAAGAAGGCCATGGATGCATCAACACATGTCTATTTTTTACTCCTACCACCAGTGTAACAACAATTTCGTCAATAGACAAGGTGGGACATTTCATGATTATAAGGCCCCTTTAGAGATTTCTGAGATGCATTACATCGGTGCATGATTTTATGAGAAAAATTGTATGACATCTGAAATCGATGGTATTGATTGGGTCCCAGACACAAACACTCTAGAAATGGTTCTTGGAGACCCCATCTAGCATGTCGGTGAAGAGTACATGCTGCCCATCAACCATGTAGAGTGTATGTATCTGAGTACGGATGTTTATTCAGCTGTTCTCATGATCTCAGTCTTGACATCCATGTCTGACAATGCAGAAGAAACTACTGACCCTTAATTTGAGAAAGAATGGATGAGCAAGGGTGCCCACGCCCCAACCATAGAATCTCAAGATATCCCTACTACACTTTATGAAGCTGAAGAAAAAAAATAAACTTTTCACCCCCATGCTTCACCCTCTCCAGATCTTTCCTTACATCCAATTAAGAGGGATTAAGTCACATCCTCCACAGAGCGCCAATGCGACATCTTGCCTCCGAGATCTAGAGAGCCCACTTCAAGAGCTATCTCCCCATTATAAGTGTAAAAGGAGGATGATTTGGGGGAAGAAGAGGAAGAATATCTTAGAGATTACCCTCCTACAATCAAAGAGGATATCTCTACCACAGTTGATGAACTCAGGGAAAAAACCTGGTTACCGATGAAGACCATAGGCCCACTCTCATTAGTATAACATTGTATTCTATGGAACAATATGTATTTACCTCATTATTGTGGTAGCATCTAGATGTTTTTTCAATAAATTGCACTGAAATGAGAGGAATTGATCCTGAGGTGGCAATGCTCCATCTTGGCCTTCCTGAAGATCATCAAGGATATAAGCAAGCAGTCAAAAGGATGAACCCACACTTGTGGCCAAGATATTGGCTGATGTGGACAAGCTCATCAAAGAAGAATTTATTCAGGATGTCCAATATCCCATCTGGTTTCCAAAAATAGTTCCCATCAAAAATAGAATATACATATTCACGTATGCATTGAATTTAGAGATCTCAATCAGAACTGCCTGAAAGAGGATTTCCCAGTCCCGATCACAGAACTATTGATCAATGTGATAGATGGATATGTGTATCTCTCCTTCATGCATAGTTATTATGGTTATAATAAAATCTTAATGGCCTGAGAAGATGAACAAGACACTACCTTTAGGGCCACCCAGAGAGTATTTTTCTACAAGGTCATTCCTTTTAGAATACAAAACACAAGCGACACATATCAACATGATGTGAATCAAATTTTCAAACAATTCATGGGGATGTTCCTAAAATGTTAAGTTTATGACATGGTGATCAATTCATGACATTGTTCAGACCACCTTTCAAACCGTGAAACCTTCTCTACAATACTTCAGCAACACAACCTGAAGATGAACACCATGAAATGCGCCTTTGGGGATACATTAGAGAAATTTCTCAGCTTCATCACACGCAATCATGTATATGAAATTGATCATGAGAAGAAAAAGGAAGTACATGGTTTTCAACCTCCTCAATACCTCACTGGGCTAATAGAACTCCAATGAAACTTGTCCATAATCTAGAATTTTATAGCCGACCTCGCAGAAAAATGTCTGCCTATTACCCAGCTGATGAAGAAGGTAGTTACTTACCAATAGACAGATGATTTCCAAGAGTCATTTGACAGCCTCAAGCAGTACCTCTTGAGTCCACCAGTTCTCATGATGAATGTTAAAGGAAGCCCACTTATCCTGTACATAACGACCTTAGAGTGGTAACTAGGAGCCTTCCTCAGGTAGAAGAATTATTTCAGCAGTGAAAACAACCTTTATTATCTCATCCAAAATATGATTGATGCCGAGACCCAGTATTCGAATATCAAGAAGAGCTATTTAGATCTAGTATTCGCATTCCGAAAGTTGCGCCTTTATTTTCAACATCATGAAGGCCATCTGATCTCGCACAGAAATACCCTAAACAACATCCTCGGCCATACAATGATGAAAGGATGCATATCCTAAGGGGAATTCATCCTACAGTGGTTTTACATCTATTTTGTGCCTCCAAAAGCTATCAATGGGCAACCAATGTAAGATTTTTTGGTAGAGAAAACCTTGACTGAGACCATCTCATCAGACATATAACTCCCAAATGAAGAAGTCTTCTCTGTGGAAAAGGATTCCTAAATGTGGGAAATGTAATTTGACGACGCATCCAGAAGCCCGATGGGTAATAGAATGTAATAACCCATGTTTAACAAGGTGGTGATGGGTATCATACTCATATGCCCGGAGTATGTAGTTTTTTCAAATTTCTTCCTCTTGTCAGAATGATGCACAAACAATGAGGCAAAATACTAGGCCCTCATTGAAGGTATAGAGCTCAAACTCTAGGGAAAGTGCAGTACCATAAGGTAAAAGACAACTTAGAACTATTCATCAATCATGTAAAAAGTGACTATTCTATTTAGATGGAGGCATTTATCCCCATGTTCGACCATGTATGAGGGTTAATGTAATAGTTCCCCACAGAACTGACATTGACCTATGTTCCTCGGTCTCAGAATGACTAGTCCAATGGGTTATCTAATGTGGCCACAACCCTTACTGACTCATACTAGGATGAAATAGTTATCAGCATTGCTCATTGTCGAATGGTCTTTTCATTTGTTCAATCTAACGCAGATGAAATCAGTGATGTTAATCATGTCCCTAGGATATGTGATTTCACATTAGATTAGAAGGCTTGGATACTATTTTAAATCCCTGGCATGAGATTACATGAACATTACCATGATATGCCACTCTTTCAAAATTCATTCCAAATTCATTCATCATCCCCCTGAGCTACTTCATGAATATAATTACTCCTAGACATTCTACATCTAGGGAATGGATATAATGGGACCATATCCTCCTACCACGGTCCTAAAATTCAAAAATATTATCACATCTACTAAATTCCTTTCCAAATGGGTAGAAGCTACAGTTCTTAAGGAAGTTGGGGAATGATGAATTGTCAGCTTTGTGAAAGACAATAACATCACTAGATTTGGTTTCCCTTATACAATATTGGTGGAAAAGGACTCCAACTTCTGCTTTTCCGAATAGGAGAAACTATACAAGAAATATGGTATCAAGACCAACCGTTCATCCCGCTACCATTCAGCATCCAATGGAATTCTAGGGGCCTTCAACATGACACTATCAAACATTATCTAGAAAATGGTGGACAAAGAAAAGAATTCATAGACAAAAAAACTCTTCAATGCCATGTGGGAATATTGAACCACAACATGAACCACTACCCAGGCTACACCATACTCATTAGTATATGGGAAAATGCAGTTCTGCCCATTAAATCCAATTGATGTCACTCTTCATTACCATCTGTGATCAACTATCTAAAGATGAAAAATTGGAAATGTGACTTGACGAATTGGAACAATTGGGTTATAAGAGATTTCACTCTTTACACCACTGAAGTAAATTATAACTATATATCACAAACCTTAAATAAAAATGTTTTCCTTCATTCTTTTCTTGAAGGATAATTGGTATTGGTCCTCCATACCCCGATGATACTTGTAATGAATCCATTGAAGGTGAAGCCAAAGTGGGAGGGACCATATTTCATACACAAGGTCTACTCCAATAGAGCATATGCCCTAATCTCCATGGATGGGATTCTCAACACTGCTCATACAAACGACAGATTTCGGAAGAAATATTTCATTTAACCATTAGTGAAGGGTTTTTCTAAGCTACATGATGTTAAACTACCAATCCTTGAATGTCATTAATGAATAACAATAAACTCCAAGTAGCATGTCCTTACCACATGACGTTAAATTGCACGGTACTTCATCCCTGTGACATGACAATAAACTGTGCCACGCTGGTCTGAACTCAATGAACCTAAATTAAAAGAAAGATATCCTACATGCATGACCTTAAACTTCATAACATTAAATTGTTTTCACCTGAGAAAAAAATTGATCTCCTAACATTTGACTTATACTGTGCCACGTTCAATGAACTATGTATGACTTGATTCCTTCCCTTGCAGGATATATAGCGATGCCTTGATTTTTGTATCCTGGCCCGACCACCATGAGAAATAACCCCCATATATGGGTATGATTTGTGTAGGAATCCCATTTGAATTACAAGGGATTTGTGATCAACATGTTGCATTATTCTTTCCCTCTAAATATACGTAGTGACACCTGGACCCTACATCCTACTCCAACCACCACATTTACTAATTTCCCTTTAGAACACCATTGTACATTCCACATGGCGGGAACCTCTTTCATTCCATGTTTATCACATCGAGTATTACTCTTGTGGGATTATGAATTACGGAATGGTTCCCCCACATGAACAAAATATGAGTGATACATTGAGAGCTATGTACAGCCTCATTCCATCACCTGTAGGATACGTAGAAATGGAGAGATTGTTTATCTTGTCCCAACCATCCCGGAAAAAAATATTTCTCTCGTCCTTAAAATTTGATGTTAAACTACAGGGAGCTTGTTCTTTCCGTAAGATGTTAAACAACACAACACCCTTTTTTAACGTTGATTCACCACCTTACTTACCAAATGATGTCAAACTGTATGGAATCCCTTTTCACAAAGGATCAAAACCATCCTTACCACATGATGTTAACATGTGAATATTAAAAAATTATCCTCGCCCTTACCGCCTGACGATAAAATGCAAGGCATTCGTCCTTACGGAACAACAGTTAACTTCATAGTACTGGACATAATCTACTCAATATACATGGTAAACCGTTTCACAAACACTCCTTGCATGTTTGGATTCATCCATCCCATGAATCAGACTCCATGAGCTAGATTATTAAGGATCCTCATAATCACCCATGGCCATCCGAAGTGGAAGGTCATCGACCTTCAGACAGCTTTGCATGAATACACATACCATTCCCTTAGTGGCTCTGCATATTGATCGACCCTAGAGTGTTTACCAATGGTAAATTTTCTTCATGTGATGATCTTCCTATCTCTATATGCTTACTGGCCCAAGAGCCCCCATATCACATTTCATGATCCAAAAACACCTGGATAAATGTATTACCTTTTTTCCCCTTAACGTGCAGATGTTGTGAGGTTGCTCGTGTCACGACCCATCTTCGGGGCCCGTGTCGTGACTACCCCAAGCCCACCATCCATAGGCCTAGGGCTAGCAACTAGAACCCAAGGTGTAAATCCCAATAAAAAGGGAAATAATTGCCTTTATAAAGTAAACAAACACCACAGAGTAAGAAAGATGATGTAAACACTATGTAAACAGGGTACAACTGTAAGTGCTTGAAAGTAAATGGTCCAGAATACAATCCCAACTGAGAGTAAAGTACAATTGAAAAGAAATTACAACAACTGAAAAGTAAAGCAGCAACGTCGAGCCATCCACAGGAAATCCCACCTGAAGGGTGGGTACATATAGCCTCCTTAGCTCCTCGAGTCCAGCCGTTCGCTCTGTGCACGTCCCGCCCTGTAGTCCACCTCCAGGAACCAAATTTATCCACAAGACTCAATCACGATCAGCGATGTCCGTCATCTGCATCCAACACAACGTAGTTCGGGCATAGACCATGCAGGGGTGAGTATACGCTACTCAGTAGGGACCCCGAGACCCCCGAAGGTCTCCCAGAATCCACAAAGGATAATCCACAAAGGAAAGAAAGTCAATCATATCGAAGATAATGATTGAATGTCAAGACTCAGCTCACACAGGTATACATCTTCGTAAGATGATAGAGATGATCAGATGTAGCCACTAATTCATCTAATCCATCGGAACCACATAGGATACAAGACAAGCTATGCTTTCGGACCCACAAATGATACAAGACCACCTACTCTGCCGGACCCACGTAGGATACAAGTACATAGTCAAATACTTCTAGACCCACGTAGGATACAAGACCAGTAGTCACGTGTTACCTGACCCACAAAGGATACATGAATAGTAGTCATCACCGTCAAACCCATGAAGGATTCTGGTACGGTCGTCGTCGCTGCCGAACCCACGGAAGATTTCTGTACAGTCATCATCGTCGTCACAATCGCAGTCAACTATAGGGTCCCCGCACACAGAATGATCGATTTCGGGAGAGTTCACTCCACGATCCAAGGGGGTCGATACATCAACTGACACGTAGTCTGGAGTTGATGTACCCCAAAGTTCCATCTTGGAAGAAGGAACTCAACATGACAGACGATGCATCAATCAGACGCCCGATCTGAGAGTTATTTGCATTTTCGTTCCCGGGGCCCGGTTGGTTTTTAAGTCAAAACCAACTTGACCATACTCCAAATGCATCCAAACCTCGAGTGGAGTAATCCAAACGGTCTGTCTCACTAATATGAATCCAAAAAAGTTGATGTCACATCAATCGGTCATTCATAGCTCAAGTTTTAGGCGTTTCCGCTCCGAGGGCCCGGTTGGTTTCGTGTTCGAACCAACCCGACCATACACAAAGTTCTCTGAAAACTTGAGTGTAATATACCAAAACGACCATCTCGATCCAAGGATCGCATCGCAACTGACAGTGCATCAATCAGAGGTTCGTAGACCATGTTACGAGAATTTGAAGGAATACGCCCGATTTAAGGGGGTTTTGGGCCCGGACAGACCCGGCCCAAGACCCCCTGGGTCGCCCTGAACCGGGTTGACCCAACCCGGGTCTTGACCATGCCCACTAGGGTGCGGCCCGGCCTAGCGCAGGCGGTCCGGCCCAACCCGGCTGGTTCGACCTGATCCGGGTGCCCACGTGTTGACCGGACATAGAAGGGGGGGGGAGCCACCACCCCCTTCGAACCGAACGGTGGAACCGCATGGGATCTGCCCTGCTGCGCTGACCGGGGGTTCAAACCCCTGGTTTTTCCGGATCTAGCCCGCCGTAATGGCCGGCCAGTTCTGCCGTGTGGGATCAGCCGGTCCCGCCTCCTGTGCGCCGGCGGTTACGGCCGCCCTCCCCTGTTCCATTGCGGCCTTGGTCAGACCAGCGCGGCGCGACGACACTGTGCCCCTCCGCCGCAGACTCGCTCCGGCCGCGGCCTCTTTCGGCCTCAACGGCGCGGGGCGACGGCACCACGCTCCTTCACTACAGTGATATTCTTCATTCCCACGCGGTGTCGTTGCACCACAACGCCTTCATCCCAAACCGCAATGGTGATCATCAACAAAGGGGGAGGAGGATCGATAGTGTTTGTGTGGTCCAACCTCCTCCCGTTAATTTTATAACAGGTGTCCAAATATTTAATGATCAATGCAAAGAATAATCACATCATAAAAACACACCCCTACCTTGAAGAAGTTTTTGAACGAAGATCGTCGCGGGAAACAACGTCGCGAGGTGAAGCTCTATATATGTTGACAGAGAATGTCCGAGGAGGAGCAGTGTCTCCCTTCCTTGGACGTGAGAAGAAAAACTAAGGAAAGTATATCGTCACTCTTCGGGGAAGGCGCCGCACACCGGCTGCGGAGAGGAGATGAGATGGCATGCTGATCTCTCCTTGTGGTGACGGCGTTCTTCATCGAAGTCATGGAGTTCCTCACATTCTCCAACAAATAAGATGAAGATCCACAAGGCATTTGTATTTTCTCCCCAATTCATCTCACACAACAATCCCCCAAATAAATTAAGGTTCTCCTTTATTTTAATAATCCCAAGCCATGAATTCAAAATTCAACTACTAATTAAATACATTGAATAACTTAATCAAATAATTTAATAAGAGAGTTGACTTGTAATTAAGAGTGGGGAAGAGGATGAGTTACAAAATTAAGCTATACGGGGTGTTTAATGGGGGGTTATGATATTTAAGGAGTTGGGGGTTCCTGTGGGCCCCTCCCCAACTACCTCAAATCTTCATCCCTCATAACACTTAAACCATCAGTAAAGAAATAAAAATGAAATTTTAAAACAATTTTTTTATTCCTCACATTTCTAACATCTCCTCCAGAGCAAACGCAACTCCAGAAAAAGACTTCCTAAGAAATTGCCGACATTGCGGTTTCATCAGTGCCCTCAGATTTTTATTCTGAGCACTGGTTCAAAAGATAGGAAAACCTGATCATTCGTTCACTGAACGTACCCGAGCTAAACATCAGCAATTGATTCCGGGCGCACAGGGCCTCGGAATCAGGTACCGTCAGAAACTACGCACTCGTAGAATCCCAATGAAATTAAGAAAAACTTTTCTTTTAAATTTACGTGTCTTTACATTACTCCCACCTCATGGCTTTAAGTCCCCATAAAAATACATCACAAACTAGGGGAATAAATGAGGGTACTGAGCACACATATGAGCCTTCTGCTCCCAAGTGCTCTCCTGGAGGTTCCTGTGCTGCCATCTGATGCACACTAGTGGAATCGACCGCCCTTGTAGGACCCGCTCCGGTAGATCCTCAATCTCCACCGGGACCTCCCCAAAAGTCGCTTAATTATCAATGTCTAGCTCCCCATGGTCGATGATATGTGTCAGGTAATGCATGTATCTTCTCAACTGAGATACGTAGAAGACATCATGCACTCGGTGCAACTGAGGTGGTAGAGCCAGGAGATATGCCACCTCACTTATCCTACTAAGAACCTGGAATGGTCCGATGAAGCTTGAAGACAACTTTCCGCCCTGACCAAATCTCTGTAATCCACGTCGAGGTGAGACCTGCTAGAAGACATGGTCACCATCCTCGAACTCTAGTAGTCTACACCTCATATCAGCATAAGACTTATGTCAGCTCTGAGCTGTCGTCATCTGCTCCTCGATGACCTGGACCTTCTCTGTCATGGCCTAGACCATCTCTGGTCCCACAAGTGATGAATCCCCAGGGTCTGTCCAGCACATAGGGGATCTGCATGGTCAGCCGTACAATGCCTCGTATGGTGCCATCCCGATGGTGTAGTGGTAACTGTTGTTGTACGCAAACTTCACCAATGGTAGCTAGTCCTCCCATATGCGACCAGAGTCAAGGACACATGCACATAAAATGTATTCAAGAGTCTGAATTGTCCTCTCCTACTGACCATCCATCTGAGGGTGAAAGGCGCTGCTCAAACGTAGCTGCATCCTGAATGCCTCCTGCAACCCCTTCCAAAGCCAGGAAGTAAAGGGAGCATCTCGATCGGAGAATATAGATGATGGAACACCATGAAATTGTACAATATCCTTAATGTAGAGACGTCCCAAACTCTCTACTGAGTCGTGCTCTCTGATGGGTAAGAATTGGGACGACTTGATGAGTCAGTCGACAATCACCCAAATGGAGTCATGACCTCTAGAAGTACGTGGAAGTCTCGTCACAAAATCCATAGATATACCATCCCACTTCCACTTCGGCCCCTACAAGGGATGTACCAAGCCTGATGATACCTAGTTCTCCGCCTTCACCTGCTAGCAGGCAAGGCATCGAGAAACAAACTCTTCCACAACCTTCTTCATACCCATCCACCAGTGCTATCGTCTGAGATCCTGATACATCTTCGCCACTCCTGGATGTACCTCTAAATGAGATTTGTGAAACTCTTTTAGAACCTCCTCTTGTAAAGTAGCTGGTACCATGGTACGTCCTCTGAAAAGGACAACGTGCTCTATTCCCATAGAAAAACCATCAGGTGCATTTCCTGTGAAAATATGTGCATGTCGCGTCTCATAGTCAGCGTCCCCACGATGTGCCTCTCTGAACCGCTCTAGTAGAGTAGGAGTGACTGTGAGTGACTGAAGAAAGACTTATATATCTCTATCCATGAAGGATATCTGAAAAGCGGCTAGGTACTATGTCGCCTCCCCAAGTAGCCGAATGCCCGTCCTCCAGCTGAGAGCATCAGCTACTACATTCCCCCTTCCAGGAGTATAGACTATCTCAAAGTGATAGTCCTAGAGAAACTCGAGCCATCACTGCTATCTCATGTTCAGTTCCTTCTATGAGAAGATGTACCTAAGACTATGGTGGTTAGAGTAGACTGTAAAACTCTCACCAATCAGATAGTGTCGCCACATCTTCATAGAAAAGTCCACTGCAGCTAAATCCAGGTCATGGGTAGCATAGTTCTGCTCATGCTACCTCAACTATCGTGATCCATAGGCGATCACTGCCCTCTCTTACATCAGGACACATCTGAGTCTGGTCCCTGATATATTGCAGTAGACTATATACCCTACTCCCTCCTCTGGTAGCCTCATGACGGGTGCATTGGTCAATCAATGTCTCAGCTCTTGGAAGCTCCACTACCACACGAAGGGTTTACCCTTCTTCTTCAAAGATGAAAGTGGTGCCACAACTCTGGAGAAGTCTGGCATGAACCTCCGGTAGTATCCAGCCAGTCCTAGGAAACTCCTCACCTGTGTCACGCTCCTGGGTGGCACCAAAGAAAGCATTGCGTTGATCTTCACCGGATCCACCGAAACATCTGCAAGAAGTGGACCTCAGGTATCCAAAACTGACACTTTGAGTGATTACCATAAATATGGTGCTCTCTGAGTGTGTCCAGTACAACTCGCAAGTGGTTGGCATGCTCCTCCTTAGTGGTCGAGTATATCAATATGTTGTCGATTAAGAGCACGACAAATTGATCGAGGTATGGCTGAATGATCCTGTTCATGAGACTCAAGAACACTGCCAGAGCATTTTTTATGCTGAAAGTCATAACCAAGAACTCATAGTGGCCATACCGACATCTGAAGGCCGTCTTCTGCACGTCCTCTTCCTAAACTCTGAGCTGATGATAGCCTGACCTGAGGTCTATGTTCGAGAACCACCGTGCTCCCTTGAGATGATCAAAGTGGTTTCCAATCCTCGGAAGCGGATACATGTTCCTCATGGTCACCTGGTTCAAGCGACGATAGTTGACACACAGCTGCAAGCTCCAGTCTACCTTCTTGGCGAACAAAATCGGGGAAGACCAGGGTGAAACACTTGGTCGGATGAATACCTTGTCCTACAAGTCCTACAGCCGTACTCGTAACTCTCGAAGCTCAGCGGGATCCATCTGTTTTGGTGGAGTGGATATCAGGGCTATCCCTGGGTACATGTCAATATAAAATTATACCTCTCTTTGAGGAGGTAGTCCGGGAACATCTTCTGGAAAAACTTCCACATACTGACCCACCACTGCAGGAAAACTCAGACTCCGCACGTCAACTGCTCCTAGGATGAGGCTAGCCAACTCATGAGTGACCGGTTTTCCTCTCCTCTACGTGAGTCCATCCTGCACTACAAAGGCTCCTTTCTCACTGGTGAAGTTGATCCTGCTCCCATCGTTGCGAACACACCACACAATATGCCTAATACAGTCGATCTGAGCTTGGACTCTAGATAACCAATCCATGCCCAAGATGATGTCGTAAGGCCTCGACGCCACTACAAGAATATCCCATATGAATCTATCACCTCTAGTTTATTCTCACACTGCCGGTACCAGTGTGTAATCGTCGAGTCTGCTCCTGTAGGAGTCTCTAGCCGTAAGGATCGAGCCAATGGGTCCGTCAGAATCTCTGAGCTCTGATCAAGGGCAGTGGAAATGAAAGAATGACTCACTCCTGTGTCTATAAGAACTGTAGAAAGGGTGGAGTAGACATATATAGTACCTAGAATCATCTCTGGTGTGCCATGGTCATAGCCCTCCGCTGCCTGATGCTGAGCCTGCCTCTGCCCGCCAGCTCCCTGTGGTCAAGGAGGACCTCCGGGTGGTGGTGGTGGTAAATCCTCAAAGCGTCGCCCACCACCTGCTGCTCGGCCATCTCCTCTGCCTCATCATCCGTCTCCCTACGTACCGCCACAGTCGGCCCTCTTCCTCTTCTTGGGTGGTCCCTCAACCATCTGCTGCTCTTCTGCACGGCAGGTTGGGCAGTCACGCACCATGTGGGCATACCCACCGCATGTGTAGCACTGTCTTCTCCTCGTAATACTAGCTCTATGTCGTGTTCCTCGCACCTCCGAGACAGTGTCATGAGGTCGTCTGCCAGATGGTCTTGTCCAGCTGGACCCCTATTACATCCGTCAACTGCCACCTACAGAAGACTCTGCTACGTGCCACCCTACGGTAGGTCTCGCTGCTAGTTTAGGCTCAGCAAGTAAGCTCTCTAAGAGAAGGGCTCGATCTATTACTACTGCTTATGTCGGAATGCTGAGGGAGATCATCAATTCCCTGATGTCATGCCTAAATCCCTGCTCGAAGGTCTGGGCCTAGAATAATGGGTCTAGTACCATGTCCATGGAATAGAACAAGAGATCGGTAAATCTCGCCGAGTACTGGGCTACCATCATGCTGCCCTGCCGCAGCTGCAGAAGCTCCTAAATGTGCACCTCATAGAGGGTGGATGGGATGAACTCTGAGTAGAAGAGGATCTCAAAGTCTGTCCAAAGGAGAGATGCCTTGTCGTGCACCTGGAGCATCAGGATCCACCATCTACCTGCTGCCGCGTACGGGAGAATCACTACAAGGATCACCTTGAGGTCAGCTGGTGTCCCTACTAACCTGAAAACTCATACAAAAACTTACAACCAATCATCGGTAGCCTAATGGTCCATCTCCCCGTAGAACCTGGGCGGTCACGGATGGTGAAACTCATGTAGTGCACTAAGGCAATGCGCACTCTCAGCGGTTGGGGCTAGTGGCATCGTTGGCTCTGCGGGTAGAGGTACAACCGGTGTCTCCACTGAAAAATGGCCCTGCACTGAGGCCACATCGCTCGGTGGGATGTAGTCTCATACAAAGCACTGAACCTTAGCTAGTGGCCATTGTGGGGCCATCCTAAAAAAACAGTTGCACCACGTTCAATACAATAGACCTGGTGAGCTGACACAATGTAATCACAAATAAAACATTTGAAACACACATGCAATCAATGTTTTCCTGCACTGAGTCTGAAATCAGAAGTCAGGGTCCTGGTGTATGGATACGTCGGTCGCCGCACCAACAACTGACTCCCAGGACTGATAACCACACTCAATACCCTTAACACAATTTCTTCGTATAGAATAAAGATCAGAGTCCTAAGTTTTGCGGTAGAACCGAAATCCTCTGATACCAATTTGTCACGACCCGTCCTCGGGGCTCGTTCCGTGACTACCCCAAGCCCTCCTTCCATAGGCCAGGGGCTGAAGACTAGAACCCAATGCATAAATCCCGATAAGAAGGGAATTAATTTCCTTTATATAGTAAACAAACACCACAGAGTAAGCATGTTGAAGTAAACACTAAGTAAACTGGGTACAACTACAAGTGCTAGAAAGTAAATAGGCCAGAATACAAACCCGACAGAGAGTAAAGTACAACTGAAAAGAAAGTACAGCAACTAAAAAGTAATGCAGCAACATCGAGCCATCCACTGGAAATCCCATCTAAAGGGTGGGTACAGATAGCCTCCTCATCTCCCCGGGTCCAGTCATCCGATTTGTGTACGTCCCGCCCAGTAGTTCACCTCCCGGTACCGACTTGCTCCACAAGCCTCAATCATGATCAGCACTATCCTTCCTCTGCATCCTACACAATTTAGTGCGTCCATAGCCCGTAGAGGGGTGAGTATACTCTACTCAGTAGGGACCCTGAGACCCCCGAAGTTCTCCCAGAATCCACAAAGGATAATCCACAAAGGGAAACAAGTCAATTATATCGAAGATATTGATTGAAGTTCAAGACTCAGCTCACACAGGTATACCTCATTGTAAGATGATAGAGATGATCACATGTAGCCACTAATTCATCTAAGCTGTCGGACCCACATAGGATACAAGACCAGCTATGCTGTCGGACACACAAATGATACAAGTTCAGCTACTCCGCCGTACCCACGTAGGATACAAGTACAGAGTCAAATACTGTCGGACCCATGAAGGATACAAGAACAGTAGTCACGTACTGCCAGACCCACAAAGGATACATGAATAGTAGTCATCACCGTCAATCCCACAGAGGATTCTAGTACGGTCATCATCGCTGCAGAACCCACAGAGGATTTTAGTACAGTCGCCATCGTCGTCACAGTCATAGCCAGCTCTAGGGTTCCCGCAGACAGCATGCTCGATTCTGGGAGGGTATGCTCCACGAGCCAAGGGGGATGATACATCAACTGACACGTAGTCCGGAGTTTATGTACCCCAAAGTTCCGTCTCAGCAAAAGTAACTCAACGTGACAGACGACGCTTCAATCGGACGCCCGGACTGAGAGTTATTGGCTTTTTCGTTCTAGGGGCTCGGTTGGTTTTTAAGTCAAAACCAACCTGACCATACTCCAACTATATCTAAACCTTGATCCGAGTAATCTAAAAGGTCCATCTCACTAAGAGGAATCCAATAAAGTTGATGGCACGTCAGTTGGATGTCTGGAGCTCAAGTTATAGGCGTTTCCACTCCGAGGGCCCGGTTGGTTTCGTGTTCGAACCAACCTGGACATACCCAAAGTTCTCTGAAACCTTAAGTTTAATATACCAAAATGACCAATTCAATCCAAGTATCACATCACAACTTACGGTGCATCAATAGGAGGTCCATAGCCCATGTTACAGGCGTTTGAACGAATCCGTCCGATTTTAGGGGTTTTTGGGCCCGAGTCGACCCAGCCACCGACCCCTGGGTCGGCCCGAACCGGGGCGACTCGACGCAGGTCCGGGTCCATCCCCCTATGGTGCGGCCCGGCCCTAATGGTTCATCCCGGACTGGGTGCCCGCGTGCTGAGCGGACGCGGAACTGGGGGAGCCGCCACCCCCTTCGAACCGAATGGCAGACCCGTGGGGGGTCCGCACTGCTGCGCTGACCGGGGGTTCAAACCCCCGGTTTTTCCGGATCTGGCCGGTCGTAACAACTGGATAGTTGTACCGCATGGTAACAGCCGATCCCGCTTCCTTAGCGCTGGTGGTCGGTGGTTCCGGATGCCCTCCCCTGCTCTGCCGCGTCCCCAGGCCGCGACCTTCTTCTTACCGGCATGGTGCGACGGCGCCATGCTCCTTTGCCGCGGTGATATTCTTCATTCCATAGAGGTGTCGTTGCACCATGCCACCTTCGTCTCAAACCGCAATGGTGAACATCAACAAAGGGGGTGGATTATCGTCCGAGTTCGTGCGGTCCGACCTCCTCCCGTTAATTTTATAACAGGTGGAAAAATATTTAACGATGAACGCAAAGAATAATCACATCGTAAAAACACACCCCTACCTTGAAGAAGTTGTCAAACGAAGATCGTAGTAGGAAACAACATTGCAAGGTGAATCTCCGTATATGTCAACGGAGAACGTATGAGGAGGATCAGTGTCTCCCTTCCATTTACGTGAGAAGAAGAACGAAGGAAGGTGCATCGTCTCTCTTCGGGGAAGGTGTCGCACACCGGCTGCAGAGAGGAGATGAGATGGCACACCGATCTCTCCTTGTGGAGACGGGGTTCTTCGTCAATGTCTTGGCATTCATCGTGTTCTCCAACGAAGAAGATAAAGTTCCCCAAGGCTTTTGTATTTTCTCCTCAATTATTCTCACACAACAATCCCCCAAATAAATTAAGGTTCTCCCTTATTTTATTAACCCCAAGCCAAGAATTCAAAATTCAACTCTTAAATAAATACATTGAATAACTTAATCAAATAATTTAATAAGATAGTTGACCTGTAATTAAGAGGGGGAAGAGGATGAGTTACACATTTAAGCTAGAGGGGGGGTTTTAAATGGGGGGTTGGGAAATTTATGGAAGTGAGGGCTCATGTGGGCCCCACCCCAACTTCCTCAAATCTTCCTTCCCCACAACACTAAAACTGTCAGTAATGAAATAAAAATAAAATTGAAAAAAAAATATTTTTATTCTTCACATTTTTAACATCTCCTCCCAAGCAAACGCAACTCCAGAAAAAGTCTTCCTAAGCAATTACCTGAATTTTGGTTTCATGGGTTCCCTCAGATTTCGATTCTGGGCACCAGTTCAAAAGTTAGGAAACCCCACTCATTCATTCAATGAACGTATCTAAGCTAAACTTCAGAAATTGATTCCAGGCGCACCGGGGCTCAGAATCAGGTGCCATCAGAAACTACGCACTCATAAAATCCCAAAGAAATTAAGATTAAAATAATCCTTGAAATTTATGGGCCTTTATAGCTCGTAGTTGGTTAGCTTATGTGTCCACATGTAGTTATTATGATGGTCTGAATCCAAATCATAATGCCAGAGTTGTGCTATATTAACCGAAAGAAAAATTGAAATATGGTTTCTTCTCGTATGCTCAGACACATCTCTTCCCATATTCTAGAATCCATGTCATGAGAAATCCCATATCATCATATTCATTCATGGCAATCGTAAGTGGAAGGTCATCGACCTACAGACACCATTTCATGACTATGCATATCATTCCCTCATCATCTCTTCATATTGATCACACCTGGCCCATCTACCAAAGGTAAGTATTCCTCAGGGATTTTATTACTATATTTTATGCTTACCAGCCTCAAATCCCCCACACCACATCTCCTAATTTGAGAGACCATGGGATTAGAGTTTACACCTTCATCCCCCTTTATGATTAGAGAACTCCAGAGCATCCTAATTCTATTATCCCCCAGGTAACTGTAGCATCATCCAACAGTGGTCCAATCACTACGACCATAAAACAAAGAGAAGATATTCCTTACAGAAGGACAGTAAACTACACGGAATTAATGTTTATCCAACACATAGGTTAAATCAGCGTAGGGATCATCCTGAGATTTAATGACAACCGGGGCCTAACATCTCTTACATGAAGAAACATTCTCTTTCCGTACATCAGACTCCATAACCCGGATAATCATGGATCCTCATAAACATCCAAGGCTATGGAATATGAATATTCCACAACTTGTGGACACCTTTGCATGAGTGTACATACCATGCCCTCAGAGTCTCTGCATATTGATTTCCCTAGCCCATCTACCAAAGGCAAGTAATCCTTCAGTGACACTCTTCATACCCCCATACACTCAATGGCCCTAGATCCTTCATATAATTATTCCAAATCCAAGAGGCCCCAGAATCACAGTTTACACTATTTCCATCCTTCCCACATCTTGGACATGTCATGGTATACATACCCATTTACAATCGAATCAAGAGAGAATTTACAACATTGGCCTAACCGCATGGTGAAAAACTACATAGAGCACATCCTCACCACCTGATGATAAAGTGAAAATGAAATGTACCTCAAAATTCGAAAATATACTCAGTTACAAGAATTTATTTAATAAAAACCCCACCTCTTTACATCATGATGTAAAACTACATGTAGAACATCCATTCTGTATGGCGTTAAAATGAACAATATCATAAAATGAAAAAAATGTAAAATTTCTCTCTTTCATTGTTTTTTGACATTAAAATGCATAGTCTTGAATGTACTCTTCATTTGTTGAGTTAGGAAAGGTGGATTTACTATCTTCCTCAGTGCATAGTTAAGGCTTGCATGGATCATCATCTCACACCTACGTGAGAGGGATGACTTCACCCATTCCCAGGATAACATAACCCAAAATTCCTCTCTTGTATCAGGAAACCCCCTCCTCATGAATCATAATCTATTACCTAAAAGAACAAAACCCCCTTAATCCACCCCTGGTGGTCTTGAATCCCAACTTCCCTGGTGTTTCCCGACTATCGGTGGAATACAACCATTTATTTAAGGACAACTTTGAACGGTTATTCATGCCATGCCCCCAGCATCTCAGCATATTGTTTTCCAGGTTCCATATGCCAAAGGTATGTTTTCCTTTGGAAATTATTCTTTCCGAACACCACATGGCCTCTGAGCCCTTATATCCATACATGAATTACAGAAATCCTTGAGCTATAGTTTAAAAACCATTCCACAATAACGTCTGAGTATGGTGGGACATTTCAGGTTAAATTCCTGAGAACATGGAAATCCATTCCATTTGGATAGAATGTCCCATATACCAGACATTAAACAAAGTCAGACTTCAACCCTCCTTCACGAAAAACAAGAATGTGTGGGAGTGGTATTTTATCCATATCCATGATTGATATGGTTTTCCCCAAACCATTCAGCCATCATGTCACTTTTGAGCCACCCCTAGTGGTCTTCATTACCTAAACATCCATGAAGTTACCTGAACATCAGAAAAAAAAATCATTTACTTAAGGACACCTTTGTATGACTATGCATACTCTTCCCACAACAGCACTACATAAAGAGGCAGATTTACTATCTAACAAAACAAATTCTTCATTAGCTTATGATTTCCCTACCTCTATACACCCATATGGCTCATATGGCCCATGTTATTCCCTTCATGACATTCAAACATGAGTAAAAAATTCCCTATATATACATATGAAAGGTATTAAGGTATCCAAAATTCATAAAAACCTCATCAGGTCCATCAGCCCACCACATTTGGTCAAAAATGTTCGACTAAAAATATTATTAAGGATAGTTTTGTATGCGGGACATTAAACCTCTCACAAGAACTGGTTTGAAACAGGCCAAGAAAAAAACCCACAAAGGGCATCTTGGGAAAAATCTAAGTATGAGCTCACCAAGACAACACCTTTTATGTCCTCGACAAAACATTGATCAACAAAAACTCAAGTATCACAAAAACTTTTAGATCAAAATTCCATTAAATGAGGCCTAATAAAAAGCTATGATATAACCTCTTGGTCCACACTAAATTTTCCTAGTAAAAAAATTGGGTTTCATTAGAAGAGACACAAATTTTTTAGGATTTTCCAATAAAACCCTACAAATATTCATACTATTCTTGTTGGATCCCTAGATCTAGAAAAAAATTAGAACTGTTTATTTTCATTTCAATATGATTTCCGTAAAACTATGATTATTTATGGTTCAACGAATTGGTGTTCATACAACAACCATTTCAATTAATTCATACCACAGATAAAATAGCAGAAATGTATTTAGGAGAAGTATATTCTGTTCTGTTACAAAAATGGTATAAAGGGCCTCCACAACCTGCAGCCTCTTATGGTAGGGAATTATTACTAAATGAGGCTTTCAGAAGACTCAGAATGTTGTATCAAGCTTTGGTGAGAATCCTCAATAGCTCGGCAGATATTCTACAGGGTTGTCGTCTCGTCCTCTACACCTACCCGCAACGCTTCATCCTCATGTTTTTCCTTAGAGATCACATTCTTCTTCTCATATACCTGTCACTTCCCCTCATCAGTTGTACCTATCACACGATCCTGCTCTCACCTCAACCTCTCCTACTCTTGTGTCAGTTGTTCTATTATTCGAATGAACTACTGCTGTTCATGATCCCGTAGCTCGACCTACGATCATTTCCTTGGGTGCTCACTCTTTAGTCTTGCAACTTCCTCAGAATAATCATGAGCATTTTTCATACAATGTTGTCGGGTCGTGGTGAAATAGGATTCATCTTCAACGGTATAATGGAAAGACTCAAGTTCATAGAAATTCTCCTGGGGAGTGGCCTCTAGTTTAATTATATATTATATTCCATGATAGTCAATGTATTCAAATCACAACACTATGAACTGGTTGCAATGTATCATCCATTTGGAAAGAATATCAGCCTCGGGAATTTGAGAAACCATCCTCTAGATCATTGTCCATACCCTCTGACTAGCAGTTCAAAGGCCAGAGAGGCCCCCTTGATCACACTCATAATTAATCCTGAATGATAAAATATATTAAGGGAAGAACATCATCCTAATGTGACCTTATCCAATCTCAACCGTACATTCAGATGCCTCAACAACCTCATCCAAAATCTATGGTCAAGGACATGATTAGGGTTTTTTGTACGATCTCCAACACCTGCAGTTGTGGCCCTATATCCCAGAATTAAAATGAAGTAGATTAGAACCCCTAATTATAGAAGGGATGAAAATGAGTTTTTTTGGAAATGAGATTGAGAAGATGACCCCCAATCATTAATGTGTTCGTTTCCTCATGTTCTACACTGCCAATACCACACAGGGAAGTTGATGTTATTTCCACAACCCATAAATGAGCTGTAGGGACCCCGGGAGATGCCCAAGACCTAAGGGAATGCCCGGGACCAGTAGCTTCCAAAGTAGTCCCCAAATGATCTCCTACTGAAATTAAGCACGTAGAAATTGTTCCCCAAGTTAACAGGATGAAAACCCACTCCATGTCTTCTCACGCTCTGGTAATAGCCACTCTCTTGAGATCTTCCTCCACTAGATCATTATCTATAGAATTTGGGGTAGCTGACTCCTTCAGATATGAAGCTTTTTCAGTGGCCTGGGGTGATGACTGAATTTTTCCCTCTTCAGCTATCGTAAAAAACTATGGCTCATCATCCCTTGGAGCTGTGGAGACCATGTAATTAGCAGAATTATCAACCCATAGTTTCCCCTCCTCCATCGAATTCACAATTATCAAAATTAGGATTGGGACATCCATATCACTAGATTTCTCAACAGGCCCCAACCCCTTACCATGTTCAAATGGGCCACATGTAATTCCTCTATTATCAAATCATCTAGTTTAATAATCAGAGAAGCCATAATATTGATTACATGTGATTACCTCTCTAATATGTTCTGAATGTCGGCATTCTTGCCCATTTTTCTTGATTTTCCATAGAGACAATTCCCCACCCATGCCACTAGGTTGATATGGAAGAGGGAATTCCCTTGTCTGGTCTTCAATGGTAGCCTCCATATGCTCAATCGTGCTAGGAGAGCCTTCCCCAAATTCCCCTATAGCCTAAGGCTCAAGTTCTCCCACTAAAGTACACTAGGGGATGTACTCCGGGGGAAGTATCACTTATTGGGACTCCACATCCTCCTGCGAAAAGTAAGATGGTGTTATAATATTTCAAAAAAATAATAAAAAGTGTGGTTTATATATACGTAAGGTGACCTCTTCCTCAGTATCAGATTTTTCAGAGCACATCATCATTAGAGCCACCAGGTTAGACCCATAATGTCAGTTCATGAGTGAGTGAAATTATTTATCAATTTCTTATAATCATGCGACTACCTCACCAATAACTTCTTCAACAAAAACATAATAGAGAAAAACAACTTCTCCATGTCATGTGTGCTTGAAGGGCGCCTCTTGGAAAATATTAAAGACTTATTCATAAGATTTGTTTGCCCTTGGGTCATCCCAAATCCTCCATGCATCTTGAAATGTAGCTGTTACAGGAATAACTAGCCCGGGGATATCAATATGAGGTGGCCGAGCAGCAACTGAAGTTGGTGGGGGTGACGTTAGTCGCAGTTTCTTACTACGTGGAACCACGACCCTGGAACACTTTGTAACTTCTCGTTTGTGGGACACCTCATCGGTCGCCAACCATAACATGGCTCGAACATAGATGGATGACATTGAGTAAACCCGATGAGCATGGAGGTAATCCTTGAGATCTTGAAGATACTGATTTACCATCTCTAGGTCATTGTCAAAAAAAATTTGAGCAGGATAAGATATATATACCAGTTCACCGAACAACACATCCCTACCCTGGAGATAATTCTATAGAGCATGGGGGTATTGACTAAGGAAGGATGATTTTTTTGGAACTCATCCCATGGCATCCAAGCCCTCTTGAAGGAACCATCGATGGGTATGACTGGCTGACCAATGGTAGTAGGCTCAATAGCATGTGAAGAGATACCCCGATGTGTCAAAACATTCCTCAGGAGAATTAGATCAAAAAGATTCTGTAGAACCATTCCTGGTAAAGTTGGCATAGAAACCTCCATTTGATTTTCATTACCCTTTGATGGGTTGGAGATTTGAATAGTACACACCAGTTTTCCCAACTGGTCATCTTGGTAAGACTGCACCCAGGAGTCGGAATAATTTTTGGGAATGAAAAGTATTTGGGTCTGAAACTCTAGATTATTGACCTCAGAACCGGTGTCCTCTCGGGTGAACATCAGCCACAATTGTCTGGATACCATTAGAAGTCGATCCTCGCAAGCACCATTGAGGGAAGGGAGACAGATGGTTTGAACATGATAGAACTAATGACCAAATCTATAGGATGTGTAACCTTCATAGATATGTTCCCCTCCTATTCAAGACACTGAGATTCCCTCCCTTGAGGAAAAGAGGTAGCCCCACTTGGTAAAGTCCTCTGATCTAGCATTCATAATCACTCCAGTTGGGGAAGGGTTGCGAAAACAATTCAAGTTTCCATAACAAGTGATTCTTCTTGATAGAAGGTTCTTAGTCCATACCATTTGATTATCCTCCTTAATGTGGGAAACCAATACATCGAGCAAAACCCCTATGATCAATTTCAGGAAAGGTCGGACTATGGCACCCAAAATTTGTAAGGGGTTGATGAAAGTGCAGTTGTTCTTCAAGTGCACTTGAGTCCAACCCATAAGATTTGGATGGGGGAAACCAATTGATTTGGTAGCTTCCCTTCAGTGATATGGAAGATTAATCGGTATATCCTAGCCAATTACGGAATGGCCAGGTTGATTCATTTCCCAGTGGCCAGCTGCTCCGCCATAACAGTGGTGGACAACCTTATGCCAACAAAATCTTGTACAAGAAATAGATAGCCACTAAAGAACAATGAATGAATGACCTCCAGTAGATGTAGTTGATCAAATATTTACACGAGCTCCCAACCCCAACGATTGAATTATACCTCTTCTAGAATTGACCAGTAGGTTCCCCCAACCATTCAGTTTCCATTGAGGGATATAACCAGGGCCTACATGGATGTTTCAATGATTTGGTATCCATGGAAAAGGAAACAATTCATTGGGGAGAGGGGTAATCTGTTTTTGATAAACCTCTTTGGAGCACATATGATCTTGATCAATGAGTAGATTCTCCAAAGAAGGAGTCCTCTCTTCATCATCCCAGGCAGAAGGGGGAGGCAAGAATTCATTATATATATCTTTGACAATGGGGACTCCTAAGATCATTGAGATGTCCTAAAGAATTATGCAAACCTTCTTGTGGAATATGTGGAACATATTCGTATCTGGGCTCCATAAAATAAGGATTTGTGTAGCATGTTCATTATTCTGATATGTGTATATTTGGGATACTGAGATAGCTTCATAAATCCCCATGGTTCACAGTTCATCTTGGATCTCCTCGCAGCTCTAGTGAACCCAAAAGGGCCACCCCCTTTCAACTTAATTGTGCCTATGGCAAGAAGATCTTGTTCTGGTGACCAGTCATGTTGTTCATTGTCCATGGTACTACAAGTAATGCTCCGATGATAGTGAATTACATCATCCTATTGACATTGCTCACCTATTAGGGACACAGGAATGTGATTTACCATAGATCGAACAACATTGTACTTCAGAATAAGTCATCCCCTATGCTAGATCACAACTCTAGGGATTTAACTTGATATTATACAAGACACGAGTTGGTTTTTATGAGAAGGTGTTGGGATCGATGTATGAGAAAATATACCAAACCGATAAGTAGGTAGGATATTGTAAAATGGGTATTCATGCTGAGTATCACTAAGAAATTTGTCTATGGATTGATTCAAGGTGGCGACGTTAACTTCATCCTTAGTAGAGATGGACATATAATTTTGTCGTTGGTCTATAGCCGAAATGGGAGCAGTGATGCACCCAATTAATGCTCCTCGAGGAACCATGATTTTTTCATATAGTAGGAAACCATACCAAGGTTTAGTCCAAATGATAATATTCATGCCAAGACCAAATATTTGGAAAAGGCTTCACAACAGGTTTGCATAGTATGCCCAGCACACCAACCCTGGATTTGGATTGCAATGCCCACATTCCAAGATCCTGCGGTATGAGAAATTGGTGCACAACATCCTGGCCCAGGGATTGTGTGTCAGAAGACTACGTACCAAGCCCCCAAGAAGATTCTCCTTATTCAGAACATATGTGATGTTTGAAATGAAACATTCAAGATCTGAATGATAAATTCAGTCCACAGACACCTGAATAGTGTAGCGTCTTCCCTATGATTCCCCCCCATGAGATTATTTTTAATGACGTTAGATTTTAGTTTGGAGAAGGGGCAGAGAGTGGATGAAGATCAGTTCATGGAAGCCATTGCTGGTTCGTAGAAGAAGTGGTTCGTGAAGGAAGCAGTATGCGGAGGAGGTGTGTAGAAGCAGGGAATGAGAGAGCATTTCTCCAAAGGATCCGATAAAATAAAATTCATGTGTAACCTTTTATATAGGCATGGTCCCCCACCAGGTCCATATCTCTAGTGAAAACCACTCGAGATTCAGGACCAATCTACATCAGAATAGCCTCCCCTTCATTCTTCTCGGACCCCATTCTGATGGGGGGTATTTATCGGGTCTTGAAAAATCCATAGATGGGAATGAAAATACTCACTTAAAATCTGTGGAAGAATATACCCAATACTCATCTATAATTTTGGGAAGATATGAAGAATGTACAGAACAAATGGTAAAGGACCTAACAAGTCCCCATACTTGTTCATCATCAGTGGTACGTGACCAGTTCGTAAAACCACCCTCCCACTTACACTGTTATTCGCGGAACGGAGGCAAATACCCTACGTGGGTGTGACCTAAATGACCAACGAGTGAGGATGGACCAGTACATAGTCTCGAACCGCGCCAGCCGCAAACTAGGTGGACTAGCCACCCTCCGTCCACTACATCATTCCAAAAATTGAGGCGGAGCCCTGTGTGGTTGTGAAGCACCCATGTGACCGAGTTGGTTCATTGGAGAGGTGAATTCAATATACTGTAAGGGTTGGTGTCCTCAGAACCAACTGTTTTGTACTTTGATTACATGAATGTTCACTTATTATATATTGTTCATTGTTTTGCATAACTATAATATAATAATGTACTAGAATATTTGTTGCGTTAATAAGGTCATAGAAGATCCCTGCTATGATGAGAACCTTGAAATGATATAACATTATTCTTAAATAAAGTTCTGCGGTTGGATGACATACTATGATATGACACATAGTATATAGACTGTCATGTGCAAGTACACGTAAGAAAACGAGACTCTCTCTCATGGAGTTCGCACTTGGTAATCTCAAAGATGGGAGATTATGCTAACAGACCCGCCAATAGCAATTTTGCATGTCTTGTTGTCATCAGACATTGCTATCTATGATCGTATGTAATGGTTCTTAGACTGGAAGATTATCATTAACTCATGTCATGACTCACGCACATAGATTTACAGACAAAAACTGTCACACAGACAGTTGGTGGGAAGTAGGGTACGTTGGGTGCATCACAAGTGACATTTTGTTAATGGATAAGTCGAGGAAGGATTTTTCCATTCCATTTATGTAATTCTATATCTTGGCTCTTTTATTGAAATAGAACTATCACATTAAATTCCATGCCCATGGTCTGAACGACGAGTTTATTTCAGGTAGTCAATGAACGACAGATCAATCATATAGGTTTATGACACTGTCATGAAACCTTCTTGATTTGATATCGAGACAAAGGGATTAAATTACATAGTAAGCATTTGTATGAGGTGATACGTCAATGCGGCGTCAACATCATTCTCTTGGGTGCCTTGACCCATTACTAGACAGTATTCTTGGACTTTAGGAAAGCCCGCCTAATGCCAACGAGAAAGAGGCATAGAGGGTCACACAATTAGTGTATCCAAGTATCTCAAGTTGAATAAAGATTATTCCCATACATGGTTTAATAATTATTCATGGAAGACACGTTATTTTAAATGATGGAGGAAAAATAAAATAAAACAAGTACACGCCGTGTAATATTAAATTTACACGCCGTGTAGTTTTATTTTGGAATGGAAATGAATAAATGAAAACAAGATATACACGCCGTGTACATCTAATGTACACGCCGTGTAGTTATCAATTAAAAACAAGTACACGCCGTGTATTTATTATTACACATCGTGTAGTTTTTTCAGTCGGGATTTTGAGGATATAATATTGTTTTAAATGATATTCATTATAATTATCGTGGGTGCATGTCAAGGAATTATTTATTCGACATGGGGTTTTTAAATAAGAGTCAATAAAATAAATAAAATGTGTAACACGTTTATTTATTATCATAACTCTAAAACCCCACACACCCGATTATAAATATCCTCACAACCCCAACTCATTTCGAACATACAAGAGAATCATTGTGCACAACATCACGGGAGAATTCTTTCAAGGCCGAAAGAACCTCTTCCTCCAAGAACGTTCTCAAGACCGAGAGAGATCCTCTTCCATCGGATCAAGATGATCTAAGGCGGACAATGCAATCAAAGGATTCTCCACGCTAGCACCTAGAGAATCCTTTGGCGACATCCAGAGATACAAGGTACACGTGTGGATCCCCGCTAGAGGGAGTCTACACTTGGCTTCTGCGATGCAACAACGGATCACATCGAAAACGTGATCAAGAACATCAACGAAGAAAGAACTCCCAAAAGGTATTTCTTTAGAATTAATTATATTAATTGCAATCAACCTGTAATGATCCTTGTTTGTGGTTCCGGGATAAACCATCTTCTTTGTATTTTTCTGTGATTCGATCTGTGGAGACTGCCATTTATCATCATATTGATCCCAGATTGATCACTGCTAATGACAAAAATCCAAGTGGGAACATCCACCCAAGCTCTTCCACTGCACCCGGAACCTTTAAATGGTATTAGAGGGAGGTTACAACGTTGATTATAGTTATTTAATTTTCGTTGATAATTTACGCATTTATATTTGATTCAATTCTAAATATATCATTCTATTAATCTGAATAAATGAGATCTTTTCATCCCCCTTCATTTCTCGATTCATATCACAGAAATGACTTTTTAATTTTAATTTTGATTAAAATAAAAATGAGGAATTCATCCGGAGAAGTCGCTCTTTCTGTTTGTACAACACATGATTACATGGCGTGTAATTAAAACTACACGTCGTGTACTTAGGTTCAACGAACCGGCACTAGTCTTCCAAACCACGCCATGTGAACTGATTATGCCTAAGTTTTAATAACACCGTGTTGACCAGAAATGAATGGCGCGTGGAAACCGGAATACACGACGTGTATGTTGGAGCAACACATCGTGTAGTCCGTTCCGGCCCAGGTGAAACCATGTACAAAGATAAGCCGTGTACCGTGTACACGGGATCGCCAGACCGGTTACCGTGTAACAAGGAAGCACACACAATGTGTGATTCATCTACACGCCATGTACTCTAAAATTTCCAAAGTACAGAAAACACGTCAAAGCCCCGGCGTGTACATTGGATAAAGGGTGAAAAGAAAAATACACACTGTGTAATTATAAACTACACGTCGTGTACTTTCCAGAAATGTAATTTCACCAGGTTTCCTCCAATGTACAAAGACATGTACAAGGAATATGGATGAGAAGAATCTCAAGGAAATTCATAAAGGAATTTAAGATAAATATTTGATTAATTATAAGTTAATAATTAATTGAATTCAAGCGTTTCTTATCTTAAATAAAAGAACGATTAAAAGATTTTTAATTCTAAATATGTGTAAATGTCATTGCATATTATGGACGATCATGACCTAGAAAAAAGAACCTTTGTTTGTGAATGGTTTCATTTAAATTTATTTAATTTAAATTTTTTGGCCTGCGAGCCTTCTTCCAATAAAATGTAGGGCATGCGTGCCCATGGTTTCTTTAATGTAAACCCATGTAATGGAGGATCTCCCAAGCCAGAGGAGACAGTTCAAATCCCAAAGCCGAGGCGAAACCAATGCAAGAAGATACAAAGGTGGACAGGTGGGAGCTGCAAAACAAGAACCAACAGGTTCAAGGTGTTTTCCCCAAGTCAGTGTGAGCTTATAAAAATAGCTAGATAAGCTAACCAATAGATGTTCATGATCATTCAATCTTATTTTATTTCTGTTTGATTGCATGGTTTATTTATTATGTATGTGTTGTCGCAATCACATAATTAATAAAAAGAACAAGCATGCAAAGATGGATTAAAATAAAAACTGGAATATGTGTAAACATTATCAGAAAATGGTTAATCACTTAGGAAAGAATCACTTAATATTAAAAAACATGTGATAATGTAATACTATGTATAAAGGAATAAAATCCCTCAATACCATATTATGTAAGACCAAGCCTTCTGTTACCTGATTAAGGGAATGACTCAATAAAACTATGTGGTTGACTAACCCTTGTTGGGACACTTACTTTTATAAAGGAATCCCTTATGAAAGGTTTCGGGTTAACTTAACCATATTACATCAAGAGAAGTAGCCCTTTCTAGACATGGTGTAATATTGGAGTAACGAGTTGAGGAAATCCAAGTTAGGATATCAACATTGGGGAGTCCACTCAACAAATCAAGGAACTATAAGCTCACAGTTGTCAAAGACCAGCCTACCTAAACACCTTCAAATAGCTTGACCAACCCTTGTTGGGGTTATGCTAAGGTAAATATGGATCCTTTCCACTAGAATGTCAAAGCAACTAGACATTACGAGTTCAATGGTGAGGGCTATTGGGACTTGATAAAATAGTGGGAGAATTAATTAATTTATTGTTTCTCATAAAATATTTTCAAAAGAAGTACTGATAAATATGCTCTTTTAATTTTTAGAATCTAAATGAAAAACTCATCAACCACATTTTCTTTGCGATCAATACTGGATACAGCTAATATCCTCACCGACAGTAACATTGAGGAATGGGTTATGTGACTTCGGGTTATCCTACGCCATGAACGAATGTTTTACGTTCTGGATTCCTCACTTCCTGATTCTCCTACCCTAGGGGCGAGTGATGATGATTTCCAGGTCTATGATCAACATTTGAGCAACGCTTTCGACGTTCAATGTTTGATGCTATCATCGATGTCTAGTGAGCTCATGAAGTCTCATGAATACATGGATCCCTATAGCATGCTCGAACACCTTTGTGGTCTAAACCATGAGAGAGAAATACATGAAAGGTTTGAGATCTCCAAGGCTCTATTTCAGAGCAATCTTGGAGAGGGTGCCCCAGCAGGGCCTCATGTAGTCAAGATCATTGGCTACATTGAGCGCTTGGAGGTTCTGGGGTTTAAACTCCCCAAAGAACAGGGTACTGTACTCATTCTTGAATCACTCCCCCATAGCTTTTTAAACTTTGTTGTGAACTTCAATATGAACAACATTGAGAAGTCTCTATCTGATCTTCTCATCCTCATTCTTCAAGTGGACACTGACATGAAGAGTGAAAAGCCTTCTGTCCTCATGGTGAATAAAAGGAAAGTGAAGGGGAAGATCTTTAAGCCCAAATCTTCTTCAAGGCCTTCCAAGAAAAGTAAGATCAAAGGGGAGGCAAAGGAACAGGATGTTGTTTTTTTTTCATGGGGAAAGAAGGGCCACTGGAAGAAAAACTGCACCCAGCCAAGGAAGCAAGGGAAGCTTCAGGTTCGTTTGTTATCGAATGCAATCTATCTGTCTCTACTAATTGGGTATTAGATACTACTTCTGGTGCTCACATCGGTATCCAAATATAGTAACCAAGTAGATTCAAGAAGATTGATCAAGGGGAGGTAGATCTACGAGCAGCCAACCGAGCCAGACTTGCTGCTGTAGCTGTCGGGGAATACCACTTCACATTTCCTACGGGGATGGTCTTGGTTTTGAAAGGATGTTATTATGTACCCTCTGTAACCAAAAACATTATTTCAGTATCCAGATTAGATACTGATGGATTCATCTTCAAGTTTGGAAGTGGATGTTGATATTTTTATAAAGATAGCATATTTTTTGGTAGGGAACATTTATATAATGTCCTTTATGTGTTAGACAACTCAAACCAAGTAATGTAAATCGATGAAAAAGTTAATTCACATGACTCATACCACACCCAACTTTGGCATCGCCTGCTAGGTCATGTCAATGAGAAACGTTTGAAGAAATTACAACAAGATGGGTATTTGGATTCTTTCTAACTAAAACCACTTTGTGTATGTCATGCATGTCTACAAGGCAAAATGACCAAAGCCCCATTTAGTGAGAAAGGTGAATGATCTAAAGAACTTACACAACCCATTTAGATTCATTCTAACTAAAACCTTGTCCGGGTCCATGTCCCTTTGTACCTCATTTTTACACACCCCTTATTCTGGGTAATTTCTAAATAATGAACTTACAGAACCCATATATGTCAAAACCATTTTAAATCAACCAAATAAAAACAAATCAATAATAATGTTATTTTATTTAAATCCATTAATGCGATCAATTTCAATAAATTTCAATAAAACAACACTTTCAAGAAGAAAATCAATTCCATGGTTTACCATAAATTCAAAAAATATAAATTTTAATGTCAAGATAATCAAGAAAATTCGACAAGAAATTTCAACAGCTCCACAATTCCATAAAGTATTCATGAACTATTCAAACCATTATCATAGAGGTTATCTCATATTATCTATGCACCAATTTCACAATCGATATCAACAAAAAATCAATTGGAATAAATAATTCAGGTTCAAATAATATAAGTTGTGGGAGAAGCCGCATACCTCAACAATAAGTGTGAAATTAATGAATAATATGGAAACATGAAAAAAGGATCACATATCCAAAAACCCACATTAGATATCATCACATGTCATAAAAAATAGTCACATAACCATGATTTACATCAACATACATATATATATGGACATCGGACTAGATATAAGTAACCGAGTCATGTAGGAACTTATATCTAACAAATATAGTGAACAACTAGCATAATTGAGGATATTCCATGAGAATCATGTTTCATTCCACCAAATAATTCCAATGTATAACTTCTGATATTATGGGAAAAGCATCCATTGTATGTGGGAAGTGAAAACCATAATATAGTTTAAATTTTTTATAAAAATGATTGGTTAAAACATAATCCCTATGAGATGAAATCTTGTTGGATCCTAGTTTTTAATGGTGCATGGTTAGTCGTATGGCTAGGTAATTTAGTTTCCTAACCATGCACCAAAAACTGCATGAAGGGGGACCTCGTATGGCAGGAAAATAAATCCACTACCCTTGAAAAATCCCACTTGTAGCTTTTAGGGGCTTCTCTTAAGTGGTAGTATGGTTTTGAAAATAGGTGTGCCTTCCCATGATCCGTCTCCATAGTTTCAGTCTCACTTACCATGTTTTCTTTTTGGAGTTTCATGGTTTCCACAAGTAATTCCCACACCATGAACATGTATACCATCCTCATAAACATTCTAAAATGTTTACAAACCCACTTAAACATCACCCCAACACTGTATATAGCTAAAATGAACAAATTAATGGGTATATACTTGAAACCGGATATGATACATTATCCAAAATATTGGCCACTCCATTCCAAAAATAATGAACACCAAAAGTGACTTGAAAGAGTTTGGGCCATTAAGTATCCATTTCTATCTCTAGTTCATAATTATCTTCATGAATATTATAATGATTCCATAAAAATTTACTAGACCCAAAATTTTCCGTAGAATACTTTATCATACTAGTACACATTCCATACAAGCCTATTTAAGAATGAAACATATATATCTCAATAAATATGATCTTATCAAATGACATGGTCAGGATTATGATGATACATTTTCAACCAAGATACGTGACACATATTAATCACCAAACTAAAAAAGGTTTGAAAAGTCAACTGATATTCCACCCCACAATCATTTTGATGTATCTCAGAAGTTCCAATATATCTAGGATATAACATCCCCTGTATTCTCAAATGAATGTTACACTACTTTATAGATATCATCAAGAACAGATGATAACTCATCTAAAACAAAAGAAACCTTCTATGATGATCCCCATCCGATTTTTTATGACACTAGGTCATCTCTATTTGTTTCATCATCAATTGAATCTTCTTCATTGTTCCATGGAAAGGGCTGAGCCTAACTAGTTAAGTCTCATATGTTTCCACCCAAAAATGTGGAGGATTACATGGATTCCTAAAAAATCATTAAACATATCCATTTTCATTGAGTCTTTAAATATTTTATTATATGAGAACTCCAACAATGGTATCTCCTCTTAAAATGTGGCACCAAAATCCATTACATAATATCTAAAGATTTCATAAAATTTTGATATAGTCCAATCATATTCTCCATCCGTGTGTGGAAAATACACCATACGCATAGTCAACTGAGTCCTAATGTATATCTAGTGGGATTTATAAAAATCTTTTGGAATCTAAGGAACTCAGTCAGACACTATGGAAAATGATATTACATTCCACTTCACCAATTATATGATATATTTTTTTGTCATTCCCTCGACCATAAGTGATTCACAAAGAGGGATTAAATGGGATGACATTGTGGGATGATCCACTTTCACTTACCTGGAATTATGTTTCCAACCAATTCATGGGAGATCTATTACAAATTAAATTTCTATATACAATCATTATAAAATAGGAATATGTAAAGACTACAACAAACATTTTGGTTGCAAAAACTCTACCTTAATGTGATGAGAAGTTATGCATCATGATACAAATTCATCAACCCTCCATTACATTACAAAAAACCAAAATTATGCATTTATATCCTTATACATTTTCATAATTTATGGATTTATAGTACATTTTTAATGGTGGTAATAATAAATATGTTGTTTTTTACAAGCCAATGGTATAACCATCCAATTTTGAAACCCCAAAAGTGAATTCTTATCTATCTTCCACCTCTCAAAAATATCCCCACCATTGTTTTTTCCCCATAGAAGCACATTTAGAATAATACATTTGTGCCACTTTAACCATCTACACCAAATAAAAAATATGAAATTTTAATCAAAATGAAATATTTTCTTCATTATTCAACATACTTGATCATTTATATTATCACTCACACTAACATTCACTTATCTAATGTCTATTTATTTCCAACTGATCGTAGGAATTTTTTTTAATGTATCTACCGCCAAATTTCATTTACTTGGTGTATAAATAAATTTGATGTCCATCATTTGGAGATATTGCATCCATGTTAGTTGTCTCAGAATAAATCCATTTTTGAGAAAATATTGTTCAATCTTTTATGATTTGTAAACATAGTAATTTATCAATAGAGTGGTAATCACAGCATGTATTCAAATACTAGACTATGGAATCTTACTCCAAATGTTGTGTTAATTATTTTTTCATATGAAAAAATTATTATCTTGATTAATATGAATAAGAATGTTCTCCATGGATGAGAATACATCCCAACCATGATCACAATGCATCATAATACACCACATACCCCTATTAAAATTTTGTAAAAAATCCTTATTTTTATTGATGTAAGGGTAACATGATGGTCTTGAAATAATTTCGAACATTTCACTTCCCACCGGAATGGATATTTATTCTATGTAAAATTTTTCATTGGTGAATCTAGTAGTGGAAAATAAGGAACAAGACAATATTAATAACTAGATACAACAAGGAAACTGCATATCTTGAAGACATTATTTGGAGTTTTCCTAGAGATAACATCTCTATTATATTTCTAATCCATAGAAACACCATGATAATAGAATACATGGACAAGGATATATACCTATTGTATCCAAAAATAAATATTTGATATTTTTTCATTCAATCAGTGATCCTGTACAGTTTCCAACAATGTCACCTTGTTTTTCTCATGATCATACCTTTTCCTAGAGTAATCCAATATGTCTTACACCAGAACCACAACAAAATAGTCAAGAAATCATTGGAATATCTAATTAATAGACTCCATAAATACTCCTACTAAATTTTTAATACAAAAACGAAATTACCACATACTGATAATGTCTATATATATTCCCAGATGTTTTTTTCAAAATATCTTCCTTCCAAACCCATAATTTGTGAGGTCATGATTTTATGTCATTCTAAAATAACTTATGATCTCCCTTGAATTGTTAAAACATATAATTATTATGTGGATGTGGATATGAATTTTTTTTTAATATTATTACACTAATGATATTCTATACATTTTCGAAGATTTCCATCTTTTGTTTTGAAAAATAGGAAAGGTGACGCCTATAGAAATGTGTTAGGCAGATTGAACCCTTTGCTTTATCACTCATCTAGCTAGAAATTTAAATCCCTTAATTATATTTATGGAATTCTAAATGAAAAAATTTTAGAAATAAGATAGGTATATGTAATAATATTAATCGCAAACTTCACTTCTCATATGGGTGAATAATCTGATAAATTTTTAGGATGTTCATCTTTAAATTGATCCACAACCACTAGGGAATTGCTATATTTTATATCTTCTATAAATTACAGGGTCAAATAAAACAAATTTTATGAGAACATTCCAACTACTGGTGAAAAAAATAACATTTCACCAAGATCTACATTTTGATACCCAATAGAGTGATGTGTGATTCCATCATTAGTTTTAGAATACACCCATCATGTGGAACAACTGATGTGAGCGTTGAAAATTTTAAACCAATCTATTCTATGGATTATGGAATTGAAATAAATATTAAAAATATAAGAATCTAATATAATAATAGATCAATAATAAATTTATAGAAAATTTTATAAACTTATAATGGTTTATATTCAATTTAACAAATTGGACCATTTTGTTTCAACACAAAAGTAATACACTCAACATTTAAACCAAAAAAAATGAACATCACAGGAAACAATAATGGAATGGGTGTCTCTATTATAAAACAAATATTACCTAAGTGTATAATTGAAAATAATCATAACACTAATGGTTGATGGTCAATATTGATAATCCAAAATAATATACTCAGCTCCAAAATATTTATTGCTCATATAACATTGTTTTTAATTACTTTTTTAGATTTCCCTTATAGGGGAATCATTAAATTCATAGAATCACCATGCCTAGTAATATTCAATTGACTATGACTATTCTTCATCCATCATCCCTTTAGAGAATATGAAAACTATTAAACATGATAATTTTTCCACAAAATTGACCACAGAGCACACTAGAAAGGGCGTTGAAGATTCCCCCAACTCATTTCAAATGTGGATTTCTATAGTTGCTTCCATACACTATCACATCACATAGTATAATGAACCACACATTAATCATTCTCCTTTTCTCATGTTTCATGGATGAAAATTCATTGATCTAGTTGGCCAATTCCATGTTATAATAGATCCTTGTAAATAGCGGCCCCTACTGCACTTTCTACCAACAATAGAGTTCCCATCATTTCCAATATTATTATCATACTCCATCTTCCCATATATACTAATATGTACCTTTCTACCATCGTACCTCTATTAATCATTCATGTATAATCCATAATCTACATCACAAAAATCATTGAGTGAATGTCCTTCCTTAGCCCTGATTAAAAAATGTGGTCTTTCTAGGGAGAAATAATAGTTATATTCTATTTAAAGTTGAAAAATTAAGAAATATATCCATATAAATTGTCTTTTTTACGATCCTCATCCTCATATTAATTAAGTACATAATTATAGAAGTCATGAATGTATGAGGATATAATTGTTTTTTGAATAGTTATTCCAAATCATTTAATGATAGGTCGTGGTTGAATTTATCCTAAACTAAAAAATACCCCCATATTTCTACAAGATCCTTCAAAATATACACCACCATTTTAACATTCGTCTCAGGTAGTGTGAAAATGAAATTTATGATTTAATATATCTTGTTTATATAAAACTATTTCTTATATTTTTTCAAATCACCCTTCATAATAAAAGGATTATAATTCTATAAATATATGTAGTGATTTACATTCCATGGTATATCATGTTTTTTAATCCTCTACTAGCTAGAAAAGTGTGAACAATACTCAAAACTAGTTGTTGGTCCTCCTTTGGATATGGTGCTACCAGGTTATCATATTCTTCCCCACTTTGGTTTCTATTATACCTATTGGTTTCCAATGTATAAAAAAAAAACAAAAACCATGAGTATCACTTTGATTCAATTGATTTCTTGATAATTTCATATTCTATAACATTGTACCTATCAAAAGAATTCATTTCAAAATTCAACATTTTCTGCAATAAAATGTTTTTAAAATGTCACCATTTTTTAAAAATCATACATGTTGAACCCTCTGGGAATCTAGTTGTTTTATTATATTTTGATAATCCCCATTATGATTATTTGTATTTTGATAATCCCTATTTGATCAATGGTTAAATACTTATTTGGGAATCTAGATACTTATTTTCTTTAAGTATTGTTCTATTATTTTAAGTTTAAATACTAGTCTTTCAGTTACTGGATGTTTTTACACTCTGACTTAACCTATTCAACCAATAGAATTCTTAAACATAACAGAGCTAATGATACAGTTAAGTGTACCGCTACGTGAGAGCTACCGTTACAGAATAGAGCTATCGATACACACAAGTCCCCTGATATGTTGAATCTACTGTTATCAAAGGAAGTTACCGATACATCAAAAAGTCTACCGATACAAGACAGACTTACCGATACCGAGACAGAGCTACCCCTACCGATATAAGAAGGTTACCGTTACATCAAAGTCTACCGATACTCGAAGGATACCGATATACTAAGCCTACCGATATGAAAATGTTACAAATGTAAAGTCTATTGTTACTCAAGTCTACTGTTACACAAAAATCTACCATTACTCAGTCCTACCGTGACATCTACCTATCGATATCAAAGCTACCGTTCTAGAGACAGAACCCAACACTGCTTTATTTTCTTTATCATTATTTAATCTAACCAATGGTCATATCAGGTATATTTTAATACACTGACATTTATTTAATGTGTGTTATTGGATGTCAGGGAACCGTACCTCATACCTGAAAAAATAAATCATTTCTATTGTTGGAGCTCGTGCTTTAAATGAATGAAGGATGTGCTACTACAAAACATAAGGATTGAACATAGAGACATATATACCACGAGGTGTCCTGAAAGAACAACCGAGTGTGAATGCAAAGAGACGACTGAACTTACCTGAAGAACTCATTCATTACTACATACCTATGAAGAGATGAGAATGAGAACATAACACAAGAACTTAATCGACTACCTTTTTCTCTGTCTCTACACCTGGAAGTCAAGGAAGCAGACGATAGTCTGTTTTCCAGACAAAAAATAGAAGACGACTCTGAACCAATTCAGATCAATCCAAAGGAGTCCAGAGTTGCACCACAATCACTAGAGCCATTTCTAAACTCTAAATCTTTGCCTCTGTGATTTACTTTTTACATTTCGAGCAGTGTGTCTCATCTTATCTATTTAACACACACACTGTCTGTTGTACTTTAACTGGAGGATCTGTAAATCCTAACTCAAACTCTTACATCTTTTATTTCCCACTGGGATAGTGGTCGAGGTCGTGCGTGACCTGGACAGCTGGTTTTCTGTTTATTTTGTTCCCACGGATAACAGTGGTAGAGGTCTTGGTCTTGGATAGTTATATAATATTGTAAACCCCGATCTAGGGTGTGGATCACTTTTAAATAAATTCATGAGAGGACTAAGTCTCATCTTGAGACTGAACATCTTGGTTAATCCTACTGGGCTTATTTATTTTCAATGTTTGTTTTTATTCCATTGCAAACTACATTAAAACCAAATATTTTTTTAAGTCACATTGATAATTAAACTTGCAAGTTTTTATATTATTTGTAAATTAGTCAGTTAGTTTCAAAATTTAATCAATTATTCTGATTTGATTAACTGGGAAATAATCAATCCTTTGAGAACTGAACAGAACCTTTATTTTGATATAAGTTCACTACAGTTTAATTCTGTGTTTTATTTGGGGGATTTTAAGACAATGTTTTTAAATAGAAATTTTAATTGGAACTCAATTCACCCCCCTCTTGAGTGTCCACTCCAACCAACAATTGGTATCAGAGGATGTTTAAAATATTTTCTAATGTAGATTGTTTTTCAACTGTGATTTTAGTTGTATTTTAATGTTCTTAAATTTTATGTTATTTCTAAATTTTTATCTCTTTAAAATCTTTTCTTTAGGTAAGCTATCATGGATCACAGATTTGAAGGGGTTTCTACTAATAGACCACCTTTTTTCAATGGCACTAACTATGCTCAGTGGAAAATCAAGATGAAAATTCATTTAGAGAGCATGGGTTTTGAGATTTGGACTGCTATAGAATAAGAATATAAAATACCTACTACTATTAGATCTACATGGACTGAAGCTACTAAGACAGCCTACTATAATAATTTTAATGATATGATGATCTGTACTGTGATTTAAGAGATGAGTAATTTAATAGAATATCTTCTTGTAAAACTGCTTTTGAAATTTGGGATACCTTAGCTGTTTCTCATGAAGGAACAACTAATGTTAAGGAAATGAGATTGAACACTTATAATTTTATGTATGATAATTTTAAGATGAAGCCTGATGAACCCTTTTCTGACGTGTATCTCAGGTTCAACGAAATTTCCAACACAATGATCTCACTGGGAAAGGATGTTCCATCAAAGGAACAAATCATGAGAATTTTGATATGTCTACCTGAAAGATGGAGAGGAACTTCTGTCTCAATTAGAGAATCATGTGATATTGGTGAACTTCCAGTCAAGGAACTAATTGGAAAGCTAATGATGTATGAAGAAGAACTTAAGGTAAATAAAGATGAATAAGAAGAACCTAGAAGGAAGTCAGTTGCTTTCAAGACTTCAACTTCAAAGAACAATGATAAGGAGAAGCTTCAAGCTATAAATGAGAGTTCAAGCTGTGAAGATAGTGAAAGAGATTCTAATAGTGATGCTGATATGGCTCACATTGACAGAAGGTTTAACAAGTTTTATAGGAAGATTAAGTTCATCAGAAAATAAAATTAAAAAGGTAAGTATGACAACAACGGTCATTGAAAGAAGGATTGAAAAAAGCCGGATAAATGTGATGATGTTGTTTGCTATGAGTGAAAAAGAAAAAGGACATATAAAAGCAGACTGTCCAAAACTGAAGTACAAGAAGAAGTATGAATACAAGGACAATAAGAATTAGAAAGCCATGAAGGCTACATGGAATGCTTCTGAGGATAGCTCCAGTGAATCTGAAATTTCTGAAACTGAACACAGAAATAAGGCAAACATGTCTTTTATGACAAACGCATCTGAGGTAACAACTGAAACACCTTCTTTAAATTCATACTATTCTGGAGATGATTCTGACTCAGAAAACATGTCAAAAACAAAACTATTTGAATATTGTGATATGTTAGAAGACACATGTAATGAGCTGAAAGACAAATACAAAGGTTTAAAGAAACAGTATGCTTTAACATTTAAACATAAATCTCATCTTGATATTGAAATAGAAAAGAATGATCAGTTTCTTAAAGAGAATACTGAACTAAAATTATCTAATGATCAACTTAAGAAAGACTTAGAAATGTTCAGAAATGGTAAAGATACTCTTACTCAGATGCTAGGTAAGAAAATAGCACCTAGATACACAACTGGAATCAGATACCAACCTGGACGATGGAAAATTACCAAAACTAGATTTATTCCTAAATCTGGATAGAATGTTTCTAGTTCTAGTTCTAGAAGTTCATATGATTCAACTAGTAATATTCATAGTTACAGACCCAATAAATTTTATCACTCAAAATCTGTTGATTCTACAAATTTTATGAGACCCATTTGAAAAATCTGGGTACCTAAAGTTTTATTGGCTAACCTGTCTGGACCCAAGAAAATCTAGGTACCAAAATCATTTCCTGTCTAATTCTGTTTTGTAGGGAACCTTCTTAAAGAGCTCCTATAGAAAGACTTGGTATTTGGATAGTGGATGTTCAAGACATATGTCAGGAGACTTCTCATGCTTCAAGAGTTTAGTAATAGTTGATGGAGGGTTTGTCACATTTGGTGATAACTCTAAAGGGAATATCATCGGCTTAGGCCAGATTGGTAACACTGACTCAATATAAATTTATAAAGTTTTATTCGTTGATGGACTGAAATATAATCTATTATGTATTTCTCAGTTATGTGATGATGGTTTTTATGTTAAATTTGAAAACAATTATTGCAATGATTTTAATTCTAAAAATTCTTTAGTATTTTCTTCCTTACGAAATGAAAATGTTTATGCTGTTGATTTAAATACTTTAGATATGAAAAATATTACTTGTTTAAATGAAATTCATAAAGACTCTTAGCTTTGGCACAGAAGATTAGGACACTGCAATGTACATTCACTTAGAAAACTTACAGGGAAGAACTTAGTTAGAGACCGACCAAAACATGAATTCCCAGCTGACAAAGTTTTTAATCCCTGTCAAAAGGGAAAGAAACATAAATTTTCTTTCAAATCAAAGAAAGAAGTGTCAACTTCTCAACCTCTCGAGTTGGTTCACATGGATTTGTTTGGACCTTCTAGAGTTTCTAGTTTAAATGGGAAGCACTATGTCTATGTTCTAGTAGATGACTATTCTAGATATACTTGGGTATATTATCTAGCTCACAAAATTGAAGCATGTTCTTACTTTGTTAAATATTCCTAGTCTGTATAAAATCTTATTGGACTTAAGATCAAATCCTTGAGAAGTTATCATGGTCGTGAGTTTGAAAATCATGAGTTTGAATCCTACTGCTCACACAATGGCTATAGTCACAATTTCTCTGCCCCTAAGACACCCCAACAGAATGGTGTAGTAAAAAGGAGGAATAGAAACCTTCAAGAAATTTCTAGAACCATGCTCAATGTGTATGACCTACCTGTTTATTTTTGGGTTGAAGCTGTAAATACATCTTGTTATGTTATCAATAGAGTCTTAATCAGACCTATTCTTAATAAGACCCCTAATGAGTTGTGGAACCACAGGAAACCTAAGGTTAACTACCTCAGAGTTTTTGGTTGCAAAGTCTTTATTCATAATACTAAAGATAATCTTGATAAGTTTTCATCCAAGAGTGATGAAGGAATTTTCCTAAGTTACTCTATTTCTAGTAAATCCTATAGAGTTTTCAATAAGAGAACAAAATGTGTGGAGGAATATTTGTTGTACCTCTCGTATCCCCTCGTGGTTTAATTTTCATGATCACAATCACTTTCATGTTTATCTAATCTTTCTTTAAGTGTTTTTGGATAGGAATCATTTCAGGTTACCAAGGAATTGGGCCAAGCAAGCTAAAGTGGCAAAGGAACAGAAGTGGACTGAAAATCAGTCCACCGGCCAACCGGTGGCTTCACCACCGGCCGGCCGGTGGACCCTGGGAAGGATGCTGAGCCACTGCCTCCACACCGGCCAACCGGTGGCCTTAGCACCGGCCAGCCGGTAGAGCCCAGACCGAGAGCTCACCCACTGCTTCAACACCGGCCAACCGGTGGCTTGACCACCGGCCAGCCGGTGGCACCCAGATCAAATAGTGACAGCTTCTGTCTTGCCACCGGCCAGCCGGTGGCTCCTCCACCGGTCGACCGGTAGAGCCTGGACCAAATCTCCTCTTCTCTGCCAAGGCACCGGCCAGCCGGTGGCCTTGTACCGGCCAGCCGGTAGCCCAGTCAAACTAGCCGTTGGCTTTGACCAGTCAACCTTCTTTTGGCCTCCAACGGCTCCGAAGACTTCTCCAACGGCTCCGAAGACTCCCCAAGGGTTCCATGCCTATAAATAAAGGCCAAGGAAGCCCCGGACACCCATCGGATCATATACCAAGCGCCCGGACACATTGTTGCACATTTGGCGAACCTCCGGCGCTCCACCTTCAAGGATCCTCCTTGCTCCAATCCAAATTCCAATCCAAGGAGCACCTCAAGAAGCTTGGGAGAGCACACTACATCAACTCCATCAATTGGTATCAGAGGGTGGTTGGTCTCGGGACCGGTGTGGGCTTGGGGGGGGGGGATGTTGTGTCCTGGGCCCAGGATTGTTGGGCCCCCGCCAGGATTGTTGGCGCATGTGCCCCGGTAACCAATCCCACATCGGTTGTGGAGGGAGATTGGTGGGTGCTTGAAATTCCCGTTCCTACCTTCCCCTCAGCAACGCGTTTTAAAGCCGTGAGGCCTGGGATAGCAACTGGGCCAGAGCGGACAATATTGATGGGCCGAGGGATCCGATCCATCAATTGGTATCAGAGGGTGGTTGGTCTCGGGACCGGTGTGGGCTTGGGGGGGGGGGATGTTGTGTCCTGGGCCCAGGATTGTTGGGCCCCCGCCAGGATTGTTGGCGCCTGTGCCCCGGTAACCAATCCCACATCGGTTGTGGAGGGAGATTGGTGGGTGCTTGAAATTCCCGTGCCTACCTTCCCCTCAGCAACGCGTTTTAAAGCCGTGAGGCCTGGGATAGCAACTGGGCCAGAGCGGACAATATTGCTGGGCCGAGGGATCCGATCCATCAATTGGTATCAGAGGGTGGTTGGTCTCGGGACCGGTGTGGGATTGGGGGGGGGGATGTTGTGTCCTGGGCCCAGGATTGTTGGGCCCCCGCCAGGATTGTTGGCGCCTGTGCCCCGGTAACCAATCCCACATCGGTTGTGGAGGGAGATTGGTGGGTGCTTGAAATTCCCGTGCCTACCTTCCCCTCAGCAACGCGTTTTAAAGCCGTGAGGCCTGGGATAGCAACTGGGCCAGAACGGACAATATTGCTGGGCCGAGGGACCCGATCCATCAATTGGTATCAGAGGGTGGTTGGTCTCGGGACAGGTGTGGTCTTGGGGGGGGGATGTTGTGTCCTGGGCCCAGGATTATCTTTTTGAGCTTTAAATTGGGTTTGTGCCTACAAACCCCAAACCCTTTTCTCATCCCCCTTTCTTTTGGGTTTCACACCACCATTAAGGTGTGAAGAGGTTTCTTCAAGCCTTTCCTTTTAAAAGGCTTGTGTTTCGGTGAGCTAGCCTTCACCCGTTAAAAAGGCTAGTGGGTTCTTACTTAACCATTAAAAGTAAGTGGGTTCTTGCTTAACCAACAAAAGCAAGCTGTAATAGGTCCTAGTGCTACCTCAAAGCCTAGTGGGTTTCTTGCTAAAACCATTGAAAAGCAAGCGGTAGGAATCTCTCAACGGTTGAGTTGGGAGCGGAGACGTAGGCCGGGTTTTGGCCGAACTCCGTTATCAATTTCTTGTGTGATTGCCTCCTTTATTTCCGCTGCACCTTACTTTGATTTTTTAATTTGTTAATCATTTTTTTTAAAAGGCAATTCACCCCCCTCTTGCCATCATTCCCCGTGTTTTTCCGACCTAACATTTGGTATCAGAGGACGTATTTGAATAATTCCTTAACCGGTTTCAAATTAAAGATCCTATTTTTTTGATGGCTTCTACCGCTTCTTCCTCTCAATCCCCCGAGGGCTATTCTTTGGATCGTGCTCCATTCTTTGATGGAGCCGATTATAGTTTTTGGAAAACCCGCATGACCACATTTCTTAAAAGCATTAGCTATCCAATTTTTAGAATTGTTATGCATGGTTTTACGCTCTCTTCCCCCGATGAGTCTAAATGGACCGCCACCGACATTGCAAATTTCAAGCTTGATGGCAAAGCCATGAATACTCTTCATTGTGGTCTTGACCGTAATGTTTTTAATTGCATTTCTTCTCGCACTTCTTCTTACGATCTTTGGAAATATTTAGAACTAACCTATGAAGGTACTAGCAAGGCTCCAAAGCAAGAACCCGCTCAAGAGCAAGAACTCGACGAAAAATTCAAACCCGCTTGCCCACTTCACAAAAAAAGGGCCAAGAAGAAAAAGAAAAAGGTCCTCAAGGCAACATGGAGTGACACCTCTTCATTCTCCTCCTTCTCCTCGAGCGACCAAGGTACAAAATGCCTAATGGCAAATCATGAGGTATCATCTTCCGACTCTTCTTCTTCATCCTCTAGTTCTCCAAATTCTTTTAATCATTTATCATACGAAGAACTCCAACATGTGCGAGACCAATTAGAAAATGGTTTTCACGAACTCTCGTCAAAATTTGTTGCTTTAAAAAAGTCTTTCAAAAAACTCTCCTCCGAAAAAGACCAACTTCTCAAAGAGAAGGAGGAACTCTCCCTAAAAATCCAAAATTTTCCAAATGTTGATTCCATGGAATCAACCATCAAAGACCTTAGAGAAACCCTAGCTAAGTTCACACAAGGGGAACAAAATTTGAACAATTTTCTTGGTTCCCAACGAATTTCTAGAACCACCCAAGGGCTAGGCTACACCAATATAGCTTCCTCCTCCCATGCTCCAACTGTTTTTGTAAGGGGGAGCTCTAGCTTTAAATTTTGCAATTATTGTAAGAAAACCGGGCACCTTATATATGAATGTAATTGTAAAAATGCCCGTTATGGCCAACCCAAGTCTTTTTACTTTTCGGACGAATTCTATAGGAGAAGACCCGCTACAAGGCAAGTGTGGATTGAAAAATCCCTCTTAGCGAGTCTCTCCGGGCCTAAAATCATCTCTTTTCAAAATCCCTCTCCCCGGTGACTTTTTGTCTTTATTTAGGGGGAGTTAGATTCTTTTAAGCCTCTTTGTGAATTAAAAATTTTCATTCAAAATTCTCATTTCAAATTTTCATTCAAAATTTTCGATTCAACTTCCAATTTCAACACTTGGAATAAATCTTTCAATTCAAAATTTTCAATTGGCTTTTGATTCAAAACTTTCAATTCAAACTGTTATTCAATTTTTGATTCAAAACTTGCAATTCCAATTTCAAAAATTTTCAATTGATTTAAAATCTCGTTTTTCATCGCATCCCTCAATCAAGTTTTATGCCCCATTCTATTTTGATAATCACAAAGGGGGAGAATTTCTTGATTGATTGGGGGAGAAACCTTTTCTATCATGCTTTGATTTATTCTCAAATTATCCTTTAAGAATTCCTTTCAATTTCAGTATTTTACATTAATTGTTTTAGTGATTGTGATCATCAAAATAGGGGGAGATTGTTGTACCTCTCGTATCCCCTCGTGGTTTAATTTTCATGATCACAATCACTTTCATGTTTATCTAATCTTTCTTTAAGTGTTTTTGGATAGGAATCATTTCAGGTTACCAAGGAATTGGGCCAAGCAAGCTAAAGTGGCAAAGGAACAGAAGTGGACTGAAAATCAGTCCACCGGCCAACCGGTGGCTTCACCACCGGCCGGCCGGTGGACCCTGGGAAGGATGCTGAGCCACTGCCTCCACACCGGCCAACCGGTGGCCTCAGCACCGGCCAGCCGGTAGAGCCCAGACCGAGAGCTCACCCACTGCTTCAGCACCGGCCAACCGGTGGCTTGACCACCGGCCAACCGGTGGCTTGACCACCGGCCAGCCGGTGGCACCCAGATCAAATAGTGACAGCTTCTGTCTTGCCACCGGCCAACCGGTGGCTCCTCCACCGGTCGACCGGTAGAGCCTGGACCAAATCTCCTCTTCTCTGCCAAGGCACCGGCCAGCCGGTGGCCTTGTACCGGCCAGCCGGTAGCCCAGTCAAACTAGCCGTTGGCTTTGACCAGTCAACCTTCTTTTGGCCTCCAACGGCTCCGAAGACTTCTCCAACGGCTCCGAAGACTCCCCAAGGGTTCCATGCCTATAAATAAAGGCCATGGAAGCCCCGGACACCCATCGGATCATATACCAAGCGCCCGGACACATTGTTGCACATTTGGCGAACCTCCGGCGCTCCACCTTCAAGGATCCTCCTTGCTCCAATCCAACTTCCAATCCAAGGAGCACCTCAAGAAGCTTGGGAGAGCACACTACATCAACTCCATCAATTGGTATCAGAGGGTGGTTGGTCTCGGGACCGGTGTGGGCTTGGGGGGGGATGTTGTGTCCTGGGCCCAGGATTGTTGGGCCCCCGCCAGGATTGTTGGCGCCTGTGCCCCGGTAACCAATCCCACATCGGTTGTGGAGGGAGATTGGTGGGTGCTTGAAATTCCCGTGCCTACCTTCCCCTCAGCAACGCGTTTTAAAGCCGTGAGGCCTGGGATAGCAACTGGGCCAGAGCGGACAATATTGCTGGGCCGAGGGATCCGATCCATCAATATTTTCACATCAAATTTGATTAAACTGAACCACATGAACCTAAGACCTCTCTTGAAAATCATGAATATGATATCACTTTTTTGAACCTTAATGATAATGACAGTGGACCTGTAGTTAAAACATCCAGTTTTGGAAATTTTCCAGAACCTGCTTCTGTTGAACCCCAACCTGTAGATGAACCTGGAATCTCTAGTCCTACCTTTTGTAGACCAACTAGGACTCTAAAGATCCATCCTTTAGATGCTGTTGTAGGTAATTTAGATAGAGGAACACAGACTAGAGCTTCTCTAAGAAATCAGGTTGAACATCAAGATTTTCATTCAATGTTAGAACCTAAAAGTATCAATGATTCTATCAATGATGAATTTTGGGTAATGGCTATGCAAGAAGATCTAAATCAATTTTAAAGAAATAAAGTCTGGGAATTAGTAGAAAGACCTAAGACACTTTAACCGTAAACACAAAGTGGGTATTTAGAAACAAAGTTGATGAATCCGAAAACAGCATTAGAAACAAAGCTAGGCTAGTTGCACAAGGTTACAATCAAGAATAAGGAATTGACTATGAGGAAACCTTTGCTCATGTAGCAATATTAGAGGCTATTAAGATCTTACTTGCTTTGTCATCACATCTGAATTTCAAGTTATATCAAATAGATGTGAAAAGTGCTTTTTTAAATGGTTTTATTGTTGAAGTTGTTTTTGTAGAACAACCACCTGGTTTTTCAAATCATCACTTTAAAAATCATGTTTTTAAACTTTCTAAAGCTTTATATGTTTTAAAACAATCTCCAAGAGATTGGTATGAAAGACTTACAAATTTTCTTACTTCAAAAGGATTTACAAAAGGAATTTCTGATCCCAATCTTTTTATAAAAAGGATTTCAAAAGATGTTTTAATAGTACAAATCTATGTTGATGATATTAATTTTGGATCTTTGAAAAATTATTTATTTACTGATTTTTCAAAGGTTATGCAAAATGAATTTGAAATGAGCTTAATGGGAGAGCATAAGTATTTTCTTGGATTTCAAATATTTCAAACTAAAGATGGAATTATCCTAAATCAATATAAATATACTAATGATTTATTAAAACGTTTTGTTTTGGATAGTATTAAGGGAAGTAATTTACCTATGAGTACCACCTCTAAATTGGATATTGATGAAACTAGGAAACCAGTTGACTAATCTAATTACAGAGGTATGATTGAGAGTTTACATTATCTTACTGCTAGTTGACCTAATATTATTTTTAGTGTATGTATGTGTGCTAGATTTCAAGCTAACCCTAAAGATTCACACTTACTTGCTGTTAAAAATATTTTCAAATATCGTAAAAGTTCTGCTAATTTGGGACTGTTTTACCCAAAAGAACAATAATTTTATTTAATAAGTTATTCAGATGCTGACTTTGCTGGATGTAAGTTAGATAGGAAGAGAACATCTAGAACATGTCATTTACTTGTAAAGTCCCTAGTGTCATGGTGTAGTATGAAACAGAACTCAGTTGCATTATCTACTACTGAAGCAGAGTATATAGCTGCTGGTAGTTGCTGTGCACAGATTCTGTGGATGAAACACACTTTACTAGACTATGGATTTAATTTTAAACATGTCTCAGTTAACTTTGACAACACTAGTACGATTAACATCTCTAAGAACCCTGTGTCTCACTCTAGAACTAAACACATTGATGTTAGACACCACTTTTTAAGAGATCATTATCAAAGAGGTGATAGAACACTTGAATTTATAAGAACTGAACTTCAATTAGCTGATATTTTCACGAAACCATTATGTTCAGAAAGATTAAGTTTCATTAGACACGAATTAGGAATGATAACTTACCCTTAAACCGTTAAAAACATCACCGTTTAAAACCTCACCGTTAGAATCCTCACCGTTAGAAACCTCACCATTAGAAACCTCACCATTAGAAACCTCACCATTAGAGAAACCTCACCATTAGGAGACCTCACCGTTAGAGAATCCTCACCATTAGAGAATCCTCATTGTTAGAGAAACCTCACCATTAAGAGTCCTCACCGTTAGAAGACCTAACTGTTAGGAGACTTTACCGGTACATCTCGCGCTGTTTTAAACTTCTGTAAATCCAAGACATTGAAATATTTTTTTATGATTTATTTTATTTTTGAATCCTAAATGATATTAAAACCCAATATTAGACATCACTCAATCTCACCGCGAACTCGTCTATTCGAATCCCTCCAGCCTAACCCTCTCAAGCCGTAAAACCCTAAACCTCGAATCTGTAATGGCCCCCTTTAAGAGACCCCAGGAAATAGATGGGAGTGATGATCCACAAGCAAATAGATAGAAAGCAATGAATGCTACTACCAGTGGAAGTGGAAGTTGAAGTATTTCTCGAAGGAATCTAGTAAACCCTCATCTCTCAAAGTGAGATATTGTCGTTGAGAAAGATGTATGTGTAGAATGGCTCATGAATAGAATATCCTTGGTTCTTAATGTTTTAGAAGAACAAGGTTGGACCGAGTGCTTCGCGAACAACAATGGACCTTATTATCTAGGACTGGTGAAATAGTTCTATGAATTTGTTCGTTTTTATAAGACTAAAGAAGAAAGAAGAATGATTTATTATGTGAATGGACATGAAGTTTCTTTTACTTCAGTGGAATGGGCTGGGAACTTAAGAGTTCCGCATGGAGGAGATTCTACTTTCTATCCAAAATCTGTTCCCTCAACCAGTGATGTGTTTAAGTATGAAGATTCTTTGTTAGATATAATAGTAGATGGAACTCCTATAAAGGTCATCATTGTAGAGATGACAGGGGAGGATAAACTACTTTTCAATTTCATTCAGCATGTGATTAGTCTAAGGAGAGTATACTTTGCTACACTGAGATTCCAGGACATTTATTTTCTATGTCTATTGAAGCATGGAGTAAAGGTAAATCTGTGTAGATTGATTATTATTTAGATTGAGGATATGACTAGACCAAAGTCTAAGTCAAATGCAATGTTCTTATCAATGTTGATTTCTGTGTTGATGAAAGGAAAGGAGGTGGTTGGACCTCAGGATGAAATGATAGTAGTTAAGGATAACTTTTGCATCACCAGGAAAGTCTGTAAATACATGAACGTTAGTTGGAATCCTTGGAAGAAATCATGGGTTAATGATAATGGAAAAATCTATGACATGTATAATCCTGTGGATCATCTTTCTAGACCAAAGGATGTGAGGGATCATGGTCTTGGACTAGATGAGCCAGAACCAGTCTACAGTGATACTGAAGCTGAGGAGGAAGAGACATTGGGCGAGGAAGGATGAGACCCTGATTTACCTCCAAGTCCTTTAACTCATAATATCTCTTATGGAGCAGCTAGCCCTCCAGAAGAACTACCAAGAAGAGAAACTATTTTGAAGGACTATGACACTGAGACTGGGGAAGAAGAAGATGAAGCATGTAAGTATGTTGTTAATGACACCTCTGAGGAGGATGAGGCAACCGAATCTGATCATGTTTTTAATGAAGAAAAGGAGGATTCTGGTGAAGCAGATGATAAGGAAAAGGAATAGGAAGAGCTCAGTTAGATCCCTCTAATAGACAGTACATTCAGGACAATTCCTAATCAAGAAGGAGAAGCTGTATCTGTTGATGAGAGAGTCATTGATGACTCAGAAAAAATGGCTATTGAATCTACTGCAGTTGTAGAAGAAGTTGCAGAATTACCTCAGGAAGAACCATTGGAGGAGATACATCAGGAGAATGTTCCAAGTGAGGGGGAGAATCTTAGTTCAATATTAGTGCTATATGACATTGAAGGTTGGACATCAGATCTAGGATATATGGTTCTTGGACTTTCTTATGGAGATTCAGATGAGGAGGACCAGCCCCTAATGGAATAAGTTATCCTACTTGCTGTGGCTGAGAATGTGGAAACTAAGGGGGACCTTGAGTCCTTAAAAGCTGAATTGAAAGAAGCATTAAGGGAATCAGTGGAAGATATGAAAAAAGTATGGTTGAATAGATGAAAATCGTGGATAAATCCCTTGAGTTATCCATTTGATATGGTGCATCCAGTCCTATGAAAGAAATTATGGATGAAATTAAAGTGTTCCACACTCAGATTGAGAGTTGGACAGGAGCTTTAGTTGCCTTGACACAATCGATTGCTTCTCTGACTGCCATGAACAGCTCTCAATCCCATGTGCACACTGATATCAGATATATCAAAGAGGTAGTCAAGCAATTTGTGGATGTTTTTGACGCCTTTAAGAAGTCAGTCAAAGAACATCTGAATAGTCAGGACACACTTGTTCAGAAGGCAGTGAGCAGTCTGACTCATTCCTTCAAGGAGACAGCAGCCTTCTCAATGAATCCACTTCCCTCATCTAGCTCCAGTGTGATCCTTGACCAGATCCGCACTATTATTCAGGAAGAATTTGCTAAGTCCAGTCCCATTGGTGCATCAGATACTCAGATTCTTTCTACCAGTAGTGAAGTTAGTAGTTTTGTTTGTGATCACCTACGAGCAGCTACTGCTTCTCAAGAGGCAATCAAGAATATGTAGGATACTTATTTTGAAAAGGTTTATACCAAGCATCAGTTGACCAACCATTTCAAGCTCTTACTGGAAAATATGAAGTTGCCTCTAGTTACCCAAGCCTTCAGAGAACAGGTTAGTAAGATCAGGGAGCTTACTCCTGCTTTGGATAAATTCATTGAAAATAGAGATGATTTTGTGTCTGTAATGGAGAGAGGGGGAAGCAATATTATGTATTTCAGGAACTTGCTACTGCCCTTCTTGCATGTGGATGCAAGACCTATAATTGTACCTCCTGCCCTTCCTTCTTCTACGTCTGGGAGTACCCCTCAATTGACTCCAGCACAAGCCATCAAAAGCTTGACACCTATGATCACTCAAAGGATTACATATTTCAGATCCTGTACAGTTTCGGTAGCAGAACCACCGGTTGTGCCTTCAGCTATTCCGAAACCCTCTGCTGATCCTAAGGGAAAGACACTAGTTCCAGAGGAGGATTGAGTGTTTATAGATATTTTTGATAGGAATTACTTGTATTTTTTTGTTTTTCTTATTTTATCAGTGTATCTTTTGTATATTAATGAAACTCTTCTTCATTCTCTGCTTTACTGAGTTTCTATTACATTTTCATTTATTCTTTGCTAGTCTTTTTCTTTTCTCTGCTACCCTTCTTTTTGTAAATCACAAAGGGGGAGAAAATAAGCAAATGAGCCACTGAGAGTAAATAAGAAATGAGACCTAAGAGTTAACAAAGGGGGAATGAGATCAATTAAGAAATGTGACCTAATTTCTTTTCCACTTTTTCCTCTTATACTATTTCATTTTTTATAGCATAAGTTGTGATTATCAAAAAGGGGGAAATTGTTGAACCCTCTGGGAATCTAGTTGTTTTATTATATTTTGAAAATACAAATTATGATTATTTGTATTTTGATAATCCATATTTGATCAATCTTTAAATACTTATTTGGGAATCTAGCTACTTATTTGCTTAAAGTATTGTTCTATTATTTTATGTTTAAATACTAGTCTTTCAGTTACTGGATGTATGTACACTCTGACATAACCTATTCTGCCAATATAATTCTTAAAAAGAACAAAGCTACTGATATAGTTAAGTATACCGCTACGTGAGAGCTACCGTTACAGAACAGAGCTACTAATACACACAAGTCCTCCGATATGTTGAAGCTACTGTTATCAAAGGAAGTTACCGATACATCAAAAGTCTACCGATATAAGATAGACTTACCTCTACTGAGACAGAACTACGGCTACTGATATAAGAATGTTACTGTTACATCAAAGCCTACCGATACTCGAAGGTTACCGATATACTAAGCCTATTGATATAAAAAGGTTACCGATAGAAAGGCTACCATTACTCAAGTCTACCATTACACAAGAAGCTACCGTTACTCAGGCCTACCGTGACATCTACCTACCGATATCAAAGATACCATTCCAGAGACAGAAGCCGACACTACTTTAATTTCTTTATCATTATTTAATCTAACCAATGGTCATATCTGGTATATTTTAATACATTGACATTTATTTATTGTGTGTTGTTGGATGTCAGGGAACCATACCTCGTACCTGCAAAAAGAAATAATTTCTTTTTTCGGAGCTCGTACATTAAATTAATGAAGGATGTGCCGCTACAAAACATAAGGAATGAACATACAGACTTATATACCACGAGGTGTGATGAAAGAACAACCGAGTGTGAATGCAAAGACAAGACTGAACTTACATGAAGAACTCATTCATTACTTCATACCTGTGAAGAGCTGAGAACGAGAACATAACACAAGAACATCAACGACTACCTTTTTATCTGTCTCTACACTTGGAAGTCAAGGAAGCAGACGACACTCTGTTTTCCAGACAAAAACCAGAAGAGGAATCAGAACCAATTTTAATCAATCCAACGTAGTCCAGAGCTGCACCGCAATCACTAGATCCATTTCTAAATTCTAAATCTGTGCCTCTATCATTTACTTTTTACATTTCGATCACTGTGTGTTATCTTCTGTATTTAACACACAAAATGTCTCCTGTACTTTAACTAGAGGATCTATAAATCCTCACTCAAACTCTTACATCTTTTATTTCCCATTGGGATAGTGGTAGAGGTCATGCATGACCTGTACAGCTGGTTTTCTATTGTTTTTGTTCCCAAGGATAACAGTGGTAGAGGTCTTGGACCTGGACAGTTATATACTGTTGTAAACCCCGCTCCAGGGTGTGGAACACTTTTATATAAAGTTTTGAGAGGACTAAGTCTCAGCTTGAGACTGAACCTATTTGTTAAACATGTTGTGCTTATTTATTTTCAATGATTGTTTTTATTCCGCTGCAAACATCTTTAAAACCAAAACTGTTTTAAAGTCACTTTGATAATTAAACTCGAAAGTTTTTATATTAGTTGTAAATCAATATGTTATTTCAAAAGTTAATCAATTTTCTGATTTGATTATCTGGGAAATAATAAATCCTTTGAGAACCTAACAGAAGATTTATTTTGATATAAATTCACTACAGTTTAATTCTGGGTTTTATTTGGGGGATTTTAAGACAAAGTTTTTAAACAGAAATTTTAATTGGAACTCAATTCACCACCTCTTGAGTGTCCACTCCGACCTACAATACCATTATTAAAATTACACAATTCATGCATTCATATAATATAACATTTTAAAACAACTTTAAAATTTTAAAAAAATCACCACATTTTCACAAAAATTATAAATATTTACTCAATGTGAAATCTTCTTTCCTAGTGGGAAGTCATTTATATAATTCATTTCATTATAATGTCATTAGATAAAACCATGACAACGAGATTCAAAATCTTATATATATTACCAAACACATGTTTACTGAACTTCCATGTAACATGTTTTTCATTATAGAAGGATAGATGTATATTTTTTCTCTCTATATTTTAATTATCGAAAATCATATCATCTTATAGCATCCAAACTCAAGGAATAAGATAGAATTAATTTATAATCTATGACTAACAGAACTGAAGACTACATGTTATGTAGGGACAAAAAATACAATACCACTTGAAACATCTCATACATTCCCATTATCATCAGAATGTGGAATAAAATCTTTTAGCCTTATATACCATCCACTAGATTCCAAATACTGAAAAGAAATTACAAGGGATTCATTAAATAATGAGGGATGATTTTCCCTTTGAAAATGTAATATCCATCCAAACGTAATATATAAGAATAACAACAACATTATTCATTATAACGATGTAAAACAACCCAATCAAAATCCATTTTTATAATAACCATCAATAATAGAGAACCATAGAAAAAATTAACCAATATCAATGTGTAAAGTGGAAGACAAAACCAAAAGACCAATGGACTCGTAATACATGACTCCATTGCTACAAACATCAACCGTGATCCAACTCTACAATACACCCCATGTCTCACGATGCACCACTAATGATGAGGGATTATATAACAATTAATATTTTTCGATAATTTATATCTGCAAAATAACCAATGAACCATTGAAGGGTTGAGAAGTAAATATAGTAGGATTTACCCAAATGTAATCACTACTCACTACACTAGGATAGAACATGTTAGTAAATTCATATTAGATAATTTATATATGAAAATTTAAAATAATTTAAATTGAAGAGAAGATGATTTACAAAAAAAACTTTTTCCAATGAAATGTAACCAAATAATGCTTCACATAGTTTTAAACTACTTTTTGGAATATTCATTCAATTATTCAAAACACACCTACACATTTTTGTATCATAGCTAGTTCTATAATCATGATCGGTTTCTTATCTATAAACCAACATGTCAAAAAAATTACTGTTTGTGTTCGATATTGACACACACTACCAATCTTGGTTCACATACCTTTGATCCAAAATGTCACATGCACTTTTTTAGGGCCACAATAAATGGTTTAACTGACTAAAATAATATAATCCAAAACCATTTTGAACCAAAAAATACAAACCATTTCAATAAAACTATTCCTTTATAGAAATCCTTCCAAACAAACCCTTTTAAAACATTTGAATAAAAAATAATTTTATGGGAAACATATCAAATCATTCACCTACAAAAAACAACAAAAAATCATTTTTAGAAACATTTTTCTAAAATAATGATAACAAATAAATTTTTGCAACCATTTTCCAAAATTTCATAGTTTTACAAAAAAATCACAAAATTAATCAAACAATCACTTATGAGGGATTCAACCATGAATTGAACACTAAATTCATAATCAATATCAATCAAAACATTTTATTTCAAGTTAATTGTTAATTGTTAAAGAGATTGAGTAAAGTTTAAAGCCTCCTACCACTAGATTTGTAGTGAAGACTATGAAGGAAAAGAACACACCCACAAAGCCAGGTGAAATCTATAAAATCAATAATAAATATCTTAAATTGTCATCCAAATATTAAAATATAATCATGACCAGAATAAAGCACCATATTTATATATCCAAATAGGACCTGATATATGAAATCAGTTGTGGGATGGATTTTTATCTAAGTTAAAATATGATAAACTACCATAAATGTGGATTTTCCAAGGGAATCTAGCCTCATAACAATATGAAACACCTCCAGATCAATTTTGATTTGATGGTGAAAGCATACACAACTTGTGGGAGGATAAAATATTATATTAGTGTCTATTTTAAGAAAACTGAGGGGATAAAACTTAATCATGACCCAGATTCACTTTTTTAGAATCTTTTTTTAATATCGAGAAAGGTTTGTCACATGGTTAAGAAAAACCATGAACTATCCCTCAACCAACCACTTCTTCAAGGAGGAACTTCCATGCTTGGACCACATTGTACGATTAACAATGCACATATCTAAAAAATCCCACCATCCAACTTTTCATGATTTCTCCTGGGTGGCTGAATGGTTTTTTCAAACCATGTTTCTTCCTTTTTACCTTCCCCTTAACATTTTTCTCAATATACACAATTTCCTATAGTGTTTTCATGATTTACACAAACTATTCTCATACCATGAACCTATAGAAAATAACTAAATCATTATAAATAGTCTCTAAACCTTAAAAAACATATCCCAAAAATATTACATACTTATAATACTTAAATTAATTATTACCTACTTGAATACTAGGGAGATATAGTTTTTATTTTAATAAAAAATTAAAAGAAATAATGTTTTAACATGTAATGTATTAATGATAATTCCTTTTTTATTGATTAATAAATTTTTTAATGATTAGTTGATATATATCAAGGGTTATTTATGAATAAATTTCATTGAATATTTTTTTGTGGAAATTTATTTTAAAAATGATATTTTTAATGTGCAAATGTTACATTAGTAAAAAAGGTTAAAAACTAATTTTTAGGGAAATTATATTTATTAACAACAACCCTTATTATACTTATTCTCCAATTGGGGTATGTTATATATCAATACCATCAATATTATTTTTGAATATGTTTTATGATCTGTTTGACATGGGATTTATAATTTTATTACCATTAAACGTGTTACTCAACATGATTTATAATAATTTTTTTTGGTATGTTAAAACACATAAAATGTTAGGTTTTAAAAAATGGTTATAATGATTTTTTCTAACTCTTTTAATTTTAGGAATGAATTTTAATTAGTATTTTATGGGTGGGTCTTGGTTATAGATATTCCATTGATGAATTAACATTTCTCATAAGAAAAATAAACTAATCAAATTATAATAGTTTCTACTAATATATTTAAACTATATATTGTAAGGTTATGATAATATGTTCCAAAAGATAGAAATTATGCATCCCCTTATTATGAGATCAGTTCTTTATTTATATGAAATTATTCGATATGTTATAATATCATTGGTTATGCTACAATCTTATGTGATTGTTCATATGGATTTATTTGATTTTTATTTATTTGTTCTACATTATTATGATGTTTTTTATTTAAATTTTATGGTTTTCCATTATTTACATTTCCATGTTTATTATGATTATTTATTGAAAATAGATTCCATTGTATGAATACCCTTATTTAGATTCTTATCTTACCTCGTTATTATGTTTTATTTTCCCAATAAAATGAGGAAGTGTTTTAGGATTTATATGTAGTGATATGCTAAGTGAAAATATGGATTTCTCAAAGAAATAATTGTTTTTATTTTATATTCCATATTGTGATGTGTATTTATATAATATTTATATTCTACTAAGTCTAATAAAATATTTAGTCCTTTAGTATGTGACTCATTTAATCTTAATCAAGTGTAATAATGTAACAACAGATAATAGGCAACAAGGGTAAATATAATTATAGGTGGTATTATTGGATGTTATGTAAAATTAGTGGGAAATAGATTTAATACAACATAGATTATGGAATATAATCCTTTGATATACTATATGTTCAAGTATAAAATAATATACAAATATATTTATATAGTATATAATATCTAGTTTTCCTAAAATTTCATCTCTCAGTGGATACTACATGTAGATTTGGTTCTTGATCATTTTTACCTTAGTATGATAAATCAGAAAATGGGAGATTTGGTTTCACACAATAGTCACCTAGTACATTATAATAGTCTTTAATATGAACATATTCTGATAATCATGGTGCAAATTCTTCTGTGAATTTTTATATTTTATTTAAATCAATTGGAAAGGTATGAAATATTTTTCTTCTTTTGATGAAATTCCATAGGAAGATTTTTTTATGATTACGAGATATGGAAAGAAAATAAATAATTTTTTTACTGTGTTTAAATAGTTTTGGGAAACTAAATTCTATTTCAAAACATTATAATTTAATCTAGTTTATGATTTTGTTATAAATTTATCTTATTTTGTGGAATTTGAACAGTAAATGAATGAAATCCAACGTGTTTCAATTATAATAATTTATTTGTTTATGATAATATTTTTAGGGGAGCTAGTCCCCCTAACATTTTAATAAGGTAGTGACATAGTATCTTATTCATTCATGATATAAAAATTATTCTATAAGAATTATTTCATTGAATTTAACTAATATAATAATATGGAGAAAATAAAAAATGGATAACAGGAATAAGGGAATGAAGGATTTCCCCGATTTTATAATTATGGAAAGTAACACTAATATACCATTTTAAATGGAATGAGTGTTTCTAATATGTTTGGAGAGAATTGGCCCAATTATAATGAATGAAATTATAAGAAATATACCTTTAATCTTTATTGTTGCAACTATAAAGGGATGGAAAATATTAAAATGATAACCCAGGCATCAAGGGAATATGACATAGAAGAAGCCAAGGTATCAAGGACAAGATTATTTTTTACTATGGTCTAAGATGAACAGTTATTTTGGTTGAGTATTTCTATTCAATAATTATGTTATATGAGTTTTTTATCTATTATATTCATGTTTAAGGTTATTGAAATATATTAGGATTGTAATGGAATGATTTTTTTAGGATTTGAGAGCATAAACTGAATAGTACATATGAAAATGAAATGGTATTTTGTAAAAACATGAAAATCATAGAAAAAATGTTTTATGGAAGATAGATATTAATATATGTTGTAATTTGAGATAAAATTGATAATGATACATTTATGGGATAATATTATGGACACTAAAATTGGTTAGTCATTTGATGTTTTATGCAATCCATGCTATATATTACTGCAAGCTTGTATTTATGTAATATATAAAAAAATAAGTGATTTTATTTTTGGAAGCATTAACATTCTCATTATTATTTTCATTTTATCATGATATTAAAAAATATTTAATGAGGAAATATGATCTAATTTATATATTCCTTGAAACATTATGTTGATTTACTATTCTTCTTTCAAAATATATGGACATTGATTTTCTAGATATATTTGGGATTGCTATCAAAATTAACTAATTATGAAATGGATTAGGTTGAACACTGTGTTATTTTTTTGATACATTTTACAAACCATTTTGGTTTTTGTAAATAACATTGATATACATGGAATGACATGAAATTATTTTGATGATATAATGACCTTCTAAATGTTAATTTTAGTGATTCTGGAATAAAAATGTTTGTTATCAGTTATTCATTTTTTGATGTAAGTGATAAAGAATAATTTTATCAAATAGAAAACAAAAGTTGAAATTTTAAGTATATTACCTTCTAATCCTATTATAGTGGTGACATAGTTCCATATCTCCTATATAAGGATCTTGAAATAATAATTTAATTCAGGTATTTGATGAATCAAATGGCGTTTTTATTTGTCACATATATTTTAATTTTTGGTTGTTGAATTTCCCTAGATAATTCACTTAATTATGATGAATTTAAAATTTGAAAATCCATCATTATTTTAGAAATAACCTTTTATTCCATGTCCATATCTTCAAATCCCTACTCTGTTTTCTTTCATGGAAACCTTGTTAAGTGATTAATAAGGATGAAATTTGTCTTTCTATTTATCGCTCATCCAGAGGATGTTTTATTATCTCATCTCAACAATTGGGATATCACAAAAAGAATTTTACAATTTAAAATAATTATTATCAAGATAATTATTAAATTAAAATTACGTAATTTATTTAGGGGGTTTTATATATCCCCATGATATTTTTAATGGTTATCATCAAGTTTAAGAGTGTGTGTGAAATAAAACACCAATATGTAAAGACAACATAACACCATGAAACATTATTATCTAAAACAATTTAAATAAATGTAATAACTTCGATATTATTTGATGCTCAGAATACCATGTTTGAATTAAACATGATACTCTTACAAGAAATTAGTATTTTAACCGGAAAAATATAATCTATCTGTTATTTTGGATGGAATGAATTGTAATAACTACATTATAAAAATTATATGGGTGAAAAATATTAAGATTAATTTCAATTGAGGACATTAAATTTTAAATATAACATAAAATTTATAAATTCAAAAAGATTTTTATTTTTAAAAACAATATTTTGATAAATTATTGTTTAGTCACGTTTAATGCACATAATTTTTTGACAATAATTTCTTTCAATATAAGAATATTTTTTAAAAAAAATTAATAATTTTTTGAATATAATTTTAAAATATATATTGGGGTGAATATTTGAGAATTTGTTAAAATAATATATTTTTTTAATGATTAGTGACAAATATTGGTTTTTATTGAAATCCATCTGTTCCTTTTAAATATTGATAAAAATAAAATATATATTTAATTTATTTTAAATTTAAACTATTTTAATTGTTTTATGAATTTAGTAATTTGGTTCATTGTAATAAAATTTTATTTTATTTATAACATAGATACTTTTTAATCCTTTTAAGGATTTCATTGGTAAAATCGTTTCCTCATCATGTCTACATGTTTTCTAATAAATTAAATTTTACCACATCATTGAATTGAAAATGTGAAAATGAATTACATATTTTTGATCAAAATAATTTGTTTTATCTAATAAGTTCAACATAACATTAAAAAATAATGAATAGTGAAAATTAGAAAAAATATTTATCATTGTTAAGGTGAAAATATGTTTATCTAGGATTATTCTTTGTAGAAAGGGTAAAATGTATCAGTTCGATATTTTATTAATAACATGTTCATTAAAATTAATTTCTATTCATTGATATCATGAGTTAATATCGTTTCATAGTCTATCATTCGCTATACTAAACATAATGTATATCTTTTATAGTAGAAAACATCATGTTTATTCTATAAAATGCATAACACGCAACGCTGAGTCTTACTACACAATAATATAATATAAATATATTTATTTACCATGATATTTATCCCCTTGAAATTTTAAAGGAGTGAATTAATAAAATTATATTAATTATGATTTGTTAAAAAAATCATTTAAAAATGATTTCATTTATTAGGAATCATTTTAAAATGAAATTAAAAACATATTGGGTATAAATGAAATATTTTTATGAAAAACCAATTTTTTCCAATAATAATTACTTATAATAATCAATTAAATTAATTAATATTTGTGAATGATATTAGTGAAATGCATCTGTTATATAATAATGAATTTTTTATATTCTACCAATATGTTTTATAGACATAAATTAAGAACAATTCCAATTTTAATCATAAGTAGTAATTTTTTCTAAAAGGTAGTGTTTCTACATTTTAGGTGTTATATTTAATAAAACTTAATCTTGATATTTTTATAAACTTTTTCTTAAAAATTTGTTTAATATTTAAAATTTGAATGTCAAAACTAGATTAGGCTTAATGTTTGGTATTTTTTGGGATTTTATTTTTTGATTAATAGTGAAAATAATGATTTTTAGATGGAAAATCATTTTGTTCCTTATTATTTATATAAATTTTTTATAACACCGCTAAATAGGGCCCAAGAAACATCTATCCAAGACTTCTTCCAATTGACCATGGGAGGGAATCTAGCACCGTGTAGACATATCCCTAACATTGAATGTATTAAACATAATACCTTTATATAGGTACACATCTACCAGCCCATAACATTTCGAAATATAAAAGAACATATTTAGAATGAATGTATAAATATACATACAACAACCAATGTATGAAAAAAATTAATGTAAGGTAAATAATTCAACTTTCATCTAGACATAATATTTATGGAAACAAGTCTATCCTGAAGTGAGAAGTGGGTAGTTGTCAATATAATTGAAGGAATACACTTCATTTTTTTTGTAACACTGACAACAACATAGTTTTGGTCCTTATTAGACTCTATAAAAGGTCAATAGTTTACAGAAACCCTAATACATGTGTGTAATTCCCATGTAAGGGTGAGTATAAAAATTTATATCCAGACACCCGGAAACCAAAAAAGCACATGAAATCATGAATAAAACCCTCTATATATATGTATATGTCTAGAAATAAATAAATATATACTCCATAACAATACAAAATATCAAGGTAAATTCACAACCATAACTCCAACTAGTGATTCATGTTCTAAGGTTCCCATTACTATCCTCTAAGAGAATACACTACACAAGTCTGATAGAACTAATGAAATACATTTATGTATTATATTTTTTTGATTATCTCTATTATAAGTATACACAAGATTTATGATGATATATGATACAAAGACGATGTTCCCACCTAAGGAAGTGGTGTATACTAATAACTCAATATATATTAACTACTTATGAAGAGGATCAAAGCCGACATAGTGTTAGTCATGAAGATTCCAAGAACTCTACCTAGGGTATGTAGATAACAGAGGATCTATCACTGAGAATGACTTAAGGATTCTAAATAAACTATCCAAGAATTCTTGATTAAATCTATCAATATCTAATGTATAGGATATGATTCCTTACTAACTGTTTGAGAATGCATATAAGGAACACCCCCTAACAAACCATGTCCAATATATAGATGAAAATGGATTATACGATTCTTTGAAGGAGTTAATAGTCTGTACTAATAGTTCATGGAATGTTTCTTCAACATTGGGTTCTACACATGTAAATGGCCCGTGTATGGGTCCTTGTCAATGTTAACTTCTTGGTAATGACCATACACATCATCCCAGGTCCCATTACATATCAATGAATGTGATGTCTATGAATATAAATGTCAATTTGGGAGTACATAGATTGTGTCTTCTAATGTAATATTTTTTGTGTCTTTTTATACTCATAGATAAACTCCAAGTTTCTAGGGAATAGACACATGCCTTGTGACACAATCTGACACTGTGTGATATATAACATCATCCTAAAACCCTATACACAACATTAGATATCCCAATATATTTTTTACTCTAGAACACAAAACATTTTCCAACACATTTTTATAACCTATTTGATTATTCTTCAAATCTCCATTAACTCCTTTGGCACTAGGATTATTGTCGAATGACACCAAGAATTAATGATCTACTCATCCATAGCCTCACTGTTGTATCAATTCATATTATAGACAGAAAATTATCATGGGAGTCAATAATTGGTCTTCCATATCACCATAAAATTCATTTATTGATCCTTGAGTTGTAGATCCTAGTGTAATTCGCAATTTTCTGCCATTGTAATACAAACCCGGTTCCACACAATATCCGGATCTATGATATCAAATCATTATACTTTTCAAAGTATGTTCTACATTTCACTCTTTGGTATTTTGGTCAAAATACTGGGAGAAAAAAATACATTAGAATATTTCAGGTGGAAATATATTGGAAAACTAGAAAACATGAAAAATAGGAATGAAACTCGGCCATGTTCAATTGGCCTTGATTCATTGTTTATTGAATGAAAATTGATGTTCCATAATAAAAATAAATAAATATCACAATAAATACATATAGGTATAATCATCCTATAATATGATCGATCCACAATCCAATATATTGGTCAATTCATTAACATTCATTTTAGAAGTTAATGGAATAGAATAATCACAAAAAAACTTCATCATACATTGATTCATATTGATCACTGAAGAAGAATAAGGTTACATCATTGTCCTTGGTAGGTTATGAGGTTCTGTTTCACACTAATCATAATTCAAAGATTTGGTCATAATTTTTCTGAGAGAGATCCTCTAATACCTTCTACAAGTGTTATCCAATGACTCTAGGGTTGTGACACTATACCATTGAGTTTTTAAAAATTATATACTAATAGATGAAAATAGTTCAATGCATCAATGAACAAATAAATTCCATTATTTATTTTTTTGATCACTTTTTTCATGTGATGATATTTTCATAAATGCCCTACTTCGAACACTTTTGTATCTCAAAAAAGTTAAAACTAATTAATTGACCTCAACAGTGCACTCAGTTAAACGATTTGGGTATTTTATTATATTTTATTCCACAATCTCAAAAAAATTAAATTCGGGAGCTCTTTAATAAATTTAAAATATTTCAAACCATCAATCATGGTAAACATGGCCTAGTAATTACATGTAATCTCAACACCATGTGATTAAAGTAATATATTATTTTTTATAAAAAATAATACATTAAATGTCAGGGTTTTTAAATTATTCCCATATAGGGTGTTCACATCCCAAAAAGGAAAAATAGTGGAAACACAATAAGATGTGGGTATTGAGTACTCATATGAGCCTCAATCTCCCCAGTTCCCTACAGATGATTCATGTGCTTCAACCATACTCACTATAATGGGATCTTTTTCCAATAAAGGATATTCTCATACTGATCTGTGATCTTCACTGAGTATATTGAAAAGTTATCTCTATCTTTGATGGTCATGTCATGCTTAATCTATAAATTGAAACAGACCATTCATGTTCCTCCTCATCTACGACCCATTAAAGTCATAATGTAGCCAATCTAACTGTATAGGTAGATCTGTGAATTATTCCAAGTCTCCAAATATGTTATGTTTTTGTAAAGGTCAAATGAATCATGGGGAAAACATATACTCTCATCCAACTCTATATTGTATAGTTTGAGTTGAAACTCATAGGAACACATAATATCTCTCTTAAACTTTCAATTACCTCTATAATCTACATGCATAAAACTAATAATGGGTTGATGTAGTTATAATGTGCTTTGGGATTATTTAAAACATCAAATTAGTATGTTTCACCAACTATGGGTCCCTAAATGACAATCGTCCTAGGTCAGTACAACAATGTGGTGACCTACATGGTCGCCCATACAAGGATTTACATGGTTCTAAAACAATGGTTGAATGGTATTTATTGTATTCCTAAAACAACGCTGTTTATATGTGATCCTCCCAAAATAAAAAATATCTATCATGTAAGCTCATATCATATCATCAGAACCTAAATGGTTCGTTCAATCTATCTATCATTCTATGGGTGAAATGCTATAAGAAAATGTATTTTATTCTCAAATGAATCCTAAAATATTATCCATAACTAAGATTTTTAGAGGGAATACCCATAATATATGATTTTAGATGGAAATTGTTAGATACAGACCGTGTCATGCATGTATTGTCCTCCCATTCTCCATGTTGAAAAATTCTCTCAGATTTCCAGGAAGTGGCCCGACATGTTGAGTATCTATATGATAACTCATACGGAATCACCTCTACAAGAAATATGTGATAACCACATCATTATGTAAATTAATATCCCAAAATACTAAAACTATGGATCCACAAGGAGTCAAGATAATCCAAATAGAACATACATATTAATTTTCAATTACTTATAATTTAGTCATTGATAGCCAAATTTTATAACTATGTTGTTCAACCTTGGCCACAAAAATTGACATAGGAAGTCTATGTTCATATTTCCCACTCAAATATGTACAAAAAAATGATATTTTATTAAAATATATTAGAACCTTTTTAAAAATTATCATTGGCACAATTGTGAATGCACATAATTAATGACATGATCCACACTATTAGAAAATATATCTGGAGAATGTCAAGTTGATATATGAGTTTATAAGGTCTCATTGTAAGAATTTCAGAGCTATTCCACCCAAAATAATTATAAATTTGTATAGTAACAACCATTAAATGGGGGTAAGCTACGCCATATCCATCAAAAAATGGAAACTACCATAAGGAAAACTATAATGATTCATCATTCAACAGATTTGATCAATATCTTCTAATGAGATAATCAACCACTATATTCCCATTCCTCAGATTATAAACAATATAAAAGTCAAAATCCTAGAGGACCTATAGGCATAAAATAAATATCATGTTAAAATCATTATGTGTGATGATATAATTTAAATTGTTGTGGCCATAATAGATGAGATCCCACACATCCATTTGGTTGTATCACAAAATCTATACTGTAATAGATTATTCTGTTAACTCAAGATAATGGGTCACATAGTTCTGTTCATGTGTTCCCAAATAAAATGAACTATAGGTAATCATATCCTAACTCGAAATAAGAACATAAAATTTCCAATTTATATATGCATCATATAATACTATATACTTGACACCCACCTATGGAAATCTCAATATAGAAGTACATTCCAGTCTCTACCTCAACTCCTAAAAATCCTGCTGGAACCTCTCCTTCTATATTAAATGATTCCCATTTTTCTCAAATATCACAATAGGGATGATATCCTATAGTATATAGGTATTAACATCATATAGTATCATCCCATCCTAAGGATGTAACGAATCATCATCATTCACTTGGGTGGCCCCCAACCTAACACTACCTCAAACATTAAGGGGTCCACTACCACTACATCTAAGGATATTACATGTCATTGAATGTGAACCACTAAAATATACAATTTTAATCCCAAGATATTCCCTCAAATCTATTTTTCTCATATTACATCAAAAAATACTATTGTGTATGACAATAGCCTCATCGGATGCCGAGTACACAAGGATGAAAACACTGAAGACGACCACAAATTGTTATAAGAACAACTCATTAACATCATTAATGAGTACCATGAACACATCTGGGACATTCATCATTCCATTAGTAATCACCATGTACAAATAATGATTGCAGAAAAAACTGATGTCCATATTTGGTACATCCTTATCATATACTTTCATTGGGTGATGGCCTGGTCTGAGGTCATTTTTTTAAACCAACATTCACATCTCAATTGATCAAAAATCTCATTGATGATTTTGGCAAAGAAAACATGGGATTCCCATGATTCTGATAACATTATATTTAAAAGTGTGTGATTCATAATCTATCTCCAGTAGGATTATCCAAGTGCAGAGGTCATGATAGGTCTCAATCAAACTCTATAATTCTCTATCCTAATATCTAGAAACTAATGAATTACTAGAACATGTGTCTATTAGTAGCAATGCTATGGTATCAAATACACATATCATACCATGAATAATTCCTATAGGGTCTTGATCAAAATCATATACATCATAATGATTCCCTCATGACTATCTTTTAGCTTTATAATCCTAGCATGGACCACTTCATGGTGGTGGTAATATGTCGAGTTGTCTACCACATCCATCCACCCTCCTAGCTCCACTTCCACATTTTCAGACCTATAGACATGTCTCCATCTACCACAGCTTTTTCCTCAAGGTCTCATCTACCGCCACCCTAGAAACCACACATTGGGTATGGCATTCACATGTGATATGGACCATTCCATAAAATTAGTAGCATTTCCTCTCTATAATATTATTACAGTTAACCTATAATCCCAGAACCAGATTCCCTAGTCCAAGGACATCTTCTTGAAACATATCACATGTCCAAGTCCATGACATTGACGTCAGATCCTTAATACGAAATTCTATACTCTCATGTTCCCACTAGAGGTAACTGATGTTTGTGTTTCCATAGTTAGAAAACACTCAAACAATAAGTATTTCTCTAGAAACCCATAAAATGTTTTAATTTTCATTCATACAAAAAAATTCTAATATCATTACACAATCCATTATTGCAGGCCTATCCATGGATGTTCTAATCACGTACCATATCTGTTGAGTACCCAAAGAGGTTGGTGAATATCAATAAATACTAAGTAAATATCATGATACTATGTTGATGTTGTAGACGCTTCAAGATGCATACATTCCTTATTATATCCAGAGATAATTATTCTATGAAAAGGTGCATGAACTTTGAAGATGATAGAGTGTCCTCATCATATGTTTGGGCCACCAATCCCCACAATATTCATGATAATACATGTAAAAGGATCTATATTAGAACTACCATATACTTGTTGGTGTCCTCACAAAATAGAAAATTCATGCCCCTACCTCATGAGTGTCCTCATCCACTTGTGCTTTGTTCTCTCCACAAAACATAAAGGTTCATTGTAACTGAATGAGTTGATGTTCACTCAATGTAAAATCCTTAACTCTTAGTATTATTGTACCATCATATTATATGTATTTTAAAGTATAAATATTTCCCCAGCTATAGGTAACACCTCTACAAAAAGTTATTATATTAATGTATCATCTCTTATGTTATCATCCTTAGAATTCTAATGTTGTATCATAGTTGGATTATGTTGTTGTTACATCTTGATTGTAAACAACATGTATCATGGTCAATTAGTATTTCAGGTGATCTAACTCAAAATGAAAATTGAATCCACAACACATTACTATATGGTTAATGTACTATATGGTTCCCCACAACTATTTTTCTTTCGAATCATACTGATGAGAAGGTGATTAGGGTCATGGTGTATCGATACATCAGACATCACATAAATACTGGAGGCCATGGCATGAAATCCAAACTTGAAACCCTTATCACAGTTTCTCCAAAGAAATCTCATAGACTCTGGTCCTAAGTTATTAATTACTCCACTTTTATACCACTCTTTCACAACCCATCGTTGTTTGTCCCACCCCATGACTCCCTAGTCTCTCCTCGAATAGGCAAAGGGATAGAAACTATAACCATGTAAGAATATTACTAACATAGAAGAACCCAACCTATGAAATTATATACATCTAAACACCTCCAATCCTATAAAATTCATAAAGGAAAAAATTGATAATCTATTAATTAAAAAATCTAGGTAACAAAAACATCTTATGACGATAAGAATTGGAATATAAAAATAGCCAACTACAATCCTACCAAAAATGTGTCTGAAAACATGTCCAACCAGAATGTATCATGGTGATTACTATCAAGATAACTCCACGAATTGAACATGATCTAATGACATCCCAAATATCTATTTCATTTGTGTCCTCTAGGATTCTGTCAATTAGTCAATCATCTTCACATGAAATAAATAGTGAAGGTAAAGACCTTGTATGGGTGAGAATAATAATACCCAATATGAAACCCCAAAACAAAAAATCATATAACAACTTGAATAGAAGTCAAGTTTATATAGGTATATATATAAAACACAAATAACAAGAATATCTATATATAGTCAACATAGATACATAGTCTCTTGGTAAAGTCACCACTATAATTATTTCTTAGGAATCCTATAAAATAGATCCATATAGAATATTTCAGGGTAAAACATTCCATGAGTTAGACAAAATTGATGATGTTTCTCCAAGAGTTAGTTCTCATTGGGTCTTTCCGTTTGATGGACATGATATAAGTATGAAGAAATAAAATACAGAAATGAGGATCACACTTATGTCCATGTGTTGTGCGAACAAAGAAATCATAATTACCACTTAGGATAAATTATCGATGGATGAATCAAGTTTTCATGAAGTATCATGAAATAAATATATTGTAAAAATAAGGGAGAGTATCTCACTGAAAATATTATGGGGGGATTCAAGAAAAAATGTCCATGAATTCATGATGAATAGATATTTGTCCTTTGTAGAAGAAACATGTTCATAAAAACCCACATATAATGGATATATATTAAAGAACATAATATAACATGTACAAGATATAGAGGGGAAAGGGATTCAAGAATTCATTGAAGGATTATGCACGATGTACTAGTAGTATATAACATTTTCTTAAATCACCAAGTTCTTCTCATGTATGTGGCCTATCTATATTTCAATGTAAAAGTACATGACATGATCATTCATTTTTACTACTGATAATGTCCCATTACCAGCCTAATCCTCTAAACACCTGGCATGGACATGCCCTTGTGGGAGTACATGTTGTGCCCATTCCTGTGTTCCCTTTTATATGTTTATGAACACTCTGAGTTACACAATGAGTTCCCAGAGAAGGTTCATGCATTTAGTAATATGGTAACATTTAATATGATACATAACATTATACTAAACCCATAATCTCCACAATAAGTGTACTAAATTATGCGTTCCTCTGGAACACACATCGTGTGCCAAGGGATTTCACAGTACCCACATGATTATTCTACGAGTCTCCATATGTTCTTTAGACCATAAAGTCCACTATGAATAACACTATGTAGGAGTGATGTACTCTAGATGAAATTCATTATCACAACACATAGGATTCGAGTAACCTAATTCATACAAGAATCAGTGATCATTCGCCAATATGATTATCACAAACACTAATCAAACCCAAAAGACTCTATCCCAATATAATTCTCACACTGTTACTAAATTCAAATGATAAACATGCCATACAGAGTCCAAGTATGTGATATCAAATGATTCCACCATGAAATGGGTGCTCAAAATCTGATTACATGGAAATTGGGGTGAACCACTATGAAAATAAAACACTGATGATGAATAGACATAAAACATTAGGATAAAAACAAAAAACACACAATGTAATAAGGATACTCGGCCATGTATGGTTGTCCTTGATTCATTTCTTATATAATAAAAAATGAAGATAATAATAAATAAATAAATATCCTAATAAATTGTTATATGTAAACCCACATGACAATATGACTGATCCATGAATAAATACATTGTCTACCTAATTTAACCTACATGAAATTGTTAATAACAAAGAATAAATTCAAAAAACATCATACAACCTCAATACATATCGATCAAAATATTGAACAAATCATCATCACTTTAATTGAAGAAATACTATGATTTTATGGAACACTAATCATGCAACCTGGATCTAGTTGTCTTTTATTTGAGAGAGATCTGAAAACCCTTTCTCTAATGGTTCTCCATGATTATATGGCACACTGGTCATTTTTTTTTCATTTTTACATACATGCTGAACTATTCATAGACTCTGGACGACAACATTGATTATGTTTGGCTTAATGATAAAACCAAATTCTATTCTCAATAGTCCTCTAATATTTTTTTAATTGGTCCTTTGATATATTATTAGTATATTTTCAGAAAACAATTCATGGGTTCAATTTAATATAAATAATGTCTTCACAAAATTATATTTATCCACACTTAACCACAGAATCACATTTTTTCTTAGAGAATGGTGTTAGAAAATAAGCCATTTAATATCAAAAAAATTAAAGACATAAAATTTAGGCCACTACATAGCTAAATTTGATTTCAAATTTTCTATTAACATATAATTTAAACATTTAAACGTATATTAATCAAATTTATGTCATTTAAAACTTTTATATACTAAATTTGGATACATAAACAATTTAAGCCTTTGAAAATTTCCATTTTAGTAACCTGAATTATTATTCCATTTGTGGGATATATTTTAAATTAAAATATGACACTTCTATGAGTTGAATTTATAAAAAATGGATTTTATATTTCTAATTATAAGTGATTATATTTAATATTTATTTCCAATTTTCTTAATTAAAAATTTAGTGATGTAATATAAATTAATTACAGTGATTTTGGTAAAAATGAGTTATCTTAGTGGTTAATATTTAATATTAAAGGAAAATGATAGAGAAACATTTAAAAACCCATTGGATAGTAATATTTTTAATGTTCCACCACTAGGTTAAATTTTTTTTGTATTACGTAAGACTTTTTTTAAGGATATTGTTTGGTTATACATAACATGTTTTATGTAATTCTATGTCTGTTCTATCCCACACTGATAAGATGATACCCTTCTTCCCCATTTCACACCTCTGAAACCATATATTTAATAAAAACATTCCCAAATTAGATCACCAGATTTATTCCCATAATAATTATTGTTTTTTTTGATATAAATCAAAATTGGGAAGGTTTTATTTTTAAAACAAATGGAGATATACAAATAACAAGTAATGTTCATCAATAAGCAGTTTTGTTTTATTTCATTTTCCACAACATTAATTCTTATTATACTTTGATTAGATAATTTCTTCAATATGATAAATATATTGATATTTTTTAATTATGATTTATTCTTAATCTAAAACAAAATTAAATAAAATGGGTTACAAATTCATCCTTCATGTTTTTTATAGGATACCTCCTCTCTATATGGTTCATTTTTTTCCGTTACCACCTCAATTTTTTTGTAATTACGATCAGATACTATTTCTATAATATTTTTTAATATTTTTATCAATTTAATACTTTTTGGAAATTATATTATATAAAAACATATTATACTTTATTTTATAATGGATTTGATAAAAACGCTTCTGAGTATAGCGGACTACCTCCTCAGGAAGCTGTGTGAATTTGTTTACAATCATGTTATATGAAATGTAATAAGGTCAAAAATAACAAATATATATGATATATATAAAATATTTATAGAATTAGTGACATATTTTAGGAAATATAATATATAATTAACTTTTTACCTTTTTAACACATCAAATAATTGATTACATTTGTTGATTCTCTGTAAACTAGTTCCATCATAATGTGATTTGATTCCTTTAAAATCATAAGAAATTAATATTTATGTATATAAAATTACATATCACAGTATTGAAAAATATAATTACCATTATTAAATGATAACATATTACTTAAATTCATTACATGATGATCATTGAAAAACATAAATGTTACTCATGCATATTTATAGCCTACAATATCCATTATCATAATAATTGTACATTTTCATAATGATATCTCATGATGGGTTTTAAAATTAAAATTGATGTATAAATAAAAATTTAGTTGATTATTAGTATTATTTTATTTTTTAAGTAATTTCCTTTGGATAATATTTAGGATACCAAATTAAAATTTGACAAAGAAACTCAATCTGGACAAAATATATGACTTAATATTAATCGATTATGTAATTTTATATTTAATTATTAAATGTGAAATAAAAGTAATAATAAATATGGAAAATGATTTCATGAATCTAAATAATTAAAATATTTTTATAATTCAGAATTATAAATCAAAATATAGAAGAATCAAATATAAGGTAACTTCTTTTCTCACCCCACTGTTATTTTTGTATGATATGTGCAATAGTCAATTTTTTTTGTTTTCTTGGGGTACATACCACTGATGAATGTATTTTATGATTAATTTAATTATACTTATTGGGATTTAGAAATAAATTTGATTAAATAACATTAATGTGATTCACAATTTCATCTTTACAAAAGCTGTTATGTAAATTTTCCCAAATTTTACTTCTTTCTGAATTTTGTTATGTCATACACCTATTTTATTTTTTCAGTTGTATATAATTACCCTTAGACATGTAATATCATGAGTCTCAATATTTTATTTCTATTCTATTTTTCATTTAATATAATAATTTCATGTGGATTATGAGTTAGTGTTACCAAAGTGGTAAGAGTTTGATATTTTAATCTCATCAATTTTAAATATTGTTTTTGGATAACTCTCAAATGATTAAATATTAAGACCTAACTATAAATAGTTATTTTTAAATTTTTCAGCCAATAGTCCAATCATTAAAATTTATTATTTCCTTACATTTTACTGTCTTTATGTAATCATGATTTCAAAACATTGTTTTAAAAAAAAATTATATTCAGTTGAATATGATATTTATTCAAAAAAAATTGTTTTCTAAAACCATACAAATAAATTTTTTAATTTTTTTTCAAATAAATTATTTTATCTTCATCAATATATATATTAAACTATTTTTATAATCACCATTTATAATATTTTTATGTAATTTATATTTAAAATTATTTTCAAAATGTTTTATGATTTTAAAATTATTTTTCAATATAAAGTCGATATTTTCATGAGGATTATTTTTATTATAATTTCATTTTATGTTAAATAATGAATATCATAAACCATTATTTTAAATTATCCTATAATGGGGATAATTTTTTATATCATCCATTTTATTTTTGGTATGTATTAAGATTTCTTGAAATACATTGTTATATAACTTGATTCATTTCCATTAGTTAAAAAAGAGTCAAAAATATTTTATGGAACATGTATCATTTCCATGGGATAAAAAGGTATCAAATATTTTTAAATGGAACTTATTCCTATACCAAACTTTAACCATGTATCAATGGGATTATTGTGGGACATTTTTCTTTTCCACAAGTTTATCACTTTTCTAGAAAGTTGTTATGGAACCAATTTTCATTCCACAAGTTAACCATGTTTTTAAACAGATTATTATAGAGACTATTTCCATTATTTAGGATATTCAAATTTTTAGTGGTATATTTTTTGGTCATATTAGTTTAAGATGAAATGCAAGAATTACATGGTTATTATTGTGTAATAATATTTTGACATTTAATGTCTTTTTATGTTATAAACCAATGATGAGTGGTTTGGGGACAAAACAATTACATGTTACCCTAGGATAAAACATGGATTGATGGTTCAATGACATCCCTAAAATGAATTTGGTATAGAAGTTGACGATATGATTATTACATTTGAAAGAGGGACTGTAAGAATGAATTGAAAATAATGTTCCAATTTACACATATGTTTTTATTATGGTTTATTTGGGTTTATAATGAATATAATTATAAGATTGATATCATGTGGATGATTATTATTTATTCTAATTACACATTAATATTCATTTTTTTCATATTTTATGATCTCCAAATTGATTGGTGTGAATGGTTTTATAATTTTCTCATGCAATTTGACTATATAATCATATCCTTATGAAAATTTATGCTCATTTAATTCATGATTATTATCATTAATATTTTTAATAATTTGATGTAAAACTATATATTTTTCATTTTCAACATGTTATAGATATTTAGTTCAAATGACTTATACATGAATGTGATTTCCCTGTGATGATGTTCATGAGAAAAATGAAATTATAAAAGTTGGGTGAAAAATTAGAAATGTTCATTTATTGAGTTCAGTATTGTTTATATAGGAGATATCCAAATTCACTAACAATATATGCCAAAAATAACCTCCGTAATGTATTTGATATAAGTTTTATTTTTATTTTTTATTTTTTAAGGGAATAGGGTTTGGTCACAATTATCAGCATCATAGTTGGGAATGTAACATTATGGATTTCAGAACAACATCCTGAAATGTGTGTGTTATATGAAATTACAGTTAGTATCAAAGGTCCATTTAGATAATTTTGATGAATGAGATTTTCTCATGATGGGTTATATTAATAGGTATACATGCCAATTTTTTTCTATATGATTATGGATGATCATATGTTCATTGTCCTCGACACCACATTTAGGTTTCAACATTGAGATCAAAAAGTGATAAATGGAATTTATAGATACAATTTATTGGGTTTAGGTGATTTCATCCATGTGGATCAAAAAGAATTAATATTTAGAGAATAATTAGTTTTAATTGTTAATAAATAAGTGAGAACCTATAGGCTGGGTGAAAACCTTTTTCAACTATCCAACTTGTGGATGCCAAACCCATGTCCACATTACTATAAGGGTTTAACGGCTACCACTGGCCTACACGATGAGTTGGTCAGTAATAAATTTTTATAGATATTGATTATGTTTATTTTAGAAACATGTTGTACTTTTCTTAAAGAATAATTTTTTAGTTTTTCTAGAAGAATATGTGATCAAATAATTATAACCATTCAGTATGGAACATAGTCATGAAATGTTTGAATATTTTTAACGATAATTATCTATGGATCATATTGGTTGTAAATTTGGGTGTTAGTTTTGAATATTAACGTATTATAAGATTATTTAATCAATTTGGGAATTATAATACATTTTGAGAACCATTTTGGTTTTGGTTAAAGTCTAAATACAAGAGGAATATCATGTTATCTCTTTTATGGTTTTATAGATTTTAAAATTCAATTATAGTGATTCTGGCAAAAAAAATTAATCTTAAATACTCATTATTTGGTGAAATAGATTGTATTGTTGTAGAAATTGAATGAATTATGAAATTATAGTCATTGTGTAAGTATATATCCATTATTTTATTAGGTTAGTACATAATATAACTCATCGACTCTATTAAAATGATATTTAATGAAAAATACAATCTATAACCTTTAATTTTTATGAAAATATGTCCTTTATATGAATTTTTTTTATTAATTTGAGTCACTTTACCTTCTAATTGTTCAATAAATTTCTTTTGACCAGTTACCTCAATCACTCTCTATAATTATATATGTTTTTTTTTCATTACCACATACACTATACTATTTGGAAACCTAGTTATGTGTAAATTAAGGAAACATTTAATTATTACACATTCTATTTTTAAGGGGTTTATTGTTTATTTAATTTGTATGATGAGGGATTCAATAAATGAAATTTAAATTGATAGTCCTTTGATATCCAAGTTGATTTTTTTGGGAGAAAGTTGTTTTATGAGGTTAGTATTTGAGCTCCAGTGATTTTATGAAATATATATTCTTCAAAATTATATTAAATTTTTTTATTGAATGAGTGAAATTCAATGATGGTTTTATATCGTTTTATGTACCACACCAATTTTTTCCTTTATTTTCACCTAACATCTAGTTTCTTCTATAACATTCTTTACATTATAGATTGTGTCTTACTAGACTCAAATACACTATTCATATTTCTTTAAACATGATTGTTATCACATAGCCATTAGAATGCCCAATATTAATATGATTAACTATGCTGTAAAAATATTTATTAAAAATTTATAAATAATTTATTTATTTGCAACTAATTAATTTGAAATGATAATAAATACTATTTGAATATAGAGTAACATTTTTATAAAAAAACTATCTCTACACCAAAAAATACATATAATATAAAAAATTCAATTAATTAATATTTTGAAATGATATTAATGAAATTTATATTCTATATATTAAATAATTGTTTTAAATTCATCGGATTAGTTTTATAAAAATAAATTAAGAACAAATCCAATTATAAGCATGTAAAAATGTATTTTTTAAGGGTATGTTTTCTAAATATTAAAGAAGGACATGTTTTTAAACAATATTTTTTTACTCCTTTTTAAAAGAAATTTGAAAAAATAAACTTCATTTTTTAATTTTGTGTAAAAAAATTCTTTTATGATGATTTTTTGAAATTTTTTTGAGATGTTTTATTTTTTGATAAATAGTTAATCCAAAGGTCAACTCAAACCATTTTATTAACCCCCTATTTTGAGAGACAATTCATGATATGGAGAACTGGATGCTTTCACCTTGTATTTCCATTGATACAATGTAGTCATTTACATTTTTACCTATCTCATTGTGTGTAGAACCATCATATGCTTGTTAATAATAAACTTTCAAATTAAAATTATGTATGAAATTAACCATTGTATGATAATAATACCCTGGAGTGAGTTTAATTGTATTATGTAGTCTGTTTCAATCTTTGTGAGGCTATTTTTGTTCTGTATGAACAGAAGGATCCATTCGAACATCACCATAACCAATTCATGGAGGGAGTCTCCAATTCAAAATATATACAGTGAACGCAATAATTCAGACCCCCAATGGTCCTGAACCACATATCAACTAATTTTAATCATCATGTTAAATGATCCATCCATATTGTGTTTTTCACATAAGATGGGGGGGCTTCCAGTAGACCCAATGACTCTGATAAGCCTCGAGGAATGTGAATATAATTTACCAACAAGGACATATTATATAGTAGGTTACCCCTCAGAGTTTTTTATGAGTGGTACCATATCAACTAGTAGTTTTTTCTCTTATGGAAATAGCCTGACCTGATCTTTAATTACTTTAATATGGAGAAACATTATTAGCATATGAAAGGTTATTTCATCTATACAATAAGACCATAGATCAACCCATCCACTCCACTCCCCCTATTTCATAACCATGGAAGCAATTGCCATTAATTTTAAAACCTTTAATTTATTGAGAAGGTATTCCCATGAAATCCAAAAACAAAAACAACATTGATAATTCTCAGCCCACTATCAAGAACATGTGAAGCGTACTATGCTCCCACCGGTACCTGCATCACAGACATATAGATACAATTTAGTACCATTTTTCTTGATGTTATCATAATTGTTTTGTCAAATTATTCATTCTCCATAGTATAATGTTATACATCATGATTGTCTCCTTGCACTGTAACACCTTATCCCTGCTATTGTAATGAATGGGTGTCAACGCCACCCTTCTGAAATATTTCACTACGAAGTATATTGATGAAGATATTGTAAAGCTACACTTATCAAATTCATTAATTATGTATATATGATTGATGAAACTCCACTATTAACTATCTATAATGTAATTGATACAACCCTGATGTTGTTAAGCACTTCTAAATGAAATATCCAAAACCAAAAAGTAGGGAACCCCATGATTGGATCATACCCTATTAGGATTCCAGAATGAAATATCTCCCCTTCACAAAATCATTCATGTATGGACTGGTAGAGTCAGGATTTAAGAATGGGTTACATTAAATAATTAATATGGGGAACCATTAACCACATCCACAATTTCATGTTTTTTTCCCATGAAATTCCCCCAAAGGGTCCTCTATTGAAGAGCCTCCCATTCCATCATTGGGTGCATACCTTGGTGAATACCCAAAATGGTTTTTTTATTAATGCCACTATAGTTCATGGTCTTATACACTATTCCACATGAGGCTTAATGATATTTTATACAGCCCAAATAAAAGAACTTATCAATTAAAAAATTGACCGTATATAGAGGGTTAATAGTTGAGATACCATGCATAAAAAATTGAGGATTTACTGATGTTTACATGGGTTATCCTTCCATTATATGATAGTGAATAGTTTTTCCAATTATATATTCATAAAATTCTTTATTCAATGATTTTATTAATTTGATGAATATGGGGTATGTCAAGAGAAATTTAATCCACTAGGTAAACTAAAGGTAAGTATCTCCTTTGAATGTCTAAATAATAAGAAAGAGTGTCGATCCTATTATCAGAGATTCTTGTTGAGATATAGATACTTATTTTGGAATGATTACACATTGTTCTACTCGATTTTCATTAGTGTTCATGGTTTTAATACCTCCATATACTGATATCTTTTTCAATTAATAATAAATTATAGTATCATCGACACAGATTATTGGAACTAAGTTGGATGGAGAAGAAAGTAAGAAGAGTTTGTTGTTATAGAGTGTTTTCTTTTGTTGTCAAAGAAGATAAATCAAATCACTTTGTAAAAACCATGGTAATCAGAAAATGCATTTCTGATTTTTATTTCACAAATATCATAAGTTTTCAAAATCTGTGATGAAAATAATATTTATAACGTATAAGTAAAGGTGATGCCCGTAATATTATGTATCGATTGAGAAGAATAATTCCTCTAAAGGATAGTTATGTTTCAGTACATCACATTGAAAATATGATGATTCCAAAGCAATTTGATAAAAGGATACATATCAGGATAGTGGATTTCAGGATTAAAGCTGAAGAATGGTTATAGGATGTAGTGAAGAGAGATCATGAAAAAGTAATGGATGATCTTGGGGCGTCACAAAAGAATGTTTTAAGGTGGCACCATCTTCTAGTGTTTCCCAAATTTTAGGGCTTGAAAAAAGAGAGATATGAATTTTTTTTCTGTCAAAATATGTTGTGCACAAGTTTGTTTATGGCATGGTATGTTGTGGAAAAGTGGAGTTCCATGATCCGAAAATCGAAAAATGGGAAAGGAAAGAAACAAGGGAATGATTCATGAAGTGATCCAAAGATATGGTTGGCACGAAGGAGACTTACGCGGCAAAGGCGACGTAAAAAGGGGTTTTGCGCGTGAGGCTTGATTTGTTGTCCAAACATCGAAAAACGGTAAATCCATGAAGTGTGTAAAATATTCGAAGAGGTGCATGAAATATGAGGTTCGCATGAAATATACTTATGTACCCAAGGCAATATAAAATTGGATTTTGTGCATGTGTGACTTATGCGTCGAAGGTGACGTCATATGGGGTTTTGAGTGACATGTTCGGATTAGGAATGATGCATCGGGGTTTTTGTGCATAGGGGTTAATGAGAAATATAAATAAGAGGTAACCCCCTCACACTGGATGTGCTCAACACGTAGAGAAATATTGATCTCTGTGTTACGAAAAAATATTAAGAAATCAAATGTCCGCAAAAGAAATAAAGGTTCACCCAAGAAGAGAGTTTCACACAAGAAGAGAGTTTCACACAAGAATAGAGTTATGTGCATGGTTGATGTTGCACGCAAGAGGTGTTTTGTGGAAAAATTTGAACCTTGCACACGTGGAATAAAAGATTCACGCACGACACCTAAAAAGGTGCATGAAAGACTTGGGGTCTTCACACATATTCAGTTGTGCGTAAGATAGTTCTTATTGTCTTCTGGGTAACAAAGTGACCATTTGTACTTTAGAGAATACATCTGTTAGATTGTAAATAAGCACTGAAATACTATAATTTTCAATTTGTGATAAGAGGGTTGACAAATTCTTTCGTATTGTTTCAATGTGCTACACAAGTGCAGGGGTATATCCAACTCGTTGTATTCCACATTAAAGGTTTTTTTCTAGTGGATTGTGTGGTACTTGATTTTTTCCTTACCATACCAAGAAAGTAGCTACTCATGTTGAGTGGGGAACCTTATAATTCTTATGTCCCTATGGTTGTGTGTGTTCATTAGGTAAGAAACTCTTTTACATGAGGCAAACGTTGTTTCAAAAATAAGGAAACATAAAAAGAAAAAATTATCACTGATTCACCCCTCCCTCTATCTTTGATACTTGAATCATGAATAGGAACTTCAATTGGTATCAGAGTGAGGTTGCATTCATTTGTTCTTTGTTGATGTAATGAAAAGAAGTTCTAATAGAGAATTTAAATTGTGTGAATAGTAAGGGGATTCTGATATTATTTTTAATGAATTATCATATCTAGAATGATAGAATGGTTCCTTATCTTATGTCTCTTGGGTATGTAGTTCTTGAAACAATAATAGATGGATTTCCTCTAATTGATGATATGGTTCCTATTACACCAGTTGATAAGAAGAATCTTGAGAAAGTTAGAAGAGCTAAAAATTCATTACTCTCATCTCTTTCTATGAGTAATTTTTTTAGAGTTAAAGGGGTTTCTACTACTAAATGAATATTGGATAAGATGAAAATTATCTATAAAGGAAATATAAAAGTTATGAAGGTAAAACTAAAAATATAGAGGCTGAAGTATGATGACTAGAAAATGGGAGTGTCTGAATCAGTTGGAGACTTCTTTACAAGGAACAATTATATTGTCAGTACAATCAGATGTCTCAGTGAAAAGTTGCAAGATTCTACAGTTGTTGAAATGATCTTGACAATTCTTCCTGACATATTTGATGATAAATTTTCATCACAAGAAGACAGAGACCATGAAACATCTTCTATAGATGATTTACATAACACTATTATAACAAATGAAATGAGAATGAACAAGACTATTTAGAGCAATGACAAAGTCAATAGGGAAATTTCATTCAAGGTTGGAATGAACAAGAGCTCGAAAATAATTAATATTGAACATGAAGATTTTGAAACCAACTTTGAAAATGAGGTATGTCAAACTTTTGATGAAATTTTACCCTTGTTTTCAATAAAATGATAATAGAGGCACAGGGATAAACAAAGGTAAACTCCCTTTGAAATGTTTTTAATGTGGAGATATTTCCCACTTTGTTGTTAATTGCCCTCAAAAACAGAAAATGAACATAGTGATGAAGAAGATAGAAGAACAAGAATGTCATGGAAGAAACATGGTGGAAACGATAAATATTCCGACAAAGGTAAGAATAAAAATTTCATCCAATAAAAAGGAATAATCATTTTGTCAAAAGCTGAAGAATATGATGATAGAAAGACTGAATCTGAAATATCTGTTACTGAGAAAGATGGAGAGAGTACATTTTTTCAAAAGTGAATAAGGATGATTATGAGAGAAGTAGTACTAAAGTAGAAGAAACTCAAATTTAACAGTATCTGGAAGATGATATGAAAGAATGTTTGAGAAAGATAATAACGCTTGAAAAGGAAAATAGAAAATTAGAAAATTAGAACTATTTATCAAATGACCACAGATGTTTTGTTCATAAGAAAGATAAATATTAAAATGAGATAGATGATAAAAAAATTCTATTGAGAGAGAACAAAATCATAATGATCATATGGATGTAAAGATGAAGGAAAGAAAGATGAGTTCAAAATTTTCCAACATAAACACTAAAAAGCTGAGGAAATGAACAAAGGGTTCAAAAATTATGTCACAAAAATGAGTGGATGTTCTGGTAAGAATGAGCCTAATAAAGATCTTCGATGATTGACTTAAAACATTTAAGAGAAATATGGAATGGGTACTGATAAAAGGAATATTGGAAAGGCTATATATGTGGTCATAGTTAAAAATACTGATATAATAGAAGAATTTAAACATATTGAGTCCAGAAAGTTGTCTACCACTTCTGGTTCAGGTAAGAATGATTAGAAATCTGAGATCAAGAAGAAAGTTACATCTGCAAAATTTGATGGTCAATGTTCAGGAGAATTACGGTAAGATGATTTTTAAGAATCAGGTTCATAACTCCGGTCTGTATGGATGTTTCGAAGGAAAATATTTGTTCTATGAATACTGTCGGTATTGTGGTAGATTTAGACAGAGGGAAAATATGTGTTGGTTCAACCAACAATATCACAATTATTCCACATGTCTTGAAAGAAAGGGATTGAGGGGGAGTAAATCATTTCAAATGAGAAAATATGCAAATAAATTTGAGAAGATATTGGATAAGGACGGTGTGAAAGTTGAGAATAACATCCAATCGCTAAAAATAATTTGTGAAAGATTTGATCAACCAGGACATCTTGTGAAGGGATATCATAGTATGTTACCAGAGCAAAAATTGATTCCTAATAATCCTTAAAATGCAGTGTTTTTAAAAACTAAAAGAGAGAGGTATAATATGTTCTAAAGTAAATCATGTAGGGTTGTCTAGCAAGAGCACATTGACATGGATTGGTAATTGGAGGAATCACAATAGAAAGTGGATGGAAAGGAAAAAAAAGCTCTCGTTGTCAAAACTACTTTGAAAACTACAAATGTTGATCGACTATGGATTTTTGATAGTGGGTTATCCTATCATATTATATGAGACTTAAAGATGTTGATAAATGTGAAAGACTTTAAATAATGAACAATGTCACTTTGAAATGATGAATCTCTAAGGATAAAAGGTGTTGGATCAGCCAACATTGGAAGAGGAAAAATAAAATCTAAGAAAATGCTATTTATTGATTGGATAAAACTTATCCTGGTTGGTGGTTCAAAACTTTGTGATGAAGGAAACAAAGTTATCTTCCAAAAGGATGGATTTGTTTTGAAAAGTTAAAATGATGGAAATATAGTTACAAGAGGCCAACGTACAACAGTGAATTTGTTCCAAGTTGGTGAAGTACCGAAATCATATTATATAGGTGTGGTGGATGAATATCAGTTATGGAATAAAAACCAGGGACATATGTGTCAGAGAAATATATGAAAATTATCAATGAGAGGAAGTGTTTGGGATATACATGATTTATCATGATGAATATATTGGTGTTGCACTATTTGTGAGAATGGAAATATTACAAACTCTATTCACAAGAGAGTAGAAATTTTCTCAAAACTTCATTGGAACACATACACTCTGATATTTGTGGGAAATGAGCATGCAATCTAAAAATGGATATAAGTACTTCATCACATTCATTGATGACGTTATATGAATTACTTGTGTTATGTACATAAGACATAAGTCAGATGCTCTAAATGTGTTTAAGAGTTTCAGGAGGAAAGTAGAGAATGAATGTGAGTATTCAGTGAAGATGTTGAGAACATATAGTGGTGGAGAATATTAAAATGAATATTTTTTAAGTTACCTCAAGAAATATGGTATTCGGCATGAGTTTAGTTCACCATACACACCTCAACAAAATGGGGCTTTTGAAAGAAAGAATCGATGTCTGGTGGAAATGGGGAGAACTATGTTACTTGAACATAGACATTCTCATTAATATTGGAGGAATGCAAAGAGAATTGATGTATATATTTATAAATGTTGTTTCTATAGACCAAAATCATATATGAATCTATATGAAATGTTCTATGGAAAAACTCTATGTATGAAAGATATAAGAGTATTTGGGAGTCCATGCGTTACAAAGAAGAAAGGTGGAAATATTGGAATGTTTGAGCGAAGAGGAGATGATGGAATTTTCAGTGGCTATACTCAAGAAGGAATAGGATATATATTTTTCAACAAATAAATAGTCAGAATTATTGATTCTTCAAATATAATGGTTGTTGAAAATTTTGAGAACAAAAAGTAGTCATATGTTGATATGGAATATGTACATGATAGAGAAGATTTAGAAAATGATTTTGATAATGTTGTAAACATAGTTAATCCTACTCAAGAAGAGGAATCTGACCAAGAAATATCGAGTGATGAGGATAAAGTTCAAATAACACATCATAGGATGAGGAAACAATGGGTGTATCGAAACATTATTGGACATCAACATCAGAGGGTTCAATGAAGAAGAACAATGATTGATATAACACATAATTCACACTATTGGAAAATTGAACTGAATGGTGTAAATGAAGCATTTGAGCATCCAAAATGGGTTCATGCTATTAAGCAATATCCTGATCAGATAGAGAATAATGATACTTGGGAACTTTTACCCAAGCCGGACAATGGGAACATTATTTGTAAAATGTGTGTTTTCTAGAAAAATCTGAATGAATAAGGTATAGTAATAAAAAACAATGCAAGATTAGATTGCAAAGGGTATTCACAAATTGAAGGAATTGATTTTGAGGAAACATTTTCTCTAGTGGTAGGATTAGACACAATCAGAATATTTCTTTCTGTTAATGCACAACGAGGATAAAAAATCTTTCAAATGGATGTAAATTCAACATTTATTAATGGTGTCCTTGATGAGGAATTTTACATTGATCAACCTAGTAGATTTGTTATTGGAATGGATGAATATTATGTGTGAATATTGAAGAATGATTGGTATGGGGTAAAATTGGCTATGAGGAAATGGTATTCTTAATTAGATACTTTCTTGAGGAAGAAGAATTTTATAAAAGGTAGATTTGGAAGTAGTATTTACATGAAGGAGTGTTAGGAGATTTCCCAAATCGTTATTGTTTATGTCGATGACATTATATTTGATGGGAATGATAACAGATCATGTGAATGATTTGTTGAGGAGATGAAGAAGTCATTTTATATGTCCATGCTGGGAGAAATGAAATACATTCATGGAATAAAAATTTAATAGATGAAGAATCACATCTTTCTATCTCATGAAATGTATGATAAGGAATTTTAGATGAAGTTTGGCATGGAAAATCTGAAACCAATGACCACACCAATTTCAGTTGTAAACAATTTGTTTAAAGATGGAGATGGTAATTAAGATGATTTTAAAGAGTTTTGAAAGATAATTGGAATTATTTGGTATTTGACTGTCTCAAGATCCAACATCATCTTTGCTATCACTTTATATGCTAGATTTCAGAGTTCTCATTAAGAATGAAATTTGATTTCTGGAAAAATAATTCTCATATATATCAAAGGCACAATGTTTTTTTGAATTCGGTATGATGGATCAGGAAATATTTATCTATCTAGGTATTCAGATACAGATTGGGCAGGAAATATTGATGATAGAAGATCAAAAACTGGTGGAGTTTTCTTTTTGGAGAAAATTTGTGTTCGTTTTCATACACATAAATAGAATTCAGTAACTCTTAGCACAACTGAAGCTGAGTATGTTTCTACTACTCGAGATTCTACTAAACTAATGTGAATGAAGATTCAGTTGGATGATCTACATGTTGATGTAAAGCTACCCTTACTCCTGTGATATGATAATCAGAGTGCAATCAATCTGTCAAGCAATCTGGTACAATATTCTCATTCAAAACACATTGACATGAAGTACCACATCATCAAAGGGAATGTGGAGATGAATGAATTAAGTCTAGAGTTAGTTCCTACATCAGAAAATGTTTCTGAAATATTGAAAAAAACATTACCGAAGGAACCATTTGCTAAATTAAGATCGAACATGGGTGTCCAACATCCTTCTCATCAAGGTTGAGGTACACGTTTCTGTCCCCACTCGCATATTACCTTTGGATAGTGTTGTAAAGGTGGATAATTTTTTAATAAATCTATCCATATGAAATCATGCATCAATGTGTGTTGTAGGTAAGCTGTGAGTCTAGCATGTATGTTTGTGAACTATTCAAACTGTTTGTTGGAGTGGTTGTAGGAAACAATGTAGTTGCATTCTATGGATGATAAAGTAGTGAAGAATGCTGAAGTAGAATCTTGAAAGATGTTCTGAAGAAGGTCGAGGAGATATTAGCATTAAATTTCACTATCACTGCTTTTGGATAGTATAGTTTTGGTTGTGAATAATTCTTATTTCCTACAATGATTTATCTCATGTAGGCTTAGAATTGCTGATAAGTAATCCATTTCATGAGGTTTAAAATATCAGTGATCTATGAATCTTGGTTGACAAAACAATACAGAGGGGATAATTTTGGGACCAAGATGGATGGAGAAGAATGTAAGAAGAGTTTTGGTTACCGAGTGTTGACTTTTGATGTCATATAAGATAAATCAAATCTCTTTTTAATGAACATGGTAATTACATAATGATTTTCTGATTTTTATTTCACAAATATCATACGTTTGGAGGACTTGTGATGGAAGCCTTATTATGAATGGGGAAGTAAAGGTGATTCCAATCATAAGCTATCTTGATTGGAAAGAGTGATGCTGCTGGAAGATAGTGAAGTTTTAGTACTTCCCATTGAAAATCTGTCGATTCTAACGTTTTTCGATAAAAGGATACATATCATGATAGTGGATCTTATGTTCAAAGCTGGTGAATGGTTATGGGATATAGTGAAGAGATAACATCAAAAAGTAACAAACAATCTAGGGGTGGCACAAAATAATGTTTTAAGGTGGTAATGTCTTCTAGTGTTTGCCAAATTTTAGGCCCTGAATAACAAAAGATATGAATTGTGTTTTTGGAAAATGATGTTTTACACAAGTTCAAAGATTTCCTAGTATGTTGTGCAGTAGTGTAGTCCCATGATTTGAATATTTAAAAATGGAAAAGTAAGGAAGCGAGAAAATGATTCAAGAAGTGTGCGAAAGATGAGGTTGGTGAGAAAGAGACTTACGCGCCAAAGGAGACATAAAATGGGGTTTTTCTCGTTAGGCATGATGTGAGGTCCAAAAATTAAAAAATTGTAAAGGCATGAAGTGCACGAATGATTCAAAGAAGTGTGCGAAAGATGAGGTTAGCGCGAATGAGACTTACACTCCCAAGGCATCGTCAAATGAGATTTTGCGTGATGCGTGACTTATGTGCCAAAGGCAATGTCATATGGGGTTTTCTATGACACATCAGGATCTTGCGCAATGCATTGGGGTTTTGCGCATAGGATTATATGAGTTCTACAAATAAGAGTTGACCACTTCACATTGGGTGTGCTCGATACATAGAGAAATTATGAGCTCTGAGGTGCGGGAGAATATTAAGAAAAGGAGAGTGCGCAAAAGAAATAATGTTGTGTGGAAGAAGAGAGTTGTGTGAAAAAAGGGAGTTTCACACATGGTTGAAGTTGCGTTCAAGAGGGGTTTCCTGGAAAAAGTTAAATTTTTCATGTATGGCATAATAATTTCACGAAAGGAACCTAAAAAGGTTCGTAAAATATTTGGGGTCTTCGCACGTATTCGGTTGTGTGCAAGATAGTTCTTAACAGCTTATGGATAAGATAGTGAATATTTCTACTATAGAGAATTCATATGTTCTATTGAAAGGAGAACTAAAAAATTGTAATTCTTTATTTGTGCTAAGAGGGTGCACACACACATACGAATTGTTTTCCAAGTGCAACTTGAGTGTAAGGGTATATCCTACTTGTTGTTTTTAACATTCAATGTTTGTTTTCTCGTGGATTTTGTGGTAGAGGATTGTTTCTATACCATAAAAAGGATGTATCTACTCTTGTTGAGTGGTAAACCTTGTAATTATTTTGATCCCGTGGTTACGTGTGTTCTGTAGGGAAGAAACACTTAATAGGAGGTGAAGGGTGTTTCAAAAATAAAGAAACCTAAAAATAAAAATATATCACTGATTCGACCCTCCCCCTCTCAGTGGTAGTTTAATCCTAACTCGGAACATCACTTATGATATGATAAATGGTAAAAGAGTATTTTTTTTCATTGGTATAGAATAACCATTCCCCAAAAGAAACATTTATTGATGTGGCGGGTGAGAACATCTAGGGTGATGATGAAAATATTTGGGTATAGAGGATCAATTTAACGTAAAACACTGATTTCATTAATGAAACTGCAGTTCTTTCCCTTGATAATATTATTATCCAAGATGAACTAAAAAACCTTATTATGAGATCCATGGACTATGGGGAGAATCTCATTCTATCCAGAACCATAATAATGAATATCAACTCAATTTGGTTGCACAAATTTTCCATGTTATGTTTTATTTCATGTTTAGATCCATAAACATTTGGTTGTTGTCAATGATCATTTTTTGAGCCAGAGAAATATCCTCTAGATAGTCCACCACAATAAAAATCTAGTTTTTTAATCATAAATCATTTCTATAATAAGAGAATAGACTCTAAAAAAAATCACTCATGTGAGAACCTTGTATTGAACATTTCACATGCTTATCGGCTAATCATGCTAATAAGATGAGGGGACTTTAGTCATTGAAATTAAATATAATGTGATAGAAAAGGATACATGGGTAATAATTCCTTCCCCAAATATGTCATATAATACATTAACCATATCCCCTTTTATAGTATTCTAGGATTCCATGTTGAGGGATCACGAGTTTCATTTTGTCTCGGTGCACTCTCCAGATTGATCCCTTTCATTTCAATAAAAATATCCTCCTTTCGATGTATGGTTTCAAGGAATAAATTTTCGGAGGTGAAAATATATTGAGGCACAAAATCTAGTAGGTCATCATGGCCCCCATGTATCACCCATTAATTCATGGGTTGGGAACTATCATCAATAATTTTTAATGAGATTAATCAATACATCCAACCACCATTATATAATTTGTAAGGGATCCATCATCCAGCATGATATTCAGCCAAATAATGCACCACATCTACTTGGTGTATTCATGAAACAAACCATATTCCAATAATCATCGAGTACGATATTCAACATAAATTTCTTCATTTATGAAATAAATAATTGGTTTTCTTGTTGTTTATTTGAAAAAAAAATTATTGTTTTTTTGTCTTACTATGATTTTCACTCTCATTCATCATTTATAAAATATTTTTCACAAGGATTAAAGATATGTATGTTATAAGGTAAATTATAGTTGAATTTAATGAAATTTTTTCCACAAATTATATCATATATTAATTTAAATGTTTTACAACACTGGAAAAATGGATAATTATCAAAAGTGTCAAATTTATAATATATCAATTTTTATTTATGAGTTATGACATAATTATATAAAAAATACCCACAAATGATATTTTGGTAAATAACATGAATTATATTCTAAAAATATTTAAAATACATATTATTTAAGGTAATGTCCTTATATAAATGGTAATGTTATGTCTATATTCTAGATCATAGATATTTTCTTAACAAACATCCATAATAGATGATTTCTCATTAAAAATACTTTTAATTATTATCTAATAAGAGATAATATTTCATATCAAACTAATATAAATTATCCCATAAGTTTGGAGAGTCAGTGAGAGTGTAATGATCATGTAGTATTTTAATAAATAAACATTATTTATTGATTGATTAGTATTCCCATTGTGTTTATTAATCATGTATCCCCTTGATATATCAAAATACATAATTAATAATATCAATTGAAAAATTATTAACAAAACCTATGAATTCATATTAAATTTATTTAATCAATTATATATACTGATAATCTTCATAAGATAAAATATATTCTTATAGAGATTCATTATCATCAAAATTATCAGAATAAATATTACAATGATCACCATTATGATGCGATGAATCATCCTTTTATTGAATCATATTTGTTAAATTCCTTGAATATTTAGTCTCCCCCTTCTTCATGATCCCTACTATTTTGGTCAAGAACTATGTGGATACACAAAAATGTGTGACATCAATTTTATTTTGGTGAGGAATCTATATAAATTCTGATATTATAAAATTAATGACATGAAATTAATATAATATTAAAAATAGATATATTTTTATGAAAAGATTTTATTTGAGTCCAATTAATGAGAATAATTGATTATATATTAATGCTATGAGGGATAGGGTTTGAATATTTGTAAAAAAATTATGAACATATTACAACATAAAATTTTACCCCTTTTATATTTAAAACTATATCACGTTAAATATATACAAATCATTTATGGGTACCTAACACACATTTATAACATATGAAATAATGGAATATATATAAGAAACTGAACTTTGTATTTAGAAGGTTGGATTCTAATGTGGGTACTTAATGATTTATATATTATGTTATTATCCCAAGGGAAATAATATTCACTATATTAAAAAAATTATTATAATATTATAAAATCTAAAAATAATCCCTTATATCAGGATTATTTTTATAATCTTTTAAAAATTTCTCTAATCTATCTTCCAATATTTCATTATGGGTCCTCCTATACTCAAAAATAAAATAGATATTCATTTCCATCATAGATTTTACTACATCATATATAAGAGAATATTAATTAATAATAGTCATTGACTATACAATTAACTTATTATTTTACATTATTCATATAAAATATATCAAAAATTTTAAAAATATAACATTTGGATCTTAATTATTCATTTTACTATATTTTATAAAACTCTTGCGGATACTCTGGAACATACATTTAAAAAACAAAAAAATGACAATATAGATGATCAATGAAATTTATTAGTAAGTTATTCCCTCTATTTATAGTCTCTAACATCAATAAATATATCCTATAAAAAATAAAAATTATATATCTTCACATTATATCATTTATACTGTAGTCTAACCACTATAAAATCCATCAATAAATTAATATCATAGCATTCATTCTAATAAATAAGTCTTGACCAAGTCTTAATTGAGTTTCGAATTTTTGTCAAATTGCATCTTTTATCACACAAATATAGAAGGTAAACAGTATATTTGGATTTTTATATTTTTATCATTTATAACTATATTGACATCATCAACATCAATTTAACTTCATATAAATGTTATGCAAAGTATTTTTGATATCATCTCGTTTGATAACTTTTTCTGAATTTCCAATCATTCTTTTTTAGATATTATTATTCCCCTAAAAAATTAACAGTAGAGTTTTTTTATATCTTAAAAATTATTAATATATATATCTTGAGATATAGAATTTCCCTTCCATTTATATAGCATGTCATTATATGGGATGAAAACATCAAACCTTTCCTTCTACCAATCATCCCATCTCTAGTTCTTCAATAAACATCTTTCTCAATTATTCATTGTAATGATAAATTTCCTATATTATGTGATGTTTGTAGATAGTGAGATACATATAATTCATCATCTTACGCCTTACATGATACTAAATATTTGACAATTTATTTTCATTTAATCTAAAAAATTATATTATCATTAACCAAAGTTATCAACACAATTGGCATGCCAATCATCCAGTCCACAACATCATCCCTGTTTAATATTATTTCCACACAAGAATTCCTTTAAATTGTTTAATTATCCCCTAAATTCCTTATAATTTGTATTCTGATATTCTATAATCACCTTTTCGAAATTCATACGATCTTTCTTGTTAACCCCATTCCTTCATCAAACAATATCGGATAGGATAACATTTTAACCCATAATTACTTAAATGTGCATCACATTGAAATACCAATTTAAAATAATCTATAACTATTTTCCAACACCTTTTAGATATATATTACATTCATATTATTTTGTTATGTAATTGAATCATGTTTTTATTTATGTTAATTATTCTGAAAAATGATATTTTTTTATCTCTTCGGAAATTCTAAATTTCACACATTTTATAAGAGAAAATAAAAGCTATTATCATTATTATTCGAATTAATTCAAAATTATCATCATAAATAATATTATAAAAATGTAAATGACTCATATTTATTAAAAAATAACCATTATATTTTTTCATATGACTCCTAAAAATTCATTAATTTATAATGATTTATATGGAGTTACGCTGCATATTCTATAAAATCCCAAAATATTTATACTAAACCATTTATGAAATAATGGATGTTCTTTAATAACCCTAAAAAATTATTTTATCTTCATAACATATCAAATATTTTATTAGAAAAAATATTTTATGGAATTATTAAATTATTAATAAATGTTCCTTCAATATCTTGAATCCATTCTGAATCATCTTCCAACTTTTATGTATGAATTTGAAAAAAATTTGTAATAATTAGTTGTCAAAGGATTAATTCTACAAAATTGGCTCCATGCTTATACTACTTCAAACACAATATCTCATTCTTCTCAGTGGTATGGTCCCCAATCATCAAATGTACATTGTTATATATTATGAAATCTTCTAATAAAAAATTTTCATTCACATGAGGACATGATCAAAAATCATTCAATTTTTATATACTTCTTGTGTAATTATAGATACCATCACTATTATAATAAAATTTACACACGGAAACCTTATGTATATATCTTCTATAGGTATCCACAAATAATTCCAATAATCTAACGTGGTAGAATTGAGAATATTTTCACATATTAGTCCAATCATCATACAAATATACCACTAATTTTTTTAATAAAAATTAAATTTAACAATAATTAATGTATATCATCATCTATAATTTATTCAACTATAAAGAGTTATTGAAAATATTTACAACACTCATCTTAATCTATTAAACTCATCAAAAATTAATTTCCATCAAAAAAGTTTTATATTCAAAAATGTCTATATAATTATCATTATAAAATAAAAATAAAATGAATATAATGTAACATAATCGAATGAAACAAAATAATTCAAATGTATAAAAATGACAACAAATTGAAACATTGAAATAGAAAAAAATGAATGTAACAACATACTATGAGTATAATGTTATAAATAATTAATTTTTTATATTAATATACCTATGTATCTTTAAAAAATGTTAATGATCAGATATTTAGGTATCTAAACCCAAACCAAGTATATTTTTACAAAAATAAAAATATGAAAAATTTAAAACCATAAAGAATCTTGTTTTTAGAGAGAATCACCACATTTTGAAAGGCCCAAAAAATAACTAATCTATATAGAAGATTTATCATGTATTATGATGTTTTCAATCATAAAATAAAATATTTGATATCATTAAAATTAGAATAATTGGATTTATTATAATGAAGTATCTAAAATAGAGGAAATAATATCACATAGAATTTCCAAAAAAATGAAGCGCTCTTAACCATATAGGGAATATTCGGAAGACTATATATTTTCGCAATTGTATCTTATCATTGAGATCATGTGTTCAATTTAAAAGAATGAGTTGTAAAAAATATTCTATGTTATTTTGATTTTAATAATCAAACTATTTAATTTGGATTATCCTTGAAACAATCATCAATTTATAAAATGTTCTAATGTAAAATTTCGTAACCCTACTATTTTTATAATATTGAATCATTTGGATTCCAAATGAAGTACTAATTCAAGATCAATAAATTCTTGTTTTGATATTTTATAAAAAACATCAGAAAACATAACGAAAATTAAAAAATCATAAATAGTATTTTGATTTTCCAAAACATGAATGTAGAATATGACATTTTTGGATAATGACTCAACAAAATTGAAATAGTTTTAAGGGAAGACATTATAATAATTTTATGTTTTTTAGTAATCATTTATAAATACATGAGATCATTATATTATTTTGAAACAACTATCCAAATAAAGATATATAATAAAAGAAAAATGTATCCCACTAATTGGAGGGAAACATACTAAAAAAAACCACAAACCCAATAAGATTTTTAAAATAATATTTTATAATATATATATAATCTATAGAGTAAAAAATAGATCACGTGGATGTAATACTTCTTTAAAATAGTTTTAAAAAAATCCATATGAAGGAATATTAGAAAATAATATTTTATAATAGTAATATTAAATGTATTTTATTAAATATTAATTTATAATCTTATTATATTTATCCTTTAATTTAATATTTATATAATCATTTATCAAATGATGGAACTATTATTCAATGCTTCAATTTTTTTATTCTAATTTCAAAAAATGATATCAGGAATCTTCAAAAAAATTTAATTTTTTACTAAAATAATTTATATGTTATTTGATTATTTGTAAATAATGATAAAAAAAATATAGGATATTTTTAAAAATTCATTTTATAATAACATTAAAATTTGATAATTCAGTTTTTGTATTTTCAATATAAAATTTGACAGAAAATTTTGTTTTGGAAAATTTTTCTAATATATATATTCAACTTAGGAATAATTTATTATACTATTTTTATTTTAATTACATTCATAATTTTTGATGATTAATTTTACTTCTAATATAATATTTATTAAAAAACTAAATTCTTACAAAATAATCAACTGTAATTTATTTATCATAATAGATTCTCATTTCAAATTTATCAGGGTTCATAAAAACCTAATGTGCCTCATTATTTTTATTAACTAATTATTTCCTGGTTTCTATCCCTTATTTTTTGACATTTATTTTTTACCCTCAGGTATCATTAAAATAATTTATGATTCACATATAACCTCATTCTATATATGGATTACATCAATTTAATTTTAGTTTTAAAAATACTTTTGTAGATTTCATTCATGATAAATCCATAGATACTAAAAGTAATATTTCAATTATTTATAAATCATAAAGATACGATACAGATCTATATCACCTCACTTAATTTAATGTTTATTCTTAGGATGATAATGATTTATGGGATATTTTTTATTATATTTTTCAATGAGTCTAATTAATCATCTGAATAATTATAATTACATTTTTAAATTTTTAAGCGGATTTGAAATAAGGTGATACGTAGTGATAATACTAAATGAATATAAATTTATTTTTTGTAGAAGAAGTGGTGTTTAATTTATATTAATCCATGGTAGTTATTATTATTGAAGAGATTTTTGTGTATCTTAATTCATAAATGAATTTCTATACCATTCATTTGTTTAGACATATGTGCATTTCCTTTACTTTTTTAAATTGTTTAATAATTTAATCTAGTTAACCCAATGATAAATTTTTCAATTCTAAGATTCTTTTAATATATTATTTCATTATATACGCATACATTTCATTCAATTCCTTCACCTTAACCTTTTTATTTGATAACATAATATTCTTTCAAAAATGGTATTCTTTATAATTTTTTTGATTTCATATATTTTATTAATATCATTTGAAAATATTTTCAGATTCATATAGGTATGTTCAAAAAAAATTTATATGGATTTTAATATTATGTAGTAAGTATATTTGAATAACATGATCAATGAAAACCTTTTACCTGCTTTTATATTTATAATGAATGATAATTATAAACCATGAAGTTAGTTTGTTCTCCATTATTAATTTTGTTTCCTTCAATGATTTTTATTATTTCCATCATCATGATTCTTATTAGTATTTATATTTTATGTTATGTGAGTTTGAATCATTACCTCGACATTTAAATGAATTATATTTACATCTTTTTATTCCATGAGAAACATGATAATCATCCATTTTTCTTAAAGTTACTTCTATTAAACATAGAATATACCTACACCATTTAGATCAGTAAAACATTTAACTTTTGTATAATAATAATAATTCAACATTTTAATGGTTTTTATTCTGAATTTATATTCCTTCATCTAATAGATTTGACAAAAAATATGCACTTGTATCCGATATTATTTTTGTTATTATAATTATAATGTTGATTCATCAATATGAAAACATATTAAACATCATAACTCAATATATATCTATCTATATGCTATCCTATATAAACTAAAATATGTAAAAAAATACCTTTCTACACTCAGATCTTATTAAGTTGAATAATTTAAAGTTCAAAATGTCTTTTCCAACTATCCAGGGTAGTGTAAGTTTCTATGTATAGGGGAAAATAATCCACTAAATCATGTCAAAATTTATCATCATATATTAATTTTGAGTGAATATTAATATATTCAATATTTAATCCTCACTTTTTAAGGGAAAAAAATATTTGGGATATTTATGTGACACCCTCATTTAATATCCTTTAAGAGATAATCCTACATCATCCAAAAAAATAAGGGGAATTAATTGTGAAATAATGAAAATCTATAAAAGATGGTTAGAATTTTTTTAGAATAAATCCCTTCATATGATAGTGTCTGATATAAATGTTGAAGAATTATATCATAAAATAGATATATCATATATTATAATAGATAATTAACTTCTCAATTTCAATGATAAATGATATGTTTTAGTATAGTCTCACAATTATTATAATATTTTATTTTAATTAATATCATGTTTCTTATCTCCTTTGAATTTATATAGATTATATTAACATACCCATGAATAAGAATATAAAATAGTTATAGAATATTTGAAGAATCCCAATGTTCCTAGGATATAAGGGGATATAGTAAATTCTTAATCATTAAACTAAAATGATCAATGAATATATTTTAGAGAATTTTTTCTTTTGGATATAGTAAATTGTGAGAGGGATCAATCAAAATATATATAACCAAAACCATACTTATTTTGACTAATGGTATTAACAAACATTAATGGTTATATTTTTTCCCTTCCATGAAAAAAGATATTTATTTCCATTTCAAACATAAATCCTTAATTTCATGTCAATTCAGATATAGTTAATGCTCTAAAACTTATGTAATAATGGATATATATATATATATATATAATGATCAATTGTAATGTTCATGATCATCTATTATAGAATATATAATTTTAATTAAATAATATCATTTTTAACATTATGTATTAAAATTTATATTCACCCAAAAATAATTAATTTGAATGGAATATTTAAAAGGACGTTTCATTCATATTTATCTCCATTAAATATTTAATTTCCTCAAAGACATAAACTATTTTTATGAAACAAACAACCCCTCCATTTTTCAATGATTTTATATAATTAAGGAATATATACAAGGAAATTACTGGATGCTAATTTAAATATGATCATCACCAAAAAAAGATTAAAATATTCGAATCATTTATAATGTAAATGTTTTAAAATAATTAGAGCATAATAACATTTTATCTTATAATACATAAAATTATTACATATAAATAGTATAGGAATGCATTTCATAAAAAATATTAAAAATGAAAAAAAAATTAAAAAACCCTATAAGAGAATGTATGAAGTGATAAATATCCAACTACCACTTTCCATGTTCTATCCCAGGACCCTATAAGAGATAATTATCATAGACAAAATCACACTATATAGAAACCAATACTGAATGGATACATTAGTTCTAGTAAAATCATTTTTCTTATTATTTACAAAGAAAAACCAATGTTTACATAAATGTTTATAACTCACAAAAATAACCTTAATGGTTAAATAAACATTAATATTAATTTATGTTTATACTGAAACATTATAAATTTGTAGTCAGAAATATATAAGAAGTATATGACCTGAATAAAATATGTCATTCATTAATTTATCAAATTTTCAGTTTATAATTATGAATATTTACATAGATAATAAAAAAATAAGCAATCATTTGAGAAATTAAACATGAGAGAATTTGTTTTTAACATTTTAGAAATATAAAAATCATAAAAAATTATGATTTTATATTCCATAAATTGATATCCATATTAAATTCACATTTATTATAAACCCAATAAAATTATAAATTTAAAATTTAACAAGTTGAAATTTCTGAATATTTTTATTTAAATTATTATTATGTTTTATATAATGCTTCACATAAAATATCAAACCAAAAAAATGGAAAATATATTTATTATTAGTAAAATATTATTATAATAAAAACATTAGTAAATAAAAATATTGTAATAAATCATAAATGCACATATAGTTTGATTATGTACTAATAATATTTTCAAGACGAATTTTTCAATAAAAGTAGTATTATTTTTTTATAATGAATTTTATTTTAAAAAATAAATGTAAATGATTTATTTTTTTAAAAAGAACATTACTTCAATTTTTAGCTATACATATCAATGTTACACAATGGTGAATTTTTGATAATTTTACGAATGTCTGTGAATAGAGAAAAAATTACTTTCACCATAACTATAAAGTGTATAAAACAATTTAGTTTACCTAATATTAATTTAATAATAATAATATACATTATATTAATTATATGGTGATTATAGAAATATTATTATAAATATTTTAAGAACATTAGTATTATTTTAAAATTAAAATGTATTTGGCCATTTCTATTAATTATATTATATTTTGTAAAATTTTAGTTTACGATTAATTATAATGGCACCTATACATTTTTTATTTGTGATAAATAATTTATATAATTAAAATAAAATTTATTTAATATTTTACCATTAATAAAAATTTTAATCTCAAAATTGCAATTTTTATAAAACATTTTTAATGTGTTAGAAGTTATAATGATAAAATAAATTTTACTTACACATTGAAATCTTATCTGATAAAATATCATTAATATTAAGATTAATTATTTCTAAATTCTGATATATCAACCATTTAATATTTTTCAGTAAAATTATATTACATTTTTACAATATAGTTACCATTGTAAAACAAAAACTAATAAAAGATAAAATTATATAAATAATGACCCTAAAACTTGATTAAATGTTTTTTCTAATTTTATGGATTATATTTTATATAATTATTTTAATTACACACTCTCTTACATTTCAATATTTGGTTTTTTGTACATGTAAAACATATGCACTATTTATAATAAGTTGAAATATTTTATAAAATTATATTTAGGTAAATTATAAATGGGACCTCTCACCGTGTCATCAAGAGAGAGAAAAATATTTATTACAAATGAAAAATATATTTTTTTTCCTTACCATATAATTTTATTACATTTATATGAAACATTTTTCATAATATAAATTTTTATGTCCTTCATTCCTAACAAATTCACAAAGTTACACATTAAATTTTTCATATGTGTACATTTTTTCTAACATGATTTAAATTATTCCCCACATTCACAGTTATAATAATTTTTTTACTATATATTAAAATATTTTTATTTGTAAAAATAATTTTTTTATTTTTATTGAAGATTTATTTAAATCATATACCCCTTTTAGTAGTAAAATTGATATTTTCAGTGATGCGTTATACAAAATGGAGCCTCCATGAAGTGATGAATTAATTTTTTTAATGACACACTCTAATAACTCATTACAAAATTGATATATATGAATAAACATTTCACATATAATATAATAATATGTATTGAATAGCATATTATTATCAACCTTTTTGGTAACTAATTTTTAATTAATGAAAATAATTAATGATCTATTTTTTTGACTACAACCATCCTGAAATAAAACATATCATATTCATATAGTTTATGAATATAACCGTTTATTTTTATATAAAATAATTTCAAATATTCATTATTTATATTATATATAAATATAATTAAATTATTATAGAATTATCTGATTAAGAAGAAAATATCATTATTTATAACCAATTTTAATTTTTATGTATTTCATATTTTTTAAAATATTTAATTTTATATCATTATACATCATCATTATAAAATTTAAATATTTTTTTAAATAATCATTCAGAAATTATCTTAGTATATATTTTTTTTTTAATTTTTTAAAAATCTGGATTTTTCAATGAATAATTGAAAATAAATATTTGTATTGAAAACTGTGTTTTCCTTTAAAGTATTTATATAGTAAAGTTAAATATCTTCATTTTAAAAATAAATTTATCGATTTTTTTATATTGATAGAAATATTGTTTTCAAATTAAATTCTGAAATTTAGTATCAATAAATTTTATATTTAAAAAATAATATTATCAAGTAAAGATAATTTCATTGCATTATTGAAATATAATTTTAAATTAAATTATAAAATTTATTTGTTATTACTTTTGAAAAATTTACCTTTATATAAAATCTTGTGGTTATTGTTTTCAAATAGTTCTCATTTAATGATGGTCAATATGATTATTATCCTTAGTAATTTTTCCAAACATTAAATTATAAACATGGTAAAAGAAGATTATAAAAAAATTATTTGAACATGAAAATTTCTTTAGAGACTACCTTAAAATTACTTTATAAGTTCACTTCATCTCTAAACATCCAATTTTTGGTTATATGTAATTTTATAGATATTTTTATGATATTATGACATTTATATCATTTAATTAAATTAAATTTCAAACATGTTATACTCTTGTACATAATAACAAAAATATTTTTAAATTAATATAATTAATGTTGTAGATTAAATTTTTCGATGAAAATGGAATATTTGGGATGTGGTTAAATAATTGGAAAAAATAATAATTTTAATATAGATATGATTAAATTCAATGTATTTTATAGTTCTAAATATTGACATTATTGATATTTTAAAATAAATAATACATTAATAAATGATATAAAATTACTAATAATATATTATTCATAAATATGATTATAATATATTTTCGATAATCAATTATAGTCTATTTTTTGGATTTTTTCCCATTTAATGTAACCATATTGTGCCCAAAAAAGATAGAAATCATTATTTTCATAGTTAGAGTGAAATCAGTTTACAAGTTGTTAAAACCAAATGATAATTGTATAGATATAGTAATTTTTTTTATAATTTTCAATAGATTATATGAATTTGACCCATCTTCATCTGTTGTTTCAAATAATAAATTTTCTCACAATTATAATTTCAAATTAACATATATTGATTTATTATTTCTCAAAATTCCATGTGTACCCCTCCACTCTAATGTTAACATGAACTTATTCTTCTAATTTAATCACCTATAAAAACACATTTGGTATAGAATATATATACAAAAATACCTTCAAAAATTTTATCCCATAATTGTTGAGGGAATTTTTAGGAATAATACCAACCTTATATTGCTTAATAAGTTAATCAAAAGATACAATCCAAAAAATATGTAATTAGTTTTTCAACGTTTTATAGGTTTTATTTCATCATAAAAATTTATAATATATTTTATGAAACTTATTATAAAATAAAAATAGTATAATTTTTATATTTATATTTTTTATGTAAATTTAAAAACTTATATCTATCTCCAATTTCATGAAATTCTAAATGATAAGGTCATTTTTCTGTACGTCAACCTACTACATTGTGAACCGATTTAATTTTTTTATCACCCCATTTTATGATAGGTTATAATGAAGTAATTGAATGTTATATAAGATATTTATTATATAATTATAATTGTAATGATTTAATTAGCCATTTACTTTAATACATTTACATTTTCTAAAAAAACAATAACTTTGTTCTTGTGTTTGTGTGGACTACCACCTATATGAAGTGACATGATTCATTTTTCATAAACAAATCACAAGGATGATATATATAAGTATATTTAAATAATTATATTGGTATTTAATATATTATTATCATTCTAATATGTTATATTATACCATCCTTTTTCCCCTAACCATCATTAAAAAATAAGAACATTACATAATCATATGTATGGAATAAAATCTCTATTATTGTAACAGTGTTCATTTTTCAATAACAACATTCTTGATTTTATTTAAAATTATTATTTATATTAAAACCCTATAAGTATGTTATGAGTATTTTTAGGATAAGACAATATCCTAAACTATTTTACCATAGTCAACATATAGAACCCTTTTTTGAAAAATATATCGAATACTGTTAAAACATCTAATGGGAAAATACATGATTAAGTAATTGTATAAAACATAGAAATAATTGACAAAAATGAAATAATAATAATGGTAAAATTTCATAAAAAATTTAAATAATTAAAGTATAATTATTTTTCAAAATGATAATTAACGTAAATAGTTTGTCAGACTCAAGGTAAAGGACATTCCCTTAAAATCATCATTAATGATTCTCTCAAAGAACTAATATTTCTAAATATCAAAATGAATGTTTTCTAAAACAAATATGATTATTAATATAACTATTATTTTATTAATCATTATTTTAATTTTTATATATACATTATTTTTTTTAAAATATCTTGAAAGGAATATTTATATCCTTTTCCAAATTAGGTACTATCTGAATTTTATTGTAGAAAATTAAATTCGGTATTTTCGTAACTTATGAAACATGAAATAATTTCCTACATTCATGAATAATTTTTTATTTAAAATTTAATTTATAATTATAAAAAATATTATTTAAAAATAAAATTTATTCTTTAATATCCAAATAGTTTTTGTAATTTAATAATTCATTTCAAGATGAAATTTTTATTTTAATTATAGAATGTTTTAATGAAGAAATAAATCATGTTTTAAGAATATTATATGAATATTAGGAATTTTTATGATTGGGTATGTGTCTATTGTAATCTACTGATTGTTGGTTCATTAATATACCTCGAATTCATTGCGTATGTTTATGTTTTAAGATGACCAAAATGATTATTCCATGTGTATCTGTGATGGTAACTCAAAGTATATCCGTGAGGATTATTTCATGTATAAATATTATGGGTTTTTATTTGTAACTATAAGGTTTAATCCATAAGTAATTTTGATATTAAATCATTCCATAAGTTAACTATATGATTTCATTATTCTTTTGAAGAATGTTTATTGAAATACTGTTATTTGACAAGGTAAATGATTGTATATTCTACATCATAAGGTTGATAAGTATAACTTTTTATAAATTATATTGTTTTTTTATGATATCAATGAATCCATATGTGTTTTAATTTTTATTTACAATTTATTATGAAATGTTTAAAAATATATGTTTTGAGTAGATTATTTCATGAGTATGAAATTGTTCATTTGCATCCAAATTTTTTATTTTGAAAAGTAGTACTTTTATAATTATTCAATGAATAATAATTACTATCGTTATTTTTAGGTAGCATAATGAGTATTTTTTTCATACCATATTTTAATTATTTTTCCCTGGATTATGGATAATTAATGTAATGTAATAATTCAATAATAAAGTCATATTTTTTTCTAAGATAATAGAAAATTTTATTAATTTTAAATTCAGAATTTAGGGGGAAAATGGATACTAATTTAAAGACTCCGCTTTTTATATTTATGTATTTATTATGTAAGAGATATAGCATACCTATATAAAACTCTAATATAATAATATCATTAAAAATATTTGAATGCGGATTCAAATTATAAGATAGTATATTGTTTAATGTTTAAGAACAAGTCCTTAAATATGCTATCAGATTAATGGTATATATAAATTTATAGGTTTTCATAATGTAAATATAATACCTTGAAAATATTTTAGGTTATAGTTAAGATGAAATGATATAAGAATTGAATATTTTTATTTTTGATCATATAATATTTGTCTATTTATAATTTTTTCCCATAAAAAATGGAAGATGATGTATGAATGAACCAATTGAATGATATCATTCTGAATTTGCAATACATTATGGTTGAAATGAGAAAAATGTTTTCTTTCTACTGATGGATTAAATAATTCTTCTTATAAATAGTTGTGTCTTTAATGATAGAGAAACAAATGATCTACTATTAAAGAACTTGAAATTAGTGGAACACATTATAGGACATCACCCTCATTCATTTCTTGGATCTTCTGACATAAATGTATTTGAAGGACTCATTATTTCCATGAAAAATACATTAAATTTCAGGGGATGTTCATATCCTCAAAAGGTAACTATTTCAATGTAATATTTTACTGTTTAAAATGATTAATGGTTTAAAATTGAAAATATTACAAGAGAATGTGAGAAAATGGATATTATTTAATAGGGGATTGTTGGAAAATTTTACTCACGAAATATTTTTATAAGTCTAGTAAACGAATAATTTAAAAACAATTCTAATAACTATGGAAGATCAGGGAGGATTATGTGGCTTCATGTAAGAACCTAGGTTTTTATATGAGTTTTATATCCATTAATTTCCTTTATGAATGGTTTCATAGTTCCTTATATGATTTCCTTTTTTGGTCACAAGTGTTTTAGAAGGTTCTGGTTCTAGTTCAGATCGTGGAACCATGTTTCTCTGTGGTTTTAGATTTGGTCATGGATAGTGAAAACCATACTGGATAGGTCACATGGTTTGAATATAACATACAAGGATGGAGAGAGGGGGTGTACGTGCCACATTTTTTTAGAAAACAATGTTGTAGGGGGCACAAGCCCATGCGCCCATGTATAAAATTCTAATAGAATGTGATAGAGGATTTTATTATGGTTTTCACGTGTTTAGTAAACCATGTGTGTTTACTGTGTGGGTACACCATTTCTTACATGGAACTGTGCATGGATGGCACAATGTCTTCCAAACCATGAACCAAAACCATGATACCACTATTGAATGGGGTTTTTATTAATTTTATATTAAATTAGAAACACAATTATACCTTAAATAGATTTCTCACCATACATACAAAAGGCCACATTTTAAAAGATCCCTTGCGAATATAAACATGGAACTCATATATACACTTTGTCATACCTTCGATTTGAGCGTTGATTGTCTCATCAAATACACAATGAAGTTACATACATTACTTTATACCCATATTAAAATCTTCAAGATATATATTGTGCTCTTTAAATTTAGTCTCATATTCCCAAATATCATTTTATTTATCAACTCATCACATATTTTTTAAACCATGTCGAATCAATACTTTTTAATGAATGACCAATCCAAGACCGAGATAAGGTAGGTGTTCTATACTATTATGTTGTCTTTTTTATGATTTATATGGATATCAGTCATTTGGTCACCTGGAGTGCATTCCATCATGGCCCCAAAGATTAATGGTTAAATTCAAATAGATTAAATTTTACCTATTGGGGATGCCTATATGTTCTTTGGGATGATTTGTTTGTTTTTAACAAAACGAAGGCCATCCATGGGGTGAACCATAAAATATTTACCAATGTTATGCCATGTTCAACCACCCAAGTGTCATTTTGTGATCTTTAATTTTATAAATAAGCATAATATATTTGGAATGAGTTTAATAGATTAATTTGTTGTTAGATTTTCCTCATTTACAAGGTTATAAAGTGTTGATGGTGAACTTGTTATTTATTGAATTTATCAAAAGGGTTACGTTAAATGTGTAACTGATCACATGAGTGAGTATAGTCATTAAATTACATTCATTTGAATTCTTATTAAATAGTGTGAATACACATCATAAATTATTAAATGGTAATATTACATATGAGTTGGTATAATAAATAGATGATATTGGTTTGAAATTTATTTTATAATTGGGTATACGCAATCAAATGAAATGCGTCTAATGGATTATATTAGTCGTTAGACACATATGGAAATTTAATTTTTAAATTGTACGAAATGGATTATTGTTTTTATAGTTTCCATGAATAAATGTCCCTGGATCTGGAAAAAAGCAGTGGACCCCATGATTAGTATTGCCTCTTGGGTTATGAATTCATGGGAGTCCCATGGATTTTCTCACCCCTGTATTTGGATTTCTTGTACTCGCATTGGATGTGATGATATATATGTTCCTAAAACTGTAACTATTTCATATACTGTGTTTCCCATGGGATTCTCATAGGACGCATTGAGTATGCCTAGGTCTTGGACACCATGGATATGACCCTTCAAGGTATGAAATGTTGATTGTTTTTGTTTGGATGTGGGAATGTGTTTCACATGGTTATATTTTATTAAAATGGAATTAATGAATTGATTGGATGTATGAAAATACCAGACATTGTTGATGTGGTTTCATTTATCATAAATAAAAAATAGACAATATATATATGATAGTAAATAAATTCCATGTTATTTATTCATTTTTCTTCTAGAAATAGTGATTATAGATGAAACTTTTTTAAGGAGCCTCAAGGGGATATTTTGAATAACATGTTTGTAGTAGTTATATGACTTCAACATATAGACATACATTACTACTTATACTTGTTTATATTATTGCATTGTGTTTCTCAGAATTGTATAGATCTTTGGGTGGTTTCCTACAAGGATGTTTATATCCCACTGTATTTAGGGAACCATGGGTACCATGAAAAATTATATTGTTACATGTATTGGTATGGGATGGTTCCCTAACACAGGTTGTTGATTTGAGGATTGGGATCATTCGATCATGGGAACAAGATAAAGCTTTCCATGCTAAAAGGATTCCAATATGATATTTTTAATTTTTGATACTTTTTATACTATATTAATATATACCTATTTTGGATATTTTATAGATAGATACAATATCTACATAATTGTATATGAGACACTTTTTTCTTGTTATATATTACAATTTTACCTGTATTTCTACTATGATCTTTTAATACTCACAATACTTACTGATATTGATATAATATTAAGTTTAATATGGTGATGAGGTAATAGTATCCTCATTTACACACCTATGCCATCAACTCTAGTAATAAGACTCAGACATTTGGGTAGATTTTTTTTAGGCCTTGTTGCAAACCGGGCTCATAGCACTATTAATAGGAATCTGGGTATGATATGTTAGAATGTTGTATCAGAGAATTTATTTACATGTTTTCCTCATAGATTGGTGAAAATATAAAATTATTTTATGGAAATGTAGAAAAATAATTGGGTTTTCTTTGGTGATGAAGACACATGTATAGGGAAAAGCCAAATCGCCTCATATGGATTTCTATTTTTCAATATTTTGAATATTAGATTTTAATTAATTTCACTATTAATCAATTCACTAATATTGTGAGATTAAATTTCATATGATTCTTGTTTTATTTTTATTTTAACCCAATTATATATGGTCATTACTTGTCAGGAATCATATAGAAACCTTGCCTGAAATCGTATTCAATGCATTATTCCATTCCATTCAGGATATGTTACATGATGTGTAATGTTATGATTGGTGTGGTGATAGTTGTTATTTATATTTAAATATAATTTTGTGTTTATAACAGGGAAAGTGATAAAATATTTCAATTCATAGGTTGTATGGACCCTTTTATAAAAGAAAAGGATGGACCATTTGACTAATTTTTATTAAAAAAAGTGAACTGAATGAGATGTGGTACGAATTATATGTACACAAAATTAAGTTCATGAGGTATTATGGGCCATCATGGATTGGAACATTGTAAAACATCAGTTCAATTATAGGAGAAAATAAATGCTAAATTAAAATTTAAGGGAATGGGAAATTGATACCTTACCTAGACCAGAATTTTGACTGGGAAATAGGAAAAGATTCAAACAGTTTTTAGTGAATGTTCTCTATACATTAATGAAATTACGATTAGTCTTTGGGTTTTAACTTATATTTAGTAGTTTTTTGACATTTCCAACACTTTGGGGCCATAAAAAATTTAGGATGATCTTTCTGAAGGCATGTGCGTCATTTTAGAGGTACTTAGCCACGACAACCTCTTGTGGTATGCTTGGAAGGTGGTGACAACCCAACTTTAGTTGTGGTTTACCATAGGCCACCATTGGATCCTTATGTAGTCCTAGTTATAGTAATAGATATTTTTATGGACATAATTGATGAGTAATACCTCCAAAAGAGTTTATTTCACTTCATATAGAAATAATAGGGAACACCGTAGTCGGCCATGTCGATGGCTAAGTTGATGCGTGTTTTATAGAAGTAGCATCCAGTCATGTTATCTTGGTAATGTTGTTTATATGCGATTTATCAATGTCTACAATCGAAATTATAGAACATTGGGAATCTTGAGATGCCTCTAGAGAGTTGGGTAATGATCATGACATATATGATTTATGGTGAATAAAATAATAGGCGAGGAGTATTGAACTATGATGAATGACTATGAGATATAGGTGGGACTAAATTCTTGTTCTTATTTATTGACTATATTTATGTTAATACTATATTTTCAGATAAATCATGATATTTCATGAGTTTGGATTATTTTGTGATGAATTTTATTGAGTATTTTTCATGCTCTAAAGATACGAATCATTTTTTGCTAACATACATTGATGATAAGCTATCACGAATGAGAAGCTTCGAGAAAGGTCCCAGATGTGAAATCCAATCTCATGTATAAATGTTCAAATTGACTTCAATAACATATATTATGAAATAGGGGTTGAATATATAGTGGAACATTAGAGAATCTTGGGGCATGGAGTAGATAAATGTTTTCTATTGACGTAGTGTTTCAAAATCATTAGGTAGGAAGCACATTTTTGAAGCAATCCATATGATGATTTCTTGTAAGTATGTGAGTGAAATTATTTCAAGGGTTTTTATCAATTAAGAATAAATTGAAATATGATGAATCCGTGAAACCGAGACCATTTTGAGTTCCATATTTGTGGAAGTATGGGTCACATGAATCCGTTTTGCAGAACATTTCCTATAGTTGTGAGTGGTAGGTGGTCATCTCCCACACAAGGTACAAGATCTATTCTCACATATCCATATCAAGAAGAGAGTTGGAGTAGTGTTATTCAATCAGGTTGAGGTAGTGGTGGACATGGTAGGGGTATCTAGCCATAACATAAATCAAGAAATTATAGTGGACCTACTATGAGTAGTGAGGTTGTGTTATAGGGATGTGCTATAATCCAGATCTACTCTATAAATCCTACTACATTGGTCAGGGTGTCAAACCGTATATGATGAGAGATACTTTCTGATTAGTCTATACTTTTTCATCTTCTATTTTGATATAGGTATATCTCATAGTAACATATTTACACCTTTGTTGAAAATCCATGGACATGCAGTTTTGTGTTTTTAGGGCATTATGATGCTAAAAACTCTGTTGGGGACTATAATGGAGGTTTTATTGTAGTAAAAGGAGTTCCCCCATGAGGTTGGTGGGTGTTACATCATCTTGTATTTGTATATACTTGATATGACATGGCTTGATGTCGTACTTGGGATTGAATTGCTAGTAGTGTAATATTTTAATGTTGACTAATACAACTGCAGGGTCACATACACATCATTTGAGTGTATAATGTAGATTAAAAGGTTGATTAGGATGTCTCGAAAATCCAAGTAGGACCATATCATCATTGGTTGGGTGGGATGACATCCCAGCTCACTAGTTAGTATCATGGATGTTAATGGAGTGAGTCCGGTTGACATTCCTCTTCTGGTTTATTGCATTGTGGATGTGTTTATAGATGAAATTTATGGTTTACGTCCAATGAAATTCGTGGAGTTCCGCATTTAGCTAGGTTCTGTAGCTCCACTAGTATCCATTCATCCTTATAGGTTGTCTATGATGGTGTTAAATGAGCTCAAGAGGAATATAGTTGACTTTGAAGTGAAGCCTATTTATTTAACCCAATACATATATTTGGGGTTCTCCAATCCTTTTTACAAAAAAACAGGATGGTTCCCATAGGTTATGCGTGGATTATCATATGTTGAACTATTTGACGGTTGATAACCATTACCTTTTCCACAAATAGACGATCTATTTGATCAGCTTTGAGGATGTTCTCAAAAATTTATTTGATTTCTAGATTTCACTAGGTATGTATTCAACCTCTATATATACCTCATAGAGACATTATAAGTAAGAATTATTATATTAGAATCTTGTTATTCAATTCAGTCTCACAATGGTGCTAGAAGTTTTCATGGATGTGTGGAACCGAGTGTTCTATCCTTAAATGGACACTTTTTATTTCGTATCCATGAATGAAATATTGGTGTATTATTATAATAAAAATGACCATTCCAACCATATTATGATCATTTTGAATACTATAATTGAGAAAAAGTTATATTTTATGCTTAGTGAGTTCCACTTCTGGATGGATCCACTTCACTTTCTTTGTCACATGATCTCATAGATAAGAGTATCAGTCAACCCATAAATGGAGAGATCTGTAGTTTTATCAGAACATCCCAAGAACCATTTTGAAATGTAGAGTTTCATGGGGATACATGGTCACAATAGATGGTTCATATAGGACATATAATGCTTAGTAGAACTGCTAACTAACTTTTCCAGGAATGATGTTATGTTTGTATGGATATATTCGTGTGAGACAGCAATTCAAGAGTGGAGAGGAAGGTTTACATTATCACCAATTCTAATACTGGATGACCAAGGCAATAGTTAAATTGTGTATTATGACACATCATGTTTCTGACTTGGAGCTGTGTTGATTCTTAGAGACAGAGTTGGGGCATATGGGAATTCGAAGTACATTCCACATAAGAGAAACTACCCAACACATGATATCGAGTTTTTTGCAGTTTTCATGTATTTCACTATTGGAGACATTAAATTATGGGAGAATGTTTTTTGGTGTACATGGAACAAAAAGGAATCATGTATATTTTTACATAGCATGACGTGAATCAAATTAAATGATGGGTGGAGGGCTACAAATATTGTGACATTGATCTTGCCTACGTGCATGTTAATGAAATATAGTTTCTAATAAAAATAGTTGGGTGACTCAGATGTAGGTAGTTCCACAAGGCATTAGTGAGTAGAAATTTATGGCATTTTTCTCTGAGATTCATTTGGAGGTGCATGAAATTCAGTGTTAGATGTATATAACATCCTTAGCTGTGACATCTACCAAACCAGGTAAAGTGAGGTTGAGTCATCTAATAAATTCAGGGGGCATATTTCTATGTGATAGTTTGATAGGTGAAGAACACCATCCTAGTTAGAATGTAAGATAGGATGAGATTGTCAATATACATAACCACATTTGGTTTCTAGTGGATATACGTGAGGGGGTGATACTAGGGTTTCATGCATCATCTATGGTAGTGAATCCCAGAGTCCCCAATAAGTACCATGACATTATTCATCAATACCATTATATAGGTATGAAGTGATAGATATCTAGTTTTTTCTAGGTGTTCTACTTATCAGCAATTAATGGTGGAACATTAGTGACCTGCCAAGATTTTACTATAATTACATATTCTGATGTGGAAATGGGATGATGTCACGATAGATTTTTTTAGTAGTTTACGAAACACATATCAAATTAGTGATTTTTTGGGTCTTTGTGGATACCCTTACAAATGAATATCATTTAATACCAAACCAATAGAACATTAGTGTTTAGGGTGTTTGAAGGTTTTGTGACCATGCGATAGAATGACATCATGGGTTCCTGTTTACATTCATTTCAGATATGGACACTCATTTTACATCTCATTTATGGTAGTGTTATTTAATGGACCTTGGGATTGAAGTGATTCTTAGAACAACATACAACCCTTAGATTTCTGGATAGTTAGAGTGTATAGTACACATCATATAGGACATGTTGCAAGCATGTGTCCAAGATTATGGGGACTATTGGGGGGACGTAACCAATTATCTTGTTCATCTAAAATAAAATTTTTCATAAAATGATAATGATTTCACATTATGATGAGTTATATGGTAGGATACTCATTTCATCCTTGTGCTAGAAAGTGGTAGGTGAAGCAGTTTTAGTTGGGATGTGGCTCACGTAGTAGAATTTTGATCAGGTCTAGTTGACTCAGTAGAGGATGGATACTAGGTAATATAATAAAAAATATTACCAAGATCTCTATAGGTTTCCTCAAGAGTTTGTGTGTAGGGATGGGGTATTTTTCATGTTTCACTGATGATGAGACACAGATAGCTCATGATACAAGTAAGTATTTTGTTATGATATGTTGGGTCTCTCGATATTCTAGAGAGTGTAGATTAAATTAACTATCAGTTGTATTTAGCTGAATGGTTTTGATCCATGCATAACATATTCTATGTTTCTTAGTTGCACCACTATTAATGAAACCTATATCACAGTTTTCATCTCGTATAGGTTGAGTTATGAACACATGGATCGTTTGAGGAGAATCTAATATTTATAGTTAATAAGATCAATAATGTACTCTGAGGCCGACCAATTCCTCTAGTATATGTGATTTTATAGTGTGACCATTTATAGGACAAGACTTCAGTGTAATTGGCCAAAAAAATTTCTCAGTTTCCATAATTGTTATCAGATGAATCTTAACCACCATTCATAGATAAATTCAATTAAAAATTACTATAAGGGTGATTATTGTAAGAACCTCAGTTGTAGTATTTAGTACGAATACCTCATTTCTATTCATGAATGATTTAATATGGCCTTATTGAGATCCCATTGAAGTCGCATGTGTTTTAGATGTGTCTCAAGATTTTTTGAATCCCCAAACCATGTTTTTTGCTGTTTTAATATTGGCACACAGTTAATGAAAACTGTGTGGAGAAGACCACATGGTTTTACTAAACCATATAAGGAATGAAATAAGGGGTTTTAGGTCACATGGTTTGAGGAAATCATATGGGGGGAGGTGCACACCTGTGCATATATGTTTTCAATTTTAGCATAACACGACATAAGATTTTGCATGGTTTGAGCACTGTTAGTAAATTATATGGGTAAACAATGTAAGTCCCTCTTGGCCTATTAGAAACCATTGACAATTGGTAAAATTTATAAAAACACATGTTCATAAACCATGTGACCATATAGTATTAGGTAATTTAATAATTTTTTATTTTGATTAGAAGTATTTTTGTAACTTGAATTGAGTTCTCACACTACATAAAACACCCTTATATTTTGATTGAGAATGTGATATGATAAAATAAGAATTGATATCTATTCTTCATCTAACCCATGATTTGAGCATTGTTTTTCTCAATGGATCCACATTAGTATGATCTATATTAGTTTCTATCCAATCTCAAATCTTCTTGATATATATTGTTCTATTTTTTTTGATCTTCTTGCCCATTTTTTCATTATTTTTTATTCTTTTTATTTCTCAATAACTTACTCGAATCACGACATTATACTAGAAAATAACACCTCAACCATGATAAGGATGTTGTTCTATAATTTCTATTCGTCTTTTGGTTATTTATAAATCAATATGTCATCTTGTCTCCCATTTTACTTTCTGATGTGGCCCCGTTAAAGATGGTTTAAAATAAATATATGTAATAAGACCTATTAGGGATACCCTTAATTTCCATGAGATGTGTTAGTTGTTTTTTCCAAACCTATGGTCACCCGTGAGGTAGAAATTATAAATTTACCATATTTATTCTATGTCAAACCATCCAATGAGTGTGTTTTGTTCTTTCCTTATTCATAAAAGTCAATTATTAATGGAAGGATTTGAATTGGTTGATTAAGAGAGGTATTTTCCTCCATTACCTTATAATAAATTTTGTAATTTGACTTTTTTAATTTTTTAATATATTAAATGTGTTATGTTTAATATGTAAGTGATTATATCAGTATCCATACTCATAAAATTTCATGATTTGGAATTGGGATTAATGGGTGGGTATTCTCATTGACATATTTAATAATAATGGAACACGTGAGTTGGTATACACATGTGATGTAGTTGGTTTAAAATGGTTTATATGTGTGGGTAGACTCATTAAATCGAATTAAATTAAATGGATTATATGAGTGGATAGACTCATATCATAATTTAACTGTTAAACTGAATGATGTTGAAATATTTTGGTATAGATCCCAATTATGGATATTGATGGTTCTAGAACGTGACTATTGATGTTTTGAGTATTATTGTTTTTTGGGTCCTGATTCCATTTGAATCCTTGGGATTTTCAAAGTCATGGATCACTGTTTCTTGGACTTGTGTAGGACGTGTTGGTTTACATTTCATTGGACTCAAATAAATGGATAAATCAAGTTTCAATAGAGTATCTCAATGGACTATATACGAATTCCTTGGTCTTCAACACTATGGATTTGAACATTCATGGACTAATATATTGTTTACTTTGTAATGGTCATGGGTATTTGATTCACTTAGTTATATAGAATGACAGGGGAATTTATGACATGTATAATTGTATGGAAAGGACATGGAATGTTGTTCTGATTTCATTATGTGGAAATTCTATTGGGATGTGATATATATATATGGGAGTACAAAGAGGCCATGTTATTTACTCATTTTAATTTTAGATGATTTTTTAGAGCTGACACGTGTTTCAAGATACCTTGAATGGCTATTTATTAGTATTTTCTTACAGTGGTTATATTTTTTCGTCATTTACACTTACAATAGGGTTAAATTCCAATTGTTTATATTATTGAATTATGCTTCTTATAACTCTATAGATCTATGGGTTGATTCCTACTAGGAAATTTATCAAACACCCTACTTTCCCCACCTCAATGACCCAAATCGATTATATAGTTTTAATTATTGATAACAGAAGTATCCGTAATATAGTTTATTGATTTTATTCTTTTGGTAATTGGAGTATAGATCTAATATGTGGCTTCTAGTGCTACATGGTTACCTTTTTAGTCTTTTTAAATTTTGGATACATGTATTTTATTGCATTGTTGTGGGATTATTTTCCCTATTTTCTAGACACACGCATTATATACATCATTGAATATGAGAAACTTCTATATTGTTATATATTCCTCTATTTCTTGTATTGAGACTATAATTGTTTACCACTTCATCTACTTGTGTATATTGATATTACTCTATATATACTCTGGTGATTTGGAATAGTCTCCCCACATACACACCTAGGACCATGATGGAAGTCGTAAGTGTATATAATTTAGGGAGATTTGCTTGAGGCCTTGTGGACAAACTGTATTGTTGCACTATTGAGTGTCGTCCAGTTTCAGGACGTTACATCACATATAATGAAAAATACACCAGATTGTAATGTTATTATCATTATTTTATTCTATATATTTGGAGAACATTAAATATATTCTTACATTGTATTTATTCCATGATATCAAATGGAATTTTATTCAAATGAATTAAAATATTTTGAGAATCTTTTTCGTAGTGTTGTGAGGGTAGAAATACAGTTTGGTGTTGATCATGTATTTCATAAAAATAAGAAGAAAAAAATTTCAATAAGGAAGTAAATGGGTAATAATAAATCATAAAAATATAATTATAATAAAATAATGTTTCATGTTGTTTGAAAATGTGGAAAAATCACCATAGGGAATGCACTATCAAATCATGGAAGTGATTCGTATGTGGTAATTATGTGTATATGGTCAATGATTTTAATGAATAATATCTCAGTAGTTACAAGGTCAATTTTGATTAGAATATAGTAAATTTATTAAAATATAAGGATTATGATATTATGCAATTACATTAGTTAAGGAGGAATTGAATGATGGGAGGTAGATGGACTATAAGAACAATGGGGTTGTGAAATCATTCGAAATTACATCAACAATTGTTTTTCCATATATTTAGGTCGTATCTAGTCGATTACATATATAATTAAACCATTATAATTTATTATATCATTTATGTTATACATATTAAATAATTTATGATAAATTGTATTATAAAATCTTATTTCTATATAAAAAATGGATCCATTACTTGTGGTAACATGTCTTGGGGGAAGTATTAACATAAAATTTTTTATAATAATATATTTTTTCAATGTATAGGAATATAATTTACTAACATTCTTTATTTATTTCCTCTATAAATATTAGCTTTTATGATGGGAATGGATTGAAATTCCATTAACTGTTTAATGATATATTGTATTTAAAATGAAGTTTTTTTAAAAAGAGTTATATTTTTTATATTACAGGGAATAAATATCAATGAATAAATATAATTAATATAATAAATAATTAAATGAAGGAAATTCAATTTATAATGATGATATTGTAGATAACAAGGGAGCTATAATGATTAATCATATTTATATAGTAAAATATCACTTGGTTGTTTTACTGATATTTTTACAGCAATAATATTGGACTACAAAGTTGAATTTAGTACTAAGATATTTCATGATGTTAAACCTATATAAAAACCATAAAATACAATCAATTAAGTAGATATTATAGAATTGTAAAATTTTTTAAATGAGTTACTAGATAAAAGAATATTTATCCTTAAACTTCAACCTAAGGTTCTCCTATTTAACTCTTAAAAAGGAAGATGGTTACCCAATATGATTCATTGATTATTGAATTTTTAATAGCATTACTATTAAGAATAAGTACCTATGGTCCCATAAAGATGACTTGTATACTCATCTCCAAGGAGATCAATATTTTCCAATAGTTTTTTTGAGATCTAGAAACTATTAGGCCCACATGAATTATGAGTAAATTAAAAAAATTACAAACAACATATGTGCATTATGAGTTTGTGATTATACCATATTAGTTGAAAAATACCCATATATATTTCTGAATATTTAAAAAATAGGATTAATTGTATATTTTAAAAATTTTATTGTTAATTTTATTGAAGAAATTTTTATTTATTCAACAAATTGTAGTGATCATGAAAAAAATTTAATGATTTTTTATTAAACCATTAATGAAATTATTTTAGAAGTAAAATTTCAATAAAAAAATTAAATCCAGCTTATTTCCTCAAACACATCATTAATAAATATGGAATCATAGTTGATCCAACAAAAACAATGGTTATAGGTGAATAGAGAAGATCTAAAATTTTTAGGGGTATTCTTATTCTCCTTTGGTTATGAGGCTATTACTAGTGGTTTTTTTCACATATTTAATGGTTATCAAGGCCCATTACTTGGTTATATAAAAAGGAGATAGATTATTTTAGAAAATAGAATGTGATAACAAATTTTTTGTACTTAATAGAGGATTAGAGAATTCATTTTTTCCATCCACTAAATTAATGTTTAATTTTTCATATACATTGTTTCTTTATTGAAGGGACTAGGTTGTGTCCTAACGAAATAATATTAGTTAATTACATATGATTGACTAAAATAAATGTTATCTGATTTAAATTGTACAATAATTGATCAGGAATTAGTGGTTGTGGTTTTTTCTCAAATGATTTCTATATATAATTTATATATCATAATCTGTGAAAATGTATTTTTCCTTAACATAATTAATTATATATTCAATTAGAAAGTGTTGAATATGAGTCATAGGTGATTACTATAATTGATAAAGGATTTTAAATGTGAAATTCATTATCATATTAGAATATAAAACAATATAGTTGATGATTTTCTTTAGAAAGATAATGATTCTTTAACCATTATTTATTTGTAACATATCCCTTGGATTAACAATTTGATTAATTTTTCATCGACATTGTGAATGAAAGAACAACCATTATATTATTTCATGTGCTAGTGTCATAATAGTTTTTATAAATTATTAAGATAGCTCAATAGAAAGGCCACGAGTTATATTAAATGAAATAATTGGCAGGGAAAGATATGTTTTTTTAAATTTAATGTTTAAAAATATTGTATTTAGATATTTTGAAATAGATTGCATGTTCCTTGTGATTAAAATTATAATAAGATGTTATTATGAAAAGCTTCTAGATCTCTATTTTTTGTTCATACTGAAATAACTATGATGTAATGTGAAAATTTTGATTATTATAGGTTATTTGAATTGAAAAGTAATATTGTCGATATTACCTTGAAAATATCTGGAATTTCATTATATTAAGGAGCAATGAAAATTTATAAATTAAATCCTTTAGCAATTTTCATTGATATATTGAAAATATGAATGAATATTAACATATTTTACTATGGTATTAACAAAGAATAGTCAGGGTAATCATGTGATTTTAGTTATTCTTGAGCAATTATCTAAATATGTCCATTTCCATTCAATTCATGATACTATACATATAATGAAATGTAATGTAATTTATCTTAATGAGATAGGTAGGTTTCATTGATTATTTCCCTCTATCACATCTAATAATGCTTTTTGGTTCACTAAAAAAAAATTAGAAATGTTATTAGATGTCAATAGGTACTGAATTTAATTTCTACATTATTTTCACATTCATTAGTTTGGATGCTCTGAATGATAAAGTTACTATGAAAATCATACATTTTTATATTTAATGTATTACACGAGTTTTTGGGAATGAAATCATACTATAGTTGAGTTTTCTAATATTAGTTGTCTTTATTTTAGAATACAGATAGAGCCTTTTGAGGATATATATGCAATAGAATGTCGAACTCAATATTTTGGGATGAAGTAGGCGAACATATGTTGATGGGACCAAAATTGGAAGAGGAATAGATTGATAAGGATAAGGTAATTTATTAAAAATGATAAAATCTCATAGTATATAAAAAATTAATATGTATAATAAAATGAATTATCTATCTTCAGATATAGGAAGACATTATTTTCCTGATGTATCTCCGTGGATAAATTCGATCCATTTTATAAAATAGGGTAGTTTTGTAAATTATTAATTAGAATATATGGTATCCAAGATATACGTGGATCAATTTACAAAAAAGTGGTATTTAAAACAACATTATTCTGGGTTCTTAATTTAATTCATGTTTAGAAGATAAAAGTTTATATTATTGATTCAAACAATTTTTTAAAACCTTTGGCATTACTATAGAAATATAACTATTATTATGGGGAAAAAATTTATTACATTCCAAAACATTGAGAAATTTTTTTTTCAAACAATTAAATAATATAGCTTAAGGTTTAATGGAAAACTAATATGAATGACAAACCAACATGGGTGTATAAAGATGAAATGAGGGAATGCCATCCCCACTTATTTAATAATTTGATAAAATTGCGACGGTACAGTTTCCAAAAGTAGGGAAATATGTATGAACAAATTTATTTTTTAAATAAAACATATATATATATATATATATATATATATATATATATATATATATATATATATTTAGTCATATTTTATAGAATTATATATTTTATAAAAAAAGACATTTTTTGAATAAAAATGTAAAAATATTTATCTCTAACCAAATAGGATTTTTATATATTATATGTTTTTAATTAAAATATTGATATATCACATATATAATTTAATTCTGAAAAAAAACACCATTTAAGAATTTATCAGCTCAAAATAATAATATGATTATATTTTCATAATATTCTAAAAAATGATATTTTTCAATTAATATTGAAAAAATTATTTATTATGAAAATAAATTTCTATTTTAATTTAATTATTATTTGAAATTATATAATTTTTATTTTTAATATTATATTTTCACACTATTTATATGATTATCGATTTATTTTTTTGAACTTAATTATATATTAAAATATTATATAAAATATTTTCATATTCAAGGACATTTGTATTAAAAAAGGTTTTTATTGCATTGTGAATGTATAATTTTAAAATAATTACGGAGCCTTTTATATTTGGAATTTTAAAATCAAATTCTATATTATGAGTTAGTATGTTTAAATTTAATAAATAGTTCCCTTTTTTAATATGAATTTTGACCTTAGTATTTTTTGTTTTCATAGTACAGGGTAAATCCAGTAATTGAAGCTAAAAATTAAAAGAAAACAGTAATAATTGGCTATAAAACTAATTTAATATTATTGCATACATTATATTTTACTATAATCATCGAATATTCATTAATATAGAATATTTTCGGATATATGAATATATTGTGAAATTTATATTATTTTTTCCTTGAAAAGTTAGACATGTCTCAATCTTGTTCTTAATAACTATAAAGTATATAACATGTAGTTAACCAAATTACCTTTTGGAATAAAATTATTATTTTCAATGATAAATATTTTATTTCAATTATTTTAATTTTTTATTAATTTTTGGTGAAATCTAATTACCTTAAAAATTTACAATACACAACATCAGTAATTATTTAATAAATGGAAATATCAAATAAATGATATCAAAAATAATACAAGAAATATAATTTGAGATCATTAACATAATCCACGAAATTTATTGATAAACGTGAAATTATAAGGATTTGATAAAAAATTTCTTCAAATTTTGTTAGTTATTTTGATATTAATAAATTTAATTTAACGAATGATTATAAAAAATTAACATTTTTTATATTTATAATAAATATTATTATAAAAATTATATAAAATTATTAAAAATTTAGGTTTTTCCAAATTATTATAATATGGTTGACATTATTATCCATTTTTTATTGATTTTCAATTTTTTCATTTATGGTTACTATATTGACCCTCAATGATTAAAAAATATTCCTCATTGGGTAATATTGAATGGGATTAACATAGGGATAAAGACACAATATAATGGTAGAAATAGATTGAATAATTTACTATGTTTTATTTAATGTGTTAAAATTTACGCATCCACATTGTATCTTCGAAATAAATCATTTTTTATATATTTGTAATTAAGTGTTATTTATATTAAATTAATATTTCTGGAAATTTTAAGATATTCAAACCCCTATCTTATTAAATGGAATCTATTCTCCTAATTTATTCACATTTGAGAAAAAAATTTCTTATCCAATATCATCCCAAATACATTCCATTTATTTCTCCCCATATTCTATAGGTATTTCATATATAGAATATCGTCTTTATAGTTCATATGGTGTTAAAGAAAGGTGACTATCCCAAGAAGAGGTATTATGGTTAATACCATGTTTATGATTTATTTATTTTCAAACCTACATAAAAAATAAAATACAATGATTATTAAATAAAAAATTATCTTACATATACTTAGGTGTTTTTATGTACATGGTACGACCAATATACATATCTTCTTCCATCAAATTGGAAATGAAAATATTGTTTATGTTTAGAAAGAACTAAGCCCTTACATGTTTATGTGATTTGTTTTCCATACTGATCATTATGAATCATTATAATAATTTTATTTATTTTAATATTTCAAATTAAGGTAATATTTCTAATTTAGAAAACATAATATACAACATATATTATCACCATTACATTCTATGAAATATTAAAACATCATTTATGTGTATGTGTAGACTATCACCTCCACGATGCGATAAAATTCATTTAGCGTCACCAAATCATAAGAATGATATAAATAAGATTATTTATAGAAGTAATATTAAAATTATGATTTTTTCACAATTATATGAACAAAAAATTATAACTTCCTTTGTTAAATAATTATCATTGAAAAATAGAAATGTTACCAATGCATATGTTCGACAAACCCTCTCCATGATTGTAACATAGTCCATTTTTCATAACCATCATCCAGTATTATGTTTGAATGATTAATTTATGTAAATTTTTGTAATTATTTATCAAATATTACTCCAATGATGAAGAAATAATGGTGTAATTAACCATAGTAATCCTATATGAGTCATTTTTGAATTATATATCAAATATTTAAAAATCATATGAAATGAACTTAAATGATTAAATACATGTATATAACATTGTTATATATGAAATAAAACAAATAATAAACTACATAAGTTCTTCTAATAATTTAAATAATTAAATAATGCTTAATATTCTAGATGGTAATGAATATATTTGAAAATTCAGAATCAAGGTAAGGGTCATTTTTAGAAAATCTTCTTTAGTGATTCCATTACAGCTCTCATTTCCTTCCAAATCGATATGATTGTTTTCTAAAATAATTTAATGAAGATTTTTAATTGTATTGTATTATTATATAAATTAATTTTTACCCACACATGACATTTTATTGTTTTTAAATGAATTATTTCCAGTAATTCAAAATGAGGTACTTTGTGATTAATACGCCTTAAATATGTAATGATTTTTATAACTTATACACCTTGAATTTATTTTTCTACCAACTTGAATGATTTTTTCATAAATTATTTATTTACATGTTCACTATAACACCCCATGATTTCATAGTATGTAGTCTCCTAGAAAAAAATCAATTCATTCAATAGAATACATTTTATAAGAAATTATTTCATATAATATAAATCATATAAAATGATATAGATAACAGTAAAAAAATCTATAATTATGAATAAATGAAATTGGAAGCCTCTACTAGAAATTAAAAAAATATACCAATTAAATAGTAACCTTACCATTATAATATTAATGTGAACCTTATAAATAGAAATTTGGACACTGAAATAATAACTAAAATTTATGCCTCTTATGAATGGTAATATGATATCATTATATCATTATATAAGTAGATTACTGTTTTATAAATTATAAATTAATTATTAATATTTTTATAAATAATAAATGATTATTTAAAATTTTATGATTTATATAATCATTTAAAAAAAATTTATTTTCATAATATATAATAAAAAATTTATTTTTTTTATTTGAATATAATTTAATGATAACATCGTAAATTTTTCGATGTATTATAAAATAAGTTATAAATTAAAAATTAGTATTTCTTAAATGATGATTCCAATTGAAATATAAATTTATCATATTTATAAAATTATTTCCCAAAAGATGACATCATTTTTGATTTAGACATGAATAATAATTATTTGGGAATTTTTTTGGATTTTTTATAAAATAGTTGAAATATTTTTTATTATAATGAAGTACAGTAATTTACAGTATATTCCAAATAAATTAATTATTGAGTCATATGGGATTTATGACTGACATTGTAAGAAACCAGACCATATTTTCAGGTATGAGTTTTGGTTGCTCGTGTTTTGAGATGAAAACACGAGAATCTATAAATTTATGGAGTACACACCAGGTAAATTAATGTATAGGCCGTGTACCCAGTTGTCTCAGGTGACCGTGTACTGGCCATTTAACAGTCGAGTACAAGGCTGTGTGGGGTGAACTGGACACCGCCCAAAGCGAGGCCCAGTAAAGGCCTTTACATGCTATGTACATTTAAAAGACACGCGGTGTGATTTTCTTTTTAAATATTATATCTAACTGGGGCCAAGTCTCGTTCATAGAAAAAACTTTTTCTCAGCAACTCTCCTCTATGAAGGAATGAAGCTGATGAATCTTCTCCAAGCCACTGATCTTTTATCCATTCTCTGAATCAACCCCCATCGATAGCGTTGGAATAGCCACGGCGTGTTATTCTTTCTTACATTGCCTTGTTCATTGATTTATTTTATTTCATGATATATTTTTAAACTTTTTTGAAGATCTACCACGTTGTAGGTTGATTTAAGGGCCGACGCCAGAGAATATCAGTAGTACAATGCTGAGGTAGGTGTTTTTTTCCTTTCCGTAGTTAGTATTTTAATTTTCAGTGTAAAAGTGCCCAATACCATTGACTGGGGAATAGCATGATTAGGAATTTTGGCCCTATTAATGCCTTCTATTCCTCGAGTTCCTGAGTAGAGGTTCTTTGATTGTGAATAGGGTTATTTTCCATTCTATGGATGTGTTTACCATGTTTTTTTTGATATCGACCTTTTGGTTTATCCTTGCCGATTAGGCTGCTTGTTTTCCATTCGTAGTGTTGTTAGGATAGAGTGATATTATTAGATGATTTTATATAATTGTAGTTTTTATCCAAGTATTTAATGTAAGCTTTTAGCCGAGTAGTTCTGAAGGTTTACATTGGATATTTAACATCATTGTGCATGATTTACTTACACAAGGATATGTGGACCTCATTTAGTAGACCATATGGGGGAATGGACACTGAGGGCTTCCCCAGAGTGTCTGTTTACTTTTTCACGTTTCAAGACCATAGGGGGGATGGACCTGACTGCTCCCTCAGAGTGTCTATAGATCCATGATTTGAGACCACTGGGGGGAATTGTACATTGACTGCTTCCCCTTAGTGTTTTTATTACACCGATGAATGACCACATGGGGAATTGAAGGTGAGTGCTTCCGCAGAGTCTCTGATAAAGTTGATCCAAAGGGGATAGACTATGAGTACATGCTATAGGGTTTCATGTTTTCGATTTTTTGTGTACCTGATATATGAAAATGAATGAAATTGAACTGTGTGATTGTTTACATTTTATAACATCCTTGTTAACTACCTCATATTTCTTATTACCTATCATATATATTCACTGACTATTAAGAACAAATCTTTAGGTGGTTTCCTACTAAGATTATTCTCAATCCTTGTATGGGTCATGATTTGGGTCCCAAACAGATTTTATTACTGTACGTATTGACACAGGACAGTTCTCTTCTACTTCAGGTACTTCATTGATTAGTATCTAGAGAGCATTGGAACAAGCATAAAATTGTGATGCTGCTAAAGTTTATTTTCTTCCTTGGAACATTGGATGAGTATTGTATTCATGAATTGTGACTTGATTGGCCACTTTTCTAGACATATATATCATACATAATTTACGTTTATGTTCTCCAATGCTTTATCACATCTATCTATCCATTGTTTATTTATTTCATGTTATTACTGCTTCCTCTATTGTTACCTGATTTTAAATCTGCTGTGTTACTCTTCCAATGAGGGAATTGTTTCTCCACTATCACACGCAAGGCCCTCACTGCTAGTTGGAATACTTTGGCTTTATATTAAATGTGCTTGAGGCCATGCGACCAACCACTTAAGGGGCTTCTTTGGGAACCATTTGGAGGCACCCAGAACTGAGATGTTACAATGTGCTATAAGAAGAATTATTTTCTACTTGGATTACTATTTGGAGTATATAGTCTGAGATTGAATGGAATAAGTATTTGGTAGTATGCTTTTCCCGGGATTAGAAAAATCAAGTAATGGGAAAAGCTAATTTACCTCTATTATTGCTAATTTTCTGGTTTTAAAATTCTTTCAGTTGATTTCATTTCACTATTAGGTGATTCACATGTTTTGGGATGTTATCATTGATATCATTGAGGTTCTATTTCTATCGAAACCAGATGATTTTAATATATTTTATCTTATGCATCAAATTAGCCCTTTGTAGATATCACATTTCATGCATTCCCACTATGCTATTTAGGGTGAATTATTGTTTTCATGTTGTTTTGATAGATTTTTTTCTCGATCTGCATGTTGTTGTTTTAAATTCCTCGATTGAATAACTGCTATTTAATAGGGTATTGGATTGTGTATGGTTTCATTTGAATGAATTCCAAACATTGCATCTTGAGGTGTTATGGGCCCTTATGACTCAAAATTCGGTGGACAATTGCACTGTTTTGATTGTATATGACATGTATATGATGCCAAGATTGTATTCGCGGGGAGTATGGGACCTTAGAAATAAGAATTTGGCACTTTAATGTTTGTTTCATTGTTTTTCTAGGTTCAAGAGTAGTTTCTGAGGCTCACTATCTGAAAACCCCCAGAATACACAGTGTGTATTGCTAACTACTAGCCATATATCATTCTATTATGGAACAATTTTTTTTTCATAAGTACATGACATGTACTGTATTTACACATCGTGTAGTCTCTAATAGTGTCACTGGCTGTATGGGCAGAGACACGGGGATGAGAAACCAATAGTGGAACACCTCGTGTAACGGATGTACACGCTGTGTTTTTAGACCATGTGTACTGCAGTGTGTCCTACGACACGTGTGGATTATGGGTAGTTAGTACACATTTTTTTTGGAAAAAACACGCCGTGTAGAGTCAGCCTTGTAACTGGCCATGTGACTACCATCATAGGTAGGTAAAATCCTTCTAGTACCTATCCTTTATGGAATGAACACGATGTGTAGTATCTTTCTAGGAGAATTTCTTGGGTTAGTCATGTAAAAGAACACTGGCATGGGAAAAAGAATCAATTATATGATGTGTCATGGGAGAACACATTATGTGTATAGGGTGTTACACGACCTGGTTTCCCAGTAGTACACACCTATGTGAAGGACTAAAGGTAAATGTTGGGTATGGGACACACACGCTATGTAACCACCTTTTCGAAATGTTGAATGATTTTTTATCATGTTCCATTCGTGAACTTCTATGTTTTATTCCTTGATAATCATAATCTAAGATGTGTGGTTTACCTTACATATTCATTCCAAAAAGACGCCCTCTGGTTGTACGCCCCTTACAAAGAAGTGATCATAGACCAGACATAGAAGACCAGGAACAACTGGTAGATCCTCCCATTTTTCATGTCATGGAAGCAGTCATTATTCTAGATATATGTGATGATGCAAAATTCGGAGAAGTATTCATGATGTTTATGCATTCCTTTTGATGAAAACCACCTTATACCATTTCTATTATAGAGTTGACGTGTGTCTTCCAGTAGAATCAACCTCCCACCTTCATAGGGGAAGGAAGACCTTAAGATGTATAGTCTTTGTTAGAGGCCATGCTTTCAATCTTTGAGCATCTGGAGATGCCTCCAAAGAGGAGGGTGATGCTCTCTACGGACCTTCTTTGAGATTCTTCCAAAGGAAGGTAGGATGTGATCTCACAGGTGGGACACCAACAATTTATAGTGTGGTATGAGTTCTTATGTACCTTCTATGATTACTTATACCAGGAAACTTTTAGGTATGATCGAGTCTAACTGTTAATGAGTTTGGAGCATGATACTCTCTTAGTCTTGGAGTATTCTTCTCGCTTCACAGAGCTGCAGTGCTTCACACCCATCCCAGCAGGTGATGAGTTATTCCTGGAAAGGATGTTTGAGGATAGTCATTGGAAAGTAATCTGATCTCAGGTGAACATCATCAGGTTGACTTCCATCAACTCTATAGTCAACAAGGAACTGATATGAGAGAAACATTTGAGGGATTCTGAAGCTATTTGCTAGGGCGGCTCGACATCCAGATTTGGTACCCTTCAAATGAATATAATGAAGCATTGCAGAGAGTCTATGTGTGGGGATTTTAGGAAGAGGGATTCTTTTTTATCCATTTTGTGTGCTACCAGTGCTTGAAGAGTGGTCATATGTAGCCACATTGCCCGAGAGTCCCAATGGAGTGCTGATCTTGTTGGATGATAGGTCATATTCAGCGGTTCTGTCAGTTTTCTTTCTCCAACAGCTAGTTAATGTGGTTCTATTTTGAATAATTATACCAGTGTAGGGCCACCAGTTTCTCATCGATCTAGGAACTAGAGTTATTCTGGCCATTCAAGATGAGGTGGAGGCCAGAACTGCGGTATCATGTTGCCAGACATTCATCAATAGTTGGGTGGATCATCTTCGGTTGGTAGTGCATGGTCACTGGGAAACAGTGTATGCTAGAAATTCGTAGTGGAGTAGATCCACTTAGAGTAGGTTCACATAACCACTATTGTTCAATGTACGATTCAAGTTTCCTCAGTCATAGCTTTTGTAATTTTTGATACAGGGGATTCCCATAGTTTCATATCTATTGTTTTTTGTGGAGATCCTGGTTCCCTATATCTTTACTTTTACTAATGTCTTGACACTTGACACACCATTGGGAACTAGAACATCTTTTGTACGTTAGTTCAAGGAGTTACCTCTTGATGATTGTTGGTGTCACTTCTCATGGAACCTTTATTTCTAAGAGATGATGGGCTCTGATATCATTATGGGGATGGACTGGTTAGTTCCCTTCCAATATTTGGTTGATTTCTATCGTCGTAGGGTGAGTTTTACATCCCCATATGGTGGATAAATTTTTCATAAGGAAAATGGGATGTTCATGTTAGCATAGTATGACCCAAGCATCTTGTGTTGAGAGGAGTTACATCCCATGTTGCTAGTCTGTATCATGATAACCGGGGTAATCCACAGATGGACTTTCCTCAAGTGGTCAATATTTTCAGGTATTTATTTCTAGAAGACTTTTCAATAGTTCATCCTGAGTGAGAGGTGTACCTTTGTATTGAGAATGTTAAATAATTAGCACCGGTGTCTATTCCTCCTTATAAGATGGCTACACCAGAGTTACATGAGCTGAAGAAGTAGTTAGAGTAGTAGGAAAAAGGTTTCATTAGACCAACTACTTCTACTTGGGTTTTACCTATCCTGTTTGCAAATAAGGTGGAACGTACCCTTAGGCTTTGTATGGATTATCAGAAGCTGAACCAGTTGATGGTGAAGAACCGACATCAGTTGGTGAGGATTGATAACCTATTTGATCAGCTTAAAGGTTCCCGAGTGTTCTTGTAGATTGACTTGAGATCCGGTTACCCTCAATTGTGCATTAAAAAAATCTGATATATCTATTACATACTTTTTGAGTAGGTAAGGTCTATAAAAATATGTGGATATGTCGTTCGTTCTCACAAATGCGCCTGCAGTTGTCATTACATTGATTAACCGAGAGTTCCATCAATACATGGATTCATTCACAGTTGTCTTTGTGGGTAATATATTGGTATACACTCACACTCAGCATGACCATGAAACACATATTGAGTTCATTTTCATTACACTTAGAGAGCACCAATTATATGTAATGCTATAAAAATATCACTTTTTGATATACCATATTCACTTCTTGGGTAATGTTATGCCAGAGACAAGAGTATCAGCATTCCTAGAGGAAGTGATATTAGTAATTTATTTGGAGCATCCAATGAACTTCATTGAGGTATAAAGTTTTCTAGTGATTGATATTTACTAATGTTGATGCATGCAGGTCTTTTCACGCTTATCAGTACCACTAACAGGACTGAATGAGAAGGTCGAGAAGTACTTGTGGTCAGATTCTTTTGAGTTGGCCTTTGAAGAGATGAAATGGAGGTTGACTTCAGCATTGATACTAGTATTTATAGGGATTGGAAAGGGATATAATATATAATGTGATGCATAAATTATCGGGCTAGGATTATTTCTTATGTAGGGGGAATGAGTCGTTTCGTATGGGTCTTGGTAGTTGAGGCCACATGATTGGAATTACCTAACACTTTATCTTGAGTTGGCTGTAGTTGTTAATGCTTTACGAAATTTAATATATTACCTATTGCGAGAGAATTTTTTGTTTTTCACAGACCAAATAAGTCTCAAGTATATCTTTACTCAGTGAGATCTTAAATTGAGACATCGAAGGTGGGTTGAGTACGTTTAGAAATTTGACATTGAGATTCCCTACACTCCTGGGAATGTAAATACTGTAGCTGATGCATTGAGCAGGATGACTCAGATACAGGCAGTTCAGGAGGCCAACAGTGAGTGGCAGATTATGGCTCTCTTTAAAGAGATGCATTTGGAGGTGCATGAATAACGTGGGAATACGATTATTTCTTCTTTTTTTTTTCACCTCTACTCGACATGAAAGAGTGAAAATGCGAAATCAATGAGATTATCAATACCAAGTTCTATTGGATAGTTTTTTAGTAGAGAACCCTATTCCAAGATGGACCATAGAAGAGGATGATATCTTGTGTGTTCATGGGTGTGTATGGGTGTCCACAGACATGCATCAGGAGCTGATGTGGGAATCTCATTCCTCATTATGGGATGATCATCATAGTGACACTAAAATGTATCGAGATCTTCACTGTTAATATTGGTGGCATGATATAAAGAGATATGTTTCATATTTTGTGATGATATGTTCAACATGTTAGCAGGTGAACGGAGAGAATCAGTGTCTAGTAGGGCTTTTTCAGCAGTTACCCATTTGATAGTGGAAGTGGAATGACGCCACAATGGACTCTATGATAGGCTTATCAAGGTCACCTCGAGAAAACAATGTTGTTTAGGTTGTCATTGACATACTCAAGAAGGTTTCTTACTTATTACCGATCAATTATACCTTCCGTGTTGATGACCTAGGAAGGTTGTACATCCCTGAGATTGTACATTTATATGGAGTTCTGTACCCATTGACTCAGACATGGATGCAAATTTACATCTTGGTTTCGTAAGGGACTATAGAAGGATTTGGGTATAGAAGTACCTTTAAGTACAAATTACCATCTCCCGATAGATGAAATGTCCTTGTGAACGATACATGTGCTAGAGGACATGCTTTGAGCATGTGTCCAAGATTTTAGTTATTCTTGGGGGAAACGATTTACTCTTGTGGAGTATGCCTACAATAATAGTTTTAATGAAAATATTCAAATGGATCATTATGAGGCATTGTAGTGAAGACCATGCGAATCATGCTTAATATGGTTGGAGGTAGGATATGCAGTGATGATGAGAGCATTTCTTCTCCAGGAGACCACAAAGCAGATAATGTTCATTGGAAAGAGGATGTATATTTCATAGTCACAACAGAAGTCATATTCAAATAATTAGAGATGACCTCTGGAGTTCGAGGTTAGAGATCAAGTGTTCTAACATATATCATCAAGGTTGGGGATCATGAGGATTAAGAGAAAAATAAATCTTTCATCGAGATATGTTAGACCATTTAAGGTATTAGAGAGAATCGGGCCAGCTTCTTATAAGATGCAATTACCTCAGAGGTACTGGGTTATGCATGACGTCTTCCACATTTCTCAGGTATAACGTTACTTCTCATACTCGTATCACGATTCCTAAATGAAGAGGATGAGTTGGAGGTGGACTCCTTGTTCGAGGATCATCCTATCTAGATTGTTGATATCATTGAAAAAGTTCGTTGTGGCTAGTTTGTTCCTCATGTATGGGTTCTATGGTAGCATGGGCAGGTACAAGATGATACTTAGGTGACAGAGGCTTATGTGCGATCAATGTGGCCAGAGAAGTTCGATCATTCTTCTTCCACACCACCTTCTTAAGGATATTCGGAGACGAATTTCATTAAGGAATAATTTTTTAAGATCCTATACCTTCTTTACAGGTTTGATTTTTATTTTCTAGTATTTTGAGAAAAAACACAGGAATCAAAAAATTTAAGGAGTACACACTATGTTCTTGGTTTCCAAAGGTGACTGTGTACAGGACATGTAATTCCCAAGTACATGGCCATGTGGGTTGACCAGATGTCTGCTTAATGCGGGGCCTAGTAAAATCATATACACACCATCAACATTAAAATAAATTCTTGTGTACTTTTCCTTTTAATTATTATATCGGACCATGGTTACATCCTATTCACAGAAAACACTTCTTCTTGTCATGTCTTGTCCGGGAGGGACCAAAGCTCAAAAATATTCTCTGAGCCACTGACTCGCCATCCATTCTCTGAAACAACCACCATCAATTGCATTGTAATAACTATGATGAGTTCTTCCTTGTTATAGATAATCATTCCCTGATTTAACTGTTTTCATGAGATCTTATTTGTTGAGTGTTATATGCTTTTGTGTAGATCTACCATGTTCTAGGACGATTCATGTGCTGATTCCAGACATTAGTAGTCGTACAACATCTAGGTAGGTGGTATGTGCCATTTCGTAGTTATTCATTGAATATTAGGATAAAATTTGATCAATACCACATAACGAGGTATGTTGTGTTTTGGGGTTTTAGCCTTGTTAATACATGATATTCCTTGTTTTACTATGTAAAGGTTGTTTGATTGTGAATAAGGATATTTTCCATGTTATGGATGTGTTTCCCTTGTTTGTTTTGATATTGACCATTTAGACTAGCCTTCTCGATTAAGGTGCTTATTTTCTATGCCTAGTGTTGTTAGAATGGTGAGATATTTACTGATGCTTTATATGCTTGTATCTATTTAGCCATGTAGTTCATGAAATCTGTTATCTAAGTAGTTCATAAGGTTTACTTTGGATGTTGATCATCGTTGTCTATGATTGACTTACACAGGGCTGTGAGATCCTGGTGTAGTAAACCAATGGGGGAATGGTTGAGAGTTCTCCCCAAAGTGTTAGTTTACTTTTCACATTGTGAGATCATAGGGGATATGGATGCGAGTGCTATCTCAGAGTGTCTGTAGATCCACATTGCGAGACCACAATAGGAATTAGATGTTGAATGTTTCCCCATCGTGTCTGAAGTTTACTGATAAAAGACAACAAGGAAAATTGACAATGAGTACTTCTTCAAAGAGACATTGCTAAAGATATACCAGAGTGGTTATATTTCAAGAACTTATCTGATGGTTACATGTTTTTGATTAGATTCGTACATGATATATGAAAATGAATGACGTTGAAACTGTAGGATTGTTTATTTTTGAGTACTTCTTTGTTTACTACCTCCTTTTTTTTCATTTCCTGACATATATATTCACTAACTATTAGGGAAGAATATTTGGGCGGTTGCCTACAGGTATTAATCTCACACCGTATTTGGGTCATGCTATTGGTCCCAAAAATATTATATTATTACATGTATAGATAATTTAAAAGACCCTTCTACTACAGGTACTTGATTTTTTGTGGAGTTTGAGAGCATTAGACCTTGATGAGGGATGTGATTCTTCTAGAGTATATATTTTTTAATTTTTTTAAATTGGTTTCGTAATATCTTCGAATAATGTGACTTTTGTGGAGTCTTTCTTAGACATATAAATCAAGCATCATTTATATATAAGATTTCAAATTTTCTATTACATCCAGTATTCTACTGTTTATTTATTTCATGTTTTTACTACATCCACAATTTGTTTCTGATTTATATTCAGTCGTTTTACTCTTCCAATGAGGGAATAGTTTTCCCACTATCACATAAAATTACCTCCCTTCAAGTTGGCTACATCTGGAATTAGGGAAAATTTACATGAGGCCATGTGAACAACCGGTTATGTGGAAACATTGGGCACCATTGGGTGGATCTCGGAAACAAGACGTTACAAATTCGTATTAGTGGAATTCTTTTTTTCTTGACATACTATTTGAAGTCTATAGTCAGGGATAGGATGTAATTGGTCATTGGTTATATGTTTTTCCCATGAGTTGCTAACCCGAGGATAGGTAATAGCTAATTTACCACAATTATTTCAATTATTCTAGTTTGGCAATTATTATAGTTGATTTGACTTCACCATTGGGTGATTCAGATGTTTTTTACTATTATCATTGATATCATTGATGTTCTATTTCTATTTCAACATGAGAAGATGAGGGTATTCCATCTCATGAATCATATAGGCTCATTATAGATATAACATTTCGTGCATTCTGGCCATGAAAATTACGGTGTATTATTGATTTCATGTTGTTGTGATAGATTTTGAGCACGATATGCATGTTTTTGTGATAAATGCCTTGATAAAATACCTTCTATTTAATAGGGTATTGGATTGTGTATGTTTTATTTTTAATGAATGTCAAGCATTGGTTTTTGAGTTGTTATGGGACCTCATAGATCAAAATCATGTGGATCATTGAGCTGTTATTCTTGTATATGACATGTATAAGACTCCATGATTTTATTTTCAGGGTGTATGGGCCCTCAAGAATCGAAAATATGAACTTTAATGTTTGTTTTAGTGTTTTCATGGGTTACAGAGTAGTTTCAGAAGCTTCCTCTTTGAAATACCACGAATATATGGTGTGTATTACTATATACATGCCATGTATCCTTCTATTCTGGAAGGAACTTTTTTTATTAAGTACATGCCATGTACTGTATTTACATGCCATGTAGTGTCTAACCATATCACATGCTGTGTGGATAGAAACATTAGTTTAGGAAATCTTTGGTGGAACACACTATGTACAATATGGACACATTGTGTATTTAGACCTTGTGTCTAGCTGTGTTGCCAAAAACACAGGTGGAATATTGGTAGTTAGTACACATTGTTTCTAGAATGAAAATGCCATTTAGAGTCAGCCTTGTAACCAGTGGTGTGACTAAAAACACGGATTTGAGAAATCCTTCTAGTACACGCCATGTCTGGAATGAACATGTCGTGTAGTCTCGTTCTAGGAGAACCTTGTTGAATAGTCATGTAGAAAAACTTGGGTAGGGGAAAACAAATCAATTACACATAGTTTCATGGTAGAACACATCGTGTGTATTGATTGTTACACGTCCAGGTTTGGCAGGAGTACATGCCCATGTGAAGGCATGTAGGAACATGCCATATAGGGGACATAAATGAAATGTATCCAGCTTTTATAAATAACATATAGTTTTTTATTATGTTCCCTTATTGTACATATATTTATTAGTTGTTAATAATTTTGATCTAAGGTGTGCGTTTGACCATCTAGAGTCAGGCCCCCGAGATGTCCTATGGTTGTACGCTAGTTACATGGTAGTGATCAAACACCGAACACGGTAGATCAGGGACTACCAACAGATCCACCCATTATTCCTCTCATGGAACTAGCTGTTATTCTAGATATTGGTGTTGATGCACAGTTCCATGAAGGATTCCTGACATTCTTGAAGAACTTCTAAGGCGTACCTCCTCCTACATATTATATGGAAGAGTTGACATGGGACTTTCTGTAATATCATCCTCCCGTATTCTTAGGGGAAGGAGGACCTCAATCTGTAGAGTCATGCTTAGATACAATTCATTCAATCATTGAGCATCTGGAGACGCCGATATAAAGGAGGGTGAAGCTCCCTACATACATTCATTGAGATTCCACCAAGATATGGTTTGATGTGATCTCACAGGCTGGACGCCAGTAGGTTATGGTCAGGGACGAGTTCAAGTATACCTTATATAATTACATTTATCTGGATACATTGAGGATCGATTGAGCCCGAGTGATCCTGAGTTTGGATTAGTGTAATCTCTTATTAATGGAGTATTTTTCTTGCTTCACAGATTTATAGTGCTTCACACCCATCCTAACAGATGATGATTTATTCCTTGAGAGAATATTTTAGGATTGTCTCAGGGACAACATCTGATATCATTTTAACATATTCAGTTCGACTTCCATAACCTCTATAGTCAACAAAGAACTGATCATGAAGTGAAATATGAGGGATTATGGAGATGTGAGCCTGGGAGGCTCGACCTCTAGACTTGGTGCCCCTCAGACTGACAGTAGGAAGAACCGCATGGATTCTTTGTGTGGGGATCTAAGGAACCGAGATACTTCTTATGTTTTCCTAGTGGTGTGTTACAAGTGTGGGAAGAGTGGGAATACAAGACCACATTTCCCTAGTGACCCAGTGGAGGGTCGTTCTTTCTTATGAATGATGGTCCATTATTATATGTTCTATAAAGTTTTTCACCAGTGGTTGGTGATTGTGGTTCTGTTTCGACTCCACATAATAGAGAAGGGCTAATAGTTTCTCATCAGTCTGGGAACTAGAGTTATTCTGGATGTTCGAGACTAGGTGAAAATCGCACCTTTGTATCCAGTTTCAAGGCATTCAGTGACAGTTGGGTGGATCAACTCAGGCTGGTCTGGCAAGGTCATAGGGCTGCGATGTAGGCCAGAATTTTGCAGTAGAGAAGACCCAGTAGGAGTAGGATCCCAAACACTAAACTATTTGAGGTACGATTCCATTTTCCTATGTCTTATCTTCCAAACATTTTTATATTCTGTTTTCCCATTAATTTATATTTTTGGTTGTTGTGTAGATCCTTGGGCTCTATATCTTTAATTATAGAGATGTCTTGATGCTGGAATCACCATTGGGTACTAGAACAACTAGTGTACATAGTGCAAGAAGTTCTCTCTTGTGGTTGGTGGGTGCCACTTCTCATGGGAACATCAAGTCTTAGAGATGATGGTCTGTGAATTAATTCTTGGGAGGTTCTAGTTTGTCCCCTTCACATATTTTGTTGATTTCTATCTTCGAAGGGTGAGTTTTACGTCACCATAGGTAGGATCCTTTTTACATAATGGGTAATGGGTTGTTCAGGCAATAAGAGATGGACCAAAGCATCATGGGTTTGGAGAAGTTACCGCCCAGATTGCTAGTCTGTATCTGGATGATCAGGGCACATCACAGTTGGACTTTCCTCTATTGGTAAATCATTTCAAGGATGTATTTCCCAAGGACATTTTAGGTTTTCATTAGGAGTGAGGGGTATACTTTTCTATTGATCTTATTCCAAGAGCAGCACCGGTGTCCATTCCTCCATATAGGTTGGCTGCACCAGAGATACCTGTGCTCAAGAAGCAGTTAGAGGAGATGCAGGAAAAGTGTTTCATCTAACCTTGTACTTGTCCTTGGTGTTCTTCTATCATATTTGTGAAGAAAGAGGATGATAGCCTTAGACTTGGGTGGATTATCAGAAGCTGAACCTGTTAACAGTCAAGAACCGACATCCATTTCCAAGGATTTATGAACTCATTGATCAACATGGAGGATACTGGGTGTTCCTTATGATTAATATGAGATCCAGTAACCATCAGTTGCGTGTTTGACAATCTGATATGCCTCTTACAACATTTTTGTGTAGGTATGGTCTATATAAGAATGTGGTTATGACGTTTAGTATCATGAATGTGCCTAATGTTTTTAAGGAAATGATGAACTGATTATTCTATCCATACATGGATTCCTTGGTGGTAGACTACATGGAAGATATCTTGGTTCACTATCACCCTCGAAACAACCATGCCACACATCTTGATAAAACATTATGTAGACTGAGAGAGCACCAGTTATAATATATGCACTCAAAATGAACTTTTTGATGGACCAGATTCACTTATTGTGACATGTTATCTCCGAGGCAAGAGTGTTAGTAGACCCATAGAATGTGAGAACAATAGTATCCTAGTAGCAGCTGATGATCTTCATTGAGCTACAGAGTTTTCTAGAGTTGGCTGGTTACATGAAATGTTTCATACATGAATTTTCATGCTTATGAGCGCCACTGACATGCATTAATAAGAAAGGTGTGATGTAGTTGTGGTCAGAATCATGTGAGTCAACCTTTGAGGAGATGAAATAAAGTATGACTACAACACTAATACTAGTATTTCCTGAGGTGGGAAAGATCTATACTATATACTGTGATGCATCAGGTATCAGATTGGGAGCAATGCTTATGTAGGGTCAAAAGAGTTGTTGGGTATGAGTCTCGTCAGTTGAGGAAACATGAGAGGAATTACCTGACACATAGTCTTGAGTTTGTGGAATTAGTTCATACTTTATGCTATTCAAGAAATTACTTGTTCGGAGAGCATTTTTTGGTTTTCACTAGCCAAAAAGGCTCATGTATATCTTTACTCCGCATGATCAGAATTTGAGACAGTAAAGGTGGATTGAGTAACTCTTGTCTTTTGATGTTGAGTATTCCTACACACATCGTAAAGGAAAAAAAGTACCTGATTTGTTGAGCAAGAGGGCTCAGATACATGCAGTTTAATAGGCAAATAGTTAGTGTCATCATATGACCCTATTCTCTAAGATGCATGTTGACCGTGGCAAGTAGGGGAAGACATTTCATTATTCTGTGGTTGTCACCTATACTCTACTTGAACAAGTGCAATTGAGACAGATATCAGATTCGGAAGGCCTAGTTCTATGGGAGAGTGTGTTAAGAGAGGACTATATTCTTGTATGGATAGATGTCGAGGATGATATCTTACATTTTTGTGAAGCCTATGGGTATCAGCAGACATGTGTGAGGATCCTATGTAGGACCTTCATTCCCCAGTTTCTGTAGTTCATCATGGTGTCACCAAAATGTATTGAGAAATGCACCATCAGTATTGGTTTCTATTTATGGAGATAGATTTTGGGGGTTTTGTGATGAGATTTTCCAACTGTCAACAGGTGAAGTCGAAGCATCAACATCCAGTAGGGATTTTTCTATAGTTACCCATTCCCGAGTGGATGTGAAATGATGTCGCGATGGAATTCTTGACAGGCTTACTGAGGTCACCTCCAGGAAATGATGTAGTTTAGGCGGTTTCTGGAAGACGCGCGAATGTTACCATATGTTACCAATCATGGAATCTTTCAGTGTTGATGAGAAGGGAATGTTATGCATCCGGGAGATTATACATTTACCTAGACATTAGCACTACATTGTTTTAGATAGGGATGCATGTTTTACAACCCTAGTCTAGGAGGGACTACAGAGGGCTTTGTGTAAAGAGCTACTTTTGAGCATAGCATACCATCCCTAGATAGATAGCCAGTATGAGCGTATGATACAAGTGCTAGGGGACATTCATTTATCATGTGTCCTAGATTTTGGTGGTTCTTTTTAGAAACTCATACCTCTTGTAAAGTTTTCCTACAATAATAGTTTTCATGAAACTATTAAAATTGAACCTTATGAAGCTAGTTATGGAAATCCATGCTGATCAACATTATGGTGGATGGAGGAATGAGAGGCAACTATGCTAGGACCTCATCTTATCCAAAAGACCATGAAGCAGATTGAGTTCATTTGGAAGTGGATGGCTACTGAAAAACAAAGAAAAATGTTTTATGATGATGGATAAAGAAGACCTTAAGTGATCGTGGTAAAAGAACAGGTTTTCATATGTGTCTCACCAAGGTTGGGAAACATGACTATTTGGAGGCAGGGAAGGATTTTGCAGAGATATGTGTGACTATTTGAGGATTCGGATAGAGTCAGTCTAGTTTCCAAGTAGTTTCAGTTAACTAAGAGTAATCATGCTATGCATGACTTCTTCCACATTTCTCAGCTACGAAGTCACTTCTCAGGCCCAACTCATGATTTCCAACCTAAATAGATTGATTTTGAGGTGGAAACATCATTTGACAAGAATCTGATCCAGATTATTGATCATTACATGAATGTTCACTATGGCTAGTATGTTCCTCTGGTATGGGTGCAATCGTAGCATGAGTGGGTACAGTTTGAGACTGTGGATAGGGATGATGATGTGCAATCATAATGGCAGGAGCTATTCGAGGATTCATCTTCTATGACACCTTTTTAGGGAAATTCGAGGACGAATTTCATTAAGAGGAAAAATTTTCAAGAACAAAGATATTCTTTTTTATGTATGAGTTCTCTATTTCGGTTTTTAGAGAAAAAAACATGGGAATATAGAAATTTAAGGATTTCATGTCATGTTCTTTGATATACATGTCATGTACGCTGGTTCCATATGTGAAAATGTACTGGTCATGTAATGACTGAGTACATTTCCATGTGGGGGACCTAGAGACTACATATAGAGGTCCAGGTAAAGGCATATACATGTTTTGTACTTTTAAAAGATAGCATGTGTACTTTTCTTTTTAATTATTATATCATAATAGGGTGGAATATCGTTCAAATAATACACTTCTTCTTGACCTATCTCATCCATGAGAGACCAAAGCAGACAAATATTCTCCGAGCCACTGACCCACCATCTGTTCTCTGAATAAAATATTGTGGATTTTTTTGGAATCACCACGATGTTTTTTTCCTTCATCTAGAGCATCATTAAAAGATTTAACTTTATTCATGATATATTCATGGATGAAATTTTTAGTTTTTGTTTAGATATACTACATCCTAGGTCAATTTAAGGGCAAAATCTGGAGAATATCGATAATACAATGTCATGGTAGGTGGTTTGTGCATTTATGTTTATAGTATTTGAATATTATGTGAAAAAGTTCCCAGTACCCTAAAACATGGTATTGCATGTTAAATAATTTTACCCCTATTAATACCTACTTTGACTTGTGTTTCTGATTAGAGGTTTTTTGATTTTGAATATGGTTATTTTACATGTTATGGATTTGCTTCCCGTGTTTCTTTTGATATTGACCAGTTGGTCTAGCCATTCCGATTAGGCGTCTAGTTTTCCATGCCTATTGTTGTTCGGATGGAGTGATATTATCTAATACTATTATATGATTGTAGTTTTTGAGCACAGTAGTTCATGAAATATGTTATCTATGTTGTTCTTAAGTTAAACATTGGTTTTCTAGCGTCATTGTGCACAATTGACTTACACAGGGTCGTGGGAAACTAGTGTGGTAGACCATAGGGGGAATGAACCATGAGGGATTCCTTAGAGTGTCTGTCTACATTTCATGTTGCGAGTCCATAGGGGGATGGATGTGAGTGCTCTCTCAGAGTGTCTTTAGATAAAAAATGTGAGACCACAAGTGGAATTGGATGTTCTATACTGCCCCAGAGTGTTTGTAGTTTACTGAAGAAATACTACTGGTGGAATTGACGATGAGCGCTTCATCATAGAGTCATTGGTTAAGATAAACCATATGGGTTAGAGTGTGAGTAATTCACATAGGGGTACTTGTTTTTTATTATATTAAAACATTATATATGAAAATGAATGAAATTAAAACTTTAGTATTGTCCAGTTTTAAGTACTTCCTTGTTACAGCTTTATTTTGCTTATTGCCTGCCATATATATTCACTGACTGATATGCATAGATGTATAGATGGATTACTTCTGGGATTCATCTCACACCCTATTTGGGTCATGCTTCTGGGCCAAACATATTATATTATTGTAGGTATAGATAAGGGCAAGTTCCATTCCACTTCAGGTACTTGATTACTGTGTAGTTGGGGAGAATGGGATCATGGTGAGGCTTGATATGATACCGAAATTTATTTGTTTTTTACATTGGATTAGTAATTTATTCAGGAATTGTTAGTTTTTTGGCTACTTTCCATGACATATGTATCCTGCATCATTAATATATATGGGATCTAGTTGTTTATAAATTCTAGTATACCATTGTTTATTTATTGATAGTTATTTGTGGTTCCACAATTGTTATCTGAATTCCATTCTACTATGTTACTATGCTAATGAGGGAATAGTTTCCTCACTATCACACCCACGTCCCTCACTCCTAGTCAACATCTTCTAGTTTTAGGGGAAATGTGCTTGATGCTATGTGACCAACCAGTTATGGGGAACCTTTGGACGACACCTAGAAATGGGACGTTACAGATATAATCCCATAATTTTGAATCTTCATTAATATTTTAATATATTTTATTCATAATTATAATAATAATATTATTCTTGATCCAAAAATATTAAACTATTGACTAAAATATTTATAAAATACCCATATCCTCCAATATAAATGCTTCTATCATGACATCTTTTTATCACACAATCTAATCATTGACCCTTGTCCATATTCTGAAAAATATTACTCATAAGACCCTCCACCACATCCATGACCCATTGGTATTTTCAAAAGTCAAATCACAAGATCCAAAATAGGTTCTCAATGAGTTGAATAAAAGAGGTAAATTCTACATTGTTTTTCTTTTATTTCTTAATAAATTTTATGTCTTTTCAAATTCTATATTGATATCCCCTTAACCTAGAAGAATGAAAAAAAGTTAGTACATATATATAATATAGTTTTATTCTGTTAATGGAATAATTTATCATCATTTTTATTCCCATATTCCGTCATACTAATAATAAAAACATCATATGTAATGTGTCGATTCACCAACTCCGTGGACAATGATTTTTCATTTTCTAATTTTTCTTTCAAGGAATGTCATAAATTTTTTTTTATAAAACATAATAAAATATATTTGTTATAATATATATAATATTATGTAAGAAGTATATATATATATATATACACATAATATGAATTCAAAAGACAAAACTAAATTCTGATGTTAAAAAAAATGCCAAAATAATATAAACGATAATCAAAAATGTTTTATCCAAATGAATGATACGAATAACATATAACCAAATAAAATATATCATCAAATAGTATTATTTAATTTCAATATTAACATATAATTTCAATTTAGGGAACCTATTCCACTTTTACATGATTTTCCATACATATGTACAAGTAAACCGATTATGAAATCTTATAAAATAAACTCTCTTGAATGATAAAATTTTTTGTTGTATGTCATAAAAAAGATATAAAATAAATTTATAAAATTATAATAAATAAAATAAATGTATAAATTCTTCATACATAATTTACTAATTGATGTAATCTCATCATCATGGATGTTAATATCAGGTAAAGAATACATGCGGACATATGGTAGGGGACTTTGTCCCAATTTCCATTCCATTGAGGATTACATGGTAGTTTACAAATAATCCTTCTTTTTTTGTTTATCATCATCAAATTTTAGACAATTTTTCATTTTAAAATATGTATATAATAAATAAAAAAATTATTGTATCATGGGTATGAATATTATTGTAGTTGTAAACCATTTTATATATAGTGTTAATTTTTATGTTGTTTTAACTAAAGAAATTTTTATGTATCAATATCCATTAAAAAAATGTGGACATTGATAAGGAATATTTTCTTTAATTTTGTATATTTATGAATAATTATTTGGATTTTTATTTATGTAAGGGTTCCCTTATTGCCCCATGATACATCGACATGTCTTATGAAACATTATAGTGGTCAACAAACCCTTTTTATTTTTCTCCCAACATGATGAGATGACTATATACACACGAAATAAAACAATCTTGATGGTATGATGGTTTATGTTCCAAAAACATGATGGCCAAATAATAAACATTTTAATTTTCTACTATTAATTTATTTCATTCTAAAATGATTTAACTATGAATGAATATATGGGTGTATTTTCATTATCATTTTATTTATGAAATCCATTTTTTAGGTATTCACCAATCCATTTTGATTATGTCCAATTTTTTGAGATTCACTTTTTATTTATTTATAAATAATCTATATGTAACCATTACTAATATTTTGATAAGAGAATTTTTATTTCATTTAAACCCTAGGTTGTAAAGATGAAATTTATTAATATGTGAGTGTAAATAGTCTATTTTATTTTTTATGTGCTATGTTTAATTAATAATATAACAAGGGAAACATGTATATATATATTCTATTCATGAATATGAAACTTATAATTCCTTGGTGATATACTCTTTTTTATCTATGAAATTATAATATAAAAACCCCAACTATTGGCTACTATGGTTTGGGTTGTTATAGGTGGTATTAAAGAATGTATAGTAGAAAACATGGAAACTATATTTAGAAATCATAGATTTTGTAAAATAATCTTTTGATATACATTGAAGATAATCATATAATAAAAACTTATTTTTTGTACGTATTGAGTATTATTTTATCAATAATATATATCAATGTCATGATATAGGAAGCAGATTTGTTTCTGTCATAGATGTAACATGTGGTAAAAACTATGTCAAGGTGTCATGGGCCTGACTTAGGGTAACATGGTAGACAACAATAGGACATACAATGCAACTGGTTTGACACTGATACATGATATTCTGAGGATAATTCAAATTTTAATTACAAACTATTAATAAAGACTTAAAGGAAAATATGTTCCCAATGAATCAATGTATATTATTATGTGATTTGAAATTCAATTTATGATTTTCATGATTGAACTTAGAAATTATGATTCATAACATAATTTATGTTATTCCATTGTTTAGAAATTCAACCTAATAGAAGGAATGTAATAAATACCCATGAACAATGTTGTCATTTCCCCGCTATAAAAGTCAATAATGGCATTGATGGAGCTTAGATGATCATGACCATATTCAGAATGCTTACTCATGTTGTGAAAAATAAATATACTAAACCTATGTTGGATCATTTCATATGGTTCAAACACTAGTATTTTAGTGGGAGTTCTAATCTAGTTGTATACAGGTAGGTATCACGTTCCTTGAAAATTTATTTCTAGCATTGAGATGAATTGAAAATGAGCATGTAGTCCTGGAAAGTATATTTTCTTATGGGTGATGTTAACCAATTGTATCCATTAATCAATTTTAATATATAGGAGTATGATATAGAAGAAATAGAATGGACACCTTTTATGGATAAATTCTTATACAAATACATACCTCATAGAAACAAACTAAATTGAATAGAAAATTCCATACCTTAAAAATGGATGAAGATAGTGTTATAGAGTATGAGGAAACCTTTACAAGACTAGATGGATATCATGTATATTACATATGTGATTTATAAGATAATATTGATCACATATTTTAATTTCACAAGATATGTCTATGAAGGGAACTAGCCCCAAAAAAATTTCTTCATATGATAAAATAGTAATAAGTTCCATAAAAATAGATAAGGGATTTTTTAGATCATATAAATTCTATATAAATCAATATATAAATTGGTATTCATATAAAAATGTAAATGGTGAACCATAATATAATATAATGGGATGAACAAATTACCATTATGTTATAATTGTGGGGAGAATCATATTTGGAAATTCATAAAAGGAATTTTAGATTTATAAATTGGTAGAGAAATATTTCTTCAAGATAATAAATTATCGGGGAATAAAAAAATCAATTATGTTAAATGCTTATATTGTAATAAAATTGGGAATTATTCAAATCATGTTTTGATGAATTAGTGGAATCTACAACAAATGTGTCCTAGGAGATATGACTATGTTTATTTGATCACAACTATAGATTATGATGTTCCCAATAAAGTCATTGTCGTTACTTTAATAGTTTTATAAACCATATCCTGTAAATCCCAGCTAAATAAAGAATGTGAAATTTTCATATTGATAAATATTTGTGTATTAAATATAAATTTTACTTTAAAGGGCATTCTATGTTCTATGGCATACATGACACACAACCATGGGTTTCTCAAAAATCATAAGTCGAACACAAGGAAACATTATAATGGGAATCATACATAAAATATAATATTATTATTTTAAAAAGTAGTTAACGCCAAGAAGTCGTATTGGTGGGAATGATTAAAACAAATCATATATTTATTAAACATGTTAGTAATATTTTTTTACATATATCCAGTAAAAGTAGGATGCTTAACATTAAAAAGAATCCAATTTTCACCATTAAATACTATAATATACTTTTAAAGGCTGTTTTACAGCCATTTGATGGAGAACCTATTTTAAATATATTTTTTGTAACTTTTATATGTTAAATATGAAAATATAAACTTCATCATTAGACGAGGGATATCAAAAATTTCATTGGGTAAATTTTTAGTATTTCTGTGATAAATATCATTTTTAGGAATAGTGAAAACTACTGCGTTTTAATTCCAAACTACCTTTTAAACTAATTAATTTATATAGTCTAATTTTATTTTAATTGGATTTAAATTTTAATTGGATTCTAATTATATAATTTAATCCAATCATGTACATTTTTTGTAATTTCACTTTGAAATAGGACATAAAAACGTGTCGATAATTAGGTAGATTTTTTTTAAAACATGCTATTTTGTTTTGACAACGGGAATAAATTTATATTAATTTCTAAAACTTTTCTGTTTTGGATTTTATAATAGTGGAATCGATATTTGTAATCAGAAAGTACAAATTTTTGAAATATGTATCTATTATTTTTAAAAACTAATAAGAGTTACATAAGTAAGTATTTTATTTACCGTGGATAAATGGTAATGATGGTAAATGTAGATAATACTATAATGTTATAATAATAATAAATTAACCTAACTAATTTATAAACCTTATTAGATGAGATACGTCTACCCCTGGTCATCCTTGTGTCTATATTAGGACCCCATAGAGCCACTTGTGTGTGAAAATAACATTTAATTAAATTTAATTTGAAGATATGGAAAATATAACCTAAACATATATCTTTAATTAATACAATTTTTTATGGGTTTATATAAGTGATCTCTTCAACAGTAAAAAGTAATTAATATGATAAAACAATTTCCTAAATCATGTTATTTTATTTATAATTTTTAAATGTCCAACAAATAAATTTATATATGACATAATGATGAGGTATTTATTTTATAATTCATGATTTTTTTTAAATAAATGAGATTATAAATATTAAAATATTTTTTTTGAAGATTTTTATGCCATAAAAAAATTTTATTGATGATTATGACTTGTAATATTTGAATTATTGATATTTTTTATAATAATTCATGTTGTTATAAATTTTTAAAAAGTCATGATAATAATAGTATATAAATTTACATAAAAGAGTTTTTATATAAATTAATATTTCATTAAATGATATAATATCCCTAAAAATCTATGATTTGAAAAATTGACATATATGATCATAAAAATTTCATTAATGATTTAGTTTTGGGTCTCTTGGAATTTTATAGTAAATATGTTAACCATATATTATGAATATACAAGAAGACATGGTAGAAGTTAAAAAATATTATTAATGGATAAAGAAAAAAAGTTAAGGTTTCATAGGTGACCTAAACTAACATAAATATAGTTATTTGATAGTATTTCGACTTATAAAAATGATATTATAAATATATCTAATTTTTGTTATTATAATTCGAAAATAATTTAATAAAAAAATAATACTTTCAAACTTTACTAAAGTGCCTCTCCTCTCTAATATAAAAGGACACCACCTCTAACCCTTACTCACACCTCTCATGCACCCTTTGCTAGTACATAATCTTCCCAAATAAGCTCTAAACATCCCTATATTTCTCCTAGATGCCTTTAATTGGGAATAAGGAAATTAATGAAGGCCTTTAATCTTAAATAAAATGGACCTGCCTAATTTGAGGTAATGTCTTATCTCAAGGTTATTTCTTTTATTTTTCTTCCCCAACCCCTATAAACTCAATTTATTAAATTATTTTACAACAAAATAGTATATTAAATATACTTGGTTGTTTTTATGATATGTATTAGAATTACACTAACACACTCTTCCGTCTAATGGGTATATAACATACTGTTTCTGTGGACGGCGAGCTACTGCATCACGAAATGAATATTTATCAATCCTCTCCTACCACATCTTATGGTGGCCATTATGTTAGAAATGTAATTTTATATGATATATATGATATTTATTTTTTATATATGATTATTTAATTCTCATTAATAACATACCATTATGAATTTCATGTTGTATAAATATGATAATTTCATTTGATGAAGTGCATAATACCGCCTCTCAAAGGGTTATGACTCATTCATACAACACATGGAATGTATAAATAAAGGAATTAATGAACATATGTAACATATATAAGAAATATATTAAAATGAAATTATAATATACCTGTGTATCATATATTTTTCATTCCTTTAAATATGCAAAATAAATGAACGTAGTGTTCTTGCATATGTTTGACTAACAGTCTTAAGGAATGATGCATTTCATTTCTTATATCCAAATGATATAGACTATTAAAAGTACATATATTCTATATATATATATATATATGATATATATGATATATAAATCATGAATTAAATTCTAGATATAATGTTCTTTAGAAAACATGGAATTTTGTTTTATTATAACAAGTTCATTTTTTACTGATGTTACCAAAATCGACAAAATGGTCAATATGAACTCAAATAATTATCTAATTGTTATAGAAAGATAATAAGTGATATAAAAGGAATAAAAAAATTATAATGGTTATGAATCATGTAAAAATAAACAAATGTCATTTTATTATTCATGAAGAACATGAAACATATGAGACAAGTCAGACTCAAGGTAAGGTAATTCGTCTAAATCTCCTTTCATTGGGCCACGTTTTTATAATATTCACATGATTATTTTACACGGGGTATAATAAAAAACTTTGTATTTTACAGTCATTTAGATATAATCTTTTAACATTGAACCATTTTTCTAAACAACAAAAAGGAATATTTTTTAATGTATGCTGCGAGAATGACCTTTCCGCCGCCATCAGCTTTATTTGATATTTGGAATATTTGACAAGATGTGATGTTTTTAAATGGAAAATAAATACCATATTCCCTTTTATACGTTTTTCTATTGAAAATAAGTTTTGAAGTGGATTTAATATTTCTATATATTGCAATTATTCCTTGTTATTGCAAATGAAATTTTTATGATTGAAATTTTATTATTTGAAGTACTTTATTTGTGATGATTATATAATGGTAAATGGATATTTGACGGGTGGAAACATGATAAACCAAATGACATATGGTTTTGAGATAAACAATGGATGGGTGGTTACGTTATAACCTCTAATGCATTGGGTATGAAAGACATATGTATGGCTATTCAATTTGTTAGAATTATTTGTGGAAGTAGACGGTATTGTTATTCCACTTAAGTAAGATTATTTCCCATGTTTACCTTTTATATGTTAGTGGTTCCTTATATGGATTTTATGGTAATTATTTTGATACAAAACGTCATGCAATGAGGTTTTATTAAGTGAATATAATTTACTACTTCATAAAGGGGAAAAGTATTATGTATGATAAAGTATTCGTAGTTTACATGTTTTTCTGATAAACTACCATTTTTTAATACTTTATGTATCCCTTACGGAAAATTTTATGTTAATCCCATATTTTTTAATATTTATCACATGACTTAATGTGGAATAGGGTCAGGGATGGGATCATGGAAAATTCATGCTTTTAAAACATAAAAATAAACATGTCTCTTTTCTTTTAAGTGTTTTTAATTTATGAATAAAATGGAAACCGAGTAGACATGTCTACATTTAATATTAATGTTATTATTTATATGTAATGAAATAAATATCAAATGCTCTAAACCTGAAAAGATCATCAGTGTGAATTAACAACATAATTCATGATTATGTAATGTTTATGTCTGGGTCCTTATAGTTGGAGGCAGATGTATGTTTAGTTAACATTATGAGTTAGATTTTTGTTAATAGAATATCCATAAATTTTTTTACATTATAGAAAAATATAAATTATATAGATTTTGAAAATTACATTGTTTATTCACCAAGGATATGTTTGTTACGAATGGTTATCCATAGAGGAAACTAGGTAGAAGTTCTAAGAAGGCATAGAGAGTTTAATAACCTTCAATATCAGCATCTTGAGATTGTTGGAATCAGAACTAAATAGTTTGTTATAGTAATGAAACAGTTGAATAAGGATATAAATGGTACTAATATACATGCATGAGATCAACCAGATCATCCCCTGTGAAACATGTATATAGTAGAGAATTTTATGGGGCAACATTCCCCATCATTCTGAGGATCATCATACCATGTTCAAGATGAAGTGTGGATAAAAGAACTAGAAAAGATTTTTGATGTAATAAATTTTACATTAAATCAATTGGTTAGCCTTTCATTTTATATTTTTATAGGATAATTAGATCAATGGTGTTTGATTTTTTAAAATATATGATAAAATATCTAAATTGATTTTCTTTGATAGGAATAATTCAAAGGTATGTTCCATGCGAAATATTTTCTTTAGGAGGTTCAATAAAGGATGGAAAAAACAATTCATGGAATTGAGGTAGGAGGATTACTCAGTGTCTAGATATGACGAAAATTTCACTAGACTGTAGGAGAATTCTCAAAATTTAATACATGATTTCGATAGTATGATAAATCGATTTTACTCATAAATGAAGTCGCGGTAACGAAGAGAATTATAATCTCCTGAGTTAAAAATCTATGAGAAACTAATATGATGTGCCGAGAAGGATGAAATGTATTTTTTTAAATATTAGTTATTCCATGAGAGAAAGAAAAGTTAGAGGTACAGTTTTTTGTAAAAAGGAATGAATTCATCAAAGAATCATGAAGGTAAGAAAATTAAATTACCATCTTGTGAGAGGTGTGGTAAAAATAATTTGGTAGAATGATTATCAATGTTTTGAAAGTAATTATGGTGAGATAAGACTATTTATATTTCTCGTATCTGTATGTATAATAATCAAGAAGGCAATGAAAAGTCAATGGTATGATTTTTTTTGTTTCAATGAGTTTGGAAATTTTTCCAATGTTTGTCCAATGTAGATTACCTAGGGTGGAAACATGACAAATAAAAAGCATATATGGGGGAAATCATTTATTAATACTATGGATGAAGTGGGACCATCAAATTAATTAGTATCAGTTACATTTTTTTTAAGATTATGCCAATGTATTTTTTGATTCATGGTCTACACATTCATTCATTTCTGAGAAATATTCGAGTAAATTTGGAATTCCACCTAATGAAATGAATCCATAACATATGGAAAAAACACCATGGGGAAATGTTGAGAAAAAAATAATTTATAAGAATATTTTTATCCTCATTTTTGGATCAATTTTACAGGAAGAAATTGTTGATTTTTCTCATGTAGAGATTGATGTTATTTTGGGAATGGATTGGCTTTTTGTTTACCATGCATTGATTTACTATAGAGCTAATGAAAACACTTTTCAGAACGAACTTCAGTTTCTGTACCAGAATGAACCATTATCTCTAATAATATATCATGTAGATGAGAAACAATTGAATTATGGAAATTTATGTTACATTTTTCATATTTTTGAAAATGAAGGAACTGTTCATATTAATGATGTGCCAACAGTAAATGAGTATCTGGATGTTTTTCCTGATATGTTTCCTGGTAATATACTGGATCGAGAAGTTGAATTTACTGTTGACTTAGATCCTTATGTTAATACAATTTCAAAACCCCCTTATTGAATGGATCAATTTCAACTTTTAGAGTTGAAGAAACAATTATAGGAGTTTTATATAATTGTTTCATTTGACCAAGCTCATCACAATGGGGTGCCCCAGTCTTGTTTTCTAAAAAAAAGTGGTTCAATAAGAAATTGAATTGATTATAGAGCCTTGAATAATATATCTATTAAGAACAAATATCCTTTACCTCATATCGATGATTTTCAAGATCATCTCCAGAGATATAAATATATTTCAACAATTGATATGAGGTTTAGGTACTATCAGTTGAATGTAAATGAAGCAGAAATTCTAACGACCACGTTTCGTACTATATATAGCCATTATGAATTTGTAGTTACGACATTTGGGTAAACTAATGAACCTGTTGTATTGATGGATCTTACAAATATAATTTTCCATGAGTTCATGGATAAGTTTGTGGTTGAGTTTAATAAAGACATTTTCATATATTCTAAAATTAAATAGGAACATGAATATCATTTAAGGGTTGTCTTAAAAAACATAAAAGAAATAAAATTGTATGGGAAATTCATCAACTGTGTGTTTTGGATAAAAAAAATTCATTCATTTGTTAGAACAAAATCTAATGAATAATGGTCAAGACCCACAAATATAACCAAGATTCTTATTTTTCATTGTTTAGAGGGCTATTACAAAAGGGTTTTTAAAAAAATTTCATGGTAATCTAGCCCACTAACTAATTCAACTTGAAATGGTGTTACGCTCATCTGGATAATATAATGTAATGGTTGTTTTCCCGAATTGAAAAGAAGAATGGATAATTCTCTAGTTTTGGAATTACCATATTGATATGGTGAATTTGAATTCAAAAGTGATTCTTCGTTGAAAGGAAATGTTTTTTTCCAAATGCCTAATTATCATGTAGTTGATTATGATTCACATTATCTGAAATATCATGAGATTAATTACCCTACACCTGATTTATAATTAACTAATATATTTTTGAAAAAAATTTGCAGGAATCTTCTTTATAGAGTGAAATGTGAAATATATACTGACCAAGAATTTTCATGTATGTATTTACTCTGATTTATTTGAACCTGAGACAAAGGAGATGGATATAATTAATCAATTATTATAATTGAATGAATCATTACCATCCATTAAAATCAAATAAGGGGTTGATGGTTATAGTTGAAAATGTAATTCTACATTAACCAAGTTATGTTTAGAACAAGATCCTTTGATTAATGATTTGATGAACTTTGGAATATAAGATGTTTTCGTAGGAAATTACTATATTTTGTTTCAGGTGTTGTTGAAATTATCTCTAAATAAATAATTAAGCATGCGTAATAGGAAGAATGTGAGTTGTAGAAAATGGTAGAGTAGATTCAGAAGGGTATGTTTCCGTAATTTTACATTTATAATGGTTGTATTTTGAGATTTGGGAATAGATTATGTGTTCCTTGTGATTCATAGTTGATGAAGGAGTTGTTATATGATACTAATTGTTCTCTGATTTCTATTCATCCTGGAAGTACTAAGATGTGCAATGATTATTGAGAGTATTACTAATGGAATAAAACGAATTGATGTTTTTCTGACATTACTATGATGTGTTGGAATTATCAACTTGCTAAAGTAGAGAGAAAATTACTGAAAGGGATGCTTCATCCCTTACCAGTGCCATAGTGGAAATGGGAAAATATATACATAGATTTAATTGTCGGATTACCAAAGATAGCTCCAAGTAGTAATGAAATCTATGTTATTATTGATTTATTGACTAAACCATCCCATTTTATTCCTATTTGAGATACACTGTCTCTAGATAAAATTTCTTAGTTATATGTTAAAGAGATAGTAAGGTTACATGGAGTTCCCATATCCATTGTAACTGATCGTGATTGCATGTTTACTTCAAACATTTGGAAGGGAATTTAGATTTCATTGGTTATTAAATTAAAATATAGTACATATTTTAGTCCTTAGTTAGATGGATATCTATAATGAACAATTCAGACCAAGGAAGATATGCTACATGCTTCTTCAATGGATTACCATGGAAGTTTGGACCAACATATTTATTTTGTTGAGTTTTCTAATTATAAAATTTTTCTTAGTAGTATACAGATGGTTCTATTAGAGACATTTAATTGGAAGTGGTGTCATAATCTATATTTTTGGGATGATGTTGGTGAAAGAAAACTTATGGTAATAGAATTGGTAGAAGAGATGTCAAAAAAATATCAGTGGATTCAGAATCACATGGGAATAGCTCAGAGCAAGCAGAAATGTTATGTTGATAACCGAGGGATCTTTCTTTTAATTAAGGTCATCATGTATTTCTTAGTTTTTATCTGTATAAATGTGTGTGGAATTTTTGTATAATGGGGAAGCTGATTCTGATGTTCATTAGAACCAATGAAGTCCTGGAGTAAATTGGAATAGTTTCTTATAGAGTTGATTTACCTCCATGATTATCCCGGGTACATAATGTTTTTCAGGTTCAATGTGGAAAAATTATGTTCCCGATCCATCACATGTTTTGAATACAATGCTAGTTTAGTTGGAAGATAATATTTCTTTTGAGAAACAACCAGTCTAGCTTCTTGACTGATGATAGAATGTTTTATATAATAAGGTAATTCATCGTGTAAATGTTTTATGTAAACCCATATAGTTGAAGAGGAAAATAGGAATCTGAAAATGCTATGATGGATAAATACCCCCACTTATTTGATATGTGAAAAAAAAATTGAGGACGTAATATTCAAAAGGGGGAAGGTAGTATACTCCTAAGTAAATAAAGAATATGACATTTTAATATTTATTAATATTTGTGAATTAAATATTATGTTTACTTTAATGTGTATTATATTTTCGATTTCGTACGAAACACAAAACAATGGGTTTTTCAAAAATCTTGTATTGATCAAAAGGCCGAGTCATAATGAGAAAAGTAATAATAATATAATATTATTGTTTAAAATAGTAGTAAACACCGTGCTATTATTTTGGTGGGAATGAATAAAACTAACAATATTATGAATAAAAATGGTTGTTAAATGTTTTTATATTTTTCATATTAATGTTAGAGGATTAAAATGATAGTTAGTCAAATTTTAAGCATGAAATACTCTAATAATCATTAAAATGTCATTTTACTACCTTTTCATGGAGATCCATTTTATATCTAGTTTTTGTCACTATTATATGTTCTATTTTCGAAAATAAATTTCTTATTTAGAATTGGGGCATGGAAATTTACTTCAGATAAAATTTTTTATTTATTGGAATAAGTTTCTTTTTTAATGAATCGTAAAAAATTCTACATTTTAATTCCAAACTGCCTTTTAATATAATTTATTTATAGATTTAGATTTTACTTTTAATTAGTTTTAATGTTTAATTCAATTATATTTTTATAATTTAATCTATTTTTTTTAATTTTATGCAATTTCACTTTGAAATTGGACATAAACACATGTTGATCAGTGGGTAGTTTTTACTTCTTAAAAACACGGTTTTCTACCTAGATGACGAGAATTAATTTTAAATTAATTTCTGAAATATTTTTTTTATTTGAAAAATTTATTCCATATTTGAAATCATGAGGTCCAAATTTTTTTAATTTTTAATTTTTTAGACATTATAAATAGTAACCTATGTAAATATTTTATTTAGCATCGTTAAAGGGTAAATCTCGTAAATAAGGGATAATAAATAATATTATAACAATAATAAATTTCATTAAATAATTTCCTAAGACTATTGGATGAGTTATTTTTGACCATGGGAATACTCGGGACTATTTTAGGACCCCATGTAACAACTTTTGTGTGAAAATGACATTTAATTACTTTTAATTTAAAGTTAAGGAAAATATAACCTAAACATGTATCTTTTACTAAAATAATTTTCATATGGGGTTATATAAGTGATCTATTCTACTATAAATAAAAATTAGAAAAATAAAAATATTACCTAAATTATGTTTCTTTATTTATAATTTTTATATATCAAATAAATAAATTTATTTATGAGAAAATGATGATGTAGTGATTAACTCATTAATGGTTGTATTACATACACAAGACCATAAATATAAAAATAAATTTATTTTGAAACATTTTATGCCATCCAAGAATTTTATGGAAGATTATTAAATATAATATTTCAATTAATGATGTTTGTTTCTAATTAATCATTATTTTATTGATTTTTAAACTTTCATTATATGAATAGTATATAAATTGACAGAAATGAGTTTTTAAATCAATTAAAATTTTATTAAATGATATAGTAGTCCTAAAAATATAATATTTTCCCAACTGAAATATATTATGCTAAATATGTCAGTAATGATCTATTTTTGTGTCCATTTTCATTTTATAGCAACTACGATAACCTTATATTATGAATATACAAGAAGTAACAGTAAAAGTTAAATAAGTTTACTATGGGTTAAAAATAAAAGATAAGGTTAATTTTGTGACATGAACGTGTATAAAACCCATTGGATGATAATACTTCTACCGTTTATCATTTTATATTCTTTATATATCAATTTAATGTAATTATTATTCAAAAATAATTTAATAATTAAATAATAATTTCAATCTTTCCTAAACTGCCCCTCCCCCCTTTTATAAAAGGACACCACCTATAACCCATATTCAAACCCCTCAAACACCCTTGTATTATATGACCACTACCCATGTGAGATCCTTAAATCCCTATATTACAACTATAATCCTTAAATTTGGTCAATGGAACTTGAATAATACTATTAATCTAAAATCAAAAGAAGTTACCCAATTTGATGTAATGTCTTCTCTAAAAAAATCATTGTTTTATTTTCCTTATCCAACCCCATAAAATCATTTTATTCAATTAATTTATAAAAAACGCAGTATCATAAATAAACAATAAATTTTTTATTATTTTTATTTTAACTAAACATACTCACACCTTTGTCTAATGGGTTTAAAAGATATTGTTTCTATGGATGTGAACTACTTCCTCATGAAACAATGATTATTCAATATTCATAAACCACCTCTTATGGTAGAAATTTTGATGGAACTGTAATTTTATATAATATATATGTTATTTATATTATATCTATTCTTCAGTAAATCTCAATTATAATATACCTTTATTCATTTCATGTTCAATAAATATGATAATTTCATTTGAGAAAGTGTGGACTACTGCCAACTCAAAATGATATGACTCGTTCATGCTATTCATGGATCGTATTTTGGATGAAATTTATAAAATTATATACAATATATAACATAGATATTATAATGAAATTATTATATACCTATGTATCATTTATTTTTCATTCCATTAAATTTGAAAAAGAAATGAATGTTCATTCATGCGTACGTACAACTTACCATCTCTAGGAGTAATGTATTTCATTTCTTATATCCAATAGATATGGATTATTCTAAATTCATATATGATTCATATATATAATATATATGATATCTAAATTATAAATATAATTATGTATATAAATTAATTTTGACCACATTGAGAATTTTTAATTATAACAAGTTCATTTTTGACTTATTTTATGAGCATCAATAAAATGTCAAATATGAGAAAAATTAAACTAATTGTTATATATAGGTAATAGGTGATATAAAATGAATAATAAACTATAAAAGGATCTAAATCAAGTATAAATTATCTTATGTTAGTTTATTATTTAGGAATAATAAGGAACATATTAGACAATTTCGAATCGAGGTAAGGGACTTTGTCCCAATGTCTAATCATTAGGGAATGATTTGATAATATAAACCGCCTTATTTTAAACATTGTATAACAAACAATATTTAATTTTATTTTCATTCAATGGTAATATTTTATCTATTACTTTTTTTACTAAATGACACAATCAATTTTTTTTAACGTATGCTGCGTAAACAACCTTTCTCCCCCAGAGTGCATTATTTTATATTTGGTTTCCTTAACAAGCCATTATGTATTTAAATGGAGAATAAATAAAATTTAACCTTTTTACATGTTTTGGTATTGATAATGGGTTATAAGTGGATTTAATATTTCAATATCTTTAAATTTTTTCAAGCTACTACAAATGAAATTTTAATAATATAAATTTTAATATTCGCAATTTTTTATGTGTGATGATTATATAATGGTACTTGGATATTTTATGGGTGGTTGCGTGATAAACCAAATGATCAGTGGTTCCACGATAAATCATGTAATGGTGGTTATGTTATAACCTCCAATTCATTGGGTATAACAGTCAGCCATATGGCTATTCCATTTGTATCAATTTTTTATGGAAGTCAACTATATGGTTATTCAATTTAGGTATGATTATGTCCCATGTTTACCTTTTAGAAGTTATGTTTTCTTTTAATCGTTATAATGGTAACAATCTGGTTACAAAATATTAAGCAATGATCTTTTATTTAGTGAAGAGTATTTTCTAATTTATAAAGATGAAATGTATTACTTATGATAATGTAATCATGGTTTACATGTTTTTTAGAAGAAATAAATTTTTTCCTTCTATAGGTATCCCTTACTAATAATTTTATGCCCATTCTATGTTTATGAAATGTATTTCAACAGAACTAATGTTGAATAGGGTCAATGATGGGGTATTGGAAAAGTCATTATGTTTAAAATAATGAACTAAAAATGATTATTTTCATTTAAGTGTTTTTATTTTATGAAATACCGTGTAGAAGTGTCTACAAGTAATATTCAGTTAGTTATGTATATGTTATAACCTAGTTCTCTAAATATATAAACCTAAAATGATCCCCATGTGAATTATTAACTTCATTCATAATTATTTGATGTTTAATACTGAGGCCTTATATATACAATGCATTATTTTTTTATGGATCATAACATTCAATTATATCATCCTAGTTATCCATGAAAATAGAATATTCTTATTTTGATTTAATAAATAATTATAAGTCAAACATCTTCAAAGAAGTAACTTTTCAAAAAGATGTATCATTATTTCCCCTTAATGATAGATAAACATACTTTAGTTGAAAACGTTATTATCATACCAAGGGTTTATTTTGATATAATCTTTGATATGGACCGTATATCAGAATATGATGTGAAAATCAATAGTAGGATAAATGAAGTTATAATTTGCTGAAGAATATGTAGAATTTATTATATTTAGAGAAGATACATAATCATCGAGTTCTTATAGAGATCCACCTCTTGTAGCTCTACAAAATGTCATTATTATGATGTAAGAGTAAACAATATCTGGGGATGAGGAAATTAATCATTGAGTTGGGGATGTACCAATTGTGCATGAATATATTGATGAATTTGTAGAGGATATACATGGAAATCTTCAAAAGAGGGATGTTGAGTGTTTTATTGATTTAATTCATTTTGAAATACCTATATAAAAGAATATACATATAATGGGAAATGTATAATTTGTTGATATAATTAAAACTATAGGAATTAGAAGAAAATTTATTTATCCACCCATGTTTTTTCCATGGTATCCCAAGTTCACTTTGTAATAATGAAATATATATCCATGTGGCTATGTTGTGATTATATACAAATCAATGTGATTATAATAATGAACAATTATATAATTCATTGCATTGATGATTTATTTTATCTACTTCATGGAGTTCAATGTTTTAAAAAAAATATACATTGATCTGGTGTAGGGTCAGGAAAAATCCATAGAAGGGAAGGATGATACTCCCTTAAAATTAGTGGAATAATCTACCCAAAAATCATCAATAATTATGGAAATATATGAAGAATGTTTAAAAGAAATGGTAAAGGACTAAACCAGTTCACATACCAGTTCATCATCACTGGTACGCGGCCAGCTCAGTGAACTGAACCACCTGCGGATGCTATCATTCATGAAACGGATGCGGAGATCCTACATGGGCCTGAACCAATTGGCCATTGAATTGAGGCTAGACTGGTCTACCATCACAAACCGCACCAGCATCAAACCTGGTAGACCGGCCCCCCTCTACACACTATGTCTTTTGCGAAATAGAGCCAGAGAACTATGCGGACGCAAATCATCCCGGTGACCGATCTGTTTTGTTGGCGGGGTGCATTGAATATACTCTGCAAACCTCAGGTTGACTATGTCATCCATAGGACAAGTTTTCTATCATGGGACATCGCAAAAGATGTCGCATGACCATTGATACAACCCTTTCCCCCCTCTATAAAAGGATGTCAAGGGGTAGAAGGAAGTGATTAAATTATTTAGGATTATATTCATGGAGATCCTCTTATTAAAGGATGGAATCAAGATTTTTGGACCTGGAAGAGTCATTCGGGAGCTTAGGATTTCACGTACCGTGATATTCTGATTGACTAACCAATAACAGGTATAAACTAGGGATGGTTTTTTATGTTTTGAATAATGCATATGTAAATTGCTAAAATGAAATCCTAAAATTGGTTAACCGTGAACCATGACCACTATGCAGATGCACTCCCCTAAAACTAGTGATCACATGCCACTTCTTTGATCTACCATGTCTTGTAGCACCCTCTTATGCATAGGAAGCCATGTCTGGTGCTGCCCCTAGCCGCCGCTGCTTGAGCAGACTCTAGCACCACGTACCAATTTGGTATGCAGATAATGACCAAAGTCGTGTACCACTCCAGTACGGGGGATGACCCTCAGTCCATGTACCACACTCGAATGTGGACCTCCTCTCCATCCATATAGAACATACCTACATGAAGGGTGACACTCCTCATATGGTTGTGTGGTCAGCCAAGGCCTTTAGTGTTTCCATCCCCTAAGTCAGATAAGGCCCTTAAAATGTAGTTCAATCCTCCATAATCCATTTAATATCTTATCCATCAGCACTAGCCCAAGGCATCTCCCAATACCACCTTACCGGCATGAAAAAACATTCAGGCGCATTAGCGCTTCTTCTTGAGTTCACATAATCATTGTAGGCGGAGACAAATGGGTTACCCCATCCCTTGAATGGACATTTAGAGCATTCCAGGGTTATCATTCCCACTGTAGCCCAGAGTCCAAGCCCGAGAACCCCTTTCTGCCCCTCCATTCATCAGGATTAAGGGATCCCTCTTGCATTCACATCCAATGCATGCTAGTGGTGAGCACTTCTCCCCTACCATGAATAGAGTAACATTGAATACCACCTAGATTAAGCCCCAAACCATCCTCTCCTAATTAAAAGAGCATTTCCCCTTCCATCCAAGAAGGCTCATTATTCTTTGACCTTTTCAACGGTACCATGGCCTCCGCCAACATGACTTCTACCTTTGATCCCTTCGCGAAACTAGTGGGAAGGAATGTCTCTCGGTCTCAGCCTTATCCCTCTGTTGTCGTCTTTCTCATCTCCCATTGGTAAAGAAAATGTGTGTGGCTTTCTAAATCTTTCACATACTCTTATTTCTCAAACTGAGCATGACTCATGTGGGCTTAGAGATTTGTGATGGTTGCTGCATCCGTACAAAGATGACTATAGAAAGAACTATATAGGATTTGATCCCTATCATCTAAGTAGTGTACGTCAGACACCTCCCTGGGGATCAATCGAAATTCGGGCCACCAACCGCATGTAATCCCCATGAATACATTAACATAGGCTACCAATCCCACACTCAATTGTCGATTATCGCATGTAAGCCCCGACCTTCCAGAACTACATATACCTTGATTCACAACCAACCATGATATGTAGGAAACCACCATGATGCATAATAACATCTTTCAAGTCTGATAACCATCTATTATTATTAGACTATGTCCTCATGCCCCTACCAATCCCACATCGGTGTAAGTCCAACACTAAATTTGACTAGGCATTTGTATATTAGACTTCTTCTCCACATGAAATTAAACATCACAATTGGGTCCTTGTCCCATGACTTTAAAAGGTGATGTGTCCCATTAAGTCGCACCGAACTCCATAGATTTTGAATCCTTTCACAATGATACGCAGGAAGCCCATATTATGTGTCCGATCCAGATACTCAAGTAACTCTTTTCCCCCCTAGATGACAAAAATATTCAGTGTTCCAAATTATAATGCTTAAGACTAGTGCTATCTGAACAAACTCAAACATCCCCAGAATTGTTAATTCAATGAGGGATTATAAACCTTGGATGTAGACGGTTAAGAATCCTTGTGTATACATGTGACTTGAAACCCAAGGGTAATCCATGTATACTATTCTTGGGGATAATACCAAGATTTGAAATCAGATAAACATAATTTTAATCTATAAAAGTGTCCGTAAATATGAAATAATTCCCCAGAAAAGGGTGTGATGAGCTTAATTTCCCATACTCTTGACTAATGTGAGTTCTAAAGAGTCATTAGACATATCACCCAATGAGCACTTTCCTTTGGAATGAAGGTGCATAAATCATTTTATATAAGGGCCATTGGGAATTTATAGCTCATCGAATAAACCCATAGGAGACCAATTGAAGCCACATAGATAGGGAACCTCATAGAAATGATTAAACAACACCGACTAAATTTAGTCAAACACGGGAACTGATCAAATCCCCTTCACCGTGTAACAAAAATGGTGAAACAGACAAGAATTATTAAGTATCATGACATATTTACCCTATTATAAAACTATCTATAATAATATATGGATGATTAATATCTGACGGGCCATTTTGATCATTCTCCAACCAAAAAAAAATGGACCTGGTCGTGAGCCTTTATCCAAGGGTGTGATATAATTCCACAACATGCACCCTTTCATGCTCAAAAGGAGTTCCATGAAAGGAATTTAATTAATATTAGGATTATTATAATCTAAATTGATTGGTTTTGATGTTGGCACTTTCCAAATGTTTTACAGGTACGTAGTAGAGTTTCATTAAATACAATGGCATCGAAAAAGGAAATCATAGACACACACGACGATCAACGCGCAGACTGGGCCTCTCAATCAGCAGAGGACCCTGTTACCCTACCAACATATTCAACACTGGGTCTCAGTTGCACCGATCCAAGAGTACCACCAGAATGGTACTCTCCTGACTGTGGAGGCAGCTATGTACACCCTCCAGTCGACTATGTCCCTTCAGCCGCCTGCCCAACAGTGTCCGATAGAGAAGAACCAAGGGGACCTTATAACCATGTTGAATTGTTTCGGGAGCCTATCCTTATAACGACACAATGAATACCTCCCTAATCATAGATAGGTCGATGAGGTTGATGCTGATGACATCAGCCTCACCGGAAGGGGGTTCCACTCTAAGGCCAATAATGGAAGACTTCGCCCCCACTACCCTCTGACCTAGTATCCTCACCCTTAAAAGTATTCCACCATGAGAATCCACGCCCATGATCCCTAATCTCCGACCCATCGGACCGCCCACCTATGGCAGCGAACATACCACCATCAATAGGTCATCAAACTCATTCCTAATAACGAAATCAGCCGCTCAGACACGAATTCATATCACATGCTGGTCCATAGACCTATCCTCTCTTCCAAAGCCCACCATCCTTACAATGTATAAACCTAAGAGTAAGAACACATAATATCCAAGATAAATAAAGACTTTAGAACATATAGGATGAAACCTACCCGCATGAACCTCTCCATTCCCGAGGTCATGATGCCCACCAACAGAAACAGTAGAAACCATGTGCCTGTAGGACCACCTCCTCGCAGATTCTTCTAAATCCCACAAACCTAATACTATGGCGATCAATTGGGCCACGTCTCCCTACCAATAGATTCCACCAAATCTATATGGTGGGACACAAACATATGCAGGGCTACATCCCTGCAGATTCAAGTAAAGACCATCATCACGATGTGGTGGCAAATAGGGAAGTTAGTTTGCATATCCCAAAATAGGAGAAGACTAATTCACCTTCCCCGACCAAAGAAAATTGTTAGTTTCCACTTACCACTAGAGGATTAGAGCCTGAAATTTCTACTATAATAGAAAAACGGTCCCTCATACCCATTCCAATCAAGGATATCTCACTACATATCTTGGAAATGATGGAGCTGCAACTATCGATCCCAGATCATATCTTGCAGACTTTCCAGAATATAATTGCATCAGTAGAAATAAAAAGGACTCGGGCCCATGATCCCTCTCTCTAATTGATGGGACTCATCTTCGATACGAGATAGCCACCTCAGAAAAAATATGTATCTCAGCTTCCACCCAAGAGGGTCATCGGTTATATCCCATGATTCAAGGGAAATTGGATCGAGCATACTCACTCGTTCCAATAGGGGAACACCTGTCCATCACAGTGGATGCTCCAGGGAAAACATATATCCTTTAAAACACTCAATATGTTTTTCTTCATATCCTGGTAGCATCACATGACACAATTATATAGGGACCTAGATGTGACAACCATTACAAATAGCAGACATTCCCCGCTACCTGAAAGAGAGCGTCGCGAATGCACCGATGGAAACCGGAAAATAAAAAGGCGGTCCCTGACTCCATTATCCAAAAATATGTGGTTTGAAACACCTCTAAAGATGTATCAAAGTATTTGAATCTTGAAACCCCATTACCATACTATGGGAGAGGTTGTAGTAGCTGTGAAGGTCCTACCCTCAATATCTCTTTTGATGGCTCTGAAGGTCCTCCCAAGAGAACATACGAGGGACTCTGTCATGGGAATATAATGATCGATCCGAAGAGTTACTCTTTTTATGTGAGGAACAGAAGACCGACACATGACTAGAAGATCGAGAAACATGATGGTATTCCACTTGTTGTTTTCTTCCCTTATGGTTTTTCTAAGGGTATACGATGCAAACAATCTCAATACAGTGGGACAACAAATTATGAAGGTAGTCCTCACCATAATAGTCGCAACATTGAAGGTCCTCCCTATAGTGACTTCTCATCATGACAAAAAATTTCCTACATTTTTCATGGTTTTCCCTGATGTTCTTTCTAATGGGATACATTGAAACTATATTTCATGCAGCCAGACATCAGATTATGGTGTTAGTCCTCACCACAGTAATATTAGTGGTCCTCCCCACAAAGACGTTAGGCAACGAGAAGTACCTCCCCTCATTGTGATACATTTTGAAGGCCCTCCTCCCTAGGGTGTTCCCTGGATATATTCTCCCAATTACAGTTGTGATGGTAGTCCTCACCATCACGATAGCTATGATGGTATTCTACTCCCTCAAGGCTGTAATTACGATGGTCCTCCCCACAATGGCCTTAAGCAACAAAAAGGTCTTCCCCTTGTAGCAGTGTGTCCTTATGGCCCTCCCCATGATGCACACTGAATGTCAAACCATGAAGGTCATCCTCACCACCATGAAAACCATTGAAAGGCCCTCCAAATAGTAACCTTGATCTATACAAAGGTCATCCCCATGCTATAGTCCACTCTGATGTTCCTCCCAAGGGTATGATATATGAAATTATTTCTGGATGCTGGACATCAAGTCGTGATTTTAGAATTTTCCACTATAGTGCCAACTATAGAGGTCCTCCCCGTGGTGAAATATCATATTAACAGGATGGTCCTCCCTCTGCCGAATCATGTACACAAAATACCTCCTATGATACGATACTCAAAAGGATGGAATTGATCATGTCATATACCTAGTAAACTATCAAAGACCTACTTATTCAATCAAGAGATGCGCTCAGACCTTGTTCATCCTATGTACCACCCTAGAGCCAACAATATAATGATCTTATCAATACTAGCCCTGCTAACTCAGAAGATACTATCAAGGAGCATCTCATCTGGGCTGATCAAGTTGATGAATCACCAGCGGAGGCACATGTTGATGTATTGAACCAAAGGAAATAGATGGATAGGGATGATATACCTGTAATGTTTTGGACCACGACCACCTCTCACTTCTACATACATAGAGAGTTGTAAGATGGAAGCATACATGACAATCACTCCAATATATGGACAACCCTTCGCAGGTTGAAATTAACCATCCTACTGTATTAAGGGTATATAGATCATGTCAAGACAATAAGACATCTCCTGCATCCCATTGACCATGAAGTCCTTTCATTGGCGTGACGACCGCTATTAGAGAGGTGAAAAAGGGACCTTGAGTTAATCTACCTTCATGCACTGCTGATATTGTTTTACCTTATTGATGACCCTATGATGAGAGTTTATATCTGTGGATGTGGAGAACATAGAGGTTTGAATTTCACTCCACTTCCATTCCAGAAGAACCCATTTGACATAAGGTATTACAATTCCATCACTTCTAGATGGCTATCATATGATGTCCCTATTCAGTAGAGGAAACAGACTTGACAAAATAATTCCTTGAGTATGTCTCAAAAGCGTCAGGGGTGATGAGAGAAAGCCATACATGAACTCCTAAATCATGATTCTAAGAAAGTTAATCATGCTTCTCACCTATGATAATCAAACCAGTGATTTGTGGTGGTCTCCCAAGTGGTAATTAATTCACATATGAACTTGACACCACGTCCATCTAAACCTTGAATGGGAGGGTGCATGGTTTGGCAGAAAGCGATAGCCACAGTTTCTGTCATAGTACAGGACCATCCCCGGCCTGGAGGGCTGGGGGAATTTTTAACAAAAAATTACCCTATCAGCTCAAAAAATGGGAAAAGGAACAACACCAAATGAATAGGGCCAACCCCAGCTCCCATGGATGTGGGAATTTTTACCTCCACAACATCCTCCCCCATAAGAATCATTATTAATTATTTGGGTACGTAAGTCAGAAGAAAAGATTCCAGTCCACTCCCATCCTTTGAATCACCATCCCCTCCCTGAGGGAGGCATGCCATAAGGTCAATCCAAGGATCCTTCTCCGTAAACCTTCATCAAGATGTCCAAAGGCAATCCTGAGATATATGTGGAATATCTTGTAATAGGCACAGAATGTCCTCTTCCTATTTGGAATTTGACACCTCCCCACAGTATTATGAATCTATCAACATCTGGCATGTTAACCCCACATATGCCAATGAAGACGATGAAAATCAGGATGGATTGGGAGAATATGGTTTAGCTAAGGTTGTGAATCAAAATTAGCCATCAAGAATGCACACCCGGAACTAGATGGCCTCCCTAAACCTAGACGCTCAAGCAAAACCCCCTCCACATCCCCAGTGAGTATCCAATTGAGATTAGAACAAAGTCCAGTTTATCCTCAACCATATCCTTCTATCAACACAAAGAAGCCGCTAAAGCTTGAAAAGAGGTTCACTCTATAGGATGAGAAAATAATTTAATTAGGGAAAGTTAACGACGAGCTACTCTATAGGAACTGCCCTTTAGAATACGTTCCCCAAGATTATTCATAGTACGCACTTCTAGAAAGTGTGCTTCAACAACAAAGGTTTCCCCCGGAAAACGAAACAAGGTCAGGGCCCTCACCCAGTGTGGCTCCTGGCTCATCCAACCGCCTGAATTTGGATTTAGAATCATACTAAAACATCACATCACTCAGGAAGAAACCAGAGTGAGTACATGTAAATCGTTTGAAGGTACCACCGATGGCCTATGTGCCTTAGGTACCAGTTGATCCAGCACCTCAAGTAGTACCCCAAGCTATACCCGTTCATGATCATGACCAACAAGATGTAAACCAGTGTCTCACCAACACCATCAAAGCAATAAAAACTCAATTGGAATCAATAGAAGGCTGACGCGCTCTGATACAGCCAGAGAAAAAGCCCTACCCATACTGTGTGAGTGAAACACCACCTCCACTGAATTTTGGGAGCCCATTATTCCCAAAATTCAACGGCTCAAGTGACCCAGAACAACATTTGATTCAATATGCATCTTATTGGGAACCTATTATGGGGACTCCAGAACAACAAGAAGTAGTGAATCTCAGATTCTTCGAGCGAACCATACATGGTTTTACCTTCGTCTGGTATACATGTTTTCCAACTTATGCTATAAAATTATGGGAGGATCTTAGACAAAAACTCATGTTCCACTTCTTCTCAATGTTTCCCAAGACGACGGTTTGCGACCTCATGAATTTTAAAAATAGGGAGAATGAGAGGGTCTCAGACATCATCACCAGATAGAAGGGTCTGACCAACTCTCTGAACATGCCTTTTCCCCAGGATGAGATTCTTTCTATATAAACCAACAACCTCCATTATGAGATGAGAACAGCACTCATACTAGTGAAATGAACCATCAGATTCTAAGATTTATATGCTATTTCCCATAGAATCGAGGACTACCTTTACTGGACTATCCTTATGTACTGAATATCCTCACAGGATTCTATAAAGAGAGAAGGTAGAGGTGAATATTCTTCTGTCACACCCATTCTTGCCCCCCACACCTTCACTACTACCTATTCCTCTACCGAATCACCAAGGTCCTTCTGCATATCAATGACCTCATCTGCCCTGGCGGGAAGACCAAAGAGGTCCTAGGTGAAACCAATTTGAGGAATGAAGAAAAAAGGTCTACTCGTTCTGAGAGGACCATGTTGGAAACTATTTTGTAGCCGCCATGAATTTCAACATTATCTATATACTAGAGACATGAAATACTGAATAATTCATTCTCGTCAATTGATCAGAATATTTTCCCTAACATCGGATGTTGAGACCCAATATTCGTGAATGCATGGTCATCAAAAACCTCCTAAAGATGATGGAATACTCCAGGAAGGTCAAGCTTGGGCTTCCCCTATCACATGTATCATATGATTCTACCACCAACCCAGATGAGGATGAGGAGTGGAAGAAAGTCGTTAAAAAAAGGGATTATAAATGTGATTGGTAGAAGACTCGAAAGACAGTCATCCAAGGTCATGGCATGCTCTGAGATAAATTACAAAGACCGGTTGTTCCACCAACATCTCCAAATGCAACACAGCCACTATCCTCGGACTGATAACCCTATACAAGCCAGTCATATATGAATAATCATGATGGAAGAAACATGTACAATATGAGCAATCCGTGACAGGGACAAATATATCCCTAACACGTTCAGATTTCAGGCCCTCAGGCTTGAAACATAGTGCACCATCCCACCAAACATCACTAACTGAGGCAGCCGACCAATTTAATCTTCCATAGATTGGGGAACTAATATTCGGTTCCATAAACCTCATCCATTTAACGGATCCATTCTCTGAAGAAGATTATGGTTATGAACCCGAATTCCAGACACCCGATCAGGGGACCGGGAGGAATCCCAGAAGTAAGGGTTACCCAGGTAGATGCAACCATGGCCAGAATCGACCCTACGGTTATACCCCGGCTCAAACTATAAATATAGTAGAAACTCATGGGAGATACCTTCAACATACCTATAAGAAGAAATAATACTCCCTTCCCACACAAACAAAAACTCTGGCCAAATTATTCTCTGGTTCCCATCATAGGAGGATCAATTGTCTAGACACCTAGGGCACACAAGTAAACAGATCAGTTCAGGTCCCTAGAACATAGGAAAACCACCAACTCATGCCCTTATGACTGGTCCCGCCTCTAACAATATGTCATGATTACTACATGAGGATTTAGGAAAACAACAAAATGTGTATCCAGATTCAGTGAGAATCCTCGATAACTCGATAGAGACTCTATAGGGTGTCCATCTTGGCCTCTGCACCTTCCCACAATGAATTGGCCTCTTGTGTTGCCTCAGAGGTTTCCCTCACATTATCCCCTAACTATCACTTCCCTTAATAAATTTCAGCAATGAAACGAGCCCTCTATCCCTTCAGAATATCCTACTCTTGCCTCAGTTGTTCAATTTTTCAACTCACCTACTCCAGTTCGTGATCCAATGCCTCGACATGAAACCACTTCCTTGGGACCTCACATTTTAGCCTCGCCACATCCCCATAATGATCATGAGATTCTATCATACGTAGTTTACAAGACGTGGCGAGATAGACTTCTTCTTTAATGGTAGAAAGGAAAGACTCGAGTCTGCCAATATTCTCCCATTCTGCGACCAACTATATAATTATTCACTAGATGCTCAGATAGTCAAAGCTGTCGAATCCTAGTATTATGAACTAGTTGCATAGTGTCGAAAATTTACCTTGTATATAAGTAGTGGGTGTTTGAGAAATCAGCCTCCAGATCTTTTCACATTCCCTCAAACGAGCAGGTTGAAGGGTTTATATATCCCCTTAATCAACCTCAGAATTACTCTCGGAGGATGAAATATTTTTAGGGATCAATGTCACCAAATAAGAACTTGATTTGGTTTCTATTGTATGTTTATATGCCTCACCAACCTCGTCCCCAAATACGGTCAAGGATAGGATTGTGGTTATTGGTGAAATCTCTAATGCCTACGATTGTGGCCCTGGACCCCAGAAAAAAAATGATGCAGATAACTACCCTTAATTATAGAATGCAAAAATTGAGTCTACTGGTGACGAGATTAAAGAGATTACCCCCAATACTTAATGTGGTAGTGTCCTCTAGCCCTGTATTTCCACTACCCCCCGAGGAAGATGACATTGTGTCCTCAACTCGTAAATTATCCGTAGGGATCCCTAGAAGTTCCCAAGACCTGAGGTCATACCCGAGACTAGCAGCTTCAAAGGCGGTCCCTAATTGACTTCCTTTTGAAATTAATCTTGTGGAAATTGTTCCCCCAATAAAAAAGATTATATCCCCCTCTATGTTTTCCCGAGCCAGGTTAGTATCCTCTCTCCTGATCTCTTCCTCCATTGGAGCATGGTCCATAGAATCTGTAGCATCTGACTATGTCAAATCTGAAACATTATTCAGCTTCCTGGTGTGACAAATGCACTTATCTCACTTCAGTTTTCTTAAACAGGGGTGGCTCATCTTCCCATGTAGCTGTGGATACTGTGTAATCAGTGGAATTCTCCACCCTTAGTTTTCTCTCACACGTCGAATTCTTAGATCTGAAAATCAGGATAAGTACATCCATATCATTTGCTTCCTTAGGAGGCATGACCCCCGTACCATGATTAATCATGGTTGTAGGCAATTACTCTATTATCAAAGGTGATGGATCCATATCCACCTACGAAATTACGGCCAGATTACTAATCGACTCTACAAAAAAGTACAAAAACCGTCAATAAATAGCAACAACAGAGCATCTGGTATGATAATTAGAGAAGAAGGAATAATGATTACCCATGACCCCATGTCATATATATTCTGATAGCAAGGATTCCCGATAACATTTCTTGACTTTCCAAGGAAATATCTTCCCACCCGAGACATTGGGTAGATCATGTGATGTAAATACCATAGTCGAGTCTATAGTGATTGCCTACATATTCTTGGTTGTTCCAGGAGATCCTTCCCCAAAAACCCCCAAAAGTGAAGGCTCATGTTTTCCCAGGATAGTACCCATAGGTGTGTACTCTAGGGAATGTATCGCTTCTTGGGACTCCAGAGCATCCTAAGGCAAGTAGGAAGATGTTAGAATCATGAAAATATATATGGAAAAGGGTGGAGAATACATAAGTAAGATGAACTCTTATTCTGTATTGGATGCCATAGACTGTATCATCATTAGATCCACGTAGCCAAACCCATAATTCTTATTATTTAATGTGTTAAAATATTTATCAATTTTTTATACATGCGACTAATTCACCAAGATATTCTTCAACCAAAACATAATATGGATCAAAAACCACTCCAAGGCCTGGATGCATGAAAGGCGCATTTTGAAGTACCTTCTAGACTTCTTACACAGAGCCACTGACCCTAAGGTTGTCCCAAACCCTCCATGCATTTAGGAATGCAGCTCTAACAGGAACGACTAGCATTGTGGGATAAACTTGAGGTGGTGGAGCAGTAATAGAAGCTGGATGGGGTGTCATTATTAGTGGCTAATTCCTGGGTGCCACCACCACCCTAGAACTCTCAAGAACTACCCATTTGTCTCCAAGTGCATGGTGGGTAATTACCTTTCCTCAAATGATGCATGAAAACCAGAAATACCACCCCCCTGAAGAATGATTTCTTATAACATCCTCCTCTTCAGTCACAAAACATAACATTTCCCGGACCTATTGGGTTTACAATGAGTAACCCCCGACGAGAATGGATGTAGTCCTTGAGATATTGACAATACTGATTTACCCTATAAAGGTCATCATCATAAAAAAATGATCGGCTGCAGATATATATCCCACATCACTGAATAACACTTCTCAACCTTGATGATATTTCCATAGAGAATATGGGTATTGACTATGGAAGGAAAACTGAATTTTGAACTCATATGATTGAATCCAATCCCTTGGGAAGGAAGAATTGATTGGTATGGCTAGATGACCCCTAGTAGCCTCTTATATAGCATGTGAAGAGACACCCTGATGTGTCACAACATTCCACAAGAGAACAGGGAAAATAGGATTAGATAGAACCTTCCAAGATCATGTTGGCAGAGCAACCACCTTCAACATTCCTTTATCCTTTGAAAGTTTGGAGCTCTGAATTATGGGCACTAGTATTCTCAACTGGCCATCTGGGTATGACTACTCCTTGGTGTCGACAATATTTTTGGATAGTAAAGGCATATGGTTTGCAAAATCAGGATTCTTGACCTCATAACCATTGTCCCCTATGGTGAACATCAGCCACAACTGTCAGGATGCCATCAGATGTCGATTATCATGAGCACCGTTGAGGGATGGTTGGAATAACATTTGAACACAAACAAACTGATGGTCGAATCTTTAGGGTTCATACCCTTCACAGATAAGATCCCTGACTATGGGAGTCACTAAGATACCATCTCTAAATTAAGAGAGGTAGACCCCAAGGTAATTTCCTCTGATATGACATTCATAATCACATTGGTCGGGGAAGGGTAGGGTAGAAAATTAATGATGTCATTATTAGAGATTTATATTGATAGCTGGTTATTAATCTAGACTGCCTGATGTTCCTCCTTATATTGGGAAACCCATACCACGGGGATAACCCCACTGGTTAATTGCATGTATGGCTGGTGTATGTAACCCAGAATCGGTAAGGGGTTGATTAATGTGTAGCAGTTATTCATGTGCTGCCTTATCCAACCGCATAGGATTTTGAAGGGGCCATCCCCCCGATTTGGCCACTTCCCTTCAGTGATATGGTCGAGTAATCGGTAAATCCTGGCCAATTCTAGAATGGCCAGGTTGATGCATTTTCCAGTGGCCAGATGCGCCACCATAAAAATGGTGAAATCCCATATATTGTCAGACTCACGTGATGGAAATATCCAGCCACTCAGGAACATATCTAGAAAGGCTTCCAATCGAAGTAAATGATCAAATTTTTACAAAATCTCCAAGCCCCATCTATTGAACTGACCCTCTTAATGTATTCACCATTAGTTTCCTCTAGCCTCCTGGTTTACATTGAGGGATAGGATGTGGGACTATGTGGATGGTTTATAGATTTTGTGTATATGGAAAATTCATCAATCCATTTGGAATAGGGGTATGATCTCTTTATGAGAATATTCATTGGATCACTTCTGTGTTTGATCAATGAGAAACCTCACCAATGGAGGATTCATCTCCTCAACATCCCATGTAGAAGGGGGAGGAATGAATTCATCATACATATCTCTGATAATTTGGAATCCAGAGGTCATTAAGATTACCCATAGGCAGATGCCAACCTCCACATGGATAAAGTAGAACGTATTGGTATATGGGCTCCATAAACTCAGAAGTTGTGTTGACGGTGCAACATTATGGTGTGTTTAATTATAGGATACCCAGACATCATCATACAACACCACGGTTCATAGTTCCACTTTTAACTACTTGCATCTATGGAGAAACTATTAGGGCCACCCCAAATCCAAATTAAACGCGCCTCCTGCCCAAAGATCTTGATCTGGTGACCAACCATGCCGTTCATTAACCATAGTATTACATGAAATGCTCTAATGATAATAAATTACTTCATATTGTTTATGTTCCTCCCCCATCAGGGAAACCAAAATGTGATTCATCATGGACTGAAAAGTCGTTCACTTCAGTTCAAGTTGTCCCTTATGTGAGATCACAACTCTGGGGATGGTATAGGATATTATTTAGGCTTAATGATGGTTGTCATGAGAATGTTCTTGGATTTATGTATTAGTTAATAGGCTGAACCGACAAGTAGGTAGGCTGTTGGAAAATGGGTATTGATACTGAGTTATGGAATGACGATTTGGTAAGGATTAATGCATTGGGGTGATGTGAAATTAGTCCTTAGAAAATATGGCTATATTTTTTCGTTGAGAAATAGCTAAAAGGTGAGAAGCTACCGGCCCATCAGAAGCTCAACGAGGAACCATGTTCTCTTTTTGCATCAGAAATCCATACATAGGATTAGTCTAGTGGATAATATTCATGAATGACCAAATATTTGGAAATGTCTCCACACAGGGTCTGCGTAGTACGCCCCACATACCGACCCCATAGATGGTTCAAAATGCCCATATTCTACTAACTAGTATTACATGGAAGAGGTCCGCAACATCCTGGAACATGGAGCGATGGCCAGCAAACCGCATACCAAGCCCCTATGAAGATTCTCATAATTCAAGACATAATTGAAGTTCGAAATGAAAATATCAAAGCATGAAAAATAATTCCAATCCTTAGAGAACTAAACTGTATAGTGTTTTCCCTATTTGGTCCCCTATGACATACTTTTTAAATTTGTTTGACTTTAGTTCATGTATGGGACATTAGTTTGCAGATGAGGGCGAGCACAAATGAGGAGCAATTCATGGAAGCCGAAGCTAGTTCATGGATGAAAGAGTTCACTAAGGAATCCATACGTGTAGGCAGTGCGCCAAAATAAACAATGAGAGTGGTTTTTCAATGAAGGACCGGGTAAATGAAAAGTAGTGTGGACCCATTTATATTGGTGTTCTCCCCCTTCAGGACCATCACTCTATCGCAAAGTACTCTAGTTTTAGGACCACTCTACATCGAAATATACTCCACATCATTCCGATCAGAACCCATTCCGATGGGGGGAATTTTTAGGGTCCTTAAAACATTTCAAAACGGAATGATGATACTATCTTAAAATTAGTGGAGGTAGAACTCCTATGAGGGAGATAATCAAATGGCTAGTGAAGTGAGGTTGGTTCAGTCACCATTCGTGAACCGCTCCATCAGTGAACTATGTGGAACGACCCCCTGCCGCACACCACGGTGTTCATGAAATGGTGGTGAAGCCCTGCGCGGCTGTAATGAACACCAATAACCGAGTTAGTTCAAGGTTGAGGTGCATTTAATATACCCTGAAATGATCAGGATGACTATGTCATCTGTAGGCTGTGTTATATATCATGGGCCTCTGCAAAAGTTTCCACATGACCATTGATACAACCCCATCCCCCTCTATTTAAGGACTTCAAGGGGGATAAGAAAGGGATCATATTATTGAGGATATGATTCTAGGAAGTCGTCTCGTTTGAAAGAAGACATGAGACTTTTGGAGAAGGGAGAGTCATTAAAGAGATTATGATTTCGCGTACAATGATGTTACGATTCACGAACCAACAACAGTTTTAAACTGGGGACGAATTTGTAAGAACAGAATAACACATATGTAAATTGGTAAATCTGGAACCTAAATTGTTAAAACACAAACCATGGCCCCTACGATGATGCACTCCATGCGAACCAGGTAACCCATTCCCCTTCTTCGATCTGGTGCACCGCATAACACCCGCCTATATGGGCGAATCCCTTTCCAGCGCTTCCCCTCACCACCGATGCTTGAGCGGACACTAAAACCACATACCAATTTGGTACACAGACCATGCCTGAATCCACATACCACTCTAGTATACGAGGTTCCCCTAAGTAAACATACCACAATACTACATGGATGACCTCTCAATCCATGTAGCACCGACCTCCATGAAGGGCATCACTCTTCATATGGCTATGTTGTCCACTTAGTCCATCGGTGTTTCCATCCCCTGAGTCAGTTAAGGCCCTTCCAATATAGTCCAATCCTATAGAATCCTTTCAATAGCTTATCCATATGCACTAGGACAAGGCCACTCTCAAAGACACCTGAACAACGTGATGAAACCATCAGGCGCATTAGTAAATCTTCTTGAGTTCACATACCCTTGGTATGTGGAGACAATGGGGTTACGACATCCCTTGAATAGACATCCAATGAATTCTTGGGTTCGCATACCTAGGGTAGGCCAGAGTCTGACCCCAGGAGACCCTTTCTACCTCTCCACACTTCATGATTAAGGGACCTGCATACATTTTCATCCAATGAGTGCCAACTGTGAGCACATCTCCCCTCCTCTAAAGAGAGTAACAGGGAATCCCTCCGGGTGTATTCCCCACACCATCCTAGACAGATAAAAATATCCTTTTCCCTTCCATACGGGAAGGCTCATTTTTCCATGCCCTTTGACACCGTAACACGACATCCACAGACAAGACTTGTACCTTTGTTCCCTCCTCGACACCAGAGGAAGGAATCTCTCGTGGTCATAACCCTATCCCTCTACCATATTTTTCCTCATCTCCCCTTGGTATGGGAAAAGTTTTTTTTTACGATCATTCACATTATCTTGTTTATCACACAGAGCATGAATCATGGGGTTTTAGAGATTTTTTGATGGTCGTGGTGTCCGTAGGATGATGAGGGTAGAATGAACTACAAGGGTTTTGATCAGAGACTCTTAAGTAGGGTAAGTAAGATACATCCCTAAGGATAAATACCAACCCAAGACATCAACCACATGTATTCCCCAACCATAATCCAACATGTTCTAACAATCAAGCCCTCGACGGGCGACTATCACATGTAAGACATGGCCTTCCAGAACTACGTATACCATTATTCCAAACAAACTAGGATATGTTTGAATCCTTCCTGAGGCATAATCCCATCTTCCATGTCAGATACCTGTCTATCCATATTAGACTGTGTCCTCATACCCCTACTAAAGCCATAATCGGGACCATGAAATCATTATCCCTCGAGTCTGCTGGGAAACTTCTACAGAAGTCCCACACCAACGTTGATTAGGAATTTGTTTCCTAGATTTACATTACACATGTCATTAAACACTACGGTTGTGTCCTTGTCACATGACCTTATAAAGTGATGTGTCCCATTAATTGTCACCAAACTATGTGGATAACAATTTGTTTCCCACATATATGTAGGAATTCTGTATTACGCGTTAGATCCAGGTTCTCAAGTCACTCTCTACCCTAGTGGATGAAAATACACTCCAGAGAGCCCAATTGTAAGCCTTGAGACTAGTACTGTATAAAGAAACTAGAACATCCCTTGAATCGTAAATTCAATGAGGAATGGTAAACATCAGATATACACAGTTCTGTATCTATGTGTATACTTGTGACTCGCATCCTAGAGGTAATTTGTGGATACTATGATTTGGGATAAACCATTGATTCACGAACATATAAACGCGTATTAAATATATAAGACTGTCCCAGAATAGGAAATAATTTCCCCCAAAAGGGTGCGATGAGCCTGATTTTAAAACCTCTCGACCAATGTGAATTCATAAGTGTCGTTGGCCATATCACCCAACGAGCACTTTCCTTTGGAAGGAAAATACATAGATCATTGTATATGTTGAATGTTGGGAATTTATCGTTGATCAATAAACCCGTTGGAGACTAGGTGATTCCATAGAGACAAGGAAAACAATAGAATGATTAAACATCACTAACAACATTTAATCCGACACGGGAACTGATCACGTCCCCTTCACCGTGAAACATCTGGATATCAACAATTTCCTTGAGAATATAGGATTTTCCAAAGGAAATATTTCAAACAAGTTATAGAAAATATGGGATTATAGTAATTCCATTTGGACAAAATAATTATCCTTATGCTTTCATGGAACTAATGAACATCGTATTCATGTAGTATCGTGATATTTTTTGTGGAATTTATTAATGATATTTTGATATTTTCCAATAGCTATAAGAACCATATGAACCAATTGATGAATGTTTTCATGTCTCTTTTAATAAAATAGTTTTATGGGTAGCATAATAAATTTGAAATATGGATTTAAAACAGATATTTTCCTAGACATATTGACATTAAGGATGGAATCTCAGTTGGTACTATGACGAAAAAGTCAATCCATTAATGGCCTATACCCTCGAGCATAACCAATCTATGAATGTTTTTTAGATTAGCAAGTTACTATTTCCATTTTTTGTATAATTTTCTTGATTTCCTAACAATATATCAAAGATATCAAGTAATGTGTTTAAATTCATATGTAAAAATGACTGTAAATACTGTTTTGAATAATATAAAAGAATATTAAACAATTCTCTAATTTTAAATCCTTCATAAAAAATAATGGGGTTGTGATTTATTGTGATTCATCAAATAATTGGCTGGGTTGGATCATTATAAAAAATGATAAATTAATTAGTTATGAAATAATTTAGTTGATGACGAATGAAAGAAATTATCCAACGCATGATCTTAATTTTTCATCCATAATCTTGACTCTGAAAATATAGAGACACCATCTCAATAGAGAATGATATGAGAAATTTACAGATCAAAAGAGTTTGAAATAAATTTTTACACAGAATGAACTCAACACGAGGAAATAGATATGGCTCTAGTTACTCAATGATTATAATTTCCCAATAAACGAAAACAAAGGTACATAAAATAAGGTATCAGATTCATTAAGTATAAAATATCATGGACTCCAACAGAAATTTGGATTGAGATAGATCTTATTTTCATGGATCGAGTATTGATGAATATGGTAAATTTTCCAAAAGAGGAAACATTACACCTTTTTCATATTATTGATCAACTATATTTACCAATAAATATAAAAATTTTTCAATATGACAATAAGAATTTTCAATAGATAATTAAATGCATTAAAGATGAAAGATTGATAGACATTGTGTATGTGTAAGGACTTGTAAGATTTAGAAAAATAAAATTGCTTCCATCAATACTGGAGTTAAAAAGGGAACTGTTATATGATTCTCATAGTTCCAATTTCTTTATATACCTAGGTATTACCATGATATTTTTTGATCTAATGGAAATTTTTTTGAGGCATAATATGATGTAGGAAATTGCTGGTAATATGTTGAGGTGTCTTGTTTGTCACTATGTGCTGGGTGAGAGACAACATCCTAGAGGAGTCATACAACGTCTACATATAACTATATTTAAGTTTAATGAAATTATGATGTAATTTTTATTAGAATTAATGTGGTCCCCAATAAGGGATTATTCAATATGAGTTATTATTGATAGATAAACCAAATCAATACATTTCCTTATTATAAGAGAATGTTTTTCACATCAGAGACTAGAAAGACACTATATGAATAATGTTGTAAGTATTCATAGTTCAACTATATCAACTGTGTCATATTGAGATACCTTATTCACATCAATATTATAGAATATTATTCTTAATTAATTTGATATTGAGCTTCATATATGTACTGCTTGTAACCATGAAACCAACATGCAGTTTTAATGGACTATTCCAACATTATAAGTCATGTTGAGATCATTATCACATGATTTTCATGGTATGTGGGATTAGTAATTACCTTTGGTGAAATATTCCTACAATAATAGTTTCCATTATTTTATTCAATTGGTTGTATATAAAGCATTATAATATGATATATGCCAAACTTAAACTTGTTGGATGATGTCAGTGAGATGAAACTTATAGGAAAATAACTTATTTACTAGTCTAAGAAACATTTAAGTAAAATTCATGAACATATTAAAGCATCTCAGAGTAGTTAAAAGAGTTATTTGGACATCAAAAGAAGTTATTTGGAAAACAATGTTAGAGATCATGATTTTTTGATGTATTTCCATGGAAGGGTGTCACAATATTCATTTAGAAATGGAAATTGAGCCCTATGTGCGTCAACACATTTGAAATTACTAAAATAATTGATGATTTTTTTTTATTCTTACAAGTGTGTCCAATGTTAATGATGTGATCCATGTGTCATTGGTAATGAAGTAAATGAAAGACCAATCACATGTAATGTTTTATGAAAAAATGAGTTGGAACCAGTATTATCTTACTACAAAGAGCATAAAGAGATACTTGACACAAGATAATATGCATTGAAAAATCATATCACTCCACTGGTAAAATTTATTTGTATAAAACCTAAAAAAATGAAGAAAACTTGGATAATATGGATGCTACAATGAAGAATAACCCTTATATATTTAGAAGGGAGTATTCATAAAATATTGGACGGAAAATGTTTTGTAGTATGGTAGAATATAATACCCCAATATTTAACTATCTATATCATATTAAATAAATTACATTCATTAAATATATTATATTTCATAATTAAATTTTTTTCATATAATATAAGTCATATAAAATCATATAGATATCCTAAAATTCACTTTACAAAGAATATATAATAAAATTGGGGGATTATTATATATATTAAGAACTTATACTACTGAAATGTTAAACAAAAAATTGGAAGAGTAATGTGACCCATATGAATAGTATTTGTACCAATGGAATCAAAAAATATCTTATGAAATTATTAAAAAAATATAAATCTTATAAATTTTAATGTGATATAATTATATCATAGTAAAAGTAAATAAATGTTTTATAAATCATTAAATCAGTATTGATATTTCTATAAGAAAATAATTATTTAAAATATTATAATTAATATAATGTTTTAAAAATTAATTTATTTCATTAAATTGAATCATAAATTAATATATTGTTGTATTCTTATTTTAGGATAATTTTATGAGACTGGAGATAATTTTTGAAATTGTTATAAATTGAGTTATAGTTATAAAATTGGAAATTATTGAGTTAATTATGATCTTTATTTAATGATAAAATTATCATTTATATAATATTGTCTTCATAATATTGTGTTCATTTTTTAATTCTAAACAATGAATTATATTTAGGGTTACTTATTTGGATTTTTCTAACTGAGATGATTTTTTTGTAAATAGTGAAATACTGGAATTTTCGGTACAAGCTTAATAAATGAATTATTGATTAATAAGTGATTTATAGTAGATGTAAGTGTATTATTTCAAACCATTCATACTTATATTAATTTATTTAAATGATAATTACAAACAATATTCATAATATTATGCCTTAATATTATCCTAATGAATAAGATAATGAAAAAACACCCCTCTTCTCCACTATAAATATAACCCCTACCCAAATATTCTCCTCACACCTTAAAATAATTAAGACTCTCTATGTTCCACCCAATACTATTTGTAATCCCATCCCGAAACATCCTTATTCCTTTTTCCAGAAAAAAATAATAATCCCATGTTCCATAAGGAGGTTATCAAGGAGAATTAATGTGGTAACTTCCAATATCATTTTCTTTTATTTTCTTTTCAATTTCATTTCATTTCATATTCACTCTACATCAACCCTTATCAATATTTCATGATTACTCAATTATCACATATATACTCTATTTTTAACAAGTTAATGGAATAAACCATCATAATTTATCTTCCCTTGTCCTTTTGTACTAAAAATGGAAACACCGTCTGTAAGTCGTCGATTCACCACCTTCATGGATGATGAATTTTGTTTTAGGATTTTTTATTCAATAATGATCGTAGAAACATTTTATGGATGAAAAATATTATAATATTTTTCTTAAAACATATATTATACTATGGAACCAATATATAAATATTCATAATATGAATTCCTATGGACAAACTAGTTCCTAAAAATCAAAAAAATGGCAATATAATATAAAATTTTATCACTAATGTTTTAGCAAATTTATTATTCCACATACCATGAAACTTAATAAAATATATAGCCATTAAATATTAATACATTTAACTAAAAACATATAATTTCAATTCTGGATTACGATTCTCATTTTAAATGATTTTTAAGTCATATATACAAGTAAACTAAACAAGAAAACAATGAAAATGAACACTCTCAAATGAAATAATTGAACATTATAACCCATAAAAAAGAAAATTACTGAAAATAAAATATTTTTACTAAATCAAATTCAGGTATGAAATTTTCTTAATAAATTTATTATAAGATTTATCATTATTATCAATAAAATTTACATCAAGGGCATATCACATTTCAACATATGAAATGGGACTATATATCAATTACCGTTTCATTAAGACTCACATGGTATTGTGGACCTAATAATTATTATGTGGTGTCTCTACTACCCATTTTATATAATTTTCATTTCATTTTATAGTTATTTAATATACATATTCTGGTACCTTTTATACGATTATTTTCTTAGTCGTAACCAATTTTACCATTATTGCTTATTTGGAATTGTTATTTTAATATGGAAATATTGATGAATATGTATCCCAAATTCAACAAGGATATTGATAAGTCATAAATTTATTCAATTATATATATATATATAAATATTTCCTAGGAATTATTGTGATAGGTGGGACCCGTTATTTCACCTCTATGCATCAACAGGTCTCATGAGAAAAAAATAGTTGTTGAAAACACTTTCATAGCTGTTTCCAAAAAGTATCAATCAGGTATCTTTCCACATACATAAAACATATTCATGGTCTAGTGGATAATGTTCTAGATATATGAAGTCCAGGTAATAATCAGTTTACATATTCATTATTCAGTTAATACTAGTCATATGGTTTTCACTATCGATAAAATCTATGGGTGCATTTTCATTCTTTGTTAGTTGATGGATTGTGGTTTTCAGTTATCAATCATTTCATATTGATTATTTCAAATTCTTTGAGATTTAATTTTTATTGATTTATAATTCCTATTTATGTAACCCGTACTGATACTTTTAGATCACCCTTTGAAATTTTGTTCATCCTCATGTTGTGAAGATGATAACTTTTAGTAAGTTACAAGAAAGAAGTTTATTTTATTATTTTATGTATAATAATAAATTAAAAATATAAAAAGAGGACCATGTAAGTATATTGTTTCTTAAAAACTACAAAAATGATTTTCCATTAAAAGGTGGTAACTTGTATCTATTCCATTTTAATAAAACAACCACCATCTCTAGTCTACCAGAGTTTTGGTTGTTACATTTAAAATGCTCCTTCTAAACCAGATTGTTTCTATAATATGTGTAAATTTTTATAATTTGGTAATTTTTATGAAATTTGACTATGTTTTTCACCATATAAATTTTTTATTAATTCAGTAAATCATGTTTATGATTATGTTTTTGTACTTTTAAATTCTTTTGGATCATAGATTAATCTATTATGAACTAATTATTGGTTGTTCTGTGATATCTCTCTAATGCATTTCGTATGTTTGTGTTCATATTTGACCATGATGATTATTCAATCTATATATGTGATAGTGACTCTATGTATTACTTTTAGGGTTATATAATGTATAAATACAAAATTTATGTTTTTATACCAAAATTTTTTACCCCATAATAAATTATTATAAGGAAATGATTCACCTTGGTTTATATATGATTTATTTATTCTTTATAAGAGTTTCTAGAAAAACCAATGATTTGAAATGTTAAGGGAATATATATACTACATCAGTTGATCAAAAATCAAAACATTGTTTGAAATTTATTATAATTTGTTTCATGATTTCAAATAAAAAATATGATTTTTTAATTTTCCATTATTATTTTATATGAAATTTTTTATGAACATTTTTGTGAATATATGATTATTTCTAGATGACGAGAATATTTATTTTGATCCCAATTTTTATTTTGATTTTTTTAAGAATTCTTGAATATTAGATTCTTTATTTATTTTTATATATCAAAGTGAAATTAATTTTCTCCTAGAATGTTTTAATTTTTTCCACTAGCCAAAAGGATAATGAATGAAATGGAAGTAGTCTGGTTTAATGTCACGATGTTTCCCCTTGAAGATATACTCTGTCTCATTTTGATAGATCTATATTATGGTAAAATAGATACTAATTAAAATTTCTCACCTTTATATATATATATATATTTGGTTTTTTATGAAATAATTATGACCAAAATCTCAAACAATATAAGTCCAGAATATCCTCACAATTATAAGAATGTATATTCTTGTTTAAATGATGAATAATATGTATTGTTTCTGTCATAGACATTGAATATTTTTTATTATTTTTAAAATTATTTTGAAGTATTATGAAATTCAATTAAGGTCTCTAAATAATGAAATTGTTACTCTTTAATGATGATATTATAAAAAATAATCAACTTTCCTAACTATAATCATCCATTAAATATTTTTTGTTATCGTTTTGGTTGGTCTAACGACATTCAATAAATATGATGTAACATATTACCATTGATTAATATGATAATGTAATTACTAATACGATTTTATTTAAATTATAAATTAAATATTTCATTTTATTTCATGTATTTTAATACTAAAATTAAACTCATTCACCAAGAGACAACATCATGTTCTTTAATAATCATTGAAACATTCTCTTCACCTTGTTCAACATCATGTGTGATAATAAAAACTCTCTTGTAATAAAACTGCATATATTTAACAATAATTATAATAAATAAAATATAAAACCATATCTTTTCTAGGAATGATGAACATTGTATAAATTAATGAGTACCAAAAGAAGCATCATAAATTATTTTTGAAACAATTAATATTACTAACTCCACATGGTAAAAATAAGATATAAGTGAATTATGTACTAAAAAAATGATCATATATGATATATATAAAAGGTAACGAAAATTTGTGTGGTTTTTAAATATAATAATAAATTTGTGATGTTTTTTCTATGGGAGGATACAGAATATACATCTTTGTTTGGAAACAATGTAGGTTTTTGAAGTACCAATTTTAATATCTTGAGGCACATTTCTAATTATGCACCTTTTTTAATTTCATAAATTATTTACAACACATTTTATATTTTCTATCATGATACTATAATTATTCATTCTATTTAATTTTTAAATTTAAATGATAAACATAATGTGTTTTGTTTTGAATATTAATAAGCTTGTAATGGTTAATTTTTCTCATGGTGTATTATAAAATAAAATTTTTCTTCATTTAAACTTTCATTATATACAGAGAAAATGTTATTTTTCATTCAAATCGTCCACTTTTATGAATTTTATTCCTACAAAATGTTATTACATTGTTGAGAACAATTACCATCCACTTTAATGATTGTATCCCCTACTGTACATATTTAAATTTCCCTCTAATGTTTTTATACAAGTGTTTTAACCCAAAATTTGAGTAATCTAATGATACATTCATGTTTACCAAATAATATTTTCTAAGATATGTTTTAGAAGAATTGTATTTTTATTATTTTTGATAAAAGTTATATCAAAATAATAAATATGATTTACATACTTTAAAAGTAAAATGTTTTTTATCCATTCCATGATTACTATTTAAATATTTTATATTTCTCAAATGACTATTTTTTATGATTATTTTTATAAATAAATGGTTTTAAAATATTTTTAATTCACCGTTTAAAACTATTTTGTATTTTTAATGAGTAAATTAATAATTATTTTTTAAATGTAAAAATATAAAATTAATTTTCACTTCAAAATGTTGAATATTTTTTAACAAAGATTCATCATAGTTTTTCAGAAATGTTTCCTAAGAATGAACCCCACATGGTAAAATACAGATAAAAATAACAAGTGTCATGTAAAATAGAATGTATATCAACGTCCCATGCTAATTAATGAAATATATATCCATGAGGAACACAAATTCCTTCCACAATGGCCAAAAAAATAAGACATACAAGACTAAAAAATTCTCTATGTTACCATCTATCACTACAACCACCCCCACTAAAAAGTAAATATCTGACAAGAGAACCTATCATTCTAGTTGATTTTGTTCCCTCCCCCTGAGTCTTAAAAAAAGGTCTAAAACTACCCAAATGAATAATTATTCTGTGGTCGAAATTCCTTGTAGGATAACACCAACGAATCTATAGAAGTCATAAAATCCAAAAATGTAAAATTTTATCATTATAAAAATACTATTTATAAATATTTTTAAAAAATATAATTTTTTTTTAAAAAACATGTTTTTCATAAATTTAAACCATTATGGTATCAATGAAAACTATTAAAACAAAAACTATTATAAAATATCCATGAAATATATCATCATTCGATAAACTAGTTAAAAAGGAAATGCACCACATTTGGGCTCTAGACATTGGCAATATGCAATAGAAATTAAATATTTGTAAACTAGTAATATGGATGTTTAAAATGATTTCATTCCCTTCTATAGTCAGTCAATATAAAAAAATTTAATTTTATGTTGTTTTAAACACATAAGGGTTACCTATGTCCACTTGCACATACACCCATGGTTCCCAATGTGATATGTTATTAAAAAATCATTACTAAAATTCACTATAAAACTTATTAAAACTCATTTTTATATCATACAAAATACATTTTAATGAATATACCAACTTCTTAAACAATTTCACATAGGGTTTTATGTATTATTAACACAATAATTTATAATGATACCTTAAAATGAAGGTATTTTTTCAACCATTGAAATTTTAGATTGAAAACCCACAGATCGACCATAGAAAGTCCTTTAATACCATGAAAGAAAAAGTATCTATAGGAAAAAACAATCGATCAATATTATAAATCACAAAAACAAACAACACCACTCTTATGAACAAATTCAATAAATAAGAATAAAAACTACATATGTTTGATAAATTATGGAACATTTATAGGTTTTAATTAACCAATAGAGTGATAACGAACTTAGAAGATCTCCCAAAATTTCATAGAGTCTTCCTAGGGGTTGATAATAAATATTTTTCTATGGTTGTATATGTAATTAGGTGTGAAACATGATTAATATGACTATTCTAGAGGAATCAATGTATTGAATCACATTCGTGTCATGAAATAATTTCAATTACAGATAAATGGGAAAAGATGTTGGAGGCTAAATTAAATCCATATCAAGTGATTTCATTTCATGAAATGGTTTCGAAGATAGTAAACATTCCACAAAATTCACATAATTAAAAAAATATTCCTTATAATAGATTCAAAATGTGTAGTCCATTTACCATTTGAAAATATTATGTATGAGTTTTATAACCTAATTTTCTATAGAAACCTTCTAAACTAACACATAAGGCTTTACAGATCCATGAATATCCCCCAAAATCAATTTATTTTTTACCCAGACTCAATTAATTCAAAATAACATTTATAAATAAAAATTATCTGATTTTCCAAAACAATGTATCTACATTATTGAGAATTCTCCAATTCACCCAAAGTTAATGAAAAATAAAAATAAAATTCATGAAATACCTAATGTAAGGAAATGGGTTGTAATAATATGCCCACCATAACCAATTTATATACCCATAAAATTAAAATTATCTAGAACACAAAAATTTGTGACAACCACTCATTCCTCATCAAAAATTCATGTTCTAACATCATAAGGATTTCATATATGAGAAAATACATTACAGGGACACAATTATTAATTTACTATGTTTCACCTTCTCTCAGTGATCTATAATATGACCATGATTTGACATCATTCCCATTAATCCAAATATCTCAAATGGTACAACTATCATATATATCAACTTACCCTGCATACTATTCTAACAGTGACCCTGGAGATATGAAACTCTATTACCTACCTAATAATTGACATCAAAATCCGGTAGCCATGGATAATGATCAGCATATGATTTTTGGAAACATTATTTCATGATCAATCTCTTCTGGATCGATTATACCCTCCATATAATCTTCTTAAAAAGTATCATCCCATGAAAGAAAAACATTACCAACTCTACCCAATATAGTGGAGATCTAAATGGACTCATAGTCAATGCTTCAAGGGTATACATATTGATCGAGGCATGGTAAATATTCTTATAGGATAATTCCCTTAATGGATAAAAATTTAACTCAAACAACAAAAATCAAGAAAATATTATCATATCATATCCTTAAAAACCATGATATCTCTTTATGTGTATCCATATGTATGAGGATTATATGTCACGATCAATTTCATTTGGCACCCCAATGAAACAAAAAACCATTCAATACACATAATGTGAAAATTAGGCCCCTAATATAAAACAACTATATAGGGAACCCCAAAATGTATTACAATATCATAAGCCTATATGTCCACGTGATCCTTTACATTCATAATGTAATTGATAGGTAATAAATGCATAGATATTTTTAGTTAATTTATGATCGCCCATATTGTATTCATACCACTAGGAGTCTTTGAAAAACCAAAGACAATATACATAGATATATCATCACATTTCCATTACTAAATTGTTAATGGTTGAAAAAAACCAATTTATCTCTTTTTTATGCCATAATTATTTGAAAATATTGACACTTTGACAAAAAATTCACAATTGATCATCTCATTTCATCCCACCAAAACCAAAATTGGATTTTCCCATATAACATGCTCGTACCGGGGTATAAATTACAACTAGATTAATATCCAAAATCTACCAAATATTTCTTCATATAAAATTTATTATAAACTTATTTTAAAAACCTAACTATCCAAAAAGAGATCAGGAACACTCACATGGGAAAACCCACTATAAAATATTTTAATAAATTTCTATAACTCTGGGACTGTTATGTACATTACAGGAATATTTTCATAATGGAAAAAGTCATTCATCATAGAAGAATGAAATAACTACCCCCAAACATCTCCAATTATAATACCCATCTCAAAAAATAGTACATTATTCCTGTAATTCCACCACCTATAGTTTTAGTAATTTCATACACTGTGACTCGGTAACCATATTCCTTTTTCATAGAGTTTACGATGTTTTGAATATGGATTCCTTGAGATAATCCTCATAGTGTATTTTTCATATGATTAGATCCATCTGATTGAAAATATACCTCATGCTCATATAATCATATTTTTATTAAACTTGTACATAAATAAGTCTTGATTCCACAATTAGAGTGCATGCATATCCATTTTCAAAACAAGATCATGTGTAAGATAGTTATTCTAATCTGGGAATGACTAGTGGGAGACATAGACCACCCGATGTCTTTGCTACAACATGAAACAACCCAATCTCATCCCTCAATCATCATTGGAATAATTTATAAATCAAACCATGTTATCAAAGAATTAAAATAGTAGCTCAATTGAATCTCAGTATTTGATCCAAAAATGATCCCTAACACTTTTATATACACTATGAAATCACACCATTCTGGGTAAAATCCATAATCGAAGAATCAATAATAGAGATGTACCAAACAAACTATCTATAATAACTAGCAACCCCAATAAGAATCATCTCAAACACATTTTTAGGCCACTATTAGGAGATATCTACATGTTTATTTTCATGATTCACTAATATAACCCTCTAAAATATTAAATTCACATGAAATAGTAATCATTTAACACAAAAAATACATTTGTAATATCAACCAATCAAATGATGCTCCTTTAAGTATTTAAAAATGTTTTATAAATGGTCCATATGCTCCTCCAATGATTTGGAGTAAACAAAAATATCAACCTTGTACACCCCCAATAAATGTTTCTGAGAAATGTCGAAATATTTAGATCATTAATGAATGATGGAATATCTATATCATTAACCAAATAACAGAAACATGTGAATTATTTAAACCAAATAGTTTAACAAAGAACACTAAAGACACATATATGATCCAAAATTATATCATAGGTGTATCAAATTTTTAGACACCCAATCGATGGAACCCATGCAGATGTGCAATTTCTGAAAACAAATAATGACCTTTATAATTATCTAATAGATCATCAATCCTACGTAGGGAATATTTTTATAGTAAGCAATGAACATGGATACAATATTATTTTTTCTTCTTATTGATCACATATCATTTTGGTTGATGTTCACATAGAGCGCCATATAACATTTTCATAATTTTTGATGTTCAATTGAGTTATTGTCCTGTTCATGTTAAGTGCATGGTTAGTAGAACCATGTGGTGTAGCTCAAGTAACTATGTTGAAGGTATGTGAGTTTTTATAAAGCTATTGCATGGTATGATTATGGTTTTTCATACCAATTGTGTTGGTTGTATGATCAGTTCCGGGTTGGGCAGTGGCTACCGTAAGGTTGGTACACAGTCTGATAAATCGTGTTTCCAAATCATGCCATCATTCAATAGAGTTATACAGAATCAAAAACATTAATATATCCCCTATTTTATCGAAAAATTGGAATACCTCTACTTTTCATAGTTTTGGTGAACCATGGTGTCCCAAAACCACTCTTCACTTGGTTCCCCTTCCTCTATGCTTTAATAATCAATATTACATTGTATTTTTTTGAGGGTTTTGTCCATTTTATTTTTATTATTACTTCCCATATCTATTTTTTTTTTCCGTTGGTGGTATCTGATTCAAGAAAACCCTAATGGTTAGGTTTTGTGAGTGGATTTTAATTTCAACGAATTGAGGGTGTATAGATCATCCATGGGGACCTAATCTTAATTTTTCGAGAGTTTAATCATCTTTATATACGATTAATGTATGTGTTTATATCTTTATCTTTTTTAACATATCCCAAAAATTATGTCATGTATTTAATTAATATTTAAATATGATTATCACCTAAATAAAGAATATATATACCATATTATATTGTTCTAATATTTGTTATAAATTGATAGAAATAGGGTTTTAAACGATTCAATGAATATGCCAATGTATTTATGCAACCATTATATTTGGTAAAATGACGTGTTTTCATTAAATGTGATTTTAATCATTGTTGTAAAATTTAATCCTTGTTATTTTTTGGTAAATTATGATTAATGTTCATTCTTCCAATAATGTGTTATTTTACTGCCTTTATCGATATAGAATTGGTGTATTTATTTTATAAGAAATTATTCCCCATGTTTTAGAAGGTTCATTATGATTTTTAAATTAAATTTGATTTTATCATTAGTATAAAAAGAAATAGGTTACTTTTTTTAAATCGTTTCAAAAAGGTATCACAGACACAATGATTGTTCCAATGGATGTTTCCACATCCATGGGTGCCTAAGGTGACACATGTATTTCTATTCCCATGAAGATAGAATTAAGAGGCACCATTACCTTGAAATATTATTTTTTTTATTCCTCCCCTTTTTTAGAAAATGGAACCATGATTTTGAAAATGTAAATTTCTATTTTAATCACTCTAAAAATGATTCTATTTAGGGTTTATGAAAACTTTCATTCATCTTTACTATAAAACATGTATTGGTTTCAGATTAAATAGAGTAAAGCCCCATTATGTAACTATATTCTATCATGGGTGTGTGTATGGAACTAAATGGAATGTTTGGAAATGAAAATATATAATTTGAGATTGACGTTGTTTTGTATATATTCTATAATGTTTTATGGATGTGGTAATTTATTATTTAATGATAATGGCCTTTTAGGCTATCTGCATGCTTTATAGAAGGTATTTAATGTTCATTTTATGTGATTTCTCAGTTGGAACCATTAATGATGTGATATAGATATGTATGTATATAGATGGAACATCAATAGTAGGCATTTACCATTATAGGATATCATTTAGTGGTGTCCGTGTCTAGGGTAGGAAAATGTGGTGATAATATGTAAGTTGAGTCACACATGTGTGGGAATCATACTTACACAGAGTTACTACCACCATGGGTTTATGGGAATATTTTAGAGGATGGAGTCATGGTATCTCAATAGCTTCAATCAGACATGTTTGTACCCCCATGATCACTAAGATATCAGGTGAGTTGTGCCAATGGATTGGTCAATTGAGGGTGGACATTGGGTTATAGACATAAGAGATTCAACATATGTCGGAATGTGGTTCTAAACTCGATACATCACATGGTCACTTTATATATGTTTAGGATCACCCTGGGCTAGGGTTTACATATAATCTATCTTGTTTTCTACTACTCATAATTTTTCCAATTTGATCTGCTAGTTCAGTTTTATGACATCCTGGTATTTCTTTGTATGGAATTTGTTTTTTATTTCGGAAACTCAAAATTTGAATATACAAATGTTGTGTATTGGGTTTTTGAAAGTAAATTCTTACTATTTTAAAAAACGAGAAAAAAATATTTTTATAAATTTAATTCAATCTAGTTTTAATGGAATATTTTTTGGGAAATGAATCTTATGGATTCTGCATTGTTTGACTAATGATATATGAGGCTCAAACACTACATTAACACTCATTGATGGTAGACTCAATCTAGTTTGTAGGTTCTAATATTATTTCTGGTTTCTAGGATCATGTTCTTGCTGTTGGAGTTGTTTGGTCTCATGGTGGGGTGACCAAGAAGAGACATGGAGATCTGGTTTTTGTGGATCAGTTATTAGTTATATATTTATCTTTGGTTTAGTTTAGTTTTATCATGGATATGAATGTATTGTGATATTTTTTTGATATTCAGTTTTGGATACTCTTCTTGTTCTATTTTATTTTATAGATCCTAGTTTATTTGATAAAACTATTCCCATCATTGTGTCAATTTTTCTCATCTAGATAGGTGATATAAGAATCATTCCTCGATGAAGGATATTTTATTGTGGGATAAATTTACATAACTATGAAGAATAGTATGCATATATCATCATAAAAGCATCCATAGGTATCGGGTTGAAGGTCACTTATAGTTAAGAGTTTCTAAGGGTGTTTCAAACCTCATCTAAGTTATTTTTTATCCATGAAGAAATGGGAATATTTAATTATTCATTGTTAAAAATTTTCCTCCTAATTTAAATTCTTAATTTCACTGTGAACAATTGATTAAATTAATCTATATCAATTCAAACTATTGTGACAATACAAAATTTGGACCTCATAATTGTTTTTTTAATGTGTGTTTATACATCATACTTGATCATTTTGATTTTGGATTTATTTTTTCTCATTTATAAATTTTGGTTTTTGTAAGATGAATAGAGTGTGGTTATTTTTTGTTGATTGGTTTTGGATTGAGTTATTTTTGTTGGTCTCCCCTTGTGTCTAGGGTCGAGTTTGTGTGGAATATTTCTAGTCTCAAATTGGAACACCCTCATCCTAGTGTCATAGTATTCTATGTTGTCATGTATGGGGTTTTATATTTATATCATGGAATTTTGGTTTAGATTTCTGAGGAATCTGTTTAAATTTGTGATGGGGGTTCTCTCATTTGGTGTCTTGGGGTAGAGTGGTTATAATTCATGTATTGGTGTTTTTGTGTTGGGGGTTTAAATGTTGTTCATATTATTTGTTTTCATGGGGTGGGGAGAACCTCCCGTGTTATCCCCTCATTATTGGGATGTTATTTTTTTATGGTCATTCTGGTGTGGCATTTGTAGTGAATAGTCACCATAATTTTCTTGGTCTCTCTCAGTTTTAATCAGGCATGGATTTGAGTTTTGGGTATCACTCATGTTGGTGGAATATAGGGTGAAGATTGTGTCTCTGGTGGGGATAATTTTCACACCCCAACCATTTATACTCTTTTATTTGGTTCTTTTTCATTATTTTAGGACATTTTAGATGAGGTTAATGTTTTCCCCATTTAATATTCCTTGAAATTTTAAATGATTGTGTGATTTTCTGGCATTAGCACATCCAGCAAACGATTAATAGAAATATGGTAGCCTAGCCCTAGTAATCATGTAACATTTCCAAAAATTTGAAAACATTTACCACATGGTTATAACATGGTTGGTAAAAATGTGCGATATGGTCTTGTGATTAGTTCCTTCTAGGGCAGTGGCTACCACATGATTGGTGTATAATTTGGTATATCATGCATCAAGATGATGGGGTAAAGTTAGGCCATTAAAAATATTAAAAATGCATTATTTTATCCCAAATTTTTATCCAAAAATATTGATCCCTCCTCTTTTCTTAGTTTTGGAGCACTAAGGGGTCCCAAAATACTCATCTCTTTGTTCTCCTACCTCTGTGTTTTATTTTTCATGTTTCTATTGTTTTTTAGGGTTTTCTCCAAATTTATCCCCTTATTATATTGCCTCATTATTTATTTGTTTCTATTTCGTGGGATCTCATTCCACTGAACCCTAATTATTAGGGTATGTTTATTTATTATGTGGTCCTTGGATTTACAATGTGTTAATTTTTCAAGGGCCATAATCTTCCTTCTGTGTGAGTTTCATTGTATTCGCACAGTACTATGGTAGGTGTTTCTTGGTTTTTTCTTTAATGAAAAATCCATTGAATCTTAAATGTATTTAATTAATTTTTAAATAATATTCAAAACTTTATAAGGTACATAGTTATCTAATTGAATTATTATATTGATGGTAGAAATTGTTATAAATATCGTTATAAATGATTCTTTGAATATTCCTATGTATTTATGAACCCATTGTGTTTTGTAAAAAGTAATTTTTTTTAGAAAAATTGAAATTAGGAATTATTGCTAATTTTTTTTCATTATTATGTTTTGGTAAATTATATTAAATCTGAGTACATTGAATAATGAATTATTTGATAATTTTTTATGGATTGAGAATTGGTGTAGTTATGTTTTTGAAAGTATTATTTTTTTGGAATTGTTGTTATATTTTTTCAATGAAATAAGATTGATGGTTTGGTTTAAAAATAATGAGGTTTATTAATACTTTTAAAAAGGAATCACAGACACAAGGAGGGTTCTTTTGGATGATGTAACATCCATTAGAGCATGGAGTGTATGCATATATGTGCTTTCAAATGAGGATGACACTCTAAGGAACCATTACTTTGATTGATTGTCTTATCTCTCCCCATTCTAAAAATGGTTCCATGGTTGTCATAGGGGAAAGTATTGTTTCAATTACTCTGAAAATCCAAATATAAATATGTTTCGTAGTGTATGTCAAGTTTGGCCTTGAATTATGTTTTGGTTAGATATTCAATGGATTAAACATCCATGTGGTATATGAGATGTATCGTGGGTGTGTCTTTGGTATAAAAAGGTCTATTTTCCATTGAAAATTTAAAAGTGTAGTATGATGTTAATTTCGAAATAGAGTTAAATTTTTTCATTAAAGTTATTGAGTTATGTAAATGTACTATATTTTTTTAGAAATTTTCAGGTGTTAAAGAAATAATTTAATATATGTTTGATGTGATAGACTTTGAGTCACCATTAGAAGATGTGATATTGATATTTATGTATATAGTGTCACCTCAAAAAAGATGTATTTCACTTATTGGGTAACCATATAGTGGTGTCTTTGTTTGGGGTAGGCAAGTGGGTTCAAGGAATGTAAGGTGATTCACACATGTGGGGGCTTCTAAATTACATAGTATTACTACTTTCATGGATTCTCGGGAATTTTTTAAGTGTTTGAGTGAGCATAGATTTTCTTCCCGGAATATACAGGTTGGTACATACTTGATCACTATGATTCCATGTAGATTGTGTTACGGGATTGGCCAGTTGTGGGTGGTCTGTTGGTTATAGACATAGGGAATTAACGATACCTTGATTGGTCATTCTAATCGTAGAATGTATAGTGGTTTCTCTCTGGATCTTTAGAATTTATAATGATTAATATTTATATCTTATTTCATGCTTCCTACTACACATATTTTTAATATTTTTATCTTATTTAGTTTTCTGGATAGCCTGATATTTTATTGTTTGGAATTTATTAAAGGGGTAAACACATCTTTTGAAAACATAAATGTGGTGGGTGATATTTTAAAAATGAATGGTACTATTATTACCAAAATTTAAAAATCATATTATTATAAATGTATTTCAAACTGGTGTTAATGGAATATACTTAGGAAAGGAAACATATGGATTCTCTAGTGTTTTCCTACTAATATTTGAAGCTAACAACAATCATGTACCACCCAATGATGGTAGACACGAGTTGTTATATAGATTCATAATTTAATTCCATTTACCTAGATCATGTTCTCACCGCTGGAGAGGTTTGTTCTTCTTAATGGTAGCGACCTTGAGTTAGTATGAAGTTCTAACCAGTGTGGTTCATTTTTTTATTTTGATATTTAGTTTCGATTTTATCAGTTATATCATGGATTAGAATGTATTATTATATTTAATTGAGATTGAACTTTTTTTTCTTCTTCATTTACAATTTTATATTATTTATCTTTGTTTTTTGGTATGATACTATTCCTATCTAGTTTATACTTCATTATCTACACTAGTAGTTTTCCCTTACAGATCAGGAATGCCCTTTGTGCCATGGTGTGGATCTAGTCAGGTCTCAGGTCAGATGACATCTCGGGATGGTTCTTGATTTTTATGAAGGTTGACTTCATTTTATTCTGATAGTTAATAAATTTTTTGAGGCACCTATCTACCTTTTATAAAAGAGGAAATGTAAATACCACAACTAAAATTTATGAAAAATTAATCACATTTCATCATGATCAATAATCTAGAAAAAAGTTCTAAAAACTCATTAGGGGTCAAACAGGACATTAAAAATGGGGGGTCTTCAAAAAAAAGAATTTATCAGCACGAAACAATGATTAATAATCAAAGAGACACGAAAAGTGGGTCTCTTTTATCAACATAAAAGTATAATAATTGAAAAAAATCCACTTGCATTAGTGCCAAAAATAAATGATAAAATGGTTTTCTATCTATGATTTTTAAAAATAGTTGATAAAAGTAAAATAAAAAATCTATAAATTGGAGGCCCCCCAATTTTAATAGTGTTAAAATCCAATTTAACAATTCTAAGATGCTCTAACCATACCCCTGCCAACCCACCCACCCCTTTTAAGAGCACTATATCCAATAAACCCGCCGTACACCCCTACCTCTACTTGGATTCAAACCTGAGACCTCTCCCTTGTGTGCTTGCACCATTACCACTCACCCAACTTGTTTTATTTTTCAATTTAATTATATATTTATCTACGTATATGTTTTGTTATATTTATTAATATTTTGTTATAAAATTATATATATATATATTCTTATTAATATATGTTTATAAATATATATATATATATATATATAATTATATTATTGATATGTATATTTATTGATATTTTAATATATATGTTTATGATTCATTTTATATAAATTTTTTAAAAAATAATTATGGTTATAAATAAATACATTAATACATACATATATAGAACATACGTACAGATGGATATATATTATATATTTGTGAATTTGTTTGTATAATTATATCTATTTATATATATTTATATGTATATTCATGTGTTAGAATATATATATATATAATATATGATTTTGTTAATACAGACACCCACAATTATACACACAGACACAAATAATATAGGTATATAAATATTCATATTTTTTATTTTAAATAACATGGATATTATAAGTCTTATATATTGAGAAATATACTTTATATGTAATTATGATTAATTATTTATTTATAAAATTAAATATTTATCAGCGAATATATAAAAATTATGTATATATTGTTATATATTTGGTTATAAGTAAAATTAAATTATGAAAAATGTAAAATTTCAATTCCATAACATAAAAATGAATGTAATACCTAGTAATAAATTAAGTTCCAATTGAAAAAGAGCATGATGAGTTTCTAAAATGTGGTTGAAATTCTATAAAATGTTAAACCCTTTGGGTATCATGTTTAAAATCTCAGTTTTGAGGCCTTCTCAGCCTTTTTATTGTTAGAATATTTGAGATAATTCTCCATTCTGTAACCATCGTGTAGATCATATCATTAACATTGATTAGATATATTGTAGACATAAAACAGATACTTGAATCATAAGTTACGCTTGTTTGAGGTCTGAGTTACGTATTTTCCCTTCGTAAGATATTTTATTAATATTATTAATTTTTCAATCATCAAAAAGTTATGAAATGGATTTTAATCATGGTAATTAAAAATTATAAATTAATAATATTATTTAAAATATGATATAAGACAATTTCCCTCTGTTTAATATATATTATGTTTAGATGTATATTTATACTTATCTAAATCATATTTTAAGAATATATATTATATTTATATAAATAAAAATATATTTACATTTTTATGTGTTAAAATAATATTTTTTAGTTTTTTTTTTATTTTTCACTTTATCAGCCCTTGTAAAAAAGAAGTGATTATGAACCCCCTTTATTAGAGCTACATAAAAAGTGATGGGGGAGGGGGACCATTTAACAAGGTATTAAAAGTGTTAATAACAGGGGTACCTTTATCAGTTCAAATATAAAGTGATGATAATGGGATAATTTTGAAATATTTTTTTTAGCACTGATTAATATTCCCTTTATTAGTAATATTTTTACAACTATTAAAGGGTGGTGCTGCAAAACCCCAATTTCCTATAAGTAATAAGATACAATGCAATAGAAAAAATGAATTTTATGAAATCTACTGTCTATGGTTATCATGGATACTCATTAGGGTTGTAAAAATAATAATATTATAGATTGACATCAGGGTATGCATATAGCACCATAGGTAGGAGACTACCCAAATAAATTGTAAAAAATTGAAAGAATAATTTTTGATAATTAATATGAGATTAACCTATCATTGGGAAAATTTGTACCTTCCCTAACTGATATAGATTCGAACAAACCATAAAAATAACGAGTGAACCCCTTTACAAATAATTAATGTACTCAATGGTTATAACATTGTTCTTGTTTAATGACATTGATCATCCAATCCATTTGATAATCATGTAGATGATGTAAATATTTGGAACTAATAATTTCCACTCTACCTCATGGTTCTTTATCACCACTCATCATATTTGTCTCTCAAAACCGCATATAGACCATTTTCCCACCACTATGGAAAGAAAAAAAATAATGTTATAAGATCCGAGCACATTCCCAACATTCAAAAAGAATTAAAAATATAAACGAATGTGTAGAACCAATTTCATTTCAAGCTAGCACAATAGAAGATGAAATAATACATGTACCTCTAAATATGGATAACACTAATTTTTATTTCTATAGTGAATGCTCTACAACATAGATTTATCTAGTATCAAATCCTCCCTATTATTTCTTATGATATTAATGTTCCTCTTAGTCTACGGATAATACCCAGCAGCTTGGGATGAATTGATATGAACAAATGATCCCTGGGTGAATTTTTTTCCACTATTACTCCCTTAGGAAATCATTTCTCAAACCATACTCAGATGATCATATTGTCCAAAATGATGACAAGTAATTGGAGCCTCCATAAAATTTGTATTGGTATGATAAATCCACCCAAAATGATTGAAAACAAAAAGTTATTGTGTAGATGATGTCCAAAAAGTTTGTCCGGAAGAAAACTGCCTACCATTATGATTCCTCTTCTTTCCTGAACTGTAACCCTTACTAATAACAATACTAACTAGTTCTCTTCCAAAAATAATTTCTTTATATTTTAGACTCTTATAAATATTAAATATTAACTAACTCTAAATGTTTAGTATGAACATGATAATTAGAATCTACCAAATATCATCCCTTAATCACAAAAAAAAAACAATATAAGGTTCCAATTGTTGTATTCACATATGGTCATGTCTCACAGCTTCATCGTTGTTATTTGCAAGAGAACATTGGGGAGGAATTATTTGACTATAAAAATAAGAAACCAATGAATTATGATATTATTTCAATATAATATGTCATAATTTGGGTATTGATATCGATTATCAAAAAAAATTAAATTAAATTATGAATTCTACGGTAAACTATTAAAACATATGAAATCAAAATGTCTATTGAAAAAACCCAATATCTATTTCATTCAAAAAATCATGATCACAAAGTCTGAAGCATAGTAAAAATCATTTAGATCAAATGGAAACTCAAATTAAAACATAAATTTGATCACTCTAGAAACATTTCGTCACCTAATATGATATTTTTTATAGTCCCAACATATTTATATGAATACAGTAAAACACACAATGGTAGTTTCAAAAATACTTTTTGAATGTTATTCCATATGATAAAAATTAGTAACGAACCAACCCATTACAATAAGAAAATTTACCCATGATGGTCTAAAACATGTTTAAATACCTTTAAGAACAAAAAAATATCATGAAAAAATCAATAAACATCAATGTACCATGATGAAGCATGTAATACAGTTTTGTGGGACACATAATATCATTCTACTCTAACAGAACCAGAAAGATAAGAAAAACTAGACTAGGAAAGTCACTCTTTCAACATATATCCCCCCTCATCCACCCCCTATGATGGTTGTAGATGGAAATAGAACTTGGAATGAAACATGATTCTCTTATATTTCAATCATTTTTAAGAGACATGTTCTATAATCGCACAATATAAAATTAAGGGTGTGATAATAGAGCCTAGAATCATATAACCACTGAATCTATACACGTTCTAGTTCCATGAAGGAATATGTTAATGTTTTAATAAAAAAATAGTCCTATTGTACAAATGAATAAATTTGTAAATTTTCCATTATTTTACATAAATTTATATTTATTAGGTATAAAATAATAAAAAAATAAACTAAACATGTTTGTAAGTAACCACGAAATAAACATCATGCGATAAACTATGTATAAAAGACAAGTCACAAATTTTGGGATCTAACCTATGAGAAAACATATTAGAGATAAAAGAATCCTAAATAATAATATTTTTTCACCTAATAATATAATTTCATGAAAAAATAAGAACAAATCACAATATTAACCCCTAGTGGTGTCACACATAGAATTGTTACATATTTCCATTTCCAAAAGCACCCAATGATCACAATGTGATTCATTTATCCAAAACCATTTCCTAAATGCACAACAAAATTTTATAAAAACAATTTTTTATCAAATAAAATACATTTAACTAAAAAACTATTGGTTCTCTAGGAACATATAAATATTAATGAATTAGAAACCACTACATAGAAAAACCTACCTCTTGAATGATGAAAACAAATATGTCTTTGAAAATAGAGATTGAAAACCACATAATGTATTTTGATTTATAAGGCCCAAAAATAAAATAAAAATTTTGATAGAAAAACCCAATAGAACATGAATCTAGGTTAAAAAAACAACTAAGGTTTCCACTGTGACCATAGACAACAAAGAAGGTGAATGAATTATTACTAGTGATATGTGATTCAACCTCAAAAATTGTCAAATTAAATATATAGTGATCTAAATATTGGGAGTTCACACATAATCACACAATAGTTTGAGATTAAATCCTACACAATGTATGGTGAATTAATTAGGTATTTATGATTTTTTAATTTTTTTTACCTATCTACTTAATGTTGTGAATCACTTTTATAGTAAAAACCCCTTTGATGACAAAAATACCATAAATTATAAATATGTTTATAAAGGATTCACCTCAAGTTAAATTAAATCATTATCGATGTTATCATTCCATGTAATGGAATGAAATGCTATAAACAATTCACCTACATATTATGATTTATAGTATATTTCCTATTATAGATTCAAAAATTGAAATCTATTCATGATGTGAATGTGTCTAAAAGGATGTTTCTAGTTTATTTTTCTAAAGAAAACAACCTAAACAAAACATATGTCTCTATGAACCCATGGATCACCATATAAATTTATTTTGAAAGTTATACTCAAACACTATTAATAAGAATATTTGTATCCTCAAATATTAGTTCATTTTCCCCAGAAATGTTTTTGCATTCTTGAGAAGCCTGTAATGCACCCCCACCAAATGGAAACCATAATAAAATTAAAATAATACATGATAGATGGAAATGTGGGTATACAATTATAATTTGTGTTAAGTAATTATTTTTGAATTTTTTAAAAAAATATTGAAATTTAAATATATTTCAATTCTACTTTTAAAATATGTATTCTCAATGTAACAAAAATTTCATCTTTTACCCCAATGATGAATATTAATTTTTTGAAAGAATTTTCGTTTCATCAATATATTCTTAATTAAATATAATTGATTTATTATATTTGAAATGTTATTTAGATATTTGCTTTTAAAAGTTTTATTTATGCACTCTTTGGTGATTGTTATTTTTGTATCAAATATTTACATGTAGATGAAAATTATTGTGATACCATCGTGAAATTTTAATAACACATTTTCCATTCTATGGGGGTTTATAGATGAGACAACATTTCTATCTAGTGGAACACATATGTATGGATGAATTAAATGTGGGGTCCCATATCTCGCTACATTATTTTAGTAATGTTTTATTATCAGACTATCTAAATCGTATATAAGGGGAATTATCCCATAGAAAAAATAGTATGGTAAAATTTAACTCAATATAAATTGTATATAATAGGATTTATCAAAAGACAGAGGTTATATAAGATTATCTATCTTGATATAATGGGTATTAAGAAGGATTTATCCCATTAAAATGGTAATAAATGATTATTTTTCTCCTACCAATGGGTAATTTGGGAGGGGTAATTCAATGATCATTGGTACTATAGATAATTTTCCCATTCCCAAGAAGGTATATAAGTGATTATAATTGGTACAATATTTTTATAATTATTTTATGGGTATCTTTGACTTATTATTTCAATCATTATTTTTATTCAAAAAAGCTATATCATAAACGAATTCATGGGATTATTCTTCATTACATGTGTTTACTGTATCATGATTTCACACACTTTTTCCATGGTATATATATTTACATTTGAGATCACATATCCATTAATATTTACTTATGTATAAAACATAGTATTAAAAGATTTTTAAAGAGTAAATTCCTTCCATACCATTTTTTATGATAGTGATCTAACCCTTGATTGAATGTGGATAATTTTTACCATACTTAAAATTTGAAAAAAAACCCATTCTTAAATTTCAACGTCCATATGATTTTAGGAATAAAATAACTTGAATGAATTATATAAAGAAAAAAAGGATGAGTTCAACATTGGATAAATGATCACATGTTTTTTATTTTAATGTATTATATATATTTTCAAAAATATGACATAATATAATAGTTTCTCTTATTCAGGTGATATTATTATTAGATGTAATAATAGTTTTAATTTTAAAAATTATTAGCATGGATCATATCCATTTATATCAAAGAAAATTTGTAAACAAATGATTTTCTATGAAGATCATTCTTTGTTTTTCATTAATATTTATTTTCAAGGAGTTAGAAAATGATGAAATTATTAACGTTAATATGTCATGGAGATGCAGGAATATTACAATGTTTTTTTGTGTTCCAAAGATTTTTCATTGAATATTTTTGTTCCATCCATGATATTTTCCAAGTTCACATATTATAATTTTGATAAAGTACATATTATGTTTAATGGTTTATGAATTATTCCTAAATTTTATGCAAAACTGATATTGATGTGTTGAGAAATAATTTTTTTTTTAAAAATATATATGATTCTTGTTCCATGAATTTTTGTATGATGATATGTAAAAATTCTTCGAAGGAAATATAATATTCTACTATTTAATGTGGAGATATTTAATGTCATGTCGATGAAAAAATAACAAATACTATATATTTTGGTATTAATGAATAATTTTGGTAGCTTGTAAATTTCATGTATTGGTATTAGGACGTATTAATTTTGTAAAATATAGAAAAGTTATTTTATAACCAAGGACCCCCCCGTCCATATACATGTGACTGATGGGATAACCATATGTGACTGGGTCATCCATTCCATCTATATGAGACATATTGGTGATGAATCGAACCCATAGTGAGTACAAAATCTATTGAATGTGGATCATAGGGTTAATAGAACATGCATGTTTCCCTAGTGGAACACATAAGTGTGAAATAATTATTTTTGTGAAAGCGTACAATTTGTTTTAGGTAATAAACACTAGTTTGACTCCGATTCTTAATGACACATAGATATTAAGGAATATGTTATCAGCCAAGGTACTATCCATCATGGAAAAATATATATTTTGGTTATTATCACCACATTAAAATAATAAAAAACAATATAAGTCACACAATGAGGTCAATATTCACCATTAAATCCATGTAGGAATCGTCTTCAACAATTAGTTACCATAAAAATTATCATAGAACCATCTACAACATCCTATGATAGTTTGTTTCTCCATAATCAAATAGATATCAATATTAAAACATCATAGAATTTTCATACCTCATGTAAATCATAATTTTTATTGGTGATACCTTTCATATATATTTTCTTCTTATAGTGGGCTATGTCGTATTACATGGGAATTCACTATAAGAAAAAATTTGAGATAATTCATGGTTATAATAAATTAAAGGGTGTTTCACTATAGAATAATATTTATTCCATTAATATTTTGATTCCAAACCTTTGAGAATATGCAATTCCATTTTATATTTCTTCTCACCATAATTAAAGGGGGATGAAATGGCTAATACATATAAAAGATTATCGTGAAAAAAAATTACAAATTGAATTTATAGGATTTTTCATAAGAAATAAAGAAAATAATTGGACCATGTATTTTATGTTCGTACATGAGAAGATATACTGACATACTCAATAGTATGATATCATAATAAGGTACTCTGAAAAGACACCATGATTATTGGTTGCATGTGATGACTACTGAGAAAATGGGTTTTCACTCTGTTTTTTTAATATAGAAAATCCAACGGTGTTATTACATGAGAAATTGTAAAACAAATTATTGTCTGTTAATAATAATTAATTTAATAATCATAAAAATGGGTGAGTTTATTCATGTGGGTTATATAAAACCATTGTGGTAATGTTTTCATAATGTCATTTTTTGAAAACCCCATGTTATAAAAAATTTATCAACATTGTTTCCCATAAAAGACATGAAAAAATAAAATATATATGATTATATAAAACAAAAATTTATAGAAACAGTTGTTATAAATATGAATATAAAATCCTATTTTCTAGGAGGTTTTCACATTAGATATAAAACATCTAATATTGAAAACAACATCAAATTTTTTGAATAATTACTGGTTTATTCAAGTAAGTTTTAAAACAGCATACATGAAAAAGAATATATCATGTTAGTTGTTTTTAAAAGCTATTATTAATAGTTTTTTATCCAATTATATATATTGAAAAAAGTATTTTAATCCTTTAAATTATTTGTTTTTTATTCTTGGTTGTATGCCAATTATATAAAATTAATGTGAAAATAGCTTATAGTGATATTTTTTTGGAAAATTTACACAGTATGATATTTTGAATTTTGATCTATTAAATATATTTTCAATCGGATAAAAAAATATTAAATTATATTAAATTATTTTTCAATATTTTTTTACTAAATCTGAAATGACAAATAATTTATCACATTTTATTCGAAAAACTAGTGTCATATGATTTTTTTCACATTGGTTCTATTACAACCAATGTGGATAACCTTAAATATATATATATATCTCACTGGATATTAAAATATATAAATAAACATAATATTATCTAATTAATATTTTTATGTTCAATTCTAGGACATCATAGTAATATAAAATATTCCAAAAAATTATACTTTATAAAAACATTTCCATTTTAAAATTTAAACATACAATAGTGTATTTAAAATAAACCATAACCAAATCATCCCAGTGAAATAAATCACCATTTAAAATTTATGTGTCTTGGATATTTTATAGTATATTATTTAGTGTAATTAATAATCTATAAATTAATAATAAATAATTTAACATGTATTCTATTTAAAATTAATAAAAATTTAAAAATGATTTATTTTAAAAACTAACGTTCTAAAAAAATTTAATAGACCCTGTTGAAATTATTTAAAACATAAATATTTTTAAATAGTATCCAAATTTTAATAATAACTATTTCTAAAAGTTATATTTTAAAATAATTTTATACTTTGCAATAACATTTCATTTACTCACATCCTGAATGAAATAATTTTAAATAAAACCCCATATTATCATAAATATATTTTATTATTATGCCGTAAATTATTTTTTCTTATCTAATGAAATACGTTTCCCTCTTTGAAAAGATAATATTCAAATAAATTTTAATTCCATTATAATATACACCACTATTAAAATACTTTAACATAAATGTGGAATAAAATCTTAAAATTTTCTCACACTCTGTCACAAATAGATCACACCAAGAAAACTATCTTATATCAATATAAAATTACCAAACATCATACGGAAACTAATATAAAATATAATGGTATTTGTAATGTTGTTCAGACATGTAACACTTTTTGAGATATATGTTTCATACACTCAATGGAATAAAAGAAACAATTAATGAATAACTATATTCCTTTCATATCATTCAGCAATATGAACTGCTATTTATAGATTATTCATTTTACTTACTATAAATGAAATAAATTGTGGGTTTATAAATCCATATGATGATGACATATTATTTCATATAATTTTTTTAAATATACCTAATAAAATAAAATATCTTCTATAGTGATTCAATAAATTATAATAACTAGAATATATATATTAAATAAATTTCATGGAAAATACTTTCTTAAATTTTTTGTCTAAATCATCTATTGTTACAAGATCCATGCAATTTTAAAAAAATCTTCATAGTAATTTAACACTCAAAAATGTAACAATAGATATGAATCATATAAATATCTAATAAAAAATTATAATATTTTGATAAACTATCAAACCCACAGGAATATATATTTTAATTCATAACAGTATGTATTTGTTCATTCAAAATCATATTTCATTACATTTTATTTATTACTAAACAAAATGGGTAAATATATAAATATTAATATTATAATACATATTTAATAATAATATTAAATAAATGATAAAATCTACACATACTGCAATAGTATTTTTTAGAACATTGCATGATTGAAAATATATTCAAAAAATCTGATACATTGTCTTAACACACTAACTTCATCCTTATGACATTCTATTTTTTTATCTATTTATTATTTCATTTATAGTGAACCAAAGATTATCTATCATTATAATTTTATGATGAATTGTATCCTCAATATATTATATAATTACATATAAAAAAATATGATGATAGGTATCATCAATATATAACTTATATTAGAGGGTAAGTTGCAGAGGATTAGACGTGCGAGTGGGACCAAGAGAAGGATGTGTGGTGGGATCATTATGTGGATGTAGAGAAGTGTGATTAGTATCCCATCAATATGTTTTCATATCTAAAAACGTTTTTTTAACTGAATCTCTTATCATATCCACCATTGTCTCACACATATTCAAATCATTCAATTTTTAATTAATAAAACTTTTTCATGAACCGTTGATGAAACATCAGATTGAAAAAACATTTTATTAAGTTATAATATTTCTAGGTCTCCACAAAAAAAACCCCAAGTGTTAATTGTTTCAAAATTATATTAATAAAATACCAATTCTTCCCTCATCCCTGAGGTCCAGCAGTGTGAACATCTCTTCAATGGTATCATATTTTAAATATGATAAAAATTTAATAGTGAATAACAATATATAAGGAATTTATTTAACAAAATGAACATAATTATATAGGACAACCATTAACAATTTTCTCAAATAAAATATTTCCCTCGTTGGTAATATATTCTACCTTTAATCTCTTTCTGTCACTCATTCATTGTTCATCATTAGCTAGTGGAGGAGGGTAACCATTTCTTGAGCATGGAGACACTGATATCAATTTCTAAAAAATTTCACCCTTCATTTGTTCTTCTAAGAAAATATAACAACCATTAGTTAAATTATGATTTTATATGATTTTTTAGTAGATATATCACCACATTTTCTGAAAACATTTAATAAATAAATCATTAATTTAATTATTAATATAAAATTCCCCTAAAAATAGCATCTCAGTTAACAAAAAACATATTTTCATATTCATTCAAAAACAATTTTCATGAATATTCATCATTAATTTGATATATATCAGATGTATTTTGATCTTGTCTGTCTCGAAAAATGAATTCTTTTGAGAGGGTTGATTTAATCTCCTTCCAAATCCTATCATCAAATGTTAACCATTTTTGAGCTATTTTTTGAGTATAATTTATATATTATATTAATATTTAGTAATAGGGAACATATATTAATAAAAAAAATCATGATACTTAAAATAATTAAAAACAATATTTCAACAATTGCCTCCTATAAAGGTTATATTGTTACATTTTCACAATTCTCCAATCAGAAATCAAAAATATTATTCTACAACCTTTCACAGTAACAAAATTACTAAATGGTTTTGTATTTGGACCCTTGGAAATACATTTTTCATTAATATCAACTGGTATCCACTGGTACTAACTATAGATAACTATAAATTTTGTTAAATTTTTGAATACATGATTACCAACCCTCAATCCATCATTTATTTTAATTGAAGTTGATTACTTTGGCACAAAATGAGGAAGAGGCTTCTCAATAGTAGTATTTATGTGGTCCTACATAGAAGTATGCGTATGATCCTCCCTAAATTTATGTGGGGGAAAATATTTATGTTGTATATTATACATAAAATCAATGACTCAAAAAATTATTACAAAAAATAACATTCAACAATGATTTAAAAAAGTAAATGAAAAATGAAAATTTTTAATAAATAAGGTAATCAAAAGGAAACACTTCATAAATCATATTTTTTGAAATAATTATTATTAATGATTATTTATTAATTTAGAGATGATATAAAATAAATTAATGAAAACAAAATCCAAAATATTATTGACAATAAAAAAATTAGATTTCCAATAAAAAATACAACTATTTTATATAGAAATAAATTGAAGATAAAAAAGATACAAGAAAATGTAAATTAAAAATGACACAATGGTGTTAGTATTTGATTAAATAGTTTTCTAAAAATATATATAATTTTTGACTTAAAATACGATATAAACTATTGAAAATAAATCCAAAATGTTGTTTTTTAGTAAAAAAAATATCTTAATATTACACAATTTATACAAAAAAAATTAAATTTTTTATTATAATATGTTATACATTTCTTTTTCATTTTTTTCATATTAGAATAAAATTAAATAATTTCCATAAAACCAAAAATTATTGAATTAAGTTAGGATAAACAAGGTAACAAAACTAAAATAATATATTAAAAACAATTTTACTTATTAATTTTAATAAATTTATAAACAATGGAAATGAAACTAATATATGAACCATTTTATGAAATTTAAAAGTGTTAACATTAAATAATTATATGTTACCTCTAATATTAATAAATTACTATATCATTAATTCCCCAAATTCCATCCTTATATTTAATTCATATAGAATAAAACATATCAACATCATTTTCATAATTATTAAATTTTATGATTTCCATCGAAGTAGTAATCTCATATAAATCATCATCTTCATCATGTTTTCCAACACCAACATATTATTATTTTTTCTTGTAAAGTGATAGACTGCATTAAAATGGATAGACCAGGAATATAGAAAAAAAATCACATATTTCCCTAATAAAATGATCCATTTTATATTTTAATATATTCAGAATAACACGTGTTATAATTAATTCATCGTGTCAAACATTATTATTACCAATAACCCATTTTTTTTAAACACTAGAAATGAAGATTTAATTTAAAAAACTCTATATATTTCTTTAATAATGCTATAATTGACTATTTATTTGATGAATGGGTTTTTTTCATTCAAACAAAAGAAAATAAATTTCTTTAATGAGAAATAATATATTTTTATATTTTGTATCACTTTTATTATATTGATTATTCATATGTAATCTTAAGCCATTAAGGTCATATGAAGATCATTCATGAAATAATTTTCACATCATAAAAAATTTCACCCATAAAAAATATTTCTTTAACATACCTCATGAAATAATATTATTACTAAATAACATCTCAATAATCATAAATCATTAAGTTAACTTTTGGAATCCATATAAAAATTAAATTATAGAATTCACAACAACATAGGGAATATCCTTTATAGTTTCATTTTGAATAACCATAACAGAATATTACCTAAAACTCACAGGATAAAACATATATTTTGACTCCATCTCATTACCCAATTCATTAGAGAGCTATCATGGTGTCAGCGACACTCGGTTTATCACGGAAGAACCTATATTCATAAGCAATTCCAAATTAAATTAATAGAATCATAACACATAAAACAACCATAAAGAAAAAAAATAACATTTCCACATTTAAATAGAGAGTTATCATCGATATAATTAATCCATTATAAAAAAAATATGATACCAAAATAAGTGAAAATTGAATTTGTTATATATTTTTCCTTGTAAAACATTTTGACATATAGAGTAATCCAAAAACCAAATAATGGTCTTGACATCTGAAATGTCATTGAATCTATATACGTAAAGAACATTACTATTGTCATTATGAAAATAATATAAATTTATTTGTATAAAAATATTCCTATTGAAACAAATAGATTGATATTAATATTTAATGGGATTGATTATACATCATATAAAATAATGTGGGGTTTTTTTATCAAGATATCCCTCAATGAAAATATATTGAGTCGAAGTACCACACCATGAATCCGACTAGTCATGTACAATCATTATATTCCAGAATAAGAAACTATGGTTAATTTTTTTAATGTCATGATAATATTTTTCAAGATTGTTATTCCTTTATATCAGATATTAACGTGTGGAAAATATTTCATAATTATTTATGTTCATATCATATGTTTTTTGAACATTCGTCACTTTAGACCGAAATGTACATGGTTGGATACCACTAGAACATATGATAATTTTTAAATAATATATAGAATAATATTCAAGATATTATTATAATTCATATATATATAAATTATACCTTTAAATCAATCCTTTAATTGTGGACATGGAAAATGGAAAATTTTATAATCATGGAGATGGTAAAGAGTACGTACAGAAGGGTAATGTATTTAATTTTTCATTGATCATTATGGAAAAATGTAGGTATTATTTTATCATTCTATAATGATAACAACAACATTAATATAATATTATTCATTTAAATATAATAATATGTCATACAAGTCATATAATGAAAAAAATATCCATATTACTTGGTGGAGGTGATAGTTCAAATTTATGCATGAATGACATTATCATTTTTATGTGCAAGGAAGCTAAGAATGTGATGATATATTATTATATTAGAATCATTAATATGTAATTAATATAAAATATTCACATTAAATAAATTATTTTAACATATCAGGATATAATTTTATGAAAAACTAATTAGATCGGTTCGTGGATGTGATATATTACACGTACGCACAGATGATTAATTCCATATCCATTTATTTGAAGTAGTGATAGATTTTTGTTATAATATTACCATGATTAAATATTAGTGTAATTAAGATATTTCAGTAATTTTTTAATCATTTAAAAAGAATATTTTAAGTAATTGGAAGAAAAAATAGTTATAAATAGAGAAAATAATACCACTTCTTCGAGTGATCACCTTTTATGATCACCATTGTACCTCTACGGAGTTTGTTATATCCAAAATAAGACCTCAATAAAATGGTCATGTTTTGTAAAAATGGATTAGGCTAGATCATGGATGAACATAAATTTTTACAATGTGTGATTAACATAGATGAATTGGTGTGTTTTTATAGGAGAAGGGAGGGGCGCCATTTGAATTAATAAAACTATTAAATTAATATAAATTAACGTTAGACAAAAAATAGGTCCTAAATAATATATATAGAAGATATAATGATTATTTTTATAAATATAATAATAAGTTAAAAATTTTATATTTATTTAAAATTTTAAAATCATTATCTTTTTGTTTTAACATTTCTATGTCTTACCGTTTTATTAGGTAATTTACAATCTGATATTTAAATAATTAAAAAATAAAGATAAATTATAATTAATGAGGAATTAATCAAAATTTTAGAGTTATAAAAACATTTGGGTTGACTATAGTTCTTTTTAAATTTTTTAAAATTTAATGAGGTATTTTATAACTTATGTTATGAATTATCTCAATTTTGACAGTATTCATTACTCGACCTTCTAAAAAATCATAAAACTTTTATTACATAACAAAAACTACCCATAATAAAAACTAAATTTTCATAAAAACCCTTTCAATTTGGGTATTTCATCAAATATTTAAAATTATGTTTATTTCAATATTATTAATAACATTCATTTAATTCTTTAATTAATAAATCAATCATTGCATCATCATTTTATCACTAATTAATATAAATTATTTATTACCTAAAAATTATAAATAAATTACCATGATATATGTAATATTTTTATATTTCTAATTACTATTAATAGTTAAATATATCTCTTTTATAACAGAAATTATAATTGTACTTGTAAAGAGAGACATATTTATAACATATTTTCCTTTACAATAATTTAAATGCTATAAACGACATAATCACACCCAAGTGGCTTCCAATGGTCAATTTTTCGGCCCAAGGAAGGTCATTGTTCAAAATAACTCATCCAACAAGATTAAAACACGTTTTATTGTAATTTAATAATATTATTAAATTAATTTTACCTTTAATTACCTTATTAACCATTAATTGTGTTATAAAAAATATGACAATTACTATTCAGTGAAAATTACATTCATCGTATTGCACAAGATTTTTCATAACGAGTTCAACCTAGGATCTGTTTTTTGAAAAATTAAATACATAGAAGTCGTAAAATTAGGTTTAACACAAATCATGTTAATTGATCGACAAAATATTTTTTCTTATAAATCGTTCAAAAGGTAACTTATTTATTCTATCAAATTTTAATTTTAAAATATCTCCAATGAACTCAATTTTAATAAATGAGATAAAAATAACCTAATTATACCATAAAAACTATAAAAGGGTAGCCTATGAATTTATGTAAATTAGATGAAAAGCTATTTTTGAATTAAAATGTTGTATTTTTCACTATTAGTCAAAATATGAATCTTATCAGAAAAATACCAAAAATTTATCCAAATTTTATTTGGTTTCCCTATTTTAAAAAATAAAATTATTTTTTATAATAAATCATATAAAAGTTTCAATACTATATTTAAAATGTGTTCACCATCAAAACATATCAATTCTGCATTTTTTTGAAAAATAATTCCATCATCCAAATAAATTTATTTTTTTCTTAAATCATGTCTAAAAAACAAATAATAGTAATTTTGAAAATTATATCGAATATTTTAATAATATATTTCATTAATAAAATCCACCATGAGTGAACTAATAATCTAATAAAAACAGTTATTTTTAATTAAATATTTTTTTCTAGAAAAACACATCTATTAAATACAATTGTTTTCTATTTAATTTCATAATATATTTGATATCTAATGAATTATTATATACAAAATTTTAAACCACATGATTATAATTATGTTAATATCATTAATTCCCATCATTAAAAAGTCTATGACATATGTATATCATAAATTAATAAAATTTCAATATTTTATTTTTTCGATGTAACTTAGTTTTGCATTCAGCATAATATATTAGAGATACCCCTTGTTCTATGGTAGATACAATATTGGGAAGAGTGTCCCATTAAGATAAAATTAATAACTAATTCATATATATTAATTAATATGAATCTGTATTATTATATATTTACATTGTATGCTACATCGTGTCCCCCTATTGGGATCTATATCCTCTCAATTTTAAATCTCTTCTTGGTAACAAATGTTTCACTTATCAAAGTTAATACATTGAATGAAAACATATAAAAAAAGTAAATATGATAAAAATTTTAAAAAAAATAACGTGAATTAATATGGTCTTCCAAAGAGATACATAATACGATTCAATGTAGGAAAAAATTTATGGAAAAAAACCATCTTGATCTGATAGAGAGTGATTGAAAACATGATCAAGATTAAGTTAAGAATCATAAAATAGCAAACATTAGATGGGTTAAATTGTCATTTATTTCATAGTATAAAAAGTAAATAGATATCTTTTTTTGCTTTAATATAATTTTCATAATGTTAAGAAATTATTTTACTATATATATTACAAACATGAATAAATAAATACACTTTAGATGTAGAGTGTCATCCCATTGTCAATTTTTTCCAAAAAATAATCTTTTCTACAAACGATGAGTATTTAAGAGGATTTTTCACAACAAAAACACTAAAATAAAATTATAGGGAATCAAGTAATCTATAAATGATTAACTATCAGTTCATCTTGTCATGAAGCATTATCTAAAATCGAAAAGTTAGTATAAAATAAATAATCCCCTGAAAATAAAAAACATTAAAGGAGAGTTGACTACTATTAATTCATAAAATTAAAATGTAATATCATAAGTCCAACATAGACCATTCAAAAAACTTCACTCATTATTCTTCCCCAAATAATCCTAAAAAATATTGAAACCTAAAATAAATACGGATTTTTTCACAAAGTCTTCTAGGATAATTTTTCACAGTAATCTCTATATAACATAACTCTTTAATAATGTCTCATACTAAAAAGTAATTTCGTAATTACATATTAACCATATTAGGCTAATAATTTATATAAATAACATATTTATCCACAATTCCACGATAAAAAATAAAATATTATTCCAAAATATAATTTAACCATTACTACTATTATAGATTATAATTGTCTTATACATACTTTAATCATATAATGCTAAAAAATAGTGAAAATATTCCAAAATAACTTTTAACACATAATCATTGAATCATTTCCAAATTCTATGAAATCCGATTTGATAAAGTATGGGTTCTAAAAATCAAATTATTCTTAATCCATCAACTAAATTTACTAAAAATAATTATTAATTCTAACCAGTGACTTCACATAGTGCAGTGGTAGGAATTAAATCCTTACTCACCTTTAGTTGTGGGTTCAATTCCTACTGCCTTGTCCTAGGTTATGAGTTGTCATCCTTCCTATGCATTTTCCTTTTTCTAAAACTATATAATTATTATAAAACATATAACATTCCTAAAATGTGATAAAATCTTAAAAAATAATCGGAACATATTTTAACCTTAAATAATAACTCATTCATGTCACATAATGTTCCAAAATTTAATATCCCATCATTATATTAAATTAAATATCATATAAAACCAAAATGTTATTCTTACCTTTATCATTATGTGCACATAAGAAAAGATAATTCATACTTGATTAAAATTTTCACATTACATATTCAACACTACACATACTAAAAAAATCTTCCAATGTAATACAATCACCAAAAGATGATTAATACTTTTACACATTTGATCATCCAACAGTCTACCATAACTATTGAATCCTTTCTAGGTAGAACTTTTAATCATTCATAGTTCATTTTTATTATTTACCCATTATTTTCCAAATTATTCTCTAACATGTCCTTACTACAAATAAAAACATGAATCATTTCCTAAGAATCAATAATGTCAAAACATGAGACAAGAAATAATACATACAATTCATATGTAATTTTTTGTTTCCTAATCTTTAATTGGTAAAAAATCAGTTATTGGTAACCATATAATTGTACAATAATTCAAATCCAATTAATGAAACTTCATCATTTTACAATTATTTTCAAAATAATTATACCTCCAATTTTAAAACATTCAATTGATAACATGGAAAAAATGTATTTCCCATTCCTAGAGTCAACTGACCACTTTCTTTTTTTAATTAGTTGGTTATTACTTTATGTCTTTATTTACCACATCTATTAAATAATAACATCAATTTAAATAATTTTGATGTTATGCATTCCACATATGCGACACATATTTTAATGAATATTCTTATATTTATGATCATTATTACCTGAAACACTATATGGATTCATTTTACACTTTTTTGATGCATCAAAAAAATCAACATGGTTTAGGGGCTTAATTATTACACCTGATTATTGGTTTAAAATAAATAATGAGAGTTCTCATTATATATCACGGTTCATCTAGTTTCTTATTCAAACAACCAAAAACTTTTCCTTCACATCCATTATTACCTTTGGGCCACCTCGATCCATCCATTTACAAAAACCAAAATGTATTGTGTGAGTATATCAATAAAATCATCATATACTATCTTGTGAAGAAAATAAACACTAAAGAAAATTATTTATGATTTATCATACTAATTAAACATATCTAAAATAATTATGAGTAATTATATTATGCTAACCATTATGGATATATGTTACATGTAACTCATACTTAAATACCACAGTAACCTCTATTGTTATCAAAACCGAACTCTTATACCCACTATAAAGTATTGTACATAAACCATATATAATGTTGAGTAAATTAAATAACATTACTTTAAATCATGTTCAGTATATTTTCATGTTTATATAGTTATAGTATTATTCCATCACTATTACATAACATATTAAATATTACAAAGTGGAAAATTCTACTTAAAACCCATTTTTTCATAATTTAAACATTTTAAAATAAATAATGATTTCTTTCTCCTGACAAAAACATTCAATACTTTCATATTCACTTCCTACTTGATCATATACATCATTATAACCTATGGAAAACATTTCAAAAACCTGGGACTATAAAAAAAATATTAATAAGGGATAAAAATACGTAATGAATCATTTAGGCAATGAATATTTAAAGCTCTTGAAAATATTTTCAAAAAATCATACTTTTCTCCCATAAAAATAAATTATATAACATAAATTATGAAATAATATTGTTCGTAATAAACATTTAAATCCCACAAATCATAATGGTAACTTGTGGAATCCATATCATACTTACATTTTATCTTTCACATCTATGTTGCAAATAACCTTCATAGTTATATATGGAATACCCATCACAGGATATTCAAAAAATATATTTGGATAAAACATATCATTTATCTATGTATCATTAAGAAATAAATTGGAAGATATAAAGGGATAAAACACCCTTAGTTTTTCATGGAACAACCAATTTACATAAACAAATCCAAATAACCTTAAAATTACCATAACCCGTTAAATCAATTAATAGGAAAAAAATTTCATTTAATCATTTAAATAAAAATGTATAATTGATCCAAAAAATTTATTATCAAAACCATATTAAATACTAGAATACTTAACAAGGGAAAGTGGTATTTATATTTTCTTTTAAAACAATTATCGTTGGTAGTTGAAGCCAAATTCCAAAAACTAGTCACGGTGGTAGAAATGTCGTTGTTGTTGTATAGGTAATTAAAATATTCCATTTGTAATTTTGTAAAGAATGAAAAATCATTCATATAAAATTATCATTTTGAAAAATAGTTAATGAAATTAAATTTCAAAACGGCTGATCAAACATTATTTAAAAGAAGGTGGTATATATTATCAAATCATTCCTCAAAGAATGGAGATTAAGAAGAAATCATTTATCGTGATCATGACTCATTACATAAAAAATTTGTATTCATGAAAATAAAACAAAAGTTCATTTATAGTTTCATGTGAAAATTTTTCATGTTTATTATAAATTTAATATCACTTATTAAATTGATATAAAAATTTCACAATTATTTATTTTCACGTAATACGTTTTGTCAATATTATGTACTTGAGTCGAAAATGAACATGGTTTGATTTCCCTAATATATGTATTAATAATTCCATAATTTCTATAAAAATAATCATGAATTTTTTTATTTTAATACATGAATAATACATATAAATCAAACCATGATGTGTGGATAGAAAAAATGAACAATATATTGTAATTAGGGAGATGGTAAGTCGTATATATGCATGAGTAATGATTTACATATTTCTTTATTCGTTATATAATGATATTAAATATTATTTTAACTTTATATAATTATAATAACAAAATTAATATTGTATTAATTATTTAAGTATACCAATATATATCATAAAAGTGGTAAAATGAATAAAAACAAGTCACATTCCTCATGGAGGTGATTATTCACACGTACCCATGAATGCCATTATCTTTTTAATGTTCATGGAATGTAAGAACATAATTGATATATTATTATATTATTATTATTAAAAAATCATAAATATCACATATGAATTGTATTTAATTTTTATAACTAGTCATGAGAGACATTTATGGAAAACAAATTAGATTGGTTTGTGGTGGTGATATTCACACATTCACAAAAATGATTAACTCCATTCCTATTTAATGAAAGTGGAGAAGGATTTTATTGATGATAATATCATGATAAGATATAATTATATTTAGGACATTTGATTTATTTTTTCATATATGAAGATATAAATTTAAATGACGTAAAAGAATAAATGAAATTGAAATACTTAATGACAACGATTCCTCTTTTTCTATTGATCAATACTTAAGAATAAACATAAAAATATAAAGAGGTAGTTTTACCTAATATAAAGCCTATTACACGTCTATAGTTATTATAAGAACGGTTTTGGTTAGATCATGGATGAATAAAAATATTGTTTACATATGAGTAACATATACGATAAGGTTAGTTTTTATAGGATAGGGGAAACACACCCTTAGAATTAATAAATTACTAAATTAATATGAATTAAATATCGATTTCAAATGGGTCCAAACTAATTTAGATAGAATATAGAATGAGTATGGGAAGAAATATAGTCATAAAATGGGAATTATACTTGTTTTGAATCATTTAAATTATGTATTTTTATATATTATCATTTTTAACTCTCATAGTTTTAATATTTAATTTACACATTGATAGTTAAAATAATTACCAAATGATGAAAAATGAAAAATATATGAGTAATTATGATAATTTTATGAGTCATCTATACTTTTTCGTAAAATTTTGGTTTTCTAAAATATTTATGTAATTTAATTAGTAATTTTATTATTTATGTTATGAATTCTGTCAATTTTTACACTATTCATTCATGGCATTTTTAAAAAATCATAACAAGTTGATTCTATAAAAAACTACAGTAACTGAATACGAACATGTCATATTAATACAAAAAATTCATGGATGTAATAAATTATTTCAAATGATATTTATTTTAATATTATTAATATCATTATGTAGATTCATTATTTAATATATCAACTACCACATTATCATTGTGTCACTATATAAATTAATAAATTATATCCTAAAAATTATAAAAAATTTACTATGAAGTAGTTAATAATTAAATGTTTCTAATTAATATTAATAATTGAATATATCACTTATATAACCAAATATTATGATTATTTTAGTAAGGGATACATAATTTTCGTATATATTTTTTACATTAAATTAAATTTTACAAATGCCATAATCACACCTAAGTGGCTTTAAAAGGACACAATTTCGGCCCAAGGATCATCATGGTCGATAATAACTCATTAAATAATATTTATAAAAAAATAGTTTAATGTTAAATTTTTATAATAATAATTTTTCCCTTAATTACCCTATTTATTTTTAACCATGGTAAATAAAATACATCTGTTACTGTTCACCAAAAATTATTTTGATCCTATTAGACCCCATTTTTCATAATGAGTAAAAAAATGTTTGTATGTTTTTTAAAATTAAATGAACAGAAGTTGTTAAAATAGGATTACTAGTAATCCTATTGACAGATTAAGTAAACGGGGTTTTTAAGTAAAATGTTCAAAAGATCACATTGTTTTTCGGTGTAATTTTAATTTTTAATTTCATCCAATGAACTACATTAGATTAACTGATTAAATGATAAAATACATATACCTTAAAAAATTTAAATGGGTAATCTAATAATATAAATATATTATATGAAAAAATAGTTTTGAATTAAAATGCAGTATTTTTCACTATTAATTAATATATAACAATTATCAGAAAAATAACAAAAAATTATCCAAAATAAATATTTATGCCCTTCTTTAAAATGAAATGATTTTTTTCAAATATAACATAATAATGTGTAGAAAAATATATTTCAAATATGTTCTCCATCAAATGGAGGCAAAACATCATATTTTTTAAATTACATCCTATATCTAAAAATTTTAACTTGTTATTCTATTATGTCTAGGAAACATATATGATGAATTTTAAATTTTAAATTAAATATATTACACATATATTTCATTAATAAAATCCAAGAAGTATGATTTTATTATTTTATGAAATCACTTATTTTAATTTAAGTAGATTTTTTTGATAAAAACACATCATTTATATTCAATTTATTTATATTGAATTTCAAATTTAATTTTGTAACAGATGAATAGTTATATAAACAATTGTAAATATATATTTTCAAAATTTTATTTATATCATTCAATCACAGAATTATAACGGCTATGTGATAACTGTAACTTAACATAATAATATTATGATATATTATTTTTCCTATATAACTCAGTTTTGAGTGCAATGTATGATTTTAGGGAACACCACTGTTGCATATCGAATAGCCTATCGAATATAGTGTCCCATTAAGATAATATTTCTATATAGTACAAAAATATTAGTAGATATGAAAAGTTATTATTTAATAATCACTTAGGATCTCATAATTCAAATAAATTATATTATTAAAAATTTAATTGAAATTATTACATTCCATAGTGATAGTGAATTTTACACAAATGGGATATATGCCATGCAAGGAAATTGTTAGGTTTTTTTATTCAATATATGACTATCATGAGATTTCCATCAAGTAAAATGAAATTATTTTAGGCAATAAATACTTTTTACATTTATAGAAGAACCCTATAGAACATTGATACAATATATACAATTAAAAAAACTAATTTTCTCATTCTGAGAGAATATAAGTCACTCCAAATGATGGTATGTTCACCTATCATTCCATAATGGGATATAACTCTATATATATTATAGTTGTGAATAAATCCAATCTCACTTTAAAATAATATATATTATTTTGATTAATATCCAATGATGTTTCAATAAAATTATCATAGATATTATTATCCAAATGCATGACATCAATATAAATCAGAAATCATTGTATATATAATTTGTTAATAAAATAATGATTATCATCTCAACAAAATATTTTTTCACTACATTTTTTTTTTGTTATTCTAAATTTGACATGAATTTTTTCAAACAATGAATATACATATCATGAGAAAATTTATTGGAGGAGTGTCAAATTATTTTGATATCTTTTATGACTTTATTTATCTTAAATATGAGTGATCCATAAAAATATCCCTATTTAACCAATTTATACTATTCTTTTCCCATTTTCATTTTGACATATACCTATTTTTAAAAATTGGAACTTTTTTATGACTATAAAAATTATGTCTATCAAAATATACATATTATATATAGTACTTTATAGTAAAATTAATCATTTCCTAAAGCTTAAATTTTTACATTTTTTTAAGATTCATGCACCATCATAACATTGATAAATATATGTTTTAAATCATAAATTTATAGTGATAAAAAAATATCCATATTAATTATTTTTCGTTTTAATCTAGGAAACATGATAGTCAACATGACATAATTTCTCAACATAGAAATTTCATGATATTAGTTATAAATAATAAATAAGAAATTACATGAAGATGTATTCTACTAAGGATTTGATATGGATTCATTCCTTCTATGTGCAGTCAATATATTATATTGCATGATAATTTTTTGAATGTATTAACCATTTGATAAATTTTTCTAACCAGTGGATGCTCAGCTGGATAAAATAGTTTTCCATCACATTTATGATCATCTAAATTCCTTTTTAACAATAATTAATCATTTGATTATAAAGATATATTTTTTAATTGAGTAATTATTAGAATATTCCAAAATTTATTTCCATGAGCCAATAGTACAATGAAATTATATTATGATTTTTCATTCCATTTATACCATCAACAACAACATTTACAACACTATAAAAGTTATATTTATTGTATTAAATATTGAAAAAAGTAATTTAGTTTTTGAACTTTTTTTATATACCCCAAAGCCCTCAGGAATAATGTGTTCTTCTCGTTATAATGTGAATCTAAAATAATATTTTCTTTAGGAATTATATATTTCAACAAAGGTTGAAACACTATCAAACTCCAGTTACTCCATCTATTTTCTACCCTCAAGTTAATCAATCTTCACACCATCAATAAACCGAAAAAATACATACAACCAGGAAATAATGTGTTTTTTGCCTCATCATATAAACCCAAAATATGTCGTGTATTTTAATTTTGCTTTAAATAATTATCATGAGTTATTTCATTATTTTCATAAAAAATATCATCTTTCAAAACATTATTGTCAATATATTTGGAATTATTCATAGTTTTAAAATTCTGAATCCAAGTATGTAACTAGGATTAAAACCATGATAAATTAAAATATAATAAATATATATGATTTACAAAATATTCTTATTTATAAATTTTAGGAATCCATTAAAAACATGTTCCTTATGCAACAATACATTAAGAAAATTCAATAAAAAAGTCACCATACTCGTATGTGTCACTTCTTCATTGATAAGCAATGGAACATCCATCGATTATTATCAATAACATATATTTAAATTAGATAAGAGTTGTTATATTTCTCAAAATTAATTTTTAATTTACTTCTAAAAATATCAATACACAAATTTCAATAATTATTTAAAAAATACAGTATATTATATAAAAACATTATAAATTTATAAAAATTAAATTTTCATTATTTGACAAGAAAATCCTACACATGAATGTAAAATAAGTCACTTATCAATTACAAACTGGTGTGAAATATTAAAACATCAAATGAATATAGTGAATATAGTGCAACATAAATAGAAAATTGGAACATGAAATATAAATGAATGTACCTTATAATCATATAAAATTTCAATATTAACGAAAAAAGAAAACAATAATGATATATTAGGAGACAATAATGATAACAATGCACGTGAAGTAGTTGATATTAGGAGTCATTAAATGGTTGTTGTTGAATCCGACTAAAATATATATTAATTATAATGGAACATTGGACTAGAAAGTAAAAGTGAAACTTTCTGGGATTCATGGAATATGAAAACAATAACACACCCCAATATTGATATTGGAATTGGGTTGATTGAGAATGTGAAACCAATGAGGTAAAATCACTAGAGGGGGTCAATGTTAGTTGATGGTAGATTGATCATGGTGGAGGATTCCTATGTAAAATTAATATGAATATAAAATTTAAACCCCAAATACAAACTAAGTTACCTAAATCAAGAATAAATTTTAAATTGTAAGCAGACACCATAAAATTAATTAGATGAAACATTTTTGAGAAGACTAAATTAATAGGAGTAACACACAAGTAGAGTATGATGATGGTTTATGATGGATATTACATCATGGTGGATGAGAAATGTACGATTATTAATGAAGATGTTCAAATAAATTATCTATTGGAATCCATGTATTGATGAGTTTGGAGATTTTTGTTCAAAGATGAAAAATTAGACGGGTTATAGTTCTACACATGACTGAAATATAGTGACTGTTGGAAAATATTATTGAACATAAATTATATATATCTAACCTCAAATAATATTATAAAGTACTTACACATTGAATATTTCCTAACTTATATATAAAATATTATTTTCACATATATTATTTATGTAATGATGTGAAAACACATTTTTCATAATGATTATTCATTATGAAACATGAAAATACTGATGCTTTACATAAGTTATTAAAAAACTGAAACGAAAAATGTAAAGTTTTTGTTTTACACATCAGTTCGTCAATAAATATTATTATCTATGTCATTTATAGAAAACAAACTAGAAAATAAATTTTTGGAAAATAAATTTTTTACCAGTGTATAAATTAATATAAAAAAGAACCATGGTATATAATGTTTCAGCTACATCCATGATCTTTTTATCAGTGATGGATTTTTTCAAAACATGAATTATAGATATGTTGCTGATATATATAATGAAATATTATAAAAAATACAATTATAAAGGAAGAAATAATGCATTGTAGATTTTAATGGAGGCTAATATAGATATCTGAATAGAGGTATATTATAATATTTATTCATATATGGAGAATAATGATTATATATAATTAATAGAAGTTGGAGAATAATATATATTATAGTGTTTTGTTCAACACTTTTTTTCCAGGAAAATATTAATGTGTCGTGTGATTGATATGATACAACTACTACTAAATATCTTTATATACCAAAGGTAGTAAGAATAAAAAACTTGTTCTATATAGAAATAATTATATTCATTGAAGAAGAATAATAAATGCCATTGGTTATAGTATATAATATATTTTTATAATTTAAATGTTTAAATATCAATAATGTATCCCTTTATTACTATTATAATGTGATAGCCTTTATGATTTTTGTGTTTGAGGCCACATTTTTTATTACCTAGTTTTAATAAGTATATCAAATATAAATAATTTTATTGAAGATGTTAAAATATATATTTACTAGTTTATCTACAATTAGATAGTTGACATCCTACATCCGTGCCATAATAAATAACAAAAATTTTAACATGTCAGTTCTAGTTGACAGGGTATATTTTTATACCCTTCATCATCAATTTTTTATAATATTAACTAATTTATCATTTTTTAATAATAACCACCATATTTAATGGAATCATACTTAGTGGGGACAAAACTCAACAAAATCATCTTATAATATTGGTAATTCATATATTATTTTCATTATTCTTAGCCATATAGTATCTATTCAAGTTAACAATTCGTTGAATATGTGATATAGGTAAATACATAGTTAAAATATTAAAATTATTAAATTTTCATCCCACACTGATTCAATACCCCGATGTGTGTGTTCATCCTAATATATTGCAAAAAAAAAACAGAGGGAAAGATCATAGCACTATTTGTATTCTATGATTTCAAATATAAATGATTATTTTTAATTTCACATCTCAAATTAGAATGAAGTGAAAAGATGAAGAAATTTTATCTATTGATGATCAATTTTATTTGTCATCAAATACATTGATGAAATTCAAGATGAAGTAATTGTGAAAGATAAATAATATAACCATCTTTTAAAAAAACAATGATGTATTAGTTTCAAAATTCATTATTTCTCAGTGTATGAACCCGGATCTTCATTTCTTGTAAGATTTCCCTTTTCTCCATGTTTTTGATAAAAGAGGTGCCTTTGGAAATTTTTTAAGTATACGCCATGTACTCAGTTACTGTAGTTAGTTGTCTGCTGGCCATGTAGCATCCTTGCACAAGACCATGTGTGGTGACCTGGAAGCCGCCTAATGTGGAGTTTGGAAACAGCGAGTACACTCCATGTACTTCAAAAGTGCACACTGTGTATTTTGTTTTTTTCATTAAACGCATCAGGGTCACGTCTGACGGATAGAATCATCTCATTATTAACATAGTTCATCCGAGAGTGCCGAGCAGCCAGAAGATCTATGGAGAGCCCTCGAAAGAGCATCCATCCTCTGAATCAAACACCGATGATTATGTTGGAATCACATCGGTGAGTTCTGTCTTCTCCTAAAGCATCATCTTCTATTTTCTCCTCTCTCGTGAGATATCGTGGGAAGAATTTTTTAGAAGTTTATGTAGATCATCGAAATTATAAGGAAATTCAAGCTTCGAGGATCACATATAGGGATTTCCTTACCCCAAGGTAGGTGGTTTGTTCCTTCTTGTTCAAGTCTTTGTGTTTTATGTTCAAATTTTCCCAATACCCATGAACGGGGTATTGCACATTTACCGTTTTAGCCCCATTTGTATGTCTGTTATGCTTGTATTCTTGAGATATTTATTTTTGACTGTGAATAGGGTGAATTGTTGTTCTTTGGATGTGTTTTTCATCCATGTTTTTCATGTTTTGACCTTTAGATCAAGTTTCATGTTAGGCTACTCTTTACATTCCAGTGCGTAGTATTGTAGTATGGTGTAACTATTGTTATTTTATGATGTTATGTTGTATAATGCTAGCCAATTAGTTCTTGAGGTTTACATTGGCCGATACTAAATGTTACACTTGTTTATTTACATAGGGTAGTGAGAACCTAGGGTTGTAGACCATAGGGAGAATGAACATAAGGGATTCTCCAGAGTGTCTGTTATAATATTACAATGAGAGACCACATGGAGAATTGATGTTGAGTGCTTACTCAGAGAGTCTATAGTTTCTAGATGTTGGCCACAAATGGAATGTGACATAATTGATTCCCTAGAGGGCCTATAGTACCAATACGAGACTATAGGGGGAATTGATAGTGAGTAATTTCTCAGAGATTATATACATTAGCTAAACCAGAGGGGTGAGACTGTGTGTGCTTCCTAGAGAGTTTCTTGAACTTGTTACGTAGGACCAGAGGTGTTAGACTAAGTGTTCTTCTCAAAGGGTTACCTATTGTCTCTTCCTTATTGTTTAGTTATTACTTGATATTGAGACTGTGGATTGTTTACTGTTGAGTACCTTCCTATTTATTGCTTCCTGTACTTTTACCTGCCATATACTCACTGACTATTGGACACAGATCATGTTGTGGTTGCCTAATGGGATTCATCTCACACCCTGTGTGGGCCACGCTTTTTTTCCCCAAATAGATTATTTTATTGCAGGTATAGACAATAGAATGTCACCTTATACCTCTGGTACTTGATTATATTGGATCTAGAGAGCATGGGACCAAGATAGGGCTTGTGTTGCTAAAGAGTTCGTTATCTATTTTCCATTTGTACTTTGGTTTAGTACTGTATTCAGCATTGTGACTGGTTTGGCTGCTTTGCTAGACTTATATGTATCATGCAGCATTACATATATATATGCTCCATTTTTTAAGACTCTAATTATTACTATTGTTTGGTATTATTACCAATTCCTCTATTGTATATCTATTTACATTCTCTATGTACTCTTCCTATGAGGGAATAGTTTCTCCACTATCACACCCAAGTCCCTCGCTGCTAGTTAGCAGCCTCTGGCATTTGGGGAAATGCATTTGAGGCCATGTGACCTACCGGGAACGGGTCACCACTGGGTGGCTTCCAGAATCTCGGATATTACAAATTGTTATCAGAGGAACTCTTTTCTCTTGACTTACACATTAGAGCATATAGCCAAGGATAGGATAGAATAGGTACATGGTTATATGTTGTTCCCTATAGTAGCTAACCCATGTATAGGGAAATTCCAATCTACATTGTTTATTGCATTTTCTTATTGGTTTTTCAAGTTAGAGTTGATCTTATTTTCACCGTTGGGTGACTCACTTGTTTTTTGTTATTACTATTGATGTTATTGAGGTTCTATTTATATCGCAACCTTATAATATTAGGCTATTCCATCTCAGTCATCATATAGGCACATTCTAGAAATCAAATGTCTTGAATTATTGTTGTGTCATCTAGGATACATTAGAGATTTCATGTTGTTGTGATATATGTTGTGTAGAATTTGCATGTTGTTGTGATATATGTCTTGATAAGAATACCTACAATTTTTATAGGGTATTGTTTTGTGTAAGGTTATGTTTGAATAAATGTCGAACATTGGTTCTTGAGGTGTTATTGTCCCTCATGGATCGGAATTTGGTGGATCATTGCCCTGTTTTCCTTGTTATAACATGTATTAGATGCCAATCATTGATTCTCGAGGAGTATAGGCCACCACAGATCATAATTTGGCACATTCAATGTTCGTTTCAATGTTTTTTGGGTCCTGGAGTAGTTTCTGATGCTTACTGTCTGGAAAAACCCATAATACATGCCATGTAGTTTTGACAACGCACCATGTGTTCTTCTGTTCAGCATGAAACTATTCTTCTTATGTACACTCCATGTACATTATGTACATGCCGTGGAGTCTCCAACCATGTCATCGGTCGTGTGGGGAGAGTCACGGGATGATGATTGTCTAGTGGGAACACATTATGTATCCATCAAACACACGGTGTAGTGTTGACCATATGTCCTCTTGTGTAACTAATAACATAGAAAGATAAATGTTAAGATATACACGCTGTGCCAGGATTGAACACACCGTTTATTCTATCCCAGGTACCTGACCATGTCACAAACAACACGGGTCGGTGTTATCCTTTCACGTACACACTGTCTGGTTCTGGAAAACGATGTGTAGTGTGAGCCATGTGTCAGGTCGTGTCACTAACAACACTAGCCCAATGAAGCTTGTCTAGTACACACCGTGTCTTCCTTGACCATTCCATGTAGTCTTGTATTAGGAGAATCGTGTGGATTAACCATGTATAAGGACTCGGGAATGGGAATAGGATTCAAGTACACACAGTGTGTTAAGACAACACATCGTGTATCTGGGGTGTTACACAACCAGTTTAGGTAGGACTACACGCCCATGTAATGACTTATGGGAACACTCCATGTAAGAATTATACATTTTGTGTATTCATGTTATTTAATACATTAATTATTTCTTTCTCTTGATCCCTTATTATGATTCTAGTTTACGGTCATTGATAATCTTATTCTAAGGTGTGTGTTTGACCTTCTAGAGTCATGCCACCGAGATATCCTTTGGCTGTACTTCAGTTTCCATGTTGTGATCAGACACTGGACATCTATGATCAGGGACTCCCAGTGGATCCCCCAGTTATACCAGCCTTTGCACCAGCCGTTGAACCTGACATAGGTGTTGATGCACAGTTCAACCATGGATTTTTTAGGATGATTTATAACTTTTAGGGGGCACTGCCTCCTGCTCTGTTGATGGCTGATTTGACGCCAGTCTTCCAGCTACAATATCCTCCTACTTTCTTAGGGTATGGTGGTTCCCAGGCTACAGAGTCATGGATAGATTCCATGATGATGATATTTGAGCTTCTAGAGATACCTACTAAGAGGAGGGTCAATCTAGAAACCTATATTCTTCAGGAATCTGCCATGAGGTGGTGGGGTGTGATCTCACATGCAGGATTCCTGTAGGTTATGGAATGGGAGGAGTTTCAGCGCATCTTCTATGACTACATCAATCCAGAGACCTTGAGAGACGATCGAGCCAGAGAGTTTATGAGTCTAGATCCCGGTACTCTTTCTATAATGGAGTATTTCTCCTTCTTTATAGTGTTGTAGTGCTTCATGCTTATTTCAGGAGGTGATCAGTTATTCATAGTAAGGAATTTTGATGACGGTCTGAGGCAGGACATACGATCGTAGGTGAATATCTTCAGGTTGACTTCTATCACATCTATCATCAACCAGGCGCTAATCACAAAGCGCCATCAGAGGGATTTCAGAGTTGTGAGCCAGGGAGGCTCGACATATAGAGTTAGAATCCCTCTTATGGACAGTTGGAAGCACCACAGGGAGTCTTCGCGTAGTGATCCAAAGAGGTGAGAGACACCATTAGGTATCCAGGCGGTATGCTACCTGGGTGGAATGGTTGGACATAAGAGGCCTTTGTTCCAGATGGACCCAGTGGAGTGCCGTTCATGAGGAAAGATGGGTCATCTTCAGCTCTTCTGTTTGATCTTTTCACCAGCAGCTGGTGATAGGAGATCTTCTATGACTATGTGTTCGGGAGCAGCAGAAACAGTTTCTCACCAGTCAGGGAATTGGAGTTCTTCCGGCCATTCAGCCCGAGGTTTAGGCCGTGAATGTGTTGGTCAGTCACAAGACATTTAGTGACAACAGAGTGGATCCGCTCAGAGTGGTCAGACATGGTCAGAGGGTAGTGGAGCAATCCATATCATTCTAGTGGAGCAGACCTAGTAGGATCTGGATCCCGAACCTTCTACAGGTTGAGGTACGATACTAGTTGCCTCAAATTTTTCATTAACTCTTTTCTAAACAAGGGCTTCCCATAGATTTATATTTGTTGCTATTGTGGAGAGTCTCGGGCTTGGTATATTTTCCGTTGCTAATATCATAATTTTAGACACTCTGTTGGGGACTAGGGAGGCTAGTGTACGTCAGTGCAAGGAGTCCCCTATAATGGTTTGTGGGTATCAATTTTTATTTCATCTCTGTGTCCTAAAGATGACTAGCGATGATGTAATTCTCAGAATGGACTGGATAGTTCCCTTCAAGCCAGTTGTCGACTGTAATCATAGAAGGGTGAGCTACATATCACTAGAGGGTGGATATTTTCTTCATATGGGTGAGTGGATTGTCCAGGAAAGTAGTGTGGGTCCATATCATCATGTGTTGGGAAGAGTTAGAGCCCATATTTCTAGTTTATATCTGGATGATCATGGGATTTCTCAATTAGGCTTTACTCCAATGGTGGATCGTTTTAGAGATGTATTTCCAAAAAAAATTACCATGTTCTCTTCTAGAGGGTTAGGTGGACTTTTTGACTGTACATGTTTCAGGAGTGGCACCAGTGTCCATTAATCCTTATGGGATGGCTACACTAGAGTTATAAGAGCTCAACAAGTAGTTGGAGGAGTTGCATGAAAAGGGTTTCATTTGACCTAGTATATCTCATTGGGGTTCGTCTGTCCTGTTTGTGATAAAGGTAGACGATACTCTCAGGATTTGCATGGATTACTGTAATTTGAACCGGTTTACGGTCAAGAACTAATACCACATGCTGAGGATGGATGATCTCTTTGATCTGCATTGAAGAGACCAGATGTTCTTGGAGATGTAATTGAGGTCATGTTACCATCTGTTGCCTGTTAGACCATAAGATGTAACACTTACAGTCATCCGAAGAAGGAATGTTCTATATGAGTATGTGGTTATTCCGATCATTCTCACGAACACGCCATCAATTTTCATGGCATTGATGTACCAAGTGTACCATCCATACTTGGATTCTTTTTTGGTGGTCTCTGTGGATGATATCTTGGTGTACACTCACACTCGGAACGACCATGCCACCCATCATGAGATCATTTTGAGTACACTGATATAGCATAATTTATATTCTATGCTCTCAAAATGTAACTTTTGGTTGGATTGGATTCACTTATTGGGTCATGTTATCTCAGAAATTGCAGTGTTAGTAGAACAAGAGAATGTGAATGTAGTAGTTTCCTTGGAGCAGCCGAAGAACATCATTAAGGTGTGGATCTTTCTAGGAATTTCATGATACTAACAATGTTTTATAAAAGACATTTCACGCTTAGCTGCACCACTGACGGGTTTGAATAATAATGGTTAAAAGTTCTTGTTGTCAAATTATTGTGACTTAGCCTTTCAAGAGATGAAAGAGAGGTTGACTTAAGAACCGATACTAGTATTTGTAGATGCAGGAAACATCTATATTTTTTATTGTGTTTCTTCATGTATTGGGCTGTGAGATTTGCTAATGGAGGGAGATGAAAGCGTTCCGTATAGGTCTCGGTAGTTGGGGATACATGAGACGAATTACCCGATGCACGATCTGGATTTGGAATCTATTGTTCAAGCCTTACACTGTTGGATACATTACCTTCTGGGAGATCATTTTGTGGTTTTCACCGACCACTAGATTCTCAAGTTCATCTTCAGTTAAAATAATCTGAATTTGAGACAGTGAATGTGGGTCGAGTACCTTCAATATTTTGACATTGAGATGGCCTAAATACATGGAAAAGGCAATGCAGTAGCAGATGTGTTGAGTAGGAGGACTCAGATATGGGCAGTTTAGGAGGCCAGTAGTGAGTGGAATCTTAGGGATCTGTTTTCAGAGATGCATTTGGAGGTGCACAATCGACAAGGGAAGACATTTCTTTCTTCTATAGTTTTTACCTCTAAACTTTTTGATCTAGTACAAATGAGGCAGCTGTCAGATTATGAAGGCATAGTCCTACTGGAAAGTGTGTCAGGAGAGACCATATTACTGGGTGGACCATATGTGAGGATGAGATATTGCGTTTCTAGGGATGCATGTGGGTGCCAGCAGATATACGTGAGGAGCTGATGTGAGATTTTTATTTCTAATTTTGGGCAGTTCATCCTTGTGTCACCAAAATGTATCCTGACCTACACAGCCAGTATTGGTGGCTAGGTATGAAGAGGGATGTTTCTGGATTCCTCCTGAGGTGTTCCACTAGTTATTAGGTGATGGTGGAGAATCAGGGACCAACATGGCTTCTACAATAGTTACTCATTCCCGAGTGGAAGTGGAAGGACATCATGATGGATTTTATGATAGGGTTGCCGAGGTCGCCTCGCTGGAATGATGAAATATGGGTTGTCATTGAATTTCTTAAGAAGTTATCTCACTTATATTCGATCAATGAGACCATCAGTGTTGATGAGATGGGATGGTCGTACATACAAGAGATTGTGCGCTTGCACGGAGTTCCACACTCCATTGTTTCAGTCAGAGATGCTCATTTTACATCTCGGGTCTAAAAGGGGCTCCAGAAGGCTTTTGTTAAATAGGTACATTTGAGTACATTTTATAACACCCAGATAGATGGCCAGTCTGTGCATATAAATCAGGTTCTTAAGGACATGCTCCGAGCATGCATCCTGGATTTGGAGGTTCTTAGGAGAAGCATAAAACTCTTGTAGTGTTTTCCTACAACAATAGTTTTCAAGTAACTATTAAGAAGGTACCTTATAAGGATTTTTACGATAGGCCATTATAATCTACCATATATTGGATGGAGGCAGGAGAGGCAGATTTGTTGGGACCTCATCTTGTTTAGGAGGCCACAGAGCAGATAGAGTTGATTTGGAAGAGGATGGATAATGCACTATCTCGACAGAAGTCTTATCTTAATTAATGGAGATGACCTCTGGAGTTCAGGGATGGGGATCAGGTTTTTCTATTTGATACATCAAGGTTGGGACATAAGGTCAATAGAAGTCAGGGTATGATTTCGCCAAGGAACGTATGGCCATTTGATTTGTTGAAGAGAGTTGGTTCGGTGGCCCATCAGTTGCAGTTACCTCAGATGTACCAGACACGCACGATGTTTTCCTTGTTTGTCACCATCGAGGTTACTTTTTAGACCCGTGTCATGTTTTCTAATAGGAGGAGGTTGAGTTTGACGTGGACACATATTTCGAGGAGCATCATATCTATCTTATTGATCGAAGTATGAAGGATCTCTGTGGCCGGTCTATTCCTCTAGTACAGGTGCTATGGCAGCATGGGCGAGTACAAGATGAGACTTGGGAGAGGGAGGCTGATGTACGATCATAGTGGTCGGAGCTGTTCGGGGTTTCTTCTTCTACTCCACCTTGCTATGGAAATTTTGGGACGAATTTCATTAAGGGGAAGTTCCTAAGATCCCAGATCTCTTTTTCAGGTATGATTTTCTTTTTCTTGGATTTTATGAGAAAAGAGGAGTTTTTTAAAATTTATTAAGTACAAACCATGTACGTTATTAGTACATGTTGTGTACTTTATGAGTATATGTTATGTAATCGGTTACCGCAGGTAGCTGTGTGCTAGACGTGTAGAAACATTTCACATGGGGATGTTTGGTGACCTAGAGGCCTCTTAAGGTGGAGTACAGAAATAGTGAGTACACATCGTGTACATCAAAAGTATATGTTGTGTACTTTTTTTCATTAAAAACATCAGGGTTGAGTTTGATGAACATAACTATCTCCTTCTCAACCTAAGTCGTCCGAGAGGGCCTAGCAGCCATGGATCATTACCGAGCCCCCGACCGAGCGTCCATCCTACGAATAAAACACTGAGGGTTTGCATTGGAATCACATCAGTGAGCCATATCTTCTCCTAGAGCATCATCTTCTGTTTTCTATTCTCTCATGAGATATCATGTGATTAATATTTTAGACTTTTCTGTAGATATTCAAAGTTCTATAGAGATTCAAACTTCTAAGCTCACATATATCGATCTCCTAACCCCGATTTAGGTGGTTTGTGCCTTTAGGTAAAATGTATTTTAGTTTTATGTTCAAATTTGCCCAATACCCCTGAACAAGGTATTGCACATTTTCCATTTTAGCCCCTTCTGTTTGTCTGATATGATTGTATGCTTGAGTAGATGATTTTTTACTACGAATAGGGAGAATTCATGTGCTTTGGATGTGTTTCCCATGAATGTTTTTACTCTTCTAACCTTTGGGACTATTTTCCTGTTAGGCGTCTATTTACATTCCCATGCCTAGTGTTGTAGGATGGTTTAATTGTTATTATGTCATGTTGTTATGCTCTAGAATGATAGAAAAATATTTCATGAAGTATACTTTGGTCGATACGTGATGCTATACTTGTTGATTTACACAGGGTCATGAGATCCTAGTAATGTAGACCATCGGGAGAATAGAAGTAAGGGCTTCTCGAGAGTGTCTTTTATAATATTCTGATGCACAACCAAAAGATGAATTGATTTTGAGTGTTTCCGCAGAGTGTCTGTAGTTACTCAATGAGGGACACAAGGGGAATGTGTCTAAGTTATTTCATAGAGTGCGTTTAGTACTGATACTAGACTATAGGGGGAATTAACGGTGAGTGCATCCTCAGAGAGTCTATAATTTAGCAGAACCAGAGAGGTGATATTGTGTGTGCTACCCATGGGGTTTCTTGTACATGTTATGTAGGATTAGAGGGGTTATACTGAGTGTGCTTCCCAGAGGGTTTCCTTTAGTGTTTGGAATCCTGTTTAGTTATTACTTGATATTGAGACTGTTGATTGTTTATTGTTGAGTACCTTTCGGTTTATTGTTTCCTATACTTTTACCTCCCAACTCACTGATTGTTATGCATGGATCTTGTGGTGGTTGCCTACTGGGATTCATCTCACATCCTGTTTGGGCCACTGTTATGGGCCCAAGCAGATTATATTATTGCAGTTATGGACAAGGTCAACTGCCCTTCTACCTCAGGTACATGATTGCATTGGAGCTAGGGAGTATGGGACAAAGATGATGCTTGCGATTATAAAGAGTTTCTTACATGTTTTCCTTCTTTACGTTAGTTTAGTACTGTATTCAGAATTTTCAATGGTTTGGATACTTTGTTATACATATATGTATCATGCATCATTATATATATTCTCCAGTTGTTTCTTTATCAGTCTTCTGTTGTTACTGTTGTTTGGTATTATTATTGCTTCTGCTATTTTATACCCATTTACTTCCATTTTTTACACTGCCATTGAGGGAATAGTTTCCCCACTATCACACACAAGTCCCTCGCTTCTAGTCATCACCCTCTTGCATTTGGGGAAATTATCTTGAGGCCATGTGACCAACCAGGTATGGGGTGCCTCAAGGTGGCTTCTAGAATCTGTGACGTTACACTCAGAGTGAGAATTTATGATTTGGAGTAAAATAATTTGTATTCTATTCAAATATATATGATATATGAATGTATTAAACCACATATGTTGATGAAGTCATATAAAATATTTTCCCTTGATTTCCCAAAAAAATAGACTAGCATAAGTTATAATTATCATTCCCAATACATTGATGGTGATAATGTTCACATAATGTCCTTATAAGAATTGATCATTTATATAGATGATGTATATATGAACATATAATGTGTATCGACACAAAGGGTGATGTAATGTGTTGATGTTAGTACAAAATATAATGCCAAAACTGATGGACTTCACAATAGTGATGATGAACTGAAGAACTTATAAAAATAATATAATGAAATAAAAAACTCTAAATTTCAATAACTCTAAGAAATATATATCCAAAAAACAAAATATATTTTAACATGAATCAAGATGTTGAATTTTTTGGGATTATTTTTTAAATTCAATTTAGGAGATATGGGATTCAAGTGGGGAATAATAATTGATCACTACTAGAAAAACTACCTATACCCATGGTTCAAAAGCGTGGGTACAGCCCCAAAAACCGTGGGGATAGCCTATACCCATGGTTTTGGGAACCATGGGGCTGCGTGGCGTCAGTATGGGGGTCTTAACCTATCCCCAGAGTTTGGAAAACTGTGGGAATAGTTTTTTTTTCACCGTTTCAAACAATCCTTCATGTTATCAATGTCTTCTTCCCACGGTTTAAAAACCGTGGTAAAAATATTTGAAATATGCAGCCGCTAGGTGTTGAACCCACGCCATCCAGCGACCTGACGATGTATTCCATCCGGCTTCACCACTTCAGCCAAGGTATTTATATTAATATATATCTATATTTCTAAATATATATTAATTTATGAACGTATTATGAAAAAAATAATCCAGTGGGTTTCGAACCCACGTCTGACGTAGTATACTTCCAACGCTTAACCAACTAAGTTAACTAGACTATGCCAATACAAATCTGTATTTTTAATAATATACTAATCCACATGTCTGTATTAAAAAAAGAGTGAGGGATTTGATACCATTACTGCTGCAACAAATTCACAACACCTAAACAACAAATATGAAGAATTAATTTATTTATAAATTTCTATCAACATAAATATATTAGTTCAAATCATGGGTATAAATTTTCCTGCCAAATTGTTTTTGTTTTGCCGCCCGTTTTTTTCCTCCACAATGTGGGTAATCTATCCCCCCGGTTTTAAAAAACCATGGGTATATCCCTTTGAAAAAAATTATTTATCCCCACTGTTTTTGAAAAAACGTGGGGATAGGCCTTGAAATAAATACCTATACCGATGGTTTTACAAAACCGTGGGTATATGCCTTCGAAAAAATCTCTATCCCTGTGATTTTAGAAAAACCATGGGTATAGGTCACCAATTCCCATAGTTTTCTAGAACCGTGGGTATAGGTACCCACACAATACATATACCTATGGTTTTCTTATATCGTGGGTATAGGGCACCCATATACCCAGGGGTTTTCCCAAAACTGTGGGTATGGGTCTATTTTCCAATAGTGGATGTATAATGAGTTAGAGGAAAAAAATCATCATAGAGGTCATGTATAACATCTGTGAACATAGTATCTCAGAGTTAGATCCCTAGTATGTAATATTAGCATAGATATGAGATTCAAATCCCAATGTATGGATTAACTTTTCATTATCAGATACTAGATTGCATACATAGACCTTACAATAAACTATAAAATATAAAGAGCAAGATAGAGAATACATTCCATACACTAATATTCTATTATCTAAACCAATCATATCAGTCATAATATATATATTCGAATACTGAAAAAAAATCCTATAGGATGAGGTCAGATGCTACGAAAGGTTAAATGTGCATCATAAGCTATTAGGAATAACAAGACTAAATGTTAAATAAATTTGTATAACTAAAATTATATCCAATAAAAATAATTGGGGGAAAAATATTGAAATAATAAATTAAATCAATATAATTCTATATAAATAATAAAATTGACAATATACAAATAAAATAATCACATGTAATGTCAATAAAAAATCACATAATGATAGAATGCATAATGCCAGATATCATAAACATATTGTCAAGGAATCTGCTAATACACCATACATAAACATATAAGACATTATCCAATTAAATATTGTTTTTTCTCATTAGAACTAATAATTAATAGAGGGGATACAATATCCCCCTCCCATCATTTAAATAATCTAATTCATTCCTCATATAACATGGGTGGAAGTACAAAACATAAAAATTCATATTGAAAAAATAGAATATGAAATAACATTACAGTATGGATAAATCATTAGTGGTTTAAAAATAGAACGTCCATAGTCAAACTGATTCATTAAGCATTTAATGAAATATGGTAAATGATATCATAATATAATATCCTCAATTAAGAATAATATTTAACCATGGTAGTTGAAACAAATGATAATAATCAAATAAAATAATTAAAATTTTATTCAAAGAAATTTCTTTTTTATATTTCAAAAATTTATTTATATGGATGGACAATTTTAAAAGAAAAAATTTTAATTGAAAATAATTTTCTAAAATTTTAATGTATGATTCAAAACATTAATGTTTCCTGATGGCTGCAAAAACTAATCATGTTGTGTAAAAAACTCTCCATCTATATATATTTTTTCGATAAATCCTCAAATAACCTTGTTTAAAATAAATAAATAATATAAACATTAAATAATGTATAAAATAATAAATATTTTAAAAACATATTTAAACAATAATTGTATTATATTAAAAACTTTATTGATTTTTTTCTATAAAACATGGACATTGAGAAGAATATGTGAAAATAAAAATTTCAAACCTTCATAGTGTACCATACCACTTTGAATATTTAAATAATAAGCCCAATAAAAGAATAAAATTTAATAACACATTAAAACCAATAATAATAAATAAATAAATTTCATTATAAGTCAAAGGTGATGTATTTACACCTCCTAAAATAATTGCAGGTGTATTACATCACATTATTCCTCAATGAAAGAAGATTTTGATGATGTCCCTTACCATACACTTCCATTAGTCGAATGTGTTTATCCATAGATATAATGGTTGAAATATTGTTATTAAATTAGACTACTATTATATTAATATTTATGATATCATATATAGTCTTATTATATAATTTTGTTAATTATAATTTACTAGTGCCCTTTCTTATGGTGTTAACGACTTTATTTTCCAACGAATTTCATGTCATAAATTTATCAGCTCATTAGAAGAGGATACATATCCAACATAGATAGATGGTATAGATGTTGTATTTAACATATTTAGTAATTTAGTATGTTTTTATGATAATTTTTAAATGGTTATCATGGGAAATAAATCACATCATGTATTGGATACAGTAGACTATACATACACACTAGTGAAGATATCCTTCCCTTAATATTTATAGGGTAATAAAGTAGACGATATATTAATTTATTCATAATTAGTATAATATCATAATTTTCATATATAAACATTTTATCAATAATTATACCCATGAATTTCAAGTGATGATGAAGAATAGTTTACACCACAACCTGGAGATAGAATGTTGTACGTACACACTTGTTATGTTATCATTTTTCTTATCATGGATAAATAATAGATTGTGATTTACCCATATTCATAATACCATCTAATATTATATATGATTTTGTTTTTATTATATTATCTTGTAAACCACTCATGGATAATAAGTATAATAAGATATGTACTTGCATGAGTTAGTAACAATAATTACCTTTTTTGTTGGACTCTCTTTATATATATTCTAAAGGGATATAGGGTTGTTCTTTTTGGAAGCGAAATAACTAAATTATTTGGAGAATGGATTAAATATAAAAAATTATCAGGGTTTTTTCAAGATATAAGTCTCAATGTGATATGAATAAGTGAGAGTAGGTACCCTTCTACAATTTAGGTGATAGTAAAATTAGATACTATCAAAATATTCAATTAACATAAATTAATGTTGAAACAAAAAATAGTTCCCAAGTGAGTTATTTTATGAGTAAGTTGATTTTTTGTTAGAATAATCCTAACCAATTTTTTTTCAATTATTGGTCATATTGTTTCCTACATAGTTTTGTTTTAACCCTTAATGAACCCATTTCACTCTTACGGTGATATCTTGTTATTAAAAATTTGATAGTAAATGTAATTAAAATAAAATTCCAAAAGATATATAAATTTCCCATTAAATAAATTTTAAGGATTATCCAAATAATTTGGATGATTTTGAGATGTTTATAAATTTTAAATTATATATTAAAATAATATTTAATTGAATATTTCAATAATGAAAAATTTTACATTATTCAATACATAGGTTTTTAAAATTTTCACTACAATATAATTTCAAAAAAATTATTATAAAACTCCAATAAAATTTCATATTAATATAAAAATTTATATTATTACATTATTAATGTCAAATTGTATTTATTTTAGTACTTTTTTGATTTCATTTAACAGATATTTCTTTTAATTAAAAATTAATTGCATCTTCATTATCCAATACTTTAATTTAATTATTTCTTTTCAAAATGTTAAAAATAAATTATGAAGATATGTTATTAGAAATTATATTTAAAAATAAAATTTATAGTTGAATATATAGTCTATAAAACCACATGTTATTAACATTTCACTTGTTAAGAACAAAAGTTTATCAAAAACGGCTTTTCATTGAATTTAATTTTTTATTGTCGTACTAACATCCAATTGTAATGCAATGTTTATAATATCAGCAGAATAATTTTTTTGGTATAAAAACACTCATCCAATAAAATTATGACAAGAGTATGGGTAATTTAGTTTTCATTATATCATTAATTTTAATATCAATTATCTGATGTACCCTTATCCATGGTATTTATAATATTATTAAATTTTCAATTCATATGCACAAAAATAGCAATAAAAATTTAAATTGTTTTTTCCAAATTATTTAATATATAGAATCAATTTTTCAAATTTAAAAACTTATTTTTGAAGTAATTACTTTAATACAAATCTCACGGATGAAATGAGAAAACAAGTCGATAAAGTGAAAACATACAAAATATTATCATGTTATTATTTTTATATTTTGTATAAAATTGATTCTAATGAATTCCATTTTATATATAGATATAAAAATAATACAATTATTCTAATTAAAAAATAAAAATATCAGTTAAAAAAATTTATTTTGATGGAAAACTATTTTCAATTAAAATGTAATATATTTTCAATTTCATAAAAACATAAAACATATCATAAATAATAAAAATTTAAAAAATCTAAATTTTATTATTATTATTTAAAAGAAGAATTTTTTTTTCAAATAGAATATATAAAAGAGTTCAAAATTTGATATAACATTAGTTATCCATTTAATGGTGGTAAAAATGAATATTTACAAATTATTACATTTTATACTTAATGTCAGTTTTAATCATATCTCAATCATATAAATAATATTGGATGAATTTAAAAAATTTATTAATATAAATAAATTATATTTAATTAGTCTCTTTCACTAATAGTGATTAATTTAATTTACTATGATAAAATTCTATTATGGGCAGAGAAATAAATTTTAAATAAAAAAAAATCTATTATATTCAAATTATGCATAATTTTTCTTCTATGGGTACTGCCTCCAGAATGGATGGATCATGGTTAGGGATACCATGCAAGGAATCATTTAGAGGGTATTACTAGGACGTATCTAACACACGATTATCAAATAGTTTGTCTAACAGTGTGAACAAACTAGGAAAATAGTTTAACTGAAATAAAAAAAAAGGATCTCACACGTTTTTGTCTCTAATTGGATTTTTTCCCCTAAGGAAAACTAAACCAGGATTTTTCTTCTTCTAAGGAAAAATAAGGTTCTCCCTTCAATTCAATGGTGATCTGAAGGCTTTTATTGATGAATAGAACTCAGATTCTTGAGGTATGTGATCATTCATCATCGTTCTTGATTAGTTTTCTAGAGGTAACTATTTCGACTTATTCTCTTCTCTTGTTTTCTAATATATATTCCCTTTATGGGTAGATCTATGTTTTTGGATGCCATGTATGATAATATTTTTTCATTATCTTTCAATGAGAGGACACATAAGGAAGATTCATAGAGAATTTACCTTGTTTTCTTTTCCATTCTTTGTTCGTTTTGGTTTTTGTCAAAACATTTGAGGTTGGGTGATTCTATCTCTACTCAACCTAGTCGAAATAATTGAAATGATTTTAAAATTGAATTATTGGTGTTGAATTGAATGTGATTTGTTTGATGAACGATTGTTAGAAACCTCCTTGAGTGATGGTTTTGAAATCTGGGAAATTGGGGATTTTGAATGACTGATTTCGTTCTTCATTTTAAAAGGAGGATTATTAAAAAGAATATTTTTCAGAATTTTTAGAAAAAATGGGATTTGATTTTTTCAATAAAAAGGATGGTTTAATTGAAATGAAATAATGCATGAAATTTTTGTGATCCAGTTTCCAATATAAGTACATTTTTATTCAAGTGGGTTATTTTAGTAAAGGAAATATTTTTCATAAATGGCGTTGGAGTGAGTTTATGCCTAACATTCCCTTAACAAGGGACGAGTACCATTGGGTTATAAGACATGTGAACCTGGATGGGGGGTGTCAATGGTATAGAAGGTAATCGGATGAGAGATCACCCATGAGTATGGAACTATCAAATGAATCATGCATGTGTAGGTGTGTTGTGAACTGTGGAATGGATATGATAAATGATAGGATGAAATGGTATTAAATCATTTCATTTGTTGTTTTTCAGAAAAAATATATTACTTGAAATTTTTTTCATTTGGTTTTATTTTCACATATTTTCTAATAGTTTTTGGAACTTGTTTATATTTAGTTATAAACTATTTCGGTAAATTGTTTTATATAATTTTTTTTATATAATGTGGATATCTATTCTATCCTAGTGGAGTGTGTAGGGAAGTAATTGGGGAGACCCTACTGGGTTTTAAACTCACATCTTCTTTGGGACATTGGAGCTTTTGCAGATGTAATGTTCCGAGATAAGGGAAAAGGTTACATTTCCCACGTTTTTGGCACTACCTCAAGATACAAGGGTTATTCGATGATTGTAGAGATTGGAGAATAGGGATCATGTAATATTTTGATATCATGATAGTCTACATTTGTTTATCTATTGTGTACATTGATACATGGTATGTCTTCCGTTGTAGATCAATTTGATGTGGTTTGGAGATACATGAACTTGTTTTGTTGTCTTCCTTTTGTTCTTCCTTCATTTTTTGAATGGTTTGGTTATGAGTTGTTGGTTTATTGGTTTCTTTATAAAAGGTTAAATCAACACCCACTTGTATTTAAAAACCTTTTGTTTTATTACCAGCCTTTGTCTTCATGGGGATGTCGTTTAAGGCCAAGTAATGACTCATTATGCTATTAATACATTTGGAATGAGTGATTTATTACAAATGGGATGAGTCGTGTCCTTCCATTGTGGTATAACTGTTACCTGCATGTTTGGTCCCTACATTACATGTATTTATTTGTGTTCTTGGTATTTGAGTTTAAATTTCCTGTTGTATATCCCTTAGGATAGAATCATAGAATGTAATAGGATTATTGGAATATGAAATGTATAGTTTAAAATGATTTTGAAAACCATTATATATTGAATGTAATGTTACCAGGGAGATAGGGAAATTAGGGTTTGGATACACTTATATTATCTTGAAATATCATTGTTATGGGTTTAGCTAATGAAACGAGCATGGAATATATTATAGAGGAATTACTTCCCAGTAGGATTTCATATTTCATTTGGAGTAAGGATTTAATATTTTTTTCAAGGTGTACATTTTTTAAAAATTCAGAAATTATTTTCAAAGAAAACATTTTGAAAGGAGGATATTTTTTTATTTCTAAATAGTTTTAGTTTTCAAACAGAATATTGATTGTTTTCATAAAATGGTTGAAAATATAAAAAGGCTGTTTTGTAAAAAAAAATTGTGATAATTGGTGTCACAAAATTTTAAATTCTAACCCATCAGTTTCTAGAGAATAATATCTACCAAGTTGGCTGTTGGTTTAGAAAATGGCTCCTGGTAGGCATCGTCAAAAACAATCCGATGAAGTTGCGGAGAATGTTGTTTAACCTGAACAACGGATGAACCAACAGATTGTTCAGATTATTTTCCAAGAACATCATGTTAGAATAAGAGTTACCAGATGAATGATCGAAGGCATGTTGACTATACATCCAGTTCATGAAGTAGAATCCACTTAATTCCCAGGGTGGTACCGAACCCAAAAAGGTGGAGGTGTGGATTTGTGGGATGAATCATATCTTCAATTCATCGTCACATCGGTGGATATAATGGTCAATATAGTGGCTTATATTCTCGGGGATTCTTCATGACAATGGTGAGATTTAGTAGTGCAATCTAAATTGGATGAAGGCATTATATGGGTGGATTTTGAAGCATTTTTAAACAAAAAATTCAATCCTCGTATGTTTATGATCTAGAAAATGACCTAATTTTTCAACTTGAAACCATAGAATCTATCTGTCATGGATTGTGTAGACAAATTCATGAAATTAGCATGCTTTGAACCTGAAATTACGACAAGTGTGTCTTTGAAACCACACATCATTGAATCGGGGCTCCGATATGAGATTCAATCAAATATTGGTGTACTATGTGTTATGGATTATACAGATATATTGAATAGATCAACTATGACTGAACATGATATCTCGGGAACTATGGGAGGATGTATGATGATACCTACAGCGAATAGTGGGAACTCAAATGCTAGGAGTAAGTAAAAAAGGGACACATGTTTCCAATGTGGGAGTGGAAATCAGAATCCAACGGTTAGATAAGTAAACCTTCATGCATAACCCTAGAGGAAATAAGGTTTCATTCAACGTTTTTCATATGTCCACATAAATAGAGAGTATACATAACAACCTAGAGCATTCCATAATTTTTAAAAGATGGGGAACCTTCAGCTCTATTTTCACGGAGCTCCAATGTAAGGTGCTCGAGACACATCCCAGGCACCATAAGCATAATATGCTTCTACAGGGAATGGACAACAGAATCAGTCTTATCAGTAGACCATAGCTAGTAATTGTGATTTTAGGAATACCCTGAATCCTCAACCATGGAAATCTAAATAGGGAAACGAAGAGAACAATGTGGCTACGAAACAATTGAATGGAGGTGACTAGTTTATTATCAATGATCATGTTGGACCATCTATGGTGAGAGGAACAATTCCTTTGAATTCCACCATTTTGCAAGTGATCATCAATACTGGTGCTTCACATTATTTCATTGCTTCATATGCTATTTATTTTCTAGGTTTAATTTTGGAAATGAGGTCTTATGTTTTAAAGATGTAAACACCTCGTGGTGAAAGACAATGTCAATACATTGTGTGTATAATTTTTTTATAAATATTGATGAAGATGAATTGAAATTGAACTTATTGATTTTGTACATGGGTGTATATGATGTAATCATGAGTATATATTTGTTGACAATGTTTAAGGCTCATAATAATTGTTATAGTAGAATTTTAAGTTTCATAACTGGGGAAGACATCAATCATCTTTTCAAATGATAAAGGACAATAATGAATGGTGAGTTTTTTTTTGCACCAATGGTGGGAACGATCTTATACTGGTTTTCATCATTGAATTTGGAATCAATGGAAGAGAATGAGGAAAATTGTTTTCTATCATTTTTCGATCAATTTATAGATTTATTTCCCGAGAACATCTCACAGTTACCACTTATAAGGGAAGTAGAGTTTATGATTGATCTTGTTGAAGGGATCATTCCTATTTCCGTCCCATCTTACAGAATGGAACCAACAAAGTTACAAGAATTTAAAGTGAAAATGGATGAACTAGAAAGAAATTGTTTCATTCGGCCATGTACATCTCTGTAAGAATCACTAGTTTTTTTTGTGAATAAGTTAGATAGATCAATTAAATTGTGTATTGATTATCGTAATCTTAACAATATTATTATAAAGAACACATATACACTTTCAGTAATTGATGATCTATTTGATCAATTAAGGGGAGCTCAGTGGTTCTCTAAAATTTAATTCCAATCTGGATATCACCAATTTCGAGTTTGGAAGGATGATATCCCATATATAGTTTTTAGTAGCAGATATGGCCACTATGAATATGTACTCACAAATTTCAATCAAACAAATTCCCCTTCCCTCTTCATGGCTTTGATGAATTAGATATTTTTGTGATATAGGGATTCTAATTTTGTGGTCTTTATGGATGACAACTTGGTGTAAACCATGTCATGGTATGACCATTAAAGACACATGAAAATAGTGTTACAAATCTTATGAGATCATTGGTTGTATGCCAAATTTTCAAAGTGTAATTTTTGGATATAGGATGTATGTTATCCTATACATGACATTTCTAAAAAGGTTATTTCTATTGATCCTAAAAATATTAAAGCTTCTCTCTCGTGGAAACCACATAATAATGTCTTCGAGATATGATGTTTTCTTGGTCAAACTAGTTCTACCGATTCTTTGAGATTGACTTCCCATTACTATATTCACTAATGATAGCTATAAAAATGAAGAATGCTTCATTCCAATGGATAGCGGAATACAGATGCCCTTCCATAAGCTGAATTTTCATCTTACATTAGAACCAATCTTGATTTATCGAGAATAAGGACATGGGTATATCATGTATTTTGATTCTTCGGGACAAGGGTTGGGCTATGTTCCTATGCAAGGAGATAAGGTGTATTCTTATCATTCAAGGCAGATGATACTGCATGAGAATAATTACACAATACATGAAATGAAGTTTTCAGTTGTTTTCCATGCTTTAAAGACATGGGATCATTGTATATTTGGTGATAAATTCACAATGTTTATGGATTATAAAATATTGGAACACAATTTCTCACAGCGAGATTTTAATATAAGGCAAAGAATATGGATGGAATATCTATAAATGATGTAATTTGACTTGATGTACACACCATGGAATGTATATTTAGTGGCAGATGTAGTGAGTAGAAATTAAAATCCTCATTTAAAAAAAGCATCATAAGAATGGATAATGAAGTCGGTCCGAGATAACATGCATGTTATATGTGAGGACTCATGTTTTGTTTTGGTTTTCTTTTAAGCAACTCTTATTCCTAATTTAATAAAAATGTTTGAAGATACATAATTATTTTATATATAATAAATGGTTATGAGTTCAAAAATACAAGGTGGGAGAAAATTTAGGTATGGAAACATGATGGGTGTTCAGTTCTGTACTTTAGAGATTGGATTGTTGAACATATAGATTATCAAAAACAACTCCTTAATGATTACCAGCATTCGAGATGGGTTGTACATCCCAGTATATAGAAGACATATATGGTGTCGAAGGTGTTGTTTTGGTGGAATGGCATGAAAAGGAATATGATTGAGTTCGTCTCATGGTGCTTAACTTGTCACCATGTTAAAGCAGAGCATAAGAGTCAAGCATTAATTTGTAGTCTTTACTAATCTGAGATTGGAAATGGGAGTAGTTACAAATGGATTTCATTAAATGAATTCCATGAATGGTCTATAAACACAATTTCATATCGGTGATAGTGAATTGTATTACCAAGTCATCCCATTTCATTCCAATTCATGAAACCCATACAGTGGTGTATCCACCTATAATCATTATCCAAGAAGTGGTAAAGCGGCATGGCATACCAGTTTCATTTGATGTAATGATTTATGATTTTTTTCATTGTGTTATTTTTTGAAAAATTCTGAAATTGTTTTCAAGAAAAATAATTTGAAAAGGGGATATTTGTTGTATTTTTAAAGAGTTTTAATTTTCCATAAAAATATTGAATGTTTTCAAAAGTCGTTGAAAATAGAAAAAGGATTTTTTGAAAACATTTTTTTGATAATTAGTGTGATATAATTTTAAATTATAACCCATCAGTTTCTAGAGTTTTATATTGACATAGTTGGTTTTTTGTTTAAAAAATGAAACCTGGATGGCATCATCGAAACCAATCCAAAGAAATTTTAGATAATTTGGTTTAACCTGAACCACGAGTGAACCAAAAGAAAGTTCAGAGTATTGTCCATGCTTTTCATGTTATGGATACAAGGAACTATAGTAATGATCTAAGGCATGTTGTCTATACCATCCAGTTCATGAAGCAGAATCCATCTAATTTCAGGGGAGATACCGAACCCGAAAAGGTAGAGGTTTTTCTATGTAGGATGAATCATATCATCTATTTCATAGGCAAGTCGGTGGATATAATGGTCAATCTAGGGTCGTATATGTTCAAGAATATTTATTGACAGTGGTGGGGTTTTGAAGTGTAGTCTGAATTGGATGAAGGCTTTACTTAAGAGGATTTTGAATAATTGTTCAACAAAAAATTCTATCCTCATATGATTATAATCTATAAAATGATTTAATTTTCAACTTGAAACAATAAAATCATTATGTCAGGGATTACATAATGAAATTATTGAATTTATTGTGCTTTGCACCTGAATTTCCAACAATTGTGTCTTTGAAAGAAAAAATTCATCGAATCAGGGCTGTGATATGAGATTCAATCAAATATTTCCATACTATGTGTTACAGATTATACAGATATAGTGAATAGATCGACTAAGGCTGAATGTGATATCTCGGGAAATATGGGTGTCTTTGTAATGATACCTATAGAGAATGTTGTGAACTCAAATTCTAGGAGTAAATATAAAACGGACACAAATTCCTAATGTTGGAGTGTAAATCAGAATATAATGGTTGTATCATTGAACCTTTCTGCATGACCCCATAAGAATGTAGGTTTATTTTAACAATGTTCCCATGTCCACTTAAATAGAGAGGATACAGAACAACATAGAGCATTCCGTAATTTCTAGAGGATGGGGAACCTTATGTTCTATAGTCGTAGTGCTCCAATGTTAGGTGCTCTAAACACTTGTCAGGCATCATAAACATCACATTATTCTATAGGGAAAGGAAAACAGAATCAGTCTCATTAGTAGAACATAGCTATGAATGGTGATTTTAGGAATACCAGGACTCCTCAACCAGGGTAATCGAAATATTGAAACAATGACAAACATTTGGCGACGAAACAATTGAATGGAGGGGAGTTGTTGATTTTTGATGATCAATTTGAACCTTCTATGGTGAGAGGTACATTTTTATTGAATTCCACCATTTTCAAGTGATCTTCGATACTGGTGCATCAGATTCATTCATTACTTCTTCTGCTATTTATATTCTATGTTTAATGATGGAAATGATGCCTTTTGTTTTGATTATGCAAACTCCCCTTTGTGAAAGAAAATATCAAGACATTGGGTGTAGAAAATTTTTTATAAATGTTGATGATGTTGAGATGAAATAGAACATATTCATTTAGGACTTTGATGTTTATGATGTAATCATGAGTATGGTTTGGTTGACAATGTTTAAGGTTCACATTTATTTTTATAGTAGAATAGTTAGTTTCACAATTGAGGATGGCATATATCATCTATTCAGAGGAAAAACGATGGTAAAGAAAGTTGAAAATAGATTGTTGACACCAATGGTGTGAACGGTATCATACCAGTTGTCATCATTGATTTTGGAATCAATGGAAGAGATCAAGTAAAATAATTTTCTAGAATTTATGGATCAATTTATAGATTTATTTCTTGATAATATCTCTAGGTTACCACCTATAACAGAAGTGGAGTTTACGATTGATTTATTTGTAGGGATCATTCCTATTTTAGGTCCATTATACAAGATTTAACCAACAGAGTTACATGAATTTAAAGTGAGATTGGATTAACTGGAAATAAAGATATTTTCAGCCATGTACATCTCTGTGGGTATCACAAGTTTAGTTTGTGAAGAAATTAGATGCAACTCTTCAACTATGAATTGATTATCATTATTTGAACAAAGTTACAAAAAAGGACACATATCCACATTCGGGCATTGATGATCTATTTGATCAATTAAAGAGAGATCAGTGGTTCTCAAAAATTTATTTGCGATCAGGATATCATCAATTGCGAGTTAGGAAGAAAGATGTCACAATTATATATTTTAGAATAAGATATGGACACTATGAATATGTACTCACACATTTCTATCTAATGAATGCACCCACTCTCTTCAGGGATTTAATGAATCATATTTTTTTTGTGATATAGGGATACTTTTTTTTTGTGGTGTTTGTGGATGACAACTTGGTGTATAACAAGTCATGGTAAGGCCATGAAAGTCACCTAGAAACAGTGTTACATATATTACGATTTCATTGTTTGTATTCCAAATTATCAAAGTGTGATTTTTGGATACACTAAGTATGTTATCCTATCCATGTCAATTCTGAAAAAGTTGGTTCTATTGATCTTAAAAAGATAGAAGTTGTTATCTCGTGGAAACCACATAAGAATGTATTCTAAATAAGAAGTTTTATTGGTCAAAATGGTTACTACTGATGCTTTTTGTGTGACTTCTCATTAATAGCTTCACTAATTAAATCTCTGGTAATTAATAATTATTCATTCCATTAGATTGAAAAATTTCATATGTCCTTCTTGGAGCTCAATGTTCATCATACATCATCACCAATCTGGATTTATCTAGAATAATGAAAGGGGTATGACGTGTATTGTGATTCTTCAAGACCAGGGTTTGGTAGTGTTCTCAAGAATGTAGACAATTTGGATTCTTATGGTTCATGTCAGTTGAGACTACATGAGAATAATTACCCAATAAATTACATGAATTTAGCGGCAGTTGTTAATGCTTTAAAGATCTAGGATCCTTATTATATTGGTGATAAATACACTATGTTTATGTATCATAAAATATTGGAACACATTTTCTCACAATGAGATTTCAATCTAAGGAAAATGAGATGGATGTAATATCTCAAAATGTTGGAATATGACTTGATGTACAAACCATGGAATGTAAATTCGGTGGCGAATTCATTGAGTAGAAATCCAGATAATCAATTAAAAAAACTATCATATGAAAAGAAGATGATGTCGGTCCTAGATGACATGCATGCTGAATGTGAAGACTGAGGTGTGGTTTTGGTTTTCATTTCTGCAAATTTTATTCCTGATTTGATAAAAATGATCGAAGAGACATAATCATTTGATAAAAAATGGCTGGTTATGAGTTCAAAACTCAATGGTGGGAAGACCATTTAGGTATGGAAACATGATGGGTGATCAGTTCCTTCCGTTATAGATTGGATTGATGAACCTATGGAATATCAAAAACAACTCCTTCATGCTTACCAGTATACCATATGGGGTGTACATCTAGGTATATAGAAGATGTATAAGCCGTTGAAGTTGTAGTTTAGGTGGAATTGCATGAAAAGGATGGTGGCTGAGTTTGTTTTTCGGTTCTTAACTTTTCATTATGATAAATCAAGGCATCAGAGACTAGCATTAATGTTGTTGTCTTTACCTATCCTAGTTTGGTAATGGGACTAGGTAAAAATGGATTTCATTAAAGGTATTCAATGAACGGTCTAGAAACACGATTCCATATCGGTGATAGTGGATACACTTAACATGTAATCCCATTTCTTTCCAATTCATCATACTCATACAGTGGTGTATTCGACAATAATATTTATCTAAGAAGTGTTAATGAGGCATTCCATAATAGTTTAATTTGAAGTTATTATTAATTATTTTTTTCAAGGTGTAATGTTTTTAAAAATTCATAAATTGTTTTAAAAAAATATTTTAAAAATAGGATATTTGTTGTATTATTAATGTGTTTTAATTTTAAAAAATAATATAGAATGTTTTTTAAAAATGGTTTAATATAGAAAAAGGATGTTTTGGAAAACATTTATGTGATAATTGGTGTGATTGAATTTTAAATTTTAACCCATCACTTTCTAGATAGTGATATTGATAGAGATGTTTTTTCGATTAGAAAATAGCACCTGATAGCCATCGTCGAAACAAATCTGATGAAGCTGAGGAGAATTTGGATTAAACTAAACCATGGGTAAACCAAGAGATGGTTCAGAGTATTCTCTATGATTTTCTGTTTATGGATACTTGGAACTATAGGAATTATCTTGGAATATTGACTATAACATCCAGTACATGAAGTAGAATCCACCAAATTTCAGGGGAGATACCGAACCCAAAAAGGTGGAGGTGTGGCGATGTAGGATGAATCATATCTTTTATTTCATCAACAAGTCGGTGGATATAATGGACAATCTTGTGAAGTATATTCTCAGGGATATTCCATGAAAGTGGTGGTATTTAGAAGTTCAGTCTAAATTGGATGAAGGCCTTACGTCGAAGGATTTTGAATTATTTTTCTACAGATAATTCTATCTTCATTTGTTTATGATCTTGAAAATGAATGACTTTTTCTGCTTGAAACCATAAAATATCTCTATCATGAATTTCATATCTCAATTCATTAATTTAGTGTTCTATTCACCGGAATTTGCAACAAGTGCATCTTTGAATTCACACATCTTTGAATCAGGTCTGCGATAAGAGATTCAATCAAATATTGTCGAACTATGTTTTGCGGATTATACAGATATATTGAACAGATCAACTATGAATGAATGTGATATCTCAGGATTTATGGGTGGATTTATGATGATACATATAAGTAATGGTGGGAACTCAATTTCTAAGAGTATGTAAAAATGTTCACCTATTTATAATGTGGGAGTGGTGATCAGAATCCATTGGATGGATCAGTGAACCTTCCTCCATGACCCGAGTGGACAACATGTTTCTTTCAACATTGTTCACATGTACAAATAAAGAGAGAGTATACTGAATAACTTAGATCAATCCATAATATCAGTAGGATGGGGCACCTTCAGCGCTATTGTCATTGATCTTCAATGTAAGCTGCTCGAAACACTTCCAGGCGTCATAAGAATCATATGCTTTTGCAGGGAAAGGCCAACATAATCTATCTTGTCTGCAGAACATAGCTAGGAATTGTAATGTTAGGAATACCACAACTCCTCATCCAGGGAAATCTAGATAGTGAAATAAATAGAATAGTGTGGCGGCGAAACAATTGAATGGATGTGAGAATTTGATTATCGATTATAAAGTTGGACCATCTATGATGATGTGTACAATTATTTTGAATTTAACAATTGAGCAAGTGATCTTCGGTAATGGTGCATCAAATTCTTTCATTTCTTCTTCTGCTATTTATATTCTTTGTTTTATGTTGGAACTAATGCCTTTTGTTTTAATGGTTCAAACTCCTCTTGGTGAATGAGAATATCAAGACATTGTGTGTAGAAAATGTGTTATAAATACTGATGATGTTGAGTTGAAATGGAAATTATTGATTTTGGACATAGATTTATATGATATAATCATGAGTGTGGATCGAATGACAATATTTAAGGCTCTCTTTGATTTTTATAAGAGAATAGTTATTCTCACAATTGAGGATGACATCAATCATCTATTCAGAGGATAAAGGATGGTAAAAAAATGTGACAAGAGCTTATTTATACCAATGGTGGGAAATTTCCCATACCATTTTTCATCATTGAATTTGGAATCAATGTAAGAGATTGAGAAAAATCGTATTATAGAATTTATTGATCAATTTCAAGATTTATTTCTCGAGAACATCTCTATGTTACCACCTATAAGGGAAGTTAATATTACTATTGATATCTTTGTAGGGATAATTCCTATTTTAGTTCGATATTATGTGATTGAACTAAACGAGTTAGATGAATTTAAAGTGAAATTAGATGAACTAGAAAGCAAGTGTTTCATTCATCCATGAACGTATCTGTGGGAATCACAGGTATTGTATGAGAAGATATTATATGCAACTCTTCAACTAGGCATTGATTATTTTAATCTAGAAAAAGATACTATAAAGAACACATATCCACCTTCAGGTATTGATGATCTATTTGACCAATTATGGAGAGATCAGTGGTTCTAGAAAATTGAATTGTGATCATGATACAACCAATTGTCATATCGGATGGAATATATCCCATTGATAGATTTTAAGTGCAGATATGGCCACTATGAATATGTATTCACACATTTCTTTCTAATGATTTATCCCACACTATTCCTGGATTTGATGAATCAGATATTTCTATGATATAAGGATTCTTTTTTTGTGTGGTGTTTGTGGATGAGAACTTGGTTTATACCAAGCCATGGTATAACCATGAGAGAAACTTGGAAATAGTGTTAAAAATCATAAGGACCATCGTTTGTATGCCAAATTTACAAAGTGTGATTTTTGGATACAGGAACTATGTTATCTTATCCATTTCATTTTTGAAAAATATGATTCTGTTGATCCTAAAATTTTAGAAGCTGATATATCGTGGAAACCACATAAGAATTTCATCGAGATATAATGATTTCTTTCTCAAACCTGTTACGAACGATGCTTTGTGTGAGACTTCTCATTACTAGCTTCACTAATGAAAACTCCAACAATGAAGAATTCATCATACCATTGGATAGTGGAATTAAAGATGTCCTTTCAGGAGCTAAACATTCATATTACATCAGCACAAATCTTGATTTATCCTAAATAATAACAGGGTTATTTCATGTATTGTGATTCCTCCAAACCAGGGTTGTGCAGTGTTCTCATGAAAGGAGAAAATGTGGATGCTTATGGTTCAATGATGTTGAGACTAAATGAGAAGAATTACCCAATACATGGCATAGAGTTAGCTATAGTTGTTCATGAATTAAATAAATGGTATCATTATATCTTTTGGGAGAAATCCACTATTTTTATGGATCATAAATTTTGAAACACATTTTCTCACAGCGAGATTTGAATCTATGAAAAAAGAGATTGATGGAATATCTCCAAATGTTGGAATTTGACTAGATTTACAACCAGGGAATAGAAATTCAGTGGCAGATGCATTGAGTAGAAATTCAAATGCTCAATTAAAAAACCATCATATGAATAGAAGATGATTTCAGTCCTAACTGATATTCATGTTGAATGTGAAGACTAAGGTGTTGTTTTGGTTTTTTCTTCAGCAACTCTAATTCATGATTTGATAAAAATTTATGAATAGACATAATCATTGGATACAAAATTACTGGTTATGAGTTCAAAACTCAAGGGTGCGGAGACCATTTAGGTACAGAAACATGATGGGAGTTTAGTTCATTGCTTAATAAATTAGATTATTGAACCTATGGATTATAAAAACAAATCCTACATGCATACAAGAATTATATAGGGGTTGTCCATACCATAACATAAAAGATGTGTAAGGCGTTGAAGGTTTAGTTTTGGTGGAAAGGCATGAAAATGAAGGTTGCCGAGTTTGTCTCTCAGTGATTAACTTTTCAGAATGTTAATGAAAGGCATCAAAGACCAGCATTAATGTCTTAGTCTTTACCTATCCCTATTTGGAAATGGGAGTAGGTAAAAAAGGATTTCATTATAGATCTTCCATTAATGGTATAGAAACATGATTCCATATCGGTGATAGTGGATCAGCTTACCATGTCATTCAATTTTAATCCAATTCATGAAACTCATATAGTGGTGGATCCGCCTAAAATATATATCCAAGCAGTGCTAAAGATGCAAGGAATACCTGTTTCAACATTTATAAATAGAGAACCAATGTTCACATATAGTATTTGTAAATCCTTATAGATAGCCCTTAGGACGAAGTTGAGTATGATAACTGCATGTCATCCTCAGGAAGATGGCCAGTATGAGAGGAAGCTACAGACATTGGAAGACATGTTGCATGATTGAGTAATGGATTTTGGTATCTCATGAGATGATCATATACCCATGGTGGGGTTCACATTTAATGACACATATCTAGACTCGATACACATGGATCTGTTTGAAGCACACTATGGGTGACCTTGTCGTTCTCTACTATACAGGGTGGAAAAATATTAAACATCACTATTTGGGGCAAGCCTTGTTCATGAAACAACTAAGAATATATAGTTAATTATAAAGAGGATGGAGATGGCTCAGATCATTCATAAATCTTAGGTAGATCACCGTCGAAGGTCATTTTCATTTAACATGAGTGATCATGTGTCCATAATGATCTCTCCAAGGCTTGGACTTCGTTATTTTTGGATGTATAAAAAGTTATCTTCTAGATACATTGGCCCTTTCGAGAGAATGGAATGTGTTGGAGAGTTGGAATTTCAGTTTTCATTACCACCATTGTTCGGTTCAGGGCAAAATTTATTCAATGTATCTCAGTTCAAAAAGTATAAACCCGATCCTTACTATGTGATCAGATGGGATCTTATTGACCTAGAGGTGGATGCTTTATTGTTACATATCCCTGAACAGATTGTGGATAGGTAATATAATGCCTTGTGTGGAAATATAATTGTTCTTGTGTGGGTTTTATTGAATAATGGTTAGATTAATGAAAATACATTGGAATATGAGATGTAAATTAATGGTTAGTGGACATAACTCTTAAAGGGTAGCAAATTATTTCTCCTTCTGAGAACAAAAAGACCAATGGTGGGGAGAATTTTGTTCCCACGGGTTGTAGTATGTAACCCTTATATGATTTTTTTCATGGTTATAATGATTAAGGGTGATGAATGTGAGATTTTTGAGAACATTGGATGTAGTATTTTGGAAAACTAAAAGTCACACAGGCAACACATAGTTTGTCTAACATTTCAAAAAAATATATGTAATTGGTCCTTGTGAGGCAGTGGATCAATTATGGTTGGAGAATGGTTTGGGAGACTCTTCAAGGAAGTCGTACGAGGATCTTCCTAGGCATTATATAACACACAGTCGGTGCATAGTTTCTCAACCCCTATGAATTATCCATGTTGATGGATTGTGTCAGATCATAAAAATTGGATCTCACCTGAGTGTTCCTCTATGTGGCTTTTTTGTACCTATGTGTCCATAACTTGTGATTCTACCTATACTAATTCCAAAGAATGTTCTACCATCAATACAGAAGTGATCCGAATAATTTTAATGGTGAATTAAAGTTGGATTCTCGAGGTATGTGATCGGTCTTCATAATTCATGATCATTTTCATAGATGTACGTAGATATACTTCTTCTCTTCTCTTGTTTTCATAGATCTATATCTGTTATAGGTAGATCTAGGTGTGTGGATTCCATGCATAATGATATTTTATCTTGATAATTCTATGAGAATATATCTATGGAGGATTCTATGGAGCATCAACCTGGTTTTCTTGTGTGTTGTTTTTTCATTATGGGTTTCATCAAAACAATTGATGTAGGAAGCCTTTTTCTCAACTACACTTAGAATAAATGATTGAAATTATTTAAAATAAAATATTTGTTGTTGAATTCATTGTTATTTGTTGGTTGAACACTTTTGGGAATCCTCCCTGATTGATGGTTATAAAATCAATAAAAATTAGAGATTTTCAAATAGTGCTTTGGTTCGTGGTTTTAAAATGTGGATTTTCTAAAAATGGAATTTTTCTTGATTGTTGGCACATAAATTGGATTATATGTTTTCAATCAACATGAAGGTTTTTTAAAAATTAAATGTTTCATGAAATTATTCATTCATTGTTTTTCAATAAATTTTTTGTTTTATTGAAGTGGGTTATTTTGTTAAAGGAAATATTTTGAAAAAATTGTGTAAGTGTGAGTTCATTATTAATAGGTCCTTAATAAGGGGCGATTAGAATTGGGGTATAAGGGATGAGACTCTGGATGGGGGGAATGTATCATTGGGACATAAGTTAAATGGATGAGATACCTATCATGAGTATGGAACTTTCAAACAAATAATGAATGTGTGGGTGTGTTGTGAAATATGGAATGGGTATGTCGTATGATAATAATAATTGGTTTTAAATCATTTAATTTGTTATTTTTCTAGAAAAATAACATTATCGAAATTGATTAATTTTTTTACTTGGTTGAAAATAGTTTATGGAACTTTTTTCTATTTGGTTATAAACTATTTTTGTAAATTATATTATATAAATAGTTTTATATATTGTGTCTAACTTTTCAATCCTGCTGGAATGAGTAGGGAAGTCGTTGAGGAAAACCTATTGAGTTTTATATTCACCCATACATTGGAACATTGGTTTATTTTCAGATGATATCTTCGGGGATAGGGGTGAAGGTAACATTTTCCACCTTTTGGCACTACCACATGATAATTGGGATGTTCGGTGATTGTGGAGATTAGAGCCTATGGAGCATGGAGCCTTGTCATCTCTGGACTGTCTTTAATTTTTTTTTCAGTTGTGTAATTTGATTCTTGACTGGTCTTTCAAATGTAGAACACTAGGATGTGTTTTTGAGAAATATTAATTTATTTAGATGTATTTATTTTGTTCATTCATCATTTAGTGAATTATTGGTTATTGTTTGTTGGTTTATTGGTTTATTTCTTAAAGGGTAAATTGTCCACCAATAGAATTTGAATCCCATAGGAATATATTTATAGACTTTGGATTCTTGGGGATGTAACTTAAGATCATGTAATGAGTCTTTCGTTTATCATGTGAATGGGAATGAGGAGGATATTACATACATTAACCTTAAATTATAATTTAAAATATAAAATTTAACATAGATTATCCTTTAAGAAAAATAATATTGTTCTAGATTGACTTTGAATATTTTCCATAAATTCTATCTAGGTATCATGATTAAAATTAACCGAAAGAATGTATTGACCTCATAACTATAGTAAGGGTAATCGTATAGTGGAATCTATTATTAATAATTGGAATAATCATTATGGAAAGGTTTATAACTGAAGCACAATCCATTTAAACATAATATGGACTATAATATGGAATTGATAAATTAAAATCATATAATTCCATATAAATAATCCCATGGATATTATACTAATCAAATAATCACATGGAATATCAATAACTAATCTCATAATGAAGGAATTGATAATACCAGATATCATAAACTTACCATCATGGCATTTTCCAATACAAAAAATCCTAGATGTGGAAGACATTAGCTAATACCCAATCATGTTTGAAATTTGTTACCTAACGATGCATCTTGGGGAAACTCTTGACCCATCCTATCCAATACTAAGTCTAATTGATTCCTCATATAAAATTAGAGAAACATACTCTAAATTAACATGCTTATTGAAATAAAATCATACAAATTGAATTTTGTTTCATAAATCATGAATGGTATCAAAATAGCATGCCCACAGTCAAAATGAAATATCAAACTTTTAATAAAATATGGTAAATGATAACATATGTGACTAACATCAGTTAATCATAAAATTCATCAGATGATGTTGAAATTGATGAAAATACTGAATTAAAATCATAAAATGTATTTCAGAGAAATACCCTTTTTACTTTATAAAAAATTATTTTAAAGGACACAAAATATTAAAATAAAAAATTTAATTTAATTGAGTTTTTTAATCATTCATATGATGCTTCAAAACATTAATGAATCATGAATTTTTAAAAATTCACCCACACTGTTAAAAAACATTTTCTTTCCATATTTTGTTCTACAAAGACTCAAAATAAATTAAATACAAATAAATAAAATTAAAATTTAAATGAATTTTAAAAAAGATAAAAAGAGTTAAAATGTATTTAAAAAATAATTAGACAATATCAACATCGTATTTGATTTTTTTAGCAAATGTGGAGTTGGATAAAAAGATGATATAATTTTATATTTAATCTTTCATGGTGTCCCATATGAAATTAAATTTTTAAATAAAATTATCAATGAATGAATAATTTTTTATTAAACATTAATTATAATTATATAAATTATTATAATTACAGTATATGTAATTGGGATTGTATAAAAACTCATAAAAGTATTATTGTTTAATTACATCCAACGATGCCACAATGAAAGGAGATTGAGATGAATTCATTTACCTTACACTTCCATTAATTAAATGTGTTTACCCACCAATAATGTTATTATTTTATACCAAAAACATATATATATTTATTAAATCATAAATGATCATAATATGTCATTAATTTAATAATATTTCCTGATTATCATTATTTTGGGTGTTAACAAATTCATTTTACAATAAATACTCTGTCATAAAATCATTACTTCTATTTTGTGTGATTTATATAGACCACTTATAGAACGATATTAATGTTTTAAATATCACATTTTAAAATTTAATAAATATTTATTGTAATTATTTAATGGTTTACATGATAAATGAATAACCTAATGTCATAGGAGATGGTAGGTCATACATATAGGTTTGTGACAGTATCATTCCCATAATGGTGAAAGAGTGAAGATGTTGATGAGTTATTATCGTGTACATAAAAATTATTATATATATTCATTATTTCTATCCTTATAAACATATTTGTAATTTGGTGTTGAAAAACAAATATCAGCATGGTGTGGATATGGTATGACGTACACAAACACACAAAATTTTTATTTTTCGTAGGGTGGATAAATAATGGAATATAGTTGTACCATAATCTAAATATAATATTTGTATATACACAATAGTATATACGATACATTATCATGCAAAAATCTCATGAATAAGAATAATAAGAATAAATAAACATGGATGAGTTGTTAAAAATGATTACCTCTTCTTCGAAAGACTCCATTCAGATCTATTTTCAAAGGATCTAGGTTTGGTCTTCGAAGAATTTAAAGACCTACATAACATGGGTACAGATTTTAGGAGGAGAAATTGTACGGTTTTTTCAGGATATAAGTCTCCAATTGTTGCGAGAAGGTGAGGGAGGGGTTCAAATTTATAATCGAGGTGAGGGTCATTTATGGAATCTCTCAAAATATTAAATTAATATAAATTAATTTCAAATCCAAATGGATCCAATGATAGTAATTTAAAAATAATTCTATTATATGTCAAAATAAACACAAAAATAAATTTTTATCGAATTTTGTTCCACAATATCAACCTTATAGTATGTCGTTAACACTTAATTAACCATTTTAACACTTACTCTTATATCATGTAATTTACATTTTATGGGTTATTATATTTAAAAAAACATCCAGAAAACTAATAAATGATTAATTTAAGACATTTATATATTTATCCAAATATTTTTAGGTATTTTGTTTTTATATTTTTTATAAAAATTAATAATTTAATATTTATTTTAATAGATCAATAATGTCATCTTTAACACTATTCATTACACGAAATCTAAAAAATATAAAAAATAGATGTTAAATTAGAAAAATTAATTCAAAAATACCAAAACTATTTGCAATAATCAATTTTTTTAAGAATTTCTACAAATAAATTATATTTATTTTTATACTTTTAATATCATTTATATAGTATTTCTTTTAATTAAACAGTAATCACATCATCATTATGAAGTACGATAATATAATTATTTCTACTATAAATATTAAAAATAAATTATCATTATAAATATTTACATTTTAGAGTTAAATATACAATTTATTGTCTAAAATTTACCATATATACCCCAATATTAAAAATATTTCACTTGTTAAAAACAAAATTGTGACAAAAATGACTTTTCGAAAAATATATTATTTCAAATGCTGTAATATCTTCCATGTAGCATTAAAAATGATAAAATATATTCCCCATGATTATTTAGGTAGATAAAAACACATCCAATAAAATTATGATAGGTGTTTCCATAATTTTATAGTTTTTAAAATGTTATTTTTAAATATAATTACCTGATTTTACCTTAACCTATGTTAATAAAATATTTCTATATTTACGATTAATATTCAAAAAAAAGAAACATTTATTTTCAAAATAGGTATCCACTTATTAAAATAATGGAATTCATTTTTAAAAAAATTCAAACCACAGATGTTTTAGTAATTAATTTTAAATTAATCCCATTAATATAATGAGAATGTGTGTTATTAATGTGAAAACGTACAAAAGATTATAATATTTTTAGATTGTTATATATTGAGAAATTTTATAAATTTACTTAAATTTTATTAAACGGTATAAAATTGATCTAATTATTATATAATAAAAATCAAAATTATAGTTTAACACTATAATATATTTAGATGAATAAGAATGTTTTCAATTAAAATGCAATATTTTATCATTATTCATCAAAAAATGAAACATATAAGAAAAAATGAAAAAAACTAAACCAACACAAATTTTTAAATTCCAAAATAAAATAAAGGTTTATTTTTTCAAATATAATATATATAACTATCAAAAATTTTATATAAAATATTCCCACCTATAAAAGGAGATAACCGCCTTTAAAAAATGTGAAAATTAATGCTTGAAATTGATTTTTTTTATCCTAAGATAATATATTTATATTATAAATTAAAAATAATTTTTGTAATATATAATATATATATATATATATTCCATTATTATCATTCACTAAAATTAATTATTTTTTATTATTATTATGAAATACTATTATCTGTATAAAATCTAATTTTTTTTAAAAAAACATCTCTTATATTCCATTGGATTTTATTTTCATTTATAAATAATTGGTAATAAAAATATTAATTTTATAAAAATGTGTAAAATAAATTTTCATAATTTATTCAATCCTACTCAAAACCTCTAACATAAATTCTAGTGTTAAAATAAAAATATTTAATAGTATTTCACGATTTGTTAAAGCCTAGTGTTTTGTGCAATATATGTTGTCGGTGAGAATAAATTTAAAATTATAAATAATTGATACACATGAGGTGATAAATCATGAAAGATAAAAATTAGATCAAATAAATTAATTTCATTGAAATTTACAATTTAATATATGTAGTATACATAATGTATGAACATGAAATTGATGAAATCATGAAAAAATGTGATGAAATAATGAGATTAACGGTGGATGATAAATTTAGTAAAAAATTTTATTTTCATGAACATGGAGATAGAGTATAATATATTTATAATTATTGATAATATTTGTTATAATAATTTGAAATGAGAGATATTAAAATAAGAGACACTACCACAAAAACATATAAAGAGGATTCTTATCCTAAATTGCCATTATCTTCAAGATATAATATATTGACATGATCTGATGTTCTGTCAGTGGTAGTATCAAAGGAGAAGTTTTCATCCAACATTTTTAATAATGTGTATGAAAAAAATCTTGTTATATTCATTGTGAATGTTAAAAATTACAACATATACATGGTCGGATGTAGAAATCAATTATTCATGAATAATGCATCAAATTATTTTATAATATTACATGATATGAATATAATATGATTCTAAAATCATGGGATATGAAATAAGTGATATCTAAATTTAAATACAAGGACTGATAGAATCCTATTGTCACAAGTAAATTTTGATATTGGAAATCTCTTTGTGGTACTTGAAATGGTGGTTTTAGGGGTGAAGTGGGATTTATGTATAAGTCATTTCAAATTGTCACTAAATAATTATGATGAAAGGACCAAAATAAATGAAGCTTAAGAATAATCCTATTATGGGAATGAATAATGATAATTTATTTAAAAATAATATTATGATGATGTGTATATAGAAGTCTTGTTATTCATTCTTTGATGAAAATAAGAAAAATTATAATAAAAACATACTAAATAAGAACAAGTTACATGTTTCAACATAATAATTACCCTACATATGTTATGAAAAAAGAGGCCATGCCATGAATCACAATAAATATGAAATGAATATTATAGTTCAAGGAGGATTTATCCAGATACATAATAGAATAAAACAAAGAAAAATGTATATAGTCAAATGTGGAAATGTTTAGACTAAATAATTATTTTGGACTACCAAAAAGACTATAAATATTTGAAATTATATACCATAAACCTTAATTGATTATTTGGAAAGGTAATATTTCAATAATTTAATGAGAAAATAAATTCCAAAGGAATACAAATGATTCCATGTGATGAATTTTAATTTCATGAGATTATTTCAACAAGTGATAACCAAATATCTCATATTTACAATGTAGAAGGTGAAACATTACATTTAATGTCTATAATTTGTTATTATTAATTACTCTAACTCAATAATAAATAATGAAAATTATTATAAATGGTATTTTTAATGAATTTTCTTTAACAGACTATGAGAAAAAGAAAATTCTATCGATGGTTTACTATAATAATGTAGATATGATTTACTCCCAAAATCACTACCACAAAAATTGTTTTTCCCTACGCCAACCTTTATCAGTGCTAATGAAAGAGTTCTTATAAAGGTGGTTACCTTTATCCGAACTAAAAAAAATCACGGATAAAAGTACCACTTTATCAGAGCTTTTTTAGTGCTGACAAAGGTACCTACTTTATCCGAACCTTTTGTAGCGTTGATAAAAGGATCCCCTTTATCAAAACTTTTTTTAGTAGCGCGAATAAATGTTTGACATAAAAAAATAAATTAAAAATAATATATTAGTATATTAATATATAAATATAGTTATATTGAAGTAAATATAATATATTATTTTTAAATATATTTTAGATAAGTATAAATATATATTTACACTTAATATACTTACTATATAAGATATTTAGTGAAAATGGCTTATAAAATTTAATAAAATATTTCTAATTAATAATTTAAAAATTATTATAGAGGAATAGTAATTTCATAACAATTTGATGACCCAAAAAATAAAAAAAATAAAAAAAGACCAAAAATATATTGTAAACAAAACTCAAACTTCAAATGTCCATAACATTTGATCCAGGTGTCAATTTGAGCTCTACTATATATCAAATCGAATCCTGTGACGAGCTCTGCACCTTTATAAATTGTGGTAGACCCTGATAAAGGTTTTTTCGGGGTCAAAAAACTCTCAGAAGGCCTTCAAAACTGAGTTTTTAGTCGGGATACCCTGATTTTTTAAAAGTTTGTGGATTTTAATCCTCATTTAAGGAGGTATTATTTCCTTTTTTATAGAGACTGAATTTATTCCAAGGTATTACATTAATATTGAAATTATTTATTTTTAATTTTATCGTTTATTATAATTCACTTCTATTTATAGTCAAATATATAACAATATTTACATATTTTTTTATATATTCATGAATAAAAATTTAAATTTTTAAATAAATAATTAAACATATTTACATATAAAATATATTATCTTTATCTAAATAATAACTAATATCAATTTTATTTAAAATACCCATATATAAATATTTATATAACTATATATAAATCTAAAAATATATTAATATAACTATATATATATATATTAATATAACTATATATATATTAATATAACTATAAATATAAATCTTTATATAACTATATATATATTAATATAACTACATATATATATTAATATAGCTATATATATATATTAATATAAATATATAAAACTATACGAATATATATTACTAAATATATATAGAAATAAATATATATATCATAAATAAGAGAACAAATAAATATAGGGGAGTAGCAAAGGCTTTAGGCGCGCAGGGGGAGGTCTCGAGATAAAATCTGGGTAGAGGCAAGGGCGTGCATGCATGAGTGAATTTAAGGGTATAGCATGTGGTATAGCACTCATAATGGGTGGAGGGGGCATGCGGGTAATGGAGGGTGCAAGAACGAAGCGATAAAGGGGGGCTCACGCACTATAAAAAGACCCACGAGATTGCTAGGAATTTTTGTAAAATTTATTTATTTTTTTATCTTTTAACAGTGCTAAAAAAAGTGCTGAAACAATTGGTCTTTATCAGTGATTTTCATAGCACTGATATAGGGGACCCCATTTATCTACGTTGGCTTTAACATCATATTTCTAGCGCTGTTAAATGCCATTCTTAGCACTGATAAAAGGTCTTTTTGTAGTAGTGAATGGAAAATAAATTCAATAAAGTTATAATGATGAATTAAAACTCAAATTTTGGGGAAACAAAATGTGTATCATGGATGTGAAAAAGTTCGATGAATTTTTGGTCTTATTGATAATTAGAAGATATCCACCTTATGCCCATTATAGTTGTGTTTTGTATCTATACATACTATGCATGGAAAGGGGGATCAATTATTTTAGTAGGGAGATGACATAAGAAGTTGATCATGATATCAATTATAGATCATAATTTGGATGATGGTTCATTTGGAGATTGATCAAAAAATAAGGTACTATAATGAGAATCCATTTGATGAAAATCATCCTTGGTGAAGTTAATGATGTTTAGAATAATAGAAAACTAGATGGAGAATAAAATCATGGTGTATAATCATATCTGAACATCATGAAATACATTCTTAAAGATATCCACCATATGGAAGATGTTAATTGTAATTTATTATAAGGTTATAAAGGTTATGAATGAGAAGAATATTGTATAAAATATTATCTAATTATAATATGTTCATTTTGAAATGTTCTAAAAGAATGTTTTATTAAAAATTAAATTTATTGTTAAAAATATATGTTAATACTTGCATCAATTAAAATATAAATATTTCAACAAGAATACATGTGAAAAAAACTATGATATTAGTAAATAAATTGTAATATGTATATTTTTGGCCACATACTCTAAATATATAATGAAATTTATTAATATCTAAATTACACCCTAATTATTCTATACATGGTTGGACCTAGTATTTTTGGAGTGGAATAAAATATAGTACATTGTTTATTAATGAAATCATTCCATCAACTCTCATGTGCGTTGTATTTTTCTCAATATTTGTGAAATAAAATAATGAAAATTTCAAATGAAAAGGGGTCTAGTATAAATAAATCATATCAGAAAATTTTATTTTAATATCAACAACTGATTTTAAATTGTTATAGATAGAATATAATAATTGGATGATTGAATATCTTACATCTATTTTATATTTATTTTTTTATCAATGTGTTATATTGCGATGATGTACATTATTAAAATATATATTAATGAATAATAACATATTGGTTGTATGATGGTGTTCTAAAGAGATTTTTTTTTAATATTGGATCTTCTTTCATGAGAAGTTCTAATGTCACACTTCATATTTTTCAACAGGAAAATTTTATTTTCATTGATAGTTGAAATATTCCTATTTATTAATGATAAGTGATAAATGTTTGTGGATAAATAAAATTATCAAAATCATTGATGATGATTCTAGTTCAATAAAATTTGATGATGAATAAAATAAACATGTCATTACCCGGCCCTACAACATACAACTATTTTTTTGGAGAGAGATTTATAGTGTATGTTATGAAAATGAAAAGAAAAATGTATTTAAATTACATTATATATGTATCATTTGGATGTATTGATAATTTCATCAACATTAAATGAAAACGAAAACATTATCAATAATGTTTCAATACATTAGACAAGATAAAACCCTTCAACCACATACATGGGACCCAAGGGTGAACCACTTGGGACTCGGTGGACCTATGCAGTTGCAGAAGGTGTAGTTAGGATTATTAACTCATATTGAATGGAAACTTGCTATTGAATTAGTATCATAGGGATAATAGTTATCATATTGTCGTTGGTTGGATTGTGTAGTTGTTGTATGGCATGGTGAGGGTATATGGACAAGTTATTCTAAGTGCCCAATAATAGTGTTTTCTCAATAATATTGATGACATGAAATGACTATCAGGAAACATTCAACTATTGTGATATCAAATGTCATATAAACATAATGGCCAATATTTTTACCATTTTAAAACATACCAAAATAATTTACACATATTCATCTAATCAATCTATACTTTTTGATATATAAACATGTCTTCCTTAAATTCATTTACCCTACTAGCTATCATTTAACCATAATCTCTGTCATAGATAGGTTAATTTTCTGTAATCCCATGGATGTCAAAATTCTATGACCACACCTTCATTCTATATTATGGTAATAATGTCTTTAATAGAGGATTATATTTCATGAAATCGTTATACTAATGTGGGATACCCCATAATCCATGGGATTTCTCGAAGAGACTATGTTTTTTCCATGGTTCTAATAATTTTAAGGGAGATTCACCATAATACTATTAATATATTGATAACTAATAATTTCTACATAATATTATATATAGAATTATGTTATTTATCTTATTACTCTACAATGAACTGGAGAAGAAATGATTATTTAATTGAATAGTGTTCCATGATGTACTATATTGGAAATAAATTTTTTGTATTTTTTTCATAGTTCTGAGACATGAAATGAAATGTTTATATTAAATAAATATATGTGATCATCTGCTCACATTATCCTAAGTATATTCTCAAAATAGAATATTACATAAAGACTCCATAATTCTAATCAACATGTGATATCCAATAATAACTACTAAATCCATATAGTATTTTTTGAGTTTTTGATGGGATTATCCTCTCTATAAATGAGTTTAGATGCAGCATGAATTATGGATCTATTTCACAATAAAATGATGATATGTTATATGAAATATCCTGGAAAATAGATGATTCTAGGAATCATTGAATATTAAAGTACGTGACTAATGATTCATTGGAAGAGGCCAAAAAATAGGGTATTCCAATATATTGAATAATATTAACATTCAATGAATATAAATGGGATTACAGTGACAATATGCAATTTAAAAATATTTTAATAATAAAAAATTATTGTGTAAAGATAAATATATTATATAGAATCTACTATATGCATTGATATATCATAAAGAGGGATAATGAGGATCATGTTTTTTGAAAAGATAAATCATTTTGTGCATTGAGGAATAAAATGATTGATTTTATTAGCAATCATACAATATAGTTATATAATATATATGTCTGAATATGATATCGGTAGCCATATATTTACACATTTATGATCTAGTTATTCTAATATCAATACTCAAGGTATCTCTTCTGATTTATAATATTTGAGGAAGAAGATCATAAATATTTGTATTCATTAATGAGTATTCATTTTACAAATACCGATAATTTCATAAGAACAATTCTGAAATCATGTATCTATACCACATTAATTATATTGCACTATAGGTGGTTCCATTAATCAAAATGCGTAAAATTACATTACCTTTCGCAGGCTTTCGATGATAAAAAAATGATGTGGCATCATGGGATAGTAACCACCATACACTAGTGAAATGTAATTAATGAAGGAAAACCCCAGTAATAAATCATGGTATCTATAATGATTACTAATTTATCATTAATTATTACTAAAAAATGGAATAAATTCATGATAATTATTCATATATTATGTGATAGAGGTTATTAAATAGAAATTAGACACCTTTCAATTTAGACCTCCCAATCAGATCCTAGAATGTGTCAATAGATATGGGAGGGTAGATTTAAGTCACATAATTTTGTATCTAAGGGGTATGTTGCTACATTATTATATTAATTTTTTTATTTTCTAGTGCAATAAATGAAAATTTGTGCAAACATGTAGATACTTCAATGTTATTATACTTTTAATTATATAAAATCATAAACTTTTAGTAAATATGAGATTTTGTGTATTTACATGAAATGAAATCTATATCTAGATAATTTGAACTGATTTAATATATATACCATATATTAATATGGGAAATAAAACTAAAAATAGGGGATTACGTGTGAACTTGATTTTCAACTAGTTAAGGAAAAATACATTGATTATGGTGTTATAAATTTAGTTAGAGAGACTGATATGTAATTAATAGTAGATAAAAAATTATTAATAAATATATTTGTTGGATTAATAGAAAATATTTTATTTTAGGTAAAGGATTCATAGGTGTTGAAATCTATATATTGATATTTACATATTAATGTTATAGACATTATGAAACTAATGTTTTTTTTATAATTGGATGAAATGTGATAATTGATATGAAGTAGAGAAAAGTATGTATATTGTGACTTATTAATAAATATTCGATCATACAAAAATGGCTCATAATTTTAGTATATACATATTGTGATAGAAATTTTTATATTCCTTGAATTACCTAATTATTTATAATTAGTGTCTCAATAAGAAATAATTCATCATACTCGTTTCTATTTTCAATAATGAGTGATCTTTATCAATGATTATATAGAATATTCTAAAACTTATGATGATTTTTTGAAACAATAATGGATTATTATTCAATTGTTTAGATTTAATGTTTTTCAAATTGATGATTCATTATATTATTAACATTGAAAATTATTTATATAGAAAATTATCATTTTTGGGGAAAACTATTCATGAAATCATTGTTGAGGTATAGAAAACACTTTGTTTTAAAATTATTATTGATTTTGAGAAATGTGAGTTTGTTAATATTGATAACCATGAAATTTATTAGTTAGTTTGTGAAATAATGTTATACATGTAATTTTTGGTGATGTTTTTCACATTATATGTATAATGATATATTTATATATATTTATTAGTGTGAGAACATATTAACTTGTTTTTAATACCATTTGAGGGTTTAAAATAGTGTTTATTTTTGGATGAATATATGGTTTAATTTTTTTATAATTAATTTAATATTTATATGGATTTTGGGAATATATGTTTTTGAAAATATATGATTAGGGTATATACATACATAAGAATATGATTTTATTAAGGAAAAAGTTTTGTTTAATGAAAATAATAACATTTATATAACGTAATATATTATGGTAGATGCATATTATATGTTATATCCTAAATGATAACTTTATAATGGATATCCAAACATGCATTAATTAGTGAGTAACAATTCATATAATGTAAAAATAATATATTAAAGGGGTAAAATGTAATGGAGAAATATTTTTTAATTTTTAAAAAAATTACCCAGGTTTGATAGCTCACTCCCCACACAACAATGTAACAAAATGATCAAAAGTATGTTTTTTGTTATGAGAATTTGGGAATAATAAATATTTAATAAAAAAATAAATTTTAATAAATTAGAAATTAAAAAAATTGAATTATGAACACTTAATTTTTTTCTATGTTTTTTTCATCAAATAAAAATAATAAAAATAAAAATATATAATTTTAATGGAAAACTTTTTTTATATATTTTATAACATTAAATTTAATAATTAACTTCATTTTTTATGAAATATTGTTTTTAGTATTTGCTACAAAAATATAGTTTAAATTTTAATGTATGTATTTAAATTAATTTTATATGAAAAATAATTATTTATATTTAAATATACGAATTTAAATAATTAAATTAAATTAAATTTATAATTTTACACTAAAAATAAATTGTATTCCTAAATACTCGAATTTTTTATAAAAAGGATTAATTATGTTTCATGAACAAATGATAGAATTAATACATAATAAACATATTTATTTTATATGGGAAAATGGATTTAATATGAGTAATAATTAATTAAAAATTAATTAATATTTAAAATTTTTTAGTCTCTAAAAGTAGATTACTTGTCTAAAAATTGGTTTCCAGGGTAAAATATTTATAAAAGTGAAAATTATAGGAATACATGATTTGAAAACATGTCTAAAAAATATTATAAAATTAATTTTTTATGAATTATCATTCTTATATCATGCCTAAAATTGATTATTTTGCATTTTTAATTCATCATTACATTCTAGTCAAGTGATATCTTTATATTTAAAATCTATATTTTTAGAAACTCTATTCTCAGAATATATAAAATGGCAATCTCTCATCCACATATAGTCCATGATTAAAATTTTCATTTTACTAGAAAGTAAAAAATTTTATCCTAAACATATAATCCTATAAATTTTATTGAAATTAATTTCAAATGAAATTGGATTCAGACTATCATTTCTGTGGAACCCTTTATGGAAATTTAATGTATTTTAATGTGAGTTTTTATTTCAAAAAATATTTTATTTTATTTCAATGTTTCCCGAATGTAAATTTATAATTAAAAAATAATAAAACTATTACTGTGCGTATATTAATTATTATTATTCAAGGAAAATAAATTTTATAACTATTATCCTTTTGTATTATTTATAATGAAACATTATATAATGACCTTGGCCCCAATAGCAAAAATTTGGTTTCGTAAATTATTTTATTTGTGTAGATAAATGAATAAAATACTATTGGATATCTAATTTTGTAGTTTTTTAAAACCATATTACAAACATTGTAACCATATTACATTGAGAAAAGAAGATAAACCAAAATATATATCTAAATATTATAAACCATATCCTTGAAACTCACTTAATGATCACTTCATCATATCCTTTTGAAAGGAAAATATACGGGTGAGATCAAATTCTTAGTATGTGTTCAGTATAGTTGAAGATTCCATGAATAAATAAAGAATAATAAATTTGATATTATAATTAAATAAACACAATTTACATGTAAATAACTAGATAAAATATATTCAATAAGTTAAGGTAAATATATAACTATGATTTCTATTTTATCAATAAGATGACAATAAAAAGAATCCATAGATTTTTTCCTAAAGAAAATTTCATGGATAATAATAAGTATAATTGGAAGAAAAATATTTATTTATTATTGTATTCCATGTAACCTAGGTAGATTTATAATTTACTATCATTATCTACTCTCAAGGAAGTTAAAAACTACTTTGTGAAACCCCATCTGATTTGGCTAACAGATTCATCTCAATAGACTACCAATTCATGGATGGGATATCATTAACCAGTACACACCCAAGTTTATAGATCCATATCATTCTAAATGTTTTTAATATTTAGTTTATTATTTAACACTATTAGATATCATAAAATATATGTGTTGAGTACAAGATAATGATTTATCAATATTTACCAAATTAATAAAATAGATTTCAATTTATACCCAATGTTTAAAATTTTATATGATTTTTAAAATAAAAATATACCTCAAAAACTAATATTAATATTCAATAAATATGTATTTTCTAATAAATAATTATAACAATAATGTTATTTTTTGAGGAGAAAATAAATAATCTGAAATTAATTTGACATTTCACAATAAAATATATCAATCAGTAATTTCTAAAAAATCACTTTGGAGGAAATGATTAAAATTTAAACATAAAATTTATTTAAATATTAATTATTTATGAAATTAAATTGGAAAGGAACAATATATAAACCATAATAAATTGAATTTATTCCCAATATCAAATAATCCTCAATGAAATGGAAATTTTGACAATATATATTACCTTATGCTCTGTTTGGGATGGGATCCCTTTATCCAATAGTATAGGGGTTTAAAGAATTTTAATAACTATTTTAGTAACCATATTAATATTTTTGAAATAATTTTTTATTATTTTATAACATTTTATTATCCATTGATTAATAATAATCAATTTTATTCATCATTTTGGGTGTTAATTTTCAAATTTTTTATGTTTGTCAAGATATGATATTTTAATTATTTTAAATTTAAATATATTTAAAAATAATATAAAAATATTCTATTATAAATTTATCATATATTTTATTTATTTATTTATTTAGAGTAATTCATAAAATTTGGTGGAATGAAATCAAATGTACCATTCAATTCAATAGTAGGCTATACATATGCAAGATATATGCATCCAATTTCATTTTATATTTTAAAAAATTGAAATATATATCATTATATAATCATTAAATAATAATATTCATTCAAAAAAATATTAAATGTTTTTTTCAAAACCATCGTTAATACATGTAATGACCCGTAAAATTCAAGGGGAATTTTTTTCTTAATTTTCTCTGGAATTTTAGAAAAACACAGTTTCTAACGACGCTCGATTCCGAGGCCTGGTGTTCCTGGAATCAATTTCCGAAATTTAGCTCGGGTACGTTCAGTGAACGAATGATCTGGTTTTTCTATCTTTTGAACCGATACTCGGAATTGAAATCTGAGGACACTGATGAACTCACAGCGCCAGCATTTTCTTTAAGAGTAATTTTTCCATAGATGCGTTTTCTTGGGAGGAGAAGTTAAATTTTGGGGTTTAAAGAAGAAATAAATAAAATTGTGAACAATTTTATTTTTGTTAACCAAGGGAGATAAATTCTACCATGGGAAGTTGTTGGTGGGACCCACAACCACCCAACTTCCCATGTGTGGATATATGGGAGGTGGGTCCCACACGAGACCCTAACCCCCCTTGATCTTCCCATAACCCCCTTGACCTCCCACAACTCACTTCCCTCTTAAATTTTGTATCTCCACTTTAACTTGTGTAACTCTCCCCTCTATCCTCTTAAATTTTTCCAAAACACATCTTAAATTTATTGATTAAACATCTTCAATTAATTTAACTATGTGTTTTAATTTTTAAAAAAGTTTGAATGCATTGAAAAATAATAAAATAAGGAGAGGCTTTATTATATTTTATGAGTTTTGTTGTGTGAGAGAATTTGGAAGAGAGCTCTTCCCTCTTTTGAAGAACATCATTTCCAAACGAAGAACAGCCTTCCGACTTGGCGAATAACGCACTACATTTTCTCCAATACTTTTTCTTCCTCTTCCGTGACAAGAAAGGAGATGCCGACCCTGGAGACCGACGCCAACATCAATGTTCTCCTTATTATTCTGACGTTGACGGAAGCGATACCTTTCTTCCATGACTCGATGATGTGCGATGTCAATTTTGAGGTAGGGAAATTTATTTGGTGTTCTCTTATCTTTTGAGAAAAGAACAACGAGCGTGGACCAACCATTTCCAGGTTCATCCGTGGATCGTTCTTTCATGCAGGTTAATGTTGAGGTTTCTTGATTTTGCCCGTGAAATATTTATTTGTTGTACGTCGACTTCTATTCGATGGCCTCCTTTTATCATTATAACGGGAGGAGGTCGGACCACACAAACACGACCGACCCTCCTCCCCCTTGTTGTTGATTATGGTGCGGCTTGAACAATGGTGGCGCGGTGCAACGATATCACGCGGAATCATGGAGAAATACGGCAAGGATGTGCGGCGCCACCACGCCATACCGTTGAGGCCGAACGAAACCGCGGCCAGAGTCGGGGTCGCGGAGACGATTTGAAGACTCCACTGGTTAACGTTGAGCGCCGATTGAAGGGTGATGACAAACGAGGCCAAAAGGTAAATTTGAAGCTTCTGAAGTAATGTTCGAGACCTGAGATGAACGCCCGCACACACGGTTTTAGAAACGGACCACCGGAGCAACTATGGAGGCCCGAAGAAACCCTGGAGGCGCGGGCCGCCAGCGCGGCACCGCCGGCAACCGGGGGTAGTGACCGGAGTCGTCCTGCCGCCAAGAGGCGGTGGCGCCCTTGCGCGCCGCCAGAGTAAGCAAACTATCGTGGCTTGCCACGGTAGTGCGGCACGGGGAATCCCGCGGCCGTGCGGGATCCCGGAGGTACGGCGGCGGCGCAAACTGGTGACGGCATCGATCCTCGGCGAGGGGGCCGCACAACCCCCCCCCCCCCCCCCCGCTCCGTGGCTTCCGCTCGGCCACGCTGGTCGTGTCGCGGCTCGCCATGCGGCCGGGCCGGGCCCAGACCCCCCATTTCGGATTGTTTCTGTTCGAACGCCGATAACCCGGGCTACAGACCTCCAATCGATGCACCTTTAGTTGTGATTAAATCCTTTGATCGAGATGGTCATTTAGGTAAATTACACTCAAGGTTTCGAAGAACTTTGGGTTCGGCCGGGTTGGTTCGGATACGAAACCAACCGGGCCCTCGGAGCAGAAACACTTATATCATAAGCTCCAGATGTTCGAATGATGTGACGTCAACTTTGTAGGATTACTATTGTTGAGACAGAACGTTTGTCATACTCCACTATAGTTTTGGATGTAGTTGGATAGTGGCTTGGATGGATTGTACCTGAAATCCAACCGGGCCCCTAGAACGGAAAATTTGATAACTTTCAGACCAGACGTCTATTTGACGAACCGTCAGCGGTGTTGGTGATCACGTTGAGAAAGCGTCCCTATGAGCATACTCTATAAGAGTTCAGGGTACAGTTGAGATTCAACTAGGTTGGCTCGTACACAAAGCCAACCGGGCCCCTGGGACAAAAAAGCTAATAACTCACAGACCAGACGTCTGATTGACGTGTCGTCTATTGTGTTGAGACCACTATGACGAGGCAGTCCTTTGAGATACTTCTTCGTGGGACTTTGAGATACTTGGAGTATCGACCTGTAACTCGGGGAGAGGACCCTCCCAAAGATGAGCGTACGGACTACGGAGACCGTGTAGCCGACTGAGACCTAACCACTGCTGGACCGACTCGACTTGGAGTGAGTCGACTAGCCCAGTGGACGGAGCACTACTATGATTGGGTGAAGACCCATGGAGTAAGGAGCACTACCTGTGTGACAGTGCATACCCTCGGTACTCGTCCGAAGAGTGCCTCTGAAGGATATTAGAGGGTGTGCACTACTATGTTTGGGTGGCATACCCCGGCGGGAAGCACTACTGTGTTTGGGTGGCTGACCCGCGGTACTTGACAGGAGGAGTACCTCCGCAGTCTTAGTGAGCAGTACCTCGGAGTCATGACAGGACCACTGTACACTCCAGAGACAGGGCTCTTTAACAGTTATAGTTTCGATAATGAAAATCCTGTATTGAGCTGAGTCTATGATCTTTGTGTATACCTCATGTTTGAGATGGGTCACTTGATAACTTAGGTATATGTATGGGCATATACCTAAGTAGTGGTTATCAATTGAATTCATAATCTTTGTGTTTTCTCATGATTGAGATGGGTTACTTGATAACTTAGGTATATGTATGGGCATATACCTAAGTAGTGGTTATCTGTTGAGATCTTATTTGGGGTTATCCTTGTTGGTTTTAGTGAGACATTGAGGGTCTTGGGATCCATACTGAGTATCGTTATACTCACCCCTACACGGGCTATGCCAGCACCACATTGTGTTGTTTGCAGACGACGGGCAGTGCTGATGGAGGCCGAGTGTTTGAGGACTAGACCGTAACTGGAGGTGGACCACATGACGAGTCAGTATCTGGAGGTGGTCTTCAGGAAGAGACAACACACAGAGGAGGTTGACGGTTGAGAGTATTATGGAGGCTATCTGTACCTACCCTTTAGGTAGGATCCGTGGTGGACAATCCAGGAAGCTGCACCACCTATACCTACCCTTCAGGTTGGATCCGAGAAGGACGACCCAGGAGCCGCTTCCGTTCTTCCAGCTGTAGTCTTTTTCTGTTGTACTTTCCTTCAGTTGTAGATGTACTTCAGTTAGGTTTGTATTTTGGCCCATTTCCTTTTTAGCACTTCCTTTTGTACTAAATGTTTTACTTCCTCTTGTACTATGTGGTGTTTTGTTTACTTTTATAAAGGCAATGCCTTCCCAGATATCTGGATTTATGCCTTTGGTGCCAGTCGCCATCCCCTGGCCTATGGAAGGTGGCCTTGGGGTATTCACAGCACGGGCCCCGAGGACGGGTCGTGACAAATTTTTATTAGAGGAGTCGGTTCTACCATAGAAATTATAACTCTGATATTTTCTTTCTGTGAAGCAATAGTGTTAAGGGTACCGAGTGTGGTCTTTAGTTCTGGGAGTCCAGTGTTGGTGCGGGTGGCCGACGTATCCATACACCAGGACCCTGACAATTGATTTCCGACTTTGTGCACGAAATCACTAACTGTGTGTGTGTTTCCAAAAAATTTTAAAAGTCATCTCAAACCAGGCCAGCTCAACAGGTATAAAGGTCAAACCGTGTCACATTGTTTCATTCAGGATGCATTTTCACGGACAAACAGCTAGATCCCAAAGGGATGTGTGTACTGACAGCCTGCCGAGCGATGAGGCTTCAGTACAAGGCCCTCTTGCAGTTGAGGCACTCGCGGAGGCACCAGTGGTAATACCATATTTTGGGCCACCGATGCCACTAGCCCCAGCAGTAGGCGATGCATGCCACTTGAGTTCGCTGCATGAGTTCCAGCGCCAGAGGCCACCCAGGTTTTGGGGAGAGACGGACCCGTAGGCAGCTGAGGATTGGCTAGAGGCTATGGTGAGAGTCTTCAGGCTAGTGGGGACGCCAGCAGACTTCATGGTGATCATTGTTACTAGAATTCTTCAGGAAGTAGTAGGCAGGTGGTGGAGACACTTGTTCCAGTTTTGAGATGGGATGTCCTTCACATGGGAAGACTTCAAGGCCTTTTTCAGGGTGGAGTTTGGGCCAGTAGCTCTACACCCCGAGTGTGTACAGCAGCTGCTGCCTTTGCCGCAGGATTTTCGATCAGTAGCCGAGTCATCTGTGGGTAGTAGACCGATGATTCATAGTTCCAAGAGGACCAGAGCCAGCCGTAAGAGGAGAAGGAAGTGCTATGAATGCGGTAGGAAGGGTCACCTGGCACGTGACTATCCAACCCCCTCGCACAGTCGATCCGCTAGCGTTGGAGGATCCACCGAGGCAGAAGCAGCGGCGGGTGCTTGAGCAACAACCAAGAAATGGACAAGGCAGTAGAGCTCCGGGAGCTGGTGGATAGGAGCGGAACTTGTGGATACATCCCTTGTGCTTCTAGTTCCATTTTTCTGTTGTATTTGTGTCTTTGTACAATGAGCTGCAATAAAAAAAAGACACTTATCATTGTGATGTTTGCTTTCCTATCCTTTTGATTGGTTGATACTGAGTGGTCCTAGTTAAAACTGTTGACTTGACCCTCACTTTCGAGATTTCTACTGGAGGATACCCAGTGACCTCACACTGATGTCGACAGTGTGACTCGACCCTTGGAGGTGGGAGTGACAGTTGGATCTCTTGGTAGTAACATCGAGGCCTTACGACGTATTCCATGTCATGAATACATCATTCATGTTAGGATTGACTATATTAGGCAATGGGAGTGGTTCGTACAGGGGATGAGACCGAGTTTCTCTTTTTGGCAAAGGATAAATTTTAGCATCTCTTTCAGATCCTAGGAAAAGAAGGTGCAGATCATCCAGGAGCGGATGAAGACTGCACAGTGCAGTAAGAAACAGCAAACCGGTGCCAGTCTTAGAGACTCGGGTGTGTTAAATGTTTCATGAAGAGGAAGATTTAAGGAGATATGAGTCTGCGAAGCAGCAGACGTGGAGGCAAAGCTAGGAGAGCAGCATGAGGTGGTGTACATTTTAATATGATACAACCACCCGCCTTAGTTTTCCCCGCCAGGCTCAGGGAGCTGGAGGGTGGAGGAAGAGTGCGACGGCATGCGGTCAAGGAGTGTAACCCAATGGCACTAATAATGATTCAAGGGACAGTCTGTATCCACTACTATTTGTCGTAGTAATAGACGTCGATATGAATCATTCCTTCCTTTCACATATCATGTCCCAGACCTAGAGTTTCCGGTAAGCCGTAGACTTGACCCTCACGTCTAGAGCTACCTTGGGAGAAGACTTGATAATAACACTTACACCGACAGTGTGGTCAGACCCTCGAGGCGAGAGTTTCGGTTGGAATCTCTTGGTGGCAGCGTCGAGGCCTTACGACATTAGTTTGAGTATAGACTCGGCAATCACAGTTCATACACAAATTGATGGTATTAGGTAAAAAGGTTGTGGTTTAACTACGACGTCAAGATGAGTTTTCCTTGGTTGGTGAAAAGGAAACCCCAGGCAGAACAGGAATTGTGGAACTCTAGAGTTCGAGGATGATGATCACGTCCTTATATGGGTCTCACCTCGATGAGGTTTACGAAGATGTGGACAAGACGGCAAGTTATCTCTGAGGTTAAACAGACCTTTCTAGGTAATCAGCTGGGTAGGTGAGGTGGTTTACTGCATGACCCATCCACCTTAGTTGCATTAGGAGCATGACGACTTCCACGTATCTCAACTGAGGAGATACGTGCTCGACCCTTTGCATATCATCGACCATGAGGAGATGGACGATGGCGATGGGGTGACTTCCACGGAGATTCTAGTGGGGATTGAGGATTGACTCGAGTGGATCCTACGAGGATGGTCGATTCCTCGGGTGCTCTTTCACTAGCAGTACGGGAACCTCCAGGTGAGCACATGAGAGCGGGAGGCTCAGATGCGTGTTCAGTACCACATTTGTATCCCTAGTTTGTGTTAAATCTTTACGAGAACGTAAAGTCTTGAGGTGGGAGTAATGTAAATTCCCATAAAATTCAAGGGAAATTTTTTTCATAATTTTCTTTGGGATTTTAGAAGAACTTAGTTTTTGAAGGCGCCCGATTCTGAGGCCCAGTGTGCCCAGAATCAATTTCTGACGTTTAGCTCGGGTACGTTCAGTGAACGAACGAGCGGGTTTTTTCATCATTTGAACCGATACTCGGAATTGAAATCTGAGGACACCGATGAACTCGCATCGCTGATATTTGCATAAGAGGTCTTTTACCATATATGTGTTTTCTTGGGATGAGAAGTTAAATTTTGGGGTTTAAGGAAGAAATAAATAAAATTGTGAACAATTTTATTTTTGTTAACCAATGGAGTTAAAATCTACTATGGGAAGTTGTTGGTGGGTGCCAAAACCACCCAACTTCCCATGTGGGGATATGTGGGAGGTGGGGCCCACACCTGACCCTAACCCCCATTGATCTTCTCATAACCCCCTTGACCTCCCATAACTCACTTCCCTCTTAAATTTTGTAAATCCACTTTAAATTGTGTAACTCTCCCCTCTCTACTCTTTAATTTTGCGAAAACACATCTTAAATCATTTTATTAAACCTGTTCAATTAATTTAAATAAGTGTTTGAAATTTTAAAAACGTTTTAATGTATGGTAAAATAATAAAATAAGGACATGCCTTATTTTATTTTATGATTTTTGTTGTGTGAGAGAATTTGGGAGAGAGCTCTTCCCTCTTTTGAAGAACATCATCTCCAAATGAAGAACGGCCTTCCGACTCAGCGAAGAACGCACTACATTTTCTCCAATAATTTTTCTTCCTCTTCCGTGACAAGGAAAAAGACGCCGACCGTGGAGACCGACGTCAACAACAATGTTCTCCTTCTTCTTCTGACGTTGACGGAAGTGATACCTTTCTTCCACGACTCGACGACGTAGGATGTCAATTTCGAGGTAGGGAAATTTATTTGGTGTTCTCTTAGCTTTTGAGAAAAGAACGACGAGTGTGGACCAACCATTTCCAAGTTGATCTGCGGATCGTTCATTCATTCAAGTTGATGTTGAGGTTTATTTATTTTTCCCGTGAAATATTTATTTTCTGTACATCGAGTTCTATTTGATGGTCGCTTGCTATCATTATAACTGGAGGAGGTCAGACCACACAAACACGGCCGACCCTCCTCCCCCTTGTTGATGATTATGTTGTGGCTTGAACGAAGGTGGCGCGGTGAAATGACATCATGTGGAATCATGGAGAAATACGGCCAGGATGCGGGGCGCCGTCACGCGGCGCCATTGAGGCTGAACGAAACCGCGACCGGAGTCGGGGCCACGGAGGTGATTCAAAGACTCTGTTGGTTGAATGTTGAGCGTGGATTGATGGGAGACGACAAACGGGGCCAAAAAGTAATTTTGAAGCTTCCACAGCAATGTTCGAGACCTGAGATGAACGTCGGCATAGATGGTTTTGAAAACGTACCACCGGAGGAACTCCATTGGCCCGCGAAAACCCTGGAGGCGCGGGTCGCCGGCGCGGCACCGCCGGCGACCGGGGGCGGCGGCAAGAGCCATCCTTCCGCCAGGAGGCGGCGGCGCCCTAGCACATCGCCGTAGGAAGAAAACAGCCATGGCTTGCCGCGGCGGTGCAGCACAGGGGATCCTACTGCCACGCGGGATCCCGGACGAACGGCGGCGATGCAAACCGCCGCTGGCATTGATTAGCGGCAAGGGGGCCGGGCAACCCCCCCCCCCCCCCCCCGCTTCGCAGCTTCCGCTCGGCCACGCTGGCCGACCTGCGGCTAGCCATGCAGCCAGGTCGGGCCACGCCCTGAAGGTCCGGACTCGGACCTGGGTCGGGTCAACCCGGTTTGAGCCGACCCAGGGGGGGTTGGGCCGGGCCGGGCCGGGCCCAGAGCCCCCATTTCATATTATTTCCATTCGAACTCCCATAACATGGGATACGTACCTCCAATCGACACATCGTCCGTTTCGATGTGATCATTGGATCGAGGCGGTCGTTTAATTATATTACACTTAAGGATTCGGAGAACTTTGGGTTCGGCCGGGTTGGTTCGGATACGAATCCAACCGGGCCCTCGGAGCGGAAACACTTATATCTTGAGTTCCGAACGTCCGATTGACGTGCCATCGACTTTGATGAATTTCTATTGGTCAGACGGAACTTTTGGAATACTCCACTTGAGTTTTGGATGTCGTTGGATAGTGGCCAGGTTGGATTGTACCTAAAATCCAACCGGGCCCCTGAAACGAAAAAGCTGATAACTTTCAGACCAGACGCCTGTTTGAAGAACCATCATCAGCGTTGGTGATCACGTTGAGAAATAGTCCCTATAAGCATACCCTATGAGAGTTCGGGGGACAGTTGAGATACGACCGGGTTGGTTCGTACATGAAACCAACCGGGCCCCTGGGACGAAAAGGCTAATAACTCACAGTCCAGGCGTCCGATTGACGGGCCGTCTGTTACGTTGAGACCCCTATGACGAGGCAGTCCTTTGAGATAATTTTTCATGGGACTTTGAGATACTTGGAGTATCAACCTGTAACTCATGGATCAGACCCTCCCAGAGACGAGCGTACGGAGTACGGAGACCGTGTAGTCGACTGAGACCTGACGACTGCTTGACCGACTCAACTTGGAGTGAGTTGACTAGACCAGTGGACAGAGCACAACATTGTTTGGGTGCAGACCCATGGCTGATGGAGCACTACCTGTGTGATAGTGCAGACATGCGGTACTCGTCCGGAGAGTACCTCTGCAGTATATTAAGGGGTGTGCACTACTATGTTTGGGTGGCATACCCTGGCTAGAAGCACTACTGTGTTTGGGTGGCTGACCCGCGGTACTTGACAGGAGGAGTACCTCTGCAGTCTTAGGTTAGTGAGCAGTACCTCGGAGTCGTGACAGGACAACTGTACACTCCAGATATGGGGCTCTTCAGCAGTTACAGTTTCGATAATGAAAATCCTGGTTTGAGTTGACTCTAGGATCTTTGTGTATACCTCATGTTTGATATTGTTTACTTGATAACTTAGGTATATTTATGGGCATATACCTGGGTAGTGGTTATCCGTTGATTTCATAATCATTGTGTTTACTCATGATTGAGATGGGTTACTTGATAACTTAGGTATATGTATGGGCATATACCTAAGTAGAGGATATCTGTTGAGATCTTATTTTTGGTTTCCTTGTTGGTTTTAGTGAGACCTTGAGGGTCTCTGGGTCCCTGCTGAGTATCGTTATACTCACCCCTGCATGGGCTATGCCCGCACCTCACTGTGTTGTTTGTAGAGGGCAGGCCGTGCTGATAGAGGCTGAGTGTTCGAGGACTAGATAGTACCCGGAGGTGGACCACACAACGAGTCAGTATCCGGAGGTGGACTTCATGATGAGACAACCCAAGAAGGAGGTTGACAGGCAAGAGCGTTGTGGAGGCTATCTGTACCTACCCTTTTGGAAGGATCTATGGTGGACGATCCAGGAAGATGCGCCATCTATACCTACCCTTCAGGTAGGATCCAAGGAGGATGACCCATGAGCCACTTCCGTTCTTCCAGCTGTTTTCTTTTTCTGTTGTACTTTCATTCAGTTGTAGTTGTACTTCAGTTGGGTTTGTATTCTGGCCCATTTACTTTTCAGCACTTTCTTTTATACTTAGTGTTTTAATTCTTCTTGTACTCTGTGGTGTTTTTCTTACTTTTATAAAGGCAATTCCTTCCCAGTTATCGGGATTTACGCTTTGGTGCTAGTCGCCAGCCCCTAGCCAATGGAAGGCGGGTTTGGGGTAGACATGGAATGGGTCCCGAGGATAGGTTGTGACAATAAATTCCTTGTAATGTGTGATCATATCATATTTTTTTACTAGGTGGTAGTCTGCCAGACCCAAAAATGAAAATATAATATTCTGAAAAAATGGAATGTATGAAGGTATGTGTCATATAATAAATAATTAACCATAATTAAACTATTAATATCATACATATATCATATAAAAAATATAAATCAGTTATTATTCATTACTTTTAATGGTGGTAATGTTAGAATAAACGACCTCAATTCATGAGGCGGTAGTTCGTCATACAAATGAATGATGATTATGTATCCAAGTTGATGGAAGTTTGTGTGGTTGAATGTTTAACCCTAAACATAAAAATATCAGAAAATTAAGGGTACTTATTTTATTATATAACCTATATAAAAAAATAATTTTCCGAGGTTTAGATGGAATAAAATTAATAACTCTTTTAGAAAAACATCAAAGATTCTTTCGGTATCCTCCGTAGCTTTGCACAAATGGTTTTAAAAATGAAGTTATATATATTAGAAGGATCTTTTGAAGGGTGAATTGAATTATATGAGTTATTTAGGAATATATTGTCTGAAAATAAGTTGTTTTAGGGTGTTAAGAATATGGGATATTGGGTGGCCTTTTATTAGTGGGTGAGAGAACACACATGGTATTTTTTTTAAAAAAAATGGTTAATCAATGTTTTTAGCTCTAAATTATATTCCATAATATATAAAATTAGATCACAAGGGATTCATGTTAAAAATATGGCCATATAATGGGTTTTCGAAATTTGTCGGGTCATTCATAAAATTTATATTCTATGTTTAACAATAATGTAAACTTATTTTCTATTATTCACTTTAATTATTTTTAATTGTTTTGACAAGTTATATGGTAAAAAATTAAGTTAAACATAATATAAATTTAAATTTTGACTATTAAAAATAGTAAATTTTTTTTACAGATTAAAATACATGATTTTGTAGAAAATAATTGAAAATTAATCATGTAGAGAAGACTATAATGCATGTTTTGTAAAGTGAAAATGTTCAAATGTTGAAAAAATATTTATACCAATATTCATTATAAAAATTATTTAAATGACATGAAATTTATTTTAATATTAATTAATTATTTATTTTTTCTTTAAAACCAATTTCCAAAAATAAGTAACATTATAAATCATTTAGATGAAAATATATCTTTCTGTATAATTTTGTATTTTTCACTATTAATCAAAAAGTTATTATTTTTAGTGAAATACCAAAAACTAATAATAAGATGTGTTTTTAATTAAAATTAATAAAATAACGTTTATTTTGAAAAATAGTGTTTATAATTGAAAAAAAATTAGTCTTAATATATTTTCACCATAAAAAGTTGTTAAAAATTTCTATAGAAAAAAGAATCTTTTATGCAAAAAAATGTATTTATTCTTATCTTAGGCCTATAAAAAATATTAGACGAATGATAAAACTTATTTAATAGGTATCTTCTTAATTTCATTACAATCAACCACCAATTATAAATAAATTTATTTAATTGAATAAATTTACATTGTGAGATAAAAATTGTTTTTTTATGAAATTATTTCCATTATATTTAATTGGTTTTTATATTAATTTCCAATTAAATTATTTTTAATTAATACAAAACAATAATATCATTTATTTTATTATCCTATTCAACACCACTAATTTAGTGGCTATGAGAGAATTTTTACTTTAAAATATAATATTAATACTGCTTAAAAAACTCAGTCTTTCATGTAACACAAGGACTCGACGAAGGTCATTATTTAATATAACACAATAAAAATCAATATTTCTTAAAATGAGAGCTACATAATATATTGAATTTATTTAATATAATAACTATATTATATATTTTTGGGATGTCGTATTCTAGTCTATAATTGGTTTTTCGTGTCATACACGGTAATGAATTAAATTTTCATATATTATAATTTTGTGGTGTCACACTTACCCCACCTTAAATAAAATGTATCACTAAAATTTAAACTTGATAATGGTAATAAATTATTTCCCATTAGTAAATACCATTTTTTAAAAACACATATTTTTAATGAGTTAATAAAATATATTATTAGTAATAGAGAAAAGTATTTTCAAAATTCAAATCAAATGTTATCAAAAAAAGGTTTCCATATAGAAGAACAGTTATGGAATGTGATGATATAGACAATGATGAAGCCTGTAAATATTTATACAGTATGATTGAGGACATTGTTTACAATAAACTGAATGATCAATGGAATGTTTAGTGGCTAAAAAACACAAATTCGGGATGATTTAAAAGAATATTTTTGTACCAATATAAAGGTATTATAAATATATTTTTCATCCTAGATTGTTTTCAAAATATTTTAGGAACTATTTAATAGTAAAATAATATTATGAAATATACGTACTTAATTAATTTCTATTTCACATGGAAATTATTATCATTTGGTTGTTCCTTGAACATTTTCTACATCATCTCTTAGAATAATTTGTATCATATGGTGTTGTGCTAAATTAACCTCTACAACATTACCTAATACTCAACATAAAAAATTACCAAAATGGTAAACTATTACAACAGATTATGATCCAAAACACTAGAAATGAGGTCAATGTTTTTCATATAAAAGAAATTCTCCTCATTCAAAAGACAATGATGTATCTCTAAATCTCTGCAAACCAAATATGTGAACACATTCTTCATGTATTATCCTTAATAATGGTAATATATTCAATAAGTGTAAAACCTTATTGAATCCATACATGCTTCTTTATCCAATATATTATAATATATATTCATTAAATACAAATAAATTATGTCCATCATTAATAGAAAGAAATTCAACATGTCCTTAATGAGTTTCATGGTAGTCTTTATTATCCAATTTAAATTATCCATATAAACCATATCATCATCCAACCATCATTATCTCAACATCTAAAACATATTAATAACTCCAAATCATGTGTTATACAAGAAGAAAACTATTTAATGAATCATTTTTCTTATAATCATTCAATATATTCTTTCCAATCCATTATGAAATAATGATATAATACAATAACTATACATTTTAGAATTCTCATAAACATTACATCATTGTAAAAATATCCATGTTACATAATTCGTGATTCATAATAAAAGGAATATTATAATATTTTTTGATTTTTTTATATAATAAGCACTACCATGATCTATTATCTTCATTCGTGGTATATTCCCTTGAGAATTGGGAAATTTATTTATTTGTACACAATTTCACCATATTTCAATCACTAAATGTAAATTTTTCCTTTATTACCATTGTATTATTCATTTTCATTGTGTCCATTGTTTCCACAATTATATCAAATTCCTATTCAATACACCAATGTTCCCAGGTGTTTCCTTCTAAAATTATCACATGTGAAAAAATTCTTCTTTCTATTCATTCTTCTAAAAAACAATTTTGTAGATTTATTCATGTTTTAGTTATTCCCTTTGATTCCAGAATATTGAGACTAATATTTATCTATCTTGTATCAACTGATTTCATGTCCTTATATGATTATAATGATTGTGATTCTAATCCACATTGAAATATTCACTTAAAATTATAATTTTCATTATCCCCCAAACCCTTTGGATAACATGAATTGGTTTTGTTCCCAAATTTTATTCATGGCACCATTTCAAAATAAATATGTGAACTATACTATGATATAAAATATTTGAACGTAATGTATAATCTCAAAAACAGTTTTATAGTTTACAAAATTTATTTTTTCATTATTAGATAATATCATAATCTTAATGATGGTTTCATTATTTAAATATCAGTTTCATATCATTCATAATGGTTAGTAAAGATAATGGTAATTGTCTTATGAATATCCCCATTATTATTAAACCAGAGACATAGTAAGGACCATATTCATTTCCCTGTTACACTCATGTCAAGCATAAAATGGTCTTTTAATTACTTTTACCCCATGTACATCAATTTTATAATGACACCCACATTTAGAATCAAGAAATTGATGTAACGAGAGGATGCCCCACATAGTTGATATATTTCCAAATCATTAATATTTTCTTCCAAATATATACATAAATTCAATAATTGGGTCACATTTACTATCATATATATTCTAGAATATAATATCCATGGTATCTACTAAATTTAGCTCATATACCAACTATAGAAACCCTGACTATAATAGTCTGATTCCAGTGCCTTACAATATTTCTTTATATTGGATGTGATACATGATTCAAATATCAAAGGTCTGAACCATTAAAGGCTTTTTAAAACAATATTTTTTCATTATACCCATATTACAATGAAAAAATAAAATAAAACAAAATACATAAAAAATTATAATAAAATGCATACTTGAAAATCATTCAATGATCTGTTTTTCTGAACCTGGGGAAAGGAAACAAAATGATAGTTAGTGGAAATTATCTATAGTGTATTATTATAATGTAATATATCCTCAACTAATAATTAATAATCAAAATGGAAAGGTAGATAACTAAACACAAATTCAATTTATATAACAGGATAAAATATTATCAATATTAAAAGATAAATAACATAAATGAAATGAAATTTAATCAATAAGATGATAATGAAATGCATCCAAGGATTTGTTTCATGGTGAAGATATCAGGGTAAATAATAACAACAATAATAATGAATTACATTATTAATTATTTTATTACATGTTTCCCATTGTACATGGAACACTTACCATCATGATTTATTCTTAAGACTCTTTAAATCACCATTGTAAAAAATGATATTTTTTACCATCTAATTCATCTCATGAGATGAAAAATGCATTGAGGGGATATAATTAACTATACCATAACTTTTTTATATATAACCAAATTGTAACACTCCATGGTTGTAAAAAAAATAAATTGAAATTCATAAAACATTGTTTTATGTAGATATTTATAACAAGCCTTTAAGTATAGATCTGTCACTTCTATGATTTGAATTTCAAAAAATATCATCTATGGTTTTGATTAGTATGTTATTTGGAGTCTGATAGAACCAAATTGTTTTTTTTATGAATATTAACATACAATTATGTTTAATAATATAAATAGTAAAATGACCCTTATGAATAGTAAATATATTTTTTTTCATATTGTTATTAGATAATTAGATATTGATTAAATTAAAAATATTATTAAATTAATAATATATTAAAAATTATTTTCAAAAAACATAGTTCATTTTTTAATTCTACTTGTTAGAAAATTGAAGGGGTTTATATTTGGGATTTCTCTATAAAACATGAATTTGAAGATGAATAATAAAATATGACAAATTATGATAAATTCTAAACACTTATTTTACAACATCATAGGCGATTCAAGTATGATGTATTCCCACTTGATTATAAATCCCATGAAATTATTACTATTTGGGGTCACATTAACCAAGACTATTAATAGTATTGAACTAAAATATTATAATAATGATTAAAATAATGTAAAATCCCTCCTCTCCACCACTAAAAATACCACCCTCATTCCCCTATTCCCCTAAAACCTCTTAGGCTTTGATAATTGCCTTTTTTATGACAAATCAACTCTCAAAGGCTCTTCTCCATGTCCAAGACATTCTACTCTCACCAAAATCCAGAACCAGAAACCATATGGAGGATCTCAAGGAGAAGTCATCAAGTGGTAAAAATCCTCTTACCTTTTCATGTGTGTTAATTTCAATTCCATTCTTTTCTTATACTCTCTTCCCATCCACTAATACATGAGGAATGAAATCTATAGAATCATATATATTCTGTATGTTTTTCTATTTCTATAAGAGTTTCATTATCTTTCTTCATCTCATCTCCCACTTATTCTAAATATAAAAAAACTATCTACGATGTGCCGATTTACTAAAATCGAGGATGATTTGTTTTCAATTTCCTTTACAAAAATCAAAGGTAATCATAAATAATTATAAATTTTTGAAACTAAATAATAAAATTTTGGTTGTACCCTATTTTATGTTCTGTAATGGACTTCTTTGACATCATATTATATAATGATCCATTTTCATGATTATCGATTAACAGCAATAAAAATTATATAAACAAATATCATTAATGTTTTATCTAATGGATTTCCATAATTTATGGTAAAAAAATGATTTTTGGTTTAATAATATATTCTGGAGCGATATAGAAACAATTTATGTCCACTTCTTGAATTTAATTTCAATACAACAAGAAAATAAAATACAAACCAACCATGGAAATAATTTAAATAATTCACACTAATCATTGGAAGAGACAATATACTAACAATTAAAGGGTGAAATTATGTACTAAAATGATCATATAAGGTATTATAAACATGAATATATTTATTTAAGATATTAATAATCATCTTTTAATTATTATATAGTATTTTTAAACAATTTTGAAATAATAAAACCAGAGGAAATGAATTCTTAACCCGATTTCCATTATTTACCTTAATAATCTATATCATTTTCTAGGATGTATTAAAATTGTTCTTGTGATTAATATTTACAATATTAAGATTAATTATGTATATTTACTTTGTATATACATATTCCATTAGCTATATTATGTCTGACATCAATTTCATGATATTTGTAAGAGGATTTTCTTTAAAACTCATTTTTACAAAATTCAAAACATTTTTTTTTTGAAATTATTAATGTTTTATGATAATTTTATGGGTCATAGAAAATATTTATGATGAATGGTGGGACCTATGTCTCTATCCAAGTAATTTGGAATGAGTATATTTGAGAGTGGCTGTATGGTTACTCTAATTATAACTACGATGGTTACAAAAAATGTAAGGGAACCATTATGGTTAAAAATTATAAGGTGGCTGAAAGGGTTACAATATTATGTAAGTAATTTTCAAAATAATTTTATGGTTCTATATATGTTTTATATGTATTATAGAAATATCAAGAAAATCTCATGTTTCACAATGTCTTTTCATATGGGTGACTATTATGTCTTTTTAAAAAATGATTTCATATATTACAAGTATTCACTAGGTAATGTTTTTTATCCCTTAATAAGATTTTTGGGCTCTTCAGAATATTTAAAATTATTATAATAGGATATAAGGTTGTGTAATATGATTAAGGACTCCATGATACATGTTATAGATATTTTTCCAAGATAATATATTTTATTTGAAATGTTTTTTATTTCGGATGAAAAGGATACTAGTTTTCTGGTATATGATCTATTTGAATGTGAAGTGTTATGTATGTATTATATCCCAATTCTATAAAACTCTAAACTTGAAAAAAAAATTATTTTAATGGAATTTAGTTCTTAAATAAAATTCGAAATTATGTAATGTAATAATGATGATTCCTTATAGTTTGTATTAGAGGATTATTTAAATAACCTTAGTGGTTCAGATGGTGTTAATAGAATACCAGAAATGGAATTTAGTCTATGAATAATTCTATATTATATATAATTTAAAGACTACCATGTTTTTTTGACTAAGATATGTTTTCTCAGAAAAGATTTCCACAGATGAAATAGGGAAGCTGAAGATGACAGCCACCAAGAGAACGACATCCTTCCAAATCTGGAGCAAAAAATGGTTGTGATTGCAACTAAATAGTTTATAATTGTAATCTCGTAGATAACATAGCCAATTTATGGTTTGACATCCATTCCAAAGAAAAAAAAGTTGGTTCCACATCAGAACATGATTATAGTGGAATATTTTATGATATAACACCCTCCAAAAATTATTAGATCTTTGGACCTAATAAATGTTTAAGTATTTATTAGTTACATTGAAATGATATTTTATGTTATGGTATGATTAGATAATAAATTGGTAAGTCCTTACATTTAATTATTTGAATGTGAATCGGGTTATTGGTGATCAATGGTCAAATATATCAATGATAGAGAGGAGATTGATTCCTTAGAGTGTGATGAATTTAGAATACATTTCATTGAAAAATATTTTACTTCGGTGTTGCATCATATGATAGAGAATAAATTCATTGGACTGAAGTAAAATAGGGATGATTCAATGTATGTGTTTGAAGAAAACATCACCCTTATGGCAAGGTATTCTCCAAATCGTTTTCGTGATATTTATAGAAAAATGAACTACATTAACTCAAGATTAAACCGAAGGTATCACATGGTATTGACCTTCTATGAATTAAATAGTTTATAAAATCTTCTTTGATGTGATGAGAGGTTAGATATAGGTATTTCTAATGATCATGTTCACTTTGACAACAAGGAGATAAATAAGTCCTGATTTTAAGATATGTGTATATATAAACCAACGAAATATGATGGTAAGAAGTTACGATTTATATTTTGCTAACAGTGTTGAAAAAATTAACATCGGTAATGCCATAAAAAATATTGAATGTGTTTTAGATGTTGAATGTTTGGACATATGTCTTAAGATTCAAATAAAAATAATATTAAGACTAATATAGATAATTAAATTGTTATCTGTTTTTAATGTGGAGAAATGGGTCAATATTCATATGTCTTCCCTAATAATTATCCAAATGATTCAAAGATTCCATACTATAAATTGAATGTTGTATGGAGATCCTTTGGGAATACTTCGGTAAATGTAAGAGAATCCAATGAAGTTTTATCATGTATATTTTTTATTACTCAAATTTATCAAATGGTTTATTTGTTATTGGGTATACACATTCTTTTATTTCTGAGTAATTTTCTAGTAAATTGAAAATACCACCTAAAATATATATACAAGAAATTATTATTAAAACACCAAGGGTAAATATTATATTTAGATGAATTATAAGAATCTTTCTATTGTGTCTTGGGGGAAATCATTACTTAAAATCCTTGTTGATTTTTCCAAAATAGTGTTTTATGTCCTTATTGGGATGGATTTTCTTTCTGTTTATCTAAATAAGATTGACTATAGATATAAAGAAGATGTTTTTAATAAAGAGTTTAAGTTTCTATATAAGATCAAACCCATACAATTGATAAAATATTAGGAAGATGATAGACTGATCAAAGATTTAAATGAATGTTTTTGCTCATATGGAGGAAAAGAAGGGAACTATTCCATTTAATGATGTGCTAGTGGTAAATAAATACCATGATGTGTTTTCCTGATAAGTAATCACGTGACATACTTGATTGAGAAGTTGAATTCACAATTTACTTAGTTCTAAATTTTAAGAAAAATTCATAACCCCCATATTGAATTGTTCAAATAGAACATATTTAATTGAAAAATATGTTTTAGTAGTTTCTTGATAAAGGCTTCATTCGTCCAAGCACATAACCATTGGGTGATCAATTTTTTCCATTAAAATGATAGATGATTCTATGATAATTTTCATTGAATATAAATACTTGAATACCATAACTATCAAGAAAGTATCCTTGGAATTATATCGATGACTTATTTGATCAGATCTAAGGAGCTCAGTAATTTTCCATGATTGAATTGAGAACAATATACCATAAGATGATGGTGAAGGAGGATGAAATACCAATAACAAATTTTCATACTAGATATTGGAATTATAATTTTTTTGTTAGGTCGTTTGGGTTACATAATCCATGTACTATTTTCATGAATCATATGAATAAATATATCATTAGTTCTTGGATATGGTTTTGGTTCTATTTATTGATGAAATTCTGGAATTTTGTAACAGTAAAGTAGAGAATGAAAAAATTTGGCGGGTTGTTTTTTGAACCTTAAAGAAAGAGAAACTGTATGGAAAATTAAGTAAGTGTAATTTTTGGTTGCAACATATTTCTTTTCATGGTACCATTATAAATAAGGATGGAATAACAGTTGATCCTACTAAAACAAGAAGTGGTTGATGAATGGCCTCGACCTACAAAGGATAGGGATATTTGTTGAATAATTGGATTAACATGTTATTACCAATGGTGTGTTAAAAGCATTTGAAGATTATCTAGTCCGATAACTATATTAACACAAAAAGTGGTTAAATTTATTTAGACAGAAGGCTGTGATGTTTGTTTTCAGTAATAGATGAATAGATTAGTTAATTCTCTATTTTTGGCCTTGCCGTCCCGTAATGGTGTGTTTTTAATATAAAATTATTATTAATTAAAGGTACTTAGTTGTATTTTTATGTAGAATGATGATTTAATTTATTATCCTCCAAGATAGCTAAAACATCATGAGTTAAATTTTCACATACAAGATTTAGAAATAGAATTTGTTTTTTTCATTGAAAAATTAGAAGCATCATTTTTGGAAAGCCAAATGTAATATATATACATACAATACAAGTATAAATTATATATTCACTCTGAAGGAATTAAACAATAGGCATAGAAAATGGCATGCACTGATAATGGATTATGATTTTATGGTCAGTTAGCATCCTTGAAAAGCAAAAACTATTGCATATTAATTGAGTCAAAGACATCATGAATCATTAACCATGGAACATTTAGAACAAGATCCATCAATTAATGATTTGATGAATTTTGTAAAAAATGTTTCTTTGGTGTAGGAAATACCACTTTTTAATTGGTATCATTATAGTCATCATTATTATTAATAATTATAAAAGTGTGGAAGGGGGACCATGAGCTATAAAAAAGATATATTGGTTTAAATTAGTGTGTTTCTTATATTGAACCTTGATAAGTATTGGGTTTTTACATTTGGTAAATAATTGTGTGTGCCTTATTATTTCTAGTTAAAGAAAAAAAATTCTGTGAATCTCATAGTTCACCATTTTGAAATCATCTTGGATGTAATAATATGTACAGCGACCTTTTAAATTATTACTGTTGGGATGGAATGAAAAGGGATATTCCAGATTTTACCATGAAATGGCTGGCATGTCAACTTGTTAAAGTAGTGTGGCAGTTACTAGAGAGAATACATCATTCTTTTCTAATTTTAGTGAGGAAATTGGAGAATACATACATGGAAATCATTGTAGGACTAGCATAGAATAATTGTGGTAATAATTCAATATTGGTTATTGTTGACCGACTAACTAAATCTATACAATGTATCCCTATTCAAGATACGATGTATTTTGATCAGATTTCTCGTCTATTCTTCAATGAGATTGTCTATTTTCATGGTGTTTATATTTCCACCATATCTGAATGGGATCATAGGATCACATCGACCTTTTTGAAGGGCCGTTTAAATTAGTTAGGCAGAAAATTTGATTTTAGTAAAGATTTTCATCCTCAATATAATGGGCAGTCAGAACGAACAATTTAGAATTTGGTTGACATGCTTAGAGGATGTAAAATGGACTACCAGGAATATTGGGATCAACTTCTTTATTTAGTTGATTTTTTATATAATAACAATACTCAATCTAGTATACAAATTACACCTTTATAAGAATTATATTGTATGTAGTGTAGAACCCTAGAAATTTGGGATGAAATAAGGGAAATGAAGATTAAGGGAACAAAAATAGTTGTGGAAGTAGCTATGAAAGTGAATATGATCCAAAAAATCATGAGGGAAGCTACTAAATTGAATAAAAATTATACAGACTATAAGATGAAAGATATGTATTTTGTGGTAGCTGATCATTTTTTTCTTCAAATCTCACTATATAAAAGTATTATTCAATTTAATAAAAAAGTAAAACTAATTCCAAGGTTCATTATCCCCTATGAAGTTATGGAAAAAGATAGACTAGTCTCATACTGAGTATTTTTGCCTCTGAGTTTATCTTAGGTATAAAATGATATTCATGTTTTGACGTTGAGAAAATATGTGCAATATTTATTCATGTTTTGAGCCTAAAAGCAGTTCACGTGGAAGAGAACCTTTCACAAGAAGAGAATCAAATACATATTTTTTACCAAATGGGAACCAATATTTCAGAATAAGGTAATCTAATAGGTATTGTTTTTTAGAGAAACCACATGACTGAAGAAGAAACATGTGAATCTGAAAATGAGATGTTGGAAAGGTACCCTCACATGATGAATAAGTAAATAAAATTGGGAGGTCATAATTTCTATATGGTGGGAATAATTTCACACCCAAAGGTTTGAAATAATTATATTGAAATTTATGAAAATTCATTTTAAGTAGATAGTTGTAACTAGCCTTTAAACATTATTTTTCCACTTCTATTATTTGAATTAAAAAAAGTTCATCTACAATTGTGAATAGTACGTTTTTTGGATTATGATAGAACCAACTTATTTTTTAGCCAATAGTAACATACCATTATGAAATATAATATGTCTTTTAATATAACCATTATGAATAGTTATTAATATTATCATTTTATTTTCATGTGGTAATTAGATAAATAGATGTTGAATAATTTTTCATGGTGTTAAGAAATTAGATATAGATTTAAAATTGATATTCCGGAATAAAAAATTATTTTATTTTAAAAAAATATTAGTATTATTTATAAAATTATTATCAAAAAATGGAGTGCATTTTTCTAGTTGTCCTCGTCGAAAAATGGTTTTGATTAATTTTTGAATTTTTCTAAAAATCCTAAATTCTTTATAAATAGTTAAATATAATAAATGTTAAATACTTTTTTTACATCATCAAAGGAGATTAAAGGCTTCTGTAATCCGACTGGGTATGTACTCACATGAAATTATTAGTTCTTAGGGTCACATGAGTCATCAATATTCACAATCCTAAAAAACAAATATTATAATAATGATTAAAATAATGTAAAATCCCTCCTCTAATCCATTATAAATACCACCCTCATTCTCCTATTACTATCACACCTATCAATCCATGATAATTGTCTAATATCTGTTGAATCTCATAACCAATGCCTTTCCACACATCCAATACCTTCTTGTCTCATAGAAATACAAAAACCATTGGTTTTACTACGGATTGCAAGGATAAGGGATCCAAAGGTAACAATCCAATTCATTTTTCATGTGTTTTCATTTTAATTCATTTCTTTTATTATACACTATTACCCTTCACATAACCAAGAGGTATGAAATATCAATAATATTATATAATCTATATTTAATAATGTCCATGTAAATGATTCATCATCCTTCTTCCAATACTTTCTCTCTAATTCTAAAAATAAAAACATTATCCATGATGTGCCAATTTAAAAAAAATAGTGGACAATGTGTTTTCAATTTATCTTACATCCATCAAAGATGATCATAAAACAAATTTAATGGTTTTATAAAAGTTAATTGTATGTTTTAAACAATTTTATGTTCTTTATTGAACTTATATAATTGAAATAAAATTATATAATGAACTATGTTCATGATTTTTCAGGACCGCAACAAATGATCTAAACAAATATCATTAACGTTTTATCTAATGATCCATCATAATACATGATTATAAAATTATTTATGGTTTCATTATATATTCTATAAACATATGAATCCCATTTAATTCCATTTCTGGAATATCATTTCAATATGGAAAAAAATTAATATACAAACTAGCAATGGAAATCATGTAATGAACGCATCCAAATAAACAGAAGGAACAAAATACTATCCACTAAAGGGTGAAATTATTAATGAAAGGATCATATAAGTTATTATAAACATGAATATTTTTTTAAAGTTAGTATAAACACATTTTTAACCATTATACATGATTTTTATTTTTTTTTGGAGTAAAACAACCCAAGGTAAGGGAATTCTTAACCCGATTTCTGTTCTTTAGTTTAACATTCTACGTCATTATTTATATTGTATGATTTTAATATAGTTCTTCAAAATTATAAATGATGATGTTTGGGACCTATATCTTACTCCAATTCATTTGTTATGTGTATGATGGTGGTTGGATGTATGGTTACTGCAAGTGTAACTTCGATGGTTACACAAATAGTAAGGTAGCGATGAGAGATACAAATTATGAGGTAGCCGAAAGGGTAAAAATATTATGTTACAAATTCCATAAGATAACATTATCATTCTATTTATGTTCTGTATGTCTATTATAACTATCATGTAAGTCTCATGATTCACAATGTACTTTTATATGGATAAAAAGTATGTCTTTTTGAAAATCATTGCATTTATTATTAGTATTCATATACTAATGTTTTTTATTCTGTACTGGGATTTTTGGGCTCATCCAAAGTTATTAAATTATTTTCCTTTGTTATAAGGATATGTAATACAATGAACTAATTCATTATGAATTTTATAAATATTTTTCAATGATAACATGTTTTATCCGAAAAAATTTATATTTCCGAAGATAATGATACCATTTTAATGAAATGTGTTCCATTTTAATGTGGAGTGTTATGTATGTATGATATCAAAAATATATAAAAATATAAACATGAAATGATCCTTAATATTAAAGGATGTGTGTTCTTAACTAAAATTCAATTTTAGGTAATGTAATAAGGTTGGGTCCTTATTCAAATAGTTCCTCACATATCCAATCATTGATATAGTTAATGAATAATATTCTTCAGTATCAATGATCATTATTGAGTAAATGATATGGATGTGTAAATATTTCCCTAATTAATACAACAACATTCAATATAAAAATAATATGTAATATTGAATACCATTTTGTAAATAAACATATCAACCACACATTAATATTAATATTATTGTGAAATCTAATTTCAAATGATAATTTATTTCAAAAATATAATATTATCTCGAGGATGTTAACAATCACAAAATAATGTGAGATTTAACAACAACATCTATCAAATGGTAACATTAAAATAAAATATCATAGGACTAAATCAATGAAATTGAAAAATAAATTACCCATAAGAAACAATTATTCATGATATTACTGGTAATGGTGATTTATATACACTATATAAAAGTGAATTATTTCATAAGAACAATGATATCTCAATGGAATGTAAATTGAGAAAAAATCCCTTAAAAACATGCTCCAATTTCATTGGATTCTATTTAACCTTTTTAAAATAGTTTTGAGTGTATTAATTACTAATTACATAACCATATTAACATTTAAGACATCATGAATTATACTTTTTAAACATATTACTTCCCATTCATTAATAATATTAATTATTTTAATCCTTACATGTGTCAATTTTAGTTTTCTGAATTGTTATTTTCATTCCTATTACACCTTTCATGATTTCATCATATACTTAATGTAATACATGAATATCGTATGATATATATTTAGTATTTATGTATTAATATTAGTCCCCACAATTCCATGAGATGAAATGAAATTCACTATTCATCTAGACCATAGGTCGTATGTATGCATGAATGTTGCATATATTTTCTTGTTATATTAATGAAATAATAGATAATGGTATATATGTATATTATAATTAAATTTTAATATCTTTTAAATATATATTACATATGTTTATTAAGAATTTCTATAATACATTACATATAATGTGTGAACAAATCACATCTCTTCGTGAGGTGGTATTCCACCTTTCACGTGAACCACATTATCAAATTCCCAAAAAAATTGAATCAATCAACATATGTGTTATATTAATATTATATAAGAAACAATTAATTATAAATATAATATATTATAGAAATAATATATAAATCCTTTAATACACTTATCCTTGATTGGTGGTAATGGAACAATGAATGACATTGGTTCACGAGGTGGTAGTCAATCGTACATGCACTTGATATGTGATTATTACATAAAATCGATGTGTGTTGTTATATATCAAACCCATAATATAAAAAACCTCATTATATTAAATTGATGAAGAATTTGAGGATGAGGAGTCGAAATAAAATAAACAATATTTAGTAAAATATAATCTCTTCTTATTTTATCAGAATTATAATTACACAAATTCAATCCAAATATGTCTTTATACGAATGATAAAGTATTGTAGAATGATGGTAGAGCATGATGAATGGATGAGTGGTGTAGTCCATTTATCAGTTGGTGAGAGGGAATACTTGGTATTTTATAAAATAAGTTTGGTGTACCCTTTCTTTTACATAATTATAGGATTCCATAATAAACTAAATTTGACCTTATTGGTTGAATAAAGAAAATAATTCCATGGAATAGGTGATAGAAAATTTTTGGGTCATTATTACACATTATATTATATATTTGAGAAAATATTATACAAATTGTTCCCTAACTAGTAATATTTAATTTTAATAACTTTCAAAAATTATTTTAGTAAAAAATAATATTCAATATATTAAAAATTAAAAAAATTATAATTATAAATATAGAATCAATTTTAAAATTTTAAAGTCACATAAGTGGAAAAAATTAATTTAAAAATAATCACAAAAATGTGATAAAAAAGTGGATTTTAAAAGTGAAAATGGTAAAATGATTTATAGGTATTATTATTTAAATTCCACATTAAAAGTATATAAATGACAAAAAGTGGAATAATTGATGTATGATATATATAATTTTACCTAAAAACCAATTTAAAATATTATTTATCATTTTAAATTATTTATATGAAAAGTATCTTTTGAATTACAATTCACTATTTTTTACTTATCATCAAAAACAAAACTTCTAAAAAAGATACAAAAAAATTACACCTACAATAAATTTCAAATTACATATTAAAAAATGAACTTTATATTAGAAAATAAATATTATATAATTTTTAGTATTAAGTTTTAAAACAAGTGCATCATTAAATGGTGGAAGAAATGCCTTCAGAAAATATCACTTTTATGTCTAAAATATTATTTGATCTTATCTTTTTCTTAAAAAAATTTTCAATTAAAATTACAAAATTTTATTTAATATATTATATTTAAATTTCATTAACTCCATTGATTAATATTAAAAAATTTCATTTCTGAGGGTATATTTACTTGGTTGTATAATAATTAATATTTGTAGAAGAATTTCATTTTAATTTAGTTGGTTTTTGTATTCATTTATAATAAATTGGTAACTAATGAATTAAACCATATATATTCATAAGTTTGTTGATCATATTCAGAAAATTCAACATAATAACTAGAAGATAATCTTCATTTTTAATAGTATTTTTAATAGAATTCATTAAATCTTAGTCATCCATATAACCAAACTTATCAAAGAAATTCATAATTTATATTAATGAAATAAAGGTCACTATGGTGCACATTGTATGCTATAACATAAATTGATTTTATTTAAATTATTACATATAGTATAAATTCATAGGATTTTATATTCCCTTGAAAACAAATATGTTAATTTTATGAACTCAATTGTATCAAATTACCATATTTTAAAATTTAGGGGTATTTCAAATTCATTCAAGCATTGTTGAGACTACAACGTGAATAAAGAGACAACATCTATTTCTATTACCATCTCCCCAATTTGATGATTATAAAAGGGAAATTTTTAAATATATTTTACACATATAATATAATTATTATTCATTATGGATAACAGTTAATCAAACTTCCTATACAATTATTTTTAAATAAATGATAATGTCAACTATGTGTTTTTCTATACTTCAACCTCCATGATGTAATGTATCCTTTTTTCATCGCATTTGATTATTATTTATTAATATATCATAAAATATCATTCTATAACATTATATTATCTAAATGATATCATTATTCTTGTATAATAATAAAATTATTCCCAACAAAACCACTTTTCTGATCACAATCATCCATTAATTGTGTTAGGTTCTTTTTTGAGACAAACATTCCACACACACAATCAACAATATAATATAATATCACTGATGTCCATGTTAAATAAAATTATGATAAAATAATATATATGTAATAAATTATATATTATATTTTGGTTAAGCAATGATAATACTATAATTGAACTCATTCACCAGGTTTCCACCACTATTGTTTTCTAAAAATCATTGAAACATACTCATCACCAAACTCATCACCAGAGAACATAAACATAACACTATAACAATGAAATTATTTAATTTTAAAGTGTTATAAATACTAATTTCTAGTAACTAAAATGATCTACAAATGATGAACATTGTATTAATGAATTAATACTGAAATTGATATTATAAATTATTTTTTAACCAGCATAACTTACCAAATCTGTATGGTCTAAATGAGTTAAAACCAAAAAAATGTTAATAATAAAACATTACATTTGTTGTAATAAAATATAAAATATATTAATAAGGATTATAAAAAAAATTTGTGATATGGTTTATTGTTTTGCCTATATTTTTATAACATTCTTCATTGTTGGTTTATAAGGGAGTGATATTATGTCAAAAAATTTATATCTTGGGAAATATTATTTTTTATAAAAAATATTTTCATTCAAATTTTTTATCTTCTAATAAATTAATTTTTTTATCAGGATCCTAATATTTTTATTTTCATTTAATATTTCATTCCAAAAAATATTTTTACGATATTTTATTCAAAATTTAATAATGCTGCAATGATTTCGATTTGTAATTTTAAAATCCTTAAGTCATGTTTAATACTTTGAACCATCATAAAATTTATTCAGATTTATTATTGTATAATGAATTTATTTATCCTTGTCCATGAAATTTGTGGTGTATTAGGATCTATATCATTTTATTTCATTAGTCACACATCAATTAAATTAATAAATATGATATAAGTTATTTTACTCATCTTGATTATTTTATTTTTAATGCCTTTTTATAAACAAATTAATCCCATTATTGGAATAATACACCATTTGTTTTTATTTCATTTAACATTTTTATTATCTATGATAAAATGAATGTATTTATTCAAATCATTCCCCTTTATGAGGGTCCCAACAAAAAAATGCATATCATTGATGAGAATAATTCCCATCTTAATTAATAATGGTTTCCACTAATTTTCAATATTTTTCATTGCACAAATGATTTCCATTAAATTTGAAATGAAAATTTATGTGTTTTCTCATGTGACATTCATGTATTACAATTCCTCTTTTTTAGGAATGTTTTGATACAACATATAATTATGTTGGAATTTATTATTATATTTGAAAATATTTATGATGTGTTAAATACAATAAAAATGAAATTATCTATATTCATATTTACTATCCCTATTTTAAAACTTTTGGTATCTTTAATGAATTATTACTAAGTATTTATTTTAAAATTAAAATTTCTAAAAATTATTTCATTTCACCTGTTCTGATAATTTTTCATCCTTTTCAAGTATTCATTATAAAAGATTTCTTAAAAAATAAATATAATTTAAACAAGTTTTCACATCTATTTTGTATAACATATATATATTTTTGAATATAGAACTACTAAAAGGAAAAAATATAAAAAAAAGATGATCAATTTTTTTTTAAAAAAATACAATTGAAAAAAAAATCAATTATGACATTTATATAAGTTTAACATCCCACAAATACTCATTTTTATAGGATGGGGATTGGATATTAGTTGGCCATAGCTGAAAGACACCAAATGTAGTAAATAAATTAAAATGGATTGATTTAGTATTGGGGGATGACTTAAACTTTGGAAATAAAACAACTTAGAAAAAATACATAATAAATTAACTATTATATGATACATGATCTCAATGAATGAAATCCATATGAATGACTATTGTTTGAAATTAAAACTATAAAAGAGTACAATAATTAAAGACTATATGAGTAAAAGTAAATAGTGGAATACAAAACCCCCAAAATTATATGAATCTAAAACATAATCCCTTATATCCCAAAATAATCAATTTTCCTTCTCCACAATACATCCTATGTATAATATTGAACTACTATATAAATGTGATAGTTAATAATATTTAGTTTCATGATGTAGAATATCTATAAAATTACAAAATTTACAAATCATTCTGCAGTAATGAAACTCATAATATTTTCCCCAATGACATCCCTACTCATTCCAGTAGGATATAACATATTGGAACATTTATATAAAGAGAACTATTTAAAACAATAAAAAAATTATATTTAAATATAAATCAATAGTCATATAAAAATAATATTCTAATAAAATCGATTTTTCTAATGAAGAAAAACAAACAATTTGTTAAACGCACTACAAAAATTCCATTCTGGAATAAAAACACCATTCCACATATACACACGTCCAAACATCCATACAACCTATAACCCCCTATACTCATTAGTGGTGAGTATTCCTATCTATAATCCATCACATAGTGAATAATTTTGACGATCTTGATCTAGGAACCTTATCTATCCCACTAATGAGGTGGGATACTCTTTACCCATATCTGTCCTAAATGCACATGGACACCGAAATCTAATTTTCTAAAAAACAATATCAATAAATAATTTTCACCTATTTTAATAAAAAAATTCTTTTCTTGAAACCATTATTATTATTATTTCAATAAAACCAACACTTTAATAAAAAAAATATTCCAAGAATAAATAATCAATCCATCATTATAAAATCAGGTTACCCATTTGAATTTCCACAAGAATATTGATATTTCAAAATTCATATAATCATAACGTAATATGTTTTCAAAAAATCATTTCAAAAACAATTCACGTAAAAATTTGACAAATATTATTAAATAAAATGAATGCTTTATAATATAAATAATATAGAAGATAGTAAAGCAACACCACTTACAAAACATGTAAATAATTGAGAATGGTAGGAAATATGGCCACATAACCGAGTTAAAACTCCAAAATACATACCATAGATATCTTACCCTAACATCAAAAAATCTAAATAAAATCATATATAGAATAAACTATAATATATTTATCTTTTTTATAAGTACATCTAAGAACCAATTAGAGATGGATAATTTGATCTATGGAAAACCAGGAAAACCCACCAAGAATGATCAATTGTTGTGATAGTTGGTCTTCAATGGACAATGGAACGCCTTAAGATCATGTTTAAATATATGGGGAACCCATAAATATAATTTGAGAGTGATTTATCCTAAGGTAGGGTTAGTTAAGGGTAAAAATATGTGTTTAATGTGAATCAGGACTTAGTTCTAATTTTTTTAGATCTTATTTTTAAACAATGCATGTTTTCTCACATAGTTAGGAAAAAAGTGCACTAACAATTCTATAGATTCTACTTCAACTAGAAACCCATCTTGGTTGGATCGAACAAATTCCCAAAAAAGTTCCATCTATTCCTAATCCTCCTATTTCATTTTCCATGATTTCTATGAGAATACAACAATGTTTGGGAAAAAAATGCACCTTCCCCGGAGTCATGACCTTATACCATGTCTCACTATTGGGGGATTCCTATCAGAGATTCATAATTTTCAAAAACCTTCTACAATCCATGAAACCATATAAATTAAATACATACATTTCAAACAATATCCGAAAAATCCAAAACATCACCTAAACACTATATATATACATAAAAATCATAAATGAAGGGGTACAAACATGAAAATGTGGGCACTACATTCTATACACCTTTGGTCTTTCCATCCCTAGAATGAAGATAAAAATAGATTCCCAGAAAGTGTTTTGGAAATTTCCCTTTCATTTTAATATCATCTTCCAATGATTATTTTTGAATCTAACCATTATTCCAAAAAAACTGCACTAATCCAATGATTTTTCTAATGTAAAATTTTTATTTTCTACCCATAATGTAAACTGGATTGTGTTAAAACATATGCTAAGACACTATCTCAATGTGTTACCATATGATCCCATGTTCATGATCAGGCTTGTACTTTTAAACTAAAATACATGAAATACATTTTTCACCACAATAAACCTTGGTGGAAATTACATTCATTATTCCTTCATGCAAAACCATTCGGGTAACTCAAAATGTAATATGAATTGGGGACAAAACATTAACTTCATTACAAAATAATGATGTCCAAGACTTAGAGAGATCATCTAGAATAGGAGATCACTCACCTAGAAGGAAAACTAATATATATGATGATGATGCACATATGACTTTTGATAACTCTGATCCAACTCCATAAATTTTCTAATCAATAGAATCTCATCTATTTATTCAATGAAAATGATTATCCCAACTAGTGAGGTCTAACATTATTTCCACCAAAAAATTTAGATAACTATAAAGAGCCCTATAAAAAGTTTCAATGGAACACATATTTTTCAAGGAATGGTAGCTAATTTTATACGATAACTCCCCTAATGGTACGTTCTCTTCCAATGAGCACCGAAATCAATTACTCAAAATTGAAACATGTATTCCAATGGTTTTATTGACCATCTAGATGGGCTTTCTACCGAGGGATGATGTGTTTAACCCATAGTCAACTGATTCCCAAGGTATTTCTATGATTACTTCTATAAATTAGTCACAAAATTCATATATATATTTGAAACTATCCAAACTGGTAATCTAGGATTCTATAAAACATCCCATATATATATTTTCATACATTTAATCCACCATATGAGATTCAAAATATGTTTTAAATTTTACTACTTTATGATATAATAAACTATAACCCATATGAAATCATGTTTGGAACAATCATATGGATAAATATTACCAAATCTATAGCATTATGCTTCTATTTACAAACTAGAATAGGTAATGTCTACAAAATTTCTTTTGGTCCATGATATTCTTCTTTAATATGTTGAAATGTTTACTATATAGAAACTAACTAAGCCACAACCATTTTCAATATAACTGGTCAAATTTGTCCCTTAAATTCCATATACATCCTTTGTATCCGGGGTCTAATAACACATATCAAATGCTGGTAATAATGAGGAATTTTTTCATGAAAATCCATAGGCACGACTATTTAATTTCTGAACCATTACCCGACAATATCATTCAGATTTCACCATTCAATGGTCGCCCAAACAATAAGTTTTTACCTCATAAAAATGCATTTGGAATAAGATATATATACCTAATTAACCATCTAAACAAATCATAAACAAACGAAACAGGAATGGAGGTTGTAATACCACCTTGTTCATCACATTCACTTTTTATATCTTTTACAATCGATCTCAACTACCACTCATAAGAATCATATTTTTCTAAATTATTATATTATTTTCTTCTTAATGTATCAACCACTGAATCCTTTTAATGAATAAATATAACATTTAAATGAAAATAGTTTAAAAACACTCCATCAATATTCGTTGTCTTAGACTCAAATTATTTTATGAGAACATATGTTTTATGCGATTATGACATTTAAAAAAAGATAATTTTCACCAAATAGGTAATGACACCATGTCTTTAAAGCATGGTATTTCTTATTTAACTTCAAATCCTATATTGGGTATTCTTCTCATGAACATGCATCATCCTGAAGTAATAAAAATGACATGATCACCCTAAATGAGAACACATTGAAACCTTGACCTGGAAGAAACAAAATACACCACATACCATTCTCCTAAATCTAGAGAAAATCTAGATTAGTGATAATGTATGGTGAAAATTATTCTCTTGAAAAGAAATATAACATTAAACTATACATTGAAATGGATAATTTTTCATTTTTAAACTATCATAGTTGATGATAGTCATAAAAAATCATGAAACATCGGTTAGTAATAACCATCTACAACATGGAAACTCATTATGTCATAGAAATTCATTTATGCTTCTGAAGAGTTAACAACCTCCTTCATTTTGGATCCATATAAATACCTCTTTTATAACATACATGGCTAATAAATCATACATATTTTTTCAAAAAAATAATAGATGGGTAATATTGAATACAAAGGATGATGTCTTAGGAGTTCCCACACTATCAACAAGTTTTTATCGTTCTCATCTCACGTCCATTAATACAGTAATATGTCATCCACCAATACCCCCATGAAATAATCAAGATTCATATTAATTAATCTATTTTTCTATATTATTAATTATTCTAGTTATTTCACAAGACCAATAGGATTTACAATATATTCATAATGGAAAAATAAACATCTGAGATCTTTTTTTGGAAATTCATCCATCTAAACCCACAATTGGTGATATACTGATCGAATGTAGATCATAGAAAACAACTATGATCTCCAAAATAGATCAAATAAACCATAGATTAATAAGGGTGGATACCTATTCATTATCATAACATTATTAATCATAGTTTTGAAAAAACAAAGTGTTCCATCTTCCTTTTCGAAAAATAAGACAGGTGATCCACACTTAGAATCCATTGGTCAAATGAACACTTTTCAATCAATATTCAAACTAAAATGTCAATTAGTTTAATGTTTTTGTTCTAGTTGATAATATGGATGTGAAATATGACTATTCCTCTATGGGATATCAATCCTAAACATTACATCCATTATAGGTGGAAACCATAATAAATTTTCCTGAAAAACATTGTGAATATGGTCAACAATCACTAGATAACTACCATATTCAAACTTATTCAATGACTAAATGGTCAAAGCCATCATATGTTAAATGGTCACTCCATATTATAATGGAAACAAGAATTTGTTTACTCCATTACCCTTATATTTCCTCGAAATAGATGCTCGACTCCATATTTAGTTGTAAAACATTCCTTTATAGTATAACTTTTTATGTGACCATTAAAACATTTCAACCAATAAATACATATTATTATATCATAAACATCTAAATCAATGATAAATAAATCCTCTTTGGTCTCAAATCATCCAATAGTTATAGTGAATTCTATTAAATAACAGCTCTAAAGTTTCTTTTACCAAGAAGAGACTAATGTTTTAACACATAAGCCATCATCTCAAACTTTATACTCAGAAAATAAATTTCATTAGAAAAAATATATGAATGGGATGCACCCATATCAAAAAAAAATTATAAGGGTACAATTGAAAATAATCTTACCTCTCATAGATTATGTTCATGACTGATTATCCATAATCAGCTGCTTAGCTCTATATAATTTCCTTATAACTACACCTTGTTCTCTATTTACCTATTTATATTTAAATCCCTACGGAGTCATGATATTCCTGGAATCACCAATGAAAGAAATTTTATTCTAAAGATATGTATTTTTATTCACTTTCCCCATCAATGAATAAAATTCATGCGACATTTGATATGTGTCATAGTCACCCAACTACGGATCACTATCACAATAGTTCTAAAGATTCCCCTACTTATTGTAATTATGGAATGCTCAAGTGGGTGTTGTACACTACTTCTTCATGTTGTTAAATGAAGAACATTTAAACATCAAGGATTGATCATTTTTTAAAAATGTTGTATGCTCAATCTGTTTGATTTTTAACTATAATATCATCCTTGAAATAATTTTTCATCTTTCTATTTCTCTCAGCGTTATAATTTTGACCATTTCAAATATTAATAAAGATGATTCCTCCTCCCATTGCTCAAGATATGTCCCTAACAACCACTATTAAACTATTGACCATCTCTGTATAACCCACAATATAAATAACTACATTATTAGAATGCATCTCACAACTTATCTCTGACTCAAAAAATGGGTCCTTTATGTATCAACTAGTAGCAACATTGTCTGTAATGCACACTAAATTTAAGAATTTCTCCATTTTATTGGTGACGAAAAATATTTCCCCACTTCCATAAAAATAAATATGTAATTTTTTGAATTCTAAATATGTGGGTATACAATTTATTATTAGAGAATTCTTTAAAATCTTCCCATGAAAGTCCCCATTCCCATTTATCCAGAATAGATAAATCCTAGCATTGGAATAAAATATCCTCCAGTATATACTACACCATTTAGTCTTTCTGCTCGGATAGTGTGATAATAAAATTAAAGATATGATTAATATGATTTCTTGACACCTCTACCTTCTCTAGTTCATAATCACTTTGAATGATGGGTGGATTGTTCTTCTAGAATATGATGGAATGGTCCACTTCCAATGGATCATCTATCCAATTCAAGTTTTCTAGAACCTACAATGCATGGCCAATAAAATGAAGTAGTTTCTGGTTCACTTGTGGCTCAGGTAAACCCATGTTTTCTGTATATTATTTTTATTGGATCATATGATGCATACCGAGTTCCATTTTATAAAACATACAAAATGTCAAAATTCACTCAGTATATCTTATGATCTGTTAAAGATTGAAATTATATAGCTTCTTAATTTTCACTTTAATTATTTAAAAAATTACCCTTTTCAATGGTCAATAATTTTTGAAAATCACTTACTTTGTCCAAAAAATCAAATCTTTTTCAATATAACAAAGCCACAATCGTTAAAAAAATATTTCATTTGACTATAATTAAAAATTTTAGAGAATGAAAAACATTGTTCCCAAACATATTGATCACGGTTGAATTTACATCAAATATTTTATGTTTAGTAGTATATGTAGTGTGGTCTATGGAGTATGGTTTTGGGGTGACGATAAAGATTCTATTACATTAAAGATCATCATATTGGTCATTTTGATTTTACATCATATTTTTTTGGCAGTGTTGTGAGACTGGTTATTTGATGCTCATTGTAGTGATGTGTGAGCGTGCTTACGTAGTCATGTTTAGGTATTTTTTATCACATCGGCCTATCAAGGATGATAATTTACAATGGAGAAGATATTTTGGGGAACCATTTAATGAAATTTTAAGAAAAACATGAGAAATTTATTAATTTTCTCTCACATGGCTTATGAGGGCTAGAATGGTACTTATTTACTATCCTGAAATATGGACTATTTTTTCTATAAAATTTTCTAGTTTTTGGATAGGGTGTCTACTATAGGATAGAAAAGTAATTTAATTCTACGATTTTTTTTAATTTTGGTGGAATATTGAATATTCAATTAATGGAATATTATTTATTAGTGTGTGTTCATTCAGAGATATATTTTGCTAAGAGCTCCATATCTGAATTCTTATTTTCTTTTTGTGTCTACAATTGTGAGTTTTTCTTATGTGGGTTATAAATACATGATGGGAACTAGGTTAGAGTCATTCCTATTTATTATTCACACTCATTATTTTTATTTTGTTTTCATTTTTATTTATATTATTCTTTTCACATTTTTTTTTCATTTATCCGTTATTGATTAATATACTCCTCCCCCCCAGGGATTCACTTTTCTAATATAGTTTATAGATATAGGAGTGGGTAGAATAGTTTTAGAGGTAGAAGGAGGGACCACTATAGATCTCGGGTAACACTGGATCCTCACACAAGTGTTTTCGAATGAGAATCGGATCCGTGATTTTGTAGTTTCCACCCAAATGTTGGTTGTTTTGAATTATTACAACATAAATCCACATGAATTAGATGTTATTATGTTTTAGTATTGTTTTTGGGTTATTAAGGACCCATCATGTGTCGATATGTTCACTTTTTGAATAAATCGAGGAATTTTATTGTGTTTCATATCATTCAGATGGATTCGGGATTGTGAACCACATATCACAACACATGTGGATTGATGAACATATTACATGTATTCTTATTCTTTTTTGATGATGGAGTTTTTATAATTACCTTATGTTTACAATAATTACACTATATGTTCTAGTGCTGGGACATTTACTAGTTCAAATATACTGGTACATTGGATGGTTTATTTGAAGAAGTACACACCATGTACCCATTTTACACCGCAAGTAGTCCTACATGGCCATGTTGTCTAATGGATGGGTTTATGGGTTTGTGTAGACCATATGCTGGGTACATTGGAGTAAAGCACATGTATATGGACATGGTCATGTTTCCACATAATTGAAATGACAATATATGTATGTGGTAAATGGGAGACCACATGTATTCCGTGGAAATTTACTATTAGATTGAAAAACACATAACTACATAAGAAATTTATGTGTACATGGAGATTCGATGATTTGAGAGTACAATCTATGTACTTAGATGTGCACACTTAGTGCTTTTTTAGAAAAGGGTTTTTTTGTGTATTTGTTACCCAGAGAAATAATTAGACTAGTGAGATTTCTAATTTTTTCATTATATATCATATTGGTTGGATCCTATTAGTGTATGGTGGGTTTCTAAAAGTCAGTTTTCCCCATTAGTGTTTTTATGGAGGATTCATTTATGGATGTGCTTCTTGAATACTTATGGGGTTGTTTTGAGTGTTGTATGGTTCATGTGAAGGTGTTATATTGTTGGACTACTTTTATTTCCAATTCCAGGTATGATTTCTTAATGTTGTAAATATAGATTCCTATATGGGGTGTTGAGTTTCATCTTTGAACTGACCATATGTGTTGTTTCATAATGTTTACCTCTAGTCATGTGAGTTTGGGGGCATAAAGAGCCATGTGGATTGTTTGAATTTGTTGGATGTAAGGTATAGCTTGGTTCAGTTGAGTTTAGTTTTCAATAGGTATATGGTATTTGTTTTGGGGAATTCAATTTTTGGGAGAGGTGTTTATGGAGGCTACCATTTATGTTGTGTTTTTTCAATTATGTTGGGATTCAATCTGCTATTCTATTGAGAGTTCTTGGATTGAGGTTTTGTATTAGTGGAGGATCCCTTGTAGGGTTTCCATCATGATATATGCATTACTACTGGAGCCCCATATGGGGTTTCCCATTGTACAATGTCATTGAGAACAAAGTTAGATGCCCTTTTTGGTTGTTATGGGAGGTGTTTGGTGATCATTTATGTGGTTTGAGTTAGAGGGAACAGGTGTAAAAATACCCTTTTTCATGAGTTATGTGTTTCATGGATGGAGGTAGTTCATGTTTAATAATGGAAGGGTTTGAAAACCCTAGTTATATTATTTAACAGGGAATATTTCCATGGATCTATTTTTTAGAATCCCTTGGGTTGATGGTTTTATTGAGATGATGGTAGGGTGATAATGGATGATATGGATGAATGATACAGCATTAGCCTATATTTTCTGTGAAGTATTAGATATTGGGCCATTGATTCAATTTAAATTTATATACATTGTTTTTCATAGCTTTGATATAATGTTAGGTATCCAAATGTTTTCTTGATTGGTATTTTCTATGAAGTTTTATATACATGACATCTGGGATTTGGTAGTGTATTGTAGAGGTCAATAGAGGGTCCCAATCTCCAATTTATTTCATACCATAAAAGTCATAGTGCCCAAAATATATTTCCAGTGTGTTGATTCATTTTATGATATTCTAGGGTTCAGAATGATGCCCTATCGTTAAATTGGAATATTGGTACACCTTTTTTATCTGGTACACCCTCTTCTTATTGTGGTTGTGTGAGTGACTCATCAACTAAAGTATTAGTAATTGGTATTTTTTCAACATTAGGAAAATTTAATTGTTTATTAATGATTAAAATCTAATAGTAACTTCTCAAAAATTCTATGGATTCAAGGACTACATGCTTTACTAGATCATAAATGATATTAGTAATTGATTGTGTGGTGAAAACTAGGAAAATGGTTTTATGATATGGAAATAAACCTCATTCGATGTATTCCCTATATAAAAAAATTTGGGAACGACATTCTATACTAGTTTATGAATAACTGATGTGTTTATTTAGACAGATCTGAGTAGGCCTTAGGTTATATCCTAGAGAACTAGGGAGTTGAGAATCTCTTAAAATCATTTTGGAACTTGGTTGTCTCTCTAATTGTCAGATCTTTCTGTTGGAAGGTATGTAATGTGATTATCCCAATAATTTAGTGCGTCTATCACTTCCATGTAGTGGAAAATTAAATTTTCTCCACCTATTTGGGAATTTTAGAATCTCCCATTCATTATTTAATTAAATTTATAGATATATGTGATGTATTCAAATATATGAACACATGTGAAGATCAGTATATTTGTATGACCTCCAAACATCATGTTTTATTATGTAATGGTCCTCCTCGCTTCTCGTATTGATTGTGAAATTTCAATGAAATATTTATTAGGTTTTCTGGTACATAATAGATGATCTGGTTATTAATCATATCTCAAGACCTATATATTTTCTCTTTGTATGATATATGTCATGGCTGGATATATAGACCTAGGAGGATTCTCAAAATTCATTCTCCTAACCATCTTCATTATCATGTAATACCCCAACATTGGATATTCCTATAATCAACATAGATTCTTCCCTCCATGATAATTATATTTTTAAAATTTGTGATTTCCTCTAAAATGAATCTAGAATTATATTAGAGGATATCCATGCATCATATAATGCCTTATGTGACCATATGAATACTAAATCCACAAAAATATTCACAGGTATGCTTTTTTCCATTGGGAGTGGTCAGAATTCCATCATCATTGAATTGAATTGAATCATGATATTCAATGCTCTTTACACAATATATATGGGTTTCCAATCATTCAGCCCACTATATTTGAAGATATGGTATATTCTCCACTTTTTTTGACTTGTTATTTCACTTTTCATGAATGAGTAGGGAACATGGATACTCACGTTTAAGTTACATGAGGTCTCTAAAATATTTCTCATTCACAGTTGGATGAATTCCATTCTTTGATGAATTCTGATGCACTCTTGGAGATTGATCATTTAAACTAAATTTATATTTGTTTAAAAAAACATCAATCACCTTGATCACAGACATCCTTGTTGATAAAAACCAACCCCATCCAAGACCTTCCCTATGGGAAATTAATAATTCATCATTTAATTACGTTTCATAAAAATATGGGTAACAATTCAAGAAATCTATGTAAATATTGAATTATAGTTTATTTCACAAATACAATTTTTTATTTTAAATTTTGATTAAAATAATTGTTAAAAAATATTATTATTAATTTTTCAATCTCACACAGACACACCTAACAGGACTCTAAAAAAACAAATTATAGAAACCATTCCCCCATCCAAGAACACCTAAATGTGTAATTATCCATAACTCTTTTATATTTATTTTATAAAAACATGACCAAGCATTTGGAAAACATTGGTAAATTTTGTGTTATATATTTTTCCATATGAATTACTAATTATATATATTATAAAAAACATGGTTATAAATTGTTATTGTTATTTTATAAACTCACACACCCACCCCCACCATGGCCCCTGATTCTCAAAATAAAAAATGACTACCCCAATAGTGTCATCCATTTTTGAGATTACCTATACCTTATATAATTTCATTGTTATTAAACATTAATTGTTTAGTTTTTTATTTTATATTTAAATAATCTGAAAAACATAATTTTATTCATTTATAATATAACATAATCATGATGACATTAACCTAAGACCCATTAGGCCAGTGACCACTATCACTCCAAAACAATACATGATGTGCAATTATACCTACCTCATTTTGTTTTGTTATTTAAAAATTCACGAAAATTTTATTATACTATGTGTACAATTTATGATATTTTTATTATATTATATAATTATATTTTTTTAATTTTTTTAATGCACATATTTTTATTTTAGAAGATCACACACCAACACCCACATTAAATAATATAAATAAGGGTGGAAATATTTACATAAAACATAACATTTGGAAAGAATTTTATACTATGGAATGTAATTTTACCATTACTGTGATTCAAGCCTTTCCCTTAAAAAATATGTTTATCACTAGAATTAAAACCATGTTCAACTCATCCTCAATTTATAACATGGTCCACTTTTCCCCCAAATGAAACATCAAATTCATTAATGCTGAATGAAAAGGTGATCCCGTCTCAGCAATCATTTTTTATATTGTAGAGGACTATTTATGTTCATGGATCACTCGCATGGTGGATTAGAATATGTTTCAGCCTATCCAAGCATCCATGAATGTGAATTCTCCCACACATTTCTTATTTGAAGATGACAATATTTTGTTCTTAAAAGGTTATAAAATAAACATGTGTACTCTCAAAAGATCTCCCTCTCACTATACAGAGGTCTCGGGTCAGGTTATTAGCTAGAACAAATCATTTATATTTTTTGGTATAAATTTTCCAAAAAATAGAAAAAACGATATTTTTAGTAATTTAGGTATTTAAAAAGGATAATATCCCTTCACATACCTCAATGTTCCTATCTTTTAGGGTATGACTATATCAAGTTATTTATCTAACATTGTTGACCCAATCCATAATCATATCCCCTTTTAGAAAGGAAAAACATTATCTATGGATTATAGAATATACCTTGTCACGTTAGTTATTGTTTCCAACATGGTCTGTTCTATAATAGTAAATAAATGGCCTGATGGTCTCATAAAAAAATTATTGTCTTTATGAAAATCATTTTTTTACTAGCCATACACCGGATAGTAAATTATTGACTATACCTTGGTCTACTGGATTAAAACCATTGGATAATGGTGGTCTTGGAATTAAAAAACAACACTCTTTACTATGGACCATAAATCAAGATATATATGGAACATGATTCATAACACATCTCATTCAATTATATTTATAAAAAATAGGTTTGTTGATAAGTTGAAGAAATGCACCATAAATTTCTTGAACACTTCTATCTATCCATCCATTGAAAAGTATATGTTAATAATATGAAAAACTCTAGATATATGGTTTCATAAAACTCATCTATGAACTTATGGTTACACAACTAGACTGGTGCTTCAATAATTTCATTGATCCATACTAATCAAACACCTAAAAATATTAAAAATACCATTATATAATTTATCAACTCTCATCGTGATGGTCTCCATTAGAATGTTGTTCTTTTATTTTAAAAATATCAATATTCTTACATGAATCATTTTATAATCTGGGAGCCTACTTTCAAAGGTATGGTGGATTCAAATAAAATTCATAACCACCATTTTTGTAACTCTAGAAAAGAATTTATATAGATCAAAATATTTGACAATCCATATATATACCCTTCATGAATCACTCTACCATGGCTTATTACCTACAATAGTGTTCCAAATGATATTTTTCTGGAATATGTTAAGATCCACATTGGGTCAAAGGGTCATATATGCAATCAATATAGAGATTATGCCAACCATTTATTTATTTGTTGTTCCACAACCACGGCTCATTGAAACTATATTTTGACATATTTATTTTATATTGAAGATTTGTGAACTTTTCAATGTTAAGAAAATGTGATGTATATATATTGGAAACTCATAGAAAATGAGGAATATAGTTCATGACTTAATTTCGAATCTTTTTCATGTGATCATGTATGATAGAAGTGAAATTTTTCACAATAATTTATCACTCAATATTATTTCAGGTTGGATGAGGATCCACATTTCTATTCATGAAGATGAGTTGATTTAGAAAGAGTACCACGACAACATAGTGAAATAAATTAGGATTTTGGGGAATCTACAAGTTGATTGTATTTTTTACCAATAGTGATGTGTGTTTGACGTTTTCTATAAAATTTAGCTCCCTAGTTGGATTAAAATTAATGGTAAAATTTATCCTAAATGCAATCCCAAACCCATTGGATATGTCACCATATTCCAAAATCAACATGAATAGATCCTCAGGTGCATCATTAGATGTTGCAGGTTTTCCCCCATTCTAGAAGATAAAATGATGAGTATGATTCAAGCTATTTCCAAATACAAGCACCATGGTTGAAAAAAAATTCATTAAATGTGATTCAACTACTATAGTGCAAGCGATTTGGAATCCTATGATTTATCTGTCCTGGATGATTACTTAACATTAGATAGATTGAATCTATTCACTTTATGACATCAATCATATTACCACTCATATCTATCATGATGATAATATGGTAGCAGATGGAATTTCTAATATATGTGTAAGCCAAGACATTACTTGGGTAGAGAATATCAATAATGATTTACTCCCCCTTCATGTGAAATAATTTAATATGATCCCTTATTTGACACAAATGTATGATCTATTTTTGATTTAATAAAAGTTATTTTTTCATTTTTATAATGAATCACATTCTTCAAAAATAAATTAACAACTACCCCTAACGAATATTATCATAAAGGGAAATTACACATGAATCATTTACCATCATTTTTTAAAACATATTTAATTGTTTATGAAAATTGATAAAAATCCATGATTTATAATTTTAAACTACTTTTATTTATTATTATTTATATTTTAAAAAATGTGGTTAGAATTCGTTATTGTTAATTTATAATCTAAATAAGGATCCCAATATGGTCCCATGAATTCCATACTTAGAAAAAATACCCCACCCATGCCCTTCCTAAAGAGAAATTATATATACCTCAATACAATATTATCCATAAAAATATCTATTATATAGTGAAACATAATTAATTTTTATGGAATATAAAAATATATTATTTCCATTTATATTTTTATATTTTTTTAATATATTTCTTAATCATATTATTATTATTTTAGAATATCATAATCCCATACCCAGAATGACCTACTTTTTCTCAGGAGAAACACAAGTTGTTTATGACAACCCAACACATTATTACACTATTATTCATGAATAATTACATGAAATTAATCATAATAAAACCCCAAAAATGGATTATTTTAGTATATTTATTAATTATATACATATAATAACATCCTGAACGTGGTATACAAAAATAATTATTGAAAAAAATCCTTTATGTGGTTCTAAAATACTATTGCTATTAAACTTTCTTAGGATAACCAAAAGAAAAACCTTAACATTGATGTGGAATAAATAATATTAATGTAATAAAAAGTATACAATGAGAAACATGTTATAAAATAGGCATATAAATGGGGAATAAAAATATTATGAGTCATTTTCAGGAACCGTGTAAGATGGCATAACTTGATAATAATAACACGGTAAATGTGGTAATAACATAAAACACAACATCCTAAACATATGTGAAGGATATATTGAAAATAATTCATGGTTGACAAATCTCATAAAGTAATAATGTTAACTCCATGTACCCCCATGATGATTTAGGATTTTTAAGAATAACCAATGAATTGAGTTCATTATAATTTTTGGCACACCTGTAACAATCATTTCATTCCTATGATTATGTGGGGAACATTTATCATACAACATCGATTACTTCATCATCAAATTATATTCCTATATTGTGATGTTTGGAAGAAATATATTTATTAAATTAATTTAATGTACGTGTTCATAATTTTGAACATACTTGATAAAAAAATGGTATTATATTCAATAAACAATGGTTTGGGCATGGAAAATCATGGTGAAATTTTGGAAGCTTTACAATGGCACATTGAGAATCATAAAAATAGAGTGATTTGAGGTAAATTAGTCTATGATCACATAGAAATATATTATATAGTGGTCAGTACTTTTAAAAACATATATCATAATTAGACATTTTCAATATAAGGTATAGAATAATGAATAAATATGAATATATAAAATAATTCTAACTATATTTCTTCTTGGTAACACGTGTACATAAAGGATCATGGGAGGGATAATGAGGGTGAAATTTTTATCTCATTATTTTTTTATCAAATGGATATTATGATTAATATGTATGAACTTATCCCAACATAATCAAATTTATTTTGAAATATATATCCAAAAGAAGTTCTTTCTAAAAAGAGGAGAGTAATGGATCCCTTACATGACTGTCTGACTATAAAATCATGGGAGAGGATTCAGGAGAGATTGGAGTTCCATTGTAGAAAATTAGAGAGTGAAATAAATATAATGTCTGTTTCCCAATGTCTTTTAGTTAATATAAACTATTTATTTCATGTTTATATAGTATGAGCAGGGGTTACTATATTATTTTGTTTTTGGAATCTACATAATAAAATAAACAAAACCATAAACCATCCCATTATTATTATCCATTGATTTCTTCCAAATTTTTGTGGTTCTAAATAATTTTAGATTCTACGGGATGAACATAATCAAATAATTCACTTTCATATGTGGAGGTTTTTCGAACTCTTAATGAAAGGATTTTAAAACCTTGAAATGTATTATATGATTCAAAAGATTAATAATAACATTATATGATATATAAAATAAATAATAGTATTTGTTAGTGTTTAATAAATATATCTTGTCTTTTATTCATTAACATTAATCATTAAGTTAGTTTTGGCTCATTATGAAATAATAATACACCAAGTATATTAAAGCGATATTTATTTTTTTCTGAAAAATTCAACTATCTCTGGAAAATTTTGAAAACATTACTGTCATATAATTTTGATGTTATGATTCTAAAAATAATATTATATATTATACAAAGAGTTATATAAACATGTGAACTTTCAATTTTAAATTAAAAATCGAAATTTATTAAAAATTGTTGGGTAGTTTGACAATAACAGTTTTTACACCATCATAAAAATTACTTTTGACATCGTTAAAATTATATGAAATTTTATCTATAGTTAAAATTTTTTAATTATAATATTTTATTTCAATATTATTTATCTCAAAAATCCATTAATTAATCAAAATAAATTCCTTAACAGAATGTAAATATTATCCAAAATATTTCTTGTGTTTTATTGAACTATTATGAAATCAATTATATTGTAAAAATAATAGAATTGAAGTGAATTACTTATTATATAAAAAATAATGTATATACTAAAATTTATAGGGTCATGATAAATACCCCCTTAATACCTCATAAATTTCCGAAACTGTGAGGTGCATGATGGTAATATTTTCCTGGTGTAGTTCAGCGCACATTGTATGGGATGAGATCATAATGATATTGAAATTTCACCAAAAACAGTTTCATTTTAGCTTATTTTGTTGGATATCATCATGGGACAAGGAATGGGAAAATCCCTATATTTAAATATACCTTATATTCTCTATAAATAGAATCATTGGGTACAATCCTACTAGATTATACCATCACTTAATTTTTCTACATCAATTGGATTTGATAAAAACCTATATAAAATATTACCAGTTGATCAATATTCAGTGGTTATATTATCAACATTAATGAAAATTAAGAAACATTTTAATCCCAATGGATATATAAAAAATGTTTCATGTGTTTTCAATAACCATAAATCATAATTATACATTTAATGAAATTAGTGGTACAATTGTGTTTATAAAGGCTTGGGTCATTTCAATCGCCCCCCCCCCCACCCTTAAAAAAAATTTCCCTAGAAATTTTTATTTCCCACACCAAAACATGTAACGGTGATTATGATTCATCACTTCCTTTGGTTCACACATTGATTCTTCAAACTTTTGGTTTATACGTTTCACTTTGACTAGGTGATTTGTCTTGTTTATTTACAACATTGTCTATAATATCTAAGATATTCACGGGAGGTTTTTAATATTAGTTGTCACTCTACAATGGTACCACCTTAATATTTTATACCTGTGATGGTTCTAGTATTTACTTTTTCTAATTATATATATGGAAAACTTAAATTTCTTGAGATAGGATATGCAGGAGTGAGATTCGATTGGTCATCACTCTAATGCAATTATTAAACTCAAAGGGGTTGACGTATCATGGACTAAGATTTACCATTTTCCAAAATATAATCGATTTCTTCCATTTATATATATAAAGGAATACTGTATCTCTCATATCAAACGTTGTGTATCTTGATGATTGATTTCAAAGATCTTCATTTTACACTGATTATCATTGTGGTGTTTTTTGATCGGTCTTAACATTATTGACCATTTTCTCAACAATTTCACGACCTACATGTTTTTTTTCAACAACTTCATCCCAACATGTCGGTGGTCTTCAGTTCTTCACATAAAATATTTAGAGCGATCGATGTGGATGTTTCATTAGAAACTATTTTTTTAATAACTCTATAAGGTGAAGATATTGATCACATCCTCCATTAATTTCCATTGAACATTCTCTCATCATCCATTCCATTTTGGGAATTGTATGCTTAGAATAGCAATCAGTTAGAGGAAAATAGGCCATAATAAATTTCAGATCAATGTTTAAAGAATGTTGTATTATTTAGTTTAAATTAAAGTTGAATATTATATTTTTATATGATACAATCAAAATTTGTATTCCATGAATTCTTACCCATCATTTTATGTAAATTGATGTAATTTTATCCAGGTATATGTCCTATAGAATTTTGAAAAATTGAGCTGTATCGGTAATATTATACAAAATAACACATGCAGAATTTTTTTCTCTATAAGTCTTTATACATTAAGTGAAAAAATTCCAAATTTATATTTTCTTATTTCTTTTTTAGTATGGGTAATAGATTAATCATCCTCTTATACTTTTGTCTTTTATCCAACACATAATGACATACCGGGAAATTTGATTCATATTTTGGGATCTCATTGTTCATAAAATATCTCCAATAGTTTATCATAGATCATGAATCATCTTTGTGCCTCTAGGATCGATAGAAATAGTTGATCAATGTGATTAATCCAAAATCCACATCATTCACTCTGAATTTATGGTACATATATGTATGACCCAAATCATAAACATTTTCTTAATTGTCGTTGAACTCCAATGACTTACCTTTTGTTTATTTTCCACATTGTTAGGAATTCCCATATCACATCATTGTGCATCGATTAACCCATACAAAGGATATGGTTGAGAAATCCTATAATAATTGATTGATGATGATCTTTTAATTATGGTTCCAATCTCCATCTCTTCCAAAAAAAATTGGAATATGAGATCCCCATCAATTCCCATCAATGATAGAATTGGTATATCCTTTTTACTTAGTGAATCTGTAAAATTATATTATTTACCAAGATGATATTGAATTGATTAGTAATATTCCATGATCACCTCTAAAAATCATCATCAGTTCATATTCATCTCTTTCTATGATAATATATAATTGAGAATTTGGTGATCCGTTTTTCTTTCACACTTCTACACAATGAGATAATGATGCAATATAATCAATCGAAACAATACTATATAAAAATATAGATCATATGTTGTGAAGTTCAATTCATGAACCATCAAATTCCTTGAAGCATAAACTATCACATTTTCATTTTTCATTAATACACATCCAAATCCATTATTCAGAGTATCAAAAAATACTATGAATGGTTATCCACTAGTGGTTAGTGGGAGAATAAGTGCAGTGATAATCCTCATTTTATCTTAATTTAAACTCTCTTCACGATATTCATTCCAACACAACATGACTCCCTTATGAAATATCTTATTTATATTTTTATTTAAATCATGAAAAACTACACAAAAAATGTTAAGAGAATCTAGATAATCCCTATAAACTATAGATATATGTCAAATATATTGGCCTCCACCATCCATCAATTTCTTCTTTCTTTTAAGGGACTATACATATCACATTTTTTATGATATTATACAATAATGGGACATTCATTAACCATAACTCAAATTTGTTGAACTTGGTAAGAATATCCCCATTAATATGTCCTATAATATAGTTCTCAAAATATCCTCATGCTCTTCATTGATTTTGAATAATATTATAATATCAAATTAAAAGACAACCATAATTTTTTCAATATCATCTATAAAGTATATATTCATCAAGCCCATGATGTTTTTGAAGTATTTGTGAGTCCAAATATAATTTATATAATCTTTTATTACTTATAACTTTTTTTGAAAATGGGATTGTGGTTATCTTCCTTCTTCACCCATACATGATAACATCATGACTAAAGATCCCCCTTGGAGAAGTATTTCTCACCCTATAGCAGATATAGAAATTCATCAACTTGTGGAAAGGAAAACATGTTCATTAAATTTATATTATTGAGCTCATGATAATCAATTAAAATGTGAATTGGCCCACCATTATTATCGAAGAAGAGGACTGGTGCACCCCATGCTGAAGCACATGGGAATATTAACCTTTTATCTATATTTTTATTGTAGTTGTTTATTCAGCTTCTAAATTTCCATGACATTTATTCTAAATAGTGTAATTAATAATGCTAATTACCCTTGAATATGTTCTATTGAATGTTATAACTCATAGATAGAATTAATACGATGAAATTCTAGTGGAAACACACCATTGTATTCCCATAGAATATGCATTTCATTGAGGATTATTTATTCCATTGACTAAATCATTTGATATATAAAAAATTTCTCATAGAGAAATAATATTCATTCTTGAAATATTAGTTCTTATAAAGATTCATGTAATGACCCCCTCCCCACAAAGTGTACCCCACTTGGGCCACCAATGTGAGAAGGGAGATTATGACCCTTGAGTCCTGCCTCTAGTAGGCCTAAGGTTGGTGACTAGCACTAAGGGTATTAAAAACACACAAATGAGAGGCATTAAACTCTAAGAGAACACATGAGGAATAGAGAGATGTTATATACACCAACCAACTCCTACTCAACCAGTAATATAAATGAAATCCCATGTACACATATGAAATGTCATGCAAAACTACTACAACTGAATGGGGAAAACTACAAGTACCCAAAAGAAAGTGAAACAACTGCAACCACACTCCCAAACATCTACTAAAACCACAAACTAAAATTAACCATCCTGATCTCAAACCTTCTCCATGTGACCTAAAATTACATTATATATATACATATGGTGAGTATAATAGTATACTTAGAAAAAACCTCCCCGAAGCCACTCGTGCAAAAGTAAAGAAAGCATTCATAAGAACAATGATAAACAAGTGAAACTAACTTTTCACCTAAAAAGGCATACTATGTTCCCAGCCTCACCATGGATACTCTCACCATGTAATGCATAAAATAGCATATTATACTATAAAGAATATCAATGGTTCCCTGCTACTACTTACCCACTGGTTTTCCACTTTTCCCTAACGCCGCACGTCCTGAGCATGTGTCTTCAAATAGGCTTTCCTGCATACACCTGGGTGAAGCACTACAATATGAACCTCGTGCAATAAAACCACCACTTCTATGTAAGAAAGGTAACTAGGTAGTTTCTGGGAGTCACCATATCTTGCATAACATGTATCATAAATCGGGTATTATAACTCATGCCATTATAGCCCATACACCGAGTAAGTAACCTCAATCCATATCAGCCTATACACGTTACTCCTATAGTAGTCCAGGGAAAACTATATTCAGAATATATGTGTGTGAATAACCTTTAGCCATTATAACTTTCTACACACATATATGGTGAAAATGAACCAATGTGCCTACTAGGAAATGTAACTACCAAGAGAAGAGACCAAGGCCAAAGGGGGTAGTCAGGCATCCATCCTCCCACCAGAATGTTGATGAAAACACCCCCCTAGGGATCAAAATCCAAGGGGTGTTATTTTATATTACATATAGGGTGGATTATCATATATAAACAAAAACATTATATACTATACAATAGCTCACAACTATACTACAGGCATTACCTGGTCTTAGACTCAACATTAACTAAAGTCACTCAGAATCTGGGCTACTACTTCGAAATGTAAGTATCTTATAAGCAAACATACATTTAAATAGATTTAATAAATTACATCATTACCTTTTTATCAGTTGCACTTTACGTTAATTAATTCTTTAAACATTAATTAACCAGTAACAATTCCAAATTAAATTTCATTAGCATCACACCCAATGTAAACTGTTCCATCAAATCACAACCTCAACATAGCACCCCAGCAAGCTCAAAACCCCATGGGTTAACATAAATTATTCAATTATTTATTTACATCATTACATTCCCTTATTTTCATGCATTCTAGAAAAAAAATCCATGCTTCTACACACTAGGGGCTTAACACTGTGACTAGATGGACAACCTGTCGAGTCTTTTCCGCATATTGAAAGAGAATAGACCCATACTCTCTTGAGAAGTTAAAAAATTAAATCACATGGCATACCATGTGCATCATCACCACTTTTAGAAGACGGGTAAGCTAGAATAGTAGCCTTGAGAAGTGGGAAAAGTAAAGAAGATAAACAACCAAGAAGAATCAATAGAAATCCAAACATTCACATCCATCCCATTTCATCATCCCTGGTGTCCTCCCTAACAACCACATGAATAAACTGATGAATTTCACCACTCTAGGAATCAAATACTACAACAACAAGTAGGCCTCCATGACCCACCATATCACAATAGCAATTCGGGCACACATCACAACACAAGTAGCAGGATAACAATAATCATTTCAGTTGGGCTCTTGGCCCTTGACCAAGAAAGAGGGTGACTCGGAACCCTTCAAGGAATTATCAAACAATCAATTAATTAATCCATATTGATTTAACCGATTTATTATTAATATGTTCCATATTCGAGAAACATAAATAGTAATCTATCGCAAATAAATTAAACATGATTACTGCCCCAATTTGACTAACATCCAGAAAATACAACATTACGAATCATATTTGTTTACATGCCTCTATATCATTATACAAACAATTATCAATTAATTCTAGTCTACATTATTTACCAATTTCTATCAAGAATGAACTTCTATATAGTACAAGCATAGATATCACATTATCTATCAAAAAATAATAGGCAATACAATACGATTGATAACAATTTATTTATCTAGTTCAAATATTTATTATGTCAATTCCATTGTGATATAGTGGAAAAAACATGATAACTCTATAGCTTCATGTAAAAATAAAACAGCATCATCAAATATCCTACCTTAAAAAAGTTTTTATGGTTCTTTATATGAGAATGATCCACACAACAGATCATGATCGCCTCCTCCCGTGACAACGACATTCACCCGAGGATGTCACCGCACAACTGCACCAACCGAAACCCAAGACACTCCATTATAAGAATAGAGATCACATGCGATAATATGGAAAGGAGAAAAAGGGGATGTTAAACCCAAAATAACAAAGATAAATACTATCATATATCGAAGATAGATGGATACTACTTGGTTTCACCAAAATAGGGGGTGCACTTGCAGAAAGAAGAACATCGAGGGAAACTAATCCACTGGGAAAATTATTATCTTGTGATTCCTACATGAAGGAAGGACATTTTTGAGAATCTCACAAAAAAGGAAAAGGATAATGAACAAGGGTAAAAGATATCTTATCCTTTTAGAATATTTAATGGAGAAATAGTTTAAGATAAATTGAATTTTCCATTAGAATTAGATCGCATTAAATCACATGATGAAACAAGTAAATAAATCCTGGGCCTTAGAAAATTAATATAGCAGTTATGGGATTTCATTTGACCTTAAATACCTTAAAATAAGTCCATATATGTGTTTTACATCACAAAAAATGTTAAATTGGTGAAACATAATGAATCAGGAAATTTGGAAAAGGAAATATGAAATAGTTCTGGAAACACTCTTCATGAGCTGTGACATTGTGAATGACTCCCCGTTTATGTATTTCTGTTTCTATCTCACTGTTTCTATCTCACCACTTCTGTCTCACCATTTCTGTCTCACCGTTTCTAACTCACTGTATCTGTCGCACCATTTCTGTCTCACCATTTCTATCCCACTATTTCTATGACACTGTTTCTAACTCACTATTTCTAACTCATCCTTTTCTGTCTCACAATTTTTGTCTCACCGTTTCTGTATCACTATTTCTAACTCACTATTTTTTTCATTCCATTTCTGTCTCACCGTTTCTATCTCACCATTTCTAACTCACCATTTTCTGTGACACTGTTTTTGTCACACCATTTTTGACTCACTGTGACACAGTTCATAAAACAAGAAATAATATTCACAAAACTAGAAATTTTGGAAAATTGTTGGGGATGAGTAACCATGACCTCCTAGAACACCTCAAACACCATATTTCAGCAAAGGGATAGACCATAGAGTTCTGATCCATTATATCATATACCAATAAAAACATTCTCATCCTTGAGAATCCAAAACCAACAAAAAAGGAAACTAAAAAGGGGTTCAAAAAAACAACTCCTCAAGATACCTCTCAAAAGAGAGCAAGCCATAAGAAGAAAAAACAGAAATTTAAAATATAATAATGAAAGGACTATAACCACAAAGGGGATACAATTATATAAAAATTGTTTAAACATCATAAAATTTTGGGTACTGAGCAAGTATTTTTGATCAACGTTCCCAGGTACTCTCCTTCATGCCACTGTGTCGCCACAAGACATGAACCAAGGGAATTGAACACCAACACAAAACCTTCTCTTTGTGGTCTTGGATATCCACAGGTTGCTCCTCAAAGTTCTCACCATCATGAAAATCAATCTATCCCCAATCATTTATGTGGGAGTAATCATGTAGATAATGACGGAGCAATGACACATGGAAAACATCGTGTATCTGGATCATCTACGGGGGAAGTGCTACTCGATATGCCATAACTCCAACATGAGCTAATACCTCGAAAGGCCCAACAAACCAGGGAGAATGCTTAATCCCATGACCAAAACATCATTATCCATGTTGGGGTGTCACATTCAAAGACACATGATCCCCATCATTAAACTCTAAGGGTCTCCTCCATTGATCAGTATATGATTTCTGATGATCATGCATTGTCTTCATCCTCTCACAAATCACTTGAACCATCTCGGTTGTATTCTGCACTAGTTCTGGTCTGAGAATTGTTGGCTCTCCGACACCAATCTGGCACAATGGAGAATAGAATGGCCGAATATATAGGTATTAAAATGGTGCCATAATGATGGAGGAGTGAAAAATATTATTTTAATGGAACTCCACCAAGGGTATGTGCCTCATCCACGGACATCCAAAATAAATAACACAAGAGAGTATCATGTCTTCAAGAGTTTGGATGGATTGCTCTATCTGACCATCTATTTGAAGTTGAAAAGCGGTTTTAAGGAATATATTAGGACCAAATGTATGTTGGAGAACTCTCCACACCCAAGAAGTAAAGTGAGGATCACGATTAGAAAACATAATTCTAGGGACTCCATGAAGTCTCATCACCTCCGCCAGATACTGCCATAATAAAACATCCACTGAGATCGACTCCTTGATCACTATGAAGTGTGCTAATTTTGGTAAACAATGCACTACCACCCAAATAAAATCATGTACTCCAAGAGCATGAGGTAAACCAGTAACAAAGTCTATTGATATGTCCACCCACTTCCAATGAGGTATATCTAATTTCTGGAGAAAACCACCAGGGATGTTGTGCTCATCTTTGACCTTTTGGTCGTCTAAACATCAAGACACAAACTCCGAAACTAGACACTTCTGCCTAGGCTACCAAAAATGACTCCTCAGGGCTCTGTACATCCTTGTCATTCCAGGATGTACTGCTAAAGGAGAACTATGGAACTACTTGAGAACCGTCTCGTGCATCGTCAAAGTAACAAAAAGCCTTTCATGATTGAACACTCAACATTGATCATCCTCAGTCCAACCATCAAGGGCCTCACCACAAACAAATCTTTCTCTCCAGGTCAACACCTCAAGATCCACCAACTGGGACTCTTCCACCTACTGCAATAGAGATAAATGCACCGTCATCAAGAAAAGACAACCTCTACCCCCCAACTTATATAATATCAAGATGTAATGCTGACAGCTCTTCCACTACTCTCCATGAATCACCAGATTCACACACAGCATCATTATGTGAATTTTGACATAGCGCATCAGCTATAACTAGAAATGTGAAACGGTTTGTGGGCCCGTAGGTTATGCAGGCTTAGGGTGTGTTTGGGGGTGGGTGGGTTTTAAAAAAATTACCCGTATTATAAAAAGTATTAGACGAATAGACCGCACGAGCATCCAGACCATGCGGGTTTATCCGCACGGATATGGGCTCGCCCATGGGCTTTTTTTTTAAATTAAAAAAGACATAAACATTTACCGAATAAAAAAATAAAATAATTAAAATTTGAAATATGGTCGTCTCGTCCTCTCATGAGACCTCCTGGCATTTTTCAGTTCCATGAATCGCACTTAGTCGTCCCTTTCTCTCCCCGAGATAGCCTTATCACGCCCCGCCACCCCTTCCCCCATAAACGTATTTCCCGCATCCCTCCCTACCTACCTAGTATTAATCTTCATCTCTCGGTGTGGGCTCAAGCCTGCCATTGTATCACCCCTACTAAAGACTCTGCCTCCCCCCATGCCAGACCAACCCCATCAAGCTCATCTACTTGCCACAGGCTGGACCAAATCCATCACCTTCCTCAGCTTCCCCCACGTCGGACCATCTCCATCACCCTCCTCTGATTCCCCCACAATGGAACAACCCCGTGACCCGCCTCTTCTCCACCACACATTACGTTGTCATCCGTCTTCGCTTCCCCCATGTCGGACCTGCTCTGTCTACATCCTCTACCTCTGTTGTAGCCCGCCTCCCCCTCTATCATGCCAGGCTAGCCCTATCGTCTTCCTCATCCTCACCCCACAACGTCTCACACCTCTATCTCACCCCATGTCTTATCTGGCCTCTACCTCCCCCAAACCTTTTCCCAACTCCACCCTCCCCACGTTGACGCCCCCTTCCTCCCCACCCCAAACTGGCATGTCGCCTCCCTCCTCCTCCCCATAGACCAGACCATGCTTGTCCCCTGACTCCCCAACGTCGTCGGTGACCCCACACCCCCCCCCAATGTCCGTCGACCACTCCCTACCCCCACCGACACATGGGATTTTTTTTTATTTTTATTATATTTTTATCACATAATATACTCATTGTCACAATAATTTTATTATTATTATTATTATTATATTTTTGTCATATATATATCTATATCATTTTATTATAACATTTCAAATATATTAATAAAAAATACAATAATAATAATTATGTATGTGGGTTGCTTGTGGGATAGCCCGCATCCACTGTGGGGCGGGGCGAGCTTTATAAATATGCCCGCTTATTATGTGGGTTGTTGGGGGTCTAGCCCGCCTGGGCCAAAGCCCACACTGGCTTCACCCACCCAACCCCGCCCCACCCATTTTACATTTCTAGCTATAAAATTGCCCTTTCTGGGAGTATATGATATTAAAAAGTCATATTGCAGTAAGAACTCCATCCATCGATTTTGTTCTAAGTTCAAGTCACGCTGGGAGAAAACAGACCTCATTCTCTTATGATCGGTGAAAACCACATAGTGCTCACCAATGTGGTAATGTCTCCACAACATCAGAGAAAACACCATGGATGCCAACTAAAGATCATTGGTGGCATTGTTACGTTCAAGAGGATGAAACATCCAAAACCCATAAGAAACAACTGATCATTGTTGCATTAGTACACAACCTAACCCTAGATGTAAAGCATCGATGAAAAAATAAAACTGAAATCTCTATTTTGGGAGATAATGAACTGGAGCACATACTAACTACTCATTTAGATAATTGAATGCTATCTCACACTGATCAGTACATATGAACTCCTTTTACTTCTTGGTCAAAGCAGTTAGAGGAGGTACATCTCGAGAGAAATTGGCTAAGAACCTCATATTGTAGCATGCGAGACCATGGAATCTTCACACATCTTACACGTCTTGGGGGATTCAAAAGACACAACTACTTCTATCTTCGACGGATCCACAACTACCCCATTGGGACACAACATTCCCCATGAAACGTACATCTTGAGCCCAAAACACACAATTCAACAACTTCTGAAATAGATAATGTTTTAGAAGAACTCAAAAAATGGTGTGTAGATGCTCTACATTCTCCTCCATATACATGGAGTACACAAGGATTTCATCGATGAAAACCACCAAAAACATGTTCAGCAATATACGAAGCACAACATTCATCAATCCCATGAACACAACAAGGGCAATCTTCACACCAAACAGAATTATGAAAAACTCATAATGCCCATGACAACAAAAGAAAGAAATCATCGAGATATCCTCATCCATCACACAAATTTGATGATATCTTGACTGCAAATTGATCTTTGAGAAAAAAATTCCACCCTTTAGTTGATCTAATTAATCATCAATATGAAGAAGAGGATATAGATTTTTTATTGTCACTTAGTTTAAGCGATGTTAATTGACACACAGCCACAAGCTGTCGTCAGCCTTCATCATGAACAAAATGGGTACTGTAACGCCCCGACCCCAGTTTCCCTGAGTCGGTTCATTATTACATAACATTGGCATGATCACAAGAAAGATCAAATCTCAAAATCTCGATTAGTTTAGTAGCCTTGGAAACAATACATATATTCATAAAGTTTTATATTAATCATAAAAATGAAAACTACCAAAACATATTCTCCATAGTCCACACTCATGTCCCCACATACTATCCCTGCAAGTCATTAATAAATTACATCTTCACATCCTGGGAAAAATAAAACATTGAAAGGGGTGATCCCAGATGCTCAGTAAGGATAACAATAAAGGAGAAACATTCATAAATTAACATAAACATTTAAGGAAATGTATAACTAAAACAAAATCCTTTTAAACATTAAATTCAGCATAATACAGAAAAGATAAAATGAAATAATTTCATTTACTTATTCACATGGATATTCTACTAGTCAAATAATCACATGCAATATCAATAACCACTTTCATAATGATGGAATGCATAATCCCAGACTATCATAACCACATACAAAAGGCATCGTGCCAAGAATACAAATAAGAATTTGTCAAGGCCTTGTTCCAAGACACTAGTTTGTCTCACGAGACCTACCGATGCATATAGGAGCTATAGTGGTCTCCAAATGTCACTTATTAAGTCCAATTCATACCTCATATGAATAGGTTTAAACATAACATAAACATTCATATTAAAACTAGAATACGAAATGTCAATACTTTCACCATAAACCATGAATGGTATAAGAATAACAAATCCACAGTCAAACATATCACAAAACCTTCAATAATATATAGATGTTTTGTATCATAATAAATAAACATCAAATAAGCTTAAATTCCATCAATGGATGTTGACATAGATGAAATCAAAACTATTTGAGGGAAATATCTCTTTTTTTAAATCATTTAAAAGTCTCGTAATTATAAAATAAAACATTTACATTGAAAATATTATTATAAGATTTTAAGGGAATCATCAAAGATTTTATAATGGTGGAAAATAGACGCACAAACCGTATAAGTTAAAAAAAGACATTCTTAACTTAATTCTATCGAAAAGGTTAAAAATGACCTTGTTTGGAAAACGATAAAATGATTCCTTTATAAATTTCTTATAAAAAGTCAAAAATGGTATAAATGACTTTATCCCATAGTCTTTATAAAAGTAAGAATGATTTTAAATACATTATTAAGAAACATTGATTTGGATGATAAAGAGGTCCCAGTAGATAATCATGTATAAAGATCCTCGGATAATGAAGAGATCGTGAAATAAACCCTTACCTTGTACTTTTTGTTAGTTGAAGGTATGTTAAACTCCTATATAATATATAACAAATTGTTATTAAGTTATACAAGAACCATATACATAATTATTATATAATATATGATCTTATATTAATGCTTTGTTAATAATATTTTAGTATTATCGTCGTTTCGGTTGTTAACTTAATCGTTTTCTTATATATGTTTTGTTACATAAAGCATGTTTGTTATGGATAGGTTTTATTTTATTAATATATCGAATTATATAATGTCCTTAAACATTATTTTTAATCATAAAATGATAATTTGACTTGAATGGATACGATGGGGAATGAATCTCATCGCGTTCGTGGAGACGGTAGTCCGTACGTACGCACAAGCGACAATATCATTCTTTTGATATTAATAAAATTTATAATTGGATGGTATATAATATAAAAATAATCCTTATCATGTTATATTTATTATTTACATGAATTATACATCTTTATTATACCCATATAAATAATAATATATTGAATAACAATTACACCACGACGTGGAGACGCTAGGCCGTACATACGTAGGTATGGTGACTTGTCTTTCAAGGGGTAGATAGAATAATGAATTTTGTTGTTCCATACTTATAATAACATAAGGTTATATAGAATATAGTGGAGTTATTATTTTATAATGGAAAAAACAAGGAACGAACATTTTGAAGAAGAAATGAACATGAAAAAGGGTGGTGAAAACATTACCTCTTCTTCGGGTTCTTCCTTTTGATTTGATGAAACCTTCTCCTTAGGTTGGATTTATGATCAAAATAATACCTCTAGGTTGACGTTAGAGATGTTGATAGAGTATTTGGGTAGGGTTTGGCCGATCCAAAAGGCTTTGAATGTGTGAATTAGTGAGAAGGGGGAGTGCCCTTTTATAAGAGGGGTGAGAGGCACCTTTGGAAAAGCTAGAAATATTATTTTATAATAAATTCATATTCGGTTTCTAATGGCTCAAAAGTGGATTATTAAAAGATTAAGGAGGTTATGGGTCTAAATAATTTCAACCAATATAATTTAGACAGGTTTGGGTGATTATATTAACTTTATCTTTTAGTTTTAACTCTTAGATAATTAGTTTGACATTTACCATGTCACTTTGAATTTTTATATTATATAGGTAATAAACATACTATATACATCCGAGAGACAACCATGTGGTCCATTAATGATACATATATCATAATATAATCCTTTTAGCCAATCCTTAGTTTTTTAGGAATTTAATATCAATTAATAATAAAACATTAGTTTTAAAAACTCTTTTATGTCAATTTTGACACTATTTTTTATTTTATTTTTTTGAAAATCATAACAGTGTTATTACTTTGAAAAAACATCATTAAATCAATAATAACATGTCATAGTAACTAATATAATTAGTGGAATTTAAAAAAAGTCTCAAATAACATTTATTTTGATATTTATAATATTAATGAGTTTAATAATTCATTAATTAGTTTATTACTGCATCACAATTCTGTCATAAATAAATCAATTTATTTAAAGTCTAAAAATTATAAATAAAATACTATTATGTAGGAAATCGTTTCATATTTCTAATTAGTTTTTAAAATCGAATTTATCTTATGTATAACTCTATAATGAAAATGTTTTATTAATTAAACATTGATTTTAAGTCTTTTAAATATTCTTTGAATTAAATTATAATAAATGCCCTAATCTAATCCAAGTGGAACTAAATGATAATATATTATTCCTAAGGTAGTTTTAGGTCGATATACACTTGTCCAATAGAATTAGGACATGTGTTTGGGATATATTAATATCATTTTTATCCTTACTTATCTAATTTACTTTTAACTGTGGTAAGTAAAAGTAAAAAAGTTACTATTCACCAAAAATTACTTTTATCTTATTGAACCACATTTTACTCCTTTATATTAACCATGTCTCTCGGTGTTTCGAAATTTCACTCACAGAAGCGTTAAAATTATGTTTTATGTGAATTTGAAAATTCTCCTAGGAGGTGGGTAAAAGACGGTGAAAAGTTCAATAAAACTTTTATATATCTAAAATTATTATAAACTAAATTCAATGAATTACATTGAACATATATAGGTATTATGTATATATTTTGACCTTAATAAAATTTATATAAAATAAATAATTATTTAAATAAAAATTCGGTTTTAACCAATAAATCAGTGTTTTTAACTATTCATCAAAAATTGAATGTTTTCAGAAAAATACCAAAAAATCACCCTAGGGTGATTTCGATATTCCAAATCCAAAAATAAAGTCCATTTCTAAAGGTAAAATTAATAAAATTTCAAAAATTGGGTATTACTATTCATAACTACTAGATTGATTGGTTGTGGTGTGTGTTAGAAGTCGCGGTTGCGTACAACACACGCTACTGTATTTTTCAAAGAGAAGCATACCGTGGAAGCTTGGGGTGTTACATTCTCCCCTCCATCAAATAATTTCATCCTCGAAATTTGTAGAAAATTACTGTATAAAAAGACTCGGGTGATTCTTTATCATAAGTTCCTCAGGTCCACACATTGCTCTTCCATCTTATGGTTTCTCCATAGAACTTTTACAAAACGAGTTATCCAGTTTCTCAGTACTTGCTCTCTATTATCAATAATCCTGATGGGCTCTTCTCAATAAGGCAAATCGGGTTCAAGTTCTAATTCCTCATAAGTGAGTACATGCATTGGGTCATGCATGTATTTCTTCAATAGTGATATGTGGAACACATCGTGAACATTGGAGAGACATGGCGGCATTTCCAGACGGTAAGCTACAGCCCCAATTCGTTCTAGAATTTTGAAAGGTCCGATGTAGCTGGGACTCGATTTACCTTTCTTACCGAAACGTTTAACTCCCTCCCATGGAGATACCATCAAGAGAACATGATCTCCTACCTAAAATTCCAAATCATTCCTTCAGTTATCGGCATAGCTCTTCTACCTACTTTGAGATGCTTTGATGTGGTTTTGGATTACCTTCACATTTTCCATTGTTTCCTCCACCAGTTTTGGACCTACGAGTTTTCTTTCACCAACGTCATCCCAACAGGTTGGTGTGCGACATCTTTTTCCGTGTAACTCTTCATATGGTGCCATCTAAATACTCGAATGGAAGCTATTGTTATAGGAAAATTCTACTAGAGGTAAATATTGATCCCACATACCCTGAAAGTCAAGTGGGAATGATCTCATCATGTCTTCTAAGGTTTGAATAGTCCATTCCGATTGTTCATCTGTTTGAGGGTGGTAATCAGTTCTCAAATTAAGTTCAGTATCCAAGGCCCTCTAAAGACTCTTCTAGAATGTCGAAGTAAAACAAGGATCTCGATCCGAAACAATTCATAGGGGGACTCCATGAAGTCTTACAACATCATTAATATATATTCTTGCTAGACGTTCAGGTGGTAAATCTTCCCTAATAGCAAAAACCTTTGCTGACATGGTAAGATGATCAACAATGAACCATATTTCATCATTACTTCTAGGAGTCTTTGGTAGTCCCATGACAAATTCCATTGTGATATTATCCCATTTATATTCACATATGGGAAGAGGTTGCAATACTCCACTAGGCTGTTGCCTTACAGCTTTCACTTGTTGACAAACAATAAATCTTGACACAAAATCACCAATCTCCCTCTTCATGTTGTCCCACCAAAAATGTTCCTTCAAATGTATATAAGTTTTGGTGCTCCTAGGTTTTATAGAGAAATTGGAACTATGAGAATAATCCATCAATTCCCATTTTAGATCAGGTATATTGAGAACACAAAGTCTCTTCCCAAATTTTAAAGTTCCTTCTTCATACACAAAGCCTCTCAATCTCCCATCATTCGCAGCTTTAATCTTCTTCTGAAACTCTTCATTATCATTTTGAGACCTCTTTATCCTTTCTTGTAAATATGGTTTGGAAACATTTTGAAAAATCATTGATGTTTCACCTTCCATAGTGATTCCCATATCCAACTTTACTAGATCCAAAAACATGGGATCCCTTTCAATTCTCATCATGTTCAAAAAACCATGATCTTTTCTGCTCAAAACATCTACCACCTTATATTCCTTCCCCAGGTGGTAGTGTATCATGAAATCATAATCCTTGAGTAATTCAATCCATCTTCTTTGCCTCATGTTTCGTTATTTTTGTGAGAAAATATACTTCAAACTCTTGTGATCAGTATAAATCTCACATTTATCACCATAGAGATAATGTCTCCATATCTTCAAAGCAATTATTACATCATCTAAATTAAGATCGTGAGTAGGATTTTTCTGCTCATGAATTTTTAGCTTTCGTGATGCATAGGCAATAACCCTATCTTTCTGAATAAGGACACAACCAAGGCCTTTCATTGATGCATCACTATAAATAATGAACAAATAATTCCCCTATGGTATGGTCAATATAGGAGCATTGACTAATATTCTATTCAGTTCTTCAAAACATTATTCACACTCTTTTGTCCATACAAATTTCACCCCTTTACGTGTGAGATTCGTTAATGAGTTAGCCTATCGGGCAAAATTCTGGATGAAACATCGATAATAACCTAATAAACCAATTAAACCGCATACTTCAGTTATACTCGTCGGTGATAGCCATTCATGGATGTGTCTTGTATTAGAAGGATCAACAGAGATTTCATCTTTAGAGACAATATGGCCATGAAAAGAAATCTCTTGAAGCCAGAATTGACACTTGCTAAACTTCCCATATAATTAATGTCTTCTCAGAGTCTTCTAGATAATGCACATGTGATTTTCATGATCATCTTAGCTTTTGGAGTATACCAATATATCATCAATAAATACCACCACAAATTCATCAAGATTTTCATTGAAAACTCTATTCATTATATCCATGAATATAGAGGGTTCATTACTCAATCCAAAAAGCATTATCGTAAACTCGTAATGCCTTTACCTGGTTCGAAATGCTGTCTTCGGAATGTCTTCCTTCATTACACACAACTGATGGTATCCAGACTGATGGTCAATCTTTGAAAAGTATTGAGATCCATATAGTTGGTCAAATAAATCATCAATGTGAGGTAGGGGATACTTTTTCATTATTGTTATAGCATTTATTTCCCTGTAGTTGATACATAAACTCATAGATCCATCTTTATTCATAAAAACAAGGACAGGGGCTCCCCATGGAGAAACACTTGGTTGAATAAATCCCTTATTACTCAATCCCTCTAGTTTCATCTTTATTTTGACTAATTCCACAGTGGCCATTCTATTTGGGGTCTTCGATATAGGCATGGATTCTGGAATTAAATCAATTGAAAACTCAACTTCTCATTCTAGAGGATGATCAGGTAAATCATCTGGAAACACATCTACATATTCTTTCACAACAGGTACATCCTATATTTGAACATTCTATTCCTCACCCATAGTCATTTCATTCTCTTCCTCCCCAATAATTGAATTTAGTTAAGATACTGGGGGTGGATCCAGATAAGAATTAAGTGGTGATGATTCTGCTCTAAAGATTAGGTGTTCCTTATTATCATCATCAAAAATCATAACCACCTTATTCGTATAATAAATCTTCATATCATGGTCTAAAAGATATTCCATATCGTGGATTATATCAAACTCAATCATAGGTATAACGATGAGATCAGTGGATAAAGAACATTTATGGGCTCTAATAGGGACTAATTCACAATACATTGTTGCAATGATACTTCCCTTAGGGGTTTTTACTAACAACTCTCTTGTTAAATCAAATTGGAAATTTCTAATTTTCATAGTAAACTGGGAAGATATGAAACAATGAGATGATCCAGAATCAAGTAAAGAATTTTTTAAACATGAGGAAACCATTAAATTACAAGACACCACGTCTTTTAGAGACCATACCTCAGTAGTAGTGATAACATAAGCTTGGCCTTGATCCCTTGGAATTTTGTGACGTAAGTTCCCCTGACACTTAGGGAATTTATTACCATATTGTCGCATCTCTATGCAGTTGTAGAATTGAACATCACTAGCTTCTTTCTTCCCCTTGAAATCCTGAGCTTGGTGGCCTTTTTCACCACACTTTTAACAAAATCCCATTCCATTCAAGCAAGTACCAGGGTGTTTCTTCCCACATTTACTGCATGATCGATATTCAACATTTCCCTTCATCCCCTTATTTCAATTCCCAGATTGATCGGTAGATCTATCTTCTCTTGCTTTTCGTTAATGTCATAAGACATAAATATTCGTTTTCTGTATTTATAGTACATGAGACAATATCTTCGTACGACGAGAATGATTGTGACACTAATGCTCAACGAAGAAATGGTTTTAACCCATAAAAAAACAATCAATCATACTTCTTGGGTTACATATATAATCTCTGGAATACCCTGCTAACCTTGTAATGTTATTCTCATACATTGTGACATTCTCATCCTCTTTTTGTCTCAGACTCAGAAATTTCCTTTCCATATCTGGTCGATGGTCACGAGGAAATTATTTTTCTAAAAATAGATCTTTGAACTCCCTACATTCTATGTTTGATACTTCATCATATTCTATTGTGTTTTGAATCTATGACCACCATTTATCAGCATCTCCAGTGAGGCGGTAAACTACCATGATAACTTTTTCCCTTTCACTAATCCCCAAAGCCTGAAATATTTTCTCTAGGGAACTTATCCATTGCTCAGCTACCAATGGATTTGTACTCCCATTGAATGTTGGTGCTTGTTTCCTCATGAAGCGATATAACATTGATCCTCCACGCTTTGGATCAGGGTGCTCCATATGGGTAAGGATATTATTCATAACCTGAGTGAGTTTTCCCAGTATAGTGATAAGTTGATCAGCACCAGTTGTATCACCAGCTCCACTATAATTATCTTGAGCAGGTGGGAAATCTCTACTTGGAGTGCATGCATTGATTCAATTTCCGTTTCTCCCACTAGATGCCATTTATAAACAACGGCATAAACTAGATCAGTTTATGAATCAAAATACATAATTCCATACTCATAAAACATTTAACAAAAATTGAACTATTTATGGATATAATCCATAATCATAAAAAAATTTCTCTGAGAAAGTATATACTCATAAACCATTAATAATGGTTTTTAATGAAAATGAGAGTTATCCTAAGCATATACCCCGGGAGTATCGTAACCAAAAGTGTAGCAAGGCCCGTTGTCATGCACCAGTTCCCATTCGAGTTTAGCTCAAAGCGGTGTTTTCAGGTTTTAACCCTAGGTACATCTGTGCAAGAGCCGCCTCTACCTGCTCGTATTTAGACATGGCTGTATTTCTTGGAAAACTCAAAAAATCTCTACAATACCAAAATTATATGGAGTTCTTCTACACTAATCCTTAAATTCAATATTAGGTATATGTTCTCTAATCAGAGTTTATCTAAATCTAGCTTCCAAGGTTTGTACTAAACTTCCTCTCATACCAACTGTAACACCCCTACCCCAGTTACCCAGAGTCGGTGAATTATTACATAACATTGGCATGATCACAAGAAATATCAAATCTTGAAAGATAGATTAGTTTAGTATCCTTGGAAATACTATATATATTCATAAAGTTTTACATTACATTATAAAAATGAAAACAACAACAACATAGTCTCCATAGTCCACACTCATTTCCCCCTATACTTTCCCTACAGTTCATTCATAAATTACTTCTTCACATCCTTGGAAAAATAAAACACTTAAAGGGGTGAGATCAGATGCTCAGTAAGGATAACAATATAGCGGAAACATTCATAAATTAACATAAACATTTAGGGCAATGTATAACTAAAACAAAAGCCTTTTAAACTTTAAGTTCAGTATAATATGGAAAAGATAAAATGAAATAATTCCATTTACTTATTCACATGGATATTCTACTCATCAAATAATCACATGCAATATCAATAAAAACATTCAAAATGATGGAATGAATAATGCCAGACTATCCAAACCACATAGCAAAGGCCTCGTGCCAAGACTACAAATAAGATTTTGTCAAGCCCTTGTTCTAAGACACTAGTTTGTCTCACGAGACCTACCGATGGATTGAGGAGCTATAGTGGGCTCCACCCATCACTTATTAAGTCTAATTCATTCCTCATATGAACAGGATTAAACATAACATAAACATTCGTATTAAAACTATCATAAGAAATGTCAATACTTTCACCATAAACCATTAATGGTATAAAAATAAAACATCCACAGTCATACATATCACAAAACCTTCAATAATATATGTATGTCTTGTATCATAATAAATAAACATCAAATAAACTTAAAATCCATCAAAGGATGTTGACATAGATGAAATAAAAATTATTTGAGAGAAATATCTCTTTTTTTAAATCATTTAAAAGTCAAATAATTATAAAATAAAACATTTAATTTGAAAATTTTATTATAAGCTTTTAAGGGAAGTTTCAGAGATTTTGTAACGGCGGAAAATAGCTGCACCCGCAGTATAAGTTAAAAAAATACATTCTTACCTTAACTTTGTCGAAAAGGTTAAAAAGGACCTTGTTTGGAAAACGATAGAAATATTCCATTATAAACTTCTTATAAAAATTCAACAAGGTTATAAATGACCTTATCCAATTGTCTTTGAAATAGTAATAATTATTTGAAATACATTTTTAATAAACATGGATGTGTATGATAAAGAGGGCCCAGTAGAAAATCACGTATAAACAACCTCAGATAATGAAGAGATTGTGAAATAAACCCTTACCTTGTACTTTTCTGTAGTCGATGGTAAGTTAACCTCTTGTATAATAGTTAAATCATTGTTATTATGTTAAAAAAGAGCAATATACATAATTATGATATCACATATGATCTTCTATTAATGCTTTGTTAATAATATTTTTGTATTATCGTTGTTTCGGGTGTTAACTTAATCGTTTTCTTATATATGTTTTGTTACATAAGGCATGTTTGTTATGGTTAGGATTTATTTTATTCATAACCATATTGATATAATGTCCTTGAATAATATTTTTAATCATAAAATGATAATTATACTTGAATGGATACGATGAGGAATGAATCTCATCGCGTTCGTGGAGACAGTAGTCTCTACGTACGCACGAGCGACAATATCATTCTTTTGATATTAATATAATATATAATTGGATGTTATATAATATAAAAATAATACTTATCATGTTATATTTATTATTTACATGAATTATACATCTTTTTTATACCCATCAAAATAATAATATATTGAATAACAATTAAACCACGACGTGGAGACGGTATGCCTTACAAACGCACGTATGGTGACTTGTAATTCAAGGGATGGATAGAATAATGAATTCGGTTTTTCCATATTTATAATAACATCACATTATATAGAATATAATTTTGTTATTATTTTATAATGGGAAAAACAAGGAAAGAAGAAGTTGAAGAAGAAATCAACTTCAAAAGGGGTGGTGAAAACATTACCTCTTCTTCAGGATCTTCCTTTTGATTTGATCAAAAGGGCTCCATAAGATGGATTTATGAGAAAACTAAGGCCTCTAAGATTAATTTATGGATGTTGAGAGAGTATTTGGGTAGTTTTTGGCCGAGCCAAAAGGATTTGAATGTGTGAATTAGTAATAAAGGGTAGTTCTCTTTTATAAGAGGGGTGAGGGGCACCTTTGGAAAAGCTAGAAATATTATATTGTAATAAAGTTATATTCTGTTTCTAATGGATCCCAAGTAGATTATTAAAAGTATAAGGTGTGTAAGTGTCAAAAAAAATTCAACCAATAGAATTTAGACAGGTTTGGGTTATTATATTAACCTTATCTTTTAGTTTTAACTCTTAGTTAATAAGTTTGACATTTACCATGTCACTTCGTATTTTTATATTATATAGTTAATAAACATACAATATACATCCAAGAGACCCCATAGTGGTACATTAATGATACAAATATAATTATATAATTCTCTTTTCATATCTTTAGATTTTTATGAATTCAGTATCAATTAATAATATAACATTTGTTTTAAAAACTCTTTTATGTCAATTTTCACACATTTTGTATTTGATTTTCCTGACAATAATAACAGCATTATTACTTCTAAAAAACATAATTAAATCAATAATAACATGTCATATTAACCTATAAAATTAGTTTAATTCATTAAAGGTCTCAAATTACATTTATTTTTATTTTTATAATATCAATTATTTTAATATTTCATTAATTAGGTAATTACTGCTTCACCATAGTGTCATAAATAAATTAAATAATTTAATGAATAAAAATAATAAATAAAATACCATTATGTAGGAAATATTTTTATCTTTCTAATGAATATTTATACTATAATTTATCTTATGTATAACCCTATAGGAAAAATGTTTTAGTAGTTAAACGTTCATTTTAACTCGTTTAACTCTTCATAGAATTAAATAATAATAAATGTCCTAATCTAATCCAAGTGGACCTAAATGATAATATTTTATTCCTATGTTTGTTTTTGTTCGAGATAAAATTGTCCAATATAATTAGGACATTTTTTAGGGTAATATTAATACCATTTTCCCCTTAATTATCCTATTTTCTTTTAACCGTAGTAAATTAATGTAAAAAGATACTATTCACCAAAAATTATTTTTATCTTATTGAACAAAATTTTACTCCTTGATATTAATTGTGTCTCTCGGTGTTTCGAAATTCAACTCACAAAAGCAGTTAAATTATGTTTTCAGTGAATTTGCAAATTCTCCTATGAGGTGGGTAAAAGAGGGTGAAAAGTTCAATAAAAGTTTTATATATCTAAAATTATTCTAAACTAACTCCAATGAATTAAATTGAACTTATATAGGTATTATGTATATATTTTTACCATAATTAAATTTAAATAAAATAAATAATTATTTAAATAAAAAGTCGGTTTTGACCAATAACTTAGTGTTTTTCACTATTCATAAAAGATTGAATGTTTTCAGAAAAATAAAAAAAATTCACCATAGGATAATTTCTATAATCTGAATCCAAAAATGAATTCAATTTTGAAAGATAAAATTTATAAAATTTAAAAAACTGGGTATTACTATTCATTACTGCTAGATTGATTGGTTGTGGTTTGTGTTAGAACTCGAGGTTGCGTACAACACACGATACTGTATTATTCAAAGAGAAGCATATCGTGGAATCTTGGGCTATTACAGGTACACCTCACGGTGACACACTCAACCCAAAAAAAACTACACTATAATAGACCATCAAGAAATATTCGTAACTTTAGCAACTCAGAAAGGGCCAGCCTATATGGGGACATAGAGATCTAAGACTCTCCTAGTTGTAGCTCGATCCCAAACTCATTCTCTCATTGAAGGGGTAATTCTACATCCTTATCAAGAAAGTCATCAGGGTACTCTTCTATGACCCTAGGAAATTCCAACTACAGAACCACTGAAGAACACAACATCATCTCAGCCATCATGGATGATAAGGATGAAACACGCCTATAACCTATTCGAGGATCTTGCTTTCCAATGAACACCATCGACTCTCCATCTGCATCGAAGGACACAACCAGCCACCTGAAGCAATTCAATATAGAAAGAACAGAATACAACCACTCCATGTCAATGATGAAATCATTTGTTTTTATTTGGAAACATAATAAATCTCCCCAATAGCGGTGCTGCCCCAAAACTAGCTCACAGTTTCTACATACATAAAACATGTCTGCTCGACCTCCAGCTGGTGTAGTCAACTCCAAGGGCACTGTAAGTCTTTCTACCTAAATTCCCAATGCATGGACAAGGGTAGGTGATATAAAAGAGTGTGTCGCTCCTAGATCAAACATGGAATACAATAATGAAGAAAACAAGAAAAGGGTACCTCGAATGATGTCTGGATCGCCTGGTGGTGGGAACACTAAAGCCCGAAGCTGACCATGGCCTCATACACGACCTCTCAGACCCTGATGTTGACCACCACCATGGCCACACTATTCTCTCTAAGGATGGGGAGCATCACTTGGTTGTCCTCTACCTACCCCATATACCCTATTCTGATCAAAAGCTGGAGGTACCAACTATGATTCCTTGGCTGGAACTTCCTCAACGGAGGATCCTAGATTGGAAAACCTAGTGCACGATGACTTCTCTGAATGACCAGGCACTCTCGTTGCTAATGACCTCGACCACCACAAGAAAAACAAGTTCTTAATCCCATGGAATAGGACTGAGAGATGAATCCCCTATATAAATGAGATATTAAGGGCTGGGAGCTACCCTCGGCCGAACGGAAACATTTCTTCTCAGAAAACTGAGAAACCCAGACCGCAGCTCTGCTTTGTGAAAAGTCATGATAACTCCCCTCTCGTGATTATCCAGTTCTGGATAAATCCTCTCGAAGACCACTTCCATTTCCAATACCTAAGGATATGTCTTCAGCATAAATGGGGTGACCTGGCATAAGATCTATAGATGCAAAGCCTCCTCAAAATGCCTTGCCCTGGCCTCCCCATCTGGAAATAGGTCTAAAGCATATCACAAAAGGATCCTGAAACAAATTCCAAACTTTTGCACACTGGAGCTCCTCTATCGAATGGTTGGAATGTCCTAGAAAATGTATTCCTTCACGGTCAATGAATGAAACCCGACATTAAACATGTCTCTGAACTCCTCACATGATATTACTGACTCCTCACGATCCCTGAGAAACAAGAACCACAACTACCTCGCTTATCCAAATAGCATAGTCAAAACCAAGGACACCATGTACTCCGTCGATGCATGGATCGAACTGAAGCCTATCTCGGCCTCCTCTTACTAGTCTTCTGTGACTGCATGTGAAACGGATCCCTCGTACTTCTGTAGACTCTACCGCTAAAAATATTGGAGTGTACTCTACCAAGGGTCATCATCATCTACCTCTACCGGATGGCAATCTGCAGACACATCCTGCTAAACATCTTCTATGTGATCTTATCGAGGACGTTGACCTGAATCCATATCTATAAATTAACAAATAGTTAGATCTCCTAAACCTGGAATATGGGAGACTCATCAATAATTAATAATTTAATTTTTTTGTCTATTATTCATTTTAGCTTAACTAATCCAAAGGTCTACCTATTCAAACACAGGAACAGAGAAGAATGATGCATGATCCTTTCCTAGGTCTCTACCCTGCAACTAGTATCACCTTGATTTTTAGACCTAAATTTCCATACATCAGATCAAAGGGGACCTTAAACTCCAATGAATTATGCATCCTCTTGAGTTTACACCACTTGCTAAACATGAATGACACTATTTCCCTACCAACAATGCAACCTCACCTGTTCCAAACTCTAAACTAAATCCAATCTCCCAACATGTGCCTCTGATATCACACTATCACGACCTCATCCCCACAATGTGTAGCCCTCCTGTGCCGACAATGTGAGAAGAGAGATAATGACTCCCGAGTCCCACCTCCAGTAGGCACCAGGTTGCGACTAGCACCGAGGGGATAACAAATACACAAATGGGAGGCATTACCCTCTAAGAGAATAGTTGCGTAAGAGAGAGATAGGATAGAAACCAACCAAATCCCACTCAACCAGTAATACAAAAGAAAAACCAAGTACACAGATGAAATTTCATCAAAAACAACTACAAATGAAAGGGGAAAAACTACAAGTACCCAAAAGAATGTAAAACAACATCAACCACAAGCCCGAACATCTCATGTAACCGCAAGCTAGTAGTAACCAGCCTGATTTCCAACCTTGTCCAAGTGACCTGAAATTATTATTATATATACATAGGGTGAGTATAATAGTATACTTAGTATGACCCTCCACGAAGTCTCTCAAGAAAAAGTAATGAGAGAAGGGTAAATAACAGTGAACAACAAGTGAAAATAACTCGTCACCTAAACAGGTATACTATGTTTCCAGTCTCACCATAGATACTCTCACCATGTACTCATGATTGAGTATATAATATAATAAAGAATATCAAAGGTACCTCGCTACTACTTCCCCACTGGTTTATGGCTTTTCCCCAATGTTGCATTTCCTAAGCATCTCACTCTAAAAAGGATTACCCGCAGACACCTGGTTGTACCACCAGAACATCCACCGCATGCAAAAAAACCACCATGTCAACATAAGCTATGTAACTAGGTAGTTTTTGGGAGCCACCACATCTCTCATAACGTGTAACATACATCAGGTATTATACGTCAATCCATTATATCCCATACACTAGGTAAGGATCCTCAATCCATCACATCCTATATACGTTACTCCTATAGTAGTCCACATAAAAATATATTCAAAATATATGTGGGTAAATAGCCAAAAGCCATTATATCCCTCTACACACATATATGGGGAAAACTAACCAATGTGCCTACCAAGAAAAGTAACTACCAAGAGAAGAGACTAGGGCCAATGGTGGTAGTCAGGCATCCATCATCCCACCAGAATGCTGGAGAAAACACCCCCTAGGGATCAACCATGGGGGTGATTAATACATAAATAGTTTAGAATAAAATGATCAAATACCACATAGATTGTTGGTTCATGGATTAGGCATGGTTATATGTTCATCGCAAGAGGATCACTCCTTGTTTAATGAATGTGGATTGTGTGAGGCATACACATGGATAGCTTCCCATGTGCTTCTATAAACAGTGATGATATAAATGGGGCTTACATGCTGATATAACTCTGATGGTTTTCCTAATCCCACAATGATATGCCCACATGAGAAATAATTAGGATGGATTTAAATGAGGAGGACGAAATTGATGGGTTATTGATGAATTTAGGCTTGAACATCAATGAGACATCCTACGTATCCTTGTGGGTTCGGTATTTATGTCTATATAGTTTGGGTATCCCATGCCATTTAATGTCTTATAATAAATATTATAGAGAACAGATGTAAAGATTATAGTTTGGGGAATATAAAATGGGGGTTTCTATGTGTCCCAATTAGTTGGGAATCAATGGACACATAGTTCTAAAATTTGTGATGGGTCTTACACATGGCTATCCTCCCAATCAAAATGGGACATGTTTTTGGGACTTACACATGGTTATCTGCCTAGGTGGACCTAAAAGATATGTGACCTAAGGGCTCGGTATGGAGAACTCGAGATATAGTGGGTTAATGGAATGACCATGAAGGGAATAAGCAATGGTGGATAGTGAGATCTGGGTGGTGCACCCATAAGAGGAGGCAACCATTGCTTACCAATGAAATGGATTGAATCTTTGTAGAGGATAAATATATACCATGCTAGGAATTCAGGGATCAATGCCCATTAAGTTTATTTTTTGGGGCTTTCTGATGGTTAGTGGCATAAAAAGGTGGATGTTGGGAATTACTCCATGATAGTTGCCCTGAAATAGGATTCCATGGCCACAACTAACATATAATACTACACAAGTCATTATCGATGTGAGAAACATGTAGAATCATTGGACTATATGGTCACAACATGAATTATGTGTCATCCAGGGACAGAGTGGGGCTTACCTATAAGAGTGTCCCAAGGAGACAAAGAACATAGTGAGAGTGAAAGGTTATGGATATCCCCTTATGCTCATCCTTACTTTTTTTATTATGTTTAAAGGAGACAAGGAGGATCAATGTTTCCTCCTCCTACAAAAATGGCTTTGGGATTCTACTAAGATGGATGCTCTTCCATCGTGGGTGGATTTTTTTCCATGAATGGAGGATCACATTCCATATGTGAAAGATATTAATTCCACGGATACTAGTGGGAATGTAAAATTCCCATGGTGGAGAACACCTTGTAAATTTCTTAGGGTGAGGACACAGTTTAACGCTAGGAAATGAGGACGATGATGCATGTAATTTTAACATCATCTAGCACAGACGATGGGGGTTCACTCTTCACCTGTAGGAAATAGATGATGGGTTCCCTAAAACATTTATTAACGGATGGTACCAGAATTTCTAGACGTGAGTGGGTTGGATGAGTGCTCATTAGAATGTTCTGCATTAGACCTAATATGTGAAGAATAAATAGCAATTACCATACTAATGTAGAGAAGCATTGGGTTGAAAAAAACAACCTGATACACCACATGAGGGACTAGAAAATCAGTACACATGATCCTAGAGGTACATGCAAATGCGGTGATAGGATAATGTGGGAGTTTAATAAAATAAGAGATTAAACATTGGGTTTTGGGTCATAAAAACTCATGGATCCAATATGATGGAATGAAAACATTAGTGGAGGCATGTGTAAAAATTGATGTGGTTAATGGGATGAGATAATGAACATGGGAATGTTTTTCATGCAAGATGGTTGTTTTTCACTCACATTACTAAGGAACAAATAAATATAGGGTAGCAAAACATCATTGTGGGACCACCCGAAGGGGGAACTCTTGGGGACCTATCACATGAGTCCATTTACCTTTTATTTATGGATTGAGTGCTATGGTAGAAGGGGTTTTCTTTTGTTTGTGGGTGAAACATGCCTACTTTTTGTGAGTTACCCAATGTGGAGCAAGTCTCATTATTTTTTATTATGAAAATATCATTGATGGTGTATAAGAAAAGTGGTGGGAAAGTGGATGGTTGAGATAACATTGGGTTCGTAAGAGTCTTGCGCGTAGTCTTACTTTTTGTGATCTAATCTCTATGCTTTCATGCACTTGACTTGATCATTTTTAGGATTTCGTTGTGAAATAATTCATTTCAAATCACATTGGAAACATAACCGATATATGTTCAATTTTCTATAGGGAAAACAATACTAGTATCATAAAAATTTCAACCTTAGAATTATCAGATTGTCTCGATGAGTTGAAATCAGTCTTCAATTTACACAATGATGTCTTTTTGGGGCTTCAAATAGAAATAAATACTAATAGTCTCCCATGGAATCACCACTATAGGCTATTAGAAAATCATTATTATTGAAATATACTACATGGGATTCATTTTCCTTATGATTAAGGATAGTCCATCCCATTCCACGTCTTACTAGATCTTGGACCTCCTAATTTTAGAAACATATAGATGACTTGTATCAATATCATCTGGACTTCTAGCATTGGTAAATGTCAAAAACTCAAAAATAGTAATTCTTTGTGATTTATATCATTTTGATATGTTGTGTTGTTAGTACACAAGATCAACATATGGTTCCAATGATATAGTCAAAGAAGCACAAGAAATGATTTCATGTTTACTAGGAAACCGTAATTCCTATAGTTTCTACATTTAAATTTCATTTAATTTATTAACTCCACTAAGACTGAACCAATTCTAATTTTTATAAGGTTTATAAAATCATTCACATTAAATTTTTAGTACTCTTGGGGATAAAAACACACTCAGTAAGAAGAATCTTCATTAAAATTATTTAAATCTGTCATTTAATGATGCTTTTGTACCTTATCTCATAATTTATCCTATACTCTCTATATTTTTCTCTATCAACAATCTCCTTGACATAATTATAAAATTTATCATGAAGTAGAAAAATTATATGTAACTCTTAAAGTCCCTTGATGATTACCTTGATGAACTCTACAATGTTTTTTCTAATGTGTCCATACCTCTTCCCCCCATCATAAGTCAATATCAATTTTTATTTTCTAATACTCATCAAATAATCATACAGTCATTTATTACACTTGTAGATTTTTTTGAAATTTGTTCAAACACATTATTGATCAAGCTCATATGCTATATTTATTTCATTATATTTCGCATAAATAAATTAATTCATTATATTTAAATTCATGAAAACAATAAATATATTTCATTAAAATCATCTTGACATCATTATTAATAGTTGCATCATGTAATTTTTATTCATATGTTCCTATAAATAATTTCAATTCAGTACTAATGATGTGAATTCAAAGGTATCCATATTTCAGGATCCCCATTGATTTCCAAATTTGTTGCTCAATGACGATATGATATCAAACATTAACCCAAATTATTGGTGAATTGACTACAAATAAATTCCGAAACCACTCGATGAATCATAATTTACATTTTAGGAAATAGAAAATGCAATAAGTAGAGGTTAATAGTTTATATATTAGGTAAAAACAATCAAAGATATTTCAGTGTATTTTCTGTATGGATAACATTCATTAATCTCTAGGAACTATTTTCTAAAAAGAAACGTGTATATACAGTGGCAGATTTCATAGAAACACCGAATAAATTTTTTATGAGATGGATAAGGTGGGTTATCTTGAGAAAGATTGTAGTTCGTATCATGATTGAATACACCATTTTTTTATTCCTATGTGTTTCTAGATATATCTTCAAGATGTAGTACGAGTCAACCCAATTATCATATACCTTGAAAATTGACTTCCATTTCTCCATCCTTGACTTATTATAAAATATATAATAACCATATTATTGTAGTATCCTCTCATACACAAGTGATAAATGTACATCTTACTAGGTCATATTCATCTTGAAAATAACAGATGAAAAAAACCTGAATCACAAGAAGTAAGATCTTGTATGAGATTTTGGATGAAAAATATTATGTGGTTCCTCAATCATTGAAATTATATAACCCCAAAATGAAACATTATGACTCACCCTATAAAGGAATCCATAAACATACCAATATTTATCACATGATATAAGGTATTTTGAATGGGTATATTACTGAAATAAAATTCTACAGTGCCTCTAAATATGAAATAATTTGTATATGTTCTTCAATGTATCGTAATAGGTAATATCAAAAAAAAATATATTTTCCATATCACTAAACATATCCTTCATAGATACTTGATGATGTGTTTCAAATTTGGTAATATTAATGTAAAATACTAAAAGCCTATCATTTATTCCAACCAAGATGTGAAGAGTGGTGGATGGTTTATTAGTAGTTATGTTTGATTAATAACTTATTAATTTCTAGAAAATTCTTCCAAAACAAATTCAGATTCCTCATAACCATCTTTATTATCCCCATATGTTCCATAATTAAAAAATTCATTATCATAATATGGATATTAATGTATATCCAAGAGATCACCTAGATTGTTCTCTTCTACATTATATAGAATATCCTAATTATGTTTGGATTTTACGTCTTCAACCACTCTTTTTTGTCTATATCCTAGTTCAATTATACATTTCTGCTATACAAAATAAACCTAAACATATATCCCCATCAGGGAATCATCTTCCATTAGGATAAAATATTATTCCTTGGACCTAATGATCATTAACATCTAATGGACCATCTAGTTGTCATAGAATAAGAGGGGATTCCCAATTTCAATATCTAATAGATAATATCTATTGATAATTTTTCATATTTATGAAAACAAAAATTATTTCTTGATGTTATCATATGGTTAGATAATTAGATGTTTTTTATATATTTTTTTCTGTGAACTATATGATTCCCTTTTCAAGGTCCAAATAACATACCCACAGTAGAAGAAATAGTAAAACATTATTATCTCGTATAAATAGTTATTTGATCAATATTTTGATAGTGTAAATAATATTAAAAATAAAAGAAAATCTTGTACCATTGACCAAAAATCATTAAAATTCAGAAATTTTTGACTTATTATTATATCCTAAAAGATTTCACTAATGTTTTTTAGTTAATTTTGTTATCATTATAATAGAAAGATTACTATTTTATATAGAAATATTAAATCATCTATATAAAACCCCCTAGGAATTTCATGCTAGGTGTGATATAAGGACTGTTTTTATATACCATTTCTAGATCGAGTCTAGTTCAAAATGGTGTTCTCAGTTTTTACACCTAGGTAAATAATTTCATTTTCCACGTCGACATGTAGTATCCAATCATGAATATTAATTTTTATTGTAACCATAATATATTTATTACACTGAAATTTTAGATTGTATTATTATATTCTACAAGATGAAAATAATATTTTTTACTATAATTTTTATTCTTCATAAAGATGTGTTCTGAAGTTTATTATGAAAATATAAATTATATATATAATAACCCCTATGAGTGTGATACATAGTGTGTAGAAAGGTCCATTTTCATGAAACAATCTCTAATCATATCTAGCTTAATGAAACATTATTGTTTATTAATTCTAGGTACTTCATTTCTAATGAAACATCCACATGTAGTATATTCACATTGATTTCATCGCAATGATAACAACATTACCTTTATATTAAAAAATTTAAGTTTTCTTCTTATATCTTTAAGGTGACAGTTATATTTCATTGTGTAATTTATAATCTTCATAAAGTATGGCTTATTGGATTTAAATGATGCAGTGAATTGCCATCAACATAACCATTGAGAGTAACAAATTAGTCAGACAATGAGGAATGAATTATAAAAAACATGTGATTAAAAAATGGTGTGTACATTTAAGCCTCTTTTTCATCTAGTTATCCATAATTTATGAAATTTTAAATCTAAATTATTGATAATTTGATCATTGGCTACTCATTAAAAAATTATTACATATCAACTAGTTAAATATTATTTAATCATTATTTATTAATATCTAAATCATTACCTAAAAATTAGATAATAATTAATTATATAAGATTTAATCTTATATTCATAATTCCTTTAGAATTTCATAACAGATACTAAATCATTACATAATTAGTAGATGTCATATAGATAAATATTATATATTATATAAGAAATCATAATTTAAATATATGTTACTCATTTCATTATTAATGGTTATTCATCTTTAAATCATTAAAAAATAATTAGATGATAGTTAGTTACTCCTATATTAATAATGAATTTTTAATTCTTCATTCACTACATAATCCTTTACTAGTTAATAGATATCTTGTAGTTTCCTTATATGTAATTAAAATGTTAAAAATTAAATAATTATTATGTAATAATTCATTAATATATAATTAATCATATATTAATCATTAACTTATCATTAATTAAGAATTAGTGAATCCAATAATCATTATTCTTTAATTAGTCCTAAATTACTAGTTAATCACTATTTAATTGATAAATATTTGATAGTTACACTATAATATATTAATATATAATAATTAATTAATTATTAGTTGGTCATTAAATAATTAATTGTTAACCACATGTTAATAATTTTCTTGGAATTAGTTAATCCAATATAAATCATGACGTAATATTTCATTAATCACTAGTCATTCATTTCCTTAAAATTAGATATCATGTTGTTACTTTATATTAAATTAATAATTTTTCAGTAGAAAATCATTAATTACTCATTAGTAAATAATAATTCAATCGTATGTTAATAATTATCTGTCAATTTTCTATTTATTAGTCAATATTATATTAATAATTCATCAATCGTTAATTATTCACTAGTTAATCAAAATAAAAATAATAGATATCAAGTAGTTAGTTTATAGATAATTAAAATTGTGTGATTAAGTAATAATTATTTAATAATTTAATAATAATTTTTTAACCACATGTTAATTATAATCTAACCATTAGTTATGAAAATTATAATTCAATAAGTGTTATTCCTTAATCATTACATAATACAAAATTAATCATTACATAATTAATAGATATCAAGTAGTAATATTATAACTAATTATGGTTTAATCATTAAGTAATTATTAGTCAATTATTAATTAATAAATATTTTAATATATATTAATATATATATATATATAATCTTTTGTTATGTATTTATTATTCCAATGTTATTTATTCTTTAGTAATTCATTAATCACATGTTAATTATAAACAATCAATTGATATCAAGAAGGTACATTATAGATAATTAAGTAAATTGTAATTAATCATTCATTAATCACTAGTTATCAATTTTTTAATCACTGGTTATTAATTAGTTTTTATTTGATAATAATATATTAATGAATCCTTCAGAATATTATAATTGCTAGTTAATAATTACATAATTAATATATATCCACTTATTACTCTAAACCTACTTATTACTTACTCATTGAGAGACTATTAGTTAATCATTCATCAATAATTAATTAGTAAATTGTTATTTATATTTCAATAATTAGTTAACCATTAGTTAATCATATGTATTTTATTATGTAATCATTTACTAATTAATAGTTAATCATTACAGAATTATTAAATTAAAAGTACTTATATTATTTATAAATAATAGTAAGTCATTAAGAAATTATAATTTGATCATTAATTAATAATATTTTAATCATTATAATATCATTATTTAAGAAATAATTAATTTTATATTAATTATACATTAATAATCCATTAATTAGTGGTAAATAATTACTTAATTGATTGATATCAGGTAGTTAAATTACAACAAATTTAGAGTTAATTTATATTCAATCATTATATAATTATTTATTAAACATTATTTAGAAAATAATTAATCATATGTTATTTTTTATTTTATCATTATATAATAATTATTTAAACATTATGTAATCCAATATTAATTATTCCACATTTATTCATTAACCACTAATTTATAAAATGTTAGTTATGTGTTCATTATTAGCTACTAATTGGTTATGAGATGGTTAATACTAAAATAATAAAACATTAATCAATCATTAATATCTATTTAATCAATACTAAATTACTATTTATCATGTAATTAAATTATCGATAATTATTAGTTAATTAATTCTTAATCATCAAAAAAAAATTAGTAAATAATTCTGGAATAAATAATTAATCTTAGGGAATTCATTGGTTAATTATTAGATAATAATTTTATAATCATTATTTAATATTAATTTATTCATTAGTGATTAAATATATAATAATTAGTTTATCATTATTTAATAATTAGTTTTCCATTAGTTAGTTGTTTGTCAAAAATTAGTTCACTAATTTGTATATATCGTTCCTGAATGGCTTGAATTCCTTAAATTTTTATTTATTTATGGCTAATCTCCCAACTAATATTAATTTATCATTTAGATAATATAAATTTATATTTCTTTGATAATCACATAAAAACTACTATGTTAAAATAAATAAAAATATTATAAAAATAATAAATCAAATTATATTACTAATTATAAATAAATTTCACAAAAGTCACAAATAAATATTAATATTCTATTAAATAATAATATCTATTATTTTTAATCTATATCAATATAAGTAAGAAACAATGTAAATAAAGGTTTTATAATAGACTAAAAAAACAAAAATGTCGGTGCTGAACATTAAAATAAATAAGAAAAAATTCCTCAAGATGATGCTTCATAAAATTCTGCACTCGTTTTAGGACACCTCTTTGACACACATAATGGATGAAAATTGAAAATTTGTAGAGAGAGTGGGTTTGGAATTACATATATAGGGAAAAATGAGTGAGTATTTATGGGAGGTTTCCTTCAATAAGGTGTTGGTGGAAAGGCACCATCGCCAAGGCAACCAATCCCATTTAATTTCAGTGAAAGTTAGGATCATTGATGTGTCATTTTCCATGTCCGTTATTCAAGTCAATGAGTGGAATTTAAGGCCCCCACCTTTAAGAATTTAATATAGCTGAATGTATACATTGATGATTCAACCATTTATCCTTAGAAATTAAAAATAACTATACAATTATATAAATAAATATTATTCGAGAAAATAGAATATTAAAAATTCAAATATTGCACCCCAATCCCCACCTTGAAATAGGAATACCAATCCAATTTTTTACTATCATTAAAAATTTATACGTTACATATAATTACAAATACCTCATTTAAAATAATTTTATAGAAACAATGTCATCCATTAGAGAAAAATCGGAAAAAGTTGAGGTTTATATGTTTTAATTACATGCACTGTTTATTTTTTATAAATTATGAAGACTTGGGAAAACATAATAATATAATTTTAGAGTCTTTCATAGAAAATTTACCTCAAATTAGAACTCCCTAGTAAAATTTCCACTATCACACCCAAGGCCACTAATGGGTAATTACATATATTTCATATACCTTTTTTATTAAAAAATGGTTGAAACATATTTACAAATAGATGTAATGGAATAAGAAAATATTTTTTATTTACATATATTAATTATTTTATATTTTTTTTGGAATCATGGTCAAATACTTCTTAAATTATATAAGAACCTTAGACAGCTACCCCAACATTACCAATATTTCCTTAATTGAGAATCCATTAGCAAGACCAATCTATTACAAATGGGTAAATATTCATATATCATATAATCTTGTCTCTTTAAACCATGGATAATTGTTCTTCAAACATAAGTAATATTTGAAAGAAATATTTTTTATTACCATTTAACGATTACCATTTGAAAAAACAATTGCTTTTAATATAATCAAACACACCCTTCATCAAAATGACTGATAACTCCCTATATAATTAACTATTATACATCCCAAGACTTTACTAATGAGTATTTAACCATATCCCATTTTACATAAGATTATAAATCAATGATAAAAATTCATCAAGTATCATTAAATTCTAGGATGATATTTTCTTATCTGTATGAATTGTTTGTTTTTTATTTATCTTAGAAAATATCATTAAATCTATTTATTATTATTTTTAAACTAAATCCCACCTCCAAGTAACCAGAGGACTCCCCTACCATGAAACCACATCCCGACATGTTCCTTATGTGATGGGTAATGACATATACCTCATTAACTTTTGTTTTCTAAAAATACTATTAATAGTTTACAAATCATTATTAATTGTTGACATTGAATATTATAATGTAAAAAAGATATTTCTTTTATTTTTTGAATAATAATTAAAAAAAATCCTATATTGTATTATAATGTCCACATTGACCACCTCCATGGACAATGTCTATATAACCATATTACCAACTACCTTCCTATATCCCAATATGATATATAATTACCAATACCACATTTGATGGTTTTTTCTAAACACAATGTTAATATTATGAGAATAATAGGTAAATGTTTAATTCAATGTTGTTTTATTTTCATTAATGGGTTTTCTAAAATTATGATGTCATTGTAAAGACATTTTATTATTATTTAAGAATCAAACACACCCACTATAACACATCATACATATAATTCCAAATTTCATTTAATTCAAAATTACTATGTATTAAACACAACACTAAATAAAAATTCATATGGACATATGGAATTAATATATAAAATTATAATAAATAATTAAATAAATTACATTATGGATAAATGAACCAAAATTTGAATAATTAAAGAAGAATAAAATCACATGTAAATTGAAATATGAATGAAATATTTAGCATTATATTATTCTATAAGGATCATACCTCAGATAATAATAATAAATATAATGATAAAAGTTATGAAATGATGAAAATACATAGAACATGAAAGATTTTATAAAATTAGTTGTTCTGATGAAATGTGTGGGATAATATATAAAAATATAATATAGTCATTAGAATTATATAAACATTGGATATTTATGAATATTGGCATTATATATTCATTAGGAATATAAGAATGTTGTATTTATGTGGATATCAATACCATAAATAGATATATTATATAATGATATATTTTTGAGTAATATTTTATTAAAATTTTATAGTAATAAGATTTTGATTTAATTTTATGAGATAAATAAAAGTAACCAAATTATAAATTATTTATATAAATTAGTGGCAATGAGATTATGTTTTATAGTTCCTCTTAATGAGGATCATTTTTTAGCTTTCAATGGAGGTGGAAACACTAGGGTTTTACATTGGAAATGTTTCAGATGAATTTGAAAATGTTGGGATTGAGATAAATTCTCATTTATAGAAGTTCAAGATCATGTAAATCACTATGATATCCATTTATGATAAATTATAGCCTATGAGTACCAGTATTGATTGCAAACACTTCGATTATATGATATGGTCATTAGGGTTTTTAGTTTTGGTGTAGTTTCTGGAATGGTCAGTTATTAGTGGAAAATACATTTTCATAAAACATGTAATTTATATAAATATATTGTTATGTAAAAATGAAAAATATTTTTAAAAATTAATTTAATTATTTAAAAATAATTTATAATATGAAATTTGAAATATATATTTTCATAATAATCTATATGTTATAAATTTTTAAGACTAAATAAATAGTTACATTTAAAAAAATATATGATTTAGTATTTTCATTGAATAAACCATTTTAAGGGACATTTGGTTTTGGTTTAGATTTATACCACCATATCCATTATTTTATTATAATACATCAATTTATAACATAATAATAAATATCCAATATAATATTTGATTTTTTATTGTTTGAATGAAAAACCGTTATTTTTCATAAAACCATTTTATAGAAGATAATTTTGTTTATTTTAATGTTATATTTTCACATATTTAGAAACAATGTTGGATAATATTATTTTCATTTTTTATATGAAAATTTTTAAATTATATAAAAGGGTTAATCCCAATAATTTTTATGATTATTAATTACTATTTCCTGAAAATAATTACTAAATGAAATGTAAATTCGTGTAAATGAAAAATGATTAAAGTCCATAAAATAATAAATGATGTCTAAAAAAATATTGGTTGAGATGTTTTTCCCCAAAATCACAATCCCCAACCATTTTTTCAATTTTTTATAGTAAACTGTTAGTATTAACAGCACATTGTTGAAACTGTTTTGGTTTCATAGAAAACAAAAATTTCGATTACTTATTAAATTCCAACACTACCACCCCATCTAAACTCAACTATTATTAAAATTTCAACTAAAAAATATCTTATATTCTACTCTTATAACCATATCCAATCTAAAAAAAATATGTTCAATATTAGTTATCATAGCTATTAAATTTTTATGAATCCTCTAAGGGGAATTCATTCCCCATACTAAAAATTTATCAACTACACATATTTTATACATAATCATAATAATTTAAATTTATTATTACCAAAAATATATAACTATACTAGTAAAAATTATATAATATTATGTTATTATAATAAGGGTAATTATGTTTTGGTTTATATACCACACCCATTATGGAAAAAAAATTCCCATTTTTATATTGTGAAACTATCGTCTCCAAGGCACAACATGGTTCGTTTAGATAAATATTATTTAATGGATGGTATAATGATATTATATTAGAATAAATATGATTTTTATAATATCATTAGGGTTCTGAACCGAAAAATATGGATCCTTTTTTATTTAAATCCTCAATAAACAATCATCGTTAATTTATTCATTTAATACAATCATGCTAAAAGGATAATACATTATTCAAATCATCAATGATTTTCATATATATTTTTCATGCTTATGAATCATTTAAAATTTAAAATATCACCTTCAAAAACCCTAAATAATATCAATTTTTCCATATTATAATAACATTACATAAATAAAACCTCATTATCAATCATTAACTCATGATATGTCCATGTTTTGTTATGTTTAACAACCTACTCAATTAATACTATGAATTATATCTTTGATTATTAGGATAACATATTTAATATTATAATAATATTTAAATGGTAAATTATTGATTTTAATTTAGTTTTTTTTATGAATATTTAATTTATTATTTATCATACCATGCATCAATCATCATAAATCACTAGAACATGCTTCTTATCAATTTTATCATCGATGATAAATACTAAAAACTCTTGAAATGAATCTGATATATCATATATTATTTTATATAATAAAAAAAAATATTCAAAGACATATTTATAAAAAAATCATTCAATAATGAGAATAATGATATAATGAATCTATTACAAAAGTCAAAATAATAAACATTATATTTGGAAAATTGGGATAATTCAAAGAGATAATGAATCATTATGAATGATAAGAATGATATTTTATATAATTAATGTTGTGAATTATGTAATGAAATTATATATGTATGTGATACTAGAGGTTAAGGTATTTTCATGGATTTGAGGAAATGAGGAATGGGTTTTTCTTGTCAACCTCTTTCATTGTGACATGTTTTGTTTTATGTAACTCATTTCATTTATTTATTGAATGTAGATGATATTATATATTTTATATAATGAAATGAATATATTTTAAAGGACCTGACCCCAGTTTCCTGGAGTCGGAACCATATTAGATTACTTTGGCATACATACAATGAATTCAAATCACGAAGGACCAAGTAGTTATTATTATTGGAAACATGATACATACATAAGCTCAACTTTTCATATGTAATGGAAAAACAACACTAATTTATTCCACTAGAAACATCACATCTCCTATATTATTCTATGAAGTCATTAATAAATTACATCATTATGCCATGTGAAAATGAAGCAATAGAAAGGGGTGAGCTCAAATGATCTGTAAGAGTAAGTAATAAAACAGAAGATAATATAAACATTAGACATGTTGAATAATTTAAAACACATTCATTTAATAACAAACATAAACCATATGATGGAAGGAATATGAGATGAGTAAATAATTCCATAATAAAACATAACCTTGGTTATTATACTAGTCGAATAACCACATGCACTTTCAATTACTAGATTCATAATGAGGGAATTGCATATGCCGGACATCATAACAATATCGTCCAAGCCTCGTGCTAGTACTATAAAAAAAATCATTTTGTCAAGGCCTCATGCAAAGGCCAGAGTTTTTCTCATGATACCTACCGATGCATCAAGGGGCTATAGCTGGTCCCACCCATCACATAATAACTCCAATGCATTCCTTGTATGAGAAGGGATAAAAATAAACAACAAATACATTCATATTGATACTATCATATGAAATGGAACTAACATTCCTAAATCATTAGACATAAAACACTAACCATTCCACGTAATATGGTGAATGGTTTTAGGATAGATCATCCACAATTGAGTTAGTCATAAACCATTAAATAATATATGGTAGATTAATTCATAATTTATTAAACCCAATAATACCATGGAATTAAAAAGAGTGTTGAATTAGACGATAACACTCTTAAAAAATCATTAAACAATTCCTAAGATAAATACTCATTTATTTTGATAAGAAGAGTTCTTTTAGAAAAATAATTGTATAAAATTGGAAGTGAGGTAAGATAGTTTTTTTATAATAAAATGAGTTATTTTATAAAGATAAAGGATTCCAAAAATAGGTTAATGAGTTCCCTAGTAAATAGGTAAGAATTTGTGAAATTCACTTGAATCGGGCATGTATTTTGGAATCAATTTGAAAGTACCTTTTAAAACATGTAACTGTACTTAAAATAAAGAAGGGTTCGAGTTTATAAACATATATATAATACTCACATAGAATATATGAGGAGTACATAACAATACATCTGAGTTTCATTGTAGTAATCAGACAATGAATGTAACCCGAATGAAAATGGATGTTCCGATGGAAAAACCCTTACCATAACTCCAAACGTGTCGTTCTCTCAAACGTATCCTCCTGGAATATGAAATTATATTTATTCATAACTTATTAAAATAATAGTATATAAATATTTAGTTTATAATTGTTCTGGTTAGTTCATTTATGTTCTTATTGGTATGTTATTGTATTGAATTACATCGCTTCGGAGTGTTCATTTAGTTTATTTTCATATTAGGTTCACTTATTTTTATGTAATGATGTTCTTGTGGAATGGTTATAAATCTCCAGAATTGGATTCTATAATATTAATGAAAATAAATAATTTATATTGTTCATTTATATCATTTTTTTACATGGATTGAAGATGAATCATTAGATGAGAACCACTTCGATTATTCAGTGGTATTTGGAATATTATGTACTAGTTTTTTCAAATAACTTAATTATATGTACATATTCTAGTTTCTGAATGTTAATAAATTTATAAAACTTATATTATAGTCTGGTTCAACCATGTATATGTTTTCATGACCAATAATGAATATGAAATTTAATAATAAATATTGTTATCCACGAAGGATATAAATCCGAACCTCATGGACGTCAATTTCTATTATAAAAAATAGAGATGGAGTGAGAATATTTATGATGGTTCTTCTATTAACATGATATAAATCCAGCATATAGATGTTAATGTATTTATCATGGACATTTGGACAGATTAGTTTAGGAGAGGATAAAAAAAGTAGATAAAATGAAGTAAAACCAAATGAGAAAGAAGGGTGCTTTACCTCTTGAAATAACCTCCTTGAGAAACTCCTTAAGGGAAGGGGTTTTTGACTTTTGGAAAGACCAGAAGCATCTAGGAAGTGGTAAGAGATTAGGTAATGGTAATTGGGAATAACGTTGAGTAACATAAAGGCTTATAAAATTGATGTTTAGAGGTAGTGGTTGGGGGTTTTTATAGTGGGGGAGAGGGGTAAATTTTGAATATTTAATTTCATTATTTTATTATTTCAATCAAGACAACCAATTGTATTGTTTCATGTGACCCCTAGTAGTAATAAGATAATGTTAGTTCTAATAAATTGGCCTTACATCAATTATGATGTCATAAATAGTGTATTTAACAGATAAATTGAAGATACGGTGTTTTACCGTATTTCACTATTCAAAAAAAATTCATGAATTTCAGAAAAATCCAAAAAATTCACCCCTAACATTTTTCAATGTGTAGAATTAAAAATTGAAATCAATTTTTCAAAAATAATTTTATAAATATTATTAAATTAATTTTTAAATATGGTCATAGTTAATTCAAAAAATGACAATCTTGAAGTGCAGTTAGTTTTATGTGATATTGAAAAATTAATTAAGATCCGATTATCATATTGCCTTAAGAAAATAAAATAATATCTATATTTTATATTAAAGGGTAATATTACTATTCATATTACTATTCATAAGGGTATGTTACTATTCAACAAAAATCAAGTTTGTCCTATCAGACTCCAAATGACTTACTGAACACAACTGTAGATGTCCTTCTCTTCAAATTCAAAACATATAAGTGGAAAAATTGCATTATATATTTATTTTCCAAACATTGGGGTGTTACATTGTCCGCTACTTACCAAAATTACATCTTCAATATTATCAAAATATTACCTAAAAAGATTCTGGCATGTCTTTAAGATAAGCTCCTCGGGCTCATATGTTTCTTATTCCATCTTATGGTTCCTCCATAGAACATTCAACAGACAAGTTGACTGATTTATCAATATGTGTTCTCAAGAATCAAGAATCTTGATAGGCTCTTCACAGTATGATAGATCAGGCTCAAGTTACACTTCTTCATTAGTGAGTACATGTGTTGGTTCTGGTATGTACTTTCATAACATTGACACATGGAACACATTCTGAACCGTGGAGAGACTTGGAAGCATTGCCAAACGGTAAGCTACAGATCCAATTCGGTCCAGAATTTCAAAAGGTCTGATGTACGCGGGACTTAATTTTCCCTTCTTACCTAATTGTATAATACCCTTCCCTAGATATACCTTTAAAAAACGTGATCACCTTCTTGAAATTCCAAATCCTTCTTTCGGTTATCAGCATAGATCTTTATCTTAATTTGAGCTATTTTGATATGGGTTTTGATAATATTAACCTTTTCCATTTTTTTTCCAACAAGTTTTGGCCCATGAGCTTTGTTTAACCAACATCATCCCAACAAGTTGGTGTACGAAATCTCCTCCCCTATAATGCTTCATAGGGTGCCATCTGTATACTTGAATGGAAGATATTGTTGTATAAAATTATATGAGAGGTAAATACCTATCCCACATGCATTGAAGCTCATGTGAACAAGACCTCAACATGTTGTACACTGTTTGAATAGTCTATTCTGATTTTACATCAGTTTGTGGGTGGTAGGCTATGCTCAAACGAAGATCAGTATCTAGAGGATTCTGAAGAAATTTCCAGAATCTTGATGTAAAATGTGGATCACGATTAGAAACAATCGATAGGGGTACTCCATTTGTCTCACAACTTCATTAATATATAGCATTTATAGATGTCCAGGTGGTAGATATTCTCTTATAGAAATAAAATGTCTTGACTTGGTAAGACGATCAAAAATGACCCATATCGCATCATTCCTTCTAGGAGGATTTTGTAGTCCCATGACAATGTCCATAGTGATATTATCCCACTTCCACTCAAGTATGGGAAGAGTTTGCAATACTCTTACAGGCTATGGCCTTCTAGCTTTCACTTGTTGACAAACCATATATCTTGACACAAAATTAGCAATATCCCTCTTCATGTTTCCCACCAAAAATGTTCCTTCAAATCTATATACATCGTAGTGCTACCAGGGTGTATAGAGAAATCAGAACTATGAGCATCATCCAACAATTCCCTTTGTAGATCAGGTATATTAGGAACATATAGTCTCTCCCCAAATTTCAAAATTCCATCTTCATATACGAAGTCACTCAATCTCCCATCATTCATAGCCTTAATCTTCTTTTGAAACTCATCATAATCAGCCTGAGACCTTTTTATCCTTTCTATTAAAGATAATTTGTCATCCATTTGAAAAAAGCATTGATGTTTCACCTTACATGGTTATTACCATATCCATCATTACTAGATCCATGAAAATAGGATCCCTTTCAACTCTCATATTGTTCAAAACTCCATGATCTTTTCTTCCCAAAGCATCTTTCACCTTATTTTCCCTCCACCGGTGGTAGTTTATCATGAAATCACAATCCTTGAGTAGTTCAAGCCATCTCCTATGCCTCATGTTGAGTTATTTCTATGATAAAATATACTTCAAACTCTATTGATCAGTATAAATCTCACATTTTCACTATGGAGATAATGTCTCCATATCATCAAAGTAAATATTACATCAACTAACCCAAAATCATGAGTAGGATTATTTTGCTCATTAATTTTTAGCTGCCGTGTTGCATAATAAATAACCCAATTATTTTGAATTAGGACACAACCATGTCCTTTCTATGAAGCATCACTATAAATAACAAACCCATCATTCCCGGATGGTACTGTCAATATAGGAGCATTGAGTAATCTTCCCTTTACCTATTCGAAACATTCTTCACAATATTTTTTCCAAACAAATTTAACCCCTTTATGTGTGAGCTTCGTTAGCGGGTTAGCCGGTCTGGAAAAATTATGCACGAAAAACCGATAATAACCTTTTAAGCCAATAAGACTGTGTACCTCAGTTATGTTTGTTGGCATGGGCCAATCTCGAATTTCCATTTCCTTCATAGGATCAACTAGGATTCCACCCTTAGTGAAAATATGGGCACAAAATGAAATATCCTGAAGCTAGAATTCACACTTGCTAAACATCCCATATAATTCATGTTTTCTAAGAGTCTTCATAATATTGCACAAGTGATTTTCATGATCATCATATCTTTTGGAGTATACCAAGATATCATAAATAAATATCACTACAAATTAATCAAGATATTCCTTGAAAACTCTGTTCATTAGATCCATGAAGACAAAGGGTGCATTTTTCAATCCAAAAGGAATCACTATATACTCGTAGTGCCCATACCTGGTTCAAAATGCTATTTTCGGAATGTATTATTTCTTCACACACAATTGATGATATCCAGATCTAAGGTCAGTCTTTGAAAATTATTGAGCTTCATGTAATTATTCATATAAATCATCAATGTGAGGTAGGGGATACTTGTTCTTTATTTTTATAGCATTGATCTCCCTATAGTCAATACATAACCTCATAGATCCATATTTCATCATTACAAAGAGGACATGGGATCTTCATAGAGAATCACTAGGGTGAATAAATCATGTATTACTCAATTCCTCTAGTTTTTTATTTAGTTACACTAATTCTACAGTTTCCATTCTCTAGGGGTTCTTTGATATGGTCCTTGAACAAGGAATTAAAAAAATGTGAAACTCGATTTCTCTTTCTGGAGGATGTCCACACAAATCTTCTGGAATCAAATCAACATATTCTCTCACAATAGGTACATCCTCTATTTTGAAATTCCTTTACTCACCCAAAATTATTTCATTCTCTTCCTCCCAAATAATTGAATTATGTTGAGCTACTGGGGGTGGATCTAGATAAGAATCAGGTGGTGACGATTCTTCTCTAAAGATAAGGTGGTCTTCATCATCATCATCAAAAATTGTAACTTCCTTATTATTACAATTAATTATTGAATCATGGTCTGAGAGCCAATCCATTCTAATGATTATATCAAATTCAATCATGGGTATGACGATGAGATAATCAGATAAATAACATTTATAAGCCCTATTGGGAACTGATTCATAGACCTTTGTAGAGATGATGCTTCCCTTAAGAGTTTGGACTGACAAATCCCTTATTAAATAAAATTGGAAATATCTAAATTTCTTAGGAAACTGGGAAGATATGAAAAAATTAAATGATCCAGAATCAAATAATGCATTGTGTATTCTTGATGAAACAATTAAAGTACTTTCCACCATGTCAATTGGAACGTCATCCTCTGCAGTTGTGATTGCATAAGCTGTCCCTGATCCCTTGTCCCTTTCTGTGGAATATTTCCTTGAAATTTTGGACAATCATTAGCATTGTGTCCCATCTCACAACAACTATAGCATTTAACATCATTGGATTCCTTCTTCCATTTGTAATCACCAGCAAGATGGCCTTTCTGACCACAGCTGTATCATACACCTTTTCCTTTTATGAATTCACCATGGTGTTTCTTTCCACAATTTTTACATGGTGTAAATTCAACCCTTCCCTTCTTCCCCATTTCCTTATTTCCTTTACCATGGTTCTCAATAGCCCTCTTATTTTAATTTTTCCCTTAATGTCATAAGACTTAGAGAATTCTTTTTCTGTTTTGATGTAACATGAAACTATATCCTCATATGTTGAAAATCATTGGGAGACCAGTTCCCTATAGAGGTTTGTCTTTAGGCCATCAAAGAATATATCAATTTTTCTCCATGGATTTTGTATGTAGTCCACAACTTCTCTTGCTTATATTGTGATGTTATCATCATACCTTGCAACATTATCATCTTCCTTCGGCCTCAGATTCTAGAATTGTCTCTCCAAAACTGCTCACTGCTCACGAGGGAAATATTTTTCAAAGAAGATATCTTTAAAATCCCGCCATTACATCTCTTCTATTTCTTACTCCTTTGTGTTTATGATTAAGGACCACCATTGATCCGTATCTCCCGATAGATGATAGACTACCATGATGACCTTCTCTCTTTCATTATATCTCAAGGGAAAATATCCACTATTCTATTACAAATGGGTTTATAGTCCCGTCGAATGATGGAGGATATTGTCGCATTAAGTGATTTAGCATGGCTCCTCCACGTGGTGGATCCGGATGCTCCATACAGGTAAGGTTTTTATTCATAACCATTGTAAGTTGTCCTAGTATAGTTATGATTTTCTCAGAACAAGTCACAACACCAGATCCAATATCATTATCTCACATCGGAGGAAAATTATTATAGGGGACACATGCATTCATGCAATTTCAATTAAGTCCACTAGGAGCCATATCTAGATAATGTAATATAATAAATTAGGTTATGAATCATAATGTATAATCTTAACATAACAAAATACTTAGAAAAAATTGAGATCCTACAAATGGATAATCCCATATTCACAAATATGGTTTCTTTGGGGAATTTTTTACATTTTAATCCTTCATAATGGATTGTAAAGAAAATGTGAATTATCCTCAGCATATCCCCTGGGATTTCTGTAACCATGAGTGCTTGAAGGCCTGTTATAATGCACTAGTTCCCTTTCTATTCTAGCTCAAAGTGGTGTTTTCAGGTTTTACCCATAGATACATTTGTGCCAGATCCGCCTCTACAAGCTCGTATCCAAACAGGGATGTATTGACTGAATGATCCACATAATATATTCCTTACCAAAAAACCAGGAAATTATTTTATATATATACTCAAAGACTAACATAGGGACTCTTCCCTAATTCTATGTTTTCTAATTCTAGTTTCTATGTATTCTACTAAACATCATTTGACACCAACTGTAAGGACCCGACCCCAGTTTCCCGGAGTCAGTGCCTTATTTGATTACATTGGCATACATACAAGAAATACAAATCACAAAGGACCATGTAGTTTAGTTTTATTGGAAACAAGATACATACATATGTTCATCTTTACATATGGAGAGGAAAAACAACACTAATTTATTCCACTAGAAACATAACGTCTCCAAGCTTTTTCTTACAAGTCATTGATAAATTAAATCTTCATGCCTTAAGAAAATGAAACATAAGAAAGAGATGATCTCATATGCTCAATAAGAGTAATAAATACAATGGATGATAATATAAACATTAGATATGTTGAATAATTGAAAACACATGGCTTTAATAATGAACATGAAACACATTATGGCAAGAATATGAGTAGTGTAAATAATGCCATAATAAAACATAATCACGGATATTATAATAGTTGAATAACCACATGAACTTTCAATTGCTAGCTTCATAATGAGGGAAGTTCATATGTCGGACATCATATCCATTTTTTCCAATCCTTGTGCTAGAACCACAAAATAATCATTTTGTCAAGGCCTCATTCCAAGACCATGATTTGTCTTATTAGACTACCAATGCATAGAGGGGATATATAGGGCCGCACCCATCAAATAATAAGTCCAATTAGTTCCTCATATGAGTGGGGAAAACATAAACAACAAATAAATTCATATTGAAACTATCATATGAAATGTAACTAACTTTCCCCAATCATTAAACATAAAACACTAACCATTCTGAGTAATATGGTGAATGGTTTTAGGATAGATCATACACAATATAGTTATTCATAAACCATTAAATAAAATAAGGTAGATGAATTCATATATTATTAAACCGAATAATAACATGGAATCAACAGGAGTTTTGAATTGGACGAAAACACTATTATAAAATCATTAAGCAATTCATGAGATAAATACTCATTTAATTTGATAAAAATAGTTCTTTTGGAAAAAGAATTCTATAAAAACGGAAGTGTGGTAAGATATTATATTCATAAAAAATGATTGATTTGATAATGATAAAGGTTTCCAAAAATAGGTTAATGTGTTCCCTTGAAAATAGGTAAGAATTTGAGAAATTCCCTTGAATCGGGCATGTATTTTGGAAACAATTTGTTTGTTCCCTTAAAAACTCGTAACTATACATAAAATAAAGAAGGGTTCTGGTTTATAAAAATATAAATAATACTCACACAGAATATATGAGGAGTACATAATAATACATAAGTATTTTATTTTGGTAATCAGACAAGGAAAGTAACCCGAATGAAAATAGATGTTCGGGTGAAAAAAACACTAAACTTAACTCCAAACATGTCCTTCTCTTGAACTTATGCTCCTGAAATATGAAATTATTCATATTAATAACATATTTAAAAACCTATTAGATATGTAATTATTTTATCATAGTTATGGTTAGTTCATTTATGTTCATATTGGTAAGTTATTGTATTGAATTGCATCGCTTCAAAGTGTTCATTTCCTTTATTTTCATATTCGGTTCACTTGTTTTTAAGTAATGAAGTTCATGTGGAATGATTATAAAGCTCCCGGATTGGAATTATACATTATTAATGACATAAATAATTGATAATGGTCATTTCTATTATTTGGATACATGGAATGAAGATGAATCATGATATGAAAACAACTTTGATTATTCGGCGGTATTTGGAATATTATGAACTAGTTTTGTCATATAACATAATCATATGTAAAAATTCTGGTTCATGAATATTAATTAAGTTATAAAACATATATTATAGTCTGTTTCACCAATGAATATGGTTTAATGACCAATAATGAAGAACAAATTGAAGAACGAAACTTCATCTTCCACGAAGGTTATAAATCGAAACCTCTTGGACTTCGATTTCGTTTATAAAAAAAGGGAGGGAGTGAGAATATTTATGATGGTTCTTCCATTAACATGATATAAATCCAGTATATATATGTTACTAGAGTTATCATGGTCATTTGGACAGATGAGGTGAGGATACGATAACAAAAGTTGAAAATTGAAATAAATCCAAATTAGAATGAAGGGTGTTTTACCTCTTGAAATATCCACCTTGAAAAACTCTTTATGGGAAGGGGTTTTGATCTCATGGAAATACCATAAGCTTCTTGGAAGTGGGTAGAGACTAAGGACGGATAATTAGGCATAATATTGAGGATATTGAGGGCTTGTATGAGTGAAATGAAGAGGTAGTGGTGGGGGGTTTTTATAGTGGAGGAGATGGGTAAATTTTTAATATTTAATTTTATTATTTTATTTTTTCCATCAAGACAACCAATAGTATTGTTTCATGTGACCCCTAATAGTAATAAGATCATGTGAGTTCGAATCAAGTGTCCTCACATCACTTATGATGTCATAAAAAGTGTATTTAACAGATAAATTGAATATACGATATTTTGCCATATTTTACTATTCATCAAAAATTAAATAATTTCATAAACATCTTAAAAATTAACCCCTACAATTTTTCTACTTGTAGAATTAAAAAGTTAAATCCATTTTTAAAAAAAAATTCTAAATATTATTAATTTAATTTTTAAATAAGGTTATAGTTAATTTAAAAAATAACAATCTTGATGAGCGGTTAGTTTTTTATTATATTGAAAAATTAATTAAGATCCCATTATCATATTTCCTTAAGAAAATAAAATAATATCATTATTTATGTTTCAAGGGTCATATTACTATTCTTATTACTATTCATATTACTATTCACAAGGGTATGTTACTATTCACCAATAATTAAGTTTGTTCTATCATACTCCAAATGAATTACTGAACACAACTCTAGATGACCATTACATGAAATTCAAAACATAGAAGAGGAAAAATTGCATTGTATATTTATTTTCAAAAACATGGGGTGTTACAATATTTGTGTAATTTAAATTTCATTTTAAAATCATTGTTTCAAGTGGTTTTTATTGAAATTATACCCATTCAATAAGGTGAGGTTTTCCATCTAAATTTATACACTTCAGGACTCCTGTTATATTCAAAAATTATTTCAATATGTTATGTTATTTATATCCTTATTTTTACCAAGATAATAAAAAACCTCTTTTTTATAAATTATAGATATCACATGTGAAATATTATATAGTAGTGTAAATAACATTATAAATGTATTAATGGAATTGTGTATGGGTAAAATAATAGTTATGTCTTTGGAATTACATAATGAATATTTTCGGATTTCAACATTAAGATGGTAAGATATTTTAATTTCCAATGACAACAAAAAATTTAATAAATTTAAAAAATAAATAAAATTCAGTGCAACAATTTTATTCAAAATCTTTTAATAACTATGAAACTGTGCATCATATGGAAAAATTGAGACCACTATTCAATCAAGGACATGATGTTTTTCCAAGGATGTGTAAAATATTTGTATGCATAAAACATTTGGAAATAATTATCCTGAAAATAATTTGTGTGAATTTTTTTATTATATTTGTTTCGATGAATATTTTAAATCACCCAAAAGGTTTGTCGTATGGAAAATCCAGGACAATAGTTTGGTTTAGGAAAAGGTGTTTACCCTATGAGGGGTATAAAATATCAATGCATCAGATGTGTGGATGGATCACTCATGAAGAAAACATTTTATATTTAATTTTTAATTTCATCCATTTTATAAGTAATAAATAACTAATATCTTCCAAATAGATCATTGTGTGAGAAATCCAAGTCCACCATTTGGTCTTGATCAAAGTGTTTATGTTATGCAATGAATAACATTCATGAAAAACAAGTGTATGGTCAAGTTATTCATATAATGAATGTTATCTAAATGATATATTATAAAATTACATTTATTATTTTTATTCAATTATTAATTTATTTCGTAAAAAAATGGTATTATTTGTCCATATTCCATTTTTCATAACACCATTATGGAGGCCATATAGTTAAAAAAATCCATTTTACACAATTTTCATGATAAAAATTATTCAAACATCTTTTATAGGTGGATTAATTATTCCATGTTCAGATATAAATTGAACCGTACATTTAGATGAGTTAAGCATAAACTGTTTTTAATTGATTAAATTTATGCATCTTGGGGTTATGAAATAGCAAAATCATTTTTTATATTCAATGTTTTTGTTGATGATGAGCCTTAGAATCCATAGATCTACTCTTAATTCCATTGGAGAAGCTGGTTATGTTTCAAATTTCTATTTGCACTTGCAGCAATGTTCTTCTTACTATGGTGATGTTTTGTGTGTACCTACGTTGAGGTAATGAGTTCATTATTTATATTTATTATTTAGTTATTTTATTCTTCCTTTATATCATCCATCATATAAATTAGGATAACAATGATTGAATTTTACTAAATTTTAAAACCTAAAATTATTCTAGGATGGTTTGGAAAATTTTTTAGGATAGTTATGTAAATTAACTATAAAAAATTCAATTAATATAAAATCAGAAATTTTTTATTATAAATGATAATTTAACAAAGTTATCAAATAATGTAATACCAAATTATTAGTGTATACTATTTAAAATAGTGTTATTCAATAATTAATATGTTATTTAGTGAATAATTTATCATGATTTATTAAATGTACAAAACATTGAATTATTTTTGGTAATCAACAAAAATTATCAATCTATATTTTTTGTGCAACTTCAATAGAGGAATTCTTGAATTTTATTTTTATGCACAAGTGTTATTTTCAAATAAAAAATTTAAATTGTCACTAAATTATAATTATCCTTCCATGTGATAATTTAAATGAAATTTTTGAAGAAAGATAAATTATAATCATAATAGATAATTTAGATAAATTTTTGGTAAATATTCATGAGTGATGAACTATCATTTTATTTGGTAACATAGATAATTTTTTAAAATTTATCCAATACTGATAAATTGTAACCTCAAGTGATAATATAATTATATTATTTTAAAAGTCTACCAATAAATATAAATTATTATTTCATAAGATAATTTGGATAATAATTTTAAAATTATCCAGAAAAATGAATTATCAACATATGAGATAATTTAGATAATAATTATAGAATTTATCATATAGAGAAAAATATCATTTCTTGTTATATTGTAATGGTAATTATAAAATTATCCAAGATAAAGTGATTTTATCATCACTTGTGATATATTAGTTCCTTTTAAAAAAATTATATGTTTTTTTAAATGAAAACATTGATATATGTCGACAACCGACATGCCAATAACTGAAGACATTGATGTTCCTTCTTTGACAATAATAATAAGAGGACATGGTATTCCCAAATTTTGAGGTATGAAGTTTTTTACCTTCTTAGGATCACATTTCTATTCATTATGTAAGGATTATATATATTTAATTTTAATTGACCATTTTTTATTTAGATTTCCTGTGAGTTTCAATGTCTGTAGCATAAAAACAGGTGTGATTCTGTGAGTGATATTATTTAAGATTTTATCCATTTTTTGTAGGACCCCGGGACACCCTGAGAGGGGAGGGGTGAATCAGGGTGTCAACGTTTTTTTCTTAAAGTTCTGGATCGTGTTCCCACATTGGTAGGAACTACTTAAACCTTTATGATGGATATTATTAGAAATGAAAAATTCACATGCAGAGAGATGACACAGCTATTTTTACTTGGTTCGCCACTAAGGGCTACGTCCAAGGAGCATACGCCGACAGGTTGTCGGTCGTACCTAAATCCACTATGCTTTACTAGCTGTAGATTAAAATTGTTCGGGCATAGTCACTTAGTCCCAGGATCATTGCCTTTAAAAAGGTTCAAGGATAGCTCATTGCTTCCCTCGGGTCACTCCCATTGACTCCCCCTAGCTCACTGTTGTTGGTGAAGTCTCACTCAGATTATAGACGTGAAGGACTCTTCAATAGATTTTCATTGTAGTCTTTCTCTCCTGTTCATTATTAGACTATTCTTGCATCAGAGTCCTAAGTTGATGCCCTTTTTTATTCAACCATTTACTTTAGTGAAATTACTGAATGCACTAGATCCCCTTGTCTTCGTTTTCCTGAATTACAATCACTTGTGTGATTGCACAATAAATGATTCTCTGTTGAAGTCCAAATTTCATCCACTGATGAATATCCCTTTTCCCATGTCCACAGGGTGAACAACCTTTGGAATGGGCCTTCACAAAGTACCCTACTTCACAAGGCTCCCAATTTTGGAAAGCTCAAACAAGCCTTCGCGGAGTCGCTGCCTTTTCGCGAAGCTCAATCGCGAAGCACTCTCGCGATGCTCCAGCCTTCGCAATGCTGGGATATCCCGGTGCTCCTTCCTCTACGGGAAGCTCACTAAGCCAATGTGGGTCAGAAGAATTTCACGGAACTAGAATAGCGACCACAAATCTCCTCTTTCGCGAAGCATACTACCTTCGCGAGTGACCTTTTCATACCGAGAGTAGAGGATTTTCGTTGAGAGCTCTCTCTCCTTCTCTTGTGGGGGTCGACCTGTATTTATGGGCAATTCCACCGACCCTCGAACTGTCCTCACAAAGTCAATTCCACATCATCACAAATCGCGAAGCTCTAAAGTTCCCGCCATAATTCTCTCAAAATTGCGAAGCACAACGGCAATTTTCCATTTGCGGAGCTTGTCGGAATCGTGGAGCATCCCTTCAATTACTTCGCACCTTCACCGCGAAGATCCCTCGCAACGCCCTTCATCGCCACGAAGCTCCCTTACAAAGACCTTCATCTCTGCGAAGCTCTCCAGCCTCTGCCGTTCACGAAGCATGAGGTAATTTCGAAGATTCACCGCCTCCACTCTTCTGGTCTTCGCGAAATCTAATCCATGCATCCCATCTTCACGAAATTCATGCCTTTGCCATATTTTATTATTATCTTGTCTTTTTGTCCGCCTACAGATCATCCATTACTTTGTCGACGTTCCTTGAATAAAACATGGATCATTATCCACCATCCTCGAACTCGACATGCCACCATGGAATTTCCTTTGTCAACAAATTTGTATGTCGTCTGTTTGCTTTGTCAACAATAACAATCACCTCAACATCACATCTTCTTGGTGATATGTATCCTTCAGCAACTCTTCTGCATTTATCACAAACTCCACTATTGTGATATGTATTCTTTGAAGGCATAGCATCAGAATCATCATCTTCAATGACAATGTGATGTGCATGGCTATCGCAGAAGTCCAATGTTCATGGCCGTCACAAAATACCAATCCCTTGCACAATGTCTTCTTCTTCATCCATCTTCCTCTACTTCATGAAAAACATATGATTCTAGTCTTCAAGAAGTATCTTTCATGGTTCTCATGCAATCATTAAGAGTTGCATGGTCTTTATCAAATCCCATTCTTCTATAATCATCCTCAGATGGATTACACCTCACATTCATCATTGTTGTAAACAATGTATCACCTTTGACACATGTTCATTGAACTTACGATCAGTACAACAATCGTCTGAATCACCATTCCTCTAATTCAGTGAAGTACTTCATGATCTCCTTCATTTTGATGTTCAAATCCTCCATTTCATTGAAGTACTTATTGATCTCCTTCATTTTGATCTTCATTGAAAACTATTGACAACAAATACAATGTTATACACAAAGTGGTTCCAACATTTTTATGATAACACTGTGATTCAAATGCATCCATATATTCCTATTGAAATAATATTCCTACTTTTTTGGTTTTCTTGTATATGTATTAACATTCCGTGTCGGTTTTTAGTGGTATTTTAGAATGGTGGGATATCATAACATATTATTCCCTAGAGGGGGAGAATGATTTTTTATAACAATGTCAAAGAGGGACATGAGAACATGGGTGATGTATGAGGTATCCATGCTATTATTTGTAGGTTGTGCTCAAGGAAGTCTTGATGACATGTTCCATTCACCATGTAATATCATCCTCGATGTAAATACTTGTAATTTTCATCTATTGCATCATGGAATCATGGTTTTCTTGAGGGAAAGATGATGTGGGGTATCATCTCCAGGACACCGTAAGGATGTCGTTCAGGGCCCATTTTTTCATTGAAATCATTTAAATATTTTCTATTATAGGGCCAAAGCATTTACATCCATGGTTTGGGGAAGCTTCATTGGAGAACTACATCTCAATTTTAGAATGTATGTTTATTCAATTTATGAAATAATTTATACTATAGAATACACTTGAACAACTTGATTAGTCTATATTGATGAGGAATTGGCAGTGTCTTACCAAGTCTTGTACTCACACCCTAATCGAGAATTTTGATATACTTGTATATTTCATGAGGAACCTATGAATGGAATGGGTCCTAAGGTAGATGGATGATTAGTTAGAGAATATATCAAGAATGGACTAGGATATGAACAAGAAGACTACATCATTTGATTATTTATCATCTAATTTATTTATTCAATAAAGGCATTCCACATTGGGAGATTATTTTATGTTCATGAAATTGATTACATTTAAATTCCAAACAATTACTATGATAATTTACTATATCACCATTACATGTTATTGATAAAATGACATGATACTGGGGGTATAGTCTCCCCCATTATAGACTAAAAACTTTATTTCTATTCAGCTGCCTCATTCATATGGGGAGGCACATGTGAGGTCAAGTGGCATTGCAGATCAAACATGGTGGTTCAGATATGAATATCAAAAAATGGAATCTGATTATCAAGACTCACTAACACATTAAATCTCTTTTCAAGTTTGATGATAATGTAGGCCTAGGATGGTATGGTTGAGACATAAGAATGGTAACTATATCAATTCTTAGTGATATCTTTATGTTGAACCTCTATTTTTCCACAATATGGGGAACCTATGATATTTTGTTAATATTGATTAATGAAAACATTGGTGATACACATGATATTTACATATGATTCATGAGATTTCATGGATGTTGATTCCCCATGATTATGAACGTAGTTTCACTTTCCTTATGTATACATGTTTGGGTTCTACATAGCAGTTAATTAATTATATTCTTTGATTTCTGATATCATTCGGGATAGATTATTATGTGTCGTATATCTATGTTTCCATGAAATATGAGATTTCATTTTTTGTATTAATTTGTATATTTTAGCATTCTATTTTGTTATTATATATTTGAGGATATGACTTACATGCATAGAAAAAATAAGGACCATTAACAATTGAAGTATAACTTTAGAGAAGAGTAGAATACTAGGAAAACCTTGGTTGATCCCATAGGCCGAATATGTTCTATCATAAATATTGACATTATATTAGAATGTGATTATATCATGTTGAAGAAGATGTATCCCTGATGTAGCATATTGAATACATTAGGATGTAAGATGAAATACATTCATAAGGGATGAGGGTTTAGCATTACTAGAGGATGTGTAGGAGAATATAGTTGAGAAATCTCCAACAACAACATTATGTATTTCCTAATAGGTCCTCATCAACTGGATGCCATTATCTTAATTTTGTTCCTATGAATAGATGATCAAAACAACGGTGGAGTGTGACGTGATTTTTTACTCCAAATTTCATCATCGTTATAGAGCATAGAAGGCTCTAAGGAATCTTAATAATGAGTTGAAATATTTTTTGGAATCCATAAAATAGTAGAGACTCTGAAGGGTTAAAATGTTAAGATCATTTTATGATCATGTCAACAATTAATTTATTTCGATTCATCTATCAAATGGGGTCTACTGATCAATAGATGCTCAATGTTATTTGTGACATCATAGAGGGAAAATTACATGTCAGACATAGTACATCACCATGGGTTTCACCTGTTTTGTTTTCCAAGAATGTGTGTGGTAGTATTCTTCTATTCATTAATTAACATAATATTAAACTTGTGATAGTAAGGAAATAATTATTTTTTCCTAATATGAATGATACTATTTATTATTAATGGGGATTTCAATGGTTCTCCATTATTGGATGTTGACATGGATATCATAAGTTGTGATTTTAAGAGACAACATTCCAAATATTTTGTTTTAGAGAAGGTATGCATAAAATGAGTAATCGATGATATCGTTCGGATAGAAAAACACACCAAAAGTTCTCATGGACCTCGTTAACAATATCATTAAAACATACATGAACTCTTTTTCTATATTTTTCTTCAATGATATACTAAACTGCTCAATGTTATTATAGAAACATGTAAGGCACCAAGATATAATCTTAGGTATTATTCATGTATATAGGCCATATGCCACTCTATTTAAAAATGTCTTCTGGATTAATGAGGTGATGTTACTAATTCAATGTGTGACTTAAACAAATTATCTATGGACCTAGAGAATGTTTTGGATGTAATGCCTTAGATAGTTATTCTTAAATTGATTGATATTATGAGGTTCTTGGGGTTAGAAAGATACTACCAAAGGATTATCTATGACTTATTCCAGCTATCAGCACCCAGGAAAAACAATGAATAAGGGACTGCTGTTTTCATTCGTAACACCAGTAGAAAGAATTCTTTCAAAAGTTATATAGAAGGTTGTTGAATTCTATAGTACTAACGCTGCATGATCCTAGTATTGGTTATGAAGTGTACTATGATGCATCATGAATTGTTATGGGATCTTTGATGATTCAAATAATGATTTAATTATCCTATTAATCTCATCACCTATTACCCATTGAGATAGACTACCCTACACTTGACAAAGATCTAACAATTTTTCCCTTTCCCTAAATTGTTGGTGACACTATCTATTTAGAATTATATTGTGTACATAGACCAAATGATCGTTCATGATATCATCACACAGAGTGATCTAATCCCAATATAGAGGTGTTGGGAAGAATATCTATAGTCATTTGACATTGAGATGTGGTACCCATTGTGGAAGATGAATTTCATTGTGGATGCAATTAACTGTAAGACATTTGCTGAGCATGATATTATAAATATTGATTTAGATGAGTAGTGGTGATTGAGGTTCTTATTGGATGACATGAGGGTATTTTATTTGGAGGATCATGGATCTATGGCTTTTTTCTCATTGAAAAATACTTATTATCTTTTGAACCACCATAGGAATAATTATGAGTCAGACCAAAATTTTGTTTCCATGAGGGACCAACATAATGTGGGTGACCAAATACGCATATTGAATTTGGAGGAAAATACGTTTGACTATTTCAAATGAGAAATTTGAAGTCCCATATTTCATCTAAAATTATATGACGAGGGAATCCAAGAATAATAGATAGCAATTTTTTCCCCCAAGAAAGAAGGATGTATTGTGAATTCTAGAAGTTATTAAGGTGTACATGGATTAAAATAGTCATTGTATGGTTTTTTATTCGATGTCTTACCTATCAGATGGTGAAGGACAAGAAATAGAATCCTAGGGGGTTGTTACTACTACTCTTGATACCTTTGTGGAAGTTTCAGTACATCAAATTAAAATTTTTTATAAGGTTTCCCAAGACCCTGAGGTGTCATGATGCAGCTTTGAAGATGACTAATCAGATAATGAAGTTTTTTTATTTCATACCAATCAATGAGACTCACTAATTGGGGGATCTTGTAAATATCTATGTAGAGATATCACATTACATCATAGATTCACCATTATCATTTATTGAGGTGATGGAAAAAGTTTTACATCCCTTTTTGAGAATGTCATGAAAAAATACGTTGGGACTTATCTAGGAATAAGAACAATGAACAATACTTATACCAGTGGAATGTCTGAGAGAACTATACTCATATTAAGAGATATTATTTTTTTCTATTTTTCAATAATTTGTAGGATATTTGTATTACAACTTATAAATTATTGAGTTCACATTTAATACTTGTTATTATTCTTCGATTCAGATATAACCTTATGAATCTCATAATGGTATGGTGTGTTTCTCACAATTCAGATGGCATGGGGTGTTTATGGTTGTAGTATTTGACCCTAGTATGGTTCAAGATACCAATGAAAACATGAAACTACTATGAAAAAATAGGATCACTTCTTAGAGATTGAAAAGATCATTCGTAGATCATATGAGGAGTCCCTTGAATTTTGTTGTTAGATATTAAATTTTTTATAGAGTGTCTTTTCAATAAATACACAAACATATGAGATATAAAAGAATGTTAGCACCATATATTTCGACCCATTGAGATCACTGAAAAGATATGGGTAATGTAAAATCATTTGGACCTCACTTATCTCTACCGAGGTATGAATGACATGTCCCATGTATCAAAATTTATATGTATATACCTGATACTTTGAGTTTATTGATTTGGATGATGCTGAGATGGAGGCATACACATATTATGAAGAGAATCTCACAAAAATTAGAAACTAAAATCAAAAGGAGTTATGAATAATGATGACACCACTTGTATAGATTTAGTGGTAGAAGGAATGGATATTGGAAGAGACATGGGAGTTGAAGTATGACATTTCATCTTAGCGGCATGAGTTTTTTGAGAATAGTTGCTAGAGATTCATCATGGGGACTATAAGCCGATAGAGGAAAATAGTATTAATAATAAAAATTTTACAAATATAATAAACACTCTCATATTGAAGAATTATAAAAGTCTTATGTAAGAAATGATATATCTGTGGATGTAATTTAACAATTCTATTAAAGGAATTGTGAAAGGATCAAAATCTCAATTAACTCCATGGAATAACAATTGGAATTTTTTTGGATTTGAAAACTAACATTGAATGAGATTACAATTTCAATAAAGCCTTTTAAAATATGGATATAATATTAAATATATTATATTAATGGCACTAAATTTGTTAAATTAATTGAACAGCTCCAAAATGGTGTGTTTAATTCTAAACCCAAGACCACCATTAGGTCGGGGATGTGGTGTATATTCTAGGTGGGGTATCACATTTTTATGCATCAAATGTTTGGAAGCCTATCTCATAAAAATTATTTATTTAAATATAATTATTGTGTTGTTTTTAAAAATATTATATCACCCAAATGGTGTGTTGAATGATAAATCTAAGACCAACAATTGGTCTAAGATGTAGTGTTTACCAAAGGATGGGTATCACGATTGAATGCATCTATCATTTTGACGTCTCTCTAATAATATCATCATAATATGTAAAATTTATTACTTATTATATAATTTTAACAACAAAAAATCTAATTTCATCTAAACAGTGCATCCTATGAGAAACAAATGACCTTTTTTGGTTCTAGAATGATGTGTTTATCATATGTGAGGAATATATTTCTTGAACAAAAAGCGTTTGTTTAGGTCAGTCATAAATTTTAGGCTATTTAATAAACGTATTAAAATATTATATCTATTATTTTCATTTAATATGAAAATTAATTTAAAAAAATATAATGGTATAGTTCATCCATATTCGCTAATTCGTAACACCATTTTTGATCTCAAAGGATCTAGAATAACCTTTAAAAATATTCTCACACAATTCATTCCAAAGTCATCCTGAAATGTTGAAAAAATGAATCAAAATTCAATTTTAGATTAAATCTCACATTTTAAAAGGTTCGTGAAGGGTGGTTCTTAACAAATCAAACATATGTGTCTTAGGGTTATGGATTTTTTAATTCAATCAGTTCATCTAGTGTTTTGGATCTTGATGATCATTATCTTCTTTAGATCTACTCTATAAGTGATAGTCTAAGATGTTTTTGGTTCTTAATTATATTTTCAGTTGTTCTTTTCTTCCTCTTTTGGATGAGTATTGTGAGCACCTATGTTGAGGAAAGGATTTTCATTTTATTTGTAGTTTTTTTATTTGATTATTTATTTTTCCTATCATCATATAAAATAATGTTATAATATTATTATTTTTAAAAACCATACATTATGATTGGTTGGGTTGTGAACGTTTTTGAAATATATGAATAAAACTTTTAAACATATAATTTCCTCAAATTATCAAAAGAGAAACATGCAGAATTATCAAATAAAAAATTCATCAAATTATCCAAAATAATTTCACAATGTTATTAAATTATTCTTAATAGTATTATCAAAGGTCAACTTTGAAAATATGTTTAAAATATAAATTCAATGTTTGTTGGTGAATAATTTATTAAAAGTTATTAAAGGGATAAAACATTGAATAATTTTTGGTAATGTTCAAATTAAAGTTATCAATCTATTTTTTTGTGACATTTCAGCAAATAATTATTGAAATATATTTTTAAACACATGAATTTTTATGAAATGGTAAATAAAATGTATCCAGTACTGATAATTATAATCAAAAATGATAATTTAAAATGATATTTTAAGAAAAATAAATTATCATCCCACTAGATAATTTATATTTTAAATATAAAATTTTCAAAAAATGTGTTAATTTCGATAATAATTTTAATATTATCCAAGAATGATAATTTTTAATCACATGTGATAATTTATATAAAAATTTTAAAATTACCTAATAATTATAAACTATCATCGAATGTGAAAATTTATATAAAAATTTAAAAATTATAAAAAATTAAATATGGTAATCGCATGAGATAATTTTCATAATATATTTAAAATTATATTGAAATGTTAAATTATCATCACATGTTATAATTATGTTAATAATTCTAGTATTTTTCTAGGAGAATGTTAATCATAGATTATGATATTTTAATGATAATTAAAAAATTATCCAAAAGAGGGAGTGTATCATCAATTATGATATTTTATATCCTTGTGAATGAAAATATATATTTTTTCATGTAAACCCTTGATATTCCATGACCATCGACATTCCAACAATTCGTGACTTTGGAATGTCTCTACTGATGATAATAAAACATTGTAGATGTTTTATACTATTTTGAGGTTGGCTGTTCCTTAACAACATAGGTATGTGTTTACACATGATTCTTTTATTATAATTTTTTTAAGAATTTGTTTTCTATGATTGATATTGATTTCATTATAGTGTCAATGTGTGTAGACCATAAAGAATATTATTATTCCATGTGAGATTATTGTGTAGATCTTATCCACGTTTTATTATGATCACATGCTGTTTTGTATAATTCTATATACTCGTGCTGATATTCTATGAATACTTGTTTTCACTCCTGGTATTTTTATAAAAATGACATGAGTGTTGTTAATGTTTTTTGAAAATTGTTGATGGTCATAACATATTGTTCCCTAGCTGGGGAGAATGATTGACTTCAATGATGACGATGAAGGACATGGGTACATGGTTGAGGTAAACGGTATCCATAGTGTTGTGTTAATTGTGTATTGTTGGTCACCTTAATTCCAAGTTTCGTTCACTATGAGACATTCTTGTCGATGTGAGTACTAGATATTCTCATGTAGAGGATTCATGAGACATGGTACTCTTGAGGGATAGACGAGGAAGGGTATATCCTCTATGACAACATTAGGACAACATACAAGGGATTATTTGATTCATCTAATTACATCAGTAATCTTTTTTCATGTATTTGAATAAGGTACTATCGGGGATTTTTGGAGCTTTGTTAGAACAATACCACTCAGTTTTAGATTTTATGCTTATCTTAATCATGTATTGATATTTTATATGATATTCACTAATACACGTGATCAAATCAAGTTAAGGATTCATTAGGAGTGTCATAATGATCATGTTAATGGAACTATAATGTTGAATATTAGTTCTCTTGTATATTCCTTTATTGAAATGCTGAACAGAACGAGCCCTATGGTGGATGGATGAACATGTCGATCATAGATCTTGAGTAGAGAGAGAAAAGCACTAAATAATCCCAATATTATTTTATCTGTCATCTATTTTATTTATTCTAGACATGATTTCCTTATTTGGAGTTAATGTTATTTTCAAGGTATTTTTTTGATTTACTTTACTCATTATTACTCTGATTATCTATTATATTGTATTTATTTATTATTTATTCTATGATGTTATAAAGATGGAATAATCACCATAATGATGGAATTAGACACTAAAATCTGGTATGAAACCACATTCATAAAGGGAGTCATAGAAGAGGTTATATGGAATTCCATATTTGACTTAGTGGTTTTTATCTAGATATTTCCTGGTGAATAAATTTTCATGGAAGAATTTTATAAAATTAATCTAAAAGTTTTGGGGTTTTCGAGAAATTTTTTTTCTTCACATAATATTTCTATTCAATAATTATATATTTCATTGAAACGGTGTATATTTTCAGAGGTGAAAAAATCATCCAATGTATTATTAAATTTATAGTATTTGTAGTTTTTTGAGACGATTCATCAATATTTGTGTACATGGATGGTAATAACTCTATTCTTGATATTCTCTTAGAGGTAGTTACCCCGAAAGGAGTTCGTTAATCATTGAATCACTTTTGGTTTATGATACATAATTATTTTCCTTATGAATGAACATCTTGAAAGAAACTATAATGGGATATGAGTTGGAATATAAACATGCTCATTACGTTACATGATGAAGGATATTACCATCCCTTTCCATTTTATCTGACAAATGAATTAATTTTATTTCAATTACTATCATCCACGGATAACCTAACATATTTAATTTACCCTCACCATAATATCTCATTGATTTGTGTACTTACCATTTAATTTATGACACCTAATGACTTCTATGATGATTCAGAAATATTCATGTATAAATCAACATTAATTTATTAAATGGGGAAGAATTAAATATCATTACTTATCATTATATATAAATTGAAGGATTATTCATTAATTAGTTTTATATTTAATGGTTTCAAATCACTTTCATTACTCATATGATTAATGCATCAAACATAAATAGTTAATGGGTGGAGTTCGAAATTATATATCCCTTTAATATATTGATAGATGTGGTGAGAAAAAATTGGTTGTTTTGTAGAGTATGCATATTTATTTGATAGGATACAGTATTAGAATAAGGACATGAAATCATGTTTTTAATGTCTGAAAATATGATAGATTGTATGGAAGGGGGTTCCCCAAATTGGGATGTTGTTTCCACCAGAATCTAGATCAATAACATGTGTAATGGTCCCTCCATTGTTAGAAGTATAAGGACCTATTAAAACCTTCGTGACTACTCTGACCCCTCTCATTCACTCCATTTTCAAAGACTAAATTTCATATTCATTTTCATAAAAATATTCTTTTAGTTTTAATTTCCTTGATCTTGTAAATTGGTTCTCATATCTATCCCTTTTTACTACAGAGTACACCGTGGCTTCACCAATGTTAAATTTTATGCTTGTTTCTAAATTAAGGCACTAATGGAAATTAGTTGATTTTTTTGACATATTTTCCTTTGATATTTGGGGTTTTCATTTGTTGGAAATAAAGAGTATTTTGGATAACATGACATGATGACTTGTTTTCCTTTTGTGTTGGATCTTATTTTTTTATGGTCCACGACACTGTATGTTTGCAATGGCCTCAAATTATTCTTGTTGAGGTGGACCTATGAGTTCAAAATGCAACATGGAAAATCTACCAAAATTATTTGGATTAGTTGTCTTAAATCCACCTTCTATTTTAAAAATCCTTAATACTCAATTTGATAAATAATTTAGTGGGTCGTTATTTGTGTTATGATAGTAGAACATGGGATGTTTTCACTAAACTTCTCCCTGAATATGCATTGATATTGATTTTTCCTGAATGCCTATTGATTATTCATGTATGTTGGTTGTATATGAATTATTATATAAGAAACCTACTTAATTTGAGTAGCGGATTGATTATTAATCATTATAATAGAAATATGGTCATCTGATGGTAACATGTAGGCATGTGAGCCCAAGACAGGTTTAGAATATGATTTAAGAGGGTCATGTTCATGAAGTTGTGGTCGAAATAGTTTGTAGGATGAAGGATATAAAGAGTAACATGTGGGTGACTCCCTGAATTATTCTTCTATATAGGTAGTCAACCAACTGGGTTATGGAGAAGATGAAAAACTAGTTTCCATTCAGAAAGATGCTCATTTGAGAGAAATGGATCAAAATGTTTCGGAAGTGTTTATCATGTGGAATCATTATTCGGTCGATCTAGAGGTGCATTCTATGTTTGGGTCAAGAGGTTTTAAGGGAATGGGTGGCTTAGGTACACATGTTTCAGCCAAGGAAACATCCAACGTGCATTCTCTAAGACCGAGAAAATGATTCAAATACATGGAGGGGATTTTGGGGATAGCGTCCATTTTTCCTAACCTCAACTCACCGAAAGAATAGTGTATGAATCTCTGAATGGGAAATGGTTCTAGGGAATAAATGGATTCATGAATGAATGTTATATGTGATGATAAGAATTCATATAATATATCTGATTCAAAAAATTTGAGTTCAATGACTAAACTATGAGTTCTCTTTGATGAATTATATACGGATTGGTTAGTTCTAGATCAACCTGACCAATCATAGTCCATTGCTTCCTTTGAATGATAATGAAATATTATGGAATATGAAAGTGATGGAAACTCTATAGTATTATCTGATGACAATGAGGAGTAATAGAAAGTTAGATATGTTTAAAACATAATTAGGAATATAAAGGAAAAAATGAGTATAATGATTTAGGATGTTTCATCCATTTCATAAAACAGAAGATACAATGTACATAATTATTATTCCTATCTACCTAAATCAAAGGAGGCATGGTCTTCTTAGATAGATAGAAATAAGGATAATGACAAAGAACCTAGTGTGGAATAAGTTCATATGGTGAATGAATTATTTTAGTGTGGAACATAGGTAATCAAAATTTCTACCTCCAAAGATCAATAGGAAAAATATGGTATTGGAGAGTGAAATAAAATTCATTATTATTCGGTAGAATAGAATTAATCTCATAATGATAACACCATGAATTGATTTGATCATACAATGGATGAATTTAAGAGAGAGGAAATTCTGGAGGATCCAAATGATATCATTTATTAGGAGCTAATCATTCTCGTAGAGGGTGAAATATTGGAGGAATATTTTCCCATTAATGCCTTTCTAGAGGATTCTCAAAAGATGGTAGAACCCTAGTTACATTGGGAAACTATAAAAGTGGAAAAACAATTAATCCAATAGAAAGACCATATTTTGGTAAGAGGACTCAATAAAAAGTAAAATAATGATAGAGGGGTAAATATGAAAATTGGCCAAGGTGGCTTATTGGTTCGAAGACATTTTCAAGGGTAGACCATCTTGAGAGGTAAACAATTTAAATTAGAAATGATTTAATGATAATATGTCATGAAAGGTAAAGTTATTTTTAATATATCATCTATCTTGTTTGGTATTTGATGTATTTTTTTATGTACATCATGGGTTTTCACTTTTCACTTTGATGTGTTTAGAAATTAAAAATGGTAATTTTCATTCATTCATTTTATGACAGTATGAATCCCATTATTATTATATCCAGGATAATTTCTAATCATGAATTCATTGATAATTAATGATATAGATAGCCTATTGTTTTTATTTATTATTTCCTCATTTTATTTTTTTATTCGAAAAATATTAGATATTACATATCTATTTTTATGAAAAATTATATTGTATGTTACTTCTTACTAAAAATTCAATGTTATACACATTTTTTCCATTAACATGGAATTCAAGTGGAGGACGATGATATATTTTATGGGAAATGATGGGAGGTATAATATTGATCTCATAATATGTTAATGTGGTATCTTATAAATTTAATGGTTTTTTAGTTATGTAGTTGGACATCAAAGACAAATAAACTATTTAATCCATCATAATAATTTTTTTTATAAATAATTAAGATTAATTACTAGTATTGTCTTTTTGTAGTTCAATATTTAATAATTCAAATTAATGGATGTAAATTAAGAAAAATTAAGATTATATTTTGAGGAACCACTTCATATTGAAAATATATTATCAAAAACGTCATGATTTTTTGTGGAACACTATAAAATACATAATCAAGAAGTGGATTTTACTATTAATTATCATGATATTATTAGGTATAATAAAATTTTTATAAATGGATACTATTGATTAAATAATAATATCAATGATGGGAGAATAAAATAATTTTTGTAATAGAGAGACTTAATATATTGATCATTTTATATACACATCTATTGTATATATCCACAATGAAATTTTTAGAATATAGGATGATAAAAAATGATATATTGTTATGGAAGTAATCCAAATGATAGAGAACATAACTTTGATAAAAAATAATTTTCTTTTTTTATAGAATATTTACAAGGTCATCCACCACAGAATGATTTTATGTTATCCATTTAACACATCCCATAACCAAACACATGTTAAAATATTTTTATAGAATTGCACCCATGGAGTGGGTCGAGTCCAATAAATAGTTATTGTAGATAAAATATTAGGGATTTATACACGCTATTGTTTCACTATAGAGATACCCTTATTTATTATTGAAATAGAGGGATGTTTCTTTGATACTGTACATCGATTATACAAATATAAATTACACTACTATAATGAATAATCTTTTATATCATGCATTGAAGACATATTTGATCAAATTTATTGATCCCATTACTTTTAAATGATATATATTCACACCTATCATCAAAAATTATGGATGAAGAAGGATTATATTCTAAAGATGAAATTTCCAATATGGTATAGATATTTTGAGTATAATATAATTCCCTTTGGATTGAATGATATAATAACTGCCTTAATGGAAAACATGAGTACATTATTCAAGGTGTGTCTTAATTTTTTTGGATGAATTAATTGACTATATATTGATATAAACTATATGATATGAAAAAAATTTGATTAATTTTCAAATAATTTTGTGGACCCTAGGATGAAAAATATACTTCTTGGAAGTATAATAACGTTGAATTTTTTATTAATAATTTTTCTTTTCAAGGGAATATTGTCTTTAATAATGGAATATCTAATGAACATTCAATTAAATATGTATTTAGAAAAAACGCTATATTTTTTAACGTAACTATGGTCCATTGTCTCCTTCAAATATTAGGTCACTATTGTTATACGATTTTACCAATATGAAAAACATGTTAACCAATTTAACATTTAAAGGGTATAAATTTCCATGTTCAATGGATAGAAATGAATAAAATCAATAGATTATGAAAATTATGTTTAATGCATAATTATAAAAAAACATTAGGTAAAAATTTATTTAAAATATATTTTGATCCATCAATGAATGGATTTTGATGTGTACTTATGTCGAATGATTAGTTGATTTATTATGAATTAATCTATTTGAAAATACATAAGTTGAATTATCTATCTCATGAACTAGAGAATGAAAAAATAATTCATTCTTTTAAAATACTGATACACTACCCATATATTATAGAATTTGATATATATATGGGCCACATGGATTTGATTTATTTATTTCCTCAGTAGGATACCATCATGAGGAAATGAAGATTGTTACAACTACTCGTTAACAATGATTTCATAATAAAAAACCATCCTAGAATAGAAGACATATTGGCTAATTAATTTATTATGAGGCCACAATATTTTTTCAACATGAAGAAGATTAATAGAGATATTATATATTGAAATATATTAGAGGAGGATATATTGATTTATTGTCAAGGGTAACCCTTTCTAAAATTGTAATAAATTTTCTATATCGTTACTAGAAATGATAGGTAGGTTCCAAGAAGATGATAAGATATTTGAATGGAATATTAATGATTTAATTTTTGGGAATATGATATATTTTCTTTTAAAAAGAAGGATTTGTGTATTATAGGTAAGAGGCTGTTCATTCTTTAGATAATATTTTTTAAATCGGAACAACAAAATTCAACATAAATATCAAATTTCTCCATACAACCTAGTAGCATCAGTATGTATTAGGATTTATGAAAACATTTCTAGTATTATGGTTGTATGATGGAATAAAAAATAATATGTTTCAAAATTCTATGTTATTTAAATATATTAAAGAAGCAAAGCATCATCATATGGTTTTCATGAATCCTCCTCCTATTGCTATATAGATATGAGACAACGTTAAAATCAAAATAGTCAATAGACTTGCAATGACTTCATGGAGAAACTTGGCTATATGAGACATCATTGATCATCGTAAATATATATTTCATTTCATAGTGATAGATTAGATATACCAATTTAGATCCTTGTGTAGATTTATATAAATTATATTTTATTGCTTCGTGGAGAAAATCTATCAATTATATCTAATCATGATAACTAGTTCACATAAAAATTATTAAAATTTCTTAAATGGAATATCATCCTTGAGGTACATTTAACCACTGTATATCATCCATATATGTATGGGTAATTTGTAAGGGATACATAATATTTGATGATATGCTACGGTCATTTTATTATGAATTACATGGTAAATGGGATTCGCATCATTAATTGATGTAATTTTAATAAAATAATAGCCTCCATTAGAGCATCTATATGTAATAATAGGATGTGTTTTAGCAGAATACTTTTCTCACTCAATCAATTTAATAATAATTTTATTAAAATATGTTAGTTGTTATATATCTTATGTAAGAGACATATATTAATTTATAGAATATCTATGATCATATTAAAAATCGTAGATCTTAAAAATAAGTTACCAGGTTAATCAATGTAAATACATTAAATTTCATGTTATTAATCATGGAATATTTAAAATTTCACCATTTAATGGATTTTTTTCATTTTTTAAAAATCAGATATTATGCCTAATGTACATTGGGAATTATCAAATAATAAAACGAATTGGATGTGTGACAAAATGAATATATTTATAGAAAAAAAATATAAAGTACAAAACATCTTCAATGAATCATTAAGGGAAAAATTCATAATGGTTCCAAAGAATATGTTCACATAATAGGGAATAGAGTTAGAGCCTTAATAGTCTAATAATTTTGAACTTTTAATAATTATTTATACTAGATAACTTATATTGTGGAATCAAAATACTCAATTGGTGAAATCTAATAAGAGTCTAAAAAACTAGGAGAGGATACATTAGAGCCTTAAAAGTTACAGTGAATGAATATAAACATTTATTCAGTAGATAATATATACCAAAATTCCATGGAAAAAAATCATTTGGTGTGTTAGTATGTAATACCTAAGAACAAAATATAGCATTTATACACCATATCCCTGAATATCACACGCTAAAGTCATGATATCAAATAAAATATCTATAATATTAATTTTATAATTTTATATTGAATAATGAACAATTATTTAATTCATATTTATAAAAAAATCGATAAATTAATTTTTGGAACTTTTTAAAAAGGATAGTTTTATAGTAAAAAATTATGTGTTTCAAAAAACATGAAATATATATAATTTTTTAATTACATAACAATGTTCATGAAGTATATAAATGTTGTTATGGAAGATAATTTTATTTTATGGAATAACATTTTCTTTTTTAATTAAATTATTAATCTTATAAACCTCAGAATAAATATTTTTTAATTAATTAAAATGTTACTATAATAAAAAAACAAATTTTGATATTTTATTAATATCATCTTATTTTATGTGGAATTTGGTTTTATAGTTCCTTAAAATTCCAATATCCTTATTTTTTAGTAATAAGTCAACATCAATAATTAAAAAAAATATCAATTATAATTTTTTATTGGATTTTAATATGATGCTGAAAATGTTATATTAAATTAATAGAATTTTAAAAAAAATATGTATCATTATTTTAAAAATATTTTTCCTAGTATATAGATATTTTCTATGATTGAATTATATTCAAATTTGATATAAGAATTATAAATTTTGATATTTGTTCAATATTAATCTTTATCACCACAAATAATTACCAATGTTATAAATTAATTACTAAGTATTTTTAAATGTGGGTAAAAGAGAAATTATATAAAAAAATTCTAGAAAACAATAAAATATTAGTTAAAAGAGAGTGGTTTGTTTTTAGGATTAATTCAAACACACTAACCAACTACTCTTTCTGTTTTTATTTATTTTCCCTTGTATAATAATGTCCCGATATTTGAGAATGTAAGGGTAACCCCCAAAATGACCATTCACTTCACTTATAAATGGACTACAATAACAACCTTCATGATTTTTCTTTAATTCAGATATTTACATGAATATTGAAAATTATATCCTACTATAAACCTATAAAATGTTTAAAAGATTGTGATCACCATTAGTTCTGAGATGGAGTTCATTTCTATAGATACTTCTATGGAAATTTCATGAACTGACATGAGTATTAATAACTAGATAGCTATTCCACTAAGTTTCCATCATCAAAATTTAGTTTATACAAACTAAAATAGTGGTATTAGTCTTATTAATATACTATATTGTTTTTTATAAATATTATTATTATTATTTTTCATACACTTAATCCATTAAAAAACAATTTTTTTTGTGTTGTGAAGAATTCTGTATCGATGGTGCAACATTTTTTTCCATCCCTACCATAAAATAATTGATATAAGGTTTACAAAAATAGATTAAACTATTTATTCTGGTAATATTGTCTTTCTCTTATGAAAAATTGGATTTTATATTAATGATATTATCAAAAAATGATCATCATTAGTATAATCAGTTACAATAGTGAATCTAATAGGTTAGTATTTTATTAAAAATTGATTTTAATTTAATATTAATTACACCATCAAATAATTCCATAAAAATATGATATATTGCATAAATAAAAACTTATTAATATCATTTCTTCCTTTGTGTAATGTTACTAAAATACACATTATAATGAATCCTTAAATCGTGAAATGTTTAGGTTTGTGGTTGTTTAACCACATACATGTTGAATATTATTAATTTATATCATTGATTAAAATGAAAACTAATTTAATACTATAATTTGTAATAAATTCATAAATAGTAATTTAATTTAGGTTCTGGAGAAGTTATATCTATTTTTAATTCATTAATTAATAAAAAAAACTTTGATCATGCCGAATAACAAAAACGTGCTTATTATAAAGGGATTGAGGGAAGTGCAGTTTTCAGGGATATAAAGGTAAAACAAAAATCATAACTATAAAAAATCACATACATAACAACATGAACCTTCTTAACAGTCACATATTCAGAGAAGAATATCTCGAAGCCATAAATCTACCGCCTTCATGAACCCCATCATGTAGTAACACCAAACATCTTGAAAAAAAGTAGGAATCCAACTCATAGAAGTCAATGAGTCCATGTGGTTGTGAAGTTTTCTCAAGAATATAAAATAGGATCTAAATGAATATGATTCCATATTCCACATATATGAAAATATCAAGGAATAAATTCATTTCCATGGAATTCCCTTGTAGTTGAAGTATGGGTTTTATTTGAATTCCTCGTAATTTTTGGAAATCATTCTATTTATGATTTGAATATATGCATCCGTAGTGATTTTACCATCCTTGTACTATAGTAGAAAGAATAAATCTTGTTCTTCCATCCAAGAAAACAATACCTCTTCCATGATAATAATAACCCTATATGCATATTTTAGAGAAGGATCTGTATCCTCATCAAATGATAACTCTTTTTTATCATCGTCATCAGATTTTGTGCTAGAAATAACAACATCAGTATATGGAGAAGAGTTGATATTTCATGACCTAGCCATGTCAAAGGACATAGTGACAATTTTTATTTCAATGTTAGGTTACTCTTTATGTTTCCAATTCTTCATGGGATATGGTGTGATATAAACATCGTCATAAATCATTGTATTTAATCCTTTCCTAGAGCTTGACTTCAAATATTCTTCCTCAAGTTGACAGTCTTGGTCACAGGTATCAGGTAAAGACACATTGTAGTCAGAGTGTGTACTTTTTACAACCTCTTCTTGCAAGGTTTTAGAAGAATTTCTTGGTTCCGCCTGCTCTCCACCTGTTTTGAAGGTTGTGAAGAGGTGCCTACAACACTGTGGATACAATCCACAGAGATTTATTATCATGGCCCATAGGTTTATTTCTCATTGGTTTCCTAGTCCGATGTTCCAACACCTCATGATCCTCAAACTCATTTAACTTCATAGCAACAGATTTTTGACCTGCAAGAGAATTCTGAATCCTAGACGGTCCAGGAGCATATATGTCTAACTTTAGTTTGACTTTTCTATCCCTTTATCTTTGTAGACCAGTAAGGGATCTGTCTTAGCGTCACAATCCTCCACATATTAGCCTATCCTAAGGAAATCAGTGCAACAAAACAGGATATTTTCATTAGCTGGTTATTGAAAGAAACAAGATTTACCATTTTGGATCCAAATCCGTGGAGGAAGAACTTGTGAAATGATAATCTCAATACACACCCCCAACTGAGGATCTTGAGAGATACCTCATGGCAGATTCCATCTTGATAGGGTTTCCAATAAGGCTAGAAATCGGAAATAACGAAAATTGTTTGATCAAATACAGCGGAAGTCCCAGAAATCCTATCCAAATTAGAACGATAGGGGATTCGATGCAAGGAATGAATTTTGGATAAACTAATAAAATAACTGTGAAATGACATAATAGGGTTTCCAAAACAATGTTTCAGCACATATGTCAACATTATAACCTCTAAGTGTTGATAATGAAATATTTTTTACTCTTTTGACTTGATAGAAATTTTTATTTAAATGATTCCATTCAAAAATTCATGTTGTTTCCTCTACCCCATTTATAAATAGATACCTACTCTCCTTCCCACATCCCACATCCAATGCCATTTGGATCTGCTGATACCAACTAAAATAGTTTATTACTCCCATATGAAATTTATATATCACATTGTTTTATCATTAATTCATTCTAGAATGAATTTTGTTGAAACCCAAAATAATTTTTCCAAGAAGATGAAATATTCTCAAATGAGTGTTTTTAGTTTATTTTATCATAAACATGTCTTTAATTTCATTCCAAAAATATAATATATTAAAACATTTATATTCCTTATAATGATTTATTTTAATATTTAATAACCATTAACCATTTATGAATGAATAAAATTGGAAATGAAATTGTCAATCAGGTGTACTGTGGACTATGGCTTCGAGAATTGAGGGAACTAGTTTTATATAATCACATTTCATAATTGAATATAATAATTTATTTAATATATGAAATATTTATGATATAACTATAGTTATGGAATTATGATATCAAATAACATTTTTTATTTCCATTCCATTTATAAATATACATCCTCCATCATGTGTACGTCGAACTATCGCATCGTGAAGTGATACTAAATTTTTTATAAGTATTATTTAAATAGAAAATATTAAGGATAAATTTAATGAAATTATATGATATATATATACATATATAATTTCATTACTATCAGTACATAACCCCATTCCTTAACCATTAACAATTTAATGGTTTGTTATTGTTTCTCATGCATACGTACGACCTACCATCTTCACAAGGCTATATGATTATATTAAAATTTTCAGCCATTATGAATGGTTCTAAAAATGTATTTAATGACTAAAAATGATATTTATATAATTCAAATAATTTTTAGATTATTTAATTGTATTTTATTATATATAAGAAGCACATTCATGGAAAAAACAGACATGATCAATTGTGATTCTTACCTTTCACTTAAAACACTCACATTGTGTGATAATTTTTTGCTTGAAAATATGTTTATCATAAATATATAAATTTAGGAATGGTTGATATTATTATTTTCCAAAACATATACCATTTCTAAATATGTTTTTTAATTATAATTTTTTTGATTAATTAAATAAATATAGGTAAATAAGTATACTATACACAATAGGGATACTAGATGCTATGGTAAATATATTCTTGAATTTAATTGATTATTTGATCAATGTGGAATTATTTTAAAATGTAGTTATTGGTTGGATATATATATACATATCCCCTTGATCAATGAATGTGTTTCACCTCACATGTATGTCGGCCAAGTCAAATAGGTTACTATAGAGTAGTTTTAGTCTTTGTTTGGAATGAATAAGAAAATAACGATATCATGATGCCAAAGATCATAAATTATAATACATTAGAATATATGTCGTTGATAAATGAATTATTATAATAATCCATGATATTTTAACGTAGATAATTTTTCTAGATGCATTTCCTTTCCATTTATTTGACTAAATGGATTTTGTTTTCAATTATTTAATATTCTATATTGTTTATAACTTATCTAGTTATGATATTCAAGGTATTTATTAAACTATATGTGTGTTTATTAATTTTAATTTAATTATTGTTTATGATTTATTAATGTATTACAGCTTCATCTATATGTAACACTTAGTAATAATTTGAGTTCACCATTCAATTTTTTAATATCCATAGGGTATGGAAGAATAATCCCTAGAATGAGGTCATGTATTCCAAATGATTTCCATTTCTATGATTTTTATTTAATTTTCTTATGAAAAATGGGTATCTTATATTTATTTAGATATAAAATAATTCTAAACTGACAGATCCTTTAGTATTTTAACTATATATCTATGGTAATGTAATAATGTTGGCATCGAATCATGGTTAATAGATTCGAGGGCATTACAATAATCATGATTCGTGTTCTGTGATGTGAGAAAAATAATGTGATTTAGAAAAAATTGATTCTAGTTACCTAGGATAATAAATATTGTTAATGATATTCTAAATAATTGTATTTATTCATATGGTTAGACTGACATTTTAAATCATAGAGGTTGAATTACATGAAGTGTTCATTTATAATTGTTTATATTAGGTCATTCCTCTGGTGAGGATGGAAATTATTTTGGTTTTGATGCTAATTTTGTTATATAATTTTGAATTTATTTTTGATCCTAATATTATTGGATATGGTAATGATTTGTGAGATTGTAGACCAGGTTTTATCTCATTTCATGAGGATTTCATGTGGGACTAGAAACATGCTAGTTCGAACAAATAATTAATATTAAGATAGAAAACAGTACTTATTGATTGGTTAGTATTTAAATTACAAACTCTTGAAAAAAGGAAGTAAAATTGTTCCAATATTTTCATTAAATAATTAATTTTATTACAATACAACTTAAATATTTTTTATAATAAACCTATAATAGAAATAATTTTTAAAATACTAAACAAATTGTATATTAAAGAATTTGAGACAAAAAAACAATACCTATTATACTGAATTTCACAATGTACATTGACATTATATATAAAAAAATAACTATGTTAATAACATAATTCATAAAAATACTCATATAAATTTTCATTCAAAATTATATAAAAAAATTAGCATCAAAACCAAAATAATTTCCAACCTCACCAGAGGAATGACATAATATAAACAATTATAAATGAACACTTCAAGTAATTCAACCTCTATGATTTAAAATGTTAGTCTAACCATACGAATAAATACGATTATTTAGAATATCATTAACAATATTTATTATCCTAGGTAACTAGAATCACTTTTTTCTAAATCACATTATTTTTCTCACATCACAGAACATGAATCATGATTATTGTAATGCCCTCGAATCTATTAACCATGATTCGATGCCAACATTATTACATTACCATAGATATACAGGTAAAATACTAAAGGATCTGTCAGTTTAGAAGTATTTTATATCCAAATAAATATAAGATACCCATTTTTCATAAGAAAATAAAATAAAAATCATAGAAATGGAAATCATTTGGAATACATGACCTCATTCCAGGAATTATTCTTCCATACCCTATGTATTTTAAAAAAATTGAATGGTGAACTCAAATTATTACTAAGTGTTACATATAGATGAAGCTGTAATACATTAATAAATCATAAACAACAATTAAATTAAAATCAATCAACACAAATATAGTTTAATAAATACCTTGAATATCATAACTCGATAAGTCATAAACAATATAGAATATTAAATAATTGAAAACAAAAGCCATTTAGTCAAATAAATGGAAAGGAAATGCATCTAGAAAAATCATCTACGTTAAAATATCATGGATTATTATAATAATTCATTTATCAACGACATATATTCTAATGTATTATAATTTATGATCTTTGGCATCATGATATCGTTATTTTCTTGTTCTTTCCGAACAAAGATTAAAACTACTCTATAGTAACCTATTTGACTTGGCCGACATACATGTGATGTGAAACATATTCATTGATCAAAAGGATATGTATATATATATCCCACCAATAACTACATTTTAAAATAATTCCACAATGATCAAATAATCAATTAAATTCATGAATATATTTACCTTAACATCTAGTATCCCTATTGTGTATAGTATACATATTTACCTATATTTATTTAATTAATCAAAAAAATTATAATTAAACAACATATTTAGAAATGGTATATGTTTTGGAAAATAATAATATCAACCATTCCTAAATTTATAAATTTATGATAAACATATTTTCAAGCAAAAAATTATCACACAATGTGAGTGTTTTAAGTGAAAGGTATGAATCACAATTGATCATGTCTGTTTTTTCCATGAATGTTCTTCTTATATATAATAAAATACAGTTAAATAATCTAAAAATTATTTGAATTATATAAATATCATTTTTAGTCATTAAATGCATTTTTAGAACCATTCATAATGGCTGAAAATTTTAATATAATCATATAGCCTTGTGAAGATGGTAGGTCGTACGTATGCATGAGAAACAATAACAAACCATTAAATTGTTAATGGTTAAGGAATGGGGTTATGTACTGATATTAATGAAATTATATATATATATATATCATATAATTTCATTAAATTTGTCCTTATTATTTTCTATTTAAACAATACTTATAAAAAATTTAGTATCACTTCACGATGCGGTAGTTCGACGTAAACATGATGGAGGATGTATATTTATAAATAGAATGGAAATAAAAAATGTTATTTGATATCATAATTCCATAACTATAGTTATATCATAAATATTTTATATATTAAATAAATTATTATATTCAATTATGAAATGTGATTATATAAAACTAGTTCCCTCAATTCTCGAAGCCATAGTCCACAGTACACCTGATTGACAATTTCATTTCCAATTTTATTCTTTCATAAATGGTTAATGGTTATTAAATATTAAAATAAATCATTATAAAGAATATAAATGTTTTAATATATTATATTTTTGGCATTAAATTGAAGTCATTTTTATGAAAAAATAAACTAAAAACACTCATTTGATAATACTTCATCTTCTTGGAAAAATTATTTTGGGTTTCAACAAAATTCATTCTAGAATGAATTTATGATAATACAATGTGATATATAAATTTCATATGGGAGTAATAAACAATTTTAGTTGGTATCAGCAGATCCAAATGGCTTTGGATGTGGGATGTGGGACGGAGAGTAGGTATCTATTTATAAATGGGGTAGAGGACACAACATGAATTTTTGAATGGAATCATTTAAATAAAAATTTTATCAAGTAAAAAGACTAATAAATATTTTATTATCAACACTTAGAGGTTATAATGTTGACATATGTGCTGAAACATTGTTTTGGAAACCCTATTATGTCATTTCACAGTTATTTTAATAGTTTATCCAAAATTCTTTCCTTGCATCGAATCCCCTATCATTCCAATTTGGATAGGATTTCTGGGACTTCCGCTGTATTTGATCAAACAATTTTCGTTATTTCCGATTTCCAGCCTTATTGGAAACCCTATCAAGATGGAATCTTCCATGAGGTATCTCTCAAGATCCTCAGTTGGGGGTTTGTATTGAGAATAACATTTCACAAGTTCTTCCTCCGCAGATTTGGATCCAAAATGGAAAATCTTGTTTCTTTCAATAACCAGCTAATGAAAATATCCTGTTTTATTGCACTGATTTCCTTAGGATTGGCTAATATGTGGAGGATTGTGACGCTAAGACAGATCCCTCACTTTTCTACAAATATAAATGGATAGAAAAGTCAAACTAAAGTTACACATATATGCTCCTGGACTGTCTAGGATTCAGAATTCTCTTGCAGGTCAAAAATATGTTGCTAAGAAGTTAAATGAGTTTGAGGATCATGAGGTGTTGGAACATCAGACTAGGAAACCAATGAGAAATAAACCTATGGGCCATGATAAATAAATCTCTGTGTATTGTATCCATAGTGTTGTAGGCACCTCTTCACAACCTTAAAAACAGGTGGAGAGCAGGCGGAACCAAGAAATTCTTCTGAAACATTGCAAGAAGAGGTTGTAAAAAGTACACACTCTGACTACAATGTGTCTTTACCTGATACCTGTGACCAAGCCTGTCAACTTGAGGAAGAATATTTGAAGTCAAGCTCTAGGAAAGGATTAAATACAATGATTTATGACAATGTTTATATCACACCATATCCCATGAAGAATTGGAAACATAAAGAGTAACCTAACATTGAAATAAAAATTGTCACTATGTCCTTTGATACGGCTAGGTCATGAAATATCAACTCTTCTCCGTATACTGATGCTGTTATTTCTAGAAAAAATCTGATGATGATGATAAAAAAGAGTTATCATTTGATGAGGATACAGATCCTTCTCTAAAATATGCATATAGGGTTACTATTATCATGGAAGAGGTATTGTTTTCTTGGATGGAAGAACAAGATTTAGTCTTTCTACAATAGTACAAGGATGGTAAAATCACTACGGATGCATATATTCAAATCATAAATAGAATGATTTCCAAAAATTATGAGGAATTCAAATGAAACCCATACTTCAACTACAAGGGAATTCCATGGCAATGAATTTATTCCTTGATATTTTCATATATGTGGAATATGTAATAATATTCATTTGGATCCTATTTTGGATTCTTGAGAAAACTTCACAACCACATGGACTAATTGACTTCTATGAGGAGGATTCCTACTTTTTTTCATGATGTTTGGTGTTACTACATGATGGGGTTCATGAAGGCGGTAGATTTATGGCTTCAAGATATTCGTCTCTAAATATGTGACTGTTAAGAAGGTTGATGTTGTTATGTATGTGATTTTTTATAGTTCTGATTTTTGTTGTACGTTTATATCCCTGAAAACTGCACTTCCCTCAATCCCTTTATGGTGTAATCTTGTCACACCTTGTGTTTTGTTTTGTTTATTTTTCCTTTTAAGAAATTTCATTTGGAGGATGAATTGGATTTCCAATTCATGTCTTAGTTTTTATTACAAAAACTTATCTTATTAGTTTTTCACCATGTTAAATTAGTTTATGTCACACCCCGACCGCAGATATCTTTATTTTACTTCTTTCTTGGTCCTAATTTAAATTTTTTTGAGGTTTAGTTGTGTCAGCGGTTTCTGGTCGTTGCGCGGTCATCGCATCGCTAGCGGTGATCGTCCGTTCGGCCCAGGTGACTATGTGTTCACCTGGAGTTTTAAATATTAATGTTTTTACGTTGACTTTTTATTATTATTACTATTTGAGTTGCGTTATTATTATTGTAGTTATTTTCCGTGTATAAGTATATATATATATATATGTCTATATATGTGTATATATATACATATGTATATACTTTGATACGTTAGGTTTATATATGTATATATATATAATGTATCTATGTGTATATGTTTATATATAGGTATATATATATGTGTGTTTAGGTGTGCGTATATATACACGGGTATATTGATTATAATAATTATTATTAAAATTAACTATCTTTTATTTATTATCATTATTCTATTATTATTATTATTATAATTATTATTATAAATTTTGTTTATCATTTTTATAAAGTTTATTATTATTATTATAAAGTTTTAATATTTTTATTAATATAACGTTTTATTGTTATTATTATTATTATTATTATTCTTATTATATATATATATATATATAACCTAATCTAACCCTACCCTAACCCTACTCTCGCCGCCCCCTCATCTCTCTCTCTCTCCCTCTCCGTCTTCCCCGTTTCCCCCCCTTCCCTGTTTTCCTTCCCGCAGCCCCTGGGCTCGCCTCCTCCCTTGCCCTCCGGCGCCTCCTACGTCCGCTGCCCAGCCCTCAACCTCGCCGCCTCGCCCATCCGCAGCTGCCCCCGGCGTTCCCCCTGCCTCGGTCAGCCGCCATCCCCTCTCCCTCACCCTCACACAACCTCTTCGGCAACCCCGCGCGCACCAGGCTTCCCCCCAACCTCTCCCTCCCCTTTCCCTCTCCTGCGCGTAGCACCGCAGCCGCCTCCACCCCATCTCACCGCCCAGCTCTCCCCTGATCCAGCGTCCGGTGGCCCGCACGCCGCCCTCCTCTGCTCCCGCGCCCGGCCAGCCACCGCTCTCCGCTTCCCGCACCCCCTGTAGGTCCACCCTCCGATCGCCGACCTGTTGCGACTCCCTCACCCCCTGTCCTTGCCATTCCCCATCGTCGGCGCACCTCCAGCCGTCCCGGCCTCCCCGCTCCTCCACCTCCCGCACGCAACCCCCCCTCCGGTGTGAGTTTATATTTTTATTTTTATTTTTTTTAATTTTATTTTTATTTTTATTTTTATATTTATTTTTATTTTTATTTTTAAATTTATTTTTATTTTTATTTTAATTTTAATGTTAATCTTATTTTGATATAACGTTAATCATTTTTATCATATTAATAATAATATTATTATTTTATTATTATTATGTCACTACTATTATTGTATTATTATTGTTATTATTATTATGTTAATATTTTTATATTATTATTATTATTGTTATTTTTATATTGTGTTATTATTGTTATCATTATATTATGTTATTGTTATTATTATTATTATTATTATTATATTTTGTTAATTATTATTATTATGTTAATAATATTATATTATTATTATTATTATTAATGTACTATTATCATTATGATTATGTTATTATTAATATTATTATTATTATTAAATTATTATTGTTATTATGATTATGTTAATATTATAATTATGCTTATTATATTATTATTGTTATTATTATTATATTATGGTTATGTTATTATTATTATTATTATCATTATATTATTATTATTGTGATTATATTATTGTTATATTATTATGTTAATATTATTCTATTAATATTATTATTGGATTACTATATTATTGTTATTATTATTATATTATTATATTATAATTGTGCTAAAATATTATTATTATTATTATTATATTATTATATTATAATCGTGCCATATTATGATTGTTATTATATCATTATTATTATTATTATTATTATTATATTGTGTTATTATTATTATGATGTTATTGTTATCACCATTATTATTTTCACATAATTATTACTCTCGCATTCACTTGTGCTTTGTTAGGGGTTTTTCATCAACTTATATATATTTTTGGAAGGTTTAGGATTTTAGGACCCGCGCAGGGCGTTTCCGAGAGAGCGACATCGCTGCGCCTTGTTTCCGAGGTTCCTCCGCCTCCGCGCCTCAGTATCGAGAGTGTTGGAATTTATCATGTGGCTTCGGACACACGTCGTGTCATCGCGCCTTGGTTCCAAGGTCGTTTTACCGTCACGCTTGGATCTTGAGGTAGGTCTCCCTTTTAACTCGCCTTTAAATTTAGAATTTATTTATTCCTTGACTTTCTATTAATTTTCAGTAAATTTAAAAGTATTATTAAGTATTTATTTAAAGTTTGATGATCTGCTGATGATTAAAGGTGTTTTAATTCTAGCGGTTCATTGAAAGTGTTTTCTTGGATTTATTTGTGTGTTTCCATGGTAGTGTTGCTAGATGGTTCTTCTTGAATAATGAAAGGCATGTTGAATTGGGTTTTGAAATATCTTTGGCGTGCGTAAATTAGTAGATGTATTGTTAATGGAAAAAGGTGTTTCTTAGAACTTGGATTAGAGAAAATTACCGTATGACCCTTAAACTTGATTTTGGAAACCTAAAGTGTGGTTCTTGGTTGATGAGAAATGTTTTCCTTTGTCACGTGAACAAAAGTTTGGCTTTCATTTGAGAAATGATGTACTTTAAAAAAATGATTAAAGACCCGTTTGGCTCTTGATGAAAGTTGGGTGTGTTTTGATATTGGAAAATAATTCTACTTGTAAAACCAATGTGTTCCGGGGTTAATACGCAGATTTGGGTTTTCTTAAATAATGTTCTAAGTGTGTTTCTGGTTTTCAATGAAATGGTGTGTGTCATATCTCTTTAAAAATGCTTTAGTATTAAATGGTCAAAAATGTAAGTGATATGACAGCCCGATTGGCACTTTAATAAATTTGAAGCGATTATATATATATATATATATATATGTACTTGTGAGGGCATCCCTATAGGGGGAATTCCCGTCGAGGGTTGTCGTGTAGCGTTTTCTGTGTAAGGGGTTGGCAAGTACAGTGAGACGAGTCACGCGTGCGAGAGTCTCCCACTTACACAGTGTTACTAAAACCACCATGGGTTCCTGGGCGTCTCCTAGATTATCGAGTGACGGTTGCTTGCTAACCCTGATTAGACGGGTTGGTACCCCTTGGATTTGTGGATAGGCCAGGGGGGATGTGCCACTGGTTGGAAATTAGGGCGGCTAGTTGGTTATTGACTGTGGAGTATCATGCCGGTAGGTAGTCTGAACCCGAGTACGTCCAGGGGTTTTCTAGGGATGTTCAGGACCTCCCATGGTTATTGCTGATAACTTCGGGTTTATTTTTACTTGCACATGGTTTTCCTTGTCTGTTTACCATTACTTGCACTTGTTTCCATGCTTGTTTACTTTCAGTCATCCTTCACATCCTATACTGTTAGACTTTGTGGAAAATTGTTTTCAAATGAAAATGTTTTATTCTCTTTGGGTATGATTTGAAAATGTAACACTTTTCTTTTAAGAATGAGTTTAAAACTGATGAAAGGGGAATAGATTTCAAAAAGAATAAGGGAAATGTCTCGTGTTTGATTTTAATGTAAAGCATTACGAAAACTTACTTTTATAGATTATAGTTCAAACCTGGATTATGTAGATTCTCTATTTACTGGCAGTGCATTGGGATTTGTTGTGGGGCTCACCTACTGAGTACTTTTTTTCTCACGCATATCTTTTACCTTTTTCAGTTGTAGAATCCTTGTGTTCAGGTTTTCCTTCTTGAGTCGCTCAGTGTGGGAGCGATGTTGGATGTAGTTGGGGGGTGACCCGCGAGGTCACGAGGAGGTATGTCGTGGTGTAGGTTTGTTTATGTCTTTAGTGTTTGTCTGTTGTTTAGTTTATATTCGTTCTTTTGATCTTGTTTTTTGTTTGGGCTGAAATCATTCCCAATGTTTGAAATTTTAATGCCTGGCACTTGTTGCCATCCCGGGGGGATCGGGAACGCCCCTCAGGACTTTCCGCAGACCGGATCGGGTGACCGGTTCAGGGTCGACCCGGGCTTGTTCGTGACAAAATGGTATCAGAGGAGGTTCTTGTTATTTGGGTTGTCCGGTAGAAGGAGATTAGGACTGTCAGAACTCGAGGGGTAGGTACTGGAAGAGCGTCGTGAACTCTTGCTCGAACTGATCCTCGAGTTACCAGGGGTAGTTTGGGAATTGTGTCCTTGTATTTTCTGGTTTGTCTTGGATTGAGAGATGAAATAGAGGCAAACCGATGTTACATCGTGATTTCACATGGAGTAGTGACCCATGTGGACTCCACGTACATGGTTTGAATTCCTCCTAGTGGTCGACGCTGACTTGGGACATGGCCCACTACCATGTCGCCAGGTTGAGCGTGACGACTAGTCCCTCATTTCAGTGATTGATGCAAATTTGGATGCTGCTTTTGTTTTGATTTGTGTGAGTGCATTGTTGGAAATGAAAAAGGTTTTTGAAAAATTGGACTGGTTTCTTTCAAAAGACTTTGAATGTATGAAATGGGTTTTAAAACTAAAATCTCTTGATTTAGAAATCTGTTGTTTGCTTGGAATTGGTTAAGAATGGTTCTGGATGAAACCCCAGGTCCTCTTTATGAACATTTGCACATGTGTGAGAATTCATGGAAAGTGCATGTTGGTGCGAGTATGAATGGAAAGTGGATGAAGACATTTTCAACGGTTCATGAGATTACCTGGGTGTGTATTTGAAATTAAAGGCTTAACCTTGTTTTCTAAATTGGTTTTAAAGGGGAAACAGTTTTGGGAATGTTTTTAGTTTGAAAATGGATTGGTTTTGGAAAGCAGTCTTGAAAGAGGGTGGTTTTAATGTCTAAAATAAAAAGGGGGATTTTGTTTTGGGTTGTATTTGTATTTGTTTGGTCCTTGTGCTGACTGTTTTTGATGAAGTCTCTTTTATTGATGTTGCTTCGGTTTGATATTGATTTTGGCTTTGTGTTTTATTTGTCGCTCAGGAAATGATGCCCAGAACGGTCTCTAAGGATTCTGATAGGTCATGCCCAGTTTTTGGTCCTCCTCAGACTTTGTCTATTCTCCATGGTGATCAAGGTCCGTTAGAGGCAGTGAAATGGCTCGAGGAAGTGGAGTGGGTCTTTAGAATGTTGGGAACTCCCGATAATGTTAAGGTTCGTGCAATTATGGAGTTGTTTGTTGGTCCAGCTTTGGACCGGTGGAAGATGGTTACCCCACCATCAATGCAAGTTGAAATGACGTGGGATGCCTTTAAAACCGTTTTCATCCAATGGTTTGTACCTGAGGAAGTGAAGCTGGAGAAAAAGGGAGAGCTTTTGCATATTTAACAAGGCCAACGGACGGTGAAGGCGTATGTTGACCATTTCAAGGAACTGATATACTTTTCTCCAGATGTAGCGTCTCATGAACTCATGAAGGTCTCTCTTTTCACCAGGGGTCTTCGTCCAGAGATCAAGGAGCGAGTCCTCCCTTCTAAAGACATTTGTTTCGAGAAGCTCGTTGAGGAAGCATTCTTGGCTGAGCTGGTTTCCGGTGTGCGGGTTGTTAATACTTCAGCATCCCTGGTTGTTCGTAAGAGTTCCCCCTCTGGTGTGGAAAATACGCCAGAGATACCTGTTCCTCAGGAGTTATCCCCTTTAGTCCCAGCTTCTAGTTCATCAGATCGTTCGATGGTATGCTTTCAGTGTGGTCGTTTCGGGCATCCAAAGCCGTCTTGTCCCAACCCTCCAAAGACGTGTCATCGATGCGGTTGTCTGGGTCATCTGGAGAAGTTTTGCAGGAAGCGTCGCTTGAAGAGGATGCTGTGATGGAAGAATGTCAGTACCTGACTGTGAGGCAGGAGATGCTTCAGCTATCAGAGCTCCAGCCATAGGTCTCGGGGTGAAGCTCGCGCACAGTCAGAAGTTCCCAGGGTTGTGAAGCCTTGGTCCATGTTCTGTCTTCCGTGTTGACGATGGAGCAATTAAAAACCTTTTCATAATTGTTTTCCTGCTATTAAAGTTCCAATAGTGTTATAAATGCGTTGTTTTTCTATAATGTGGCGATGGACTTGCTCTACGATAATCTAAGAGGACTTGTCGTGTGGACGTAATATTCTGAATCGTGTGTCCTTCTTAAAAGTGTGTTTGACCCTCGTGTGGGTTGACCTCATTGTAGTTATGTTGTCGATGTGGTTATGTTTCGTGGACTACGGTGGATCATGTCTCCAATTTGATATTGGTTAAATGTTTTTCTATGGGTTTTCCTTGGTGTTTAAGGTTGTTGACTCTAGTAGAGGATTCAACGTCTTGACGGAGGTGTTGTTTTAATCATGCTATAAGAGTTGGTTTGAATGAGTTGGGAGTTCCCATGTCGACCCCCCTTTTCCTAGGGTTGTCTATTTAAATAGTAAATTTTTCTGCACTAGTTGAGTTCTTGTGGTGGGGATAACCCCTTCGTGTTCTCCCCTCAACCTCAGACACCAGTTTTCTCTTGGATGGGTCGGGTGTGACCTGTGTGGGGAAAGGTTATCCTGAAAATCTCAGTTCTCTTCAGTTCCTTTAGTTCTGTTTGGGCATAGACTTCGATTTTGGCCGACTTGTGGCTTAGTGACTTTCTGGGGGCAGAAAGTGTCTGTGGTGGGGAGAATTGTCACACCCGACCGCATATATCTTTATTTTACTTCTTTCTTGGTCCCAATTTAAATTTTTCTAGGTTTAGTTGTGTCGGCGGTTTCGCATCGGTGCGCGGTCATCGCATCGCTTGTGGTGATCGTGCGTTCGGCCCGGGTGACTATGTGTTCACCCAGTGTTTTAAATATTAAAGTTTTTACGTTGTCTTTTTATTATTATTACTATTTGAGTTGCGTTATTATAATTGTAGTTATTTTCCGTGTATAAGTATATATATATATATGTCTATATATGTGTATATATATACATATGTATATACTTTGATACGTTAGGTTCATATATGTATATATATATATAATGTATCTATGTGTATATGTTTATATATAGGTATATATATATATGTGTTTAGGTGTGCGTATATATACACGGGTATTTTGAGTATAATAATTATTATTAAAATTAACTAACTTTTATTTATTATCATTATTCTATTATTATTATTATTATTATTATTATTATTATTATAAATTTTGTTTATCATTTTTATGAAGTTTATTAATATTATTATAAAGTTTTAATATTATTATTAATATAAGATTTTATTATTATTATTATTATTATTATTCTTATTATATATATATATATAACCTAATCTAACCCTACCCTAACCCTACTACCGCCGCCCCCTCATCTCTCTCTCTCTCCCTCTACTTCTTCCCCGTTTTCCCCCCCTTCCCTGTTTTCCTTCCCGCAGCCCCTGGGCTCGCCTCCTCCCTTGCCCTCCGGCGCCTCCCGCGTCCGCTGCCCAGCCCTCAACCTCGCCGCCTCGCCCAGCCGTAGCTGCCCCCGGTGTTCCCCCTGCCTCGCTCAGCCACCATACCCTCTCCCTCACCCTCACACACCCTCTCCGGTAGCCCCGCGCGCACCAGGCTTCCCCTGGCCTCTCCCTCCCCTTTCCATCTCCTGCGTGCAGCGCCGCAGCCGCCTCCACCCCATCTCACCACCCAGCTCTCCCCTGATCCAGCGTCCAGCGGCCCGCACGCCGCCCTCCTCTGCTCCCGTGCCCGGCCAGCCACCGCTCTCCGCATCCCGCACCCCCTGCAGGTCCTCCCTCTGATCGCCGACCTGTCGCGACTCCCTCAACCCCCTGTCCTGGCCTTTCCCCATCGCTGGCACACCTCCGGCCGTCCCGGCCTCCCCGCTCCGCCACCTCCCGCGCGCACCCCCCCCCCCTCCGGTGTGAGTTTTTATTTTTATTTTTATTTTTATTTTTATTTTTATTTTTATTTTTTATTTTTTATTATTTTTTTTATTTTTTTTATTATTTTTATTTTTATTTTTATTTTTTATTTTTTATTTTTTATTTTTACTTTTTTTTATTTTTATTTTTATTTTAATTTTTATGTTAATCTTATTTTTATATAACGTTAATCATTTTTATCATATTAATAATATTATAATTATTTTATTATTATTCTGTCATTACTATTATTGTATTATTATTGTTATTATTATTATGTTAATATTTTTCTATTATTATTTTTATTGGTATTATTATATTATGTTATTATTTTTATCATTATATTATGTTATTGTTATTATTATTATTATTATTATATTATGTTAATTATTATTATTATGTTAATAATATTATATTATTATTATTATTATTAATATACTATTATCATTATGATTATGTTATTATTAATAATATTATTATTATTATATTATTATTGTTATTATGATTATGTTAATATTATAATTATTCTTATTATAATATTTTTGTTATTATTATTATATTATGGTTATGTTATTATTATTATTATCATTATATTATTATTATTGTGATTATATTATTGTTATATTATTATGTTAATATTATTCTATTAATATTATTATTGTATTACTATATTATTGTTATTATTATTATATTATTATATTATAATTGTGCTAAAATATTATTGTTATTATTATTATATTATTATATTATAATCGTTCCATATTATGATTGTTATTATATCATTATTATTATTATTATTATTATTATTATTATTATTATATTGTGTTATTATTATTATGATGTTATTGTTATCACTATTATTATTTTCTCATTATTATTACTCTCGCATTCACATGTGCTTTGTTACGGGTTTTTCATCAACTTATATTTGTTTTTGATAGGTTTAGGATTTTAGGACCCGCGCAGGGCGTTTCCGAGAGAGCGCCATCGCTGCGCCTTGTTTCCGAGGTTCTGCCGCCTCCGCGTCTCTGTTTCGATAGTGTTGGACTTTATCACGTGGCTTTGGACACACGTCGTGTCATCGCGCCTTGGTTCCAAGGCCATTTTACCGCCGCGCTTGGATCTAGAGTTAGGTCTCCCTTTGCACTCGCCTTTAAATTTAGAATTTATTTATTCCTTGACTTTCTATTAAGTTTCAGTAAATTTAAAAGTATTATTAAGTAGTTATTTAATGTGTGATGATCTGCTGATGATTAAAGCTGTTTTAATTCTAGCGGTTCCTTGAAAGCGTTTTCTTGGATTTAATTGTGTGTTTCCATGGTAGTGTTGCTAGATGGTTCTTCATGAATAATGAAAGACATGTTGAAATGGGTTTTGAAATATCTTTGGCGTGCGTAAATTAGTAGATGTATTGTTAATGGAAAAAGGTGTTTATTAGAACATGGATTAGAGAAAATGACCGTATGACCCTTAAACTTGATTTTGGAAACCTAAAGTGTGGTTCTTGGTTGACGAGAAATGTTTTCCATTGTCGCGTGAACAAAAGTTTAGATTTCATTAGAGAAATTGTGTACTTTAAAAAAATTATTAAAGGCCTGTTTGGCTCTTGATGAAAGTTGGGTGTGTTTTGATATTGGAAAATAATTCTACTTGTGAAACCAATGTGTTCCGGGGTTAATACGCAGATTTGGGTTTTCTTAAATAATGTTCTAAGTGTGGACATGCCAGGTGGGATGTGCCACTAATTGGCTATTAGGGCGGCCTGTTGGTTATTGACTGTGGAGTATCATGCCGGCAGGTAGTCTGAACCCGTGTACGTCCATGGGTTTTCTAGGGATGTTCAGGATCGCCCATGGTTATTGCTGATAACTTCTGGTTTATTTTTACTTGCACTTGGTTTTCCTTGCCTATTTACCTTTACTTGCACTTGTTTCCCTACTTGTTTACTTTCAGTCATCCTTCACAGCCTATACTGTTAGACTTTGGGGAAAATAGTTTTCAAATGAAAATGCATTATTCTCTTTGGGTAATATTTGAAAATATAACACTTTGCTTTTCAGAATGAGTTTAAAACTGTTGAAAGGGGACTAGCTTTCAAAAAGAATAAGGGAAATGTCTCGTGTTTGATTTTCAAGTAATGCATTATGAAAACTTACTTTTATACATTATAGTTCAAACTTGGATTATGTAGATTCTCTATTTATTGTAAGTGCATTGGGATTTTTTGTGGGGATCACCTACTGAGTACTTTTGTGCTCACGCCTATCTATTACCTTTTTCAGTTGCAGGATCCTTGTGTTCATGTTTTCCTGCATGAGTCGCTCAGTGTGGGAGCGATGTTGGTTGTAGTTGGGAGGTGACCCGCGAGGTCACGAGGAGGTATGTCGTGGTGTAGGTTTGTTTATGGATTTAGTGTTTTTCTGTTGTTTAGTTTATATTTGTTCTTTTGATCATGTTTTTATTTTGGGCTGAAATCCTTCCCAACGTTTGAAATATTAATGCCTGACACTTGTTGCCATCCCGGGGGGATCGGGAACGCCCCTCGGGACTTGCCGCGGACCGGCTCGAGTGACCGGTTCAGGGTCGACCCGGGTTGGTTCGTGACAGTTTATACCTTAACAACATTTATTAAATTTTACTAATTTTACTATTGATATTGTAAAAATATCATGGTCAAATTATAGGATAATTTAAATTATACTGATTCCACATAATAAATTCAAATTTCCAAATTCAATTAACAGTTTTGGTGGAATGTTGTATATGTTATAACCATTGACGTGACAAAAAATAATGTTTCCAAAGAGAATGATTATCACTACTACAAATAGTTTTGATATCAAAGATCAATGTGAAATTAATTTAGATGGAATAAATTTTATATATAATATCATAATTTAATTAATTTATCTTTTAAAAAAATAAAAAGAAGATTTATGATTTCAAAAACATTTAAATAATTGGCAGTTTTCAATGAAAATTAATATCTTAAACAATAAATAGAAAAAGAAAATTTTTCATAAAATTACAAAAAACATAGTTAATTGAAATTTTTAAATTATTATTTAAAAAATTAACTTCATTTTATCAAATAATTTTTCTAATAGTTTAAAATAGTCTTTACCATAAGTGTGCAAGAAGGGGAAAAACGATTCCCTTTAAAAATAATATAGCTTTTATAATTTCATAAAACATTTAATATTCATTATTTAAAGAGCACTATTAATAATTACAAACATAGGGTTTTTATTACAATGGTCAGGTTTTAGTAATACTTTCATTTACTATTTTCATTTAACCATAGTTATTCATGCATCACAAGATATTAAATATATTATAATGTTTAATATTAAATAAATTATAATGTCTCAGGTTCTACATTATTTCCTCCAAAATATGTTGTTTTTTACATGTACTTCTTTTACAAAAATATATGTAACACATCATCAAAGTTTAATTGATTTCGTGTCATTTAGAAAAAATAAGAAATTAATCTAATTCATTCATGGTTTTCAAAGGGTTCAATATACCTGAATATCATATTACCATTCCTACAATAACTTATGAAAACCTTTTATTGAGATAATCTCAAGAAATCATGTTCCCCATCATAGAATTCCAAATCGTTCCTCATATTATTTTTATAACCATTGTGCCAATGATGATAATCATTAATCATAGCTACAGTCTCCTTTACATTTATTTGTTTTTTGTACAATAGGTTGTTTTATTACATGTTTTATATCACAAGATTCATACAATAATTTGATGTTAGCACATCTCATTCATATACTATATCTTAGGGATCCACGCCAAAACAATAATGGGAACTATTTTGATATGAAAACTCAACCGAAGCTAAATACTAATCCAAATTATCATTAATATATTGTTTAAATATCCTAATAGTGTATTTCATTATATTAATAATCCTTTCAGACCATCAATATATTTCGGATTATTTGGAAGAGAACAAATTAGGATCGGCATCAAGATCCTTCTAAATAAACTTTAAGAATTTTGAAATAAAATGGGTATCAAGATTGACCATGATCAAAACAAAAATTACATTATGTCTTATAAATTCATTAATATAGATCGTTATGAGGTTATAAAGAGGAAAATAATTACTTATTAAGGGGGGAAATGTATAATTTGTTAGATTATCAATAACATACCAAATTTCAATATTCATTGTCAGATACTTTGATATTCATATGTAAAATGGCATAGTAATGTCACTCCATTCCACACAATAATATTAATAGGTTACATGAATCCTCTAGATTGTTAACTCATTGTCTCAAATTGTTGAAAACCTTAATGAATGGTTACATAATAAAAAATTTCCAATTTATTGTTATCACACCGAAAAATTTCCCACAAATCCCATTATATATATTCTCTAACAGGCTTTATAGAGATGTATGATCTATGAGAATCATCCAAAGAAACTTAATTTTTTGTTTTGGATTAGATTGAACACAGAATCACTTTCCAAATTTCATAAAAAATCATCATAAATGATGTATAATAATTTCTATCAATCCATACCATTAATTGTTTATAGAAATATCTCACCTTGAGATTGATAAATTCAAATATTTATTAACAAATATAGTTTCACAAATATTTACAAAATTAGTGATACATCTCTATACAATACCCATATTTATATTAACCATGAATATATGATGTCTCTCTATCTAGATTTGGGTTGGAAATCAATTATCATTCCAAGTCATTGCATATTCTATATAATTTTGTTCACTGGGTTGTAGTGTTTTGAGATATTATAATCTTTGAGTTACTTATGTCATCAAATTACACTCATATTGATCAATTTCTCATAAAATATGTATTTAGGATTTTATGATCCATTTATACCTCACACAATTCATTATATATATAATGCATCATTATTTTAATAGATAATATTATAGTTTCCAGCTCACAATCATGGTTCTAATAAAATTATTCTTTGTTATTCATTTAAATTGATGCATATGAAATAATATTTTCATTTCTCAATAAGATGAAACATATCCCTCTTTTGACACATCTCCATATCAAAAATAACATCATTTACATATAGTAGATTTCAAATTAGAGGACTGAACAATTTCCACATCAGTGTATCAAAACATTCATCACCTTCATTTTTTCAAACAATCATTACCCCTTTATGTGTAGTCTTGGATAACATGCTATCCATTAGGACACATACATGTCCAATGGGCTGGTGAAAAGCTCTCAGTGGTCAAACAAAAAAACATAAAGAATAATTTAACCCAACCCAAAAAACCACATAGACAATATATATATATATATATTCGTGAAGAAAGAAATAGTGGAATACAAAGGACTATATATGACATAAGGGTAATAAAAAATCTAAAACATACAAAAAAAGAGTAGCTAAAAAATCTAAAGGGAAAGTCCAACTACAATGGACCCTTGCAATATGAAAACAAAAAATGATGGCATGGAAAGAATCCTACCATCTCAATGTCAACTACCAAAACAAGTGACACAAAAATCTCAACATCAGTATGGAGCCTTTCCTTTCCCTACACATGAAGACAAAAAAAGGTCTACACACCACCGAATTGGTGAGCATGGATCGAGCTAACATGCTAAGTACGATCTGACATGGAGTTCCATGATAAGACGATGAATAAAAATTATTGTATTCTCATTTTAAGTAAAAAAAGTAAAATATAAATAGTAGACCAGTTTTATAGAAAACATGATTAATGTTTCAAATTTTCCACAATTCCATTAATAAGTAGTTATATAAATTTTAAATCACATTAAATATATCATTTTTTCACAATAATAAATGTACATGTCAAGGATAACATTGAATTCAAAGAAATACAAAATAGAAGAGTACATATTATAACACCAATGGAAATTACATGCCCATGATGCCTACTAGTCATACCATAATAATAATGTTCACAAACTATTTCCTTGTTGATTGCGATTTTATGACAGAGGAAAAACCCATGAGTATGCATTCCAAATATGTAAGTACCATCACCCAGAACAATGGTCCTATAAAATACTAGAATCCCACAAGAAAAAAATATGTGAAAATTAATAATCAATAGATGATAGCCCCATGAAAAACCATCCCCATAAGTACCCACAGAAACCAATTATAACTTAATCACAATTCATTCTGATGCTTTGAAATCCATTTAAATTTCATGTCACGATTCCATCTTCAATGATTTGAAAATACCCAATTCCTATATATTTATAAATAATAAATGCAAACTGAATTTTCATTATAAATCATTTTTAACACACAAAAAACAATAATACCAATTAAAATATGATTTATTTTGGAATGAAAAACAACTAAATTCAATATCATAGGATATATAAGGAATCATAAACCTAAAAACTCATGTCGCACATGCCGACAACATGATCCACCAACAAAAAAATCCCAATGATGAAAAATATGGTCCTATAATCCAATACACCTTACATGATTTATCATAATCTAAATAATTGGGTTCAGTATAAAGGTTTAAGACTACATTCCCCGAGAACGAGTTCCCACCGCACCACAATTGACAGAGGAAGATAACTTTGGAGTGATATTGAACAAAGGATATAAAAGAAAACAACAAAAACTCCAACATAACCCAAAAAAATGAATACTCCCCAAATGGAGATATTGAGATCAAAGGTAATGGTTAAGTGGGAAGATGAATTTACCAGTGAGGCACACCACAATTTAAATAGAGTTTGGTCATCAGAACCGATTAATCTGGAAGGAAAGGCATCCTCGAAAAATTAGTAGGACAGTCCCAAGGTCAAGGATGAAAGATTATAGAAGTAATGGAAAGAAAAAACATAGCATATACATGTTTTAAAAGTGGATGTTGGCTTTTATAGAGCGTGGAAATTCTATTCATGTCGTGAATACCATTCAAAATGAGTATTATACAAAACATATGGCCATAGATTAAAATTAAGTTATTTAAAACATTCATAATGTGAAACCCCCATTCATGGCATGTAATAATTCACAATGTGAATCCCCTTTCATATATTTTATCCAGCTACAATTACATGACATGTATCCCAGTTACACATCATGAAATCAATCATCATCCTATTAAATAATCTTATTTAGTGTTGATAGTCCAACAAATATAAGACTTCACCATTATAGGAATACTCCTAAACTAAAAATGGGGAAACACCATGATAGGGTTAATGGATTAATTTATAAAATGGTTAGAAGATGATAAAAACTCTCCACTATAAAGAAATTTATTCCTTGGGAATTATAGTGAATGATATAATCCAATGAAAAAGTAGAGGCCCCTACTCCATCATGAAAAATTTACATACCAATGAATCATGATAATATAATCATTGTTAACATATAACTATGACCAATGGAATAAACATCCAATGCATTAAATTATTTTTATTTTCAATGAATTCTACCAGTTTATCCATAAAATAATATTCCTATTCTATGACAATTTAATCCCACCTCAGAGCATGAGTAGGATCAAGGTGATACATCTAGAGCTGTGATATGTTTAAAATATCATGGATAGCTATAAATTGAACTATAAATTTTAGCTAATTAGCAAATTATCTGATTCACTCAGTGACCTCAAATGGTCCAAAATATATAAGATCCAAATTTTTCTACTTTTAAAATTGACGGTGACCCAATCAAATAAAAAATTTCAATAGAACACTATCCCCAATTGAAAAATCTAAAGGTCTATTAAAAAAATATGCATATGATTTTTTTGAATCGTAAAAATTACCAAATCCGGATGTACATCTTGAATCTTCACAGTAATTCCCAGAATAAAACATGGTCCATCTAAATATTCATCTCTGACTTCGTCCCAAAAACTAAATGATATACATGGTTGACCATTAAATTCCTGAAAGGGAGCCATTCAAATTAATGAATTATTACTGTTGTTTAAATAATCTATATCCTTCCCAAATGGATATCCCACGATGATCTAAAATCCAATACATACGCATAGATCATATCTTTATGCCCCTGAATCAAATTATTTTATTGAATTTATATCTATGGATGGTTTGATGTGATCAAAATTATATGAGTTACCATTTACTCTTTACAACCCCTATATTAACTTCAGGTAATCAGAGGATCCCTATCCGACACAATAGTAGGGCATCCATGCAACCTGACAATCTCATTCAAAAATAGCTTACCTAGATATTCAATTGAATTTTTTTTCTTTGATCAGAATGAAATGAGAATACTTCAAGGACCAGTCAAAAACCAACCAAATTAAATTCTTCTTTTGGGGAGTCTGTGGTAATCCAAAAACCGGTTCTATTGGTACATCGTGCCATCTCCAAATTGGAATTGGAAGAGGCTGATCACAATAATAAGGGTTGAAGTCCTCTACCCTTATCTAGTGGAGTGTGTAATATCAATAGAGAATCTTAACGATGTCACACTTCCTGACTAGCCAAAAGAATCCACACACCATGTCATAGTACATCACCGTAGTTCATAGACTTACGGCCCATGAAGAGCTGTGATAGTCAAAGAAGACTAAACTGAACACATATACCGGTATAAAAATTCATTTCCTTATGTGAATCATACCATATGAAGAGAGAGACAAACCTAAAATGGTTTCCCTACAAATAATGGATATCTAGAGTCTTCTGGAACTCATAATACTTTTATTGAATACACAAAATAAACTATAGTAGAGATGATGGTATTTGTACACTGGTCAAATTCATAACTAAATTACTATCCTGATCATCTAGGTCAAACTATTTTAAATACATTATAAGGTTCCACTATTACATAATTACAATAGACTATAAAGGCACTTTCCTACTACGAGATTATGATATGATAGTTACCATTCAGGCGGTATAGTAGGTATCAAAGTCAAATTTATGAAGCTATTATACCCATAGTATCATTTTCAGATTTTTGTACTTATGAGAAAATATATAACTCAGATTGTAATGACCAGAGAAGACCATCATCATCTACTAAAAGAGATAGTGACCCCATCATTTAAGCTCATTCATGACTATAACAAGATCTAAATCATGAGTGGGGTAATTATTCTCATTTGATTGATGTTGAAGAGAGTTGTAAGACACAAAAAGATCATACAACATAAGAATACATCACAAACCATCACCATAAGCATCATAAAATACCATATACACATTAGTATGCTTATGTACTATCATAATCTGATCATATTAAAGAATATTGTCCATTTAAATAAGGAATACTTTCACATTTCATCCCACATGAATTTCATTTCTTTCATAGTAAGAGGAGTCAGTGGTGAAAATAGGTTAGAGATGTCTTTGAAAAACAATCAGTAGTATCTAGTGTGGCCAATGAATCTACACATCTAAAATAAATTCCATGGTTCATTTCATGAAAAAAAATCCTTTTCCATATCTAGATCAACAGATAATCCATGCTCTGAAATTTGGTTCCCCATGATTTATACATCGTGAATATAAAAAATAGTTTTCTAATGATTTCCATACAAATGATGAATTCTCTAAATTTCATGAACCAAACTAATATGGCGATCATTCTCATTATATTATTTCAAATAAAATATAATATCATCCATGAAAACTACCAAATATGTTTTTAGATATTGAGGGAATATCTGATTCATCAATTCCCACAAAACATCTGCAACATTATTCAGACCAATGGGAATCTTAAGATATTCATTATGGTCATACCTTCTGCTAATTTTTGTCTTTTTGATATTAAACTCTCAAACACTGAGATAATGACATCTCGACCAAATATCTCTCTTCGAAAAATAATTTTTCCCCTCAACTTGTCAAAGAGATCATCCAAACGAGGCAAAGTATATTTGTTCTTAACCATTACCTGGTATAACATTCGAGTATTAACATATAACCAATGTGAATAATATGATTTTATAGAATATAGCACATGAAATTCCCAAGGGGAAACACTTGGAAGAATAAATCCTTTTTAAAATACATTTTCTATCTAAAACATGTTTTCTTTCAGCTCAATTGGTAAAAAATGGTAAGAATGTATCTATATCATCTACACACCCGACACTACGTAAATAAAAAACACTATATTTTACTTTTGAGGTAGGATATATAAATCATCAGGGAAAATTTCAAGAATGACTCGAATAACAACAAGAAGATCATCAACTGAATAATCAGTCTATAGATCAAACGCAACAGTGTCCATCGAACACCTAACCTATGGGTGGGATGTTTATGAACAACCATATCTAGGGTTTAATCCCCTTAAAACACATAACTGATCCCATATGTAATATGGAAATTAATTCATTTATGATAACAATCCTCCAAAACATGATGATTGATTTATCAATCCATAATTATGATGATGTCAAACACATGTTGATATGAAATGGGAACAATCCCCGACCAATTTTGTATCATCTATCATTAATGAATAAGAACGAAAAACAAACCCTCGCACTTTTCTCTTATAGAGTGGTATCACTACATATATTTCAATGAAAGTAAGTTCTATTTGATATTTATTAACATCAAATATACATTTTGATATAAATGTGTCAGTGGAACTTGTGTCAGATAATGAGATTAATTCTAAATATTAAATAAGGATAGTACCTCTACATTTTTTTGGACCTACATCAAATTCATTTGGACACCTATATACTATGTTAAAATAATTCACTCTTGGGGCCTATGGAAATAACCCTATAGTATCTGATGCTTATTATGATTCCATAATATCTTTTGGAGTTGATGAATCCTGTCCAAAATGAGGCACAATCATTTCCTAGAATAATCGTATTAAGTGACCTACACAACAATAGTTGTTTCATGTATTTGTAGGTATAAGACAATAACTTCTTGTGTGTCCTCCCTTTCCACACTGATGGAATGTAAGAGGCATGTTTCCAGCTAAAAAAGATGGTGTAGGGGATTTTTGTTGCTGAGACCCACCTCTACCCCTTCTACGGTAATCCTTACACATCCTTATATACCCATGTGTTCTACTGATGATCCTACCCAATTGAAGATAATCGGTAGAAAATCAAACCATGCATATCATATTATTTTCATCCATTATAGACCTTTCAACAATATCCACATAGGTAGTAATTGTAAAAATGAAAACCTGGAATCTTATATCTAGTATCAAACTCACCATGTACTTCTAATCCTCCAGCTAGTCATTCTTCACTATGTCTAGCAAAAAAACAAGGAATCTCAAAAAAAATTGTAGTTGTATAATGACATCTAATTATCTGAAAATTATAAAGATATAACACCATAGAATTTTCTAAAATTAGTGAGTCTGGAAAAAACTACAAAATAAATTGTGTTTAATATCCATTCTAATCAAGGTCTACGTGATTGTCTTCCTAGACCATAGAATCCAATCATCACTTCCCAGAACCTTCAAGCTAGAATATAGTGCGATTAACCATTATATTAATGTTTTTATCTAGAAATTTATAATTCTAATCTATCCTATCTGGCTAGTCCTCATCCTCTGGACACTCTGTCATTCCTCAAATAGATGGTTGATTCTTTCTCAAGGACTCATGTGATCTATTTCTCTCTCCTCAATATCTTAGTTGTACCTATAAAAAAATAATTTGAACATGTGGACAACCGTGATCTGCATCATAGACAGCCCATATGACATTCTCAATATGATTCAGATTTATCGGAGGATTCCCTTGATATCCTCTGCACCTTCTTAAGGATCCCAAAGAAGACATCTCATAGGCATTGTGATACACACAAAAACATAATAACTATCAAACAAAGAATAAATTTCATTTCAAACAAGAAAAGCCATTATAAAAAAATATATTTTAAAACAAAACCCAATTCTAGAGATATGAATCCCATCCCATGGAGTCTTGAGCCTCATCATGACATGATATGGCTAGGTATTTATCACAATATACATATCATGTCCCGACAATCCTATCTCCAATATAATAGAAGTCCCTGAAAAAGGACACTTGAGGACATGTCACCTCTAATAAATAACTAAAATGAACCAAAATGGAATATGATCAAAAACTGAAACTGGAACCATTCTGTTCAATTCTTGAAGGGCCATCCCAATGCCCACTGGTCAATGACAATCACCCATGCATTGAATGATGAATAAGAGGGAATAATTTAACCTAACCTGAACAACCAAATGTCATATATATATATATGTGGGTGTGGGAAGAGAGAACTAGCATATGGACAAGGAATATATATGCCATAATAGTATGAATAAAATTGAAATATACACCTAAAAAAGTATTAAAAAAACATAGGACAATTACAAATACAAAGGTCCTTAACCAAAAACAATCCTTCATACGAGGTCATGGAAAAAATTCTACCCTCTAAATAGTATCTACCCATCGGTTGAACATTAACCTTGATGCCTCACTATGGTGAATTAGAATTCCCTACACTTGAAAAAAAATTATTCTACGGACCACTGATGAGGTCCATAGTGTGTGACATGACATGCTAAGTATGATCCCACATAGGTGTTCCAGAAAAATCCTCTATAAAATATTTCTGGTATTATCATTTTATGTAAAACATAGAATGATATGTGGTAAATTAGTTTTATAGAAAAAATTGTTAAATATTTTATTTTTAAAATATTTCTTAAAAAAATTAGGAACATCCATTTCAACACATATTTTACATATCATTTTCTCAATATAGAACATTCATACCAAGGATAACATGAAATCAAAGAAATAAAAAAAGAATCAAATGAATTATATTTCCAAGGAATACTATAGGTCTAGGCTATAGACTTCTCATACTAGAATAATCATGTTCACAAACCAGTTTATAGAGCAACTTGCCAAAAATGATAAGGAATTCCCCATGATTAAACCTCTCAACAATGTCAATATTAATCTCCTAGAAAAGGGGGATAAGGGAACAAAAGAATGACTATAAAGAAATCACCATGATAATAAAAAAAGGTAGGTGGAACAAATATAAACATTAAATCTATTTACCTGAGGAAACTCATGCGATGTTTTTTTTAATCTGTTCTGATGGATTGAATACCATTTCAAAACCATTTCACTATTCCATTTCAACGTGTCAAATATACTGTTTTTCTCTCCACTTATCAAAATTTATTGAAACAAATTTCATTAAAAAACCAATCAACACACAAAAAATTCATTCCAAATTCAATATCAATTCATTTGGAATGAGAAAAACAATATCAATTATCATAGGCTAGAGAAGGAAGCACCTATCTCAAAAATATTGTGGTACAAGCCTGCAACATGATCTTCCAACAATGAAAAAAACTAAATGAAAACAAAGGAATTATAATAAAACACACTTCATATGATTGATTCATATTTGAACCCAATAGATCGATAGAATAGAAGAAGCCTACATACCTGATGAACGAGTGATGGGTGTGACACAACCAACATATGAAAAGGCCTCTTGAGAAAGATTACCAAATGTATCTAATTGAAACCAAGGAAAAACACCATCATAACCCAAATAATCTGAACACACCACCCAATGGAGATATCTTGATCAAGGTAAATTATTAATACTGAAGAAAACTTACTCAGATAGGTGTAACACAATTGCAAAAAATATCAGATATCAAATAGATCAATCAGAAAGAACAGTGTCTTCGAAAAATGCCTAGAAGAGACCCCAGATTGAGGATTAAGTATAAAGGATGTTAATGACATAGAAAAACTCCCTTCTATATGTCTAAAATCGTCACATGAACCATTTCCTGATGTGATACACCCATTTAAGCTGTGATGTCCTCGATGGTTGTCTTCGCAAAAAAACTCATCTCCTAGGATTAAAAATCTATAATTTAAAATTTTCATTACATGAAACCAAAATTCATGACCTGTAATATTTGACAGCTTTAATTCCCATTCATAATTTCTACCCAGCAATAATTACATGGAATGTAACCCAGTTACACATCGTGGAATCCTTCTGTATCATATAGAAAATGATGGTTTAATGTGGAATGTCAAACAACTCTACAACTTCATCAATATAGGTACCCTACCAATCTCAAATGAGGAAAACACCACGACATGGATAAGGAAATACATTCTAAAATGGTAATAGGTTGTTTATATATAAAACACTATTTTTAGCATGTTTTACATGACACAATTAGTGTATCATGCATTACACATGAAATTGAGTTCCAACATCCCAAATTTTATTACTAATATTATTATTAATTTGATAGTTATCACATATACATTGGAATAGAGATTATTAATAATATTAACTAAATTTGTAAAATAATTTTTACATCTGTATATTAAATTAATTCTTCGATGACCAAATTGGTTATAAATGAAAATAGGAACAATTTGGAAATAAAAGAAATGTTTTTCTAAATTACTACATTTAAGAGATCAAATGTGTTTTGAATCAACAAATTATCCAAATCATTAACTAATTATTATTTTAATGATATATAGATATTATAATTTATATAAAATTTAAAAAATTAATCTTATCATTTTTCATGAAAATGAAATGAGATTAATTTCAATTTCATATTTAAAATTGTATTATTTATAAAGTAGTTTTGAAACCATTCATGCACAAATTATAAAATTATCTTTTTCAAAATTTTAATTAATATTTTCAGGAAAAAATATTATTCATTAACAAATCATTTCCATCTTATCTTAGGGTGAATTTATTGGATTTTTTCGAATATTTTTTGAATAATTTTGAAAAATAATATACATTAATTGAAATAATCTTTTTCATTTTATATTTATAAGAATAAATTATATTTTTAATTATGTTAAACATATATTTAGTCCAATTATAAATCAGTTAACAAAATTATGGTAGTTTAAGTCACATTTATATTGAATTTTGATATTAAAACCTTGTAATATTTTTATCATTTTCTCATTAATGAAACATCGTTACCATTTTGTTTAAGAGATTAATTATATGTTATATATTTATAATTATGTAAATGGATTTCGAAAAATTATTTTTAATATTTGGAATCCTCATAAATTATGTAATATAATAATTTTAACATTATTGTAAAAAAATGAATGGTAAACCGAGTAAAAATTATTTATCATGGTTAAGGTAAAAAAGGGTTTACCATGGGTTTAACTGAAATGAAAGTTAAAATTTACAAAAAAACATCGAAACACCCATTTGATAGAAATATTTAACAATTATATCATTTTGGGTAAATTATAACATATTTTGTATCATACTGGCATGATGAAAAATATGGTACACCTTATTATTTTAAGAAAATTACAATTGTGTCATGCACCTTACTTATAAAATGCATCCCATTTTCTTGTCATTTTCATACATTAAAATAAATTTGGATCTGCCCAAAATAGAAAAATACTCAATTCCCATAATAATTAATATCATCATATAAATTTTCTTATTGGTAGAGATACATCCTGAGATGGATTTTAGTGAATACCCAATATGGATACACTAAAATGATGTAACATTCATCAACAAACATTTTAATTTTATTTTGTCATTTAGATCATCCAATTATTATTATTAAATACTGATATAATATCAATATAACATCAAATTTAAAAATATTTCTTTATTTTATCATCATTAAAATAAACCATATCTGTTTCCATCGAATGGGTTATGAAATAATTGTTCACATGCATGGGAGACTACCGCCTCACAAACTGATGTCATTTATTTCAGCATTACCACCTCTCGTAGTTAGGTATGATTATGTACATAAACTATATATATTTCATTTAGAATAATATAATTAATTTTCAAAATTATACCTTACATAAATTTTTTATTTATATTAATTATTAAATATAATAATTTTGTTAGTGAGTACGACAGACTACCCCCTTGGGAAGATATGTAAATCATTTTCACTAAAACATTACATGGTATACAAATATATATATATATATATTATATAAATGAAATAATAATTATATTAATTAAATAGTTACCATTTTGAAAAAATAATATTTATTTTTCACTTAATGAAATATGAAGAGGTTATTAATTTAGGTGTGGACTATTTTCTTTCATGAAGTGATGTGACTTTATTTTAATCCCCAAACACAATATATCAATTATATATTTATATTTAATGTTATAATATCTTAGTGATGATATTATTATCATTATTTAAATATAATATATTACTTATGTCTATTGAATAATGTTTATTGATAAATTAAAACGCTACTCATGTGTACATATGACCTATAATATGCATGACCGCAACACACTTCATTTCTAAAATTGATCATTCAATATTGTTCATAAATATATAATTGTTGTATCAATATGATAATTATTCTATTATTATTATTCCTTATTTTAGGTAATTTTGATCGATATATGGGGGTGAAGAATAACATATCAAAACTTATACAAAAGGCAAAGTATTTATAACCTAATGCATGATTATAGAATGAATTTCATAATAAATGGATAATAAAAGGAAATAATAATATTAATTTCCATAATTATATATATAAGTATGGTTCTATAATAGATATATAGTAAAATTACATTCTTATATAAGATTTTTGACGATTATGATGGATATTGTGACATAATTTGAGGGTTTTCTCATCTAAATTTTCATTATGTGATATTTTAGCTAGAATCAGTCTCTATATTTGTTATTTTTTTTATATACATCACATTCATGTAATTCATAATTCTTCTCAAGAATTATATTTATTTAATAATATATTTTATGAACTATCTTTAATTTTTTTACAGTTCCATATAGAGCAATGCGGTAAGGGATTTCTGTCTCAATATTCCTTCTTTGATAAATAAAATACATTATGAAACTATCTTATTTTGAGTTTTATATATATAATATTTGACATGTTATGTCATTAATCTATTTTTTTCAAAACATTATATGTAGTATTTAATTTCATTCTTTCATGGGGATTTTGATTCAATGTAACAAATATGGAATGATTTCTATGCTACAACCTCATCGATTATATAGGGTTTTTATTATTATGATTTTAATAATGAAATATTATGTTAAATATAGCAATAACCAGCTGAATTTTATTTTTATTTATTTCATAATGAAATTTTCAATTTGTATTATAATTTTATCCAATACTCTATACATAAAATAATTGAGAAATAGTTTTTAATAAATTCAAAAAATATTTTTCACTTCAGTATGAAATCAGCATTCGTAGAAAACCATTTTTTTCTGAAAATATAATAAAATATTTATTATTATTTTCTATTTAACTATAATAAAAAACTATTTCCCATTTTATACATAATATTTTTAATATAATATATTATCATTTTCCAAACTATGCTTGTTTTTATTGTATAAAAAATGGAAAATTGGTTTTTACATGATCAACATTAACTTAAATTTTCAACTTTATGAAAAAAATTCCAAAATTATTAAATTATAATTTTTCATTATTTATTATGAATATTTTTTTAAAAAAAATCTAAATTTTTAGTTTTAAAAAATTATTTTTATAAAAATGCTATATTCCCCAAGAAATGTTCAAATAGATCTTTCAAAATCAATATCGATTAGTAATTATATACTTTCATTTATGTTATATGATCCCGGGAATCCATTCTTATTATTTCACTAAATGGTTTATTATGAAATAATTTTTATGAAACCAATTCAACTTATATAGATTATATCGTGGTAAAATTCATATGGAACCCACATATTATTTCTTTTTTTTATGTTATGATGAAATGTAAATACAATAAGGAACAATTTATATTATCAATTTGTTATAATAGGATGAATTTTTTATTGATTCAATTTTATTTCATGGGATATGATATGATGAATATTTTATGATATTATGAAAAAAATAAATATAATATTTAATTTTTGACTGATAGAAACTATAACTCCTTTTGATTTGGATAATGAATAATTTACAACATTATTAAAGGTTAAAAAAATTTCATTACAAATAAATAAAGGAGGCTACATAGGTGTTTAAACCCTAACTAAAAGAGGGTGCATGGAAGGTCATCGAAATCCCATTACAGGTCCACTTGTGGTTATCCAAATCCTAACATATAATGAATATAATGGTGGGTAAACTTAACATAATATTTCTATGATTATTTATATACCTGAAATAAATGTCTTACAAAAATTTTATACACTAATAGAATATATTATTTCATTTCCATTGGATTTATGCATTATGAACTACCAATATTTATGCCATGACTCAAGAATATGATCTTTAATATGCAAGATATTATTTTTTTAATGATATGATCATGTTCACATTACCTTATTCTTATGTTATTCACACCAATGTTCATCGTTTACCCTTACATAATATATATTCTATCCATTATTATGTTTTTTTCAAATGTTATGAAGAATGGTTCTATGTATTGTATTTCTATATTGAATACATAATGGAATTTTCTTTCTATGGGACATTTTAGATCTTTCAAAAATTAATAATATTGTGTTCTAGGTTTCTAAATCAACAAAACATCTATCTTCATCATGAATTTATTTTTAGTTATATAATTTTATTACTATAAACCATCAAACCAAATATTCCTTGTTATTTTTGGTATTATCAATTCTTCATGTGAGAAATGTTATTAATAACTATATTAGGGAATGATTTCTTCCTTCCATATTAATGAATTTGATATCTCAACCCTTTTTTAAAATGGAAAAAACATATTTAATTTGATGTTATTTTTTTTTGATGAGATCATTTTATATAGTATGTGAAATCTATATTAAGAATATATTCTGATGAATCATATTTGAAACGAACTTGAGTATATAAGAAAATGTATTATATATCACTATGACCATTAATATATTTTTATCATAATTTGAAAAATTAAATTCATTATAAAGGTACTTCCTATAACATTGATATATATAATATTTGATATGAGGAAGGATTTCTTAATGATATTGAGAAAGTGGAAAATTGTGTCACACAGGATATGAATATTTTGATATCAGTTAAATCATATTTTTTAAATAGATGGAATAAATAATATTATACCATCCTTGGAATATATTTTATCTAGGTTATTTTAGTTTATCTTAAAAAATAAATAAGGAATTATGTGTAATATAATTAACTATTTAATAGATATAGTATATTTATTTATATCATTTTATCTCACAAGTAAGAAGTAGTTTTTTATTTTACAAATAATGTATTTATATACAAAAATATTAAAATAATAATCATTATATATAATTTTCAATTGATTACTTTTTTAGTTACTAAAATATAAAAATTTATATAAATACTCATTATATAATTAAATAAATAATGATTTGCGAGAATATTCTAATATTCAATTTTTTATGAAAATTAAATTATAATTATTTAATATAATATATATCATTGCGTGTGTTTTCAAACATCATGAGAAGAAAAATATTAACATTAATTTCCATGTACTATTGTTCTTCCTTGATTTAATATATTATTATGCATGTTTTTGAATTTCATAAAAAAAATTACCTTAACCCAGACATTATAAGTGGACATTAATTTCATTTTTCAATTAGTTTTCTCTATCTTGGTGAATCATTGTACAAAATTTTTTCATTGAGAGATATATATCATGAAAGGAATATAGTGCCCAATTATAAACAAATTTACAAATGAAAATAGAGTTTGTTTGAGAAAAAATAAAGAATATATTAATATATAAACTGGAACTAAATCATAATTTAAATATAAAAACAAATCCTCAATTTGATCAAATTAAGATATATAATTATTTTTCATGATTACACACAATTATATATATTTTAAATATTTATATTAGTCATTTTTCAATCATATTATTGAGATATTTTCTTATCCTGTTTATTTCTCACTCATATAACTTATATCACATTTGAAACAAATGAATAACATTTGTAAAACCATTTGCAGATGGATCATGGTTTGGAAATTTACATCGACTATAAGTCACAAAAAATTAATGTAACCCCATATTATATATTGGTTGTGAGTTCGATAAATGAAATGTGATTAATTAAATAGAAACAATTTACATTATTTATAAATATTCTAATTATTACAAACCTAGTATAATTTATACACTTACGATGTAAATAATTATAAAAACTGTATAATTAATTAAAACACCACATAATAAATTCACATGTGGGGTAATTAATTACCATGTGAGTTAATTAATAGACATAAAATGTGATTAATACACAATTTTTACAGTTATATTACTTTTGGTTGAATTAATTCACAGTCCACTTACTTATTTTTCACATGTTTTAAATAATTTATGTGAAATTATTAATTTTTATCAATATATATAGAATAAAAGATAAATGAAGATATATAACACCTAAATTAATTCATATTTAAAATAAATTAATGAATCATTTCATTCAATATATTTAATAATGTCCTTTGAGAAATTAATTACAAATTCACATTAATTGATATTTTTTTATGTTAAATTTTTATTTGATTAACATGAATAATTTGGAACTAAATTTTCAGTATGGTTCATTTATTTTATATAATTTTTATTTTTAATATCTTTATATGAAATAATATTATTAAATGACTCATGATTCATTTATTTATAGTACAAACATTGAAATTATGCCACATTTCATGAATATAAAATGTCATGTCATTACACTATATACTAGAAAGACTATTATTGGTAGTTCAAACAAGTACACACAATGTTGCCTCTAAGTAAATTTTACTTAATTCCATGATTCTAAATTAAATTTGATTTATGTAATTTGATCATAATTATATTGAATTTGAATTTATAAGAAATAATGGATTGAGATGAAGATAAAATGAATTAATTTATTAATCTTTTAAGTAATAAGACTTATTATCATCTGTTTTCTCTCAATAAATAAGGGATTATATTGATTAATAGGGAGTAGTATTAAATCAGTAGTAATTGAATATATGTGGATACACATGATTATAGACTGGAGACATATATATTTTTTTATAATTTAATTAAATGTTATTTAAATTTTTTTTCTAAAAATTTATTTTTAAATTTAATGTTGATGTTATTGGTGTGTTAAATCCCTTCATCTCTATATAATCCATCTATGTGAAATTGATTTGCATATAAGTTTCCATTAACCAATTAATTGGTTCCTACCACAAGTGAGTGAGTTTAAATACATATGTAATGGAATTATTATACTTTCACAAGGAGGTAGTCATGGAGAGAATAGGTGAAACAAAACTAGGTGGAACATAGGAGAATGAATGGAATGCTGCATCTAATTAATAGAATTAAATAGTAAATTCTTGTCCCTTATGATTATTGGATGATTTATTACACGGCCAATAACTCAACCATTATATAATCTATTTATAATTTCAGTAATTAATTTTACCTTTATTTTTTTCATGATTAATTTTATTGATGTTAGAATGAATTATAAAAAATAATTATATTTTAATGGTTATGAGGGTATTAATATATATTGATTATTATTATATGTTCATCACTTCATAGTTAATCTATTTTTTTAAATAAAATTATAAATAAAAATAATATAAATTGGAAAACCATTAAAATATAAAAACAGAAACAAAGATATATCAATGGAAAATTTATGGTAGACTACATCATTCATCAACTTAATTATGATTCAAAGTGATTATGTTTATATTAACCAATTTAGGGAAAACTGTTAAATATATGTAATTATTTAATAAGATAAATTACTGATATAAATAAATGTAGTTAATTTTTAATGACCATAGTATATCCAATATATATTAAGAAGACACTATTGAGGAACTGAAATATATATTTTCAAAATGGGAATTTAACTTAACTGATAATAGAATTACAAATTATTTGTATTCCCAAATGCCATCATATATAGTTTATTATAATTTTCACAGCCTTATATTGAATTATAGAGAAAGATATAGTTTTACATACCAATATAGTGTCCATATGATAAGAAATTCTGAATCATTTGGAAGTGTATAAAAGGATTTTGATATAGTAGAAGACCATCAAATTATGATTTATTATTTCTCTTTTAGTAATAAAATAATTATTTAATAATATACGATCACATTATTTTATAAAAAAATTTAATTTTTATAAAAATATTTATTTTTTTAATAAATTACCAATATAGACTATCCTTTAAATATAAGATACATTAAAATATTGATCAAATATTTTTGGGTTGTGTTTTTCCATTAAATAATCCCTTGCCTTCTAGAATCTCCAGTCCACAATCTGTATTCAATGGGGGTGGGGAATAAGAATTTCAATCATTATATAAAAAATGGTGATCTATATGTTCAATGTCTAATGTTGTCTTATATTTCTTATGAACTAGTAAATTTTCGTGGGAATATTGATTACTATACAATGATCATACATCACTGTTTTTTTATTAGAGGAGATCTTAAGAGGAATGGTTTCAGATATATATACCACTCTTCATTAAAATTCCTTGAAAATATATCCCAATTGTTCTTCAAGAAGTAAAACTAACAAGATTTATTGATCATATAAATGTTTTATGGTGTATAAAATAAAGACAAATTTAATTGTAGTCTCATTTGATCACCACTCCATTAAATATTCTCAAATTTTTTATAAATATCAACAAGTAAAAAATTAACATATATCTACTATATCATCTCACTATACTTTACTAAGCCAATAAAAAATTTAATTGAATAATAAAATACATTTTTAATGTTATGAAAATTTTGGGAAAATAACACACCCCTTTGATTTTTAATACGTTTATATTATCATAAAAAATAATATTAAATTATTATTTCGATCAATGGTAATTAATTGGGAATATATCGATATTTGGGTCATGTATGGATGAAAGGAAAAATTAATAAAAAGACTACCATAATGAGAATCATGATGATTTTTAATGCTTATTTTTATATTACCCCATAAATTTATATGAAATGAATACCATTCTTGATATCCTTCATAGAACATAACTCTAATATTTATGAAGAACATAATATATTATAATAATATTATAACTTAATTGAGACTGTTATAACCTGTACATTGAATGGGATAGTATAAATATGAGTAAAGAAATTATAAAAAACATTTTTAATGGTATATATTATAAATAATTATTAATTAAAACTTTGAAAATAATAACTGACATTTTAGTGATATGATTTTATGATCTGATAATGATTTTTATTCAAAAATTAATTTTCATTTGTTCTATACATATAAGTTATAATTATATTTTAACAATTATATATTATTTTTTATCAAATGAATTCTGATTTTGAACTAGTCATATACAAATATTATAATTGTTAATTTTTTTAATTTTCTCTAAAATGAATAATTTTTCATTGAATATTGAAAAATTCTAATTTATCAAATATTGTCAAATATTTTCATTAAATAAATTATTTTAATTGAACCATTCTATTTCATATTTATTATTTAATGTAAAATGTGGATCATTTTATTTAGAATAATATTATTTATTCATTATAAATAATAAATACTTATTCATTTATATAACATAATTTTTAGGCTTAAAATTTGGTGTTTAGATTAATTGTTTTCTCATTGTATTTTATGAATTAATATAAAACAATTATAGAACGTTGTGAAATTGAATCATTAATTGTTCAATCCATATATAGATTCAATACGATAATATTTTTTTATAAAATTTCATTATTTTTAATATGGCCAATCTAAATAGTGGTCATAATAAATATTTGTCACTGTGGTAAAGACATAACATGTAAAATAATGTTAAAACAATGGAATAATGCTTTAAAATAACCCTAACATATTCCCTTAATTTATTATATTGAGTTGGTACAGACTAATGTAATCCATTATTAAATTTTATAGAACTTGTTTCTATTTCTAATATATAATGGTTTGTTGAATATTTTATTTAATGAAAAATAAAATATATCACACTATTTTATTTTAAAAATTATAATATTTTATCACGGGCATAAAACGAGGTAATTATTTGTTCAAAATCAAATTTTTAAAATTTTGTGTAAATTTTATCATCATTATAATATATTTGTAATTTCTAGGTGTTGGATAATAAATATAAATTCATATACAAACACTTACAAAATTTTTGTCCATGAGTAGAAAAAATTAATTTATACTATTAAAAAATTTACAAATAGAAAAAATTTGTAAGATAATTTTTAAATATGAAAATAAATTTAAGTAACTATAATCTTTTTATAATATAATTTTTTTTATATTTATTAAATTTTATCTCATTTTATATAATTTAAAACTCTATGAACCATCATGAAATGTGTAACACCCCAATTTTTCAAAGTACATTATCTCTTCAAAGTAAATCAATAACATGTGTTACACACAATATTGAGTTCAAGAGCGTCAAGATTTACCAAACTAGCCATTCAAAAAGAGGTTATGAATAGTAATAACTACATTTTTTATTTTATATAGTCAAAATAATTTTAATATCCATATTATGTGTTTCTTATAAATAATATAAAAAAATTTTATTTTTTAGAAAAAGGTATTATTTTTAATAAAATAAAATTTACCAATGAATAATGGAAAACCCTTTTCAAATCCAATATTCGACATTATTATATATTCAATTTGATACAATAAACATTTTCATTAATATATGGACCTAAAAATTTAGTTTTTTTTATTTTTGATTTTTTTGATAACTTTCATATTTTGGTGAATAGTGAAAATAATAAATTGTAATTCAAAACAAATTTCATAATCAAAATAATGTATAAGGATAAATTATGCATTTCAATGATTTGGATGTATAATTAGATTATATTTTTATCATTTAATTCAATGTAGGTAATTATAAGTAATTTCAAAATTAAATTTGACATAAACACATGTCAATTTTTTGATAGTTTTTACTTTATAAAAAACCACCTTTTGGTTTTAAAAATGGGAATTAATTTTAAATTAATTAATGCAACTTATTTTTTAAAATGTTGTAAAATAAAATTTATTTTTGAATTCGTAATTTCAAAATTATCCGATGGTAAATTTTTTGTCTTTTTCTGAAAACAATCAACTATTGATGAATATGAAAAAACAATATGTTATTGTTTAAAATAGACTTTTTATTTAAATAATTATTAGTTTTAATTAAAATTATTTGAATTCAATATACATATATAATACCTATATAATTTCAATGTAATTCAATGGAGTCATTTTTTAACAAAAATAGATGAATAAAATTTTATTGAAATATTTAACGTCTTTTACCCACCTTCTAGGAAAATTTGAAAATTTGCATAAAACATAAATTTATTGCTTCTACGAAGTGAATTACAATAATTATAAAAACATGGTTGACATAATTTTGTTAAATTTAGTTCAATAAGATGAAAATAATTTTTTGTAAATAATAACTTTTGACTTTTATTTACCAGAGTTAAATGTAAATAGGGTAATTAAATGTAAAAATGATATTATGATTACCCTAACACATATCCCAGTTCTATATTATTTGTTTATGTCTACCAAAAACATACTTAGGAATAAAATTTGATCTTTTTTGTCTATATGGACTAGATTATGACATTTATTAATATTTTATTTAAAAAAGAGTTAAAAGTGTAATATTCACTGTTTAATAACTAACCCTTATCAATATAGTGATATAAATAATATAAATTTGACTATAAATATTCATTATATTTCTAAAAATATTTCCTACATCATGGTATTTTATATATAATTTTTATACAGTAAATAATTAAATTTATTTATGACACAATGTTGATGTAGTAATTACTTTATTAATGAATGATTAAAATAATTGATGTTATAAATATCAAAATAAATATAAATTTATACTTTTAATGCATTACACAAATTTCATAGTTTAATATGACATTATTGGCTAAAATGAATAAATTTTTTTTGAAGTAATCATACTGTTATGAGTTTCCCAATAAAAAATTCCAAATAGTGTCAAAATTGACATAAATGAGTTTTTAAAAGAAATACTATATTATTAAAATATATAATAGTCCAAAAAATTTTGAACTGGCCAATGGACTCTTATAATGATATATATGACCTTAGTGAACTAAATTGGGTTCTCTTGGCATATTATCGTATGTTTATAAACCTTGTAATATTAAAATACAAGAATACATTGTAAAAGATAAACTATTTAACTAAGAGTAAAATCTAAAAGATAATGATACAATTGGAACCAAAACATGTAAAAAACCAATTGTTCGATATTATTTGGACCAATAACCACCCATGACTTGAAATAAATTTATTTGGAACCATTATATACTGAAAATTATTTTATAATAAAATAATATTTGAAGTGTTTCATAAAGTGACCCTCACCTCTCTTATTAAAAGTTACTTCCTCGTCTTTCAAAATCACACCTCTAAAGACATTTTTCTTAGACAGACCCTACCCTAATCTCCTCCCAACACCCTCACTTCATCATAGAGGCCTTAAATTGAAATTAATTACAACATATAGATCCCTTTCTTTAAATCAAAAGGAAACAATCGAAGAATATGTAATTATTTTTTTACCTCTTTCAAAGTTATATTCTTCTTCCACTTTATCTTTCATTGTTATATCCATCCCAATATAATAAATCCAGTACCTTCTATATATTGTGATGTTATTAAAAATATGGTACAACCATATTCATTATTTTCTCTATCCTATGAATGAAAATGTCACCATGTGTGCATACATACATCCTACCACCTCCACGTCGTGGTGTAATTTGTTATTCAACATTATGTTATTTCGATGGATATAATGATGAGAAATATATATATAAATAAAAAAATATCATTATAATGTTTCTGTAAAATTAATATACCATTCAAATACATACCTTTTAATCATTAAAGAAAATTATATCATCACTTGTGTGTACGTATGATGTAGCATCTCCACAGGGCGATAAGAATCATGTACATGTTCACCATTCAAAGATAATTAAATATATGTATATTATTAATAAGTTTGTAATATATGACATATTAATGATACTTGAGATATATATATATATATATATATTTAAATACATATATTGTATTCACTTACTCCCATTCAATACGATATGAATGGGTTCCTCTTTCCCAATGCCAAAAGAGGTCTCTCTTTTCTTCATGATCAATAAAGGGGGCCTGACCCCCAACCATTTAAAACAAAATAGGATATAAAAACGAAAACACTGTTTATGCGTACGTACGGCCTACCGTCTCCATAAATGGTGTTTTCCATTTTTATATTTATCTATTATACATATTTATATTATAAATATATAGGATATATAAATCACGTTTTATATTCTGGATGTATTTACATCATGATATAAATGATAATATCAAGAATAACATTAAAAAACAAGTACGATAAATAAAGTGATTATTACACAAAATGATAATTTAACATGGAAATAATTATTAAATGGGTTATATAATGTCCTAAATGAATCATGTATTATATAATAAATATGACTATAAATCTGGTTAAATTTAATAAAATACTATGGTCATTATACAGGAGGTCAAACGTACCCTCGACCAATGTAATGTGCTAGGTAATGGTTAATTTCTCAATCTCATTATTATCCTAGATTTTATATGTGTAAGTATTTACTAAGAAATTTTTATCATCCATGTCCCTGTTTCATTAACATATTTTCAAAATGAATATTTTAATGTATTTGGGAAGGGGATCTTCATAAAGATCATCATTTTAAATGATCAAATGAATGATTTGTCTAAATATTTTTAATTAATGTCTAGGTTTTAAATTTTTTTTAAGGATTTAATTTTATGTTCATGATTATTTTAAAATGATAATTACTTTTGAATGATTCAAAGTGGTATGGAAAAATTTTATTAAAAATATCTTTTAAATTTCTTTGTTTCTAAATTGTGGTACTTTTAAATGATTTCAGGAAAAGGGGTATTTCTCTCCAAAATATTTACTGTTCATTTTCATCTATGTCAACATCTTTTATTGGATATTATTATTTATTTTGGTTGACTTAATATAATAAAATCTTCTATATTGTATTTATATAATTTTTGATATTTTTGACTATGGATGTGTTATTTTTATAACGTTCATCGTTTATGGTTCATGTATAAACATTTCATATGCTAGTATTAATACAAAAGTTAATGTTATGTTTTAACATTCCAATAATATGAAGGTAGTGGACTTAGTAAGTGATGGGCGGTGCCCGCTATAGATATTTGATGCATCAGTAGGTCAGATGAGACAAACTAGTGTCTTAGCATAAGGCCATGAAAAAAAATTATTTTTAGTCCTAGCACAAAGCCTTTACTATGTGGTAATGATGTCAGGCATTAGGCATTCCATCATTATTAAATTAATTATTAAATGTGATTATTTAACTAGTAGAATCTCCATGTGCGTGTTTATATGGTAATGTTGGATTTATATTCTCTATATTATGATAAAGTTTAATTAAAAATGGTGTTTTTTTAATTACACATCTTGCCATAAAATTTTATAGCTTCCTCTAAATTATTTACTCTTACTCAGCATCTGCTCTCACCCCTTTCTTAGGTTTTTTTTATCCCAGGATTCCAAGAAATGCATAATTTTTTATATTCAGGGTCAAGCCAGGGGAATAATGAAATTCTAAATATATGATTTCGGTTGTGTTGTATGTTTGAATGAGTAATTTAATGTTCATGTTTGTAATATATTTTCTAAGACTGCTAAAATAATTGGTCCTTCGAGACATGATTCTTTGTAATCATTCCAATATATTAATATAATTCACTGAATCTAGGTTACTGGGGAAAGGTTGTTACATTTATTATTAGAGGAAGTTTAGTATAAACATTGGAAACTACATTTTGAAAAACTCCAATTACATAACATTACCGTAAGACAGACATTGAGGATTAGAATAGATGAACATACTAGAATATTTGTAATTTATAGTTTTGGTGTTTTTTCCAAGAAATACATCCCTGTCATGATATGAGCCGGTAGAGGCGGCTTTGGAACAGATGTACCTAAGAACTAAAACTCCGAAAAGGATTTTCGAGCGTCACCCAAGGTATGATGGTACATGGCAACGAGTCATGGTGCACTCTTAGTTACGAAACTCCTAGGGGATATGCTTAGGATAATTCAGCCTTTATTTACAAGATATTATGAAGGATTTAAGAGTCAGTATTTCCTCAAAGAAAACATTTTTTATGATTATATATTTTAGGCATAATATTTCCAATTTAAATTTGGTATTTTAGAAGTTGGGAATTATGCATTGTGATTCATTAACTAACCTAGTCTATGCCATTATTTATAATTGGCTTCCATTAGAAGTAATGAGAACTCCCACAATATGCCTGATCCAAAGAGTAAGAAGGATCATATCACTAAAAGTATTAATCCAACATTTAGAAGGGAAATAATATCCCACTTATTTACAACGTATGAAGAAATAGTATCATGTGTTAATAAGATAGTTAAATAATTCTTTGACCCCAATGTATTTTAATGGAAATAATAGAAAAAAATGGTGGTAGAGATAAAGAAGGATAATGGGAAGAGTGAGATGACGGATTTTCCCACATGTGATAATTTTGGAAAGAATCACCATGGTATATTTTTGAAGAAAATGTGAGTTTGTTATAAGTGTAGAGAAAAATGACACCAAGTACGTGATTGTAAGGGTTGAAAAATGTTTTCAAATGTACAATGATTCATCTACAAGGAGTTTGTACACTACGTGAATCCATGTCTAAATAATCAGGGTATCCACCAAATAATGCTATTGGATAATAATATAGTTATGATACTACCAAAAATTAATAGGAATGACAATTTTTCTTATGTTTTTATTAAATAATTATTTAATTTGAGTTTTATATCAATGATATAATGATTATATGAATTATAAAAATATATATAGATTGTGTTGCAGTACTATTTTATTGATGATTTGAGATTTTATGGTTCTAAGAAAAGTGACTCAATAGTATGATAAATTTTTAGAAAATACATTGTTGAAGGAAAAAAATAAACTTTAATATGGTTTTGATACTGAGGAGGTGATTTTGGAATAATATATGAATGATTTGGATAAATTATATTCAATATTCTTGACTACTTTTAAACTAATTAATTGTTTTTTTATTCCATTATTTTAGGAGTTTACAAAATTTGTGGATATAAGAAGTATATCCAGTATTGTATAAGGAATATGGGAGCATGAATTTAATCAATATTTTTTTATTTTAATTTAGGGTGTTACCATGTTAAATAAGAATACATGATGAATGTACTCACATATTATTATATGGAAAAAAAGATATCCTAATTACATTATGTTGACCTTCCATATAATTTTTTGGACTATGAGTTTAGTCATAAGTAATTTGTATATGTGTAAATATTGGAATGGATTATGTTGGACATTGAATAATATGATTTAAGGCTTACTCTTTTCTTAATATTATTTTTTTATTATTATAAAAAGGAAAACCCAGAGGTCGGGTGACTACCCGTCGCATCTCGTAAAGTCGCGAGACTTGAAATCACAACCAAAGGGCCACAAGTGTACATTACCAACCACTGGACTATGAGATGTCAAGGTTTGTATAATGTATTTTTTTTAATTCGTATAAAATATGAATTATAAATTCATTTTTTGAAACCCTATACGATTAAGATAAATATATTATTTTTTAATTCTATCATATTTTGAAGTGAATGATGATTTTATGGTAAGAATTAGTTGAAAGATTAAACTCTATGTGTCTTGTATATATTTTTTACTCTTATTATATGAATTAATTTATTTATAAACATTAGGGAAGGTTTCCTAAAACCAAAAATGTGTTATCATAATAACTTATGTTTTGTTGAACCAATGATATTTTAAATCATATTAGATTGGTGGCTATGAGGACCTCAATTTTACAATAGTTTTTGATTGAAGACCTCAATCACTCCGTATAAATATTAATTTTATTCATCCAATTGTGTGTCTCTAATTTCCATCATTGTTATCCTAATTGAGATCATAATTTTTTGGTGACTTATTTATTTTTCATTCCCTCTTTTTAGGACTAAATTTTATTAACCCAATTGATGATGTGGGTTTTCCACAAATTTAATTTTCTATTTTTAACCTTTTATTTTCAAAAAACAATTTAAAATTGGAAGATTCAATTTATTATTGGCGGGGTGAATGTAACACCACATTATTTCATTGTAGGTTATCACTTCAATGTTATTCAGTTACTTATGCAACACAGAACAATGAGTTTGAGCACACCACGACTTACCAATCTAGCTGTTAAAAAAGTGGTTACGAATGGTGTTTAATACATTGTAAATTCTATATACTCCGTATAATTCTATAATCCATGTTATATGATTCTTAATCATTATATAAGAACAAATTCAATTTCTTTTGATAAATGTACTATTTTTCAGAAAATGCAATTTTACCGCCCTTTAATGGAGATCACTCTTTTAATATAATATTTGTCACTTTTATATATTCAAATTGACAAAATAAACAACTTATTTATAATCAGTACATAAAAATTCAGTTTTGATAAATTTTTGGTGTTTTTTATAACTTTCATATATTGGAGGACAATGAACAATACTATATTTTAATTGAAAACAACTTTTTTATTCAAAATAATTTATAATTTTATATTACACATTTGAATGGTTTAGAAGTATAATTAGATTATATTTTTGTCATGTAATAATATTTATGTAATTATATGTAAATTAAAATTTAAATTTGATATATACACATGTCAATCCTTTGATAGTTTTTAATTTTTTAAAAACCCACATTTTTGGTTTTGACTATGAGAATTGATTTAAAATTAATTAATGAAAAATATATTTTTTGAATTTGAAAAAATATAATTCATTTCTGAATTAGGAATTTCAAAATATGCTTAGTGTGAATTTTTGTTATTTTTCGGAAAACATTCAATTTTTTATGAATACTGAAAAACAATGTGTTATTGTTTAAAATTGACTATTTTATTAAATAATAATTTATTTTATTTCAAATTAATGAATTTAAAAATAGATATATAATACCTATATAATTTCTATATAATTCATTGGAGTCATTTTATAATAAAATTAGATGTATAAAAATTTATTGATCTTTTTAACACCTTTTACCCACCATCTAGGATCATTTGCAAATTGGAATAAAATGTAATTTTTACCACTTCAATATATTGAATTTCAAAAAACTAAAAGACAAATTTGACATCAATAAGTTATATGTGGTTCAATAAGATGAAAATAATTTTTTGTTAATAGTAACATTTGACTTTCTTATTTACCATGGTTAAAAGTAAATAGGTTAATTAAAGGTAAAAATGATATTATAATTATCCTAAAACATGTCCTAATTCTATTGTATAATTGTATTTCAACCAAAAAAACCATATAAATATAAAATGATCCTTTTAGTCCACATTTATTATATTTGGATATTTATTATTATTTTATTTAAAGAAGATTTAAAAGTGTAAAATACAACGTTTAATAACAAAAACATTTTTAATATAGGGTTTACATAATATATATTTGACTATAAATATTTATTAGAAAGCTAAAAATATTTACTACATTCCTGTAGTTTGATTATAAATTTTTTACATTATATAGTTAAATTTTGTTATGACACAATGATGATGTTGTTATTACATTATTAATGAATGATTAAAATAATTGATGTTATATAATATCAAAATATATGTAAATTTAATCATTTAATGCATTAAAATATTTTTATTTATAATATGATATGTTAGGGTTGATTCAATTAATTTTTTTCTAAATCATCCTGTTGTTATGACTTTCACAAAAAAAAATTCCAATCCTGTCAAAATTGACAAAAAAGAATTTTAAAAACAAATATTATATTATTAAATTATATAATAGTCATAAAAATATAAGGTTCATCCGATGAACTAATATGATGAAATATTTGTCATTAATGAACCACTTGGTGTTTGCTTGGTATTTTATATTTTGTTATTAACCATGTAATATAAAAAAAGAAGACATTGTAATAGTTGACCTATTTAAATAAGAGTTAAATATAAAATATAAGGTTAAAATGGTACCCAGAACATGTCTAAAACCTATTGGTTGAGAGGATTAAGACCCATAACCACCTAAGGCTCAAAATAAATTCATTTTAAGCCCTTAAAATCTTAAAATTATTTTATAATAAAATAATATTTCAATATTTTTCTATAGTGTCCCTCGCGTGTCTTCTTAAAGGGTACAACACCTTCTCTCAAAATCAAACTTCCAATGTTATTTTGCTCGGACAAACATTGACCAAATATCCTCCCAAATTCCCACAATTCAACCTATATGCCTTCCTTTAAGAATAATCCAATCTTATATAGCCCTTTTGTTCAAATCAAATGGAAACACTTGAATAAGAGGTAATTATTTTATCACTTCTTTCAAAGTTCTATTCTCCTTCAACGTTCTCTTTATTTGATATTTCTATAAAAATATAATATCTCCTTTAACTTCTAAATAATTTGGTGTTATTATAAATATGGTACAACAATATTGGTTATTATATCCTTCATAGTAATGAAAATTCCACCATGTGTGCGTACGTACGTCTTACCATCTCTATGTCGTGGTGTAATTTGTTATTCAACACAATGTTAGTTAGATGGATATTATGGTGACTAATTTGTATGTTAATAATGAAAATAACTGTATAATGTTTCTTTAAAATTAATTTACCATCTCATTCAACACCTTTTAATCATTAAGGAAGTGGTATTTTCACTCATGTATATGTACGGCTTCCCGTCTCCACGACACGATGAGATTCATTTCCATGTTATCCATTCAATAATAATTATAAAAATATATATTATTAATAAGTATGTAATATATTACATATTAATTATACTGTATATATAATTTTTTTTATTTACATACATATATCTTATTCACTTACTCCCGTTCAATACGTAATGAAAACAAAAACAACGTTTTTGCGCACATATGGCTTACCGTCTCCATAAACTGTTTTTTCCATATCATATATCTATCTATTATACATATTTATATTCTGAATATATATGAAATATTAATCATGTTTCATATTCTAGATGTACTTACATTGTGATCTAAATTATACGATCAATAATAACACGTTAGAACACATATGATAAAGAAAGCAATTATTATCGAAAATATTAATTTTACAAGGAAAAAATTATTAAATAGGTAGTATAAAATCTTATATGAATCTTATATGATATAATAAATTTTACTGTGGATCTGGTGTAATTAAATAACATAGCATAGTCATTATACATGAGTTTAAATGTACCCTCGTCCAAGGGAAAGTGCGAGGTAATTGTTAATTTTCCACCTCATTATTATATGAGATTGTTTATGTGTTTTTATTTACTGGGAAATTTTTATCATCCATGTCCATATTTCATAAAAATATTTTCATGATGAATATTTTAATGTTTTGTGAAATGGAATCGTTATCATGATAAATATTTGAAATTTTTTAAGGATTTGTTTTTATAAATCTTTTTAATTAAAATATATGTTTTAAAAATGAATTTATGGATTTATTTTTAGGAAAATGATTGTTTTAAAATGTTAATTCCATTCAAAAGTTTCTTAGTGTTATGGGACACATTGATTTGAAAATGAATTTTAAATGTCTTCTTTTCTAAATTGTGTGAATTTTAAATGATTTCATGAAAAATGGATATTTCTCTCAAAGAGATTTAGTGATCATTTTTAACTATACCAACATCGTTTATTAGATATTATTCTTCATTGAGAGTGATTTATTATAATTCAATATTCCATATTTTATTGAAGGTTTTTTGATATGTTTGATTGTGGATTTGTTACTTTTATACTATTCATGGTTTATGGTTCAACCATTTACATTTCATATGCTATTATTAATATAAAAGATTATATTTTCTTCAACATTTTCATATGAGGAATGCAGTGGACGTAGTATGTGATGGTTGGAGCCCAATATATCTCCTCAATGAATCGGTAGGTTTCATTATACAAACTAGTTTCTTGGAACAAGGCCTTGACAAAAACTATATTTGTAGTCCTGGAACAAGGCCCTGACTATGTTTTAATGATGCCCAACTTTAAGACTTCCATAATTAGGAAATTAATTATTAAATTTTATTATTCGAATAATAAAATATCCATGTGTATGTTTATGTGGTAACGTTTGATTTATTTTCTTTGTATTATGTTCATGTTTATGTCAAAAAGGTTGTTGTTTTTATTATACATCTTTCCTTACAATTTTATATCCTCCAACAAATTATTTAACCTTATCGAGAATATAATTTCACCTCTTTCTTTGGTTTTTTATCAGGATTCCAAGAAGTTTATTTTGTTTGATATGTAGGGTCAAGTTATGGGAATAATGATTTTCTCAACAGATTATTTATTTTGTGTTTTATGTTTGAATTCGTAATGTAACTTTCATGTATGTAATCTATTTTCTAAGACTACTAAACTGATCGGTCTATGGGTATGTGATTACTTCTAATCATGCCAATGAATTAAAATAATTCACCTACTATGGGTAACTAGGTTTGGGGCATTATAAAAAAAGATTAAAATTGTTTCTTATATAAATTATTTATTTATCAAATGATCTAAAAAATTCTGCATCTATGGCCATGTGAAACAGATATTGTACATAATATTAACCATTTTTTAATTTATATTCAATTATCCTTTTATAGTGAAATAAATTATAACTAAATTAAAGAAGCATTGATATCCTAGATGTAAAAAATATGTTTTATATGAGGATAAAATAAAGAGATAATGCTTAAAAAAGAAAATATAAATTTATAAATTATATTGAATAATATTAGTGGAACATATAAATATCTTATATTCTAAATATATTAAATTGATTCCACATGAATATAAAAATTAATAAAAATTATTATTATATTTAGTTATTTCCATGGGTTCCCAACCTCTCCCAAATATAAGGACACAAACAGTCCTATTTTATTAACACATCATTAGAAACATATCAAAACCAAAACATAAAAATATATTCTTAACTTCCTTTAGTGAATTATATATATGGTTTACATCATCAAATAACACTCCAAGGTTAATTCAATAGAGTTGTAATATAGGTGTTTCAAAGGTGGGGTAAAAATATTAACTGAGTGTACTCATTATTCATATTATTCTAGATCCATTTATTCTATACAAAACCATCAAATATAATAATATCATATATTCAGAATAACGAGATTTCAATATTTTAGTGGAATATCCCCAGTCATTTAATTTTTTTTAATTGGAAAATAAATGTATCAATCACATGTATCTGTGAACTTCCCCCTCTATGTATTGATATGATTCATTTTCAATCCCCAAATCATGTACCTGGTTATAATGGAGAATTTCTGGAATACATAAGATATTTAGTATATTATTATGGCTAGGAAAAATTTAGTTATTATTTATCATTCATTCAATAAAATCTTCTAAAATTGATAATGTAGATCGTTCATACCTTCAACAAACCATATCCACATTAAGGTGTAATTCATTTTTCATCACTTGTTTACATGGGTGATTATAAATATAGATTGAATAAAAATATATTAAACTAATGTCATCAATAAATTTTATATACTATGTAACTATGATCAGTATACAAGGTCAAAAACATTCAAAATTAAATATTCTTGACCAACAAAACATTCAACACCAACAATAATTGATTTCAATAAGTGGTTATTATTAAATGGGTGTTGATGTATTATAAGTAAATTGTATCATGTTTAATGGGAATAAAAATGGTATAGGGATATAATATGATAAATTTAGATTTATTATATGTGACAATTTTATTTGTACAAAGAAACGAGTATTTAAGTATAGGGTTTCTCATCAGAGTTTTATTTTAGCCAGACATCTTCTATATTCACAAATTAGTTTATTTTCGGTGGTTTATATAATTTCCAATAATTATTTCTATAATTATTCTCATTAATAATTAAGGTATATGAAATTTTACAAATGAAAATATATTTCATTAGGTTTTAATTAATATATTACAATGCTGGTAAGACTTTATCATCTCAATTTTTTTTCATTGTTAAATTTGTTATGTTCATCAACTGTATTAATTTATATGGTGTATTTAATTACACATTAAGATGATTTATAATTTATATTTTTTTTCTTGATATATTTATTCTTATTTGATCTTATTCATTCACTTTAATTTCATATATAATGTTACCAAAGTGTTAATGAATATATGTTTCAATCTCATTATAATTAGGAATTTTTTGGATTAAATTAACACACAGGCTTGTAATAGGATCCTTATATAATAAACCCATTTAATTTTATTCCCCACTTCTGATTCAATCAATTTAAGATTTTTAATAATGTTTTCATCACATTAGTATATAAATTTATTATATAAATTTTTTCATTAATTAAATATTTTATTTCAACATTTTTCAAGAATCATTTTCCTCCACATTTATGTTTTCTTATAAATATTTTCAAGAATTTTTTAAAATATAATATAATAAATTCTTAAATTCAATTTAAAAAATAATTTATTTTCAGTGAAAAAATTTCTATCAACTTTTATTTACATAATCGAAACGATGTTATCTTATGGTTTTATTAATAATGATAAAGGAATCATTATTATAATATTATCAGTATGAATGAAAATAAATTACATCATTTCCACATTGTGATTTGATCTATACATCACAAGATTTCATAGAAAAATTTATATAATAATTTTTCAAAAACATTTTCAGTTTGTTTTTATTTTAATTTTGTTTATGAGAATATGGTATTTCTCTCATGAAATATTAAAAATATATTCTAATTGAATTTATCTTATGTGATAATGTCATTTTATATTAATTATGATTTACTATGGATATAATATGATGATAAAATCTATATTATTTTTCATGGTGGATTACTATTATGATTATGATATTTCTATAATATTCATTTATTTTCAACGGGTTAGGATGTGTTGAAATAATGATATGATTATATGACATGTTTTCATTCAATGGTTTTCTATTTGATGATATAATGAATGATTTATGGTCATAGTGAATATATATTTATAATTTTAATATATAAAATAAGGAGTCATAATTATGTTCTCCTTCAGTTCAATTGGAATGGATAGATATCTCGTTAGAGAATAAAAACATTAATTGGGAGTGATCCAAGATTATTAGGGTATTGTGTTCATTATTATAATATTGGGATTGAATATTCATTAATAAAATGATAGAATGCTGAGGAACTGAATCCACTATGATAGTCTTGACCCTGATCCCTAAACAATGAAATGATTATATATTCATTCTTTTATGAAAAAACATTTGGTTTAAAAATATGATTATTCTCATAGATTTTAATTGATTATTAATGATTCTACATATTTATGATTTTTCATCAATTTTATAAGAAGAATTTTTTTCATGATTAGGGATTAATTATATTTCAAATTTTTTTTATCTCTATTATTTGTTATCACCAATCAATCATTACATTATTCTTATCTTGTGGACACATATGATCTATACTAATATCTATTATTTTTATCCTTATAGAGTATCGTATATAACAATTTTTTTCATTTTATATTCGATATAAAGAACTGTTTCAAATATTATATGTTAATTACGGGTTCTAGTTGTGAAAATAATAATTAGAGCGGATGTAGTTTATTTGTTCACTAGTTTTTGTTTTTTCAATGAGTCTATTTACACTAAAACATTATGGGTCATGGAAGGATCACAAAATTATGTATTGAATATTAATATAATAAGATTAAATATTGGTAAATTAATAATATGGGCCACTACATGTATTTATTGATAGTAATGTATCTATTTGTACAAATTTAATTTTAGATATAGCATTTGGTCCCCACTTATGTATTCTAATACATGAAAATGTGGATTTTACATGATTTCCAAAATTGGGGATGATCAAATAGAATCAAGAAGAGAATGACATTATTTGTTGGCTATTACTGTCCACCACTTCATGATATTTACCAATATTATTTTAGTTTTCTATTATTTTTAATCCTTTCCATCAATGTCAAACATCATTATTCATGTTTCCCTCCATAAATCTAATGTTTTTTCAAATATAGATATAATTTATTATTCATTTATAATTAAATCATATGTTATAGTAAGGAACAATTATGTAGCATTTATTAAGAATTTCATTATACTCACCATGTGGTGTTATGTGAAAATTAATATCGATAATTATAATTATATGATAGGAAATTACAAAATTAAATTTTATTAAAAATAAAATTGAACATTAATATATTACAGACACATGGATATTTAAAATAATTTTATCTAATTCTACATGATTAATGTCATAAATAATTGAAACAGATAATGATGAAACACTAATTCAATGGAAGAGATGAATGGTCCATAGAGATTATTTAATTTGGACTTAAATATTCATGAACACAATTTCTATTTAATGTAATGGGTGGATAATAATTCATTAAAATTATTATTATCTGCTATTGTAGATACTCAAATATCAACATAAAGACATATAAATAAGATTATTTATAAAAATTATAATCTTTGTGAAATTATAATGAGAATCAATATAAAAATAGGTAATTATTATTACCTTTGAAAAAGGATGATAATAAATTAAATATGTAATAATGTATTATATAAAGTAGTTTGGAAATATTTTACAGCTCACTTCAATTTATTCATCAAAATGAAATAGTGTACCTTAATAGGGGAACTCAACCAGTTAGACAAGATGATATCAAGGAAGATTCATATTAGTCTTATATTATACATATGGGTACAATTAAAATATATAGAAAATTACCTTTCAAAATGAGTTCCACATAATGAGAAACTATTATTCTTTTTTTGGTTCGTTTTTGAAATAAATCCTTGTTGGTGTATATACATGTGGGGGTTGTTTGCAACCACATGTGACACACACTCCTAGATCTGACACTAAAACATGATGTATATTTTTTAAAATAATTTTATCTAATAATATGAATTCCTTTATAGACCCTTCAATCTTTCTGATTTATGTTTTAGTGGACTAGGAAAATATGATAATATATCAGAATTAAACAATGTTTTTTAAAAACTATATTTGATCAATTGGAATATTCATCTAATTTGGTGAAAAAAATTTGATCATTTACTTTCCACTAATCACGTGATAACATATTTAAAAAACATATATTGAGAAAAATGTTTCCTAGTAAGGGGTTTTAATAATATGGATAAATCCAAATATTATAAATTCTAGAAAAAACCATTGAAATCATTTCATTTTATATCAAATAAATAAATTTGATATAATAATTTTTTTGAAAATACAAATATTAGGGTTTTAATAAAAATACACAAGGATAGCTATTAAAATCATTTTTAATAAAAAATTCATTAAAAACTTGTTTTATTAAAAAAAATATTCACCATTGAAGTAAACTATGAATCCTCTTTCAGTAAAAAAAATAATTTCAAAAAAAATATTTTGTAGAAGTAAGGAAACTTATAAATCCACATGAAATACCTGAGTCCACTAATATTCTCAGTTGATGGACAATTTCTCGGAGTCCACATGTGTTAAAAACTCATTCCTTGTCGTCACATTTTATATGACAATAAGCTTTTTTAATAAATTTTGAATATTTTCATTCTCATTTTGAATGTATTAAAATAACATTAAAAAATGGTATAATTTTTATTCATTGTAGAAAATAATTTTGTATCTAAAAACAATAAAAATAAACTCCTTTTATAAAATTCTGTACTTATAAATAAGTCAAAAATAATCTCTAATTAATAATCAATACATTCTAATTTTTTCAATAAATAAATTATTCAATTTACCTAATGGATTTTAAAATAATTATGGAATTATATATTATATTTAGTGTATTAATTTACCCATAATCGTGAATAAGATCCATAATGTTTTATATTACATATCATTCGTTAAATCATAGTGGATTATCATGAAACAACTCATGTAATCGATCACTATCTCCTCCTGCACCTAGTTATACCCCAATGAATACATTCTGAACATTTAGTATATTTAGGTCGACAATAGGAACTTCTCAAAAAATGAACTCAATCAAATTACTATATATTAAATCATTCTGATGATGAGCATCAACTGCAACCTCTTATAGAAACAATGTAAATCATCTCATTGTAGAACATATAGACACAAAAATGATGAAAAAAACATACAACTAAATAGTATAATTTTTAACCATAAAACTATAGGAAAAAAATAGAATAATTCAAATAAATCAAAATAGGAGACACACGGTCACAACCTGTCCTCAGGGCCCATGTCGTGACTACCCCAATCCCTCCTTCCATATGCTAGGGGTTGGCGACTACCTCCAAAGGCATAAATCCCGATAACTAGGAAGGCATTGCCTTAATAAAAGTAAACAAAACACCACATAGTACAAGAGGAAGTAATACACTATGTATAAAAGAATGTTTTGAAAAGTAAATGGGCCAGAATACAAACCCAATTGAAATTAAAACTACAATAGAATGAAGGTACAACAGAAAAGACAAGAAGCTGGAAGAATAGAATCATCTCCTTGGTCATCCACCTCGGATCCTACTTGAAGGCTAGGTACTGATAGTGCAGCTCCTCAATCGTCCACCACGGATCCTACCTGAAGGGAAGGTAAAAATAGCCTCCACAATGCTGTCTCCCGTCAACCTCCTCTGAGTATCGTCTCGTCGTGAAGTCCACCTACGGATACTGACACGTCGTGAGTTCCACCTCAAGGTTCCGTCCAGTCCTCGAACACTCGGCCTCTATCAGCGCTGTCCATTGTCTACAACAAACACAACGAGGTGCGGGCATAGCCCGTGTAGGGGTGAGTATAACGATACTCAGTAGGGACCCCGAGACCCTCAAGGTCTCACTAAATCCAACAAGGATAATCACAAAGAAAGATCTTAACATATAACCTCTACTTAGGTATATGCCCATACATATACCTATGTTATCAAGTAACCCATCTCAATAATGAGGAAATAAAAAGGTTATGAAATCAAGGGATAACCACTACCTAGGTATATGCCCATACATATACCTAAGTTATCAAGTGAACCATCTCAATCATGAGGTAAACACAAAGGTCATTGACTCAGCTCAAACCAGGATTTTCATTATTGAAACCATAACTGATGAAGAGCTCCGTCTCTCACGAGTAGAGTGATACTTTCACGACTCCGAGGTACTGCTCACTAAACTTATACTGCTGAGGTACTCCTCCAGTCATGTATCGTGGGTCTGCGACCTCACAAAGTAGTTCTCCTCCGCCATGGGTCTTCCACCTCACACAGTAGTGCTCTCCCTCATAGCCTACAGAGGTACTCCTCCTGTCGGGTACCACGGGCCTACCACCTCACAAAGTAGTTCTCCTCCGCCATGGGTTTTCCACCTCACAATTTAGTTCTCCCCACTGGGCTACGCATGTCACACCGAATCGAATCGGCCAAGTATTTATCAGGTCTCAGCCAGCTACACAGTCTGCGTAATCTATACTCTCATCTCCGGAGGGTCCGCTCCACGAGCTACAGGTCGATACTCCAAGTATCTCAAAGTACCACTAAGAAGTATTTCAAAGGAACGCCTCGTCATAGGGGTCTCAACGCAATAGACGGTATGTCAATCGAATGCCCGGTCTGTGAATTATTAGACTTTTCATCTTAGGGGCCCGGTTGGATTCGTGTACAAACCAACCTGACCGTATCTCAACTGTACCTCGAATCACAGAGGGCATACTCATAAGGACTGTTTCTCAATGTGATCACCAACGCCGCTGACGGTTTGTCAAACGGACGTCCGGTCTGAAAGTTATCGGTTTTTCCGTTCTAGGGGCCTTGTAGGATTTCGTGATCAATCCAAACATGCCACTATACAACTGCTTCCAATCCTCGAGCGGTGTAAGCCCAATGTTCCGTCTCACTAAGAGGAATCAAACACCGTCGAAAGCACGTCCATCGGACGTTCAGAGCACTAGTTATAGGTGTTTCCGCTCGGAGGACCCAATTGGATTCGTGTTCGAACCAACCCGGCTGTACTCAAAATTCTTCGAAACCTTGAGTTTAATATACCAAAACAACCACCTCAATTCAAGGAACACATCGCAACTGACGGTGTGTCGATCGGTTATCTGTAGCCCATGTTATGGGCACTTGAACAGACCTGTCTGAAAATAGGGGGTTTTGGGCCCGGACCGACCCGGCCCGAGACCCCCGGGGTCGGCCCGAAATGGGTTGACCCTACCTTGGTCTGGGTCCTGCCCATTTGGGCACATCCCGGCCCGGCCTGGGCAGCCGGTTGGCCTGGCACGAGCATGCCCCGCACGGCCAGCTTGGTCGTGCCGTTGCGAAAGGGGGGGGGGGGGTGAGGGCTACCCCCTTAATTGATCTGTGGCCCCACGTGGGGGCCGCTACCTTTGATAGCCGGGGGTTATGACCCCTGGTCTCCCAAGGGTCCCTCGCAGCCGCTGGACCGGTTTCCTACCGCTGCAGCTTCATCCGCGGCGGTCCCTCCTGGCGGCGTGCCGAAACGCCGCCGCCGGGGCTGCCATGACGGCGTGGCGCGCCGTCAAGGTCTTCCGTGGACCACTGGACGCACTCCGGTGGTCCATTTTGCCTTCGGTCTTCGCCAGCGGTCCTCCTGGGACCTTCTCTTCCCTACGAAGTCTTCAAATCGCCTCTGCAGCCCGTTTCATCATCGCTCGTCGATCCGCACATCAAATAAACAGTCTGCGGAGTCTTCGAATCGCCTCTGCAGCCCCGACACCTGCCGCGGTTTCGTTCGGCCTCAACGGCGCAGCGCGACGGTGCCACACTTATTCTCCATGATTCTCCATGTTCAAACGTGGCGCCATTGTACCACGCCACCTTTGTTCGTGCCTCAACAAGAACATCAACAAAGAGGGAGGAGGGTCGGCCATGTTCATACAGTCCGACCTCCTCCCATTATAACTATAACAGGAGGCCCCAAAAGAATAAAACCCCTCAGCAAGAAAACGCAAGAATTAAACCATAATGTTTGAACTCAAACACCCACCTGATGAAGTCGTCGAACGAAGGTCATCGTGGGAAAAGGACGTCGCGGAAAACGGTGTCGCGGAAGACGGCATCGCAGAGAAGCGAATCATCGGCGTCATGGTACACGGCGTCGCGTCGTCGATCTCCGAGGATTTGGCGTTCTTCGTCATCCTTCGTCAGAGGTCGGCGTTCATCGTCGACGACAGGGCACTCCTCAAATTCTTCAAGGAGGAAGATGATGTAAAAGACTTGAGCAAACCCTCTCCAATCATTCTCGCACAAACCAAACACCCTCAATGAAATAAGGATTGTCTTATTTAATTAAATCACACAAGCCACCAATCAATTCTATATTGAAAATTGAATTCTCAAATTAATTATATTGAACAACATAAATATTTAATTAATTAAGAGAGTTGACTTTTCATTAAGGGGGTGGGGGTTCAGGTGTGTTACGCAATTAATGGGGGGTTTGTGGAAGGTTATAGAATTTGAATAGGTGGGGACTCGTGTGGGCCCCACCTCACAAATTTTCTCTCAAGGGAGGATCTGTGGGTGTGGTCCCCACCAACAACCTCCCCCTTGTAGGATATAACCAACTCAAATAAAAATGTGTGCAACACAATTTTTATTTAATTTAAGGTTAAAATCCAAAATATAACTTCAAACTCGCATAAATCAAAACTGCAGAAAAGGTCCCCCTAAGTGAAAACCGGCGCTGCGAGTTCATAAGTGCCCTCGGATTTCGATTCCAAGCACCGGTTCAAGAGGTAGAAATACCCACTCGTTCGTTCATTAAATGTATCTGAGCTAAATTTTGGAAAATGATTCCGGGCACACTGGGCCTCGGAATCAGGCGCCGTTAGAAACTGCGTACTCATAAAATTACAAAGAAATTAAGAAAAAAATTTCCTTGAAATTTCCATGTCCTTACATTACTCCCACCTCAGGGCTTTACATCCCCGTAAGGATTAATCACAAAATAGAGATACAAAAGTGGTACTGAGCACACATCTGAGCCTTCGGCTCCCATGTGATCTCCTGGAGGTTCTCGTTCTGCCAAAAAAATCACACAAGAGGAATCGACCGTTCTCGTAGGACCCTCTCCTGTGGATCCGGAACCTCTACTAGAACCCCGCAAAAGTCACCCCATCTCCAAAGTCCATATCCCCATGACCAATGAAATGTGTTGGGTCAAGCACGTATCTCCTCAACTGAGATACATGGTAGTCGTCGTGCCCCTATTGCAACTAAGGTGGATGGGTCAAGCGGTAACCCACCTCGCCTACCCTGCTGAGGACCTTGAAGGGTCCAATGAAGAACGAAGATAACTTACCACCTCAACCAAATATTCGTAATTCCACGTCGAGGTGAGACCCATAAGAAAATGAGGTTGTCATCCTCGAACTCTAGTGGTCTCTGCCTCCTATCAACATAAGACTTTTGTCGGCTTTGAGCTGTTATCATCCGCTCTTGGATGACCTGGACCTTCTCTGTCATGGCCTGGACCATCTATGGTCCCACGAGAGCTACTATGATTTCTTCTTTGATGATAAGAAAAATCTGGTCTCATCCCCAGTATGATCCATGTTCTTTGCCTAATACAGTCAATCCGGACATGAATGATGCATTCATGCCATGGACGACGTTGTAAGGACTCAATGTTACTACGAAGAGATCCAACTTTCACTCTTGTCTCTAAGGGTTGAGTCACACTATCAGTATCATCGTGAGGTAACTGGGTCTCCTCCAGCAGGAATCTCGAAAGTGAGGGTCAAGTCAACAGTTTTAACAGGGACCTCTCTGTACACAAAAAGGAAGGAAGTAAATGTCACAAGGACAAGTGTATTTTATTACTGCAACTAGATGTACAAAGGCAAAAAAAATGACAACAAGGAAACTAGAAGCATCAAGATCAAATGACCCATGCCTGGAACTAGTCCTGCACTTGTCTGCCAGCTTCCGGAGCTCCATAGTCGTATGCTTCTGCTACCTGAAGCTGAGCTCTCCCATGTCCACATGTTCCCTGTGGTCAGGGTGGACCTCATAGTGGTGGTGGTGGAAACACCTCGAAGAGTTGTCCACCTCTAGCTGTATGGCCATGTCCCCTATCTCAGTCTCCTGTTCCATGAGGTCCGCCTCAATTGAACCTCTGCCTCTACCTGGGAGGTCCTTCGTTTATCTGCTGGTCATCTGTATGGTGGGTCAGATAGTCACGTGCCATGTGACCAATCCCACCGCAGGAGTAACACTGCCTGGCGGGTCTGGCTCTGTCATTCCCCTTGGTGCCTCACACTACCGACCCTGAGTCATGGGATCGACCACCTGTATGTCTGGTCCTCTTGGACCTCTGCGTCATCTGTCTACTGCCTGCTGCAGAAGACTCTACCGCATGCTGGCTATTGGTGGGTCCTACTGCTGGAGACTGCTCAGTAAAGAAACTCTCCACTATGAGGGCTTGATCCAACAACCATGTCTGCGTCGGGATGTTGTGAGAAACAACAGAAGCTCTAATATCTCGCCTGAGCCCCTGCTCGAAGGTTCGGGCCCTAAATAACGGGTCACGTACCATATATTTGGAGTAGTGTGAGAGGTCTATGAACCTCGTTGAGTACTGTGCCTCCATCTCTCTAACATGCTGTAGATGAAGTAGCTCCTTTATACGAACCGCTCGAAGGGTGGCTGGTACAAACTCTGCTCATAACAGGCACTTGAAATCTGCCCACAGAAGTGTCACCTCGTCATGCATCTAGAGCATCAGGCTCCACCATCTGCCTGCTTCTTCCTGAAAGAGGCTAGCATCAAAGATCACCATGAAGTCTGCTGGTGTCCCTACTAGCCTGAAGACTCTCACAATAGCCACCAACCAATCCTCAGCCTCCTATGGGTCCATCTCTCACCTGAACCTCGGTGGCCTCTAGTGCTGGAACTCGTGTAGTGCGCTCAAGCGACGTGCACTCTCTACTGCTGGGGCTGCTGGAATCAGTGGCCCAACGGGTGGTAGTACCGCTAGTGTGTCACGACCTCCTCCCAACAAATATTCCCCTTTTGAGCAGTAAATGGTGAAAGGGAGATAATGACCCCTGAGTCCCACCTCTACTTGGCCCCGGGTTGGCGACTAGCACCAAGGGTATGAGGTTTCACAAATATGGGAGGCATTACCCTTTTGTTATTTTGAGATCGGGAAATAGGACAAGTCTACCACCAAAAAGGAAAAATAAAAAGTGTATAGAAATAAACCCAAACCAAGACCACATGCATGTTTAAACAATTTTATAACAAGGTGCAAGTACAAGAAAGATCAAACTACAATACCAAAAGAAACAAGTGTACAACAACAGCAACAACTCCAACTGTCCGACTAGTAGGGTCCCGCACGGCCCTGGTAGTCCTCCTGGAAACCTGAAAGTAAATGTAGGGTGAGCATACAAGTATACTCAGTAGGGAAACCTAAAGCTCTCGTGAAAAAGTGGGGGAGACATCTTAATATCCCATGATAACAACAGAAGAAACCTAGAAAGGAATTATATCCACCCAACCTCACCAGCCACACTCACCAAAAAACAAAATCACAATAGGTAGTAGTATATAAGAACAAGAGTATTGGGTACCCCGCACCATTTCCCTTTAGTTAGATGCTCTTCCTAACGATGAACATACTGACGCTGCCACACTCTCCCCGCCCGCACACACCTAGGCCTCACAACCATGTATCCTGCCTACACACACCTGGGCCTCACAACCACGTATCTCACCTGCACACACCTAGGCCTCACAACCACATATCCTGCCCGCACACACCTGGGCCTCACAACCACGTATCCTACCAGCACACAGCTGGGCCTCATCCCGAAGATTCTTAGGAAACAATAGAACCTTCCCGAAGAGTCGTGGGCTAAAACCACCTCAATTGAAACCTACCCAAAGAGTCTTAGGTGTAAGGTCACCCCAAGCCATCAGAGCCTAGGGGAGAAGGAGCAGGAAGGAGCTAGTAACTAAGGGAAAACACCCTCTCCCATGAAAATGGGAGTGTTCGACACTAAGTGCCCAACATGGGTGGGGTGTGATAAAACACAAAAGATACATATATATATGTATACCAAACACACAACCCAACCTATAGATTCTAAACAGAGAAACTGAGCACATGCCTCGACACTACTACTACAAAGCATGCATACAAAAAATAACCCCAACCCCATTTAGTTTTTCATGGTTCATCAGAATTAGTTTATTTAGTTCCTTAACTGCTGGGAAACTATCCTCAACCAACCACATTGATCGTTCATATAACATATCCCTGCCATCCACAAATCATGTTAGGAAAACACAAGAAACACAACCAATCCGTTCTTATTAGCCAAACAACCCTATTGATTATTAATCCTTTTTCACTACCACGCCCCACCATTCAATAACTATTCCACTTTTTATTTATTATTCACATCCCATGGTCCGTTCACATTCAATCCCATCCCTGCAGCCCTACTGCCAACTGCCATAACCACAACTACACCGTATATCATTATCCATTTAATACCATTTATCGCAGCCTCGCTACCCGTTCAATTCGTAACAACCCTAGATTCATCCCTCCCATTCACATACCAGTATTCAAGCCAAAACCCACATGTTCATTATTCCATTTTGTTTAACCGGGGTGATCAACAAGGGTTCCAGATTTTAAACAAAAAACTCCTCGTGATTAACCAATTCAACATTCCACAAAGTTTCCATTTACAAAAACGGTCTAGAAAGATAGGTCTACATTTAATTGCATAGGAAAATCCCCCAACGACTGTGATTTTCAGTAGGCATAAGCCTATTCAATTCATAACATAATATCATAGGATATAAAAAGTAAAGTAACTGAAATCACAAACTTCCCCTCCCCGTTACATAAGCCATTTATTATCTTTATTAAACTGGTTTAAAAGTTTTTCATGTAAACAAGAGAACACCCACCTTGCATGATGCACAAATTAGAGAGACGAAGGTAAGATCCCTACCTCAACAGGTTCTGATCGCAATGCTCCCACAGATCAACCTTAGAAGACGTCCGTCAGCGTCCGTCACTTCTGTCGGGTACCAGAAAAACCTCCTCGGGTGGAAGTTGGAATGGAAAGTCCGAAGGAAAGACAACGAGATCAAGATCGTAAGTTCCTCCTCGTCGTTATGATCCCATGGCCGCTGATGGATCATAAATCGGAGCCCGAAAGAAGATGTTATGGAAGAAAGAGCCTATGAGTCTCTTGGGAGAGCTCTGCTCAGAGGAAAGGGGAGGAGAGGGGTGATTTAAAAAGGAGGAGGGGTCCCATCATATTATAGGCGAGAAAAGAAAAAGTGCACAGCATGTACATTATGGTACAATATGTGTACTTGGTTGTTTCACACAGTCTCCATGCGGCTTCCAACACGTCTCAGCGGCCATTGACTGGTCAACACACGGTTTGGGGGTAACGCATATGCAGGGGAGGACTACACGGCATGTAGTTTGGACACACGTCGTGTAACCATTTATTGTACACAGCAAGGACACAGATCTAACATGGCACATAGCTGTTGACTGGTAACGCATACGCGGGGAAGGACTACACGCTGTGTAGTATTGGACACACGGTGTGCACTCATTAATTTTACACGGCTCCAACACAGCACACGGCTGTTGACTGGTCAACACACGGTAACGTGTACGCGGATAGAGACTACACGACATGTAGTAGTGGACACATGGAATGTACCCATTTATTTCACATGGCATGGACATGGCCTTCAACACGAGTTATACTCGGCAAGGGGGTACACAGCGTGTACTCGAACTACACGGCGTGTAGTTTCAAAATCCTACAAAGTGTGGAAAAGTTCATTTTACCCTCCAGAACACTTCGTGGTATTCGTTTTGACAAAGGAATGGGCCAGAAGGGTATGTACCATTACATCAGATACCTCTTAAAACATTCTTGTCCCTGAGAATTCAAAAACCAACCTGGATGAACCCAACAATATACCTCTTAGGATTCTCGTTATAACAGGAACCCAACCAAGAACCCTAATCATATGTGTTAGGAATTCCTTATCCTATGTCGAGATATTATCCGTTTTAGGCGGTACAGACTCGCCTCAACGGGTTTAATCGCATCCTCATTAATGCGTCACGATTAATAATTGGGTCTTCCCACCTTCATACATTAGGATTTTCCAACTTACACTGCCCCTAACACCGTACAACCCACACATTTCCCGAACACGTGGTTTGGGGAAAATTCCTTCTTCTATGTCAAGATATTATTCTCTTTAGGCGGCACTAACTCACCTACATGGGTTAAATCACATCCTCATTAATGCGTCTTGATTAAGAGTCAGATTTATCCCTTTACCCATACATCCGTACATGCTACACACTTACAGGGAACAAGGAAACACAAGGTCTCCCAACCGAGAAGCCAAGAATTCCATATAACAAAGGTACATAGTACAACATGAACACAAAGCTCAGAAGAACAAGGGAAAACACAAGTCAAAACAACTCCGGGTACTGAGCATGCATCTGGGTTGGCCACTCCCAATAGCTCTCCTCAAGGTCTCCATGACTCCACAACACACGAACCAACGGAATGGTTCATCCCCATAGCACCTTCTCTTTACGATCCTTGATTCTGACTGGTCATTCCTCGAAGGTTGCGTCATCTCCCATATCATACTCTCCCCAGTCGATAACGTGGGAGTCGTCGTGTAAGTACCGACGAAGCTGGGAGATATAGAAGACTTCATGAACATTCTCTAACTGAGGTTGCAGGTCCAGCTGATATGTCACCTCGCCGACTCGCATCAGCACCACAAAAGGTTAGATGAACCTAAGTGAGAGATTGATCCCTCTACAAAACCTCTACTACCCCCGTTGAGGGGAAACCTTCAAGAACACATTATCTCCCACCTCGAACTCCAAGGGCCTCCTCCAACGATCAGTATAAGACTTCTTTCGGTCCTGAGCTGCTTTTATCCTCTCACGTACAAGCTGGACTTTCTCTGTGGTGCTCTACACTACCTCTGGCCCAAGAGCACCTGTCTCACCAACCTCTGCCCAGAAAATGGGTGAACGACATGGTCTTCCATACAAAGCCTCAAACGGTGCCATTCCATTAGTAGAGTGGAAGCTTTTGTTGTAGGAAAACTCTACTAAAGGCAAGTTTCATACCCATGATCCTCCAAAATCTAGAATGCATGCTCGCAGCATGTCCTCCAGTGTCTAGGTAGTCCGCTCTGTCTGCCCATCGGTCTGTGGGTGGAAAGTAGTGATAAGGTGTAGCTGGGTGCCAAAAGCATGTTGTAACCCCCTCCGCACTCATGAGGTAAATCGAGTATCCCGATCCGTGACGATAGTCTTGGGGACTCTATGCAACTGCATAACCTCATCTACGTACCTCTTTGCTAAGGTATTCATCGTTCCCAACTCCTTAATTTCTAATAAGTGATATGATTTCTTCAGTCAATCCACCAATACTCAGATAAATCATATCTACACCGAGATCTGGGTAGTCCTGTGAAGAAGTCCATTGGGATTTCATCCCACAACCACTCGGGGATATCTAAATGATGCAACAAACCACTGGGAACACAGTGTTCATCCTTCACTTGCTGACACACTAAGCATTTAGCCACAAACTCCTCCACTGCCCGTTTCACCCCGGGCCACCAAAACTATTCCCTCAGGCCTTCATATATTTTTGAAACTCCTGGATATACCGTTAAGGCTGAGCTATGGAACTCATGGAGAACTCCCTCACACATTGTCTCCAGAAAAAAAATGTTCCATGGAAAAGCATCTGATGTCGGTTGTCCTCTGACCACCCTTCTGGAGAAATCCCCTAATCGACACGATCCCGCATCACTTCCACCTCGGATTCCCCCCACTGAGACTCTTCCACCAGCAACAACAAGGTGGATTGCACCGTCATCTGAAACAAACAGCCTCTAACACCTTCTTCCCTTGCATCCATGTGCAAGGAAGCCAACTCTCCCATCACTTTACAATCATCAATTGATTCTCGAACCACTTCCGTCTGTGACTTCCGGCTCAGGGAATCAGCCACAACGTTTCCATTACCTTCAGTGTAAGAGATCTCAAAGTCATAGTCTTGGAGAAACTCGACCAATCTTCACTGCCTCAGGTTTAGGTCATACTGGGAGAAGACATAACATAGGCTCTTGTGATCTGAGAAGACCACAAAGCGCTCCCCGAAGAGGTAATGTCGCCACAACTTCAGTGAGAAAACTAATGCTGCAATCTCTAGGTCATGGGTGGCATAGTTATGCTCGTGAGGGCGTAATTTCATAGACCCATAACTGATCACTCCCTTCTTCTGCATTAGCACGCACCCTAGAATAAGGCCATAAGAAACACAAAACACCTCATACAACAACCCTTCCTCTGGAAACCTGAGTACGTGAGCACTGACCAACTTCTCCATTATGTAGTCGAAAGCTTTTAGGCGATGCTCACTCCAAAGGAAGACCTGGTTCTTCTTAGTCCAAGCTGTCAATAGAGCATCAACTCGAGAGAAGTCCGAAATGAACCTCCGATAGCAATCTGCTAACCCCAGGAAACTACGAACTTATGCCACCCTTTGGATGTTGTCCAAGAAACAACTACCTCCACATTCGACGGGTCCACCAACACTCCATGCTGAGACACCACGTGACCAAGGAAGTTTACTTCTTGCGTCAGGAACTTACACTTCGACAATTTCCCATAGAGCTGGTGGTGTCGAAAGACTTCCATGACTGCCCTGAGATGATCAACGTCCTCTTCCTATGATCTTGAGTAGATTAGGATTTCATCGATAAAAACAATGATGAACCGGTCCAGAAACTCTCAGAAGACAAAGTTTATAATTCCCATGAACACAGATGGTGCATTCGTAACTCCAAACGGAATCCCTACAAACTCAAAGTGAACATACCTGCACCGGAAAGCCGTCTTCGAGATTTCATTGTCTTTTACCCTCAGCTGATGATATTCATATCATAGATCAATCGTGGAAAACCAACCTGCTCCCCTCAGTTGGTCGAAGAGATCATCTATCCTTGGAAGGGGGTAACGATTCTTGACCATTACCTGGTTCAACCATCGGTAGTCTGTGCATAGCCTAAGACCACCATCTGCCTTCTTCACGAACAAAATTGGAGCACCCCATGGCGATACTCTAGGTCGAACAAAACCCTTCTCCATCAGATAATCAATCTGAATCTGCAACTCCCGCAACACTGAAGGTGCCATCCGATAAGGGGCAATCGAAATCGGACGGGCACCAGGCTGTAAGCCTATCCCAAACTCAATGTCATGTCGGCAGGGTAGAGTCACAACCTCCTTGGGAAAAACATCGAGGAACTCCCCAACAACCTCCGGGACATCCATCATCTCTGTATCAGCTGTAACCACTAATAACCCGCCTAACAAGGAAAAGAGAGTCTACAGAAGCCGACTTCCCACCTGATAGCTCTTCTCACCAACAAAAGCTACACGCTACCCATCCACGTCAGAGAACACGACTCTTATTCGGAAGCAGTCGATAACAGCACTAACAGAAAACAAACAGTTGATTCATAGGATGACATCATATGGCTACATCTCTATCAAAAGAAGATCCCCACTAGATTGATGTTGTCCCAACATCAGCCCACATCTCCAGCTAACACAAGATAAGCTTGTCTGGCCTCCAACTGGTGTACTCAGCACTAGTGGTACGAAAATTTTCTCTATGTCTAATCCCAAAGTATAGGATAGACCATGTATAACAAAGGAGTATGAAGCTCCTAAATCGAACAAAGCAGAAACAGGAGTGCTGAAAAACTAAATCGTACCTCGCACCACCTCTGGTCCTAATAGAGGTGTCAACTCTGCTGCGTGCAACTGTCCACGCCCATCTCCTCTGCCTCTCTGATGTTTTCCACCTCCCCGACCATGCCCTGATCGAGGTCCCTGAGGAGCACCCTAAGGTCTACCACCTCCCGCAAAGTATTCCCTCGGAGTATCATGGTCCTGCTGCTACTGGAAGGGCCTCAACAGAAACTGGTGCTGCTGAGGTAGGTGTTGAACCCGCCCACCTCCATCGTACTATGCTCGGGTTGGGCACCAACTCTGAACATGACCGAAACCTCGACAAGAAAAACACTTTGGTCCTAGGCTCGTGAAAAAGGGATGAGGACCCGAATATCTAAACTGGAACTGCTGGGGCCTACTCCCCACGGCTTGAACCAGGAAGGTCTCGTCGCAGGAGACCTGCTACTCACTACCTTCCCCTTCGATGAGCCTGGCTGTATCCCTTCTCATGGTGCACCTCCAATCGAGTTCATCCTCTCTAAAACCTATGCCTTATTCTGTACTTCCAAGTACGTCGGAAGGTTGAAGGGGGTGACAACATACACGAGCAAAGGACGAAGCGCCTCCTCCAAACATCTCACCCGAGACTCCTCATCCGGAATGAGATCCGGAGCAAAGCGCAAGAGATCCTTGAACTTGATCCCCAACTCTCGTACTGACATACTCCTATGATGAAGGGAGAGTATCTCCTGCCGCTTCTCCTCCTTGATCATGGAAGAAAATAATTCCTCTCGGAATTCCTTCTCAAAGTCAGCCCACGAAACCTCTGCCTCTATCCTCTCTCCGAGGTAGAGCATCCACCACTATCGCACCTCACCTCTCAGCTGACATACTGCTAAGGGAACCCAGTACTCCCTCATAGAACAGATCAAGGTAAAAGAGATCCCTAGCTCCTCAAGCCACCCATCCGTCTCTGTATCCAAATTACTACCCTCGTACTTCTTGAGGGTCTGCCTTTGAAAATAACGGAGAGTCTTCTACCACTGTCTATCTTCCTCCTCTCGATCAATCCACTACTAATCGACAACCTGAATCTACTGGGCCTCGGCCGTATGACCCACCCAGAGACAACGTCCAGGTTCCATAGCTATACAGTAAACAAGGATCGCGTAAGCCCAAGTAGTAAGGAAAAACTCAAAGTTTTATTTTATCATTTAATTTCAATTTCTTTCCCAGAACACCCAAATCAAGTAAAACACAATCATGATGATGAATGTACCTTCCCTAGGGTCTCTACCCTGCAATCAATGTAGTCTCAATTGGTCGTTCAGTAGGCTCAGAGTCCTTGTATAGAATCACGGGGGGCCCTAAAATCCCATGTCCTAGCCGGTCTTCCTTGGCCTATGTCACGCACAAAGATTAACTAACATGTCTCCCTACCATACCATGAAATCATAATTATGCCTAACTCAAGACTCCATCCTATCTCTCAACCATCACCTCTGATACCATTCTTTCACGACCTCCTCCTACCAAAGATGCCCCTCCTGAGCTGGCAATGGTGAAAGGGAGATAATGACCCTCGAGTCCCACCTCCAGTAGGCCCCGGGTTGGTGACTAGCACCAAGGGTATGAGTTTTCATAAATATGGGAGGCATTACCCTTTTATTATTTTGAGATCGGTAAATAGGAAAAGTCAACCACCAAAAAAGAAAAAGAACATGAATATAGAAATAAACCCAAACCAAGCCCACATGCATGTTTAAACAATTTTATAACAAGGTGCATGTACAAGAAAACTCAAAGTACAATACCAAAAGAAACAAGTGTACAACAACAGAAACAACTCCAACTGTCAGACTAGTAGGGTCCTGTATGGCCCTGGTAGTCCTCCTAGAAACATGAAAGTAAATGTAGGGTGAGAATACAAGTATAATAAGTAAGGAAACCTAATGCTCTTGCGCACAAGTGGGGTAGACATCCTAATGTCCCGTGGGAAAAACAGAAGAAACCTAGCAAGGAATACTATCCACCCAACCTCACCAGCCACACTCACCAAAAACACAATCAAAACAGGTAGTAGTATATAAGAACAAGAGTATTGGGTACCCCACACCATTTCTATTTAGTTAGCTTCTCTTCCTAACGATGAACTTCCTGACGCTTCCACACTCTCCCCGCCCGCACACACCTGGGCCTCATCCCAAATATTCTTGGGAAACAGTAGAACCGTTCCGAAGTGTCTTGGGATAAAACCGCCCCAATCGAAACCTACCCGATGAGTCTTAGGTGTATGGTCGCCTCAAGCCATCACAACCTAGGGGAGAAGGAGTAGGAAGGAGCTAGTAACTAAGGGAAACACCCTCTCCCATGAAATGGGAGTGTTCGGCACTAAGTGCTCAATATGGGTGGGGTGGGATAAAACACAAAAGATACAGATATATATATATATATGTATACCAAACCCACAACCCAAACTATGGATTCTAAACAGAGAAACTGAGCATGTGCCTCGGCACTGCTACTACGAAGCATGCATACAACAAACAACCCCAACCCCATTTTGGTTTTCATGTTTCAGCAGGATTAGTTTATTTAGTTCCTTAACTGCTGGGAAACTATCCACAACCAACCACATTGATCGTTCGTAAAATATATCCCTACCATCCACAAATCAAGTTAGGAAAACACAAGCAACATAACCAATACCTTATTATTATCCAAACATCCCCATTGATTATTAATCCCATTTCACTACCACACCCCACCATTAATTAACTCTTCAACTTTTTATTTATTATTCACATCCCAGGGTCCGTTCCCATTCAAACCCATCCCTACAGCCCTGCTGCCAACTACCATAACCAAAACTACAACGTACATAATTATCCCTTTAATACCATTTATCACAGCCTCGCTGCCCGTTCTATTCGTAACAACACGGGATTCACCCTTCCCTTTTGCATACCAGTATTCAAGCCAAAACCCGCATGTTCATTATTCCATTTTGTTTAACCGGGTTGATCACACAAGGGTTCTAGATTTTAAACATCCATCTTTACGCGATTATCCAATTCCACATTCCAAAAAGTTTCCATTTATAAAAACTGTCTAGAATGATAGGGAGACATTTAATTGCCCAAGAAAAGGCCCCCATCAAATGTGATTTTCAGTAGGCATAAGCCTATTCAATTCATAACATAATATCACATGATATAAAAAGTAAAGTAACAGTAATCACAAACTTCCCATCCCCGTTACATAAGCCAGTTATTATCTTTATTAAACCGGTTCAGAAGTATTTAATGTAAACAAGAGAACACCCACCAAGCATGATGCACAAATTAGAGAGACAATGATAAAATCCCTACCTCAACAGGTTATGATCGCAATGCTCCCCCGGATCAACTTTAGAATACGTCCGTCGGCGTCAGTCACATCTGTCGGGTCCCAGCAAAACCTCCTCGGGTGGAAGTCAGAAATGAAAGGCTGAAGGAAAGACAATGAGTCCATGATAGGAAGTTCCGCTTCATCGTTACGATCTCGTGGCCACTAATGGATCGTAAATCGGAGCTCAGATGAAGAAGTTATGGAAGAAAGAGCCTTCGAGTAACTTGGGAGAGCTCTGCTCAGAGGAAAGGGGAGGAGAGGGGTGAGTTGAAAAGGAAGAGGGGACCCCACCTTTTATAGGCAAGAAAAGAAAAAGTACACGACGTGTACTTTATGGCACACGGCGTGTACTTTATGGTACACAATGTGTACTTGGTTGATTCACACGATCTCTACGTGGATTCCAACACGGCTCCACATCCATTGACTGGTCAACACATAGTTTGAGGGTAACGCATACGCTGAGGAGGGCTACACGATGTGTAATTTGGTCACACAACATGTACCCATTTATTGAAAACGGAAAGGACACGGCTCTAACACAGCACACGTCTGTTGACTGGTAATGCGTACAAGGGGAAGGACTACACGGCATGTAGTACTGGACATACGGCTTACACCCATTTATTTTACACGGCTCCAACACATCACACGGCTGTTGACTGGTCAACACATGGTAACGCGTATGCAGAGAGAGACTACACGGCGTGTAGTAGTGGACACACGGCGTGTAACCAATTATTTCACATGGCAAGGACACATCCTTCACCATGGGGTATACCTGGCAAGGGAGTACATGGCGTGTACTCAAACTACATGGCGTGTATTTTCAAAATCCTGGAAAGTGTGGAAAAGTAAATTTTACCCTGTAGAACACTTCGTGGCCTTCTTTTTGACAAAGGAATGGTCTAGAGTGGTTCGGGCCATTACATGGTGCCTCCGCTGGTGCCTCAATGGGGATATGGCCCTGTTCTGAGGCCTCATCGCTCGGCGGGCTATCAGTACATACAACACTCGGGGCTCTAACTGGTTGTCCGCGGGGAGGCATCCTGAATGAAAAAAAATGACACGGTCAAACGATTATAAGTGGTGAGCAGACATGGTTTGAGCTTTTTTAAGGGAAAACTGTGAAAACACACACACAATTAGTGTTTTCGTGCACTGAGTCAGAAATCAGAAGCTAGGGTCCTGGTGTATGGATACATCGGTTGCCCGAACCAACACTGGACTTCCTGAACTGAAAACCACACACGGTACCCTTAACACTATTTCTTCACAGTAATGAAAAATCAGAGTTATAAGTTCTGTGGTAGAACCGACTCCGCTGATACCAATTTTTCACGAACAGTCCTCGAGGCCCGTGTTGTGACTACCCCAAGCCCACCTTCCATAGGCCAGGGGTTGGCGACCATCACCAAAGGCATAAATCACGATAACTGGGAAGAAATTGCCTTAATAAAAGTAAACAAAACACCACAGAGTACAAATGGATGTAATACACTAATAAAAAAAGGAAGTGCTGAAAAGTAAATGGGCCAGAATACAAACACAATCGAAAGTACAGCTACAACTGAATAAAAGTACAACAGAAAATATAAGCATCTGGAAGAATAGAAGCATCTCCTTGGTCGTCCACCTCGGATCCTACTTGAAGGCTAGGTACAGATAGTGCAGCTTCTCGATCGTCCACCACGGATCCTACCTGAATGGCAGGTACAAATAGACTCCACAACGCTGTCGCCCATCAACCTCCTCTGAGTATCCTCTCGTCATGAAGTCCACCTCCGGATACTGACTCATCGTGAGTTCCACCTCCGGGTTCCGTCCAGTCCTCGAACACTCGGCCTCTATCAGCGCTGCCCGTTGTCTACAACCAATACAACGAGGTACGGGCATAGCCCGTGTAGGGGTGTGTATAATGATACTCAGTAGGGACCCCGAGACCATCAAGGTCTCTCTTAATCCAACAAGGATAACCACAAATAATGATTTCAACAGATAACCTCTACTTAGGTATATGCCCATACATATACCCAAGATATCATGTAACCCATCTCAATAATGAGGAAACACAATGGTTATGAAATCAAAGGATAACCACTACCTTGGCATATTCCCATACATATATCTAAGTTATCAAGTGACCCATGTCAATAATGAGGTAAACACAAAGGTCAATGACTCAGCTCAAACCAAGATTTTCATTATCGAAACCGTAACTGCTTAAGAGATCTATCTCTGACGAGTACAGTTATCCTGTCATGACTCTGAGGTATGGCTCACTAAACATAGACTACTGAGTTACATCTCCTGTCGAGTACCGCGGGTCTTCCACCTCACAAAGTAGTGCTCCTCCGTCGTGGGTCTGTCACCTCACACAGTAGTGCTCCCCCTCACAGCCTACAAAGGTACTCCTCATGTCGAGTACCGCAGGTTTTCCACCTCACAAAGTAGTTCTCCTCCGCCATGTGTCTGGCACCTCACAAATTAGTGCTCGACACTGGGCTACGCAAGTCACTCTGAATCGAATTGGACAAGCAGTAATCAGGTCTCAGGCAGCTACACGGTCTCCGTACTCCGTACGCTCGTCTCCAGGAGGGTCCTCTCCATGAGCTACAGATCGATACTTCATGTATCTCAATGTCCCACGAAGAAGTATCTCAAAGTACTGCCTCGTCATAGGGGTCTCAACGCAACAGACGGTGCGTCAATCAGACTCCCGGTCTGTGAGTTATTAGCCTTTTAGTCCCAGTGGCCCAGTTGGTTTCGTGTACAAACCAACCCGATCGTATCGCAACTGTACCTCAAACTCACATAGGGTATACTCATAGGGACCATTTCTCAACATGATCACCTACGCCGCTGATGGTTCGTCAAATGGATGTCTGGTCTGAATGTTATCATCTTTTTTGTTCTAGGGCCCCGGTTGGATTTCGGGTTCAATCCAACCCGGACACTATCGAACTGCATCCAAACCTCAAGCAGTGTAAGCCCAAAGGTCCGTCTCAAGAAGAGGAATCCAAGAAAGTCGATGGAACGTCAGTCAAACGTCCGGAGATCAAGATATAGGTGTTTCCTCTTTGAGGACCCGGTTGGTTTCATGTTCGAACCAACCCATCCATACTCAATGTTCTCCGAAACCTTGAATGTAATATAACAAAATGACTGTCTCGATTAAAGGATCACATCGCAACTGATGGTGCATCGATCGGAGGTCCATAGCCCATTTTATGGGCATTTGAACAGACATGTCCGAAAATAGGGGGTTTCGGGCCCGGACCGACCTGGCCCTAGACCCCCTGGGTCGGCCCGAACCGGGTCGACCCGACCCGGGTCTGGGTTCGGACCATTTGGGCACGGCCTGGCCCGGCTGGCACGGCCTGGCCCGGCCTGCGCGGCCCGGCCCGGCATGGGCGGCCGGATGGCCCGGCGCGAGCACACCCCGCATGGCCAACTTGGTCATGTCATTGCGAAAGGGGGGGGGGGGCTTCCCCCATTAATTGATCTGCAGCCCCCACATTGCGGCCGCTCCATTTGACAGACGGGGGTTACGACCCCCGGTCTCCCCTAGGTCCCGCGCGGCCGCGGGACCGGTCGCCTGCCACCGCGGCTTCAGCAGCGGCGGTCCCTCCTGGCGGTGTGCCGGAATGCCGCTGCCTCCGGGCGACTGGCCGGTGCCACTGTGGCGCATCGGCAGGGTCTTCCGCGGACCACCAGACGCGCTCCGGTGGTCCATTTTTACTGCGGTCTTCGCCTGCGGTCCTCCCAGGACCTACTGTTCACTACGAAGACTTCAAATCGCCTGTGTGGCCCATTCTGTCATCTCCAGTCGATCCGAATGTCAAATAATAAATCTACGGAGTCTTCGAATCGCTTATCCAGCCCCGAATCTAGCCTCGGTTTCATTCGGCCTCAAGGGCGCGGCACAACGGCGCCCCGCTTATTTTCCGTGATTCTCCATGTTCCTGCGCGGTGTCGTTGTACCGTGCTGCCTTTGTTTGAGACGCAACAACAACAACAACAAAGTGGGAGGAGGGTCATTCGTGTTCGTGCGGTCCGACCTCCTCCTGTTATAACGATAAAAGGAGGCCCCAAATAAATAAAAACCCTCGTCAACCAATCGTATGAATTAAAACATAATATATGAACTCAAACCTCTACAAGATGAAGTCGTCAAACGAAGGTCGTCGTGGGAAAAGGGCATCACAGAAAATAGAGTCGTGGAAGACGACGTCACGGAACGAGGCTCCGTAAGCGTCATTGGTGTCACGGAGAAGAGAATATTCGGTGTCACGGTACACGATGTTGCATCGTCTATTTTTGAGGATTCGGAATTCTTCATCATCCTTCGTCAGAGGTCGGCATTCTTCATCGGCCACGGGGCGTTCCTCGCATTCTTTAAGGAGGAAGAGAAAGTTCAAGACGTGGGAAAACCCTCTCCAATACTTCTCGCACAACCCAAACATCCTTAATGAAATAAGACTTGTCTGATTTAATTTACTCACACAAGCCACCAATCAATTCGAAATTTAAAATTGAATTCTATAATTATTTATATTGAACAACTTAATCTGTTAGTTAATTAATAGAGTTAACTTTTCATTAAAGGGGGGTGGGGGTGTGTTACACAACTAATGGGGGGTTTGTGGAATGTTAGAGAATTTGAATAAGTGGGGACTCGTGTGGGCCCCACGTCGCAAATATCCTCTCATGGGAGGTTATGTGGGTGTGGGCCCCACCGACAACCTCCCCCTTGTAGGATATAACAAAATCAAATAAAAATGTGCGCATCCAAATTTTTATTTAATTTAAGGTTAAACTCCAAAATATAACTTCAAACCCGCATAAATCACAACTGTGGAAAAGGTCCCCTTAAGTGAAAATTGGCTATGCGAGTTCATCGGAGCCCTCAGATTTCGATTCTGAGCACCGATTCAATAGATTGAAAAACCTGCTTGTTCGTTCACTGAACTTACCCAAGCTAAACTTTGGAAAATGATCCCGAGCACACCGGGCTTCGAAATCATGCGCCGTCAGAAACTACTTACTCGTAAAATTCCAAAGAAATTAAAAAACATTCCTTGAAATTTCTAGGTCCTTATACACATATTCCAACATACCATGTAAACATGAGTATTATCATGCAAAGAGTAAGATAAAAACATATAACAACCAAAATCTCTTGTTTTAACAACCCTGTCATCAATCTACCAAATGTAAAATGATAAGGAATCTTGAAGATAAATTTGTTCCATTGATTCCAAAATATGATGAAACAAAAATAAATTTCAAAAAAACAAGTAACTGCCTCTAATTTCCACCAACACAAATCAATTAAATCTATAATTCCATTTAATATAATATAAAAATTATTAAAAGTTTTATAAATTCATTTCTATAAAAAAAATAGAGGAATCCCCACCATCCTGAATTTCATGTTCATACACAAAGAAAATGGAATCCACCAAAAATATGGACACATCAACAATAAAGGAGGCCCTTAGATTAATCATCACATATTATAATTAATAAAAATAATAAAAATGAGTTGGAAAATAGGATAGATTACATATAACTGAATGAATTCACATATTACACACCAAAAAAATTAACAAATTACCCATGGAATATGACCGGACAATGGATATTGAAGTGATATAATTGATACAATTCAACAGATCAAAAACGTCATTGCAATAAAATTGTGATACAATGATTATAGGAAATGAATAATTAGAAAATATTTCTCAAATATAGATATAGATATTAACTAGAATAGTTATGATGACTAAACGAATCAATATGGATTGAATAGAGTCTCAAAATGTCACTAAATAAGGGCCCAAGCTCAAAGGGAAGTGGTGGAACATTGATTGAACAAATATATCAGTCAAATGGTAGCATAATAGCCATATATGTGACATTTCCTTGATATGTAATCCATTTACATGTCCTATAATATGTGGGGATGACATACATCAAAACACATCAAATTTCTCTTAAAACCTAACATTTTCAAATTATTTGTTTTGAAGATCTTACACAACCTTTATTCTTACATTCTATGTACTCCAATAATGACATGGGCATAAAACCCAATATACATCTTGTATTCCCATTACACGAAATTTAAATTTTCTATAGACAGTGTAAAATATAGATTTTTTAAAAAAACCCAAAATACATTGGGAATCCCTTAAACCCATTTATAACCCTAAAAGGACATTATTACATGCATAGAAATAATTATTTAATAAAAAAACACAGCCTCTAACATCAGGACATTTTATTAATTAATTCTTCACAATCCTCTGGAATAAAATAACCAAAACAGTTAAAAAAGAAGACATAAAAAAATAATGTTCCTAATAGTGGGGAATGTAGTATTATATGGGGCTAGTGTTTTCCAATTATATAACATCTTTATTTAAATTGTTTTTTAACCAATCCATAAATATATATATATATATATATTATTTTAAATGAAATGTATGTAAATATTTTATTTATTTAGATTATTCAACCATTCTTCCTCTGACATTCCAATCTCTAAATGATTTATAAATTTATTTTCATGTATAAAATTAACTATATGAAAACATGAAATCTCTAAAACAAAATCAACTAGTAATATTACTTCTTAAAAAAGCGGTTTAAATAATAATTATCGCATCATTTAGGTTTTGGTTTGGGAATTTTATTAAATACTTATTTAAAGTTTTGATCATGAATGAAATATTACATGTTCAGTGTACGGGATAGGATAAAATATTGCATTGCAAATGTTTGTCTCCACCTATAACATATGAGATGTTTTTTTATAAGGATAATTTTTTTATCATTTATCCAACAATTAATGTATTTTATTGGGAAAGTATAGTTTTTTTTCAAATAACTACAACAATAATTGTAGATATTTCATTGGAATATATATGACACCAAACTCATCATGGATGTTACATAAACATATTTTTAAATTTTTCGAACAATATTTTGATAATAAAATAGTTTGATAGTGCCATTCATCATCTAATTATATATTCCTCACATTTAAAAACACATTACTAACTTTTATAGAAGTATTATATGTTACATTACATAATATCATATAAAATCAGTTCTAGAATTATTAATCACTATGCTCTCAATAGGAAATTAAATGGGTATCAAAATAATTATATGAAAAAAAATGTACATACCTATACTGTCTATAAATAGGTAATGATATTTTTTTTGATAAATAACAATATTTCTTTAGAAAGTGTCTTCAATTGAGAAGAAAAAGGGGATAGGATGTGTACTAGGATTATGATACTATTAATGAATTAAAATAGTGGGTTATATAAAATTTTATTTGAATAGTCATTTCTCACCAAAATGGGTGATTCTATATCTCATGATACATAAGTGCACACCAAGACTCAAGGGATTCTATATAGGATTTCATGGTATCAATTTCCATTCCATTTTATTCATTTTATAATGATTAAATAAACTATATATTTTCAATATAAACATGTATATGTTATGATTCAGTGTAGGAAAATGCAAATTGACCATTATGGGTATTTTTAACTAAATGGATTCGTATCCTCTTGAAAAGGTTGGATTACTTGACTCAACTAACATGGGTCTAGTGGATGATCACTATTAAATCTATTACTCTACAGAAGATACTAACTCATCTAAAAAATTACACCGTATATAATGTTACATTGGATAAACTATTCAATGAGTAATAGAAATCACTTCACTGTAGCTGTCAATTTTTTCTGTTTTACCGTTAATGTCCCCCACTATTAGAAAATTGACTATTATGTGGATTTTTGGATTCATTTTAAAATAATAATAAATAATAGGTTGTTAGAAAATTGATTTTAGGTGAGTGTTTAAGAGTGATTTTTCTATTTTATTAAAGGTGTTTTTCAAAAAATTAAATTACCCTATTAGTATTAAATCCTATTAGGATAAATCAGTATTTTTAGTTAATTTATTGTTTATTTTCATGGGAACTAGTAAGAAAAATTTTCATTAAATGAATGAAATTAAATCTTGGGATCACATTTCCACATCATCATCTACAAATTAATGTTAACATACACTATGGAATAATATTAACATTAATAATGATGTCTTATTTTTATGATTAACAACCAAATATGGATTTTAACAATAGATATCGTGAATACTTTTTCCTATCCTATTAATTTTATTTTCCATTATTTTGAAATAGAACTCATATAGAATGTAGTTACTGGGGAACAAAATCGTTTATCAATTATATATCTATTTATAGGGGATATATATCTTTAATAATCTATATGGTTACCCTAGTACTATAACAAATTGAATCGTTTTTAGATAATATATTGAAAATATATTATTCAATTCTTCTAGAAAACACTAAATGAGGGGAATGATTATTAAAATATTCTTGGGAAACATAACGGGTGTTTTACTCTGTATGTTCATGTAGTTTCATTCCACTGAGTAATTAATTATTATATGGAAACATGAACATGTTATATTTCATTTTACATGAGATATTACATTGGTCCATGTAATGAAATTATCTCTTATAAGGTCAAAAAAAGATTAAATTACATTCCCATTAATGTTATTAATCATTTGATTAAGATAAATTATATCTTCTACATTCACCATCAGGATGAAAAAAATATTTCAAGTATAGAAATATATTTCCTTATGATAGGAACAGTTCGAGATATACTCATATTAGATAAAGGGGTGAATCTGTTTCCTAAAGTTTTTATCACTATTAAATTTTTCTCTATATACATTTTTTTCCAATTTAGATATTTAATATCTTATTCTCTTCTTCCTAACATATGAACAAATATTAATGAATCTATTGATGGGGAATGCTATTTTTTACATGTTTGACTACAAATAAGTGTTTCTAGTCTTTTTGTGTATGGTGAGGACCACTACATGGATTCTCCAAACAAATAGATAATATATACAGATGGGATATAAAAAATAAAATTTATAAATATTTGGTTCCCTAAACTATTTATACGGGTGGTGGAAAAAGTCGTATTCAATGACTAGTAATAGAATCAACAAAAATTTTCATCTCATTGATGGAACATTGTACTACCTTTGAATATAGTCTCTAATATTCATTATTAACATTTAAAACTATGAAAACATTACAATAAATTATAATTCTACTGGATTTCATTTTTCATATTTGTTCTTTCCCATTATCATCCATCATTTTTTATTAACAAAAAAGAAATAAATGAACATCCACCATATTCATTAATCTCGTATTGTAAGTATTTTCTTGTTTGTCTGCTGATGTTCATTTGGTGATGTTTATGTTAAGGGATTTTGTCATATTTTATTCTTATATACATAACAAAACATAAATATTTCCTTTTTTAGATATTAAATAATATAAAGAAAAGTCATCAGATTGTATTATCCAATATATCGAACCAATACTCCTAAACAATAGTGATGTTTATTGAACCCATTTTATCTTCTTAGTAGAAAACTGAAATCTACTCTTTATTTTCTTCGTTCTATACAATATTTCATCTAAAACAACTAATTTGGTGATGCACATCCATTAATGATTATATATAGACATCTCATGTGATCATTATTATTCTAATTCTTACTTCCTTCAAATTCTACCTGATAATGAAATTTTTTATAGAAATTGGGTGGCCATTCTTCCATTTTTCTTTTCCCATGATTTCTTCTAGAATATTCCTTCAGAAAAAGGATTTTTATGTTATTTTATGAATGTAGGCTTCATTAATTTTATTATATTTATAGTTTCAACATGGTTCTAGCTCCATCTATTACCCCTATCTCTGTGAGGTTCCTATTTCAATTGAGCATGAAGCAAGATGAGAATAGATCTTATGAATTTTTATCATATCATTCTTATGGTCCAAATTCATAATGAAATTATAATTATTTAACATGAATAATATCCTACTCATTTTATATGTAATATTGAAACCCTTTATCTATGTTCTTATAATTTTTTGTGTGGGTGATCAAATATATTTTTTTCACAAATAACATTGAATTTATATGATTTTTATTAAATAAATTTTATATGAATATTCTCTAATAGTATATGATTCTCGTTTTTTTCAAACCACTCATTATTTCCCCCACACTCCATTTAAGTAAAATAATCAAACATTTTTAAAACTAAACGAATCATAATCCTCATTCATGATTTTCAAAATATTAATCTACGCTCTAAATATTATCATAATTAATGATTATAATTTTTAATATTTTATATTTCATTGATGAATTCAATTAGAAAAAATTCCCACTTTAAATTTCATTCCTTTAAACATTATATTGAGTCACATTAAAAAATTTATAAACATCTCCAGAAATATTCACATTATACTTCACTGAACCAATAATGGACTTCAAAATATATAATACATTTCCATTGATATGATATATTTTTCAGAAACTATAAATATGTTGTTTAACAACATAACCATCGTATTTTAATTATGATCATTCTCTCTCTAATGGGTATAAAATTTTTTTGTAGCTTTGGAAAATAAAATAATCATTATTAAATATCCTATACTTCTTCTAGTGACTCTTTTGAGAATTATATGTTTAATTAAACTTGTCAAAAACTATTTAAACTGTATCTGATCATATTATATTGAATCATTAGTTTGATATAACAAATTTGAGTCATTTATATGATGACAAAATTATTTTTTTTATAATTTTTGTTAGTCTGTTAGAGTATTCTGTATCCATTTCACAAGAATAAATATATTTTTATTTAATACCACTAATAGTTCTTCATATAATAGAAATGAAATGATGCCTTCAATCTACATCCCCATTAAAAAGTTAGTTTTTATTACAAAATAATTTGATCCCTTATTACATGATAAATTAATAGAAGTATTCATCTGTTTATTTCACTCATGGAAGTTATGTTCTATAACGTTCCTGTAAATTCCATATCCATATGCTTCTCAATATTTGTTAAATTTAATCCAATGGACATGGAATAACCGTTCTTCAAACAACAATTTGTACTTAATAACATTGAGCTTTGATAGATACACTTATTTATTTTTAATAAAATAATGATAAATAAATACACATTTCCTAAACACCCAAAATTCACCCTATTAATTAAATCTCATCAAACACCACTTTAGAGATATTTAATATCACAAAATATCTATATGGACATTAATACATAATTATTTAAGATATATCTTTGATAATGAACACTTAACTATAAACAAATTGATATATTTATAATCAATCGTTTCAAATTATCTATAATATCAGTAATTCATAGCCATGCATATCTATTTATGGAAATTAATTATAGAATCTGTGATTAAATTTTAATGTTGATCAAAATTATCATTTCAAAAAAAATATATCATAACTTTTTTGAATGAATAAAAAATAATCAATCAACATGAAAAAAACACAATGTATGATAAATGACTTCATCTAGGTAACAGTACATGAGAAACAGTGTTACATTATCATCCTAGATATATCCACAATTCTATAAATCATGGGAACATCACATAGATTTCCAGCATCTTCTCATTATACCATGTTAAACATGTTAGATTCAAAAAGTGCTTGACACTAGTAAACCCTAGTTTGTGATAAAATTATTACATCAGAGCATCGATTAATTAATCACAAACTGAATGAAAAAATTTTTTAGTTGTTTTGGAAGGGAGGACTCATACATGAATATCAAATTATATACGAAAAAATATATTTATAAATATAATTTTCCTTAAGGGATTATACTATTTATCATACCCATTCTTATGAATCACAATACATATCGATAAATCATATGGAAGGGAAACATATGAATACTATTAGTTTATATAATCAGTAAGAATTTTCGTACAATGGAGGATATCATAATTAAATAATTCATAACCAACATGAAACTGTATGTATCTAGAAACATGTCATTTATTCAATAAACTGAGGATTAAGAATAATGTGGTAGGAATAAAGGATGTTAATATAATTCAATAGAAATAATAACATGATCTTAAAACATAACCCTCGATATCGTCACTAATTACATAATCTTGTGAACATAAATAAGTAATCCCATAATGAGTGAATTCTTAATAACAGACATTATAAACATATCATGATGGCCTGTAGACAACAGATATTAAATAAATGGTTAATTCCATTCAAAAATATAGAAGATAATATATCTCACAAGACCTATTAATTCATCGTGAGGAAATATTAATTCATAAAAGTAACATAATATTATTAATCATTTACCAATAAGAAATGGGATAATCATAAGTATCATAGACATACTATGAAATATAACTGATTATAGTAACTAAACAAATTCCATAATACATAAATATAATCATGACCCAAAAAATAATATAGAAAATTTTACCAAAATATAACTTCCCGAATAAATATTAAAATCAACATATTAATATTAACATTGATGAATGTAAATATATAAGATAATTGGAAAATTTCTTGTGGAAAATATCATTTTCACTCTAAAGTCAAGTATTTAATTGAATAAATCATTCCCAAGCCTTATGTAAACAATTTAACATTAAAATAAACCATAAAAAATGGAATAAAATATTTAATGAATTAAGTGGTCATGATTGAGGGATCTTTTGTTAATTTTTTATATGTTATGAATAAATTCATTACACAATATTGTAAAATTTTCACAGTATAGTAAAATTTTCAAAAAGCATTATATTAAGAAAAAAAGATGATGATTATATTGAAAAAAAATTTGTAAAAATTTACATATGGATAATAATTACATTAATAAATTTTTTTATATTGTTTGAAAAATAACTTCATATAATTTAAGGTAAAAGTTCACATAGAATAGAATGTCTCAAAACTGAGTAAAAAAACCTGAGTTCATTAAAAGCATTATTTTGTTCTAATGGGTATTTAAATAGTGGTTATTGGAATTTAAAAATATAATTTATTTAAATAATGATGGTCAAAAAAATATATTGGTTTATGATATAAATATGAAATAATTTTCCTTGTGTATATATAATCATAAACAATCTTAAATAATTATGTGGTTGTGAGATAAACCATTACCTATGACCAATTTATACCATAGGTGTTAAAACCAATTATAAAATAAATATAAATTTATTTTAAACATCATATTTACACATAATATATATATATATATTATAATATATTATTTAATTATTATATTTTATAACATTTATCTTAACAATTCTTTGTCAAAAATAATTTTTTGGGTAATAACGTTTTTTATGTGTGTTATTGTTTTTTAGTTTTGGTAAATGAAATTATGTAATTGTTCCAAAAATCAAAAATTACATAACATGATATAAATTATATATATATTGATTATCTATCCTTTTAGTGTAATCCACAATAGATAAAGAAAGAAAAATGAATGACAGTATTCATGGAGACGGTGGTCCTTACATATGCATGAAAGTTGTTTTTGTTTTGTAACATATGGATTTGGATAAAGATAACATAATATTTTTAATTTATAGATAATATTATATATCATATATATCAAATTAATTCCTTATATCCCTCATTAATTCCATCTATTTCAAAATAAAATGACAAACTAATCATATTGAATTGTGAAGGTGTTAATCCTCATGTACGCACAAACATCATTATAATTTTCCAAGGGATAAGAAGGTTAAAGGGGTAAAGTGATATTATAAACCAATAAGTAAAATTATTTATTAAATATTATATTTAATATTTAATTAAATCATTATTAATATCATAGTTAGGCGGTCATGGAGAATGAACTCCATTTGTTCGTGATGGGGTAGTCTTATGTACCCATTATTGAAAGTGATGTCCCACATTTGATTAAATTTTAGATGGATATGGAATATTAAATTAACAAAATTATATATCAATATAACATATATAAATTTGTTAATATTTTAATATATTTAAAAAATACATAAATATTTTTATATGGATAAGTAAAATAAAATTGCATGGTTAAGAACAACATATCTTCTATGGACATCCTAAAAATGTTTATAACTAATGAAATTATAGAATCCCTTCTTGACCATACTAGGTAATCATGTTTAGGTTTAGGTATGTAAGAATATTATTTGGGTTGGTATTGGCATTAAAATGGTTATTTAGGTTTGGTGTGGAGATTGTATGGGTGTTCTTTTTTAGAGAGAGAGAGGACAACATTGGAATTATAAAAATAATAAAATTTACACTCATCTAAATAACGCAAATGGATAAAATTTATAGAATTCATGACCAATAAATGAGTTGTGGTCAAAAAATTTCAATTCAATAAAAATTATCCATATTTTATAATAATATTATCACTTATCATTTTTTATAATCCTCTAATTAAACCTGTTTTGACAATAACCATGGTTGAAAGTTATTATTGTTAATATTGTTAATTATGAAAAAAATTGCTTTCTATTATTAGATAATAATAATTATAATGATATAAATTGTTTAACCATTTTTTCAAATATACTTCATAAAATAAATGGAATTTAATTTCAAATATTTACATAATCCCATCCAAAAATTCATTTTTTGAAGAAAATGTTTTCTCAAGTAAAAAAATGTAGATGAAAATTCAACATAATATAGATTTAAATGAGAAAAATTTGTTTATATAATTTAAAATTAAACAAATGTTACTTTAAAAAACATTTGGAAAATAATTAACATGTTTAAATCATTAAAAGAAATGGATCATTGTAATAAAAATAAAAAACCATCATTATTTATATAAAATTTGACAAAATAAATAATTATAAAAAATAAAGTCTAGGATATCATTTAAAATAAAATCTACAAACAGAATGTCAAATTTTAAAAATATGCTTTCTAATAGACATAAATATTTGTATTAAAATAATTTTCTAAAATGTGATAAATCCTCATTTTAGAATGATACATCTTTCAAGTATTAAAAAATGAGTTATTGGAATACAATGAAAAATTATTTAGTAATTGATAAATAAATTTATAATGAATATTATATATATATTTATTGAAAATATTTAACAAATATTGAAATAATTATTTAATGAACATAGATAGAGACTTCATGCATAAAAATAGTTAACTAGAAAAATATTAATTTTTAATATAAAATTAGTTTTATTTATTTATTTATAATCCGCTTATTACTAATAAATAAATTATATATATTTTAAATCCATATTAAATTATTTTTTTAGTCATTTATATTAATTTCCACCAATTTAGTGTCTTTGATACAATGGAATACCATATTACTATTAATTTAGACTCAAGGTTTTAAGTATCACAATATTTCAAAATGATTAATCAATTAAATATATAAATATTACAAAAATATTGGGGGGTGGGGTTTTATTCTTACCTCATGAAAAAATTAATTCTTTTAATTTTATAGAGCATCCCATCATGGACAATTTTTGGTAGCACATCATCATAATTTATGAATAATCTCATATCTCCCCATATGTCTTATGGTTTATCCAATGTACCATTACATGTAAAGTCATTTGATTCATCCAAACAAGTTATCAGGTGTCCAAAATCTTGTTATTCTTTTCATTATATATAGATAAGGTTCCATGTCTATTTCATCAAAACTGAGGACTTACATTAGGACGTTCTTGTACATCCATGAAAATCACATATGGATAACAACATGTCATTTAGATATAATTAGTGTAATTAAATTACAGTAATCCAAAAATTATATTAATTAATGGATATAAAAATGGCTAAATGTTCCTAGGGTTCAATATATCTTTCTTGTTGAGCGTTATAAAACTCTTCATTTAAAATACATTTCATCTGTTTTTATCTACCTCTTAAAATTTTTAATCATTCCTCCAGTAATTGGAATAACACTTTTGACTACATTGAGCATTCCTGGTATGAGTTTTAACAATTTAAAAAAATTTCAATCCATATTTTAATATTTTTAGGCATACAACATTCCATTCAATATATTCATCACAACATGTTATAGTATGAAATTTAATTCAATTATTTCATCATATATTTCCATTTTCATAAATTAATGGAAACTACTGATATATGAATAATCTATAAATTGTACATATTGATCCAATTAACCATGAATGTCATGATATCATGACCTCAGCATGTTTGAAACTGTTTTAATAGTCTATCCAATCAATCTATTGGATTAAAAGTGATATGTGGTGCTCAAATGATGATTTTGTATCAATATCCTTTTGGTAAATTTTCCAGAATTTAAATTTAATATATGGATCAGTATTAGATGCAATTGAAATTTTTTCACCATAATTTATTGAAACCTCATTAATATAGATACATTCATGGTACTAATGGGGTAAATATTCTCATATATTGAATAAAATTTCATATTTGGAGAGGACCTACAAAAATAACACATATCCCATCAATTATTTGGGATTATTTGATAAAATAATGACTATTTAGATAGAACATCCATCCCATATCCCCATAGAATTATGTATAGTTTTCATAACACATCTAGAAAGTTATATCTAGGGCCTGAATAACTTAAAAAACAATCATCTTGACACATAATTAGAAATTGTTAGCTTCATATTTTCTAACAAAAAATGTTCTTCCAAATTATAATATACAATTGTTCTATGAAGGTATATAATATAAATCAAGAGATGTAACTCATATAAAAATTATCTTTTCTTTTATTTTTATTTGGACTAAATATTCACCATATTAAATTTAATACTTTTTATTCTTATATGAAGTGTGACAATTTTCTAGCCTTCATGGAATTAGTATTCTTTTTCAAATTATCTTCACCAAGTGGATAATTGTTTATATTTTTCAATGAGGATGTTTTTGGAATCATTTAAAAAACTGTTGGATTATCTAATTCTTTAATATTCCCATATCAATCATTAATTATAGACAAAAACATATGGTATTTTTCAATCCACATATAAATATAACTCCATGATTTATCTTGCTCAATGAATTTTCTGCCGTAATTTCCATACATGTGTGGTACATTATTGAGATACCATAATCTATGTTTAGATCATTAAATCACCCTTTTCATCATGTTGATATATTTCTATGAATATATATAAATCAATATCTTATTATTAATACATATCTCAAATTCTTCAACGGTGAAATAATGACTCTAATTATTAAATGAAAATATTTTAGTGGCTAACTCATGTTTAGGGGTTGAATTTATGGATTCATTAATATATATAAACCTTAATAAATCACTAATTACATTATCATTATTAACATGTAATGAACCATATCTATTCCAAGATGTGTCACTATATATGAAAAATTCAACATTTCCTATTACTAGTGACATAATATGAGAATCCCCCATTTAATAATCAATTCTTCAAAAAATTATTCATTATCAATAATACATATCATCACAACCAATTTATGAATATTCTAGGTTAATGTGTTATCAAAATGGGAAAAATTATGTATAAATTCTGAATAGAAACTTTTCCTTCATATGATACTACCCATTATTATATTACCATTTTCATTAAGAGATCAAATCAAATTCCATCCATGGAGACAATATGATCCTAAAAAGAAATTCACAACAATCCTTATTTTTTCTTTCTAAATTTCTCATATAACTAATTTTTTACAATACTCTCATGAATGAAATTCATGTGATTCTCATGGAAATCATATATTTTATATTATAAAAAATATCATTGATAAATAATACATATAAATAATCAAGATATTACTAAAATAGAAATATCATTAAATAAAAAATGAAACTAAGAATTAGTAAATAAAAATTCCATTTCTGTAAACATTTACCTTCCACACATCCTACTATATGCTATTTTAAAATACAATCCATCATTACTATCAATTGATTATAAATAGAATGATGTTAAATTTTTTAAATTATTTCACTCCATGAATTTTATGAAATAAATCATAAATTTGATGTAGAGGATAATTGTTCATTATAATAATAACAATTGTTATTCTATAATAAATTAATAATTTCATTGATCTATCTATGTTATTAAAAAAAGTAACATAATATTCTTATGAAAAGCACTGTGGAATTTAAATCAAATATCACATAACTCATCTAGTTAACTCATCAAAAAAAAGATAATGTCACTATTCACTATGAGTATTTGATATATGAAATTCATGGATGATTATATAAATGGATGAAATAACATCAACATATAGTGTGTGTCTATGTAATTCATTAAGATATACATAAATGTATTTTTATAAAAATAGCTACATCCAAAATTTGATGTCAACATTTCCAATTATAGATTATGTCCTCTATTTTTCTATATGAATCAAATATATAATATCTAATAGTGGTCGATCTAGACATTTCTCATATTATGAATTCTCCCCTATTAAGATATTTGATTCTACTCCTTAACCATGAATAATAATTTCATTCTATTTATAATAAATTTTTGAATAATATTTTCTAATCCATTATATATGAAGGATTTTGTCAAAATCAACAATATATATATTCATATGGGTGGAAAATATAGAATTTATATCAGTTATAATATGAACTAAATAAAACAACCTTATTTTTTGAGACTTAAATTATTATTCTTGAGATAAAAAACTCGTATTCATGTGCTATGAGAAAATATTTTTTCATAGAAATCAACAATGATAAAAGACATTGAAGATTCATAAATAAATAATGAATTTGTTAAATTGTAATACATGATTAATTATTCTACCACAAAATAGTAATGAATTAAAATTTAGTTTTTTTTATCATATAATATGGTCTTCCATTCATTTTATTTTTCTTTGGAAAATTTTATTGATGTTCGGGAAAATAATTTTCATAATTTACAAAATTGTTATAGTAAAATAATAAATAATTTTATTCATATGTATTTCCATTTAAATAAAAATATTGGTGTCCTTTCCCTCCACACTTTATGGAAATGAACATATCTATAAATCATTTTTTTGGTGTTTCATTCCACTTTTATGTAAATAATGAAATTATACACTGCCTTTTAGCATATTTCCCACAACTACATTTCTAGAGTTATCATCGACACTCTAATTATCATTATATCCTTAAAATTCATAATACATGGTAAATTGATGTTACCTCTTCATAGAAAATGGTATTATATCCTCACATTATGAAATTATATATGGGAAACTAATGTCAATCAATTGATTGGATCATGAAAAATAAATAAATGGTCAATCATATTATTTTATTATATAAATAGTCTATGTCATTCCTTTTAAACCTTTTCATGTTGGATTTATATGTATAATTATTTTATCCATTTGGAAATGTCTTAAGAAATCATTCTACAATTTAACTCATTAATTTTGCGGATTTTTTTCAAAAAGAGTACAAAAATTACATTTATCCCATGGTTTCTATTACATTATAATCCTTAGTGTTGTAAATAAATGACCACTATTGATCTGTATCTCTTGTGAGATAATAAATATTCATAAAAATATTCCCCATTTCATTACATCCATTGAATGGTGTATATTATATAAAGAACATATGTACTGATCATCAAAAAATTGATTTATATTCCCATTTAATTTTTTAGGTTAAGAATAAATTATACAACCTAAAAGTTATCAATTCTGTTTTGGATCAATATGATGTTCCATAGAAGAATGGTTAGTGGTTATAAACTGTGTATGATGTTATGATATGGTGACATGTTGTTCATTTCAAAATGTAGCTCCAATTCTAGATTCATTGATATGCCCATGATGGAAACCCCTATTCGTATTATGTGGAATTATAATGTTTCCATTACATCAACTAGTAACCATTTCCTAATAATTATATACAAAATATTATATCAAAAAATTAATAAATCTAATTCTTATTTTCAAAACTCATGAAAAAATAATATAAATATGTTAATAAGTTCACAAATAATCTATAAATCATAAAATTGGTATCATAAGTAACATATTAATATGATAAATACATTTTAAAATACATCACAATGGGATGTAAATAAAATTTAAATTATCCTAAAAATATCCACTAGGATAGTCAAACCATGTGAGTAATAATGTCACATTCACCAAACATTGGAATAATGGAAGAGATATATTAAAAAACATTTTTGGGATACTAATTTAAGAAAAATCTTATCTGAAAACCATTCAACATTTAGTTTACACATATTAATTTTTCTCTAGTGAAACATCATAATCTCTAATATTCCAATACATTATGATGATATCCTTTAATTTGACATATCATAAAATTACTTCATATGATTATATTATCTGATCACTATTTTCCATAAAATAGTTCCCATGTTTCTACTAAGCATCCTTTGATACCAATTATAGAAAACCTAACCATAGTATCCTAGGTTCTATAGATACAATATTACATTAAAACTAGATTAAAGGAATCACTTCCTGAAGCAAATAATATAATATAATTCTTGGAAAACATGTTAAATTTTGGAATGTCAACATGCATATAAAAATATGAATACAATAAAGAAAATCTCAATGACAATTCCATTATTTCCTTTAGAATAACCATTCCTATAAATCACATTATACATACTAGAATACTTGGGATTAAAAACAAAAATTTGGTTCATCTTAAATGATATATATGGGTAAGAGTAAAATATAAATGTTCATGAATGATGATATAATAGTCATTATTTCATTATAACATTCTATAAAAATATAATTAGTATGAAATTTATAATAATTAATAATATGGAAGAATTATATGATTATTATTTTAAATATATATATATATAATCAAATGATCAATAAATATATCCATTTATATCATAACTAAGGAGTTAATCATATAGGCATTTATAACTAGACTCATAATTTGGTAATAAATAATATAGGAGAAAATAATCATTCCATTAAGTTGAATAAAATTCGTCATTCATGAATGGATAATTCATAGTGAAATTAAAAATTTAATGTTTGTCTCATGAGAATTACCAATTTATCAAGGGCCTACAAGAATGCCATAACAATAACTATAAGTTATAATATAACACACTGGCGCATGCCTGGCCAGTGGAAGGCTGAGAGAAAACTAAACCAGGCCCACCTATATAGGAAATTGGATTCTAACAAGAATTAACACGCATAAATCATGTTGTAAGACAAGGCCAAATATACCGGTACACATAGACACAACCGTGTCCATAAAGATGTTACTAGGAATATTAATAAAATATACTAACATATAGAGTAAAAACTATACAATTATTAACATCTAAGAAATATATATGAATACAAAAATATAATATAAAAATAATAGGTGATAAATTCAGGCCCCACTTAAAAATATGACCCAGCCTAACAAAAACTAGAACCCAATGAAATATAAGAGTGTTCAGATCATGGTCTCCAATACTCAAAAAAATTACATGTCCAAATTCACCCATGTATATCATAAATTCAACAATACCATCCTCCAAAATTTCTAGTATATATATAATACATGACACATGTTAGAAAATCTTATACATGGGTGACTATATTCATACCCTATAGGATGCTACAAAAAATGAAGCTGGGGTTAAGGAAAACATGATATAAGTAGTATGATCATCAAAATGATGGTATTTCAATCATTATATTAGACAAAAACCATAACTGAGACCCAAAAATAATTTTTTTTATCCAAATTGAGAGATAAAATGTATATATATCTACAAATATCTTATAATAACAATTAATCTTCCAACATCTCTAAAAAGTGACCGTAATTGATGTCTAACATCTCATGTGTCTATTCGATTATGTAATGGTATGTATCCAAACCTTTACATAATCATACCCAATTGTGGGGACATAATATCAAGCAAGAGGACCGATTTTAATGAATAACAAGAGGGTTCCACTCAGAATGTATAAGACCCATGCCCTGGTACATCTATAGGGTAATACTGAATAATTTGTGGACCTGTTTCATGATATTATAGGATGATGAAACTTAATAGATAGAGTACCCATTCCCTTTCAAAGAAGGATATATCCACTTAGTATATATAGTAACAATTTCCATATATGATGGGAACATCCTGTTAAATAGGTAGAGGACATATTCCCTGATCCAACAAAAATATTCCACTCATTAAGTAGAAAACACATTCTGTAACCCAATTAGAGGGTATCAATAATAAGATATGGGACTCGTTTCGTAGTACAATAGGATTATTATCTTTAGTTGGTAGGGGAACCATTCCCTAATTTAACATCAGGTTTCCAATTAGTAGATAACTGACCAACAACTTAGTGTTTCGGGGTACCACTTAGGCCTCTCTCAAATAATCATTCTCGACCACAACCATCAATGATACTAGACTAAAGAAGCATTAATCTTAGAATATATCACATTATAACTCAAAATAATGTAATATTTCCACTATAATTTTATACGAATAAAAAAACTCATGATAGCCTACTCACAGGACAATATCTGAGTAATGATGAAGAAGGTATGAGAGAATAATATTTTGGTGTAGTACACATTGTTTGGCCCGACAACTCTTTCTGTATGATTCCTCAGTATCACATGATAGTATAGAAATTTAATACTAATTTTAAAATAATTTTATTACATGATATGTCTCAACAAATTCATGATGAATTCATGAGGCTCTTTGATGGTATGAATAGTGAAAATGAAAAACAATTGATATTTAATCACAAATGGGAATGAATGGGAAAATGTATCATAAAATTTTGATCATCATGGATAATAAATTGAATAGGATATTCACTTACACAAATAAACCTCTTATTGAAATAAATACATTTCACCACATCGCATTTAAATAGTGATTCATAGTACGAGAAAGGAATAAGAATTAAACATTTGTTATTGTTCATGATATGTCTTCCTAAATTTCAGTGTCTTAATTCCACATGAGGTTCATCATTCTAATACCATATGAAGAATATATGTCAGATACTATATTCAAAATTAATAACGATATTATTATTATTCTTATTGTGAGGTGGACAGACCCTTTCGATAAACCGAAATTAAATATCAAATATTCAGGTTTAGTTGTTTTTCTCAACATTAGGGTCTTAATTCCATTGATGATTCATCAATATGACACTGTATAAAGATGTTATATCATATTTATTGTTTATATAATTATGAAAGTATAAATTATAAAAGTTTTATTATATATCAACAAAAAAAAATTCATCTTTTTTAAAAAGTGTATTTTTTTTAAATTAAGACCATTTAATTTTAATAACCCCACACATTTTTTGAATTGAATAATTGTTATGTATAATATTAATTACGCCCACCATAATTACCTCATCTAACCTTCTCATTAATGATCTTTGTATATACTTCATCACATCCAAGCTAACATGCCTCTAGCATGATGCCCCACAGATGACCTCTACTCAGAACTGATCTTGTCACACTACACATCATCAATATGAATCAACTAGGAAAGAAAGGATTAATTAAGAGATCATGCACCACCTCTAATCACCCATCATTGTAGTCAAAATTCCATCAATAATCCACATATGTGGAACCCTTATTTTTCTATTAAAAAACACCTTCCAATTTTTTCAACTATCCATCCAAAAAGTAAAGATAAAATTTCATTATGATACCATAAGGAATCTAGGTTTTCAGCCACACTTGAAACCACCCTATAAAAGGTAAACTATCGAGATGACAGGAAACATTTATGAACTCAAAAAATTAAGGTGGAAAATAACAAAAAAATGTGTGAAATCTTTTCCAATTTTTCTTGAGATAATGATTAATAAAAATTTGTGAACATCATGTGAAAAAATGGATGAATCAAAACTGATTAATATAATGAAAAAAATAGGGCCTGATGAAATGAAAAAATGACATCGATCAAAATTAGATAAAATTGATGCTCAGTTTTTTGAAAAAAAATATGTAACCAATGATGATTATTACATTGATTATGAACCGATCATTGATGAATAACACATCCATTAGTAATAAATATTATGATCACACACCATTCGGTGTTCTTCTCATGTTTATACATTATCTTATTTCACATTTCTCTCTGATATCAATCCAAAAATGAATAATAAGTGGATGTTCTTCACAGTGATCTTAGTGTTATATAGCTAGCCCTAGAAATTTTCTAGAAGACCTTATTTATAATAAAAATTCATTATTGTATATTATAAAAAATTAATAATTTATTTATTTATTTTAATTAAATTCACCAGCGAATAGCTACCCACACTAGATGTCTCAAAATGAAAAGCATTTGGTCAATCATATTGTGAACCCCATGCTCTTGATTTAGCTGTGGTCTCAAAATTATGAAATCATACATGTTATGATTTTTTTATTTTTTCATTAAAATGGAATGCATGTGACATACAATGTGTTTAATATCTTTTTAAATTAAATTTACAAGTCAAAAGTCCATGGAATCATAGGTCTTCTTTGCACATGCCTCAAAAAATATTTCTAGGATTATTAAAAATTCATTCATAGATAATAATTAATCACTAAATTAATATCATATTAAAATATATTTTTTCAGGAAAATAATAATCTATGAAAAAATTGTAGTGATACTAATCTTGCATCTTGCTCTCCTACATCCACATGATCCCATAAAGGTAGCATGTTTTACTGAAAAACACACAACTAAGGAAAAAATCTCATAAATAGGATTTATATGTCGATTCTCAATGTCTCGACTCTTTGAAAAAGGAAACTCAAATCTCTTGGACTATATTATCCAAGTTGGTAACATATATTGAGTTATTCACATACCTCCTCAGATGCATCATGTAGAGAACACCAATACCTAGGTCTAATTAAAATCCAAAATTTATGTGGTACACTACCTCTCCAACCCAAAATATTAATTATAAATTAAATAGGATCCATAGATATTGCTTGAAATCATGTCCAAATATCCATGATCCTCAATGTTGAGATAGTTCATAGAAATTATGATCTATTCATCAAACTAAAAATTCCACTATCAATAGTCTAGAAAGTATTGCCAATATTTTTTCAATAGTCCTAATCTACCCCTAGATGAATTATACCACATTCACAATGATCAATAGCACCGACATCATATGACTCAACTACTTCAGTTTTGATGCCATAGACACAAGGGTACTATAAAATAGGAAATCTATAAATTTATCCCAGAATGGTTAATTATTATACTCATAAGTGTTGGAAACAATAATATATAATTTAAAAAGTAAATTCTCTCACAATTAAGTCCTAGTAACCATAGTGGCTATATTAATCCATGATTATATTACATGCCTTTCAAATGTGGAGTTTCTGATAACTTCTACAAATGAAATATTTTCAGAACCACTTTAACTAAATCAAATAGGAGAATAGGTCATAAATTATTAGCGATGGATACTCATCCCAAATAGTCACACGGATCTAAAAAATTGATTCTAAACTTGACCACATCGACAATCCTCTTTTAAGGTAAACAACATAGAGTTACACATGAAAATGAAACAGATCTTATAAATCCTCTTATCTATATAATCATCCATCTATACCTCATTCTCCCACTGCTACATTGTTTCATCCGATATACTTGTGTATATGTTAGGCCATCTATTGTGCATGTTCATATAGAAAAAAGCTATCTATGGTGAGGTAAACAATGAATCTTCTTAATAAGGTTTTGTTAGTTCTCATACATTTCCTAGGGAAACAAAAAGCATAGAACTTCACTTACCGAAATAGTAATATTTTCTAACTAATATGGAAGTATCAATAACCTCCAACAGATGACATCATCATACTCTACTCCAGGATCTCTCCAAATAATTGGAGTAAAACACAATCCCATCTAATTGGAAGCACTTATACACAAATTGGTATCAATCATGTGAGAATTGATGTTAAACAACTAGTTCATGCAATTGAAAACATTATAGGGTCCCTTTACAACTACATAATGTTCTCATTCAAATCAATATCTCTGACTTTGAAGAGCCGTGTCACATTATCTACTGAAATTGAGGATTATCGATCCTTAATACATGAGTATACAACATATGGTTTTAGAAAGAAGTCCCCCATTTTTATTAATAGGTCTTGAATTAGTGCAAAATCTAGTGAAATGTGGATTACTAATATGTTATCTATAATTAACTATATAAATTGAGATGCATATTATACCCCAAACAACACTCTATTCCATAGAGCCACATGATCCTATGACTTTAAGCTATCAATTCCCTTTTCCATATTCTAATCTCAAATAGTTCCCACTAGGAATCCATATAACTGAATACATAAGTCAAGGGAAATCATCCACCACGACACGATAATATAAACATTGGGAATAAACTAACACACCCACATAATATTAGATAACTTCATCAAAATAAATCTTGGTTTGGAAGTATCACACTTTTTTGAATGTATAATAAAACATATAACATCCAAAAAATATTTCTCTTCTAATACCCCATGAAACCATGAAAATTTCCACTACAAGGACCTCTATAATATGGGGTCCTATCCCAGTTGGGAATTCACACCAAAGTCTCAATCCTATCCTCTATGCCACGAGAAGGTGTTCAAGCTCATAATAATGATATGTAATATATATATACGAAAATAATTGAGTGAACTTAGAATATGTAAATCTAATGTGGTCACCTCTGTAGGATCGAATATGTAAAAATTAGATTCTCAAATACTAGAGGGGGTGAAATGTATAATTTAAAATTTTATATTGGTACTATTAAAGTTAAGTTTAACAAGGTTAAACAAACATTCATAAGAACTCTTAAAGAAACCATTTATATGTTAATAAAAGTAAGATTCTACCTTAAAGCATATAGAATTAGTAATGTAATTAGAGTAAAAGAATTACAAATTATATGAATGTTATAATTTAACAATGTTACAAATACAGCGGAATTAATACAAATTGAAATAGGAAACGAGTAACAATAGGATTCTTTTAAACCAAAGAGAAGAGTATCCAACAACCTTGGATAAAGGTTCCTTGATTTATACATTCAATAATGTATGTCTTACCCAAACCCAGGTAATCCCTCAATCAGATGATCGGTAACTATGTTGTTATCCTTGCAAGCCCTAGATTTAGAAGGAAATCGGAAACTCTGTCTTCCAAACCTGGAATCCCACGATCAACATGATCAAATTATTCACTAAGAAACTATAAACAAGTTGTTCACAACACCCACACAATGCACTAAGAGTTGTAAGAGCCTCTATCTCTATAAATCAATTCTCAAGCTTCTTCACTGTCAAGTCATGTGTCGATGTTGAAGTTGAAGTACTTTTCTCATTCAAATTAGCTTGTATTTATAGGATAAACACCCCAACAATTATCTCCTCTCCTACGGACATATTTTTCCTTAAATTTCAGAGGGACCTGTACACGTGACAAACATACAACAGATAGTCTATAACAGATTTTATGACATCGTTTCAAGTAACAGAAATGATGTTAAGTATAAGAGTACTTAAAATCTGATATCACTGGAATGACACATTTATGCAACTCTATCATTATCAAGAAAATGTAATATTATGAAATTAGGAAATAACATTATCATGAAAATAGAATAATAAAATCAGATTATCATATACACCAGATTCAGTATCCTAATGATCTGCATCATATATACACCGAATTTGGTTTTAACAATCGGCATCATATATACACCAGATTCAGTATTGAAAATCAACATCACATATACACCGGAATTGGTATTGAAAATCAGCATCATATATACACCGGATTCCGTATTGAAAATATGAATCACATATAAACCAGATTCAGTATTGTAAATCGGCATCACATATACACCGGAATCGGTATTGAAAATCGGCATCATATATACACCGGAATCGGTATTGAAAATCATTATCATATATACATCGGATTTGGAATTAAAAAAACTGAATCACATATACACCAGATTCAGAATCATAAAACTGAATGACAAAATGTAATGATAGATCTATAAGTATAAGAGAATGGAAAATTGAAATGATAGATCTGTAAGTCTAACATAATAGAAAATCGTAATGATATATCTGTAAGTCTAACAGAATGGAAAATCGGAATGGTATATCTATAAGCATAACTGAATGACAATTCCAAATCATAAGAAAAATATAGAACTTCAATAAAATAAAATCATAGAAAAAGATTTTGTGATTTTCAAAACATAAAACCATAAGGAACGTAGAAGTCTTATGATATCCTTATTGACTCAAAAATCTTACCCTTTTTGGAAAGAACAAACAACATTGCTAAGGAATAATATATTGACATAGATAATCAGTAATGAAATACTTATCTCCTCCTTTGAATGAAATTTTTGATGAATACAACTCACTCCCCATTAGGTTATGTTTCCCAAGGATCGTATTTTTTATCTTTGAAGTTAAGCTTTCTTAAGAAAATATCTCCCCCTTAGATATACATTTCTTCTTAAAAAAAATCCCATATACATTGAAATAATCCGTTCTATCCATACTCACTATTAATAAATCCCCCTTCCATGAGATTAAATTATTCCTTTAAATAAATTCTCCCCCTTTGAGATTTTCAAAAAAGAGGTAACAGAATAGGGAAGTATACGATGTACCTGTAAGGTTAAGAAAGCATACATTCGAAAAGAAAAATATGATATGGAAGAAACTTTTTATGAATATTTTATAAATGAGGTTTACATTATAACAAAAAATCAGAATGTAATGAAAATTCATCCACTCTTCTTCTACTCAGACAACATCTTCTTTATCAGGGCATTGATTTTCTTCACATGCTTCTGATCTTATTCAAAATTCTTCTGTAAGATATCCTATTCCTGAGTCTTCTTCTCTAAAGACAAGATCCTCTCTTCTTGAGCAGCCACATTTTTCTCTAATTCATCTCTGACATCCTTCTCACTACTATCAAATCGAGCAACAGAAATGAGTTGACTATCATTCTCAGATATTGATTTCTTGTCCTTGTTGAACTCAGTTTCGCAATTATTAAAAGCACCTTTTGTTGAATCCATGATGTCCCAGAATTGTCTTAGCTCATCATTGATAGTTTTTTTATGGTTAAAGACATTCTTACAAGTCACATTTTGAGCATTTTAATCAATCAAGAGGTTAATGAAGTCTTCTTCTTGCTTTAAAACAATGTCTATAAGAATATTGGTCGATTTCGTCTTTTGATTTAGGGTCTCTTTCATTCTTTGATTCTTGGAATATATGATTTCATGAACTGGAATGGTACTGACCAACTTTCTTATGGTTAACCTGAAAAAATCATTTCCAACAGATGATGAGGTATCGGATACTGAAACATCATTTCCTTTCTCAACACCTCTTGGTGTTAAGAAATCCGGTCTCTCAATTATATTAGAGGACTTCTGAGGTGTTTCTTTATCAGATTGATCTACAAAAATATTCCTGCCTTTAAGAGGGTCTTGAGCTGGAGATTTTTCATTTGAAACATGAAAAAAATTTGGATCTCCCTATTCATCTCCTTCTATTTCAATCTTATGATGTTGAGATCCTCCTTGTCCCTCTTCTTCTTGAAATTATTCCTCTTCTTTACCATGTTGTTCAACTTGTTCTTTCTCTTCTTCTTCTTCTAGTTCAAATTCAACTTCTTCATCATCTTCAACTTCATCATCTTCCTCAACATCTATTTCTTCCTCAAGTTCTTCTTAAACTTGTTCTTATTTTGTTCTATAGATTTGGAACCTAAACTCAATGGAGATCCAACAAAACCTTCCACTTCCCTTAAAACATCATCATCATCTTCATCATGGATTATCTCATCTTCCGTTTCATGAAATGGTTTTGATAAAACTAGTACATTCATAGATTTTTGTATTTACATAGTGACCACTAGTTTCTTATGAAAATCTTAATATTCTGATACTTCTTGATATTTATTTTATACAGCTTTTAGAAGAGACTGACATACATGCTCTTCCAACGATTTTTTCTTTGACTTCTTCTCCTTCTTTTCTTTCTCAAGGTTTTTAAATTGCTTTATTCTTATAGCCATTTCCTCTGTAGGATTTAGACCAAAATTAGGGTCTCCTTATTTTCTAGTAGCTACCATTTCCCTCTACTTTGAAACTATTACATCTGAATAAACGTTTGGTTTCTTTGCAGGAGGAGGTGATGAAACCAGAATAGAAGGAATTAGAACTGGAAGGCTTAGTTAATCAAGTTTCCTTTTCTTAGGAACTGACATTGAATATTCCAGAACATCACCCTTGTTATGGACAACCATTTCTTCAATGTTTTTATATTCTGGAAGAAACTATACTTTCATCCACCTTAGAGCGTCTCCACTTAGCAACAATATCTTGAACCTCTTCGAGACTGATCATCATGGAACATTCATTTCTTGAAGACATGAAAAAATTATTATCGAAATAGTTTCTAGGTACATAAGGATCTAAGATCTGATGGTTCTGCCTTTTATGGAATTAATGGTGAGAAAGATGTACTTCACCAAGTTGATCTTTCTTAGGTTATAGAATCCTTATCTCAATTCTTGGAATAAGAAGTCATTGCATCCAAAGATGCACCATCTTGTGTTTTCTTGTATGATTTGTAAGCATCGGCTTCTTAACATACTTAGGACCGAGAAAATCCAAAGCCTTGAATTTTTCAAATGATCCTTCTTTCTCAGGGTGTTTCTAGGTGAATAGAATAGCCTCCCCTTTATATTGTATGTTGATATTATTTACTACCATCTTGTAGGGAACCATATAAGGCTTATCATAACATTTGAAATTAAACATATCTTTACTATCTTTTTGGAAGAAAGAAACAGATTTATAGAATTGAATAAGAAGGTCAGGATAAACTAGATCCTGAGATTTCTCTATAACCACATAGACACTTTCCCTTTATTTAGATATTATCAACTTTGTAATAAGGGAGTCGTATTTTTCAAATAAAATTGGGCACACTAACCTTTCCCTAAAGAATTACTAGTCCTTAATCTCCTTATAAATCGGCTTCTGGTCTGCAGAGGATTCTGGAGACATTCATGGTGATAGAGAACTTCAGAATAAAATATTTGACAGCAACATATCATTGGCACTACGATCAGTATGGATGGTGTGATACTTGAAAAAGAGGAAGCACTTATATAGACAAGGATATGACTTTCCTACTTCCATAAGATAATCAAATGGCTGAAAAAAATCTGATCTGATCAGATGGTAGAGAATTGATATAGAAAATATGAATTCTGGTCTTTTGAAGTTAGGTAAACCAGAATTTAAAATTTTTTAAAATACTAACAACTAAAACATAATATAATGAGAATAAATATTAAGAAAGACTACCTTTTGGAATACTCTAAGAGAATTATCGTTATTATAAGAATTTTTCATTGGAGTTTTAAAATCTGAAATTTTAAAATCTGAAATTTTTTAATTCAAAATCATCAAATCCAAAATTTTCAATTCTGAAATTTTCAAATCCGAAATATTCATATCCAAAATTTTCAAATCCGAAATTTTCAAATTTGAAATTTGTAAATCCAAAATATTCAAATCCGAAATAAATAGAGTTTAAAGAATAAAAATATGAAAATAGTTGTACTCCCCATGAAATAAATAGTATTATAATATTAAGAACTAATTTAAACTAGATGTAGATATGAATTAATACCTTACAAGAATCATTCCTATATTCTGTTTAATATATTCAAATCTATTAGAAGGTAGAGTTCTTTTAAAAACATCAGCAAGTTTCTATTGCATTCTGATGAATTGTAGAATAATATCTCTTTTAAGTGTGTGATCCCAAAGAAAGTTATGTCTAATATCTATGTGATTTGCATGAGAGTGATGTGCAGAGGTTCTTACGTAGGGAAATTACACTTGTGTTAAAGAAAAAAATTTGAGACATAGAAAAATTCATACCACAGTATGTGACTGTGTATTGCATCCACAACACTAGAGAACAAAAAATTCCAGTTTCTACATATTCAGTTTCAGTAATGGAATGTACTATAAAGTGTTGGTTCTTACAAGACCATGAAACAAAAGAATATCCTAGGAAATGAAAATTTATGGATGTAGTTTTTTCTCCATTTTAAATCCACCAAAGTCAGAATCCGAAAAACATTTATGTTTAAAAACATTCCATAAGAATAAAATAGTCCCATATCTAAAGTTCCCTTTAAATACCATATAATTCATTTTACATATTTTAAATGGGATTCTTTAGGATTTTCAAATCGTGCACATAAGCATACTGAGAACATTTTGTCAGGTCGACTAGCTGTTAAGTACAATAAACATCCTATCATCCCTCTATAAGATGTTTGATCTATAGGTTTCCCTACTTCATCAATATCAAGAGTATTAGAGGTTACAATAAGAGTACATATAATCTTAGTGTTTTCATACCCTAATTTCTTTAAAAGATATTTAATATACTTATGTTGAGATATGTAAGTTCACTCTAGTTTTTGTGAAATTTTAAAATGAAGAAAAAATGTTAACTCACCCATTATACTAATCTCCAACTCAAATTTCATAATATTCTCAAAGGAATCCATTAAGGATTGCAGAGTTTATTTGAAGATGATGTCATCAAAATAAATTTGAACAATCAAAACAACTTTATCGATTTTCTTAATGAAAATGGTCGGATTTGTAGTTGTTGACGCTCCTTTCGTCACAGAATCTAATGATTGGAAAAGGGGAATATCTAGGCTCAAAGTGATTCATCCTTTGCACAAAATATCAAAAATTGAAAAAGGAATGAATAAGAAGTATATTTCCCATGTTCCGCGCAAGTTCCCTCATAGTCATTCAAGTCCACTTGCGCGACGCCTAGTGGTCACGCAAGTGACTTGCGCGACCTAAATGATAACCGCTGGGGTCTTGTCCTGCCTATAAATAGACACTGTGGGCCCCCCATTCGAGGAGGATTTTTTTCCAAAAACTCAGATTTGAGATCCCGGTTCCCTAGTATCTTCTCGAAGCTTTTGAAACACTTCTATGGTAAATTATTCCCTAGAACGGAAGATCTAAAGAGGGGGAGAAAGGCCTATGTGTTGGAACTCATCAACACTTGCGCGCCTGAGTTCCCATCCCTTAAGGGAAAAGGACACACTTGCGCGTCTCCTTACTCATTCAATAGAACTTGTGCGCCCCTCTTCTGAAGAACCTCAAGAGGATTCTAAAGGCTTTAATCAAGATTCTATCATGTATTACCCTGTTGGTTAAACGTCGTGCAAGTACACCTTGTGTCGCGCCGGAATACCTGTGTGACCATGACCTGTGCGCCCACGCAGTACCTGCGAGCCTGCCAGGACTTGCGCACCCCTGCCTTTTTGGGTGCCCTTCATGCCCATTTCACCCCTCTTAAGCCATTCCACATATCCTATTCATGATTTAGTCTTCAAGACACTCTTCAATTCCATTTATGGCATGATTTCGTGATTTTAGTTCCTTATCTGAAAGAAATTCTGTGGAATATTTCTCAAAACCTAGTGATTTACACAACTTTATTTCACTAAATATTGAAATTTTATTCATTAAACCTCATCCTTTAAAATGAATGATTCCCTAATCAGGGCCTCCTTTTAAGAGTAAACCCCAGTCATAATTTTCATAACCTGGGCCTCCATTTCAGGAGTAAGCCCCAGTCATAATTCTCTTAAACTGGGCCTCCTTTTCAGGAGTAATCCCCAGTCATAATTTTCTTAACCTGGGGCTCCTTTTCAGGAGTAAGCCCCAGGCATAATTTTCAAATCTGGGCATCCTCCTTAGGAGTAATCCCTAATTCCTCATTAACCTGGGCCTTCTTTTTCAGGAATAAACCCTAGTCCCCTAATTTGGGCATCCTCTTCAGGAGTAAGCCCCAGTCCCCTAATTTTGGCATCATCTTCAGGAGTAAGCCCCAAATCCCTTAATTTTTCAAGTCTCTTAACCTGGGCCTCCTTATCAGGAGTAAGCCCCAGTCTTAATTCCGCTTAACCAGTCCTAATTTACCTTTTAGCTGGGATTCCTTCTCAAGAGTACAAAAACCAATCATAATTCATCTCCTAATTTGGGCCTCCTTTTCAGAATTAAGCCCCAAGATAGAGTATTCAAATCTCCTTGAAGCACATATACCTTTATGGGCACTGTTCCATGATTTCTTAACTGAAGTAAATCCAAATCTTCATTTATCTTTGTAGTCATACATACATAAGTCCCATATTATTTATTATGATTGCATCTTTCATGGCGCAATTGTTTGATTATTGCCAATACCACTTGTTTCTCACACCGAGCATGACTCACATGAGCTTAGAGTGTAAAAGTAATTATGACAACCTTCTTTGAGACATCAATCATAAACATCATACTCCCTTACTCGAACTTCGTGGGTTTTGATTCCTTTTCTAAACAAAGTATACATAGGTAGCCCATCTGCGGGTTCGATCCCAACACTAAAATAATCCATGTTCTTCTAAATGGCACTAAACATCAAGTGCCCCAATGAGTGGCTTTAAAACCAGCATGGTCATCATAATGACAAAGAGACTTCTATATAAATGTGTCGAAGGGTACCATTGACAAAGAATCTCCAATAAATACAGATAATTCTCTATCGATGAAGAACCTCAAATACATATAAAAGATTCTCTAAATTTCCTACATATCGATCATTGATTGTAAAATCTAAAGGAAAACTCATTTTATACTTGGTAATGTAATAAGTATTCACGAACATAACTTAAATATATAAAGAGAGTCCCGAAGTGGACAATAATTCCCCTCCAAAAGGTGTGATGAGTCCGACCTCCCATCCTCTCGACCAATGTAAATTCCTAAGCCTCATAAGTCAACAAACTAATGACCACCTACCTTTGGAATGTAGGTCCGAATGGATGTGGAATCATTGGATGTTTCTGGATCTACGAACAAACACGTTAGAAACCGATCCGAATGTTTGAACCTCCCAGCGAAGGAGATAATCCCTGGAATCTGAGGGAAACAAAAATGGTGAACCCTACGTGAATCCTTAACCAAGTTAAAATGATGCGTTACCTATTTTATTAGGCCCCTATATAAAACTCAAATGAGAGGGAAAACAAAAACAATCATTGACATATGTGCTCATACAAAAGATGTAGTGGCTGAATTTATCTTGATTATGTCTGTTATATCAAACAGACACTCTTTTCCAAGATCTTCTGCATTTCTAGAATGGATGCTCTCAATTTCACATCTGTGAATACTACTGCTGCAAAGGCCACTACTGCTACTCCTCCTGGATCATCGTCCGCTCTAAGGACGATATCACCTACTCAGTGTCTTCAACGCTGGGTATCAAATGAACTGGTTAAGGACTACGATCAACATGGTACCATCCCAACACTAGAGGCTGCCCGACAAGCCCTCCAAGTAAATAACTCACATCGGTCGTCCGGACAATGATGACCAGTGATCAAGAAGCAAGCGGTGTTGACTGTCGTCTCCAACCGTTTCGGGTAATTATCCCCGGAACGCAATCCCTATTCGCTACCTTATTCTGGTGAGGTGAGTGAGTAGGTCCCTCAAGACTTTAATTCAAACAAACATGAGTCCTTCCTGAGGTATCCCACCAAAAATCGCCACCAGACTCGTGTGGTAGTGCAACCTAAACATGATGAAGGTACAGACTCCAGGCGTTCGGCTCAGGTTCCTCGAACCCAAGCAAGAAAGACGAACCACCAGAGGCAGAATCCGGTCAACAGTGAGCAGGTTCTCACCTCTGCCATCTCTGGAGTAGTCCACCAACCTAACTTGGTGGCAACCCACGAGCAGGAATATACACCTACCCATTTTAATTCCGTTGTCCAGCAGACTCATCTGGCAGCATCACGCCAATCCCTCTAGGCAATTCTGGCGGAGTACTATAGGAAGGAACATACACTTGTTTATACATCATCAGCTAGTCAGCAGGCTCGTCTGACTACATATGATGGATCTCATCAACCACGTTTGGCGAAGTGCAATCAGCAGGCACATACACCTTCTGGTATTAATCAAGCCAACCAACTGTCTCGCTTGGTAGCATTCGGAGAAGTTAGTCGGAAATCCCCGAAAAAAATAGGAGACAGACTCAACTCTCTGCCCCCACACTTGAGTACTGTCAGGATTCACTGATATGAAAAGGAGGACAGGTATAAGGCCCCAGCCTTAAACCTTACTTAATCTTGAGTTATTACAAGATTACACGTTGAGGATCTTTTCGGGTTTAGAGTTTTAGAGAATTAGATCATAAAACTTGGGTTACATTCCACATATAAACAAAGTGGTTACATAAAGATAGTATTCTTCATTCCCATCAATGGAAACACATTTGAAATAAAACATGGATTCTTTTTGACACATCCTTGACCCTATCATCTTATCATGTACCTTTCCCTTGACCTGTGAAAAACATTTCAAAAACTTGGGATGAGCATAAAAACTCAGTATGGGTTATAAAAACATGGAAAGGAATCATGAGTTCATATATACATAAGAATGAAATCATACTTTACCCATAAAACATAGGCACTTTAACATACCTCATAAAATCATGAATAAATCATAGAAATCATAAGACATATAGGTAACTTGAGGCATTCATAACATTCTTACGTAGGGAGTAACCCTCTTGGTTACGTTTGGAATACCCATCACAGTATATTCCCTAAAAATCTCTTCGGAGAAACCTTAACGTTTCACTCCTTCGCGTTACCCAATGCATTGGAGAGCTATAACGGGCTCACCCGCCCTTAGTTTATCACGGAACCACCCGTCTTCATAATAATGCCCAAGAACCATAACATAATCATATCACATAAAACATGCATAAAGGAAACATAACATTTCCGCATTTCAATCACGAGATATCAATACAACACATTGATATAAAAACATTATGAAACCCATTTTCAATACCAAAGTAAAACATGGTATTTATTTTTCTTTTTTTAAAAAAAGGTATGGCTTGTAGAGGAAGCCGAAACTCAAATAACGGTTACGACGGCGGAGAAGTCGTTGTCGCCGCATACGTACGACAAAAACATTCCCTTTTGTCGTTTAGTAAACGCTTCGTATAAAAAAGATTCCTTTTGAGTAAACGTAAAAGTCAAAGGGGTTTATACACCGTATAAAAGAAAGTTGTGTATAAAATAAAATATGCCTCAACGAAAGGAGATTGAGACGAAGTCCCATACCTCGTATCCGACTTGACCCGACCGTTCTTTAAACACCTGAATAATAAACTTGAGTTAATCTCTACTTGCTTATGAATCTTTTTCAAGTTCATTATTCATTTTATACCATGTTATGAACATCATGTAATCATTTAAGTTAATAATGTTCATTTTGTCGGTATTTGGTTCTTAAGTCAAAAATTGACTTCTTATACTTACAAGTTGTTAATTTGGTCAAAGGTTCATTATATCCAGAATGGTATTCATTATGTAGATATCATATATGTCATATATATCCAGTACATACATTCATTTATAATATTACATCACATTTAGAGGTAAGAAATGAAATGCATCGTTCATGGAGACGGTAAGCCGTACGTACGCATGAACGCTACTTCCATTTCTATTTCATATTTTCTGGAATGGAATCATAATGATATAAAAGTATATTATAATTCCAGTATAACAACATATATAATATCATTAACTTTATCCTTTACACATCCCACATATGGTATTAACGAATCAAATCACTTTTAGGGGGCGGTAGTCCGCACTTCCTAAAATGAAGATATCGTGTTTTACCCATAATGGAAACCATAAAGGTATGCCCAAAATGAAAAAAACAGAAGCTTAAGGAAAACATAAACATATAATATATCATATATAAAAATAGTGACATCATAATGGCCACCTTTGAAGGTGTTAAATGAGTATTGAACAATCATCGTTTCGGGAGGCAGAATTTCGCCATCCACGGAAACCGTATGTTCTTTAACCATTTGATGTAGTTGTGTGAGAGTGTAGCTCAAATATATCTTATAACAACATCCTAGTATATTGAAGATACTGGTGTTGTTACAAAAGAAGTAAATAAAAAGAGTTTAGGGGGTCGGAGAAGCAAAATAAAACAAATGAACATGAGAGAATGAAATACCTTAAAAAGTGTAACTTCTTTTGGTTTGAGCCTAAAGGCTTCCTTTGAAAGGATTCTGCCCAAAGGGAATCCTCTAGGATGAGGAGAGGGATGTGGAGAGAGCAAATGGGCAGGTGTTGGCCGAGCCAATGGCTTGAAGAGTGTGTGAAATGAGGTAGAGGTGGGGGCCTTTTATAAGGGGAGAGGAGGGGCACTTTTGGAAAGTAAAGAAACATTACATTATTTGAAAATGTGTTTAGGTTTTAAAAGGTCCCACATTGATGGAATTCGTGGATAAGGTGATAAGGCATCGAAATCCATTCATCCAATTGGTTTTGGACATGTGTAGGTTTTAGATTTTTCATTATCTTTCCATTTTATTTAAATCGCCAAATAATGACGTCGTCGCTGCATCATTATTATGTCATAAATAATTTAATTTATATAATGTCTAAAAATTATAAACAAATTACTATGATGTAGGAAATCTTTTTAGCTTTCCATTGAATATTTATAATCAAAATTTGGACTTGTATAACCCCACTTAAAAATTGTTTTCGCAAAACATATTATGTTTGTGTCATTTTCACTTTAACATTTAATAAAAAGTAATTTATGTTATTTCCCAACAAAAGTGGATACATGGGGTCCCCAAGTTAGGCCATGACTTGTCTTGGTCGGCCATGACACAACCAATGAGGTTGGGACATGTGTCTAGGTCATTTTATATTATTAAAGCATTATTTATACATTAAACTACCCTAATTACCACTAATCGCGATTAAGAACTTAATAAGTTACTATTCACCAAAAAATTATTTTAATCTCATTGAACCACATTTTACTTCTTAATGACAACCATGTATGTCGGATTTTCAAAATTCAATACACATTAGTGGTAAACTTTAATTTAACTGAAAAAAACAGTTTGCTTGATTACCACTTAGTGGTTTCACTATTCATCAAAATTGAAGTTTTTCAGAAAATTACCAAAAATTCACTCTAAGATATATTTGATATTAAGAATTCAAAAATGAAGTCTATTTTACAAAATTCAAATCATATAAGTCACATTAATTAATTTAATAATTAATTCCCGCTGCCAGAGCAAATAGCGTGTTTTTACAAAACAATAAGTATCAAAAGATTGACACCAGTTTAAGTCTAATTTCAAATCGAAATTGATTCCAATGACCACCATTGGATAAAATGGTAAAAATATTTTCTAATTTCACTTTAAAACCAATTCAAAAGATAATCTAATCATATAAATAAATTATATCAAAAAGAGGTTTTGAATTAAAATGCAACATTTTACACTATTCATAAAAAAAATGAACTTTATCAGAAAGGTACCAAAAATTACACAAAGTAAAATTTGATGTCCCGATTCTTAATAAAAGTTTTATTTGGTCCAAAAGAATGTATAAGAGTGATCAAAACTATATTTAATGACGGTTCACCATTAAAAGATGATAAGTGAACCTTTAGTGAAAATTAGAGTATAAAAGCCTAAAATTGAACTCTTTCCGTATTTTAAGCTTTTATCTTTTATTGGGTAAATGTATAAACATTTAAAAACATATCTATTCATATTTTAGTTATTTCTATTCATTCCCTCTAGTACAACGACTACTTGTTAACTAACATTTAAAATAACATTATTATATTACTAGTGTGCCACGTAAGTTTCAAAGAAACTCATCGTTGCGTATCGGGTACGCTATCGAACATAGCGACCCCTTTTAATTAAAATTCATATTTAATTCTCAAATATTAATAAATATGGAAATTATTTATTCTTTAATTACCTGGGATGTTACATCCTTCCCCCCTTTTGGGAATTGCGTCCTCGCAATTTTATTCACTTATCAAAATAAGTGGGGGTATTTATCCCTCATAGCATTTTCAGATTCCCATGTTGCCTCTTCAATCATGTGGTTTTTTCAAAAACCCTTTACCTGATGAATCACCTTATTCCGTAACACTTGCTCCCTGTGGTCAAGAATCTGGACCGGTTGTTCCTCATAAGATAGGTTCTCTTCCAGCTGAACTACCTCTGGACTCAAAACATGAGATGGATCTGGCATATACTTTCTCAACATCGAAACGTGAAAAACATTGTGTACCTGAGATAAACTCGGAGGTAAAGCCACTCGGTATGCAACTGATCCAACTCTCTCTAGAACTTCGTATGGTCCAATGAACCTTGGACTCAACTTTCCTTTCTTACCAAATCTCATCACACTTTTTCAAGGAGAAACCTTGAGAAAAACATGATCACCTACCTCGAAAGATAGATCCTTCCTCCGGTTATCCGCATAACTCTTCTGCCTGCTCTGAGCTGTTCTCATGTGTTTCTGAATCAGCTGAACTTTTTCTGCCATCACTTCTACCAATTCCGGTCCCATCAATTTCCTTTCACCCACTTCATCCCAGAAAGCTGGAGTTCGACACCGCTTCCCATATAATGCCTGAATTGGTGCCATCTGTATACTGGAATGAAAACTGTTATTATATGAAAACTCAACCAAAGAAAGATGATGGTCCCAACTTCCCTGATAATCCATAGAACAAGCTCGTAGCATATCCTCCAATGTCTGAATTGTTCGTTCTGACTGTCCATCTGATTGAGGATGAAAAGCTGTACTAAAATTTAATTCAGTACCCAACGACTTCTGAAGGCCTTTCCAAAAGTTAGAAGTAAACCTGGGATCACGATCTGATACAATGGAGAGGGGAACTCCATGTAACCTGACTATCTCTTTAAGATACAAACGGGAAAGTTGATCTAGATAGAAAGTATCTCGTATCGAAAGGAAATGAGCATACTTGGTCAAGCGATCAACAATAACCCAGATTGCATTATTACCTCGAGATGTCTTCGGTAATCCAACAACAATGTCCATGGATATATTCTCCCATTTCCACTCTGGCACTGATAAAGGCTGAAGCATCCCTTTCGGTAACTGCCGCTCTGCTTTAACCTGCTGACAAGTCAAACACTTCACAGTAAAATTAGCAATGTCTCTTTTCATTCCATCCCACCAGTAATACTCCCGAAGATCTCTATACATCTTAGTACTGCCCGGATGAACTGAGAACGGAGAACTATGAGCTTCACATAACAACTCTCTCTTCAACTGTGAATCACAAGGCACACACAACCTCTTCACAAACCTCAAAACACAAACACAAACTTATCCAAGAACTCATGGAAAATTTTATTCATAAGTTCCATGAATACAACAGGTGCATTGGTTAACCCAAAAGGCATAACTACAAATTCATAATGGCCATATCTAGTACGGAACGCAGTCGTCTGCTTCTTTTACTTTCAACTGATGGTACCCCGACCTCAAGTCAATCTTCGAAAAATACTGAGCTCCCTGGAGCTGACACCACTTCATTCGATGGCCCAACATCTGCTGAAGTAGTTGCAAAGGATTTCACCACCCCTTTCTGCTTGTAGTCTAACTGCTTCCCATCACTCAAGCTCCTTGTCGGACACTCGTTTGCATAGTGACCCATCTCATTGCACTTATAACATTTCACTAACTGTAAATCAAATTTGTTCTTACCTTCACCTTGATCCTTTTCAGTGCAATCACGAGCCTTATGTCCCATCTTATCACATCGGTAGAACTTTCCAGAATTCAGAAGACATTCCCCAGCATGCCTTTTTCCACATTTATCACAAACTGGAAACTTAGTTCTCTTACCATCAGACTTCTTTGAAGAATTCTTACCTTTCTCCTGCCACCTCGGTCTCTTCTTCTGCTGGTTGTTATAGAACACTTGGTCATCGGAAAACTCCATTTCTACCTTCTCAGCACATCGAACAAGCTTTTCATAACTTTTAAACTCACGAGAAGCTAATTCCCTTCGATACTTTGGCTTTAATCCTGAGTAAAAACGATTGATTTTACTATCAAGGTCTCGGATAAAATTTGGAGCATACCTTGCCAATCGAGTGAACCTTTCTTCATAGGAAGCCACTGAGTCTTCCTCTTGCCTCAATTCCAAGAATTGATTTTCCATCCTAAGTCGAACAGCCTTAGGAAAATACTTCTCAAGAAACATACCTTTGAAATCATCCCAGTCAAGAGCATCAATCTCCTCGGCATCCCTGATATTTTTAACCATAGACCACCACTGATCTGCTTCACCCTCCAAACGGTAAATAGCAAGACTAACCTTTTGATTGTCTGAACACCCCATGACATCAAAAATCTTCTCCAGTGCTTTAATCCACCCTTCAGCTTGCACATGGTCAGATGATCCTCTGAATGATGGGGGATGTTGCCTCATGAAATGTTCCACCACTGACATGTTCCTCTGCGGTTGATCTGGCTGATCTCGTGCATGGATACCACCACCATTTATAGCCTGAGTCAACTGTGCCATCACTGCAACAAACTGTTCAGTTCCGATTCCGACCATTTCTGGATGCTGATTCGGAAGGTTATTTCCTTCTGTATGCCTTCCTAGCACTGCTTCCCTGTTTCCTCTGCGGAAAACCATTCTGAACATGGAAATATCTTAGGCGAAGCAACATGGTAATCCATAAATGCTATATCATTTCAATCATATTATAATTTAACACTTTTCTAACTCCTAAAGTTGTCTAAACCGACCTTTGATACCAACTATAAGGCCCCAGCCTTAAACCTTACTTAATCTTGAGTTATTACAAGATTACACGTTGAGGATCTTTTCGGGTTTAGAGTTTTAGAGAATTAGATCATAAAACTTGGGTTACATTCCACATATAAACAAAGTGGTTACATAAAGATAGTATTCTTCATTCCCATCAATGGAAACACATTTGAAATAAAACATGGATTCTTTTTGACACATCCTTGACCCTATCATCTTATCATGTACCTTTCCCTTGACCTGTGAAAAACATTTCAAAAACTTGGGATGAGCATAAAAACTCAGTATGGGTTATAAAAACATGGAAAGGAATCATGAGTTCATATATACATAAGAATGAAATCATACTTTACCCATAAAACATAGGCACTTTAACATACCTCATAAAATCATGAATAAATCATAGAAATCATAAGACATATAGGTAACTTGAGGCATTCATAACATTCTTACGTAGGGAGTAACCCTCTTGGTTACGTTTGGAATACCCATCACAGTATATTCCCTAAAAATCTCTTCGGAGAAACCTTAACGTTTCACTCCTTCGCGTTACCCAATGCATTGGAGAGCTATAACGGGCTCACCCGCCCTTAGTTTATCACGGAACCACCCGTCTTCATAATAATGCCCAAGAACCATAACATAATCATATCACATAAAACATGCATAAAGGAAACATAACATTTCCGCATTTCAATCACGAGATATCAATACAACACATTGATATAAAAACATTATGAAACCCATTTTCAATACCAAAGTAAAACATGGTATTTATTTTTCTTTTTTAAAAAAAAGGTATGGCTTGTAGAGGAAGCCGAAACTCAAATAACGGTTACGACGGCGGAGAAGTCGTTGTCGCCGCATACGTACGACAAAAACATTCCCTTTTGTCGTTTAGTAAACGCTTCGTATAAAAAAGATTCCTTTTGAGTAAACGTAAAAGTCAAAGGGGTTTATACACCGTATAAAAGAAAGTTGTGTATAAAATAAAATATGCCTCAACGAAAGGAGATTGAGACGAAGTCCCATACCTCGTATCCGACTTGACCCGACCGTTCTTTAAACTCCTGAATAATAAACTTGAGTTAATCTCTACTTGCTTATGAATCTTTTTCAAGTTCATTATTCCTTTTATACCATGTTATGAACATCATGTAATCATTTAAGTTAATAATGTTCATTTTGTCGGTATTTGGTTCTTAAGTCAAAAATTGACTTCTTATACTTACAAGTTGTTAATTTGGTCAAAGGTTCATTATATCCAGAATGGTATTCATTATGTAGATATCATATATGTCATATATATCCAGTACATACATTCATTTATAATATTACATCACATTTAGAGGTAAGAAATGAAATGCATCGTTCATGGAGACGGTAAGCCGTACGTACGCATGAACGCTACTTCCATTTCTATTTCATATTTTCTGGAATGGAATCATAATGATATAAAAGTATATTATAATTCCAGTATAACAACATATATAATATCATTAACTTTATCCTTTACACATCCCACATATGGTATTAACGAATCAAATCACTTTTAGGGGGCGGTAGTCCGCACTTCCTAAAATGAAGATATCGTGTTTTACCCATAATGGAAACCATAAAGGTATGCCCAAAATGAAAAAAACAGAAGCTTAAGGAAAACATAAACATATAATATATCATATATAAAAATAGTGACATCATAATGGCCACCTTTGAAGGTGTTAAATGAGTATTGAACAATCATCGTTTCGGGAGGCAGAATTTCGCCATCCACGGAAACCGTATGTTCTTTAACCATTTGATGTAGTTGTGTGAGAGTGTAGCCCAAATATATCTTATAACAACATCCTAGTATATTGAAGATACTGGTGTTGTTACAAAAGAAGTAAATAAAAAGAGTTTAGGGGGTCGGAGAAGCAAAATAAAACAAATGAACATGAGAGAATGAAATACCTTAAAAAGTGTAACTTCTTTTGGATTGAGCCTAAAGGCTTCCTTTGAAAGGATTCTGCCCAAAGGGAATCCTCTAGGATGAGGAGAGGGATGTGGAGAGAGCAAATGGGCAGGTTTTGGCCGAGCCAATGGCTTGAAGAGTGTGTGAAATGAGGTAGAGGTGGGGGCCTTTTATAAGGGGAGAGGAGGGGCACTTTTGGAAAGTAAAGAAACATTACATTATTTGAAAATGTGTTTAGGTTTTAAAAGGTCCCACATTGATGGAATTCGTGGATAAGGTGATAAGGCATCGAAATCCATTCATCCAATTGGTTTTGGACATGTGTAGGTTTTAGATTTTTCATTATCTTTCCATTTTATTTAAATCGCCAAATAATGACGTCGTCGCTGCATCATTATTATGTCATAAATAATTTAATTTATATAATGTCTAAAAATTATAAACAAATTACTATGATGTAGGAAATCTTTTTAGCTTTCCATTGAATATTTATAATCAAAATTTGGACTTGTATAACCCCACTTAAAAATTGTTTTCGCAAAACATATTATGTTTGTGTCATTTTCACTTTAACATTTAATAAAAAGTAATTTATGTTATTTCCCAACAAAAGTGGATACATGGGGTCCCCAAGTTAGGCCATGACTTGTCTTGGTCGGCCATGACACAACCAATGAGGTTGGGACATGTGTCTAGGTCATTTTATATTATTAAAACATTATTTATACATTAAACTACCCTAATTACCACTAATCGCGATTAAGAACTTAATAAGTTACTATTCACCAAAAAATTATTTTAATCTCATTGAACCACATTTTACTTCTTAATGACAACCATGTATGTCGGATTTTCAAAATTCAATACACATTAGTGGTAAACTTTAATTTAACTGAAAAAAACAGTTTGCTTGATTACCACTTAGTGGTTTCACTATTCATCAAAATTGAAGTTTTTCAGAAAATTACCATAAATTCACTCTAAGATATATTTGATATTACGAATTCAAAAATGAAGTATATTTTACAAAATTCAAATCATATAAGTCACATTAATTAATTTAATAATTAATTCCCGCTGCCAGAGCAAATAGCGTGTTTTTACAAAACAATAAGTATCAAAAGATTGACACCAGTTTAAGTCTAATTTCAAATCGAAATTGATTACAATGACCACCATTGGATAAAATGGTAAAAATATTTTCTAATTTCACTTTAAAACCAATTCAAAAGATAATCTAATCATATAAATAAATTATATCAAAAAGAGGTTTTGAATTAAAATGCAACATTTTACACTATTCATAAAAAAAATGAACTTTATCAGAAAGGTACCAAAAATTACACAAAGTAAAATTTGATGTCCCGATTCTTAATAAAAGTTTTATTTGGTCCAAAAGAATGTATAAGAGTGATCAAAACTATATTTAATGACGGTTCACCATTAAAAGATGATAAGTGAACCTTTAGTGAAAATTAGAGTATAAAAGCCTAAAATTGAACTCTTTCCGTATTTTAAGCTTTTATCTTTTATTGGGTAAATGTATAAACATTTAAAAACATATCTATTCATATTTTAGTTATTTCTATTCATTCCCTCCAGTACAACGACTACTTGTTAACTAACATTTAAAATAACATTATTATATTACTAGTGTGCCACGTAAGTTTCAAAGAAACTCATCGTTGCGTATCGGGTACGCTATCGAACATAGCGACCCCTTTTAATTAAAATTCATATTTAATTCTCAAATATTAATAAATATGGAAATTATTTATTCTTTAATTACCTGGGATGTTACAACAGGAGCAGGCACATGCACCTACTCCAAGCCTAGAATAGATGTATATTCCTGTTCCAGTAGCTGAACTCACCAATCATATTCTATCAATGGTGAAAGAGAATCAGCAAATCCCTGCTCATATTCTGGATGCCAACCAGGATATTATTACAACATCAAAAACATCTCAGGGAAATATACATAAATCTATCCCTACAAATGGAGTGACACGTCAACAATTCACTTCGGAATAGACACACACATCTGTTCTAGTCCAAGAGGGTTGTGGGGGCATACTCCCCATAAACATACAGACAACCAAGTCAGGAACATACACCTGATTTGAGTGGAGATCGTCAACCTAACCTGGACATCATTCCTGATCAGGCATATACACCTGCTCAGAGCAACCACTTTCGTCAACAAGTGGTTTCCAAGGATAGAAAGAAGGCGTCTAAGAAAAATACCCGGCCAGCACAGTCAGGAGATTAAGAGCCAATCAGTAATAAGACCTTGCTCGATGCTGGAGTTCCTGAAGCCCTCAGACAATTATCTATTGAAATTCAATATTCTACTCTCTCATTTCCCAATTTTGGGAACATTAATTCCGAAGGTCTATAATAGAAACTTCCTCATGATGGCTTCCTTCATGACAATTCGGTCAATCTTGAAGTTTTATCTTCAGATGAGAGCCATAGGAACCCTATGTGTGGTTAGAAGACCAAGGAGTAAGAGATATCATCTTTTTCTGTAACCCATTATGGTGTTTCTCCCCATGATGATGAATTTTGCTGCGAAATTCCTCTCCACAGTAGTGATGCACATTGCCCGGAAAATGCTCTAGTGGACAATGTAGTGCCGAGAATGCCCTCTTATCTTGAGGCACTTCCAAATGTGAAACCAGTCATGTATAAAGATTCATCGCTAGAAGGATAAATACATTATCAATCAGAAGATAGCCCAGGGTGTAGGGAATTCTCCGAACCACCCCTAAGTCATGAATCTTCTAGTTTAATCAATGATTTCTCTACCAATACTGTTGAATCCAATGAAGCAACCAAGAAACACCAAGTCTGGTCAAATCAGGTAGAAGAATCTTTATCAAATGACAAAAGGAAATGATGAACATGATAAAACAACTGGAAAAAGGTGAAGTGCCAGTCATGTTTTGGCCTTTGGCTGAATCTCAGTATAATATTCCAGAAATGTTGAAAGAAGATGAAATTCATGATATTCATCTCATCATATGGAAAAATCTTTGTCAATTGAAATAGAAAGTATTTTCTTATGATGAATATGAAAATCATCTTAAGATAATAGAAGGGTTACAACATCAGATTGATTTGGCATCTCTATCAGTCTCTCGATATCTGAAGGCTGAAAAGCAATAGAAAGCCCTTCAATGTTCATGCCTTGGCGTACTAAGAAGATTGCATTAGTTAATTGACAATGACCCATCTGGTATTCGTGTCAGAGGATGGGGTGTTCATGGAGCATTGCATTTCATTGGGCTCTCTAGTCAGCAAAGCCCACCGAAAATGGTCTCATGCAATGTTATTGCCTATGGCCGGCCACAGTCAATGGGCCTTGATTGTAATAAAAAGCTTCCCCAAAAACGGGCTTCAACTATTTTTCTCAAAATCAAGAATACAGAGAACAATTTGTTGAATTACTCTTGCATCAAGAAAATGAGAATATTAAACAGGCATCTTGTTTAGAGAAAGCACGTCACTAAGTGACAGAAGTGTCAGAAATCATCCAACGGTCTTTTGAACCGGGTGATAAAAGAGGATACAGGTTAATGCATCCAGCTAATTTCTGGACTAAGGTTCACAAGATCAGGAGAACTTTAAAAAAAGTCTCAGAAATGGAATCTCAAGAACCATCCCATCTCACCAGACTGGGGACTCTTTTGAACCAACCCTCAGAATCAACAAATAGGATTCGAGGAGTTGAGCGAGAATAGCAGGAACAGCCCCGGTCCACTGGACTGGGGACTTTTTCAAATCATCAATCCCCTCCTCAAAGAAAGCCTGTCTTTTCTCGATTGGGGAAGAATCCTCAAGAGGAACGAAGAGCCAAATTATCAGGAGATTCTCTCCAAATAATGGTTCATCAAGAAGTTCCTGATGGATCGAATCAACAAAAGGAAATGTTTCATCTAATACATGGAAGAAGAAAATATCACATAATTGTTGATAGAAGGGATGCGAGGAGTTATGAATCAATCAATTTCATCAATGCCGTTGTTGCTGGTCCACCAAATGAGGCTCACTCAGGGGATTTAGATGAAGAGGTTCCTGCTCAAGAAGATGTATGCACCGACACAAATGAAGAAGGTGTGTGTACACGAAGTCAAAGGATTACTGAGAACCTATGAAATCCATCGAGTAACCCACTTCCCCCTCTCTGAAAAGGATCCAACAAAGGGAAGGGAAAAAAGAAGGTGACATATCCTTCCTCTGGAAAAGGTCAATCGCTCTCACTAGAGAAAAGGTTTTCACAACAGGAAGAAGAAATGAAGGAATTAAGAAGGTTGAATACAGAACTACTTAAGAATAGTCTTCTTCTTGAGCATGCTGGAGTCACTCAGATAAAGGAATTTGTTGAAGCTACTGAGATGGATCAATAATATCCTCCTCTATGATTACACCCTCACAGGTCTAATCCCACGGGCTATGTGCAACAACAGTTGGCAGTGATACCATCAGTTGCAGCACCAATCGCCACATCTATCCAAGCTCTAGTCATTGCACCTACCCAAGTCCAAGATCAATCAGATGTTTCTCAAATGAAAATAACTAATATTGATTCATTAACAGCTCGGTTAAAATCTATGAAAGTGAAAAGTGCGCAAGTTCAACCAGAAAAAAAAAGTTTACCTTGAATGGGTAGATTCAATTTCTCCTCCTTCCAGTTTTGGGAACCTTGTATTCCCTATTTTCAATGGATCAGGCAACCCTTAGCATCATTTGATGCATTACGTGTCTTTTTTCGATCCTATGATGGGAACTCCGGAGCCGCAAGAAGAAGTGAAACTCATATGCTTCATGTGAACCTTGTAAGGACTAGCTTTTGTTTGGTATACAATCTTGCAATCCCAGTCAATTACCGGATGGGAGATTCATCACCAAAATTTCCTCCTTCAGTTCAGCTCAACTTTGCCAAAGACAATATTTTTCGATCTTACAAACTGTATGAAAAGGGATAATGAAAGGGTCTCTGATTTCATTGCTCGATGGAAAGGGATTAACATATTCCTTGAGTTAGCACTCCCTCAAGAAGAATTGTTGCCAATCTGTGTGGAAAATCTGCGTGACGAATTACGCACGCCGTTAATCCCTGTGAAATACACAGGAGGGTTTCGAGACCTTGCTTCAATAGCTAAGAAGATTGAATATTCCCTTATACAGGCTAAGGCTAAATCTCGTGTAATTCCATCGGCTCTAGGAAGGAGAATGGGTAAAGCAGAAACTGCTACAATTATGTTTAAACAACTACCTGTACCTATTTTTACCTCAAAACCGTCATCTTCTCGAAGGGCTCCACCTTCTGAGCGCCAACAACAAAGGCCTTTTCATCCAGACGATCAAAATGATCAAAGACGAAAACAATTTGAGTATCTGAAGAGAAAAACATACTCTTTCCGAAATGAACAAGTTCATGGTTATTTCATTTCGGCTCTTGAAAACAATTTGGTTCAATTTCCAATACCCAAGTGGCCAATCATGAATGGAGATGAAGACCATCCTAATTATTTTCCTTTTCATCAAATGTTGGGGCATCCCATACAGGAGTGTTTCGTCTTCAAAGACCTCCTGCAAAAGATGGTCAACTCAGGACAAGTCACATTGAAAGGCTCCTCAGCCTAGGTAGCATGTATCACTGCTACAGTTCCAGATGAGGAAGGTGATTGGAAAGAAGTCAAAATAAAAAATGAACAGATGTATGATGATTGGATGGTCAGAAAGACAATCAATCGAAATCGTGCTATTTTTCGAACACAATTAAAAAAACCAATTGTGTCTTCTGTCCTGAATGTTGCGGAAAAACCCTCTTCGTCAAAGGGAAAGTCCTCAAAGAAAAAACATGATTCAAAGAAAGAAAAAGAATCAGAAGAAGAGGATTATGTGTCAAAGCCTAAGTTATCTTTGAATTTGGTGGACTTCATGCCATCTACATCAAAGCCACGGGAACCGCCCCACCAAACGGAACAGCCTAAACAGGCTAATCAGGCAAGGTCTTCATCAGACGAAGAGTTAATATTTGGTTCTGTTAATATGATTCAATTAATAGATCCATATTCTAGTCGCTGTTTTGATTTCAATGAGCCTGAATTCTCTGTATCAAACATAGGAATCAGAGGAAGTTCCAGGGGCTTAGGATATAGGGGAAGACGTGGATCATTCAGAAGACACTATTCCAATTCTACCCCTGCTAGAAATGTGTACGCAGCAGAAACACGTGGTAGAGCCCTTCAGCGAGCTCAGCAAGAACAAGAAAGTTCTTATACCAAAAGAAAATTCAGTCCTGGCACAGTTATTTTAGAAGACTGGTTGAAGGTTCCATATTCTTCCTCTCAGCAAGTAAATGGATCTAATCTGTCTAATCTTCAAAAACCAGGGATATTGCCAACTCCTATCCCAATACAAGATGCATCAACTTCCAAAGCACTTACTTCCAAGGTACCTGCTAAACCACATATTCCTATAGGGAAACACAGAACTCTGGATCAAAAGTATGACATATTAAAACAATTGGCCCATGTACCAGCCAAGCTATCAATTCTGGATGCTCTGAATCTGTCAAAAGATTTTCGGGAAGCACTTATCGAGGTTTTTTCAGGCCCTCACGAGTTTGAAACTGAAATTGCTACAATTGAAGTCTATCACATAGAGAATAATCCGACAGAATTCCAAGCAATAATATCATTTACTGATGAAGATGAAGATGATATTGTGAATGGACATATTAGACCATTGTACTTGTCTGGCAAGGTTAATGGTGCAGATGTTCCAAGAGCTTTCATTGACAATGGTTCAAAAGTCAACCTCATTCCCATTCGTACACTTCGTCGATTGGGCCTCACAAGATATGATTTATCTCCTTCCACCATGATGCTACAGGGATATGATAAAAATTAACAAGAACCACTAGGTGAAGTTTCACTCAGAACTCAGTTTGGAGATCTTGTATCCAATTCAGATTTCATGGTTGTTGATCAAGACTCATCCTTCAACATCTTTCTTGGAAGACCCTGGCTACATCTACATGCGGATGTTCCTTCATCATACCATAAATGTCTCAAATATTGTTTTGATGGTCAATTTGGGACATTGTATGGTGATAAGGCCCCGTTCAAGACATGTGAGTCTCAATACATTGAGGCGGAATTCTATAACATGAATCAAAGGGAGAAATCCATAACAAAAGATATTACCAAAGTTAATGCTCCATATGGTTTGGAAAAAATTCCAGTAAGTCCTTTTACACATGTGAGTACAGATTATGTGTTGCCTATCAATCAAATTGACAAGATTGACCCAAATCAAAATACTCTTATGGAAAGATCCATAATGTCAATTACGGCAATCGAGCCAGACCACATGGGAGAAATTGGTAATCTACCAAGTAGTGATGAAAGCACAAATGGTGACGTCTTCATTTCATATGATGAAATCCAACAATTCTATGCTTCACCAATTAGGCTAGAAGAACATATAGATACATCGGAGGTGATCAATGATGTCAATTCTCAATCCATCATCTCTTCTTTATTACCTAAAGAAGACCCTTCGTCATCAATCGGGTCGGAAATGGAAGCTTCTTCTACAAGATATGAAAATTTCGACTTCTCTTCGGATCATGAGAATTCTACTTTATCATCTACTATGCAAGTAGAAAAGGAAGAAATAACACATGATGAAGAAGAAGAGGATGATCTCAGAGATGCTCGTCCATCATTTCAAGAGGGTATCTCTACCACTGTGGATGAACTCAAAGAAATAAATATGGGTACAAAAGAAGATCCACGCCCAACTTTAATCAGTGCGGCCATGACTCTTGAAGAACAAGAGATGTATATTTATTTTCTAAAGAAAAATAGTGATATATATGTTTGTAACTATACAGAAATTCTCGGGCTTGATCCTGATGTTGCTACACATCATTTGGGTTTACCAGAAGAACATTGAGGATTTATGTAAGCCTCGAGAAGAACACATCCAACCTATGTTTCCAAAATTTAAGCTGAAGTGGATAAGCTTATCAAAGCTAACTTCGTCAGAGATGTTCAATATCCCAAATGGTTGGCTAATATTGTCCCTGTAACGAAAAAGAACAGACAAATTAGAGTTTGCATTGATTTCAGAGGTCTTAATCGGCATTTTCCAAAGGATGATTTTCCAGTTCCAATTACAGAACTTCTAATTGATGCAACAGATAGCGATGGAGCACTTTCCTTCATGGATGGATATTCCGGATATAATCAGATCTGAATGGCCCTAGAAGAAGAAGAATCTATAGCCTTCAGAGCCCCTCAGGGTGTGTTTTTCTACCGGGTAATGCCTTTCATCTTAAAGAATGCAGGTGAAACTTATCAGCATGCCATGCATTGTATCGTCATACCCTTCATAGGGAAGTTTGTTGAATGCTACGTAGACGATTTGGTAGTCAAATCCAAAAAATGTTCTAATCATTTGGCTGATTTGTAAGTCATATTCTGCAAGCATCGACAACATAATTTGAAGATGAACCCCTTAAAATATGCCTTTGGGATAACCTCAGTAATATTTCATGGCTTTGTTGTAAGCCATCGAGGTATTGAAGTTGATCCTGAGAAGACCAAGTCAATCCTTGGTATTTCACCTCCTCAAAATTTGAATGAATTAAGAGGACATCAAGGACACTTAGCCTATATTCGGCATTTCATCGCCAATTTGGCAGGAAAAAGTTTACCCTTCACCAAATTGATGAAGAAGGGAGTCACTTACCAGTGGACTGAAGAATGTCAGGAAGCATTCAATATTCTCAAGAAATACCTCTTGAGTCTACCGGTACTCATGCCACATGTTAATGGAATACCACTTATCCTCTACGTGACAGCTCTAGAGTGATCATTTGGTTCCTTTATTTCTCAAAAGAATGATGCTGGGAATGAAAACAGTCTCTACTATCTCATTCGAACCATTCTTGAAGCAGAAACCCGGTATTCAAGTATTGAGAAGTGTTGTCTGGCATTAATCATTGCAGTTCAGAAGTTGAGACACTACCTGCAACATTAGGAGGTCCAATTGGCATCTCACAATAACCCGCTCAAATTTATCCTTAGTCGTCCAATTCTTATAGGATGTATGGCAAGTTGGGAAGTTATATTGCAGCAATTCGACATTCAATATGTGTGTCAAAAGGCGATAAAGGGCCATGCTTTGGCTGATTTCCTAGCTGAACACCCTTTAGTGGAAGACACATCTTCAGATATTCAACTCCCTGATGAGGAATTATTCTCTATTCAATAAAGTCCTCAGGCATGGGAAATGAATTTTGATGGTGCTTCCAGAAGTCCAACAGGGAGGAAAATGGAAAATCCTAAATTCAACAAAGTTGGCTTAGGAACTGTGCTCATTTCTCCAGAAAAGGCAGTGTTACCTTATTCCTTCTTATTGTGGGAATGTGGTACCAATAATGAAGCATAATATCGAGCTCTCATCATAGGTTTGGAATTTTCACTTCAAGCATAAGTGAATCACATAAAGGTGAAAGGTGATTCAGACCTGGTAATCAAACAAGTAAATGGGGATTATGCCATCAGAAAAGAAGAACTAATCCCTTTGTATGATTACATCAGAGAGTTAATGGTGGAATTCCATTTAGAACCAACATTTTCTTATGTCCCAAGATCACAAAATGCTCAAGGTGATGCATTGGCTAATATAGCCACAGCTCTGGTAGATCCAAATCCGGATGAGAAAACCATCAGTATTGCTCACTGTCATGCAATTTCACCTTATGTTCGAATCAGAACAGAGGAAATTAATGAAATTTGTCCCATTCCTGAACTGTATGGTCATAGTACAGGATGGATGTCACCTATCAGGGAATACCTTCAAAATGGAACACTTCCACCTGATAGAGATGAGAAAGAACAAATCTAGTGACGTGTGGTTAATTTTACTCTGTATGATTGCCCAGATCACCTAGAGAAAATTCTCTACAAATGTGGTTTTGATGGAGGTCACTTCAGATGCGTTGATGGTGAAGAGACAATGGTTGTCATGAAGGAAGTGCATGCAGGAGTCTATGGTTCCCACAAGTCTGGACATAGACTATCTGATCATATTAGATGGCTTGGATTCCATTGCCCTTCAATGATACAAGATTGTGTCAATTTCACAACGAAGTGTAATTCATGACAAGTACATGCCAACATCATTCATCAACCTCCAGAGTTGCTTCATACAGCTAAATACTCATGACCATTTTCCACATTGGGAATGGATGTGGTGGGATCTTACCCTTCGGCTACAGCCAAGAAGTTTAAGTACATTCTTAATGCTACTGACTTATTTTTCAAATGGGTAGAGGCAATACCTCTCAAGGAAGTCTGTTCTAAATGCGTTGTTAGCTTCATCAAGTCTATCATCATTACTAGATTTGGTGTCCCTCATACCATATTGACGGATAATGGCACCAATTTCTGTTCATCCAAGGTGAAGATGTGGTATCAAGAATACAACATCAAATCCAATCATTCATCTCAGTATCATGCAGCGGCCAACGGCCAGATAGAAGCCTTTAACAAGACTCATTAAAATATAATTCAAAATATGGTGGATAAAGATAAGAGTTCATGGCCTGATAAACTCTTTCTTGCTTTATGGGCTTATTATACTACCACCCGCACTGCAACTCTGTCAACTCCATATTCATTAGTATATGGAACGGAAGTCGTCTTGCCCATTGAAGTTCAACTACCCTCGCTGAGAGTTTCCATTTGTGATCAATCATCTACAGATGAAAAATCTCAAATGCGATTGAATGAATTGGAACGGTTAGATGAGACACGATTGTCCACCTTTCACCACTTGGAAGTCTATCAGAATCGAATAACACGATCTTTTAACAAAAAAGTTCGTCTTCATTCATTCACTCAGGGAGAATTGGTATTAGTTCTCAGAACTCCAATGATACTAGGAAAGAAACCTCCCAAACTTGTGTCAAAATGTGAAGGAACTTATTCAATATATAGGGTCTTCTCCAATGGATCTTATTCATTAATCTCGATGGATGGAGAACTCATCACTACTCCAACCAATGCCATATTTTTTAAGAAGTATTTTGTATAAACTGAAAAGTACCTAAAGTCTTCCTTGTTATATGACATTAAACTATATAGCAATGGTCTATACATATGACCTTAAACTATTTGTATTAATTTCGTCCCACACGACATTAAACTATGAAAAAAAATCCCTAATTTTTCCTCACTACATGACATTAAACTGCAAGCTCCATCCATTGTCATAGCTACATGATGCTAAACTGTAGAAAAGTCCTTTAATACGTCCTACATTACATTAAACTATACTTTTTCCTTGCTATATGACGTTGAACTATACAACAATGGTCCAGTATGACCTTAAACTGCAACTTTGTCCCACACGACGTTAAAATATGAAAAAATTCCCTAAATGGTCCAGTATGACCTTAAATAGCAACTAGGTCCTGTATGACCTTAAACTACATCAATGGTCCAGTATGACCTTAAACTGCAACATGGTCTTGTATGACATCAAACTACATCACCAACGGTCCATGCATATGACCCTAAACTATTTGCAAGTCCCTTACGTCCAGCAAGACGTTAAACTGTGATGTCCTAACTACATGACGCTAAACTGTATAAAAGTCCCTTAAGTGTGGAAAGATGCTAAACTACATAATCATCAATGGTCTTCTATGACCTCAAACTACTCACACATTCATCCAACATGACTTTAAATTATGGGAAAAACCCCCAATGCGTCCAACATGACGTTAAATGGTGTACTCTTTTGTCCTCACTGCATCACATTAAACTGCACAGTCCCCCTTTCTTCCAACATGAGGTTAAACACTATTTTCCCCATCGTCCTAACTAAATGATGATAAACTATACAGAAAGTATGTGATACGTCCTACTTGTCATTAAACTATACTTTGTCCCTGCTACATGACACTAAACTGTGGAGCACCAATAGTCCGAACTGCAAGACTTTAAACTGCATAGTCCCTTTATATGTCCTATATGACATTAAACTATGAATCATTACAGTTGTTGTTACCTCTTATTTCTTACACCGAGTATGAATCACGTGAGATTAGATCAAACTTCAACCATAACACTCTCTATGGCTTAATAACCATGTGTAAGTCCCAACATCATTTTTTAGGTCATTGTCCCCAAGAACAACATGATCCTTAATTCAATCTTTAATTGAACTACACAGACTTTGATCCTTGCCTTCTAGGATGGGTATGTAGGCAACCTCCCAAGGTTTAAGCCCAAAACCAATCTCTTCACATCGGTTCACCTCCGTCTCATATGATTTTGATTTGTGAAACCGCCCCTAGAATCAATATCTTTACATTGGTTCACTTTCGCCCTTATTATACGACGTTAAACTATACAAAAAATTTTTCCAGTATGACAATAAACTACAATATTCTTTGATACCTTCACCTAAGAGGGAACCATTATTTACACTGATTTTTCAATCATGTTTCATTTCAAAGACTGCATGCATACATGGCAACGCCCAAACCTTTTATCTTAGGTAAAACCATAATTGTACTAAAGTCCCCTTTCACACTTCATATGTACGAACAAAATTTGTTCAAAGGTTATTTATAGAACTATGTGGTCTTGATTCCCATCCTTATGGGATACATAGGAACATTCGGGTTTCCCTCGAATTTCGCCCCAATTCTTTGGGCCTAACCCCAAATTCCACTTTCAGTCCCTTGGCTAAAAAGTCCCCATGAAAACACACACTGTGTATTTCTTACAATGGTCCATGATCTATGACCCTAAACTATGATCTCTAATACTTTTGTCCCACATGACGTTAAACTGTAGTTTATAAACTACGTATGTCTTGATTATCATTCATATGGGATACGTAGTGAAGTCCAATATTTCAATTCAGGACCCAGCCACAACATGATTATGGTGAGCATTGATCTATGTATCTCTATATACATTGAACAATACCCATCATTATGTGTCATAATCCTAAACTTAAATATTTTAAGATCCTCATAACAATTATCATGACTTATAGTCACAAAAATGTCAAACCTCTGAGAGTTATTTTTCATAACTATGCAGCACGTGCCCATAGGCGGCCTTGCATAAACAGTCTACATAACAGACTTGTTAGCCAAAAGATACTATTATTTGACTATGCAGCCAATTCCCTTTGGTGGCCCTGCATAATTAACCCCCTAACAGGATTGTCGGATAGTGGTAACATCATTCTTGGGAAGAATTTCTATTTTTTCCTTATTTGTCTTAAATGAAATTATGTAGGGATCAAAAAAGATATCCATCCTTAACATATTTGTACCATATCCTTTTTCATGATCTGAAAGTATTCAAGTCTATGGTTTATATTCTCCTTCGCTACATTTGGGTTAGACCATCGTAGGAGTAATATTCATCCAGTTCATCGATAATCTTGTTTGGAAATATCTTCTCCATATTCAAGACCCTCTTTCCATAAAGCAAATACTATATGTTGGAAGATTTGAATCTCCATAAACTTTCACTGGATTTTAGCACTAGGAAAGTAAATTTCTGAGAGTTCTTTTGCCTAACTATGCAGCACGTTCCCATAGGTTCCCTTACATAAACAGTCTACATAACAGACTTGTTAGCCAAAAGATACTATTTTATTTAACTATGCAGCCAATGCCCTTAGGTGGCCCTGCATAATTCGACCCCCTAACAGGTTTGTTAAATAATTGTAACTTCATTCTTGGAAATTAATTTTCTAATGCCTTTTAGATATTTTTCATATCATTTCTCGGATTCAAATATTCTTAAGTCATAGAATACATATTTTCCCTCATACTTGAGTATGGTAATATGTTTCTCAGATTAATTTTCATGGAATTGAGTCAATCCTAATCCATTTTGGTCAAAGCTATTTCGACCTCAAACATTAGCCTTTTTATGTCCAACGTGCATGACTTTAACTATGCAGTCAGGTTCCGTATATTTATAGACGCGGCCAGAACCCTGCGCGTCGTAACCTGGGTGACTAAAGGTCGTACCCCTACGTGTTAGACTCTGTGCGCCTGAAGCACATTTGCGTGCCCAAACTTGCGCACGACCTTTTATTTGGTTTTCTTCTTTTCCCCAGAGTCAAATCCTCTATTCTCTCCGGATCCAACTCTTTCGGGGATGATCTCCTTTTATGGGTGGTTCAAAAATTATGATTGGTTTATAAAGGGTTTGTTTGGAGAACCGGAAACATCCAATGATTCCACATCCATTCAGACCTACTTTCCAAAGGTAGGTGCTCATTATTTTGTGGACTGATGAGGCATAGGAATTTTCATTGGTCGAGAGGAATGGAGGTCGGACTCATCACAACATTGTGAGGAGAATTGTTGTCTACACCGGGACTCTCTTTATAGATTTATGTTATGTTCATGAATCCTTATTACATTACCAAGTATAAAATGATATTTCCTTTATATTTAACAATCAATGATCGATATAAATGAAATTTATAGAATCTTTCATATGTATTTGAGGTTCTTCATCGATAGAGAATCATCTGTATTTATTAGAGATTCTTGGTCAATGGTACCCTTTGACACATTTATATAGAAGTCTCTTGGTCATTATGATGACCATTCTGGTTTTAAATCCACTCAGTGGGGCACTTGAAGTTTATTGTCATTCAGAAGAACATTGATTATTTCAGAGTTTGGATCGAACCCACAGATGGGCTACCAACGTATCCTTTTTTTAGAAAAGGAATTATAACCCACGTAGTTCGAGTAAGGGAGTATGATGTTCATGATTTATGGCTCAAAGAAGGATTACATAATAACTTGTACACTCTATGATCATGTGAGTCATGCTTGGTGTGAGAAAGAAGAGGTATTGGTAAGAATCAGACAAATGTGACATGAAAGATGCAATCATAATAACTAAGGTGGGACTTGTGTATGTATGACTGCCCAGATAAATGAAGATTTGGATTTACATCAGGGAAGAAATCCTGGAACAGGGTCTATAAAGGTATATTTTTTTCACTGAGATTTGAATACTCTACCTTGGGACTTACTTTTGAAAATGAGTCCCAAATTAAGAGAGGACTTATGATTGGTTTTTTTACTCATGAGAAGGAATCCCAGGTCAAAGGTAAATTAGGACTGGTTAAGAGGAATTAAGACTAGGTCTTACTCTTATAAAGGAGGCACATGTTAAGATACTTGAAAAATTAAGGGATTTGGGGCTTACTCTTGAAGAGGATTCCCAAATTAGGGGAATGGGGATTACTCTTGAAGTGGATGCCCAAATTAGTGGACTAGGGCTTATTCCTAAAAAGGAGGCCCTGGTTAATGAGGACATGGGGCTTACTCTTAAGGAGGATGCCCAGATTTGAGAATTATGATTAGGGATTACTCCTGAAAAGGAGGCCCATGTTAAGAGAATTATGATTGGTGATTACTCTTGAAAAGGAGGCCCATGTTAAGAGAATTATGACTGGGGCTTACTACTGAAAAGGAGGCCCAGGTTAGGGAATCTCTCATTTTAAAGGATGAGGTTGATTGAAAGATATCTCAATCTTTAGTGACATAAAGATGAGTAAATCACTAGGTTTTGAGAGATTTTCCATAGAATTCCTTTCAGATAAGGATGTCAAATCAAGAAATCATGCCATAAATGGCTTTGAAGAGTGTTTTGAAGACTGAATCTTGAATAGGAATGGTGGAATGGCTTAAGAGGGGTGAAATAGGAAAGAAGGGCACCCAAAAAGGCAGGGGAGCGCAAGTCCTGGTAAGCGCGCAGGTACTGCGTGGGCGTGCAAGTCATGGTCATGTAGGTATGCCTTCGCGACACATGGTGTACTTGCGTGACATTTAACCAACATGGTAATAATTGAGAAACTCTTGATTAAGCCTTTAGAATCCTCTTGAGGTTCTTCCAGAAGAGGGGAGCGCAAGTTCTATTGAACGAGTAAGGCGGCGCGCAAGTGTGGACTTTTCCCTTAAGGGCTGTCCACTCAGGCATGCAAGTGTTGATGAGTTTCAACACTTAGGCCTTCCTCCCCCTCTTTAGATCTTCCGTTCTAGGTAAGAAATTACCTTAGAAGTGTTTCAGAAGCTTTGAGAAGAGACTAGGGCACCGGGAGATCAAATCTGAGTTTCTGGAAAAATTCCTCCACGAATGGGGGGCCCACGAAGTCTATTTATAGGTAGGAGAAGACCCTGAGCGGTTATCATTTAGGTCATGCAAGTCACTTCCGCGACCACTAGCCGTCGCGCAAGTGGACTTGCGTGACTATGAGGGAACATGCACGGCACATGGGCAATATTCTTCTTATTCATTCCTTTGTCAATTTTTTATATTTTTCCAATGGTTGAATCACGTTGTGCTCATATATTCCCCTTTTCTGATCTTTAAATTCTGTGAAGAAAGGAGCGTCAACAAAATTCCCCCCTCAGTGTTTGATCCGGAGAGAATAGAGGATTTGACTCTGAGGAAAAGAATAAAACCAAAGAGAAGGCGACGCACAAATTATGGCGCACAAATGAGCTTCGGGCGTGTAGAGTCTGGCGTGCAGGGGTATGGCCTTTAGTCGCCCAGGGTATGGCACATAGGGTTCTGGCCATGTCTATAAATAGAGGGAACATGACTGCATGGTTAAATTCATGCACGTTGGACATAAAAAGGTTAATGTTTAAGGTCGAAATATCTTTGACCGAGATGGATTAGAATTGATTCAATTCGTTGAAAATTCATCTGAAAAACATATTACAATACTCAAGTATGAGGGAAAATATGTAATCTATGACTTAAGAATATTTTAATCTGAGAAATTATATGAAAAAGAGATAAAAGGCATTAGAAGAAGTAATTTCCAAGAATGAAGTTACCATTATTTAACAAACCCGTTAGGGGGTTGAATTATGTAGGTCCACCTAAGGGTATTGGATACATAGTTAAATAAAATAGTATCTTTTGGCTAACAAGTCTGTTATGTAAAATGTTTATGCAAGGCCACCTATGGGCATGTGCTGCATAGTTAGGAGAAAGAACTCTCAGAAATATACTTTACTAGTGCTAAAAGACAGTGAATGTTTATGGAGATTCAAATCTTCCAAAGTATAGAGATTCTTGTATGGAAAGAGGTACTTGAATATGGAGAAGATATTTCCAAAAAAGATTATCAAAAAACTGGATGAATATCACTCATACGAAGGTCTGACCCAAACATAGGGAAGGAGAATATAAACCATATACAGGAATACTTTCAGATCATGAAAAAGGATATGGGAAAAATATGTTAAGGGTGTCTATTTTTACTGATCCCTACATACTGTCATTTAAGACAAATAAGTACAAAAGTGGCATTCTTCCCAAGAATGAAGTTACCACTATCCGACAAACTTTTTAGGGGGTTGAATTATGCAGGGCCACCTAAGGGCATTGGCTGCATAGTCAAATAATAGTATCTTTTGGCTGAATAGTCTGTTATAAAGACGATTTATGGAAGGCCGCCTATGGGCACGTGCTATATAGTCAGGAAAAAGAACTCTCAGAAGTTTGACATTTTTTTGACTAGAAGTCATAAAAAGGGTTATGATGATCTGAAAATTTTTAAGGTTATGATTATGACACATAAAGATGGGTATTGTTCATTGTATATAGAGATACATAGATCAATGCTAAACATAATCATGTTGTGGATGGTTCCTGAATTGAAATATTGGACTTCACTACATATCCAAGAGGGATGAGAATCAAGCCATACATATTTCTTAAACTACTGTTTAACGTTGTGTGGGACAAAAGGATTGGAGATCTTAGTTTAGGGTCATAGAACCTAGACAATTGTAAAAAATAAACAGTGTGTTTTTTAATGGGGACTTTTCATCCAAGGGACTGATAGTGGAATTTGGGGTTAGGCACAAAGACTTGGGGCTGGATTCGAGGGAAACTCGAACGTTCCTACGTATCCCATGAGGATGGGAATCAAGGCCACGTAGTTCTAGAAATACCCTTTGTACAAATTTGGTTCGTACATATGAAGGGTAAAAGGAAACTTTAGTACAATTATGGTTTAACCAAAGATAAATGGTTTGGGAATTTCCATGTATGCACGTAGTCTTTGAAATGAAACATGATTGAAAAATCAATGTAAATAATGGTTCACTCTCAGGTGAGGGTATCAATGAATATTGTAGTTTATTATCATACTGGACAAAAGTGTTGTATAGTTTAATGTCGTATAACAAGGACGAAAGTGAACCAATGTAAAGATATTGATTCTAGTGGTGGTTTCACGAATCAACATCGTATGAGATGGAGGTGAACCGATGTGAAGAGATTGGTTTTTAGATTGAACCTTGGGAGGTTGCCTACATACCCAGCCTAGAAGGCAGGGATCAAAGTCTGTGTAGTTCAATTAAAGAATGAATTAATGATTAAGTTGTTCTGGGGGACAACGACCTAAAAAATGATGTTGGGACTTACACATGGTTAGCAGCCCAAATAGAGTGTTATGGTTGAAGTTTTCTCTAAGCTCTCTTGAGTCATACTCGGTGTGAGAAACAAGAGGTAACAAAAAACTTAACGATGCATAGTTTAATGTCATGTAGAACATATAAAGGGACTATGCAGTTTAAAGTATTGCAGTTTGGACTATTGGTGATGCACAGTTTAGTGTCATGTAGCAGGGACAAAGTACAGTTTAATGTCATGTAGGATGTATCACAGACTTTCTGTATAGTTTAGCGTCATGTAGTTAGGACGATTGGGACAATAGAGTTTAATGTCATGTTGGACGAAAGGGGGACTGTGCAGTTTAATGTCATGCAGTGAGGACAAAAGAGTACACCATTTAACGTCATGTTGGATGCATTGGGGATTTTTTCCACAATTTAGCGTCATGTTGGACGAAAGTGTGAGTATTTTAAGGTCATACATGCCCTTTGATGATTATTTAGTTTAGCATATTTCCAGATGTAAGGGACTTTTATACAGTTTAGCGTCATGTATTTAGGATGTCACATTTTAACGTATTGCTGGATGTAAGAGACTTGAAAATAGTTTAGGGTCATTTTCATGGACCGTTGGTGATGCAGTTTAAGGTCATATAATACCATGTTTTAGTTTAAGGTCATACTACACCATTTATTTAGTTTAAGGTCATACAAGACCTAGTTGTAGTTTATGGTCATATTGGACCATTTAGGGAATTTTTCACAGTTTAACGTCGTGTGGGACGAAGTTGCAGTTTACGGTCATACTAGACCATTTCAGTATAGTTTAACGTCATATATCAAGGACAAAGTACAATTTAATGTCATGTAGGACCCATTAAAGGACTTTTTTATAGTTTAGCATAATGTAGCTAGGACGATGGAGGGACTTTGTAGTTTAATGTCACGTAGTGAGGAAAAATTAGGAAAAAAATTTCATAGTTTAACGTCGTGTGGGAAAAAATTAATACAAATAGTTTAAGGTCATATGTATCGACCGTTGCTGTATAGTTTAATGTCATATAGAAAGGATGAATTTAGATACTTTGCAGTTTATACAAAATACTTCAAAAATCTGGCATTGGTTGGAGTAGTGATGAGTTCTCCATCCAACGAGATTAATGAATAAGCTCTATTGGAGTAGACCCTATGTATTTAATAAGGTCCTTCCCATTTTGGCTCAAGTTTGGGTGTTTTCTTTTCTAGTATCATTGGAGTTCTGAGAACTAATACCAATTCTCCTTGAGTGAATGAATGAAGACGAACTTTTTTGTTAAAAGCTCATGCTATTCGATTCTGATAGACTTCCAAGTGGTGAAAAGTGCACAATATTTTCTCATCTAACCGTTCCAATTCATTCAATTGCTTTTGAGATTGTTCATCTGTAGATGATTTATCACAAATGGAAACTCTCAGTGAGGGTAGTGGAACTTTAATAGGCAAGACTAATTCTGTTCCATATACTAATGAATATGGAATTGACTGAGTTGCAGTGCGGGTGGTAGTCCGATAAGACCATAAATCATGAAAGAGTTTATCAGTCCATGACCTCTTATATTTATCCACCATCATTTGCAGTATATTTGAAAGAGTCTTGTTAAAGGCTTATATCTGGCCGTTGGCCGCTGCCTGATACCGAGATAAATAATTGGATTTGATGTTGTATTCTTGGTACAACTTTTCACCTCAGATGAAGAGAAATTGGTGCCATTATCCGTCAATATGGTATGAGGGACACCAAATCTGGTACTGATGTTCGACTTGATGAATCTAAAAATGCATTAAGAACTGACTTCCTTGAGAGGTATTTCCTCTGCCCATTTGGAAATGATGTCACTAGCAGTAAGAATGTACTTAAACTGCTTGTTTGTAGCCGAAGGGTAAGGTCCCACCACGTCCATTCCCCATGTGGAAAATGGCCATTAATATTTAGCTGAATGAAGCAACTCTGGAGGTTGATGAATTAAGTTGGCATGTACTTGGCATGAATGACACTTCTTTGTGAAATCGACACAATCTCGTATCATTGAAGGCCAAAAGTATCCAAGCCTTCGAATCTGATCAGACAGTCTATGTCCAGAGTAGTGGGCACCACAGACTCCTGTATGCACTTATTTTATGACAGCCATTGTCTCTTCGCCATCAATGCATCTGAAGAGAACTCCATCATAACCATGTTTGTAGATAATTTTCTCTAGGTGATATGGGATATCACAAAGAGTAAAATTAACCAGACGTCGCCAGATTTGTTCATTCTCAGCTCTATTAGGAGGAAGTGTTCTATTTTGAAGGTATTCCCTGATAGGTGACATCCATCTTATTGTATGACCATAAAGTTCAGAAATGGGACAAATTTCATTAATTTCCACTCTTTTGATTTGAAAATAAGTTGAAATTGCACGACGGTGAGAAATACTGATGGCTGTCTCATCCCGATTTGGATCTGCCAGAGTTATGGCTATATTAGCCAATGCATCAGCTTGAGCATTTTGTGATCTTGGGACATAAGAAAATGTCAGTTACAAAGGGAATTACACGATTAACTCTCTGACGTAATCATACAAAGGGATTAGATCTTCTTTTCTGATGGCATAATCCCCATTGACTTGTTTGATTACCAGGTCTGAATCACCATTCACCTTTAAGTGATTAACTTGTGCTTGAAGTGCTAATTACAAACCTATGATGAGAGCTTGGTATTATGCTTCATTATTGGTACCACCTTCCCACAATAAGAAGGAATAAGGTAACACTGCCTTTTCTGGAGAAATGAGCACAATTCCTAAGCCAACATTGTTGAATTTCGGATTTTCCATTTTCCTCCCTGTTGGACTTCTGGATGCACCATCAAAATACATTTACCATGCCTGGGGACGTTCTTGAATAGAGAAGACTTCCTCATCAGGGAGTTCAATATCTGAAGATGTGTCTTCCACTGAAGGGTTTTTCGCTAGGAAATCAGCTAGAGCATGGCCCTTTATCGCCTTTTGAGACACATACTGAAGGTCGAATTGCGGAAAATAACTGCCCACCTTGCCAGACGTCCTGTAAGCATTGGATGACTAAGGATTAATTTGAGTGGGTTATTGAGAGATACCCATTGGACCTCGTGACGTTGCAGGTAGTGTCTCAACTTCTGAACTGCAATGATTAATGCCAGGCAGCACTTCTCAATACTTGAATACTGGGTTTCTGCTTCAAGCATGGTTCGACTGAGATAGTAGAGACTGTTTTCATTCCCAGCATCATTCTTTTGAGCAATAAAGGCACCCAATGATCACTCTAGAGCTGTCACGTAGAGGATAAGTGGTCTTCCTTCAATAGGTGGGATGAGTACCAGTGGAATCAAGAGGTATTTCTTGAGAATATCGAATGCTTCTTGACATTCTTCAGTCCACTGGTAAGTGACTCCCTTCTTCATCAATTTGGTGAAGGGTAAACTTTTGCCTGCCAAATTGGCGATGAAACGCCAAATACAGGCTAAGTGTCCTTGAAGTCCTCTTAATTCATTCAAATTTTGAGGAGGTGACATACCAAGGATTGACATGGTCTTCTCAGGATCGACTTCAACACCACGATGGCGTACGACAAAGTAGAGAAATTTTCCCGAGGTTACCCCAAAAGCACATTTTAAGGGGTTCATCTTCAAATTATGTTGTCGAAGCTTGCAGAATATGACTTCCAAATCAGCCAAATGATTAGAACATTGTTTGGATTTAACTACCAAATTGTCTACATTGCATTCAACAAACTTCTCTAAGAAGGGTTTGAAGATACGATGCATGGAACGCTGATAAGTTTCACTTGCATTCTTTAAGCCGAAGGGCATTACCCGGTAGCAAAACACAAACTGAGGGGCTCTGAAGGCTGTACATTCCACTTCTTTTGGGCCCATTTGGATCTGATTATATCCGGAATATCCATCGATGAAAGAATGTGCTTCATAGCCAGCTGTTGCATCAATTAGAATTTCTGTAATCAGAACTGGGAAATCATCCTTAGGACAATGCCAATTAAGATCTCTGAAATCGATGCAAACTATAATTTGTCCGTTCTTTTTCTTTACAAGGACAATATTTCCCAACCGTTTGGGATATTGAACATCTTTGATGAAGTTAGATTTGATATTCTTATCCACTTCAGCTTCAATTTTGGAAGCATAGGTTGGATGTGTTCTTCTTGCGGCTTACTTAAATCCTCAGTGTTCTTATAGTAAACCCAAATTATGAGTAGCAACATCAGGATCATGCTCGGGAATTTCTGTATAGTTCCAAGAAAATATATCTCTATTTTTCTTTAAAAAGTAAATATACATCTCTTTTTCTTCAATAGTCATGGCCGCACTGATTAAAGTGGGGAGTTGATCTTCTTTTATACCCAGATTTATTTCTCTGAGTTCATCTACAGTGGCAGAGATACCCTTTTCAAATGCTGGAGGAGCATCTCTGAGATCTTCCTCTTCTTCTTCATCATGTGTTATTTCTTCATGTTCTACTTTCATAGTATATGATAAAGTAGAATTCTCATGATCCAAAGAGATGTAGAAATTTTCATATCATGAAGAAGAAGCTTCCATTTCCGACCTGATTAGTGATGAAGGGTCTTCTTTGGGTAATAAAGAAAAGATGATGGATTGAGAATCGACATCATTATTCACCTCCGATGTTGCTATAACTTCTTCGGCCTAATTGGTGAAGCATAGACTTGTTGGATTTCAGCAGATGAAATAAAGACATCACCATTTGTGATTTCATCACTGCTTGGTAGATTACCAATTTGTCCCATGTTGTCTGGCTCGATTGCCGTAATTGACATTATGGATCATTCCATCAGCGTATTTTGATTTGGGTATATCTTGTCAATTTGACTAATAGGCAACACATAATCTGTACTCACATGGGTAAATGGATTTATAAGAATTTTATCCAAACCATATGGAGCATTAACATTGGCAATCTCCTTTGTTATGGATTTCTCACTTTGCTTCATGTGATAGAATTCCACCTCAATGTATTGAGACTCACAAGTCTTGAACGGGGTCTTATCACCATACAGTGTGCCAAATTGACCATCAAAACAATATTTGAGACATTGATGGTATGATAAAGGGACATCCGCATGTTGATGTATCTAGGGTCTTCCAAGCAAGATGTTGAAGGCTGAGTCTTGATCAAAAACCATGAAATCTCAATTGGATACAAGATCTCCAAATTGAGTTCTTAGTGTAACTTCACCCAGTGGTTCTTATTCATTTTTATCATATCCCTACAGCATCATGGTGGAAGGAGATAAATCAGATTCTGTGAGGCCCAATCGACAAAGTGTACAAATGGGCATGAGGTTGACTACTGAACCATTGTCAATGAAAGCTCTTTGAACATCCACGCCATTGACCTTTCTAGACAAGTACAATGGTCTAATATGTCCATGCACAACATCATATTCATCTTCATTAGTAAAGGATATTATTGCATGTAATTCTGCAGGATTATTTTATATGTGATAGACTTCATCTACAGCAATTTCAATTTCAAACACCTGAGGACTTGAAAAAGCCTCACTAAGTGCTTCTCGAAGATCTTTTGATAGATTCAGAGCATCTAGAATTGATAACATGGCTGGTACTTGGTCCAAGTGTTTCAATATATCATACTTTTGATCCAGAGGTCTGCATTTCCCAATAGGAATATGTGGTTTAGCAGGTACCTTGGAAGCATATGCTTTGGAAGTTGATGCATATTGTATTGGGATAGGACTTGGAAATATTATTGGTTTTGGATGATTAGACCGATTAGATCCATTTACTTGCTGAGAGGATGAAGATGGAAACTTCAACCGGTCTTCCAAAATAACTGTGCCAGGACTGAATTTTCTATTAGTAGAAGATCTTGCATGTTCTTGCTGAGCTCGCTGAATGGCTCTACCACGAGTTTCTGCTGTGTAAACAGTTCTAGCAGGGGTAGAATTGGAATAGTGGATTCTGAAATATCCACGTCTTCCCCTGTATCCTAATCCCCTGGAACTTCCTCTGATCCCTTTGTTTGATACAGGGAATTTAGGCTCATTGAAATCGAAACTGCGACTGGCATATGGATCTTTTAATTGAATCATATTAACATAAAAAAAGATTAACTCTTCATCTGATGAATACTCTGCCTGATTACCCTTTTTAGGTTGTTCCGTTTGGTGAGGCGGTGCCCGTGGCTTTGAAGTAGATGGAATGAAGTCTGCCAAAGTCAATGATAACTTAGGATTTGACACATACTCATCTTCTTCTGATTCTTTTTCTTTCTTTGAATCATGTCGTTTCTTTGATGTCTTTCACTCTGATGAAGAGGGTTTTCCACAACATTCATGACAGAAGACACAATTGCATTCTTTAATTGTGTTCGCAAAATAGAATGATTTAGATTGATTTCCTTTATGACCATCCAATCATCATACTTCTGTGCATTTTTTCTTTTGACTTCTTTCCATTCACCTTCCGCCTCTGGAACTGTAGCAGTGACACATGCTACCTCGGATGAGGAGCCTTTCATTGTGACTTGTCCCAAGTCGACCAGCTTTTGCAGGAGGTCTTTGAAGACGAAACACTCCTGGATGGGATTCCCCAACATTTGATGAAAAGGGAAATAATTAGGATGGTCTTCATCTCCGTTCTTGTTTGGCCTCTTGGGTATTGGAAATTGAACCAAATTGTTTTCCAGAGCCAAAATGAAATTACCAAGAAATTGTTAATTTCGGAAAGAGTATGATTTTCTCTTCAGATCCTAAAATTGTTTTCATATTTGATCTTCTTGATCGTCTGGATGAAAAGGAATTTTTTGTTGGTGCTCAGAAGGTGGATCCCTTCGAGAAGATGATGGTTTTGAGGTAGAAATATGTACAGGTTCTTGTTTAAGCATAACTGTAGCATTTTATGTATTACCAATTCTCCTTCTTGAAGCTGATGGAATTAGACGAGATTTAGCCTTAGCCTGTATAAGGGAATATTCAATCTGCTGAGCGATTGATGTAATGTCTCGAAAACCTCCTGTGTATTTAACAGGGATTAACGGCATGCGTAATTCATTACGAAGATTTTCCATATAGATTGGCAACAATTCTTCTTGAGGGAGTGCTAAACTCAAGGAATATGTTAATCCCTTCCATCGAGTAATGAAATCAGAGACCCTTTCATTCTCTCTTTTCTTATAGTTTTTAAGATCAAAAACTATTGTCTTTGGCAAAGATGAGCTGAACTGAAGGAGGAATTTTTGGCGAAGATCCTCCCCCTGGTAATTGACTGGGATTGAGATCTTGTATACCAACCAAAAGCTGGTCCTTTCAAGGTTCGCATGAAGCATTTGAGTTTCACTAATTCTTGCTGCTCTGGAGATCCCATCATAGGATCGCAACAAGACACATAATGCGTCAAATGCTGCTTAGGGTCGCCTGATCCATTGAAAATAGGGAATACAGGGTTCCTAAAACTGGATGTAAGAGAAATTGAATCTACCCATTTAGGGTAAACATTAATTTCTGGTTGAAATTGCGCATGTTTCCCTTCCATAGTTTCTAACCGAGATGTTAATGACTCAATAGTAGTTATTAGGTTTTGAGAAATAGCCGGTTGAACTTGGACTTGGGTAGTTGAAATGACTGGAGCTTGGACAGATGTGGCCATTGGTGCTGCAATTGATTGTAGCACTGCCAATTGTTGTTGCACTTGACCCGTAGGATTAGACATGTGAGAGTGTACTGATAGAGGAGGATATTCTTGATCCATCTCAGTAGCTACAACAAATTCCTTTGGCTGACTGACTCCAGCATGCTTAAGAAGAAGACTATTCTAAAGTAGCTCTGCATTCAATCTTCTTAATTCCTTCATTTCTTCTTCCTATTGTGGAAACCATTGATCTAGTTAGAGCGATTGACCCTCTCCAGAGGAAGGATTTGTAACCTATTTTTTTTCCTTCCCTTTGTGGGATCCTTTTTGGAGAGGGGGAAGTGGGTTACTCAAAGGATTACCTTGGTTTTGAGTAATCCTTTGACTTCCTGTATGCACACCTACTTCATTTGTGTCGGTGCGTACATCTTCTTGAGAAGGAACCTATTCATCTGAATCCCCTGAGTGAGCCTCATTTGGTGGACCAGCAACAACATTATTGATGACATTGATTGTAGCATAACTCCTCGCATCCCTTCTATCAACATTTCTCTGATATTGTCTTCTTCCATGTCTTTGATGAGACATTGCATTTTGTTGATTCGATCCCTCAGGAACTTCTTGATGAAAAGTAATTTGGAGAGAATCTCCTGATAATTTGGCTCTTCTTTCCTCTTGAGGTTTCTTCCCCAATCTATAAAAGACCGACTTTCTCTGAGGAGGGGATTGATAATTTGAAAAAGTCCCCAGTCCAGTATACTGGGGCTGTTCCTGTTGTTCTCGCTCAACTCCTCGAATCCTATTTGTTGATTCCGAGGGTTGGATTAAAAAAGTCCCTAGTCTGGCAAGCTGGGGTGGTTCTTGACATGCTATGTCAGAGACTTTTCTGAAAGTCCTCCTGATCTTGCGAACCTTAGTCCGAAAATTAGCTGGATGCATTAACCTGTATCTGCTTTTATCACCCAGTTCAAAATACCATTGGATGATTTATGAAAGTTATTTCACTTGGTTATGTGGTTGCTCCAAACAAGATTCCTGTTTAATATTCTCGTTTGCTTGATACAAGAGTAATTCAACAACTTGTTCTTTGTATTCTTGATTTTGAGAGGAACTACATGAAGCCTGTTCTTGGGCAAGCTTTTGATTACAAACAAATCCCATTGACTGTGGTCGGCCATGGGCAATAGCATTGCATTAGACCATTTTCGGCGGGCTTTACTGACTGGATAGCACCATGAAATGCAGTGCTCCATGAACACCCCATCCTCTGACACGAATACCAGATGGGGCATTGGAAATTAACTGATGCAATCATCTTAGTGCACCAATGAATGAATGTTGAAGGGATTTCTGAAGATTTTCAGCCTTTGGATATCGAGAGATTGATAGAGACACCAAATCAATCTGACTTTGTAACCCTTATATTATCTTAAGATGATTTTCATATTCATCATAAGATAATACTTTCTTTTTCAACTGACAATGAGTTTTCCATATGTTGAGACATATATCATGAATTTCATCTTCTGTCAACATTTCTGAAATATTATACTGAGAGTCAGCCAAAGGCCAAAACATGAATGGCACTTTACCTTTTTCCAGTTTTTTCTCATGTTCAGCATTTCCTCTTTGTCATTTGATGAAGATTCTTCTACCTGATTTGACCAGAGTTGGTGTTTCCTAGTTGCTTCATTGGATTCAACAGGATTGGTAGAGAAATCAATGATCAAACTAGAAGATGCATGACATAGGGGTGGTTCGGCGAATGACCTACACCCTAGGCTATCTTCTTATTGAGAAATTATTTCACCTACTAGCGATGAAGCTTCAGACATGACGGGTTTCACATTTTCATGTGCCTCAAGATAAGAGGGATTTCTCGACACTACATTGTCCACTGGAGCATTTTCCGGGCAATGTGCATCACTACTGCGGAGAGGACTTTTTCATCAAAATTCATCATCATGGGGAGGACCACCATAATGGGTTACAACAAAAGATAATATCTCTTGCTCCTTGGTCTTCTGACCACACATTGGGTTCCTGTGGCTCTCATCTGAAGATGAAACATCGAGATCGATAGAATTTTCCTGAAGCAGGCCTTCATGAGGAAGTTTCTGTTGAAGACCTTTGGAATTAATGTTCCCACTATTGGGAAATGAGGGAGTAGAATCTTGGATTTCAATAGATAATTGTTTGAGGGCTTCAATAACTCCAGCATCGAGGAAGGCCTTGTTACTGATTGTCTCTTGACCTCCTGGCTGTGTTGGGCGGGTCTTTTTCTTAGACACCTTCTTACTCGCCTTGGAAACCACTTGTTGACGAAAGTGGTTGCTCTGAGAAGGTGTATACGCCTGATCAGGAAAGATGGCCAGGTTAGGCTGACGATCTCCACTCAAATCAGGTGTATGTGCCTGACTTGGTTGTCCGTATGATATGGGGGAGTATGCCCCACAACCCTCTTGGACTAGAACAGATGTGTGTGTCTATTCTGGAGTGAATTGTTGATGTGTCACTCCATTGGTAGGGATATATTTATGTGTCCTTCCCTGAGATTCCTCTTAAGTTGTTATAATATCCTGGCAAGAATCCAGAATATGAGCAAGGATTTGCTTCTGCTCTTTCACCATTGATAGAATATGCTTGGTGGCTTCAGCTACCAGAACGGGAATATACATCCATTCCGGGCTTGGAGCAGGTGTATGTGCCTCCTACTGTCCTCCTTTTCCTATCAGTGAATCCTGAAAGTACTCAAGTGTGGGGGTAGACAGTTGAGTCTGCCTCCTATTTGTTGTCGGGGATTTCCGACTAATTTCTCTGAATGCTACCAAGTGAGACTGTTGGTAGGCTTGATTAATACAAGGAGTTGTATGTGCCTACTGATTGCACTTTTCCAAACATGGTTGATGAGATCCATCATATGTAGTCAGAAGAGCCTGCTTACTAGATGATGATGTATAAACATGTGTATGTTCCTGCCTATAGTACTCCGCCGGAATTTCCTGGTGGGATTGGCGTGATGCTGCCAGACGAGTCTGCTGGACAGTGGAATTAAAACGGGCAGGTGTATGTGCCTTCTCATTTCTTGCCACCATGTTAGGTTGGTGGACTTCTCCAGAGATGGAAGAGATGAGAAAATGCACACTGTTGACCGGATTCCGCCTCTGGTGGTTCGTCTTGCTTGCTCGGGTTCGAGGAACCTGTGTCAAACTCCTGGAGTCGGTACCCTCATCATGTCGAGAGCGCACTGTCGCATGAGTCTTGCGAAGATTGTTGGTGGGATCCCTCAGGAATGACTCCTGTTTGTTTGAATTAAGGTCCTGAGGTACCTTCTCATTCACCTCCCTAGAATAAGGGAGAGAATGTTGATTGCGTTCTGGGGATAACGTCCCGACACGGTTGGAGACGGTAGTCAGCACTGCCTGCTTCTTGATCACTTTGCATTGGTTTTCGGATGACCGATGTGAGTTATTTACTTGGAGGGATTGTCGGGTAGCCTCCAGAGATGGTATGGTACCGTGTTGACGGTACTCCTTAACCAGTGCATCTGATACCCATCGTTGAAGACGCTGAGTAGGTGATATCATCCTTAGATTATAAGACGATCCAGTAGGAGTAGCAGCACTGGCATTTTAAGTAGCAGTATTCATAGATGTGAACTTGAGAGCATCCATTCTAGAAATGCATAAGATCTTGGAAAAGAGTGCAGGTTTGATATAATAGACGTAATCAGGATAAATTCAGCCACTAAAACTTTTGGATGAGCACATATGTCAATGATTTTTTTTGTTGGCCCTCTCATTTGAGTTTTAAATAGGTGGCTAATAAATTTTGTAAAACATCATTTTAACATGGTTAAGGATTCACGTCGGGTTCACCATTTTTGTTTCCCTTGGATTCCGGGTATGATCTCCTTTGATGGGAGGTTCAAACATTCCGATCGGTTTCTAACAGGTTTGTTCGTAGAACCAGAAACATCCAATGATTCCACATCCATTTGTACCTACTTTCCAAATGTGGGTTCTCATTAGTTTGTGGACTGATGAGGCTTAGGAATTTTCACTGGTCGAGAAGATGGGAGGTCGGACTCATCACACATTTTTTAGGGGAATTATTTTCTACTTCGGGACTATATTTAAAGATTTAAGTTATGTTCGTGAATCCTTATTACATTACCAAGTATAAAATGAGTTTTCCTTTATATTTTACAATCAATGATCGATATGTAGGAAATTTAGAGAATCATTTATATGTATTCGAGGTTCTTCATCGATAGAGAATCATCTGTATTTATTAGAGATTATTGGTCAATGGTACCCTTCGACGCATTTATATAGAAGTATCTCGGTCATTATGATGACCATGATGGTTTTAAAGCCACTCAGTGGGGAACATGAATTTTATTGTCATTCAGAAGAATATGGATTATTTCAGAGTTAGGATCGAACCCACAGATGGTCTACCTACGTATCCTTTGATTTGAAAATGAATCAGAACCCACATAGTTAGAGTAAGGGAGTATGATGCTTATGATTGATGGCTCAAAGAAGGATGTCATAATCACTTTTACACTCTAGGCTCATGTGAGTCATGCTCGGTGTGAGAAAAAAGAGGTATTGGTAAGAATCATAAAATTGTGCCATGAAAGATGCAACCATAAGAAATAAGGTGGGACTTATGTATGTATGAATGCCCAGATAAATGAATATTTGGATTTAAATCAGGGAAGAAATCCAGGAACCGGGTCGATAAAGGTATATGTGCTTCACGGAGATTTGAATAATCTTACTTGGGACTTACTTCTGAAAAGGAGGCCCAAATTAGGAGAGGACTTATGATTGGTTTTTTTACTCCTGAGAAGGAATCCCAGATCAAAGGTAAATTAGGACTGGTTCAGAGGAATTAAGATTGGGCCTTACTCCTGAAAAGGAAGCCCAGGTTAAGAGACATGGAAAATTATGGGATTTGGGGCTTACTCCTGAAGAGGATACCCAAATTAGGGGACCGGGGCTTACTCCTAAAGAGGATGCCCAAATTAGGGGACTGGGGCTTATTCCTGAAAAGGAGGCCCAGGTTAATGACGACTTGGGGCTTACTCCAAAGGAGGATGCCTAAATTTGAGAATTATGACTAGGGCATACTCCTGAAAAGGAGGCCCAGGTTAGGGGATCTATCATTTTAAAGGATGAAGATGAATGAATGAAATCTCAATCTGTAGTGGAATAAAGATGTGTAAATCACTTGGTTTTGATAGATTTTACACACAATTCCTTTCATATAAGGAAGTCAAATCAATAAATAATGCCATAAATGGCTTTGAACAGTGTCTTGAATACTGAATCTTGAATAGGAAAGGTGGAATGGCTTAATAGGGGTTAAATGGGCAAGAAGGGAACCCAAAAAGGCAATGGCGCGCATGTCCTGGCAGGCGCGCAGGTACTGCGTGGGCGCCCAAGTCATGGTCGCGTAGGTATGCCTACACGACACATGGTGTACTTGTGCGACGTTTAACCAACATGGTAATACTTGAGCGACTCTTGATTAAAGCCTTTAGAATCCTCTTTAGGTTCTTCCAGAAGAGGTGCGCGCAAGTTCTATTGAAGGAGAAAAGCAGCGCGCAAGTGTGGCCTTTTCCCTTAAGGGTTGGCCACTCAGGCGCACAAGTGTTGATGAGTTTCAACACATAGGTCTTCCTCCCCCACTTTAGATCTTTCGTTCTAGGTAATAAATTATCATAGAAGTGTTTCGGAAGCATTGAGAAGAGACTAGGGCACCGGGATCTCAAATCAAAGTTTCTGGAAAAACTCATCCTCAAATGGGGGGCCCACAGGGTCTATATATAGGCAGGAGAAGACCCCGGGTGGTTATCATTTACGTCACGCAAGTCACTTGCGCGACCACTAGGCGTTCCGCAAGTGGACTTGCATGACTATGAGGGAACCTGCGCGGCACATGGGAAATATTCTTCTTATTCCTTCCTTTGTCAATTTTTGATATTTTGTCCAAAGGTTGAATCACTTTGAGCTCAGATATCCCCCTTTTCCTTTCATGGGAGGTTCAAACATTCTGATCGGTTTCTAACAGATTTGATCGTAGAACCGGAAACATCCAATGATTCCACATCCATTCGGACCTACTTTCCAAAGGTAGGTTCTCATTAGTTTGTGGACTGATAAGGCTTTGGAATTTGCATTGGTCGAGAGGATGGGAGGTCAGACTCATCACACCTTTTTTAGGTGAATTATTGTCTACTCCGGGACTCTCTATATAGATTTAAGTTATGTTCGTGAATCCTTATTACATTACCAAGTATAAAATGAGCTTTCCTTCAGATTTGACGATCAATTATTGATATGTAAGAAATTTAGAGAATCTTTTATATGTATTTGAGGTTCTTCATCGATAGAGAATCATCTATATTTATTAGAGATTCTTGGTCAATGGTACCCTTCGACACATTTATATAGATGTCTCTTGGTCATTATGATGACCATGCTGGTATTAAATCCACTCAGTGGGGAACTTGAAGTGTATTGTCATTCAGAAGGACATGGATTATTTCAGAGTTGGGATCGAACCCGCAGATGGTCTACCTACGCCTCCCTTGTTTAAAAAAGGAATCAGAACCCACGTAGTTCGAGTAAGGGAGTATGATGTTTATGATTGATGAATCAAAGAAGGATTTCATATTTACTTTTACACTCTAATCTCATGTGAATCATGATCGGTGTGAGAAACAAGAGGTATGGGTAAGAATTAGAAAATTGTGCCATGAAAGATGCAATCATAAGAAATAAGGTGGGACTTATGTATGTATGAATTCCCAGTTAAATGAATATTTGGATTTACTTATGGGAAGAAATCTAGGAACAGGGTCCATAAAGGTATATGTGCTTCATGGAGATTTGAATACTCTATCCTGGGACTTACTTCAGAAAAGGAGTCCCAAATTAAGAGAGGACTTATGATTGGTTTTTTTATTCCTGAGAAGGAATCTTAGATCAAAGGTAAATTAGGACTAGTTAAGAGGAATTAAGACTATGGCTTACTCATGAAGAGGAGGCCCATGTTAAGAGACTTGGAAAAATTAAGGGATTTGGGGCTTACTTCTGAAGAGGATACCCAAATTAGGGGACTGCGGCATATTCCTGAAAAGGAGGCCCAGGTTAATGAGGTCTTGGGGCTTACTCCTAAGGAGGATTCCCATATTTGAGAATTATGACTGGGGCTTATTCTTGAAAAGGATGCCTAGGATAAGAGAATTATGACTCGGGATTACTCTTGAATAAGAGAACCAGGTTAAGTGAATTATGACTGGGGATTACTCCTAAAAAGGAGACCCAGGTTAAGAGAATTATGACTGGGGCTTACTTCTGAAAATGAGGCCCAGGTTAGGAGAATTATGACTGGCGCTTACTCCTAAAATGGAGTCCCAGGTTATGGGATCTCTCATCTTTAAAGGATGATGTTGAATAAATGAAATGTCAATCATTAGTGACATAAAGATGTGTAAATAACTAGGTTTTGAGAGATTTTCCACAGAATTCCTTTTAGATAAGGAAATCAAATCAAGAAATCATGCCATAAATGGCTTTGAAGAGTGTCTTGAATACTGAATCTTGAATAGGAAAGGTGGAATTTCTTAAGAGGGGTCAAATGGGCAAGAAGGGCACCCAAAAAGGCAGGGGCGCACAAGTCCTGGTAGGAGCGCAGGTACTGCATGGGCGCTCAAGTCATGGTCGCGCGGGTATACCTGCGTGACACATGGTGTACATGCGCTATGTTAATCCAACAGGGTAATAATTGAGAGACTCTTTATTAAATCATTTAGAATCCTCTTGAGGTTCTTCTAGAAGAGGGGAGCGCATGTTCTATTGAAGGAGTAAGGCGGCGCGCAAGTGTGGCCTTTTCCCTTAAGGGATGGCCACTCAGGCACGCAAGTGTGGATGAGTTTCATCACATAGACCTTCCTCCCCCTCTTTAGATCTTCCCTTCTAGGAAATAAATTACCTTAGAAGTGTTTCAGAAGTTTTGAGAAGAGACTAGGGCGTCGGGAGCTCAAATCTGAGTTTCTGGAAAAAATCATCCTTGAATGGGGGGCCCATAGGGTCTATTTATTGGCAGGAGAAGTCCCCGGGTGGTTATCATTTAGGTCGCGCAAGTCACTTGCACGACCACTAGGCGCCGCACAAGTGGACTTGCGCGACTATGAGGGAACTTGCGTGGCACATGGGCAATATTATTCTTATTCCTTCCTTTGTCAATTTTTGATATTTTGTATAAAGGTTAAATCACTTTGAGCTCAGATATTCCCATTTTCTGATCATTAGATTTTATGATGCAAGGATTGTCAATAGTAATTCCCTTAACATAGTTATTTCGAAGCAAAAATCATGAACCTCTATCATACCAAGCTCTAGGGAATTGATTATGTCTATATAAAGCTTTGGTGAGTTTATAAACATGATTAAGATATTTTGAATCTTCAAAGCCAGGGGGCTGATCTTCATAGAATTCCTCCAGTATATAATCATTAAGAAAAGCACACTAAACATCAATTTTATAGATTTTAAAATTAACAAATACTTCAAAGGATTGAAGAATACAGATAGCTTCAAGTCTTGCTACATGAGCATTGGTTTCTTCATAACATATTCCATCTTGTTGGTTATAGCCTTTTGTAACCATTATTGCTTTATTTCTAACAATAACTCCATTTTCATTACAATTGTTTCTAAAAACCCATTCCACTCTAATAAAAGAAGTTTCCTTAGGTTTCTCAACCATGTTCCAAACATGATTTATTACAAATTCATTGAGTTTATCTTGCATAGCCTTTATCCAATCGTTATCACTCATGGATTCTTTAGGAGTCTTTGGTTCAAATCGGGAATTAAATGCAATATGTTCAACTTTATTTCTTAAAGAACATCATTTTTTTACTGGTTGATTAACAATTCCAATGATATTATCTCTGGGATGATTCCTAACTAACAACCAACTTGGATTTTGAATAACCTGTTCATCAACATAAGCAATAAAATCTTCAGGGGTAAATGTTTCCCAAAAATTTTCTTGAACAGTATCCTTTTCTGAAAGATATTTTATCAATGGATGGTGATCTATTTTAGAAAATATATTAGGGAAAAATTAATGATTTTAGAAAATGAATGGATTATTTTCATCAAAATCAACATATATTCTTTCTTCCACAATGAAAGTGTTTTTTATTAAAAACATAATATGCCTTAGATTTAGTAGAGTAGCCTAAGAAAATTCCTTCATCAGATTTGGGTGAATTTTTTTGTAAGTTATCCTTGGAATTCAAGATAAATACATAGTAACCAAAATATTTGATGTAAATTTTTTTGGTTTTCGGCCAATCCCTAACTCATAAGGTGTTTTATAAAGAAATGGTCTTATTAACACTCTATTTATATTATAACAAGAATTACATATGGCTTCAACCCAAAAATTATTATCTATATAATATTCACTCAACATGGTTCTTATTATCTCTTGAAGAATGTGATTTTTTCTTTTGAAAACACCATTTTTTTGAGGATTTCTTGGAGTTGAGAAGTTGTGAGTAATACCTTTTTTACTACAAAAAGATTCAAAATATGAATTTGCAAATTCTCCACCACGATCATTATGAATAGTTATAAACGATAGTTTTTTCTCATTTTTAACTTGAGATTTAAATATTTTGAAATAAGAAAACGATTTAGATTTTATTGCGAGAAAATAAAACCATGTAAATATAGTGTAGTCATAATCTAGGACAAACACATAGTATTTTCCTCTAATAGTTCCAGTTTGTGTTGGACCAAATAAATCCATTCACACAAACTATATGGTATTAGAAATTGTATCTTTACTTATAGTTTTAAATATATATTTATGTTGGTTTCTATATTGACATGTATCACATACCTTTGAAGAATTAAACATATGTCCCAGTAGATCATGAAAAAATTCTTCTTAAAATCTTACATAGATTCCCTAAATTATAGTATCTTATTCTCATATTACAAAGCCATAATTGATCATAAAATGCACTAAGTCAAGGTAGATCTTTACTTTTATCGTCATTAAGGTTTATGTTGTAAACATTCTCATGCCGAAGGGTAGATAAAATAATATCATCCTTGGAATTGTGAACTAAACATTTATCATTTCAAAAATTCACAAGGGAATCTTCATCACAAAATTGGATTATTCTTATGAGGTTATGCCTAAGGCTTTTTACAAAAAGAACATTTGAAATAACAGCATTACCAAGAAGAATAATGTTACTTTTATGGACAATTTCTCCTTGATAGTTATCAAAAAAAGTTACATTTCCATCTTTTATTTTTAAAATATTCTTGAAATAGTCTTTGTTACCAGTCATGTGTCAGGAACATCCACAATCCATGTACCATAGGTTCTTGTTACATCCATCATTTTCATGAAAAATAAAGAGTTAGGCTTTCGGAATCCAAACATGCTTGGATCCAGAACTAATAGAATATAATAGCTTGGGTAACCATATTTGTTTAGAAAAATTATCTATATGAATCCCAAGGGATTGCAAATTATTTATAGATTAATTTTTCTTCCAATGACCACCAATTTATAATTTAGTACAAAAATGGGTTCTAGAAGGAACAAAATAATTATTTTTAAAAATAAGTTTTTCATGAGAATAACCTAATACCTGATTATTACCATGAGGTCCGATAAGAGAATACATCTTGTCAAAATTTTCCTTACCTAAATTAAATTTTGCAAGAAGTTTCTTCAAAGAAAATTTTTTAGACTTTAGTCTTATGAATAAAATATTATCCTTAAGAATAATATATTTATATTTATGTTTATCCTCTAAAACAACTTTTCTAAAAACAGATTTTTAAGACCCTTAGAATGTTTGTCCTTTTCAGAATTAACATCCCCTTGTTTCATAGAAATGTTTTTTAAAACTACATTTTATTCATCAAGATCTTTGGAAAGATCCAAAATTTCTTTTGTTAAAATATATTCTCTATATTTTCTTTATCATGTTTCTTAGAAACATTGCAGTTTCTCTTTACTAACAACTTCAAAAATCTAGAAACTTCATCATAGAAAGGAAAATCATTATCATTATCTGATGAAGATGATTCATCATCTGAAGAAAAACCATTATCTGGAAATTTTTTACTGAAAGACATATTGGTTAAGGATTCAGTTGTTCATACCTTATCCATAGGACAATGATTTTAAAATATATCTCTCACTATTAGACTAATTTTCTTTGTCCCAGAAGATTCATATTCTGAATATTCATCAGAATAATCTCCACCATTGGAACCCCAAGTGTCATTAGATTTCAAGAAATTCTTATGCTTTGATCTGTAGAACTTCTTCTTCTTTCTTTTAGAATTCATGTATTTTTTATATCTATTCTTAAGAAATGGACAATGAGTTCTGATATGACCAGTTCTTCTACATTCATAGCATGTCACTTATCTATATTTCTTATCTTTTCCATATTTCTTCTTGTATCTATATTGAATGTTCTTCTACCTGACAATCATGTTCATCCTCCGAGCAATATTGGCTAACTCATTTTCTGAAGTTTCACTTTCATATGATTCAGATTGAACAACATCCTTCTTAGATTTAGATCTTGTAATTATCACTGGAGTCCTGGATTACATATTATTTGAAGTAGCTGTAAAATAAAAACCTCCATTTCTATTATTCTTCTTAATATTATCAGTATCTTTCTTCATTCTAGCTTAATTTTGAAGAAGAGTTCCAAATAGTTCATTAAGGGAAATCTGAGTAGTGTTCTTATTCTTATGTGTAACAGTTCTCTTGGATTACCATTTGTTTGGCATGATGTCTATAATCTTATCTATAAGATCTTCATCATATAAACCATTCTCATCCATTCATTGTAGGCCGTTGACGATAGTCATAAATCTTTGTTGTACTTTACACATGGGTTATCTATAAGGGAAGCAGAAACTATGACACTCAGGCCTAATCATTTTTCTTCTTGTTTCAATAACATTTGAAGTTCCAAAGTGAGTTACTTCAAGCTTCTTCAAAATAATATTTGTAGCTTCTCAGGATTAAATCTTTCAATATATGTTTCTTTTCATGGAATATATCAAAGTATTACGTACCTTAAAGTTCAAATGATATTCCACCTTTTATGGATTATTAAAGGTTCTATGTAACTTATCATGAATCTTATAATTTCCGATTAACATAATGTAGTTGTCCACACCTATATTTATCACAATGGTCTTCATTCTATCTCTCCAGTACTCATAGTCATTTCCATAAATGATCGGTGGTCTAGTAGGATTTATATCATCTAGAGATCCAACATAAGTACATGTCATACTAAAAATTTATTTCATTCCACAAAACTTATTAGTAGTAAAATTTTAAAAACAAATATGACGAATTTATGAAAAGGAAATCTTGGTAAAGAAAATATATGTGTCAATATAAGTATATCGTAGACCTGCTCTGATACCAACTATTAGATTGGTTCAAGGTATGCGGTCACCACCTTCTGATACCAAATGTAAGATTGAATATGTAAAAATTGAGATTCTCAAATACAAGAGGGGATTGAATTTTATAATTTAAAATTTTCATTTGGTTCCTTTAATGTTAGGTTTAACATGGTCAAACAAAAAATCACAAGAACTCTTGAAGAAGCCTTTTTTATTTTCATAAAATAAAGATTCTACATTAAAGCATATAGAATTAGTAATATAATCAGAGTAACAAAATTACAATGTATAAGAAGGTTGTACTTTAAAAAAGATACAAACATAGTGTAATTAAAATTACTTGAAATAGGAAATAAGTAACAATAGGAATATTTTAACCCAATGAGAAGGGTATCCAAAAACCTTGGATAAATGTTCCTATATTTATACTTTCAATAAAGTATGTTTTACCCAAACCCAGGTAAGCCCTCAATTCTATGATCGGTATCTATCTTTCTATCCCCTATAGGCCATCGATTTAGATGAAAATCAGAACCTCTGTCTTGCAGACCCAAAATACCATGATCAGCATGATCAAAGTCTGCACTAAGAATGTATGAAGAAGTTTTTCACTCCTGAACAAGATGTTCACAACATCAACATGAATCACTGAGTGTTGTAAGAGCCTCTCTCTCTCTCTAGAAATCACTTTACAAGCTTGTTCACTGTCAATTCAAGTGTCGAAGTTGAAGTTGAAGTATTTTGCTCGTTGAAGTAACATAAAGGATGTTAATTATAAGATTACCTAGAATCTGATATCATTGGAATGACACATTTAAAAAACTCTAACATTATCAATAAAACGTAATCTTAATAAATCATCGTAAAATCGGAGTCACATATACACTGGATTCGGTATCCTAAAGATCAGAATCATATATACACCAGATTCAGTATTGAAAATTGGCATCATATATACACCAGATTCAGTATTGAAAATCAACATCACATATACACAGGAATTGGTATTAAAAATCAGCATAAGATAAAAAACGTATTCGTTATTGAAAATCGGAATCACATATACACCAGAATCATAATTGAAAATCGGCATCCCATATACACCGGAATCGGTATTGAAAATAGGCATCATATATACACCGGAATTGGTATTGAAATTCTGCATCATATATACACCGGAATCGGAATAATAAACACTGAATCATTTATAATCCAGATTCAGAATCATAAAAACTGAATGACAAACTGTAATGACAGATCTGTAAGTATAAGAGAATGAAAAATCGAAATGATAGATCTGTGACTCTAACAGAATAGAAAATCAGAATGATATATATGTATGTCTAAAAGAATATAAAATCAGAATGATATATCTGTGAGCATAAATGAATGAAAATTCCGGATATTAAAAAAATATGAATCTTAAAAAAAATCATAACGTAGAAAAAGTGTTTGTGATTTTAAAAACATAATACCATAAGGAATGGAGAAGTCATAAGATATCTTTATCGACTCAACAACCTCATGATCCCTAAGTACTTCATAGTGAAGGCGGACCACCAATGCAAACATATGAATAGTCAAATTTATCATAGGTTGAAAATCCAAGACCATTTATTCGATTCAATCCTATACTACATGAGGCTATATGTTCTTACATATCCTTAGTGACTTTTGTCACTAGAAAATGTGTAATTATACAAGACTAAGTGTACCAAAATCCTATCATATTGTTTCTATAAACTTCTCAACAAGTAAAGGATCATTTGATTTATCCATAAAAGGATCCATCTACTTCACGTTGTTTGGTATGACAACTATGTGCCCATATAGAGAAAACACCTTATGCTTCGGTCTGTAATCTGAGGTCTCATATCTCAACTGATCATCATAATACAAATTCACAAAAACATACCAAGATTAAATGTTGTATTCATCTTGAATGGTTTTAAGACACACCACAGTCAAAAAGAATATCTGGGGAGACTACTCAATATGTAATTTCAAAGTACTCATTCTTATAAGATGTATGTACAATGGATCCTAGAAAATAATGTACCATTTTGCAAAATCAAAAAATATAGAAAGTGTCCTAGTTTTTATATATGTTGGTCGTCACAAAAACCCCAAGTTATTTGGAATGATAGACACACTTGAAACACTTTTAATTATTTTCTCAAACTCCCAACCAATCCTCATAATTGGAAAAAGATAAAATAATTTATCCAGGTTGAACTATATCTAATACCAATCTATCAGGAAACTGCCATCCATGTCCTGCCTAGCTGGTCAATGTTATGTCACATCAACCCGAAGAACTTCTCCATAGGCCATTTTCTAGTGACAAGAACCAAAAGGAAAAAATTTAATTGGATTACATTTTTTAATATTCTTATACATAGAAACCCAACCATCTCAATGAAGATGTATAGAGAAATAATAGTTGATGAAAATAAAGGATTGATTAAATATCATGCATTATATAACAAATATTGAATAAAAAACAAAACAATAATGTAATATGAAATGTATAGGATAAAATGCATTCATAACAATAAAGGATAAACTAAATTTAAAAAATTAAATAAATTATTTTTTAATGATTCTGAATCATAATCTCCATGTTCTGACAACTCTACCTAGTCATATAAATCCAAGTATCAGTATGTACTACCAATTCCAATAATTCTAACTTTATTTCATATATATAAGACATGAAATGGTCATTTCATGACATGAAACAAGGGGTCTTGGGATGAAACTACTCTATTCCCACCTACATTGGTGAGTGGATCTGACATGCACCTAAAAAAATTATTTATTTAGAGACCGCTTTTTATGGTAAAACTATTAATTCACATGACCATGTCCCTGAAGTAGTGAAATGATTACTTATGAAATATGAAATATATAGAGAATAAATTATGCATGTAAAATATAAATGGGTTTCATGAGTATGACATTATAATATGGAAAGCGATAAAATACATGCCCAACCAAAATAATGTCCAAAACTGGAAAAAATTGAAAAGTAAATGATGTTAAATCCAAACATTGAATCTTAAAATATTACCACTATACATGATCAAATTCACTAGGGTATACCTATGATCTTATGTTTTCACCACCATATTTTCCGGAATCTACATAAGTCATAACATGTGTGGCAAATGTCTATGTAGGAGTGAGTATGTAAGCACTTAGAAGGGTGATTGAAAAGTTGAAGGGGGGGTGTAAGAGGCACTATATAAATAAAAAACTCAGTCCATATCATGAATGCTAAAAAATAAAAAATAATGGATATATATATATATATATTCTCATAAAACAAATATAAAAATAGAGAGAGGGGATCCCTGTATTATAGCATATCCTATGTAATGCGTATTGCATCAATTCTAAAGGGGACCATAAACGATGCCCATCAACTCAGGCATCTATATAAGAATCATCCATGACTAGATACGCCTCATAACTATGTCTCATTGTTATGGGGAACAATATATATGTAGATAAAAATTCTCTTCTGAAATAGGAGGTTTTCACTCAATAGACCGATGACCCATACCGTGACTCCATAGGTGGGTTCTGCTTAGTATATATATATAGGATCCCTACTATGACATAGTATTAGGGATAAAAGTGTATGGTCATGGAACAATGATTTCACTCTGAATGAGGGTACCACTAAATATATATAGAGGACCCATGGACTATCCCATTAGTGGGGTGCCACACAATTGATAGATAAATAACACATGTCATTTCCCAAAAGGAGGGTGGAACTTTGATGAATAGATAAGGTATTCCTTCTATTTCCTTGTAGAATCATGAAACTAAATATATATATATATATATATGACCAATGTACTATTTGAGTAGGTGTGTTACACTCTAATATCTATGATGATCTAACCATATCAATGTAATTGCAAAGAATCACTTAAAGAAGAATCCCACTCCAAAAATATTATATCTTCTGTATGAAGACACTATGAATTCCAACATAGAGTAAGACATGAAAAAAAGACATGATGGGATACTCATTGGAAAAAAATATATGTGGAAATGAAGGATATATTGGATTCGGATGTTTCTACAAATGGAAGGGTACACTTCACGTAACAGGACAAAAATGGTTTGTAGCCCCTCCCCGGTTTCTGGTTATTCCCTTTCTATCACATGGATCAATGTCTGTGTAGACATATAAGAAGTGGATAAGTCTCAAATGGAATATCAAAGTGAAATATGTAAAAACGTTTTCCTCTTTAATGTTTCCAATAATGGTCCCTTTGTTAGTGTACTCCAACACACTTTATTCCATCCCGCACCAGATCCTGTCTGTGTCTTGTGGGCCATTTCTATGTTCCTTGGATGTGTGTCAGAATATTTTCATTTCCATGTACTCCCAGTGTACGACTATAGATTCCAACCCTAGTTCACATGGTGTGTTGGGGACAGACATTGTATATGATACATGTAATATATTGTAAACCCTAGCCTCATTTATTTCGAAACAAACACCCCATGTGTTTTGTCAACACTAAATGATGTATAGTCATATTTTTCACAGAATCCTATATCTACAATGACTTCCTCCATATCCACCTCTATCAATAAGAATCATGTCACTAGGAAACCATAAATTACGTGTTAATTTCTCCATTAATCAGGTGTATCCATCCAGTGGTTATAAATTGGATCCCCTTCGGTTTGAATTGGTTCATCGAATGCCTAATGAACCTCTCTTCATTAGAGATTATTCTTAGTTCCCATATCCAAGGGATTAATCTTTTAAATTTTATTATACATTCTGATATTTCTACAATATCATTGATCATTTCCCCCATGAGTATGTCGAATATACAGAATAATAATATTGCTCGGTCCAACCCATCAATAGCCAAATTACACCCCCACTGTCCAACTATGAATAATAGTATGAATAGTAATGTAAAAGAACATAAAAAGGTGGATAAAATTGTTATCCAAGAATTACAAGAGAATGAATTCAAATTTGGGATAGTTGGGGTGAGAAACATGGTAAAAAGGTATTAATCTAATAAATAATTAATTATGATACATTAGTAAATGAAAAGGCTAAAAAGTAATTCATATCAATGAAATGATTTTGATCATGCTAAATCATTTAATCACATTGGAGGAAATCTTCATATGATTATTCATAACTCGATTTAGATCAATCATTAATGATGAATGCATTCACTATTGAAGGATCGAGGGATGATTAGTTTCATGAATCAAAATTCACCTTGATCCGTAGGCGCATCATTGTCTATAATTTAGTAACAAATTATTGACAGTGGTGGAACATCCTCCCAATGATCCCATGGTTATGAAGATAACCCTAGAAATCATATATAATAGTGTACATAAGTAAATTTCATTTTAATTTCATTTAAACTAAATAATTAATTCAATCAATTATATTATTTTCAATGCACCGACTAACGGTCGATCTATCTGACCATCCAGCACTGATATACATTTGGTTTCCCTTATGGGAGTCCTTGAATTCCATATAAAACAGTGGTCTCATATTTTGCATCCAATATTACATTTAATAGTTCACCAAATATTTTTCATAATGTTCTACATGTAATATGAAAAAATTTATTAATTTTATAATATTAATTACGGGCACATCAATCCTCATAGTCACTTCTTGTCTCAACATTACGAATCGAAAATATTCCTTGATATATTTAATAGTATTACAAAAATAATGGAATATACACAACTCACTCCATAAATAATTTCAATATTTAAATAAAAAAATAAAAATTTTCAGGATACTAAGAACACTTATATATATCCCACTCTATGAAACTATAGTGCATGTTTACATGCTTCCACAACACACGAAATAGGCAGATCGTCTATGAATGGAGGATGCACTCCATCCAATCCACGATCCGCACTTTTTTATCTAAAAAAGTGTCTCAATCATTGATGATCATCCTTCCATATCAATGATGTGCCTGATGCCTTGCATGTATCTCTACAGTTAGGTCATGTAAAAGATGTTGTGTAGCTTCCTTAACTAACTGGGTAGGGAAATATGGTAATTATCCTCCATGACCCTCTTCATTATACAAATATGCCGATCAATATAATTGTTATATTGGAACCATGTCCGAATATCTAAAGTATTATTCGTGGGGAGATTCTCGAGAAAACATGTTCACCCATCTCTGACTCCATGGTACTACGAAATTGATTTGTGTGTGATTTATTCATGCTCATGGATCTCCTAAAACACTTTATTGCTAACTATAACTTCTTCATCATATCATATACCATCTCATGACCAAGAATAGATGTCTTTCCGACAATAGTCCAATATAAGGGTGACATGAAGGATCTCCCATACAGATACCCAAAAGGTTCCATGGAAATAGTATATACATGTATGATAATATATAGAACGTCAAACAATAGAAAGTGATACTTGAAGATATAACCAATGTCTATACTGATATCCCTAAACATTTTCTAAAACACTACAATAATTCAGTCATTATTCACATCTATGTGAGGGTGGTAGGTTAAACACCTTTCAGAGTCAGTCCTGAATGCCTCCTAAGGGTTGCTCCTAAATCATGAAGAGGACTATGGATCACATTTGGAGAAAATAGTAAAGGTCACCCCATGAAGGAGAATGATATCCCACATATAATGCATCCAATAATCTCCACTGAAATCTGTTCACTAATATCATGGAGGTGAGATGACTTTGTAATTCTATCAATTATCTCCTAGTTAGAATCACGTCACATCGCTATCTGAGAAAGAACTATCACAACGTTTTTGGATAAACTATCACATTTATTCACCATGATATAAATATACTTCACTATTCCATTCAAAACATATTTCTTATCATTCACTTGATGAACTGTAAGACACTGAGACACAAACGCATCCACATTCCCTTCACATGACATCCCCCCACAACATCTATTATAGTTTTATGTACATATTCATCAAACTAGGATGTGTATCCAATGGATAATTTTGAACCGTTATCATCTCCTCATATTGCTTCATGAATAGGACCATTGTAAATCCATGGAAATTGGTGATATTATTACCTCAACCAAGAAATATGATTTGGGAATCTCGTGAAGATATATAGATTGTATAAACTTCCAATTTATGTAACGCAACCGATAATCACTTATATATTAGAGGAGAAGAGAATTTAACCTCATAAAAATATGAAATAGTACAATATAATCTTAATATATGGTCAGGTGAACAGAAGAAAACTACTAAGATTCCTCAACCACCTAGTGATTCTAGGACATTCTACAATGGAAACTACCACCACATTTTCCTTCCATATATTATAGACTATATCAAATTCATAGTACTATAGGTACTCAAACTAGATCATTTTTCTAATGTTCATCAACATCTTCTTAAATACATACTTTATACAATGATATTATGTGTAAATAATTATGCACTATACTAGAAGATAGTCCCTCAAAATCATGAGATTGAAGACTTCTGCTACAAGCATTAGGTCACCAATCATGTATTTATGCTCACTAGGTCTCAAATACCACGATCCATATGTAGTATCTTCATGAATATTAATCAACACACTACCGAGGCTAGATGTATATGTGTATCAACACACTATAAAATCCACACCCTCCTCTAGTACTCTCAAATATAAGATCACTCGTTGGACTCATCCTCAACTCATCAAAGGCTCTCTCTCACTACTCATGTTAGGTAAACATATTCCATTTCTGAGTCATTGACGTAAGTGTGGATTAAATCCAATGGAAATTGTCTATAATCCTCCGTGAGTATCCTAAAAATACATGAAAAATGTACACCTATTCCACACTTTTCGATGGTTCCTATAAAATATCTCAATTGATCATAGAAGGATCACATGTAATCTATGATCCTAAATGAAGTTCCCAAAAAAGAGATCCTCATGTATCTTGAATGTTAACAGGGAGATATTATTGTTGTTATTGTTATCTTAATGTTATTCTAGGACAATAATCTAGTGAACATAATTAATATCCACTAATTCAATGTATATGAGTGTATTGTTGATGAAGAAAACATCAAATCTGTCCATGTATGGATGGATGGTCCAGTTTATAAAATGTATAAACATAGTAGGTGATTTCATAACACATAAATCCATCAATTAGAACTCATATTCTTCATAGACATATTAGGAATATAAATTCATAATATAGTCCTCATTAACTATAAACATATGGTATCTATAGATGTTAACGATATTTGATAATTGTCTTACATCCCTCAACTAATCAAAGGGGTCTTCATTGATCAGCAAGATGTACTTTATTCTTTAATGTTTCCTAGTTCACTGATTGATAGTAAAAAATAATCTCATTCTTTGATACTATTTTATAACGACAAACACAGAAGATATATAAGGGGATTCACTACTTATGAGGAAACCCTTCTCTCAAAGTTCCTCCAATTACAACTGTAGCTCCCGAAGCTTGGTTTTTGCCATAAAATATACCAAAAAATCAAGGATTTATTGTAGTGAAATATGATATAAAAATCAACATCTGATGTTATAGGTCATCTCAGAATTCCCTTGGGAATGATTCACATAAAATCCCTCATGACTGAAGGAATACAAATGCATAAATTGTCTAATGAGCCATGTGATAGGCAGACTAATTGATGTGAGATGGTCTGATTCCTCCTAAATAAAATCCCAAATGATCATCTGCAATATCTCTCTATCCCATAAAGTATAATATCATCCATTTAGTGAAAAAGAAACACACTCATTTGAATTTATAATTAATTTAGGAGCTCAATGAAGAAATATACTTACCCATGGTGATACCACATAGATCCATTTTTACAACAAAAAAATTTCCATTAGAGAATTTCTTTAATATGGTATAAATATAACTTCCCTTAAATAAATGATATCAAATAAGCATCCACCATAGTATCCTCAAGAGAAAAAAATCCATGAAAAGGTCTCAAATTGGGGCTCCATCTCTCGCATAGGTGTTTAAGAGAAGATTGAATAACACATAAAAGTTTTTAAAAATACTTGTCCATGAGTATTATATATAACAAACAAAAATGTAATCATCTCATATCCAAATAGGTTATATGTATCCATACACTATACCTACTTGTGTCCCTGACTGCAAACTCCATGAATAAGACATGGGTTGCTATGAATTAGTGGTGGACATTGCTCATGACGTTGTCCATCACCCAAAAATCATCTCCATATAACATTACATTCTCCATTTCGATCTCAACCTCCCATAGTAACACTCTTCTATTACATTTAATAAAAATTATAATGGTGTTTCCTCTGTCATGGTGGTATATCTATTATCTTGTATCGCTCAATAACACTCATGTTTGGGATGTCATGTTCTTTGTTTCCCCAGTCATCACACATATAGCAATACCCATATCAAGGTTTCATATTTCCCCAAAATTTTCTCCATTCCACCTCACCACATGGTTGAGTATAATACTTATATGATTTAATGGTTTAAGATCTTCAAAAATGGTTCCTTCAATATGCTCTAGATGGATCAGTCCTATAACACCCACTTCAATCTCTAGCTTTATGGAATACCTCAAGTAGAAATCTCTCATTCACCACCACCCACTCAAATACTCTGACATTTTTGGGAATACATATTGGTACAACACTATCTCGTATGCCTCTACAGAGACGCTAATAAAACTTCCATGCTCTAAATATTTCAACACGGATCATTTTGAGGGAGTATTGTGTAATGTATATAATCCTCACTGCATTATTTTCAACTATAATCCCTCCCAAATAATAATTCTGGTGCTCGAAAATCAGAACCGAGCATGATCATTAATTATAGTACTCCACATGATATGTCTAAGGAAGTCGAGCCTTGAGAAGGAAATCTGACCATTCATCTACATAACATACTTCTATAAATTCCCACCTTCTTAAAGGAAAAGGAAGGATTATAGTGCACCCATATGTTTTTTTACTTTCTAGATAAGCTATAAAACATAGATATCTGATTCGTGGAAATCCTCCAATATCGAGGGATATGACTCAATAGAGATCAATAGTAGACACAACATGCAGTCCCATTAAGAGTGTGGTAAGACAACATGCATCCTCAGAATGAATTGTTGGTATCATATACTACACAATAGTTAGCGGTTCATCTACCCATCAATTTGGAGGACTAATATCATACGATTTCCTCCAAACTTATTCCACATCATTCATAAGATTTTCATCATTATTCGAAATCGGTATCCCATATGGTTGTCTCTGCATAGGAAATCAAAAAAAATATTGAATATATACCATGGTTTGATGAACATATATAAATTCAGATCTGGCACAAGAAATACATTGTAAAAGAATCAGTCCAATATAATGCATGTACCATTGATCCCAGTAACCAATTTCCCATCATTCCTACTTTATTAGTAGGTAGTCGAGGTCTTATTGAATGGATATGTCTATATAGACACCAACAATACATTCATTGTGTTAAAATTCACATATTTTTCACATTGTACTTATTACCCTACTTCCCAACCAAATCCTCATAAGGGGAAAACTCCAAACACTATCCAAGTGAAAGAACTACAATGACACCAATCTAGTATGACATGAGCCATTGGGTCTTTAAGAAAAACTACCATTTTCCAGCATCGATAGGAAAGGTTTTTGCAACATGTACTAAAAGGTATAACTAATATAAGAGGCATTTTCTTAGTTTCCATGATGAATTTACCAATCATTTCCATGAATAATTGAAGATAAATAATAATAAATGATTCAAAAACTAGAGAATCAACCATGAATGTAGAACCTCATGGGTGTACAAAATTATTAAAATTTAATACTAAAATAATTAGGGTCAAATGTCACACTCAACATGAATGATATATCAACCTAACAAAAAATTAAATTTAATGCTAGTAGATCCAATATAAAAATCATTAAGATCTATCCTCTATAGGTGGTCAAATAGACCAAGTTATCTCTATTCTACACTATAGACATTACCGATCTGTCTATTTTCTACATAAGAGACGAAACATAAATGAAATTCAAATTAAGAGTAGAGTATATACATACTGTGTAAGGTAACTTGAAAGAAAAATAGGGTATTACTAAAGAAATGATATTGTAAAAAACACATCACCATGAAAAAAACACATCACCACTATAGCACATAGCTGTGGGTCATAATCACTTTACAATGGACTCATGCCCAGGTACACAAAAAGGGTTTTAGTCCATAGATTGATGAACCATACCCTGGATCCATAGGATGGTGCCACACATTAGATATCTAGAGTATCCATTCCCTATACATATGGGTGGGTGACACACTGAAGGTTGAGGACCCATACCCTAGCACAATTGGAGGGAATCGAATAATAGATAGATAGATAATCCCTTCCATATCCCATTAGAAGGGTCCAAAAAAATAGATTGATAAATAAATCATGGAATATCCAAGAATGAGGTCACCACTAGGAATAATAGATAGATTAAAAATGACCAATACTACATGGTGGGTGTCACTCGATCGATTGAATGGAGATCCTTGACCTATCATAGTAAAAAGGTTCCACTTAATCTCACTAGTGATACATCTCAATCAATATCATTGACTGTCACATAATGAAATTTTTTCCTTGGTAAATCATGAATCCTATCTCAAAACCCACAATAATGGCCCCATCCCAACCTATATGGAGAAAAAAATATATTCTACTCATGTGAAAAAAATGATTCCAAATGTAGGGGATATGAGAGTTAGATGATTCCAAAAGGAAGGGTACACAATATGTAATGGGACCCACAATGCATGTTGTCCCACCATGATACCTTGAAGTGACATACTATAATAATTTTAACTTTCCAAATTGACATAAATGGTGAGTAGGAGCCTAACACAATGTTCCTCTCCCACTCAAGGCTCAAACATGTGCTCTGGGACTTTCCATGTAAACATTCCCATTGTCATGAACTACGATTAGTGTAATATACTCTGGCACATGGTACATCACTTTTCTTTTAGGACATGTTCATGTTCCTTGTATTTGTTCCTAGTTATGATTTTTTTTTTGTAATCAATTAGTATATGTCATTTCAATAGCACTAGGTCACCCGACATATGGCAGTCCAACACAGTGAGTGATTCTAATTATCTCTCAAAAACCATATCTATTTGGATTTCAGAAGAACACACCATTTTTTAATTTAAAATAGACATCATGGAGTAATTATTTGCATAAAATATAATATATTCTATAGGTTATCTAGATCCACATCTTCCACAGTAAATCACACCACTAGGACACCCAAAATCAATGGAATGATCATTCTTTCTTCAATTTCATCCATTTGGTGCTAAACAATCGGATCCCTATCAGCTCATGGTTGTTCTTAGCATGTCAAAAACACCTCTAATAATCATCAATCAATACCACGTTGAATATCCATGACATTCCTTATCCAAACATAGAAACACATTATAGTACATCACAAAAATCATGGATCCTTACAAATACATTGAATTTATGACATATTCAGGTGTTCAATCACACTCAGTCCCACAACACAATAGTTGAATCATGAAAAAACAATCCAATGGGGATGAACATGAAGAGTTGTGGAGAAAAAATAATATAAAATCATATGCTTCAATCAGTTTCCTAGAGTTCAAGGACAATTATTTAAAATTGGGGACATTCTGTGTTATAAACATCGAACAAAGTGGATTAATAAAATATATTATTAATAGATACTATATGGGTTCATAAAATTGATCAAAAAAGAATGGTTATGCTCAGTAGGTGTGTGACTAATTCCTTGGTACAATAGGATGGTTTCACTAAAAAAGAAGAGGAATAATGCACATATATAATAGAAAGGTTATACTCAATAGGAAGAGGACACATTCCCTGTTACAATTAGAGGGTTCTAATCAATATTTATGGTAACTATTCAATGAAACAGCTATGGGAACTAACTCAATCGATAGTGGACATATGCCTTGGTATGAAAATAGGTCTCCACTAAATTAGTATAGGACTAAGCTCTGATATTATATGAGGATTCCTCTTAGTTGATATAGGAATCGTTTTGCACCACCCAGAAAATTCTCTCATGATCTTTCCTGATCATTCTAATTTTTGAACCATTCCTAATTCTGATTCATTTTCAATACATATCGAATCATATCATAAAATATTCTACAGGTGCCACCATCCCCTTCTATAATGAAAAATGCATATAATTGGGTAGTCACATGAGAAAATATATTCCCTGATGAAGAATACATATGAAGATAATGACTCCCAAGAAGCATATAGTGTGTTAAGGGTCTACACGATGTGTGTCCCCACACCTCTACTTGGCCATATCATTACTAACACATGGATTTCATGCTATGTAGTAGTACATTATCTATAAGGGAAAAACATGTTGTTTATCATCCGAAATCTGAATGAACTCAAGATGATTGTCCTCTGTCCAATATAGAAAAATTTAAATCCTCCAATATATCATCACAAACATAATGAATTGATAAATATATCATATAATCTCGATCCCAGTGAAAAAAAACATGGATATGATATTAAATTTCTCAAATTATACAGCCCATCAAAATTCACATTTCAACACATCACACACAAATTGTGCTTCATGGACCCAGGGAATGAGTCCATATTAAACACATGATATTTTAATTGAAATGTACACATAAATTCCAGTGTTATGTTTTCGAATAGATTTGATCATTTTGAAACCATTTTAATAAGGTACACTTGATACCATATTCCATACCATTATTATTATTATTATTACTAGGTGCTAAAGGTACATGAACCATGAGCCAAATTTGAATATAAAAAATTGTTCTTTATTTGACAACCTCATAATATATGTCATAATTCCACTTATTTTTCATCAGTATGACAACATATGAAGATGGTATTGATGATATGATGTTTTGATCATAATAACAACAAAACTAATAAAAATAATATTATAATATAACAGAAAACAATGGAGGTTCATCACTGTCACGACCCATCCTCGGGGCTCGTGTCGTGACTAGCCCAAGCATGCCTTCCATAGGCCAAGGGCTGGCGACTAGCACCAAGGCGTAAATCCCATTAAAAAGGGAAGGCGTTGCCTTTGTAAAGTAATCCACAAACACCACAGACCAATCAGGCAGAAGTAAACACTAAGTAAAAACTGGTACAACAGTAAGTGCGGAAAAGTAAGTGGGCCAGTATACAAACCCAAACTGAAAGTAAAGTACAAATGGAAAGGGAAAAACCAACTAAAAAGTAAAGCTGCAATGTCGAGCTATCCACTAGAAATCCCACATAAATGGTGGGTATAGATAGCCTCCACTGCTTCTCGGGTCCTGCCGACCGCTCTGAGTACGTCCCGCCCAGTGGTCCACCTCCAGGTACCGTCCTGCTCCGCAAGCCTCAACCACGATCAGCGTTGTCTGTCGTCTACAACCAACACAACGTGGTGTGGGCATAGCCCATGCAGGGGTGAGTATAAGTTACTCAGTAGGGACCCAAATACCCCCAATGGTCTCCCATAATCCACAAAGGATAATCCACACAGGAAAGATACAATCACAAAGTAACATCTGACAATGCTTAGGTATATTCCCATATATATACCTAAGTCGTCAATTCCAGTTCGCTCCAACCTCCGAGCCCAAGAAGAACCCAGTCCACATAGGAAAGAAAAATGTAATCCACACAGGATAGCACAACACAATCCAAAAAGGAAAGAAAAACAGGATTCAGCTCTCACAGGTATACTTCTTCATATGACGATAAAGATGATCAGATATTGCCACTGATTCATCTAAGCCGTCGGACCCACAAAGGATCGATAGGTACTAACCCCCTCAATGACCCACACAGGATCGATCATGAAGTTGAAACCATAGCTATTGGGAAAACTCCTTCTCCATCAAGTAGTGTCTTTATGCCGCTACAACCAAGCGTTTCCCTCTAACCTTGAACTACTGTAGTAATCCACCTATAGAGTACTGTGGGCCTGCTACTACAACCAAGCGCTTCCCACCATGGGTCTACCGCTACAACCAAGCGCTCCCCCTCATATCCTCTAGAGGTACTCCTTCTGTTGAGTACCACGGGTCAGCCGCTACAACCAAGCACTCCTCCGTCGTGGGTCTGCCACTACAACCAAGCACTCCCCTGTGCTGCTACAACCAAGCGCTCCTCTGTCATGGGTCTGCCGCTACAACCAAGCACTCCCCACTCATAGCCTCCAGAGGAAATCCTTCTGTTGAGTACCGTGGGTCTGCCGCTATAACAAAGAGCTCCTCCGTCGTGGGTCTGCTGCTATAACCAAGCGCTTCCCACTGGGCTATCCGTAACACACCGAGTCGTTCGATCAACAGTCTTCAAGTCTCAACCGGCTCTAGGGTTTCCGCACACAGCACACTCATCCCGGGAGGGTCCACTCCACGAGCCAAGAGGTCAATGCATCAACTGACACATAGTCCAGAGTTTATGTATCCCAAAAGTACCGTAGTGGTCACTACCGAACCCATGGAGGATTCCCGTACTGTCTTCATTGTCGTCGCAGACGCAGTCAACTCTAGGGTTCCCGCAAACAGAAAGCTTTTTCGAGAGGGTCCGCTCCACGAGCCGAGAGGCTGATACATCAACTGACACATAGTCCAGATTTGATGTATCCAAAAGTTCCGTTTCGTAAATAGGAACTCAACTTCGCAATTGGCGCGTCAATCGGACGCCTGGTCTGAGAATTATTGGCTTTTTCATCCCAGGGGCCCGGTTAGTTTTTTAAGGAAATACCAACCCGACCGTACTCCACCTGCGTCCAAACCTCAGGAGGAGTAATCCAGAAGATCAGTCTCACTTAGAGGAATCCATCAAAGTCGACAATACGTCAATCGGACGTCCGAAGCTCTAGGTATAAGTGTTTCTTCTCCGAGGGCCCGGTTGGTTTCGTGTACGAACCAACCCAGCCGAACCCAAAGTATTCCGAAACCTAGAGTTTAATATACCGAAACGACCACCTCGATCCAAGGATCACATCACCACTGACAGAGCATCGATCGGAGGACCTTATCCCACGATACGGTCAAAAGACCGAAAAGGGTCTGAAAACGGGGGGGGGGGGTCTGGCCCCGGACTGACCCGGGTCGACCCGAACCAGGTTTGGGTCTAACACGGCCGGGCACGACCTGGCCCGGCGGCGCATCCCAGCCCGGCTAGCGCAGCCCGGCCCGGTCTAGGCAGCCCGGCCCGGCCTGCGCAGCTCGGCGCTGGCCGAGCGGCTACACCAAAGGGAGCTGCGGCCCCCACGCGGGGGCCGCTCCGTGCCACCGGACGCGGCGCAAGGCCGCGTCCTTTCCCTGCGGTCCCGCGTGGCCGTGGGACCGGCGCTCACCTCCGCGGCTTTAGCCGGGGCAGCTCTTCCCTGCGGCGCACCAGGCGCCGCCGCTTCCTGGAGGCCGGCCGCAGCCGGCCGCCGGCGCCGCCGAGCCGGCATGGCGCGCCCGCGAGAACTTCAGCGGACCACCCGACGCGCTCCGGTGGACCGTTTTGCCAATGGATCCTTCAGGATCAAAACTTTGCTTCGAAGGCCTCCAATCGCCATTCTGATCCCATTTCTTAAACACCGTTAATCCACGCATCAATGAGAAACTACGTAGGGTTGTCGGGCCGTGTTTGTTTGGCCCACACCCTCCGCGTTAGGTGATAACAATTGGGAATAATAATCAACACATGAAAATAGAACAACGCACAATTTTAATAAATTAAAATTGAACCTAGTTCCCAAAAAAGGTCACATAAATAAAAGAATATTCATGTCCCGCATATAAAAACAAACGCGGATCAACATGATGATGAGTTGATCCGGGTTTTTTGTTTTAGTAGGAAACAACCATGGGAATAAATATTATTCTCAAATAAAACCCCTACCTCATAGTTTTCGTCGGACGTGAGTCCTTCACGGGATTGACTGTCATGGAAGAAGAGGATTGTCGTGTCGCGGAAGGGGCATCGCATCGTCGCAGTACACGGTGTCAGGCCGACGATCTCAAGAAGTTAATCGAAGATTTGTCGCGGGAGGAGAATCGGCAGTATTCTTTATTGCCTTTCATCGAAGGACGGAGTTATTCATCGGCGATGATGCGTTCTTCACGTTCTTCGTGAAGGAGGATGAAGATAGAGTTTCTCCAAATCCTCTCAACAATCCGCCCCCAAGAAAAATATGTGTTGGTCTTATTTTATTACTAGGCCAACAGTTTGAAAACAAGTTAAGAAATGAACCATTAATTAGGTGAATTAATGGTAATGTCTTAACTGTCCAATTAATAGGGGCGTTAAGAGTTTTAGAAAACGCACTAGTTTACTTTCATTATAGAGGAGTTTTCTCGGGTGTGTTACTTAGAGGAAAAGAAACGGTGGGGCTCGTGCAGGCCCCACATCACAAATATCCTACCAAGAGGGTAGGATATTTTGGGTCCCACCCTATCCGCTTCAACTCAGCTTAAGTAGCTTTATGTGGCTTTACGTAAAATAAAATAAAGTTGTCACACCACTTTATTTTATTTTCTTCACTTAACCCCAAAAATTAAAAAACACACCCGAGCAAACGCAACTCCGGAAGAGGTGTTTCTAAGCAAATACCGGCGATGCGATTCCATCGGTGCCCTCTGAATTCGATTCCGAGCACCAGTTCAAATGATAGAAAAAACCCGCTCGTTCGTTCACTGAACATACCCAATCCAAACATTGGAAAATGATTCCAGGCACACCGGCCTCGAAATCACGTGCCGTCAGAAACTGCGTTATTCTGAAATTCCAATGAAAATTAAGAAAAAAAATTCCCTTGAAATTTACGAGTCTTTACATCACTCCCACCACAGGGCTTTACGTCCCCGTAAAGATACATCATAATCTAGGGAAACAAATGTGGGTACTGAGCACGCATCTGAGCCTCCCGCTCCCAAGTGCTCTCCTGGAGGTTCCCGTGCAGCCATCTGATGCACACAAGTGGAATCAATCATCCACATAGGACCCGCTCCCTTTGATCCTCGATCTCCCCTGGGACATCCATAAAAGTAACCCCATCATCAATGTCCATCTCCCCATGGTCAATGACATGCATTGTGTCATCCATGTATCTCCACAGCTGAGATACGTGGAAGACGCCCTGCACCCAGTGCAACTGAGGTGGTAGAGCCAGGCGATAAGCCACCTCACCAATCCTGCTGAGGACCTGTAATGGTCCAATGAAGCATGGAGACAACATGCCACCTCGGCCAAATCTCTGTAACTCACGTCGAGGTGTGACCCGTAATGAAACGTGGTCGCCATCCTCGAACTCTAGTGGTAATCACCTCCTGTCAACATAAGACTTTTACCGGCTCTGAGCTGTCCTCATCTACTCTTTGATGACTTGGACCTTTCTGGTCCTACTCGAGCTGCTGAGATTTCATCTTTGTCGAGAATAGAAATATGGTCTCATCCCCTGGAAGAACCACATTCTTCGCCTAATACAGTCAATCTCGTAATGGATGATACTAACCAATAGCAAGCATGACGTCGTAAGGCCTTGACGCTACTACCATGAGATCCAACTGTTACTCTCGCCTCCAAGGGTTGAGTCACACTGCCGGCATCAGTGTGTGGTAACTGGGTCTCCATCAGTAGGTATCACAAATGTGAGGGTCAAGTCAACGATTTTTAAACCGGAACCTCTTAGTAACCATAAAGAGAGGACAGGAAGGTAAACGCCAAAAGAAAGGTGTCTTTTAATACTGAAGCTCAATGTACAAAGACACAAATCATCTACAACGCTAGAAGCAGCATAAACAAAAGTCTCCAGGTCTAGATCTAGTCTCTCTCCTATCCATATTCTCTCGGAGCTCCATGATTGTAGGCCTCAGCTGCCTGAAGCTGAGCTCTCCCATGTCCCCCATCTCCCTGCGGTCGGGGTGGACCTTCTGGTGGTGGTGGTGGCAACAACTCGAAGCGTTGTCCACCTCCAGCTGCATGGCCAGCTCCCATGCCACGGTCTCCTGCTCCATGCAGTCCACCTCGATCGAACCTCCGCCACTACCTAGGAGGTCCTTCATTCATCTGTTGGTCATCCGTAAGGTGGGTCGGACAGTCACGAGCCATGTGACCAACTCCGCCGCATGAGTAACACTGTCCTCTCATGGTAAGTTGTTGTCCACCCTGGGTGCCTCGGACAAATGATCTTGTGTCACGCGGTTGACCAACTGTAGGTATAGTCCTCTTGGACCCCTACGTCATATGTCTACTTCCCACTGCAGAAGACTCTACTGCATGCCGGCTAGTGGTGGGTCCTGCTACTGGAGACTGCTCAGCAAGGAAACTCTCCACTAAGAGGGATTTCTCCAACACCCATGTCTGTGTCAGAATGCTGTGAGAAACAACTGAAGCTATGATCTCTCACCTGAGCCCCTTCTCGAAGGTTCTGGCCCTAAAGAATGGGTCTCGTACCATGCCCGTGGAATAGCGTGAGAGATCAGTAAACCATGCCGCGTACTGGGATACTGTCATGCTGCTTTGCCGCAGCTGTAGTAGTTCCTGGAAGCGCACCACTCGGAGGGTGGCTGGGACGAACTCTGAGCGAAAAAGGCTCTCAAAGTCCGTCCAAATGAGTGATGCCTCGTCGTGCACCTGGAGCATCATGCTCCACCATCTGCCTACTGCCGCATGTCGGAGGCTCGCTGCAAGGACCAACATAAGGTATGCTGGTGTCCTTACTAACCGGAAAACTCATACAACTGCCTCCAGCCAGTCCTCGGCTGCCTGTGGGTCCGTCTCCCCACGGAACCTGGGTGGACACTAGCGCTAGAACTCATGCAGTGCACTAAGGCGACGTGAATCATCAGCGGCTGGGGCTGGAGGCATCGGTGGCTCGGCGGGTAGAGGTACCGTCGGTGCCTCTGTTGTCAAAGGGCCCTGCATCGAGGCATCGTCGCTTGGTGGGCTGTCGTCACACTCAACTCTCGGAACACTAGCTGGCTGCCGTCATGGGGCCATCCTGGAAAGGAAACAGGTGCGCCACAGTCAGAACAGTATACCTGGTGAGCTGCCACAAAGTAATCACAAAGAAAACTTGAAACACACATGCAATCAATGATTTCCTGCATTAATTCGGAAATTAGAAGTCAGGGTCCTGGTGTTCAGATACGTCGGCCACCGAACCAACACTGGACTCACTGGACTGATAACCACACCCAATACGCTTAACACTATTTCTTCATAAAGAAAAGAGCAGAGTCCCCTGGTTCTGTGGTATAACCGAACTCCTCTGATACCAATTTGGCAGGACCCGTCCTCGGGGCCCGTGCCGTGACTACCCCAAGCCTGCCTTCCATAGGCCAGGGGTTGGTGACTAGCACCAAGGCGTAAATCCCTGTAAAAAGGGAAGGCATTGCCTTTGTAAAGTAATCCACAAACACCACAGAGCAAGCAGGAGGAAGTAAACACTGAGTAAAAACTGGTACAACAGTAAGTGCGGAAAAGTATGTATACAAACCCAAATAGAAAGTAAAGTACAACTGGAAAGGGAAAACAACAATTGAAAAGTAAAGCTGTAATGTCGAGCTGTCCACTGGAAATCCCACCTGAAGGGTGGGTACCGATAGCCTCCACTGCTTCTCGGGTCCAGCCGACCGCTCCAAGTACGTCCCACCTAGTGTTCCTCCTCCAGGTATCGTCCTACTCCACAAGCCTCAACAACGATCAGCACTGTCCGTCGTCTGCAACCAACACAATGTAGTACGGGAATAGCCCGTGCAGGGGTAAGTATAAGCTACTCAGTAGGGACCCCGAGACCCTCGAAGTTCCCCCAGAATCAATAAGGGATAATCCACAAAGGAAATATACAATCATAAAGTAACATCTGACACTGCTTAGGTATATGCCCATACATATACCTATGATTTCAATTCCGGTTCGCTCCAACCTCTGAGCCCAAGTACAACCCAGTCCACACAGGAAATCCAAACGTAATCCACACAGGATAGCACAACACAATCCACAACGGAATGAAAAACATGATTTAACTCTCACAGGTGTACTTCTTCATATGACGATAAGGATGATCAGATATTGCCACTAATTCATCTAAGCCGTCAGACTCACAAAGGATCGATAGGTACTAACCCCCGTAATGACCCACACATGATCGATCATGAAGTTGAAACCATAGCTATTTGGAAAACTCCTTCTCCATCAAGTACAATGGTTATGCCGCTACAACCAAGTGCTTCCCTCTAACCTTGGAATGCTGTAGTACTCCACTAATCGAGTACTGTGGGACTACTGCTACAACCAAGCGCTTCCCACCATTGGTCTGCCGCTACAACAAAGCGCTCCTCCATCGTGGGTCTGCCGCTACAACCAAGCGCTCCCTCATACTGCTACAACCAAGCGCTCCTCCTTCGTGGGTCTGCCGCTACAACCATGTGCTCCCCCCTTATAGACTCAAGAGGCACTCCTTCTATTGAGTATCGTGGGTCTGCCGCTACAACCAAGCGCTCATCCACCGTGGGTCTTCTGCTACAACCAAGTGCTTCCCACTGGGCTATCCATAACACACCGAGTCATTCGATCATCAGTCGTCAAGTCTCAACCGGCTCTAGGGTTTCCACACACAACATGCTCGATCCCGCAGGGTCCACTCCACAAGACAAGAGGTCAATGCATCAACTGATACATAGTCCGGAGTTGATGTATCCCAAAAGTACCGTAGTGGTCACTACCGAACCCACAGAGGATTCCCGTACTGTCTTCATTGACATCGCAGACGCAGCCAGCTCTAGGGTTCCCGCACACAGCAAGCTCGTTCGGGAGGGTCCGCTCCATGATCCGAGAGGCTGATACATCTACTGACACATAGTCCAGAGTTGATGTATCCAAAAGTTCTGTATCATCAACAGGAAGTCAACGTCGCAAACGGCGCGTCAATCGGACGTCCGGTCTGAGAGTTATTGGCTTTTTCGTCCCAGGGGCCCGGTTGGGTTTTTAAAGAAAAACCAACCCAATCGTACTCCACCTGCATCCAAACCTCGGGCAGAGTATGCTAAAAGATCCATCTCACATAGATGAATCCATCAAAGTCGACGATACAACAATCGGAAGTCTAGAGCTCTAGTTATAAGTGTTTCCGCTCCGAGGGCCAGGTTGGTTTCATGTACGAACCAACCCAGCCGAACAGAAAGTATTCCAAAAATTTCAGTGTAATATACCGAAATGACTGTCTCGATCCAAGGATCACATCACCGCTGACAGTGTGTCTATCGGAGACCCGTAGCCCATGATATGGGCAAAAGACCGAAAAGGGTCCGAAAACGGGGGGTATATGCCCGGACCGACCCGACACAACCCCCCTGGGTCGGCCCGAACCCGGTCCGGGTCCGACCTGGCGGGGTGCGACCCGGCCTGCCCGGCGCGGCCCGGCACGGCCCGGTCTGGGCGGCCCGGCCTGTGGGGCTCGGCGCTAGCCGAGCGGCTGCGCCAAAGGGAGAGGCGGCCCCCGCGTGGGGGCCGCTCTCTGCCACCGTACGTGGCGCAAGGCCGTGTTCCTTCCCCGTGGTCCCGCACGGCCGCGGTACCGGCGCTCGCCGCAGTGGCTGCAACCGTGGTGGGGCACGCCGGTGGGAACTTTCGCGGACCACCAGTCGCACTCCAGTGGTCTGTTTTGCCTGCGGTTTGCGCCTACGGCTCTCCCGGGATCTGAATTTTGCTGCGAAGGCCTCCAATCGCCATTCCGATCTCATTTCGTAGACTCCGTTAATCCACGCATCAATGAAAAACTTCGTAGGGTTGTCGGGCCATGTTTGTTTGGCCCGAACCCTCCGCGTTAGGTGATAACAATTGGGAATAATAATCAACACATGAAAACATAACAAGGCACAATTTTAATAAATTAAAATTGAACATAGATCCCAAAAAAACTCTCGTAAATAAAAAAATATTCTCGTCCCGCATATAAAAACAAACGCGGATCAACTTGATGATGAGTTGATCCGGGTTCTTTGTTTTAGTAGGAGACATCCATGGGAATAAATATTATTCTCAAATAAAACCCCTACCTCGTAGTTGTCGTCATACATGAGTCCTTCATGGGATTGACCGTCGCGAAAGAAGTGGATTGTCACATTGCGGAAGGGGTGTCGCGTCGTAGTGGTACACATCGTCACGTTGATGATCTCAAGAAGTTGATCGAAGATTTGTCGCGGGAGGAGAATCGTCGGCATTCTTTGTGGCCTTTCGTCAAAGATCGGCGTTCTTCGTCAGCGACGATGTGTTCTTCGCGTTCTTCGCGAAGGAGGATGAAGATAGAGTTTCTCCAAATCCTCTCAACAATCCACCCCCAAGAAAAACGTGTGTTGGTCTTATTTTATTACTATGCCAACAGTTTAAAAACAAGTTAAGAAACGAACCATTTAATCGGCGAATTAATGGTAACGTCTTAACTTTCCAATTAATAGGGGCGTTAAGAGTTTTAGAAAATGCAGTAGTTTACTTTCATTAAAGAGGAGTTTTCGCGGGTGTGTTACTTAGAGGAAAAGAAACGGTGGGGCTCGTGCGGGCCCCACCTCACAAATATCCTACCAAGAGGGTAGGTTATTTTGGGTTACACCCTATCCACTTCAACTCAGCTTAAGTAGCTTTATGTGGATTTAAGTGAAATAAAATAACGTTGGCGTACCACATTATTTTATTTTCTTCACTTAACCCCAAAAATTAAAAAACACACCCAAGGAAACACAACTACGGAAGAGGAATTTCTGAGAAAATACCGGCGCTGCGATTCCATCGGTGCCCTCGAAATTCGATTCCGAGCACTGGTTGAGAAGTTAGAAAAAACACGCTCGTTCGTTCACTGAACGTACCCGAGCCAAACTTCAGAAAATGATTCTGGGCACACCGGGCCTCGGAATCACGTGCAGTTAAAAACTGTGTTCTTGTAAAATTCCAAATAAAATTAATAAAAACAATTCCTTGAAATTTACGGGTCTTTACAATCACATCCTCCCCCATTCCCTTTGTGGGTATAAGGAACCTCACCCCTTATCCCTTCATGTTACATTTATTCCTAGTTTTTATTTTTTTATTCAACTATTATTATAATATACTATATCTACTAAAATTGGGTTTTCTTATATACACGTATCATTTTACAACAGAACATTTTTAATCAAAAATATTTATCCCTTTTTTTCATCCTCATCTCATGTTTTTTTGTTAGGTCAACCTACATTCTTGTGACAATCAATTTTTCCTCCATGTATCCTCATATCCACACCCAATACTACTACACCATATTAATTCAAAATTATCTAGAATCACATTTTCTAGATTCCAGCATAAAAAACTAATTGATGTTAATTAAATAATTTTGTTTTACATCTCTCCCAAATTCACTACTATTTCATCTACTCCACCTCCTATAATAAATAACTACCTCCCTACTTCATCATCTCCAATCCCGCCTCTGAAACACAGTCTCTATTATTAACCCCTTAGATCCCTATTTTAACAGATACCTAACACTGCCTCTATATTAGAATATAAGCCTATATAACATCTCTCATAAGAATTATATCTGGATTCATCGTTTTTTTTTGCAACAAATATACCCAAATGAATATGTTTATTTATTATATAATTCCATTTTATGTGAAACTTTCATTTTTTTTCATGGATTCCAACATATTACATCATCATTCTAAAAATATCTTCTTGTATACATTCCATTAAAAAACCTCACTCTATACAATTATACTATTATTACATTATGCTTCTATGAAACAAAAATGTTACCTAATTTATTGTTCTAAAATTATATTCCCTTAACCAAAACATATATATTCAAAAAATAATTTCTCTTATGTTATGAATATTTTCATCATAAAATGTTTTTTATATTATGAATTAGAAATGTTCCTATTTTATAAAAACATAAAATCATAATATTTTGTTTCTAATTACATATATTTTATTTATATGTATGAAAATTCTTCTTCCAAGTGGAAAAACCTATTTTTGTTTTTATTTATGTTTTATAAATTAATGAAATATTTACTTGAAAATAAGTTTACATATTTTTATATGAAAATTATCATTTTTATGTCCATCAATGAACTTTTATATTGGTTAAACATATGTTTTTTGTCTTATATGATTATTTATTTCACATTGAATTTAGTATATTATTAAAAATCCTTGTTGCCTTTATTAATGTATCATGTTAAAATAATGCATTAAAGTTAATTGTAATTATTTCCTATCATATTAAATTATAAGAAATATTTTGTTCACATATGTTTTTATAATAAATACCATGATTTGTTTGAATCCTTATTTATACATTACAAGGATTTCATATGTAGACGTGAAATATTTTTCATGTTCATGAGAAGAAAGGTTCATTAGACAAATATTAAAGAGGAAAAACATTATTTAAAATAGATGTGTGTCTTTACTTATACATTTCTAGTGTTTTATGATACATTCTCTATAATTGTTCACTTAATTTTTACTAATACATGTTTAGACTTAGGTATATTTCATTTTTATGTAGTTAAATGGAGGTCGATCTTTATCAAATATCAATGTTCTAATTAAACAATGTTTCTAGCGATGCCACACATTTTCATCATTAGGATCATCATTATGACACTAAATAAAAGTTTTTTACTTCCAAATTATTGTAGTATTTACAAATTGATAATTTTTTCATTCCATTTTATTTTCTAAAAAAATGTTGTCCAAAATATGTCTTTGGCTTGATGACACTTACAAAATATAACACAATCAATAACTTATAATTATTGAGATAAATATTTTATTTTATTTAATTTTATTTTTTAAATTTATAATTTTATTGGAGATATATTTTTCATGTTTTGTGAATGTAATACATCCAATATTTTATATATATTTGTTTTTAATATTTATGGTAACTTTTTCATCACCTTGGATGTCAGTTTTATTAATTGATTTTTTCAATTATCATTTCCTAATCCTATATTTTAAACTATTTATGTTTCCAATAATATTTTTCATGCTCATAGTATAAGATAAATTATGTGGGAATGATATAATAGGGAATGAGAATTAAAACCAAATGTGATTTTCATTCAAGGAAATGATATAATTTTGTTAATTGACATTAATATATTTGGTTTTCTTATAATATAATAGTTTTGTAAATAATTTCATTAGTTCCTTAATTAAGTGTAGTTTTTTGTATTAATTTACAAATATAACCAACACCATGTAATAATTTTTTAATTGATTTAATTTTTATTTCCATTTTATGGTAGAAATTATAAAGCATTATAGTGGTTATGGTGGAAAATTTACCATATAATCTATAAGGATAATTTAAAAACATAATAATAGATTTCTTTATATACACAAAATTTGTAATTCATGGGTAATTCCATTATTTTTATTGTATATAATTTATATTAATTTTATTATTCATAAGAATTTTCCAAAAAAAATTTACATGTAAGGAACTGGAAATATATATTTTTAAAATTTATATTGATTTCATTACATTTTCTGTGATTATTTTTCTATTGATATGTATATATATATATCTCACTCTAATATTAAATGTTTTTAATATTCTTATTTTAGTTATCATGAATAATCAATAGAATACACATCAAATTATTATGAAATATAACAACATTTACTACATCTGATACTCAATGATATGATTTTGTGTGAGTAATAAAAAATATTCATATAATTATGTATATTCATAAAAATGTAGATTATGTCACTATGAATTTTAATTCATTTTCAACATTCACTTGATATGCATTATTTTGAATATTATACATCAAAATGTTTTACTATATGTTGGATTAATTACCCTTTCATGTATTGTTTCCAATTCCACTATGAAATTTTATACATCTAACTAATTTATAATATGAATTATCTAAAACATTATTTAATATTAGTCAATAGCACTACAATATGAAATTAATATATATATATATATATATTAATTATTTCATTATTGGTAAATATTTCCTTCAAAATCTATTATAATGTATAGTTTCTGTATGCTAATATAAAACTACAATCTTATACTATGAAGTACTAAATTCTTCTCAATAATAAATATTAAAAACATTTACTGCATATGTTATTCAATAGTTTTGGAAATATACAATTTCTATTACAATATGATTTCAAAACATGAATATTTATTATCTATTTACCTCTAGTGAATAATGTATACTATATATTTCATTTTTTATTATATTGGATTCCTCAATAATATGTATTAATCTTGTGGATGTTACTCATTTCAATGTTTTTTCTTTTATAGACTACTTTCCTAATTAATTTATAATGAATGGATCCATATACATTTATTCATTACGTGGATACGTATATCCACATACGATGAGTCATAATGTGGAATGGACATCTAATAAGGATGATGTTTTTGACGATATCAATGTTACTAAAAATTACATGAAGGACATAAAAATATTCACATGATCCAAGGCTGTCTCAATTTATCATTCCTTATAATATTTAAATTAAATTGTGTTGATTTCTTTGTTATATATGGTGTTTACATGATGGATTTCAGATTTTAATGTTTCATTTTTATTAAAACAATTTATTGTTAAAGGGAAAACAAGTTTCCTAGAACTTAGTATATTCTTCAAAAACCATTATGCAAGATGATAATCGGGGATTTGGTTAAAACATAGTTACTCATATTAATATATATTTTTCATTGTTATATTAAAACCAAAATTCATTAAAAAATCCCCAATCTATTATATGATGCAAAAAATTAATTTTCATAACACATGATTGTATTTTTTAAAATCTATATCATCCAAAAAGATATCAAGTTACATCATACACAAATATGTATTCATATTTCTATTGACATCCACTATTTATAAACATTACAATGAGTTCATTGTAATTCAATTTATTAAAATAATTTATAGGAATTAGTGTTAAATATACATGAATAACATCATGAATTTTCATGGGTGAAGAACTGGTTATTAATAATAATTAGGGGAGATGATGTCAGCCAAATTATGAAATCAGGAGGCATATATTGGAGGTCTCTACATCCACATTATGCACCCCAAATCCTTCTCCCACCATTATTAATAATAATTTATCTTATATTTTAATAAGATTGATATAGTAAAATTAATTCCCATTTATTAATTTAAAAAAATGATTTAAGTTTTTAAATTAAAAATAATTATTTTTTTAGAAACATAAATTATTTACTAGTATTATTATTAGTAAAAATGATAATAACGCATTCTACTTTAAGAATATTCGTTCAAATTTTTAGAGATACATTTATGACCACCATCACATTCACACTGACTTCCTTCTCCATGATATCATACATGGTTAATCCTCTATGAATTGAGTATGCTACATTAAATTTCATTGGAATGGGTCAATCGGGAAAATTCAGATTATCATCTCGATCCTAAACAACCGCTTACCAGTCACCATTCACATTGAACCTTGATCGTGCACTCAATCATATAGAATAGATCCAATCCAATAACTAAAAACAATCATGATAATTCATCAATCTATCAAAAAACTGTCAATCAAGAAGGTGTTCATCATACCATAATGAATCTAGGGGTTCAACCATTCTCAGACCAAACCTGTAAGAAATGAACCATGTACTTGTTGGCCAATAGGGAAGGAATAATATAATAGGGAAGTAAAATAATATGAACCAAGTTAAACATTCATGACCAAGAATTTTTTTCCAAAAATTATATAAATAAATAAATAAAATTTCAAATATGGATGAATTATACTTAATCTATGTAATCAATAAATTGTGGGTCTCATGTGACGAATAAGTATTATAGTTCAAAAGCTGATATAATAAGTTCTCCCCCTATTAATCAAAATGGTGAAAATAGGAAATTGTGAATCCCTCTTGAAATATGGATAATCTTTGGTTAACAACTCATCAACAATTGATGATGTTTATTATACCACCACATTCTCCCTTCATATCATTATTATCCACAATACGATCAATCTTCATTCGTCGGTATTAATCCGTCAAAGAATAATAGGATGAAGCTTATATGAATGGTAATATGGTTATATAATTTACCCTATAAATTTTATATTGAATCAACTTTATATAGGAAAATTAATTCGGTGAATTAATTTAAAATAATAAAATTATTTATTAATTTTATTTAGCGGAATAATATAATAACTACCACAACTGGATGTCCTGAACTAATCAAAATTAGGTTAGGCCTATGGTAATCCCCACCCATTTGAAATGAAAATCGTCTAATATTTTTTATATGTGAATATTTCTTTATATTAGTACACCTTTTTAGAAAAATACTGTTGGCATAAAATAAAACATATTTAATATTTTATTATGTAAATTTACTATCACCAAGCATCAGAATCCAGTGATATATCGATGATTGTCAGTTAAAATATTCCTACGAATATTCCTGTAACGCCCCAACCCTAATTACCCAGAGTCGGTGCATTATTACATAACATTGGCATGATCACGAGAAAGATCAAGTCTCGAAAGACCGATTAGTTTAGTAGCCTTGGAATAACTAGATACATCCATAAATTTTACATTACATCATAAAAAAACATCTTGTCTTCATATCCCCTCATACTATCCCTGCAGGTCATTCATAAATTACTTCTTCATAATCCTGGGAAAAAAATAAAACATTTAAAGGGGTGAGCTCAGATGCTCAGTAAGGATAACATTATAGCAAAAGCTTTCATAAATAAGCATAAACACTTAAGGCAATTTATAACTAAAACAAAAGCCTTTTAAACTTGAACTTCAGCATAAAATGACAAAGGTAAAATGAAATAATTCCATTTACTTACTCACATGGATATTCTACTAGTAGAATGATCACATGCAATATCAATAACCACTTTCATAATGATGGAATGCATAATGCCAGACTATCATAACCACATAGCCAAGGCCTCGTGCCAAGACTACAAATAAGATTTTGCCAAGGCCTTGTGACAAGACACTAGTTTGTCTCATGAGACCTACCGATGCATCGAGGAGCTATAGCGGGCTCCACCCGTCACTTATTAAGTCCAATGCATTCCTCATATGAATAGGTTTAAACATAAAATAAACATTCGTATTAAAACTAGCATACGAAATGTCAATACTTTAACCACAAACCATGAATGGTCTAAAAATAGAACATCCACAGTTAAACATAACTCATTTGATACAATATGGAAGATTGTATTGTATCACATTAACCTCAATCATGAATAATGAAGGATGTTGACATAGATGAAAATAATCATCAAAACTATTTGAGGGAAATATCCCCCTTTTCTTGAAATCATTTAAAAGTCACACTATTTGTCAAGAAGCCATTTAAAAATATATTTTTTTGAATCAAAGTGTCCCATACCACTTTGAAACTTTTAAAAAGAGTTTTAATTTTAAAAATTTAATGTCCATATAAATAAATCCTTAAAACCATTTTTAAAACAATGACATTAATGAGCAAGATATAGAAGAATAAGTCTTTAAAACATTTAAAAATGGTATTTTAGTTAGAGATTCTAACCAAAAGAGAGACAATTGAATATAAATAATTGAGGTAATCAAAACTTTGTAATATCATGAGAATAAAGGGATTCATGATATACTATGTCAAAGTACATTATATACACCACATAAAAGTGATTTGGTATATATCAACAAAGAAGTCTCAATGGAATGTAAATTGAGATGAAATCTATCATAAAGGCCATATCCTTAGGTTAAGGATAAATCAACGGCATAATTACGTGTGAAAAATATAAATAAACTAAATATGATTGGATATTCAGTGTAAAATAGTCAAAGGATATTCACACATATTCTTGTAAAAACAACACCAACGAATTGAATGTTTAACTCAACAAATGGTGAATGAGTTAAAATTACTCTTATCAAGTTCATATAAATGACTTGAGAATTATCAATGGAGTGATTATGTGTATCAAAAGTATATCCAAAGGAAGGGGAGTGGAAATTATGACATAATCAAATGAATAGTGATTCCACACATAATCTTGGGGTTATATAATCAATGAAATATGCGTAAAGCCAAATGAGTGGAAATTGAAATCTCAAATTCCCTTATCGATTAGGTAACTTACGAAACATACACCCACAAAAGAAGTATCATACCATGATGATGTAAATACCCATAAATGAAAGTATATTACACAATGAATACAATCATGGGCAGTAGACATACACCACATGCAATAATTAAGTGGTGAACAATGGGATTCTCACGAATTTAAGAGTGAGTTAAGAAACCCCTTACCACGTTAATCAACTGAGTCGTATGGCCAAAAGTTAATAACCACCAAATTATTTATAGAATAACATGAATATAAAGTGAATCATGATAATATATATCAAATGGCAGTACACAATACACCACTTTCAATAATTTAGTGGTGAACAATGGAAATCTCACGGAATTGAAAGTGAGATAAGAAAATCCCTTACTTTGTACTATTTCCTTTGTCGACGGTAGGTTTACCTCCTGTATAATGGTGAAATAATTGTTATTGAATTATACAAGAATCATTTACTTTAATATCATATCATATATGATCTTTTAATATTGATTTGTTAATAATATCTTAGAATTATCGTCATTTCGGGTGTTAACGGGTTCATTTTACTTTATATTCTTTGTTATCTGAGCCATATTTATTAATGAGATATATATTATTAATATCCAGAATGATATCAAGTCCTTAGATACTATTTTTAAATCATCAAATTATAATTAAACTTTAATGGATATGATGGAGAATGAATCTCATTGCGTTTGTGGAGACGGTAGTCCGTACATACGCACGAGCGACAATATCATTCTTTTGATATTAAAATAATATATAATTGGATGTTATATCATATATACAGAATCATTATCATGTTATATTTATTATTTAAATGAGTTACACATCATTATTATACCCATCCAAATAATAATATATTGAATAACAATTACACCACGACGTGGAGACGGTAAGCCGTACGTACGCACATATGGTGACATGTTATTCAAAGGATGGATATAATACTGAATATGGTTGTACCATATTTATAATAACATTACAGTATATATATGATACTGGAGTTCTTATTTTATAATGGTAATAACAAAGAAAGATGAAGTGGAAGAAGAAAGGAACTTGAAAAGGGGTGGTGAAAACATTACCTCTTTTTCGGGTTCTTCCTTTTTATTTGATCAAAAGGGCTCCTTAGGTTGGCTTTCTGATCAAAATAAGGCCTCTAGGTTGTAGTAAGGGAACTTGAGATAGTATTTGGTCAGGTTTTGGCCGATCCAAAGTGCTTTGAAGGTGTTAAGAAATGAGAAGGAGGAGTGCCCTTTTATAAGAGGGGTGAGGGGCACCTTTGGAAAAGCTAGAAATATTAATTTATAATAAATTCATATTCGGTTTCTAATGGCTCCAAAGTTGATTATTCAAAGGTTAAGGTGGGGATAGGTCGAAAACCACTCAAACAATATAATTTATACAGGTTTTGGTACTTATATTAACCTTATCTTTAAGTATTAACTCTAAGTTAATTAGTTTCACTTTTACAATGTCTCTTTGTATTTTTATATAACATCGTTAATAAACTTACTATATACATCCAAGCGACCCCCAAGTGGTCTATTAATGATGAAACTATCATGATAAAAGTCTCTTGGCCGAACCTTAGATTTTTAGGAATTTAATATCAATTAATAATATAATATTTGTTTTAAGAACTCTTTTATGTCAATTTTGACACTATTCAATAGTTGATTTTTGTGAAACTCATAACAGATTTATTACTTCGAAAAAAGTCAATTAAATCAATCCTAATATATCATATTATCCTAGAAAATTAGTTTAATTCATTAAAAGTTTCATATTATATTTATTTGGGTTTTTATAATATCAATTATTTTAATTTTTCACTATTATGATAATTACTTCATCATAATTGTGTCATAAATAAATTAAATTATTTAATCTATAAAAATTGAAAATAAAATATCATCATGTAGGAAACCTTTTTATATTTCTAATTAATATTTATAGTCGAAAATCCAACATATATAACCCTCTGTAACAATTGTTTTGTTAAAAGATATATGCTTGTGTCATTTTTGTATTTATTTTAACTTAATTAAAATAAAGTGTCATTATCACTTACAAGTGGATCCATGGGGTCCCAAAATCGACCCAAAGATTCCCATGGTCGACCATGTATCAACCAATTGGGTTAAGACACGTTTTAGGGTAATTAAGTATTATTATAATATTATTTTTTAACCCTTTTTTACCCGATTTACCCTTTAATCATGGTAAATAAAATATTTACCAGAGTAATTATCCAAAATGTTTAAAAATAAAAGTTACCTATTTACAAAATTTGAACATTCTGATTCCAAATATGGAATCAATTTTTCCAAATTCAAAACACAGAAGTGGCAGAAATTAATTTAAAATTAATTCCCGTTGTTAAAACAAAAATCGTGTTTTTTAGAGATAATAACTATCAAAAGATTGTCACTTGTTTATGTCTGGTTTAAATGTGAAATTTTGTTCAATGACCCAAATTGTATTATATGGTAAAAATATATTCTAAATATACTTTAAAACCACTCAAATTCATAATTTATCACTATTATTTATTTTGATTAAAAAAGTTGTTTTTAATTAAAATTTAGTAATTTTCATTATTCAACAAAATATGAATGTTATCCGAAAAGTACCAAAATTTCACCCTAGGCTAATTTCGATATTCCGAATCCAAAAATGAAGTCCATTTTGAGAGATAGAATTTATAAAATTTCAAAAATTAGGTATTACTATTCATAACGGCTAGTTTGATTGGTTATGGTGTGTTAAAATCTCGAAGTTGCGTACAACACGCGCTACTGTTTTATTCAAAGGAAAGCATACCGTGGAAGCTTGGGATGTTTCATTTTAAATTTTTTTGATGTCTCCATTTAGTCAAAAAGTTTAAAATATTGTATTTAAAAAGTCTTCACTATTAAAAGTTGATAAATGTGCAATACTAAAAATGAATATGTTCTTGCATTATGACTAAGAAACTCATAATATGGATTCTAAAATTATAAAGATTATATAAAGTTTAAAATTTAGTTAATGCTATTCATGACCTCTTTTAATGGCCTTTTTTTTGTAAGTCAAGGTGTGATTGAACTCGGTGTTGCGTGTAGTGAAAGTTATTGAATTATTTTGAAGAAATAACATAGTTTGAAATCTTGGGGTGTTACATTCTCCCCTCCTTCAATAAATTGCGTCCTCGCAATTTGAAATTGTTCTTCGAAAATAAAAGGTTGAAAATAGAAAATATATTTGTGGGAAAACCCACATCGGAAATTGGGTTACTAAAATTTAGTCTTAATATGAGGAAAAGAGAAATGAAAGGGTCACCATCGAATTATGATCTCGATGAGGAGAACATTGGTGGTAATTAGAGACATATAATTGGAGGAAAACGTAAATATTTATAGGTAGTGATTGAGGTCATCAATCACAAACAAGTATAAAATTGAGGTCCTTAAACTCATCAATCTATGATGATTTGAAATACCATCGGTCCAACAAAATATACGGTATTGGGATAACACATTTTTGACGTTTCAAAATATCTTAGTTGAAATACCACATCGAAAAATGAATTAATGAGGCCTCTATTTAAAATAAAGAGTGGAAATTATGAAGATTACCGAAAATAACACATACTAGGGTTCCATGTAGGAAAATATGGATATAGAAGAGAAATCTAACCATCAATTATCTGATGGAGAGTGGTAGAGAAGATGGCTATGAAAAGGCCAACAATCCCAAAGCCATAAATTAGTGATGATTTAAGGTACCATCTAGGACAACATTTTTTTTAAAGTTACATTACATAAGGAAGAGGAATTCATTTATGATATTGACTAAGAACATTATGAGATATACTTACATTTTAAGTATATTTTCATTCTTTAATAAATTTCCACCACTAACTCAATTTTTTTTAAACGATAAGTATTCAAGAAGACTTGGTCACACTGGAAGAGCTTGAATAAACTTCTATAGAATCACATGATCCATGCAGGATAAACCATATATTTACATTGTCTTTGAAGATTAATCAAAACCAAAATTGTTAGTGAATGATCTAATGATCCCCCAAAAGGATATTCATTGAGATAAATATGTACTAATCTTAATTTCTAAAATTAAACCAAAAATACCCCAAAGTTAAATAGATACCATTCAATAACCAATTGTACTTAAAATCCTTTAATATAATCCAAACTAATATTGAAACCCAAAACATAGAAGAATTTGATTATGTAGTCTCCCATGTTACATTGTATCTCCAAATGACATCAAATACTCTTAAAGTCACATACTTAAAAGAAATTAACATCATCACATATTCTCTGTTATAGGTTAATCATTTCCATAAATAACCCAAATCACTATAAATCAACAATAAAAATGTAGATAAAAATCCACCATTAGTCTACAAATGAAACCTCATTGTATTCTATTTTCCATGGGCATATAGTGTTCCTAACAAAACGAACATCTTCCAAAATAACATTTATCACTTAATCACCAAATCATTTTCCTATACCAAGGTTATTAATTTGATAAGACATAAGAACCCAAATCATCTTATTATTGATCAATAAAATCATTTAACAAAAAAAATAGTCACACTAACCAGGGAATTCACGTAGTCCAGTGGTTGGCGATAAATCCCAATCACACTTTGGTTGTGGGTTCGATTCCCACAGCTTTGTCCGACGTGACGGGTTGTCACACGGTCTACGTGTTGTCCTTTTTCCAAAACTATATTTTATAATATTACCAAAATGAGATAAATTCCTCAAAATAACATAATTTAACCACAAATGTTATATCATACTTTGAATTTTCATCCAAATTATAATAACTTATAATTTTCTCAAACCCAAATGATCATATAAAACCATATTGTTATTTATACCTATATCCACAAGAGAAGAGACAATTCTTCCTCAAATATCATTCTCACATGGAAAACTGCGGGGTAAGAAATACAAGAGGAAATTATTCCAAAGTAAACCCATCAACAAGGAGTGCTAATACTTTTTAAATTTTTCTCAAACAATTTATTTCTACATAGCTTCTTCTTTGACCAAGAAAATATTCTATAGAATAGGACATTCACTCAGGTAATGGCCAGGACCCCTACATTTACGGAAAATGACTGTAAATGGACTCTTTGGACCATTTTTATCTTCTTCCATATTACTCTTCATTTTTCTTTGGCAATTCTTCACTTTATGTCCTTCCTTCCCACACGTAAAACATTTCGTTGTCCCATTGAGACACTTTCTTGGGTGTCTCTTTCCACATTTCCTGCATGATGAAAATTGAGGGTTGTTTTTTCCATGGTCTCCATTGCTGGAGATCTTATCATTTATCACCTTTCTCTTCCTTGTTGAGTCTGGGAGTTGGTTAATATATATGTTGTTGATCATATTTTTGGAAAACTGATTTGGCATAAAGACGATATCTTTTATTCCTATCAACATTCCATTTTGTTGCTCATTGACACCACCGTTCCCACCTTGTACATCACTCTCAAAGTCACTATGACTTCCTTGGAATCCAGCCATTGATTAAAACCAGAAAGCATTGTGTGAGTAATAGTAGTCGTAAAATTATTTAGTGATTAAAATGTCACCATATTCTCAATTTGAAACATATTAGGATTAACCAAGGTCATTTACTGTTATCTTATATATATATTACTTAAATCGGTTTGTAAAGAAAATGTAAATTATCCTAAGCATATCCCCCGGGAGTGTCGTAACCAAGAGTGCATCAAGGCCCGTTGTCGCGCACCAGTTCCCGTTCGAGTCTATCTCAAAGCGGTGTTTTCGGGTTTTACCCCTAGGTACATCTGTTCCAGAGCCGCCTCTACCTGCTCGTATCCAGACAGGGATGTATTGCTCGGAAAACTCACAAAATCTCTACAATAGAAAAATTCTAGGAAGTTCTTCTATACTAATCCTCAAATTTCATCTTAGGTCTACGTGCTCTAATCAGAGTTTATCTAAATCTAGCTTCCAAGGTTTGTACTAAACTTCCTCTGATACCAACTGTAACGCCCCGACCCTAATTACCTAAAGTCGGTGCATTATTACATAACATTGGCATGATCACGAGAAAGATCAAGTCTCGAAAGACCAATTAGTTTAGTAGCCTTGGAATAACTAGATACATCCATAAATTTTACATTACATCATAAAAAAAACATCTTGTCTTCATATCCCCTCATACTATCCCTGCAGGTCATTCATAAATTACTTCTTCATAATCCTGGGAAAAAATAAAACATTGAAAGGGGTGAGCTCAGATGCTCAGTAAGGATTACATTATAGCAGAAGCTTTCATAAATAAGCATAAACACTTAAGGCACTTTATAACTAAAACAAAAGCCTTTTAAACTTGAACTTCAGCATATAATGGCAAAGGTAAAATGAAATACTGCCATTTACTTACTCACATGGATATTCTACTAGTTGAATGATCACATGCAATATCAATAACCACTTTCATAATGATAGAATGCATAATGCCAGACTATCATAACCACATATCCAAGGCCTCGTGCCAAGACTACAAATAAGATTTTGCCAAAGCCTTGTGCCAAGACACTAGTTTGTCTCATGAGACCTACCGATGCATCGAGGAGCTATAGCGGGCTCCACCCGTCACTTATTAAGTCCAATTCATTCCTCATATGAATAGGTTTAAACATAAAATAAACATTCGTATTAAAATTAGCATACGAAATGTCAATACATTAACCACAAACCATGAATGGTATAAAAATAGAACATCCACAGTCAAACATAACTCATTTGATACAATATGGAAGATTTTATTGTATCACATTAACCTCAATCATGAATAATGAAGGATTTTGACATAGATGAAAATAATCATCAAAACTATTTGAGGGAAATATCCCCCTTTTCTTGAAATCATTTAAAAGTCACACTATTTGTCATGAAGCCATTTAAAAATAGATTTTTTTGAATCAAAGTGTCCCATACCACTTTGAAACTTTTAAAAGGAGTTTTAATTTTAAAACTTTAATGTCCATATAAATAAATCCTTAAAACCATTTTTAAAACATGGACATTAATGATCAAGATATAGAAGAATAAGTCTTTAAAACATTTAAAAATGGTATTTTAGTTAGAGATTCTAACCAAAAGAGAGACAATTGAATATAAATAATTGAGGTAATCAAAACATTGTAATATCATGCGAATAAAGGGATTCTTTATATACTATGTCAAAGTACATCACATACACCACATAAAATTGATTTGGTGTATATCAACAAAGAAGTCTCAACGGAATGTAAATTGAGATGAAATCTCTCATAAAGACCATATCCTTAGGTTAAGGATAAATCAACGGCATAATTATGTGTGAAAAATATAAATAAACTAAATATGATTGGATATTCAGTGTAAAATAGTCAAAGGATATTCACACATATTCTTGTAAAAACAACACCAACGAATTGAATGTTTAACTCAACAAATGGTGAATGAGTTAAAATTACTCTTATCAAGTTCATATCAATGACTTGAGAATTATCAATGGAGTGATTATGTGTATCAAAAGTATATCCACAGGAAGGGGAGTGGAAATTATGATATAATCAAATGAATATTTATTCCACACATAATGTTGGGTTTATATAATCAATGAAATATGCGTAAATCCAAATGAGTGGAAATTGAAATCTCAAATTCCCTTATCGATTAGGTAACTTACGAAACATACACCCACAAAAGAAGTATCATACCATGATGATGTAAATACCCATAAATGAAAGTATATTACACAATTAATACAATCATGGGCAGTAGACATACACCACATGCAATAATTAAGTGGCGAACAATGGGATTCTCACGAATTTAAGAGTGAGTTAAGAAACCCCTTACCACGTTAATCAACTAAGTCGTATGGACAAAAGTTAATAACCACAAAATGATTTATAGAATAACATGAATATAAATTGAATCATGATAATATATATCAAATGGCAGTACACAATACACCACTTTCAATAATTTAGTGACGAACAATGGAAATCTCACGGAATTGAAAGTGGGATAAGAAAATCCCTTACTTTGTACTCTTTCCTTGGTAGACGGTAGGTTTACCTCCTTTAAAATGGTGAAATAATTGTTATTGAATTATACAAGAATAATTTACTTTAATATGATATCATATATGATCTTTTAACATTGATTTGTTAATAATATCTTAGAATTATCGTCATTTCGGGTGTTAACGGGTTCATTTTACATTATATTCTTTTTTATGTGATCCATATTTATTAATGAGATGTATATTATTAATATCCATAATGATATCAAGTCCTTAGATACTATTTTTAAATCATCAAATTATAATTAAACTTGAATGGATATGATGGAGAATGAATCTCATCGCGTTCGTGGAGACGGTAGTCCGTACATACGCACGAGCGACAATATCATTCTTTTGATATTAAAATAATATATAATTGGATGTTATATCAAATATACAGAATAATTATCATGTTATATTTATTATTTACATGAGTTACACATCATTATTATACCCATCCAAATAATAATATATTGAATAACAATTACACCACGACGTGGAGACGGTAAGCCGTACGTACACACATATGGTGACATGTTATTCAAAGGATGGATAGAATACTGAATATGGTTGTACCATATTTATAATAACATCACAGTATATATATGATACTGGATTTATTATTTTATAATGGTAATAACAAAGAAAGAGGAAGTGGAAGAAGAAAGGAACTTGAAAAGGGGTGGCGAAAACATTACCTCTTCTTCGGGTTCTTCATTTTGATTTGATCAAAAGGGCTCCTAAGGTTGGCTTTATGATCAAAATAAGGCCTCTAGGTTGTAGTGAGGGAAGTTGAGATAGTATTTGGGAAGGGTTTGGCCGAACCAAAGGGCTTTGAAGGTGTTAAGAAATGAGAAGGAGGAGTGCCCTTTTATAAGAGGGGTGAGGGGCACCTTTGGAAAAGCTAGAAATATAAATTTATAATAAATTCATATTCGGTTTCTAATGGCTCCAAAGTTGATAATTCAAAGGTTAATGTGGGTATAGGTCAAAAACCACCCATCCAATAGAATTTAGACAGGTTTGGGTACTTATATTAACCTTATCTTTAAGTATTAACTCTAAGTTAATTAGTTTCACTTTTACAATGTCTCTTTGTAGTTTTATATAATATGGTTAATAAACTTACTATATACATCCACGAGACCCCCAAGTGGTCCATTAATGATGACCCTATCATTATATAAGTCTCTTGGCCGATCCTTATATTTTTAGGAATTTAATATCAATTAATAATATAATATTTGTTTTAAGAACTCTTTTATGTCAATTTTGACACTATTCAATAGTTGATTTTTGTGAAACTCATAACAGATTGAGTACTTCGAAAAAATTCAATTAAATCAATCCTAATATATCATATTATCCTAGAAAATTAGTTTAATTCATTAAAAGATTCATATAATATTAATTTGGGTATTTATAATATCAATTATTTTAATTTTTCACTATTATGATAATTACTGCATCATAATTGTGTCATAAATAAATTAAATTATTTAATCTTTAAAAATTGAAAATAAAATATCATCATGTAGGAAACGTTTTTATATTTCTAATGAATATTTATAGTCGAAAATCAAACATATATAACCCTCTGTAACAATTGTTTTGTTAAAAGATATATGCTTGTGTCATTTTTGTATTTATTTTAACTTAATTAAAATAAAGTGTCATTATTACTTACAAGTGGATCCATGGGGTCCCAAAATCGACCCAAAGATGCCCATGGTCGACCATGTATCAACCAATAGGTTTAAGACACGTTTTAGGGTAATTTAGTATTATTATAATATTATTTTTTAACCCTGGTTTACTGGATTTACCCTTTAACCATGGTAAATAAAATATTTACCGGAGTAATTATCCAAAATGTTTAAAAATAAAAGTTACCTATTTACATAATTTGAACATCCTGATTCAAAATATGGAATTAATTTTTCCAAATTCAAAACACAGAAGTGGCAGAAATTAATTTAAAATTAATTCCTGTTGTTAAAACAAAAAACGTGTTTTTTAGAGATAATAACTATCAAAAGATTGTCACTTGTTTTTGTCTGGTTTAAATGTGAAATTTTGTTCAATGACCCACATTGTATTATATGGTAAAAATATATTCTAAATATACTTTAAAACCACTCAAATTCATAATTTATCACTATTATTTATTTTGATTAAAAAAGTTGTTTTTAATTAAAATTTTGTAATTTTCACTATTCATCAAAATATGAAAGTTATCCGAAAAGTACCAAAATTTCACCCTAGGATAATTTCGATATTCCGAATCCAAAAATGAAGTCCATTTTGAGTGATAGAATTTATAAAATTTCAAAAATTAGGTATTACTATTCATAATGGCTAGTTTGATTGGTTATGGTGTGTTAAAATCTCGAAGTTGCGTACAACACACGCTACTGTTTTATTCAAAGGAAAGCATACCGTGGAAGCTTGGGATTTTTCATTTTAAATTTTTTTGATGTCTCCATTTAGTCAAAAAGTTTAAAATATTGTATTTAAAAAGTCTTCACTATTAAAAGTTGATAAAAGTGCAATACTGAAAATGAATATGTTCTTGCATTATGACTAAGAAACTCATAATATGGATTCTAAAATTATAAGGATTATATAAAGTTTAAAATTTAGTTAATACTATTCATGACCTATTTTAATGGATTTTTTTGTAAGTCAAGGTGTGATTGAACTCGGTGTTGCGTGTAGTGCAGGTTATTGAATTATTTTGAAGAAATAACACACTATGAAATCTTGGGGTGTTACAATTCCAATGTATTGTAAAGAAAAATAATTTTCTCTACAATAAAAATAAAATATATCTTATGTGAATTAGGTGAAACATAATCAGCGTACACATTCATACTTGTGAACTAGAAAAATAAACGATAATAATTTACAGAATCAATAAAAATAATCATGAACCTTCCACAATAATATGGAGAATGGTGTGAAAATTATACATTCTGAGGAATGATAATATTAACCAAATAATGTGGAAACAGATTAATAAAACTGAAAAAGTTACAAGAACATTTCTATATTAAAATAACCTTTTCACTTTAAAATAGTTTACCAAATTTCTAAAATACTTCTCATATAAGAATGAAATAATTTTTTAATAATAATCTTGTGAAGTATTAATCTATTTAATAAGTAGTTTTAATGGAATATAATATTTTTCATCTCATATATGATAAAAAAATCTATTTTCAGTATTAAAGGATGTTAAAAGGTTACTATTTTGGAAGATGATAAGAGGATTCATATTAAACTATTTTATAAAAAGTTATACACTTTAATAATGACATTAAAAAATCTTTTTGATAAATATAAAAACATCAATTTTAAAATTTTAATGAAAATCATCCAAATTAATAGAATGATTGTCGATGTAGTTGAAAAAATTGTATGTTTTACATAAAACATTATTTTATTATTTGGGGTACGTTTTGAGATAAAAATGAAGGAAAAACAATTTAAAAATCAACTAATTATGGAAAATATATATACATGTCAATATTGGAAGATAAAATAAATTTACTAGTAGAGACATAAAACTAAACATTCCTAAATATTGATTTTATTGTGAAATAAACACATAAATCATATTTTATTTATATCATACATGTTCAAAACACCATTAAAATTAAAAATAAATTCTGAATAAATTAATTTATAGTAATAATTGATATAAAATTATATATGATATAATAAAAAATTCCACCCATTTATAGAAAAATAATTCATAAAAACAATAGTATTGGTAGTATCTCTTTTTTTCTATATATGTTCTAGTTTTGTACATTAATTTAGTTTAATATATTCATGATACAGACAAAAAAAATATTTATTCATGATATAACTTTCATATATATTAATTATATTTTTATTTAGTGTTATCCATTAATATTGTATATAGAAAAATAAATTACATTGTACATCGAGATAGTTGGTCGTATATACATGTTAATGTTGTTTACATTTTTAAAAATATGGAATGATATAATGGTAAATAATATTTTACCACAATTTGTTTATATAATTTTTATAATATATATTTATTGAATAAATAATTTTTATCCTCAATTTCAAATGAAAGCAAAAATTGAATCATATCAGGTTCCATAGGTAGTTGTACATTGTTACGCATGAGAAGATTGATCTTTTTTCCAATGGATACATTTATTAGATATAACATTTGATATTATAAATAAATAATATTAAATATGTCTTTGATATCATTTATAAAAATTATTTCCATCTGTTCATCCGTCAATAAAATGTAGTAATGAAAGAAATCACATTGGTTCATGAGGTTATAGTGCCCTATACATATGGTCGATGTCATTATTTCCCTTATCATGGAATCAAACATGAAAATATCATATTAAATTTAAATAATAAAATATAAGTATATGGTAGTAATTCTTTATAATTTTATTATATTTTAAAATTTTCTTAACAATTTAGAATTATAATGAAATTGAAAAACCATGATTAATATGTATAACTCTTTCACTGAATATTTCTTTTTATTTATACATATATCATTCTAAGTATACTTATTTTCAATATAAAATGAGATATAGTTCACATATATTATATTAAGGAATTATATTTGGGTATTAATTGGACAAACCAATGGGCACTTGATGTGTGGATAAGATATGTTAGGGGTTTCTGTTTATAAGTGGGGCAGAGGGAAGACTTGCAATTTCTGAAAAGAATAAAATAGACAAATGTTTTAGAGTAACTAAATGGATCCAAAATTTATATTTTTTGAACCCTAGTTGAGATGTTTTAGAAATATTTTTATAAAATATAGTTTATACGTGGTTCAATATAAATTTAACACATATAATACCAGTTTAACACTATGCTAAATTCATATTAACCTTAATCATGACAACAAAATTTTACAGTTTTTACTATTCATTATGAGAAAAAATCATGTTGAAATAATTTCATTATATAAATTATATATATTGAAAATATAGAATAATTTTTTCAACATTCAAATAAAATAAGTCGTACAATTTAATAAACAAAATGAACCCCCATGTGTGAAAAAATGATGTTTTCCAGTAAATATTTTTTATGAAGTACAATAAATGATTATATAAAAAACCAATGTAGAATTTATTTATATGACTTGGAATTTATAAAATATTTAAAATAAGATAATATATTCAAAAAAATTAATAGAAATTTTATCATTAAAAATAAATTAAATGAAAATATAATTATTATAAATAATAAATATTTTTCTCATTGCATTGAAAGAGTCAACATTACATAAATTTATAAAACAATAAATGTAGTATAATTTTTAAATATTGATGCTAGAAATAAATTTATATTTTAAAATAAATTTTATAAAATATATATGAATTTATTTTAAAATAATTCTGTAATATTTGAGGAAACACAAATTTAGTGAAATAGAATTTTTGAAGATATATTTTTTATTAACATATGGTGCCAAAAATAATATATGTTTGATGATAAAACTTTTGAGAGAATATATATTATTTATATTAGATAAATATTATTATAATATATATAATAAATTAATTTATAAAAAATAAACATTGTGGAAGAATGTAATTTTTTGGAAAATTATTTATTTTACTTATGAATGTCTTTTATTTTTGATCACAATCAATTGATACAAAATATATTTCATTCGTACAAGTATAAAAAGTATAATTTTCATAATTTAGTTAGACATATTCATACCAACCAATTTATTTTTTACGTTATAATGGTATAAGCTTTTAAATTTCATTTAGATTAGGGGAAGAATGTATCACTTGTAGTCGAGAAGAATAAATTTACTAAAAAATAAAAAAAATGTAAAATAATTATGTTTTACTTGATATAATGAAATAATTCAATTAAAATGAAAATCAATTCTTACCAACGTCCATTGAAAATAATACATGTCTACCCTATATTTGGATGAACAAGATATCCATTTTTTGTTGAAAATATCATAAATGTTATTTACAATTGAATATGTCATTATATGGTTATTCCACTCCCCTTTACATTTCAATATATTTTTCTACCCCATTTCTAGTTCCAAATTTTAATTTCAGTTTCCAAAAACATTTTAAAAATATATTAAATGTTCATTGGAAAAGGGTATCTAACTATTTTTAAGTAATGATCCACCAATAATTTCACTATGTGTCAACATGAGTCATGATTTTTGTTGATAATCAGATGACTTAATTTATAAACAAATATATTCCTTAGAAACTAATCATAATAGACCATGTAATGAAAAATATTCATTTTTTATTCAAGGTATTTTGAGTTTTATTAAAGGATGATGGTTATATGAAACAATTTTAAAAATTTTCAACTTCAAAAAAATTTACTCACATCAACAAACATATCAAAAACATTCAAGTTAATTAAGTTTGATATGTGAATTTATGAAACATTAATAAATTATATATTTTTTTTCATTGATAAATATTACATATACCCCTTATATTTTAATTTCATATATTTCTTGAACATGGAAGGTTTTTTAGAAAAGTACCTTTCCCAGTGACATGATATTAGTCATAAATCGAGAAATCATAAATTTTTTTAGAGATATTTTTGTTTCAAAATAACAAATTTTCAAAAATATTACCCCATAAATGAGTGATTCATTATGATCTTCAAGAATTTGAATCTATAAGAAATATATTCTTTAAAGTCCTCATATTGGTAATTCGGAAAAATAAATGGTTTCTTATATGACTGTATACCTTTGAACCATTACATGTCTTCACCTAGGATAATAATTTTAAAACCCATCAATGATCTATTATATTAAACGTTCTATGCTATATTTTCATTTAGCATTGATAACCAATTGTTTGTAGAAATTCTGAAAAATGAGGTTCTCTACTTCAATATATGATTCAAAATCAATTCCCTATTATTTAATGATTAAATATATAATTGAAAAATTAATTAATTATGCGGATCATCAATGTTTATCAATTATAATAAAAGGTTTTAAATGATTATCTCATCAATGATGATCTGATTCATCCATTCAAAACCCCTATGAATGTGTAATGTTTTTATTAAGGTAGTGTGGTTATTATCACCTCCCCAATTACATCTTTTTTTGAACATTATCTTCACATGAGTCTCTGGGAAAACATTTACTCTAATTATAACATTCATATTAATTATTAAAATTTATTTTATTTTAACTATTTTAATGATTATTTTGATTGTGAGTAGACATGCTACACACAAAATAATGAAATTTATCCTCACTTGTTAAATCATAATTTTATTTTTCACTTATTTTATATTATGGTACACTAATATTCATTATTATTTCCAAGTATTCAATACATATAACTAAAATATGACCAAAATATTAATAGTATATTTTTTATTGTTCACATGATTTCTTATGAGTGTCATCATTCTTATATATAATTTTAGATGATGTACTATTATTCACCTTATTAAATTTATAATCCACGATCTACTCAGTATTATTATAAGAGAAAATTTTATTTAAAATATAATTTTTTAATTCATCTCATGGTATATTTATATTTATTCAGTAATGTATATGGTGTTTTATTAATAAAATATTTTATTAGATAAGAAAATATTATTATTGTGACCAAAAACATTAAAAACATTTCATTTGGTTCCCTATAGTAATTTTTTTTGGGTATTAATGATTTTCATTATATTTTATTTTCTTCATGTTCATCCATGATATCAACCACAATGTTTTAAACATCATTTCAGGGATATCATTATCTGAATTATACAATAAATCCAATATATAATTCTACATGATGTTTAAAAAAACGACATTTACCCAAAAGTATTTATTTTATGAATATCCTTTGGAGAATAATTTTCTCCTTCATTAATATTTATTGTTTTATTTGTGAGGAACTAGCTTCCACCAAATTTTTCTTTCCACCTTTGTAATTGTTGTAGGATTATTATCACCTTTTGTTTGTCCACAATTTCACTATCTTTTATTTAAAAACTACTATTTTCACATAAACAATATTTAGTATCATGATTAAAATATATTTTAGATAGAATATTAGACCTTAAAAAAGAACTTAAATGGTTTATGGAATGATCTCATGATGTTCTTATAAAATGTAGGTAGTTTTTGAAAAATAAAATCCTTCAGTGGGAATGTATTATGAACAAAAACTATTTTCATCTTTGTGTATGTCCCAAAATCTATCCTCACAATATTTTACCCCATTACATCCAATTATAGTATATTAATATTGATATTTTGTTTAAAATATTTAATAATAATAACCTTTTATTTGAAAAACTTATTTACACAATAAAATTCATTTTCAACCTTCATAACATTATTATGTAAAAAATATATACACATTACATAATTATCTTGGATTTCACTTCTAACATAAAATACACATTGTCAAAGGTATTTTTAAAAATTCATTTATGATCATTTATATTTTTTTTTGTAGATTATTACTCAGAAATTCATTATCATCAGTTTAAGTGAACCATTTTTATAGATACATGAAAAAAATATTCCATAATGAACATTTATATTAATCAAAATATTCTTTTTACAAGGAGAGATATGTAAATTGAATCGAATTTTAATTTAAATAATTATATATATTATATTATTCATCATATAGCTAGGATATCTCTTATTACATACATTGAAAACCCCCAAAATCATGGGAGACTATTCCAATTGGAACACAATTATGAATATATCATATTCATTCTGATGATATATGTATTTAAATTTTGTATATTGACCATAAACAAAAATTATTATACAATCTTATTCATGAGGATAATTTAATAATGAATTTTTACATACCATATATTAAATTAAAATAATCAAGGAGGGAATTTTTAAATATTTTCTTATTAATTATTAACCATTTTTTAATTACATTACATGAAAAATATTTCTTCATTGATAAAAATGAAATAGATAATATTATATATCATATTACTTCGACAAGGGGGGGGGGGCGTAACTTTTCTATAATTACATTATCCTTTATTCTCATGTTTATCATGGTCTGGGTAGATTTAGAATAATTATAAAGTTAATCTAAATAATAAAATGGAACTTCATTGTTATCAATTGAATGAACCCTAAATTATTAAAAGAGAATAACTATAATGAATGGACTCGATTAGAGGTGAGCCTACCCTCTAGTACTAATATACTGGAATACATTTAAATATACTCAACTCTATATGGGGGGATCAATGTTAATAACTTTTAAATATCGTTTACATTTTATTCCATTTATTATTTGATATTGTTTACGTTAATTACCTTATTCTATTTAACATATCATATAAATTAATATGTAATAATTTAATGATATATCAAAATATTTTTAGAAAGTCTAAAACACAATAAGTGAAGTTAATATTTTCTATATAAGGTGATAAATTATACATGGATTTTCTAATATAATATGAGATCCCAATATAATGGGGTTAATATAAAATCCTATTTTTTTCTTGTGTGAGTATCCACATAACTAATATGGGGGTGGAAACAATCATATTTCATAGAATTCAAAAAAATATTATCTAATGATGAATTGATTTATGGGTTATTTATACTCCATATAAGGACAGTCTACAATATTCTTTAATAATGTTTTTAAAATAGAATGACATACATTATACGAGGATTTTAAAGTATTTACCATTTCATCTTTGTTCATCATGTTTTTTCATATTCAATTTGATTCATGCATTGTAGAAAGATGGAAACATCCTCCATCCTCTAACTGATTGTGTCAATATTTTCCTATACATTTAGTGACATCTATTTGGTGTCTTAATATCATGATAGATCGATAGTTATTGTTATTCTTTATAAAAATTTGAATGATGAACAATCATATTTATTCTATTATATGGAACAATGTATTTTTTATTCTTCTTTATGATTGGTATTTCTAATATAGTTTTTCATATGGTAGTACTTTGTATCATTGTTTTTTATTTTCAGTATTAAAATAAATTATTCTATTTCTTTTCTTCTTCTAACAAAATAAATAATCTAATATAGTATATTAAGTTATGTATTTACATGACTATCTATTAGTAGATAGTTCATCCATTATTTATTCTTCTTATTTTTTCTTAATTCAATCACCACTTGGTTATAATGCTCTATATAGCATCTGAACTATCCTTATACTATATTTACATTTACAGTTATTCATCTAAAATAAAGAATTGAATAAATTATTTTATGGTGAAACATCTAATAATTCTTATTTATTTCATCATTTTATGCTTTATTTGTTTTATTTACATTGATTATTACATTACCCTTTTCTGAATATAGTTATTATTTTTTCCAATATTGACCACGATGTGAATGGCTCACAGGATTTTAGGATGTCACATTCATACTCAAATATCTATTCAACAATTAAAATCCCCTTGATCTGAAATATGTTCCGCATATTATATATATATATATATATATTGGAAACCATTTTAATAGGTGTCATTCCTAAATTTTTTGTGGGAACTAAATTGTATTTTCCAACTCAAAGCATTTTGAAATTTTTAGCGTTGTCTCAATTGAATTTAATTGAACTCCTATAAACAATATGAGTCATTAGAGTGTTTTGATAACCAAAATGAATATATTTAAGACCATATTTGTGGTAATTCTCCATACATACTCAAATCCATTATAATAACATAAATCTTTTTTGGTCATTAATTAATTCATCTATCATATCTGTGGTAAAAAAATTGTAAAATAAGCTTACAAACAAAATAGTGGTATACAAACACATAATTTAGTAACACTTCAAAACATTTAGTTTATATCATAAAATTTTTATAGAGACTCCTTCCATCATTATAAGAACATCTCTAAAAACTCTTGTATGATACATACTCTAACTTGTGACAAACATTATTGATCATAGACTATTTTTTTGGATCATCAACAATTTTAAGATTCAAAAATTGTATCATATAATTTTTATTCTACATACAATCATCAGGGGATTCCTCTATCTGTTGGGTCTACAAATTGTTTTTCTATATTTCATTATCTGATGAAACCTTGTAAATTTCAACTAGTTTATACATTTACACCAATAAAAACATCCATTGGATGGTAATAGGTGAACAATTATTCGAAATATGTCTGATATACCATCATGGAAAGTTTTTATAGATTAACTATCATTAATTTTGTTTTTGGATAACAAAATGTTTTTTGTATGATGTATGTTTGTTCAATAGAGTGTTCTCGACCGATTTAACGGCCCAAAAACTATAAAGAGTTCATCTTACCAATAGTTCTTAATCATTTGGGAATTAACTAATGCTTTAATAACAACACCACAATTTCAAATATGTGAATCATGAACCATATAATATGATCTTTTCAAACAATATTTCCAATATGAAATCATGATTTTTATAATTAGTTTATTGATGTACTTTAGCAATATTCAAAATTTTAATGACTATGCTTCTCAATATTTCTACAATTTGTCTCAGGTCTAGAATAAATTAATAATAATCAGAAATGAAACCATAAAACTATAAATAAATCAAATCTCCATTATGCATATGAACCAAAAATTATCTTTATGAATTGAACGTATTATGGAAAACCTGCAATCTCGATTTGAATTTAAGCTAATTGAACACATCAATAAAAGAATTATCTTTTACTAAAAAAATAAAATGTAAGTAATCATTATAATGAATTGTGATATTGGATTGATGAAGAACACATCACATGGTAGAAATTGAAAATATTATAATCAGTTTTTCCCATTTTCAATAATATATCAAACCATTCTCCCTTCCAATCATCTCATGGTAAATCATTAAGAACAATTAATTAACTTGTATAACTTTTACATTGAGTATTTTCAATAACACCTAACATTGATGATTATATAAAGAGATAATTCTCTAATAATTTATCACACCCAACAAATCTTTTTGTTCACTTGAAATATATATGTTCACATTTTCACTCATATAGATGATTCCATTTTATGGGAAGGATATTTAGTCTTCCAGAGAATATTTTTTCATCAAATATCTTGATACGATAAAAACAACTAATATTAAAGATGTTTTGGTAACTAAGACTAGTTATTTTAAAAAAAATAATTTTAATAATATATATATACACATAAAGTTGTGTGTTAAAAATAAAAAATCAATTTTTGGAATAAGAGAACAAAATAATCTATATAATACTCCCATAAAATTTCTCTTAAATTTCATCATTATTGGTTTCATCACCGATATAATGAAATAGTTATAAATAAATTATTTAGACCATCTATTCTTTGTAATATATATTGGATGGAGAAGTGATATATTTTATTTATTTAACATTTAATATCATTGTGTTGTGGAATATAAATTTTATGGATATATAATGAATGTCTCCAAGGATTATCATTTAACTTTTATATCATTTTATAACAGTGGTTTCTATTGACTAGTAATGTTATTAGATATAATAGTTATGAGATTAAAATTATCTCTTAGTAAGAGTATAACAAAGAATATAGTTTAATTTTAAATTTCTTAATGATGGGACCATTATAATGTATATAATAATATATATTGATTAGATCTATTAAGGTAGATTTATTCCTACTGAAAATAGATCATATATATACTCCATCATATTAGAGGAATGAGGAAAATATAATTAATTGTATCCCCCATATACTTATATTAATTAGAATATTTAATATTTGATTGATATTATTATATTCCATTATAAAACCATAAATCATCAGATCTCAACTGGGATAGTTGTTTTGTATGTTTAAATGGTCTTCCTTTATTATTAAATGGGTGTGGGATGTTATTTTACTAAGGGGATCTGAACATTCATTTCAATGTGTCAGAAAAGTTTAACCCCAATTTATTTGTAGAATCTATGATTAGGTTGCTAATACTTTTTTGGAAGGACCACCAAGACTGATGATAACATTGAAATAATGTGGAAGACCATATTGGGGGATAATTTCAAAATAAAATATAGGATATTAATAATGGTTAATAACACATTTTTTAGGATGTTGAAATAAATACTGTTTAATTTTTTTCATTAAGAGGATTTCATTCATAGTGGCTGATGATTTATAATTAATCGGGATTACCACTATGCTATTCTATTGTTATCATATCATAGTAAAAAACTATATAAACCATCATTATTAATTAATTTTCAATGATAACATTTTGGTTTGTGAGGGTTTTATTGTTTTTTGGAACCACACTATTAAAGATTAGATTTCTATTTTATGGAGTACTAATATGGTTGTGAATTATTAGTTTCATCGAGAAGACGTCATGGTGGATTGAATTTATAAATTTCATTAGTTCATCTTGTTAACCCACTAAAATATTCACGAAAGGTTTTTTGGTCTTCAATTATATTATAATCATGAATTTTCCTTGTTTTATAATATTTTTTAATGTATGTAATATCATGATCATTTTTAAAAAATATTGATCAACCTCTCCCAATAAAAGGATAGAAACATTCCCTCTATTAGGAGTCATCTGAGGTTCTCATGATTGGATGACTATGGAATGAGATTCCAAGGGAGGACCAGACACCACAAAGATGATTCTGTTAATGAAAATAAAACTTTTATAAAGATTTATCTAATGGGATTTCATTATATTATAATAGATATGAAGAATATTTTTCTCCCTCTATAAAAATTAAATGAATGAATTTTAATTAATTTTAAAGATGATACCTTAGTCCACCAATTAAATAATTAGATTATCAATGGATATAATTACAATAAATTTTGGAATTGTCATTTTCCACATGGACTAGATCCCTTTTATGGTTTACAGGAATAAAACAATATAACAAGAAATTATTGAACCTTCATTGATGACCATAGGAGAAAAGTATTTCATTATTTACACTGAATTTAAATGAATTATTATTTGAGAAAAAATTGAAAAATTATTAACTAATATAAGAAATATAATATAATTATTAATTTCAAATGTTTTAATTATCATTAAATTGTTGGATATTTTTAAAATATTTCAAAAACTTATTGGAACGATTTTTAAAAAACATTATTTTAATCATTTGAAATCCAATTTATTTTGATTTTATTTTTTAGAGATTAAATTGTTGATATATTAAAATATGATACTCTTTATTTTTATTTGGGATTACAATACATGTGATCCTTATTGAGAAGTGTATGCACACTAATTTTTCCATATGAGATTACCTAGATCATTTTCCCATAAAATTATGTGAAATTTTAATTGAAACATTGGTATATTATTAAATTAAGTGACATAGTCAGATAAATGTAAACACACACACATTTCCTACAAAAATATGGTAACATATTTTTTTATGGATTTATTACACACAAAAAATTATCAGCATCAGAAATATATAAATATAGTTCCATCATAAATAAGGTGACAAAAAATTGTTCATATGTGAACTTAATATTATACCAGAATTATCATCATAAATTACCAAATTTTTAGATATTTCAATCATAAGACAATTCTTCATGGAATTTAGAATGAAACATAAAAACATGTGATATTTGTTTATCAATAAGGGTAAACATGTTAAGTTTCAATGATAACATAATTATTACATGATAATAATAGTATGAGAATATCAAATTAACATTTGATATACATACCCGACTTATCATATATTATAATCATGATTCATGACTTAAATCATGTTATTTAATAATATTAGAATCTTAATGGAACAAAAGTTCACTAGATATGAGAGTTTAACATTGTAATAATACCTATATTTTTTGTATAAAAATAAATTTATCACATTGTGTACTTATATACACTGAAAAAAGTGTTGTTATTATGTTAGAGAAATGAAATAAATATCTCACATAAACAAATGTACATAAAATATGGTCCACATATAATCTTATATGAAATATAATGTAGGGTGACTCTTAATTTTATGGACAAGAATGTAGGTCCATGCATAAATTGGTAAACATAAATTATGGCCAACACATAATATATATACTCATGAGTTATATCTCTTTACCCAATGCAGTAGAGGGACATATAGGTTCATCCAGTAAAATAATAGATCCTTTTGTGAGGAAAAATATCATAAAATATTCATTAAATCATAACAAATAGAATATAAATGGTTTAAATGAACATTTCATAAAATCATAACCCGTATAAAGGAAATGTGTTTCAAAGTCATCTAATTAATTCCTCAGAGCATAAGACATAGAAAATGAAGGATTTTAAAAAACTTGAATTCATAATAATACGAAAAAAACATATAGAGTTGAAATAAAGATCATATAATTTGATCATATCCCGAGTAAAGAATATATAATATCAAATTATGTCATCTAATATGGAAATATTTTTCAAAATATCACTTTAATATTTCTAGATTAAAACTATTGTTTCAAATTGGAAATCAATTAATGAACACAAATTTCCAAAAAAATATGTGAAAATTAATTAATGCAAGTATAAATATTTAAAAATAATATATAATAACAAAAGTTTTCATCACTTCTTGAAATTATTTTCATATCGTACATGTTAAAATAATGATTCATTTCAAATTTAATGTAAATAATCAAAAGGAAATAATTTTCAAAATAAAAAATCGATTCCCACCAAATAAAATATTCAAATGTTCAATATATGATTGTTATGAATTTAAATAATATTATAATAATACTTAAAAAATCCAAAAAAAAAACTTCTTTTTAACACATCTACAAGGACGAAAAATGTTTTTTAACCAATGTGTGAAATAAAAATTATTTTTCATTGAATTATATTTTTAATTCCTGAATATATAGGTATTAAAAATAGGAATAAAAATATATATTTTGATGAAATATATATAAGAGAATATAATTAATGTGTTTCAAAAGGATTTGATTATAATATCTTATTATTGGATTCGTGATCATAATCATCCATGTTAAAAATGTGTTTGTTAAATTTAACCCTAATAACATTGTTAAGTTTATATTTTTATGACCCATTAAAAATTAATATCCAATGAAACATTAAATATAATGAGAATAAATAAACTACTGGAACAAAATATTAACGTATATGAATATACACTTCATAAATTATGGTATGTGGATAACTAATCATTTTCAATAATGAAGATTATTTGAGATGAAATTCACTTACCTTAATTCTTTATATACTTCATAAATGTCCACAACTACAATACAATAAAAAATTTCTTATTATAAATATTTTAAAATACACACACACACATATATCCATAATTCTGTTTATTATTTACCAATGATATTTATTACCAATTTTTTAACAATTCCATGATAAATTCATGGTTAATGTAAAAGGTACATAGTTTTTTATGAATTATTATATTTGGTATAATCAATCCTCATATACTGATCATGGTTGCATAATTTCCAAAATGGTAACCATGATATAAATATCATATTAATTCAATATATATATATATATATGTATTTATTTATGAAAATACACAAATTTGTGAAATGTCAAATTAAATACGTCATTAATGGAGATGGTATGTTGTACGCACACATAATCGCTCTTTATATTTTTCCAAAATATAGAATGAAAGAATATTAAATAATAATTAAAATTTAGGGCCAATATGTATTAGTATATATCACATATATTCATTAAAGTTTTTAAAATTAACATCCATTTAATGAATATGTGAATAATTTAATCACATAGCTTCATGAGACAGTAGTAATCTAAATACAACTGTGAAGTTACTATATCCCCTCAAAATAAAAAGCATGAAGTTATATTTTAAATCATAATTAAAATATTAAAATTAATTATTTAATATAATATATATCATTTATATCCCTCATAATATACAACAATGAGATATGGATATAGAAAAAAATTAAATAAATTAGAGAGATGTTATTCTTCCACACACATGATGGACATTTTTGATTCCCAATTTATAGATTTTGAGATTAACATAGAACATTCAATTAAAATTATAACATATATGTAAATTATATATATTTTTGTAATTATAATTTCATTATTATAATATGAATTAAACTAGTAACTGAATATATAGTATGAAAAATCCTAATGAAGATAATTATATTCCCTCTGAACAACCTCCTTTTGATCTCAATTTAGAACACCAATATTGGAATCCTTGCAAGAATAGTTTCTATAGAACATGTATAAATTTATGGGGGATATTTGTTCTGGTTTTGGTTGAGCCAAAGGGATTAATATAATAGATGATGTTAAAGGACTATGTTTTATTTTATAATCAAGGAGTAGTTTCATTTTTTAAATACTAAAAACAATTCAATAACGGTTTATTTCAATCAAGACACCGACCATAGTAACATAGAGCTGGGGTATACATTATTATATGGGAACTATTTACATGGTATAACACCAAATGAAAAATATTTAATTTTTCCCTTGTAAATAAGACACACACATGATATTGATATTAATTTTAATAAAATAAAATTCAAAAAATAATTTTCATTGAGAATTCAATTATTCCACAAATTTTATCACTGTATATCAATCAAAATATAATTCCTCCTATCATGGTTAAAGTAATACATAATAAACGGGAGATATTAGATGCTCAAATAGGGTTATAGTACAATATATTCAATCATTCATAAATAATATATAACAAATATGGTGACATAAATTATTGAAACACATGCTTGTAAAATATTACCATTAGCATACTATGATAGGGATAAATTGTGATCAAATAATAATATATAAATTATTTCCTGAAATAGAAAAAATAAACATGGATATTCAATGTAATTGATTAATTATATGAAATATCAATAATTTAATTCTTAATGATGAAATACATAACGATGGACGTCTAAAACATGATTTAAAGGACAAAAACCAAGGATTCTAAATAAATGGATAATGACTTGGCTAAAACCTAAAATAGGTTATCTTAGGAGAATTATCAAAGCATTGAGTGGGTTTGAAGGGACCCTACCATCACGTCCTAAGTAAAATTAATTCCTTAAATATTAGGGGTGAAACATTATCATTATATTAATTATTTTGGAAAATATAAAATTTGAAATGTAAATAAATTCCCAAATTAATTAAAATATTCATAATCCATCATCAGTAAAATAGAGAATGATGAAAAACTACAAACATAGTAAAACTTAGAAAAAACTATATAGAAAAATAATATGTATAATAAAAATAAAATATATCCTTAGTGGATCCAATATAAAATATATGTTTCTAATTATTGATAAATATATATACACTATCAATATTCTTAAATTATTTTTCATAAAAAAATTATGTGTTCTAGAACCCGAATCATAAAAATTAAATATAATAAAATATAATGAGAAAAATTATCATTTATTATAACATTTTAACATGTAAAATATGATTTAAAACACTGATTTTTCTTGATTATGTAAAATTATGATTATTTTGTACACATTAAATAATATTTGTTTCATATATATTTTTTAAAACAATATACTAATTGTTTTATAAAAACATGAATATTCAATACAATTTATCTATAATATTAAATTTTAGAAGTTGAATTTTAAAATCAATTTCTTTATTGTTAAAAATAATTTTCAAATCCTTTTTATGAAACATCTATTTCAATGAAAAATGATTTCCAACCAAATAGAGAAATAATGCCTTATTAATTTATTACATTTTCTGAATCATTTTAACAAAAAAAGAGTTAAAAACCTAATAATAATTTATATTGTTCTTTGATACGGTTTTTTATGGAATTAATTTATTTTATGATATAAATATCAATATATTATCCTCACTGAAACATAAATATTAGAAATCCCAAAAATTTATGAGATCGTAAAAAACCCTTATAGCATTGAAAACATCTGAATCATAATCCCCAAAAATTAAATGAAATCAAATGAAAAAAATTATATAAATATAAATAAAATAATTATATAACATATCAAATGGTAAGTATATCAAAAAAAAGGAAATATGTGGTGAATTTTGGAAAATTTATCATGGAAGTAAAATTGACACTAGAAACATTTCTCATTTATTTGTATTCCTTTTTATGTGTTTGAGCCCCTAGTATTATAATTTTTAGTATATTAAACATCAATTTTTAAACCATAAAAATATATATCATACCATATATTATTTACTAATAGTATTTAACTCACTTTTATTTTAAATTTAGTGTTAAAATCAATTCTCATTCTGATAATTGATTCTTCTTTTATGTATATTTTTATAGGAATGTTTGATAAATTTAAAGTTAGCTTGTCAACATCATATCCATAAATTAAAAAAAAATATAAATTCATTTAATATTTATTTATTTTAATAAAAAAATTAGGCATATAAAATTGATTACGTGGTTAATGGAAACCTTACGCAGAATGCACACATGAACACTATTTTCATTTTTCACGATGGATCGGAAAATAAAAACAGTATTCATTATCCTTTTTAGAAACATTGTTATATTATATGTATCATTTATATTAATTAAATAAATCAACATAAAAATCATTTTAAATATCAATTGAATAACATTTTACATCACTACATGGTGGTAGTAGCTCACATGTACACATTAACGATGTTTATATTTTCTTATGGGTTGGTTGGTAAGAAGTTATATATGATATAATGTTTTCATAATTAAGGATATATAATAAATATCAATGATATTGAAAAAATCATCCTTATTACCATCTATGTAATGTGTAATTGAAAATTAATCACATCATTGCATGAGGTTGTAGTATGTTTGACACTCATGCATCATTATAATATCACTAATGAAATGGAAATTAAGAAGTTATATATGATATGTTAAAAACATAAGTATAATAATTTTTTTAAATATAATATCACATATATATATATATATTTTCAATTCATCATTGCATCCAGCATTCAAAGATATTGATAGAAAACAAATTACATATCTCTGTGAGGTGGTAGTCAATCGTACAAATTAATGAATATTTCGTGAAAAAATTTATGAATGAGTATTAGGATTTATGTTATGAAGTTATACTTTTAAAATATAAACATATTTAATATAATTGTTTTATTATATCAGTTTGTTTACAAAATAGATGATGTTTGCGGAGGAATATATAAATAAACAAATGTTTAAGGACATCACATATTGATCAGAAAATTTATTTAGTTTTCTAAAAAAATATAATGATAAATTTATGACCAAATTACGAATTATAGGATGATAGAATGAATTTATGGAGGTAAATTTTAAAGGGATTGGCCGAAATAATGGTTTTTGTAAGTGTGATGTGGAGAGGAGAGTTGGTATATTTTATAATTCAATTTATTAGAAGACCTTTATTATTAAAAATTAAAATGGTGTAGCCACTTTTCCACATTAAATAATTTGAAGTAGTTTTATATTACCAATTAAATGGTATAATGTTCCTTATAAAAAAATGATATATTATAGAATTATTTTCGGTAATCATTTTCCCTCATTATCTTAGTTTAACAACTGATTAATATATTTCCCTCTAAAACATAATAAATAATTTTCAATGTATTTACTATTAGTTATGTTAAAACATTATCTTTACACTATTATAAATTCTAAATTATTTTAAATCCAAATATGGAATCCATTTTCAACTATATAATTTAACTAAATTTTAAAATTTAATTTACTGTTATTGAGGAATATATAAGGAGATTCTGAATTTTCAAATATAAAATTTCCCAAACATTACATTATATTAATATAAAAATTTAATATAAAATTGATTCAAATTACAAAAATGTAATAATAGATATATAAATAAAAATATTTTACATATAAACCCATAATAAAATAATATTTATGTTTTTAAAATTATAAAAAAATTAAATTCATTATAAAAAATGATATTTCAAAAATTCATTGAAAATGTTTCATTTAAAAAATTGTTAATTATTCACCCGAAGATAATTTTTTTTATGATAATCAATATAAATTTATTAAGTGAATAAATTTTCTAAAAGTGGTAAATGTGAAATATAAATTATTTATGAAAATATAATCAAATCTTCTATCAATGAAAATATATTTTGATTAGAAAAAAATTTTTACATTCAAATTATTATTATTTTATTTCAAATTCATAAAAAATGATTGAATTTATTTTATAAATCTGTAAAACATATAATATTAATAATTTATTTTTTATTATTTTTTATAAAAACACTAATTGATTTGTTCTAAAAGACATTATTAAAAAAATTATATTAGAGTATCTTGTTTTATAATAACCTGATGTTTCATGAATTTAATCTATTTAAAATGTCATATTTTTTAAAAAAGAATAAATAGTAAATTAATGTGATTTTATATTTGATTAAAATCATGGTTGTAACACCCTAACCATATAAACCGAAAGCCAGTGCATTAGTTATTACATTGACATGATTACAAGGATTTAAATACAAAATAAATGATGATTTTAAATGTCTTTTAGAAACTAGATACATACATGTAACTCATATTACATAGTGAAAGGTAACAAAATAAAATACATAAAAAAACTAATAAATAGCATCATGAAAATTCAACAAAATTCATCCAATTAATATCCCATTAATGGTATAAAATTAAAAATGATGAGATCAAATGCTATGTAAGGGATACAAATAGTGTAAACTGGAATAAACAATAATTGAGTCATTATAAAAATTTAATATTTAACATGACACTGTGAATAAATGTAAAACACACGCCATTAATAAATATTGAATGAAACTTCATGCATAGATTTTTTTATAGTGAAATACTCATAGATATTAATAATGAAAATGAATAATGAGAATAATTATTAATTTTATTTCATGTATCTGTAACATGATACAACTATATCGTCGAACTAGTTTATGTTCGTGGGTAGATACACGTCTCATTTGGTTTTGGAAGCAAACTCAAAGTGTTTTTCGCCAATTGATTTGTCTCATTAGACATGTGGATGCATCGAGGAGCTATATCAAGAACTTTCCATCACACAGTGTTCAATGAATTCTTTATACATGTACAATATTTCTTCTCAATTTATTTTTAGAGTAGAGGATAGAGTTTCATCAATATTTCCATAGTTAAAAAAACATTATAAATAAACACTTTATGTACAAGGCTATATGGATTAAGACAATAATCATATCTAGTGAACCAGAATATTGATATATAATATCATTACAATTTAAAATGAAATATTATCTTAAAATAAAAATAGGTATACAACTAAATAATTATTAGGTGCACAATACCATGTAAATCACAAAGAAATGTAATCTTAAACAAAGTCCCTTATGACATTGTAATCAATTGAGTTATTAATTGTCAAATGAATAAATTAATACCACGAATTTAAATAAAATAATGATATTATATATCATGTGGCAGAAAAAATAAACCATATGCATGAAATTAGTGTCAAACAGTAGAAATCTCACTAAAATAAATGTCTTATGAGAAGCCCCTTGCCTTTTTCCAAAATGTGTTTTTAATTTGGCCTTAAAGACCTGAATAATCATATTTTGCTTCATTATTTAATAATTAGAAAACCTCATCCACTTTTAATTTATTTATTTTAAACATATTAAGTTTTTTTCCATTTTTATGGGATTAAGGAGTTTAATTTTATTGGGTTGGATGAATTTTATTCCTCGGTTTTCATGATCAGTCAACATATATTCATGAATTGAAGTTCGTTTTAAATGAGGATAAACATAAATAATTGTTAATATATATTATTAGTGAAATTAAATAGATATAAATGGTCTTATAGTAAATATTTTACATATATTGAGAATGACTCATTAGGGAAATTTTAATGATAATCACTTGTATTAACATGGCATTTCTATTCATAATGAACTTGTTTTTTATTATTATTATTTTATTTTATGAGTGTTTAAGGAATAAAGAACATTAAAAAAGATAAAATACATATGGCATGTTATTTTTCAACATTTATAATGTTTCCACAACCATTCAGGGATTTAGTAATGAAGATTGAAAACATGTCATCCATGAACATGAAAACTAACACATCCCAGTATTTGTTTTCATTTATAGTAAAAAGTTGCAAAAATAAGGGATAATGATGGAATATTCCACTATCATATCAAAATAACATTACATATAAGATATTTTATTTGTCAAAACTTGTATGATCCCAGTTTTTGCTGCAAAAGACTTTGGAATATTCTTGATGTCATTCCAGAGCAGCGCCATTAGACGGCATGTGATTCCGAGCCTTGGTGTGGCTGAAGTTAAATTTTCATTGTGTTCACACTGTGCACGCCAAATAAATGGGATATCTCCAAAATGGTGTTTCAGATCAGAGATCTGAGTGTACAGATGGGTCCGGTATGGGGTGTTTACCCTAGGTACAACATAAAACATGTCGGCGTAGGACGTTTGGACACCTCACTCGCTCTCAGAGAATGGAACGTATTAATTAAATAATTAATTTATTCATTTAATGTTTTAACTCACGTATCTCTTAAAAGATGGCTCATATTGGGAAACTGAGGGCACCGTTGAGTTCGGATCATGTTGTTTACCCTAGGAGGGGTGTAAGTTTCGTGGGCGCGGCCCGTCTATGAAAAGTGGCCCGAGGGGCATTTTCGTAATTTGGTGGCCTCGGACGTTGAGTTTAATAAATTTTGAATGGGGTCTCGGATTAAAATTACGAGATTTTTGTTGTGCTTGGGGGGTTGTGTTTACACTAGTGGAGGCTTAACCTCGACCCCGTCGGGCGTTTCAGATGCGGGTTAATTTGGGTGTTTTAAATTAATTAAATTGTAATTAATTTTCATTTTTTAAACTCCACTTCCCCTACCTCCTCTCTTCCCCTGGTGAAACCCCATCCTCTCTTCTTCTTCTTTCTCCTCCTACCTCCCAATCACGGTGGAAGTGGAAAGGACAAGGGTGGACGTGCGGCGAAGCTCCAGGCTATGCCCTCGTAGGTAGGCGGCTGTTGTTTTCGGTTTTAAATCTCGAACCCCTATTTTACATCGATTATATGCATAATATTGTTGTTTGATCTTAGAAAAATCCCATAATTATGTAGAATAATTTACGAGATTTCCATAACCCTTTTCGGAACTGAAATTGGAGTTCGGAGGCGATCACTGTCGTCCGCTGAAGTGTGCGAGTTTTGGAGGTGTTTCCGGCCATTTTGGGTGTTCTGGTGGTCCAAGGCGCGATGGTTCAGGCGTAAGGCGGTGACGGTTACCCTTGGTGGCAGCAGCTTCTCTTCCTGGCGGTGGGGCACTCGGCTTCGGCAGATGGCGTGACATCTCTTGGCAGGGAGAGGCGAAGCTCGCCAGGGCGCATGGGAGCACTGGGGCGCGGCGAGCGCGGGGTAGCAGAGTTCAACCCCCGCACGGGGACAGAGACCCACCGAGTGCGGGTCTCCGCGAGAGACCAAGAACGGCCGTTCTTGGCCGGTCTGCATGGGCTGGCCGACTTGGGCCGGTCCAGGGGGTGTGGACCGGCCTGACCGGTCCCGTCCACCCCCGCTTGCGTCCGACAGCATTAAAATACCGTAACATTCAAACGGTGGGTACAAATTTCATGTCGTCTACAACGACGCGACCCTTAAATAGATACGAACTTTTTGGTTTGGTTTCAAGAATTTTATAATTCCCGAAACGAGGGGCCTCGGAGGCGCCACATATCTTGAAGTGAATTGACGTTTTTCTGGGGGATCTTGTTTTAGACGGCGCGAAGGCGTCCGATGTCTGTTTTGAACGCCGTCAGCGGCTTCGAGACCCTAGTTCCGAGGTGGATTTTTCTAGTGTGGTTTCAGGAGTTGATTCTAGAGTTGAGGTGTGGACCCCACAACCCGTCTTTCAAGCTGTGTGCAGCGCTTTACAACTTTTTCTTAGGGCGTTCGTTCGAGGCATGCGAGCAGTCAATTCTAGATGTTTTTCTGAGGGGATTGCAATGGTGAAATCCTCCTACTCTATCTCGAGTGTTTTTTCATGAGGATTACAATAGTTTGATCCGTTTGGTTGTGCGGAGCGTCTTGCGTGTTCTTATTAAATCTGGAAATGTGAAGGTGCCTCGCTGTGTTTCTCCTACTGTGTTTGTAGCGGACCCTTGGCGTGTGGTTGCGAGCACTCCTGTGTCAGTGAAGTATGTGCTTGAAGGGATGTGGTTGGTCGTGCCTCAGCCATTGAGTTGGAAAGTTGGATTTGTTAAATTTACACCTTCGCGTTGACGTTGGGTGTTGTGTGCATATTAGCCTTTGGGCTGGAACGTGGTATACTTTGGGAGTATACAGGAACACTTGTAGGTACATGTGGTTGTTTATACCTGATAACATTTCTGTGATCAGTTGGGTTTGACTTGGGGCCACACGTCGTGTGGGCCCCATGTGCGCAACGTGTTCTTCTTTGAGTACATTTGATATCTCGCGACATGGAGGGTCCCTCGGCTCTCGATTGTTCACCATTGGGGTTGAGTTTTCCCCCGGCTATGTGCTCGATGGTTTAGATCAGCATGGTTGAGTGGTTTCCCCTGGGTTTATTTCGGGGTTAGATGGTTGCACGATACCCACTCTGTGTTTGGTTGGCTAGTGTTGTACCATCCAGTAGAGATGGCTAAAGAAGTTCTGGGTTTACCCTCCAGCGGGGCTGGGCAGTGGGTTACTCATCGACTTTTTCGGGTTTACCCTCCAGCAGGGCTGGGCAGTGTGTTGCTCATGGACTTCTCAGGTTTTACCCTCTATCAGAGACTAGGAAGTGGGTCACCTGATGACTCTTGAGGGTCTACCCTCCGGCAGGGCTGGGCAGTGGGTCGCCCGTCGTCTTGTTCCAAGTCTACCCTCTAGCAGGACTGGGCAGTGGGTCGCCTGTCGACTTATTCCGGGTTTACCCTCCAGTAGGGCTGGGCAGTGGGTCGCATGTCGAATTATTCCAGGTGTACCCTCCAAGGGCTGGGCAGTGGGTCACTCATTGACTCCTTCCAGTTCTACCCTCTAGTAGGGCTGGGCAGTTGGTCTCCTGATGACTTATTCCCGGTTCACCCTCTAGCAGGGCTGGGCAGTGGGTCTCCTGATGATGTATTAGGGTTTACCCTTCAGCAGGGCTGTGCAGTGGGTCGCCCGTTGGCTTTTTAAACTCAGTCCTTTATACTAGGATAGTATGGATTTTCTCCGCGACAATCGGAGTGGGACCCATGGTTGTACAGGTTAGTGTTGTGATGACTTAAATTTGAGAAGACCTCTCGACTGCAGGGTAGTAACGAGGCATGGTCTGACTTTCCCTAGAACTGTCAAGTGCGAGGGGCACTTTCCCCACCGAGACGCGTCCTTGTGACGTGACCTAAAACAGTGCGGGTGAGTCAATGCTGCCCAAAGAGGATAGTATCAAGGTGCATTGATTTGAGCCCCTGAATTGTAGTTCGGGGTAGACGTGCGGGATGTTGGGCATCGATGGTGTTTACTTCTAGGACTGTTGGCGACTCACTTTTCTTAGGCTGAGCTACGGGATGGAGATTCGCTTACAACCTTGTTTGGGCTTCTTATTGAGCATATGTATTTGTATATTCCTTGTTCTAGTACCCACTTCTTGTGTTTGTTTACTCTCATTCCAGGAGTGGCGAAGACGTGTGGGGTATGCCACGAGCATTCAGTGTCAAGCATCTTGTGGTTGGGCGAGTCTACTCTTCTGCTATAGGTAGAAAAGACTCGAAGGGAGGTTCATCTTCTCACTATTTCTAGCTTCTTGTGTCTGGACGAGTCTACCACTATTTTTCTTGTCGGGTTGAGCTGGACTCTTCTCTTTACTCTTTACTGCACTTTCAGTTGTACTCCTTTACTTTTCCCCTATTCTCTCTACTTCTCACCCTTCGGTGCCTCCTTTGTTGCTCCTTTGAGCCTTCGGGGTATCCTACTGAGTATTTTTATACTCACCCCTACTTGGGATTTTCCCGCACTTAGTGTGCCCTTGCCGACGACGAACAGGTTGGTCGTGACTTCAGTGGTGCATAGGTGTTTGGTAGCTTGGACCGCGTGCGGTGGTTGTAGTTAGGTTCTAGGTGGGAAACCCTTCTAGAAGTTTTTCTTTTGTTCACATGTTGCTGGGTTGTGGCACATATCTGGTTGGGCATGTGTTTTTCCCCATTTCATTTCAGTTTACCTCCAGATTTTATTTTGTACTGTAGAGGTCAATGCACATTTGTGGTTTATTTATAGCAGTTGGCACTTCTCTTTTCTTTTAACTCTACACTTCTGCATTGAGTGTGATTCATGTGTGTATATTGGTATTTAGGAAAATGCCTCCCCGAGTTGTTGTGCCTTAGGCACTGGTCTCCAACCCCTAGCCTATGGATGCGGGCTTGGGGTAGTTGCGGCTCGAGCCAAGGTAGGGTCGGGTCATGGAAAAGTGGAATCAGATGTGGTTCATTCCTTGAGATGCTGTTCGGACGTCCCTAAACTAAAAGGAATTGGTTGGGATTTAGGGAAACAGTGTTAACCTATCTCGAGAGCGTCTCTCGGGCTAGGGAGTCTAGTGATGGTGCAGCGATCGACATATCCATTCACCAGGACCTTGATAACCCACTTGTCGACATGGAATGCTGAGACTCTTCTTAGAGGGAAAATTTGGTTTGTGCATCACATAGGATTGAGTCTTTTACTTTCTTTCTTGAGTTAGGTCCCCTTCGTTGTTATTGGTATATACATATATGCTCATCTGACCGTGGAACTCCCTGATAAGATTTAGGATGTCTCCGTAAAGATAGCCAGCCAAGATACTAGGATTGGTGCGTGATGACGACCCTGTGAGCTACGAGGCCTCAGTCCAGGATCCATCATGCGAGCCCCTTTCTCCGGGTGGGCCGGTAGCAGCACCCCACCTGTTGAGCAGTAGACAGCTTCAGCAGAGCAGGCTGAGCTGGAGGGCAGGTTGTGCGCAATCAATGACTCCCAACGACAGAGACTGCTGAGGTTTAGCGGTGAGACAGACCCTCAGGCAGTAGAGGATTGGCTGGAGATGGTGGTTCGCCTTTTCAGGCTTGTGCAGACACCGACAGATCAGAGAGTGGCTTTGGCAACCAACATTTTTCTTGGAGTCTGGCGACTCAATTTCGCGATGAATCATTGCTTTCATGGGGAGAATTTTAGTTGTTGTTCTTTGAGGAGCTTTGCCCCACCTACTTGCGCTATGTTCGTATTTTGGAGATCTTGCAGTTTCAGTAGGGCGGGATGACGGTGGCCGAGTACGCGACTAGTTTCATAGACCATGCACGCTTTTACCTGGACTTGTTCCATGATGACAACATCTAAGCGCAGATGTTTGAGTAGGGTCTCCACTGAGAGATTCATTCTATCATAGTACCCTTGGCCATTTCCACATATGAAGGGGTGATATAGCAGACACTAGTGATAGAGAGCTTCCTTTCACGTTCTAGAGTTGGTGGTGGCAGCAGGCACGTTGGAGCCGAGATGTCTGCCACAGCTAGTGGGCATCCGCAAGAAGAACCTCGACATAGGTGGCCTTCAAACAACTGAATTCAGGGGTGTAGTCGTACACTATATTGGAACCGTAGGGAACCAGTACAGCCCGAAGGGAGTCGGTGCTATGTTTGTGATGGGCGAGGTCACCTGGCACAGGACTGCCTGACCAGGCATGCAGAGAGCATTGGGCAGGCCGAATGTGCCCCACCGTGGCAGAGGTAGCGCCGTTATCGGAGTAGTTCCCAGACAGGTGGTGCTAGAAAGGGAGCGGGAGGAGCTAGAATTTGAGGACGACCTTATGAGGTCTTCCCATCACCACTATGCGGTCCACGTCAGGCTCCGTGAGCTGATAGTTGGGACCGCAGAGAGCCGCGAGCTTTGGATGTCTACGATCCTGTAGAGCATGAGGAGATAAGAGGTACACTCTACAACTCTTCTACTTTTGCAGTAGAACTGTTAGACTCTGTCTGTGAAATGATTTTCTCCCTGATTCTTGTTTGATTTGTCACCAGGGTGGTGTGGGGCATCGGTGTAACCCTTTTGTTGGTAATGTAAAAAAGGTGTGAGACCATTTTCTCTAGTCGATGGCGTCGTCTCCATCGCTCTCCGAGTGTGTAAGAGAGTCTTGGTTGAGAGACATCGACTATGAGACCTTGCGCGACCAGATATCCTGGGGTGTTCCACCATATGGATATTCTAAAGGATGAATCAACGGGCCTTGTTCCAGGTGCGGGCGTTGATTCTAGTCGCGGCGTGCGACATAGAGGTTCAGTTGGGGAGGTGAGCTACCCCCGAGGTCCTCCGGCCGTTTTTGACCATGCGGAGGGATGTAGAGGTTCCCTAATGCCTTTCCCTAACCCCCCAAGGTTTAGAGTGGGTGCACGGTGTCTCCTACATGGATCACCCGAGAAGAAGTGTGTGTGATCCTATGCATGACATCAGCAAGGGCTGACCTCATGTGAACAAATCAAATCCGTTGTACTGTGAGCAGTGACAAAGAACTGTGCAAGAGTTCTTATAGGTAAGGGAGAGCCAGGTGAGGGCTTAGTAACCTGATTTTTTCCCTAGTTTTTCTTTTTGGGGAAGAATAGCATGAAGGAGGGAATGATTTTAGAACCCAGTTTTTGCTGCGAATGACTTTGGAATATTCTTGATGTTATTCTAGAGTAGTGCCGTCAGACAGTATGCGATTCCGAGCGTTGGTGAGGCCAGAATTAAATTTTTAGTTCGTTCAGGCTGGGCACACCAAATAAATCGGATAACACCTAAACGGTGTTTCAGATCAAAGTTATGAGTGTACGGATGGGTCTGAAATGGGGTGTTTTCCCTAAGAACGACATAAAACATGTCGGCACGGGACGTTTGGACCCGTTGCTCACTATCAGATCGTAGAATGGATAAATTAAATAATTAATATATTCTATTAACGACTTAACTCAAGTATCTCTTAAACGGTGGCTCGGATTGGTAAACTATGAGCACCATTGAGTTTGGAGCGTGCCTTTTACCTTAGGAGGTGTGTAAGTTTCGTGGGCGCGAACCATCTCTGAAAAATTCCCCCAACGGCGTTTTCGTTATTTGGTGGCCTTAGACGTTGATTTTAATAACATTTGAATGGGGACTCGGAATAGAATTACGATACCACCTTTGTGCTCGGGGGTGGTGTTTATCCTAGTGGAGGCTTAACCTCAACCCCGTCGGGCGTTTCGGATGCGGGTTAATTTGGGGTTTTAAAATTAATTAAATTGCAATTAATTTTCATTATTTAAACACCCCTTCCGCTTCCTCCCCTCTTCCCTTGGAGAAACCCCATCCTCCTCTCTTTATGCTCCTACTCCTACCTCCCAATCACGGTGGAAGTGGCAATGACAAGGGTGGATATGCGGCGAAGCTCCGGGCTACGCCCTCGCAGGTTGGCGGTTGTTGTTTTCGGTTTTAAATCCCAAACCCCTCTTTGAGATGGATTATATGCATCAAGTTATTGCTTGATCTTCTAAAAAATCCCATAATTGTGAATTATAATTTATGATCTTTCCATCATCCTTTTCAGAATTGAAATCGGAGTTCGGAGGCGATCGTCGTCGTCCGCCGAAGTTTTCGGGTTTTGGAGGTGTTTCCGGCCGGTTTGGGTGTTCTGGTGGTCCGAGGCGTGGTGGCACGGGCATAAGGAGGTGGCGGTTCCTTTTGGCGGTAGAAGATTTTCTTCCAAGCGGCGGGGAACTCAGCTTCGACGGAGGGCGCGTCGTATGTCGGTGGGGCGAGGCGAAGCTCGCCGGGGCGCGGCGACCACTGGGTCTCGGAGTGCGACCCCCTCGCGGGGACAGAGACCCGCTGAGTGCTGGTCTCCGCGGGAGACCAAGACTGTCCCGTCATGGTCGGTCTGGTAATTTTGGACCGTGGGTCCATGGCCGGCCCGCTTGGCAGAGCCGCAGGCTGGCCGGCTTGGGCCGGTCCTAGGGGTGTGGACCGGCCGGATGGGTTCGGCCCACCCCTGCTTGTGTCCGATGACGTTAAAATGCCATAACATTCATACCGTGGGTCAAAATTGCATGTTTTATGCGGTGACAAGACCCTTAAATATATAATAACTTTATGAGATGGTTTTGGGAATTTTTTATTCTCGAAACGAGGGGCCTCAGAGGCGCGACACATTGTTAAGTGAATTGACTTTTTTCCGGGGGTCTTGTTTTGGATGGCGTGGAAGCGTCTAACGTCTGTTTTGAACGCCGTCAGTAGCGTTGGGACCCTGGCGCCGAGGCAGAGTTTTCCATTGTGGTTTCAAGCGTTGAGGCCAGAGTTGAGGCGTGGGACCCACGTCCCACCTCTCGAGTTGCGTGCATCGCTTTACAAATTTTTCATCATGCGTCTGTTCGGGGCGTGCGAGCAGTCGATTCTGGATGTTTTTCTGAGGGGATTGCAATGGTGCAATCCTCATGCTCTAATTCGGCATGATGATGCGGGCCCCACGAGGCATGTTTGGGCATTGACGGTGATTTTTCCATCTCTATCACCGGGCGACCGTTTTGGACAAGTGAATAGTTCACCTTGTGTACTTTTTTGAGAGGATCACAACGGTACGATCTGTTCTTTGTGTTTTGGGACCAGGATGCGTGTCCCACGTAGCACTTCTCGTGTGCGGTGCGCCAGAATGCATCTTTTTCTCCGGATAACTATTTCACTCAAGTGAGTAGTGATTTTGACATTTTTTTCTGAGAGCATTCCAATGACGTAGTTCAGTTGACCTTTTTCGGGGACGTGGTGTGGGTCCCACCCATCCTGGCTACGGTGAATAGTAAACTTTTTACCGGTTGTCCATTTTGGGCGATTGAGTAGTCAATCCCTTGTGTTTTTTCAAGGGCATCGTAGTGGTGTGATCTGTTTGTTCAGTTTCAGGTTCTTGGGGTTGGCCCCACATGGGTTGGTACGGTGAATAGTACCTTTTTCACCGGTTGACCGTTTTGGGTGAGTAAGTAGTCTATATCACGTGTTTTTTCACAAGGATTACAACGGTACGATCTTTTTGGTTGTACGGAACCTCTTGAGTGATCTTATTATCTATGGAAATGTGAAGGTGCCCCACGATGGTTCTTCTACAGTGTTTGTAGCGGACCCTTGGTGTGTGGTCCCAAGCACTCCTATGTGAGTGAAGTATCTGCTTGAAGAGATGTGGTTGGATGTGCCTCAGCTGTTGATGTGGCAAGTTAGAGTTGTTACGTTTATGACTTCACGTTGACATTGGGTACCGTGTGCATATTAGCCTTTGGGTTGAAACGTGGTATACTCTGGGAGTATATGCGAATGCATGGTGGTACATGTGGTTGTTTGTACCAAAGAACGTTTGTGAGCTCAGTTGGGATTGACTTGGGGCCACACATTGTGTGGGCCCCATGTGCGCGCCATTTTCTGCTTTTCTTAATTTTGACCTCTCGTGCCAAAGAGGGTCCCTCGGTTCTCAATTGTTGACCAGTGGGGTTTTGTTTTTCCCCCGGCTCTGTGCACAATGGTTTAGATCAACATGGTTGAGTGGTTTCCACTGGTTTTGATCCAGGGTCGGGTGGTTGCACGATACCCACTCCATGTTTGGTTGGCCAGTGTTGTACCATCCAGTAGAGAGGGCCAGAGCAGTTCTGGGATTACCCACCAGCGGGGCTGGGCAGTGGGTTACTAATCGACTTCTTCGGGTTTACCCTCCAGCAGGGCTGGGAAGTGGGTTGCTCATGTATTTCATAGGGTTTACCCTCTAGCAGAGACTATACAGTGGGACACTCGATGACTCTTGAGGGTCTACCCTCCAGCAGGGATGGGTAGTGGGTTGCCTGTCATCTTGTTTCAGGTCTACCCTCCAGGAGGACTGGGCAGTGGGTCAGCTGTCGACTTGTTCCAGGTTTACCCTCCAGCAGGGCTGGGCAGTGGGTCACTTGTTGATGCATTCCAGGTCTACCCTCCAGCAGGGCTTGGCAGTGGGTCGCCTAATGACTTATTCCTGGTTTACCCTCCAGCAGGGCTGGGTAGTGCCTTGCCTGATGATATATTAGTGTTTACCCTCCAGCAGGGCTGGGTAGTGGGTCACCCGATATCTTATTATGGTTTACCCTCTAGTAGGGCTGGGCAGTGGGTCACCCGTTGGCTTTTCAGACTCATTCCATTCTACTAGGCTAGTTCGGATTTTCTCCATGACTATCGGAGCAAGACCCTTGGTTGTACGAGTTAGTGTTGTGACGACATAAATTTGAGAAGTCCTCTCGACTGTAGGGCAGTGACGTGGTGTGGTCTGACTTTCCCTAGAACTCTCAAGTGCGAGGGGCGCATTCCCCATCGAGACACGTCCTTGTGACGGGACCTAAAACCATGCAGGCGAGTCAGTTCCACTAAAAGCGGATAGTATCAAGGTGCGGTGATTTGAGCCCCTGACTTGTAGTTTTGGGCAAAAGTGCGGGATGCTGGGCATCGATGCTATTTATTTCTGGGAATTTTGGAGACTCACTTTTCTTGTGCTGAGCTATGGAATGGAGATCCCCTTAAGACCTTGTTCGGGCTTCTTATTGAGCATATGTATTTGTATATAACTTTTTCCTATACCCACTTCTTGGGTTTGGTTACTCTCCTTCCAGGAGAGGCGAAGACGCGCGGGGTCTGCCACGTGCTTTTCGTGTCTATCTTCTCGTGGGTGGACGAGTCTACTCTCCTGCTATAGGTTTCAAGGACTTGATGGGATGTTCATCATCTCACTATTTCCAGCATCTTGTGTCCAGACGATTCTACCTCCTTTCCTCATGTTGGGTTGATCGGGACTCTTCACTATACTCCTTAATGCACTTTCAGTTGTACTCCTTTACTTTTCCCATGTTTTCTCTACTTCTCACCTTTTGTTACCACCTTTGTTGCTCCCTCGATCCTTCGGGGTATCCTACTGAGTATTTTTATACTCACCCATAGTTGGGCTTTGCCCGCACATGGTGTGCCCTTGTAGATGACAGATAGGTTGGTCGTGACTTAAATAGAGCATAGGAGTTCCGGATCATAGACTGCGTGCGGTGGTCGTAGTCAGGTTCCATGTGGGGAACCCTTCCATCTGTTTTTCTTTTGTTCACCTGTTGCTGGGTTGTGGCAGATTTCTATTTGGGCATGTGTTTTTCCCCTTTTCTTTCCAGTACACCTCCAACTTTTATTTTGTACTTTAGATGTCAGTGCACATTGGTGGTTTATTTATAGCAGTTGGCACTTTTCTTTTCTATTTTACTCTGCACTTTTGCATTGTGTGTGCTGCATGTCTGTGTACAGGTACTTAGGCAAAGGCCTCCCCGAGTTGTTGTGCCCTCTGCTCTGGTCGCCAGCCCCTAGCCTATGGTGGCGTGCTTGGGGTAGTTGCGGTTCGAGCCTGGGTAGGGTCAAGTCGTTACATTACATATTGATGAGAAGAGGTTAGAATAAAAAACATAACAAAGGAACATGAAAAGAGAAGAAAAAATTTTAATTGAATAATTTACTACCTGAATCTATCTTCTGTTTAGATCCTCCTTTTTGGAGAGGATTTTCACTTTTGAAGAGACTAAAGGCCATTGGATTTGGGATAAGATATTAGTGTAAATTTGAGCTGAATTTTGGTAGACCTTGAATCTTGAGAGTAGTGAAGAATTTTGGGTGTGAGGGTGGTATTTATATTGAAGGGGAGTTGGATTCTGTTTTTATTATATTCATTAATTTATTATTTCTGCACAAAAAAAAAAGAAAAATTAGGGATTCCATGAAGTATATGTGTAATAATTTCAAGTGAGTTTGAGATTTGGGTTCTTACTTATCTCATGTTGTATGTAATAGTTGATATAAATTATAATGTATTTATACGGTAAATTAATGTTTTATAATATTCACAAAAAATTCAAGTATTTCAAAAAAATCTCAAAAAACAACCTTATACATTTATCAATGTGTAGAATCTAAAAATGCACATTATTTTTCAAAAATAATTTTCTAAATATGAGAAATTTAATTTTTAATTAAAATCATCATTTAATTGAAAAATACCAACACATAAAATATTCATCATCATTTTTAATGTTCCAAAATTATAATGTTATTTTTGGGTAATGTTATAATTTATAAGGGTCATATTAATATTTATAATGGAATTTTACTATTCATAAGGGTATGTAACGTTTCATAATAGTTTGATACAATTCACTAAAAACTAAGTTGTTTCTATCAGATGACAAATATCACCCAGATCTCAACCGTGTATGTATGTTTTTTGATATTCACAACAATAAAGTATAAAATTTATTTATAATGGCCAAGTTATAACTATATCTTATATATAAAAATGGTTAGTTAAATAGATACATAGTATTTCATGTTATATATGATTTATAATTATTTCAAAGTATTTATGATAAATATATCTTAAAATGTTTGGGGTGTTTTATTCTTCGCACCTTCATAAATTTCATCCTTAAATTTTTTCATGTATAGATCCCTCTAAAATTATTTGCGTTTTTATTCTTCATAAAATCCTCATTTTTTCATGATCCTTACTCAATTTTATGGTTTCTCCAAATAACATTTACTAGTTGAGTCTTCTGATTTATCAATACTTTCTATATAGTGAGAATATTCTCAATAGGCTATTCGTAGTATGAAAAATCTGGTTCCAGCTCTATTTATTCATTGGTGAGTACATTCATTTGGTTTGGAATGAATTTACATAACAATGACACATGTATTGTGATATGATCATTGGAGATTATTGGGGGAATTTCTAAATGGTAAACTATTACTAAAATTCATTCTATAATTTCAAACGGTTTGATGTACCCGCGACTTAGTTTCTCATTCTTACTGAAAATAAAGACACCCTTCCATAGAGATAAATTTAGAAATACATGATATAAGGCCCTAGCCTTAAACCTTACTTAATCTTGAGTTATTACAAGATTACACATTGAGGATCTTTTCAGGTTTAGAGTTTTCGAGAATTAGATCATAAAACATGCATTACATTCCCTATTTAAACAATGTGGTTACATAATGATAGTATTCATTTATCCCATCAACAGAAACATATTTAAAATAAAACATGGATTCTTTCTTGACACTTCCTTATCACTATCATCATATCATGTACCTTTCCCTTGACCTGTGAAACACTTTTCAAAAAGCTATTGGTATGAGCATAAAAAGCTCAGTAAGGGTTATAAAAATATGGAAAGGAAACATGAGTTCATATCTACATAAGAATTAAATCATACTTTACCAATAAAACACAGTAACTTTAACATACCACATCAAATCATGAATAAATCATAGAAATCATAAGACATAAAAGGTAACTGGAGGCATTCATAACATTCTTACGTAGGGAGTAACCCTCTTAGTTACATTTGGAATACCCACCACAGTATATTCCCTAAATCTCTTCAGAGAAACCTTGATGTTTCACTCCTTCGCGTAATCCAATGCATTGGAGAGCTATATCGGGCTCACCCGCCCTTAGTTTATCACGGAACCGCCCGTCTTCATAACAATGCCCGAGAACCATAACATAATCATAGCACATAACTTAAGCATAAAGGAAATATAACATTCCCACATTGCAAAAAAAATATAACATTTTAGGATTTTGATATAATGAATCCATTAAAAAAACCATTTTAAAAAACATTTAAAACATTTAATAAAGAGATTTTTGAATCAAAGTGTCCCATACCACCTTGAAGATTTTAACATTTTAAACCATTAATATCCATATAAATAAATCCGTAAAACCATTTTGAAAACATGTATATTAATAACAAAAAATCATTAAAACATTTAAAGCAATATTTTGGTAAAAGGGTTTTTATCAAAATTTGAGACACTTGAATACAATAATTGAGGATTAACATTAAATAAGAACTTTATAATATCATGAGAATAAATGGATTCATGATATAATATTACAAAGGTCAGTATATACACCATATAAGAGTGAATTGGTGCATAACAACAATGACGTCTCAATAGAAATGTCAAATGTGATGAAATCCATTATAAAGAATGTATCCTTAAATTAAGGATATATCAATCTCAAAATTATGTGTGACAAATATAAATACACCCAATATAATTGGATATTAAGTGTAAAACAATAAAAGTTCATTTACACAAATTCAAAGGATGACTTATTCAATAACTACATGTTGAACCCAAAGAAATCGAAATTGGGTTAAAAAGTTCCCTTGGTAAAATTCGACAGCCTAACGACATCACATCAAAATTCAGAAAATGAGTTGATGAGAGATAAAAAGGGAATCTCATAACTTGGAAATAAAATTTACATCAATAAGGATATAAAAGAACATATCCCAATATAATAGTATGTGAATTAAAAGACATAACAAAAGAAGTCTTTTTAAAAGTGGAGGGTGAAAGGTTCCCTTACCGACATGGGTATCTTTCGAAACATATGCCCCGTGAAAGAAGGACAATACAAAATTGATGTAAATACTCATAAATGAAATTATATTACACAATGAGTAAAATAATGGTCATTAAATACACCAATCAAAGGAAATTGTGGTAAATTTAGCATAAATCTCATGGGAATAAAAGTGAGATGAAAAATCCATTACGAAAACTCGGCAGCCTAACGGTGCCACATTAAACTTACAAAATGGATTGATGAGATCAAATAGGGTCTCTAATTGTATTAACATAAAGTTTCCAGAAAGAAGAATATAAAAGAACATCCCCCAACATAACAAAGAGGAGCTTAAAAGAAGTGACATAAAAGAGAGTACTTAAAAAAAAGAGAGAGGTTAGATCTCTTACGAAAAATTCGGCAGCCTAATGGCGCCACTCAAAACATCCAAAATGGAATGATGAGAGAGAATAGGGCCTCTAATAATATAAACATAAAAATTAAAGTAATAGTAATATAAACGAATATCCCAATAACAAGAACGATGATCTTTAAAAGGAATGACATAAAAGAGTGTACTTTAAAGGAAAGAGTGGAGTAGGATCCCTTACCTCAAGTCCAACTTGTCTTGTTCGTTTCTTTATATTAATGAATAATAAACTTTGGTCAGATTATAATTACCTAAGTACCTCCATTAAAGATTATTATTCAGTTCATATCACATATTATAATGTTATAATAATTGTTTAATAATGTTAGTTCATATCAGACGCTTTTGCTGATGTTTGGTACATGAGTCAAAAATGGACTTCTTTGAAAAATGATTGTCCATGTAGTTATAAGTAAATAATTTCCAGAATAGTATTAATGATTAAAATATCATAAATATCCAGTACATATTAATTTTATACTATTCTATATAATTTGGAGATAAAAACGAAAAGCACCGTTCATGGAGACGGTAGGCCGTACGTACGCATGAACGCTACTTTCATTTTTTCTTTGTCATATTAACGGAATTAAAAATAAATGATATATATATTATAATTACAGTATAATATATATGTTATATAGTTCACATATGATCATTAATTTCATCATTTATACGTTCCATGTATTGCAAGCACGAGTCAAATCACTTGAGGGGGTGGTAGTCCACACTTCCTCATATGAAATTATCACATTTACACAACATGAAAAGAATAAAGGTATGGTTTAAATATAAAATAAAGAAGAACATGGTAAACATAAATACCATATATATCATATATAAAATACAGTGACATCATAATGGCCACCTTTATAGGTGTTAAAAGAATATTGAACAATCATCGTTTCGTGAGGCAGAATATCGCCAACCACAGAAACGATATGTTCTTTAACCATTAGACGAAGGTGTGTGTAAGTGTAGCTCAAATAATTATTATAATAACATCATAGTATATTTAAGATACTTTATTTGTTACAAAATAAATGAATAAAAAGAGTTTAGGGGGTTGGAGAAGAAAAATAAATCAAAAGGACACAAGAGAAGACATTACCTTAAAATCGGGTAACTCCCTTTGGTTTGAGCTCAAAGGCTTCCTTGGGAAGACTTCTACCCAAAGTGAGGCTTCAAAGAGTTAGAGAGGGATGTGGAGAGACAAAATGGGCAGGTTTTGGACATGCCAAGGCTTTGGAAGTGTGGGTAATGAGGTAGAGGTGGGGTCCTTTTATAAGAGGATATGAGGGGCACTCTTGGAAAGTAAGGAAATGTTACATTATTTTAGAATGGGTTTCGAATTTTAATGGTCCCAAATTGATTTTTTTCGAGGATAAGGTGATAAGGGTTCGAAATACACACATAAAATAGGTTTTGGACATGTGTAGGTCTTAGATTTTACATTATCTTTCCATTTTATTGAAATCATTAAATAATGAGGTCATTGCTGCATCATCATGATGTCATAAATAATTTAATTTATTTAATGTATAAAAATTATTAAAAAAATACAATGATGTATTAAATCGTTTTAGCTTTCCATTTATTATTTATAGTCAAAATTTGACTTGTATAACCCCATGTAAATGTTGTTTTAGTAAAACATCTCATGTTTGTGTCATTTTTACTTTAACATTAAATAAAAAGATATTTATGTCATTTTCCAACCAAAGTGGCTCCATGTGGTCCCCAAGATGACCCATGGATTTATTGGTCGGACATGACACATCCAATTATGGTAGGACATGTGTCTAGGTCATTTCATTTTATTAAAACATTATTCTTACCTTAAACTACACTAATTACATCTAATCGCGATTAAAAACTTAATAAGTTACTATTCACCAAAAAATTATTTTAATCCCATTGAACCAAATTTTACTTCTTAATTACAACCATGTATGTAGGATTTTTGAAATTCAAAACACAAAGATGGAAAAATTTCATTTAAATGGGGATTCAGTTTTTTTAAGTACCACTTAGTGGTTTCACTATTCATCAAAATTGAAGTTTTTCAGAAAATTACCAAAAGTTCACCCTAAGCTATATTTGATATTACGAATTAGAAAATGATTTCTATTTTAAAAAATTCAGAACATATAAGTTGCATTAATTAATTTAATAATTAATTCCTTCTATCAAAACAAATATCGTGTTTTTATGAAACAAAATGTATCAAAAGATTGACACTAGTTTAAGTCCGATTTCAAAGTGAAATTAATTCCAATGACCACTATTGGATTAAATGGTAAAAATATAATCTAATTTAACTTTAAAACCAATTCAAAAGATAATATAATCATATAAATAAATTATATTAAAAGAGGTTTTGATTTAAAATACAACATTTTTCACTATTCATTAAAAATTGAACTTTTTCAGAAAAATACCAAAAAATTACACAATGTAAATTTTGATGTCCCGATTCTAAAGATGAATTTTATTTTGTCAAATATAACACATAAAATTGTCAAAAAGTGTATTTAAAAGAGGTTCTCCATGAAAAGTTGGTTAATCGACCTTTTAAAAAATATTAGAATGTTTACGCTTAAAATTGGATTCATTTGCACTTTTAATCCTCTAACATTTATTGTAAAAACTAAAAATATTTAACAAACATATATAATCATTTTGTAGTTAGTTCTGTTCATTCCCACCATTACAACGGCTAGGCATTAACTACCATTTAAAATAATATTATTTTATTATTAGAGTGCAACGTAAGATTCCCAAGAAACTTGTTGTTACGTATTGGGTATGCCATCGTGCATAGCATCCCCTTTAAAGTATTATTAATATTTTATTCACAAATATGGATAAAAATTAAAATAGCATATTCTTTATTTACCTGGGGTGTTACACATGATCTCCTACATAAAATTTTAAATCCTTTCTCTAGTTCCCTTTTTCATAAATTGGAATGCTTTAATATGGGCCAATATTTTCATTACCTTTGATGTTGTCTCTTCAAAGAGTTTTGGGCCTATAAGTTTCCTCTTGCAAACATCATTCCAAAAAGTTAGAGTTTGACACCTCTGGCTTTATGATGAATCATATAGTGCTATTTGAATTATATAATGGACACTATTATTGTAGGAAAATTCCACAAATGGAATTTATTAAACCCACATACATTTAAATTCAAGAGTGTAAGGTCTCAACACGTCTCCAAAATTTTGATTATTCCTTTCATACAATCCATAAGTTTGGGGGTGATAAGAAGCAGTCATATGAAGCTCAATATCAAAATACTTCAATATAATTTTCTAGAATTTTGATTTAATTTGGGGTTCTCAATTAGTCACATTTGATATAGGTGCATCATTAATTCTTACAAAATCATTAATATAATGTATTTTCATGCACTTAATTGGTAAATCATCCCATATAGAAACGAAATGTGCTGATGTTTTTAGAAAATAAAAAATTACCTATATTGAATCATTCCTTCTTGGTGTCATTGGTAGTCCAATATCAAAATCTATCATAATGTAATCCCAGATCCACATAGGAATAGTTATAGGTTTCATGACCCCTACAGGATGTAGTCTCTCGACCTTCACTTTATTGAGAAGAAAGAAGGATATTATTAATGATGAAGATCAGTATCCATACATAAGTAGAGCCATGAAGGGAAATTTTCCAGCCATAACTGGTTGAAATCTAAGGGGCCTGAGTCCACCAGCTATGGGACACATTGAATCATTCCATTTTGGTAAAAGTGAAGGGGAAACAAGAGACGCCTTGCTGCAGCGAGCGAATTCTCTTGATGATGAAGCCAAAGTGCTGGAGCCCGATGTCATTGTGGTCAATGGAATTGATAACACAGAGGCAGTCAGTCTCAATGATGATATTTGGCCATCCACTTTCTACAGTGAGTATCATGCCTGCAAGTATGGAAGAGGCCTCAGCAAATGCAGGTTCCCTGAAAGCATGATGAGATTCATATTTTGCTGCAATAATCTTCCCCAGATGATTTCACGCCAGGAGGCCGAGAGCAACGGGCCCATTATAGGGGAGAGAATTGTATATGTTAATCTTAAGACTCCCATCCTGTGTGGGGGGTATAATGAGGGGGATAGGAGGGGGTAAAAACTAGAATAACATGTTTTTTATGGTCCTTATATCCCTCAATCCATGAAGTATCTCATTCAATCTAGAACTCGGGAGGTTGATGAACGTTGTGGAAGACTGAATCATTACGTCGAACCCAGATGATCCAGGCTAGGGTAAAATAAGAGTTTACATCGACCAATAAAAGAGTGGAACACTACTGCATCAGATGTTGAGGGACCTCATAATCAATGTCCGGTAAAGCATCTGAAGTCGGTACCCATTTATTCTATATTTACATTGCTCCCGTGCAGTGGATGATGGAGTGTCATGGAGTTTCCGGAATATTCGGGCATAAAGGGAACGATGCAGAAATTTCTCAGTTCATGTTATCCCAACAAAAATATTCATTTTTATATTTATATGTCATAGGTACTGAGGGTGTAAAGATAAAATTGATATATATGAAATGTCTAATAGATCTTATTTTAGATCAGGTAATAGTGGAACGAGAAACCACTTCCCAAAATATCAGAACTCCATCCTCATACACAATGATTTCCAACATTACATCCTTAACATATTTATGTTTATTTTGTTGATTCTCATCAATTTATTAAGATCATATTATATTCTCTATTAATGATGGATTAGAATGAATTTTTTTGGAGTAATGATGGTTCCCCTTCATTAACAATTATCATAACTATCTTTATTAGATCTATTAATATATGATCTCTCTTAATCCCCATGTGGGTCAAAAGTCCTTGATTTTTTATGCTTAATGCATTTTCCATCTTATTTTCATTTCAGATTTGGTAGTGTATTAAACAATCACAATCTTTTATAACTCGATCAATCTAATTTTCCACATTTTGAGTTATTTCTATGTGAAAATGTATTTCAAACTCTGGTTATTTCAATATATCTGACATCATTCACCATAGAGAAAATGGACTTCATATTTTCAGAGAAAATATTATGGCTACTAACTTAAGATCCTGAGTTGGGTAATTTTGATCATGGGTCTTCAAGTGCCTTGATGTATAAGAAATAACATTATAATATTTCATAAGGATGAAAAAAGGTGTAATATTTGAGGCATCACTACATATAAAAAATCCACCATTTCCAAATAGAATATTAAAAACTTAATCATTGTCCAATATGTTTTTCAATTCATAAATGTATTTTGTACATTATTTCATCCATACAAGATTAACCCCTTTTCATGTGATATTTGTTACTTGATTGTACTAGGGGTTTCTGTTTATTAGTGGGGCAGAGGACAGACTTGCAATTTTTGAAAAGAATAAAACAGACCAATGTTTTAGAGTAACTAAATGGATCCAAAATTTATATTTTTTGAACCCTAGTTGAGAAGTTTTAGAAATATTTTTATAAAATATAGTTTATACGTGGTTCAATATAAATTTAACACATATAATACCAGTTTAACACTCTGCTAAAATCATATTAACCTTAATCATGACAACAAAATTTTACAGTTTTTACTATTCATTATGAGAAAAAATCATGTTGAAATAATTTCATTATATAAATTATTTATATTAAAAATATAGAATAATATTTTCAACATTCAAATAAAATAAGTGGTACAATTTAATAAACAAAATGAACCCCCCATGTGTGAAAAAATGATGTTTTCCAGTTAATATTTTTTCTCAAGTACAATAAATTTTTATATAAAAAACCAATGTAGAATTTATTTATATGACTTGGACTTTATAAAATATTTAAAATAAGATAATATATTCAAAAAAAAAATTATAAAAAATTTATCATTAAAAATAAATTAAATGAAAATATGATTATTATAAACAATAAATATGTTTCTCAATGCATTGAAAGAGTTAACATTACATAAATTTATAAAACAATAAATGTAGTATAATTTTGAAATATTGATGCTATAAATAAATTTGTATTTTAAAATACATTTTATAAAATATATGTGAATTTATTTTAAAATAATTCTGTAATATTTGAGGAAGCACAAATTTAGAGAAATAGAATTTTTTAAGATATATTTTTTTGTTAACATATGGTGCCAAAAATAATATATGTTTGAGGAAAAAACTTTTTAGAGAATATATATTATTTATATTAGATAAATATTATTATAATATATATAATAAATTAATTTATAAAAAAATAAACTTTGTGGAAGAATGTAATTTTTCAGAAAATTATTTATTTTACTTATGAATGTCTTTTATTTTTGATCACAATAAATTGATACAAAATATATTTCATTTGTACAAGTATAAAAAGTATAATTTTCATAATTTTTTTAGACAAATTTATACCAACCAATTTATTTTTTACATTATAATGGTATAGGCTTTTAAATTTCATTTAGATTAGGGGAAGAATGTATCACTTGCAGTCGAGAAGAATAAATTTATTAAAAAATAAAAATAATCTAAAATCATTATGTTTTACTTGATATAATGAAATAATTCAATTAAAATGAAAATCAATTCTTACCAACTTCCATTGAAAATAATACATGTCTACCCTATATTTGGATGAAAAAGATATCCATTTTTTGTTGAAAATATAATAAATGTTATTTAGAAATGAATATGTCATTATATGTTTGTTGCACTCCCCTTTACATTTCAATATATTTTTCTACCCCATTTTTAGTTTCAAATTTTAATTTCAGTTTCCAAAAACATTTGAAAAATATATAAAATATTCATTGGAAAAGGGTATCTAACTATTTTTAAGTAATTATCCACCAATAATTTCACTATGTGTCAACGTGAGTCATGATTTTTGTTGATAATCAGATGACTTAATTTATAAACATATATATTCCTTAGAAACTAATCATGATAGATCATGTAATGAAAAATATTCATTTTTTATTCAAGGTATTTTGAGTTTTATTAAAGGATTATGGTTATATGAAACAATTTTAAAAATTTTCAACTTCAAAAAAATTTACTCACATCAACAAACATATCAAAAACATTCAAGTTAATTAAGTTTGATATGTGAATTTATGAAACATTAATAAATTATATCATCTTTTTTCATTGATTAATATTACATATACCCCTTATATTTTAATTTCATATATTTCTTGAACATGGATGGTTTTTTAGAAAAGTACCTTTCCTAGTGACATGATATTAATCAAAAATCGATAAATCATAAATTTTTTATAGATATTTTGGTTTCAAAATAACACATTTTCAAAAATATTACCCCAAAAAGGAGTGATTCATTATGATCTTCAAGAATTTGAATCTATAAGAAATATATTCTTTAAAGTCCTCATATTGGTAATTCGGAAAAATAAATGGTTTCTTATATGAGTGTATACCTTTGAACCATTACATGTCTTCACCTAGGATAATAATTTTAAAACCCATCAATGATATATTATATTAAACATTATATGCTAGATTTTCATTTAGCATTGATAACCAATTGTTTGTAGAAATTCTGAAAAATGAGGTTCTCTACTTCAATATATGACTCACAATCAATTCCCTATTATTTAATGATTAAATACATAATTGAAAAATTAATTAATTATGCGGATCATCAATGTTTATCAATTATAATAAAAGGTTTTAAATGATTATCTCCTCAATGATGATCTGATTCATCCATTCAAAACCCCTATGAATGTGTAATTTTTTAATTAAGGTAGTGTGGTTATTATCTCCTCCCCAATTACATCTTTTTTTGAACATTATCTTCACATGAGTCTCTGGGGAAACATTTACTCTAATTATAAAATTCATATTAATTATTAAAATTTATTTTATTTTAACTATTTTAATGATAATGTTGATTGTGAATAGATATGCTACACACAAAATAATGAACTTTATCCTCACTTGTTAAATCATAATTTTATTTTTCACTTATTTTAGATTATGATCCACTAATATTCATTATTATTTCCAAGTATTCAATACATATAACTAAAATATGACTAAAATATTAATAGTATATTTTTTATTATTCACATGAATTCTTATGAGTGTCATCATTCTTATATATAATTTTAGATGATGTGCTATTATTCACCTTATTAAATTTATAATCCACGATCTACTCAGTATTATTATAAAAGAAAATTTTATTTAAAATATAATTTTTAATTCATCGCATGGTATATTTATATTTATTTAGTAATATATATGGTGTTTTATTAATAAAATATTTTATTAGATAAGAAAATATTATTATTGTGACCAAAAACATTACAAACATTTCATTTGTTTCCCAATAGTAATTTTTTTTTGGTATTATTGATTTTCATTATATTTTATTTTCTTCATGTTCATCCATGATATCAACCGCAATGTTTTAAACATCATTTCAGGGATATCATTATCAGAATTATACAATAAATCCAATATAAAATTCTACATGATATTTAAAAAAACGACATTTACCCAAAAGAATTTATTTTATGAATATCCTTTGGAGAATAATTTTCTCCTTCATTAATATTTATTGTTTTATTTGTGAGGAACTAGCTTTCGCCAAATTTTTCTGTCCACTATTGTAATTGTTGTAGAATTATTATCACCTTTTGTTTGTCCACAATTTCACTATATTTTATTTAAAAACTACTATTTTCACATAAACAATATTTAGTATCATGATTAAAATATATTGTCGATAGAATAGTAGACCTTAAAAAAGAACTTAAATGGTTTATGGAATGATCTCATGATGTTCTTATATCTTGTAGGTAGTTTTTGAAAAATAAAATCCTCCTGTGGGAATGTATTATCAACAAAAACAATTTTAAACTTTTTTTAGGTCCCAAAATCTATCCTCACAATATTTTACCCCATTACATCCAATTATAGTAATTAATATTGATATTTTGTTTAAAATATTTAATCATAATAACCTTTTATTTGAAAAACTTATTTACACATTAGAATTCATTTTCAACCGTCATAACATTATTATATAAAAAATATATACACATTACATAATTATCTTGGATTTCACTTATAACATAAAATACACATTGTCAAAGGTATTTTTAAAAATTCATTTATGATCATTGATATTTTTTTGCAGATTATTATTCATAAATTCATTATCATCATCTTAAGTGAACCATTTTTATAGATACAGGAAAAAAATATTCCATAATGAACATTTTTATTAATCAAAATATTCTTTTTACAAGGAGAGATATGTAAATTCAATAGAATTTTACTTTAAATAATTATATATATTGTATTATTCATCATATAGCTAGGATATCTCTTATTACATACATTGAAAAACCCCAAAATCATGAGAGACTATTCCAATTGGATCACAATTATGAATATATCATATTAATTCTGATGATATATGTATTTAAATATTGTATATTGACCATAAACACAAATTATTCTACAATCTTATTCATGAGGATAATTTAATAATGAATTTTTACATACCATATATTAAATTAAAATAATCAAGGAAGGAATTTTGAAATATTTTCTTATTAATTATTAACCAGTTTTTAATTACATTACATGAAAAATATTTCATTATTGATAAAAATGAAATAGATAATATGATATATCATCTTACTTCGACAAGGGGGGGGGGTAACTTTTCTATAATTCCATTATCCTTTATTCTCATGTTTATCATGGTCTGGGTAGATTTAGAATAATTATAAAGTTAATCTAAACAAAAAAATGGAACTTTATTGTTATCAATTAAATGAACCCTAAATTTTTAAAAGAGAATAATTATAATGAATGGACTCAATTAGAGGTGAGCCTACCCTCTCATGCTAATAGACTGGAATACATTTTAATATACTCAACTCTATATGGGGGGATCAATGTTATGAACTTTTAAATATCGTTTACATTTTATTCCATTTATTATTTGATATTTTTTACATTAATTCCCTTATTCTATTTAACATATCACATAAATTAATATGTAATAATTTAATGATAGATAAAAATATTTTTACAAAGTCTAAAACAAAATAAGTGAAGTTAATATTTTCTATATAAGGTGATAAATTATACATGGATTTTCTAATATAATATGAGATCCCAATAGTGGGGTGAATATAAAATCCTATTTTCTTCTTGTGTGAGTATCCACATAACTAATATGGGGGTGGAAACAATCATATTTCTTAGAATTCAAAAAAATATTATCTAATGTTGAATTGATTTATGGGTTATTTATACTCCATATAAGGACAGTCTACAATATTCTTTAATAACATTTTTAAAATAGAATGACTTCCATTATACGAGGATTTTAAAGGATTTACCAATTCATCATTGTTCATCATGTTTTTTCATATTCAATTTTATTCATGCATTGTAGAAAGATGGAAACATCCTCTATCCTCTAACTGATTGTGTCAATATTTTCCTATACATTTAGTGACATCTATTTGGTGTCTTAATATCATGATAGATCGATAGTTATTCTTATTCTTTATAAAAATTTGAATGATGAACAATCCTATTTATTCTATTATATGAAACAATGTATTTTTTATTCTTCTTTCTGATTGGTATTTCTAATATAGTTTTCCATATGGTAGTACTTTGTAGCATTGTTTTTTATTTTCAGTATTAAAATAAATTATTCTATTTCTTTTCTTCTTCTAACAAAATAAATCATATAATATAGTATATTAAGTTATGTATTTACTTGACTATATATTAGTAGATAGTTCATCCATTATTTATTCTTCTTATTTTTTCTTAATTCAATCACCACTTGGTTATAATTCTCTATATAGAATTGGAACTATCCTTATACTCTATTTACATTCACAGTTATTCATCTAAAATAATGAATTGAATAAATTATTTTATGGTGAAACATCTCCTAATTCTTATTTATTTCAACATTTTATGCTTTATTTGTTTTATTTACATTGATTCATACATTACCCTTTTCCGAATATAGTTATTATTTTTTCCACTATTGACCACGATGTGAATGGCTCACAGGATTTTAGGATGTCACATTCATACTCAAATATCGATTCAACAATTGAAATCCCCCTGATCTGAAATTTGTTCCACATATTATATATATATATATATCTATATATATATATATTGGAAACCATTTTAATAGGTGTCATTCCTAAATTTTTTGTGGGAACTAAATTGTATTTTCCAACTCAAGGCATTTTGAAATTTTTAGCGTTGTCTCAATTGAATTTAATTGAACTCCTATAAACAATATGAGTCATTAGTGTGTTTTGATAACCAAAATGAATATATTTAAGACCATATTTGTGGGACTTCTATATACATACTCAAATCCATTATAATAACATAAATCTTTTTTGGTCATTAATTAATTCATCTATCATATCTGTGGTAAAAAAATTGTAAAATAAGCTTACAAACAAAATAGTGGTATACAAACACATAATTTAGTAACACTTCAAAACATTTAGTTTATATCATAAAATTTTTATAGAGACTCCTTCCATCATTATAAGAACATCTCTAAAAATTCTTGTATGATACATCCTCTAACTTGTGACAACCTTTATTGATCATAGACTATTTTTTTGGATCATCAACAATTGTAAGATTCAAAAATTGTATCATATAATTTTTATTCTACATACAATTATCAGGGGATTCCTCCATCTGATGGGTCTACAATTTTTTTTTCTATATTTCATTATCTGATGAAACCTTGTAAATTTCAACTAGTTTATACATTTACACCACTAAAAACATCCATTGGATGGTAATAGGTGAACAATTATTCGAAATATGTCTAATATACCATCATGGAAACTTTATATAGATTAAATATCATTAATTTTGTTTTTGGATAACAAAATGTTTTTTGTAGGTTGTATGTTTGTTCAATGGAGTGTTCTCGACCAATTTAATGGCCCAAAAACTATAAATATTTCATCTTACCAATAGTTCTTAATCATTTGGGCATTAACTAATGCTTTCATAACAACACCACAATTTCAAATATGTGAATAATGAACTATATAATATGATATTTTCAAACAATATTTCCAATATGAAATCGTGATTTTTATAATTAGTTTATTGATGTGCTTTAGCAATATTCGAAATTCTAATGACTATGCTTCTCAATATTTCTACAATTTGTCTCAGGGCTAGAATAAATTAATATTAATCAGCAATGAAACCATAAAACTATAAATAAATCAAATCTTCTTTATGAATATGAACCAAAAATTATCTTTATGAATTGAACATATAATGGAAAACCTGCAATCTCGATTTGAATTTATTCTAATTGAACACATCAATAAAAGAATTATCTTTTACTAAAAAATACAATGTAAGTAATCATTATAATGAATTGTGATATTGGATTGATGAAGAACACATCACATGGTAGAAATTGAAAATATTATAATCAGTTTTTCCCATTTTTAATAATATATCAAACCATTCTCCCTTCCAATCATCTCATAGTAAATCATTAAGAACAATTAATTAACTAGTCTAACATTTACAGTGAGTATTTTCAATAACAACTAACATTGATGATTATATAAAGAGATAATTCTCTAATAATTTATCACACCCAACAAATCGCTTTGTTCACATGCAATATATATGTTCACAATTTCATTCATATATATGATTCCATTTTATGGGAAGGATATTTAGTCTTCCAGAGAATCTTTTTTCATCAATTATCTTGATACGATAAAAACATTAATATAAATGATGTTTTGGTAACTAAAACTAATTATTTTTTTAAAAAATATTTTAATAATATATATATACACATAAAGTTGTGTGTTTAAAATAAAAAATCAATTTTTGGAATAAGAGAAAAAAAGCATCTATATCATACTCCCATAAAATTACTCTTACATTTCATCATTATTGGTTTCATCACCGATATAATGAAATAGTTATAAATGAATTATTTAGACCATCTATTCTTTGTAATATATATTAGATGGAGAAGTGATATATTTTATTTATTTACCATTTAATAACATTTTATTGTGGAATATAAATTTTATGGATATATAATTAATGTCTCCAAGGATTATCATTTAACTGTTATATCATTGTCTAATAGTGGTTTCTATTGACTAGTAATGTTATTAGATATAACAGTTATGAGATTAAAATTATCTCTTAGTAAGAGTATAACAAAGAATATAGTGTAATTTTAAATTTCATAATGATAGGACCATTATAATGTATATAATAGAATATATTGATTAGATCTATTAAGGTAGATTTGTTCCTACTAAAAATAGATCATATATATACTCCATCATATTAGAGGAATGAGGAAAATATAATTAATCGTATCCCCCATATACTTATATTTATTAGAATATTTAATATTTAATTGATATTATTATATTCCATTATAAAACCATAAATCATCAGATCTCAACTGGTATAGTTGTTTTGTATGTTTAAATGGTCTTCCCTTATCATTAAATGGGTGTGGGATGTTATTTTAGTAAGGGGATCTGAACATTCCTTCCAATGTGTCAAAAAAGTTTAACCCCAATTTATTGGTAGAATCTATGATTAGGTTGCTAATACTTTTTTGGAAGGACCACTAAGACTGATGATAACATTGAAATAATGTGGAAGACCATATTGGGGGATAATTTCAAAATAAACTATAGGATATTAATAATGGTTAATAACTCATTTTTTACGAGGTTGAAATACATACTGTTTAAATTTTTTCATTAAGAGGATGTCATTCATAGTGGCTGATGATTTATAGTTCATCGGGATTACCATTATGTTGTTCTATTGTTATAATATTATAGTAAAAAACTATATAAACCATCATTAATAATTAATTTTCAATGATAACATTGTGGTTTGTGAGGGTTTTGTTTTTTTTTGCCACCACACTATTGCAGATTAGTTTTCTATTTTATGGAGTACTAATATGGTTGTAAATTATTAGTTTCATCGATAAGACATCATGGTGGATTGAATTTATAAATTTCATTAGGTCATCTTGTTAACCCACTATAATATTCACAAAAGGTTTTTTGGTCTTCAATTATATTATAATCATGAATTTTACTTGTTTTATAATATTATTTAATGTATGTAATATCATGATCATTTTTAAAAAAATATTGATCAAACTCTCCCAATAAAAGTATAGAAACATTACCTCTATTAGGATTCTCTAAGGTTCTCATGATTGGATGACTATGGAATGAGATTCCAAGGGAGGACCAGACACCACAACGGTGATGCTATTAATGAAAAGAAAACTTTTATAAAGATTTATCTAATGTGATTTCATTATATTATAATAGATATGAAGTATATTTTTCTCCCTCTATAAAAATTAGATGAATGAATTTTAATTAATTTTAAATATGATACCTTAGTCCACCAATTAAATAATTAGATTATCAATGGATATAATTACAATAAATTTTGGAATTGTCATTTTCCACATGGACTAGATCCCTTTTATGGTTTACAGGAATAAAACAATATAACAAGAGATTATTGAACCTTCATTGATGACCATAGGAGAAAAGTATTTCATTATTTACACTGAATTTAAATGAATTATTATTTGAGAAAAAATTGAAAAATTATTAACTAATATAACAAATATAATATAATTATTAATTTCAAATTGTTTAATTATCATTAAATTTTTGGATATTTTTAAAATATTTCAAAAAATTAGTGGAACGATTTTTAAAAAACATTATTTACATCATTTGAAATCCAATTTATTTTGATTTTATTTTTTAGATATTAAAGTGTTGATATATTAAAATATGATACTCTTTATTTTTATTTGAGATTACAATACATGTGATCCTTATTGAGAAGTGTATGCACACTAATCTTTCCATATGAGATTACCTAGATAATTTTCCCATAAAATTATGTGAAATTTTAAGTGAAACATTGGTATATTATTAAATTATGTGACATATTCAGATAAATGTAAACACACACACATTTCTTACAAAAATAGGGTAACATATTTTTTATGGATTTATTATACAAAAAAATTATCAGCATCAGAAGAATATAAATATAGTTCCACTGTAAATAAGGTGACAAAAAATTGTTCATATGTGAACTTAATATTATACCAAAATTCTCATTATAAATTACCAAATTTTTAGATATTTCAATCATAAGATAATTCTTCATGGAATTTTGAGGGAAACATAAAAACATGTGATATTTGTTTCTCAATAAGGGTAAACATGTTAAGTTTCAATGATAACATAATTATTACACGATAATAATAGTATGAGAATATCAAATTAACATTTGATATACATACCCGACTTATCATATATTATAATCATGATTCATGACTTAAATCATGTTATTTAATAATATTAGAATCTTAATGGAACCAAATTTCACTGGATATGTGAGTTTAAAATTGTAATAATACCTATATATTTGGTATAAAAATAAAATTATCACATTGTGGACTTATATACACTGACAAAATGTTGTTATTATGTTAGAGAAATGAAATAAATATCTCACATAAACAAATGTACATAAAATATGGTCCACATATAATCTTATGTGAAATATAATGTAGGGTCACTCTTAATTTTATGGACAAGAATGTAGGTCCATGCATAAATTGGTAAACATAAATTATTGCCAACACATAATATATTTACACTTGAGTTATATCTCTTTACCCAATGCATTAGAGGGACATATAGGTTCATCCAATAAAATAATAGATCCTTTTGTGAGGAACAATTTCATAAAATATTCATTAAATCATAACAAATAGAATATATATGGTTTAAATGAACATTTCATAAAATCATAACCCGTATAAAGGAAATGTGTTTCAAAGTCATCTCATTAAATCCTTAGAGCATAAGACATATAAAATGAAGAATTTTAAAAAACTAGAATTCATAATAATACGAAAAAACATATAGAGTAGAAATAAAGATCATATAATTGGATCATATCTTGAGGAACGCATATATAATATCAAATGATGTCATCTAATATGGAAATATGTTTCAAAATATCACTTTAATATTTCTAGGTTAAAACTATTGTTTCAAATTGGAAATCAATTAATGAACACAAATTTCCAAAAAAATATGTGAAAACTAATTTATGCAAGTATAAATATTTAAAAATAATATATAATAACAAAAATTTTCATCAATTCTAGAAATTATTTTCATATCGTACATGTTAAAATAATGATTCATTTCAAATTTAAAGTAAATATTCCAAAGGAAATAATTTTCAAAATAATAAATCAATTCCCACCAAATAAAATATTCAAATGTTCAATCTATGATTGTTATGAATTTAAATAATATTATAATAATACTTAAAAAATCCAAAAAAACATCTTTTTAACACATCTACAAAGACAAAAAATGTTTTTTAACCAATGTGTGAAATAAAAATGATTTTTCTTTAAATTATATTTTTAATTCGCAAATATATAGGGGTTAAAAATAGGAATAAAAATATATATTTTGATGAAATATATATAAGAGAATATATTTAATGTGTTTCAAAAGGATTTGATTATAATATCTTATTATTAGATTCATGATCATAATCATCCACGTTAAATAATGTTTTTGTTAAATTTACCCCTAATAACTTTGTTATGTTTATATTTTTATGACCCATTAAAAATTAATATCCAATGAAACATTAAATATAATGAGAGTAAATAAACTACTGGAACAAAATATTAACGTATATGAATATTCACTTTATAAATTATGGTATGTGGATAACTAATCATTTTCAACAATGAAGATTATTTGAGATAAAATTCACTTACCTTAATTCTTTATATAATTCATAAATGTCCACAACTACAATACAATAAAAAATATCTTATTATAAATATTTTAAAATACACACACACATATATATCCATAATTCCATTTATTATTTACCAATGATATTTATTACCAATTTTTTTAACAATTCCATGATAAATTCATGTTTAATGTAAAAGGTACATAGTTTTTTATGAATTATTATATTTGGTATAATCATTCCTCATATAATGATCATGGTTCAATAATTTCCAAAATGGTATCCATGATATAAATATCATATTAATTCAATATATATATATATGTGTGTATTTATTTATGAAAATACACAAATTTTTGAAATGTCAAATTAAATAAGTCATTAATGGAGATAGTATGTTGTACGCACACATAATCGCTCTTTATATTTTTCCAAAATATAGAATGGACGAATAATAAATAATAATTAAAATTATAGAGCCAATATGTATTAGTATATATCATATATATTCATTAAATTTTTTAAAATTAACTTCCATTTAATGAATATGTGAATAATTTAATCACATAGCTTCATGATACATTAGTAATCTAAATACAACTGTGAAGTTACCATATCCCATCAAAATAAAAAGAATGAAGTTATATTTTAAATCATAATTAAAATATTAAAATTTCTTATTTAATATAATATATATCATTTATATCCCTCATAATATACAACAGTGAGATATGGATATAGAAAAAAATTAAATAAATTAGAGAGATGTTATTCTTCCATACACATGATCAACATTTTTGATTCCCAATTTATAGATTGTGATATTAATATAGAACATTCAATTAAAATTATAACATATATGTAAATTATATATATATTTGTAATTATAATTTCATTATTATAGTATGAATTAATCTATTAACTGAATATATAGTATGAAAAATCCTAATGAAGATAATTATATTCTCTCTGAACAACCTCCTTTTGATCTCAACTTAGAACACCAATATTGGAATCGTTGCAAGAATAGTTTCTATAGAACATGTATAAATTTATGGGGGATTTTTGTTCTGGTTTTGGATGATCCAAAGGGATTAATATTATATATGATGTTAAAGGAATATGTTTTATTTTATAATCAAGGATTAGTTTCATTTTTGTAAATACGAAAAATTATTCAATAACGGTTTATTTCTATCAAGACACCGACCATAGTAACATAGAGCTGTGGTATACATTATTATATGGGAACTATTTACAAGGTATAACACCAAATGAAAAATATTAAATTTTTCCCTTGTAAATAAGATACACTCATGATATTGATATTAATTTTAACAAAATAAAATTCAAAAAATAATTTTCATTGAGAATTCAATTATTCCACATATTGTATCACTGTATATCAATCAAAAAATAATTCCTCCTATCATGGATAAAGTAAGTCATAATAAACGGGAGATATTAGATGCTCAAACTGGGTTATAGTACAAAATATTCAATCATTCATTAATAATATATAATAAATATGGTGACATAAATTATTGAAACACATGCTTGTAAAATAATAACATGAGCATACTATGATAGGAATAAATTGTGATCAAATAATAATATATAAATTATTTCCTGAAATAGAAAAAATAAACATGGATATTCAATGTAATTGATTAATTATATGAAATATCAATAATTTAATTCTTAACGATGAAATACATAACGATGGACATCTAAAACATGATTCAAAGGAAAAAAACCAAGGATTCTACATAAATGGATAATGACTTGGCTAAAACCTAAAATAGGTTATCTTATGAGAAGTATCAAAGCATTGAGTGGGTTTGAAGGGACCCTACCATCACGTCCTAAGTCAAATTAATTCCTTAAATAATAGGGGTGAAACATTATCATCATATTCATTATATTGGAAAATATAAAATTTGAAATGTAAATACATTCCCAAATTAATTAACATATTCATAACCCATCATCAGTAAAATAGAGAATGATAAAAAACTACAAACATTGTAAAACTTATAAAAAACTATATAGAAAAATAATATGTATAATAAAAATAAAATATATCATTAGTGGATCCTATATAAAATAGATGTTTCTAATTATTGATAAATATATATACACTATCAATATTCTTAAATTATTTTTCATAAAAAAAATTTGTGTCTAGAACCCGAATCTTATAAATTAAATCTAATAAAATATAATGAGAAAAATTATCTTTTATTCTAACATTTTAACATGTAAAATATGATTTAAAACACTGATTTTTCTTGATTATGTAAAATTATGATTATTTTGTACACATTAAATAATATTTGTTTCATATATATTTTTTTAAAACAATATACTAATTGTTTTATAAAAACATGAATATTCAATACAATTTATCTAGAATCTTAAATTTTAGAAGTTGAATTTTATGATTAATTTCTTTATTGTTAAAAATAATTTTCAAATCCTTTTTATGAAACATCTATTTCAATGAAAAATGATTTCAAACCAAATAGAGAAATAATGCCTTATTTATTTATTACATTTTCTGAATCATTTTCACAAAAAAAAGTGTTAAAAACCTAATAATAATTTATATTGTTCATGGATAATGTTTTTTATGGAATTAATTTATTTTATGATATAAATATCAATAAATTATCCTCACTGAAACATAAATATTACAAATCCCAAAACTTTATGAGATTGTAAAAAACCCTTATAGCATTGATAACATCTGAATCATAATCCCCAAAAATTAAATGAAATCGAATGAAAAAAAAATTTATAAATATAAATAAAATAATTATATAACATATAAAATGGTATGTATATCAAAAAATGGAAATAAATGGTGAATTTTGGAAAATTTATCATGGAAGTAAAATTGACACTAGAAACATTTCTCATTTATTTGGATTCCTTTTTATGTGTTTGAGCCTTTAGTATTATAATTTTTAGTATATTAAACATCAATTTTTGAACCATAAAAATATATATCATACCATATATTATTTACTAGTACTATTTAACTCACTTTTATTTTAAATTTAGTGTTAAAATCAATTCTCATTCTGATAATTGATTCTTCTTTTATGTATATTTATATAGGAATGTTTGATAAATTTAAAGTTAGCCTAGTAACATCATATCCAAAAATTAAAAAATAAAATAAATAAAATATAAATTCATTTTATATTTATTTATTTTAATAAAAAAAATTAGGCATATAAAATTGATTACGTGGTTAATGGAAACCTTACGCAGAATTCACAAATGAACACTATTTTCATTTTTCACGATGGATGGGAAAATAAAAACAGTATTCATTATCCTTTTTTGAAACATTGTTATGTTATATGTATCATTTATATTAATTAAATACATCAACATAAACATCATTTTAAATATCAATTGAATAACATTTTACATCACTACATGGTGGTAGTAGCTCACATGTACACATTAACGATGTTTATATTTTCTTATGGGTTTGTTGGTAAGAAGATATATTTGATATAATGTTTTCATAATTAAGGATAGATAATAAATATCAATGATATTGAAAAAATCATCCTTATTACCATCTATGTAATGTGCAATTGAAAATTAATCACATCATTGCTTGAGGTTGTAGTATGTTTGACACTCATGCATCATTATAATATCACTAATGAAATGGAAATTAAGAAGATATATATGATATGTTAAAAAGATAATTATAATAATTTTTTAAATATAATATCACATATATATATATATATATTCAATTCATTATTGCATCCATCTTTCAAAGATATCGATAGAAAACAAATTACATCTCTCTGTGAGGTGGTAGTCAATCGTACAAATTAATGAATATTTCATGAAAAAATTGACGAAAGAGTATTAGTATTTATGTTATGAAGTAATACTTTTAAAATAGAAATATATTTTATATAGTTGTTTTATTATATTATCGTGGTTAAAAAATAGATTATGTTTGCGGAGGAATATATAAATAAAAAAATGTTTAGGGACATCACATATTGATCAGAAAATTTATTTATTTTTCTAAAAAAATATAATGATACATTTATGACCAAATTACATATTATAGGATGATAGAATAAATTTATGGAGGTAAATTTTCAAGGGATTGGCCGAACTAATGGTTTTTGTAAGTGTGATGTGGAGAGGAGAGTTGGTATATTTTATAATTCAATTTATTAGAAGACCTGTATTATTAAAAATTAAAATGGCGTAGCCACTTTTCCACATTAAATAATTTGAAATAGTTTTATATTACCAATTAAATGGTATAATGTTCCTTATAAAATGATGATATATTATAGAATTCTTTTGGGTAATCATTAGCCCTCATTATTTTAGTATAACAACTGATTAACATATTTCCCTCTAAAACATAATAAATAATTTTCAATGTATTTACTATTAATTATGTTAAAACATTATCTTTACACTATTATAAATTCTAAATTATTTTAAATCCAAATAGGAATCCATTTTCAACTATATAGTTGAACGAAATTTTAAAATTTAATTTACTGTTAATGAGGAATATATAAGGAGATTCTGAATTTTCAAATATAAAATTTCCCAAACATTACATTATATTAATATAAAAATTTAATATAAAATTGATTCAAATTAAAAAAAATTAATAATAGATATATAAATAAAAATATTTTACATATAAACCCATAATAAAATAATTTTTATGTTTTTAAAATTATAAAAAAATTAAATTCATTATAAAAAATGATATTTCAAAAATTCATTGAAAATTTTTCATTTAAAAAATTATTAATTATTCACCCAAAGATAATTTTTTTTATGATAATCAATATAAATTTGTTAAGTGAATAAATTTTCTAAAAGTGGTAAATGTTAAATATAAATTATGTGTGAAAATATAATAAAAGCTTCTATCAAGGAAAATATATTTTGATTAGAAAAATTTTTTTACATTCAAATTATTATTATTTTATTTCAAATTCATAAAAAATGATTGAATTTATTTTATAAATCTCTAAAACATATAATATTAATAATTTATTTATTATTATTTTTTATAAAAACACTAATTGATTTGTTCTAAAAGACATTATTAAAAAAATTATATTAGAGTATCATGTTTTATAATAACCTGATGTTTCATGAAGTTAATCTATTTAAAATATCATATTTTTTTAAAAAGAATAAATAGTAAATTAATGTGATTTTATATTTGATTAAAATCATGGTTGTAACACCCTAACCCTATAAACCAGAAGCCAGTGCATTAGTTATTACATTGACATGATTACAAGGATTTAAATACAAAATTAATGTTGATTTTTAAATGTCTTTTAGAAACTAGATACATACATGTAACTCATATTACATAGTAAAAGGTAACATAATAAAATACATAAAAAACTAATAAATAGCATCATGAGAATTCAATAAAATTCATCCAATTAATATCCCATTAATGGTATAAAATTAAAAATGATGAGATCAAATGATATATAAGGGTTTCAAATAGTGTAAACTGGAATAAACAATAATTGAGTCATTATAAAAATGTAATAGTTAACACGACACTGTGAATAAATGTAAAACACACGCCATTAATAAACATTAAATGAAACATCATGCATAGATTTTTTTTATATTGAAATACTCATGGATAGTAATAATGAAAATTAATAATGAGAATAATTATTAATTTTTTACATGTATTTGTAACATGATACAACTATATCGTCGAACCAGTTTATGTTCGTGGGTAGATACACGTCTTATTCGGTTTTGGAAGCAAACTCAAAGTGTTTTTCGCCAATTGATTTGTCTCATTAGACATGAGGATGCATCGAGATGCTATATCAAGAACCTCCCATCACACCGTGTTCAATGAATTATTTATACATGTACAATATTTCATCTCAATATATTTTTAGAGTAGAGGATAGAGTTTCATCAATATTTCCATACTTAAAAAAACATTATAAATAAACACTTTATGTACAAGGCTATATGGATTAAGACAATAATCATATCTAGTGAACCAGAATATTAATATATAATATCATTAAAATTTAAATAGAAATATTATCTTAAAAGAAAAATAGGTATACAACTAAATAATTATTAGGTGCACAATACCAAGTAAATCACAAAGAAATGGAATCTTAAACAAAGTCCCTTATGACATTGTAATCAATTGAGTTATTAATCATAAAATGAATAAATTAATACCACGAATTTAAATAGAATAATGATATTATATATCATGTAGCAGCAAAGATAAACTATATTCATGAAATTAGTGTCGAACTGTAGAAATCTCACTAAAGTAAACGTCTTATGAGAAGCCCCTTGCCTTTTTCCAAAATGTGTTTTTAATTTGGCCTTAAAGACCTGAATAATCATATTTTTCTTTATTAGTTAATAATTAGAAAACCTCATCCACTTTTAATTGATTTATTTTAATCATATTAAGTTCATTTCCATTTTTATGGGATTAAGGAGTTCAATTTTATTGGGTTGGATGAATTTTATTCCTCGGTTTTCATGATCGGTCAACTTGTATTCATGAATTGAAGTTCGTTTTATATGAGGATAAACATAAATAATTGTTAATATATATTATTAGTGACATTAAATAGATATAAATGGTCTTATAGTAAATATTTTACATATATTGAGAATGACTCATTAGGGAAATTTTAATGATAATCACTTGTATTAACATGGCTATTCTATTCATAATGAACTTGTATTGTATTATTATTATTTTATTTTATGAATGTTTAAGGATTAAAGAACATTAAATAATATAAAATATATATGGAATGTTATTTTTCAACATTTATAATGTTTCCACAACCATTTATGGATTTAGTAATGAAAATTGAAAACATGTCATCCATGAACATGAAAACTAACACATCCCAGTATTTGTTTTCATTTATAGTAAAAAGATTCAAAAATAAGGGATAATGATGGAATATTCAATTATTATATCAAAATAACATTACATATAAGATATTGTATTTGTCATAACATGTATGATCCCAGTTTTTGCTGCAAAATACGTTGGAATATTCTTGATGTCATTCCAGAGCAGTGCCTCTAGACGGCATGTGATTCCGAGCCATTGTGTGGCCGAAGTTAAATTTTCATTGCGTTCACACTGCGCACGAAAAATAAATGGGATAACTCCAAAATGGTGTTTCGGATCAGAGATCTGAGTGTACAGATGGGTTCAGAATGGGGTGTTTACCCTAGGTACAACATAAAACATGTCGGCGCGGGACGTTTGTACACCTCGCTCGCTCTCGGAACATGGAACGTATAAATTAAATTATTAATTTTTTTATTTAATGGTTTAACTCACGTATATCTTAAACGATGGCTCAGATTGGGAAACTAGGGGCACCGTTGAGTTCAGATCATGCTGTTTACCCTAGGAGGGGTGTAAGTTTCGTAGGCGTGGACCATCTATGAAAAATGGCCCGAGGGGCATTTTCGTAATTTGGTGGCCTCGGACGTTGAGTTTAATAAATTTTGAACGGGGTCTCGGATTAAAATTATGAGATTTATGTTGTGCTTGGGGGGTTGTGTTTTCCCTAGTGGAGGCTTAACCTCGACCCCGTCGGGCGTTTCAGATGCGGGTTAATTTGGGGGTTTTAAATTAATTAAATTGTAATTAATTTTCACTTTTTAAACTCCACTTACCCTTCCTCCTCTCTTCCCCAATTTAAACCACATCCTATCCTCTTCTTCTTCCTCCTCCTACCTCCCAATCACTATGGAAGTGGCAATGACAAGGGTGGACGTGCGTCGAAGCTCCGGGCTATGCCCTCGCAGGTAGGCGGCTATTATTTTCGGTTTTAAATCTCGAACCCCTATTTGAGATCGATTATATGCAACATGTTGTTGTTTGATCTTTGAAAAATCCCATAATTGTGTATAATAATTTATGAGCTTTCCATAACCCTTTTCAGAACTGAAATTGGAGTTCGGAGGCGATCACTGTTGTCCGCTGAAGTGTGCGAGTTTTGGAGGTGTTTCCGGACAGTTTGGGTGTTCTGGCGGTCCGAGGCGTGAAGGCGCAGGCGTATGGCAGCGACGGTTACCCTTGGTGGCAGAGGCTTCTCTTCCAGGCGGTGGGGCACTCAGCTTCGGCAGATGGCGCGACATCTGTTGGCTGGGAGAGGCGAAGCTCGCCAGGGCGCATGGGAGCACCGGGGCGCGGCGACCGCGGGGTAGCGGAGTGCAACCCCCACACGGGTACAGAGACCCACTGAGTGTGGGTCTCCCCGAGAGACCAAGACCGGCCCTTCTTGGCTGGCCTGCGCGGGCCGGCCGACTTGGGCCGGTCCAGGGGGTGTGGACCGGCCTGACCAGTCCGGTCCACCCCCGCTTGCGTCCGACAGCATTAAAATACCGTAACATTCAAACTGTGGGTCAAAATTTCATGTCGTCTACAACAACGCGACCCTTAAATAGAGAATAACTTTTTGATATGGTTTTAGGAATTTTATAATTCCCGAAATGAGGGGCCTCGGAGGCGCCACATATCTTTATGTTAATTGACGTTTTTCCGGGGGATCTTGTTTTGGACGACGTGAAAGAGTCCAATGTCTGTTTTGAACGCCGTCAGCGGCATTGGGACCCTAGTTCCGAGGAGGAGTTTTCTAGTGTGGTTTCAGGCGTTGAGTCCGTAGTTGAGGCGTGGGCCCCACAACCCGTCTTTCGAGCTGCGTGCAGCGCTTTACAACTTTTTCATCGGGCGTCCGTTCGAGGCATGCGAGCAGTCAATTCTAAATGTTTTTCCGAGGGGATTGCAATGGTGCAATCCGCCTGTTCTAATTTGGAATGATGGTGTGGGGCCCACGATGAACTTTTGGGCATTGACGGTGAATTTTCCATCTCTATCACCGGGCGACCATTTTGGACAAGTGAATGGTCCACCTTGTGTACTTTTTCGAAAGGATCGCAACGATGTGATCCGTTCTTTGTGTTTCGGGACCGGGATGTTGGTCCAACGTAGCACCGCTCGTGTGCGGTGAGCCAAAATGCATCCTTTTCTTCGGATATTTGTTATGCTCAAGTGAGTATTGATTTTGATGTGTTTTTTCGAGGCCATTGCAATGACGCAGTTTACCCGAACTTTTTCGGGGACGTGGTGTGGATCCCACCCGACCTGGCTACTGTGAATAGTACATTTTCACCGGGTGTCCATTTTGGGCGATTGAGTAGTCAATAACGCATGTTTTTCTGAGGGGATCGCAGTGGTGTGATCCGTTTGTTTAGTTTCGGGATCTAGGGGTGGGCCTCACACTGGTTGGTACGGTGAATAGTACCTTTTTCACCGGTTGACCATTTCGGGTGAGTAAGTACTCTATCTCGAGTGTTTTTTCATGCGGATTAAAATAGTTTGATCTGTTTGGTTGTGCGGAGCATCTTGTGTGATCTTATTAAATCTAGAAATGTGAAGGTGCCCCGCTGTGGTACTCCTACCGTGTTTGTAGCAGACCCTTGGCATGTGGTCGCGAGCACTCATGTGTGAGTAAAGTATCTGCTTGAAGGGATGTGGTTGGCCGTTCCTCATCCATTGAGTTGTCAAGTTGGAGTTGTTACATTTACACCTTCACGTTAACGTTGGGTGATGTGTGCATATTAGCCTTTGGGCTGGAACGTGGTATACTTTGGGAGTATAGAGGAACACTTGGAGGTACATGTGGTTGTTTATACCTGAGAACATTTTTGTGATCTGTTGGGGTTGACTTGGGGCCACACGTCGTGTGGGACCCATGTGTGCGTCGTGTTCTTTTTTGAGAACTTTTGACCTCTCGCGACGTGGAGGGTCCCTCGGCTCTTGATTGTTCACCATTGGGGTTGAGTTTTTCCCTCGGCTCTGTGCTCGATGATTTATATCATCATAGTTGAGTGGTTTCCCCCGGTTTTCTTTCGGGGTTAGATGGGTGCATGATACCCACTCTGTGTTCGGTTGGCTAGTGTTGTACCATCCAGTAGAGATGGCCAAAGAAGTTCTGGGTTTACCCTCCAGCGGGGCTGGGCAGTGGGCTACTCATCGACTTATTCAGGTTTACCCTCCAGCAGGGCTGGGCAGTGTGTTTCTCATGGACTTCTCAGGGTTTACCCTCTAGCAGAGACTAGGAAGTGGGTCACCCGATGACTCTTGAGGGTCTACCCTCCGGCAGGGCTGGGCAGTGGGTCGCCCGTCGTCTTGTTTCAGGTCTACCCTCTAGCAGGACTGGGCAGTTTGTCGCCTGTCGACTTGTTCCGGGTTTACCCTCCAGCAGGGATGGGCAGTGGGTCGCATGTCGAATTGTTCCAGGTGTACCCTCCAGCAGGGCTGGGCAGTGGGTCACTCATCGACTCCTTCCAGGTCTACCCCACAGTAGGGCTGGGCAGTTGGTCGCCTGATGACTTATTCCCAGTTCACCCTCTAGCAGGGCTGGGCAGTGGGTCTCCTGATGATGTATTATGGTTTACCCTTCAGCAGGGCTGGGAAGTGGGTCGCCTGTTGGCTTTTTAGACTCAGTCCTTTATACTAGGCTAGTCTGGATTTTCTCCATGACTATCGGAGTGGGACCCTCGGTTGTACGGGTTAGTGTTGTGACGACTTAAATTTTATAAGACCTCTCGACTGATAGGGAATAACGAGGCGTGGTCTGACTTTCCCTAGAACTCTCAAGTGCGAGGGGAGATTTCCCCACCGAGACGCGTTCTTGTGACGTGACCTAAAATAGTGCGGGTGAGTCAATGCTGCCCAAAGCGGATAGTATCAAGGTGCGGTGATTTGAGCCCCTGACTTGTAGTTCGGGGTAGACATGCGGGATGTTGGGCATCTATGGTGTTTACTTCTGGGACTGTTGGCGACTCACTTTTCTTAGGATGAGCTACGAGATGGAGATTCGCTTATGACCTTTTTCGGGCTTCTTATTGAGCATATGTATTTGTATATTCCTTTTTATAGTAACCACTTCTTGTGTTTGTTTACTCTCATTCCATGAGTGGCGATGACTTGCGGGGTATGCCACGAGCTTTTAGTGTCAAGATTCTTGTGGTTGGACGAGTCTACTCTTCTACTATAGGTAGAAAAGACTCAAAGGGAGGTTCATCTTCTCACTATTTCCAACTCCTTATGTCTGGACGAGTCTACCACCATTTTTCTTATTGGGTTGAGCTGGACTCTTCTCTTTACTCCTTACTGCACTTTCAGTTGTACTCCTTTACTTTTCCCCTGTTCGCTCTACTGCTCACCCTTCGGTACCTCCTTTGTTGCTCCCTTGAGCCTTCGGGGTATCCTACTGAGTATTTTTATACTCACCCCTACTTGGTATTTTCCCGCACTTAGTGTGCCCTTGCCGACAATGGACAGGTTGGTCGTGACTTCAGTGGAGCATAGGAGTATGGGAGCTTGGACCTCGTGCGGTGGTCGTAGTCAGGTTCTAGGTGGGAATCCCTTCCAGAAGTTTTTCTTTTGTTCACATGTTGCTGGGTTGTGGCACATATCTGGTTGGGCGTGTGTTTTTTCCCTTTTCTTTTCAGTTTACCTCCAGATTTTATTTTGTACTATAGAGGTCAATGCACATTTGTGGTTTATTTATAGTAGTTGGAACTTTTCTTTTATTTTAACTCTACAATTATTCATTGATTGTGATGCATGTGTGTATACAGGTACTTAGGCAAAGGCCTCCACGAGTTGTTGTGCCTTCGGCACTGGTCTCCAGCCCCTAGCCTATGGAGGCTGGCTTGGGGTTGTTGCGCCTCGAGCCAGGGTAGGGTCGGGTCATGGAAAAGTGGAATCAGATGTGGTTCATTCATTGGGATGTTGTTTGGACATCTCTAAACTAAATGTAATTGTTTGGGATTTAGGGAAACGGTGATAACCTGTCTTGAGAGCGGCTCTCGGTCCAGGGAGTCTAGTTATGGTGCGACGATCGACATATCCATTCACCAGGACCTTGATAACCCGCTTGTCGACATGGAATGCTGAGACTCTTGTTAGAGGGAAAATTTGGTTTGTACATCACATAGGATTGAGTCTTTTACTTTCTTTCTTGAGTTAGCTCATCGTCGTTGTTATTGGTATATACTTATATGCTCAACTAACCGTGGCACTCCTTGATAAGATTCAGGAAGTCTCTGTAAAGATAGCCAGCCAAGATACTAGCTTTGGTGCGTGATGACAACCCTGTGAGCTACGAGGCCTCAGTCCAGGACCCATCATGCGAGCCCCTTTCTCCGGGTGGGCCAGTAGCAGCACCCCACATGTTGAGCAGCAGACATCTTCAGCAGAGAAAGATGAGCTGGAGGGCAGGTTGTCTGCAATCTTTGACTCCCAACGACAGAGACTGCTGAGGTTTAGCAGTGAGCCAGACCCTCAGGCAGCAGAGGTTTGGCTGGAGATGGTGGTTCTACTTTTTAGGCTTGTGAAGACACCGACAGATCAGAGAGCGGCTTTGGAAACCAACCTTTTTCGTGGAGTCCGACGACTCAGTTTCGTGATGAGTCATTTCTTTCATGGGGCGACTTTCAGTTGTTGTTCTGTGACGAGCTTTGCCCCGCCTACTTGCACTTTGATCGGATTTTGGAGCTCCTGCAGTTTCAGCATGGAGGGATGACGGTGGCCGAGTACGCGACTAGTTTCTCAGACCATGCACGCTTTTACCCGGACATGTTCCAGGACGACAACATCTGAGCGTGGATGTTTGAGTAGGGTCTCCACTGAGAGATTCAGGCTCTCATAGTACCCTTGCTCATTTCCACATATGAAGGGGTGCTATAGCAGGTGCTAGGGACAGAGAGCTTCCTTTCACGTTCTACAGTTGGTGGTGGCAGCAGGCACGTTGGATCCGAGACGTCTGCCGCGGCTAGTGGGCGTCAGCAAGAAGAACCTCGACATAGGTGGCTTTCAAACAACCAAATTCAGGGGTGTGGTCGTAAACTATAGTGGCACCATAGGGCACCAGTACAGCCCGAAGGGAGTCAGTGCTATGATTGCGAAGGGTGAGGTCACCTGGCACGGGACTGCCTGACCAGGCATGCAGAGAGCATCGGGCAGGCCGCATGTGCCCCACTGTGGCAGAGGCAGTGCCGTTATCGGAGTAGTGCCCAGAGAGGTGGTGCTAGAAAGGGAGCGGGAGGATATGGAATTGGAGGATGACCTTATGAGGTATTCCCAATACCACTATGCGGTCCACGTCAGGCTCTGTGAGCTGATAGTTGGGACCGCAGACAGCCACGAGCTTTGGATATCTACGATCCTGTAGAGCATGAGGAGATAAGAGGTACACCCTACAGCTCTTCTACTTTTGCAGTAGAACTGTTAGACTCTGTATGTGAAATGATTTTCTCCCGGCTTCTTGTTTGAGTTGTCACCAGGGTGGTGTGGGGCATCAGTGTAACCCTTTGTTGGTAATGTAAAAAAGGCGTGAGACCATTTTCTCTAGTCGATGGCGTCGTCTCCATCGATCTCTGAGCGTGTAAGCGAGTCTTGGTTGAGAGAAATCGACTATGAGACCTTGCGTTACTAGATATCCTGGGGTGTTCCACCATATGGATATTCTAAAGGATGAATCAATGGTCCTTGTTCCAGGTGCGGGCATTGATTCTAGTCGCGGCGTGTGACGTAGAGGTTCGGTTGGGGAGTTGAGCTACCCCCGAGGTCCTCCAGCCGTTTTTCACCATGCGAAGGGATGGAGAGGTTCCCTAATGCCTTTCCCTAACCCCCCAAGGTCTAGAATGGGTGCACGGTGTCTCCTTCATGGCTCACCCGAGAAGAAGTGTGTGTGATCCTATGCACGACATCAGTAAGGGCTGACCTCATGTGAACAGATCAAATCCTTTTTCCTGTGAGCAGTGATGCAGAACTGTGCAAGAGTTCTTATAGGTACGGGAGAGCCAGGTGAGGGCTTAGTACCCTGATTTTTTTCCTTAGTTTTTCTTTTTGGGGAAAAATATCATGAAGGAGGGAATGATTTAAGAACCCAGTTTTTGCTGCGAATGACTTTGGAATATTCTTGATGTTATTCTAGAGCAGCGCCGTCAGACAACATGCGATTCCGAGCCTTGGTGTGGCTGGAATTAAATTTTTAGTGTGTTCACACTGGGCACACAAAATAAATTTGATAACTCTTAAACAGTGTTTCAGATCAAAGGTAGGAGTGTACGGAAGGGTCTGAAATGGGGTGTTTTCCTTAAGAACGACATAAAACATGTCGGCGCGGGACGTTTGGACCCGTCGCTCGCTATCAGAGCATGGAACGGATAAATTAAATAATTAATATATTCTTTTAACGACTTAACTCATGTATCTCTTAAAAGGTGGCTCGTATTGGTAAACTAAGAGCACCATTGAGTTTGGAGCGTGCCTTTTACATTAGGAGGGGTGTAAGTTTCACGGGCTCGGCCCGTCTCTGAAAAATGCCCCCAACGGTGTTTTCGTTATTTGGTGGCCTCAGACGTTGATTTTAATAACATTTGAATGGGGTCTCGGAATAAAATTACGATACCAACTTTGTGCTCGGGGGTGGTGTTTACCCTAGTGGAGGCTTAACCTCGACCCCGTCGGGCATTTCGGATGCGGGTTAATTTGGGGGTTTAAAATTAATTAAATTGCAATTAATTTTCATTATTTAGACACCCCTTTCGCTTCCTCCGCTCTTCCCTTGGAGAAACCTCGTCCTCTCCTCTTCTTCTTCCTCCTCCTCCTACCTCCTAATCACGATGGAAGTGGCAATGACAAGGGTGGACATGCGGCGAAGCTCCGGGCTACGCCCTCGCAGGCTGGCGGTTGTTGTTTTCGGTTTTAAATCCCAAACCCCTCTTTGAGATCGATTATATGCATCAAGTTGTTGTTTGATCTTCTAAAAAATACCATAATTGTGAATTATAATTTATGATCTTTCCATCATCCTTTTCGGAATTGAAATCGGAGTTCGGAGGCGATCGCTGTCGTCTGCCGAAGTTTGGGGGTTTTGGAGGTGTTTCCGGTCGGTTTGGGTGTTCTGGTGGTCCGACGCGTGGTGGCATGGGCATAAGGCGGTGGCGGTTCCTTTTGGAGGTAGAGGATTCTCTTCCAAGCGACGGGGAACTCGGCTTCGTCAGAGGGAGCGTCTTCTGTCAGTGGGGAGAGGCGAAGCTCGCCGGGGCGCGACGATCGCTGGGTCTCGGAGTGCGACCCCCTCGCGGGGACAGAGACCCGCTGAGTGCTGGTCTCCGCGGGAGACCAAGACCAACCCTTCATGGTCGGTCCGCAAATTTTGGACCGTGGGTCCATGGCTGGCCCACTTGGTTGAGCCGCAGGCTGGTCGGCTTGGGCCGGTCCTAGGGGTGTGGACCGGCCGGACGGGTTCGGTCCACCCCTGCTTGTGTCCGATGACGTTAAAATGCCGTAACATTCATACCGTGGGTTGAAATTGCATGTTGTATGCGGCGACATGACCCTTAAATAGATACTAACTTTATGAGAAGGTTTTGGGAATTTTTTATTCTCGAAATGAGGGGCCTCGGAGGCGCGAAACATCGTTAAGTGAATTGACGTTTTTCTGGGGGAATTTTTTTTGGACGGCGTGGAAGCATCTGACGTCTATTTTGAACGCCGTCAGCAGAGTTGGGACCCTGGTGCCGAGGCGGAGTTTTCCAGCGTGGTTTTAGGCGTTGAGGCCGGAGTTGAGGTGTGGGCCCCACATCCCGCCTCTCGAGATGTGTGCATCGCTTTACAACTTTTTCATCAGGCGTCTGTTCGGGGCGTGCGAGCAGTCGATTCTTGATGTTTTTCTGAGGGGATTGCAATGGTGCAATCCTCATGCTCTAATTCGGCACAATAATGCGGGCCCCATGAGGCATGCTTGGGCATTGACGGTGATTTTTCCATCTCTATCATTGGGCGACCGTTTTGGACAAGTGAATAGTCCACCTTGTGTACTTTTTCGAGAGGATCACAACGGTGCAATCTGTTCTTGTGTTTCCGGACCAGGATGCATGTCCCACGTAGCACTGCTCGTGTGCGGTGTGCCAGAATGCATCTTTTTCTCCGGATAACTGTTTTACTCAAGTGAGTAGTGATTTTGATATTTTTTTCTGAGAGCATTCCGATGACGTAGTTCGCCTGACCTTTTTCGGGGACGTGGTGTGGGTCCCACCCATCTTGGCTACGGTGAATAGTAAAATTTTCACCGGTTGTCCATTTTGGGCGATTGAGTAGTCAATCCCTTGTGTTTTTTCGAGGGGATCGCAGTGGTGTGATCTGTTTGTTCAGTTTCGGGTTCTTGGGGTTGGCTCCACATGGGTTGGTATGGTGAATAATACCCTTTTCACGGGTTGATCGTTTTGGGCGAGTAAGTAGTCTATATCACGTGTTTTTTCACTAGTATTACAATGGTACAATCTGTTTGGTTGTGTGGAACCTCTTGAGTGATCTTATTAAATGTGGAAATATGAAGGTACCCCACGACGGTTCTTCTACAGTGTTTGTAGCGAACCCTTGGCGTGTGGTCCCAAGCACTCCTATGTGAGTGAAGTATCTGCTTGAAGAGATGTGGTTGGTTGTGCCTCAGCTGTTGATGTGGAAAGTTAGAGTTGTTATGTTTATGACTTCACGTTGACATTGGGTACCGTGTGCATATTAGCCTTTGGGTTGAAACATGGTATACTCTGGGAGTATATGGGAATTCTTGGTGGTACATGTGGTTGTTTGTACCAGAGAATGTTTGTGAGCTCAGTTGGGATTGACTTGGGGCCACACATTGTGTGGGCCCCATGTGTGCGCCATGTTCTGCTTTGCTTAATTTTGACCTCTCGTGACAAAGAGGGTCCCTCGGTTCTCGATTGTTGACAAGCGGGGGTTTGTTTTTCCCCCGGAACTGTGCTCAATGGTTTAGATCAACATGGTTGAGTGGTTTCCACTGGTTTTGATCCGGGGTCGGGTGGTTGAACGATACCCACTACGTGTTCGGTTGTCCAGTGTTGTACCATCTAGTTGAGAGGGCCAGAGAAGTTCTGGGATTACCCACCAGCGGGGCTGGGCAGTGGGTTACTAATCGACTTCTTCGGGCTTACCCTCCAGCAGGGCTGGACAGTGGGTTGCTCATGGATTTCATAGGGTTTACACTCTAGCAGAGACTAGACAGTGGGTCACTCTATGACTCTTGAGGGTCTACCATCCGGCAGGGATGGGTAGTGGGTTGCCCATCATCTTGTTTCAGTTCTACCCTCCAGGAGGACTGGTTAGTGGGTCACCTGTCGACTTGTTCCAGGTTTACCATCCAGCAGGGCTGGGCAGCGGGTCACTTGTCGACTCATTCTAGTTCTACCCACCAGTAGGGCTTGGCAGTGGGTCGCCTAACGACTTATTCCTGGTTTACCCTCTAGCAGGGCTGGGCAGTGGCTTGCTTGATGATGTATTAGGGTTTACCCTCCAGCAGGGCTAGGCAGTGGGTCACCCGATATCTTATTATGGTTTACCCTCTAGTAGGGCTGGGCAGTGGGTCACCCGTTGGCTTTTCAGACTCAGTCCATTCTACTAGGATAGTCTGGATTTTCTCCCTGACTATCGGAGCGGTACCCTTGGTTGTACGGTTTAGTGTTGTGACGACATAAATTTGAGAAGTCCTCTCGACTGCAGGGCAGTGACGTGGTGTGTTCTGACTTTCCCTAGAACTCCCAAGTGCGAGGGGCGCTTTCCCCATCGAGACACGTCCTTGTTACGCGACCTAAAACCATGCAGGCAAGTCAGTGCCACTGAAAGAGGATAGTATCAAGGTGTGGTGATTTGAGCCCCTGACTTGTAGTTCTGGGCAGACGTGCGGGATGCTGGGCATCGATGCTGTTTATTTCTGGGACTTTTTGAGACTCACTTTTCTTGGGCTGAGCTATGGAATGGAGATCCCTTAAAGACCTTTTTCGGGCTTCATATTGAGCATATGTATTTGTATATACCTTTTTCCTATACCCACTTCTTGGGTTTGGTTACTCTCCTTCCAGGAGAGGCGAAGACGTGCGGGGTATGCCACGTGCTTTTCGTGTCTATCTTCTCGTGGATGGATGAGTCTACTCTCCTGCTATAGGTATCAAGGACTCGATGGGATGTTCATCATCTCACTATTTCCAGTTCCTTGTGTCCGGACGATTCTACCTCCTTTCCTCATGTTGGGTTGATCGGGACTCTTCACTACACTCCTTACTGCACTTTCAGTTGTACTCCTTCACTTTTCCCTTGTTTTCTCTACTTCTCACCTTTCGTTACCACCTTTGTTTCTCCCTCGAGCCTTCGGGGTACCCTACTGAGTATTTTTATACTCACCTATAGTTGGGATTTTCCCGCACATGGTGTGACCTTATAGATGACGGATAGGTTGGTTGTGACTTCAATGGAGCATAGGAGTTCCAGATCATGGACTGCGTGCGGTGGTCGTAGTCGGGTTCTATGTGGGGAACCCTTCCAGCTGTTTTTCTTTTGGTCACCTGTTGCTGGGTTGTGGCAGATTTCTGGTTTGGCATGTTTTTTGCCCCTTTTCTTTCCAGTTCACCTCCAACTTTTATTTTGTACTTTAGATGTCAGTGCACATTTGTGGTTTATTTATAGCAGTTGGCACTTTTCTTTTCTTTTTTACTCTGCACTTTTGCATTGCATGTGTTGCATGTCTTTGTATAGGTACTTAGGCAAAAGCCTCCCCGAGTTTTTGTGCCCTCTGCTCTGGTCGCTAGCCCCTGGCCTATGGAGGCGTGATTGGGGTAGTTGCGGTTCGAGCGTGGGTAGGTTCAAGTCGTGACATAACATATTGATGAGAAGAGGTTATAATAAAAAACAAAATAAAGGAAGATGAAAAGAGAATAAAAAATTTTAATTGAAGAATTTACTACCTAAATCTATCTTCTGTTTAGATCCTCCTATTACGAGAGGATTTTCACTTTTGAGGAGACCAAAGGCCATTGTATTTGGGATAAAATATTAGTGTAAATTTGAGCTGAATTTTGGTAGACCTTGAATCTTGAGAGTTGTGAAGATGTTTGGGTGTGTGGGTGGTATTTATATTGAAGGGGAGTTGGATTTTGTTTTTATTATATTCAATAATTTATTATTTCTGCATAAAAAAAATTAGGGATTCCATGAAGTATATGTGTAATAATTTCAAGTGAGTTTGATATTTGGGTGCTTACTTATCTCCTGTTGTATGTAATAGTTGATATAAATTATAATGTATTTATACAGTAAATTAATGTTTTATAATATTCACAAAAAATTCATGTATTTCAAAAAAATCTCAAAAAACAACCTTATACATTTATCAATGTGTAGAATCTAAAAATGCACTTTATTTTTCAAAAATAATTTTCTAAAAATGAGAAATTTAATTTTTAATTAAAATCATCATTTAATTGAAAAATACCAACACATAAAATATTCATCATCATTTTTAATGTTCCAAAATTATAATGTTATTTGTGGGTAATGTTATAATTTATAAGGGTCATATTAATATTTATAATGGAATTTTACTATTCATAACGGTATGTTACTTTTCATAATAGTTTGATACAATTCACTAAAAACTAAGTTGTTTCTATCAGATGAAAAATATCACCCAGATCTCAACCGTGTATGTCTGTTTTTTGATATTCACAACAATGAAGTATAAAAATTATTTATAATGGCCATGTTATGACTATATCCTATATATAAAAATGGTTAGTTAAATAGATACATAGTTTTTCATGATATATATGATTTATAATTATTTGAAATTATTTATGATAAATATACCAAAAAATGTTTGGGGTGTATTATTCTTCCCACCTTAATAAATTTCATCCTCAAATTTTTTCATGTATAGATCCCTCTAAAATTATTTGAGTTTTTATTCTTCATAAAATCCTCATTTTTCCATGTTCCTTACTCCATTTTATGGTTTATCAAAATAACATTTACTAGTCGAGTCTTCTGATTTATCAATACTTTCTATATAGTGAGAATATTTTTGATAGGCTATTCGTAGTATGAAAAATCTGGTTCCAGCTCTATTTATTCCCTGGTGAGTACTTTCATATGGTTTGGAATGAATTTACATAACAATGACACATGGATCGTGATATGATCATTGGAGATTATTGGGGGCATTTCTAAATAGTAAAATATTACTAAAATTATTTCTATAATTTCAAACGGTTTGATGTACCCGCGACTTAGTTTCTCGTTCTTACCAAAAATAAAGACAGCCTTCCATAGAGATAATTTTAAAAATACATCATATAAGGCCCCAGCCTTAAACCTTACTTAATCCTGAGTTATTACAAGATTACAAATTGAGGATATTTTCAGGTTTAGAGTTTTAGAGAATTAGATCATAAAACTTTCATTACATTCCATATTTAAACAAAGTGGTTACATAAAGATAGTATTCATTTATCCCATCAACGGAAACATATCTAAAATAAAACATGGATTCTTTCTTGACACTTCCTTGTCATTATCATCATATCATGTACCTTTCCATTGACCTGTGAAACACTTTTGAAAAAACACTTGGGATGAGCATAAAAATCTCTTAAGGGTTATAAAAATATGGAAAGGAAACATGAGTTCATATATACATAATAATGAAATCATACTTTAGCAATAAAACAGAGGCACTTTAACATACCACATCACATCATGAATAAATCATACAAATCATAAGACATAAAAGGTAACTTGAGGAATTCATAACATTATTACATAGGGAGTAACCCTCTTAGTTACGTTTGGAATACCCACCATAGTATATTCCCTAAATCTCTTCAGAGAAACCTTAATTTTTCACTCCTTCGCACTACCCAATGCATTGGAGAGCTATATCGGGCTCACCCACCCTTAGTTTATCACGGAATCGCCCGTCTTCATAACAATGACCAAGAACCATAACATAATCATAGCACATAACTTATTCATAAAGGAAAGATAACATTCCCACATTGAAAAAAAAAATAACATTTTAGGATTTAGATATAATGAATCAATTAAAAAACCATTTTAAAAACCATTTAAAACATTTAATAAAGAGATTTTTGAATCAAAGTGTCCCATACCACCTTGAAGCTTTTAAAATTTTTAACCATTAATATCCATATAAATAAATCCTTAAAACAATTTTGAAAACTTGGATATTAATAACAAAAAAATCATTAAAACATTTAAAGCAATATTTTGGTAAAAGGGTTTTTACCAAAATTTGAGACACTTGAATACAATAATTGAGGATTAAAATTTAATCAGAACTTTATAATATCATGATAATAAATGGATTCATGATATAATATTCCAAAGGTCAGTATATACACCATATAAGAGTTAATTGGTGCATAACAACAATGACGTCTCAATAGAAATGTCAAATGTGATGAAATCCCTTATAAAGAATGTATCCTTAAATTAAGGATATATCAATCTCAAAATTATGTGTGACAAATATAAATACACAAAATATAAGTGGATATTAAGTGTAAAACAATAAAAGGTCATTTACACATATTCAAAGGATGAATTATTCAATAACTACATGTTGAGCCCAAAGAAATCGAAATTGGGTTAAAAAGTTCCCTTGGTAAAATTCGACAGCCTAACGGCATCACATCAAAATTCAGAAAATGAGTTGATGAGAGATAAAAAGGGAATCTCATCATTTGGACATAAATTTTACATCCATAAGGATATAAAAGAACATATCCCAACATAATAGTATGTGAATTAAAAGACATAACAAAAGAAGTCTTTTAAAAAGAGGAGGGTGAAAGGTTCCCTTAACGACATGGGTATCTTTCGAAACATACGCCCCGTGAAAGAAGGGCAATAAAAAATTGATGTAAGTACTCATAAATTAACGTATATTACACAATGAGTAAAATAATGGTCAGTAATATACCACTCAATGGAAATTGTGGAAAATGTAGCATAAATCTCACAGGAATAAAAGTGAGATGAAAAATCCCTTACGAAAACTCGGTAGCCTAACGATGCCACATTAAACTTACCAAATGGATTGATGATATCAAATAATGTCTCTCATAGTATTAATATAATGTTTACAGAAAGAATAAAATAAATGAACATCCCCGAACATAACAAATAGGGGCTTAAAATCATTGACATAAAGGAGAGTACTTAAAAAAAGAGAGAGGTTAGATCTGTTACGAAAAATTCGGTAGCCTAATGGCGCCACTCAAAACATCAAAAATGGAATGATGAGAGAGAATAGGGTCTCTCATCATATGAACATAAAAATTACAGTAAGAGTAATATAAAAGAATATCCCAATAACAAGAATGATGATCTTTAAAAGGAATGACATAAAAGAGTGTAGTTTAAAAGAAAGAGTGGAGTAGGATCCCTTACCTCAAGTCCAACTTGTCTTTTTTCGTTTCTGTATATTCCTGAATAATAAACTTTGGTCAAATTATAATTGCCTAAGGACCTCCTTTAAAGATTATTATTCAGTTCATATCACATATTATAATGTTATAATAATTGTTTAATAATGTTAGTTCGTATCAGACGCTTTTGCCGATGTTTGGTACATGAGTCAAAAATGAACTTGTTTGAAAAATGATTGTCCATGTAATTATATGTAAATAATTTCCAGAATAGTATTAATGATTAAAATATCATAAATATCCAGTACATATTAATTTTATACTATTCCATATAATTTGGAGATAAAAACGAAAATCACCGTTCATGGAGACGGTAGGTCGTACGTACGCATGAACACTACTTTCATTTTTTCTTTGTCATATTAACGGAATTAAAAATAAAAGATATATATATATTATAATTAAAGTATAATATATATGTTATATAGGTCACATATGATCATTAATTTCATCCTTTATATGTTCCATGTATTGCATGTACGAGTCACATCACTTGAGGGGGCGGTAGTCCGCACTTCCTCATATGAAATTATCGCATTTACACAACATGAAAAGAATAAAGGTATTGTTTAAATATAAAATAAAGAAGCATATGGTCAACATAAATACCATATATATCATATATAAAATACATTTACATCATAATGGACACCTTTATAGGTGTTCAAAGAATATTGAACAATCATCGTTTCGTGAGGCTGAATATCGCCAACCACAGAAACGGTATGTTCTTTAACCATTAGACGAAGGTGTGTGTAAGTGTAGACTGAATACTTATTATAATAAAATCCTACTATATTTAAGATACTTGAGTTGTTACAAAATAAATGAATAAAAAGATTTTAGGGGGTTGGAGAAGAAAAATAAATCAAAAGGACACAAGTGAAGACATTACCTTAAAATCGGGTAACTCCCTTTGGTTTGAGCTCAAAGGCTTCCTTGGGAAGACTTCTACCCAAAGTGAGGCTTCAAAGTGTTAGAGAGGGATGTGGAGAGACAAAATGGGCAGGTTTTGGCCGAGCCAAAGGCTTTGGAAGTGTGGGTAAGGAGGTAGAGGTGGGGCCTTTTATAAGAGGAGAGGAGGGGCACTCTTGGAAAGTAAAGAAATGTTACATTATTTTAGAATGGGTTTCGGATTTTAATTGTCCAAAATTTATGTTTTTCTAGGATAAGGTGATAAGGGTTCTAAATAAACACATAAAATAGGTGTTAGAAATGTGTAGGTCTTAGATTTTACATTATCTTTCCATTTTATTTAAATCGTTAAATAATGAGGTCATTGCTACATCATCATGATGTCATAAATAATTTAATTTATTTATTGTATAAATTTTTTTAAAAAAATAATATGATGTATGAAATATTTTTATCTTTCCATTGATTATTTATAGCCAAAAACCTGACTTGTATAACCCCATGTAAAAAATGTTTTAGTAAAACATCTCATGTTTGTGTCATTTTTACTTTAACATTAAATAAAAAGATATTTATGTCATTTTCCAACCAAAGTGGCTCCATGGGGTCCCCAAGTTGACCCATGGATTGTATTGGTCGGCCATGACACATAAAAGGATTGTAGGACATGTTTCTAGGTCATTTCATTTTATTAAAACATTATTCTTACCATAAACTACACTAATTACCTCTAATCGCGATTAAAAACTTAATAAGTTACTATTCACCAAAAAATTATTTTAATCCCATTGAACAAAATTTTACTTCTTAATGACAACCATGTATGTAGGATTTTTGAAATTCAAAACACAAAGATGAAAAAATTTCATTTAAACGGAAAATCAGTTTTTATAAGTACCACTTAGTGGTTTCACTATTCATCAAAAATTGAAGGTTTTCAGAAAATTACCAAAAGTTCACCCTAATCTATATTTGATATTCCGAATTTTAAAATGATGTATATTTTACAAAATTCAGAACATATAAGTTTCATTAATTAATTTAATAATTAATTCCTGCTATCAAAACAAATATCGTGTTTTTATGAAACAAAATGTATCAAAAGATTGACACTACTTTAAGTCCGATTTCAAAGTGAAATTAATTCCAACTACCACTATTGGAATAAATGGTAAAAATATAATCTAATTTCACTTTAAAACCAATTCACAAGATAATCTAATCATATAAATAAATTATATTAAAAGAGGTTTTTAATTAAAATACAACATTTTTCACTATTCATTAAAAATTGAACTTTTTCAGAAAAATACCAAAAAATTACACAAAGTAAATTTTGATGTCCCGATTCTAAAGAAGAATTTTATTTTGTCAAATATAACACATAAAATTTTCAAAAAGTGGATTTAAAAGAGGTTCTCCATGAAAAGTCGGTTAATCGACCTTTTAAAGAATATTAGAATGCTTACGCTTAAAATTGGATTCATTTGCATTTTTAATCCTATAACATTTATTGTAAAAACTAAAAATATTTAACAAACATATATAATCATTTTGTAGTTAGTTCTATTCATTCCCTCCATTACAACGGCTAGGCATTAACTACCATTTAAAATAATATTATTTTATTATTAGAGTGCAACGTAAGATTCCCAAGAAACTCGTTGTTGCGTATTGGGTATGCCATCGTGCATAGAGTCCCCTTTAAAGTATTATTAATATTTTATTCACAAATATGGATAAATATGAAAATGTCACATTCTTTATGTACCTGGGGTGTTACCAATGATCTCCTACATAAAATTTTAAATCCTTTCTCTAGTTCCCATCATATGCCTTTTTCGTAAATTGGAATGCTTTAATATGGGCCAAAATATTCCTTACCGTTGATGTTTCTCTTCAATGAGTTTTGGGCCTATAGGTTTCCTCTCGCAAACATCATTCCAAAAATTTGGAGTTTGACACCTCTGGCTTTATGATGAATCATGTAGTGCTATTTGAATTATATAATGGACACTATTATTGTAGGAAAATTCCACAAATGGAATTTATTAAACCCACATTCCTTTAAATTCAAGAGTGTAAGATCTCAACATGTCTCCAAATTTTTCAGTATTCCTTTCATACAATCCATAAGTTTGGGGGTGATAAGAAGTAGTCGAATGAAGCTCAATATCAAAATACTTCAATATAATTTTCTAGAATTTTGATGTAATTTGGGGTTCTCAATCAGACACATTTGATATAGGTGCATCATTAATTCTTACAAAATCATTAATATAATGTATTTTTGTGCACTTAATTGGTAAATCATCCCATATAGAAAATAAATGTGCTGATTTTTTTAGAAAATATAAAATTACCTATATAGAATCATTCCTTCTTGGTGTCATTGGTAGTCCAATATCAAAATCCATCATAATGTAATCCCAGATCCACATAGGAATATTTATAGGTTTCATGACCCCTACATGATTTAGTCTCTTGACCTTCAATTTTTTGAGAAGAAAGAAGGATAATATTAATGATGAAGATCAGTAGCCATACATAAGTAGGGCCATTAAGGGAAATTTTCCAGCCATAACTGGTTGAAATCTAAGGGGCCTAATTCCACTAGCCATGGGACACATTGTTTCATTCCATTTTGGTAAAAGTGAAGGGGAAACAAGAGATGCCTTGGTGTAGTGAGCGAATTCTCTTGATGATGAATCCAAAGTGCCGGATCCCGATGTCATTGTGGTCAATGGAATTGATAACACAGAGGTAGTAAGACTCAATGATGATATCTGTCCATCCACATTCCGCAGTGATTATCATTCCTGAAAGGATGGAAGAGGCCTCAGCAAATGCAGGTTCCCTGAAAGCATGATGGGATTCATATTTTGCTGCAACAATCTACCCCAGAAGATTTCGTGCCAGGAGGCCGAGAGCAACGAGCCAATCCTAGGGGAGAGAATTGTATATGTTAATCTTAAGACTCCCTTCCTGTGGGTGGTGGTATAATGAGGGGGATAGGAGGGAGTAACAACTAGCATAACATGCTATTTACGGTCCTTCCATCCCTCAATCCATGAAGTATATCGTTCAATCTAGAACTCGGGAGGTTGATGAACGTGGTGGAAGACCGAATTATTACGTCAAACCCAGATGATCCAGACTAGGGTACAATAAGAGCTTACATCGACCGATAAAAGAGTGGAACACTAGTGCATCAGATGTTGAGGTACATCATAAACAATGTCTGGTAAAGCATCCGAAGTCGGGACCCATTTATTCTAGATTTACATTGCTCCTGAGCAGTGGATGATGTCGTTCCAAGGAGTTTCCGAAATATTCGGGCATAAAGGGCAGGATGCAGAAATTTCTCAGTTCATGTTATCCCAACAAAAATATTCCTTTTGATATTTATATGTCTTAGGTACTGAGGGTGTAAATATAAAATTGATATATATGAAATGTCTAATAGATCTTATATTAGATCTGGTAATAGTGGAATGAAAAACCACTTCCCAAAATATCAGAACTCCATCCTCATACACAATGATTTCCAATATTACATCCTTAACATATTTATGGTTATTTTGTTGATTCCCATCAATTTATTAAGATCATATTATATTCTCTATTAATTATGGATTAGAATGAATTTTTTGGAGTAATGATGATTCCCCTTCATTAACAATTATTATATCTATCATTAGTAGATCTATTAATATATGATCTCTCTTAATCCCCATGTGGGTCAAAAGTCCTTTATTTTTTATGCTTAATGCATTTTCCATCTTATTTTCCGTTCAGAGGTGGTAGTGAATTAAACAATCACAATCTTTTATAACTCGATCAATCTAATTTTCCACATGTTGAGTTATTTCTATGTGAAAATGTATTTCAAACTCTGGTTATTTCAATATATCTGACATCATTCACCATAGAGAAAAAGGACTTCATATTTTCATAGAAAATATTATGGCTACTAACTTAAGATCTTGAGTTGGGTAATTTTGATTATGAGTCTTCAAGTTCCTTGATGGATAAGAAATAACACTATAATATTTCATAAGGATGAAAATAGGTGTAATATTTGAGGCATCACTACATATAAAAAATCCACCATTTCCAAATAGAATATTAAAAACTTAATCATTGACCAATATGTATTTAAATTCATAAATGTATTTTGTACATTATTTCATCCATACAAGATTAACCCCTTTTCATGTGATTTTTGTTAGTTGATTGTATAATTAGTTAAAATCTTGAATGATACACTGGTAATAACCTGCGAAGAAAATTAAACTATGTACCTCAATTATGTTCATCGGCATGGTATATTCTTGGATTTCCCATGTATTCAAAGGATCAACTAAGATTCCAACATTACAGACAATATGACAATGATAAGAAACCGATTGAAGAGAAAATTATCACAATCTAAACATACCATCTAATTTATTTAATCAAAGAGATTTCAAAATAATCTGAAGGAGATTCCCATGATCTTTTTAGATTTTGGCTTATACTAGGATATCCTCGATAAATACAACCACAATTCATCAAGATACACTAAAAAATATATTATAATTAGATATATGATACCAGAGTGTGCATTAGTCTATCCTAAAGGAATTAATTTAAACTCTTAATTCTTGTACCTGGTTTGATACCGTTTCTTTGGAATATCACCCTTTAACACCCAAAGATTGTGATATCTAGATCAAAGGTCAATTTTCAAAGAACAATGGGCTCAAATAAGTTAATCCAATAAATAATCAATGGGTTAAAGAGGATACTTATTCATTATTTTGATATCATTTATTTCCCTATAATCAATGTGGAGCCTCATGGATCTATCTTTCATCATGAAATAGATGACATGTGATAGCCATGGAGAAACATCAGGTCGAATGAATCCTTTGAAAAAAATTCATCTAGATGTTTCTTTAGAAACACTAATTCCAAAAGGTCTATTCCATAGAAAGTCTTTCATATAGTTCATGCACTAGGAATTAAATCAATATAAAAATGAACTTCCTGCTTTTTGGGATCTTAAGGTAAATCCACTGGAAATACATAAATGTACTCATTCACATTAACTTCAAATTAAATTTGATTATTTCTTCCCCCACCCATAGATATTGTGTTCTCATCCTTCCGATAATTTCATTCATTAGATCTAATGGTGGTGGATTAATATAAGAGTCAGATGGCATGGTTTATGATCTAAAGATAATGTAATCTACACCATTCCAAAAAATTGTGACTTCCATCAACATTAATTAGATCATCACATCATAATTTGAGAGCCAATTATTATCGTGTATTATATCATATTAAATCATTGGTATGATGATAAGGTATGGAAGTACAACTTGTTTATGTGCCTTGTGGGGGACTTATCTACACATTGTTACTACAATGATACATCCCCAGGGAGTTTTCACTATACACTACTTTATTGAATCAAATTGGACATGTTTAACTTTTGTAGAAAATTGGGATGATATAAATGAATTTGGTGATACATAATGAATCTATTTATTGGATAAGTTTGATGATATAATTAAATAACATTCCATAAAATAATTTGGAACCTCAACCTCTGTGGTTGTAATCGCATAATATTTCCATTTCTCTCATGGCATTTTCTTTGGTTCTTTGGAAACTCATTTAAATATTTTCCCATCTACCCACAATTGTATCATTGAACATCATTGAATTGTATCATTCCCTTTAATTCACTAGATCGATGACACTATTCTTCACACATATAGAAAACTCCCATTATATTCATGCATATATCATGATGATTCATTCCAATGTATTCGCATATCGGACATTTCTTCATTATCTTATTCTTTATTGGTGCTTCAAATTTCCATGGTTATTATAATGGCTCTTATTATCTTTATTACCATTGTACAAATTTTATCAAGAAAATTATTTATCAGTTTTAATGGATGTAAATACAGTTTCATCGTATGATAAAAATGGTTCAAAAACTAGTGCCTTTCAAAGAAATGTCTTAAGGCCACAAAATAAATTATCAATAGTGTATAATAAGTCCTATACATAATCAATAATATACCTGGATAATCTTATGAAGGAAGGATCGTACCCTACAACATAATAAATTTCTCATTTCTTTAAAATAAGGAATTTCCTCTTCATTTTAGTTCCTTTTTTATGAGGGATACATTTTCATGATCTGATCTTCTCCAACATTGAATATTATGAGATTCTTTTTTGGGGAATTCTCTACATTGTTCGTAGGTAATTATTCCCCTTCATAAATTAGGCCCCATCACAATAAAATGGAATATAAATAATTTTTCCATAATCTACAATTTAAAACATTCAAACTATTAACATAATTAGAATATTTATGCATGACTAATCCCTTAATCATAAACATTGTTTCAATTTACATGAAAATAATTCAAAATGGTTTGTAAAGAATTTTTGAGTTATCCTATGAATATCCTCTGGTAGTGTCAAAACAGGTGCGTAGTATGGACCTTTGTCATGTTCCAAGATACCAAAGGTCAAGCCTGAAACTCCTTTTTGGACATGTTACTACTTGGTTCAAATGTGGCAGACCCACATCCACATATAGTATCCAGATAGATATTTATTTTCTTAAAAGATCCAAATAGTCTATTCCTTACCACAATTCCAGGATGATAATATATGATTATCCTCAAAATATATCTTTGGCTTATTTCATATAAATTATTATTCATAAAACATTTTTCCAATGTTGTTTCTAAAATTCATTTGATACCTACAATAACACATAATCCCCAAAAACCATGAGCTTATGAATAAATTATTTCATTCTGATGATTACAAGCAATAAAATCTTGAAGGAATGATATGTTTAGTAGTCTTGAATAAACTAGATATATACATGTAACTCATATTACATTGAGAAAGGTAGAAAAATATAATTCATAACAAAAACTAATAAACATCATCCTCAAGAACTCAATAGATGTTCTCATATTCATAATCTTTTTAAGAGACAAAACGTAAAGATGTTAAATCAATGGTTGAGTAAGGGTCACAAATAAGGGAATCATTACTCAAAAATAATTAAATTATAATGTAGTTTTTATATTCAATATGGCATCATGAATAAATGAACAACACACACCATTAATTAACTATGAATAAAATTGTATCCATATATTTTTTATATGGAAAACGTCATTGATAATAATAAAAAAATGAAAAAAATTATTATTAGATGGATGACAAGTATTTTATACATGATACAACTATAGCATCGAAATGGATTATGTTTGTGGGTTTACACCCACCTGATTTACTTTTGGAAACAAGTTCTAATGGTTTGTCACCAACTATTTTCTCTCATGAGACATGTCGATGCATAACGATGCTATAGAAGGCCCCTCTCATCACATCAATTTCAAATAAATCTTTATATATATATATATATAATACACGAGCAGTATCCCTTCTCAATATCCACATATAGTGGAGAATACTGATATATCAATATTTACATAGTTAAAACAACATTCCAATGAAACACCATATGTAAAAGTGTATAAGGCTTCAGAAAATAATCATATGTAGGAAAATAGAATATGGATATATAATATAAATAAAATCTAAAATGAAGAATCATCTCAGTGGAGAAGTCGGTACACCACATATGAATTCATAGGTTTTTAAAACCATGTAAATCATAATGAAATGGATAAAGAAACAAAGTATCATAAAACATTGTAATCAATTGAATTATTATTCATAAATAGAATCAATGAATACCATGAATATGAAGAGAATCATTATTTCATATATCAAATGGAAGTAAATATACACCACATACATGGAAAATGTTTTGAAAAAATGAAATCTCATGGAAATAAAAGTGAAATGAGAAACCCTCACCATATGCCCAAATGTATTCTTCCCTTGATCTTAATGAAATGAATAATAAAATTTAGCATCATTAATTAATAATTATGTAGAATCCTTTAATTTTAATTGATTTAACTAAACCTTATTAGATTAATTCAAGTCTTATTATGGGATTAATAGTTTTAATTATATTGTTTTGGAAGAATTTTCTTCCTTGGTTTTTATGATGGATTTAAAAGTATTAAGGAATTGAATTTCTTTTGATATAAGGATAAATATATATAATTATTAACACAGTTTATTAATGAAATTTAATAAATAAACATGATCATATAATGATTTTTTACATACCATTTGGATGACTCATTAGATAAATGTTAATGATATACTCTTGGATTAACATCGTGGTTTTGTGCATAATGGACATGTTTTGTATTATTATTTTATATAATTAGTGTGCAAGGACTCCAGAACATTAAATAAGATAAAATAAATATATTTTCATATGGTTCAACCATTACAATGGTTTCATGACATTTCATGTATTTAGTAATTAAAATATAAAACCTGTCTTCCTTGAATGTGATAATTAACACATTTCAGACGTTGTTTTCATTTATACTACCAAAAAAGCGAAAAGAAGAGACAATACTGAAACTTTCAATTATTATAAAATTATTAAAGTATATATAAGGTGGTATATATTTTATAAAATTTGGATGAGAATAGTTAACAATAGAAAATATAACAAATGAAGCGGAAAAGAAAACAAAATAATTGAAAAGAAGAATTTACCTCTTAAATATATCTTTTATTGAGAGCCTCATTAGAGGAGTTTTTTTGGACTTTTTAAGAGAACATATGTTTTTATAAGTGGGATAGGATCATAGGGATATATTTTATAGGAAATTATGCATGAATTGATGCTTGGGAGCTGTGAATAAATGATGATGTCGAGCAGTGATATTTGTATTGAATGGGGGGAGAGTTTTGTAAATATTATATTCATTAATTTGTAAATTCTCCACCAAAGAAAAAATATTAAGGATTACATGACCAAGAATATAAATAAGTGCATGGTATATTTAAATTTGGGAGCCTCAATCACTCATGATGTTAAGAATAGTGGATTTAAATTATAATGTATTTATATGATAAATTAATGTCTTGTAATATTCACTAAAAATTCTAGTATTTCTAAAAAATACAATAAATTTATAGTAACCATTTTTTTACAAGAAAAATCCAAAAAATTAACTCTATTTTTTTCGATATAATTTTCTTAATTAGAGAAATTTTATTTTAAATTAAAATATTCATTTAATTGATAAATAATTACACGTAAAGTATTAATCTTTATTTTTAAGGTGCCTAAATTTTATTTTTAATTTCAAAGTTATGGTAACCAATAATAATGGTCATATTACTATTTATATGGGTAAATTAAATTTCATATTGTTATGTTAATATTCTTAATGGTATGATACTATTCAATAAAAATTTATTTATTTCTATCAGACTGCAAATTTCACCTTGACTACAATCGTGTATGTCTATTTTATGTAATTCAGAACACATAAGTAGAAAATTTTTGTTTAATGTTTAGGTTATGACTATATCCTGTAAATAACTAAGTGTTTGTTTCATGAAGACATTGTGCTTAATTAAATATATGAAATATAATAATTTAAATAAATTTATCATAAAATTACTATAAAATATTAGGGTAGTTATAATGGGTTTCCAGGTTATATATGTTAACAAATATTATGATACTATTATAAAATATTTGAGTGTTATATTCTAACCAACATAGATTAAATTCATCCTCATAAAATAATATTGATATTGGAAATCAAGGGTTTGACTTTTGAAAATACCTTAATTGAAATCATACATTGTGGGATGTGTTAATAAAATATACACTTGATAAAACATAAAGGGACGTGTGATTTTCATCATCAATAACACATAACTAGGTTTTTATTTAGGATATAATTTTTGTAATGTGATGATATTAACATGGAAGGAAAGTGTAAATAATTATATAGATTGAACGAGATCATTTATGAGATGAATATGGGTTATCTAGGGAAGGTTAAAGACCACAATAAAATTACTGTGTAATGGGTAAAATTTCTATCAGTTCAAAAAATGAAGTTATTTGTAAAATTATTTTAATGGATGAATAATAATTGTATATTAATTGAAATATATTAAATCAATAAATTTATATAAATAATGGTAGAATAATTCAGAGGTATTGGGGTGATTTTTATGAGATAATTAATGGTAGATTGAATATGCCATGTAGGGGTTATTGATTTGGGATAATAAATTTTAGAATAATAATTAGATATATGGGTTATTTCTTTGATATTATTAATTGATGAATTAATTATGTGGTATTGAATTTTTGGACATGTGATAATTAATTTATGCGTAAATTAATTTTTTGATTTATTTAATTATTTGGATAATTAATTATTGTTATTTTTATGAGAAACTAATTATTTAATTAACAGTTAAATTCATGTTTAATACTTTTTTGATGAATTAATTATGTGTTAAATAATGGGAACATTTTCATTTTAAACTGATAAGTATACTTGGTAACATGGTTATTGTACTTTTGGGAAAAAGGAATGGGAACTTTGTCATACATTTGAGAACTATAAATGTGATCATGTTCATTATACTTATGATTAAAGTAATTGGAACATTGAAATTCTATTGAGATGTAGAAATAGTAACATGGTCATTATATATATGAGTAAATAAATGGAAAATTAGTTATTCTATTGAGAAATATGAATTTTAACATATTTATCTGAATTATTAATATTTTTATTTGTATCTTGGAAATTTATATATGAATTTCAATAATGGTAATAAAGTTACTCTAAGACATGGATGCACAGAAGAAAACTTTTAGATCTTCCATGAGTTGAAGTAGATGTTGACATATGATATCACCATTCAATAATTTTTGTTCTGGAATAAGTCAAATAAAGTATTATGATATGATATAACCTAGAAACAGTTTGGGATCTATCATGATCCAAAGTAGACATATAGTTATGGGTAACCTCATGAACCCTAGAGTTTATGTGGTTAATTAAATAATAATTATTATATGTGCTAAATATTTAATTAGGAATATTAATTTAATTCCATATATAACTACAGACACTATTTCACTTGATTTTTTGTTGACATTGTTGTTAGTGCCCAAATGAATTATTTTTAAAACCTAATCAGGATACCTAATCGGTACACAAATAAACTAAATTGAAGTGGGACAAGAAAAGGGAAAATACCCTATTATGATGGCTGATTTGGGTTTAAATATTATAGGAAGGATTGAGATGTGGTTCGGGACCATCATGGGAGATGTTGGTGACTTTATTTTTAGTTTTAATTTAAGACACTTGACACTTATTCTAGAATGTAATTTTTCATTTTTCAATAGGAAATTGAATTTCCTAATTTGTATAACATCATATATTTTTATTGTCTATGGGTTATTATGCTTCTTTAATTATTAATTATTTTCACCGATTTTTACTCAAATAAAAGCGGTATCTTCTCCCCATGATTGACTTATCAATGAATTCTTTGTAGTCATCAGCCACTACAATATGGTGAGGGGATCTCGAGATCATGTGACCGACAGGCTCAGGGAACCGATATGTGGAACCCGGGGTGAGATGTTACATCACATTATATCATTTTATTATATACAAAATTTTAATCCTTTTGTTTTACTACAATAAAAATACACTTCATCCTTTACTCAATTAATTTAATATGAAAAAAATTATTTCTTTCCTTCATCAACAAGAATTATATTTTCATGGATCATAAAATCACTACAAGATTAATAATTATTTCCTATATATATACATGCACATATCCATGTGTATTAACCCTTCACACATTTCTAAAGACTAAGGTTTCTGAGGGAGGCTTTGTGGAATTATGGAGGAACATTGATTCTGAAATATAGAAGCTAGTAGATTTCACACTATGTAAGTTATTATATCATGTGATAGTAGGTTTCATAAATAGTAAAAAATATATGTTTAAAGAATAAATAAAGTAAAAATGTGATGTGTTTTATGATGAAAACCAAAACCTTTGTATTTACTGATTTGAAGGTTGATTAAAAGTCATGTTAATAACTGTTGATATATGATTAATTTTTTTTCCACTCATGTTTTTCAAATACTAAATTTGAATAACCTCTCTCCAAATTCTATGTTACAGGAATACCCCTTTTTGATGTTTTGGGGATTCATTTGTCATGGATCGATATCTAGCTCCTCTAAATTGATCAATCTTTGATTCAATGTATGTTCATAAACTTTTATTCTTGTTTACTGGATATGTTTCCTCCCAGTCCATTTATCTGTGTAAGGGCACCTGATATCATGTTTCTAAAAGATTTGGTTTGGTTTTATGTTTCTGTCATTATGGCATGCCATCCTTGGGTTGATGTAATTATTATAGGAGAGGTGATCATGATCCATAGAATTGGTCCATTCACATTCAATAAACATCATCCCCATTTTTTGGTAGGAGATTTTATGATTCTCAATTTATTTATGTGAAAATCCTATATCAATCATGATTTATCCCATTGGATCACGATGTTATTTACCTAATAATTAATTGCATTAGAACAAATAATTTTTATCAATCACATGGTGATTATTCTATTTTGTTATGTAGTTAAATTTTTTTTTCTGTATTGTGTGGTATCTAAGATATTCTTTTTATGCATGGATTATCATGAATAATAGGTAATGAATGTAAATATGGAATTAATTGTTATTTCGTTGGGTATAAGATTAAAGTATCATTTTTAATGTATCATGTGTGTTGTGATATTAATTTGACATGATTGTTTAAATTAATTCATCTTCCATGAGTAAATTGAATTGTATAATTATTTATATTATGTTTATTCTTGTTGATAAAAAAAATAATTGCATGTAAAAGTAATTTCTTAGTTAATTTTTGAAAGTTTGTGGTGGAAAAATTCTTAGGTTACCCATTATTAGAACATATGATCACTGAATTGGAAAATTAATTACTAGGAAAGAGTGAGTTGGGTGATAAAATATAATTCTATATAGGGCTTGACTTTCCAACATTCTTTTAGTGGCAGTGTTTTGTGTGCTATAGAGCCTCGAGGGCACATTGTGTATGAAGGTTGGATAGATTTATTTAGGACCATGAATCTTCTTATATATTTATTTCTTACTTCTTGTGTTGTGACCTGAACCTGGGATAGATAATCCCTGATTGGTGTTGTGGTATGTGGGGATAGGATCACCAGATGTGATTTGATCCTAGGAGGGATATGCATGGATGGTTATTGTGGTATAGGGGTTGGGGAGGCCCGATTCTTTTTCCAGCAGAAGGCAACTATGGTATTGGGATACATCGATATATTAATGAGTGTTTCAGGGATGACATGGGATATGACAGAACATATTGAGGTTTTTCTTAAAAACAATTACGAATGATAGGTTTTTTTTGAAAATGTTGTTTGGTTGATGGCTATAATTTTTAATTATCTTTTTTCCTTTCCCAAATTCTTAAGGTTGATGGACATGCAAGGTTTTATACCTTGTTTTGTATATTCTGATTTTTTTTCTTGTAGTACATTGAAATATGTAATGTAAAGATGTTAATAAATTAATAATTTTTTAACCCATTGGGTTTGAGGTCACAAGGATACATTTTAGAGGTTATAACTCAATGAGTCCAAGGACTAAGATTTATTATGCCTTAATGACATGGAACATTGTTGTAATTGTAATGAAATGTAATGTTTAACATTTTAATGGTTAATTAATTCTTCAGTACTTAATAAAAAACAATTCAACAGTTGAAATTGTATAATTTGTTTTAATGTAACTCTTTATATATTGTTTATGGTTATAGGATAACTTTTATTTTTTAGTGGTTGTATAAGGTATGATATATGTTAGATGTAGTTGAGTCTTAGATAAGGTTATTCCCCCAGTGTGGTTGCAAGATATATTATATAATGTAAATTTTGTGTTTTTATTTGATAATAACCTCTATGGGTTAGGGAAAATGATACTTTATAGATTCTATGCACAAGGGGGTGGGAGGGGGTTGGGTGTTTTCCCAGACATCCTAGTGGATGAATGGATGCATAACTACCCACAATAACCCATCTCCTTTTTTTTTTGTTACTTGTGATGTTATGAACGATGGTTAGTTTTACCCATTCATGTTTATAGATAGTAGTAATGGATTATTGTTATTTAACACACATGTATTTTTGGTATATTTACCATAGGAATACTATATGTATCACTTGAATAGGGTTAGATGGCTTGAGGTTACATAATCAGCGTATGAGAATTGATGGGTTGAGGTATAATACATGATGTATGAAACATGTTATATGGTTTTTTGTGGCTTCTGGAAACAACATTGGTATGTTTGGTTAGGTGGAAATAGTGGTGTGTTCCATGAGGTTCATGTTGTGGTGCATCATCCTGGTGTCTGTGTGATAGAATTTTTGGGGAGATATTCTTAGTATATCTATCATTAGTGAAGATAGGAACACCATTGGGATGTGTTAGTAAGTTACCATTGATATTTATTGTTATATTATATGGTATTGTATGTGATACATGGTGAGAGTATCCATAGTGAGATTTGGAACTAAGTATACCTATTTAGATGATGAGTCTGTTTCACATTATGTTCATTGTTCTTTTTAATTCATTCATGATAGTTTGAAAAACAACCTCTACGGAGGGTCTTAATTAATATATTGTAATATTCACATTTTGTGTGTGTGTTTATATATATATATATATACTATTTTCTGTTTATTTGGGGAAATTCAGATATCTTTTTGGTTACTAGTAGATTGTTGTTTTTCATTAGTAGTTTGGGATTTGAGGACATTTTCATCTTTAAAATTATTTTGGAATTTACATTTCTTCCTTTATGATGTAGTAGTTTATGCATGTCATTAAATATGTTCTCTTTGGATTATCTATTATATTGGTTTTTGAACATGATTTGGTTTGTGCATATATTGTCACTCACTCCCGTATGTGTTTTTCATGGATGACAATACCTATCATATAATAGTTTATTATAAAATAAGTGTTAGTATCCAACCATTTCCCTACTAACGGTGGGACTTGGGTGTCATTATCTCTATTCTCTTATTTCCTACCTAATCCAATTACTCTTTGTCATGAGGGGGTTGTGAAAGAGTGGTATTAGAGCTCTAGTTAATGGATAAGATGATTTTTGTAGTTAGGAACATTTATGGTTACATGTGTTGGAAAGGAAACATTGTCAACATGGTTTAGAAAGAATTGTAGTCTTGGGGTACTGAATTTGAAAATGATATTTAGGTCATCACGATCTAATGCACTTACCATTAATCATATTGTGGCTATTGAATGTTTGTTAATGGTTTCAGGATAGATACCTACGGAAGGATCAATCGTTATTACTCTTGGAACATGTGTTGGAATGGTTATACCTTTAGAAAATTTAAAATAAATAGAATAAAAGATTGAAATTGATTAATGAAGAAGTATTCTATATTCCAGGTTAGGACCTATAAATATTTCCTTTCTTTTATAGCCATTTTTCTAGGTCGATGTACTCATCATGATTACATAGGATATGATCAGTAGTATGTTCCAAAAAATCTCCATATGGTAGCGGTTGACAATGACGACACTTAGAGGATGACACTTTGAGAGTTTCAACACCGTATTGAGTAGAGGTATGAGGGATTTGTTTCATATTCAGTCAAGAAAGACAGGTTGGAGGTGGTGCAGATAGCCTTTAGTTAAATTTTTTTTAATAGATCACTTCGTATAATTGGCTATGAATATGCTATGTGGTGTATCGAGGCAGTGGTGGTAATTTTTCACGAGAGATCATGTGGAGTAAATAATCTCATGGGAGGAGATCTGACACATATTTAGAGAGCATGTTAATTCTTCAAATATGATGTCATCCTTAATTTAGGAGATGATTACACTTCGACATGGGAGATCTAGTGTGATAGAGATTTTGGTCCTTTTCAGGAAACATTTTTGATATATTGTTTACCTTATTGAACATGATGAATCAAGGGATAAACATTTTGATTAGTTTTTTCATCATATATCCAGTTCTAGGCACCCTCATTTATGATTTTGAAGTATATCGATGTGTAAGAGATATCATATGGCAATGATATAAAATTAAAAAAACATCATCATGAGAGTGGAGATGTTAGGATTTAATATGAAGTAGAGTTGTGGTCCGGGGTTCCCAGTGGTTAGGACATAAGATCATCATATCAGATGGGAGTAGGTACCAGCGCTCAATATCTGAGTTCTCTTAGGGAATTGAATCTATAGAACAATCCAAGGGATTGAATATATGTTTTTTAATGAGGCTGATTTCATTAGTGAGGAGAGTGCCCGAATATTCTGATCAGCCAATGTGTTCCAGTTTTTTCGCTTCAGGTTCCTCCACTAAGGCAGTTCTTGATGTGGAAGTAGAATAAAAATACTCTTTCTTAGGATGAGAAAATATTATATATTGTAGGAGTAGAAAACCCCTAGGATTCTCCCCATCATTAGAGGGATTTTGGATGAAAATGAGGTGGTCGTCATCATGGTCAAGGAGGCCATAGGAGTGACCAAATATTTCATATCACATACCATTTCCAATTGTTTTGATCCTCATGGAAAGAGACGTCTATTCCCCCTGGAATTGACTATTCCAATTACAGCTAGAGATTAATTGTTTGATGTATGTTGACAGTGAGATAACCTTCTAGAGAAGCTACACTATAGGGAATATATCCAATGTTTACAGATATAAAAATATGACATCATTCTCATCATGGATTACTTATAATTGTTGGAGGATATCAGTGATTTATTTAGATGGTTGGTTGTTTTTTTGATGTTGATGGATAACCTGCATTGTTTGTTGGAGATCGAGACCCTCAAATGGGTTAGATAAATGCTCCATTAATTTCATCCTTGAATAATGATTTTATGATTATTTAGTTATTGGTTCAAAAATTTGTGTTTCCAAGGGTCATACAAGTGTACCATGGTGTCTTTATATAGGAGGTTTTAATATTACACCATCGACAAGGGATCTATTTTTGGATCAAACATAAGCCATGAATGTCTCCTATCTCGAAGTCTCCATAGAGGATGGTGCCTTTTATATTATGGGAGATATAAATACAGCTCAATGTTCTGTTGTATTTTTGTTTTCTTTGACATAGTTATTTTAACATGTGGTGCACTAGTTTTTTTCATGTAAAAGGATGATGAGTGTTTGCAGTTGTGTGTCTATTATCATCGGTTAAGCCAACTGAAATTGAACAACCACAATACTCTTCCATGGATTGATGATTTTTTCGATCAACAATGAAATTTATTTTGGTTCTCAGAGATCAATATGTGCAATGTATATCATTTGATGCATGATATTTAAGAGAAGAACCGAGACACTTCTTTTCATTGTCATCGTCTAAATTAAGAGTTTTTTTATTCAATTCAATGTGACTAATACATAAAATATGTTCATGGGGTTAATAAAAAAAGTGTTACATGTTTTATAGGATATGTTAATGGTGGTTGCAATTGATGAAATACATGTATAAGTTTCATCTATGGAGGATCAAGAAAAGAATATTCATTCCATTTTGGGAGTTCATTATAATGATATTTTGTTCGAGATGATTCTCCTGTGTATGTTTTGGGATCACGAAGTCCATTTCATGCTTAATTTCAAATACATGTAGGGATTAGATATAAATATGCTGATGATAGAAGCAGTTTTTTATTTGGAATCCTCTATGATTGTGTGAGAGGTGTGAAGAATCCTTGTTGTTGTAGGATATTACATAAGGATCATAGTTTTCTCCTCTCAGGTTGGGACTCCACTAATAGGGTTGGACAGAACAGACCAGGTGTTCTAGTAGACTAATCAGTTTCATATATCTTTTGAGTATCTGAGGGAGAATATTTTCTATACTCTAGTTAATTGTCTTCCAAAATTATGATTCTACTTTTTTGTTTTATGTGAGGCTTTATCTCAGTGTTTGGGATATGTTATCTTGTAGATTAGATCATTCATTTTATATTGGACTCGGTATTTAAATCCCTATTATAATAACTATGGCACCCATTTTTTCATGTTGGTAGTTTTATTGTATTTCTTGATGTTTGGGAGACATTACCTTATGGGTGATAATATTTTGTTCTTCGCCGATCAAAAGAACCCGAGGTATGTTTCTAACAATCCAACATAGAAGTGTTCCAATGTTAGTTGATGGAGTTCATATAGGACTATGTATTTGAGATTTTATATTCACCTTTAAAGGGGAATTTCATAGATGATGCATTGAGCATGAAGTCATGATTTGAGGAAGTGTATGAATATGTTGATTCTTGGTGTGTGGTGGAAGAATATTAAGAATTGTATCATGATATTTGATATAATGTGTGAAAGGGATTTCTTTTTAGATAATGGCGTAGTCATATTTTGTGTTGAAGGTGAATGAATCCTAGTTTAGGGATCATGCGTTAAGGGTTGGCAGACATTGAGTTGTTTGTGGAGAGTACCCTTATGGTTGTTTTTAAGATGAACAACATTATATTTTATTTTACTGAATGATATTCATTACTTTGGTTGTGCGTGATATGGTTCATAGAGTGTTACATAGTTACCCAGTGACGTTACATCCTGGCATGATAATGATGTACTGGTATTGGAGAGGTTATTTTTTTGCATTTTTTGAATCATGTAGTCTCCAAATTTTTGTCATGATGTTTGGCATTCTAGAATGTGATGTCTGAGAAATATGTTCTTAGTGTGTTTCTCTAGACAAAATATGTCCTTCAGTGGAATTTGAAGAACATTTTTATGGAATTATTTATGAGTTTTCTTTTACCTCATGGTGGTTATGAAACAATCGGAGTAGTATTTGATAATTTGACTAAATCAACCTACTTTATAGTTTTTAAGAAGTCGATCTAAGTGGAGGTTTTTTCAAGGATGTATCTAGTGGAGGTGGTGAGTCTGCATGAGGATCCAAGGATGACCATTTCAAATCGAGATCCTAATTATATAATGAGGGCTTGGAGAGGTATCCAATATGTTTTTGGTTATCACTTATTCCTTAGTAGTGGTTTTCATGTGTAGATGGATGATCAGATAGAGCGTACTATGTAGAATCTTGACTATATTTTTCTATTGTTACCATGATTTCTATGGTTTGTGTATAAATAACCTTCTCTTGGGAGACCATTAATTAGACAATAATCTTCACTACACTATCAATATGGCGCTGTTTGAATCCTTAAATGGGTTACCTTTCTGTTCTCCAAGATACTGAGCTAAGGTAAGAGATATATCAATTATAGGGCCATACATATAATAGAATAAAATAGGGATGGTTCAAGTGATTCTTGAAATGAAGAATCTAGTTCAAAATTGTCCTAAATCCTATGCCAGTCATTGGATGATAAATCTATATTTTGATATTGGGGATCATGTGTTTATTAAGGGGAATCCACATCATAGTCAGTGAAGGTGTTTTCATGGGAGAAAGCTTTCTCCCCATTTTGTGGTAATTTCATGGTGTTAGACAATGGTAGAGTTTTGGAATATTAGATAGTTGTTCCCCTATAGATGAGCCGAATGGATGATGTTTTCCACAATTTTTAGTCTCCTTTTTATCTTCATGGAGACATTAAAATCATAAATTTTAGATGGATTGATGTTGATGATGATGATACGTTTGTTATGTGACTTGATGAGACCCAAGACCACCCAGAGAAGGTGTTATGTATGTATTTGATCTATTTAGTTCATGTCTTGTGGAAGCTTGGTGAAAATGATGATATTACAATGGAATATTATTCATTGATACACACTCAGTACCCAGGTTGTTCTATGTATATCTCCTCTCTTGTAACACTGTTGGTTTTGTTGTTGTAGTGATTTCTAGTTTATGAGATAAAATTATCCTATTTCTTATTGTGTATTACTCACTTTTCATATGTTTCTATCCAATTATAGTGTTTAGTAACAATTTTTTGGTTGTTTCATGGTTTCACATTTTTCCTTTGGTGACGATTATGATCTCTAATGGTTGTGAAAGATTTGATAGAATTCACATGACATTTTTTTTTCAATGAACCATTTCTATTTCCTATATGGGTTGGTTTTGGATTATCTAGGACTAAATTTTGATGATATATATCTAATGTAAGACCCTAGAATAATGTTTATTGACCCATTTTAATTTTTCTGAACAAAGGGGTTCTTAGAGGAAGCTTGTAGGATGTTCAAAGGGACTTTACTGCTAATATCTTGTTGCAGGGTGATTTCACGCCATGTGAATATTTACATGACGTGAATGTAGGTATCACAAGATGTAACAATTAAGAGTTTAATAAATAAATGAATTAAAAAATGTGGTTCATTTCACAAAGGAAATTAATCCTTGCAGATTCAACTGAGATAAAGGTGATCAAATGTTATATAAATCCTAAATATTGAATATTTAAATCATTTTATGATGCTGATTTTGTCAAACAATACATTTTTTATCATTGGTCCCAATTCCAGGACATTCTGCAACACCATACTGATGTTTTGTGCATTCTATTGACATGGGTCAATCTCTATCTTCCCTCTATATCATCGTCTTTTATCCAAGGTATTCTCTACCTTTATTATTTTAGTTTCTTTTATTTTAATTAATATTTAACATTTCCAAGTGATTGTTCATTATCTTTATATTTCAAATGGATATTTTTTCGTTTTTGGGTGGCCTGATTGTGGAATGATGTCCATGGGATGATGTAGTTCTTAATAGAGGGGCGATTGTTATCTGCAACATTGGTCTGTTCTCATGAAAAGATCATTAACACAATTTTTATGGTATGAGTCTCTTTTATTTTCTATTTATTTACATGTAATCTTAGTGAAACCATAATTTATCACATATAATAATGTTGAAAATAACTTAATAATATATTTTATTATATTAACAAATTCTTATCGGTCATATGGAATAGTTTCTATTTTTTACAATGGTAATAGTTTCTATCTTATTATATATATAGTGTGGTATCTATGTTGTTCTTACCATTCTTGGATTACCACGTGGAATTAGAAAATAATGTAAGGCCAAAAATAATTGTTATTTATGTAGAAAATGATTAATGAGGTATATTTATTTAATATTGTATTTTGTAATATTAATTGTCCATTAATTTTCAAATCAATTGACCATCCATGTCTTAATTGAATTGAATAATTATTTGAAAAATTTTGATTCATGTTTATAAAATATTTTATGATATTTTTAACATAATTTTTTAATAATTTTTCCGAAACTTCTTTTTGTATTATTCTTAGGTTTACTATAGTTATATCATGTGAATAATTATTTATCTTCTTATATATGTGATAAGAATTTGTGGTATAAAATACGTACCCATTATTACACATTAATTTATCATTTATTACATAACATTAATCTTAATTATACACAAAAATAATGAAAATATAGTGTATCTATGATTTAATTTGTTGAACTAATATCTTGAACATGCGATACCATAACAATATTAAAACAACCATATCATGCTTCTAATATTATATTGATTCAAAAACTACACAAGATATCTGGGAAAAACATAAAAACATATTGGAGATATAAATCCAATTAAAGGAATAAAAAAGTATTAGCAAGAAAAAGGTAATATAGGCTAAAAATTATAACATCAATCCGGAAAGGAACATAAATAATACGACATGATATATCATTATAATAATAAGATGTGAAATGTGAAAGCAACATAAAACACTATATTTTAAATATAATTTAAGGATAACACCTCCAGTAAATCATTTTAAAAAATTACAATAAGGAAATATGGTTCACTCCCTTTTCCAATGTCACGTATCATCGTATTAATCATTACCCAATTCATTATAGTGCTATATGGGTGTACCATTTATATTAAACTCATTATCAAGATTAAGTGTGCCACATATATCATACAATATGTATTAGTTATTCAGAAAAAATTATTAAATGATCAATGAGTTTTTAGTAATTACATGTAAGTCTGCAATATGAAATTATACATGCATTGATGTAAACACCCATGATAAGAAATGGGTATGGTATTCACTACACAATTGGTCTGGCATTAAAAATCACAGTTATTTTTTTGCATTATGATGTCACATAATGATTCATTGATCTAGTTTTATTAGAGGTAAAGTGATTTATAATCATATAGAAATAAAATGGGTAGTACTTGGGACATGGTAATTTCACCTCCAAATATTATAAATTTCAAAATAGTAGGCATATGATAATTAAGAAACATGAGGAAATAATAATAATAAAATTTCAGCATGTTAACATGTGTACATAATGGATAATGGGATGATTAATTATATTTAAATGTTGATATAATAATTTATTCCTTAAAATTACATTAATTTTTATAATTTCTTATCATATCAAAAAATAAGAAAATGGAATTTATGAGATATAACATAAAAAGATGTTTTTGAAATGAAATTATAAGAGAGAGATCCCTTCCAAAATTCTAGCATAGTAAAATATTAGGCATGGGAAAAAATGAGAGAGTATAAATGGTCTTTCATTAAAAGAAAATAAATATTACTATATGTTAATGATACGAAATTAATTAAAATATATCCAATTAAAATTATAATTCCTAATTTAAAATATGGTTCATGAATTGAAAGAAGGAGAAGAACATGAGGATAAATTACAAAATATTGTGACTCCAAATTCTTTAGAGGGGGTTTTTGGGATCTTGAGGGTGTATGGTTGCTAATAGAAATGATTTAATGATTTTTATTAAAGATAAATTTGATCTTTGGTTTGGTTATATCATAAAAGTAGGGGATTTCAATATTATTTTTGTTTCTGACTGTACATAATAAAATATTAATATCCATAATCCATCCCTCGGTTTTTCCCATGGTTTTATCCAAATGTGATTGGTTATTATTAATTTATAATTCTATGGAACAAAATTATTAAAATAATTCACTTAATTAGTGTATGTAGAGTCACACTCAGAAATAATTGATTTTAAATCCTTAAAATATATTATTTGTTCTTGAAGGATTCATAATGTCATTATAAAATAAATAAAATAAACATAAATTATTTTCTTTTAAATTAATAATATTTATTTGGACATGGATCACATTTATGTGAATTATTACATCACGTTTGCTTCATTATGATTTCATAAAATAGAAAATATATTTACATGTTATATAATTTTTTACCCAAAAATAATTTTCTCTGAGGAAATTATAAAAAAATCCACCATTGGATAATTTTCAAATTATTATTCAAAAAATAATATTAAATTTATATAAATAATTTTATTTATATATGACTATTCACATTAAAAATCATAACTCATATTTATATAAAATAATATGTTTCTAACTATAACAATTTTGGACTCCTTATAGAAATTATTTTTGACCACATGAAATTTATATGATCATATAAACTTGATAAAAACTATTCTATAATAATATTGAAATAATATTTATTTCATGAATTCATAAATTAATAAAAATATACTTAATTTTATATAAAAATACTACTTGTATTTTATTTTATCAAAATTGAAATAATGTAATTAACAAAAATATGATGAAAATATATTCATTATTATTTAAAAAAATGTTCATACTCATATATCAAAGGTAATGATATGTATACCTTTAATACAACCACAATAGACCGAAGTGTAAGGCGTGTGATGATGGGACATTCATGGGCTGGTTTGGAGAACATGGTTTGGGACGTGATGTCAATGAGTTTGAAATTCTTCCACAGATGGTTCCATCTGAGAATTAGTTAAAAGATATCAGCTTGGGCTTGGTCAGGGGAAACTCCCAGAAATTCTTTCTCCCTTGGAAAATATGATAAATGAGATTCATAGTGTCAGATCGAACAAGTTGATTCTACCACTTCCATTGTTCATGCTGATTGGATTTGATAAAAATCAATATTTATACTAATCATGTGATCCCTACTCAACGAATATATTATAACCGATAATAATAATTAATAGTCATTTAAATATAATTAGATATTATAAATCAAAATAAATTCATGGCTTTTAAAAACTATATTTCTTAATAATATAATTTGTTAAATCAAAAGGTTAATTTTATTTATAACGATATGGGTCATTAAAGGTAGTGTGATAAAATATAATTCTATATATGACCTGAGTTATCCACTTTCTTGTAATGTAAAAGTGCCTTCTTCTTTGGTGCTGTAACAGATCATTGTATTCTAAGGATGAATACCTTTCTTTAGGACTAAGAGCCTGGTTGCTATGTTTTTTTTCTAGTTGGGTGTTATCTAACATCAGGATGTGATGTTTGATCCCAGAGTGTTGTTGCAATACATGGGTGAGGTGGCCCAAATGTGACTTTAGTATGGGATGGATAAGCATAGAGGGTATTAGTGGTAATCAGGTAGTTTATGTGAGGCAGCACATCTCATATAATGTGTATCATAGATCTGGAATTATACATCAATCCATAACACCTCATACAAATAGTTACGAACCTTGGTCCATCACAACCTATACAAATTATAGCTATAGTATTATTTTAGAATCAATATACAGAATACATGTGTGGGACAAAACCATAATCCGTTAGATGAATCAACACACATATATAGAAAAAACTAAAAACTATCCATTCCAACAAAAGTAGACACCATAATATGAGATAAGGGTAAATGGTAGTAGTTATTTATCAATCCTCCCATTGGGATTTTGCTGAAAACACACCCCAAGGTTCATAATTACAGTCGTGTTAGTTCCCCTAACTGACATGTTGGATTTCCATTCAAATACACAAAATATACATAATATAAAATATATCACACCAATACTATGGAAAAACCCATTATCAGTCTCCACATTAACCAATGTCTCTCAGACACAAATATGCTAATATTAAGGCTAGATATCAAATAAGTAGAAATGAGTTTATAGAGAATATTTAAATTATTTTATTCCTTTATAACAGATCCAATTTAATCTATTTAACTATTTAATCACCAATTACATATTAAAAGTTTTCACAACAGATTTTATTACCATTACATCAATGTTCCATTCATTCCATGCATATAAAAATCGATTCCATAGATTCGTAGAATCATAACCACGTCATTTCATCCTTACAAGATCAAAACCCATGGTTTAATCATTTATTCATTTTTTAACATAGTTACATTCTATATTACCATGCACTGATCAAAAAAATAAGAATCTAGGAAACCGGTTATAAAACAAGGCACAACCATCTTCTTAAAGAAGTGTGTAATGGTTTTTCGGTGCCCAATCATCCTAACCATGATGCAATAAAATTAATATAGGAATATAACATTCACAAGAACATGTAAGCCCATATTCAACCCATTCAACCATATCTCATATCCTCATCAAAACCCAAAAACATATCCAGCTGCACCCCAAAACCAAAGGCATCCACTACATCTATTATTCATGTCTTTTAAAAAATGATCATCTTACCAGTGATTTATTTTTCTTATTCATCAGTACCACCCAACATATTATATCAAATACAATATAAAATAGTACAAAAATAAAATCCATATATATTTTAATAATTATTATTACCATAATATCATTGAAAAAATAATAATATAACATTATTTCGTAATCCAATAAAAGTAACATTAATCATTCATCTTCTTATGTAGTAATAATTGAATATTTAATTTATTCTCATACCATTTTTTGAGGTATATATCCTTAAAATTTAGGGAATTATTTTTTTACTGATCCCATCACGTTACATTTGAATCACTGTAAAATTTTAAAATTATTTCTTCCATGTGACATAAAAATAAGGTTTACCCTTCTATCCACAATTTTAGTAATATTAAATTCCATGTCATAATGTAGAATAACGTTCCATTTAACAATTATCACATGTGGGAAAAACATACTTTTCGTTCTTCCCAGTAAATAATTTTTTTTGATTCAATAATCATTTTTATGCATTCCCTTCAATGACATAATACTTAGAGATTTATTTTTCTATCTTGATGCCACATGATACTATATCTGTTTATTATGAGAATCATTATGATACTATATTACATGAAATTATTTTCTTATGCTCTTAAAAAAATTATTCTTACTCTACGAATTATGTGAGTTGACATGGTTAATATAACTTATAATAGTAGCCATTTATAAATGGCATAAACTATATTAGATGATAACATTATAAAACCTAATGTACAATCCAAAATAAAGTGAAACATATAACATAAATTGAAATATATATGCATATATAATTCTATAACCATAATCACTGATTATTTTGGGGTATCTTCTTTTTTAGATACTTAATAATGGATTGTAAATAAATTGTGATCTTTACAATTTAAATCCCTTATAATTCTAAAAACAAGTCAGTCAATAAGGCTAGTTATCATACACCAAATTTGGATCAGGTTAATTCAAATAAAATACTTTTAGAATTTTTACCCCTAGGAAGATTTGTTCTTGAACCACATCCTTTTCTAGAAAAAACACAATAATATATACTTTGACAAAATATTATCATGTTACTAGCCAATTTCTAATTTACTAATTTTGTTCTGAATAGTATTTATTTCATCCATAAAGGCCAATTAATTTTTTATTCATTCTGAAATATTTTCGTACATGAAATTCAAGACACATTTTAACAAATTTTACCAACAAATTATTTATTTGATAATATCATCAATCCTCGTATAATATCCCGAATGTTCAATCATGAAAACTTCCTTAAATCAATAATAAAAATAATAATATGGTGAGGTCATATGTTTTGTATGATTAATAGTACAACAAAATAAATCATGAATATATAATTCATAATCAATATATCAAGGTAAATAACTGAAACACATTTCATTTAACCAATAATTTGGGAATAATAGTGAAGTAATAAATGATTATTAAATAATCCTTTATAAACAATTTCACAAACTCAAAAACATAATCAGAGATATTGAATATAACTTAATAATCATAAGGAAATTAAATATATTTATTCTCTCTTTTTAATGAGTAATTCAAGAAATCATAAAAATTCTATGGATGACTTGGGAAATGATATCTAAATAAATAAAAAGTTCCACTTCCATAATCATATCTTGTTTGTGTGAGGAATCCTAATTATACATTGTGGGGTTACAAAGAGCCCCACCAATCACTTAAAAATTCCAATGAAATCCTTATCTAAAATTGTTAGAATATACAAAATATAATCATTAATATAGAAAATAAAACATATTAAATTATAATATGTACAGTAATAAATATACATAAAAATAAACTATCCATAGTAATGTAGTGAATGGTAATAAAGACATAAATCCAAAATAAAAATGACTGAACACAATTTAAAGAAACAATAAGAATTATATTAATACAATATATCCTTTAGGGATATTGAAACATCCCTAATAAATGGATAATAATACATATTTCATATTTATTAATATTTGTGAATTAAATATTATTTTTACTTTAAATGGGTTGTTATGTTCGATAGTGTACCCGATATGCAACAATGAGTTTCTTTGGAATCTTACGTTGCACACTAATAATATAATATTATTATTTTAAATGGTAGTTAACTCCTAGCCGTTGTATTGGCGGGAATGAACAAAAATAACTACAATATTATTTTACATGATTGTTAAATGTAATTAAATTAACCAATAAAATGTTAGAGGCTTAAAATGTGAATGAATCTAATTTTAATTATAGTTTACATTAAAAGGTCGATTTATCGCCTTATAATGTAGAACCCTCTTTAAATCTAGTTTTGGTCTCTTTAATACATTCTATATGACCAAATAAAATCTTTATTTAGAATGGAGACATCAAAATTTACATTGTGTAAATCTTTGGAAATTTTCCAATAAAGTTCATTTTTTAACGAATAGTGAAAAGAATTTTATTTTAATTCAAAAGTGCCTTTTAATATAATTGATTAATATGGTTAGATTATCTTTTTAATTGGTTTTAAAGTTAAATTAAAATATATTATTACCATTTAATCCAATGTTGGTCATTGTATTTAATTTCACTTTAAAATTGGACATAAACAAGTATCAATCTTTTGCTAGTTATTGTTTCTTAAAAACACGCTATTTGTTTTGATAACGGGAATTAATTTTAAAATTAATTAATTCCACTTCTATGTTTTGAATTTGAAAAAATGGACATCATTTTTGAATTTGGAATATCATATATAGGATAGGCTTAATTTTTTGTATTTTTCTGAAAAACAACAATTTTTGATGAATAGTTAAACCACATAGTGGTAGTTAAAAAAACATAATTTTTCATTTAAATGAAATTTTACCACATATGTGTATTGAATTTTAAAAATCTGACATACATGGTTCATATCAAGAAGTTAAATGTGGTTCATTAAGATGAAAATAATTTTTGGTGAATAGTAACTTTTGACTTTTATTTACCGTGGTTAAAGGTAAATAGGGTAATTCAAGGTTAAAAAGAATATTATAATAAATCGAAATTACCTTAAAAATTTTACAAACCTTATTGGTTGAGTGATTAACTTCCATGGGAATGTTTGAGTCGATTTTGGAACCCCATTGTTCCACTTGGTAGTGAAAATGACAATTTAGATTAATTAATTTAATGTGAAGACAAAATTGACATTAACAAAAATATTGTAGTAATTAATTTTTATATGGTGTAATAAAAGTCCAATTTTCGACTAAAAATATCCTTTGGAAAGATAAATCGATTTCCTACATCGTGGTAGTTTTTTTATATTTTTTATACATCATATAGAGTAAATTATTTATGACACAATAATATTGCAGTATTTACCTCATTAATAAACAATTTAAATAAATAAGATTATAATGATAAAATTAATATTAAAAACATGTCCAATTATGATTATATGATTTTCATTCAAATATGAGTCATCATATCGTCTACCTTATTGATTTTTGGACCATTTGAAACCGAATATCATTATATTTTAAAATAATATTTTCACACTTTCCTAAAGAGACCCTCCTCCCCCTTATAAAAAGTGACCACTTCTAACCACTTCCTCACTCCTCTCAATTTGTTTGGATCATCAAAAATTTTCCCAATTAAGCTCATTAAATCCCTATAATCCTCCTAGAATCCTTACCTTTTGAATACGGACCATAAATAAGTACTTTGGTTCAAACCCAAGGAAGTCACCCAAATTAAAGGTAACGATTTATCTTAAATTGTTTTCTATTATTTTATTTCTCCAACCCCTAAACTCTTTCTTATTAATTTATTTTGTAACAAAACTTGTATCAACAATATACTAGGATTTTTTTATGAGAATGATTATAGCTACACATACACACACATCCATCTAATGGATGAAGAACATAATGTTTCTGTGGATGACAAATTAAGGCCTCACAGAAGGATGATTGTTCAATTACATCTTACTTCCTCTCTTGGTGGCCATTATGATTGAACAGTATTTTTAGATGATAAATATTATGTTTATGATTTTTTTATGCTTCTATACTTCCCAAATATAGCATGCCTTTATGTTTCTTCATAGTTGGTAAATACAACAATCTCATTTGAGTAAGTGAGGACTACCGCCCCCTCAAAGTGATGTGATTCGTTAATACCTTATGTGGGATGTATAAAGGATGGATTTAAAAATATTAAATATGATATTATACTAGAATTATAATATACCTATGTTTCATTATGTTTTAATTTTATTAAAATAAGAAATAGAAATGAAAGTAGCGTTCATGCGTACGTACGGCTTACCTTCTCCATGAACGATGCATTTCATTTCTTACCTATAAATTTTATGTACTATTATAAATAAATGTATATGATGGATATATATGATATATATGATACCCAAATCATGAATATCATTCTGGATATAATTAACCTTTGACCACATGAACAACTTGTAAGTATAAGGTTTTCATTTTTAACTGATGTAACAAATATTGACAAAATGAACGTTTTTAAATTAAATGATTACATAATGATTATAACATGGTAATAAGTGATATAAGAGGAATAATAAACTTAAAAATGTTCTTATGAAAGTGTAAATTAACTTTAGTTTATTATTTAGGAGATTAAAAATGATCGAGTCATGTCGGACACGAGGTAATGGACTTCGTCTCAATCTCCTTTCATTGAGGCATATTTTGTTTTAATACACGGCTTTCTTTTATACACTTTATAAACACCCTTGAAATTTCAATGGGTATTTTTTTCTAAAAATAATTTTACTAAACGACAAAAAGGAATGTTTCTTTTAATGTATGTGGCGACAAAGACCTTTTCGCCGCCACGAGTATTATTTGATCTTTGGCTTCCTCAACAAGTCGTAATTTTTTTTAAAATAAAATAAATACCATACACTCTTTTACGTATTTTTGGTATTGAAAATGGATTTGAAAATGGATTTTCTATTTCAATATATTTATGTGATATATTGTGATTGAAATGTGGAAATTTTTTCTTTCCTTTATATTTGTTTAATGTTTTTTGATTTTATAATGGTACATGGACATTTGACGGGAGATTAAATGATAAACCAAATGATGGTTGGTACCGTGAATACCAGGACGGGTGGTTACGTTATAACCTCCAATGCATTGGGTATGGAAGTCAGCGGTATGGCTACTCTATTTAGTGATATGTGTGGAAGTCGACTGTATGGTTATTCCATTTACGTATGTTTTTGTCCCAGGTTACCTTTATATGTTATGTGTGATTTATATGGGTTTTATGGTAATATTTTGGTTATAAAAGGGTAAGTAATGATATTTTATTTAGTGAATAGTATTTACTACTTCATAAAGGTGAAAAGTATTACTTATATTAAAGTATTCATGGTTTACTTGTTGATTTGAAAAACTAACTGTTTTATTTCTTTATGTGTCCCTTACTATGCTTTTTATGCTCATCCCAAGTTTTGACATGTTTTTCACAGGACAAAATGTGGAATAGGGTCAATGATTGGATCAAGGAAAAGTCATGCCATCTAAACCATGGAACTAGACATGACTCTTTTTTTCAGAAGTTCATGTTTTTTAAAAAAAATTAAACTATATTGAAGTGTCTAATTTGTAATATTTTGAAATGTAATAGTTATGGCCTAACTCTCTAAAACTCTTAACCTGAAAAGATCCTCAATGTAAATTATTCATTTTATTCAATATTACGTAATGTTTAAGGTTGGGTCCTTAAAGTTAGTATCATAGGTCAGTTTAGATAAATTTAGGAATTAGGGTTTTGTTAAATAATTATCCATAAAGTAATTTATGTCAATATTGAAATCATATAGCATTTACAGATTACCATGTTACTTCACCTAAGATAAATTTGTGTTCATAATGGTTTTGTACAGAGGAAACATGGCACATATGTTGGGACGACATCAGGAGGAAGACAACCTTCCAAATTAGCAACATGAGATGGTCGGAATCGAAACTGAACAGTTTGTTGCAGTGATGGCACAGTTTAATCATGCGATAAATGGTGGTTGTATCCATGTACGAGATCAGCTAGATAAACCGCATAGTAACATGTTATTAGTTGATCATTTCATGAAGAAACATCCCCAATCATTCTGAGGATCATCTAACCCTGTGCTAGAAGAATAATGGATTAAAGCACTGGAAAATATTTTTGATGTCATGGGTTGTTCAGAACCTCAAAAGGTTAGTCTTTCTATTTACTATTTTGAAGGTGAAGCTGATCAGTAGTGGTCGATGGTGAAAAATATCATGGATAGTGAGAAGATTGATTCTCTGGATTGGGATGAATTCAATGGTATGTTTTTTTGAGAAATATTTTCCTAAGGTGGTTCGTCTTAGAATGGAAAAACAATTCCTGGAATTGAGGCAGGAGGATGAATTAGTGGCTTCTTATGAAGAAAAATTCACTCGACTGGCAAGGTATACTTCATATTTCATCTGAGATCATGATAGTAAGATAAATCAATTTTACTCAGGACTGATGCCACAATATCGAAGGGATTTAGATTCTTGTGAGTTCAAAAGTTATGAATAACTTGTTATATTTACGGAGAAGGTGGAAATGGAGTTTGTTGATGATCAAATGTTCTTTGAAAAACATCAGAATAAGAGGTCCAGTTGGCATGAAAAGGGGAATAATTCATCAAAGAATCCTGGAGGTAAGAAAACTAAATATTCATCTTGTGAGAAGTGTGGTAATAAGCATCCTGGAGAATTTTTATCAAAGAAGGGAAAGTGCTTCTGGTGTGGTAAGTCTGGTCATATTGCTCGTGATTATATGGAAGATAAACAAACAAGAACTGAAAATCCATCGTTAATTTTTTTTAAGTGTAATGAAATGGTTCATTATGAAAATGATTGTCAAGAAAAGAACTCAGCTGAGGGAAATCCTCGAGATTAAAAGATGAAATGGGTGGTGAAATCCTTCACAACTACTTTAGCATATATTGGGCCATTGAATGAAGTAGTATCAGGTACACTGTTTGTTTTTTTAGATTATGCCAATGTGTTGTTTGATTCAGCTTCTACACACTCTTTCATTTTTGAGTAGTTTTCTAGAAAATTGGGAATTCCATCTCATGATACGAATACTGAACTTATGGTAAAAACACCAGGAGGAAATTTTGATATAAATAGAAAACATAAGAACATTCTTGTCCTTGTGTGTGGAAAGAATCTACCTGCAAACCTTATTGTTTTTCCTCTAGTAGAGTGTGATGTTATTTTGGGCATGGATTGGCTTTTTTTATCATTCAAATATTTACTACAGAGCTAAATAGGTTTCTTTTCATAATGATTCTCCGTTTTTATAAAAAAATTAACCCTTACTTTTGATAACATATCAGGAAGCTGAGAAACTTATAAAAGAAGGAAATGAATGTTACCATGCACATATTGTTGAAAACAAAGTAACTATTAAGATTAATGATGTGCCAGTGGAAAATGAGTACCTTGATATTTTTCCGGATGAGATGAATGGTATTATACCTAATTGAGAAGTTGAATATAATGTTGACTTAGTTCTTGATGCTAATCCAATTTCATAAACCCCCTAATCGAATGGCTCAAATTGAACTTTTAGAGTTAAAGAATAAATTGCACGAGTTATTAGATAAAGGTTTCATTCGACCTAGAACATCACTAAGGGGTGCTCTTGTCTTATTTGTTAAAAATAAATATTGTTCAATGAGACTTTGCATTTATTATAGATAATTTAATAACATCATTGTTAAGAATAAGTATCGTTTTCCTTATATCGATGATTTTTTTGATCAGCTCTAGAGAGCTCAGTATTTTTCGAAGATTGACTTGAGTTCAGGGTACTATCATTTGAAAGTAAAGGAAGTATACATTCTGAAGACCACGTTTAGTACTTTATATAGCCTTTATGAATTTCTATTGATGACTTTTGGTTTAACAAATGTGCATGTTGTATTCATGGATCTTATGGATAGAATTTTCTTTGAGTTCTTGGATAAGTTTTTGGTTGTGTTCGTTGATGAAATTTTAGTATATTCCAAAATTAAAGAGGGAAAAAAATTCATTTAAGGATTTTCTTGAAATAATTAAATGAAAAGAAACATTATGGGAAATTCAGCAAGTGAGAGTTTTGGTTACAATAAATTTCTTTCCATGGTCACATTATTTCAAAAAATGGCATAACTGTTGATCCTTCTAAATCAAAAGTTATTGAAGAATGTCCAGGACCCACAAATATAACAGAGATTCGTAGTTTTCTTGGATTGGAAGGTTATTACCAGAGGTTTGTTTAAAATTTTTCATGGTTACCTACTCCAATGACTATGTTAACTCGAAAAGGTATTAAGATCATCTGGATAAAAGAATGTGATTATTATTTTCATGAATTGAAAAGAATATTGGTTAATGATTCAGTTTTGGCACTGCCATCCAGAAATGGTGAGTTTGTTATCTACAGTGATGCTTCATTGAATGTACTTGGTTGTGTCCTATTGCATAATGATCAGGTAATTTCTTATTCTTCACGTCAATTAAAACCTCATGAGTTTAATTACCCTAAAAATGATTTGGAATTGGATTCTATTGTTTTTATTTAAAATTTTGGAGGCATCATTTTTATAGAGTAAAATGTGAAATATATAGTGACCACAATATTTTAAAGTATATATTCACTCAAATAGAATTGAACATGAGACAGAGGAGATGTTTGGAATTAATCCAGGATTATGATTGCACGATCCATTACCATATTTGAAAATAAAACAAAGTGGATGATGCTTTGAGTTGAGAATTTAATGCTTCATTATCCATGATACATTTGGAACGAGATACTTTGGTTTTTGAATTAATGAACTTTGGAAAAGAAGTTGTTTGTGTAGGAAATTATTCTGTTTTTTATCATGTGTCAGTGAGATCAACTCTATCAGACAGAATAAAGCAAGCATAGAAAGAAGACAGTGACTTGCAGGAAACAGTAGAATTGGTTCAGATGGGTAAGTTGGCTTATTTTAATCTTGATAATGATTGTGTATTGAGGTTTGGGAAGAGATTATGTGTACCTTGTGATTCATAGTTTAAGAATGAGTTGTTATGTGAAGCTCATATTTCTCTATTTTCAGTTCATCTTGGTAGTAATATGATGTATAGAGATCTCCATGAGTATTACTGGTGGGATGGAATGAAAAGAGATATTTTTTATTTTAATATGAAGTGTTTGACTTGTCAATAGGTTAATGTAGAGTGACAGTTACCGAAAGGAATGCTTCATCCTTTACCAGTTCTGGAATGAAAATTGGAAAATATATCCATGGACATCGTTGTGGGATTACCAAAGACATCTCGAGGTAATAATACAATCTGGGTTATAGTTGGTCGATTGACTAAATCATCCATTTCCTTCATGTTAGATATACTTCTTCTTTAGATCAACATGCTCAGTTGTATGTTAAAGATATTGTTAGGTTACAAGGTGTTACCCTCTCCATTTTATCTAATTGTGATCCCTGGTTTACTTCTAACATTAGGAAAGGCCTTTAGAAGTTGTTGGGTACTGAATTAAATTTTAGTACATCTTTTAATCCTCAATAAAATGGGTATTTAGAAAAAACAATTCAGACCATGGAGGATATGCTACATGCTTGTTCACTAGATTTTCAAGGATGATGGGACCAACATCTTTCTTTGATTAAATTTCCTTATAATAATAGTTTCTATTCCAGTATACAGATGGCTCCATTTGAGGCATTATTTGGAAAGCATAGTCGAACAACAACTTTTTGGGATGAAGTAGGTGAAAGGAAGCTGATGGGACCAGAATTGGTAGAAGAAATGGAAGATAAAGTTCATTAGATTCAGAAGCACATGAGAACAGTTTAGAGTAGATAGAAAAGTTATGTAGATAACCGGAGGACATATCATTCTTTTGAGGTAGGTGATCATGTATTTCTCAATGTTTCCCATTGGAAAAGTGTGATGTGTTTTGGTAAGAAGGGAAAGTTGAGTCTGAGGTTCATTAGAGCTTATGAAATACTAGACAAAGTTGGATTAGTTGCGTACATAGGGGCTTTTTCTCGAAGTTTATCCTATATACACTATGTTTTTCTTGTTTTGATGTTGAGAAATTATATACCAGATCCATCTAATGTTTTGAGCCCATAGGTAGTTCAGTTGAAAGATAATCACTCTTGTGAAGAACAAGTATTCCAGATTCTTGACCATAGAGAGAAAGTGTTGCGGAATAAGTTAATTCACCCGGTAAAGGTTTTTTGGAAAAATCATATGGTTGAAGAGGCAATGTGGGAATCTGAAAATTCTATAATGGATAAACACGCCCACTTATTTTGATAAGTGAATAGAAATTGCGTGGATATAATTCCCAAAAGGGGGGAAGGATGTAACATCCTAGGTAAATGAAGAATAAGACATATCTCATATTTATTAATATTTGTGAATTTAATTTTTATTTTACATTAAAGGGGTTTCTATGTTCGATAGCGTACCCGATACGCAACAACAAGTTTCTTTGGAATCTTACGTTGAAAACTAATAATATAATAATATTATTTTATATGGTAGTTAACTCCTAGACGTTGTATTGGCGGGAATGAACAAAAATAACAAAAATATTATTATACATGATTTTTAAATGTATTTAAATTATCCAATAAAAAGTTAGAGTCTTAAAATGTGAACGAATCTGATTTTAAGCATAGTTTACATTAAGAGGTCGATTTATCGCCTTTTAATAGAGAACCGTATTCAAATCTAGTTTTGGTCACTCTAATACATTCTATATGACCATATATAATCCTTCTTTAGAATGGGGACATCGAAATTTACTTTATGTAAATTTTTTGGAATTTTTCCGATAAAGTTTATTTTTAATGAATAGTGAAAATATTGTATTTTAATTCAAAAGTTTCTTTTAATAAAATTTATTTATATGGATAGATTATCTTTTTAATTGGGTTTAAAGTGAAATTAAAATATGTTTTTACCATTTAATCCAATTTTTGTCATTGAAATTAATTTCACTTTGAAATTGGACATAAACAAGTATCAATCTTTTGATAGTTATTATTTCATAAAAACACGCTATGTGTTTTGATAATGAGAATTAATTTCAAAATTAATTAATGCCACTTATATGTTTTGAATTTGAAAAAATTGACATCATTTTTGAATTCGGATTATCTAATATATCATAGGCTGAATGTTTTTTATTTTTCTGAAAAACTACAATTTTAGATGAATAGTGAAACCACTTATTGTTAGTTAAAAAACTGACTTTTTTCATTTAAATGAAATTTAACCACTTCTGTGTATTGAATTTCAATAATAATACATACATGGTTTTTATCAAGAAGTAAAATTTGGTTCATTATGATGAAAATATTATTTGTTGAATAATTACTTTTGACTTTTATTTACTGCAGTTAATGGTAAATAGGGTAATTTAAGGTAAAAAAGAATACTATAATAATTAAAAATTACCATAATACTTGTCCAAAACTTATTTTTTGAGTCAATAACGACCATGGGCATCTTTAGGTCTATTTTGGAACCCCATTTAGCAACATGGGAGTGCAAATGAAAATTTTTATTAATTAATTTAATGTGAAGACAAACTTGACATTAATAAAAATGTTTTAGTAATTAATTTTTATATGGTGTTATATAAGATCTATTTTAGTCTAAAAATATTATTTGGAAAGATAAAAATTTTTCCTACATCATGGTATTTTTTTATATTTTTTAGACATCTGATAAATTAAATTATTTATGACACAATAATGATGCAGTATTTAACTCATTAATAAATGATTTAAATTAATATGATCATAATGATTAAATTATTTTCCAACACATGCCAAATTCTGATTGTATTATTTTATTTAAAATATGAGTCATCTTATCTTCGACCTTAATGATTTATGGACCATTAGAAATGGAATATCATTATATTATAAAATAATATTTTCACACTTTCCTAAGGAGCCCCTCTGCCCCTTTATAAAAGGAGACCACTTCTAACCAATTCCTCACACCTCTCAAGACATTTGGCTCATCCATACTCTGCCCAATTAAGCTCCTTACATCCCTCTACTCCTCCTAGAATCATTACCTTAGGCATAAGTAACCTAAACAAGTCCATTGGTTCATACCAAAGGGAGTTAACCAAATTAAAGGTAAGAGTTTCTCTTAAATTGTTTTCTATTATTTTACATATCCAACCCCTAAAATCATTTTTATTCATTTATTTTGTGACAAACCCTGTATCTTCAACATACTAGGATATTTTTATGAGAAGTATTCGAACTACACATAGACAAATTTCCATATAAGGGATGAAGAGCATAATGTTTATATGGATGGAAAACTAAGGCCTCACGAAACAATGATTGTTAAATTACATCTTACTACCTCTCATGGTGGAAATTATAATGGAAATATATTTATATATGATATATATTATGTTTATTATTTCTTTATGCTTCTTTACTTCCCATTTATAGCATGACTTTATGGTTTCTAAAGTGGGTAAATACGATAATCTCATTTGAGGAAGTGCGGACTACCGCCCCCTCAAAGTGATGTGATTCGTTAATGCCTTATGTGGGATGTATAAAGGATGGAGTTAATAATATTATATATGATATTATACTGAAATTATAATATAACTATGTATCATTATGTTTAAATTCCATTAAAATAATAAATAGAAATGAAAGTAGAATTCATGCGTACGTACGACTTACCATCTCCATGAACGATGCATTTCATTTCATACCTCTAAATGTTATGTACTATTATAAATACATGTATATGATGGATATATATGATATATATGATACCCAAATCATGAATATAATTCTGTATATAATGAACCTTTGACCACATGAACAACTTTTAAATATAAGGTGTTCATTTTTGACTCAAGTACCAAATATCGACAACATTAACGTTATTAACTGAAATTATAACAAAATGAATATAACACGATAATAAGTGATATAAGTGGAATAATAAACTTTTGAAAGGTTCTTAAGAATTTTGAAATTAACTTTAGTTTATTATTCACGAGATTAAAGAATGATCGAGTCAAGTGAGACACGAGGTAAGGGACTTTGTCTCAATCTTCTTTCATTGAAGCATATTTTGTTTCAATACACAACTTTCTTTTATACTCTGTATAATAAACCTTGACATTTCAAAGGGAATATTTTTCAATGAAACATTTTACTAAACGACAAAAATTAATTTTTCTTTTAACGTAAGTGGTGAAAATGACCTTTCCGCCGCCGCGAGTATTATTTGATCTTTGGCTTCCTCAACAATCCGTAAATGATTTTAAAAGAAAATAAGTACCATATAATCTTTCACTTATTTTTGGTATTGAAAATGGTTTTGAAAATTGAATTTCTATCTCAATATATTTAGGTGTTATATTGGGATTTAAATGTGGAAATTTTTTCTTTCTTTATATTTGTTTCATGTCTTATTATTTTATAACAGTACTTAGACATTTGAATGGTGGTTACGTGATAAACCAAATTATGGGTGGTTCCGTGAATACCAGGATGGGTGGTTACATTATATCCTCCAATGCATTGGGTATGGTAGTCGGTTGTATAGCTATTACATTTAGTGATATGTGTGGAAGTTGACTGTATGGTTATTCTATTTAAGTATGTTTATGTCCCAAGTTACTTTTATATGCAATGTGTTCTTTATATGGGTTTTATGGTAATATTTTGGTTATAAAATGGTATGTAATGATCTTTTATTAAGTGAATAGTATTAAGTGTGTCATAAAAGAGAAAAGTATTACTTATGTTAAAGTATTCATGGATTACTTGTTGATTTGAAAAACAAACTGTTTTATTTCTTTTTGTATCCCTTACTGAGATTTTTATGCACATCCCAAGTTTTGAAATGTTTTTCACGACACATAAAGTGGAATAGGGTCAAGGATGGGATCAAGGAAAAGTCATGCCATCTAAAACAAGGAACTAGACATAACTCTTTTTTTCAAGAGTTCATGTTTTGTAAAATAAATGGAAACTGAGTAGAAGTGTCTAATTTGTAATATTTTGTAATGTAATAGTTATAGCTTAACTCTCTAAAACCCTAAACCTAAAAATATCTTCAACGTGAATTATTCATGTAATTTAATATTATGTAAGGTTTAAGGCTGGGTCCTTATAGATTTTATGTATAATAGTGGGATCATATCAAGGATTAATATAAATTACGTGAAAATATCATTAAAATACTTTTGAAAAAGTTACCTTTTTTATTTTAAAAAACAAGTTTAAAAATTTTAGAAAACATTTTCAATGTATGAATAGATTAAAAAAATTATAACAGTTTATTTAATTAATAAAAAATGTTGATGGTGGAAGATTTCATTGATATAATACGTGATAAAATAATGAATCCTTTCACATTTTCTATAAAATTATAATTGCCATTATTTTTACATTTTCAAAAGGATTCCATCAAAAAAATTATAAATATTTAAACAATGTATAAAAAATTATTTTAAAATGAATTTTTTAATGTGAACAATTTTTTATAAAACTGTTTTATTAAAAAATTGTCTTTAATGAAAAAGGATTTCCAACCAAATACGGAAATAAAGATGTAAATTTTTTAAAACCATCTTTCAGTCATTTTATGTAACGAATAGTCAAAAATAGTTTTATTACTGAAAAAATTCATTAATGACTAAAGTTGAACTAATTATATTGATGTTATGATAGTCATATTAAATAGTTTTTCTAATATTTATGTAAGTAAAAACAATAAAAAATTATGACACGAATGTGAATAAATTACTTACAACTTTAGTAGCATCAAATAAAAACCCCAATAAAAGAAATGAAATAAAATGAAACATTAAATACCAAGAATTTAAATGGATTCATTATAGAACATATCAACGTTGACATATATACACCACTCCTAGTAAATAAGTGGTAAATTTGGAATTTGTCCCAAAGATGAAAAATTGAGATGAGAAACTAATACAACTTGTTAGAGTTTATTAAATTGAGTCCAAAATTCCGATATAGTAAATACTAGTTTATACAAAATCCATTATAGATAATTAATAATATATCACATTCAATATTGATTTTTCTAATGTCTTTTAGCTCTCATTTATTAACAATTCTTTGTTCAAATCATAATTTCATGTGATACTTGTTTTATCTATCATGTATTGATTAGTTCTATATTTTTTTCAATTTTATTTGATATGGTTAAATGATCTCCAAAATGATAAAAATATAAAAAATAACACATATATTCATTATATATTTATTTATCGTAATCATTAATGTATATATATATAGTGGATTACAAATTCATGGAGATTGTAGGTCATACATATATAGGAATGTTATTTCTAGTTTTATAGATGAATTGAATGAAATGAAAATAAATATTAATTACAAATTATTGAGTCATTATTATGATATATATAAAATTTATGTTAGTAAAATATATCTATATTATCATAGATATAAATATAAAATGAAAAACTATTTAAATTGCAATGTGGTTGTCATATTCCACATGTACCCATTAGAGACATTATTGGTTTCCAATGGATTGTAAGGTTAGTATTTAATTGTTATATTATATTTTAAAAAGTTTTATTATATTATAAATATCATATATATTCATGAAATTTTATCCTTATTATGCTCCATGTAAATCATAATTGAAAACAAATAATATCTCATCGTGATGTGGTAATCCACTGTACACATTAGAGATGTTATTGTATCCATCATGAAATTTGATTTTAGAATTTATATGTGATATGATAATTATAAAATCATAATAATATCATAAATATCATATACAATTTTTGAAACATCATTACACACTTCCTTCAATGTTGGAGATAGAAAACGAATGAAATCCATTCCCATGATGGTAGTCCTCTATACAAATGAATGGCAATTCTGCAATCCATATGATGTAAGAGAATATAGATATATGTGATAAAATTAACATAATAAAATATATTTTTTTTAAAAAAATTATTTTATTATATGATAATGATCTAATAATAATTGGTGAAGGGTTTGAAGGAATTAAATAAAATATTCAATTAGGGAAATTATCTATTCTTTAAAAAACTACATTGATTTGAAAAAAAGTATTATAATGTTGGAAATAGAAATAAAATATGTATTATATAAAGAGAGGAAGGGATTAATGTTGTTATTTGGGCTAGTATTCACTAAACATATGTGTTTTTAAGCAAGGAGAGGAAAGTAACATGACTGGATATTTGTATGTGAGGTGAGTGAAATACATGTAATTGTTGAAATGAAAAAGGTACAAAAATGTAATTAAAAAAATAATCATAAAAATAGGTCCTTGTATAACCTAGAATATATATGGTTGAATAATTTATGGGTAATTTTATTTGGAATGGTTTTCTATTATTTTGAATTATTATCCTCTTAATTTAATTATACAATAAACCCATTTTTTTTACATTTTTTATGGTAAATAATTTTTATAATTTTTATTATTTATTCTGGAAAAAATAATGTCTATCTTATTATAGAATGTAAAAAAAATTATTTCTTAAATTCATTTTTTCTAAATTCTGTTTAATGATGTGGAATATAATAAATTTATAATTAATACCACTGAAAGGATGTGAATGTGGGTTTTCAAATAAATGTTTCATATTATTACAATGATTTATCAATAATATTTTAAAAAATATTCGATACAAATTTATAATAAATATTTTCAAAATAGTTATATAATGGAACTAATTATATTTTTAAAACTATCATGTAATAATATGGATGTTTTTAAAGGCATCAAATTGATATTTCATAAAAAAAATCAATCTTTTTCATTATTTTTTAAATTACATATCTTTTATGAAAATTATATAATATTATGAATAAGTTAATTTTGTAATTAATATTTAAAAAATTATATATATATATATATATATATATATATATATTTACACTCATTTTCAAAATGTGGAAATAATTTAAAATATATTAAATGTGCAAAGAGAAACTAAAATTCCATTTATAAAAATACAGTTTATTAGAAAGAATATCATTACATTCCAATAATTATTATTTTATTTATTATCGATAGAATAACTGTTAATGTTTTTAATAAATGTGTTAATAATATAATACAACCAATTTATTTATCACTATCTATAGAATATATCTTATCGGCTTGGTTATAACGTTCTGGTATAAATATTATATTTCAATAGAGTATCATATTTTTTTGAAACTCAGTGTTACATGTTTTTCAATCAATTGATGTGATATAATTTTTTATGTGATAAATTAATCATATATTTTTGGGATATTATATTCTCTTTTATTTTTTTGTTATTTGTCATATATGGTATCCAATTTTATGTTCATCATTTAATGTGTCAGGGCGTTACTATCACCTTGACTGTAAGTGAATACAAAATTGATAAATTTTGGATTGGAGGGTTGATATGATCAAACTAAAACTCTACCAAAGAAAAAATATTTTTAAACAATTTTTTCGATATCCATTATGCTTACATTATTTTACCATTTTAGTTTTCACAACTATAACTAGTGTCTTTTTATATACCTCGGTAAATTATACATTAATATTAAAATCGAAATAATCCTTATTAGAAAATTAGAACCTACAAATTATTAATATTCATTCTAATTTAATTAAAATATATATGATTATTGGGAAAAATTATGATTAATCCCAGTTGATTTAATGCATATAACAATGTTTAATACATAATCTTGGGATGTAATTATTATTTTCATTGTTAATAATTATTGATAAAAAATAATTTAATCCCATTATGTGATGTCAATTAATATTATTATTTATATATAATATTTCTTTTAAAATTCAAATCATATAATTTAATGAAATTAATTTTCAATTAATCCCACAAAACTGTCGAAAAAAAGGTTTTCCAAATGAAAAGTCATCATATATATAAAATGCTTGTATATCTCAATTGAATAAGTAATTAAATAAAATGAAAAAAATTTGATATGTGTATATATATATAATAAACAAATACAACGTTTTATATGATAACAGAATAAAATAAATCTTCTACATATATTAAACAAAAATTCAAGTGTTAATAAAAATAAGTATTTTTTTATATATATCGAAAAATTAATATCATTTGAAAATTATTAAAACTTCAATAAATGTTATGTTTGAATTTATATTTCAAAATTAATTTTCTGTATTTGAATAATTTTTTTAAAAAAATTATACAAAATTTATTTTATTATTTAATTAAAACTGAAAAAATTTATTAAAATTTTTTTTATCGAAAAATAAAATAACTTTAATAAAAAAGTAATTTTTTGAATTTTTTTTAAATTATATAAAACATTTAAAAATAAATTTTCAATGTTTTTAATTCTAAATAACATATAAATGTTTATGGTCTAGATTTTAATGAAATTGTTTAAATAATACTATTAAAAGAATACCAGGGGTTGTTAAAACTCAATTATTGGTGTAATGTTTCATATATAATAAATTTAATCATTAAAACAGTTATTTCATAAAAAATATATTTGTTACATTATACAACCCTTTATATTATGGTAATTTCAAAACTCCATCACTCGAGTACAAACATCAATGGATACTTATACTTAATTATATCCTTCTGTTACGGCATAGCTTCATCAAGTGGGATGTTACTCTACAACACATTGATGTGGTGTGTGGCCTTTTATCATATAACATTTATTGCATGATATAGAATCTCTACCAAATTCTAATCATATAAATGATCATTATGTAGTTTTTTACCTTTAAATTCAATACATTGTAAGGGTAAGTTGGGTAATTACATAGGGGATATGTATGGAACACATTGTGAACATTAGAGAGGTTTATTGAATGTTCCACACAATAAGCTCCCACCCTAATATAATCTATAATTTCCCAGGTACCTAAATATATAGTAATCAAATTTATTATATATAAAAATTGAAATTTCAAACTTTTTAGTTCATAGATTAATTTGACCCATAATCCTTGAAATATAAATTAAGAACAACTATTTTGTTCCTTAGTAACTAAAATAGTCCTAAAATCCATTATTTATTTTTTAGCCTCTTTATATTTAACTACATGTAAAATGGTAGAAAATTTTATACCACAAAATATAATGTACAACACAATCAATTCATTGAATAGATACCCTGTAGGTCCCTCCATGTATTTCCCAAATAGAAATCCAAAAATATATAAATTTATCCACTAAATGTCTTAAATTATGATTTCATTATTTCCCGAAAAACATGAAATAAGTCATAATTCAGATATCAAATATGGGAATAGATTGATCAAATATCTTCCTAAGACATGGTAAAATATAGTATTACTGTATTTCTATATTGAAAACATGCATTCATTAAAAATTTATATATTTTATCATTCAAATTTTTAAATCATTTATTATTTATTATATTACATAATTCAAATATATTTTTAAACAACATAATTGAAAATATAAAACACATTTACAGTAATAACATATTATTTATTATATTTACCTTAATCAGAGCTTTTAAAAAAATTATATATTCCATGAAATCAATATTTATGATCCTCAATATTATTCATCAAATTCGCCAAAATAATTAATGTAATAATTCCATTGAAAAATAAATATATTTTTCAATATTCATTAATTTCAGTATATACACACTTAAATCACTGCACATAATTTATAAACCATTAACTTGGATTAATAATCTTATTCCATAATAACTATGTCCCTTCATATATCACCAACAGTCTCATTATCATCAAGATAATAACTAGTACCGTTAAAACCATGATGGTCTCCATTTTGGCCATTCCCTAATAGACATTGATTTGAATAATAGAGATGCATTAAAAAATTAAAACAGTAATCCCCTTAAAATACCCAATTGTAGACCAACATTCCAATCTATTTCATTAAATAATAATATCTTCTTCCACTATAAATTTCATTCTTTGTTACCTTATTTTCCTAGAATAAACCGTCTATTATTTCCATTATGATATTCTCATGATTTATTTATTCCAATTTTTTAACACATAGAATAATAAATATTCTTTCCTCTGTGGTCACCACCACAAATACTCTTAATAGACACTAATTTAATATTTTATTTTAACCTATGATTTAGTTTATATGAATTTCATAATCATATATTGAGGAAACATATTTCAAATAATCACAATATACTTCAGAGAAATCGTTTTCCAATTTGGATTCAGATCATCGTGTTATTTATCACATTTAGAGATAAAACATTTTTTAATTGTTAACTCTACAGAAAAATATAAATATATTGTCAACAATACCCATAATGGAAAACTAAATCATCAGTAAAAATCTTTTTCATGATTATTAAATAACGAAAATATAATTTTAATCTATAAAACAATTGGGTTAACCAAGGTCAAATATGATTTTCACCCATTCAAATCCATTATAATTTTTTTTAACAAAAATAAGGATTAAAAAATACATATTCTAGTGGACTGTCAAACCATGTGTGTTCTAAGGGAACTCAAAATGAACCCTTTAATTATGGATGAGATATACCCAAACAACTAATTTATTTTTTATCTATTAGATTATTCTATTCCAAAACCACATCATTTTGTATTTTCAAGAAATGGTTATTTAGGAAAACCACATAATATATTGTATTCCAAAACATTAGTATTACAAATTAAATATATAATAATCATATGGGTAATTCACTATGGTTTTCAGATCATATATTTCAAATTATAGATAAATATTATTCTGATACTAACTATAACAACAAAAAGTAATCATACATATATATTACATCATAATATATTACTATTATATATGTGAAATAATGTCCTCTACTATAATATTATCTTTAATGTGCTTTTATAATCACATAACAATAAATAATTTGTTTATAATTGACCTACATCTTCTATGACTGGGTTCTTTATAACAATAACTCTTCTTATAATTATCATAAATAAAAAATTTCTTCATGACCTGGAAAAGGAAACATAAAAAAGTGTTAGAATATATTACGTTTTAGAGTTATATATATATATATATATATTATCACCTAATAATAAAAATATTATAATGGTATGATAACATGAGATTGTCATTTTAAAATCAAATAATTCATATCAAATTTCATAAATTTGATTCATGGAATGAATTCTAATAGTTTAGAAGAACAAATTCAGAAAAAAACATATATATATATATAATTTATGACAATATAATATTAATAAAGGACATATATTTATGAAATAATCTTAATATTTAATCCAAATGATCATATATAGGCAAAAACAATTTCACACATTTAGTTAAGGACACAAAAGAAGGACCTATTATAAACATATGTGCAAATGTGATGGTACAAAAAATTACCTTATGGACATGAAAACAATTCCAACTCATAATATAATTGTCACGAAAAATGTTCAATTCATAATTCCTTAATAATAAAATCCAGTACAAAGATAACATATTTAACCATGGGTTATCCAACTTTATCCACTATATTAGAGGGATATATAGTCCCAAACCATTATATAATAAATACATTTTTGTTCCAAAAAGACATAAAACATCCATCATATTATAACCCATACCATTTAAATAGGGATTATCAATATTTCATCATGGAATATCCCATATAAGGGAAATTTTTTTATAATCATCTTAATTGTTCATCAATGAAAAACCAATGGAAAAGGAATAGTTTTTATAAATATTTATTCACCAAAATCACAATAAAAAACTATCCAAATAATGAACAACTATTTTATAATTATTTCATATCTATATTAAACCACATGTAATATCAAAGGATGACATTTTGTATGTTTAGATGTTTTTCATATTGCATAGAACATTCATTGAGAAAAAGAACATTTTCTCATTGAAAATAAAATGTTTTAATACAAAATTTTCAGAAAAAAAGTGGAAATCATTTTGATTTATAATATACTTTGAAAAATATAGTTTAATTATTTAAACATTGGGTGGTTATGATGAGGGTAAATTTTATACATTTTGAACATGATATGGTTAATATTTAATTACCATTTTCCATTTAATTTAAATTTCCTCATTGTGATAATGAATTAAAAATTGATTTTCAAATGATTTTATAAAAATTAAATCATATTTAAAAATGAAAAAAAAATCTATGGGGAATATTAAAATAATTATTTGAATCATATTTGAAAACATTTTACATGGTACAAAAATGTTTTTTTACCAAAGAGATAAAACATTTGTTTTTTCTAGAAAACTTTTTTTTGAAATATCTGTAATACAGAGAGTCCAAATATGAATAAAAAATATGTAAAAAATAATAAATTATAAGATATGAAAGGGATCATGTTTCTTTATAGATAGATCATATGATCTCACCATTGGAAAAAAATAATAAAAAATCCCACAAATATTGAGAATGTAACATCAAAATTGTACCATTGTGCTAACATTTCTATAATTTCCCCATTAAAAATAACATCATATAAAACCTTAAAAACATGATCATAAATAAATAATGAATAAACATCCCAGAGGATTTAAAATACACCTAAAAATATAATAAAGTTACATATCATAACATATTTCCCAAATAAAATATTTTGTGAATCAACTTGATTTCCATATGTCTTGATATAATAAGATATGATTAACTAAAACCCACACTCTAATATATGATGTTTAAATTTTAAACATTAAAATTTCCACTAAGATGATATTTTATTTAAAAAAACATTTTCCCATCTCTAAATTACGACATGAAAAGGATAAATTTGGTCACATTTGTTCTTGATGACCATTACAGTAAAAGTTTTAAATAATAAGTAATAAAATACAACAGAATTAATAAACTTTCTTTTAATGTTACTTTATCCCACAAAACCCGGAAATTCAAATGTGAAATTTATAAATAATCACCATATATTTGAAATTACATCAAGAAATATTTTTTGACCGCATTCTCTAATCATTAGGGATATGAAGAATAATAAGAAAGAGTTTCAATTCTCTATAAGAGAAAACAAAATATTTAAAAAAATATATTTCATCTGTGATCATAAGATTATATTAATTTCATGATAATATAATCAACGTAAATGAGTATAAAATTATAATAAAGAAATCGATCTATAAATATATATTTAAACATAGAAAAATTAACAAGGTTTTAATAAATAGAATAGCCATATGAATCAATAATCATCAACCATGTGATACTAATCATGATAAAATTAAAAATCATAATCTACTAGAATAAGAAATGAAAAATATTGTAATCGTGGAACATCATATTAATATAACAACTACAAAACTATTACAGAACCCTTACAATTCAAATGACAATATTTTCATAATCCAATATTATAATTCAATGAACCTAATCATAATCTAATGATTGGAGAGATGTAATTTGCTTCATCATTAATATAATATAAAATATGTTCAACATTTTGAATGAGATATAATGGGGATAAACCATTATTATGATAAATATTAGACTCACACATGATATATAACGAGAATCAACCATTCACACAAGTTGTATCAGAGTCACGTATTTTATATAATGTCCATGAACAACAACATGAACAAAGAACATTGATATATCATCATCATAATCATATAAAAAACCATTATTTGACTATAAAATGATTTTCCAATGTAAATGAAATGGTTTTCTTATCAGTCTCTTTAAAATATAATTTTCCCATAAAAGGGAAATGGGTTAGAAAACTATATCATTAAATATAAACATAATTCATTTAGAGAAATAATAAAAATGGGATGTATATTCTATATCCATATTAATTAATAACTAATATCAATCGATGAAAAATTATATTAAATCTATTTTTAGAGATAGATCACTAAGAATATATATTTTTGAATATATCATTTCATTGAAATCACATTTTTTAAATGATTATTTTTATAAATACTTCACATTAAAAATATAAATTGAAATCCATCAATGAATATTTAAAAATATGTTAAAATATTTCATGAGGTAAATATGAGTATAAATTTTAGAAAACCATCTTGAAGAATAATCCATTTTTAAAAAATTCACAAAAAATATTTTGTATGAAAATATATTTTCTACTAAAGAGATAAATGAAGTTAGGTTTTCATAAAAAAAATATACTCTATATTTTTTGTTCCAAATAGTTGCAATAGATAATTTTAATTTTAAATTTCAGGAAAATTTATTGTATTTGAAAATTAAAGTGTTTCTTTAGTGATAGAGCATTTTATCTCATTATTTCAAATATGAAAAAAACAATCTAAATAAACAATGATATTATAAATAAAACACTTACTAATTTGGTAACATTGAATCATAAAAACCGTAAAATAGTAATATTTAATAAAATAATGATATGTAGAATCATGATATATCATGTTAAATTCTCATTATTTACACTTGATAAAATAATATAGTTTCATAACATAACATACATCTCAAAAAGGAAAATTGAGACATAAAACCTCTTACTCATTGATGACATTGAAACAATAAACCCCATGAATGATAGATACTATAATAGATATATAAATCCACATTATTTATTTGTATAAAAAACATAACATACAATCATGTGATATATATACACCACACAATAAGAAGTGGATAATATGGGTTTTTTCTCATATAAATAAAAATGTGATGTAAAAAATAATACCATGAGATTGATTCATCACAAAATTTCCATGCCATGTTGAGTAATAAAACTGTATTAATTATTAAATTTCATAACAAATTTTTTAATTTTAAATATTACTTTTATTTAAATTAATATCAGTTTATATAAAAATACTTAATAAGTTATGATTGGGTTAGATGTTTTGAACACATTCTGCTTATCTGTGAAAAACCACATAGGTGGCTCAAATGCGGTCAAAGAATAAACTATTTAAACATATCCAATATAATAATAATTAAAAATATATCATATTCATAAAAAATATTATTTTAAAACCATTATTTAATGAATGTTTCGAAGAATTAAATAACTTAACGATCATCGAGTCAGTAGATTGTACATATTCTTGAGAGACATTTCCATTTTACAATTATCATTATAAAAGGAAATTATGTTATATAATGTTTTTTAAAATATATAATAATATCATAAATAACATATTATGAAATTTTATAGTCTTAGGTTTGTTATATTTGTGATGCGGTGATGAAAAAAATGAATCACTTCACTTCACAAAAGCGGTAGCCCACATGTTCATGAATGATTCTATCATTTATTTAATGAGTATTAATTTAAAAATAATAATGATATATTATTTTTATAGAATTAAATATGATTCAATAATATAATAAATATTTCATTTATATTGTAGCTACTCAGGTTTTGACATGTAAGACTTTGGAAAAGTTTAATGAATATTTTTGAACCACGAGGCTGAGTTGGTGCGAGATTCTAAGGTCCAGAGATCCTCGGTGAGATTTTATTAAAAATATGAAATATAATTTAACATGTGTGTATTTAGTCTCTTATAAAAATGTATTAATCTTTATTTGTGTATTATATTATAATTCCTAGACCACAATTAGGTTTAAAAATTCTTAATTACACTCGGCTCGATATAAACTTTGTCGATGTCAGGTGTGGGTCAGAGGTGAGTTGGTGATGTTGACTAAAATGAAGAATATTTTATTAAATAAAATTAAGATAATATAACTCCACCTCACCACATTTTTGATATATCCATTAGGAGTCGATGCCCCTTTACAGATTTCATCTGATGGATGACCCGATGTGCTAGTTGATGAAATGAGGTGTCCTCGATCTTTGAACATGTTGGTGAGAACTCCCGAATTGAACAACAATAGGTTCTGAGAACAGATTCGTCCTGTATGATTTTTTGGTTTTCATTATGGTTGGCATTTTTTTTTATTTCCCAATCCTCAATTTTAGAATTTTTTTTATAATGTTTTTGAGTCCTTATTCACCAGTTAGAGACTCATTGTGGGTTGATCTATGTGATTTGGGGTGAATGAGGATGACCTTGTCTTTTCATAACAAATTTTGGATGAGGTTTTCTTTATACATAGTGTTTAGTCTAGAGGAACACACCATGTTTTCCTAGAATATTGGGATGTATTTTTTTTAGACGTCATGGCATGTAACTTAGGTTACTCGTCATGTAGTGATCCCATGTTGTGTTTCCAGAGGACATGGACATAGAAACCTTGTCAATGTAAAAGACTATATATAAGTACATAGGATGAGAAAAAATGTAATGCGTTCCAGAGAAATCCATTGGAAGGTGACATAATCGTGGATTATATAGTGTGATCATGTCGTGTTCTATGGGGTACACGACCTGTGGTGAACACATCTTGTTGAAACACATGAAGGGGATAAACTATTGGGGCCCACGTGAGGCACGACACACTGTGTACCATTGTTACATAACATATAAGTTCATGTTTCCAACCTATAACTGTTGTCACAGGACACAGATGGATGTTCAGGTAGTATAACATACCAAATTGACCACCTTACAAGTCATGTAGTGTCATATTAAAGGTGTCTCCATACCAAATTATTCCTCATTCAGGGATCAGATTTTGGTCTATGAGTATCTCGTCCTAAGCTTTTTTCTTCATAGAATGCAATGATGAAAATGGATTGTCTATAGGATATGTGGTGTGATGAAATTTTGTTCATTTCATTGGTTAGTGATGTTTAGGCCAACTGTTTTGAGTGAAATTCCATTTTTCCCTAAGAGGGAAAATTTTTCCTTTCATCCTTGGTATAAGATTATGATACCCCCAATTGAGTGACCATTGTTGGAGTTTTATAATCTATTAGGATTGGTCATGATTGGATCCTCTATCATATTGTTTGAGTATTTCCATCCCTCTTGATAGGTGATATTGTGATCCTCTAGAATGTAGTTTCAATAGATTGGGTATTTTGTGTTGTCATATCTAAAAATACACTAGAAGTGATACCCTATCTAGAAGGATAGCCCAGTAGGGTTTTTTGTAACATCAAGAGAACAATCCCCAGTGGTGTGGGGAGTTTCTTTAGGGTTTATACATCATTAATTTTATAATCCTCTCCCCAAGACTGGGGTTCAATATGGTAGTTTTATTTTTAATGGTATGATCTCCTACTTAATGTGGTATACCATATGGTGTTAGTGGAATTTCTTAGACCAACACTAAACATGCGGCGATACTCTATGTGATTGATATGATATATTTGATTGTTGATTTGATTATGGTGTCCATAAAATGTAACCTGGAAAATGTCCACTATCTTTGAGTTATCCTTGGGTAATCGTACAAGCATTGTGATGTCCACTCGTGGATCCTAGGAGTGATCATATATTTGAGGAAATTTGGTTTAATGTTTTTATATTAGTTTTATAGTATCCCACGGTTGATCTAATGTGAGAACTCATTTTTAATGGATAATAAATTATGCGGATATTGTAGGGTTTGTAACATAACCCATCATGGATGGGTGATATCCCCTATCTGAGTAGTGATATATTCTGAGTCCCATCATGATATTCTTGGTGGTTATTTTTTAATGGGTGTGTTCTCTTGGATGTATTCCTCCTGGGATGGTGTTGTTTTTCCATCAACTTGGGATGCTTAATTCAGTGGTATCTATCAAATATAACATTAATGATGGTAGTGTTGTACAAGATAGAGTGGACATCTTAAATGAGTGTCAAATGGGATTACTGATAAAGTGGAGTGTGTGCTCCTCAGATAGTGCTTCATTGAGGCCTCATGCAGGTACCGTCTCCTAACTAAAAGGTCAAATCCTAATTTAATTGGAGTATGCGAATAGAATATCTGGGAATATTTATAGGTTTACATTCAGTTTATTCACATACCTGAGATGAACTTACTTGTTTTATGAGATTACTATTAATTTATATCCAGTGTTGGCCTTGATAGTGAGTTTCTCTCACATTTTTGTTCATTATGGAATGTCTAGAGGATGGTCTCCATTCTGTTTCTCCCTTTTTATTTTCAGTGTTTGGAGATCTTACTAAGTGTTGTTATACTCACACATGAATGGGTTTTTATGACATGTGTTTTGTCTTATCTAAACCATAGGCCTTTTGAAGGTGTCTCAAGAGGACTCAGATCTGGTTGAGATATGTGATCTAGACCAAAGTGACATGGTTAGAAGATGATTGCAAGGAGATTTTTTATGGGTGCATTTGACAGTGATCCCCACCTTCTGAGCTGGTTAGACACTTCTACAGTTTGTTCTGGTGACAATTTATTTTTCGCTTTTTTGTACTTCTATTACAATTCGGTTTGGCATTGATGGAATAATGTATTCATTTTTAGTTGTATATATCTCCGCACAATTTTATGGTGTATTATGTGGGTTCATCCATATATTTACCTTACTCTATGGCATCCCATGTCAGTGAAAACCAACTCAGCACCGAATGCCTTCCCATAGATCATGGAGGCATGAGTAGGTAGTCTTGGTTTTTCCCTATCAGTTTTGGTCAAGTTATTTATCACATATTTTTATTATATTTACACTTATTACATTCCATATAATGACTTACTGAAAATTAGATTTTTATTATTATCAATCACTTTTGATGTGAAAGTGAGAAACCCATTGTTCAATCATAAAAGGAAATAGTTGATTCATTAAAGCACAACTTAAGCCTACCAGATTTTAGCTCCCAATATAACTTCTAGGATATAATGTTTATGTGTGTATCATATCCATCCTTTAAAAGATCTTCAAACATTAACGCTATCTTGTCCCATGATAGGATTTACTCATCTACATTGATCTTCTCGTCGTTGAACCCTCTTATCATTATAAGATCCTTCTTGTCGATCAAAGAACACTACTCCTCATTAGGAGATACCATTAATAACCTGCCCATCATTATGTTGGTATCTTCATCAGTAGCTTTAATTGTCAGAATGGAATCTAGCATCTCCTCTCCAGAGTCCATTAGTAATTCCAAATATTTCTCCTGCATTGTGATAGGTTCTGCCTTTTTCAAGACATCCTTGGGATCATCTCCCACCAATGTAGCATTCAACTTCTTAGCAGATCCAGTATCCATAGATAGTGGCATAGATGAGTTGTCCTTCCTCTCTTTGCGGACACCCATGTGGCCCGTGATTCTTATTGGGGTTGGAAGTATGCTACCCTGTCCATCTTCATATGAATCACCAGATAACTGGATGGAATTCTCATCACTAGACTCATTTGCATGGGCTTTTTTCTCTTTCAACCTAATCGAGAAAGTTTATAACCCTTGCACAAGATCATGATTAGCCAAAAATTCAAAACGATTAACCAGTAAGATATCAACAACCTTTATTCCAGGACAAAACCTGATTGAGTCTGAATGGACCACTTCCAGGCCTTCATTAGAGATACCTTTTCCTCACCAGACTGCCTCAACGAATGAAACAACCAAAGGAGTCTCAGGGATTCCCGCATCCTCTACATGGAATTCCCTAACATATAAACTTGTGTTGTTAGTTCGGGCATCTTCTCCTTGATTTGTATAGTCATAATTCTCCAAAAATGAAAATGAAATAAATTATCCTATCACTCGCTCACCTGAAGATACTACACCAACCTTAAACATCAATGACTTTTGAGAATTACCCACGCCCAGGTTACTCTTCAGTCTGCCAAAAATGTCTAACATCTTTGGTTACAGAAGCATATGCTCGGGCTTTGTCACCCCCTGGACTGCTTCCCGCAAGTTAGCCTCCTGGTTGAGAGGTTGATCCGGGGAGTTATGACCAGATGACCTACTGGCCACCAAGTAATTACTGCTAACATCAGTAGTATCCTTGTGAGGTGGTAGTCCACAGTTCAAACAAGCCACATTATTGTATCTCCTATAGTGTGAAACATAAAAGGGTATACATTATATAACGAATTAATAGTATAATTATTTTATAAATATCATATATAATAATTTTATACATCATTATACCAAACTGTGTGGGTTGGTAATGGAAAAACAAATGACATCGTTTCAAGAGGTAGTTTTCTTTCTTACAAATGAATGTTGATTTCATTTCCCATTTGATGGAGATGTGTATGGTTGTAGGATGTACCTTTAATATATTAATAAATAAGTATATTGAAAATATTGAATTTATTATATCATCTAGTTAAAATAATAATTGATGATTTTGTAGAATTAATTAAAATGAAAACACTCATGGAAGAACATTTTCTCTTCTTCAGGTATCGTCCTTATGTTTTTACTATATCCACTAAAGTTATGGGTTTTGAAAATAATAATTCTTCTAGGATGAGGTTATGAAATTTTTTAAGTTAATTAGAAAGGGTTTCGATGATCTAAAAGGCCTGATATGTTTGATGATGTGTGGGGAATGAGAGCCCTTTTATTGTTGAAGAGTTTCATTCTTGTAATTATTGAAAATTATTCTCAATTGGGAGGAACATATTAGCTAAATTGTATTAAAAATATATTATTAAATTTTTAGGGGATGATATGGTCATGAAACAACTCCACTATGTTATAGAATGCATGTTTTATCGATTTTTTTTCTACACCTCCTACATTTCCTTATTTTTTATTTTTTTAAGGTTTCCTGACCTATGTAATTTATGTACTTGGAATAAAATAACGTGAGTCTAGATATAAAATATATACCTAATATTTTTAAATATAATACCATAATTATATAATGAAAATATTATATGTGACTAAAATTAGTATTAACAATGTTTCATGTAATGTGAAAGAACACCACATTTAGATTAACTGAACAAATAGTGTTTTTTACTTATATGGGGTCAATATATCCCTTATAAAAGAATAATTTTCCATTTATTAGAAATATATACTATTTATGAAAATTAAAACTAATTTTAAAGAGTTATTATTTATTTTAATTTTAAATCATTTAATGAAATATAATTTATAAATATTTAAAATTAAATATTATATTGACATTATTAATCTAATTTAAAATTAAAATATATCTATTTTTATAAGTAATTATAATTTATTATTTTCACACCTTTTTATCATTATTTATTCATCTAAAAAATAATGTGATTAAATAATTCACTCAATTCACATCTCTTTAATTATATAATATCATTTATTTCATTTAATTTGTATCTAAATAATTATTTCTATTGAATTAATTAAGAATTAAATGAAATTATCTAATCACTAAAAACATAATGATATATATTTTATTATTAAAAAATCTAATTTATATTTAAAAATAATATATATAACCAACTCTATTTTTTCCCCAATCCCAAAGATTTATTGAAATTAAAAGAATGAAAATTATAATATTTTATTACAGAAAAAATTATATCAGTAATATTCAATGTGGAATGGAGTTTCAATATTTCAATTAACTTTATTTAAAAGTTATACATAATCTCAATATGTAACATTAAGAAAAAATAAAATCTTATTTTCTCTCTCATCATTATATTTTTACCCCCAATACAAACATATATACTTTAAGAATTGTAATTAATTTTTACTACATTCACTATTAATTTTGGTCAAAATTTATATTGAACATATAATAAATTGTAAATTACTTTTATTATAACTATTGAATCCATTTTTCTGAAATTTATTTATCATGTTCTGGAATATTTAATTTTAAAATATTCCAGGAAACACATCAAGACACTGAGTTATTAAAAGTGTATTTTTTATCAAAAAGTATATTTTGTATTAAATTTATGTCTAATAATAATAATTGTAAAAAAAATTATAAAATATATAATGGAAAATATTCTATAAATTTTATTTAAAATTATTCTCATTCAGAATAATTTTAATTAATTGAAATATAGAATCATTATGACTTTTAAAATAGTTTTTTTGAAAAACACTATTATAAAATACTAAAAACCAATACAAAATTGATTGTGAGTAACTAAATATATTAAATATAACATAAGAGACTTTAGAACATATTAAAAACATATTTTGAATGCAAAAAATTATTAAATTATTAAAATATAAATTCATTTTTATAAAAAAAATTATTATTCACATATAATGTAACTTCCCGACCCCAGTTACCCAGAGTCGGTGAATTATTACATAACATTGGTATGATCACAAGAAGGATCAAATCTCGAAACTCAAATTAGTTTAGTATCCTTGGAAACAATAGATATATTCATAAGTCTTACATTATATCATAAAAATGAAAACTACTACAACAACATCTTGTCTTCATATCCCCTCATATTATCCCTATAGGTCATTCATAAATTACTTTTTCACATCCTCGGAAAAATAAATCATTGAAAGGGGTGATCTCAGATTCCCAGTAAGGATAACAATATAGAGGAAACATTCATAAATAAACATAAACATTTAAGGCAATGTATAACTAAAACAAAAGCCTTTTAAACATAAACTTTTGAATAATATGGAATAGATAAAATGAAATAATTCCATTTACTTATTCACATGGATATTCTACTAATCGAATAATCACATTAAATATCAATAACAACTTTCATAATGACAGAATGCATAATGCCAGACTATCATCACCACGTAGCCAAGGTCTCGTGCCAAGACTACAATTAAGATTTTTTCAAGGCCTCATGCCAAGACACTAGTTTGTCTCATGGGATATACCGTTGCATCTAGGAGCTATAGCGAGCTCCACCCGTCACTTATTAAGTCCAATGCATTCCTCCTATGAACAGGTTTAAACATAACATAAACATTCATATTAAAACTAGCATACGAAATTTCAATACTTTCTCCATAAACAATTAATGGTATAAAAATAACACATCCAGAGTCAAACATATCACAAAACCTTCAATACCATATGGATGTTTTGTATCATAATAAATCAACTTCAAATAATCTTAAAATCTATAAAAGGATGTTGACATAGATGAAATCAATACTATTTCTGATAAATATTATTTTTTTGAAATCATTAAAAGGTCACATAATTATAAAATAAAACATTTACTTTGAAAATATTCTTATAATCTCGTAAGGGAAGCTTCGACGATTTTATAACGGCAGAAAATAGACACACCAACCGTATAAGTTAAAAAAAGACATTCTTACCTTAATTCTGCTGAAAAGATTAAAAAGGACCTTGTTTGGAAAACGACGGAAAGATTCCTTTATAAAATTCTTATATAAAGTAAAACAAGGGTATAAATGACTTTAACACATATTTTTTAAAATATTAATAATTATTTGAAATAATTTTTAAGAAACATGGATGTGGATTATAAATAGGTCCCAGTAGATAATTACGTATAAACAACCTCGAATAGGGAAGAAATTTTGAAATAACCCTTACCAATATGATAAATTACGAAACATACAACCCATGAAAGAGGTATCGTATAATGAATATGTAAATAAAAATAATTTAAAGTGTATTACACAATGAATACAATTATGGGCAGAACTTACCCCACAATAAATATAATAGTTGCAATATGGTATGAATCTCACGGGAATAAGGAGTGAGATGAAAACCCCTTACCTTGTACTTTTCCTTGGTTGACGGTAGTTTAACCTCCTGTATGATGGTGAAATAATTGTTATTGAATTATAAAATAACCATATTTATTAATATGATATCATATATGATCTTTTAACATTGATTTGTTAATAACATCTTACTATTATCGTCGTTTCAGGTGTTAATGGGTTCGTTTTCCTTTGTCTGTTTTGTTACGTAAGAAATGTTTGTTATGTATTGGATGTATCTTATTCATATCCAGAATGATATCAAGTCCGTAAAATTATTTTTATTCATTAAATGATAATTAAACTCAAATGGATATGATGGGGAATAATCTCATCGCGTTCGTGGAGACAGTAATCCGTACGTACGCATGAGCGACAATATCATTCTTTTGATATTAAAATAATATATAATTGGATGGTATATCATATAGACAGAATCATTATCATGTTATATTTATTATTTACATTAATTATACATCATTATTATACCCATTTATATAATAGTATATTGAATAACAATTACACCACAACGTGGAGACGGTAGGTCATACGTACGCACGTATGGTGACATGTCATTCAAGGGATGGATAGAATAATGAATTTGTTTGTTCCATAATTATAATAAAATCACAGTATATAGAAGGTACTGTAGTTATTATTTTATAATGGAAATAACACGGAATGAAGAAGTTGAAGAAGAAATGAACTTTAAAGAGGGTGGTGAAGACGTTAACTCTTCTTCGGGTTTTTCCTTTTGATTTGATAAAAAGGGCTCCTTAGGTTGGATTTCTAATCAAACTAAGGCCTCTATGTTAAATTTAGGGAAGTTGAGAGAGTATTTTGGCAGGGTTTGGCCGAACCAAAGGGCTTTTATGGTTTGAAGAATTTGTTAGAAGTGGTGTCCTTTTATAAGGGGGAGGAGGGCACCTTAGAAAAATCTAGAAATATTATTTTATAATAAATTCATATTCGGTTTCTAATCAATCCAAAGTGTATTATTTAAAGTTTAAGTCAGGGAAGAGTTTCAAACCACTCAAATAATAGAATTTAGACAAGTTTGGGTCATTATATTAACCTTATCTTTTATTTTTAACTCTTATTTAATTAGTTTGACACTTACCATGTCAATTTGTATTTTTATATTATATAGTTAATAAACTTACTATATACATCCAAATGACCCAAAAGTGGTCCATTAATGATATAAAAAATAATGATATGAGTCATTTTTCTGAACCTTAGATTTTTAGGAATATAATATAAATTAATAATATAATATTTGTTCTAAAAACTCATTTATGTTGATTTTGACACTACTCAATAATTGATTTTTGTTAAAGTCTTCACATCTTTATCAATTAGAACCAAATTTATTTAAGAAATCCTAACATTTCATATTAAAAAATAAAATTATTTTATGTCATCAAAACTTTCAAATTATATTTATTTGAACATTTGAAATATCAATTATTTGATTATTTCATTAATAAGGAAAATACTACATCATTATTGTGTCATATATATTTTTACATTATCAATATCTAAAAATTATAAATAAAATACCATTATGTAGGAAATATTTTTATCTTTCTAAGGGAAATATATAATCGAAAATATAATAGATATAACCATATGTAATTATTGTTTTTCTAAAATATATAAGATTATCTCATTTTTGTATTCACTTTAACTTATTGAATATAAAGTGTCCCTATAACCTACAAGTGGCTCCATGGGGTCCAAAAATCGACCCAAAGATGCCCATGGTTGGAAATGTATCCACCAATAATGTTAGGACACGTTTTAGGGTAATTTATTATTATTATAATATTATTTGTTAACCCTTATTTACCAGATTTACCCTTTAACCATGGTAAATAAAATATATACCGAAGTAATTATTCCAAATGTCTAAATATAAAATTTACCTATTTACACAATTTGGAAATCGTGATTCCAAATATGGAAACCATTTTTTCCAAATTCAAATCACCGAAGTGGTATAAATTAATTTAAAATTAAATCCCACTGTCAAAACAAAAACGCGTGTTTTTAAGATATAATAACTATCAATATATTGATACTTGTTTATGTCCGGTTTAATTGTGAAATTATGTCCAATGACCAACATTTTATTAAATGGTAAAAAAATATTCTAAATATACTTTAAAACCAATCAAATTCATAATTTATCACTATTAAGAATTTTGATTAAAAAAGTTATTTTTAATTAAAATTTAGTTATTTTCACTATTCATCAAAATATAAAAGTTATCCGAAAAGTACCAAATTTCATCCTAGGATAATTTCGATATTCCAAATCCAAAAATGAAGTCCATTTTTAATGATAAAATGTATAAAATTTCAATAAGTGGGTATTACTATTCATAATGACTACTTTGATTGGTTGAGGCGTGTTAGAATCTCGGAGTTGCATACAACACACGCTACTATACTATTGAAAGAGAAGAGTACCTTGGAAGTTTTGGGTGTTACATTATCCCCTCCTTCAAATAATTTTTTCCTCAAAATTTCTAGAATATTAATACATTAAAAGACTCTGGTGGTTCTTTATCATAAGTTCCTCGGGTTCCCACATTGCCTCTTCCATCTTATGGTTTCTCTAGAGAACATTTACTAGACGAGTCGTCCGATTTATCAGCACTTGTTCTCTCATATCAAGAATAATGATGGGCTCTTCACAATAAGAGAGATCGAGTTCCAGTTCTAATTTCTCATAGACGAGTACATGCGTTGGTTCAGGCATGTATTTTCTCAACAGTGATACGTGGAACACATCGTTAACATTGGAGAGATTTGGTGGCATTTCCAAACATTAAGCTACAACCCCAAATCCTTCTAGAATTTCTAAAGGTCCGATATACCTGGGACTCAATTTAACTTTCTTGAAAAAATGTATAACTCTCTTCCATGGAGATACCTTCAAGAAAACATGATCTCCCACCCAAAATTCCAAATCCTTTCTTCGATTATCGACATATCTCTTCTGGCTACATTGAGCTGATTTAATGTGGTTTTGGATTACCTTTACATTTTCCATCGTTTCCTCCACTAGTTCCGGGCCATAAAGTTTTCTTTCACCAACATCATCCCAATAGGATGGTGTGCGACATCTCTTTCTGTATAACGCTTAATATGGTGCCATCTGAGTGCTTGAATGGAAGATATTATTATTGAAAAATTATACCAATGGTAAATATTGATCCCACGTACCCTGAAATTCATGTGCGCATGATCTCAACATTTCTTCTAATGTTTGAATTTTTCATTCTGATTTTCCATCTGTTTGAGGGTGGTAAGCAGTGCTCAAACAAAGTTCAGTATCCAAGTCCTTCTGAATACTTTTCCAGAATCTTGATGTAAAAAGGGGATCACGATCCGAGACAATCGATAGGGGGTACTCCAGGAAGTCTCACAACTTCATTGATATAGATTTTCGCTAGACGTTCATGTGGTAAATCCTCTCTTATAGAAATGAAATGTGCTGACTTGGTAAGACGATCAATAATGACACATATTGCATCGTTCCTTCTAGGAGTGTTTGGTAGTCCCATGACAAAGTCCATCGTGATATTATCCCATTTCCACTCAGGTATGGGAAGAGGTTGAAATACTACACCAGGATGTTACCTTCCAGCTTTCACTTATTGAAAAACCAAACATCATGACACCAAATCAGTAATCTCCCTCTTCATGTTGTCCCACCAAAAATTTTCCAATAAATATCTATACATTTTGGTGCTTCCAGAGAGTATAGAGAAATTTGAACTACGAGTATCATCCAACAATTCTCTTTTTAGATCAGGTATATCGGGAACACAAAGACTCTTCCCAAACATCAAAATTCCATCTTCATACACAATGTCACTCAATTTCCCATCATTCAGAGATTTAATCTTCCTTTGAAACTCTTCATCATCAGTCTGAGAACTCTTAATCCTTTCTAGTAAAGATGGTTTGGCATCCATTTGAAAAATCACTGATGTTTCACCTTCCATGATTATTCCCATGTCCATCATCACTAGATCCATGAAAATTGGATCCCTTTCAATTCTCATATTGTTAAAAACTCCATGATCTTTTCTGCTCAAAGCATCGTCCACCTTATTTTCCTTCCCCGAGTGGTAGTGTATCGTGCCATCATAATCCTTGAGTAGTTCAAGCAATCTACTTTGCCTCATGTTGAGTTATTTCAATGAGAAAATATACTTCAAAATCTTGTGATGAGTGTAAATCTCACATTTCTCACCATAGAGATAATGTCTTCATATCTTCAAATCGAAGATTACAACAGCTAACTCAAGATCTTGATTAGATTAGTTCTGCTCACGAATTTTCAGCTGTCGTGATGCATAAGCAATAAATCTATCATTCTGGATTATGAAACAACCAAGTCCTTTCATTGATGTATAACTATAAATAGTGAACCCCTCTTTCCCTGATGGTAGAGTCAATATAGTATCATTGAATAATATTCTCTTCATTTCTTCAAAGCAGTCTTCACACACTTTTGTCCAAAATAATTTAACCCCTTTTCGTGTGAGCTTTGTTAATGTGTTAGCCAACCGTGCAATGTTTTGTACAAAATGTCGATAATAACCTGCTAAACCAATTAAACTGCGTACCTCATTTATACTCGTTGGTGCTGGACATTCATGGATTGTGTTGGTCTTAGAAGGATCAACAAAAATTCCATCTTTAGAGACAATATGGCCATGAAAATAAATCTCTTGATTCCAGAATTCACACTGGCTAAACTTCTCATATAATTCATCTCTTCTCAGAGTCTTCAAGATAATGTGCAAGTGATTTTCATGATCTTCATAGCTTTTGGATTTTACCAAGATATCATCAATAAATACCACCAAAAAATCATTGAGATATTCCTTGAAAACTCTATTCATTAGATCAATGAATATAGAGGGTGCATTAGTCAGCCCAAAAGGCATTACTGTAAACTCCTAATGCCCGTACCTTGTTCGAAATTAAATCTTTGGAATGTATTCCTTCTTCACACACAACTGATGGTATCCAGACCAATGGTCAATATTTGAAAAGTATTGAGCTCCTTGCAGTTGATTAATTAAATCATCAATGCGAGGTATGGGATACTTGTTCTTTGTTGTTAGAGCATTGATATCCATGTAGTTGACACGTAAACTCATAGATCTATAATTATTTTTAACAAAAAGAATAGGGGCTCCCCATGGAGAAACAATAGGGAAAATAAATCCCTTATTACTAAATTCTTCTAGTTTTTTCGTTAGTTCAACTAATTCCAAAGTGGCCATTCTATAAGGGGTCTTCGATATAGGCATTGATCGAGGAATTAAATCAATGGAAAACTCAACTTCTTTTTCTGGAGGATGTCCATGTAAATCTTCAGGAAACACATCTACATATTTTTTTCACAACAGGTACATCCCGTATTTGAACATTTTTTTCCTCACCCACAGTTATTTCATTCTCTTCCTCCACGATAAATGAATTTAGTTGAGCTACTGGGGGTGGATCTAGATGATAATTAGGTGGTGATGATTCTGCTCAAAAGATAAGGTGTTCCTTATCATCACCATCAAAAATCGTAACCTCCTTCTTATTACAAAAAATCTTTGCATCATGGTCTGAAAGCCAATCCATACCGAGGATTATAAATAATTCAGTCATGGGTATAATGATGATATCCCTGTGGGGGCTGGGTGAGTTGGTTCAAGGCGGTGGTGTCCCATCACTGAGGATCCGGGTTCGAGTCCTCACAATGGCAACAAGCACCATATGCCAGCAATCCTCTCGTCCCCTCGACTCCATGTGGAACTGGCCCAAGCCCAAGGGTTGGCCACCTTGGGCCTAGCTGGGGACGTGCGACACGCAGGTGGGCAGCCCAGCTCAATACCTCGTTACCCAAAAACATGTTTTATAATCATATAAGATATCCTATAAGTGGGGGGAAGAATATGGAGCTCTCGATGGCGCTCTTGACGACAAACCCTTCGGATAACGATGATTCCTTCAATCGGCACTGATGAACATCACAGACTTCCCACCTCTTCTCAGAGGTAGATGGGGGGATGAGTGTCTGGATCTGCCTTCTCCGGATTTGAAGAAACCCTTTAACCCCTTTTCTAACCCTAATCATTTTCCTGATTTCCTAACCATCTCGTTAAGCCCAAAGGTCCCTGATCTCTGATTTGGTGATCCTCATCTTGCAATTTATACTTCGGATTTCTATGAAGCATCACATCTCCTCATCTTCACATTTCTGCCTTATTTCAATCACCTAAGGCCATCGGTGGAAGAATTCGATCGCTTCATTTTCAACTGATGGGGTTTGAAAGAGCGCACGGTCGTGTGTCTTCATGACAATCATCATATGATGATTCTCTTTGCATAGGAAGCAGATCTTATTTTTGTGTGGTCTAGGGCTCCTCGATGATGCACCGGATGAAAATTCATGTTTCTTCTCTGGTCGTATGATTTGTATATGAACCATGATTCTCCCTTCGTTGCAACAATGGTTAGTTTTCCTCAATTTCCTTTACCTTTTCAAAATCCAGCAATTTTGTGTATGCTGGGAAACCTTGTGGGTCGATACCTCTGCTCTGATAGAAGAACTTCTACTATGTGCCATCCGATTAATCCAAGAATATTTGTTGAAGTGGATATCTGAAAGCCACATGTCGAATGGATTTGGATCACGGTTGGTGAAGAGTTCAGATGCAGGAAGCCTGTTGCGTTTGAGTCATGGGTTGATCATTGCTCAGCTTGTCGTCGGATCGCTCATCTGGCTGTCCATTTTTATAGTGACAAGCAGGGGAGGAAGTCCAGGGATACTAGGCCCATGAACACCGGTCCGTTGGACGGAAACAATATTGACCCCCACAATCCTCCTGGTGGTCCTGCAGAAGTGCAGTCGGTGCATGCTATTCATACAGCCAATGTGGTGAAGGATGTTCTGAAATCTGGTTCAGGCCCAAATGTATCGAAGGTTTTTGGGCGATTGAAAATGGATCTTGGTGTTCTGGCTGGCCATGATAAGGTGGGTGTAGGTGAAAAGATGATCATTGATGCTGAAGAACTATCTTTCCCTACAAGGAATGGCACTCAACTGCCAGGTATGGAAGGAAATATGATGAATACAGGCTTCCAATATACAGGTAGAGGTCATATGTCATGTGGGGATCTGGAGGAAATGGAAAATTGTAATATAGTTGCAAATAATGTTATAAATGGACCTTCTTTGTGCTTAAAAATATCTTTGGTATTCTTGAGAATGAGGAATCAATTCAAGTTGAGGTGGATGAGAGTGCATGTCCGGATGGTACTGAATCTCTTGCACTAGTGGTATGTGATGGTTCTCCAAAGGATAGTAAGGCAGAGGTGTATGCCATGCATGATTTTAATCTCCCTAAGAACTAGGGAGATGTTTTGGAAATCGACAAAGAAAATGTAATTCCCAGTTACAGTAATATTGTTCAGCGAGGGAGTATGAAGCCATTGCAAATAGCGATAGATGGGTCTACCAAAATCAAGAGAAGACCTCAGAAAGATTACTCTGCCTTGCCTAAACCAATGGAAACCAGGTCTGGAATGGGCATAGCGGCAGCGAAGAAAGCTCGTGAAGGAGACCTCCAAACTAAACCTAAGTCATCTCAAGAAATGAAATAGTGCAAGATTAAATATCTGGAGATGATGAGGAAGTAAGAGTCCTCATAATGGGAGTCAGCTGGATCAGATGATGAGTTATCAGACTATAGAGGTAAGAATGAATTTGGTTATGATGTGATGTAAGATGACTTGTGCTTCCCTCTAATTTTCTTCCTTTTTATTTTTATTAATAAATTTGAGAATCAGGTTTTTCCTGATTCGAACCTTCTTGGTATGATGATGAGATCAGCAGATAAAGAATATTTATATGCCCTAATGGGAATGGATCCACAGAACATTGTAGTAATGATACTTCCCTTAGGGGTTTTTACTGACAACTCTCTTGTTAAATCAAATTGGAGATATCTAATTTTCTTAAAAAACTATGAAGATATAAAACAATGTGATGATCCAGAATAAAATAAAGCATTTTCTAATCTTGAGGAAACCATTAAATTACCTGCCACCACGTCTTTCAAAGATTCTACCTCTGTAGTAGTGATAGTATAAGCTTGGCCTTGATCCCTTGTCCTTTTCTGAGGTATGTTCCCCAGACGCTTAGGACATTCATTTTCATAATGTCCCATCTCTCTACAATTATAGCATATCACATAGACATCAACCCTCTTTCCCTTGAAATCTTTAGCATGGTGGCCTTTTCACCAAACATGTAACAGACTACCATTCCATTTAAGCAAGTACCAGGGTGTTTCGTCCCACATTTAGAGTAGGATGGATTTTCAACATTTCCCTTCTTCCTCTTATTTCCATTTCCAGATTGATCAGCAGATGTCTTCTTCTCTTGTTTTTCTTTAAAGTCATAAGACATAGAGAATCTCTTTTCTGTCTTGATAGCACACGAGACAATATATTCGTACGATGAGAAGGTTTGTGAGAGTAATTCTCGACGGAGAAATGGTTTTAACCTATAAATGAAATGAAAAATCGTACTTCTTGGGTTATGTACATAATCTATAGTATACCTCGCTAACCTTGTAATGTTAGCCTCATACTTTCCGACATTATCATCCTCTTTCTGCCTCAGACTCAGAAATTGCCTTTCTATATCTGCTCGATGGTCTCGAGGAAAGTATTTTTCTAAGAACAACTCTTTGAAATCCCTCTATTCCATATATGACACTTCATCATCTTCTTTCGTGTTTGTATCAATGACCACCATTGATCAGCATCTCCAATGAGGTGGTAAACTGCCATGATAACTTTTTCCCTTTCACTACTCCCCAAGGCATGAAATATTTTATCTAAATAATTTATTCATTGCTCAGCTACCAAGGGATTTGTACTCCCATTAAATTTTTGTGGTTGTTTCCTCATGAAGCGATCTAACATTAATCCTCCACGATGCAGATCAGGGTACTTCATACGGGTAAGGTTATTATTCATAAATTGAGTGAGTTTTCCCAGTATGGTGATAAGCTAATCAGCACCAGTAACATCACCAGATCCACAATAATCATCTTGAGAAAGAGGGAAATCCCTACATGGATTGCATGCATTGATATGGTTTCCATTTCATCCACTTGGTTCCATTTCTAAACAATGGCAAAAACATGATCAGTTTATGAATCTGAATACGTAATTCCATACTTGTAAAACACTTAACATAAATTGAAGAGTTTATGGATTTAATCCATAATCATAAAAATGTTTTCTTTGGGGAAGTATATACTCATAAACCCATCATAATGTTTTGTAAAGAAAATGAGAATTATCCTAAGCATATCCACCGGGAGTTTCATAACCAAGAGTGCAGCAAGGCCCGTTGTCGTGCACCAGTTCCTGTTCGAGTCTAGCTCAAAGCAGCGTTTTTGAGTTTTACCCCTAGGTACATCTATTCCAGAGCCGCCTCTACCTGCACGTATCTAGACAGGGATGTATTTCTCGGAAAACGCTCAAAATCCTTACGATACCAAAATTCTAGGAAGTTATTTTATACTAATCCTCAAAGTTTATCTTAGGTCTACGTGCCCTAATCAGATTTTATCTATATCTAGCTTCCAAGGTTTATAATAAACTTCCTCTAATCGCAACTATAATACCCCGACCCCAGTTACCCATAGTTAGTGCAATGTTACATAACATTGGTATGATCACAAGAAAGATCAAATCTCGAAAGACCGATTGGTTTAGTAGATTTGGAAACACTAGATATATTATTAAGTCTTACATTACATCATAAAAATAAAAACTTCTACAACAACATCTTCTCTTCATATCCACTCCTATTATCCCCATAGGTCATTTATAAATTACTTCTTCACATCCTGGAAAAAATTAATCATTGAAAGGGGTGAGCTCAGATGCTCAGTAAGGATAACAATATTGCGGAAACATTCATAAACAAACAAAAACATTTAAGGAAATGTATAACAAAAACAAAATCCCTTTAAAAATCATCTTCAGCATAATATGGAATAGATAAAATGAAATAATTCCATTTACATATTCACATGGATATTCTACTAGTTGAATAATCACATGAAATATCAATAACAACTTTCATAATGACGAAATGCATAGTGACATACTATCATCACCCCGTAGCCAAGGACTCGTTCTTAAGAATACAAATATGATTTTGTCAAGGCCTCATGAAAAGACACTAGTTTGTCTCATGAGCCCTGCCGATGCATCGAGGAGCTATAGCGGGCTCCACCCATCACTTATTAAGTCCAATTCATTCCGGAAATGAACAGGTTTAAACATAACATAAATATTTGTATTAAAACTAGCATACGAAATGTCAATACTTTCTCCATAAACCATAAATGGTATAAAAATAACACATCCATAGTCAAACATATCACTAAATCTTCAATATAATATGGATGTTTTGTATCATAATAAATCAACTTCAAATAAGTTTAAAATCCATCAAAGGATGTTGACATAGATGAAATCAAAACTATTTGAGAGAAATATATTTTTTTAAATCATTTAAAGGTCACATAATTATAAATTAAAACATTTATATTGAAAATATTCTTATAATATTGTAAGGGAAGCTTAGACGATTTTATAATGGCAGATAATAGCCACACCTATTGTATAAGTTAAAAAAAGACATTCTTACCTTAATTCTGTCGAAAAGGTTAAAAAGGACCTTGTTTGGAAAAAGACAGAAAGATTACTTTAATAAGCTTCTTATTAAAAGTCAAAAAAGGGTATAAATGACATTAACCCATATTTTGTAAAATATTAAGAATTATTTGAAATACATTTTTAAGAAACATGGATGTGGATGATAAATAGGTCCTAGTTGATAATTACATATAAACAACCTCGGATAAGGAAGAGATTGTGAAATAACCCTATCCAATTTGGTAACTTACGAAACATAAAACCCATGAAAGAGGTATCATACAATGAATTTGTTAATACACATAAATTAAAGTGTATTATACAAAGAATACAACTTTGGGTAGTACATACACCACACAAAATGTAATAGTGGCAATATGGCATGAATCTCATGGGAATAAGAAGTGAGATGGAAACCCCTTTCCATGTACATTTCCTTGGTTGATGGTAGGTTAACCTTGTGTATAATGGTGAAATAATTGTTATTGAATTATAAAATAATAATATATTTTAATATGATGTCATATATGATCTTTTAACATTGATATGTTAATGACATCTTAGTATTATCGTCGTTTCGGGTGTTAATGGATTTGTTTTCCTTTGTCTGTTTTGTTACGTAAGTCATGTTTGGTATGGATAGATTGTATATTATTCATATCCTGAATTATATAAAGTCATTAAACATTACTTTTAATCATTAAATGATAATTAGACTCAAATGGATATGATGGGGAATGAATCTCATCACGTTCGTGGAGGCGGTAATCCGTACGTACGCACGAGCAACAATATCATTCTTTTGATATTAAAAGAATATATAATTGGATGGTATATAATATAGAAAGAATAATTATCATGTTATATTTATTTTTTTACAAGAATTATACATCATTATTATACCCATTTAAAGAATAGTATATTGAATAATAATTACACCACAACGTGGAGACGGTAGGTCGTACGTATGCACGTTTGATGACATGTCATTCAAGGGATGGATAGAATAATGAATTTGTTTGTTCCATAATTATAATAACATCATAGTATATATAAGGTACTATAGTTATTATTTTATAATGGAAATAACAAGGAATGTTGATTTTCAAGAAGAAAGGAACTTTAAAAAGGGCGATGAAGACGTTACCTCTTCTTCAGGTTCTTCCTTTTGATTTTATCAAAAGGGATCCTTATGTTGGATTTATGATCAAACTAATACCTCTATTTTGAATCTAGGGAAGTTTAGAGAGTATTTGGGAAGGTGTTGGCCGAACCAAAAGGATTTTTTGGCGTGAAGAATTTGTTATAAGTGGTGTCCTTTTATAAGGGGGGGGGGAACCTTAGAAAAATCTAGAAATATTATTTTATAATAAATTCATATTTGGTTTCTAATGTCTCAAATGTGGACTATTTAAATTTTAATGAGGGGATGGGTCGAAAACCACTCATCTAATAGATTTTAGATAGGTTTGGGTTATTATATTAACATTACCATTTAGTTTTAACTGTTAGTTAATTCGTTTGACACTTAACAGGTCACATTGTATTTTTTTTATAGATAATAATCATACTATATACATCCAATCGATCCAAAAGTGGTACATTAATGATATACCTATAATTATATGAGTCATTTGGCTGAAACATAGATTTTTAGGAATAGAATTAAAATTATTAATATAATTTGTTTTTTAAAATCTCATTTATTTCAATTTTGATACTACTCAATAATTGATTTTTGTTAAAGTCTTAATAGATTTATTAATTCAAACCAAATTAATTTAAGCAATAATAACATGTCATATTAACCAATAAAATTCTTTTATGTCATAAAAGCATTCAAATTATAATTATTTTAACATTTATAATATCAATTATTTTATTTATTCATTAATAATGAAAATACTGCATCATCATTGTGTCATATATATGTTTACATTTTCAATGTCTAAAAATTATAAATAAAATACCATTATATAAGAAATCTTTTTATCTTTCTAATGAATATATATAATAGAAAATAAAACAAATATATCCCTATGTAAACATTGTTTTTCTAAAAGATATAAGCATATTTCATTTTTGTATTCACATTATCTTAAATAATATAAAGTGTCCCAATCACCTACAAGTGGCTCCATGGGGTCCCATAATCGACCCAAAGATTCCCATGGTCGGACAAGTATCCACCAGTAAGGTTATGACACGTTTTAGGGTAATTTAGTATTATTATAATATTATTTTCTAACCCTTATTTATTGGATTTATCTTTTAACCGTGGTAAATAAAGTATTTACCTAAATAATTATTCAAAATGTATACAAATAAAATTTACCTATTTACACAATTTGGACATCTTTATTCCAAATATGGAATCCATTTTTCCAAATTCAAAACAAAAAAGTGGCATAAATTAATTTGAATTTAATTTCCATTGTTAAAACAAAAAGCTTGTTTTTAAGATATAATAACTATCAAAAGATTGATACTTGTTTATATCTGGTTTAATTGTGAAATTATGCCCAATGACCAACATTGTATTAAATTGTCAAAATATATTCTAAATATACTTTAAAACCACTCATATTCAAAATTTATCACTATTAATTATTTTGATTAAAAAAATTGTTTTTAATTAAAATTTAGTAATTTTCACTATTAATCAAAATATAAATGTTATCCGAAATGTACCAGAATTTCATCCTAGGATAATTTTGATATTAAAAATCCAAAAATAAAGTCCTTTTTGAACGATAAAATGTATAAATTTTCAAAAAGTGGGTATTACTATTCATAACAACTACTTTGATTGGTTGTGGCGTGTTAGAATCTCGGAGTTGCGTACAACACATGTTACTATACTATCCAAAGAGAAGCATACCGTGGAATTTTGGGGTGTTACATATAATTCAATATTTCATTGAAAAAATTAAAAAAATCCACCAAATGTATATTATTGTATGAAAATTTATGAAAGTATATTAAATTTATTGAAATAAGTTTTTAAAATGTCTAAAAACTTCTTATATGTTTATTGATCCATACAAATCCAACAAAAAAACCTTTGGAAAAAGTAATCTTTTCAGTAAAAAATTGATTTATTTTGTATCTCATGTCTCAAAAACATGTTGGATAAATGTTAATCATTAAATTGAAAATAAAATATAATTATATTCGATTAATATAATATCAAAAGGGTTATTTCTTAATTATATTACGATTAAAAAAACATCATCGCATTAAAATAAATTTTCAAATAAAATATTTTCTATTACATTGAAAAGTCACTTATTATATTTTATAATTATTTGTACATTGATGAATAAATAAAAAATAATATACAATAAATCATTTAATCCTATGAATTCTGTCCATTAAAATTACTATTTTATAACAAAAATACATAGTTGGGGCCATTTATGTTTAGTGCATCATGTTGAATACACTACCGAATATACAATTATCACGGTTGCACATAATCGAAGATAAAAATGGGCTTTCATGTAATTTATAAAATCAATAATAATTTTTATCCTTTAAATTATCTGGTTGTTTTATTTTACCCAATTTTATAAATTTGTTCTGCAGAATTTAAGATCTCCCTCATTAATCAATGATTGGATATTTTAAAATACATTTTTAGAGATTTTACATTGTCAAAAGTGTTAATAAAAAAGAATCATAATAATACTGAAAACTCATTAAAAACATTATAAAAAATAAAAATAAACTATGATTCAAAATCAGACAGCATATTTGGGAATTACGGAGAGGTGTAAATAATTATAGAGATTGATTGTGTTCATTTATCACATGAATTTTAATGATTAATTGAAAATTAACGGTCTCAAACCAATTAATATATTAATACAGTAATGACCATTGGTTAATCCAAACAAAACTATTAGGGTAATAAAATCTTTTCAATAACATATTCATAGAGTTGAAACATTAATTTACATTTTATAATGAAAACATAGTAAAATATATTTTTCAATTATAATGTCTTTCATTATCAATTTTATATAGGAATTTAAAATTTCTCTTTAAAAATTTTTATTTATGATTAGAATTTTATTTTAGAGAACTAGTATAAAATTGTAGGGACCACTTAACAAAACAATTGAATATATGATTTTCCCCTTGTGTTTAGAAATAAAAAAAGTAAAATTGTTTGCACATGGTCCAATAATTCCCATAATTAATAAACCTTCATATTATACCTTATTATTGAAATTTTAATAGTAAAACCAAATGGTCAATAGAAATAAACCCATAAATAATTATCATGAAATGCTTCCGATATATTTGGAAAATGTCTGAGACCACTGGATAAACATGATTTGATCATATTTTCCTCAAAGCTAATTCTACTTCTATTACTCCTATAATATTCAATTTGTTTCCTAAAAAACAATTTTCTTTAACTGTAGAAATTTATTACTACACAATACATCTCATATTCCATTGGTTAGAGCTACACTATTATCACCCATAAATTATAGGTTCATGTCCCGATACGTTTCCAGATGATATGTGTTTCCAGCAATCCATTGATTTTCTCTTTTTTATTTGAACAAGATAAAATAATTTGTATGTAAATAAAACTTATTGTTGATCATAGTGGTTACAAGAAAACCAACACAATAAAACATCTTAAAAACATTATTAATAACCACAATATTTTTACTACATAAAATCCCAAAATGGAATTATATGACATTTTAATTATGATCAACTGCAATATTGTAAAACTATGATGGAATCCTTAACACTTTATAAGATCACTAATTAAAACATAATAATCTATAAATTTATCTATAAACATCCATTGATAACAAATATAACTACTTGGAACCACCGCTCCTAGATCCGATATTGAAATTGAAAAATTAATGTTCTTAATTTGATACCTATAATATGGAAAAATAATAATTACATAGAAAAAAAGGAAAAAAATGGAAATTTGGTCACATAAATTCTCAAGTACCATTTAAATTTTATTTTTTAAATGATTAGGACAAACCCCTATATATATACTAAAAATAACTTCAATGTGAATGGTTTCCTACGTATCTATGATTTTATTATTTCCCATTTAGTCATCATCGTTATCCATATTAAATAAACTATAGAAATAATTTTTACAACATCATTTTTAAAGAAGGTATCAAATGAAACATATAATGTTTGTCCTCAAATGTTATGTTATGGAAGGAATAATCATTAACAAATGAATTAAATTAGATATAATAAGAATATCATAATGATATGGTGATATAATCAATTTTAATATCTATAACATATGAACATTCATTCCAATCAATACCGTTATCATCAAACATGAAAAAATAGAATAAGGGATTAACAAAGTAAATAGTAAAATAAATCATGAATCATGAGCCCCATGACACCAATCATGATCAATTGATTCATCATAAACCCATAGTAATCATAAATAAAGAATTATGGTGACATGGAAGACCAAATTCATAAAAAAAATATATTAACCTTACATATAGTAACCTAATACTTTTACACATATCTTTACATGATTTTAGTAAAAATAATGCTATATATTTCAAGCCAGGGATCATGAACTCTAGTTTCTTGTATGATTATATACATAATTTAAAATCGAAAAAATTTATTTTATTAATTCTACATATTGTGATCCTAACATCGATTGATATTGTATATCTACATAGGATAACCCAAGGATAAAATAAAATCATGAGCTAAAATCTTGGAATGGGAATAACCATATATATGAACCATAGAACATGGGTTAGAAGACATATCATAATTATATAAAAAGTCATGTAACATGATTTGATATAAAAAACCATAATATATAAATCATGGGATTATATATCCATTTAATCATAGTAATTTAGTAGTAATATAAAACATGACATTACACAAGTCAAGTCTCATGGCATATAGGGAAGCAAGAGTCTAGGTTATCCACTAAGACTTCTACATATGGAGCACGAGTCAAGGTTATCAATGAAGACCATTACACATAACAAAATATGACAATAAAATTTAACCAATTCATTATAGTATTATCTAGGAACTACAATCAAAACATGTTCATGAATATTTCTTCCACATAAAGAATCATACATAAGAAATCAAACATAAACATGAGTGTTACACATGAAATAAATTTCGTATCATAATCATGTCATAAATCATAATAAAGGTACATATAATAAATATTACCATTAATTAAGGGAATTAGTGAATTCACAGACACTCATTAAAGGAAATAGGCATAGATCATTATTATTTAAGTCAAAATGAAGTGAGAACATGTAAATTATTTATTTTGGAATCCTTAGATTTAAAAAAAATTTGTACAGTTTAAAGAAAATATAAAATATAATTGAGAGAATAAATGTGAATAATATTTAAAATAAATACATATGTGAATGAAGAATGTTTTCATAATAAAATGATTTATGTTAGAAAATGAATGGTGACGTAAATAGCTTATAGATTGAACTTTGAATTGGTTAAGAATTCATTTAGTTCCTTTAAACCAGGTTTTCTTGTCGGGATGAATTGAGAAGGAACCATTTTAAAAAAAAAATCCCCAAATTAAGAGGAATAATGGATCATAATTCATGAGTTTGGAACATTTTCTTAGATTTTATAATATATACATAAAATTAAATGACAAAATCATTTGTCTAAAAAATATAAAGGGTAACCTGAAGTAATAATTGAGGTTATGGTTGAATCCCTTCACTTAAGTATATAGGTGATCCTCACTTGATATTAATTTCATAAATATTCAAATAATATTTAATATTTAGTGACTATAGAACCTTTTATACATGTACTTTATTATGTTCAATTCAGACTTTTTATAGGGTAATAGATTCAATTTCGTTGTTTGGGTGCATTGGATTCCTTTGATTTCTTGATCGAATTACACGAATAAATGTATGAATGGTCATGTAATGTGGTGGTAATTTTCCATAATTGAACTTATATGTTATTATGTTATTATAAAGGTCAAATCGGTCTTATAAATCATTTATTTTTATTGAATATGGATGAATCATTAAATAAAACATTAATGGAAACTATTTTGATTAATTGGTTGTTTTTTTCACAACTTCCGCATTTTTTTTTATAAATTAATGCCATGGGTAATCAATAATTCTCATGAAGAATGGGAATAAGAACCTCCACAGAATGGAGCTATGAAAGAGATTGTGCAAATGGCTGACGGCGAAGGGGTTGTGTCTGCTTTGGAGGTGACCAGTTTAGTCAGGATCCGAGATGGAGGTCCTGCTCTACCGGTGAGACCTCTTCTACAGTTGAGCAACATGTTCGACAGTCTCTTAGAAGCTAGTCTTGTCACTGATCTTGTGTAAGTTCTTTCCAGAGGTGTGGGTGAGGGTGATCAGGAGAACCAAATGGATGAGGGGGGGGGGTAGTGAGGAGACATCCTTGGGGGTGGAAGACCTTCACAGTAGGGATGCTGGAAACATGAATGACAAAGAGGAGGGTTTTAATACAGTGGATGAGGGTGAGGGGAAGGACTCTCCTAAGGAAAATGGAGATGAGGTTATATGTCTTTCGATATTAGAAGGCTACACACCTAGAACGAGGAAGGGAAATGACAAATGATTTAAGGAACCCGTGTCTGAGATTCATGTTGGAAGGAGGGGGTATTCATCCAGCGGTGATAAAGAAAATTTGAGTGAATTGGGTACTCGATCCTTTAGTGTTATAGTTGAAGGGGGGAAACAAAGATGAATGAAGATGTCAGAATGTTGTCGGCTTTACCAAGAAGAAGAATGAGGAAGGATTAATCTTATCGTCTCCTCCCAGTGATTACCAGAGCTTTTTCAATCGTGATTGCAGGGTGATCCTAGGCTTCAAAAAAGATAGCATATCCATAAAATTGAACCCGGAACAGCGCTCTCCAGATCAATTGAGGAGCCGGGTCCAAGGCGATAATCTCTGGAGGCAATATAAACCAGCTTCTGAATGGGAATTGGCCACATAGGTGTTTTCTCAATATTTAATTTATTATTATTTTATTTTTCTCAAGACAAAAAATATTTTTTATTCATGAGACTAATAAAGTAAATATAACTATTTATTTCAAACCAATAATTCATAGATCACCCATGAATTAATTATTTGTTTATATAACTTATAATGAATATATAACGTAATTATTATATTCCACTATTCACCAAAAAAATAACATATTTTAGATAATCATAAAAATAAATCCTAAAAATTATTCAATATGAAAAATTAAATAATTAAATCCATTTTATAAAATTATGTTTTTAAATATGATATTTTTTATTAAAATCGTATTTCATCAGAAAAATAAATATTTTCAAATTATAACTTATTTCATAATAATTTTAAAAGGTAACTAATGTCTAATAAAATTATCATTAAATAATAATCAATATATATAATTATTTATTAATACATTTCATGGAAATAATTTTTCTTTTAAATTATTAATTTATCCATTAAATTGTAAATAAATATTTATGACTTACTAAAATTCCAACACATAATTATTAATTTTTAAAATATTTATTTACAAGTACTATGATATAATAATATCATATTTTTACATATAAGATTAATAATTTTTATTTATGCATTAATTGTTGAGGTTACAATTACATTGGTCTGTTTACAATTCACACGGGTCACATTATATGTACAACGGTCATGTTACTATTTCATTAGTATTAGTTCTTTAACTTCTAGAAATGACTTTAATTTAATTAATTCATCCTTTATAATGTTTTTACTAACATATTAAGTTGAATGGAAGTGATTCTAATATTGGAGCTATTTATATGAAGGGAAATATCACTTATTGAAATCAGGGTCATTACATTTCTCCACCTAATGAAATTTCACCCTAAATTGTTTTCCCTTCTAGGGTGAAAACTAGTGTCTATACTATATCTTCATCTCATCCTATTGTTCCCATGTTGCTTCTTCATACATATTGTTACTCCATAATACATTGACAATTTGAGTAGTCATATGGAATAAAAAGTTATCTTTACAGTCCATTATCATCACTAGATTCTCCTCATATGAAAGATAATATTCCAAATGTACCACCTCTAAAGATAGTGAATGTGAAGATTCAAGAATGTACTTCCTTAATAGGGGTACATGGAATAAATCATACATATAGACATGGTAATTCCAATTTCAAGTCGATAGGCCACATCTGTTACATGATCAAGGATCTTGAGCGGGGTGATATACTAAAAATGTAACTCTCCTTCCTTCCTAAATCTGAGGATCATCTTCCTACGAGATATGCAGAGAAACACCACGTCTCCAACTTTGAACTCAATATCTCATTAAATATCGTCTACATAAATCATTTTCAACATTTTCCTTCCTAGATTTGTTAGTGAATGGTTCTCATATTTTCCACCATTTTATGGAGCATTCGTGGTTCTATAATATTAAGATCATTGGCATCATTAGAACATGTTAGTGATCTACCTCTATTCCAATAAATGGATTTAAATGGTTCCATTTGGATTTTCATGTCGAAACTATAGTTCCAAGTGAAATCTACTGGAGGATAATTTTAGAATCATCCTCCTTAAAAATACATAGAACACACTCTTAATATATATTACCATGTCTGAATAGTTCGATCTAATTGGGAATCATTTTGAAGATTATAGGCTATACTAAAGTTAATATCAATGCATAGAAAAATTTAGATTTTTTCCTAAAAATCTAGTTGAATCTCAGATATCATCCAGATATAATTAGTTGTGTTAATCTATGTATCCTTACCACCACATTAATGTATATAAATACATGTTGATGCAATAATAAGTAATATCATATTGATTTAAAGTAAGCGGTCTTTGTAAGATGATCCATAATAACCCATATATTATTGTTTCATTTGGATGCCATTGGATTCCCACTAAAAAATATATGGTCATATTATCACACATACTTGTTGGTATGGGTGGCGTGTCCATAATGCACTTATACATTTCCCTTTCATCTTTTAAATTGTGACACACCATACACATTTATGTATACTCAGTGACATCTTTATTCATATTTTCTCACTAGTAGTTTTCTCTGAATGATCGATACATCTTTGGCCTCCCTGGGTGAGTAGACAAGGTTAATACATGTTCAAAATTCATATTATCTATATTTATCTTTGGATCAAATGGTACAAAAAATGTGAAATAATCCACACAACTCCTTACTCATTCATTTGGAACTATAATGATTTCAGATTCCTAATATCTTCCACCTTTTTCGTAATTTCAACATCATTTCTCTTAGCATCATTCATTTTATCCATGAGGTATGGTTTAGAAATAATTTGAGAAAGGATTGATGATGTTCCATCCTTAAAGATTACCATGTCCATCCTCTGTAATTCTATGAATATTTCATTCTTCTCAATTCTCGTCATCGATAAATATGTTGGATCCTATATACTCAGAGAATCCACTTCCATATTTATTTTTCAAGGATGGTAGTGGATTGAGATTTCATAATACATGATGAGATATAATTATCTATCATGGCGCATATTAAACTATTTTTTTGTGAATGTCTATTTGAGACTCTTGTGAAAATTATATATCTCATACTTTAGCTTATAGAGATAATTTCGTAGTATTTTCAAGGAAATGATCATATCTTCAAACTCTAGATCAAGTGTGGGATTGTTTTTCTCAGGTATTTTAATATTTTTTAAGGTATAGTCTATAAATTTATCATGTTTCAACAGTAAACATCCAATAACATTTCATGAAGCAATAGTGTACAACACAATAAATTAACCACTTATCAAGAGTGTGAGTACCGACATAGTGATAAGCATATTTTCGAGATATTTAATGAATTAACCACATTTTTTAGTCCATAAAAACATTAATCCCTTCCATTTTATGTTGGTTATTTGGTTAAAAAATAATGAGAAGTTCTCAAATAATTTTTGGTAATACCCATATAAAACAAGATGGATATTAACATTGTTACGGATATTCTCATAGGCCTATATTAGATTTATGTTTTCTTAGATGGTTGCATAGATATCCCATTTTGGAGATAAAATTGCACAATATTGATACATACTCTATAAAAAAACTCATAGTAAATGTACATTTCATAAATATTCTTCCTTCGTGATGTCATCATTACATTATTCCAATGCTCCTCATGTTCCTCTATGATCTTGGAATATATCAAGATATCATCAATAAAGACAATCGCAAAATTTTCAAGGTAATATCAAAATAGAATATTAATTAAATATATGAAAATTTATTGATAATTGGTGAATGTAAATAGAATAATTATGAAAAAATATTGTCTTTGCCTCATTCAAAAGGTAGTGTTTGGAATATCATCCTTCCTCACCTTTAATTGGTGATATCTCAAATTATGATCCACCATAGATAAATAAGTGGACCCACCTTGATTATCAAACAAGTCATCTATCCGAGGTAGGGTATAATTGTTATTTATGACTATTTTATTGATCTCATTATAATCACTAAAACAATGATTTTATCCATTGTTATTCTTAATAGATATGTCTATTGCACCCCATGGTGAAGCACTCAGGTGTATAGAATCCTACTACAGATACTTCTATGACATATTCATAAGATCTTCCATCTCTTTAGTGACAAGTCTATATGTTGTATATGATATTGGTGTAGATCTAGGGATATCATAATTTTAAAACTAAACCTCTCATTCTGGAGGAAGACTATGCCTATATTCATGGAATTAAATAGTGTATTCCATTACAATGGTATCATTTTTGAGCTTGATTATTTATATTGTAAAAATAATTTTAAAAATATATGCCTTCACTATTGGAAACAGTGTACACACATGAGATGATTATTCTGAAGGATTTTCATCTTCCTCCATACACTTTTACAAGATTGGAGGATGATCTAGGAGGTTGAGTGTGATATCACTTTCCCAAAACATGATGATTCTTTCGTATAACAAAACCCAATCTAGTCCCAATGTAGCATTGAACTCCACTTAATGATCTATGACAAGATTTTACAGGTGGTTCGGTCCAAAAACATTAACTTATGAGAATTCATACACATTAGATGAAATAATTTCCCCATTTGCAGGTCTCACAGGTCACTCAACCTATGTATTTTTATGTCATGTTTAAATTGTTGTACTAACCATGAACGACATACAAAATGTATAGAACTAGAATGAAATAGTTCATTTTATATCCTTAAATGACTAACCATATTACTTCTAACCACATTTATGCCTTGATATACCTCAGAAGTAGTGATGGAATAATATATTCCTTATTTCCTTGGTTATTGTTGTTGATTTCATCCATCAACCCTTATAATAGGGAAATAGTTTTCATAATTCCCATGTTCATTTAATTTGAAACACTATAGTACTAGTTGAGCATTGATACCAACCTTCCATTATTCATCCACATTATTGGAATGGTTCATAACCATTTCGTAATTCATTGAGATATATACCATTCATTCACATTTGAAGAAATTAATATTCCCTTTTAGATAGTTCAAATAATTCTTCATACCACAATTTTTACAGGTGGGATGTTTTGTCTTCATTCTATTAATAAATGTATATTCTAAACAACCCATATCAGAGTACATTTTTTGTTTTTTTTTCACTATGAACACACGATCATTGAGAGTCTCTAATATCCATTTAAAACATGAGGGTGAGATGGAAAATCTCTTCATAACTGTCTAAGTCAAGAGTCTCCAGTGATTTTTATAGTTTCAGATATATTATTCTAAAAAAGAAATATAACATTATTATGGTTTTCATGAAAAATATGAATGTGTATACTTCATTATTTTTATAGTTTTCTTCATACACTACAACAGACTAATATTCCATCTTCTTAAGTTTATTGAACTCTCTTTCCATTTAATGTCAGAGGGATCAAGAATACTATTAATTGAAAAACATTTTCTTAAATTCCATCAAATAATGGGAATTAATTTATGTATTGGACTTAATTTTTCTGTTAGTGTCCACTAATGATCAGCTTCCCCATCAAAATCGAAGTCCTCCAGCATGGAATAATATTCTTTAGAGCACTAGATGATAGAGAATATAACTTCAATGGAGTTAACCAACTGTTCCATAATGCGGGGGTCAAAATATCCACTAAACTTTTGGGGAATTTTTTTCATGATGAATTCAACAAAAACATGCTCTTTAATTGGAGATAGAGGGCATTCCACATGATATGTGTTATTCTTTATAATGCGAGGTAGATAAGCCAATATTATTACAATTGTTTTACCACATATTCCCATTAAATGTTCAATATCATTAGGAAAAGTTTCAAATTTTATATCATATTGATTGATAGAACATGTTATACTATTTCAAACAATTATCTAATAATTATAATGTGAAATTAAATGATTCAATACTTCATTAAAGTTCATAAAAAGTAACTTTGAAGCTAAAATGATTAATTTTTAATGGAAATGTAAATCCAAATATGTGATTTTAGAGTTTTCAATTTCAGTTGGCCATGATCAATTTCCAATCATATATTGTCTTGTTGGATTTTTTTATTCCTTTAATAGTGGCTTGTAATGAGCTTATGAAATCAAAAATGAATATCCCTTGGGAGTGCCAAGACAGGGGAACAGTAAGGATGGTTTTGGTGAACGAGATTACCCTGAGTTTTTTCTAAAACACATTGTTTGAGTTGTTACTCCAAGGAAAATCTATTCTAGAACCATGCCCAATTATAGTATATAGTAACTGATGTACTTGATTGATAAAACACAAAATATTAACTTACCAACATTTGTGAAGTTTTTCGTATACTTAGCCTTATTCCTAACTTTATTTCTATTGTTATATGGTCCTAATCTAAAAAAATAATTAAATCACCTTCTGTTACCAAATATAAAAACCCCAACCATTTACATACATCATTACAAGATTTTAGGTATATTTAAAAATAATATTACAACAATAAGATCAGGATTTCTAGTGTCTTGGAACATTAGGAATATAATAAAAAATCATAAAAACATCTGTTATTTAATCTCATTATTTACCTCATGACATCATGTATTCATATTTATCAGTTTAGGATAACATGTGGATAACATAAAAAAGGGTTGAGCTAAAATCCTAGTAATGGAATAAACATAATAATGTAGCTTATCTTATGAGTTAAAATGCATAACATAATGATATTAAAAGGCATGCAGAATAAATAGAAATATAAAATCATAACATATAAAATGGGATCATATAGTCATAGAATTGTGGTAATGTTAATGATACATAAAACATGACATTAACACTAGTCATAGATCGCTGCACATAGAAGATCATGAGTCTAGTCTAACAACCTTGACTATTTCACATGGAGCATGAGTTAAGGCTAACCACTAAGATAGTTGAACATTACATCTCCTGAGACTAAGCATTACCCAATTAATTATAGAACAATCTAGGAAAATCTATTATAATCTGTTCCTAGATATGTTTTCGACAAAAATAATCATCCATAACTCGTCAATCATAAATATATGTGTTACACATTTAAAGAATTGGGTATTGTAATTATGTCTTAAATCATAATAAATTGGAAAATCATAAACGTATACATAAAAGAATTGAATTAAATAATACATGAAAATTAATAATGCAAAATAAAAAGATATTCATATAATTGATTTCAAAATGCAGCTACAACATATAAAAGGTGTATTTAAGAATCCTTTGAATTGAAACTTTAATATATTACTTAATGAAAATATTAAATTTTATTTGAATAATAAATGTAAATAATATTGTTTATAAAACCATAATTTGACCATGAATGTATCAATACTAAAAAGAGTGATTTCAAAAAAAATAATTGTGTCTTCAAAATATTATAGAGTGTACTTGTAATTGGTTAATAATTTGGAGAGTTACCTTAAATCGGGCATGGTTATTGGGAAAAATTGAGTAAAGAAACTCTAAAAATGTGTATATCATTGAAGGAGAAGGATTAATTCATTTTGGTACATCTGTTTGGAACATACTCATATCATTTATAATATGTACATAAAAATAATATATATTTTCCATTGGGCAAAACAAATATAATGAGTAACCAGAAGGAAATTAGAGTTTTATGTAGAATCGCTTACATTATGTATGGAGGTGCTATTCAATTTATCTTAATGCTATGAATAATAAATTTAGATTAATTATTTAATAAATAGATAAAAATCAATATTCACACATTCAATTTTTTCTTTTTTGATGTAATAATAAGATTAAATTTCATTATTTGGGTGTGTTGTTTTCCTTGGTTTTAATGATCAATTTACTTGTATACATGAATAAATAGTCATGTAATGTATGGGAAACTATCTATAATTGAACTTATATATCATCATTATTGTTTCATATGTTAAATTTATCTTATATATCATTTCATTTTATGGAATTATAATGAACCATTGGGAAAAATATCAATGATAAGGGTTTGGGTTAATTAGTGGTTTGATGTTTGTTAAGAACTCATCTTGTTTGATAAATTAATATCATGTATAAAAAGTTATTCTAGAATATTACATATGATATAATACATATATTATAATACTTTGTTACCATAAAATGGGTTTTAGGAGTGTCTTTAAAGATTGTAACAGAAATTGAAATATTTGTCACCCTGGAATGTGATAAATTAACACATCGTGAATGATTTATTATAAAAGGAGGGGGTGGGAGATATGATTGTGAATTATTACATTATAATAAAAAAATTACATTATATGAAAATTAATTGAGCTATCATAGAATTTTTCTTGAGGGGAGGTGCCGAGATAAAAAGAAAAAGAATGATATTGAAAAGAAAATGATATAAATGGTAAGAGGAATTCACATATTTTATTTATCCTCCTTAAGTTACTACTTATAGAATATGTTTTTGCCTTATGATGATACCAAGTCCTCTTGGATGTATGAATGTTTCTTGGAACGATATCCAAGTAGAATTTGGATATGGCACAAGGAATGAAAGGTATGAGGGTAATAGGTGGTGAGTTGTGTTTTTTCAATATTTAATTAATTAGATTTTTGTAAAGAAATGTAATATTTCTAATTATTGAGGATGAAAAATTAATAATATATTGTGAGTTTAAATAAAATGTTCTTACATATACCATGAATTTATTAATAGTGTATTTATCATACACTATATATATAGTAATTTAAAATTTTCCACCATTCACCAAAATATTCATGTATATCCGCAATAAATAAAAAAAAATTCTACATAAAATTTAAAAAATATATAAACTTAATAAATATACACTATTTTTTGAAAATAATTTGATTAATAAAAAAAAATTTAAACATAATTTGAAAACACAATATAAGTGAAAATACATATTTTAATATTATAACTTCTTTTGTAACACTTTGAAAAATTAACTATGGTCTCGTAAATTTTTCATGTAGTGATAATGAATAAAAATAATAAATTACTACTTCAATTTCCGAAATTTTTTTTACCTTTCAATTAGAAAATTAGTTACAAAATTGAAATTAAATATTTACGAATTACAAATATATCAATAATTAATTAATGATATATATATATATATATTCTTATACTAGGAAATATATATATATAATGTTGTCACTTATAATATAGTTAAATTTTATTTATACTATATTTTGTGAGGTTACTATTACATTGGACATTTTACTATTCATATGGGTAACAATACTGTTTTGATGATCAAATTACTATTTCATCGGTATAGATTTTTAACCTCTTTAAATGCCTTTTTTCATTACTTATTCATCTATAATGTTTGTATCGTGTTCTTATTGGGATTTTGTGTGATTATTCTATATATCATTATTATAATAATGGGATTTTGATTAATATTAATAAGGCTAATTACATTACAAAACCCTTATAATTGGAATAACCATATAGTGATCTTCTAATATAATTCTCCAGAGAAAATAATAATTGCTTGATTCATTGCAGATCTATAATTGGGCTCACAATTAATATAAAATATATCATCCTCACCAATTTTTTATAATTTATAATGGGACTGAACCCTTTTTAAAATCTATGGAATTCTCAACAATGAGATATAATGGGCCTCAACAGTTTTTATAAGTTTTATTCTACTCAACTATTTTTGATAACGTACATGAACAACAACATTAATAATGTGCACTGAAATTTTATCATCACAGATAAAAACAATCATTATTCCTCTACATATTGAATGAAACATTATATTGAAATAGGTTATATAAAAATATAATTTAATATAAACCTAATATATTAAATGAATGAATAAGAATGGTACCCTTAGATCCTAACCCTGATAAATAATAAGTAAAATCAATGGATAAAATCTTATATTGAAAATTAATTATTTAGACAAATCACAAAGAACCATTCTAGTTTTATAATACTTTTCATTTAACAATACTTTTTAATACATAAGTCATTTTTTACATCCTTTTAAATGAATATAATAATTCAAAGCATATAAATAAAGATATATTAATAATTTAAAACATTTCAGGAGAAAAATATCTTACCCACATTGAATAATAATTCATTAAACATTGTAAATTTTTATTTTGGAATGAAATTTTTAAGGAAAACATATTTTCTTCTGAAGAAGGAAATGATGTTTAATTTTTATAAAAAAATTGAAAATATTTTGTAATAGTGTTTTTAAAAGTGTATTGTTTATTTTAATTAACTTTTTGTAAAAAAAGCCGCTAATAGAGCATTAATGCATTATTAGGAGATTTTTTTTGATGAAAAAGTGGATTTCCATGGTTAGTTTGGGACATCTAGAGATATTTTTGACAAAAGATATTGAAAATCATCCATGAAAAAAATAATGGAATATATAAGGGTGCAAAAAAATATTGATAACATAGTGGCACCTTTTTGTATTGTTTGAAAAATTTTGGGGTATAAAAATGGAGATTTGGAGAATAGGGTTTTTGGAAAAGGTTGTTTTTGAAAAATTATTAAATAGGATTGGACATAAGATATTTAATAGTGTAAAATAATACTACCAAATATGGCCCTTGAGACATCATGTTTCTTTCCCCCACACTAGGGATTCCCAACATCGCAGCTCTTTCCCTCTTGTCATTTATTCACGTATTGAGGCCCTTCACAGCCACCTCTCCCTCTACCCTCTACCCCTTGCTCCAAGGGTTTCAGTGAGACTGATTCTCTCCTAGATCACTACTCATTTTCCCCTTCAGCATCTCACCACTTCCCTTGTGTTTTCCTCTTCTACCTCTCTATTAGGTGATATGATACTCGTTCTTTCTTCTCCATTCCACCAACTCTTTTGTGTTTCTATCGACCTAGTTTTTGCTATTATTCTCTTACAGATATGTCATTATCGTCCCTCGACCATAATTTCATACCTCATGCATCCTATGTTTTCTACATCCTCCTCCTCTAACATTCATGACATTAAAATTGTACTAATACCACATATTGGTCCAATAAGATGGTTTTCTAGATGGATTAGGATGGTGATGGTAGTGTACTGGTATAGATCTTCAATTGCTCGGGTGTTAGTTTAGCATTTTACTTTTCCTTCTATTTCACCACCTCGACTTGTTTCCAGCTCCCACTGCTTGGAATTCATGGGGATTCAATTCCATTTGCAGATGATAATGATTGTTTTTATGTTTGTTTTTGGTTCCTGAAGACGGTTCCATACAGAAGATCTCCTTATCTTCTCAACCTGATCTGACCCCAAGTTCCTATGTGCCTCTCCTAGTTTGATCTGGTGCAGATGAAACTATGTGTTTTTGGGATATGTGGTTCAGATTTTGAAGAGATTCAAGACACTGGAGATTTAGTGATTTCTATTTTGGGGTTCAATTTTATATCACTATTTTCATTGTGTTCTGTTATGGTATTTATTGGTGGTGACGATGGTTTTCGGTGATCAGGTGACTCCAGCCGTCATTTAATCGGTGAAGATGAGGATGTTGATGGAAATTAATGACGATTTGGTGTTGTTTGTTTCTAATTGTGGTGGTATATGACAGTGATTATGGAGAGGAGATGAGACAATGTAGACGAAATGTAGAAGGGAGGAGACATTCCCCAAAGCAGTAGATGTTATTCTCTGGTAGGCTTGGAGGATTTGTGTGATTTGAAGTGATGATGGATTGAATTATGAAACAAGTTCATGTAGATTGTATTGGAACAATGTTTTGGTTTTGTTTTATTATTTTGATATTTAAATTATCATATGTGATTGTTTTGAGGGTGTGACTGGATGATGAAGGATTCATTTGGTTCCCACTTCTCCACAAAGTGTATATTAAAGAAAAAAAATTGGATTTTGGTGGTGGTGGTAAAGATGATTGGAATGTTAACCTCATGTAATATTTCATGGTCATTACCTAAAAATATGGAAATTAAAATAAGTGTGTGAAAGATTACTATTTTTTAAAAAGGTTAGTTTTTGGGAAAGAAACTTACGGAAATGAGACATGTGCCCTCAAGGAATAGTTTCTCAAGTTGCATGTCAGATAAGAAAAATTTATATTAATAGGCTGCAACAAGCCCCTAATTTTAGTATGCTCAAAACATATAGTAAATCGGCACTCTGGATCCATCGTGTAGTGAGTTTCATAAATGATGTGAGTTTACAATAGGTAGTGAGTTTCACTTAAGAGTTTCACTAAAAAATGGTGACTCATGTAAGAAAAAAGTAAAACCTCATAAGAGAGTTGTGAAAAATTAGTGAGTTATGGAAATGTAGAATGAGGCGTGAAGTTTCCTTTTTTGAGACAAATGAACATGTTATATTTAAGGACATAAATTTGTGTGCAAGATAGGAAAGATTTGAGAAGAAGCATGATGTTTCCTTGTAAAAAAAGGTAATATAATAATCATTAATTGGGTAAGAGTGTAACATCAATAGACCATCTATTTATAGTTGGGGATTAATTCATTCATAAAAATAAAATGGATTACAAGTCCATAAACTATGAGTGGATCCATTCTATATCATTATTGAAAGGAAGAGGAATATAGTGATCCATTTCAATGGTAGTGATCTAGAGAATGAGATATAGTGAGTGACTAATGAGATAGAAGTTAGATAAGGCTAAACCTTTAGTGTAAATGATTCTATGAATAGTTCTAATGTAGATCATAAAGTGTAATTGGTAGTGTACTTTTGTGGATTTGTTATAATCGGCACATTGCTATTTTATTCTCCGTGGATGTTTCCCATTGAGGGTGAACCTTGTAAAAATTTTGGTGTCCATGTGCATTATTTTGAATTTCATTGAAATAATCATCCCCAGATAAATATTTAAATTATACATCAACATAAAAAAAGAAGTGAAAATAACATGAGGCTTATAATAAATAGATCAATATCAAGTTGTGTGTGAATAATATCAAAAATAATAACCATTCCATTATTCAATATACCTATAGTAGATTCTTCTACCCTTTTTAAAATTATAGTATGTTTAATAGGGTTTATTTATTTAATCATATTTGTTTACTCTGGCTTGGTTCAGTTTTTTGTTGAAATTTATGTTTCAATTTTCATTTATATTATTTTTCTATGGAAAAGGGAAGAACAAAAAACAAGAACTAGATGTTTAGTGGTATTCCTCAGTGTGTAAGAGTCTATAAAATGAGTTTGATTTTTTAGATTGATTAAAGACATGAAAAGAATAATAATTTGGATAAGTCATTTTTGTGGAAATACTAACTCATTTAAAAATGTTGTAGGAATGGGTGAAGAACATGATATTCCAAGTGATATTATAACTAATTATGATGCATAAATTTCATGAATGGAAAAAGTGGAAGATTATAACATGAAAAAAGTATAGAATCAAAATTTTAAAATGAAAAAAAAGTCTCATGATATTCAGATACAATTACTGTAGATTGATTCCATGAAGAAAAAAAGATTAAATTAAAGAGTTATTTATTTGTCTAGTAGTTTGAGGATGAAAATTGATTCAAAAGAAGAATAATTTCAAATGAAATATAAAAATATAGAAAATCCAAAAGCTAATAAAAAGGGATAGTCCATGAACATAGAAAAAATTCAGAATCTGTAAGCTAGAAATGATAATCTTACTCTACATCAATATGAAATTTATTTTGAAAATAAATGGCAAAAACAAAATATTTCATGTTGTAAGGATTGTTTCTCATATGATTTCTATATTAGAGGATAAATTTCAAATAATATATATTCTCATATGATTAATAGAATAATAGATGATTAGTGGGAGTAATATCAAGGGAATAATTAATGACCAAATTGAATTAAAGGATAATAATATTCAATAATTCCGAGACGAGAAACAATCAATCAAGAATGATGTGGGGAAATCTAATGCCAAAGAAAATTCCATATTGAAGGATTCATTTTAATTACTATTTGATTATCCTTTTGCATGTGATGATGAAATGATAAGAAAATATTCTATTTATGAGGATAAATAAGAACATATTTTCACATAACAATGGCCATACAATTTGGGAAATATCAACACCAAATACTATTAATCCTCACCAATGAATGGAATCATGAGATATTTGAATAATTACAGATGTAGTGAAATCTTATAGACGCTGGAAACATTCCTAAAATGGATTTTTCATGATATAATGTTACAATTTTCTATTTCTATTGGATTTATGGTCATACATAATATTTTTTCAGAGTATTTGGAATATATTTAATCATGTAAAGATAGAAATATTTTCGAATCAAAGAGTAAAAATAGGTTTATGAGAAAATCAGACACAAGTGTCTCTAAGAAGAAAGTTTCTATTAGATTCTACTATTGTGGTAGAAAGGTATATACTATGTATATGTGTTATGAATCCCAAGAGCTCTATATTAGATGAAAAACTGAAGATGCATCAACTTTCCAACAGAGAAATAATGAAATGAGGTTTTTTTAATGGGAGATGTTTTATATATTCTAATCATTATAACTCAAAATGATATTATAACAGGAAGAATTAAATTAATTTGAATTAAAATTAAAGAGGATTCTAGACTCTAGTTGTTTATAATGATAAATACTACACTACAAGACAAATTGGTATCTTGAGAAGTAATTTTAATGTCTCAACAGAAACACTAGGGGACCAATAGATGTTTTATCAAAAAAATTAATTTATATAACTCCCAACAACTCTATTTTAATAAATGTGAATGAACATTTAAGAAAAAGTGAGTATATACTCTAGTCATTAGTAAAAATAATATATTATGATTGGAGGACCCACCACAAGAAATAAAAAGTGTAGTGACGTTGATAAATGATAAATGAATAAATAATAAATAATGGATTGAAACATTATAATATCATTCCCCATTGCGAGATTTTATTGAAAGAGTAATTCCCATATAATAGAGGAAGAATCAATGGAATAAAAAAAATATAATGATTCATTCATAAATAAACAGTCATAAAAAATGTCACTTTGGTGTAGCATCAAAGAAGAATAGTTATACTAGTGGGTTTAATACATAAATTTTGAAAAATTCTAAGCCTATATGACCTATATATGAAAAGTAGAATCTCCAAGTGGATATAGAATTCTTAGAAATATTTCTGGAATAGTTGATGTCGGATAGATAGTTACAACACCCATAATAACAACACATTTCATTGAAATAAGGTATCAATGTCTGTATCAATAAGAATTGACCACAATCCCCTGAATGAAGATTCTAGATACCCCACTCTACTTATATGTTTAAATAATATTTATACATTATAACGTGATTCAAGTTTTTGGAAAATATAATCAAAGGTGAATTCACATCAATAGATTCAATGTGGTGATGTAATGTTCAGGTCATTGTCAACTGATTGAAATAAGTTAGTTGGGAGGAAGAAGAAAGGTAGTAATTATGTTCAATAGATAGTGATGGTGTTATTAAATTTAACACTAGTTTACTATAATGAGATACAAATCTGTAGGTTTAGATGGGTTTTTAATGGATCATTATTGAGTGTTACATGTGATGAGAATATACAGGAAAAGAATAATGTTTTAGAGCCAAAAAGTAATGAGATGATTTGGAATATATAATACCAAGGATATGCTGACTGTAGTTTCCAATAAAATGAAACTATAACGAGATGGTGAAGGAAAATTGGTCAATTTCCTATAAGAAAGGTAGATAATAGGAATTTTTTGTACAAAATTGAGACATAACAAGATATTTTTTTAGCCACAAGTCACGAAACCCACTAAAAAAAATCATAAGGAAATCCACTTTATCATAGTGAAAAATGTAACAGCCCGAATTTTGGGTATCATATAATGATGATGCTATGCATTTACTTTTGTTTAAGTCCTTTTAACCAAAAAAATATTTTATGAAAAAACATAAGGCTCTTTATTTAATTAAGAACACCGTAGTGTTTATAATACACTGATATAAAAATGTTATACATACTAACAAAAATACCTATTGAAAACCCTATTAAAAATACGGGAAGACCCCCAATCACCATAATGAGGGCCTGTAAGTAATAGTGATCCTTCGAGTCAACTAATCACCACTGTGATCATAAAAACAATTCTAAGCATCAACAGAATGAGAAGACCCATCTTATTCCTTTTCAGTTTTAGGTCACCGTATGGTTTGGTTTTATAGGGAACTTTTTCGACCGTTTCTCTAGTGACCATTGGATGCTAATGGTTATAATATTAGTTATTGGACCTAGTTAAAATAATTTAACTTATCTAATTATTAATTAGTTTCCAAATAATTGACTTATTTTTAAGGTTATAATTAAACTATCATTTATGAAGTCTAAAAAGGATACGGTTTAAAACTTCATTTCACCCGTAAGTGATTTTTGAAAAGTAGTAAGGAATTCAAAACGTTGCGAATATTTAAAAAGCAATGTAACAATTTTCATTTTCATAAATAATGTGTTAAGATGTATTTAAATTTCTTCAAATTAAATTATGCTTTGATTGAAATATGTTTTCTATTTTACTAGCAAAAAATTTATAATATAGTTTTATTAAAATATTTTTATAAATTTTTCATATAAAACGGTTTAGTGTTTATAATGTTAGAAATACTTTTAACGAATACATTATTTAGTTTTTATTCATTAATGTTAATGAATATAAAATCTATATAGTTCTAATGATTTTTTTGTTTCCTCTTATTTAATTTTTTAGTGTATATTTTACTAAAAAATTAGGCCACTAGGGCCAGCCCTTCTGGCTAGGGTTGAGGGAGGAATCTTACATGAAGTGGTTGAGCCTAACCCTCAACCCCATGCTAGGGCTAGCCTGAGCTCGAGCAGGGGTTCCCTGAAGGGAGATCGGGAGAGAGAAGGAGGACGTCGGCGCACCAGTGCGGGCGTGAGGCCGCAGAGGGGAAAGGTATGCCGAGGTCTGCATCGGGATCCCATGTATAGGGCCCCCTTCGTGGGTGCTATTTTTTTCTAAACACTCTATGGGAGGTCCGAGGTTATAAATAAAGCTAAAACCGTGCTCTGTTTCGATGTGGGAATCACTTTTTCTGGCGAAACATGATCTAGACCATTAGATCGCACCGCACACAATCTTGGCCAACCATTTCTATTTAAAAAAACATGGACATATCTCAGCTCTTGGATAGATGAAGGGATCGATCTGGGCCATCCACTTTTCCTGTTTTATCCCCTAGTCATGTTGCTTTATTCTTATATGCATTAGTTATACCAGTAACCCTACTCCATGATTCTTGTTGCACCTATGATAGTCGGGGACCCCCCCAGGTCTCCTCCTTTTCTTCAAGAGACACCCTCCATTGACTGCAGTGCATGTGGGTACGTTTTTTACGTGGATGGTGGTGTGTATGCTTTTTCATATAAATAACGGAGACATATTGGTTCTCCTTCCCCATTCAAATCCCCAGCAAACCATGTTCAATCTCCCTCCAATCCCTTTTCTCCAAGTTATAAACATGAGGGTTCATTTTTTACTTTTCTTGCTTCTTCGGGAGTATATACACTTATATTTTCATAATGTATAAACTTATAACATTACGGTTCAGTCTAAACGTCCTTCAATCTCGAGGTTAGGCCTTCAGGTTCTCTTGTTCTCAAATGTCATAATGGATGAGAGGATTATACCATACCTCATTTCATTGTTTTAAAAATACATATATACTTTTGGTTATATATATATACATCGTTTATAAGTATGAATGGGCATGGCCTTTCATCTTTGGTTATATTTATGATGTTTGTGTATAAATGTTTCTATGTCACACATGTTCACCTATGCATGTTTTCAAAGAAAATGTAAATACAAATATATTTGGAAAATGTTTTATAATTTTTCGGTTTTTGGTTGTTTAAATAGTGTAATGGATGTAAGGAGTATTATGCTTTAGTACGTGCTGTTGAGTTATATATATTTATATATATATATATATGTTCATAAAACCTAGTATTTTAAATATCTCTATGGGATTGTTGTGACACTTCTTATAACCGAACATAGATCTTTAAATTTGGAAATTTTTATATATTTATAATTTATTAAATGTTTATCAAACCTTAAGACATGATATATATTTATATATGTACATATTTGGTCATGGGTACTTCGGTTATATATATATATAGGAGTGGACTTACCCTCCATATTTTTGTATTGGCCCACGAACACCCCATCCATTATGTTTAACATATATATATACACACATATATATATATGGGAAATGTTATATGTGTTCAGTTTTTATTTAATTATATGGGTAGTTTTTATAAAAACAATTATGACTAAATAAATTACCTACCCTATATAATACATTGGTAACTTACACCTTTAGGGGGTTAATGTACATGGATGTACCACTCCTCTAGTACGAATATAGTTATATAAAAATACCTTGTATGATGCATGAATCATTATTATACCCAGTTCTGAGGTCTTCACACATTATGTCTCGAGTTTGGGTAGAGTGTAAAACATAAGAAATAGGATGTGAAACAAAACCTACATCCACATTTAATAGTATCTTATTTTTTTGCATGTTTTAAATGATGTTTCTTATGGTAATGATTCATGCTTTTTATCATGGAAATTATTCAGTTTTATGAAAAGTCTTATCAATATTAAAAGTTCTAGCATGTGCAAGCTCAAAACCCTACTTGAGATTTCCATTTTTGGTTCAGCATTGTAATTAATGGGATGATAAAATTTTAGAATTTCAAGAACAAACATTCATGAATAAATTCTAGTTTTGTGTTATTTCAGTAGCTTAGGTGTAAATTTATGTGCCATGATATAGATTTTTCTTTCCTATGAATAATGGTCATATGATTGATAACGTAGTTTTTAATCATCTAGATGCATGTCTCACTTATAAGATATGTAAATTCAATTACTATGACCAACTATGAATGAATTATTCAAGATGGTATGGGACATCATGAATATAGAACCCCATTTAAGTAAACTATTTATTTATGTGGATCACAAGAACATAGAGACATATTAAGGTTGTGCCCTGATAGTGCTCTAATGAAATGGGTAAATACTTAATCTCTACAGATGACATGTATTACGATACCTTGGTGAATAACCTTGGAAATTATTATGACACCTTTGGGATGGACCTTGGTGATATGTTCATGAATCTAAATGAAATGTTGAAGCTACATACTCAATTATTGTTACAAGTTCTTATCAAGATGATATTCCTATTCTACTCATGTCCTTGTCAATTTTATATAGATGTCACAAGCAAAAGTTTGTTGCATGATTCAGGTAAAATGGTGACCAACATATGAAATTGATGTTATTTTCCGTCATGTGAAACTCTTATTATGTAATACTCTGAATGGTTTATTTTGTGCATAAACTCATAAATTATACTTGTTCAGGATATCCTTTACTACCACTTTTGAAAATTTTCTAATTGACTCATGTATTCACTAAAAATCATAGTTAAGAACATTAATGTTATGTTACATGTGTCACAGTTTTCTATAAGACAATGCACTTTGGGTTACATTTTTAAAGTATGTTTTCAAAAGTTTCATTGGTTTATTTTAATCCTCTTACAGGGAATTCTTATTCTCACCTTACATTTTGAATTTAAAATTTTCAGGTAACAACTTCTATCAGATGAAGCATTTATGAAGTTACCAGTTTCCTAGAGCCTGAACTAAACATGATCATTTGTATTGGACATGATGTGTGATTATTAGTGAATGCTTCTATTTTTAAAATGAGACATCATTTTCATAAGGCACCAACTCCTGGTCTTCTACGGTCGGGTCCTGAAAGTTGGTGTCAGAGGGTTCGGTTTGGATAAATCTGGAAATCCAGAACTAAAATAAAGAAACATATACGTCAAAATTACTAAAAATGAGTTTTATTAAATTTTAGATGGAAAACGAAGGTACTAATCTTTATTCTCTCCCCACAGAGGACCTAGAGACTATTGTGAGTTTAGCTATCAATGAGAATTTTCTTAACTATGCGCATATCTGTATGACATGAAAACACCTGTAGGATGTGTCAATCTCACAGCAGTTTCTTCGGCTACACCGGGTGTTAGGATTGGATTACCTCCTTATGATGATGACCCAATTTCACTCCTATTTACATCAGAGAAGGGGCCATGAGGGACTTTTCTAGGTGTTCACGGAGGGTGAGGAATCTGGAAATATGGCCCTCGACACTTTTCAAGAAGCTGCTGCTACAGGTTACCTCCAAGTAGCCTACCGTTGTCAAATCATGAACTACGGCTTCTTGGGCCAGTTTTTGGACATCAGAATGTTAAAAGATGAGTCCACCAGACTGTCATGAATGAAAAAAGTGTATTTTGACGTCTCCCAACTTCATACGAATAATGATGTTCTCAAGAGACATCATAGGTACCCCCATGAGTTTAACTATGAATGCTCAGCCAGTGTTTGGATTGAGGAGATATGGAGTTTTTCTCCTATGTGTGGAGTTCGTGTAGTAGGTCATTAGGGGAAACAAAAGCACTGATGTTTAGTCATAAACTTATGTTTATTGAAATATTGTATTTCACATTCCTTTTTTCCCTTGTTTATACTTTTGGATGGATTTCAGGTGATTTAAATCTGAACTTAAACATTCATATGGAAGGACAAACCCACATGTTATCTCTTCCTGCTGAGATACTAGAGATTATCCCAATCAAAACCTTTGAAGATGAGTATCGTCCCATCGCAAACCTGTGAGGAACTTTCAAGCAATTGTTTGAGTTGACAAACGGTTCAGAGATTCTCTGCACCTTTCAAGGGAATGCTTCCATCTACTACTGCATAAGATCAGCGCAATTCACCAATCATAAGCGGAGAGGAAAATACCACGAAGGGATCTTCCTGTGTTTTACCCTAGGCCGGAACTACACAGCCAGAGTAAAATTTCAAGAGGATTCTTTGGAGGGAAATTATTGTGCCACCTATATGTACCAACTCCTCATTGTCAGCATGTACGATAATGTCTATAACATAGAATTTGTAGAGTGAGACATAATTCGGTGAGTTCTTCGTATGTTGGTCCATATGGAACATTACAAATATTGTGTCGTTCGAGCCTCCCTTTTGAAGCTCGAGTGTTCGGTGCATCAGTTCAACCCCTTCTGCCTAAAGTGTATTTGGATCAAAGAGATAGAGGATTTGAGCATTAGTTTGGGAATTCTGTTGAACGCACATGAAGATCCTCTGTGATGGGAGTTATTGTGAGAACATCGGAGAACCTTTATGGTTTTATTAATTAAATTGCGAGGATGCAATTCTCTAAAGGTGGGGATACAGTAACACCCCAAATTTTGGCTATCATATAGTGATGATAATAGTCAGTTACTTGTGTTAAAGTCTTTTTAACCAAATTTATTTAAGAACAAACATATGGCGCTTTATTTAATTAAGAACACCATAGTGTTTACAATACAATGAAATAAAAAGAGTAAACATACTAACAAGAAATACATATTAAAAACCCTATTAGAACTATGGGAAGACCCCCAATCACCACAACGTGGCTCAGTTTGAAAAGGATATCCTTCAAGTCAAGTAATGAAAAAAACATCACTACTGTGATCATAAAAACAATGTTGAGAATCAGCGGAATGGGAAGTACCATCTTCTTTCTTTTGAGTTTAAGGACACCATATGGTTTGATTATATAAGACACATTTTCTACTATTTTTCCAGTGACCATTGGACGCTAACAGTTATAAATCTATCCATTGGACCTGGTTAGGATAACTGAACTAATTTAAATATTAATTACTTTCCAAATAATTGATTTATGGTTAAGTTTATAATCATACCTTCATTCATGAACTCTAAAAATGATATGGTTTAATAAAAATTCACCCTTAAGTGATTTTCAAAATGTATTAAGGAATCAAAAACGTTGCGAATATTTCAAATGCAGTGTAACAATTTTCATTTTCTTAAATAATGTGATAAACTATATTAAAACTTCATCAAATTAAATAATTTTTTGATTGAATTATGTTTTCTATTATACTAGCACAAAAGCAATCATATAGGTTTATTAAAATCTTTTTATAACTTTTCCCTATAAAAAGATTTACTGTTTGTAATGTTAGAAATACTTTTAACTAAGACATAGTTTAGTTATTATTCATTATTATTTAAGAATATAAAATCTATAGAGTTTTAATGATTGGTTTGATTCCTCTTCATCAATTTTTTTAGTGTAGATTATACAAATAATTTGGCCCACTAGGACCAGCCCTTTTGGCTAGGGCCAAGAGAGGGACCTCACATCAAGTGGCTAAGCCTAAGCCTCACCCCCAAGCTAGGGCTGACCCGAACTCAGGTAGGGGTTCCCGGAAGGGCGCTCGGGAGTGAATAGAAGTGCGTAGGCACACTAGTGCGGGCGTGGGGTCGTGACGGTTTCTGGGTAGGCCAAGGACAGCGGGCGGGAGCCCGTGTATAGGTCCCCCTTTGTGGGTGTTGTGTTTTTATGAATGCTCGATGAGAGGGCTGGGGTTATAAGGGAAGTGAAAACCACGCTCTGTTTTGATGTGGGAAGCACTTTTTCTGGCGAAACGCAATCTAGACCATTAGATAACATCATGCACGATCTAGGCCACCCATTTCCTTTAAAAAAACATAGACATGTATCTGCCCTTGGATTGGCTAAAGGATTAATCTAGGCAGTCCGCTTTTCCCGTTTATCCCCTAGCCGCGTCAACTTCGTCCTTCGTGCATGTGTTACACCAATAACCCTACTCCATGATTCTTGTGCAGCTATGAACGCCATTGACCTCCATGTCTCCTATTTTTATTCAAGTGACACCCTCTATTGAATCCAATGCAATAGGGTACATTTTTTGTATAGAAGGCGGTGTTTAGGACTTTTCATATAAATAATCATGACCTCTCAGTTATCCTTCCCCGTTCAAATCTTCAGCGAACCCTGGCCAATCTCCCTCAAATCCCCTTTCTCCAAGTTATAAAGGTGAGGGTTCAGTTTTTACATGTCTTGCTTCTTCGGGAGTATGTACACTTATATTTTCATAATGTATATACTTATAACTGAACGGTTCAATCCAAACGTCCTTCAATGTCAAGCCTAGGCCTTCGGGTTCTCTTGCGCTCAAATGGCATTGAAAATGAGATGATTATACCTTGCCTCATTTTATTATTTTAAAAATACATATATACATTTGGTTATTTGTATATATGTGGGTTATAAGTGTGAATGGGCATAGCCTTTCTACTTTGGTTATATATATGAAGTTTGTGTATAAATGATCATATGTCGCACATGTTCACCTATGCATGTTTTAAAAAAAAGTAAATTCAAATATATTTAAAATGATATATATTTTTTCAGGTTTTGGGTGTTTTAAAAGTGTAATGGACGTAAGGAGAATTTTGATTTGGTATGTGGTGTTGAGTTATATATACTTGTATATATATATATATGTTCATAAAACCTTGTATTTGAAATATCTCTATGGGTTAGTTGAGACTTTTCTTATAACTGAACCTAAATCCTTAAATTTTGTAATTTAGGTATATTTATATTTTATAAAATGTTGATCAATCCTTAAGACATGCTATATATTTATATACGTACATATTTTGTCATGAGTACTTCGGTTACATATATATATATATATGAGTGGACTTACCCTCTCTATTTTTGTATAGGCCCTAGAACACCCCATCCATTTATGTTTAATATATATATATATACATATATATATATGGGAAATGATATATGTTTTCGGTTTTAATAGAATTATATGGGAAGTTTTTATAAACAAAAAAAATTCATGACTTAAGACATTACCTGCCATAAATAATACCTTGTTAAATTACACCATTAGGGGGTTAATGTACATGGATGTACCACTCCTCTAGTACGAATGCATTTATATATACATACCTTGTATGATGCATGAAACTTTATTATACCCAGATCTGAGGTCTTTAAACATTAAGGCTCGAGTTTTGGTAGAGTGTAAAACATAAGAAATATGATGTGAAACAAAACATACATCCACATTAAAAAGTAATTTATTTCTTTTCCCTTATTTAAAATGATGCTGCTTATGATAATGATTCATGCATTCTATCCAGGAAATTATTTATTTTTATGAAAAGGCGTAACAATATTAAATTTTTTAGCATTTTCATGGTCAAAACCCTACTAGATATTTATTTTTTTGGTTCACCATTGTAATTAATTGGATGATAAAATTTTAGAATGTCCAGAACAAACGTGCATGTATTAATTATAGTTTAATGTTATTTCAGTACCTTAGGTTGAATTGTATGTGCCAAAATCTTCCATTCTTCTTTCCTATTAATAACGATCATACAATTGTTAGCATAGTTTTTAATCATCTAGATGCATGTCTCACTTATAAGATATGTAAATTAAAATACTACAACCACCTATAAATGAATTATTCAAGATGTAATGATACATCTTGAATATAAAACCCTGTTTATGTAAAGTATTGATTAATGTGGCTCACATGAAAGTAAATACATATTAAGTGTGTGCACTGATAGCACTCCAATGAATTGGGTAACGATTTAATCTTTAGAGATTACATGTTTTACGATACCTTGGTGAATAACCTTTGTAATTTTTATGACACCATGGGGATGGACCCTATTGATATGTTCATTAATTTCTAAATGAAATGTTTAATCCACATACTCAAGTATTGTTACATGTTCTTTTCAAGATGATATGCCTATTTTACCCATGTCCTTGTCAAGTTCCTATTGATGTCACAAGAAACTATTTGGGGCATGATTCAGATAAAATGGTCCCCAACATATGAAATTGACGTTATTTTCCTTCACGCGCAACTCTTATTAATTATTACTCTTAATGGTTTATTTTTTGCTTAAACTCATATGTCATACTTGTTTAGGATATCCATTACTACCACTTTTCAAAATGACCTAATTGATTCATCTATTCCTAGAAAATATTAGTTAAGCACTATAATGTTATGTTACATGTGTTATAGTTTTCTATAAGATAATGTTCATTGGGTTACATTTTTAAAGAATGTTTTCAAAAGTTTCATTGGTTTATTGTAGACCCCATACCGGGCATTATTATTCTTACCCTAAATTTTGAATTAAAAATATTTAGGTAACAACTTCTATCAGATGAAACATTTATGAAGATACCAGTTTCCCAGAGCCCAAACTGAACTCGATCATCTGTATGGGACACGATGTGTGTTTATCAATGCATGTTTCTATTTTTAAAATGACACATCATGTTCAGAAGGAACCGAGTCTTGGTCTTCTAGGGTTGGGTCCTCACAAAAAATAATAATTCAATATACCAAGGGAACATTAGATTCTGATTTTATTTTTAATGTGAAATATCAACTAGAGTTATTAATAAATATAGATGCAGATTGGGCTGGATTAATAGATAAAATAAAATAGGAATTATGAGTTTCATTCAATATTTGTGGTTTTTAGTAATCATTATCTAATAATTAATAAATATTTAATTTCATTGAGTACCGCAAAAGAAAAAAATATTTTATCTATTAAAAAATGTATGAATTCATTGTGGATGAAGTAGAAACTTGAAGGTATGGGAGATGAAGTGAGGTCTCTAATTGGAATCCAATGTGATAATTCATGTTCTATAAATCGTATCAAAAAGTAGTCTATCATTCAAGGAAAATGAACTTTGAAATTAGGAATAATTTTATCAAGTTTAAGGTAGCAAAGCGCTTCTTATGTTGGATTATATTCATACACAACAATAGATTTTAGAGATTTTGACAAAGGATTTACCAAAATAATCATTTCAAATGCATCTATTGGCTATGAGAGTTCAGTCAAATCCCTAATAATGAAATGTGTGGATGTCAGACCCCATCGCCAAGGGGTATGTTGTGTTTTTTTATTAATGAGATGTTATTTATTTTTTACTCGGTTGAAAATAGCAGTTATTTGACCTTTGGGTACATTGATGAAATTTCCATTGGATTCGTTGTCCAAAAGGGGTGAAATTGTGTGTATATAAGTGATAAAATGTCTTTTTAGAGACATGAGAAGAATCTAGAATGATTATCAGTGTGAAATTGGGGAGACGTCGATAGGTGAGGTAGATAGATATTGGGGGTTTTAAATATAACAATGCTAAATGTTATTGAGCGATGGTTATATATCATGATAAATGGTGTTCGTGGTGAAACAACTTTAGAAGATTTTTAATAAAGTGGTTCTTCGATTAACTTTTCTTGTTACTCAGGATTATCATGTTTAGAATTTGACATGTTAGAATAGAGTGCGTATTGAGTGTGTCTTTGATCTCAATATTAATTTCAAGATGATAATGGTTGGAGGATAAGAAATAATCTTTTATGAGGTATCAAAATGTGAATAGTTATTAACAGGCCCAAATGGGATGATTGTTTGGAAAAACTCCAAAATAGTAAAATAGTTGAATTTTAGGATTGATAATGTTTATTGAAAAAGTGGGTTCCCATGGTTAGTTGGGGATTTCTAAAGATATTTTTTACAAAATATGTTAAAAAAAATCCATGAAAATGTAATGGACACTATGGAGGTGGTAGTAAAGGACATTTCAAAATATGGGTCTATTTCGAAATTTTTTCCAAATTTTTTAGTATAAAAATTGAAGAATGGAAAAAATTGTATTTAGAAATCGATTTTGCAGAAATGTATTACGGTGATTTGAAAATATGTGTGAAAATAATTTTTCAGGGCCATTACATCAAAATATGTCAAAGGATATAAGTGTGTGAAAGATATATATTTTCATGAATGGTGAGTTTGAATGAGAGAGACATGAATGAATGTGATGTGTGCTATTAGGTAATTTTTTCATGAGATGCATTTATGGTCTTAAAATTTTCAATAAATATTCATCTTAATCCCCAAGTAGTTGAGTATGCTCTACACATAAATGAAATCGTAGATATAGATCACACATGTAGTGAGTGGAGTATAAGATATTGGTTTTGATCTTGTAGTTAGCTCTATATAAGAGTTGTGTGATAAAAGAAAGTTTGACATAAGAAAGGGTTTACACATCTTATGAGAGTTTCTTGAATTTTGGTATTTGACCACATGTAGAAGGTGTCTCACATGTTTTTTTCATGATTAAGGTATATGTATTGCACAAGGAATTAATGTAGTGAATAAGACACATAAGAGTTGAAAAAATGTTTGATGTTTCCAAATACACCTTTGGTAATGTATTATTCATTAATTAGAATAATGTGGAACTCCAATAGTGAATATATATGCAGTTTAATATGTTTCATTTCATGTAAATAAAGGGACATAAAAGTAAATAAATTTTATTTGGATCACTTCTAGTGTAGTGAGAAATGAAATAAAAGGACGATGATCCTTTCCACTGGTAGTGAGCCAAAGAAAGAGATATAGGGAGTGATGTTTTGGAAATTAGTGAGATAATCCAAATCATTGTAAAGGAAATGAGCCTAGGCATAAAAGTTATCATGACAAAATATTTAAATTTTCAGTGATCTTTATTGGATTTTGTACAATCAAAAAAATTTTGTTGTATGATTATTTGATGTAACCCAGTTAGGGTGAACCATGTAAAAATATCTAATTCCACATGATTTAATTCCTTCATTACTTTCAGTGAATCATCATAAGACAAATAAGAATAGACTATTTCATCCACAGGGTATAAGTATAAAATAAATATAGCATTATAATAAAGAGGTCAAGATCTATTGTGGTTGGAATAATTTCAAAAAGAATATAGATACCATGATTCACCCATTATATAAGTATTTGGGACCCTTTTGGTCCTAATAAGAACATTAATAACATATTGATTATAATAAATTTGGGTTTCGTGGAAGATATATCATAATATCTCAACAATGGAAGCATGAAATTATTAATCCAAATAAATGATGAGATTGTGTCACAAAATTGAATGTTATTTGGTGATATTGAAGCTTAATCCACAAGAAATAATAACATCAACTTAATAATAGTATAAATAAATTTATTTTATAAAATGTAAATTGATCACATTATACATTTCAAAAAATATTATTCGTGTATAACATAACATATGTCTCAATGATGTAAAATTGGGAAAAAAATAACATAACACATTTCTATCACATAAACTATAACTAGTATGAATGAGATATCAAAAAACTGATAATTATATTAAAAAACCATAATTATATGATTTATAAAAAATATTCTGAATCATTATATTTACCACAAAAAAAAAATAAGTTGCGAATATGTCATATAACTCACATAAATAATTGAGAGATGATGAAAGCATTACCGTAGGTTTTATTTGTACCTATTTTTAATTATAATCATTAATAATAATATTGTGTCAATTATTCTCGTTAATGATATATTTTAAAAAGATTATTATTACATTTATTTCTTTTATTACCATGTGTTATAAAAATATAAAATCTATTAAATTTATGTCTGATATTTTGAACATATTCGGAATCTGTTTAAAAAAAGATCATACTTGGTTTATTGTAGACAAAAAGGATATAATTTAAATATATATGTATAAATAATCATGAAATAATAACAATTTTTGTACATAAATGTTACTTTTTAATCCCATCTTGAAATAGTGTTATGAAATATGAATAAATGTTTTGATCATGGAGATGATATGCCACATCTAAAAATGAGTAACATTTTCATTTTTTAATTATAAATATTGAAGTAAAGTATATAATATATTTTTTATAATGATCTTATTTTACCAAATTAAATATTATTTATTTAAATATACATAGATATTTATCATTCTTTTATTGTGGTCAAGAAAAAATGAATCTCATCGCATTGAGGAAGCGGTAGTCCACATGTCAACAAATGACATTATAATGTTTTTTATTAAGTGAAAGTTATATAAGAAAAATGATATTTTATTTTTACCTAACAATAAATACGTCTTGAATATCATAAATATGATATTTATAACACATATATTTATTATATTTTCCGTTATTACCTTCAAAGTAATTTATTATTGAAAATTGAATTACATTACTTCATGAGGCTGTAGTCCATTATACTCATAAGAAACATTATTGTATCCCATATGTAATAAATTATAAAAGGGTATATATGATAACATTAATCTATAGTTATAATTATATAATAACTAAAAAAAATATTCTTTATAACCATCATCATTCCCTACCATATTAGGTTGTAATGGAAAAAATAATGACTTCATTTTGCGAGGGGGTGGTCTGTTGTAATCATGAATGATGATATTTTAAACCATTTTATTGATGTGAGTGTAGAATTATGTTATAAACCTTATACAAAAATATCATATTAATTAACATATATTGAGTTTATTATATCATAATAATATATTTACAATAGAAATAGTATAATATGGAAGTGAAATGAGATGCTCATTGAAGAACATTACCGCCTTTTCAGGTATCCTGCATTGATTTCAATAAATAATTTGAAGGATGGATTTCATCTAAAAATGTTTCTTTAAAAATGTATTGGATATATTTTTTCATATTCTTATGTTTTCATATGATCCAAATGGATTTTTCATGGTTAATAAGTGTGGGTATCTGGTTCATTTATTAAGATAAGGATGAGAGTTATGCATGTAAAAAATAAAATGCATTATCCATTGGGAGGTCAATGTTATATAATTTTCTCAAAAATATATAAATTAATTGTTTTTATGGAATACATGGTCTATAAATCCTCCAACATATAATAAAACCCATATATTAACCATTTTTTTCATTATCTCATAAGTTTGATTATTTTTTTCATTTTGGTTTTTCATTTTGGAAGCTAGTTTTCAAACCTATGTTTTGTACATTAAAAATAAATTCAATTGAAGATTATTTGAAAATTTAAATTAACTAATTATAAATATGAAATATAAATTATCAATTTAAAATATTGTGTTTGATGAAATTTTTTTAAACACAGTTGCAGATAACGTAAAAATACACTACTTTAACTGTAACCACACCCGTAAAGATCATTACTAATTAATGGTATCTATATTCATTATAATAGAACAAATTTTCCATTAAATATTTATAGAATATATTTATTAACATTTATAAATTAATTGGCATACTATGATAATTTTCTTAATTTTAAGTCATTTAAAAAAATACAATTTACTATAAAATATCATTAATATCAATTTTGATATAGTTCATTTATTCTGAATATAATAAATTATAGAACAAAAATTGAATTAGAATTTAGTAATATAAAAACTATATAAAATTATGTGTACATATAAAAATTAATACAACCAAATAATTTACTCAAATTATATGATTTTGAATATTTTAAGTATAATTTATTTAATTTTGTTAATAAATAAATAATTGTTACATTTGAATTTCATTAGGGTTGTATGTAATTAGTTGATCTCATAAAAAATATAGATATATCAGAGTGATAATGATACTAATTTATTTTTTTAAGAATATCTACAACTGATTCTTTGATATTTTAACCAAACCATAAATCATTAAATAAATTAAAAAGAATAAAAATATTTTTTGGAATTTTTCACTTAACTTATTATATGTTACATATTCTATGTAACATTTAAATTAATTTCCATATTTAATATAAATTTATGTAAATCAAATAAATGAACTCATTAAATATAAATAAGAGAATATATTTACTTAATTATACTCTTATCATTCGATATTAAGCACTTGTAAACCCATTTTTACATTAACCATGGTAATTAATTTCTAAAGCATGTAATAATAATTTTGACCAAAAATTAAAGTCACTAGATTAGGACTTATAAAATATTTTATTTTTAAAATGGAATCCATTTTTTCAAATTCAATTCATTGAATTGGAAGATATTAAGTTAACATTACCTTATAACCATAACAATATTTTGGGTTCTCAAAATAATATTTCACTTAGAAAAAGATGAATTCATATTTAATTTATGAATAATAATTATGACTATATGAAACTAAATTTATATTTATTAGTCTATTTTTTATATTTTTTACTTTAATATTCTCAATTATAGATTATTTTAATTATTTAAAATGTAGAAACATTATGCATTTTAGAAATATTTGAAAAAAAACCATTTTTAAACCAAAAAACAAACATTAATTAAAACACTATATAATGGATATTAAAAGCAAAAATGTTGATTAAATATAACATATGTTACCCAGAAACATTTTGAAAACATATTGTGATTTTTAAATTAAAAATTATATTTTAATAAAATACTTCATTCAAAAATAGTATATTTTTAACTATTCATGAAAATAATAATATTTTCCAAAAGAAATATCACATTTTAGATTTTGATATTCTGATAACGAAAATGGAGACAATTTAATCAAATAAATATTAATTAAGTGTCCAATTTTTTCATATAACTACGATATTAAGTGTTACAAAACTTCTTTAATGAAATCATTAAATACAGTGTATAAAGGATATTGAGGAAGATTATTTGATTGTAAAACATTAAAATAATGTTATACGGAATAATAACTATATGGATGTTAATTTATTAAAATAAAATGATTACTGAAGTAATAATCATTGAATTTATTATTAATGAACATGAATTTCATTAAATTAATGTAAAAGTACATCCAATTGGTAATAAAAACACCATTCGAAAGAAATCATGATGATAAAATGTAATAAATACAAAACAAAGAAAAATGATAAATGAAATCCCTTATATCGTCTCCTAAATCACCACACATGTCTTAAAAAATTTTGTAATAAAGGTATAGAAATTATTAATTTATAAAAAAAATTCTTATTAATTATTTTAACATTATACCATTTAATTATTTTATTACAAATCTTTACTTTGTTTGTATATTAGTTAATTTCATATTAGTCATTTGGGGGTCATTTGTTTCACATTCCCAATAATAATATCATTAGGTTGTCGTGGTAAAATATTTCATGGTTTACTAATATATAAAATAAATTAAATTTTATTATTAATAATTTTTTAGATTAAATAATTTTTTTTATCCAAAACATGTAATGATGTCATGAAAAATGAAGGAAACTAGTTTATGGAGACAGTAGAACATACGTACAATGAGCGATGAATATATTCTTCATCATAGTTGAAATAAGAAAATTATATTATATTTTCCTTTAATATGTGTATAATTATGAAATAAATTTAATATTCATTCATTATGTATTGATTTATGATATTTCATATGACACAGAAATGAGAATTGAATCATATTACATAATGTTCATGTTTTCTCACCCAAACTCATGAGCAGTTTTATCTTTTTCCATAGAATGAAAGTGAAATAAGGTAAGTGATATACTATATTTAAATGAGTATAATTAATTCAAATTTATCATATACATATATATATTCTATAATATGTACTAACCATATAATATGGGGATAAAATGAATTACATCATTAGATGGATATAGAAGTCTATACGCATGCATGACCTATGATTTCATATTACATTGGATATATAAGTAGATGAAAAATTTATGGATCTTATATATAATACCATTACTTTATATGTGAGATATATGTTTTATATCATAATTTATATATATGATTTAGAGGTTTTTGAAGAGGAAATAAACATTAAAACACTCAGTTAACTGTTATACCACTAATTTAGAAGACCTTCTTTCATTTATACATTCAACCTTCTAGGATGATATTGTTGTGATACGTGAATATATATGAAATGGGTAGAAAATATTTGATTATATTATTTTAGTTATTTTAAAATAAAAAGAGATCAATGGTGTTATGGAGTAGTGGTGTAGTGGTGCCACTTTTTTACTTAGGTGGGTGGCAATCCTGTAAATAAATGATATATTGAAAGATAATAATTTTATATCTCATATAAAATAGATCTAATGTGAAATAACAAAATATAATTGGATGTAATTGTTTAAATGTATTAATTAAATTAAAATTATGAATGTTTATGAAACTTTTTAAACCATATATTTTGGTTTTCCCCCTTACTAATCCTTTTAAATTTAAACACTATATGAAATTTTTATAAGTCATAAGAGTCATGAAACTAATTTAAATTTTAAAAAGAGGAAATATGATAAAGATTAATTATAATATCAATATTTTTATCATCCATGTGAATTAATATTAATTTTTAGTTATATTATATTTAATTTAAATTAATTTTTATACTTTAAATACCATTTGAAATAATTGTTCAGATTATTCACAAAACAAAACTTTAAAGACATCATTATTGTCATGGAATTAAAATAAGAATCCTTTTATAATAACTTGTAAACTATAATTATTAAAAAAAATCCTTGGAAGTCCATAATTCATTTGATAACTTTAATGGTTTATTTTCCAAAAATTAACTAAATTTTCTATACTAATTGGACAAGCTTTGTTCCGAAATTGTGCAATAAATAAAGATAATTAAACCATATGGAATAAAAAAAGATAAATACATATCATAAAAATAAATAATTCATATCAACCTTAATAATTTAATAAATTTAATACATTCCTTTTACCCCATGTATAAATACTTAAATATATTAAAAAAAGATCAAAATTTGGTAATTTTCAATTAAATTAAAATAATACAATGCTTTGTATCATAAGTAAGTGATTCCAAATTTAAATAATTTCAAACCAAAAATACAAATGGTAGTTTTACCATGTTATGACGAAATGAAAATAGATATAATATTTATTTTTTGGAAATATAAAATTATTTTTATTCCCATTTAATATATTTTACCTTTTACTAAGGTGAAAAGCTTTTACCATTTATTTTATTCTTTCTATAAAAAACAAGAATTTTTTTTAGTATAATATATAAAATTACGATGTCAAATAAATAATTACCTTTATGAAATTTAATTTCCCTATGTGAAATAATTTTTTATATTATATCACAAATGGAAATTAAAAGATGATTTATTAAAATACTTGATTAAACAATAGAAATTATTATATATAAAAATCATGAATAATGTCGATTCTCATAGTAGTAATTCAATTAAACTTTTTAATTTTTTTTTTACGTTAAAACCAAAATACAAAATAATAATTTTTACAAATACTACATTATAATATTTAATGATTGAATAATTTTAAAAAAATTTAAATTTATCTGTATTCTTTCAAAAATCAAAATATTGAAACAACGATTCAATGATAATTTTGACAAGATTATTTCAAAAACATTAATATCATTTTAAATAGATTTTCAAATTCCATTAGTTATAAATTACAATATTCCTTTAAAATATTAAATAATAAAATAATAAAAAATTTAGACGTTCTATTTCCTCTTTATCAATGGATAATGGGATAGAATAATTTTTTGGAAAATTAGATAATCATTGGGTATTATGGTGAAAGGATATCCTATTTGGTAAACTATTCCATATTGTTTATAGGACTGTAAAATCATGGAAATGAATCCAAACCACGTGGTATGGTGTTTTTAGTAGTTTTTATGGTGCTTTGGGAGTCATAGAAGAATGCATGAGAAAGAAGTAAATTTTATCATCATTATATTCCGGATAGAGTGAAATATCTAATGGTGAATCATTGTAACAATTTCCAATGTGGGGATACATTTTTGTCATTTATGGGGAATCATCTAGTGGAATTTATGTCTACAACTGGAGGTGGAATGGATCACCATATAGAGTAAGTTAAATGGGGTATACCCTATGGAATTTCAATGAAGAATATAAATGGATAACGTTTACATGGTGAAATAATTGTGTTGGAAAGGTGTATTATGGTTGGGATCAGTTGTACTCAGAATAAGTACCTATTCTAGAATGAGAAACTATACTAGGGTAGAGACAATAAAAATGATAAATCAATTTTCAAATTGAATTAAATTCAATATCAATATAAATACTATAGAGATGGATTTCAATAATATTTTAATATTACATTAAAAAAATCCCCCTAATGGTATATTAAAAATACCACCATGTTGTGATGGTTTCTTAATGTTCATGGAAAGGATTTAAGTCAATAATGAATGAAACTACGAAGTTGATATTAAGGATAGTAAAAGGAAATTGTTGTAAAATTTTAATTGTATATAAGTATATTTCAATTCAACAGAAATATTGTATCCCCATTATATATAGTGAAACCCTATAACTTATTCACATTAGACCTGACTATGTTTCAGTGTTTTTTCTTTGGATTAATAAAATTGAGTGGAAATAATTTATTTTTAAAAACAAGTATCTACACTATCATTCAATGCCTAATAACCATAATTAAATGAATGTTAATTCATATTTGTTGGATATTTAATATAATTAGTTCATTTTAATCCTTAATCAAAAGTGATGTACATAAAAATTGTTTTATATAAAATACTTATTTTACATTAAATATTTTTTATCATCATTTCAATATAATTTAAATCAAAAATATTATTTTTTAGAAATTAAAATTGGAAAAAATTATAAATATATTTCATAATATGTGTATTCCAATTCATACCAACCAAACAAACAATTAGGTTATGATCATCATATGTTATTAATAATATTTTTTTATATATCTGCATTGCATCATGGTATGTGTTATATTTACCACGTGTTATTTAGCATAATATTTTTTCAATAAAAAATATTCTAAATTCTTTGGGTGTAATATTCCTCCTCACATAATGAAATTGCATCCTACTGATTTTATCTCAGGAGTTATATTGATGGATTAATACGTTTATATATCAATTCCATTTAATAGAATGAATTATAAAAAAGTGGAAAAATATATATTTTTATCCAGATAGATTAAATTTCCTTTTCAAAATAATATAAATGTCTTTTCTAGGTCATGAAAATTTATAATTACTAAAATATTATTAAAACAATTTATTTATCAATATGTGACTCAAATGTATATACGAATCAATAATGTAGTACCATAAATGTTCTGTGACGAAACTCGAGAGATTAATAATCCCTTATATTGATATTAAAAATTATTTTAAAATCATTACAACTAATATGGGAAAATATACTTACATTATTTAGTTCCATTACTTGATCATATTTTTAAATATTTTTTTGAAGAGGTATCATATTTTTTTCCTTCCCTCACTCAATGAAGTTAATATTCAATATTATTAATTCGTTCTTAAATCAATTAAATAATCATCCAAATGGTCACACGATCTAAAATGGATAATGTAGTATTCATCCTATAATTATATGTACAAAAAATATAAAATGGTTATCATACGTAAATATAATATCTATAATGATGAACTAATACATTGTTGTCAAATTCCTAGGAAAATAACACAAACATATATAATCTAAACATTATGTAAATAATTATAAATAATACTCAGCAAAATATTCAATGAAAAATTATAAAAATATATTAATCTATAATATTTAAATATATATTATTCAATGGTCAACATATAATTTATCCCTAAACAAACATAATCACTCATAATGTCAAATATAAAAATTTATATTCCTTAAATATGTATTCTAAAAATATTTTAATCCATTATATAAATAGCATAAATGTCTATAGAAACTTAAAAATACATATATGCATCGAAAATTTAACATGATAATTATTCGTCAATTAAAATCAATGAAATGAAATATAGTACTGTCAAAAAATAATCAATTTACCGTTATTTATATTATATTTCTTAAAATAAATTAAACTCCTTAAAAATTATTATTTATCACTTATCATCCTAATAAATTTTCAACATTAGAGATATAAATATGGTTAATGTTTTCCCCAATATATATTATCCCTTTTATAAAGTAAACATAATTACATCATGATTACCTATGTATTATCAATAAAGAGTTTCGACACATTTCTATTAGTTTCCAAAAAATAAAAATATAATTATTTTTTAATTAACCATTTAAATAAAATAAATACTATACCCAAGTCTTGTATTCCAAAAAATGACTCTAAACATATCATTAATATTATTAATCTTATTTCAAATGTATCCACAAAATTATATTTTTACATTAATATTATGATCAAAATTAGATTTTTTTACTCATGATGGTATTTAATACTTTTAAAATATACTAATCTCAATCATCCAAAACATTAATTTTATCTAATAAATTTATTTATTTCCAAATATAATTCCAAGTGACATGAACGCTAATATTTTAATGATTTATTCTCATATTTAGTTCAAAAAAATAATCATTTAAGATAAAAAGTAATTTAACATTGATTGAATTTATTATGGTTTCTACGCATTCTAATGTTCCATGTTTTTTTAAATGTGGTATTATAATAAAAATTAACAATAATGGATTAAAAATAATGTAATCAAATTAGTCTAGTGAAAATATGAAAACCAATAGGATATTTACCATATCACAAAAAAACTCTTCAAACATAAATAAAACATATAATAATGAAAATAAATCATTGATAAAATAAGTCTATTGAAACCATTAAAAATTCCCAAATAAATACATGTAATAATGATCAAATAATTCTTACAAATATATACTATTAAACTTAATTTTTTTTACAAATATTCATTATGTAATTAGATAATTTGATTTCCAAAAAACCATTTATAATGATGAAATATATATCATTTAACTTCTTACTCATAACCCATTTTTTCTCAGTATAAACTTTTTTTAGATTAAATTATTCCATCTAAATCCTACAGGAATAAAAAAAACTAGTTATTTACTCAATTTCAACCATTATAGAATAAATCACAACTATATTGTAGATCAATATCAAGATCAAAATTTTTTGTGACCAAGAATTATCTCAACCTTCATAAACTAAAATCATAATTTAGCGTACCATGAAGTTAAAATTGATAATTTTTTAATTTATAATATTATACTCCTTGAAAACTCTTTTGAACCAATAAGATGATGATATTCTATTTTTTTCATAAATATGGTATAAAATATTAATTTTATATTTAAATTAATTTAATTAATTAATTAACAAAATAATTGTTAATTAAAATTACATAAAAACCCATGAAATAATATATTTTTATATTAATAAAGGACATTCTGTTTGGAATATTTATTCATAGAGTATAGATTAAAAAAATTGATAACATTGATAACATGTTTCATTGTTACCCATTCTGATAACAATAAAATCATTCCTTTTAAACATTTGTAATGAAATTAATAAAATAGTTAAAATGACTATTAAAATCATTTAAATGATAATTTAGAACAATCTTTGAATAATTTAAGTGAACATAAAATAAAAATGAATTTAAAACAAATACATTAAAATTATTTTTATAATAAAAATTAACACATACCTTTTATTATGTCTTCATTATAATACCATTGAAATTGAAATAATTTAATTTATTTTAAGAAATTAATAAATAATATAAATTTTGTTAAAATTAAATCCATTTTGAATGTCATAACCCAAGAAACATTTATTGAAAAAGAAAATTTACTAAATCAATGGAAATTCAGGTAAGAAATCACATACCTAATCTTATGATTAACTACAAACTTATTTTTTTAAAACTAAAATCATAATACTTTTATAGTTAGTTATAATTATTTATCATTTTATATCACATAATATTATTCATTCATTTATAATGGCAACTGCATCTTATTGTTCAATGAATATTGTTAAGTCGACGAAAGATATTTCGATGATGTTGTGTTTACAAAATCCAATATAATGATGTTATCATGACCTCTATAACATGGTTAATTTTCACCTAATATTATAAGACATAAATAATTTATAATTTTCATTATTATAAATTTAGTACTCTATTCATCACAACTACATTATATGGTCATGAAAAATGAAGCCCGTCAGTTTAGGGAAAATGTATCTTATACAAATGAATGAGTGATGAATATTTTATTCTATAGAGTGGAAAAATATAGGTAATATATTAAATTTGTACAATAATATATATTTTATAAATGACATTTATATTAATTATTTATATTATTATTAATATCCATGTGATCCAGTAATGAAAAATGAATTACATCTATTTATGGATTAGTTAGATAGTAAATATGGACTACATAGAGATGATAATATATATATATATATGCACAATGGGTAATTTAATTGTACATTTTTTTGAAAAATAAATTAAAAGGTTTTGAATTAAAAACATAATTAAATTTATTTAAAATAAATATATTATCAAGAGTATGTTATGATATTTATTTTCTATTTATAAGTGATGGAACAATAAATAAACATGTAAATACTCTTTTAATAGTTAGAGATATTATTTGTAAAAGTAGTATTATCTTTCAGAATAATCCATATTTTATTGTATTTTGGTGATAAATAAATAACATGGAAATTAGTACGATTTATGGGGATGTAATTGGTAATATATTTAATAAAAAAACTCAATTAGAATGATGAAGAGAGGAGAGGAGGTTCTCTTTTAGAATTAAGGATGGTGGAATGTTCTTTTATATATTAAAAATTAATATTAATATGTTACAAACACAAGAAATTTAGTTTATAATTTTTATTGAATCTGATATTTTTGTGAAAAAATGAAAAAAAAATTAAAAAAATTGTATATTTGTAATTACCATTTTGTAACTAATCATTTGGATTAACCCCATCGTTAATTATTTCATCCATGACCCCAACAACAAATATTTTCAATATCTCACTATATTGATATTAATACTAAAAATGAATTTTGGAACATATATAGACCATTAATATTATGGTTAAAAGTTACCATTAAATTTAGTTGTGGCAGAATTTTCATTCATATTTAATAATTTACAAAATTAATCATGACATTCCATTTCAATATATATTCTGATCTATTAAAAAATGTTAACATTATAGACAATAAATCAATAATATCATTAGAATAAAAAACCATTCCAAAAAACATAATATTATTAAATTTCCAAAAAATTTCTGTAAGATCAAAAATATTCCAAAGTATATGATTTTATATTTATTAAAATAATTTAATTTTTTCCAACTCTATTCACAAATGCTTCCTTTTTTTCATTCTATATAATAAAACTACACTATATTTTCTAAATAAATCAATAAAATAAATTTAATTCATTTACATTGAAATTTAACCTTTATATCCACTATAGAATGGTGTTTGTCCTTATGAAAACATATTAGATATATTAAATGAAGGACGATGAGAAATTTTATTTTTTGGAATATATTAATCAATATGATGTTCCTTATCAAAGGTAAACTATACATTAATTCTAAAATGTATAAGATAGGATGAATATGGTAAATATTTACCTATCCATTAAAATAATTGAATGTTTTTATTGACTTGGAGACCATATTCCACTATTTTTAATATCGTTTAACTCATTTACCTTATATCATTGTGATATAGGTTTCCTAGTATTGGTATTCATTTTACCAAAAATGGAACTTGAATTACAATAAATTATAATAGAATGATCCCAAAATATTGGATCCAATCTCATTGATTTAATTTTAATAATATAAAATAAATTATAATATTATAACATAAAATACGATGAAATAAATTTTTATAAAAATATATATGTCAACTATTTGAATGTTGGATTAGATTTTTCATATATTATTTATATTCACTTATATTTAAATTAATTATGATCAATATAGTCATAGTTACTTTACATTTAAAACAAATCAAATTAATATCACTTTTAAATATCATTATTTAAATAAAATAAACAAATATATTGAAAAAAACTGAAATTGTCACATTTTACTAAGAATTCAAACATTTAATCAAAATTCCTAAAATTAACTCTATGATGATTTTAACATGATTATTTAAAAAATGAGTGATATTTTTTAAATGAAAATTTTGAAATGTTACTGAAATAAATTACAATATCATTACAAAAATTAGATTGAAAAATATTTTTTAAATAAAATATATTTTTGAGTAAAAACTCATTTTTGCATTTCATGTCTACTGAAAAATGAATTTAATGTCAATGAATTTGATTGGACATATAATCCAATCATTTAATTAGAATAAATTTTCAATTGTGATAACACTAATATATAAATTCAAAAATAAATTATACACATATTAAAGGTTTTATAATATTTTTATATACATATATAGTACATGTAGATGATTTTATATTCATTTATATCCAATTTATAATCAATATAAAAGTGGACGTTAATTTATTAAGGCTAAACAAATATTTTTTCTAATGCGGTTAATCATATATATTCTTGATAAACCATTATCTTGGTTATTATTGTCATATACAAATAGTAACATTTCAACACTATATCACATTTTATAATTATAAGGGTTGTATACACTATACTATAACAAATTTAAATTTATTAAAATAAAATATAATCTAAAATATTATTTAATTTTTTAATATGATTATATTAGGAAATTTATTCTATATAGAAGACTGATATTATTAATGTTTAAGAGAGTCTATGAGAGAAAGTCATATAAACTAAAAAATAAATGAATAAATAAGAATCATTATTCTATCAAATGATATAGTAAATTGAATTTTTAGTCATCTATGCTTAAATTGAATTGTGTTTGAGTAACTAAACATGTCCATGCAAGTAATAGGGAAAACTGAAAATCAAAATTAGTAACATTCATATCAAATAGGATTTATCATCGATGAAAATGAATTTCATCTGTGCAACAAATTTTTTAGAAGACATCACCAATAAAGGGATCAGATAATTGAAAAAATAACACTTATTGTGATTAATATATATAATTTTTTCATTCCATTATAATGTCACCACTGGAATTTTTTGTTAAAATGATTTTGTTAGGGCCACCCCAATGAATTATATGAGTACCTTATTTAGTAGAAAATTATGGTGTCTATTATTTATTAAGGGATTTCATTAAAAAATATATAAATATATGAATACTTATATATAAATACAATGTTTATTTAAATATAAAATTGATATTATATTCAAGATACTACTTATAGTTTAAATATGAAGATGTAAATTTCGAATTCTAGAAATCTAAAAAATATTGGTATCTTTATGAAAATTATGATTCAAAGTAACTACAATCTCCTCTAAAATTGATTAAGTTCCATGAAATGTGATAAAAAAACATGAGAATTAATATTTCAGATATTCTATAAGAGCAATATCACCAATAAAATTAAAATGATCATTTATCTATGAAGGATGACAATGTTTTGTTTTTTTTATTTAAATTTAATTGATCATGTTGTGAATATTTAATCCATATCATGAGTTACTATTATTTCCACTATGAAAGATAAAATAGCAATAAAAGTTAATAAACATTACTAAATTACTCAAGGGTATTATTTTAACATTGGAATAAGTTTTTTATTGAAATTTAATTATAATAATGGTTTTTTTGTGGGATATATATTGAATATTAATTATCATGAATGATTTTTATGGAAATATGTCATTTATTTTGAAGAGATTTAATTCATTATAATATAGGAGTATGTGTTGCGTAGTTCCCACTAGAAGAATGAAAAAATATGGAGGTGATTTAATAAAAAATACAATCTTTTGAAACACTAAATATATCATCTAAAAATTAGATCTTAATATTAAAATCAATAATGTTATTTTGGTTGAATGAAATTTTTGTCTGGAGCATTAGAACTATCAGACAGCATTCATCATAAAAGGAATCACCTTGGAGATATGAATACATCCAAATTATTATATAAAACTTTTTTTTATATGGAGAATCATTGTATATATTGCCTTCTCTCTAATTGTGGGTAACATTTGTACCATATTTCACCTCCAAGCATTATTATAGAATCTTGTACTAGGTATAAATGTGGCATAATTTTATATTCTTCAAAGACATAATGGTGATGGATGAATATAATTTAATATAAAAAAGTGTAATAACCCTCAAATTACATAACTCGTGACAAGAATTTTGTTTTTTATTCTTCTAAGAGTAAATAAATTCTATAAGTGTACAAATATAACAATTACTAACTAACCCCATAGATTTAATTCTACCCCACCCCATGTAGGATATTATAACATGTTGACCAGTAGTGTTTATATTATTCCTCTAACAAGTATTATTATATAGATCCATTACAATTTGAACAAATTTATTCATCGTTTGAATGTATTGAGTAGCTCTGACCATATTAATGAATAAATATGTCATGGATAGATAATCTGATTATAATAGACAGTTCCAAAATTTTGTGTAGTAATTGATATAGTATAAAAATATAGAACATTATAGTGTACCAAATTCTTCCTAGATTCTTCCCATGCCACAATGACAAGAATATTTCTAGAAAAATATATAGATAAAATAAACCCTCAAGTTTCATTATTATAAATGTTTAATAAGAATAAATAAAAATATTATATGTTTTCTAATTATAAAATATACCCATGATGATTCAAAAATAATCTCTTTTATTTAAAAGACACAAAACTATAGTAAATAAGAAGAATATTGACTCAATTTCATGGAAGGTGTGAACCCTACACATAAAAGGCCATAGAATACTTTTAATTCAAATTAAATAATAATTTGGTAAATAATTTCCTCTATTTAATAAATAAGAAAAACACTTTTAATAGTTTTAATAATTTTCCCTAATAAATTAAACCAATCTAATCATACGTACAATGTTATAGTTGAAATAAAAAACATAGATGAGGATAATTTTTACAGTATTGGAAAAAAATTAGCATTGGGATTTTTTTGTTTTTAAAATTGTTTAGTATAAAATTTAATTCCATGTGAAATAACATTCTTAATAGTTCATTAATTTTCCTTATAAGATAACATATCAGAAAACCCATTACGATAATGGTTTTTACATGCTAGTAATGTTATAGCCAACACTACAAACCAAAATGATAAATGGGGTTTCACATAAATTATTTAATAACTGATGGGAAACCCCATTATGAATTGGGTTTTCACATTGGTTATCTATTTAACCATATAAATAAAAAATATTTTCTAAATTTATTTTCATCTCACCTCTTTACATAAAATAATTGAAAATAGAATGAAAAAATAGATGAAGAGAAGCAGAAAAAAGCAGAAAATATTGAAAATTTACAATAAAAAATATTTATTGTTTCAATATTCAAAATTACAATATATTATATAGAAAAACTAAATTCCATCCAAAATGGTAAATTAATTTCCCATTCAAAAACATTTACAATTACAACATTCAAACATAAAATATATTATAAAAAATAAAATAGATCCACCCTTGGAAAATTATATTCTCATTCAATATGTTATTATCTCATACCTAATTCTCTATAAGCTATAGGGCCCTAAACATTCTACAAATAAATGGAAATTATTTAATATGTATAATGATAAAATGATAGAAATATAATTGAAATTATTTTAAATAAAAATAAAATGGTGGAATATCATAATTTTCCAAGTTGAAATTATTACATACATATATCCTCAGATATAATATCCACATTTTTTTACACCTTCATGTTTATGAAAACTCCATTTAAAAAATATTTTCAGTTTAAAATAACATTATTACATAATATATCCAAAAGTTACTAATTATAAATCTAAATTAACGATCTCTATTAAATATTTAATCTTCTTGTTATTATTACTTTTTTTATTCGAATATATTTGTTGTGTTAAATTTTAAAATAATATAACTGAAAAAATAAATGTCATTATAATTTAAACATGTATTAAAAATTTCAAACTTATGTATCTAGTACATTCCTGAAATTTTTTCTCCCTTTATCTTTTAAATTCCATAACCAATAAAGTGATGTCTCCCTTGAAAAAAAAACCTTTCATTCAATGACTAGATATACCAAACACGTTTTGAGATATATATTTCATAATCTTGAATAAGTGGAGACATCCATCACCGAATTACTAAATTATATTAAACACATTCAACTGTAGAAATGTTTCTTCCATCTATAGTCACTGAAATTTATATATGTTAAATAAATGTTGGTTCTATAAATTCATATATTAATATCTTCCGAATCAAATTAAAAATTATATAAATATACCATAAATTAAACAAACATAAGTCTAAATCAAATAAAAAATAAATTTCCACAATTATTTATGTTAAGACATATATTTAAAAAACATGTATGATGTTGATTCCCAAATAATCTCCAGTTTTAAGCCCCATGATATATTTTTTCAATAGTGCAATAGTCAATGCATACCCAAAAACAGCATCTTCCATTTTAATCTCATAAACATCTGACAATAAATTTGAATATGTTGGAAATCTATCAAGACTACTAGAATTGGTTTTTGATGTTACATCATATAGTATTTTATGTTTTATATATAATATTTATTTACAACTAATGTATTCCTCTAAATAATTGATAAATAAATGACCATTAAATTATAAAAAAATTATAACGAAAATTAAATAAAATATAAAATATACGCATACCTCTATGATAATATCTGAGGAATGTCTAGATGGAAAAAATAAAAATTGGTCAATATTTTTTCCAAATTCACTCATCTCATCTATAGGTATTAGTACTCTAGGAGATCTATATATAATATCTTGTAAAATGTCCTAGTGATGTTCCATATCAATATATTAGTGATGTGTGGATTCTCTAAAATGAAATATAATCCCATGTGAAACAAAATAATGCTAAGGATCATCAAAATATGACTAATAATAATTGGGAGGATTTGGAGGATGGCTGTATAAGTTGGATAAAAGGATGAAATGGTCTGAGGGAGGATGTAGATGAGTGGGAGCTAGTGGAGGAGGTCGAGGAGTATGGGATATAGTATGAAACTATATTTGTATGTCTACAAACATCAGATTTACTATATCATAGATATCATCTTTTATTTTACCATTAATATCATCATATTCACGTTCAAAATATTTCATTTTAAAAAAAAATTCTCTATTGATGAAGCTGCATGATGCGGGAACATGTTTTTCACTCATACACTTTTTGGGTATCCTCGTACAAAACCCTAGTGTTGTGGACATACCAATAATGTACTGAAAATTTCCTCACCACACTCATCTAAATGTAAACCACATATGATATTCTATGAAATAGAATCATATTGGAAATTTTTTAAAAATATGTACAATGAATCACAATATATAAGAATTGAATTAATATTAATTGATAAATACAGTAAAAATCGTTAAACCCTCTTTCCTAAAACCCTTAAATATTCTATAAAATATTTTAGTGTTTTCTTATCAGAGTGTTATTCCATTTTTCATTTCTATACAGAGGGTATATGGGATACCACTCTAGATATTGAACAATCACCTCTCATTTTTTGACAAATTTCTTGCCAATATTTGTTCTTCAATTAACATACACCCTCCCTATGAAAAAGTTATAGGTTATACATTTCAATATAGGATCTCATCATGATATCTTCTCAACTATAGTAAATATTGAATTAAAAATTCAATCAAAATTATATTTATATCGTTATTATAAAACCCATTTACAAGGATAGGTTGTTCATACCAAAAAAATATATCATTAACTACTTTTATCAAATTTCTTCAATGTATTATTAACTATAATGTGTTATATATGAGAAGGATTATGATATTTTCTATTCCTAAAAATGAAAAATTATGTAACATAAGATTTAAAATACATCCATCTCACTAGAAAAAATGAAAAACATTCCTTCCCAAATCTATAAGTTTTATAAATAGGATATGTCCATTGATAATGAGGGGGAAAAACAAATTTACATAAAAATTTCTGGATAAGATCAATAATAACAATAAATAGTATCAAAAAGGTATCTCAAAAGCATGAAAATGTAAATTTATCAACACTACTATAATCATCAATCAATATAATGATATTTACTTAATCCTTTATTGGTATAATAGTCTTGGAAATTATTGATTTTTTTCCACTTTTGATATTATTATCTTCAAATTATACCCTTAGGTAGTGGTCCTAGATGCTATTAACTAATAAATTAGGTAAACTTACGCTCCTATATTTTCCAACCATTGAGGTCTTCTTTAGCCATGTGGGAGTATATGTCTCTTGTAATGAAGGATAAGGCTCATAAATAGGATCATTTTTACGTTCCTCTATAGATATATAAATATTATCATATCAAAAATTATGTGGTGCATTAGTTTACTGATGTCTCATTATCATTCAAATAAAATTTGTAAACCATTAGTACACAATTAAAATAATTCGACTGTTACATAATAATGTAAATAAAAAATAAAAAATTAACAAATAAAAAATTAAATAAATATAAACCATTTTATTTATATTTTTAGTTTTATCTAAAATTATAAAAATATTTATGATTTCTGAAATGTTGTAAAAAATGCAAAAAAAGTCCAAATATTTTGTGAATAGAAAAAATTCAACAACCTAATAACTCTATTTTTGTAATAAAAAAATATTTTCTCAATATAATCCTATAAAATAATTATTTATTTAAAATATTATATATAATATAATTTTTTTCCAATAATTTCATTTAACAGATATGCTATGAAATTGTTATTATAGTAATCTAAAAAAAATGAAAAAATATAAACATACAATTTAACTTATTAGTTATAATATGTGTTGTAAAAAATAAAAAATAAAAAATAAAAAATTCACAAATTTTTAAAAACTAACTAATAAATAAATAGATTTTACCTATAATATTATGATTATATTAGAGGATTGTTTTCCAAACATCAATTATCATGATCATTCCAAATAGAAAAAACAATTTCTACAATTTGATCATCAGTATTATCTGTTAATATTTCCTTGGAAGTTGTGTTCTCACAAAAATCAGCCTCATTATTAATTTTATAATCATCAACATATGGGTTTTTACTTGAAAGACATTAACTATATCATATAATAATGATAAAAAAATAAAATTTTCAATTCATAGTTTTTCCATTATAAAACGATAAAATATATATTATAATCAATTTGGTTTTTTTAGTTCCATTCAAAATTCATCATTTCTTCCACTGTTATTACCGATAAACCATCAAACATTAAACGACGGAACATGAATGTTAATTAAATAGTACTTCTATATTTAATATATAAATCCATAATATGCAGTTGATGTGGTAATTGGGTTTTATTCATTTCTCACTCAAAGAAATCATTTTTAAAAATTACCAATAAACCACTTTTAATGTCAAAAATTCTATTCTCATAATAATTTAGATGAAATGTATAATAATTAATGTCATACAAACCGCTAAAATAAAATTTAATCCTGGACCACCAACAATCCATCTCAATGTTTCAAAGTCATTTGAATTACCAGGAACGGTCTCTTTAAACCATTTAAAAGGAATTTTTAAGATCATTCAAAATCTACATATCATTATTTCATTGGATAACATTATTTCAACACATTATTATGAAATTTTATATATTTATGAGCATCATCAATGTTATTCAAAAAAATTATCTACATTAATTATCTATTCAACTATCGAAAGCTTCATATTCAAGAAACAAATCCCCTTTCCCACTAATTTTCTCGTACATAGTAAGATATAGGAAAACCAATGTACTACGTTTCAGAAAGTATCTTTTAAAAAAATATTAAACATCATCTAATATATTCTTATAAAAAATAGAAGATCCAAGTTGATATGGAGTCTTAACATAACCATTCAATATCTTCACATTCCATTCAAAAGGATACATTCGACATAGATATACATGTCCGTAATGAATTATTTCTCACAATAAATTAGCAATTTAATTCACCATTATGTCAAAAAAGGAAAATTCATTTCTTGTTGAAAATAATAGAAACCACTTTGTTCACAAAATTTATGAAAGCATTCAGATAGATCACATTAATTAAAATTAAATTCAAAATGTAAAAAACTATGATGGTTGTAATTATAACACAAAGAATAAATATTCTACATAATGAAACTGTTAGGGTTTGTTTCATCATTATATGACAATCATGATATTTTATACATGTAAAAATCAAATCCATTAAATACATAATGTTTTAAACATTTTAATAATAAAAATACATCACATTAATATCATGAGGACACTAACACTATCTAATTTATCCCTATTTTATAATCTATAATAATCCTAGGAAATAATGTTCTCTTCCCATCAAGAGTGGCAGAATACTCCAAAACATATTCCCATTGAGAGAAAGTCTAATTATTCATTTAAACCATCTTTATTCCTTCCTATAATATGTAAAAATCTTCCAATAAATATTTAATTGATATTCTTATCCACATGATTGACACCAATGCTGTGTTCGTCCTCTTGATTTATACACGTTTCAATCTCAAAAAATATAGATCATTCATTCTAAACATTTATATCAATACGAGATATCTGTATCTTTATAAATGTCACATCAATGTTTTGAACCCTTTTAAATTAATTATAACTATATAATGGTTTATGATAAATATTAATAAAATTTTATTCATCGAATTTTTTTTTAATCTTCTATTGCAATGATTCCAAGGAAAAATCTATTTATTACACGTGTATTGTGTTTTTCCCCATGATGGATTTAGTAATATGAAATCTGTTGTTGAAAGATTTGACATCATGTATTCCCCTTTAAACTAAATAGAAAATAATTTACATATAATGGGATATCATTTATAATAAACAAAATAATTTCATGTAGTTGAAAGTGTTCCATTTTATATGAATCACACACCCTAATAACATCCTCCCATATGAATTCTAATAATAAATTAATTCTGATAAGAAAACCTCAACATTATTTTGAGACTATTTTAGTTTATATATCATTAAACTATTACTTAAATTATTTCTTATCAAATAATATTACGAATATATGTTGTAAATTAACTATAATATAGGATATGCTCTATCTATTCCACTGATGATTCAATATAGAATCATTATATCACTATACGGTCAAAATCTGAAATTTTGAACATCATTTTTGTATATAGGATACTACTGATCATGTTTCAACCACATTGGACAATCATCTATATGACATAACGTTCAATCACATATATACTCATATGCATTCCATCACAACCATTTTTCATCATGTGAACTTTAAAATGAACATTTCAAATGAGGAATTATAGGATGATACCATTTTTTATATAATTGATATCATTAACTGCTAAAAATATCATATAAATATTATTCCAAATTTTTATGTGATGTATGATAATTATGACACTATGAGAGAAATTCATATTCCTTCTTCTATAAAAAACATCTATTCATGGATACATGTATTTTTTGTACTCTAATGACATCGATCATTGAATTTTATTCACATTATAATGTTCATCTAAAAGATAATTTCCATTATGAATAATATATTTCAAAAATTATATCAAATCTATAAAACTCATGTCACATCATCCATCTTTCATAATCATGTTAATCAATCATAACATCCACTATAAAACAATAAATTATATACAACCTATACACAATGGGTTTTCAACATCACCATTTATATTCTAAATGTTTGGTTCATTATAAGATGTCTCTAGTTTAATATAATGAACCATTTAATCAATTTTATTAGTATTATCATCTTTTAAAAAATCATCATCAATAGATCCAAAATTTTTCCCACTTTCACCATACCAAATCAATGGGCTATAACTAAGACTAAAATCATAAAAAATTAAATTTTCATTATTTTATATGGTTTTAAAATTCATTAAGATTAATCATTTTAGTCATTGAGAGAAAACTAGGTCATCTTTTGGACATTTCATTTAGAAAATTCTAAAATATAATCAACAAAATTATCATAATCATTAAATATTCTATGTTTTGTAATCCAACATTTTCTCATTATCGTTAATAAAAACTATGAAAAATAAATATCATATTAGAAGAATATAGTGGTGGTAAAAGTGAAAATTAATTACTTCAGTAAAACTACATTAAGATTAATATCCAATAATTCATTATTAGAATGTAAAAAATAAAATGAAAACTTTTATATATATATTTGAAAATTATAAATATAAATTATTTCTAATAATGGAATATATGTATAAATATAATTACTAAATCATATAAAAAATGCATGGATTTAATTTAACAATGAAAATATAGTTATACTAACCATTTATTTCCCTTTTTACTCTAAACTAAGTTATACATAACATAAAATTCAATATTATTGACTTGAATAAAAATCATGTTTACATTATCCATTTCAATTTTCATCTTAATAATTGAATTTTTTAAATGATTTTTTCCTTAAAAACCAATTATTAGAAGAAACATTAATTCATGAAATAATATTATTCTATAGTATAGTTTAATCAATAGAATGATGAAATTTTGATGTTGTATATATATATAATATATTAATATTAAAATATATTTATTCCATGTGTATTAGGAAAATAAATAAATTAATATTACATTCTGTGTAATATATGACGACATTTTCAATTTGAATATACCACACTAATAACCCAAGTATTAAATATTTAATTCTACTTAATTTTATAGAATATATATCCAAAAATATTGGGTGAAAAATTCTTTACTTTGAATACCATGTTATGAATGTATAATAATAGGAAAAAATGAAATTGAAAGACTCTAACTATGTAGTGGGATAATACTCTAAATTTAAAAAATATTATAAGCTAACAAATAAAAGTAGTTAAATATTAATCCTTGATATGTAGTATATCAATCCAAATTATCATTTATACCAGATGGGTTAATTTGTCCAAAATGAGTGAAAATATAATATATATCTATTCAAATATTACAAATATATGTAAAAAAACCATGTTTCATTTCATATGGTGTATTCACCAGTAATTTCAACATTATATTAATACTAACACATAATATGAAGACATCATATTTAATATCTGTTTTTTCAATAGAAGAATATTGTCAAATCACATACAAATTGTTGATATGCATACACTCTACTTAGAAGATATTTAATGTTGAACTATATTCAAACATTAATGTATGGATACATTACATATAATGAATACTAGGTCAAAAATAAATGCATAATAATAATTGAAATTTATCTATACAAATGGTAGGGTGCACATAAATAATGAATGATCCACAAACATCTTTTAAATAATAAATAATTTAATATTTATTGATTAAATATATGATGATATGTGGTATAAACATATATGAAATAATTCAGTGAAAAATACCTTCCATATAGTAGAAAAATAGAAAATTAATATATATATTACATAAATTTATTATATATTAGATGGCATTAATATATAATGAAATCAACACATTTTTACATAAATTAATAGACATGTAATGTATATAATAATGGTAATCCAATATCCATGATTAGAACATCAATATAGTAATGTGTAATGATTAGTCTGACAAAACATGAATATTTATAATTGTGTTAATGTGAGATATGAATAATCATAATCCAAAAATTGAGTGTTAGGGCATATGAGAAATTGAATTACTAAAATTGACGATTGATGTGTGATACTTGAATAAGAGTTGAGGGATGTATAGATCAATTGAAAAAATGGGTAGTGGAATCCTAATGTTTTTTTAAAATATAAAACCAACATTCGAGTTCATTGGATCAAAGATACAATGTTCCTTATTTTATGTGATAGAAAAGATATTTCATTAATGATGTTTAATAACATAAAAATTACTCAAAACGAAAATTCATATCATTTTAAAGGGTATATCATGTGTGTTTTAAAGTCAAAGGCATGAAATATCTTCATTATCACATTGACATCATAATAAATAGTTTGGAAATCCATTTCATCGCATCAGTTACATTACAACCGATGTAATGTGGTTAGATACTAGTGTTTTCATGTCAGTTATCTGATAACTAATGGGATAATGAAATAAACATGGATTTTTTTGTCGGTTATGATGCACTTATGTGAAAAATCAGATGCGATAAATACTTTTTGTATTAGTATTCACTAGTAAAATGATGTTAAAATAACAAATTTAGGAAAAAAGAAAGAATACTTTCTCAATCCAATGAAATTTTGAAATCATAAATCCCATTATTATGCAATTTTATATAAGATAATTCCTTCTAACTATCATTTTTTTATCCAATAAACATATGAATTATAGTTAATAATTATTTAAATAGTACATCTAGTGATATGGATTATTAGTAAAAATAATACTTCAAGAATGTTAAATGATGAACGTATGGATGAAAACTTTCCAGATCAGAATATATGATTTAGAACATCCATTACTCCATGAAAAAACATCTCTAATATTTTTATATGTGACAATATTTAATCAAGACCCCCCAAAGGATCCATGATTACACTTCAAATAAATATTTTCATAATTTGGTTAAATTAAATCCTATAAGAGTTCAAAATTAATAAACATACCCTATATGAAAAGATAATTATTTACATTTACTCAAATAAACCAATTCTTTGCCACTACCACACCTAATTTATTTTGAGAACTACCTATCTGAAATGTGAATGATCACTTGAGAACCCACCTCTATGTGAAATATATTATTTTCCATAAATTTGATGATATTATTGTTCATGGTAATATTGAAAACAAATGATAATCAATAAATAATCCCAATATAAATTTTTATATCTAGATTACTAATGTTAAAATCATAATTATGGATTTTAAAATTTCTAGGTCCTCACCCATATAATAAAAAATAAAATACATTATATTATTCCAAAAAACCACTCTTTGAGAACCCTCCTCTTATATAAAAGTATTTTTGAATAAATTAACTAAACGTTCATGTATCAATGTTTTAGACACTAATTGATTCATATTTTTTGAAAATTTCTTTAAATGATGATAAATATTTTTTTCATATCATTGATAAATATAAATATTTCATCCATAAAAAAGTACATAAGAATGTCCTCGCGTCAAAATCTAACTTATATATCAACCCATAAGCACTTTATGTTTGATGTTACTAAATATTATAGTAATAAATAAATTAATAATTATAAAAAATATCATAGATGTTCGGTGAACATCCAAATAAACTCTCAATAGTGTAAAAAATCTAAAGGACTATTCATTTGGTAGTTATTAAAATCTAGGGAGACGAGAATCACAACAACAGTTAGTCACACGAAAGGTTAGTGAACCCCATTATTAGCAAGAATAATAGAATTAATCCACATTATACATTTTCAAATTATTTGTTAGTTTCAATTTGGATTATCCAAATACCCCTAAAAACAATCCAATACAACATGACCACAATTTAATGTGCATGTTAGACAAGACATAAAATGTTTTTTTTTTCTATGAGAAACAAGGTTATTACATAGATATACTATATTAAAGGATAGTATGAAACATATATTTAATAATATTATAAATAATATAATACTATGATAAAAAAGGAAATATCATAAATTATGATACTGAAATGGGTGTTTATTCTTTTGAATAAGAACATCAGTATTGGCATTGATAGTCATGGTGATTGGGATTCCACAATGTAAATATATCATAACACTAAACAAATCATTCATGATATTAAAAATTCATAATAGTAAAATGATCCTAGAAATCCATTTATCCATGATTCACTATGTATTACAACGCACTTAACACCATCAAATATTTCTTATTTAATTTTAAAAATAATGATTGGTATATTATAAAAGTATATAACTATAGAAAAATGATTTTAATCAAATACTATATTTTATTCTTCCTATAATCAGAACTATGAATCATAAAATGTTTTATTGTTGGTAACATTTGTGATCTAAAAATATATACAACAATGTTCTCCCATATCAGACATTAATTAACCATATTCTTTTAGAATATTAAGCCTCCAAATTATTTATATAATAATAGAATAGAAATATATTGTATTATGATCACCAATATTTAGTAATAAATCCATTTACATGTACATTTCTCTATCATCTGCCATTAAAAAAATATAGTAATATATTAGTTATTTTAAGAAATTTACTCATGGACCATTCGATTAAAAAAAGGTAGTAAGATCCTATATAATTATTATATATCCCTTAAAATTATTTAAATCCTATCTATATATTATGTATTATAATTAATAAAATTCCAAATTTCCCCATGTGATTATTTAGGATTCCTTATATACAGATAATTGGATTCCAATGTTTTAATCTCGTTCAATAATTTTCTAAAAACCTGACGAAATACTAGAGAATTCCCTTATAATTATGTTTATCTAATGATTGGATGTTTAGAAAATTTATCATAGAGTTCCAAAACTAGTGATGAGTTTTTAGATAGAAATTAAAGTAATTCAGATATTATTATGTTTCAAAATTAATTTATCCCATATTTTCGTAGGAGTTGTGTATCATTTTAAACCACTATATTTTTGTAAATTTATTCTAGACAAAACATATTTTATTGATATCCAGCATTATACAATAATAGATTCCAAAAAAGAAAAGAAATATTATACTAGAATATCATTATTTTATTTTATCACATTGTCTAGTGATTTTTGTTTGTATAATTAAAATAATTAAATTAAGAAAATTCATTTCTTAAATATTTATTCTTCAATATAAATTAATTAGAATTGATAAAAATATCATTGGAAAATAAAATATATTTTTTTAGAAAATACTAATATTATTATAGATATATTTTGTTCTAATAAATTATGTTTATCACAATTTTTTATTGGTATTATCAATATATGTGTATATATATAATATTATAAATAAAATTCTTCAAATGTGTTTGTAATGTTTACCTAGGATTGGGATAAACATACCTCTAATTTTAGTCTTAATAGTTTATTTTTAACAAACATTATCTTCCTACCATTTTTTCACACATACCATTATGTTAATTTCATCAACTATTGGTTTTTTAATTTTATAAAATTAATTTTTTTTATATAATAAACAATGTCAAATTTGGAAAATATGTCCATTTTTTTCTTATTATAAATAGTAACTACGTTAACAAATGTCACATTAATAAATGATAAATTTGATTAATCATGGGTTTAAATATGTGATAAGTCAATAAAAATTAGTATTATTTATTATTGGATTAATGAAATTCGACACATATCAAATCTTCCTCGAAATTATATTTTATAATTGACCCTTTTACATGAAAAATTAGATAAAAAAGATTTAAAACATTGAATGTTACAATGTTCCACTCTCTTAGTAATAAAAAAAATTTATATGTTATTATAAGGATTGAAAATAGTTATTAATATAAATATATATTCATTTATATAATAATGAAATTTAAGCATGATTGTAAATTATTTATATGTTATAGTAATTATATAATGACAATAAATTAATAAGAAACATTGATGTTGTATTTCAATAGTTAATATTAAATTAAAATAAATGTTTATAATTTTTATGGTAATATAATTTGTTTTATTTAATGTGATATAAAACTTTATAAAATTTATATGATATAGTAGTTTGATTTTATAAACTCACATTAAATTTAAAACAAATTCCTTATGTATTTTACTTCAAATAATATGAATTAGGTCAAAATTGACATAAATGATGTTTTATATACAAAATATATTTATATATTAAACAAAAAAATAAAAAATAAAAAATTCGATTCTAGGGATAATTTTTAGACAATTTTCCAAATCCATTTATATGATATTTTAAAACATATAGATAGAGAATAAATTTATTATAATTTAATATTTTTTAGAATTTCAAGTGTCTTCACACTATCCCTCAAAAAAGGACACCGCTTATTTCTATTTATTCATCAAATTTTATGGAATATAGCTTGAAACAACATACCAAATTAGCATAAAATATACATATACAAGTTTTTGAGGATATAATCTCCCCAAATGATCTCATTTTTTTCATTAATAAATGATTTAATATAGGTGTCGGGAAGATTAATAGTTTTCTTACCATACCACTTTCAATTTACACCCAATTTGTCACCATCTAAATCAATGAAATTTTTCGGAAAACAAAATAATTTGTTTCCTAAATATGGATACATATTTTTTTAATTTTAAAAATACCCTTATTCATCTTATTTCCTTGAAATTGGATGTGAGATTATTAATTATTCGTATGCAGTGCTTTTTGTCTAGACGTTGTGGAATAACTCATTATACCTCACCATATGTATTTGATGGTAAATTTTAAGGGTTTAAATTATCATAAGATATAGATGAAATACATATTGTTTAGTAAGTATAATATCATTTCTTCCTTCTAACCATCCAAACTGGTGGAAAATGATTTTATCTACCATAAACTAACTCTGGTCACCATCCAACTAATGCCTGGCTTGGTCTGTGGTAAGGCCATAAGGGAGTTTCATATCCCCAAGGGCTAGCACATGTTCCTGGGTATCAAAATTAATGTTTTTGAAGGATTTACCTTTATATAGTTATAATTTTATAGAACCAAAAATATATTATAAACCAAATAAGTATGTCACAACCAAACAATCCTTTATCCAAAACCTAGAATATGAGTAAAATATATAAAATAAAACCCAAACAAGATTGACCATTATGTAAGGTGACCAAAAAAAAATTCATAAACTACCATACGGTAGGAGGAAACCAAAGAAAATCCATCTCTACAATGTCTAACATAGAATACATGTAGAAACCTGAATGACCATTTGTAAAAGCTTTACCCGTACCTATATAAGATTTAACCAAATATATATATACTGAAAGGTGTAAGTAAGGTGTGAGATATTTCCCTTTAGGATTCTTCAAAGAAAATATTCCACATGTAAATATTAAATTACAAATTAAATTACAATTTTAATAAAAGAAAAGAATTAAATTCGTGAACAATTTTAATAAAAAATGGATTTTGGGAAAAAAACATTCAACGAATACTGATTTTAAAATAAAAACACCTTTTATTTTATTGTATCTATAATTTCATACCATATTCCGATGGTGACCACATATTAACCAAATAGAATTAACTATGGTAGAGGTCGTTTAGGTACTAAATAAATGGGACACTAGAACATCTTGTCTTGGTAAAAGTTGTATATAAACCATGAAAACATATATTCTCATGCATGATCCACCAGTAGGGGACATCCTTGAAACCCTAGGGGTCTATAATTATAATACTAATATCTAGTTAGTGTTGTAATATTAAATTAATGTTATTGAAACCAATCCAATTACACTTCTTTATCACTATAACACTAGTCCTAGTCCACCCACCTAGTACTCTGGCTTCCCATTTGTGCTTATTCAAATTCCATGTTCACATCACAATCCATATTCACACACCCAATACAAAAAATGTAATATACACACACAATACCACTAGTTTTCAGGAACAAACCATATATTAAAAACATATATAGGAAAAACCCATTTTAAATATTAATTTTCATCACTTACACAATCAAATAATTAATTTACACAGTAAAAGAAAACATTTTCATGATAAAATACACCACTATGAAAATTTATTAATCAAATTCAAGATGTGTCGCATGACTTAAAACACTAAAAAATCACCCAAATGTTCTTGTATAACTAATATCATATTGATGACACTTCCAAACTATAACTATAACCACTTCACATTTTTACACACTAAATGAATAGTGTATAAATCAATAATAAATAGCTTAACATGGTTTTCTCATAAAAATGCACTCATATCTCATAAACATGATACTAAAAAATAAAATTCATATTAAATTTCAAATATAACCAAATTTTTACAGGGGAATCTAATAAATAAATATGATATATTAATTTAATAAGATATTTAATTCATAAATTAATTCTTATACGCAGATCCACCTACCTTAGTGTAAAAAAATCCACAGGATAGGTATGCAATTTCTACCATACTCCAAAAACACCTTAAATGACATGATTAGACCCTAAAATCAAGACATGAAATCATTTACTTCAGAATAAGAACCAAACGTCACATGAAACTATATCCCAAAAACATACCAAATGAAAGAAACAACCAATCAATGTGGAACATACCTATGGTGAGGCTGTGGGAGGATAACTTAAAAAAAGATGACATGAAGGTGTTTCACATGGTAGGTGGATCAATAATGGGTTTTTATGATAAGGGTTGTGGAATAAAAAATCTAACTGAGGTAGTAGGGGAAACACGATGATGTATGTAGTGGCTCACTAGGTTGGTGTGAGTTGATTCTCTAGGGAAATAGAAGGGGAATGGGGGCGGCACGACTCATAATTGAAGGGGGTTGGGTTTTTTTATTACATAAGGGGGAAGATATGCTATAAAACATGCTTTAGGGGGGTTAAGAGATAAAAATGAATTTAAAAATAATGATAAGAAAATAAGAAATAATATAAATAAAATTTAAAACCTAGAAAAACTCATCCAACATAAAAATAATAAAAATAGTATTAGTAATATTTATTGTAATAATGATTTTAAATTTTTTATTACAATAATAATAACATCAAAATAATAACATCATTATAATATTGAATATTATAATGATAATAGTAATCGTAATGTTAATAATTATAATATTTTAATACTTGAAACATCTCTATTTTTTTTTCTTTCATTTTATTTTTTTTGGAATTCACATTACTATTCAAATGGTTAATAAATTGACTAAATATGAACCAGGATGGCCAAATAGTGATCTAGCGAGGCCACATGGCTTTGACTATTCCCTTATAGTGTTTCAGACATTACCAAGCTAAAATACCTACTAGTCAGCAAAAGGACAAAAATTATAATCTGGGCCATCCCGTACCTCAATAAACATTTTAATGAAATATAAAATTATACGATAGAAATTTTTTCCAAAGTCTATAGTACATATTTGACAATTGTCCCAACCTTGAAATCATTCTACCCTTAGGAAGTTATCTCAAACACTAAATATATTAAATTATTAGGTACTCTCACTCAACCTAAAACATTGATACCCATGTCTCATGTTTAGCATTCTCGTTCAACTATTGGATACATAACAATAGAACGGACTTCCCACAAATCATCTTAATTGGAGAATACACTATCCACACTAACTACTCAAACAATGATAAATTTGGATCTATATCCAACTCTTATAAGATCAAAACATGAGACAGATCATGATTATATATTTTCTATTCAGAGTGATTAAATACTCCATGAATCAATGCCAAATGTGAAGGTAAAGCTATGATGTATTCAACCTTTCCAATCACCTCAGTGATATCGAAAGGCTTGATATAACTCAACATCAGCATCTCTTGTATTCCCAAATGATAGTGTCCCACGTGATGGTGCACCTTCAAGAATTCTCAATTAGCCATAGAACACTAGAGATCTCGATTCTTATAATCATAATAAGATTTTTGGGGACTCTATGTTGTCAATAACTAATGCTTGATCAACATGACTTTTTCAGACATCTCCTACACAAGGCTGAGTCTCCAATGTGTGGTCTTGACTACCTCATCACAACATAAAGGATATCTACATGGCTGACCATATATTTCCTCAGATTTTTCCATTCGAATAATGTATTTATTACTGTTATTATAAGTGAACTCAACCTATACCATATGGAAATCACAAGATCCTAAAAAATCAATCACACATGTGTGGTAAATTCCCTCCAGAATCTTATTATATAACTCAGTGTGACCATTTATTTGAGCATGGTATGTCAAACTAATTTTTACATACAATCCCAATGCCATTTGAAGGCCTTCCCAAAACCAAGAGGTGAAGTGGGGGCCTCTATCAGAAACAATTGTTGATGTCACCCCATGAAGTCCGACCACCTCTTAAATATACAATCGGCCCAGCTCATCAACATCAACTGTATCATTGGTCTAATAAAACTTCTTCATTATTCATATATTCAATGAATACCCAAATAGAATTCCTTCACCATTGGTGTACAAGGCTAGCTAATAATGATGTCAATGGTGACCTCATCCCACATCCATGTATGAATGGGTAACAACTGAAGCAACCCAAAGGGTCTATGATGCTATACTTTCACCGACAGACATGAATAATATCTCGACACAAAGTTAGCTATGTCCCATCTCATTCATAGTCACCATAACTGGAGATTAACATCAAAATACATCTTTGTTGTACCATTATGAAAAGCCCACTAAAATTTGTTCCTATCTTTCATCACCACCTTCCATAGAGACAACTCCACAACAACATGGACCTTGAATCACAAGATCCCCTCTGGATACACATACCATTCAAAATAATTCTCCCAATTATGATGAAAAAACATAGAACACTTACATATCTCATTATCAGGCCTCTCCCATTGAATCAAGTCCATAAGAATAGGATTAAACTAAATGCTTTCCAATAATGTACCTCTACTATGCTCTATGGTCTCAATGTTCATATGGGAAAAGATACCAATCAAATTATACTCAATGGTGCAATTTACTTAATACTGCACTATCACATTCCTTCTCTAGTAATCATACACCATATTTCCCTTTTATTGGGTATATACATTATCAATGACAAACCATGTAGATACTCGATCCAATGGCACTACCTCAGATTAATATTATTCTATGAGAACATGTTGGCTAGGCTCTTATAGTTAGAGTAGAACATAAATTATTCCCAAAGAGGTAGTGAAACCATGTAGTACCCCTGGTTTCTGTTATGTAACCCTTACATGATTATTTTATTTTTTTAAATGTTAATGGGGACATTTGGGAGAGTCGGGAGATCCTGGATTGAATTATGAAGTAAAGGGGATGACACACGGTTAGCGCACTGTTAGTCTAAACCATGCAGCCAAACCTTTCATGGATGACTAGGGAGGCAGTGGTTTCCATATGGTCGGCACATGGTTAAGGGAAACCGTGTGACGAGGTTGTGCGTGAAAGATGGTCGAGGAAAAAAGCTAACGCATGGTTAGTGCATGGTTTGTCAAACCGTGCAGACTAACTGTGCGTTAAATTAATGTTATATCCTAAAATTGTATATCTAACTCGTTTTTCCTTTAATTTCCTTGTTTAAACCTTCTAAGTAGACCTAACTCATGATTACTCTCCCTTGAAGGTTGGAAGACCTCTCCCAAGCATTCAGGAGGCAATCTGATGGCTTCTTGTGGTGAATCAAAGCCAGATTCTTAAGGTATGTGATCATACTTGATCGGTTTCATAGATCTACTTATATATACTTCTCCTCATATCCCTTTTTCCTAGATCAACACCCGTTATGGGTGGATCTAAGGGTTTGGATTCCATATATGACATGATTTGGTCTTTTTTGTGTTAGGATAAGAGATATATGGAATGTTTTGGAGTTTTACCCGATGTTCTTTAGCGTTCTTCATCCGTTGGTTGGTTTCACCCAATTTGTTGAGGTAGGTGGCTTCACTCTCGATTCCTCTTTCTTAGAACATGAAGAATTTTTTTAAATTGATTTAATTTCTTGGTTTTGATTGTGAATTTTTTTTTAAAAGCATGTTAAAAATCTTATTTAGTGTTGATTTATGGGTTTTGATGAAATTTTGGAATTTGAATGAATGTTTTTTGAAAAGTATTTTGGTTCCTTGATTTTAAAATGGTGTTTTTAAAAAATGGATTTTCTATTTTTGGAAAATTATTTGGGGAAAAATGATTTCAATAAAAGTGTTTTTTATTGAAATTATTTTGGCATGGTTGAAATGGTGTGGGTTTTGGGAATACTTGGTGTCTCTGTTCATATTGAATTTATGAGGCTTGGTTGAAATTTGAACTTGTTCTCGGTGCCAAAATTGTAATGGCACATGGGGAATAATTACCTTGTGAAGACTTGGTAGATCGACGAGAGACCGCTCATGAGTATGGAACTGTCATAATGATGCATGGATGGGTAATGACGTGGTTATATGGAATGTAATGGTTATTCCAAAGTGGAAATGTGGTTTTGATTTGGAAACTTGGTTTGGTTTTTTTTCTTGGAAAAGAGGTTTTGGTTGGAAGATTGGGTTATTTGAAAAATGGTTTTGATTTGGAACTTTCTATATTGTGAACTGTTTTGGAATTGTTTTATATAAATTTCTTTATATAAATGTGCTAACATGTTTTATCCTAGAGGCATGAGTTGGGAAGTCATCAGGGAAAACATACTGAGATTCATTACTCACCCCCTGCTTTGGCACGTTGGTTCTTTTACAGATGTCATTTATTAGGATGTTGGAAAGGGAAAGGTGGCACATTTTTTTAGCACTACTTCATGATTTCATGAGATGTTTGGTAGAGTTGGAACATGGAGCTTGTGGAGCCTTGGAGTCTTGTTTTTTTTTAGTCTTGTCTGTTGTCTTTTTGTTGTTTACTCTGATTTAGATTGGTTTCCGTTGTTTCACATGAGTTGGTTTAAAATGTAATAAATTGATGAACTATCTTAGGTTTAAATCATGCATCATGTAGTGGTTTCTTGGAGATGGTTATTTAGTTTTCATGGTTTGTTGGTTTTTTTTAGGTTAATTTGTCCCCCTTGTGTTTTGAAACCCTTCGACATTTATTTCCAGCCTTTGGCGCCTTGGGGATGTCTCTTAGGCCATGTAATGACTCATTGAGCTCTAAATCCAATTAGAATTGGCGGGTCATTACAAATGGTATCATTCTAGTCCTTCCTTTGAGATATAAATGGTATCAGCTTGTTCGGTCCATGCCAAACATGTAGTCATCAATGATCTTGGTCATGGAGTTAAATTCCTTCTTGGCTATTCCTTGGGTGGTCATCTTAGACAGGAGTTGGATTTTCAGAACATGAAATGTACAACATAAAAAGAAGTAGTTATCCTGATTATGCTGAACTTCAAGTTACCAGGGTGTTGGGTATATAAGTGTTTTTGATTCACTTATAGAATGTTGAAAATATCATTATCAGGGGTTTATAAATGAGATGAGCATGACATGAATTGTTTAGGAATGACTTCCCACTAGGACTACATAAATCATTTTGAGAAATGGTTTATGTTTTAATGCAAAAGCATGTTTTCTGAAATGTTGAAGCGTGTTTTCGAATGAAATAAATTGAAAAGATAATTTTTGTTGTATTTATAAAATAGAATGATTTTCAAAAGAAAGAAAATATATGTTTCATAAATTATTGGAAATCAAAGTTGTGATAGTGATGTGATATAAATTGAAATGTCAAGCCTTCAGTTGCTATAAAGTGAGACTAACGGCGTGCATTGTTTGTATAGAAAATGGCACCCGTTAGACGTCGTAAAAACCAAACGGAAGAAGCTGCAGAGAATGTGGTTGACCCAGAACAACGTGTGAACCCAGAGCTAGTTCAGAGTGTAGTTCAATCATTTCAAGCTGTAGACATGGGGAATCAGAGGGATGATTCAAGGCATGTAGAACATTCCATCAAATTCTAGAAGCAAAATCCACCCATCTTTCTAGGTGATTCTGAAACAGAAAAGGTGGAGGTGTGGCTAGGTAGGATGAATCGTATCTTCGATTTCATTAGCACACTAGTGGAACTAAAAGTAATGTATGTGACGTATATGCTGGAGGATCTTACACGACAGTGGTGGGAGCTGGCGGTGTAGGCTAAGGTGGATAAAGGCTGGAGTTTGGAGGAATTTGAGGAGTTGTTCAATAAACAATTCTATCCCCACATGTTCAAGATCCAGAGAACAACTGACTTTTCCAGCCTGAAGTAGGAAAATATCTCTGTCATGGAGTATGCGGCTATATTCATGAATTTAGTATGCTTTTCACTGGAAGTCACTTCAAGTGCGTCGTTGAAGGAACACATCTTTTAATTAGGGTTGCGACATGAGATTCACTCATTCATAATAGTTCTATGTTTTACGGATTATACAGAAATGGTAAATAGAGCAATAGTAGCAGAAATGGACATCTCATGAGTTATGGGAGGAGGAAGTATAATGATACCCACGGTAACGGGGTGGAACTCTAATGCTGGGAACAAGAGGAAGAGGGTACCTACATCCAAGGTGGGAGTGATAATCAGAATCAGACTGCTAGATCAGTAAATATTCCTCCACGGCCCTTGATGAAGGTTAGGTGCTTTCAATGTACTGCAATTTATCACATGAAATGAGAATGTACAACACCACCGACAGTATGTCACAATTTCAACAAGATGGGGAATCTTCCGTGATTTTGTCACAGTGCTCTGTTTTCGGGTGCACGTGACACTTCCCAGGCGTCGCAAGCATCCTATGCTTCGACGAGGAAAGGACAGAAAAACCAATCTCACAAGAATAACAGAGCTAGTTATGGTTATTCTATGAATACCATGAATCCTCCGGAAGGCAAATCTCAACAAGTCAATAAGGATCAAAGTGCAGTTAGAGGAGTTAGAAAGCAAAGCCTTTATTTGGCCAAGCGTGTCTCAGTGGGAAGAACTAGTTTTTTTGTAAAAAAGTAGATGGAACATTGACACTATGTGTGGATTATCATAAACTTATCCATGTTATGATAAAGAATAGATATCCACTTCCACGCATTGATGACCTATTTGATCAATTGAGGGGATCTCAGTGGTTCTCCAAGATTCACTTGCAGTCAGTATATCACTAGTTGTGAGTTTGGAAGGAGGATATTCCAAAGACAACCTTCAGAAGCAGTTATGGTCACTACAAATATCTAGTCATGCATTTTGGCCTAACGAATGCACCAGCAGTCTTCTTGGCTTTGATGAATTGGATATTTCAGTAATATCTTGATTATTTTGTTGTGGTGTTTGAGGAAGAAATATTGGTCTATTGAAGAACAAGGGTTGATCATGAGCAAAACTTGGCGATAGTGTTGGAAATCTTGAGGGACCATTAGTTGTATTCCAAATTATCAAAGTGCGATTTTTGGATACAAGAGTTACATTTTCTGGGCCATGTTGTTTTTAAGAAAGGTGTTTTAGTGGATTAACAAAAGATAGAAACTGCTCTTTCTTGGAAACCGCCGAATAATGTCTTTGAAATACGAAGTTTTCTTGGTCTAGCTGGTTATTATCGACTCTTTTTGCATGATTTTTTATGTCTAGCTTCTCCTATGATAGAATTGACAAAGGAAAATAGAGCTTTTCAATAGACTGAGGAATGTCAATGATCTTTTCCAGTGTTGAATGTCCGCCTTACATCAGCACTCATCTTGATCTTGCCAGAATCAGGACAAGGGTATGTGATGTATATTAATGCTGCATAATCATTGTTGGGTTGTGTTCTCATGCAGGGAGAACATGTTGTTTATTATAGGTCAAGGCAGTTGAGGGTGCATGAGAAGAATTACCCAACAAATGACTTATAATTGGCTGCATTCATCCATGATTTGAAGACATGGAGACATTATCTATTTGGTGATAAATTCATTGTGTTTATGGATCATAAAAGCTTGAAACCCATTCTCTCTCAATGATATTTGAATCTGAGGTAGATAATATGTATAGATTATCTTCAAATGTTTGACTTTGACTTGATGTATACACGGGGTAAGGGCGATTCGGTGGCTGATGCATTAAGTAGGAAGTCGTATGCTCACATGGTAAAGTAAGCTTCAGATTAATGGTAGTTGATGTCGGTCTTAGCCGACATGCATGTGGAATGTGAATACTGAGGTGATGTTGCTGTTTTCTTTTCATCCACACTTGTTCTTGATTTGGTGGAGATAGTAAAGGAGGCACATGAATCTGATGTAGACTGTGTCGTAATGAGTTCAAAACTCAATGGTGGGGAGACCATTGAGGGATGAAAGCTGGATGTGAGTTCAGTTTTGCAGTTTTGAGATCGAATGGTTGAACCTTTAACTGCTTAAGAACAACACCTTCATTATTACCACCATTCCAGATGGGTTGTACATCTGGTACACAAAGGATGTATAAGGTGTTGAAGACACAGTTTTAGAGGAGCGGCATGAAAAGGAAGGTGGCCGAGTTCATCTCGCGATGCTTAACTTGTCAGCAGGTTAAAGAAGAGCATCAGAGACTAGCTAGTATGTTACAGTCTTTACCTATCCCAGTGTGTAAATGGGAGAATATAGCAATGGATTTTGTTACAATTCTTCCTAGAACGTTCCGGAAACACGATGACATCTGGGTGATAGTGGATCTGGTGAGCAAGTTTTCCCATTTCATACCTATTCATGAAACTCATACCATGGAAGATCTTTCTAAAAACTTTATCTGGGAGGTAGTAAAGAGACATGGTGTACCCGTGTCTATCATCTCAGATAGAGATCTGAGGTTCACATCTCATTTCTGGAAATCCTTAGAACAAGCCCTTGGGACTCAGTTGACGATGAGCACAACGTATCTTCCTCAGACAGATGGGAAATCCGAGGGGATGATACAAACGTTGGAAGTCATTTTTCAGGCTTGTGTAATGGATTTTGGTGGCTCATGGGAGGATCATATACCCTTAGTGGAGTTCTCATACAGTAACAGCTATCAAGCATCGATACACATGGATCTATTTGAAGCATTGTATGGGCGTCCTTATCATTCTCCACTATACTGGGTGGAAATGGGTGACACATCACAAGTTGGGCCAAGCCTTGTCCAGGAAATAGTGGAGAAGATTCAGTTGATTAGAAAGAGGATGGAGATGGCTCCAAGTCATCATAAATCTTATGCAGATCACCACCAAAGACCCTTGTCGTTTGCGGTGAGTGATCATGTCTTTTTGTGTATCTCTCCAAGGTTTGGACATCTTCGTTTGGGGAAGAAGGTAAAATTATCTCCCCGATATATAGTCCCTTTTGAGATACACGAATGGGTTGGAGATGTGGCATATCGGCTGGCATTACCACCATGGTTCAGTTCAGTGCATAATGTGTTCCACGTATCTCAGTTGAAGAAGTATCAACCCGATCATGACCATGTGATCAGATGGGATCATGTTGAACTAGAGCAGGATGCTTTATTGGTACATATCACGGTGTGGATTGTGCATAGGCATGATAATTTCTTTCACGGAAAATGCATCGGTCTAGTGTGGGTTTTATGGAAGAATGGTCAGATTCAGGAAGAAACTTGGGAACTAGAGAAAGAAATAATAGAGCAGTGTCCAGAACTATTTCATGCAACCCATGGTTCTCTACATTCTGGGGATGGAAAGACAAATAGTGGGGAGAATGTAGTCCCCCTGGTTTCTTGTATGTAACCATTACCTGATGCCTTTCTTGTGGTAAAAGTTAAGGGTGGCGTTTGGGAGATTCGGGAGATCCTGGTTTGAAGTGGAAGGCGCACGGTTAGCGCATGGTTAGTCTAAACTATGCGGCCAAACCGTTCTTGGATGACTGGGAAGGCAGTGTCCTTCACACGGTCAGAGAATGGTTAAGGGAAACCGTGTGATGAGGTCATGTGTGAAAGATGGCCGAGGTAGAAGCTAAAACATGGTTTGCGCACGGTTTGTCAAACAGTGCGGTCACATAAAGACAGATCCTAAAATTGTGGATCTAACTCATTTTTCCTTTAATTGCCTTGTTTAAACATTCTAAGCTGCCTTAACTCATGATTAATCTCCCTTGAAGTTTGGAATACTTCTCCCAAGCGTTCTTGAGGTAATCTGAAGGCTTCTCTTGGCGAATCAAAGCCGAATTCTTAATGTATGTGACCGTCCTTGATCTGTTTCATAGATCTACATAGATCTAATTATCCTCTTGTCTCATTTTCTTATATCTACACCTGCTATGGGTGGATTTAAGGGTGTGGATTCCAAATATGACACGATTTTGTCTTGGTTGTGTTAGGAGAAGAGATCTAAGGATGGTTTTTGGAGTTTGACCCGGTTTTCTTGAGCGTTCTTCATCCGTTGGCTGGTTTCTCCCAATTTGTTGAGGTATGTGGCATCACTCTCAATTCCTCTTTTTTAGAACTTGAAGGCTTAGTTCAAATTAATTTAATTTCTTGGTTTTTATTGTGAAATTTTGGTGCAATGCATGTTATAAATCATCTTTAGTGTTGATTTATGGTATTTGAGGAAATTATGGAAATTGAATGAATGGTTTGTGAAAAGTATTTTGGTTACATGATTTTAAAGTGGTGATTTTAAAATATGGATTTTTTTGATTTGGAATATGGTTTGGGGAAAAAGGTTTTCAATAAAAGAGTTGTTTTTTTAAAATGATTTTGGCATGGTTGAAATGGTGGGGTTTTTGGGCATACTTGGTGTGTGTGTTCATATTGCATTTGAGAGGCTTGGTTGAAATATGACCTTGTTCTCGTTACCAAAAGTGTTATAGCACATGGGGAATAATTACCATGTGATGGCATGGTAGATTAGTGAGAGACCGCTCATGAGTATGGAACTATCATAATAATGCATCCATGGGTAATGATGTGGTTATGTGGAATGGAATGGTTATGCTAATGTAGAAATGTGGTTTTGATTTGGAAACATGTTTTGGTTGTTTTTCTTCGAAAACATGGTTTTGGTTCGAAGATTGGGTTAGTTGAAAATGGTTTTGATTTTAAACATTCTATATTGTGAACCGTTTTGGAATTGTTTTATATAAAGTGTTTTATATAAATTTGCTAACATATTTTATCCTTGAGGAACAAGTTGGGATGTCATCGGGTGAAAACCTACTAAGCTTCATTACTCACCCCCTTCTTTGGAAGGTTGGTGCTTTTGCAGATTCCATTTACCGGGATGTTTTCCATGGAATGGTGGCACATGTGTTTAGCACTAATTAATGATTTCTTGAGTTTTTTTCTAGAGTTGGAGCATAGAGCTTGTGGAGCCTTGGAGTCTTGCTTGTTTTGAGTCTTGCCAGTTGTCTTTCAGTTGTTTACTTTGATTTAGTTGGGTTTCCATTATTGCACTTGGGTTGCTTTAAAATGAAATAAATGGATGAACTATCTTGGGTTTAAATCATGCATCATATAGTGGTTTCTTGGGGATGTTTATTTAGTTTTCAGGGTTTGTTGGTTTTTTTTAGGGTAAATATCCCCCCATGTGTTTTGAAACCCTTCAGCATTTATTTCCATCCTTTTTCACCTTAAGGATGTCACTTAAGTCTAAGTAATGACTCATTGAGCTCTCAAGCCAATGAGAATTGGTGGGTCATTACAAACCAAGTCTTCAAGGAATGCATCACCGCTTCCAACTTCATGTCATGAGTCGTGTAATTTTTCTCTTTCGGTCAAAGTTGGTGAGAACCCTAAGAAACAAAATTATTACCCTATATGTTTACAGACCTAAGGTCTGTACTGGATGCATCACAATTAACCTTGTATCCCATCCTACACTCTATAAATATCAACACAATTGTGTTATTGAACTAGTTCTTCAACTCATCAAAGGATTCTTGAATCTCTGGGCTCTAGGATATCTTCACCCATTTCTTGGTGAGTGCGTTCATAGAATACATGAGTCGTAAGATCACTACCACCAAACTGGGCAAGGAAGTCGCCTGCCTTTATCATCGCTAATGGAAAAGTGATGATAATGTGGTTGGCCTTTATCAGCACTAAAAAAAGTGCTGATAAATTCTCCGTTTATCAGGGCTTTAAATATCCCTTAATAAGCATTTTTCTTATCCCTGATAAAGGTTACCTTTATAAGTGCTTATATTAGCGTTAATAATATATATTTTATACATTAAATAAAATGACATGTTATAACTATATATATATATATATATTTATAATATTAATAATAAATATATTTATTAGAATTATAGGATTTCTTAGATTTATTATTTTATTAGATTTATTAGATTTATTAATTCATTATTTTTATATATATATTTATTATATTTGATTATATTTAATTTATTTGTTTTATTTATAGATATATAATACGTTTTAATATATATATAATTCTAATTATTAAATATATGTGTGTTTTCCAATGAATTGGGGACAATGAATATATACATGCGTATATATATATATTTATGTGCATGAATAAAGTTCATTTATATATTATAAATATATATCATGTTGATGTGTTATTGATATATAATTCACTATGTTACCCATATAATATATATGTTATAAAAAATGTACACTTGTGATTAAAATTAAATTATATTGTTAAAAAATATATATTTTATTATATTTCCAATGATATATATATATATATACCTTTCAAATAATTTTATAAGTATAAATAGAGATAGATTTATTTAGATTTATAATTATTAATAAAAATATATTTATTTATTTATCATAAATATCATTTTAAATATATATAATAATATAAAAAAATTATTAAATTTATATATTTATCAACACTTTTATTAGCACTGATAAAATATGTCTTTATCAACGCTATGAAAGCACTGATAAAGAGTGTCTTTATCATTGCCAAAATGAAAAGCGCTGATAATGTCACCCATTATCAGTGCTAAAAAAGTTCTTATAAAGTCCAACCATTAGCAGCACTAAAAAACGATGATAAAGGGGGTCTTTATTAGCGCTATTAATTTTAGCGCTGATAAAGACCCCATATTTAAGTGCTTTTACAAGCACTAATAAAGGTCCACGTGGGATTTACAAAATCCATCGGGTCCTCCTCCTCCTCCCCGCACCCTGTCAATCTTTCGCGGAAGCCCTAACCTGCGCTGCTACCTCCTCTCCGCCACTGCCTCCTCCCCGCCGCGGTCTCCGCCTCCTTCTCCTCCTCCTCTGCCATAGCCGTCGCCTCCTCCTCCTCCTCCAGCGCCTACTTCTCCTCTTCCTCCCCCACTTTGTCCCCTCCTACTCCGCCTCCTCTGCCACGGCCTCCTCTCGGTCTCTCTCTCCTCCTCCTCCTCCTCTTCCTCATCCTCCTCCTCCACTGTGGCCTCCTCCTCCTCCACCACCAGTGCCTCCTCCTCCTCCTCCACCGCCTACTCCACTACCTCTTCTCCACCGTGGATCCTCCTGCTCTTCTCCACTGCAGCCTCCTCCTCCACCACCACCAGTGCCTCCTCCTCCTCCTCCTCCTCCTCCTCCGCCTACTCCGCTGCCTCCACTGCCATATGCTGCCTCCAAGCTTCTTACACTGCCTCCGCTTCCTTCGCACTGCCTCTGCATTGCCTCTGCGCTGCCTCCATGCTTCCTCTGTTGCCTCCTCTATCGACACCTCCTCCTCCTCGGCCACCGGGTCATCCTCTTTAATGTGAGTAAAATTGAATCTGTATGAAATAATTATGTTTGAATTTTTTTCAATATTAATATTAATTATGATTTCCCGTGATTCTTGTGTGTGATGTTTATGTGTGTGACACATGTATATGTGGTTGGTTACTTGTTTGATCTTGATTATCTCACCCCACTTATAGTGGGTCTCACCATCACATCACATAAAAAATGATTTGAGGAGGGAATCTCTATAGAAAACCTCCCACAAAACTACTCCAAAAAAATACTAAGTGATCTCCATTTCTATGTCTCACATCATATTATCATAAAAAAAATGAACTAAGGAGGGAATCACAATATCCAACCTCTATCACAAGTAAAAATGCACCATCAATAGGAGGATCCCATAGAAGTCACACACTAATCCATTTTGTCCTATGCCTTATCACTCAAAGTAGTTTCCTACCAACACCTTATCACTTAAATAAAGGCCATCCATCTTGTCTCATGCCACAAAACAAATAAATAGTATTCTAATGAGGGTATCCTGATAGGCAACCTATCGTACTAGCTAAACCACATCATTAATATGTGGGCCCCATGGATGACCATACTTCAACTAGGTTAATGTCATATGATGTCCCAATCTCTTAGTCGTTCTGACCATAAATGATAAAAGTCACCATCCATTTAGCCTTGAATAGTAATCTCCTTAAACCCATCGAGGTTATATATGAAAATTATTCTGAACCTATCATCATTCTAATTCCACCTTTAAGGGAATATAATGGGTTCTACAAATCTAACCCATCTCTACTCATTGATACCAACACACACTCATTTCTACATGGTGATATCACAACCCACATGCTATACTTGATCTAGGCCTCGATAGTCTAGTCTATATAATCTTCTAATTTCCACATTAAAACTCATTAAAACTAAATAATGACCATCCTATGAAACTCACACTAAGTGCCTTGGATACCCTATGATAAGTCATCCAGACTATTATCATGACCCTCACTTAGGTACCATATCATATCTCCCCTTTGAGATCTTTTAATCCAATTATAAGGAGGAAATACTCTATGTCACACTTCATTAACCCCTATATGTAATGACCTATTCATCACACACAGCATGAATATTATATATTCTTAAGAGAGTGTTCCTCATCATACGTGAGATATAAAACTATATGATCCATCTTCTCTAGGCCTAAGACTCTAATAACTACTCAAATATCATTAGAAAACCCATCTAAGATATATAAATCTCATACAAACCTGATCCTCTCATAAACTCAACTACTCCCTGGATACATAATCTTTGGATGATCAGAAAATCACAAACATTCAATATAACCCTCATTCTATCTCTTGGTGGATCAAAAATACCCTATTTATTTACCTTGGTTGCTCTTGATTTCTATCCCTTTCACTGGAACACATATACTCATGCATGAATGCACAATAATGCATAAATTTGAACATGGTATTGTATTATAGGGTCCACCTGCATCAAAAAATGGAGTAACACCCTCACTAAAATCAACTCATTCTCAACCAAGACTATACATGCCTTATCTAATCGTGTACCAATGATTGAGACCCATTCTCAAGGCACAATTCCGAAATAATTAATTATAGAAACTTATAATTAATTATTCACCATAATATAATAAGTAATAATATTTCATGAAATCACTAGGAAAAACAACACCACCTAAACCACACAAAACATGGTTTGTTCATTATACGAGGATAACCTCTAGCCAATAAAAACAAAATCTACATCATCTGAATTGATTTAAAGATGATATAGTGAAATCATCACACAAATCCTAGTTAAAATCATCCCAAATCATAAGGAAATAAAGGATAATAGTAATGGAGGAAGTATAAGGGAAGAACTCACTAACTCACTATAAAAAACTCCTAAGAACCACCCATCATAAGGGGGGATCTAAAGAGGAAGATAATGGATGAATCCCAAGAACCACCCATGATTTGCTATTAATGAGCACACCCCCACCATTTTTGAAGTATATAGTTTTTTTATCTAAATTATACTAATATTCCTTCTCCCCTGACCTATATACCCATCCTATGGATTAAAAATAGGATGAATATAAATAAAAAATGGATGAATGCCAATCCTTTGACAAAAGAGTATAAAGAACGTGTGAAAGAGTTTATCAAGTTTACAAAAGATCATGCATGTGACCCTTCTAAAATCATATTTTCGTGTTTACGCTATTGTTATTCAAAAAAAATTAGTCCATAGGAGTTGGAAGAACACTTGATCTATCACAGAATAGATCAGAGTTATACATGTTGGAATAAACACGAGGAAACAATGAATGTAGGTACTAGCTGGGATTACACTGCATTTTATGGATCAACTGATATGATTAAAAACATGAACAATGAAGATGACCATATTGAAGATGTGATTACAGATGTGAATGATGATTAATATTGTATTGAGGAAATGACAAGGACCATCGAATATGAACTTCGTGATTGCACAAAATTGTTTTAGAAGTAAAAAAGTTGTGAAAAGACGCCATTTTATGATGGTTGTACTAAATATAGAGCATTATCAGCCGAACTAAATCTATATAATTTGAAATCCTACAATGGGTGGAGTTACACTGGTTTTACGAAACTACATGCTCTCCTGAATGATATGCTCCCATAAGATAATGAGCTCCCAAGAAAAACATACGACGCCAAACGAATGCTATGATCGATGGGTATGATCTCTGAAAAAATACATGCATGCCCGAATGACTGTATACTATTTCTCAAGGACCTCAAATCACTTAAATAATGCCCAATGTGTGGTGATTCTAGATAAAATAAAGATGAATCCAGTTTTACTAAAGTTGTATGGTACTTTCCAATCATTCCAAGGCTTAGGCGCCTATATAGAAGCGAGGATACTGTAGGAAAATTGAAATAGAATGCAGATATAAGAATTAATGATGGGATACTACATCACCCAACATACTCTCCTCAGTGGAAGATAATTGATCATGAGTATCCTGAATTTGGAAACGAGTTGAGAAACCTTTTTCTTGCATTATCTACAGATAGAGTGAATCCTTTTTGTTTTCAAAGCAATAGTCACAGTACATGGCTGGTTATGTTGGTAAGTTATAACTTACCACCGTGGTTATGCATGAAACGAAAATACATCATGTTATCTATGCTTATATCAGTACCAAAACAATCAGGTACTGATATTGATGTTTATTTAGCTCTATTGATCAAAGATTTGAAATTATTGTGGGATTTCGGTGTTACATTGTATGATGCTTACAAAAAGGAATATTCTACATTAAGATCCACGTTGTATGTGATGATAAATGACATCCCTTGTTATGAATGTTTTTAGGATAAGTAATTAAAGGAACATAAGGGTGTCCCATTTTTGAACAAGATACACAATCAATTTGGATGAAACATTCATCGAAAAATGTGTTTCTAGGACATCATACAGTTCTACCCCGCTGACATAAGTGCCATTCTTGGAAAACATAATTAAATGGAAGTTCAGATGAATGTACATCATCATCTCCACTAACAGGCGATCAATTGTTTGTGGAAGTAAAAAATGTGGACACTACTTTTGGTAAACTGGCTTCGAAAAAGATTACGAAAATTGGTTGGAAAAAGAGATCAGTTTTTTTAATTACAATACATGAATTGTCTGTATGTTAGACATTTTCTTGATGTTATAAATTTAGAAAAAAAATGTATTTGATAGTGTCATCAGCACGTTACTAAATACATCTGGAAAAAAAATTTGGAATTAAGGCTAGGTTGGACATGGTTGAGATGGGAAAATGAGAAGAGTTGGCACCAGTGAAGGGTGAAAAATGATCAATTCTACCTCCTACTACTTACACTCTTTCCAGGAAGGAGAGATATCAGTTTTTCAACTTCTTGAATGATGTAATTGTTCTGGAGGGGTATTCTTCAAATATCAGGAACCTCGTGTCAATGTGATAATTGAAGTTAAAAGATCTGAAATCACATGACTTCCATGTTTGGATGCAAGATCTCATTCATATTTATATACATTGAATTTTTCCAATAATGTCCACTAAACATTAATGACACTATTTTTATTATTCAAATAAATATGCAGTAATGTTATAGACCCGGCGAAATTGCCAACTATGGAAAGAGAAATTGTCGTCAGATTATGTGAATTAGAAATGTTCTTCCCGCTATAATTTTTTGATATGATGGTTCATTTGATGGTACACATGGTGAGAGATATTCAACTATGTGGTCCTGTAAATTACAGATGGATGTACCCCATTGAACAATATATGATGATTTTGAAAGGGTATGTCAAAAATCGAAGTCGGACAGAGGGTTGTACTGCAAAGCGATATATTGTTGAGGAAGCCATTGAATTCTATACCGAATACCAGTCTGGTGTGTAAATCATTAGCCTATAAAAATATCGTCAAAATGGGAGGCCTGAGGTCTAAGGAATTTTTTGAAGATAGGTTGTGACAATCAATATTATAGATCGGGATTAGGCCCAACTTTATATTTTTTAGAACAGTTTCAATGTTGACCCATATGATGAAATCCACAAAGAAATTCTTAGGAATTTCAATTTATCTTGGGTTGAAAAATGGATATCAGATACACATAATTGACAGTTTATAGGATGGTTTTGGGAGAATATTTTTAAGAAGTCAGATGTAAAACTAGAGTCCATTTCAGAACGACTTCGATGGAAAGCTAGATGACCAAGTGTGTATGTATTATCGTATAGTGCTTATTTATTTAATGGTTATACATTTCATACTAATGAACATGATGGAAATAGTACCATGAAAAATAGTGGGGTTACATTTTTGGTTGAAGCTATGCATTTTATGGTTCTAAGGACATAAATCGAATTTATGAGAATATGTTATACATTGGCATCATCAAACAAATATGGTAGTTGGATTATACAGAATTCCAAGTTCTGATTTCTCAATGCAAGTGGGTTGATAACATGAGTTCTATTAAAATAGATGAATTGGGATTTGTGAATGTTGATTTCAGTAAGGAAGGGGAGAAAGGCGAACCATTTATAATGGTGTCACATGCATTTCAAGTATTCTATGTTCCAGAGCCCGCAATCCGAAACTGGTCAATTGTTCTGTTATCGACCAACATAGCTGAAGGGTCAAATGAAAATTCAACAGAGGATGCCCCGTTCATTGGGACTTCGCAATCATTTCGAAGTGGTCCCAATGTAGATGATGTTCTGTATGTCAGAGGATACCATAATGAAGGGATATGGATAGTCAATAGAGGGGTAAAATCCCATCAACCATTAAAAAAAGTGAGTTCAATAACCAGGTTATTTTTTTATTGTAATATAGATTATGTTACATTATTTTATTATCTATTCGCTGATGGTTTTATGTGATCTAAATGAAAATTTAAACCACTTTTGTAGATAATGAATTCTGCACCTGCTGATGCACCCAATCCAGAGATAAAATAGGTCTCTCATCCTGTTGTAGCTGGTCCCACTGCTAAGTTACAACAGGTCTCTCAACCTGTTGTAACTATTCCAACTTCTGAGGTAAAACAAGTATCTCAACCAGTTTTTGTTGGTCCAAGTTCCGATACTAGAACTTCGGAGGAACATAATGATGATACAGAAATCGCGGAAATGGTATGCAATGAAACCCCAGCAGAACAAAAAAAACAGGTGCGCCGTAGTTTGACAGTTTTAGCCAAATTCCTTAAGGCAAATGAAAATGGCATCAAATATGAGGTGGGATGGAATAAGCGAGGCCATCATGTAATCCCCAACAAAGACATGTTTAGTAGCTACATTGGAATCTTCACTCGGCAACGCGTGCTGATTGATGTAGTGTTATGGCACCATGTTATCAGTGGGTTGAAAATATTAATGTGGCAAGAGGTTATGGTAACATTACGATATCATTTATTTAATTTATTAAAATAAATTTAAATAAAATACTGAAATATTGACTAACTCTTCATCATCTCTTGCAGAGTGCATTTATTGGAGATGTCTCGCACAAATAATATATATTAAGACTCACAGTACAGATTCATAGAGGCTTTCACACCATTTTAACGAAACATCATCAGAAAGATGATGAAGGGAAAATCAAGCTACACCCACCTCCTTGTTATGCACACTTGATATCCCAAGGAGTGTGGGATGCATTTTGCAACTGTTTTGCGGAGAAGAATTTTCAAGTACATTGTGTTTGGTTACACGTTTTTTAACATTGCTTGTATTTATCACTTTGATTGACAGTTTTGTATTTATGAAACTGCAACTGAGTTTTGAAAATAACGAACGAGCTGCAAAACAAATGTACCCCTACCATAAAGCAAGGTTGGGGTATTCATCAATTGAAAAACAATTAGTAAATATTTTAAAATTACTGTAATACTTTTATGTGACATAAAACAACACTGTAACCACATTTCTCTGTTTATATGCATATTAATGAATCAAAATCCCAAGCGACATCCATACCAAACTATGTGCTATGGAAGGAGGCTCGTGTTAATAAAGAGGGTAAACTGGTATATGAAAACACAAAAAAGTGTGGGAGATGTTACACATCGAGATTCCACGATACACTTCTCTTTCAATAATGCAATAGCTTACATTGTACGCAAGTTCGAGATTCTAACACACCGCGACCAATCAAACTAGCGATTATGAATAGTAATACCCACTTTTTGAAATTATATATATTTTATATTTCAAAATGGACTTCATTTTTGGATTCAAAATATCGAAATTATCCTATGTTGAATTTTTTGTAATTTTCTGAGAACTTCCAATTTTCTACGAATAGTGAAAATACTTAAAAACAACTTTTTTTAATAAAAATAATTTATAGTAATAAATTATACTATTGAGTGGTTTTAAAGTATAATTAGAATATATTTTTACCATTTTATCCAATGGTGTTCATTATAATTATTTTCACATTGAAATTGGACATAAACAATTGTCAATCTTTTGATTTATATTGTTTCTTAAAAACACGCTATTTGTTGTGACAGCGGGAATTATTTATAAAATTTATTAATGCAACTTATATGTTTGGTATTTTTTAAAATATACATAATTTTTGAATTTGGAATATCAATTATAGCTTAGGGTGAAATTTTGGCATTGTTCTGAAAAACATCAATTTTTGATGAATAGTGAAACCACTAAGTGGTAGTTAAAAACTGATTTTTTGTTTAAATGATACATTACCACTTCTGTGATTTGATTTTCAAAAATCTGACATACATGGTTTTCATTATGAAGTAAAATGTGGTTCAATGGGATTAAAATAATTTTTTGGTGAATAGTAACTTTTAAGTTTAATTAATCGTGATTAAAGGTAATTAGTGAAATTTAAGGTAAAAATGATATTATAAAGATATGAAAATACCTTTACACTTCTCCTAACCTTATTGGATGAGTCATTAACGACAAATAAAATCCATGGGTCAACTTGGGGACCCCATGGAGCCACTTTGGTAGGAAAATGACATTAAAAACATTTTATTTAATGTTAAAATAAAAATGTCACAAACATGAGTTGTTTTAATAAAACAATTTTTAAATGGGGTTATACAAGACATATTTTTGACTATTAAAATTAATTACAAAGATAAAAATATTTCCCAAATCATGATAATTTTTTTATAATTTTTAGACATTATATAAATTAAATTATTTATGACACCATGATGATGCAGCGATTACATCATTAATTAACGATTTAAATAAAATTAAAAGATAATGTAAAATCTAAGACTTACACTAGTCAAAAACCTATTGGATGATATATTTCAAACCCTTATCACATTATATTCGAAATATATATGTGTGGGAATTTTAAAATCCGAAACTCATTATATAATAAAGTAACATTTCATGACTTTCCAAGAGTGCCCCTTCTCTCCTCTTATAAAAGGCCCCCACCACTACCACCTTACTCACACCATCAAAGCCTTTTGGCACGGCCAAAATCTGACCAAATACTCTCTAAACATCCCTCTCTTACTCTTAGAAGCCTCACTTCGGGCAGAAGTCTTCCCAAGGAAGCCTTTGGCTCAAATCAAAAAGAGTTACTTGATTTTAAGGTAATGTCTTCTCTAATGTTGTTTTGTTTTATTTTGCTTCTCCAACCCCCTAAACTCTTTTTATTAATTTCTTTTATAAAAACACCATTATAATCAATATACTAGGATGTTTTTATGATATTTATTTTATTTACACTTACACACACCTTAGTCTAATGGTTAAAGAACATACTGTTTCTATGGGTGGTGAAATACTGCCTCACGAAACAATGATTGTTCAAAACACTTTTAACACCTCTAATGGTGTCCATTTTGAAGACACTATTTTAATATATGATATATATATTATTTTTATGTTTCCTTATTCTTATTTATTTCTCATTTATGGCATACTTTAATATTTCCATTATGGGTAAATGAGATAATTTCATTTTAGGAAGTGTGGACTACCGCCCCCTCAAAGTGATTTGAATCATTAATGCCATATGTGGAATGTATAAAGTATGGAGTAAATGATACTATACATGATATTATACTGGAATTATATTATAACTTTATATAATTATAAATTCATTCCATTAAATATGAAATAGAAATGAAATTAGCGCTCATGCCTACGTACGGCTTACCGTCTCCATTAATGGTGCATTTCATTTCTTACCTCTAAATATTATGTAATGTTATAAATGAATGTATATACTGGATATATATGATATATATGATATCTACATCATGAATATAATTCTGGAGATAATGGATATTCTACCACATAATCAAATTTTAATTATAAGATGTTTATTGTTGACTCATGTACTAAAGATCGACAAAACGACCGTTATTAACATAAATGAGTACATAATTTTCATAACATTATAATAAGTGATATAAAAGGGATAATTAACTTTTAAAAGGTTCTTAATCGAGTAGATATTAACTCTAGTTTATTATTCAGGAGGTTAAGGAACGGTCGATTCAAGTCGTACACAAGGTAATGGAACTTCATAACGCAATTTCTATTCTTTGGGTTAATCTCCTATTTTCAAATTATGTAATGATATTATTATGTACTATATTGGATTTTTACATTATCTATGTGTAATTATATTGAATACACATAATAGATTTATTTTATTTTAAAAAAATGATCTTTGTAAGGGACTTCGCCTCAATCTCAATTCATTGAGGCATGTTTTGTTTTATACACAAATTTCTTTTATACGGTGTATACACCCCTTTGTCTTTTACATTTATTCAAAAGGAATATTTTTATACAAAGACTTTTACTAAACGACAAGAAGGAATGTTTATCTTGTCGTACGTATGCGGTTAAAATGACCTCTCCGCCACCATGATCATTATTGAGTTTCGGCTTCCTCTACAAGCCATAAAATTTTTTAAAATAAAAAAACACAATGTTTTATTTTTATTTTATTTTGGTATTGAAACTGGTTTTGAAAGTGATTTTTATTATCTAAATGTGTTGTATTGATATCTTGTGATTGAAATGTGGAAATGTTATGTTTCCTTTATGCATGTTTTATGTTATAAGATTGTGTTATGGTTTATGATATGATTAAATCTGTTCATATGAGGAACGTATTGGACTTAATAACTGACGGGTGGAGCCCGCTATAGCTCCTCGATGCATCGGTAGGTCTCATGAGACAAACTAGTGTCTTGGCACGTGGCCTTGACAAAATAATATTTTTGGTCTTGGCACGAGGCCTTGGCTACGTGGTTATAATAGTCTGGCATTATGCATTCCATTATTATGAAATTGGTTATTGATATTGCATGTGATTATTCGTCTAGTAGAATATCCATGTGAAGAAGTAAATGAAATTATCTCATATTACTTTTTCCATATTATGTTGAAGTTCATGTTAAAAAGTATTTTGTTTTAGTTATACATTGACATAAATGTTTATGTTTATTTATAAAAGATTCTGCTATATTATTATCCTTACTGAGCATCTACCCTCACCCATTTCAATGTTTTATTTTTCTCAGGATGTGAAGAAATATTTTATGAATGACCTGCAGGGATAGTCTGAAGGGGATATGGGTGTGGACTATGGAGACTATGTTATTGTAGTTTTTCACTTTATGATGTAATGTAACATCTATGAAGGTATCTAGTGTTTCCAAGGCTACTAAACTAATCGGTCATTCGAGACGTGATCTTTTGTGATCATGCCAATGTTACGAAGTAATGCACCGACTCTGGGTAACTAGGGTCGGGGCATTATAGTTGGTATCAGAGGCAGTTTAGTACTATCCTTGGAAGCTAGATTTAGATAAAATCTGACGAGACCACATAACCCAATGATAGAATTTGAGGATTAGTACAGAAGAACTTCGGAGAATTTTGTTGTTGCAGATATTTTGTGAGTTTTCCGAGAAATACATCTTTGTCTAGATACGAGTAGGTAGAGGCGGCTCTGGCACAGATGTACCTAGGGGTAAAACCCGAAAACACTTCTTTGAGCTAGATTCGAACAGGAACTGGTGCACGAAAACGGGCCTTGCTGCACTCTTGGTTATGACACTCCCGGGGGATATGCTTAGGATAATTCTCATTTTCTTTACAAACCATTATGAAGGGTTTATGAGTATATACTTTCTCAAAGAAAACTTTTTTTTTATATATTATATCTATAAATAGTTCAATCTATGTTAAGTGTTTTACAAGTAGGGAATTATGTATTTTGATTCATAAACTAATCTAGTTTATGGCATTGTTTAGAAATGTCACCTAGTTGAAGGAATGGAAACTGTATCAATGCACACACTCCGTGTAGCGATTTCCCTCCTGCTCAAGATAATTATTGTGGATCTGGAGAAACAACTAGTGCTGATCAACTTATTACAATACTGGGACAAATCACTCAGGCTATGAATAATAACCTTACTCGTATGGAGCACCCATATCCGCAACGTGGAGGATCAATGTTAGACCACTTCATGAAGCAACAACCACCAACATTCAATGGAATTAAAAATCCCATAGTAGCTGAGAAATGAAGAAATTCATTAGAGAAAATATTCCATGCCTTGGGGAGTAGTGAAAGGGAAAAGGATACCATGTAAGTTTACCGCCTCGCTGGAGATGCTGACCAATGGTGGTCATTGATTCAAAATACAAAGGATGATGAAGAAGAATCAAGTATGGAATGGAGAGAGTTCAACGATCTTTTCTTAGAAAAATACTTTCCTCGTGACCATCGAGCAGATATGGAAAGGAAATGTCTAAGTCTGAGATAAAAGTAGGATGATAATGTCGCAAAGTATGAGGCCAACATTACAAGGTTAGCGAGGTATGTTGTAGATTATATACGTAACCCAAGAAGTAATATTGATCGTTTCTTTGATGGGTTAAAAACATTTCTCCGTCAAGCATTAGTATCAAAATCCTTCTCATCGTACGAAGATATTGTCTTGTGTGCTAACAAGATAGAAAAGGAATTCTCTAAGTCTTATGACAACAAAGTAAATCAAGAGAAGAAGAGAACGGTGGAACAAGAGACAGATTAAGGGAAAGAGGGAAAGAATTATTTTCCATTATGTGATAATTGTGGGAAGAATCACCCCATTGCTTGCCTAAAAGGAATGTGAGTTTGTTATAAATGTGGAGAAAAATGTCACCAGGCTCTTGATTTCAAGGGAAAGAAATAGGCTATCAATGTTGAATGCTACAATTTTAGGGAAATAGGGCATTATGCAAATGAATGTCCTAATCGTCAGGGAAACATACCTCAGAAAAGGCCAAGGGATAAAGGAAAATCTTATGTTATTACTACAGTTGAAGTGGAATAATTAATGTATTGGTGCTTTTGGACTCAATGATTATATTCTGGTTATAAGAATAATGTGATATATATAAGGATTGTACTGTAGTACTTGTTTTTTCATTAAGGTTTTAGTATTATGAAGGTAATCATATTTTTAGTATGTGAAAAAAGAGAAACTTTACTATGTTTGGGGAATAACTCGTCGCGTCAGACAAAGCTGCAGGAATCGAACCCACAACCATAGTGTGATAGGCCTTTATTACCTACCACTAGCCTACAGGAAGTCCCTGGTTATTACAAAATAGTTTTCCAAATCTAAATGGTATGTGGTAATATTTGGAACCATATACAATTAGGATAGATAGAATATTTTTGAGTTCTATTACCATTTGGAGTGAAAGATGGGTTCGTGGTAAAAATTTATTAAAGAATGAAAGCCTACATGACAAGTAAGTATATTTCCTTATGTTATTTATAAATCTCTTAAACAAATTCCTCATCTTTATGAAAGGTAACTTAAAACAAAAACATTGTCAGTTAACTTTTCCAACTGGGGATTCAATGACCGTTTAACCAATCACAAGTTTGTGATTTTCTTATGGTTAACTTTCTCCTAATTCTATTTTCTATAACTCTCCATCAAAATTTATGGTTTGTTTCTCCTCCATATCCATATTTTCATAGAATCCTAGTATGGGGTATCTCGGGTGACCTTTGTACTTCTCTTTCATTCTTTTAATGTAATATTTTTATTAACCCTATTTCCGATGTGGGTTTTTCACAAAGGTATTTTCTATTTTCAACCTTTTATTTTCAAAGAAAAATTTCAAATTTCTAGGACGCAATTTCTTGAAGGTGAGTATAATGTAACACCCCAAGCTTCCATGATACGCTTCTCTTTCAATAATTCAATAGCTTGCATTGTACGCAAGTTCGAGATTATAACACACTGCGACCAATCAAAGTAACTATTATGAATAGTAATACAAACATTTTTAAATTATATATATTTTATATTCAAAATCGACTTCATTTTTGGATTTGTAATATCGAAATTATCCTAAGTTCAATTTTTTGTAATTTTCTGAGAACTTCCAATTTTCTATGAATACAGAAAATACTTAAAAACCAATTTTTTAATAAAAATAATTTATAGTGATAAATAATACTATTGAGTGTGTTTAAAGTGTAATTAGAATATATTTTTACCATTTTATCCAATTTTTTTCATTATAATTAATTTCACATTGAAATTGGACATAAAAAATTGTCAATCTTTTGATCTATATTGTTTCTTAAAAACACGCTATTAGTTGTGACAGCAGGAATTAATTATAAAATTAATTAATTCAACTTATATGTTTGGATTTTTTATAATAAACATCATTTTTTAATTTGGAATATCAATTATAGATTAGGGTTAAATTTTGGAATTGTTATGAAAAACATCAATTTTTGATGAATAGTGAACCCACTAAGTGGTAGTTAAAAACTGATTTTTCATTTAAATGAAGAATTACTACTTCTGTGATTTGATTTTCAGACATCCGACATACATGGATTTCATTAGGAAGTAAAATTTGGTTCAATGGGATTAAAATTATTTTTTGGTGAATAGTAGATTTTAAGTTTAATTAGTCGTGATTAAAGGTAATTAGTGAAATTTAAGGTAAAAATGATATTATAAAGATATGAAAATACCTTTACACTTGTCCTACCCCTATATTATGAGTCATGGACGAACAAAAAAATCCATGTGTCAACTTGGGGACCCCATGGAGCCACTTTGGTAGGAAAATGACATTAATTTTTTTTATTTAATGTTAAAATAAAAATGTCACAAACATGAGTTATTTTAATAAAACAATTTTTAAATGGTGTTATACAAGTCATATTTTTTAATATAAATATTAATTAGAAATATAAAATTATTTCCTAAATCATTATATTTTTTTTTTAATTTTTAGACATTAAATAAATTAAATTATTTATGACACCATGATGATTCAGCGATTACCTCATTAATTAACGATTTAAATAAAATAAAAAGATAATATAAAATCTAATAATTACACTTGTCAAAAACCTATTGGATGAGTATATTTAGAACCCTTATCACCTTATACTCGAAATATATAAGTGTGGGACCTTTAAAATCCGAAACTCATTATATAATAAAGTAACATTTCATGACTTTTCAAGAGTGCCCCTCCTCTCCTATTATAAAAGGTCCCCACCACTACCACCTTACTCATACCCTAAAATCCATTTGGAACGGAAACCCTCTTCCCAAATACTCTCTCAACTTCCCTATATTTCTCCTAGAAGCCAAATTTTGGCAGAAGTCTTACCAAGGAAGCCTTTGGCTAAAATTAATAAGAGTTACCCGATTTTAAGGTAATGTCTTCTCTAATGTTGTTTTGTTTTATTTTGCTTCTCCACCACCCTAAACACTTTTTATTCTTTTCTTTTGTAACAATGCAAGTATCATCAATATACTATGATGTTGTTATGATATCTATTTGATTTACACAAACACACACCTTTGTCTAATGGTTAAAGAACATACTGTTTCTATGGGTGTAAAATACTGCCTCACGAAACGATGATTTCTCAATATTCTTTTTACACCTATAATGGTGGCCATTTTGATGACACTATTTCCATATATGATATATATATTATGTTTATGTTTTCCTTATTCTTCTTTATTTATCATTTATGGCATACTTTATGATTTCCATTATGGGTAAATGCGATAATTTTATTTTAGGAAGTGCGGACTACCGCCCCCTCAAAGTGATTTGAATCGTTAATGCCATATGTGGGATGTATAAAGGATGGATTAAATGATATTATACATGATATTATACTGGAATTATAGTATACCTTTATATAATAATAATTTAATTCCATTAAATATGAAATATAAATGAAAGTAGCATTCATGCGTACGTACGACTTACCGTCTCCATGAATGGTGCATTTCATTTCATACCTCTAGATGTAATGTAATATTATAAAAGAATGTATATACTGGATATATATGATATATATTATATCTACATCATGAATATAATTCTGGAGATAATGGATATTCTACCGCATAAACATCTTGTAATTATAAGAAGTTTATTGTTGACTCAAGTACTAAAGATCGACAAAACAACCGTTATTAACTTAAATGAAAACATAATTTTCATAACATTGTAATAAGTGATATAAAAGGGATAATGAACTTGAAAAAGGTTCTTAATAAAGTAGATATTAACTCTAGTATATTATTCAAGAGGTTAAAGAACGTTTGAGTCATGTCGGACACAAGGTAAAGGAACTTCATAACCCAATTTCTATTCTTTGGGTTAATCTCCTACTTTCAAATTATGTCATGATATTATTATGTCCTATATTGTATTTGTACTTTCATTATGTGTACTTATATTGAATACACATAACAGGTTTATTTTATTTTAAAAAAATGATCATTGTAAGGGACTTCGTCTCAATCTCCATTCATTATGGCATATTTTATTTTATACACAAATCTCTTTTATACGGTGTATAAACCCCTTTTACTTTTACATTTATTCAAAAGGAATATTTTTATACAGAGCATTTTAGTAGACGAAAAAAAAGAAATTTTTTTCTTGTCGTACGTATGTGGCGACAATGACTTCTCCACCGTCGTGATCATTATTTGAGTTTCGGCTTCCTCTACAAGCCAAAACTTTTTTTAAAATAAAAAAATAAATACAGTGTTTTATTTTTCTTTTATTTTGGTATTGAAATTGGTTTTGAAAGTGTTTTTTATTATATCAATGTGTTGTATTGATATCATGTGATTGAAATGTGTAAATGTTATGTTTTCTTTATGCATGTTGTATGTAATAAGATTCTGTTATGGTTTATGATATGTTTAGACATGTTTATATGAGGAATGCATCGAACATAATAAATGACGGGTGGAGCCCGGTATAGCTCCTCGATGCATAAGCAGGTCTCATGAGTCAAACTAGTGTCTTGGCATGAGGCCTTGTCAAAATCTTATTTGTGATCTTGGCACGAGGCCTTGGCTACGTGGTTATGATAGTCTGGCATTATGCATTCCATCATTATGAAAGTGATTATTGATATTTCATGTGATTATTCATCTAGTAGAATATCCATATGAAGAAGTAAATGGAATTATCTCATTTTATTTTTTCCATATTATGTTTAAGTTCATGTTTAAAAGGCTTTTGTTTTTTGTTATACATTGCCTTAAATGTTTATGTTTATTTATAAAATGTTCCGCTATATTGTTATCCTTACTGAGAATCTGAGCTCACCCCTTTCAATGTTTTATTTTTCTCAGGACGTGAAGAAATATTTGATGACTGACCTGCAGGGATAGTCTGAAGGGGATATTGGTGTGGACTATGGAGACTATTTTTTTAAAGGTTGGGGTCGAAGCCACATTTTAATTATTAATTCAAAGCAAAGACCTCTTTTAACTGGGTAGAGGGAAACCCATTACATAGCCCTAAGTCCAAGTGGGCTTGTAGCCTATTATATAGCCTGTAGGCCCAAATTTTATGCCCAATTCACATTCTGTGAATAGTAACCTGCTACTACAGTACCCACACAGTACCGCCGCCGCTACAGAACCCGCTAATGAACAGTGCCGCCACTGCTACATATATGAATGTATCTAGTGTTTCCAAGGCTACTAAACTAATCGGTCTTTCGAGACGCGATCTTTTGTGATCATGCTAATGTTACGAAGTAATTCACCGACTCTGGGTAACTGGGGTCGGGGCGTTACAGGAGGCATGTGTAAGTATGACATAATATATTTTTTTTCATTGAATCACTATTACATAATGATGATTACTTATTTTCCCATATTTTCTATTTGACATTGTCACAGGAATCAACAACACCCACACTGGATGCAGACATACTTTCAATGGCCTTAAAACAGCCAAAATAGTATGGTCGCATCAGAGGTGTGGGGTTTGGGGTAACTCCCCAAAAGTATTTTTAGAGAAATAAACAAGAGTATGAACAAACAAAATAAATGAAAATGATGATAGAAATAGTAACTAACCTTTATGAAATAATTGAATTTCATGGATAGTTGATAGCAACTTTGATAGGGGAGAGGCAAAGAGAACAAACAACACAAGAACAACTTGAGTGAAAAGATCTCGCCCCACCCCCACTAGCATTGAGGCGAGCCATTCCCCCCAAAGACCTAACATAACCGAGGTAATCAATGTTCTAATATTTGTTTCTGATAAGTTTGAATCACATAGACACATGTACCTTTCTTATAATGATATTATATAGGGTGAAAATTACTGTGATTTATATCTGTCAACTCCCACCCATCTCTTTGTAGCAAGGGATATAGTGTTCAATATATAGAATGACATGCTACACTCTAGACCACTTCCCACCGGTCATGTCAAAGTGTCGATTAACGTAGCTCATGAGCCGAGAAATGAGCTACCCGTGCCAAATTACAATGAAGACATTCATACGGTGGAAAAAGTTGTTGGAACATTCGTTACATGTTCGTCGAAACGTGGAAAAAAACTTGTCGGCCAGGTGGTATTTATTTCCAATTCAATTTTCAAGCAGAACCTTTAACATTAAATTAGAAAATGGTTGAAACGATGAATGTTATTACAGAATGACAAAATGGAGTAGCTAAAATGAAAGAGCGGCTCAAAAGGATCAACCAACCGATCAATATGATCTAATGAGAGCACCTTCACCTCACTCGTTACATACCCACATTTAATATCATTGAAAGCTCACGTGAATATGAAAATGACATGTGTAAAGAGTCAAACAATTGTTTTTGGAGAAGATATATACGGATAGGAAACATTATATTTCATTAGTGTTGATGCTATAGCAGAAATCATCACATACGACTGGCTAGGCGCCTCAGTTATAAATGTATACATGTGGTATGTTTTCATGATTTGATTTTACAGAAGCTGATATACAATGATAATTATGGCTAAATACATTTCATATTTTTCAAAGGCATATATATGAAAAAAAAATGAAGGGATTTTCCCATGAATACAAATTTGGACTCATTAGTCCTCAAACCATTTCTATAGAACAGGAAGAAATAGATTCTGTTTTTCAGGATGAATTAATGTTAAGCATGCTCAGAATTTTAAAATAAAGAATTACGACTGATAGACTCTTTTTAATACAAACGTTTTAGAGGTAAAACTCTAAATTTTAATCATATCAATTATATTTTCATTTCTATCAGTACTTTGTCCTTTTTGTGTTTCTAGGAAACATAGTATGCTCATTGTAGTCAATTTGGATACTCCAATGATTTATTTTCTCGATTCACTGTATGGATATCCAACAAACTAACAACACATGATGGGGATTTTCAATTTGTAATACACTAGATCCTGAATTTTACACCTAAATATCTTGTTATATAATTTATATTATCTTTTAATGAGGATTCTATTATGATAGGTCAATGTATGAATATCGTCTAATGGATGGAATGAATCTAGGGCCTAAGGATGAAAATCCGCACAATATTTACAAGTGGAGAAGTATCAGGGTATATATAATTATATTTCACTATCCAAAAACATATCATAACAGATTAATTATTTTTTAGATGTTTCTGCAGTGTCTGAAACAATCAAACAACAAGGACTGTGGTTATTATGTTTGTAAATTTATTATAGAGATCTTATTTCATGAACAAAATAGAATCCCTGAAAAGGAATTTTTGAAAATAATTACAACATAATTTAAAATAATTATTAATCATTTATGTATTTATATTTTTTCTATACTACTATGATTGTTGCAAAAAAATCCTATTTAGAAGATGATATAGATGTGTTTAGAACGGAATGGGAAGCGTACCTGATGAAAGAATGTAAACAAATTGGACAATGAAGGTTAATTCCAACTACTTATGTTATATTTATATAATAATTGATATCTCCCATTTTTTCAATTAAGGAGAATCTATAATCACCCTTTCTCATGTTTCATATTCTTAGATTATAAAGAATGGTTTTAGAAATGATTTCAGATTCTAGTAAAGAATAACTTAATGAGAGACTCTTATGAACTATGGACATATGAAATACTGATCAGATACATTAATTTTGTTTTGATACTTTAGGAAAACGATCCATAATTCATTTATGAGGTTTAAGAATCAACCGCATCTCAATCCGATGCACGGTGTGATGGTTATGGCTAAAAGTGTCTAATATCAGTTTCAAATTGACAATAACATTAGAAAACAACACAAGTAACATATGTAAAACCAAGCAACCTTATTCATATTTTTTTGATACTTTAGGACAATGATCCATGAGTCATTTTTGATGTGTACGAATTAACCTCACTTCAATCTGATGCACGGTGTGACCGGTATGGCTAAAAGCTTCTGATATCAGTTTCAAATTGACATTAACTTTAGAAAAAAACACTATTGACATTTGGAATACCGAGAAAACTCATTCAGATTTTATTTATACTTTAGGAAAATGATCCAAGAGTCATATGTGACGTGTACAAATTGACCTCACCTCAATCCGACACACGGTGTGACTGGTATGACTAAAAGTGTCTAATATCTGTTTCAAATTGACATTAACTTTAGAAAACAACACGAGTAACATAAGGGAAACTGAGAAAACGTGTTCGTATTGTTTTAATACTTTAGGAAAACGATCCATGAGTCATTTGTGACGTGTAAGAATTGGACTCACCTCAATCCGATGCACGGTGTGACCGGTATGGCTAAAAGTGTCTGATATCAGTTTCAAATTGAAATTAACTTTAGAAAACAACACTATTGACATACAGAGTACCGAGAAAACACCTTTGGATTGTTTTGATATTTTTGTAAAATGGTCCATGAGTCATTAGTGATGTGAAAAAATCAGCCGCACCTTAATCCGACGCACGGTGTGAACATTATGGATAAAAGTGTCTGTTATTAGTTTCAAATTGACATAAACTTTAGAAAACAAAACAAGTAACATATGGAAATTTGAGAAAACGCATTATTATTTTATTAATACTTTTGGAAAATGATACATGATTCATTTTTGACGTGTAAGAATCGACCAAATCTCAATCCAATGCACGGTGTGACAAGTTTGGCTAAAAGTGTCTGATATCAGTTTCAAATTGGCATTAACATTAGAAAAAAACACTTCTAACATATGGAATACCGATCAAACACGATTGGAATGTTTTTATATTTTAGGACAATGATCCATTAGTCATTTTTGACATGTATGAATCGATCACACCTCAATATGACACACGGTGTGGCCGGTATGGAAAAAAGTGTCTGATATCAGTTTCAAATTGACATAAACTTTAGAAAACAACACAAGTAACATACAGAAAAGCCTAGAAAACACATTCAGATTGTTTTGATACTTTTGGAAAATGATCCATGAGTCATTTGTGACGTGTATAAAACAACTTAAACTCAATCTGATGGACGGTGTGACCAGTATGGATAAAAGTGTCTGGTATCAGTTTGAAATTGACATAAACTTTATAAAACAACACAACTGACATATGGAAAACCAAGAAAAAACTTTCCGTTTGTTTTGATACTTTAGTAAAACAATCCATGAGTAATGTTTGACGTTTACGAATTGATCTCACCTAAATCTGACACAGGGTGTGACCAGTATGGCTAAAATTGTCAGATATCAGTTTTAAATTGACATTAACTTTAGAAAACAACACTACCGACATACGGAATACCAAGAAAATGCATTTGGATTTTTTTGATATTTTAGGAAAACTATCCATGAGTCATTTTTGATGTGTACAAATTGACCTCAAGTCAATCCGATGCATGGTGTGACTGGTATGACTAAATGTTTTTGATATGAGTTTCAAATTGACGTTATCTTTAGAAAACAACACTACTAACATACGAAATACTGAGAAAACATATTCAGATTGTTCTGATATTTTAGAAAAACGATCCCTGAGTCATTTTTTGACATGTACAAATCAACCACACCACAAGAAGATGAACAGTGTGACCAGTATGGCTAAAAGTGTCTGATATTAGTTTCAAATTGACATTAACTTTAGAAACCAACACTACTAACATACGGAAAACTGAGAAAAAATGTTCAGATTGTTTTTAAATTTTAGGAAAACGATCTATGAGTCATTTTTGATGTGTACGAATGGATTGCACCTCAATCAGACGCATGGTGTAACCGGTATGCCTAAAAGTGTCTGATATCAGTTTCAATTTGAATTTAACATTACAAAACAACACAAGTAACATACATAAAACAGAGAAAATGTGTTCAGATTGTTTTGATAAATTAGGAAAATGATCCATGAGTCATATGAGACGTGTACGAATCAACTGTAACTCAATCCGACGTACGGTGTGACCGGTATGGCTTAAAGTGTCTGATATCATTTTGAAATTGAGATAAACATTAGAAAACAACACTACTGACATACGGAATACAAGGGAAATGCATTCGGATTGTCTTGATACTTTGGGACATCGATCCATGAGTAATTTTTTACATTTACGAATTGAATGCACCTCAATCCGATGCATTGTGTGACCACTATGGCTAAAAGTGTCTGATATCAGTTTCAAATTGTCACAAACATTAGAAAACAACACTACTGACATAAGGAAACTGAGAAAATGCATTCAGATTGTTTTAATACTTTATAAAAACGATTCATGATTCATTTGTGACATGTAAGAATCAACTGCACCTCAATCTGACACACGGTGTGAACGATATGGTTAAAAGTGTCTGATATCAGTTTTAAATTGACATTAACATTATAAAACAACACTAAGAACATAAATAATAACAAGAAAACGCATTAAAAATGTTTGTATATGTTAGGAAAATGATCCATGAGTCATTTGTGATGTGTAAGAACAACCTCACCACAATCTGATGTAGATTTTGTTCGGTATAGCTAAATTTGTCTGATAGTAGTTTGAAATTGACATAAACTTTAGAAAACAACACAAGTAACATATGGAAAACCGAGCAAACACGTTCAGATAATTTTGATACTTTAGGAAATGATCCAAGAGTCATTTTTGACATGTACAAATATATCTCACTTCAATCTAATGCATGGTTTTACTAGAATGGATAAAAGTGTCTGATATCAGTTTCAAATTGACATTAACTTTATAAAAAAACACAAGTGACATACAACAAACCTAGAAAACACGTTCATATTGTTTTAATACTTTAGGAAAAAGATCCATGAGTCATTCATGATGTGTATGAATCAAACATATCTTTATATGACACACAGTGTGATCGGAATGGCTAAACGTTTCTGATATTAGTTTCAAATTGACATAAACTTTAGAAAACAACACAATTAACAAACGGAAAACCGAGAAAACGCATTCTGATTGTTTTGATACTTTAGGAAAATGATCTATGAGTCTTTTGTGACATGTAAAAATCAACCACACCTCAATCAGATGCATGGTGTGACCGGTAATTCTTTTTATTAGATAAAGAATCAGTATTTATTAAATGAGGTAAATCATCCAAAAACATATTGATTTTACATTATTCCCTTTCATTGTTATTAGACTAAAAACAGTTGATTTTATCATTTTCATATTTTAGTTTCACATATCCATATTATTGAATTCTTTCATATAAATGTTTTAATTTATTTCATTATTGTATTACTAACATAATATTTGTTTTCTTAAATATGAAAATTTAATTCCTTGAGTTTAGATGCTTTGTTCAGAAACAAATACCGTGGACGACAATTTTTGAAAGCGGATCACATATATCAAAGGATAAAACATTAATGTTTGTAACTGTTGTTGGATAATTGTAATTTTAACCATGTAAAACATTGTTTGAAATGTATATAATAGTGTGTGTTTTTGTATTCATGATGTTATGTAAATGTATATAACATTCTTGGTCAAAATATTGTATGTGTGTGCTATTTTGTGCAAGTGTGCAGGTGCTGGTTTGTGCAAGTATGCTGGTTTTTATAGGTGTGTAGGTGTGCACATGCTGGATGTATAGGTGCAGTGGAAGGTGCCTTTATCAGCACTTTTTTTATCGCTGATAAAGGATACATTTAACAGCGTTAATAGAGCACTGATAAAGGGCCCTATTATCAGCGCTCATGGTAGCGCTGATAAAGGAACCCATTTATCAGTGCTAGAGAATCACTATTACTGTCGGCATAGATAAAGTGGGTCCCCATTTATCAGCGCAAAAAAAAGAGTGCTGATAAATGGTATCCTTTATCAACGCTTTTTTTAGAACTGATAAAGGGTGCCATTATCAGCGCTTTTCGGAGCATTGAAAAAGGGGGCCCCCTTTATCTACGCCAACATTAACAGCGCTTTTCTAGCGCTGAAAAAAGGAAAAGTTTTAGTAGTTGATGTCTTGAAATAAATGCATGTAATAACCTTACATGAAAAGAATACTCTTGATCATGAACACATTCCTCAAATATTCACATGAAATAACTACAATGATCTTCTAGGAATCCACTAAAACCCATTTGTTTGAAAGATCTGGAATAGAAACTTCACTTCTTTAATCTAGAATGAAAAATTCAAAATATTCGCATAATGGTGATTATCCCACATAGTTCCCAATCTGAATGTAATGACCAAATACTCAATGTGGTTATACCTGCTAGATAAAGTCATATTCAAGATGTCTTCTCCTCTCATCATGACCTATTGGTATCCCACACATACATCAATTTGGTAGATCCATTGTTACCCCTTTAGCTAGTTGAAAAAATCATCAATATGGTTAAATGGGTATTTATTTTGGATGGTTACATTATTCCACTTCTGTTAATCAATGCACAACCAAATAGATCCATCAGTCTTCTTTGCGAATAAGATTGAGGTGTACCAAAAAGTTGCACTCCGGAAAATGGACCCTCTGTGTTCCCAATCATCCTGTTGTATCATCAGTTCCTTCAATTTGGATGGGGACATAAGATATGAGGGAAAATGTATTAGTTGTGTTCCCGGTGTCAATTCTATTGAGAACATCACATAATTTTGTAGGGGTACGTATGAAAAATTATCTAGAAATACCTTTGAAATCTAGTCAAATATAGCTTGTAATCCACTCTATGGAGTCCCTCAAACATATTTTATCAAGAGAAGTGATAATTGGTAAGTATGATTTCCAAACTATGGAAGTAGAGTTCCTGAGGGGCCCAACTGAGGTTCACATTATATATGAAATACCTGAGGGCTCCAATCCAGTAACGCCAAACTAAATCTCCACTGATAGCAATCAACGTGAAGTTTGAAGTAAAATAGCAAGTAAATACTGATGATAACATCAAACGTGTCTATATATATGACCAATAAATTCTATTATATCTTATCTTGGGACAAATAATGTGATCACAACATCACCTATTGCCATTTTCAATATTCTTACGCAACGACTTTACCAAATCCATTGTAAAAGACAAAAAATTTGGTTCAAGGGTCAGAATGTTCACAAGATGGTCAGATATAATTAAACTAAAGAAACAATATAAATTGAAACCACAATAATAGAAGATACAATTAGGATGGTGCTGGAACTATAAAAGATCATGCGTCTTATCCTACTGATGCATGATCCAAATCATGCAGATGTATGGATCCTATTTAAAAATGATTTCTCCCTTATGGATCTACACTGATTTCGCTCTTCCAAAAATATTATAATGTCCTACATCCAAAACCACCCAATTGAGATGCCATAATCCTAGTCGGCTCTGACTTAACTGTCACTCCCATGGAAGACACATTTTCTTCCCCACTCCAATAAGGGCATGTCTCTGTGAAAAACGGTTAATGGTGCCCCGTAGTTCCGGAAATATGGAATGTCTAGGGGGTTGATGGAATGCATGTCTGAGGTATCATTACTTCCCACAGTGATGGAACACTAGATACCCAACACCAGAATCCATAGATGAAGATGGTATAGAAGGATGGCCAGAGCATCCAGCACCCTTCTTCCCATTCTCATCATGCTTCCTCTATTTCAATAATAAACTCTCACTGCCTAGCATAGATACAACTCCAGAAAAAAATTCATTATTTTTTTGATTAACCTCAACCATGGAATCATGATCACCCACTACAACAAAAATTCCTAGAATGAACAAAAAGACATGAGAGTAAATTTCTAGCTGCATCATGTTCTCATATTTCCAATATTTCATAAATTTATTAGAAACAATCTCAGGGACTTGTTTCACTAGCTCACTAAATAAGTTTTTATATTCCATTACTGATTGATCTACATGGATAGTGTCAATGAATCCCAAAGATCTGGAATATTTCATGGACTTTGCACAATACATATGGTATATGATGTTTTTGATATCATTCCATATCATCTTCTCACTCTTCCCATGTTGAATCACTGATTCCCACCACCTGTGACTAGGAACCTCTAGCAGAAATGTTTCACATTTCACCATGAATTCCTCATTTGTGTCAAGGAATTTGAATATGTTATAAATCTTCTTATTCCACTCCACTAATTCTTATTTCTCCACATTTCCCGAAAATAATAGAAGGCTGGTTCTTGAGAAACATCAGAGCACTATCCTTCATGGTACCATACTCATCTTTTATAGATGGAGTTGGGGAAGGAGCATGAATCTCACATTTTCATGAATTATGGTATATATATATACACATATATATACACACTCACCTATATATTTGAGCATAGGACATTCCAGAGTCTCCAAACACACTAAAAACAGAAACAAAACTCAAACAAATTTATAAAGGACCCAGTAACTAAAAATAAATTAGCAAAAACAAAAATATAAATAATTTACAAATTTAAAATTCAATGAATGTAATGGAATCAAATACCTTTACTTTCACACAATGGTGAAACATGATTCCTTTGACATTGGATGATAGAATCCATCCCAACATGGTCCAAGACAGAACATAAAATTATTAGGGATAAAAAATCACAAAAACCCTAATTAAAATAAATGAAAGAGTATAGGAGAAAGAAAACATAGCTTAAAATGGCGGCGGATTGAATGAAATGGTCTGAAATACTATTCCTTTGGAGACGGTTGGCAGACCATGGACCAACATCTACTAGGAGGCCATTTGTGTCCCATTTCGAAGGAAGAGACAAAAAAATCATGGTTAAATCACTACTCAAGGTTTGAAAAAAATTCCATATAATTATGGGGAGACCAAATTGAAGGTATAATTTTAGAGGAGAAGGGGCAGAGAAATATATGTTGTCAATCTGGTGAGAAATCATTTTGAAATCATGGAAGGAAATTGACCAGATAGGGAGTTATTGAGACTGGGTTTCACGCCCAAGGGGTTCCACTAGGAAGTACATCATGCTTGCTGGAGATCATGGCTAGTAGGGTGCTGCAAGGAGTTTGCAGCCAGTAGTTTTGCATCCATGGAGAGGGAGAGGGATCTGGGTTTGCGGTCACCTTGGGATGCAGAGAGGAGGTTACACGCACACTAGAATCCCCCAATGGGGTGCATGACGCTAGAAGGAGGATTCCCCTTTGGGTATTCTCCAGAAATATGATCCCAAAAAATAAATAAAAAAATAAATATTATTAATATTAATATTAATTATATTTTTCATAATAATAAGATTATCTCTATTTATTATTATTGAATCATTCTTCTAATTTTATGTCATCTTTCTCATTATATTTTATTTTACATTTTACATTCATTGAATTTTAATTTAAATAATATAAAACCTCATGGTCTGTGCATGTTTTCATGTGCCCTGATGCACAGTTGAACAACCCATTCTGAAACCGCTCCATCCAATAGCACTCACTTATAGAGCCAAGTCAAACGCTTGTCGCATGGTATAATAAACCATGTGAAAGTCATGTGCCACAACTCAGAACCCCTTTGGATCGCTTGTGGGAACTACACGGTCACCCCCAACGATGATAGCTGACTATAAAACAAAAAAACTCTTCCAAAAAAATTAAATTTGACCCGCTGACTACTGAAAATCAAAAAAGGACTAATATAATTAAAATTATTAATATATATGGTTGAGGTGTGACAATTCTCACCCCAATTGACACTTTCTAACGCCATAAATTTAATTAGTCAAAAATTAACTAAAATTCATATTCATTCCCATGAAAGAGTGATTGAAACTTTGAACCTTAATGGGACTATTCATTCCACAAGTCACACCTGACCCATCCAATGGATACCACAAAATAAAAATTAGGGGAGAACCGATGGAGGTTCACCCCACCACAAGGATACCACTAAAACTGGAACTCTCAAATCGAAACAATTGCAGCATATGAACTCAAAATGGAATCCTACTATGAATAAAACCAATATATCCATATGTCAGGATGGGGAACTCCCTATAAGTACTATTGAACCTCTACATTGGGGTGGAAAATAACCCAACATGAATTATTTTTTTTTCACATACTAGTCGAACACCCAATACTTTGGAAAACCCACAAAAATTACTTGAACCAAAAAATAACAGGAAATACTTCCCATTCATCCTATATCCATGTTTCTTTTAAATAATATTTAATAAAAGAAAAACCATCACCACTCATCAAATGAAAAAAAAACAACCCTTAAGAAGAAGAGTACTCAATAATTCTAGACAAATTAATGAAACATCAAAGATTTTGGTAAAGAAATTTTATTACACTATCACATTAGAAAATGAACTTGTAATACCAAGTAAAAAGTGCTACGAATCATTATAAATTTCTATGGTAAGATAGATTTGAAAATTATGTTAGGGTTTCACACCCCCCGACCACTTATGACAATGCGCATGCTTTACCCAGAGAAATGAGGTTGGGGTTGTGATAGATTAAACATATCCATCCTCACAGTAAGTACCGTCATATATTTATACAACATCTTCTTTGAGATTATTATAAATAAAACTTCTACATATGACCCAAATGACTACAATGAAGTCTGGAATTTGGAGGGATGTGACAAGACAACTTCGAACACAAGAACTAGCCACACTGATGAAATATAACTCAAAGGCCTGATGAACTAGTGTCCTAAACAAATACCTAAGATTCATAAAAGAAAGGTTCATCTAATACTCACCACATTACAGTTTGAGAATCATTATGAATGATAGAAAACCACATATTTCAAACTGCCTTCACTCTGAGAACCCAACCATTGAAGTGCTCAACAATGACCTTTGTCATCCGCCGGCCTTGTTGAACACAGATGTAATATTAAATATTCTTTGTCTACATGACCTTGGGTATAAACCATTGGATAAAAAGGACTTAAACAAATCTTATGTAATTCCAATATGTAATTATGGGTTTTAGAATAACTCTCATTCATCCAATGATGGACCCTCGAACAACCTGAGGACTACACAATCTCTAATTGATTCAGGATTTCCCAACGATTTGAAGTCACACTCTATCACTTCAAGACACTCTACTGCTTGTAGAGGGCCTAAATTACTATGATAAATATGAAACACTTGAGTAGAGTCAATTATTGTTCCTGACTAATCAGAATGTTTGGGGAGCATTCTAGGTGGAACATTCTAAACAACACAATAACATGAAACAAAAATAAATATTAAACCAAAGAACAATCGAAAAAGTATCAATGAGAAAAAACATTGGGATCAAAAGGAAAAAAAATAGAAAAATATAAAATTATATTCAAATAAAATTAATTTCATTTAAATTTCAAAAATTTCTTCCTCTAAAGAAACATTAAAAAAACTAACATTTCAAAATAAAAACGAATTTCTGTAACCTCTAAATATCCAAAGCTCACCCATTGAATCTAATTAATTTTCACAAGGGTTTACATTTAATTTAATCCACACGGGTTAACACACACTTCCCAGACAAACCCACAGGCATGAAAGGGTCCAAAATGAACACCAAGTGTGGCACCAAATAGAGTTTCATTACCATCTCTATGATTTGTGAGATGTGATTGAAAGAGTAATGCCCTTTTAATGGAGGAAGGATCAAGGGAATAATAAAATTATAATGATTCATTCATAAATAAAGAGTCATAAAAAATGTCACTTTGGTGGAGCATCAAATAAGAATAGCTATACTAGTGGGTTTAATCCATAAATTTTGAAAAAGTATAAGCCTATATGACCTATATATCAAAAGTAGAATTCCAAAGTGGATATAGAATTCTTAGTAATGTTTCAAGAATATTTGATGTCAGATAGATAGTTACAACACCCATAATAACAACACATTTCATTGCAATAAAGTATCAATGTGTGTATCAATAAGAATTGACCACAATCCACCTAATGAAGATTCTAGATACCCCACTCTACCTATGTTTTTAAATAATATTTATAGATTATTATGTGCTTCAGGTTTTTGGAAGATATAATCAAAGGTGAATTGACATCAATATATTCAATGTGGTGAGGTAATGTTCATGTCATTGTCAACTGATTGAAATAAATTAGTTGAGAGGAAGAAGAAAGGTAGTATTTGAGTACAATGGATAGTGATGGTGTTATTAAATTTAACACTAGTTTACGATAATGAGATACAAATCTATAGGTTTAGATGTTTTTTTAATGGATCATTATTGAGTGTTACATGTGATGAAAAAATACATGAATAGAATAATGTTTGTAGAGCGAAATAGTTATTAGATTATTTGGAATATATAATTCCAAGGATATGATGACTGTAGTTTCCAATAAAATGAAACTATAACTAGATGGTGATGGAAAATTTGGTCAATTTACTAGAATAATGGTATATAATTGGAATTTTTTCTACAAAATTGAGACATAACGAGATATTTGTTTACCCACAGGTCACGAATCCTACTGTAAATATTCATAAGGAAATCCACTTTATCATAGTAAAAAGTGTAACATCCCGAATTTTGGGTATCATATAATGATGATACTATGCATTTACTTCTGTTTAAGTCCTATTAACCAAACAAAAATTTTATGGACAAACATAAGGCTCTTTATTTAATTAAGAACGCCGTAGTGTTTAGAATAAACTGAAATAAAAATATTAAACATATTAACAAAAATACCTATTGAAAACCCTATTAGAAATATGGGAAGACCCCCAATCACCACAACGAGGCCCATTAAGTAATAGAGATCCTTTGAGTCAACTAATGAAAAAAACATCACCACTGTGATAATAAAAACAATGTTGAGCATCAGCAGAATGGGAAGACCCATCTTCTTCCTTTTGAGTTTTAGGGCACCGTAAGGTTTGGTTTTATAGGGCACTTTTTCGACCGTTGCTCTAGTGACCATTGAATGATAATTGTTATAATATTAGCCATTGGACCTAGTTAAAATAATTTAACTTATTTAAATATTAATTATTTTCCAAATAATTGACTTATGGTTAAGGTTTTAATTAAACAATAATTTATGAAATCTAAAAAGGATACGGTTTAAAACTTCATTTCACTCTTAAGTGAATTTTGAAAAGTAGTAAGGAATTCAAAAATTTTCAAATATTTCAAATGCAATGTAATAATTTTCATTTTCATAAATAATATGGTATGTTGTATTTAAATTTCGTCAAATTAAATTATGTATTGATTGAATTATGTTTTCTTTTATACTAGCACAAAATTTATAATATAGTTTTATTAAAATATTTTTATAAATTTTTCATATAAAAAGGTTTAGTGTTTGTAATGTTAGAAATACTTTTAACTAAAACATTGTTTAGTTTGTATTCATTAATGTTTATGAATATAAAATCTATATAGTTCTAATGATTGGTTTGTTTCGTCTTATTTAATTTTTTAGTGTATATTTTACAAAAAAATTGGGCCACTAGGGCCGGCCCTTCTGGCTAGGGTCGTGGGAGGAATCTCACATGAAGTGTCTAAGATTAACCCTCAACCCCATGCTAGGGCCATCCTGAGCTCAGGCATGGGTTCCCTGAAGGGTGCTCAAGAGAGAGAAGGAGCATGTCGGTGCACTAGTGCGGGCGTGAGTCCGCAGAGGGGTCTAGGTAGGCCGAGGCCTATGTTGGGAGCCCATGTATAAGGCACCCTTTGTGGGTGCTATTTTTTTCTAAACACTCGATGGGAGGGCCGAGGATATAAAGATAGTTAAAACTGTGCTCTGTTTCAATGTGGGAATCACTTATTCTGGTGAATCATGATCTAGACTATTAGATCATGTTGCACAAGATCTTGGCCACCCGTTTCTTTTTAAAAAAACATGGACATATCTCATCCCATGGATCATTGAAGGGATTGATCTGGGCAATCCGATTTTCCCTTTTTTACCCTAGTCATGTCTTCTTCTTCTTATACGCATGGGTTACACCAGTAACCCTATTCAATGATTCTTGTTGCACCTATGACCATCAGGGACCCCCAGGTCTCCTCTTTTTCTTCAAGAGACACCCTGCATTGACTGCAATGCATGAGGGTATGTTTTTTGCGTGGAAGGTGGTGTGTAAGATTTAGCATATAAATAATCGAGACCTCTCGGTTCTCCGTCCCCATTGAAATCTCCAGAAAACCACGGTCAATATCCCTTAAATCCCCTTTCCCCAAGTTATAAAGGCGATGGTTCATTTTTTCCTTTTCTTGCTTCTTCGGAAGTATATACACTTATATTTTCATAAAGTATAAACTTATAACCTTACAGTTCAGTCCAAACATCCTTCAATCTCGAGTCTAGGCCTTCGGGTTCTCTTGTGCTCAAATGGAATAATGAATGAGAGGATTATACCATACCTCATTTTGTTGTTTTAAAAATACATAAATACTTTTGGTTATGTGTATATACATCATTTAAAAGTATGAATGGGAATGGCCTTTCCACTTTGGTTATATTTATGAAGATTGTGTATAAATGTTTCTACATCACACATGTTCACCTATGCATGTTTTCAAAGAAAAAGTAAATAAATATATATTTTGGAAAAAAATTTATAATTTTTCGGTTTTTGGGTGTTCAAATAGTGTAATGGATGTAAGTAGTATTATGCTTTAGTATGTGTTGTTGAGTTATATATATCTGTACATATATATATATATATATATCTGTGTGTGTGTGTTCATAAAACCTAGTATTTTAAATATCTCTATGGGATAGTGGAGACTCTTTTTATAACCGAACCTAAATCTTTAAATTTGGTAATTTCTATATATTTAGAATTTATTAAATGTTTATCAAACCTTAAGACATGTTATATAATTATATATGTACATATTTGGTCATGGGTACTTTGGTTAGATATATATATATATATATATAAGAGTGGACTTACCATCCCTATTTCTGTATAGGCTAACGAACACCCCATCCGTTATGTTTAAAATATATATATACATATAAATAAATAAATATATATATATATATATATGGGAAATGTTATATGTGTTCAGTTTTAATTTAATTATATGGGATGTTTTTATAAAAAAACATTTATAACTAAAGAAATTACCTACCTTATATAATACATTGTTAACTTACACCTTTATGGGGTTAATGTACATGGATGTACCACTCCTCTAGTACGAATACAGTTATATAAAAATACCTTGTATGATGCCTAAATCATTATTATACCCAGTTCTATGGTCTTCACACATTATGTCTCGAGTTTGGGTAGAGTGTAAAATATAAAAAATAGGATGTGAAAAAAAACCTACATCCACATTTAATAGTATCTTCTTTTTTTGCATGTTTTAAATGATGTTTCTTATGGTAATGATTCATAATTTTTTTTCATGGACATTATTCAGTTTTATGAAATGGTTTATCAATATTAAAAGTTTTAGCATGTTCAAGCTCAAAACCATACAAGATATTTCCTTTTTTGGTTCACCATCGTAATTAATGGAATGATAAAATTTTAGAATTTCAAGAACAAACATACATTAATAAATTGTAGTTTTATGTTCTTTCTGTACCTCAGGTGTAAATTTATATGCCATAATATGGATTTTTCTTTCTTATTAAAAATGGTCATATGATTGATAACTTAGTTTTTAATCATCTAGATGAATGTCTCAATTATATTATATGTAAATTCAACTACTACAACCAACTATGAATGAATTATTCAAGATGGTATGGGACATCTTGAATATACAACCCTATTTAAGTAAATTATGGATTTATGTGGATCACAAGAATGTAGAGACATATTAAGGGTGTGCCTTAATAGTGCTCCAATGCATTGGGTAAATACTTAATCTCTACAGATGATAAGCTTTACGATACCTTAGTGATTAACCTTGGTAATTTTTATGACACCTTGGTGATAGACCTTGATGATATGTTCATGAAGCTAAATGAAATGTTGAAGCTACATACTCAAGTCTTGTTACATGTTTTTTTCAAGATGATATTCCTATTCTACTCATGTCCTTGTCAAGTTCATATAGATGTCACAAGCAAATGTTTGGGGCATGATTCAGGTAAAATGGTGACCAACATATGAAATTGAAGTTATTTTCCTTCATGTGAAACTGTTATTATGTAATAATCTTAATGGTTTATTTTGTGCTTAAACTCATACATTATACTTGTTCAGGATAACCATTACTACCACTTTTCAAAATTTCCTAATTGACTCATGTATTCACTGAAAATCTTAGTTATGAACTTTAATGTTATGTTACATGTGTTTCAGTTTTCTATAAGATAATTTTATTTGGGTTACGTTTTTAAAGAATGTTTTCAAAAGATTCATTAGTTTATTTTAAACCACTTACTAGGAATTCTTATTCTCACCTTACATTTTGAATTTAAAATTTTCAGGTAACAGCTTCTATTAGATGAAATATTTATGAAGTTACCAGTTTCCCAGAGCCTAAACCAAACTTGATCATTTGTATGGGACATGATGTGTGTCTATCAGTGCATTCTTCTATTTGTAAAATGACACATCATGTCCATAAGGCACAGAAACGTGGTCTTATAGGGACAGGTCCTCACAGTTGGTATCAGAGGGTTCAGTTTGGATAAATCTGGAATGCCAGAACTGAAATAAAGGAAAATATACCTCAACATTACTAAAAATAAGTTTTCTTAAATTTTAGATGGAAAATGAAGGTACTAATCTTTTGTCACTACCCAATGAGGCCCTAGAGACCATTGTGTCTTTAGATATCCAAGAGAATTTTCATAACTATTCCCATATCTGCATGACATTCAAACACCTTTACGATGTGTCAAACTCACCGCAGTTGCTTCGGCTTCACAGGGGGTTAGGATTGGATTACTTCTTTATGATGATGACCAAATTTCACTCCTCTTTATGTCAGGGAAGGTACTATGATGGTATTTTCTGGGTGTTTATGGATGGTGAGGAATCTGGAAATATGGCCCTTGACACTTTCCAAAAATCTGCTGCTACAGGTTACCTCTGAGTAGCCTACCTTTGTCAAATCATGAACTACAGATTATATGGCCATTTTTGACTTCTGAATGTTAAAAGATGATTCTACCATACTGTCATGCATGAAACAAGTGAATTTTGACATCTCCCAACTTCATACCTCTAATGCTATACTTAGGAGACATCATAGGTGCCCCCATGAGTTTAACTCTGAATGATCAGCCTGTGTTTGGTTTGAGGAGATAGGGATTTTTTCTTCTCTCTGTGGACTACGTGTAGTAGGTCATTAGGGGAATCTCAAGCACTGATGTTTAGTAAAAAACTTATGTTTATTGAAATATTGTCTTTCTCATTCCTGCCTTTTCCTTGTTTATACTTTTTTATGGATTTAAAGTGAATTAAATATCATCATAAACTTTCATATGGAAGGACAAACTCACATGTTATCTCTTCCTACTGAGATACTTGAGATTATCCCAATCAAAACCTTTGAAGATGAGTATCATCCCATCACAAACCCGTGAGGAACGTTCATGTAATTGTTTGAGGTGACAAACTATTAAGAGATTCTCCGCACCTATCAAGGGAATGCTTCCATTTACTACTTCATTGGCTCAGCACAATTCATCGAGCGTATGCGGAGAAAAAAATACCACGAAGGGATCTTCCTGTGTTTCACCCTAGGCTGGAACTACAAAGACATAGTAAAATTTCATGAGGGTGCTTTGGAGGGAAATTTTTGTGCCACCTATATGTACCAAATCCTCAATGAGAGAATGTACGACAATGTCTATAACATAGATTTTCTGGAGCGAGATATAATTCAGTGAGTTCTTCGTACGTTGGTCCATATGTAACTTTACAAACATTGTGTCGTTTGTGCCTCCCTTTGGAAGCCCGAGTGTTCGGTGCATGAGTTCAACCCCTTCTGCCTAAAGTGTATCTGGATTATAGAGATAGAGGATTTTTGCATCTGTTTGGGAATTCTGTTGAACGCACATGAATATCCTCTATGATGGGACTTATTGTGAGAACATCATAAAACCTTTATGGTTTTATTAATTAAACTTTGAAGATGAAATTATCTGAAGGTGGGGATAATGTTACACCCCATATTGGGGGTATCATATAGTGATGATACTAGGCATTTACTTTTTTTAATGTCTTTTTAATCAAAAAAAATTTAAGAACAAACATATGGAACATTATTTAATTAAGAACACCATAGTGTTTAAAATAAACCGAAATAAAAAGAGTAAACATACTAACAAGAGATACCTATTAAAAACCCTATTAGAACTATGGGAAGACCCCCAATCACCACAACGTGGACCAGTTGAAAAAGGAGATCCTTCAAGTCAACTAATGAATAAAACATCACTACTGTGATCATAAAAACCATGTTGATAATCATTGGGATTGGAAGAACCATCTACTTTCTTTTGAGTTTTAGGATACCATATGATTTTGTTTTATATGACACATTTTTGACCGTCTCTCTAGTGACCATTGGACTCTAACAGTTATAAATCTGACCATTGGAGCTGGTTAGGATAATTGAACTTATTTAAATATTAATTAGTTTCCAAATAATTGATTTATGGTTATGTTTATAATCAAACCATCATTTATGAACTCTAAAAATTATATTGTTTAAAAAAAATTACCCTTAAGTGATTTTTGAAAAGTAGTAAGGAATTCAAAACATTGCGAATATTTAAAATGCAACGTAACGATTTTAATTTTCTTAAATAATGTGATAAACTATATTTAAATTTCATCTAATTAAATAATGTTTTTATTCAATTATGTTTTCTATTATACTAGCACAAAATCTATCATATAGGTTTATTAACATATTTTTATAACTTTTTCCTATTAAAAGATTTACTGTTTGTGATGTGAGAAATACTTTTAACTAAGACATAGTTTAGTTTTTATTCATTAATTTTTAAAAATATAAAATCTATATAGTTTTAATGATTGGTTTGATTCTTCTTCATCAATTTTTTATGTGTAGATTTTACAAAAAAATTGGCCCACTAGGACCAGCCCTTTTGGCTACGGCCGAGGGAGGCAGCTCACATGAAGTGGCTGAACCTGAGCCTCAACCCCAGGCCAGGGCCGGCCAGAACTCAGGTAGGGGTTCCCTGAAGGGTGCTCGAGATTGATTAGGAGTGCGTAGGCACACCAGTGCAGGCGTGAGGTTGTGGTGGGGTCTGCGTAGGCCAAGGCTAGTAGCCGGGAGCCCATGTATAGGTCTCCCTTTGTGGGTGATGTGTTTTCATGAACACTCGATGAGAGGCTTGGGGTTATAAGGGAAGCGAAAACCGCACTCTGTTTTGATGTGGGAAGCACTTTTTCGGGTGAAACACAATCTGGACCATTAGATAACATCGCACACGATCTAGGCCGCACATTTCCATTAAAAAACACAGACATGTCTCTACCCTTGGATTGACTAAAGGATTGATCTGGGTAGTCCGCATTTCCCATTTTTCTCCTAGCCACGTCAACTTCTTCCTTCGTGCATGTGTTACACCAGTAACCCTACTCCATGATTCTTGATGCAGATATGACCGCCGTGGACCCCCATGTCTCCTATTTTTATTCAAGTGACACCCACTATTGAATTCAATGCAAGAGGGTACATTTTTTCCGTGGAAGGTGGTGTTTAAGTCTTTTCATATAAATAATCATGACCTCTCAGTTATCCTTCCCCGTTCAAATCTCCAGCGAACCCTGACCAATCTCCCTCAAATCCCCTTTCCCCAAGTTATAAAGGTGCGGGTTCATTTTTTACTTGTCGTGCTTCTTCGGGAGTATATAAACTTATATATTCATAAAGTTTATACTTATAACTAAACGTTTCAGTCCAAACGTCCTTCAATGTCGAGCCTAGGCCTTCGGGTTCTCTTGCGCTCAAATGGCATTAAGAACGAGAGGATTATACCTTTCCTCATTTTATTATTTAAAAAATACATAATTACATTTGGTTATATGTATATACATCAGTTATAAGTTTGAATGGGAATGGCCTTTCGAATTTGGTTATATATATGACGTTTGTGTATAAATGATCCTATGTCGCACATGTTCACCTATGCATGTTTAAAAAAAAGTAAATTCAAATATATTTAAAATGTTATATATTTGTTCGGTTTTTGGGTTTTTAAAAAGCGTAATGGACGTAAGGAGTATTTTGATTTGGTATGTGGTGTTGAGTTATAAATATCTGTATATATATATATATATATGTTCGTAAAACCTTGTATTTTAAATATCTCTATGGGTTAGTTGAGACTATTCTTATACCTGATCCTAAATCTTTAAATTTGGTAATTTCGGTACATTTAAATTTTATTAAATGTTTATCAATCCTTAATACATGCTATATATTTATATACGTACATATTTTTTCATGAGTACTTCGGTTATATATATATATGTATATGTGTGGACTTACCCTCTCTATTTTTGTATAGGCCCAAGAACACCCCATCCATTATGTTTAAAATATATATATATATATATTTATTTATTTATATATTTAAATATATATATATGAGAAATGATATATGTTTTCGATTTTAATATAATTATATGGGATGTTTTTATAAACAAAAAAAATTCATGACTTAAGACATTACCTACCATAAATAATACCTTGTTAACTTACACCATTAGGGAGTTAATGTGCATGGATGTACCACTCCTCTAGTATGAATGAATTTATATATACATACCTTTTATGATGCATGGAACTTTATTATACCCAGTTCTATGGTCTTTAAACATTAAGCCTCGAGTTTCGGTAGAGTTTAAAACATAACAAATAGGATGTGAAACAAAACATACATCCACATTAAAGATTAACTTATTTCTTTTCCCTTGTTTTAAATGAAGCTTATTATGATAATGATTCATGCATTCTATCCTAGAAATTATTTAGTTTTATGAAAAGGCAAAACAATATTAAATGTTTTAGCATTTGCAAGCTCAAAACCCTACTTGACATTTCCTTTTTTGGTTCACCATTGTAATTAATTGGATGATAAAATTTTATAATGTCAAGAACAAACGTGCAAGAATAAATAATAGTTTTATGTTAGTTAGGTACCTTATGTGTAAATTTATTTTCAATAATCTTCCATTCTTCTTTCCTATTAATAACGGTCATACGATTGTTAGCTTAGTTTTTAATCATCTAGATGTCTATCTCACTTATAAGATATGTAAATTCAACTACTACGACCACCTATGAATGAATTATTCAAGATGGTATGTGAAATCTTGAATATACAACCCCGTTTAAGTAAAGTATTGATTTATGTGGCTCACATGAAAGTAAATACATATTAAGGGTGTGCCCTGATAGCGCTCCAATGAATTGTGTAAAGATTTAATCTCTAGAGATTACATGTTTTATGATACCTTGGTGAATAACCTTGGTAATTTTTATGACACCTTAGGGTTGGACCCTGGTGATATGTTCATGAATTTCTAAATGAAATGTTAAAGCCACATAATCAAGTAATGTTACATGTTATTTTCAATATGATATGCCTATTCTACCCATGTCCTTGTCAAGTTCCTATTGATGTCACAAGAAAAATTGTGGGGCATGATTCAGGTAAAATGCTCACCAACATATGAAATTGATGTTATTTTCCTTCACGCGAAACTCTGATTAATTATTAATTTTAATGGTTTATTTTTTTCTTAATCTCATATGTCATACTTGATCAGGATATCCTTTACTACCACTTTTTAAAATTACCTAATTTATTCATGTATTCCTAGAAAATATTAGTTAAGAACTACAATGTTATGTTACATTTATTATAGATTTCTATAAGATAATGTTCCTTGGGTTACGTTTTTAAAGAATGTTTTCAAAAGTTTCATTGGTTTATTATAGACCCCATACCGAGCATTCTTTTTCTCACCCTGCATTTTGAATTAAAAAATTTTAGGTAACAAATTCTATAAGATGAAACATTTCTGAAGATACCAGTTTCCCATATCCCAAACTAAACTCGATCCTCTATATGGGACACGTTGTATGTTTATCAATGCATGTTTCTATTTTTAAAATGAAACATCAATTCCCGAAGTCACGGACTCTTGGTCTTCTGGGGTCGGGTCCTAACAAAAAATAATAATTCAGTATACCAAGTGAACATTATATTCTAATTTTATTTATAATGTGATATATCAACTAGAGTTATAAAGAAATATAGATGCAGATTGTGATGGATTAATAGATAATATAAAATAGGCATTATGAGTTTCATTCAATCTTTGTGGTTTTGTGTATTCCTTTTCTAATAATTAATAAATATTTGATTTAATTGTGGACCAAAAAATAAAAAAATATTTTATCTATTAAAAAATGTATGAATTCATTGTGGATGAAGCAGAAACTTGAAGGTATGGGAGATGAAGTGAGGTCTCTAATTGGAATCCAATGTCATAATTCATGTTCTATAAATATTATCAACAAATAGTCCATCATTCAAGGAAAAATAACTTTTAAATCAGGAATAATTATATCAAGTTGAAGGTGGCAAAGGGCTTCTTATGTTGGATTATATTCATACACAATAATAGGTTTTATATATTTTGGCAAAGGCTTTACCAAAATTATCATTCCAAATTCATCTATTGGCTATGAGAGTTCAGTAAAATCCCTGATAATGAAATGTGTGGATATGGGACCCCATCGCCAAGGGGTATGTTGTGTTTTTTATTAATGAGATGTTATTTATTCATTAATCAGTTGAAAATAACAATCATTTGTCCTTTGGGTACATTAATGAAGTGACCATTGGATTTGTTGACCAAAAGGGGTGAAAATGTGAGTATATAATTGATAAAATGTCTTTTTAAAGACACTAGGAGAATCTAGAATGATTATCAATGTGAAATGGGGGAGAAGCTGATAGGTGAGGTAGATAGATATTGTGGGTTTTAAATATAACAATGCTAGATGTTATTGAGAGATGGTTATATATCATGAAAGATGGTGTTCGTGATGGAACAACATTAGAATATTTTTAATGAAGTGTTTCATCGATTAACTTTTCATGTTACTCAGGATTATCATGTTTAGAATTTCTCATGTTATAATAGAGTGTGTATTGAGTGTGTCTTTGATATTAATATGAATTTTAAGATGATAATGGTGGGAGGATAATAAATAATATTCTATGAGGTATCAAAATGTGAAGAGTTATTAACAGGCCCAAATGGGATGATTGTTTCCCAAATGGTAAAATAGTTGAGTTTTAGGATTGATAATATTTATTGAAAAAGAAGGTTCCCATGGTTAGTTGAGGATTTCTAGAGATATTTTTTACAAAATATGTTAAAAAAATCCATGAAAATGTAATGGACACTCAGGAGGTGGTACTAAAAGAACTTTTAAACGATGGGTCTATTTCCCATTTTTTTGCAAATTTTCGAGTATAAAAATTGTAGAATGGAAAAAATTGTATTTAGAAAAGTATTTTTCAGAAATGTGTTAAGTTGATTTGAATATATGTGTGAAAATAATTTTTCAGTGTCATTACATCAAAATATGTCAAAGGATATAAGTGTGTGAAAGATATATATTTTCATGAATGGTGATTTTGAATGAGAGAGACATGAATGAATGTAACCTGCGCTATTAGGGAATTTTTTTATGATATGATTTTATGGTCTTAAAATTTTCAAATAATATGCATCTTCCTCCCCAATTAGTTAAGTATGCTCAACACATAAATGAAATCGTAGATATAGATCAAACATGTAGTGAGTGGTGCATACGATGTCAGATTTGATCTAGTAGTTAGCTTCATTTAAGATTTGTGCCATAAAAGGAAGTTTTACATAAGAAAGTTTTTACACATCTGATGAGAGTTTCTTGAATTTTGGTATTTGTCCACATGTAGAAGTTGTCACACATGTTTTTTTCACGATTAAGGTATATGTATTGCACAAGGCATTAATGTAGTGAATGAGACGCACAAGAGTTGAACAAATGTTTGATGCTTCCAAATACACCTTTGGTAATGTATTATTAATTAATTAGATTAATGTGGAACTCCAATAGTGAATATCTTTACATTTTAATATGTTTAATTTCATGTAAATGAAGGGACATACAAGTAAATAAATTTTAAGTGGATCCCTTCTAGTGTAGTGAGAAATGAAATAAAAGGACGATGATCCTTTCCACTGGTAGTGAGCCAGAGAAAGAGATATAGGGAGTGACATTTGGGAAATTAGTGAGATAATCCTAATCATTGTAAAGGCAATGAGCCTAGGCATAAATGTTATCATTCCAAAATAATGTAATTAGTAGTGATCTTTATTGGATTTTGTACAATCAAATCATTTTCGTTGTATGATCATTTGATGTAACCTAGTTAGGGTGAACCATGTAAAAATATCTAATTCCACATGATTTAATTCCTTCATTACTTTTAGTGAATCAACATAAGACAAATAAGAATAGACTATTTCATCCACAAGGTATAAGTATAAAATAAAAATATCCTTATAATAAAGAGGTCAATATCTATTGGGGTTGGAATAATTTCAAAAATAATATAGATACCCGGATTTACCCATTATCTAAGTATTTGGGACCCTTTTGGTCCTAATAATAACATTAATTACATAATGATTATAATAATTTTGAGTTTCGTGGAAGATATATCATAATATCTCAGCAATGGAAGCATGAAATTATTAATCCAAATAAATGATGAGATTGCGTCACAAAATTTAAAGTTATTTGGTGACATTGAATCATAATCCATAATAAATATTAACATCAAATTAATAATAGTATAAATAAATTCAGTTTATAACCTGTAAAATGATCACATTATACATTTAAAAAAATATTATTAGTGTATAACATAACATACGTCTTAATGATGTAAAATTGGGAAAAAAATATCTTAACACATTTACATCACATAAACCATAACCAACATGAATGAGATATCAAAAAACAGAAAATTATATTAAAAAACCAAAACGATATGATTTATAAAAAATATTCTAAATCAATATATTTACCACAAAAAAATTAGTTGTGAATATGGCGTATAACTCACATAAATAATTGTGAGATGATGAAAGCATTACCTTGGGTTTGATTTGTACCTATTTTTTATTATAATCATTAATAATAAGATTGTGTTAATTATTCTTGTTAATGATATATTTTAAAAAATTATTATTACATTTATTTCTCTTATTACCATGTGTTAAAAAAATATAAAATCAATTAAATTTTTGTCTGATATTTGGAACATATTCAGAATATGTTTAAAAAAAGACTATACTTGGTTAATTGTAGTCAAAGAGATTATAATGTAAATATCTATGTATAAATAATCATGAAATAATAACAATTTTTATACATAAATGATACTTTTTAATCCCACCTTGAAATAGACTTATGAAATATGAATTAATGTTTTGATCATGGAGACGATATGCCACATCTACAAATGAGTAACATTTACATTTTTTAATGATAAATATCGAAGTAAAGTATATAATATATTTTTTATAATGATATTATTATCACAAATAAAATATTTTTTATTTAAATATACATATATATTTATCATTCTTTTGATGTTGTCAATAAAAAATGAAACTCATCGCATTGAGGAAGTGGTAGTCCACATGTCCAAGAATGACATTATAATGTCTTTTATTAAGTGAATGTTATATAAGAAAATTTATATTTTATATTTAAATAACAATAAATACATCTTGAATATCATAAATATGATATTTATAACACATATATTTTTTATATTTTCCATTATTACCTTCAAAGTAATTTATTATTGAAAATTGAATTACATTACCTCATGAGGCGGTAGTCCACTGTACACATGAGAGACATTATTGTTTCCCATATGTAATGGATTATAAAAGGGTATATATGATAACATTAATCTATAGTTATAATTATATAATAACTAATAAATAGAATCTTCATATCCATCATCATTCCCAACCATATTAGGTGGTAATATAAAAAAGAGTGACATCATTTTGCATGGGGGTGGTCTGTTATACTCATGAATGATGATATTTTAAGCCATTTGATTGATGTGAGTGTAGATTTATGTTATACCCCTAATGAAAAACTATCATATTAATTAATTTATACCGAGTTTATCATATCATAAAAATATATTTATAATAGAAATAGTATAATATGGAAGGGAAATGAGATACTCATTGAAGAACATTACCCCCTTTCCAGGTATCCTGCATTGATTTCACTAAATAATTTGAAGGATGGTTTTCATCAAAAAATGTTTCTATAAAAATTTATTGGATATATTTTGTTAGCTAGTTATGTTTTCATATGATCCAAATGGAATGGTCATGGTTAATAAGTGAGGGTATCTGGTTATTTTATTAAGATAAGGATGAGCGTCATGCTTGTAAAAAATAATATGCATTTTCCATTGGGAGGTCAATGTTATATAATTTGCTCAAAAATATATAATTAATGGTTTTTATTGAATATATGGTCTATAAAACCTCAAAAATATAATATAACCCATATATTAACAATTTTTTTCATTATCTCTTAAGTTTGATTATTTTTTTCATTTCGGTTTTTCATTTTGGAAGCTAGTTTTCAAACATATGTTTTTTCCACTAAAAATAAATTAAATTGAATATTATTAGAAATTTTAATTTAACTAATTATAAATATGAAATATAAATTATCAATTTAAAATATTATTTTTGATGAAAACTTATTTAAACACAATTGCAGATGACATAAAAATACACTACTTTAACCATAACCACACCCATAAAGATCATTACTAATTAATTTTCTCTATATTCATTATAATAGAAACATTTCCCATTATATATTTATAGTATATATTTATTAATATTTATAAATAAATTGGAAAATTATACTAATTTTCTTAATTTTAGGTCATTTAATAAAATATAATTTACTATAACATATCATTAATATCAATTTTGATATAGTTCATTTTTTTTGAATATAATAAATTATAAAACAAAAATGGAATTAGAATTTAGTAATATAAAAACTATATAAAATTATGTATACATATAAAAATTAATACAACCAAATAATTTACTCAAATTATATGATTTTGAATATTTTAAGTATAAATTATTTAATTTAGTTAATAAATAAATAATAGTAACATTTGAATTTCATTAGTGTTGTATGTAATTAGTTGATATCATAAAATATATATATATATCAAAATGATAATTAAACTAATTAATTTTTTTTAGAATATCTACAACTGATTCTTTGATATTTTAACCCAACCATAAATCATTAAATAAATAAAAATAAATAAAAATATTTTTTTTGGATTTTTTTCACTTAACTTATTATATGTTACATATTCTATGTAACATTTAAATTAATTTCCATATATAATACAAATTGATGTAAATTATAGAGGTGAACTCATTAAATATAAATAAGAGAAATTTTTTTTTGTTAATTATACTCTTATAATTCAACATTAAGCACTTCTAAACCCATTTTTACATAAACCATGGTTATTAATTTCTAAAGCATGCAATAATAATTTTAACCGAAAATTAAAGTCACTAGATTAGGACTTATAAAATATATGACATTGAAAATGGAATCCATTTTTTCAAATTCAATTCATTGAATTATAAGATATTATGTTAACATTAACTTATAACCACAACAATATTTTGGGTTCTCAGAATAATATTTCACTTAGAAAAAGATGAATTCATTTTAAATTTGTGAATAATAATTATGACTATATGAAACTAAATTAATATTTATTAGTATATTTTTTATATTTTTTACTTTAATATTCTCAATTATGGATTATTTTAATTATTAAAAATGTAGAAAAATTATTCATTTTAGAAATATTTGAAAAAATAACCATTTTTAAACCAAAAAACATACATAAATTAAAAAACTATATAATGGATATTAAAAGTAAAAATGTTGATTAAATATAACATATTTTACCCAAAAACATATTGTGAATTTTAAATAAAAAATTATATTGTAATAAAATATTTCATTAAAAAATATCATATTTTTAACTATTCACGAAAATAATAATATTTTCCAAAAAAATATCACAATTTAGATTTTGATATTCCGATAATGAAAATGGAGATAATTTATCAAATAAATATTAATTAAGTGTCCAATTTTTTTAGATAACTACGATATTAAGTGTTACAAAACTTCTTTAATGAAATCATTAAATACAGTGTATAAAGGATATTGAGGAAGATTATTTGATTGTAAAACATTAAAATAATGTTATATTAAATAATAACTATATGGATTTTAATTCATTCAAATAAAATGATAAATAAAGTAATAATCTTGTAATTTTTTATTAATGAACATAGTTGTCATTAAATTAATGAAAAGTACATCCAATTGGTCATAAAAACACCATTCAAAATAAATCATGATGATAAAATGTAATAACTACAAAAGAAATAAAAATGATAAATGAAATCCCTTATATCGTCTCCTAAATCACCACACATGTCTTCAAATTTTTTTTAATAAAGGTATTGAAATTATTAATTTATTAAAAAATTTCTTATTAATTTATTTTAATATTATACCATTTAATTCTTTTATTATAAATCTTTATTTTGTTTGTATATTATTTAATTTCATATTAGTCATTTGGGGGTCATTTTTTCACACTCACAATAATAATATCATTAGGTTATCGTGGTAAAATATTTCATGGTTTACTAATATATAAAATAAATGTAATTTTATTATTAATAATTTTTTAGATTAAATAAACTTTTTTATCCAAATCATGTAATGATGTCATGAACAATGAAGGAAACCAGTTTATGGAGACAGTAGAACATACAAACAATGAGCGATGAATATACTCTTCTTCATAGTGGAAATAAAAAATTATATGATATTTAACTTTAATATGTGTATCAATATGAAATAAATTTAGTATTCATTCATTATTTATTGAATTATGATATTTCATATGACACTAAAATGAGAATTGAATTATATTACATAATGTTCATGTTTTCTAACCCAAACTCATGAGCAGTTTTATCATTTTCCATTGATTGAAAGTGAAATAAGGTAAGTGATATACTATATTTAAATGACTATAGTTAATTAAATATTATCATATATATATATATATATGTATATATGTATTCGATAATATGTACTAACCATATAATATAGGGATAAAATTAATTACATCATTGGATGGAGATGGAAGTCTTTACGCTTGCATGAGCTATGATTTCATATTACATTGGATATATAAGTAGATGAAAAATTTATGGATCTTATATATAGTACCATTAATTTATATGTGAGATATATTTTGTATATCATAATTTATATATATGATTTAGAGGTTGTCGAAGAGGAAATAAACATTAAAACACTCACTTAACTGTTATACCACTAATTTGGAAAACCTTCTTTTATTCAAACATTCATCCTTCTAGGTTGATATTGTTATGATACGTGAATATATATGAAATGGGGAGACAATATTGGATTATATTATTTTATTTATTTTAAAATAAAAATCGATCAATGGTATTATTGGGTAGTGGTGTAGTGGTGCCACTTTTTTACTTAGGTGGGTGGTAATCATGTAAATAAATGATATATTAAAAGATGATAATTTTATATATCATCTACAATAGATCTAATGAGAAATAAATAATTATAAATGGATGTAATTTTTTAAATGTATTAATTAAATTAAAATTATGAATGATTATGAAACGTTTTAAACCATATATTTTGGTTTTTCAACATTACTAATCCTTTTAAATTTAAACACGATATGACATTTTTATAAGTCATAAGAGTCATGAAACTAATTTAAATTTTAAAAAGAGGAAATGTGTTAAAAATTAATTATAATATCAATATTTTTATCATCCATGTGAATTAATATCAATTTTTAGTTATATTATACTTAATTTAAATTAATTTTTATACTTTAATTACCATTTGAGATAAAACTTCCAGACTATTAACAAAACATAACATTAAAGACATCGTTAGTGTCATGGAATTAAAATATGAATCCTTTAATTATAACATATAAATTATAATTATTAAAAAAAATTTGGAACTCGATAATTCATTTGAAAACTTTTATGGTTTATTTACAAAAAATTAATTAATTTTTCCATACTAATTGGAAAAACTTTGTTCCGAAATTGTGCAATGAATAAAGATAATTAAACCATATGGAATAAAAAAAGATAAATACATATCATAAAAATAAATAATTCATATCCACCTTAATAATCTATTAAATTTAATTGATTCCTTTTACCCCATGTATAAATACTTAAATATATTAAAAAAAGAGCAAACATCTGCTAATTTTCAATTAAATTTAAAATAATATAATGCTTTGTATCATAAGTAAGTGATTCCAAATTTAAATAATTTCAATCCAAGGATACATATGGTATTTTTACAATGTTATGAAGAAATGAATATAGATATACTATTGATTTGGAGGCAATATAAAATTATTTTCAATCCCATTTAATATATTTTAACTTTTACTAAGGTGATAAACTTTTACCATTTATTTTATTCTTTCTATAAAAACTGAGAAAAAATTTCTAATATAATATATAAAATTATGATGTCAAATAAATAATTATCTTTATGAAATTTAATTTCCCTATGTGAAATAATTTTTTATATTATATCACAAATGGAAATTAAACGATGTTTTTATTAAAATACATGATTAAACAATAGACATGATTATATATAAAAATCATGAATAATGTCGATTCTAATAGTAGTAATTCAATTAAATTTTTTATGATTTTTTATGTTAAAACCAAATACAAAATAATATTTTTTATTAATACTACATTATAATATTTAATGATAGAATAAATTTAAAAACATTTAAATTTATCCGTATTCTCTCAAAAACCATGATATTAAAAAACGATTCAATTATAATTTAGACAAGATTATTTCAAAAATATCTATATCATTTTAAATAGAATTTCAAATTACATTAGTCATAAATTACAATATTCCTTTAAAATATTAAATAAAAAAATTAATAAAAAATTCAATCGTTCTATTTCCTCTTTATCAACGAAGAATGGGATAGAATAATTTTGTGGAAAATTAGATAATGATTGGGTATTATGGTGAAAGGGTATCCTATTTGGTAAACTATTCCATCTTGTTTATAAGACTGGAAAATCATGGAAATGAATCCAAACCATGTGGTATGGTGTTTTTAGTAGTGTGTATGTTGCTTTGGGAGTCATAGAAGAAACCCTGAGAAAGACTATGAATGGATAACTTTTTCATAGTGAAATAATTGTGTTAGAAAGGTGTATTATGGTTGGGATCAAATGTACATAGAATAACTACCTATTCTATAATGAGAAACTATGCTGGGGTAGAGACAAGAAAAATGATAAATCAATTTTCAAATTGTATTAAATGAAATATCATTATAAATACTATAGAGATGGATTTTAATAATATTTTCATATTACATTAAAAAAATCCCCATAATGGTATATTAAAAATCCCACCATGTTGTGATAGTTTCTTAATGTTCATGGAAAGGATATAAATCATTAATGAATGAAACTAAGAAGTTGATATTAAGGATAGTAATGGGATATTGTTGTGAAATTTTCATTCTTTTAAGTATATTTGGATTCAACAGAATTATTGTATCCTCATTATATATAGCGAAACCCTATAACTTATTCACATTATACCTCAGTCTGTTTCAGTGTTTTTTAATTTGATTTATAAATTTGAGTTGAAATAATTTATTTATTTTAAAGTATCTACATGATCATTCCATGCCTAATAACCATAATTAAATTAATGTTAATTTATATTTGTTTAATATTTAATATAATTAGTACATCTGATCCTTAATCAAAAGTGATGTATATAAAAATTGTTTTATATAAAATACTTCTTTTATAATAAATATTTTGTATCATTATTTCTATATAAATGAACTAAAAAATATTATTTTTTAGAAATTAATATTGGAAAAAAATTATAAATATATTTCATAATATGTGTATTCCAATTCATACCAACCAAACAAAAAATTAGATTATTATCGTCATATGTTATTAATAATATTTTTTAGTATATCTACATTGCATCATGTTATGTGTTATGTTTACCACATGTTATTTAGCGTAATATTTTTTCAATAAAAAATATTCTAAAATCTTTGGGTGTAATATTCCTCAACACATAATGGAATTGCATCCTACTGATTTTATCTCATGAGTTATATTGATGGATTAATACATTTATATTTCAATTCCATTTAATGGAATGAATTATACAAATGTGGAAAAAATTATATTTTTATCCAGATAGATTACATTTCCTTTTCAAAATAATATAAATGTCTTTTATAGGTCATGAAAATGTATAATTACTAAAATAATATTAAATGAATTTATTTATAAATATGTGACTCAAATGTATAAACGAATCTCTAATGTAGTACCATAAATGTTTTGTGACGAAACTCGAGAGATTAATCATCCCATATATTGATATTATAAATTATTTTAAATTCAGTAAAACTAATATGGGAAAATATAATTACATGATTTAGTTCCATTACTTGATCATATTTTTTAATATTGTTTTTAAGAGGTATCATATTTTTTCCTCCCCTCACTCAATGAAGTTAATATTAAATGTTATTATTTTATTCCTAAATCAATTAAATAATCATCCAGATGGTCACATGATCTAAAATGGATAATGTGGTACTCCTTCTATAATTATACGTAGAAAAAATATAAAATAGTTATCATAAGTAAATATAATATCCATAAGGATGAACTAATACATTGTTGTAAAATTCCTAGGAAAATAACACAAAAATATATAATTTAAACATTATGTAAATAAATATCAATAATAATCATCAAAATATTCAATAAAAAATTAGAAAAATCTATTAATTTATAATATTTAAATACATATTATTCAACGTTCAACATATAATTTATCCCTAAACAACCTAAATCACTCATAATTTCATATATAAAAATTTATATTCCTTAAATATGTAATCTAAAAATATTGAAATCCATTATATAAATAGCATAAATGTCTATAGAAACATAAAAATACATATATGTATCCAAAATTTAACATGATAATTATTCATCAATTAAAATCAATGAAATGAAATATAGTATTGTCAAAAAATATTCAATTTACCGTTATTTATATTATGTTTCTTAAAATAAATTAAACTCCTTAAAAATTATTATTAATCACTTATTATCCTCATAACTTTTAAATATTAGGGATATAAATATGGTTAATGTTTCTCTCCAAATATATATTAACCCTTTATAAAGTAAACATAATTACCCCATTATTACCTATGTATTATCACTAAAGAGTTTTGACACATTTCCATTAGTTTCCAAAAAATAAAAATATAATTATTTGTTAATTAACCATTTAAATAAAATACATACTAAACCCAAGTCTTGTATTCCCAAAAATTACTCCAAACATATCATTAATCTTATTAAACTGATTTCAAATGTATCCACAAAAGTATATTTTTACATTAATATTATGATCAAAATTAGATTTTTTAACTCATGATGGTATTTAATACTTTTAAAATTTACTAATCTCAATCATCCAAAACATTAATTTTATCTAATAAATTTATTTATTTCCAAATATAATTCCAAGTAACATAAAAGCTAATATTTACATGATTTATTCTCATATTTAGTTCAAAAATATAATCATTTAAGATAAAATGAAATTTAATATTTATTGAATTTATTATGGTTTCTACGCATTCTAATGTTCTATGATTTTTTTAAATGTGGTATTATAATAACAATTAATAGTAATGGATTGAAAATAATGTAATCAAATTAGTCTATTGAAAATATGAAAACTAATATGATATTTACCATATCACAAAAAAACTCTTCAAACATAAATAAAGCATATAATCATGAAAAAAAATTCATTGATAAAATAAATCTATTGAAACCATTTAAAATTACCAAATAAATACATGAAATAATGATGAAATAATTCATACAAATACATACCATTAAACTTAAAAAATTTACAAATATTCATTATATAATGAGATAATTTGATTTCCAAAAAACCGTTTATAATAATGAAATATATGTTATTTCACTTCTTACTCATAACCCATTTTCTCTCAGTATAAACCTTTTTTAGATTAAATGATTCCATCTAAATACTATAGGAATATAAAAACTAGTTATTGACTCAATTTCAACCATTATAGAATAAATCACAACTATATTGTAGATCTATATCAAGATCAACATTTTTTTGTGACCAACAATTATCTCAACCTTCATAAACTAAAATCAATATTAACCGTACCATGATGTAAACATTGATAATTTTTCAATTTATAATATTATACACCTTGAAAAATCTTTTGAATCAATAAGATGATGATATTCTATTTTTTTCATAAATATTCTATATAATATTAATTTTCTATTTAAATTCATTTAATTAATTAATTCAAAAAATAATTGTTAATTAAAATTACATAAAAACACATGAAATAATATATTTTTATATTAAAAGAGGACATTCTGTTTGGAATATTTATTCATAGAGTATAGATTAAAAACAATTTTTTAACATTGATAACATGTGTCAGTGTTACCCATTCTGATAACAATAAAATATTTCCTTTTAAACATTTGTAATGAAATTAATAAAATTGTTAAAATGACCATTAAAAATATTGAAATGATAATTTAGAACAATCTTTGAATAATTTACGTGAACATAAAATAAAAATGACTTCAAAAGAAATACATTAAAATTTTTTTTTAATAAAAATTAACACATACCTTTGATTATGTATTAATTATAATACCATTGAAATTGAAATAATATAATTTATTTTAAGACAATAATAAATAATATAAATTATATTAAACTTAAATCCATTTTGAATGTTATAACCCAAGAAACATTCATTAAAAGAAAATTTACTAAATCAACGGAAATTCAGGAAAGAAATCACATACCTAATCTTATGAGTAACTAGAAACGTATTTTTTTAAAACTAAAATCATAATACTTTTATAGTTAGTTATAATTATGTATCATTTTATATCACATAATTTTATTCATTCATTTATAATGGCCACTACATCTTATCGTTCAACAAATATTGTTAAGTCGACAAAAGATATTTCGATGATGTCGTGTTTACAAAATCCAATATAATGATGTTAACATGACCTCTATAACATGGTTAATTTTTACCTAATATTATAAGACATAAAAAATTTATAATTTTCATTATTATAAATTTAGTACTCCTTTCCGCACAACTACATTATATGGTCATGAAAAATGGATCCCATCAGTTTAAGGAAAATTTATCTTATACAAATGAATGAGTGATGAATATTTTATTCAATGGAGTGGAAAACAAATATAGGTAATATATTAAATTTTTACAATAATAAATATTTTATAAATGACATTTATATTAATTATTTCTATCATTATTAATATCCATGTGATCCAGTAATGAAAAATGAATTAAATCTATTTATGGAGTAGTTAGATAGTAAATATGGACTACATAGATGTGATAATATATATGTATGCACAATGGGTAATTTAATTGTACATTTTTTGGAAAAAGAAATTAAAAAGTGTTTAATTAAAAAAATAATTAAATTTATTTAAAATAAATATGTTATCAATAGTATCTGATGATATTTATTTTTTATTTATAAGTGATGGAACAATAAATAAACATGTAAATACTCTGTTAATAGTTAGAGAAATTATTTGTAAAAGTAGTATTATCTTTCAAAATAATCCATATTTGATTTCTTTTGGTGATAAATAAATAACTAAGAAATTAGTAAGATTTATGGGGATTGAATTTGTAATATCTTTAATAAACAAATTCAATTAGAATAATGAAGAGTGGAGAGGAGGTTCTATTTTAGAAGTGAGGATGGAGGAATGTTTTTTTATATATTAAAAAATAATATTAATATGTTTCAAACTCAAGTAATTAATTGATAATTTTTATTGAATCCGTTATTTTGGTGAAAAATTTGATTAAAATGTTAAAAAAATTGTATATTTGTAATTACCATTTTGTAACTTATCATTCGGATTAACCCCATCGTTAATGGTTTCATCCCTGACCCCGAAAAAAATATTTTCAATCTAGGACTATATTGAAATTAATACTATAAATGAATTTTGGAACATATATAGACCATTTATTTTTTGGATAAATGTTACCATTTAATTTAGTAGTGAAAGTATTTTCATTCGTATGTAATAATTTAAAAAATTAATCATGAAATTCCGTTTCAATTTATATTCTGATCTATTAACAAATGTTAACATTATAGAAAACAAATCAATAATATCATTAGAATAAAAAACCATTCTAAAAAACATAATATTTATAAATATCCAAAAAAAAATTGTAAGATCAAAAATATTCCAAAGTATATGATTTTATATTTATTAAAATAATTTAATTTTTTTCAACTCCGTTCACAAGTGCTTCCTTTTTTTGTTTATCTTTCTATATAATAAAACTAACCTATATTTTCTAAAAAAAATCAATAAAATAAATTTAATTCATTTTCATTCAAATTTAACCTTTATATCCTCTACGGAATGGTGTTTATCCTTATAAGAATATATTAGATATATTAAATGAAGAAAGATGAGAAATTTTATTTTTTTGAATATTTTAATCAATATGAAGGTCCTTATCAAAGAGAAACTCTACAGTAATTATAAAATGTTTAAGATAGGATGAATATGGTTAATATTCACCTATCCATTAAAAAATGTTTTTATTGACTTTGATACCATATTACACTATTTTTAATATTGTTTAACCCATTTACCTTATATCATTGTGATATAGGTTTCCCATTATTGGTATTCATTTTACCAAAAATGGAACTTGCATTACAAAAAATTATAATAGAATGATCCGAAAATATTGGATCCAATTTCATTGATTTAATTTTAATAATATAAAATAAATTATAATATTATAACATAAAATACGATGAAATAAATTTTTATAAAAATATATATGTCAACCATTTTCATGTTGGATTACATTTTTCATATATTATTTATATTCACATATATTTAAATTAATTATGATTAATATAGTCATAGTTAAGTTAAATTTAAAACAAATTAAATAAGTATCACTTTTATTTACCATTATTTAAATAAAATACGCAAATATATTGAAAAAACTGAAATTGTCACATTTTACTAAGAATTCAAACATTGAATCAAAATTCCAAAAATTAACTCTATGATAATTTTGACACGAATATTTAAAAAATTAGTGATATTTTTTAAATAAGAATTTTGAAATGTTACTGAAATAAATTACAATATCATTACTAAAAAATAATGAAAAATATTTTTTTAATAAAATATATTTTTGAATAAAAACTCATTTTTTCATTTCATGTCTAATGAAAAATGAATTTAATGTCAATGAATTTGATTGGATATATAATCCAATCATTTAATTAGAATAATTTTTCAATTGTTATAGCACTAATATATAATTACAATAATAAATTATACACATATAAATTGCTTTATAATATTTTTATATACATATATAGTACATGTAAGTGATTTTATATTCATTTATATCCAATTTATAATCAATATACAAGTGGAAGTTAATTTATGAAGGATAAAAAAATATTTTTTTGATGTGGTTAATCATATTTATTCATGATAAACCATTATCTTGGTTATAATTATCATATACAAATAGTAACATTTCAACATTATATCACATTTTCTCATTATAAGGGTTGTATACACTATACTATAACAAATTTAAAATTATTAAAATAAAATATAATCTAAAATATTTATTTAATTTATTAATATGATTATATTAGGAAAGTTATTCTATATAGAAGACTGTTCATAATAATGCTTAAGAGAATCTGTGAGAGAAAGTTATATAAACTGAAAAATACATGAAAATATAAGAATCATTATTCTATCAAATGATATAGTAAATTGAATTTTTAGTCATCTATTCTTAAATTGAATTGTGTTTGAGTAACTAAACATGTCCATTCAAGTAATAGACAAAATTGAATATCAAAATTAGTAACATTCAAATCAAATAGTATTTATCATCGATGAAAATGAATGTCATCAGTAAAACAAATTTTTTTGAAGACATCACCAATAAAGGGATCATATAATTGAAAGAATAACACTTAGTGTGATTAATATATATAATTTTTTCATTCCATTATTATGTCATCACTGGATATTTTTGTTAAAATGAATATGCTAGGGCCACCCCAATGAATTATATGAGTACCTTATTTAGTAGAAAATTATGGTGTCTAATATTTAATAATGGATTTCATTACAAAATATATAAATATATGAATACTTATATTTCAATACAATGTTTATTTAAATATAAAATTGATATTATATTCAATATACTACTTATATTTTAAATATGAAGATGTAAATTTCGAATTCTAGCAATCTAAAAAATGTTGTTCGCTTTATGAAAATTATGTTTCAAAGTAACTAAAATTTCCTCTAAAATTGATTAAGTTCCATGAAATGTGATAATAAAACATGAGAATTAATATTTAAGATATTCTTTAAGAGAAATATCACCCATAAAATTAAAATGGTCATTTCTCTATGAATGATGATAATGTTTTGTTTTTTTATTTAAATTTAATTTATCATGTTGTGAATATTGAATCCATATCATGAGTTACTATTATTTCCACTATGGAAGATAAAATAGCAAGAAAAGTGAATAAACATTACTATATTACACAAGGGTATTATTTTAACATTGGAATAAAAAGTTGTTATTGAAATTTAATTATAATAAAGTTTTTTTGTGAGATATATATTGAATATTATTTATCATGACTGATTTTTATGGAAATATGTAATTTATTTTGAAGATATATAATTCATCATAATATAAGAGTATGTGTTGCGTAGTTCCCACTAGAAGAATGAAAAAATATGGAGGTCATTTGATAATAAAAAATACTATCTTTTGAAACACTAAATATATCATCTAAAAATTAGATCTCAATATTAAAGATCAATAATGATATGTTGGTTGAATGAAATTTATGTCTGGTGCATTAGAACTATCAGACTACATTCATCATAAAAGGAATCAACTTAGAGATATGAATACATCCAAATTATTATAGAATACTATTTTTTATATGGAGAATCATTTTATATATTGCCTTCTCTCTAATTGTGGGTAACATTTGTACCATATTTCACCTCCAAGAATTATTCTAGAATCTGGTACTAGGTATAAATATTGGATAATTTTAGCTTCTTCAAAGACATCCCAATGATGGATGAATATAATTTAATAAAAAAACGTTTAATAACCCTCAAATTACATAACTGGTGACAGGAATTTTTTTTTATTCTTCTAAGAGTAAATCGATTCTATAAGTGTACAAATATAACTATTACTAACTAACCCCATAGATTTAATTCTTCCCATCCCCATGTTGGATATTATAACATGTTGACCAGTAGTGTTTATATTATTCCCCTAAAAAGTAGGATTATGTAGATCCATTACCATTTGAACAAATTCATTCATCGTTTGAATGTATTGAGTAGCTCTGACCATATTAATGAATAAATATGTCATGGATAGATAATCTGAATATAATAGACAGTTCCAAAATTGTGTGTAGTAATTAATATAGTATAATAATATAGAACATTATAGTGTACCAACTTCTTCCTAGATTCTTCACATGCCACAATGACAAGAATATTACTAGAAAAATATACAGATAAAAGAAACTATCTTGTTTCTTTATTATAAAAGTTTAATAAGAATAAATAAAAATATTATATATTTTCTAACTATAAAATATACCCGTGATGATTCAAAATTAATCTCTTATCATTACAAGACACAAAACTATAGTAAATAAGAAGAATATTGACTCAATTTCATGGAAGGTGTGACACCTACACATAAAAGGCCATAGAATAATTTTAATTCAAATAAAATAATAATTAGGTAAATAATTTCCTCTATTTCATAAATAAGGAAATAAATTTTATTAGTTATAATAATTTTCCCTAATAAATTCAACCAAAATCATCAGAGGTACAATGTTATAGGTAAAATAGAAAAGACATATGAGGATAAATTTTACAGTATTGGAAAAAATAGCATTGGGATTTGTTTGTATTTAAAATTGTTTAGTATAAAATGGTATTCCATGTGATGTTGTAAATAAAATTTTAACATAACATAAAAAAATTGAAGTTTTAAATGAATTATCAAGTTGTTTCATGTTGGTTATTAGATATCCATTGTGAAATAACATTCTTAATAGTTCATTCATTTTGGTTATAAGATAACATATCAGAAAACCCATTGCGATAATGGTTTTTACATGTTAGTAATGTGATATCCAACACCGAAAACCAAAATGATAAATGGGGTTTCAAATAAATTATTTAATAACTGATTGGAAACCCCATTATAAATACAGTTTTCATATTGGTTATCTATTAAACCATATAAATAACAAATATTTTCTAAATTTATTTTCATCCCACCTCTTTACATAAAAAAATAGAAAATAGAATGAAAAAATAGATGAAAAGAAGCAGAAAAAAGAAGAATTTATTGAAAATTTACAATCATTTACAATTACAACATTCAAACATAAAATATATTATAAAAAATAAAATAAATCCACCCTTGGAAAATTATATTCTCATTTAATATGTTATTATCTCATACCTAATTCACTATAAGCTATAGGTCCCAAAAAATTCTACATATTAATGAAAATTATATAATTTTTATAATGATAACATGATAGAAATATAATTGTAATTATTTTAAATAAAAATAAAATGGTGGAATATCATAATTTTCCAAGTTGAAATTATTACATACATAAATCATCATATATAATATCCACATTTTTTTACACCTTCTTGTTTATGAAAACTCTATTTATAAAATATTTTCGGTTTAAAATAACATTATTACATAATATATCCAAATGTTCCTAATTATAAATCTAAATTAACGTTCCCTTTTAAATATTTGATCTTCTTTTTATTATTACTTTTGGTATTGGAATAGATTTTTTGTGGTATATTTTAAAATAATATAACTGAAAAAATAAATTTCATTATAATTTAAACATGTATTAAAAATTTCAAACTTATGTATCTAGTACATTCCTGAAATTTTTTCTCCCTTTATCTTGGTACTTCCATTACCAATAAAGTTATGTCTCCCATGAAAAATAACCTTTCATTCAATGAATAGATATACCAAACACGTTTTGAGATATATATTTCATAATCTTGAATATGTGGAGACATCCATCACTAAATAACTGCATTATATTTAAATCATTCAACTGTATAAATTTTTCATTCATCTTCAATCACTGATATTTATATATGTTAAATGAATTTTGGTTCTATAAATTCATATACTAATATCTTCCCAATCAAATTAAAAATTATATAAATATACCTTAAATTAAACAAACATAAATCTAAATCAAATAAAAAATAAATTTACACAATTATTTATGTTAAGACATAGATTTAAAAATCATGAATGATGTTGATTCCCAAATAATCTCCAGTTTCAAGCCCCATGATATAATTTTTCAAAAGTGAAACAATCAATGCATACCCAAAAACAGCATCTTCCATTGTATTCTCATAAACATCTGACAATAAATTTGAATATGTTGAAAATCTATCAAGACTACTAGAATAGGATTTTGAAGTTACATTATATATTATTTTATGTCTTATATATAATATTTATATACAACTAATGTATTCTCGTAAAGAATATATAAATTAATGACCATTAAATTATAAAAAAAATTATAACCAAAATTAAATAAAATATAAAATATATGAATACCAATATTATAATATCATAGGCATGTCTAGATGGAAAAAATAAAAATTTGTCAATATTTATTCTAAATTCACTCATCTCATCTGTAGGTAATTATACTCTAAGAGATCTATATATAATATCTTGTAAAATGTCCCAGTGATGTTTCATCTGAATATATTGGTGATGTGTGGATTCTCTAAAATAAAATATAATCCCATGTGAAACAAAATGATGCTAAGGATCATCAAAATATGACTATTAATAATTGGGAGGATTTGGAGGACGGGTTTATAAGATTGATAAAAGAATGAAATGGTTTGATGGAGGATGTAGATGAGTGGGAGCTAGTGGAGGAGGTCGAGGAGTATGGGATCTAGTATGAAACTAAATTTTCATGTCTACAAACATCAGATTTACTAAATCATAGATATTATCTTTGATTTTCCCATTAATATCATCATATTCATGTTCAAAATATTTCATTTAAAAAAATCTCTATTGATAAAGCTGCATTATGCAGGAACACATTTTTCACTCATATTCTTTTTGGGTATCCTCGTACACAACCCTAGTGTTTTGAACATACCAATAATGTACTAAAAATTTCCTTACCAAACTGATCTAAAAGTAAACCACATGTGATATTCTATGAAATAGAATCATATTGGAAATTTTTGAATAATATATACAATTAATCACAATATATAAGAATTGAATTAATATAAATTGATAAATATAGAAAAAATCATTAAATCCTATCACTTAAAACCCATAAATATTATATAAGATATTTTAGTGTTTTCTTATCAAAGTGTTATTCCATATTTCATTTCTACATATAGGGTATAGGGGATACCACTGTAGATATTGAACAATCACCTCTCATTTTTTGACAAATTTCTTGCCAATATTTGTTCTTTAATTAATATATACCCTCCCAATGAAAAAGTGATAGGTTATACATTTCAATATAAGATCTCATCATTATATCTTCTCAACTGTAGTAAATATTGATTTAAAAATATAATAAAAATTATATTTATATCTTTATTATAAAACCCATTTAAAAGGATAGATTGTTCATACCATAAAAAATATCATTAACTACTTTTATCAAATTTCTTCAATGTATTATTAACTATAATGTGATATATATGAGAAGGATTATGATATTTTCTATTCCTAAAAATGAAAAATGATGTGACGGTAGATTAAAAATCCATCCATCTCGCTGCAATCAATGAAAAACATATATTCCAAAATCTATGAGTATTATAAATATGATATATCCATTGATAATGAGGGGGAAAAATAAATTTACAAAAAAAATTCATGATAAGTTCAATAATAACAATAAATATTAGCAAAAAGGTATCTCAAAAGCAAGACATTGTAAATTTATCAACACTGCTATAATCATCAATCAATATAATAATATTTACTTAATTGTGTATTGATATAATAGTCTTGTAAATTATTGATTTTTGACCAAATTGAATATTATTATCTTCAAATTATACCCTTAGGTAGTGGTCCTAGCTGCGATTAATTGATAAATTAGGTAAACATACGCTCCTATATTTTCTAACCATTGAGGTCTTCTTTAGCCTTGTGGGAGTATATGTCTCTTGTAATGAAGCAAGAGGCTCATAAATAGGATCATGTGTACGTTCCTCCATAGATATATAATTATTATCATATCCAAAATTTGGTGGTTCATTAGTTTATTGTTGTCTCATTATCATTCAAATAAAATTTGTAAACCATTAGTACACAAATATAATAATTCGACGATTACATAAAAATGTAAATAAATAATAAATAATTAACAAACAAAAAAGTAAATAAATGTAACCTTTTTTATTCATACTTTTACTTTTATCTAAAATTATAAAAATATTTATGATATGTGAAATGTTGTAAAAAATGAAAAAAAGTCCAAATATTGTGTGAATAGAAAAAATTCAACAACCGAATAACTCTATTTTTTTAATAAAAAAATAATTTCTCAATATAATCCTATAAAATAATTAATTATTTAAAATATTATATATAATATAATTATTTTCCAATAATTTCATTTAATAGATATGCTATGAAATTTTTATCACAGTAATCTAAGCAAAACTGAAAAAATATAAACATACAATTTAACTTATTAGTTATAATATATGTTGTAAAAAATAAAAAATAAAAAATTCAAAATTCACAAATTTTTAAAAAGTAAATAATAAATAAATAGATTTTACCTATAATATTATGATTATATTAATGGATTTTTTCCAATCATCAATTATTATGATCATTCCAAACAGAAAAAACAATGTCTACAATGTGATCATCAATATTATCTGTTAATATTTCCATGGAAGATGAGATCTCACAAAAATAAGCCTCATTATTAATTTTATCATCATCAACATACAGTTTTTTACTTTAAAGGCATTAACTATATCATATAATAATGATAAAAAAATATAAAATTTTCAATTCATAATTTTTTCCATTATAAAATTATAATATATGTATTATAATCAATTTGGACTTTTTGGTTCCATTCAAAATTCATCATTTCTACCACTATTATTACCGATAAACCATCTAACATTAAACTATAGAACAAGAATGTTAATTAAATATAACTTCTATATTTAATATATAAAACCATAATATGCAGTTGATGTGGAAATTGGGTTTTATTCATTTCTCACTCAAAAAAAACATTTTTTACAAATACCAATAAACCTATATTAATGTCAAAAAATTTATTCTCATAACCATTTAGATGAAATGTATAATAATTAATTTCATAAAAAACCCTGTTATAAAATTTAATCCTGGACCACCAACTAACCATCTCAATGTTTTTAAGTCATTTGATTTACTAGGAACAGTCTCTTTAAACCATTTAAATGGAATTTTTAAGATCATTCAAAATCTACATATTATTATTTCATTGGATAACATTATTTCAACACATTATTATGAAATGTTATATATTATTGAGCATCGTCTATCTTATTATATATTTTGTGGTATACATTAATTATCTATTCACCTATCGAAAGCTTCAAATTCAAGAAACAAACCCCATATCCAACTAATTTTCTCGTACATAGCAAGATATAGTGAAACCAATGTACTACATTTCATCAAGTATCTTTAAAAAAAATTAAACATCATCTAATATATTATAAGAAAAAATAGAAGATCCAAGTTGATACGGATTCTTAACATAACCATTCAATATCATCAAATTCCATTAAAAAGGATATATTAGACGTAGATATACATGTCCATAATGAATTATTTCTCACAATAAATCAGTAGTTAAATTCACCATTATGTAAAAAAATGGAAAATTATTTTCTTGTCGAAAATAATAGGGTTCTCAAAATTTATGAAAGCATTCAAATATATCACCTAAATTAAAATTAAATTCAAAAAGTAAAAAATATGATGATAGTACTTCTAACCCAAATAATAAATATTCTATGTAATGAAACTGTTAGGGTTTGTTTCATCATTATATTAAAATCATGATATTTCATACATGTAAAAATAAAATCCATTAAATACATAATGTTTTAAACATTTGAATAATAAAAATACATCACATTAATATCATTAGGACACTAAAACTATCTAATTTATCCTTCTTTTATAATCTATAATAATCCTAGGAAATAATGTTTTCTTCCCATCAGGAGTGGAAGAAAACTCCAAAACATATTCCCATTGAGAGAAAGTCTAATTATTCATATAAACCATCGTTATTCATTCCTATAATATGTAAAAATGTTCCAAAAAATATTTAATTGATATTCTTATCCACAAGATTGACACTAATGTTATGTTCATCCTCTTGATTTCTCCACTTTTCAAGCTCAAAAAAAATATAGATCATTCATTCCAAACATTTCTATCATTACCAGATTTACGTATCTTTATAAATGTCACGTCAATGTTTTGAACCCTCACAAAATAATTATAACTGTATAATTGTTTATGAGAAATATTAATGTCATTTGATTCATCGAATTTTTTTTAATCTTTTAATATAGTGATTCCAAGAAAAAAACTATTTATTATACATGTATTTTGTTTTTCCCCATTATGGATTTAGTAATATGAAATCTGTTGTTGAAACATTTTACCTCATGTATTCCCCTTTAAACTAAATCCAAAAGAATTTACATATATTTGGATATCATTTAAAATAAACAAAATAATTTCATTCAGTTGAAAGTGTTCCATTTTATATGAATCAAACACCCTAATAACATCTCCCCATATGAATTATAATAATAAATTAATTATAATAAGAAAACCTCAACATTAATTTGAGACTATTTTTGTTTAGATATCATTATACTATGACTTAAATTATTTCTTATCAAACAATATTTAGAATATATGCTGTAAATTACCTAAAAAATAGGATAGGCTCTATGTATTCCACTGATGATTCAATATAGAATCATTATACCACTATATGGTCCAAGTCTGAGATTTTGAACATCATTTTTGTATATAGGATACTACTGATCATTTTTCAACCACATTGGACAATTAGTTATATGACATAACTTTCAATCACATATATACTCATCTTTATTCCATCACAATGTTTTTTCATCATGTGAACTTTAAGATGAACATTTCAAATTAATAATTATCGGATAATACAAATTTTTTTATCATTGATATCATTAACTACTAAAATTATCATATAAATATTCTTTCAAATTTTTATGTGATGTATTATAATTATGACACTATGAGACAAATTCATAATCCTTATTCTATAAACCACATCTATTCGTGGATGCATGTATTTTTTTGTACCCTAATGACATAGATCATAGTATTTTATTCACATTATAATGTTAATCTAAAAGATAATTTCTATTATGAATAATATATTCCAAAAATTATATCAAATCTGTAAAACTCCTGTCACATCATCAATATTTCACAATCATGTTAATCAATCATAACATCCACTATAAAACAATAAATTATATACAAACTATACACAATGGGTTTTCAACATCACCATTTATATTCAAAATGTTTGGTTCATTATAATATGTATCTAGTTCAATATAATGAACCAGTTAATCAATTTTAATAGTATTATCATCTTTAAAAAAATCATCATCAATTGATCCAAAATTTTTCCCACTTTCACCATACCAAATAAATGGGCTATAACTAAGACTAAATTCATAAAAAATTAAATTTTCATTGCTTTATATCGTTTTAAAATTCATTATGCTTAATCATTTTAGTCATTTAGAGAAAACTAGGTCGTCTTTTTGACATTTCATTTAGAAAATTCTCAAATGTAATAAATAATATTATCCTAATCATTAAAAATTCTATGTATTATAATACAACATTTTCTCATTGTCATATATAAAAACTATTAAAAATAAATATCATATAAGAAGAATATATTGGTGGTAAAAGTGAAAATAAATTACTTGAGTAAAACTACATTAAGATTAATATTCAATAATTCATTATTAGAATGTAAAAAATAAAATGAAAAATTTTATATATATATTTGAAAATTATAAATTTAAAATATTTCTACTAATTGAATATAAGTATAAATATAATTACTAAATAAAAAAAATGCATGGATGTAATTTCACAATGAAAATATAGTTATACTAACCATTTATTTCTCTTTTTACTCTAAATTAAGTTATACATAACATAAAAATCAATGTTATTGAATTGAATCCAAATCATGTTTACATTATCCATTGCAATTTTCATCTTAATCATTGAAATTTTTAAATGATTTTTTCGTTAAAAACCAATTGTTAGAAGAAAAATTAATTTATACAATAATATGATTCTATAGTATAGTTTAATCAAATGAATGATGAAATTTTTATGTTGTATATATATATATATAAATAATATTTTAATATAAAAATATATTTATGCAGTGTGTATTAGAATAATAAATAAATGAATATTATGTTCTGTGTAATATATGTCTACATTTTCAATTTGAATATACCACACTAATAACCCCAGTATTAAATATTTAATTCTACATAATTTTATAGAATATATATCCAAAAATATTTGGTCAAAAATTCATTAGTTTGAATACCATGTGATGAATGTATAATAATAGGAAAACATTACATTGAAAGACTCTAAATATGTAGTGGTATAATAATCTAAATTTATAAAATATTGTAAGATAACAAATAATAGTAGTTAAATATTAATCCTAGATATGTAGTATATCAATAAAAATTATCATTTATACCAGATGGGTTAATTTGTCCAAAATGAGTGAAAATATAATATATATCTATTCGAATATTACAAATATATGTAAAAAAACCAATTGACATTTCATATGGTGTATTCACTAGTAATTTCAACATTATATTAATACTAACACATAATATGCATACTTCATATTTAATATCTATTTTTTCAATATAAGAATATTGTCAAATCACATAAAAATTGTTCATATGCATACACACTACTTACAGGATATTTAATGTTGAACTATATTCAAATTTCAATGAATGGATACATTACAAATAATGAATACTAGGTCAAAAATAAATGCATAACAATAATTGAAATTTATCTATACAAATGGTAGGGTGCACATAAATAATGAATGATCCACAAACATCTTTTAAAAAATAAATAATTATATATTTATTGATTAAATATATGATGATTCGTGGTATAAACATATATGAAATAATTCGGTGAATAATACCATCCATATAGTAGAAAAACAGAAAATTGATATATATATTACATTCATTTTTTATATATTTGATAGCATTAATATATAATGAAATCAAAACCTTTGTACTTAAATTAATAGACATGTAATGTATATGATAATGGTAATCCAATATCCAATATGAGAACATCAATATAGTAATGCGTAATGATTAGTCTGACAAAACATGAATGTTTATAATGGTGTTAATGTGAGATTTGAATAATCATAATCCAAAAATTGAGTGTTAGGGCATATGTGAAATTGATTTACTGAAATTGAGGATTGATGTGTGATAAATGAATAAGATTTGAGGGACATATAGATCGAATGATAAAAAATGGGTAGTGGAATCCTAATGTTTTTTTAAAATATAAAACCAAAATTCGAGTTCATTGGATCAAAGATACAATGTTACTTCTTTTAAGTGATAGAAAAGATATTTCATTAATGATGTTGAATAACACAAAAATGACTCAAAACAAAAATTCATATCAATTTAAATGGTATATCCTGTGTGTTTTAATGTAAAAGACATGAAATATCTTCATTATCCTCTTGAATTTATAATAAATAGTTTGGAAAGCCAATTCATCGCATCAGTTACCTTATCACTGATATAATGTGGTTAGATAATAGTTTTTTCATGTCAGTTATTTGATAACTAATGGCATAACGAAATAAACAAGGATTTTTTATGTTGGTTACGATGAACTTATGTGAAAAATCAAATGTGATAAATACTTTTTGTATAAGTATTCACTAGTAAAATGATAATAAAATAACATATTTAGGAAAAAAGAAAGATTTCTTTCTCAATCCAATGAAATTTTGAAATCATAAATCTCATTATTATGTAATTTAATATAGGATAATTCCTTATAACTATTATTTTTTAACCAATAAACATATGAATTATAGTTCATAATTATTCAAATAGTCCATCCAATGATATATATTATTAGTAAATATAATCCTTCAAGAATGTTAAATGATGAATGTAAGGATGAATACTATCCAGATAAAAATATATGATTTAGAACATCCATTACTCCATGAAAAAACCTCCCAAATATTTTTATATGTGACAATATTTAATCAAGCCCACCCAAAGGATCCATGATTACACTTCTAATAAATATTTTAATAATTTGATTTAATAAAATCCTATAAGACTTCAAAATTAATAAACATACCCTATATGAAAAGATTATTATTTACATTTACCCAAATAAACCAATTCCTTTCCACTACAACACCTGATTTATTTTGAGAACTACCTATCTGAAATGTTAATGAGCACTTGATAACCCACCACTATGTGCAATATATTATTTTCCATAAATTTGATGATATTATTATTCATGGTAATATTGGAAATAAATGATAATTAATAAATACTCCCAATCTAAATTTTTATATCTAGATTTCTAATGTTAAAATAATAATTATGGATTTTAAAATTTCAAGGTCCTCGCCCATATAATAAAAAATAAAATACATTATATTATTCCAAAAAACCACTCTTTGAGCACCCTCCGCTTATATAAAAGTGTTTTTGAATAAATTAACTAAACGTTCATGTATGAATGTTTAAGACACTTATTGATTCATATTTTTCATAAAAAAATCTTAAATGATAAAAAATATTTTTTCATATCATTGATAAATATAAATATTTCATCCATAAAAAATTAGATAAGAATGTCCTCGCGACCAATTTTAACATATATATCAACCCATAATCACTTTATGTATGATGTTAATAAATATTATACTAATAAATTAATTAATAATTATAAAAAATATTATATATGTTGGGTGAACATCCAAATGAACTCTCAATAGTGTAATGAATCGAAAGGATTATTCATTTGGTAGTTATAAACATCTATGGAGACGAGAATCACAACAACAGTTAGTCACACGAAAGGTTAGTGCACCCCATTATTAGAAATAATAATATAATTAATCCACATTATACCTTTTCAAATTATTTATTAGTTTCAATTTGGATTATCCAAATACCCATAAAAACATTCCTATACAACTTGACCACAATTTAATGTGCCTATTAGAAAACACATAAAATATTTTTTTCTATGAGAAATATGGTTATTACCTAGATATATTATATTAAATGATAGTCTGAAACATATATTTAATAATATTATTAATAATATAATACTAAGATAAAAAAGGAAATATCATAAATTATGATATAGAAATGGGTGTTTATTATTTTGAATAAGAACCTGAGTATTCGCATTGATAGTCATGGTGATTGGGATTCCACAATGTAAATTTATCATAACACTAAACAAATCATTCATGATATTAAAAAATTATAATAGTAAAATGATCCTAGAAAACCATTGATCCATGATGCACTATATTTTACCACGCACTTAACACCATCAAATATTTATTATTTTATTTTAAAAATAATGATTGGTATATTATAAAAGTATATAACTATAAAAAAATAATTTTAATCAAATACTATATTTTATTCTTCCTATAATCAGAACTATGAATCATAAAATGTTTTATCGGTGGTAACATATGTGATCTAAAAATATATACAACAATGTTATCGCATATCAAATATTAATTAACCATATTCTTTTAGAAGATTAAGCCTTAAAATTATTTTATATAATAATAGAATAGAAATATATTGTATTATGATCACCATAATTTAGTAATAAATCCATTTACATGTACATTTCTCTATCATCAGCCATTAAAAAAATAGAGTAATATATTACTTATTTTGGGAAATTTACTCATCGACCATTTGATTATAAAAAGGTAGTAAGATCCTATATAATTATTCTATATCCCTTAATATTATTTAAATCTTATCCTTATATTATGTATTATAATTAATAAAATTAAATATTTCCCCATGTGATTTTTTATGATTCCTTATATACCTAGAATTAGATTCCAATGTTGTACTCGCATTCAACAATTTTCTAACAACCTGACGAAAGACTAGATAATTTCCTTATAATTATGTTTAACAAATGATTGGATGTTTCTAAAATTTATCATAGAGTTCCAAAACTAGTGATGAGTTTTTAGATAGAAATTAAATTAATTCATATATTATTATGTTTCAAAATTAATTTATCCCATATTTTCGTAAGAGTCTTGTATCATTTTAAACCACTATTTTTTTGTAGATTTAATATAGAAAAAACTTATTTTATTGATAGACAGCATTACACAATAACAGATTCCAAAAAAAAGAAATATTATACTAGTATATCATTATTAAATTTTATCACATTGTCTTGTGATTTTTGTTTCTATAACAAAAGTAATTAAATTAATAAAATTCGTTGCTTACATATTTTATCATTCAATATAAATTAATTAGAATTGATAAAAATATCATTGGAAAATAAAATATTTGTTTTTTAGAAAATACAAATATTATTATAGAAATATATTTTGTTCTAATAAATTATTTTTATCACAATTATTTTTTGGTATTATCAATACATGTGTATATATATAATTTTATAAATAAAATTATTCAAATGTGTTTGTAATGTTTACCTTGGATTAGGATAAACATACCTATAATTTTAGGCTTAATGGTTTATTTTTAAAAAGAATTTTCATCCTGCCATTTTTTCACACATACCATTATGTTAATTTAATCAACTATTGGTTATTTAATTTTATAAAATTAATTTTTTATATATAATAAAGAAGGATAAATATGGAAAATATGTCCATTTTTTCTTATTATAAATAGTAACTATGTTAATAAATGTCACATTAATAAAAGATAAATTCGATTAATCATGGGTATAAATATGTGATAAGACAATAAAAATTAGTATTATTTATTATTGGATTAATGGAATTCGACACATATCAAATCTTCCTCGAAATTATATTTTAAAATTGACCATTTTACATAAAAAATTAGATAAAAAAGACATAAAACAATGAATGTTACAATGTTCCACTCTATTAGTAAGAAAATAAATTTATATATTATTATATGAATTTAAAATAGTGATTAATATAAATATATATTCATTTATATAATAATGAAATTCCATCATGATTGTAAATTATTTATATTATTTAGTAATTATATAATGACTATAAATTAATAAGAAACATTGATGGTGTATTTCAATAGTTAATATAAAATTAAGATAAATGTTTTTAATTTTTATGGTAATATAATTTGATTAATTTAATGTGTTAGAAACCATTTTAATATTTATAAGATATATTATTTTGAATTTATAAACTCACATTAAAATTAAAACAAATTCATTATGTATTTTACTTCAAATTATATTAATTATGTCAAAATTTACATAAATGATGTTTTATATACAAAATATTTTTATATATTAAATAAAAAAAATAAACAATAAAAAATTAGATTATAGGGATAATTTTTGGACAATTTTCAAAATCCATTTATATGATATTTTAAAACATATAGATAGAGAATAAATTTATTATAATTTAATATTTTTTGGAATTTCAAGTGTCTTCACAGTGTCCCTAAAAAAAGGACACCACTTATTTCTATTTATTCATCATATTTTATGGTATATAGCATGAAACAACATACCAAATTAGCATAAAATATACATATAAAAGTTTTTGAGGATATAATCTCCCCAAATGATCTCATTTTTTCCTTAATAAATGATTTAATATAGGTGTCCGGGAAGATTAATAGTTTTCTTACCATACCACTTTCAATTTACACAAACAATTTCACCATCTAAATCAATGTCATTTTTCAGAAAACCAAATAATTTGATTCCAAAATATGGATACATATTTTTTTAATTTTAAAAATACCCGTATTCATCTTATTTCCTTCAAATTGGACGTGAGATTATCGCTTATTGGTATGTAGTTCTTTTCTCCTAGACGTTGCGGAATAACTCATTATACATCACCATATGTATTTTATGGTTAATATTATGGGTTTAAATTATCATAATATATAGATGAAATACATAATGTTTGGTAACTATAATATCATTTCTTCCTTCTAACCATCCAAACTGGTGGAAAATGATTTTATCTATCATAGTCTAACTCTGGTCACCATCCAACTAATGCCTGGCTTGGTCTGTGGTAAGGCCATAAGAGAGTTTCTTATCCCTAAGGGCTAGCACAAGTTCATAGGTATCAAAATTAATGTTTTTGAAGGATTTAACTTTATATAGTTATAATTTTATACAACCAAAAATATATTATAAACCAAAGAAGTATGTCACAACCAAATAATCCTTTATCCAAAACCCATAATTTGAGTAAAATATATAAAATAAAACCCAAACAAGAATGACCATTATGTAGGGTGACCAAAAAAATTCATAAACTACCATATTGTAGGAGGAAACCAATGAAAAGAGATCTCTACAATTTCAGACAAAGAAGACATGTAGAAACCTGAATGACCATTTGTAAAAGCTTTACCCATACCTTTATTATACTTAACCATATATACATATACCGGAAGGTGTATGTAAGGTGTGAGATAATTCCATTTAGGATGCTTCCAAGAAAATATTCCACATGTAAATATTAAATTACAAATTCAATTGAAAATTTTAATAAAAGAAAATAATTAAATTCATGAACAACTTTAATAAAATGGATTTGTGGAAAAAACATTCAAGGAATATTGATTTTAAAATAAAAACACCTTTTATATTATTGTATCTAAAATTTCATACCATATTCCAAAGGTGAACACATATTAATCAAATAGAATTAATAATGGTAGAAGTCATGTAGGTACTAAATAAATGGGACCCTAGAATATCTTGTCTTGGTAAAAGTTATATATAAACAATGATAACATATATTCTCATGCATGAGCCACTAGTAGGGGACATCCTTGAAACCATAGGGGTCTATAATAATAATACTAATATCTAGTTAGTGTTGTAATATTAAATTAATGATAGTGAAACCAATACAATTACACTTTTGTATCACTATAACACTAGTCCTAGTCCACCCACCATGTACTCGAGCTTCCCATTTGTGTTTATTAAAATTCCATGTTCACATCACAATCCATATTCACACACCCAATCCAGAAAATGTAATGTACACACACAATACCACTACTTTTCAGGACAAAACATATATTAAATACATATATAGACAAAAACAATTTTAAATATTAATTTGCATCACTTACACAATCAAATAATTAATTTATACAGTAAAAGAAAACATTTTCATTATAAACTACACCACTATGAAAATTTATTAATCAACTTCAAGATGTGTCGTATTACTAAAACACCAAAAGATAACTCGAATGTTCATTTGTAACTAATCTCATATTGATGACACTTCCAAACTATAACTACAACCATTTCACTTTTTTACACACTAAATGCATTGTGTATAAAACAATAATAAATAGTTTAACAATGTTTTCCCATAAAAATGCACTCATATCGCATAAACATGATACTAAAAAATTAAATTCATATTAAATCTAAAATATAAAAAAATTACAGGGGAATCTAGAAATAAATATGCTAAATTAATTTAATAAGATATTTAATTCATAAATTAATTCTTATACGCGGTTCCACCTACCATAGTGCAGAAAAATCCACAAGATAGGTATGAAATTTATACCACACTCCAAAAACACCTTAAATGACATGATTAGACCCTAAAATCAATAAATGAAATCATTTACAACAAAATAAGAACCAAATGTAACATGAAACTATATCCCAAAAACATACCAAATGATAGAAACAACTAATCAAAGTGGAGCATACCTATGGTGAGGCTGTGGGAGGATAAATTAAAACAAAAAGAGGAAATGAAGGTGTTTCACATGGTAGGTGGATCAATAATGGGTTTTTATGAGAAGGGTGGTGGAAAAATATCTAACTGAGGTAGTAGGGGAAACAGGATGATGTATATAGTGCCACACTAGGTTGGTGTAGGTTGATTCTCTAGAGAAATAGAAGAGGAATGGGGGTGGCATGACTCATAATTGAATGGGGTTGGGTTTTTTTATTACATAAGGTGGAAGATATGGTATAAAACAAGATTTAGGGGGATGAAGAGAGAAAATTGAATTTAAAATTAATGATAAGAAAATAAGAAATAATATAAATAAAATTTAAAACCTAGAAAAACTCATCCAACTTAAAAACAATAAAAATATTATTAGTAATATTTATTGTAATAATGATTATTAATTTTTTATTATAGCAATAATAACATCAAAATAATACCCTCATTATAATATTGAATATAATAATGTTAATAGTAATCGTAATGTTAATAATAATATTATTATAATACTTGAATCATCTCTATTTTTTTTCTTTCTTTCCATCTATTTCTTCTGGCATTGACTTTACTATTCCATTGGTTAATAAATTGACTAAATATGAACTAAAAAGGATGAATAGTAATCTAGCAAGGCCACATGGCTTCGACTGTGCACTTTTAGTGTGCCAGACATTACCAAGCTAAAATACTTACAAGTCAGCAAAAGGACAAAAATTATAATCTGGGCCATCCCGTACCTCAATAAACATTTTAAAGAAATATAAAATTATAAGATATAAATTTTTTCCAATCTCTGTAGTCCATATGTGACAATTGTCACCCCGCCTTGAAATCATTCTACCCTAATAAAGTTATCTCAAACACTAAAAAGAGAATATTATTAGGTACTCTCACTCAACCCAATACATAGATTCTCATGCCTCATGTTTAGCATTCCCATTAAACTATTGGATACATACCAATAGAATGGAATTTCCACAAATCACCTTCATTGGGGAATACACGATCCACACTAAATACTCAAACAATGATAAATTGGGCTCTATATCCAACTTTTATAAGATCAAAACATGATACAGATCACGATTATATATTTTCTACTAAGAGTGATTAAATACATCGTGAATCCATGCCAACTATGAAGGTAAAGCTATGATGTATTCCACATTTCCAATCACCTCAGTGATATTGAAAGGCTTGATATACCTCAACATCAGCATCACCTGCATTACAAAATGACAGTGACCCAAGTGATGGTGCACCTTCAAGAATTATCAATTAGCCACAGAACACTAGAGATCTCGATTCCTATAATCATAATAAGATTTGTGGGGACTCTATGTTGTCAATAACTAATGCTTGATCAACATGAATTTTTTAGACATCTCCTACACAAGGCTCAATCTCCAATGTGTGGTCTTGACTACCTCATCACAACATAAAGGATATCAACATGGCTGACCATATAGTACCTCATAGTGTTCCATCCGAATAGTGTATTTGGTATTGTAAGTGAACTCAACCTATACCATATGGAAATCACATGATCCTACAAAATCAATCACATATGTGTGGGAAAATCTTTCCAGAATCTTATTATACCACTCATTATGGCCATTTATTTGATCATGGTATGTCAACTATTTTTTGCATACAATCCTAATGCAATTTGAAGGCCTTCCCAAAACCAAGAGGTGATATGGGGGTCTCTATTAGAAACAATTTTTGATGGCACCCCATGATGTCCGACCACCTCCTAAATATACAATTGGCCAAACTCATCAACATTAACAATATCATTGGTCTAATAAAAATGCTTGTTTTGTTCATATATTCAATGAATACCCAAATAGCATTCCTTCACCTCTAGTGTACAAGGCTAGCTAATAATGATGTCTATGGTGACCTCGTCCCACATCCATTTATGAATGAGTAACAACTGAAGCAACCCAAATGGACTATGATGTTGTACTTTCACCTGCTGACAAGAATAATATCTCAACAGAAAGTTAGCTATGTACCATCTCATTCATAGTCACCATAACTAGAGATTAACATCAAAATACATCTTCGTGGTGCCATTATGAAAAGCCCACTAAAATTGGTGGCTATTTTTCATGACAACCTTCCATAGAGACAACTCCACAACTACATGGACCTTAAATCACAAGATCCCCATTGGAGACAAAGACCATTCAAAAGAATTCTCCCAATTATGATGAAAAAACATAGAACTCTTACATATCTCATTATCCGGCCTCTCTCATTGAATAAACTCCATAATAATAGGATTAAACTAAATTCTTTCCAATAATGTACCTCTACTATGCTCTATGGTCTCAATGTGCATATGGGAAAATATACCAATCAAATTATACTCAATGGTGCAATTTATTGAATACTGGACTATCACATTCCTTCTCGAGGAATAATACACCATATTACCCTTTTATTGGGTATATATATTATCAATGTCAAACCCAGTAGATACTCGATCCAATGGCACTACCTCAGATTAAGATTCTTCTATTAGAACATGTTGGCTAGGCTCTAATAGTGAGAGGAGAACATTAATTATTCCCAAAAGGGTATTGAAACCATGTAATACCCCCGGTTTCTGTTATGTAACCGTTAATTTATTATTTTCATTTTTTTAATGATAATGGTGACGTTTGGGAGAGTCGGGAGATCGTGGTTTGAAGTATGAAGTAATGGGGAAGGAACACGGTTAGTGCACGGTTAGTCTAAACCATGATGCCAAACCTTGTGTGGATGACTAAGGAGGCAGTGGTTTCTGTATGGTCGGCACGCAGTTAAGGGAAACTATGTGACGAGGTCGTGCGTGATGGATGGCCGAGGCAAGAGCTAATGCATCGTTAGCGCATGGTTTGTCAAACCGTGCAGACTAACTGTGCGGTCAATTAATGTTAGATCCTAAAATTGTGAATCTAACTTGTTTTGCCTTTAATTTCCTTGTATAAACCTTTTAAGTATCCCTATCTCGAGATTACTCTCCCTTGAAGGTTGTAAGACTTCTCCCAAGAATTCTTAAGGCAATCTGAAGGCTTCTCGTGGTGAATCGAAGCCATATTCTTAAGGTATGTGATCATCCTTGATCGGTTTCTTAGATCAACATTGATATACCTCTCCTCATCTCTCGTTTTCTTAGATATATGCTCGTTATGGGTGGATCTAATGGTGTGGATGCCAAATATGACAAGATTTGGTCTTGTTTGTGTTAGGATAAGTGATATATGGAGGGTTTTGGAGTTCGACCCGATGTTCTTGAGCGTTCTTTTTCCGTTGGTTGGTTTCACCCAATTTGTTCAGGTAGGTGGATTCACTCTCGATTCCTCTTTCTTAGAACCTGAAGAATTAGTTTCAATTGATTTAATTTCTTGGTTTTGATTGTGAATTTTTGGAGCAAAGCATGTTATATATCTTCTGTAGTGTTGATTTATGGGTTTTGATGGAATTTTGGAATTTGAAAGAATGGTTTTTGCAAAGTATTTTGGTTCCTTGATTTTAAAATGGTGATTTTAAATTATGTATTTGCTGTATTTGGAAAATGGTTTGGGGACAAATGTTTTCAATAAAAGTGTTTTTTTACTGAAATGGTTTTGGCATGGTTGAAATGGTGTGGTTTTTGGGCATACATGGTGTGTGTGTTCATATTGAATTTACGAGGCTTGGTTGAATTATGAACATTTGCTCGGTTCCAAAAGTGTAATGGCACATGTAGAATAATTACCTTGTGGCGACTTGGTAGATCGACGAGAGACCGCTCATGAGTATGGAACTGTCATAATGATGCATGCATGGGTAATGATTTGGTTATATGGAATGGAATGGTTATGCCAAAAGTGGAAATGTGGTTTTGATTTGGAAACTTGGTTTGGTTGTTTTTCTTGGAAAAGATGTTTTTGGTTGGAAGATTGGGTTGGTTGAAAAATGGTTTTGATTTGGAACTTGATATATTGTGAACCATTTTAGAATTGTTTTATATAAATTGTTTTATATAAATGTTCTAACATGTTTTATCCTAGAGGTATCAGTTGGGAAGTCATCGGGGAAAACATACAGAGGTTCATTACTCACCCCATGCTTTGGCATGTTGGTTCTTTTTCAGATATCATTTCTTAGGATGTTGGCAAGGGAAAGGTGGCACATTTTTTTAGCACTACTTCATGATTTATTGAGCTGTTTGGTAGAGTTGGAGCATGAACCTTGTGGAGCCTTGGAGTCTTGTTTTTTTTTGAGTCTTGCCTGTTGTCTTTTCGTTGTTTACTCTGATTTAGTTTGGTTTCCGTTGTTGCACTTGGGTTGGCGTAAAATGAAATAAATTGAAGAACTATGTTGGGTTTAAATCATGCATCATATAGTGGTTTCTTGGAGATGGTAATTTAGTTTTCATGGTTTGTTGGTTGTTTTTTAGGTTAATTTTTCCCCCATGTGTTTTGAAACCCTTCAGCATTTATTTTCAGCCTTTGGTGCCTATGGGGTGTCGCTTAAGGCCATGTAATGACTCGTTGAGCTCTAAATCCAATGAGAATAGGTGGGTCATTACAAATGGTATCAGTCTAGTCCTTCCTTTGAGATACAAATGGTATCATCTTGTTCAGTCCATGAAAAACATGTTGTCATCAATGTTTTGGTCATGGAGTTGAAATTCCTTCTTGGATATTCCTTGGGTGGTCATCTTAGACAGGAGTAGGATTTTCGGAACATGAAATGTACAGCATAAAAGGACGTAGCTAACCCATTTATGTTGAACCTCAAGTTACCAGGGTGTTGGGTATATAAGTGTTTTTGATACACTTATAGAATGTTTAAAATCTCATTGTCAAGGGTTTATAAATGAGATGAGAATGACATGCATTGTAGAGGAATGAGTTCCCACTAGGACTTCATAATGCATTTTGAGAAATGGATTATGGTTTGAAACAAAAGCGGGTTTTCTAAAAATTTGAAGAACTTTTTCAAATGAAATACATTGAAACGATAATGGTTGCTGTATTTATAAAATAGAATGATTTTAAAAAGAAAGAAAATATATGTTTTAGAAATGATTGGAAATCACAGTTGTGATAGTGATGTGATAGAAATTGAAATGTTAAGCCTTCAGTTGCTAGAAAGTGATACTAACGGTGTGCGTTGTTTGTATAAAAAATGTCACCCGTTAGACGTCATAAAAACCAAACGAAAGAAGCTGCAGAGAATATGGTTACACCTGAACAACGTGTGAACCAAGAGCTGGTTTAGAGTATAGTTCAAGTGTTTCAAGATGTAGACACGGAGAATCAGAGGGATGAGTCAAGGCATGTAGACCATTCCATCCAATTCCAGAAGTGAAATCCACCCATCTTTCAGGGTGATTCTAAAACAGAAAAGGTGGAGGTGTGGCTAGGTAGGATGAATCATATCCTCGATTTCATCTTCACACCAGTGGAGCTGAAAGTAAAGTAGGTGACGTATATGCTGGAGGATCTTGCATGAAAGGGGTGGGAGCTGGTGGTATAGGCAATGGTGGATCAAGGCCTAAGTTGGGAGGAATTTGAGGAGTTTTTCAATAAAAAATTATATCCCCACATGTTCCTAATCCAGAGAAAAACTGATTTTTTCAGCCTGAAGAAGGAAAATATCTTTGTCATGGAGTATACGGCTATATTCATGAATTTAGTATTATTTTCACCGGAAGTCGCTGCAAGTGTGTCATTGAAGGCACGCATCATTGAATCAGGGTTGCGACATGATATTCACTCAAAGATAACAGTTCTCTGTTTTACGGATTATACGGAGATGATAAAAAGGGAAAAAGTAGCAGAAATGGAAATATCAGGAGGTATGGGAGGAGGAAGTATGATGATACCCACTGTAATGGGGTGGAACTCTAATGCGGGGAATAAATGGAAGAGGGACACCTACATCCATGGTGGGAGTGAAAATCCGAATCAGACTGCTCTATCAGTAAATCTTCCTCAACGGCCAATGATGAAGGTGATGTGCTTTCAATGTGGTGCAATTGATCACATGAAACGGGAATTCACAGCACCACCGAAAGCATGTCACTATTTCAACAAGATTGGGAATCTTCCATGATATTGTCGCAGTAATCTGTTGTCAGGTGCGTGTGAAACTTCCCAAGCATCGCAAGAATCCTATGCTTCGATATGGAAAGGACAAGAAAAATAAATCTCTCCAGCAGAATAGAGCTAGTTATGATGATTCTATGAATACCATGAATCCTCAATAAGGGCACTCACAACAAGGCAATAAGGATCAAACTGCAGTTAGATGATCTAGAAAGCAAAGTCTTTATTCGTCCAAGCGTGTCTCAGTGGGAGGCACTAGGTTTTGTTTTGTAAAAAAGTAGATGGATCCTTGATACTATGTGTGGATTATCGTAAACTTATCCAAGTTACGATAAAGAATAGATATCCACTTCCATGCATTGATGACCTATTTGATTAATTGAGGGGAGCTCAGTGGTTCTCCAAGATAGACTTGCGGTTAGGATATCACCAGTTGCGAGTTCGGAAGGAGGATATTCCAAAGATAGCCTTCAGAAGCAATTATGGCCACTATAAATATGTAGTTAGGCATTTTGGCCTAATTAATGAACCAGTAATCTTCTTGGCTTTGATGAATCGGATATTTCAGCAATATCTTGATTCTTTTGTTGTGGTGTTTGAGGACTACATATTGGTCTATTGAAGAACAAGGGTTGATCATGAGCAACACTTGGCGATAGTGTTGGAAATCATGAGGGACCATTATTTTTATGAAAAATTATCAAAGTGCGATTTTTGGATACAAGAGTTACATTTTCTGGGCCATGTTGTTTCTGAGAAAGTTGTTTTAATGGATCCACAAAAGATAGAAGATGCTCTTTCTAGGAAACCTCCGAATAATGTCTTTGAAATATGATGTTTTCATGTTCTAGCTGGTTATTATCGATGCTTTGTGCGTGACTTTTTACGACTAGCTTCTCCTATGACAGAATTGACAAAGGAAAACATCGCATTTTAATAGACTGGGGAATGTCAACGATCTTTTCAAGAGTTAAAAGTCCGCCTTACATCAGAACCCATCTTGATCATGCCAGAATCAGGAAAAGGGTATGTGGTGTATTGTGATGCTGCAGAATCAGGGTTGGGATGTGTTGTAATGCAAGGAGACCATGTTGTTGCTTATGGGTCAAGGCAGTTTAGGGTGAATGAGAAGAATTACCCAAAACATGACATAGAATTGGCTGCAGTCGTTCATGCTTTGAAGACATGGAGACATTATCTCTTTGGTGATAAATTTAGTGTGTTTACGGATCATAAAATATTGAAACCCGTTCTCTCACAATGAGATTTGAATCTAAGGCAGAGGAGATGTATGGAGTATCTTCAAATGTTTGACTTTGACTTGATGTATACTCCGGGTGAGGGAAATTCGGTGGCTGATGCATTAAGCAGGATGTTGTATGCTCACTTGGTAATGTAAGCTTCAGATGAATGGAAGTTGATGTCGGTCTTAGCTAACATTCATGTGGAATGTGAATACTGAGGTGATGTTGCTATTTTCTTTTCAGCCACATTTTCTAATGATTTGGTGGATATAGTAAAGGAGGCACATACATCCGATGTAGACTGTGTCGCAATGTGTTCAAAACTCAATGGTGGGGAGACCATTGAGGGATGGAAGCTGGATGTGAGATCAGTTTTTCTGTTTCGAGATTGGATGGTTAAACCTTTAACTGCTCAGGAACAACTCCTTCATGATTACCACCATTCAAGATGGGTTGTACATCCGGGTACACAAAAGATGTATAAGGCGTTGAAGACACAGTTTTGGTGGAGCTGCAAGAAAAGGAAGGTGGTCGAGTTCATCTCGCAATGCTTAAATTGTCATCCGGTTAAAGTAGAGCATCAGAGACCAGCTGGTATGTTACAGTCTTTACCTATCACAGTTTGGAAATGGGAGTAGATAGCAATAGATTTTGTTACAGGTCTTCCAAGAACATTCCGGAAACACGATGACATCTGGGTTATAGTGGATCATCTAACCAAGTTTTCCCATTTAATCCCTATTCATGAAGCTCAAACTGTGGAAGATCTTTCTAAAAAATATATTCTGGAGGTGGTAGAGAGACATGGTGTACCAGTGTCGATCATCTCAGATAGAGATCTGAGGTTCACATCTCATTTCTGGAAATCCTTACAACAATCCCTTGGGACTCAATTGACGATGAGCACAATGTATCTTCCTCAGACGGATGGGAAATCCGAGCGGATGATACCAATGTTGGAAGTCATTTTGCGGGCATGTGTAATGGAATTTGGTGAATCATGGGAGGAGAATATATCGTTAGTGAAGTTCTCATACAATAACAGCTATCAAACCTCGATACGCATGGCTCCGTTTGAAGCATGTATGGGTGTCCTTATCATTCTCCACTATACTGGGTGGAAATGGGTGACACATCACTAGTTGGGCTTATCCTTGCCTAGGAAACAATGGAGGAGATTCAGTTGATTAGAAAGAGGATAGGGATGGCTCCGAGTGTCATAAATCTTATGCAGATCACCGCCGAAGAACCTTGTCATTTGCGGTGAGTGATCATGTCTTTTTTAGTATCTCTCCAAGGCTTGGACATCGTCGTTTGGGGAAGCAGGTAAAATTATCTCCCTCATATATAGGCCCTTTTTAGTTACAAGAATTGGTTGGAGAGGTGGCATATCGGTTGGAATTACCACCACGGTTCAGTTCGATGCATATTGTGTTCCATATATCTTAGTTGAAGAAGTATCAACCCGATATTAACCATGTGATCAGATGGGATCACTTTGACATAGAGCATGATGCTTCATTGGTACATATCACGGTGTGGATTGTGGATAGGCATGATAAATTCTTGTGCGGAAAATTCATTGGTCTAGTGTGGGTTTTATGGCAGCATGGTCAGATTTAGGAAGAAACTTGGGAACGCGAGAAAAAAAGAAAGAGCAGTGGCCAAAACTATTTCATGCAACCCATGGTTCTCTAAATTCTGGGGATGGAAAGGTCAATGGAGGGGAGAATGTAGTACCCCTGGTTTCTGGTATGTAACCCTTACTTGATGCTTTTCTTGTTGTAAATGTTAATGGTGGGGTTTGGGAGATTCGGGAGATCCTGGTTTGAAGTTTTAAGTAAAGGGGAAGGCGCACGGTTAGGGCACGGTTATTCTAAACCGTGTGGCCAAACCATTCTTGGATGACTGGGAAGGCAGTGCCTTCCGCACAGTCGGAACACGGTTAAGGGAAACCGTATTATGAGTTCGTGTGTGAAGGATGGCCGAGGTAGAAGCTAACGCACGGTTAGCACACAGTTTTTCAAACCGTGCGGACTAACTATGCGGTCACTTAAAGACAGATCCTAAAATTGTGGATCTTACACATTTTTCCATTAATTGCCTTGTTTAAACCTTCTAAGTGGCCCTAACTTAGGATTTCTCTCTCTTGAAGTTTGGAAGACTTCTCCCAAGCGTTCTTGAGGCAATCTGAAGGATTCTCTTGGTGAATCGAAGCCGGATTCTTAATGTATGTGATTGTCCTTGATCGGTTTCATAGATTTACTTAAATCTACATATCCTATTGTCTCATTTTCTTATATCTACGCCTGTTATGGGTGGATATAAGGGTGTGGATGACAATTATGACACGATTTGGTCTTGGTTGGTTAGGAGAAGAGATCTAAGGATGGTTTTTGGAGTTTGACCTGGTGTTCTTGAGCGTTCTTCATTCGTTGGTTGGTTTCACCCAATTTGTTGAGGTAGGTGGCATCACTATCGATTCCAATTTCATAGAACATGAAGTCATAGTTCAAATTGATTTAATTTCATGTTTTTGATTGTGGTATTTTGGTGCAAAGCATGTTATAAATCATCTTTAGTGTTGATTTATGGGTTTTGATGAAATTATGGAAACTGAATGAATGGGTTGTGAAAAGTATTTTGGTTCCATGATTTTAAAGTAGATATTTTAAAATATTGATTTTTTTTATTTGGAAAATGGTTTAGGGAAAAAGGTTTTCAATAAAAGTGTTGTTTTATTGAAATGATTTTGGCATGGTTGAAATGGTGTTGTTTTTGGGCATACTTGGTGTGTGTGGTCATATTACATATGAGAGGCTTGGTTGAAATATGACCTTGTGCTCAGTGCCAAAAGTGTAATGGTACATGGGGAATAATTTCCTTGTGACGACTTGGTTGATCAGCGAGAGACCACTCATAAGTATGGAACTGTCATAATGATGCATGCATGGGTAATGATGTGGTTATGTGGAATGGAATGGTTATGCCAAAGTGGAAATGTGGTTTGGATTTGGAAACATGGTTTGGTTGTTTTTCTTGGAAAAGATGCTTTTGGTTGGAAGATTGGGTTGGTTGAAAATGGAATTGATTTTAAACTTTATATATTGTGAACTGTTTTGGAATTGTTTTATATAAATTGTTTTATATAAATTTTCTAACATATTTTATCCTCGAGGCACGAGTTGGGAAGTCATAGGGGAAAACCTACTGAGTTTCATTACTCACCCCCTTCATTGGCGGGCTGGTGCTTTTGTAGATGTCATTTAACGGGATGTTGGCAAGGGAATGGTGGCACATGTGTTTATCACTACTTCATGATTTCTTGAGCTGTTTGGTAGAGTTTGAGCATAGAGCTTGTAGAGCCTTGGAGTCTTGCTGGTTTTGGGTCTTACTAGTTGTCTTTCCGTTGTTTACTCTGATTTAGTTGGGTTTTTGTTATTTCACTTGGATTGCATTAAAAATAAATAAATGGATGAACTACCTTGGGTTTAAATCATGCATCATATAGTGGATTCTTGGGGATTTCTATTTGGTTTTCATGGTTTGTTTGTTGTTTTTTTAGGGTAAATCGTACACCATGTGTTTTGAAACCATTCAGCATTTATTTACAGCCTTTGGCACCTTGGGGATGTCACTTAAGGCCAATTAATGACTCATTGAGCTCTCAATCCAATGATAATTGGCAGGTAATTACAAAAAAAGTCTTCAAGGAAGGCATCACCGCTTCCAACATCATGTTGTGAGTCATGTAATTTTTCTCTTTCCGTCAAAGTTGGTGAGAACCCTAAGAAACAACATGATTACCCTATATGTGTACAGAATTGAGGTCTGTACTGGATGCTTCACAATTAACCTAGTGTCCCTTCCTACACTCTTTAAATATCAACACAATTGTGGTAGTCAACCAGTTCTTCAACTCATCAAAGGATTCTTGAATCTCTGGGCTCTATGAAATCTTCACCCCTTTCTTGGTGAGTGCGTTCATAGAATACATGAGTCGTAAGATCACTACCAAAAAACTATGAAAGGTAGTCGCCTGCCTTTATCAACGCTAATGTAAAAGTGCTGATAAAGTGGTTGGCCTTGATCAGCACTAAAAAAAGTGCTGATAAATTCTCCCTTTATCAGGGCATTAAATTTCCCTTAATCAGCGCTTTTCTTATCCTTGATAAAGGTTACCTTTATCAGCACTTATATTAGCACTAATAATATTTATATTATACATTAAATAAAAAACACATGTTATAACTATATATATATATATATAATTATAAGACTAATAATAAATATATTTATTAGATTCATAAGATTTATTAGATTTATTATTTCATTATATTTATTAGATTTATGAATTCATTATTTTTAATATATATTTATTATATTTGTTTATATTTAATTTATTTGTTTTATTTATAAATATATAATACATTTTAATATATATGTATAATTAAACTTATTGAATATATATGTGTTTTCCAATGAATTGGGGACCATGAATATATACATGCATATATATATATTTATGTGCACGAATAAAGTTCATTTATAGATTATAATTACATATCACGTTGATGTGTTATTGATTTATAATTCATTATGTTACCCATATAATATATATGTTATAAAAAAAGTACACTTGTAATTAAAATTAAATTATATTTAAAAAATGAATATATATTTTATAAAATTTTCAATGATATATATATAAATATACCTTTCAAATAATTTTATAAGTATAAATAAAGATATATTTATTTAGAGTTATAATTATTAATAAAAATATATTTATTTATTTATCATAAATATCATTTTAAATATATATTAAAATATAAATAAAATATTAAATTTATACATTTATCAACACCTTTATTAGAGCAGATAAACTATGTCCTTATCAGCGCTACGAAAGCACTAATAAAGAGTGTCTTTATCAGCGCCAAAATGAAAAGCGCTGATAATGTCACCCATTATCTGTGCTACAAAAGTGATGATAAAGTCCAACCAATAGCAGAACTAAAAAGCGCTGATAAAGGGGGTCTTTATCAGTGCAATTAATTTTAGCACAGATAAAGACCCCCTTTTAAGTGATTTTTCTAGCGCTGATAATGGTCTAGGCAGGATTTACAAAATCCATCGGCTCCTCCTCTTCCTCTATCCACCCTATCAAGCTTTCGCGGAAGCCCTAACCAGCGTCGCTACCTCCTCTCCACCACTGCCTCCTCTCTGCCGCCGTCATGGCCTCCTTCTCCTCCTCCACCGCTACGACTGCCTCCACCTCCTCCTCCTCCGACGCCTACTTCTCCTCCTCCTCCTCAACTGCGGCTCCTCCTACTCCTCCTCTTATGCCACGACCTCCTCTCGGTTGCTCCTCCACCTCCTCCTCCTCCACCGTGGCCTCCTCCTCCTCGACGACCAATGCCTCCTCCTCCTCCTCATCATCCTCCTCCTCCTCCACCTACTCCACTACCTCTTCTCCATCGTGGATCCTCCTGCTCTACTCCACTACAGCATCCTCCTCCTCCTGCTCCACCGGCGCCTCCTCCCCCTCCTCCTCCTCCTCCTCCTACTCAGCTTCTTCCACTACCTTATGCTGCCTCCGCTGCCTCCGCTACCTCCGTGCTGCTTCTGTAGTGCCTCTACGTTGCCTCTGTGCTTCTTTTGTTGCCTCCGCTGTCGACACCTCCTCATCCTCTCCCACCAGGTCATCCACCTTAATGTGAATAAAATTGAATTTGTATGAATTAATTATGTTTGGATTTTTTTCAATATTAATATTAATTATGATTTGGTGTGATTATTTTGTGTGATGCTTATGTGTGTGACACATGTATATGTGTTTGGTTACTTGTTTGATCTTGATTAGCTCTCCCCACTTACAGTGGCTCTCACCATAACATCCCATAATAAACTATTTTGAGGAGGGAATCTCTATAGAAAACCTCTGACAAAACTACTCCAAAAAATACTAAGTGATCTCCATTTTTATGTCTCACATCATATTATTATACAAAAAATGATCTAAGGAGGGAATCACAATATCCCACCTCTATCACAAGTCAAAATGCACCATCAATAGGTGGATCCCATGGAAGTCACACACTGATCCCCTTTGACCAATTCCTTATCACTCAATGTAGTGTCCTACCAACATCTTATCACTTAAATAAAGGACATCCATCTTGTCTCATTCCACAAAACAAATAAATAGTAATCTAAGGAGGGTATCTAGATAGCCAACCTCTTGTACTAGATAAACCACATCATCAATAGGTGGGCCCCATGGATGATCATACATCAACTAGGTGAATGTCATATGACGTCCCAATCTCTTAGTCGTTCTGACCATAAATGATAAAAGTCACCATCCATTTACCCTTGCATAGTAATCTCCTTAAACCCATCGAGGTTATACATGAAAATTATTCCCAACCTATCATCATTCTAATTCAACCTTTAATGAAATATACTGGGCTCTACAAATCTAACCCATCTCTACTCATTGATACCAACACACACTCATCTCTACATAGTAATGTCACAACCCACATGCTATACTTGATCTAGGCCACGATAGTCTAGTTTATATAATCTTCTAACTCCGACATTAAAACTCAGTAAAACTAAATAATGACCATCCTAAGAAACTCACACTAAGTGACATGGATACCCTATGCTAAGTCATCCAGACTATTATCATGACCCTAACTTAGGTACGATATCATATCTCCCCTTGGAGATCATTTAATCCAATTATAAGGAGGAAATCCTCAATGTCACACTTCAGCAATCCTTATATGGAATGACCTACTGATCACATAGACCATGAATATTATATATTATTATGAGAGTGTTCCTCATAATACATGAGATATAAAACTGTATGATCCATCTTCTTTAGGCCTAAGACTCTAATACCTACTCAAATATCCGTAGAATACCAAACTAAGCTGTATAAATCTCATACAAACCTGATACTCTCATAAACTCAACTACTCCATGGAGACATAATCTTCGGATGATCACAAAATCACAAACATTCAACAGAACCCTCACTCTATATCTTTGTGGATCAAAAACACCCTATTTTTTACCTAGGTTGCTCTTGATTTCTATCCCTTTCACTAGAACACATATACTCATGCTTGAATGCGCAATCATGCATAAATTTGAACATGGTTTTGTATTATAGGGTACACCTACCTCAAAAATTGGAGTAAACCCCTCACCAAGATCAAATAATCCTCAACCAAGACTATACATGCCTTATCTAATCGTGTACCAATGATTGAGACCCAATATCAAGGCACAATTCCCAAATAATTAATTGTAGAAACTTATAATTAATTATTAACCTTAATATAATTAGGAATAATATTTCAAGAACTCACTAGGAAACACAACACCACCTAAACCACACAAAACATGGTTTGTTCAACAAACTAGGATAACCTCTAGATAATAAAAACAAAATCTACATCATCTGAATTGATTTGAAGATGATATAGTGAAATCATCACACAAATCCTTGTTAAAATAATCCCAAATCATAAGGAAATAAAGGATAATAGTAATGGAGAAAGTATGAGGGAATAACTCCCCAACTCACTATAAAAAACTCCTAAGAACCACCCCTCATTCGAGGGGATCTATGAGAGGAAGAGAATGGATGAATCTGAAGAACCACCCATGATTTTCTATTAATGAGCATGCCCCCCCCCCACCATTTTTGAAGTATCTAGTTTTTTATCTAAATAATACTCATATTCCTTCTCCCCTGACCTATATACCCATCCTATGGATTAAAAATAGGATGAATATAAATAAAGAATGGATGAATTCCAATCGTTTGACAAAAGAGTATAAAGAAGGTGTGAAACAATTTAACAATTTTGAAAAAGATCATGCATTGGACCCTTCTAAAATCCTTTTTCTGTGTTTATGCTGCTGTTATTCAAAACAAATTTGTCCAGAGGAGTTGGAAGAACACTTGATCTATTACAGAATAGATCAGAGTTATACATGTTGAAATAAACACGTGGAAACAATGAATGTAGGTAGTGGCTGGGATAACACTGCGTTTTATGGATCATCTAATATGATTAAAAACATGAGCAATGAATATGACCATATTGAAGATGTGATTATAGATGTGAATTATGATGAAGATTGTATTGAGGAAATGACAAGGACCACCGATGATGAACTTCGTGATTGCACAAAATTGTTTTAGAACTTAAAAAGTTGTGAAAAGAAGTCATTTTATGCTGGTTGAACTATATATAGAGCATTGTCAGCCGAACTAAATCTATATAATTTGAAAGCAGGAAACTGGTGGAGTGACACCAATTTTATGAAACTACATGCTCTCCTGAATGATATGCTCCCAGAAGATAATGAGCTCTCGAGCCAAACATACGACGCCAAACGAATGATATGATCGATGGGTATGATCTTTGAAAGAATACATGCCTGCCCGAATGACTGTATACAATTTAGCAAGGACCACAAATCACTTAAAGAATGCCCAAAGTGTGGTGCTACTCGATAAAAGAAAGATGAATCCAGTCCAACTAAAGTTGTATGGTACTATCCAATCATTCCAAGGTTTAGGCGCCTATATGGAAGTAAGGATACTGTAAGACAATTGACATGGCATGCAGATATAAGAATTAAAGATGGGATACTACATCACCCGGCATACTCTCCTTAGTGGAAGATAATTGATCATGAGTATCCTGAATTTGGAAAGCAGTAGGGAAACCATCTTATTGCATTATCTATAGATAGAGTGAATCCTTTTGGTTTTCAAAGCAACAGTCACAGTACATGGCTGGTTATGTTGGTATGTTATAACTTACCACCATGGTTATGCATGAAATGAAAATACATCATGTTATCTATGCTTATATCAGGACCAAAACAATCGGGTAATGATATTGATGTTTATTAACTCTATTGATCGAAGATTTGAAATTATTGTGGGATTCCTATGTTAAATTGTATGATGCTTACAAAAAGGAATATTTAACGTTAAGATCCATGTTGTATGTGATGATAAATGACTTCACTGCTTAGGAGAATTTTTCAGGATATAGAATTAAAGGAACTGAAGGGTTCCCCATTTGTGAACAAGGTACACAATCAATTAGGATGAAACATTCATCGAAAACCATGTTTCTTGGACATCATAGAGTTCTACCTTGATGAAATAAGTAACGTTCTTGGAAGACATCATTCGTTGGAAGTTCATATGAATGTACATCACCGTCTCCACTAACAGGTGATCAATTGTTTGAGGAAGTTAAAAATGTGGACACTACTTTTTGTAAACAGGCTTCGAAAAAGCTTATGAAAATCGGTTGGAAAAAGAGATCAGTTATTTAAATTACAATACATGAATTGTCTGTATGTTAGATATTTTCTTGATGTTATGCATGTAAAAAAATGTATTTGATAGTGTCATCTGCACACTGCTAAATACATCTGGAAAAAAAATATGGAATTAAGACTGGGATGGACATGGTTGAGATGGGAATACGAGAAGATTTGGCACCAGTGAATGGTGAAAAATGAAAAATTCTACCTCCTACTGCTTACACTCTTTCCAGGCAGGAGAGATATCAGTTTTTCAACTTCTTGAATGATGTAATTGTTCCAGAGGGGTATTCATCAAATATGAGGAACCTCATGTCAATGAGATAATTGAAGTTAAAATATATGAAATCACATGAATTCCATGTTTTGATGAAAGATATCTTTCATATTTATTTATGTTGAATTTGTCCATGAATGTCCACCAAACATTAATGAAACTGTGTTTCTTCTTCAAAGAAATATGCAGCAATGTTATAGACCTGGAAAAATTTCCAACTATGGAAATAGAAATTGTTGTCATATTATGTGAATTAGAAATGTTCTTCCCGCTATAATTTTTAGATATGATGGTTCATTTGATGGTCCACATGGTGAGAGATATTCAACTATGTGGTCTTGTACATTACAGATTGATGTACCCCATTGAACAGTATATGATGATTTTGAAAGGGTATGTCAAAAATCGAAGTCGTCCAGAGGGTTGTATTGCATAGAGATATATTGTTGTGGAAGCTGTTGAATTCTGTACTGAATACCAGTCTGGTGTGGAAATCATTGGCCTACCAAAATCTCATCAAACTGGGCGGCCTGAGGGTTAAGGAATTTTTGGAAGACAGGTTGTCACAATCATTATTACGGATCAGGAGCAGGCCCAACTTTTTGTTTTTCAGAACAATTTCGACGTTTACCCATTTGTTCAAATCCACAAAGAAATTCTTAGGCATTTTAATTTATCTAGGGTTGAAAAATGGATATCAGATACACATAATTGGCAGTTTATAGGATGGTTTCAGGACTATATTTTTAAGAAGACAGATGTAAAACCAGAGTCCATTTCAGAAAGACTTTGATGGCTATCCAGATGACCATGTGTGTATGTATTATCATACAATGCTTATGTAGTTAATGGTTATACATTTTATACTAATGAACATGATGGAGATAGTACCATACAATATAGTGGGGTTACACTTGGGGTTGAAGCGATGCATTTTCTAGTGCTAAAGATAGAAATCCAATTTATGCAAATATGTCAAACATTGGCATCATCAAACAAATATGGGAGTTGGATTATATGGAATTACATGATCTGATTTCTCAATGCATGTGGGTTGATAATAGGAGTTCTATTAAAATAGATGAATTGGGATTTGTGAATGTTGATTTTAGTAAGGAAGGAGATAAAGACGAACCATTTATAATGGCATCACAGGCATTTCAATTATTTTATTTTCCAGATCCCGCAATCTGAAACTGGTTAATTGTTCTGTTATCGACCAACATAGCTGAAGGGTCAAATGAAAATTCAATAGAGGACACACCTTTCATTGAGACTTCACAATCATTTCGTAGTGGTCTCAATGTAGATTACGTTTTATTTGTTAGAGGATACCATAATGAAGGGATAGGGATAGTCGATAGAGGGGTCAAATCCCTTCAACCTTTAAAAAAAGAGAGTTCAATAACCAGGTTATTTTTTTATTGTAATATAGATTGTGTTACATTATTTTATTATCAGTTCTCTTATGATTTTATGTGATCTAAATGAAATGTTAATCCACTTTTGCAGATAATGACTTTTGTACCTGCTGATGCACCCAATCCAGATACAAAATAGGTGTCTCAACCGGTTGCAGCTGTTCCCACTGCTAAGTTACAACATGTATCTCAACTTGTTGTAGCTATTCCAACTTATAATGTACAACATATTTCTCAACCTATTGTTGGTGGTCCTAGTTCTGATTCTATCACTTTGGAGGAACATAATGATGATGTAGAAATCAGGGAAATGATAGGCAATGAAACCCCAGTGGCACAAAAAAAACAGGTGCACCGTAGTTTGACAGTTTTATCCAAAATTCATAAGGCAAAAGAAAAAGGCATCAAATATGAGGTGGGATGGAATAAGGGAGGCCAGAATGTAATCCCCAACAAAGCCATGTTTAGTTGCTACATTGGAATCGTCACTCAGCAACGTGTGCCGATTGATGTAGTGTCATGGAACCATGTTATCAGCGGGTTGAAAACATTAATTTGGGAAGATATTATGGTAAAATTACGATATCATTTATTTAATTTATTAAAATAAATTCAAATAAAATACTAAAATATTGACTAACTCTTCATCATCTCTTGCAGAGTGCATTTATAAGAGATATCTCGCACAAACAATATGTATTAAGACTCGTAGGAAGGATTCATAGAGGCTTTCACACCATTTTAAAGAAACATCATCTAAAATATACTGAAGGGAAAATCAAGCTAAACCCACCTCCTCTTTATACACAATTGATATCCCAAGGAGTGTGGGATGCATTTTTCAACCGTTGTGCGAAGTAGAATTTTCAGGTACATTGTGTTTGGTTACATGTTTTTAACGTTTCTTGTATTTATCACTTTGATTGATGGTTTTGTATTTTTGAAACAGCAACTGAGTGCTGAAAATAACGAACGCGCAGAAAAACCATCGTACCCCTACCGTAAAGCAAGGTTGGGGTATGCTTCAATTGAAAAACAATTGGTACATATTTTAAAAGTACTTTAATACTTTTATGTGACATAAAACCACACTGTAACTACATTTCTCTATTTATATGCATATTAATGAATAAAAATCCCAAGCCACTTCCATCCCACACCATGTTCTATAGAAGGAGGCTCGTGTTAATAAAGAGGGGAAACTTGTAGATGAAAACACACAAAAAGTGTGGGAGACATGTGTAAGTATGACATAATATAATATTTTGTCTTTAAATCACTATTATATAATGAGGATTACTTATTTTACCATATTTTATATTTTTCATAGTCACAAGAATCAACAACACCCGCACTGGATGTAGACATACTTTCAACGTCCATAAAATAGCCATAATAGTATCGTCGCATCAGAGGTGTGGGGTTTAGGGTAACTCCCAGGAAGTATTTTTAGAAAAATAAACAAGAGGATGAATAAACTAAATAAATGAAAATGATGATAGATAGAGTAACTACCCTTTAAGAAATAATTTAACGTTAGGGATAGTTGATAGAAACTTTGATGGGGGAGTGGCAAAGAGAACAAACATCACAAGAACAACCTGAGAGAAAAGATATCGCCCCACCCCCCACCAACATTTAGGCAAGCCATTCCCCACAAAGACCTAACTTAACCGAGGTAATCAATGTTCTAATATTTTTCCTGATAAATTTGAATCATATAAACACAGATACCTTTCTTATAATGTTATTCTATAGGGTGAAAATGACTGTGATTTATATCTGTCAACTCCCACCCATCTATTTGTAGCAAGGGATATAGTGTTCAATATGACGAACGACATGCTACACTATAGACTACTTCTAACCGGTCATGTCAATGTGTCGATTAATGTAGCTCATGAGCTGAGAAATGAGCTACCCCTGCCAAATTACAATGAAGACATTCATACGGTGGAAACAACTGTTGGAACATTTTTTGCATGGTAGTCGAATCGTGTAAAAAAACATGTCTACCAGGAAGTATTCATTTCCAATTCATTTTTCAAGCAGAACCTTTAACATTAAATTGGAAAATGGTTGAACCGATGAATGTTATTACAGAAGGACAAAATGGAGTAGATAAATGAAAGAGCGGCTCAAAAGGATCATGAAACCGATCAAAACGATATAATGAGAGAACCTTCACCTTGCTCGTTATATATCCAAATTTAATATCATTGAAAGCTCATGTGGATATGAAAATGAAATGTGGAAAGAGTCAAACAATTATTTGTGAAAAATATATATATGGATAGGAAACATTATATTTCATTAATGTTGACTCTATAGAGAAAATCATCAAATACGACTGGCTAGGAACCTAAGTTATAAATGTATACATGTGCTATTTTTTCATGATTTGATTTTACAAAAGCTGATATACTATGATAATTATGGCTAAATACATTTCATATTTTTCAAAGGAATATATATGAAAAACAATTGAAGGGATTTTCCAATGAATAAAAATTTGGACTCGTTAGTCCTCAAACAATTTCTACTGAACGAAAAGAAATAGATTCTGTTTTTCAGGCTGAATTAATGTCAAGCCTTCTCAGAACATTTCTATAAAGAATTATGACTGACAGACTCTTTTTAATACCAACGTTGTAGGGGTAAAACTCTTCATTTTAATCATATCAATAATATTTTCATTTCTATCCATACTTATTCCTTTTTGTGTTTTTAGGAAACATTTTATCCTCATTGCAGTCAATTTGGATACTCTAATGATTTATTTTCAGGATTCACTGTATGGATATCCAAAAAACCGACAACACATGATGGGGATTTTCAATTCCTAATACACTATATCCAACATTTTACACCTAAATATCTAGTTATATAATTTCTATTATCTTTTAATGAGGAATCTATTATGATAGGTCAATGTATGAATATCATCTAATGGTTGGAATGAATCCAGGGCCTAAGGACAAAATGGCGCACAAGATTTACAAGTGGAGAAGTATAAAGGTATATATAATTATATTTCGCTATCCAAATACATATCATAATATATTAATTATTTTTTTAGATGTTTCTGCAGTGTCCGGAACAATCAAACAACAAGGACTACAGTTATTATGTTTTTAAATTTATGAAAGAGATTATATTTCATGAAAAAAATAGAATCCCTGAAAAGGAATTTTTGAAAATACTTAATAATTAATTTAAAATAATTATTAATCATTTATGTATTTATATTTGTTTCTTTACTACAATGATTGTTGCAAAAAAATCATATTCAGAAGATGATATAGATGTTTTTAGAAACGAATGGACAGCATACCTAATGGAAGAATGTAAACAAATAGGACAATGAAGGTTAATTCCAACTACATATGTTATATTTATATAATAACAGATGTCTCCCTTGTTTACAATTATTGAGCAACTATAATCACCCATTTACATGTTTCATATTCTTAGATTATGATGAATGGTTTTAGAAATGATTAGAGTTTCTAGTAATGAATAACTTAATGAGAGACTCTTATGAACTAGTGACATATGAAATACTTACCAGATGCATTCAGATTGTTTTGATACTTTAGTAAAACAATCCATGAGTCATTTGTGAGGTGTAAGAATCAACCGCATCTCAATCCGATGCATGGTGTGACCGGTATGGCTAAAAGTGTCTGATATCAGTTTCAAATTGACATTAACTTTAGAAATCAAAACAAGTAACATATGTAAAACCAAGAAAACACATTCAGATTTTTTTGATACTTTAGGAAAACGATCCATGAGTGATTTTTGACGTGTACGAATCGACCTCACCTCAATCCGATGCACGGTGTGATCGGTATGGCCAAAAGTGTCTGATATCAGTTTCAAATTGACATTAGCTTTAGAAAACAACACTACTGACATTCGGAATACTGAGAAAACTCATTTAGATTTTTTTATACTTTAGGAATACAATCCATGAGTCATATGTGATGTTTACGAATCGACCTCACCTCAATCCGACTCACGGTGTGACTGTTATGGATAAAAGTGTCTGATATCAGTTTCAAATTGACTTTAACTTTGGAAAACAACACAAGTAACATAAGGAAAACCAAGAAAACGCCTTTGGATTGTTTTGATACTTTAGGAAAACGACCCATGAGTCATTTTTGACGTGTAAGAATTTACCTCACCTCAATCTGATGCACAGTGTGATCGGTATGGCTAAAATTGTCTGATATCAGTTTCAAATTGACATTAAATTTAGAAAACAACAATACTGACATACAGAATACCGAAAAAAATGACTTTGGATTGTTTTGATATTTTTGTAAAATGATCCATGAGTCATTAGTGACGTGAAAAAATCGACCGCACCTCAATCCGACGTATGGTGTGACCAGTATGGATAAAAGTGTCTGCTATCAGTTTCAAATTGACATAAACATTAGAAAACAACACAAGTAACATATAGAAAACCGAGAAAATGAATTACGATTTTTTAATACCTTTTATAAATGACCCATGAGTCATTTTTGACATGTAAGAATCGACCGAACCTCAATCCAACGCACGGTGTGACTAGTTTGGCTAAAAGTGTCTGATATCAGTTTTAAATTGACATTAACTTTAGAAAACAACCCTACTGACATACAGAATATCGATCCAACATGTTCGGATTGTTTGGATATTTTAGGAAATGATCTATTATTCATTTTTTACATGTATGAATCGATCGCACCTCAATCTGACGCACAGTGTGACTGGTATGGCAAACAGTGTTTGATATCAGTTTCAAATTGACATAAACTTTAGAAAACAACGCGAGTAACATATGGAAAAGCCGAGCAAACACATTCATATTGTTTTGATACATTAGTAAAATGATCTATGAGTAATTTTTGATGTGTACGAATCAACTTCAACTCAATCTAAGGCACAGTGTGACCAGTATGGATAATAGTGTCTGATATCAGTTTGAAATTGACATAAACTTTATAAAACAACACAACTAACATACTTAAAACCAAGAAAACACTTTACGATTGTTTTGATACATTATTAAAACGAACCATGAGTTATGTTTGATGTTTACAAATCGACCGCACCTCAATCCGACACACGGTGTGACCAGTATGGCTAAAAGTGTCTGATATCAGTTTTAAATTGACATTAACTTTAGAAAACAACACTACTGACCTATGGAATACCAAGAAAATGCATTTTTATTGTTTTGATATTTTAGGAAAACGATCCATGAGTCATTTTTGATGTGTACTAATTTACCTCACCTCAATCCGATGCATGGTGTGACCGGTATGGGTAAAAGTTTTTTATATCAGTTTCAAATTGACGTTATCTTTAGAAAACAACACTACTAACATACGGAATACTGAGAAAACAAATTCGGAATGTTTTGATATTTTAGGAAAACGATCCATGAGTCATTTTTGACATGTACGAATCGACTTCACCACAATAAGATACACTGTGTGACCAGTATGGCTAAAAGTGTCTAATATCAGTGTCAATTTGATATTAACTTTAGAAAACAACATTACTGACATACAGAAAACTGAGAAAATTTGATTGGATTGTTTTTAAATTTTAGTACAACGATCTATGAGTCATTTTTGACGTGTTCGAATTTACTGCACCTCAATCAGACACATGGTGTAATCGGTATGCCTAAAAGTGCCTATTATCAGTTTCAATTTGACATTAACATTACAAAACAACACAAGTAACATACGGAAAACTGAGAAAATGCGTTCATATTGTTTTGATACTTTAGTAAAATGATCCATGAGTCATATGAGATGTTTAAAAATCAACTGTAACTCAATCCGACGTATGGTGTGACCGCTATGGCTAAAAGTTTCTGATATCATTTTGAAATTGACATAGACTTTAGAAAACAACACTGCTGACATACAAAATACAGAGCAAAAGAATTTCGATTATTTTAATAATTTAGTACAATTATCCAAGAGCAATTTTTTATGTTTACGAACTGACCTCACCTCAATCTGATGCATGGTGTGACCGCTATGGTTAAAAGTGTCTGATATCAGTTTCAAATTGTCTTAAACTTTAGAAAACAACACTACTTCCATAAGGAAAACTGATCAAACACATTCAGAATGTTTTGATACTTTATAAAAATGATCCATGATTCATTTGTGACATGTAAGAATCAACTGCACCTCAATTTGATGCACATTGTGAACGATATGGTTAAAAGTGTCTGATATCAGTTTCAAATTGACATTAACTTTAGAAAACAACACTACAGACATACAAAATACCGATAAGACGCATTCGAATTGTTTGTATATGTTAGGACAATGATCCATGAGTCATTTGTGACGTCTAATAATCAACCTCGCCTCAATATAATGCACAGTTTTATAAGTATATCTAAAACTATCTGATAGCAATTTAAAATTGACATAAACTTCAGAAACAACACAAGTAACATATGGAAAACCGAGCTAACACGTTCAGATTATTTTGATACATTAGGACAAGGATCCAAGATTAATTTTTGACGCATACGAATAGAACTCACTTCAATCCGGTGCATGGTGTGACTGGTATGGATAAAAGTGTCTGATATCAGTTTCAAATTCACATTAACTAGAGAAAACAACACAAGTAACATACAACAAACCGAGAAAACACATTCATATTGTTTTAATACTTTAGGACGATGATCCATGAGTCATTTATGACGTGTAGAAATCAAAAACATCTTAATATGACCCACGATGTGACTGGTATGGCTAAAAGATTCTGATATTAGTTTCAAACTGACATAAACTTTAGAAAACAACAAAATTAACATACGACAAACCGAGGAAATGCATTCCGATTGATTTGATATTTTAGGAAAATGATCCATGAGTCATTTGTGACATGTAAAAATCAACCACACCTCAATCTGATGCATGGTGTGAACGGTAATTTATTTTATTAGATATAGAATCATTATTTATTAAATGAGATAAATCATCCAAAATCATATTGATTTTACATTATTCCCTTTCATTATTATTAGACTAAATACATTTGGGTTTATAATTTTCATATTTTAGTTTCACATATCCATATTATTGAATTCTTTCATATAAATGTTTTAATTTATTTCATTATTGTATTACTAACATTATATTTGTTTTCTTAAATATGTAAATGTATTTCCTTGAGTTCGGATTCTTTGTTCAACAAAAAATATCGTGGACGACAATTATTGAAAACGGATCATGAATATCAAAGGATGAAACATTAATGTTTGTAATTTTTATTGGATAATTGTAATTTTAACCTTGTAAAACATTGTTTGAAATGTATATAGTAGTGTGTTTTTTTGTATTCATGATGTTAAGTAAATGTATATAACATTTTTTGTCAAAATATTGTATGTGTGTGCTATTTTTTTCAAGTGTGCAGGTGTTGGTTAGTGAAGGTATGCTGGTTTGTGTAGCTGTGTAGGTGTGCAGGTGTTGGATGTGCAGGTGTAGGGGAAGGTGCCTTTAACAACACTTTTTTGAGTGCTGATAAAGGATAAATTTAACAGTGTTAAAAGTGCACTGATAAAGGGCCATATTATCAGCGCTCAAGGTAGCACTGATAAAGGCACCCCTTTATCTATGCTAGAGAATCACTGTTAAATCCTTCTTAGATAAAGGGTGTCCCCATTTATTAGCGCAAAAAAGAGTGCTGATAAATGGTATCCTTTATTAGCGCTTTTTTTAGAACTGATAAAGGGCGCCTTTATCAGCGCTTTTCGGAGCGCTGAAAATGGGGGCCCCCTTTATCTACGCCACCATTAATAGCACTTTTCTAGCGCTAATAAAAGGACAAGTTGTAGTAGTTGATGTATTCAAATAATTTCATGTAAAAACCTTACATGAAAATAATACTCTTGATCATAAACACATTACTAAAATATTCACATGCAATAACAACACTGATCTTCTAAGAATCCACTAAAACCCATTTATTTGAAAGATGTGGAATATAAACTTCACTTATCTAATCTAGAATGTGAAATTCAAAATCTTCGTATTAAGGTGATTATCCCACATAGTTACCAATCTGAATGGAATGACCAAATACTCAATGTGGTTGTACCTACTAGATAAAGGCATCTTCAAGATGTCTTATTTTCTCATCATGACCTATTAGAAACCCTAACATACATGAATTTGGTAGAACCACTATTACCCCTTTAGCTGGTTGAACAAATCATCAATATGGTTAAATGGGTATTTATTTTGGATGGTTACATTATTCCACTTCTGTTAATCAATGCACAACGAAATAGATCCATCAGTCTTCTTTGCGAATTAGATTGAGGTGTCCCAAAAAGTTGCACTTCGGCAAATGGACCCTCTGTGTTCCCAATAATCGTATTGTTTCATCAGTTCCTTCAATTTGGATGGGGACATAAGATTTGAGGGAAAATGTATTGGTTGTGTTCCCGGTGTTAATTCTATTGAGAACATCACATAACATTTTAGGGGTATGTATGAAAAATTATCTAGAAATACCTTTGGAATCTAGTACAATATAGCTAGTAATCCACCCTATATAGTTCCACCATCATCCTCTATCAAGGGAAGTGATAAATGGTAAGTATGTTTTCCAAACTATGGATGTGGAGTTCCTAAGGGACCCAACTGAGGCTCACACACTATAAGGAATACCTAAGGACTCCAATCCAGTAGTGAAAAACTAAATCCCCACTCATAGCAATCAAAATGATGTTTGAAGTACATTAGCAAGTATAAAATGATGATAACATAAATCATGTCTATATATATGACCAAGAAATTCTATTACATCTTATCTTGGGACAAAGAAAGTGATCACAACGTCGCCTAGGGACATTCTCCATCTTCTTACGCAACGACGTTACCAGATCCATTACAAATGACAAAAAATATGGTTCAAGGTTAAAAATGTTCACAAGATGGTCAGATATAATGAAACAAAAGAAAAAATATAAATTGAAACAACAATAATATAAGATAAAATTAGGAGGGTGCTAGAACTATAAAATATCATGCATCCTATCCTGGTGATGCATGATCCACAACATGCAGATGTATGGTTCATGTTTAAAAAAGATTTCTCCCTTATGGCTTTCACTGATTTGGCTCTTCCAAAAATATTATAATTTCCTGCATCCAAAACCACCCAATTGAGATGCCATAATCCTAGTCGGCTCTTACTTAACTGACACTCCCATGGATGACACTTTTTCTTCCCCAATCCAATAAGGGCATGTCTCTTTGAAAAACTGTTAATGGTGCCCCCTAGTTCCAGAAATTTGGAATGTCTAGGGGGGTTGATGGAATGCATATCTGAGGTATCATTACTTCCCACACTGATGGAACACAACATACCCAACACCAGAAGCCATAGATGAAGACAGTCTAGAAGGATGGCCAGAGCATCCACCACCCTTCTTCCCATACTCATCATGCTTCCTCTTCTTCTCTAATGAACTGTCACTCCCCAGCATAGATACCACTCCAGAAAAAAAATACATTATTTTTTTTATTAACCTCAACCATGGAATCATGATCATCCACTACAACATAAATCCCTAGCATGAACAGGAAAACATGACAGTAAATTTCTAGCCTCATCACGTTCTCATATTTCCAATATTTCAAAAATTTATTAGAAACAATCTTAGGGACTTGTTTCACTAGCTCACTAAATCAATTTTTGTATTCCATTACTGATTGATCTACTTGGATAGTGTCCATTAATCCCAATGATGTAGAATATTTCATGTCCCCTACACAATACTTATGGTTTATGATGTGTTTGATATCACTCCATATCATCTTCTCACTCTTCCCATGTTGAAGAACTAATTCCCACCACGTGTGACTAAGAACCTCTAGCAGAAATGTTTCACATTTCACCATGAGCTCTTCATTTGTGTCAAGGAATTTGAATATGTTATAAATTGTCTCATTCCTCTCCACTAATTCCTAATGCTCCGCATTTCCCGAAAATAATAGAAGGCTGGTTCTTGAGAAACATCGTAGCTCTATCCTTCATGGTACTAGACTCATCTTCTATAGTTGGAGTTAGGGAAGAAGCATGAATCTATCATTGTCCTGAATTTTTGTATATATATACACACATATATATACCCACTCACCTATATGTTTGAGCATAGGACATTCCAGAGTCTCCAAACACCCTAAAAACAAAATAAAAACTCAATATAATTTAGAAAGGACCCAATAACTAAAAATAAATTAGCAAAAACACAAATATAAAAAATTTAAAATTTTAAAATTCAATGAATGTAACGGATTCAAATACCATTACATTCACACAATGTTGAAACATGATTCCTTTGAAATTGGCAGATAGTATCCATCTCAACATGGTCCAAAACAGAACATAAAATTATTAGGGATAAAACATCACAATAACCCTAATTAAAATAAATGAAAGAGTAGATCTGAAAGAAAAAATAGCTAAAAATGCTGGTGGATTGACTGAAATGGTCTGAAATACTTTGACTTTGGAGACGGTTGGAAGAACATGGACCAACATCTACTAGGAGGCCATTAGTTCCCCATTTCGAAGGAAGAGACAAAAAATAATGGTAAAATCACTACCCTAGGTTTGAAAAAATTCCATATGATGATGGGGAGACCAAATTGAAGGTATAATTTTGGAGGAGAAGGGGAAGAGAAATATATTTTTTCAATCTGGTGAGAAATCATTTTGAAATCTTGGATAGAGATTGGCCAGATAGGGAGTTGTGGAGATTGGGTTTCATGCCCAAGGGGTTCCGCTAAGAGGTACATTATGCTTGTTGGAGATCATGGATAGTAGGGAACTGCAAGGAGTTTGCAGCCAGGAGTGTTGCCTCCATGGAGAGGGAGAGGGATCTGGGGTTTGTTCTCTCCTAGGGATGCAGAGAGGAGGTCACACGCACACTAGAAGCCCCCAATGGGTTGTAGGATGCTAGAAGGAGGATTCCACTTTGGGTATTCTCTAGAAAAATAATCCTAAAAAATAAATAAAAAATTAAATAATATTAATATTAATATTAATTATAATTTTCATAATAATAAGATTATCTTCATTTATTATTATTGAATCATTATTCTAATTTTATGTCATCTTTCTCATTATATTTTATTTTACATTTTACATTCATTTAATTTTAATTTAAATAATGTGAAACCTCATGGTCTGTGCATGTTTTCATGTGTCCTGATGCACAGTTGAACAATCCATTCTGAAACCACTCCATCCAATATCACTCACTTATAGAGCCAAGTCAAATGCTTGACGCATGTTATAATAAACCATGTGAAAGTCAAGTTCCATAACTCAGAACCCCTTGGGATCCCTCATGGGAACTACACGATCACCCCCAATGATGTTTACTGACTGTAAAACAAAAAAAATCTTCCAAAAAAATTTATATTTGACCCGCTGACTACTAAAAATAAAAAAAGGACTAATATAATTAGAATTCTTAATATTTGTGGTTGAGGTGTGACAATTCTCACCCCAACTGACACTTTCTAATGCCATAAATTTAATTAGTCGAATATTTACTAAAATTCATATCAATTCCCATGACAGGGTGATAGAAACTGTGAACCTTCATGGGACTATTCATTCCACAAGTCACACCTGACCCATGCAATGGATACCACATAATAACAATTAGGGGAGAACTGATGGAGGTTCACCCCACCACAAGGTTTCCTCTAAAACTGGATCTCTCAAATAGAAATAACTATAGCATAAGAACTCAAAATGGAATCCTACTGTGAATTAACCCAATATATCCATATGTCAGGATGGGGAACTCCCTATAAGTACTATTGAACCTCTGCACTGGGGTGGAAAATAACAAAACATGAATTATTATTTTTTCACATACTAGTCGAACACGTAATACTTGGGAAAACCCAAAAAAATTACTTGAACTAAAAAATGACAGGAAAGACTTCCCATTCATTCTATAGCCATGTTTTCTTCTAAATAATATTTAATAAAAGAAAAACCATCACCACTAATCAAATGAAAAAAACACCCCTTAAGAAGAAGAGTAACTCAATAATTCTAGTCAAATTGATGAAACATCAAGGATTTTGGTAATGAAATTTTATAACACTATCACAATTGAAAATGAACTTGTAATACCAAGAAAAAATTCTATGAATCATTGGAAATTTCTATGGTAAGATAGATTTGAAAATTATTTCAGGGTTTCACACACCCCAGACCACTTATGACAATGTGAGAGCTTCACCCAAAGACATGAGGTTGGGGTTGTGATAGATGAATCATATCCATCCTCACAATCAGTTACCTTCATTCCTTGATAAAATATCTTCTTTGAGAGTAGTGAAAATAAAACATCTACATATGACCCAAATGACTACAATGAAGTCCAGAATTTGGAGGGATATGACATGACAGCTTCGAACACCAGAACTAGCCACACTAATGGAATATAACTCAAAGGACTAATGAACTAGTGTCCTAAACCAATACATGAGATTCATAAAAGAAAGGTTCATCTAATATTCACCACATTACAATTTGAGAATCATTATGAATGATAGAAAACCCCATATTTCAATCTGCCTTCACTCTGAGAACCCAACCATTAAAGTGGTCATCATTGACCTTTGTCATCTGCCGGCCTTGTTGAACACACATGTAATATTAAATATTATTTTTCTACATCACCTTGTGTATAAACCATTGAATAAAAAGGACTTAAACACATCCTATGTAATTCTAATATGTAATTATGGTTTTTAGAATAACTCTCATTCATCCAATGATGGACCCTCGAACAACCTGAGGACTACACAATCTCTAACTGATTCAGGAGTTCCCAAAGATTTTAAGTCACACTCTACCACTTCATGCCACTCTACTGCTCGCAGAGGGCCACAATTACTATGATAAATATGAAACACTTGAGAAGAGTCAATTATTGTGCCTGAATACTTAGAATGATTGGGAACCATTCTAGGTGGAACATTACAAATAACACTAAAACATGAAACAAAAATAAATATTAAACCAAAGAACAATCAAAAAAGTTTCAATTAGACAAAACATTGGGATCACAAGGAAAAAAATATAAACAAAAAATAAATTATATTCAAATACAATTAATTTCATTTAAATTTCAAAAATGTCTTCATCTAAGAAAACATTAAAAAACTAACATTTTAAAATAAAAATGAATTTCGGAAACCTCTAATTTTCAAATGCTCACCCATTGAATCTAATTAATTTTCACAAGTGTTTACATTAAATTCCATCCACATGGGTCAACACACACTTCCCACACAAACCCACATTCATGGAATGATCCAAAACGAACACCAACTGTGGCACCCAGTAGAGTTTCTTTACCATATCTATGATTTACAAAATTATTAAACCCAAAACACCTTAACTTTTTTTACACAGAAATTACCAATGTAATTCGAATTTAAAGAAAGAGCCCTCATTAAAAAAATACAATTTTAATTTCAAAAACACACTCACCCCAACCAGAAATAACATAGATGTGAACATACAAAGAACTACCAGATTGTGGAACTAGTTCATGTTCTTAACTCGAATATATGGTAGTGGGACATCCCCCTAGTAAGACTTCAAACTAATTGGATCTTGATAACATTTTTTATGAACTAACCCAGTTCGACCCAAAACTGGTCACCGAGTCGATCCTCGACAAGGCTCGAATGGCGTTCTCGTTCCCCACAGGTTGGAAACTAGTGTTAGACATCAATATGAAATATTTGTGATTGGTTTGGACCATAAATAAAAGATAAATAAACAAATTAAAATAAACTAAACAACTAGAAGTGGAAAACAACTAATCTATGAAACAAAACATTCCTCAAGTGACCTCATGGGTTATCCCCTAGAATAGAAACATGATCACTCAATGAGTGATCCAAACCATTGGAGCATTGACATGAAAAAGAAAGTAGGTGTCAGCATTGATATTTATTATAGGTAAGTCAAGGAATAACAACTTCCTATGTCTTTACAATTATTATGAACAAAAAACATGATGTTTTGAAAATGAGGCATAATACAATAATTCATTTAATTATTTTCACATTCAAGTAACATGTTTTCATGTCTATGAAATGAATTTTTTCCACTTCATTTTAAAACATAAATTTTAGGTATGAATTAAATATCAAAATGGAAGGAATGAAATTAAAATTAAAATATGGTTTTCAAAATTGAGGGAAAAATCAAGAAACAACATAAATTAATGTCACATAAGAAAACACCATGTCATAAGAGAGAACCTTGGGAAATATGTCATGGTAACAGGAACTTGTGGTAAACTTGAGACCTCATACCTCAGTGAAACATGCAATAGAAAATACAACCCATAACGGCATCATCCAAAAGCCACCAGAGAAAATCTCATCCAAAGATTTAAGTGTCTATATAATAGGCATCATTATCATGCATGAGCCACAAGAGAATATTTCATCCAAAATTATAGTGGAGTCAGAATATATCACATGTTTAGTTATTATTGTAAGAGTAAATCTTGCAAGGTACAACCATGAAAATCCATTTTTGTATCATCTTGCATACTAGTCCTAGTACGCCCACCATTATACCCATGTTTCATTTTTCCTGTATTTTAAGTTCTGTTGAGTTTTTATCAAACTAAACTTTGTGAATTAATCATTTTCATTAGTCAAAACACATTAAACCTCTCTATAGTGACCTCTCTCATTGATTTCATGAACATATTAAACCTCACAAAAAAATCATAAGCCTTTACACTCGGAACATATCACAAATCGCATGTTAACAATTGTACCACACTTCTCAAACATGATGGGAATGCTCAAATATGGGTTCATACAGTCTCAAACCATTCTTAAAGATACATAAATTACTTAGTTATTTAAAAGTAATATCATCTCTATAGAAAACATATTTCCCAAACACTTTTATGTTTTAAAATAAATTTGAATGATCCACAAGATTAAAAAATACACATTTCAAATAAACATGAAAATATACCCTTGTCTAGGAAACAAATTTTAGAAAGACAATTCAACATTAAACATATAATTTACACCAAAAATTAAAAATGTTTCTTAATTTTCCAAACCATTTAATTAACCCCTTTTTAAAATAATACAAAAACCCATATTCATTCAAAATATACATTTAAAATTAATATACATACAAATTTTTTTTTGTAAATACTAACCACACATCAAAATCCAATTGAGATACCATTTTATGAATTTAAATTGTGAATCATTTTAACAATGTAATGGAAGCATATTTAAATAATTATTATACAATTCCCAATCTAATAGTGAATCATGAAAATAATGGAATGTCCAAACCAATCAATAAATAACCATTTATATAATATAGAAACTGTTTACTATTAAAACAACCCTTTAATAATCCATGAAAATAATAAACCTAGCACTGCGTACTGCATAAGTACGCAACTGGAAACCAATGCAATGAGATAGGCCATGTACCACTATGGTACATGGTTGTCAATTCTAGTGCCAGTGTATCACATTAGTACACAGATGACCCATTTTCCCACATACAACTAAAATATGCAGATCTTCCCCAACACCACATAAAAATCCAGTACGAGGAATAGGGTTTTTTCAGGTATTATTTCTTCTATTTACAGCATCATAGCTCCTTTACTGTCTATTCCTCCATCATCCCCCATTTAACTAGTCCTCCAGCATCAGGCCAAAGCTTCCTACTAAGCCAGTAGACACTTATGATCAGACCATCGGGTGCCTCAGAGCATCCTTTTACTGTCCATTCCAACATCATTTCATGATTTTCAATTCAATGAGGAATTATGATAAGTAAATATAGTTATGTTTGCTTCTCCTTTTGATGAGGGAAAACATCTCCTCATCCCAAAACGTATTTTAGGGCCCTCTCACTAAGGTAGGTCCCTAATATTCTGAGGCTGGGACATAGTACCATTAATGTCATTTCACATGTAATGGTTCATCACTTCGTGCCCTCTCCCATGGTCACCCCGGCCACATCCGTCATAGGTTATCCCGCCACACCCGATTTTGAATAAATAATGTGATTTGTTGAATATTAAAAATCCTCTTGTTTCTCACACTAAGGATTAACCATGTGGTCTTAGTGGTTTGTGATGATTTCAACATTAACATGAATCTGAACAATGAGGACTCTGACTCCTAAACAAATCCATATATGTTGGACACCTACTTGAAGGCTCGATCTCAAAAGGGTGATCATCCCTAAAATATCTACCCAATCACATCTCATAAAATGGGAAGATTATATGTGTAAGACCCAATAAATATGAACTATGTGGGTTATGATTCCTATCCCGATGATATATAGGAAGCCACTCTTATAGGCTTGATCCCTACATCATGTCACCTTCCATCCCCATGTATGATAGTAACATCCAGAGCACCTGGTTATATTGATAATGCCAACAACACCGCTATAACATCAAATATATGCATGCCTAGGACAATACTTCAATCCAATGGCAGCCTGAGGACCCACTATTAGAGAAGGAACCCTAGATTCATGATCATATGAACACAACATAAATCTATATGAAAGTATTGAAACATGCATTAATCCTCCCCTGGAAGGGTGCAGTGAGCCTAACCTCCCATCCACTCAACCAATGGAGTCCTTAAGTGTTATTGGTGGAATCATCTATTAATGAGAACCTACCTTTGAATGAAGGTCCATGAATCATGGATACCAGGTCCATTTTGAATTCCAGGCTCCAAGAATAAACACGATGGATATAATCTAAGAAATTTATATCTGGGGAGGACATATTGAACAAATATTTGATCCCATGTAATTGCCTCACGGGATCATCTGACTGTGAAAAATCATTCATAATGTGAAAGTGGTGAATTTCCTAGTCCCTCTAGTTTTAATCCAACATTATTATAAAGGATAATGTCTCAAAATGAGTCAAAACAAAAAAATGGTGAATTTGACAGGATATCTCCAGAAAAATTGTCGGTGTCGATCCTCATGGGTCCATTTCCGCACTGCCTGAAGAGCGCCACCTTGGAGGCTGAACAACATTCAATTATAGATATCACCATAACATCTATAATTATATTTTTTAAATCCAAATGATAAAATTTTTATATAAAAAATAAAAATAATATAGCTTAAATTTTTTAATACATGTAAATAAATTACAATTTCCAATAAAAAATTATTTTTCAATATTCTATAATTTTTCAATCATACAATAAATAATAAAATATTCTTCATATGATATTTTTTACATTTTTAATTAAGAAATTATGTCTAGTTTTTTAATAATTAATACTATTATTTTTATATTATACTTTTCAATAAACCCATATAATTCATGATCTCCAAATTTTGTAAGGAATATAGCTTTTTTACTTTGGACTAAAAAATTAATTAATATTAAAATAATAGATTGAAAAAAATAAAATATATTAAAGTAATATTAATAATAATTGAAATTCATTAATATTAACAGTAACCCAATTTATTCCATCCATATCTATTTTTCAATTTCTTCCACTCAATTTTATTCAATGAAAAACATGTGGATAATTTTTTATCCTAGAAATTTCTTACAACCATGTTTATCATTACATCATTTGGGTTTCACAATAATACATATTATGAAAAATATGTTTATTTCACAACAAACTTTCTCTATGATGAATAATATTTACTAGATATTGAACATAAGAAATGTTTTCTTGCAAGTCTTACATTCAAAACACGTGACTCCTCTAAATAAAATCATTTCAACACTTACACAATATATATTTTGAGTACTTGACATTTTGATGATTTAATTTCCATTCAATATGTAACTAATCCTAAATTCTACAGTATTTATTATGGTTAGATGGAACAAATAATTTAATTCACCGTGTATAGAAACAAATAAAAATTCTCCCTAGAAAAAATTTAATAAAACCTACTCAACTTCCTTAAAAATAAAGATCATTCCACCAGTTATATATATATATATATCATAGTTTTCCATATATGAGATAGAATTGTGTATTGTTGAATTATATTACCCTTATCATCTATTTATTCTACCATATATTTTTCCAATAACATTCTTCAATGACTTCATCCAAATAAAATTCAATATAACACCATATTTGATATAATTCAACAAAATCATTCTTCTGTATTCTACAATGAAAACTTTCATTATAGGAAAACACATCCATAGTCAAGTGGTAGTCCGAAATTCGAATATAATCTATTGGACATACTCATCACATATCTTCCAATATCAAAAAAATTAATTTTATCTCTCTTCCCCATATAAGATTAATGGTCATACTGAAATTCAGTTTAGTTCTCAAATACGTATAGTGAATTTTCTAAAAAGTACATGTAAACATCGAATCACATTTGGATAAAATGTAAATATTTACATAATGTTATCTAATTATATCATTATCATAATGTCAAAAAGGTAGTTGAAAAAATAATGTCTCGAATTAGATGAAAATATCAAGGTTTATTTAATTTTTATAAAGTAACATATCAAGAATTATTACATAGAGATTTGTTTTAAATTCCAAAAAATAAATCTAAGGATACATTCACTCATTTTTATTTTAGAACTAGAAAATGACTGAGAACCCACCTTTTAATTTTTTTCAGCATTTAACTATTTCGACAGATAACATTTCATTATGAATAAAGACAATATCATTATTCATTCTTTCCCACATGAATATTTTTGATATTCTCTTTATATTTCTATACTACCATGGTGAATCAAAAATAGATATCCATTATCCTCAAATAATATTTTATTCTTCAAAAATATGTCACCTGAAAAACGAAATCATTTTTAAAAACACAAAACAATATATTTTTCTAGATAAAATCCATAAAAATTATATTTCATAATGATTTTCAAATTTTCCTTCAAATAAATAAATTCCTTCCATTTTAATTAATCCAATATAAAAAATATGCTTATACTGGAAGTTAAAACACCTGAGTGGTATTACCTAACTACATAGTTTTTAAACAACCATTCATTAAATCCTTAACAAAATGATTATGTTTTAGATATAAAATTTTTAATATTGAATTATATTTCAATCTCAAAGAACGGAATACTATGATATATTTATAAATTATAATAATATATTATAAATTAAAAATATATTAATAATTTCATATATCACCTCTCTCTCATCTTCACTATTTGATTACTGAATATATATATCATGGTTTAATAATCAATAAAAATTGAACACTTTAAACCATATAGTGAATATATCTAAATTTTAATATAAAACATTACATTAAATAGTTTAATAACATTTTTAAAATAATTATTTTCATTAGGATTTAATTGATGTGATAAATAAAAAATTCATGATCATTTAGGGCTAATATAAATCATAGTCCCTTCAATGGAGCATCATTGTAGATAAAAATTTCATGATTTCTAGATTTCATCTCCATAAATATAAAATACTAGATTTATTAATTATTAATGATTTAATAAAATTTTAATGTAGTTAAAGACAAAATAAAACAAATATATTCAGTAAATAACTATACTTATTATTTTGAAAACATATTTAGGTTACTACATAATTCATTACAATATTGTTTTTATGTTCAGAACCATTCTTCGAGAAAATATAGTGTGATTTTAGTATGGTAATTGTGCAATAATTTTATATGATAGTGTTCTAAAGTGTCTGAGAAATATATTTGATCGACATAAATTTTATATGCGAGGAGAGGGGAACTAGAGATATTTAATAATTATTATATTAATATACACAAAATTTTATTCAGGAAATTATAAAATCTGATATAAGTATAAATAAAAATGATTATGGTTATAAAAAACATAAACTAATTAAACAAAATGTTTACTTGTTTTTTTTGTATTTTTTGTTGTTTTAACCCCCTATGAACCCTTTTGAAAACTACCATGATATTAATGTTTTTACAATTTAATATTCATTTATGATACTAAAAAAGGACATCAGACCCATAATTAAAAAATATAAGATATTTTAAACCATGTCACATTAAAATATAGGAAAAATATAATTTTAATGAATTATAAGTAATTTAATAAATATTGGTTGGGTATGAAATATCATTATTTCCATTTTGGAAAATACATGAAATTGTACGATATAATATGTTTCAAACTAGTGTAAAATGGTTAAAAATGAAATTATCTTTTTTATATGGAGGATATGATCTGAAAAAAATTATCTGATAATATTTATGTAGGTTTGGATATTATATAAAACAATATGTTTATTTTCACTGTGTCATTAACGGATATTAACCGAAATCTTATAAATGGGTTTTCTAATATTAGTATGTTATAGTATATATACAATTTAATAATTTGATCATAAATTGAGTAAGGAATATATGTTTGGCCATGTTAAATCATTATTTTTCAATTTTAATGAGTTTTTTTATTTTTAAATAATTTATATCATATAATTTTCCACAAAATATCATTAATGAAACATTAGGTCATTAATTATAATTTAAAAACTATATTCCAACAAATGAATTCAAATATAATGAATTTAAAAATACTAAATATGATAAATTTATCTTAAATATTATTGGTGCGCTTTTATTCATGCGAGAAAAGTATTATTTTCTATGTTATTAAAATCATTTAATTAGATTTTGTAATTCTTGAAAATACAATGTGTATGTATTAAGAATGATTTGTAGTTAATCATTTGATACATAAAAAATAATGTAAAATACTGTGATATAATAATTTAAATAATATATAGAATACAAATTTGGAATAGAACATAATTTCTTGAATTCCATATGGTTAATACGAATGAAAAAAATATCCAAAATCTCAGTGAAGTACAAAGTCGTTTATAAGAATATATATCCCATTCTAGATACTACAATTAGATTTGGATTTTTCATAGTGGAACTCATGCATAATAATTCGTAAAAGGGTTCTTGAGATAGACACATCCTAAACTAATCTGTATAAATGGGCCATGGAACATACTTAGTAGACACTCATGGGAGATATGATTTGGTATTTTCACAAACCAATTATGAATCAATAATAATGGAACAAAAATTAAAATGAATGTTTATTCTATGAAATAGAACATTTAAAACATCTGATGAACTCAATTAATTCATAAGATAAAGTGTAAATTAAATTTATAAATTATCCCCTTTATGTTATAGGATACTTTTTGGTATTTTAAAATTTACTCATCCCTATTTTTCCGTTATTCTAGACAATGGTTAGAAATTGGAGGAATCGAGAAAAAAAATTATGAAGTGAAATGTGATTACGTCACAAAATAAAATTCCCAATTGGATTAGAGATGGGATCCGAATTTTTTTTTGATACTATCTTAGATTACTAATGTCCTGAATAGAAACGTGAATGAAGAGGAATTCCAAAATCTAATGTTGAAATAACCAGATGCAATGAATACATTTATGTGAAAAGTACTCTAAAATTCAAATGATCCTTTGATCTGTTAATCATGGAACAATTGATGAATATTTTTGAGGATGTATTCACTATTCATTAATGTTTTTGTGAAAAAAATATTATTTTGGCTATTTATTATATAGATATAGTATCTGATTAGTGCTATAAATTGATCATTTTTAAAACTCCATTGTAAGATATAAAATCAATGGGATTGATTGAATTACAAATATTTTTTTTGACAAAATTGTTTTTCTCAATCCGATCCTTAAATTAGATAGGGTTTTCTTATATATCAATAAGATATTCGATGATTCTATTGGGTAGTACAAGGAAAACATCATTATATATTCTTGATACACCACCAAGATTGACGTTTCACCTTAATTCAATGTTTACCACATCAATTTGGGGACAATAAAGTTTCTAAAATATCCCCAGCAATTCAGTTCCTTGAAAAATGTAACACCCTTATATTTTTTGAAATATTATTTTTTGAATTAATTTAATCATTTTTATATTTTTCATTCAAAAAATCACTAAGTACACATTTTGTAATATGAAATCACAATGATATTATTTATTTGTATGAAACACCAAGTTGATGTTGAAATAAATATAAAACATTCATTTTATTATGATACATTTAGAACTATGTTTGTCTTGTGTTACAAATAATGAAAACTTCTTTTGATAACATGAATTATATGCAAGAGAGAGTTTTACCAAATTTCATTATACAATTTATATATTTTAAAATATTATTATAGTTACCACATAACCATTTTAATGGTAATTAAAAATAATATCTACCAAATAATGATAAAATGATTCAAAAAAGTTTATAAAATTAATCTATTTGGGTTTCAGGTATCAATAAAATTAAATAGAGTCCTATTTAATAATAATGAAATTAATTTTCATTGAATACTATTTCACTTTGTAAAAACGCCATATTACCCTACAAAATTAAATAAACCACTATTACATAATGTTTTTAACATAATTTAAATATTTAATATTTAATCAAATTTTTTGACACCCATCCAATATGTTTGATATGCATAAGATAAGAATAAATAAAATTTTATAAAATAATATATGTATTTTTGAAAGGGGTAATTTTACCACCTTTTAATGGAAACCCCATTTTAAATATAATTTTTTAAACCTTTATATATTACATATGAAAATATAAACCTCTTAAATGAATTGTTTATATCATAATTTACATTCGTAATATTTTCTTAATTTTCTACAGATGATTAATGTTTTGATGAATAATGAAATATATTTAATTTTATTTGAAAATTGAATTTTCATGGAAAAAATTTATTTGGTGAAATTAAATATTTGGTTCTTTTTATTGTTAATCAGATCATTTAATTATCTTTTAATCCAATTTAAGTTGATGGAATCAATTTCACATTGAATTTTGATATAAAAACATCTCAGCTTTTGGATATTTTCACTTTAAATATTCAAAATTTTGTATTACACAATTGATATTCATTTGAAATAAATTTTAGAAGACTACGTGTTTTGAATTAAAAAAATGGATTCCATTAATTTTAATTATTTCTCTTAAATTTATTAAATACAACAATATTAAATTTAGAGAAAATTAATACAATGTTTTCTAATTATTATTACACCGATTATAGGTAAACCATGTAATTAAGTGTAAAAATTATTATTTATATTAGAAAATTGCAGTAAATAATTAAAATTTGTTATTAGAATATGTAAATTTGACCATTAAAACATAAGGATCTAAATTTAATAATTTAATTTACACATGGCCATGATAATGACTTAAATATTATAAAACTAAAATTGAGTAAAAGAATGACACAATTATAAATTTAATATATATAATACTTTAAAAATCTATTTACATAGATAATATGATCTAGTATATATTTTTATAGGTAAAAAAATATTATTTACATAATAGTCAATTTTTTAGTTGTAGTACATAAATATGAATCACAATAAATTAAAAAATTATGGCATAATAATTATCCCCCTTAATAGAACAATCAATTAAATTATATTAGAAATATTAAAATAAATATTATTAAACTTTATTAAGATGAAAAAAGAATATAATAATTGATATAGACATATTAGCAGTGTGTTAAATTATTTTTTTATAAGTAATTTTTTTATGGATTCTCATAAAGTCAATGTTTTGAATATAGTTAAAATTAAATCGTTTGATATTCTAAAAAAATTAATAAAATTTTGAGAAATCATAAAAATAAAAAATATATAGTAGGGTGAGAAATATGGTCTAAAATATACACTATTTTACATATAAGTTCCAATTTATACTTTATATAAAAAAAACTCATCCTCTTAATATATAATAATTCGTTACAAAAAATAAAATTAAAATTGCATTACTAGCAATTAAAAAATGATATGGTTAAAAATGATAATAAAACATTTAAAAAATCAATTGGTTAAAGAAATTAAAACCTAATTATATCCTATATTTCAATAAATGTATTTTTTGTTGTATTTATTTTGATATTGATTTTATAATAAATTATGTTTTTCAAAACATTACAAAATTACCCATACCCTATCATAGAAACGGTCACCAATTTTTACATATCATCTCTTCACACAACAAAATATATTTATTTATCAATATATATATACAAATCACCTCTAAATATCCCTCCCTTCATCCTAGAAGATTTTTTTGTCAATGATATATCCAATGAAGTAATTTTGTGAATATAATAATGGGAGGCAGAAATTAGAGGTAACGTTCATTAATGATTGATTTCATTTTATTTCTTCCATGAACCCCATAAATAATTCATATTAAATGGTTATATAATAAAAAAATTATATTATATATTCTAATATTTTTTCTCTAAGGGTTTTTCCTACACAAACACTCACTTTCAACTAATGGTAAATGAACCTATAGTTCTTATGTTTGACAAACTACTACATCATGAAATATTGTTTTCTATTTTCCCTTTACCACCTTTTATGGGTGTAAATATTTATGGAAACTATATTTATTAATGATATATATAATAATTATCATTTCATCTCTCTTATGTAATTATTATGTATAAAATATCATTGTTCCATCTAATTTTGCGTAAATACGATAACACATTGTGTGGGCCTTTGGACTACCCAGTCCTCAATGCCATGAGATTCGCTTATAAATGATGGGTCTAGTAAATGTGTATGGTATTAATGAAATAATTAAGAAACAATAATTAAATTATAAATATTTAGCAATAATTTCATTTATATTCATTTTTTTAGAAGTTCATAAAATGGAAGCAGCGTTCATACGTACATATGGCTTGTCGTCTCCATGAATTGTGTATTTAGGTTTCTTTTTATATATTTTATAGATAAAAATAAATAAATATATAGATTCATATATATATAATATTTATATCATGTTTATTATTCTTAATATTAATAAATATTGATCTAACTATGAATACCAAAAATAACAAGTCCAAAAATGCCTAAGAAAAACAATGCGGTTATTACCCAAAACCTAACCTAAACAATGAATTGATAACAGGGGTAATATGATGTCATAAATAAGTCATAAATTTTATGATATATATGAATATGTATCTATATTAAATTATTAATGAAATTATATTTATTATATTGGAGGTTTTCACAACCACAATGTGATTCAAGATATAAGCGAAGGTATTTTCATCTCACATTTATTCTCCATGATATACAAGGCAAGTTCACAACCGATTTATTATATGAGTAGTAAATAAATCTTATTAATGTATATAGTAAGTCTAATCATGATTATTATTTTATTTTAATATCCATATAATTTTATTTCTTCATGGTGCATAGGATTCAACTACTTAAAATGTGGTAGGGGAATTTATAGTCTCGCTTTTATTTCTACATTATTAATGATATATTCATCACTCATTTCTTTTGTGTGGTTTATATACATACCATTAAGATAATTTATTTTAAATAAATAAAATTTTATGGGTATTCACATATCCATTTTAACATATATCTTTTATGTAGTTTACATTTCAAATGTTACCAAATCAGTAAGATAATATTTTCCCTATTTTCCTTCCTTGAGACACATGTTATGTTATACAACTACATTATTTTACAAGGTATACATGATGATAATTGAAATTTTGTATCACAAATATTCATATTTTTATGATATAATAACATTCAGGTAATTTTATTCTCTCTAGATTTGTAAATCTGTGTTTCAATATAAATTTGTTATCTAAAAATGTTATAAAAATTTATTTAAATGATCTTTTATGAATTTTACTAAAAACATATTTTAAAGATTCATAATATAGTTATCAAATATTATTTATTATTTTTCAAGGATATTTTAAATGAATAAATTATTCTAAATATTTTATAATTTATAATGTTTTATTCAAAATTGAGAAGATATTTTCCTAAATAATAATTTCAAGTGGTATTTCAAAATCATTTTCAACTTTTTACTAAATTATTTGATAAAAAATATTCTTTATTGGGGATATTCCCCTATGATACCACTATAATTATTTTTGGGATTTTTTATTATGAGTGATTAATAATTATGAGATTTGTTACTTTTCAGTGAGTTATATTATGATGAAGTGCCTATGAAATCAAATTTTTGTATGTGATCAAATATGATATATGTTATCATTATAAATAATTTCGTGGTTTAGATTATATAAAGGATGGGAACTATATATCTATTCATTTAATTATATAAATATTTATGTCTCATGAGATAATTATGGATACAATTCGATGTGATCGATCCATCATAAAAGAAGGGGAAACATGATTTACTTTGGGATGATCGGGAAACACGATCCCTTAAATGAAGAGGAATGTGAATAGGCTTCATGGTGTGTACTGCTTTATATGGGTAGTTCCCATGAAGTTCCATGTTATGTTTGATAAATTATCCATTACTTATAGGTAATGATATTAAATTTTTATTAGAATTCCACTATTACATGGATTATTTATATGCTATGCTTTCATGGATTATTCTCTTAGATTTCCATATAATCCATGTCAAATAAACTACCAATATTTATTTTATGATTGATGATTATGGTCTGAGGTATTAGGGTACGATCTTCAAATGTTTTAACCGTGTTCTAGTACCCTTATTCATAAATATATCCCTTTATTACCATTACTGATCATCTTAGATCAACCATTTAATATGTTTATTTTCCCTAGCGCACAAATAATTTTTAAGTATGATATTTCAAAAAAAAAATCTACATAAGAAGAAATATGAGAGTTAATATGTTTTTTATTATGAACTAGTATTTTATGCTTACATATTTCTAATGGCGCATAACTATTATGGTCTTTTGGTGAGTGTTTTTGTATTTCTGTAAAAATAATAAAATATTCATTTATCGAATTCATGGGTCACATAAGTTGTTATTAGTGAAATAGTTTTTATTATCTTTTGGAGACTCTGATGAGAACAAATTAGTTATATTACTAGGGTTACTTCTAAGGACATTTCAATGGATTTATATTGAGATAATCATATGGATACATGTTTTTAAAATTAGGTGTCATGATTTGGGGATCCTATAAGTAATTATTCATAATTAAATGTTTTCATTATATTCTTATTATTGATCACACTATGATCTCTCATCTTAGTCAACTACAAGAACTGGAAGTAACATGGTTAACATTGAATGTGTTGTATTTGGAAAGTACATACATTATAAAAATTGATAACCTAAGTCCAAATCATTTGTAGATAATCTAGAAGGTGGTGTGGCTTTTGGTTATAACATTGTAGATAAAAATATATCAAACAAAATGTTAAATGAGTGAGATGTTTTAATAGTGTTATCAATATTAAACGTAATATGTATGACTATATTGAGGATGAGGAACCTTATGATGTGATTCATAATTAATATCTGACGAATGATTAATATTATGACATCATAGTAATGGTTTTAGAAATATTTTGGATGATTCACAGGTATTTATTTTCAATTTTATTGTTATACTTGTGATGAAATATATAATCACATTTATTAAAAAATAATTTCGGATTTAATAAGAATAAATTAATTGTTTTTAAAATATAAAATATTTGTTTAATGGCATGGAATAATTATTGGGAAACACATTATTAATCTGAATATAACCCACAATATGTTCTTAATGTAGAGGTTATGATGTTTGTATATGTATAATATTGATACTAATATGTAAATTGGAATATACCAATTATCTATGAATTGAATAAGGATTTGTTGAAATGTGAATTATATTTTCATATATTGATTTTATTGCATTTTTTGAAATTTGGAATATGTCTAATAATAATTGAAATATGAAATAATTCATGTTTTCCATATGGATTTATAGTTATTAATATGATTCAACAAAATAAATTATAATGGTATTAAAATTTCTGGTATGTGACAAACGATAACTACATTATGATATAAGGAAGATCAATTCTATGTTGTCTTATAGAAATTTAGTGAACTTATTTCTAAGGTTTTGGATATTAATATTTTTTAAGGGTTATATGGTTATCCATTTTTGAAATTTTTTAGGATAAAAATTGTAATAAGATATAGTGAATTTAATATTAACTCACTATATGAGGATTTCTTCAAATTTCATAACATTTGTTAACGTTTTTTTTTTTGATATTTTAAAACATGACAGACATATCACAATTTGGATCTCATGATCTTTAAATGAAATGATCATCATAATTTCATGTAAGAATATATGAAGTGGGAATTGATCTAGGAATATTGAATGTATTATATATTATTATGAATTGTAACAAAATCATGTATGTGTTTCTTCGCGTGAAAATTCTATTACTCTAGGGAAAGGATATTGAAACCATAAAATTTATCCGTGTACATTCTATTCGAAAGAACAAAATGGTTCTATAGATCATCACATATTATTGTCCATGTGATTGTTATATTTATCCTAACCTTGTTATATATCACTCTACATTGAAACATGATAGTTAAATTTCACTATTATGTACATGTTTTAACATCCCACCAATGTCCTATTATGTGGAATACTAGTTATGAGTTACTTTTGGAAATAATAATGTCTAAAAATTCCCTTTTTAAAAGATTTTTTTGTAATAATTTTTATGATTAGGGTTTCTATGAATGTATCATTTACGTATTGATACTTTCATACCATATATTAATTACAAGGAATAAATAAATTTTAAGGGGTAGGATTTATCAAAATGAGATTTTTTGAATTATTTTATAGAATTAATTTAATCTTTTCGTTTTTTTATTTTAGGAAAAACTGAATTTATATTGTGGTATATGAAATAAAAAAGTTAATCATGATTTATACACAACTACAAACCAAGGTTATCCAATATTCTAAACTTATATTAGCTTTTGGTACACACAATAATATCGTCGGATTATTATGGAATCACTTCAATGTTCTTTTAATAACTTGTGTTACACATAAAATCTATTTTGACTAATCTACAATATACTATTAATATTGTTAATAAAATATTATTATAGTTACCACTTATAATTTGGAATAGTAATTAAGAATAATATTAACATAATTAGGAAAATATTTTTTAGAACGGTATATAAAATGAATCCTTTTTTAATAATTATCTATAAACAAATGTGAAAAATATTTGAATATAAATGAATTATTCCTCTAAGATAACAATTATAATATTAAAAACCCCATTTTATCTCAATATATTTTAGAAAAAAATATCACGTAGTTTTTTTTATTAAAATTACATATTATATATTCATTAATTTTTTACACTCATCCAATAGATTTTATAGGTACACGATAAAAAAACCAAATTTATGAATAATAATAAGTATGTTTCAAAAGGGTAATTTTTTCTCCATTTAATAAAAAACCCATTTTAAATATATTTTTGACATTTTTATAATTATTATATGTCCATATAATCTACCTATTTGATATATTGATATAAAAATATACATTGGTTGATTTTTATTATTTTTATAAAATGATTCAAGTTTTAATAAACTGGGAAAAATAAATAATTCTAAATCAAATTTACCATATCATCAAAATAATATATATTGAAAACATATATATTTGATTAGTTTTAATATATAATTAGTTCAATTTTGTATTATTTAATAACATTTTGGTCATTCTAATCAACATCACAATGAATTTGGATATAATATTATTTCAATCTTATGGTCTTTTTCAATTTTAAAACTTGTGTTCCCATTAAATCAATGATATTAATCTTAAATAGATATTATAAATTTAATTTATTGAACTTTTAAAAATGGATTCCATATTTTGAATAATATGGTCAAATTTTATGAAATATGTCCCCTTTATCTTCGGAAAATATGAATATTAACTTTAGTAATTTTTAATTCCACAGTTATGGGTAAATACTGTAATTATTGGTAAACCAATATAATTAATATTTTAAATACTACCCAAAAAATGACAAAAAAAGTTATTAGAAATATTTAATTTAACACTTAATATATAAGTATCTATATTGAATAATTTAATGGACATAAATAAATAAAAATGACTTAAATATTGTTAATCATAGAAGGAGAATCAAAAAGTCTCACTATTACATTTAATTTGTATATTATTTTTAAAATATTATTAACCAGATGATTTTCACTATTTATTATATATATTATTATTTAATATAAAATGTTTTCTTACATTCTAAGAAATTTATTTTTAATTTATAGATAAAAAATACTTTTCATAAATTGTTACCAAATGATGATGCTGAAATTACTAAATTAATGAAAAAATAAATTAAATGAAACTAAAAATATTAAATGAAATAAAATATGTTATTATAAATTTTATAAATTATTTTTAATGGAAAACCTAGAATATTTGGGGTGTATCAAATTAATTATTTCTATGTAATATTGTAACACCCCGACCCCTTTTGACCAAATTCGGTGCATTACTTGTTATATTGGCATGGTTAGAATGAATGAAAATCAAAAAAGAATGATCATTTTAGTAGTTTGTATGAAACCCGATACATATATGTAACTCAAATTACATTGTAAAATGTTACGAAATATAATACTTAACAAAAACTAAAGACTGCATCCACAAGAACTCAATAAAGGTTCTCCTCTTAGTCACCTATTGAATGAAAACAATAAACGGGATGAGCTCAAATTACTATTAAGGGTTACAAATGGAGGAATAATGATTCAATAATAACTTAATTTTAAACAATTTTACATAATCAATATGGCTTGGTGAATAAATAAATAACTCACACCATTAATAAACTAAGAAGGAAATCGAATACATAGATTTTTTCATAGTGAAATGCTCATGGATAGTAATAACTGATAATGAATAAATAGTATTCTTATTAATTAGACATCAGGTATCTGGCACATGATACAATAATACAGTAAAATGGTTTAGTTCTGTGGGTAGAAACCCGTCTAATTTTTGGAAACATTCTCAAAGGGTTCTTCGCAAACTGATTTGTCTCATGAGACCCACTGATGCATCGAGGGGCTATTGTGGCCCCCACACACCACTTCATGTCCAAATATTTCTTTATACATTGATTCAATACAATAGAAACATTCCTTTTCAATATCCATATACAGTAGAGTATAATGATTCAACAATATTTCCCTAGTTAAAATAACATTCCAAATAAACCTGGTATGTAAAATGGTATACAGTTTAGACAAAAAACATATCCATGATATGAGATTATGGATATTTAATATAAATATAATTTCAAAATTAAATTTGTACTAAAATGGATGTAGGTATCCCACATTAGGATTATTAGGCGCATAATACAAAGTTAGTCAAAACAAAATTGTAGTTGAGACAAAGTCTCTTACCACAATGTAAAAGGTCGAATCATATAAAAAGAACTTAATTAATCTCAAATGGGTAATTTAATTCAATGAATATAAATAGAATAGTTTTATTATATACCAAGATTATTTACACATATACCACATACAATAACTAATTTGGGAGCAATGGAAATCTCACGGAAATGAAAGTTAGATGAGAAACCCCTAACCTTTTGCTCGAGTGTGTTCTTCGTTTGTTTTGTGACCAGAATAATAAATATTTATATTCATTAATTAATAATTCCCAAACCTCCTAAACATTTAATTGGTTTATTATAACCTTATGAGTTTCATTCATGACCCTTATAATGGTTTTATGCGGTTCAATTTTATTGTTTGGGAAGCATTTTCTCTCTTGGTTTTCATGATTCGTTTACTTGCTTTCATGAAAGGAAGTTCATTTGAAAAGTGGTTAAACATACAGAATTGATTATATGTTATACTTGTGAAATTAAAAAGATATAAATAATCTTATAATGATTCTACGTTGTACACTAGAGGATGAATCATTAGTTAAACGTTTTTGATAAAAGGTGGGATGTAGCTTGGTTGTTCTGTATACAATGAACTTGTTTTGAATTATTATTACATATTATGAGTGTGTAGGGATTATGGAACATTAATTAGATGAAATATATATATTCTGATCTGATTCAACCTTAAAAATGGTTTCTTGACAATAATTAACGATGGTAACAAAAATTGAGAACATGTCGTTCTTGAATGTCATAAATTAACACATCTCAGACGGTGTTTTAATGTTTAGTTTAAGAGGATGGGGAAATAGAGATGATAATGAAATATTCTATTTGAATAATATAATTCCAGTTCATGTACGATACTGGGACTATCATATCATTTGGATGAGGGTAGATGAGGAATGAAGTATAAAATAAAGGAACTCAAAATAAGAGAAATATTGAGAAATCTCTTACAAAAATTCGGCAGCCTAACGACGTCACATAAAATTTAATAAAATAGATTGATGAGAGAAAGGTAGTATCTCATAAAACATAAATAACATGGTCATTTAGGGGAATATGGAATGAAATAACCCCATATAATCCAATTTAAAATAAAAGTGAAAAAATAAAATGAAATCCTTAAGAAACGTGAAGGGTCGTTAATTCTCTTACCCTGTAAAGTAACTCCCAAAACATGATGGTTGGAACCTTGGGGGTTTTAGGACAGCTTGGGAGGAATCATAGGGAGGTAATAACACCATATAGTCTAGGATATTGAGTATGGTAAGAAATAAAACAAAGGTGGGTGAGTGGGTATTTACTATAATTAAGAGAGAGTTTCTTATTAATTAAAAGGGACACCTCAATAGTGGTTTTTGCAAAACCATGGGCATTACCATGGTATTAGCCCATGGTTTTAGACATGTGGGACCCCTCAAGTCATAATTTATTATAAATAAGTCTACTATACTATTATATTTAATTATTACAACATTATGATGTTATTTAACTACCGAAACTCAAATCTGTATTTTTACTATTCACAAAAAATTAAAGTTTTTTAGAAAATAACAAACAATTCACCCAAAATATTTTACGACATGTAGAATTAAAAAATTAACTCCATTATTAGAAAATAATTTTCTATGTATTTTTAATTTAATTTTAAAATAATATCATAGTTAATTGAAAAGAAAATTTTAAATTCTTAATTAGTTCTATATCACATTAAAAAATCAATTAAGATCTCATTATATTATTAACATATAAAATAAAATATAATCATTATTTACTATTTAAAGGATCATATTACTATTCATATTACTATTCATAATGGTATGTTACTATTCATTAAAAAATCAAGTTGGTTCTATCAGACTCCAAATGACTTACTAGTCACAACTTTATTTGACCATTTCTGGAAATTTAAAACATAGAAGTGGATAATTTATGTTTAATGGACAAATTATAACATTCTCTTATAATGTTTTGATTCATAAATGATTTTTTGCTTCATGAAATATTGGCTACCTAATAAATAGAAAGTATTTTAGAGGAACATATTAAAAAAAATTGGGATGTTATATTATTCCCTACTTCAGAAAATTCATCCTTGAAATATTATGTATAAACACCACATAAATGATGTGGGTCATTATTCTTCCTAAAATCATCAAGTTTACATGTTTCTTCCTCCAGATTCTAGTTTTTCTGACGAACCGTTACTAGACGAGTCGTCCGATTTCACAATACTTGTTCCTTATGTCAAGAATCCCTATAGGCTCTTCACAGTATGATAAATCAGGTTCCAGTTCTATTTCATCATAGGTGAGTACATGGAACGGGTCTATCATGTAAATTTTCAATAATGACACATGGAATACATCATGGAATTTTGAGATCCTGGGAGAAATTTCTAATCGGTAGGCTACGACTCTGATTCATTCCGTAATTTCGAATGGTCTGATGTACCTAGGGCATAGTTTCCCTTTCTTATTAGACCTTAAGACACCTTTCCATGGAGATACTTTCAGAAAGACACGATCTCCAACTTGGAATTCCATATCCTTGTTATGGTTGTTAGTATCACTCTTCTGCCTACATTGGTCTTCTTTAATATGGGCTTGCATCATCTTCACCTTTTTAGGGGTCTCTTCAATATGTTCTGGTTGTATATGTTTCCTCTCACCAACTTCATCCCAACAAGTTGGAGTTCCACATTCCTTTCAGTATATTTCTTTATATGAAGCCATTATAATACTAGAATGGAAACTATTGTTGTATGAAAATTCCACCGAAGGTATGTATGTTTGAATAGTTCTTTCATATTGTCATTCAGTTTGGAGGTGGTAAGAAGTACTCATACGAAGCTCAGTATTCAAAACATTCAGGATACTTTTAACGAATATTGATGTAAACTGGGGATCTCGATCAGACACAATTGATAATGGTGCACCCTGATGTCTTACAAATTAATTAATATATAGTGTTAAAACATTATTAATATAATTTCTTGTTTGGTGCTTAAGTTGTAAAACCTCTCTTATTGGAAGGAAAAGTGTTGATTTTGTGAGATGATGAACAATTACCAATATTGCATCATTCCTTATAGATGTCCTTGTTATTATGGTTAAAAATCCATCGTAATGTTATCCCACTTCCACATAGGAATAGGTAGAGGTTTCATCACTCCTCTAGGATGTTGCCTCTATACCTTCACTTGATGAAAAACTAGACACCTTGACATGTAGTTAGCAATTTCCAGCTTCATATTATCCCACCAGAAATATTATTTCAGATCTCAATACAACATTCTGCTACGATGGTGTATCGAGAAAATTAAGCTATGACCATCATCTAATAGTTCGCATATTTGCTCAGATACTGACGGAATGCATAACCTCATCCCAAATATCAGAACCCCTTCTTCATACACAATGTTTCCAACTCCCCATCCTTAACAACAAAAATTTTCTTTTGTAGATTTTCATGTTCAGATTGAGATCTTTTTATCTTCTCTAGTAAAGATGTTTTAACAAACATTTTAAAGAGGAAATATATTTCCCCTACCTTAAAAATTCCCATACCCATCATTATTAGAACCATGAATATAGTATCACTCTCAAATCTCATTTGAGATAGAAGTCCATGATCTTTCTAGATTAATACATCTTCAACCTTATTTTCCTTTCCGGGGTGGTAGTGTATTGAACAATCGTAATATTTGAGTAACTCGAGCCATCATCATTGCCTCATATTGAGTTATTTTTGTGTAAAAATGTATTTCAAACTCTTGTGATCTGTGTATATCTCACATTTTCACCATAAATATAATGTATCCATATTTATAGATCAATGATTATAGTTTCTATCTCAAGATCATGAGTTGGATAATTTTTCTCATGAGTCTTCAACATCCATGATGCATAAATATTTACTTTACCATTTTTCATTAGGATGCAACCTAGACCATTCTTTGATGGATCGCTGCATATTACAAATACATCACATCCAGATGCAAGATTTAAAAATGGAGAATTGACCAATATTCTTTTCAATTCTTCAAACAATTCTATACATTTTATTTAAAAAAACATAACTTCTTTACGTTTGAGCTTGGTTAGTGAGTTAGCTAGTCGGGTGAAATTATAAAAGAAATGCCAACAGTAACCTGATAATCCAATATAACTACGTACCTCAGTTATGTTAGATGGCATGGTCCAATCTTGGATTTCCTTTTACTTCATAGGATTAACTTGGATTCCATCATTAGAGAAAATATGACCTAGAAAATAAATTTATTGGATCCTTAATTCACAATTTCTAAACATCCCATATAATTCATTTCTTCTATGAGTTTTCAGAATAACCCGCAAGTGGTCCTCATAGTCTTCATAGATTTTTTAGTATACCAAGATATCATTGATGAATTACACATCAATGACATTAAGATATTCCTCAAAAACTCTATTCATTAAACCCCTAAAAACAGATGGTGCATTCATCAGAAAAAAAGTCATCACTATAATCTCGTAATGCCAAAACCCGGTTCGAAATCCTATCTTTGGAATATCATCCTTCCTCTAATGTAGTTGATGATATCTGGGTCGAGGGTCAATCTTTGAAAAGTATTAAACTACATGAAGTTCATCAAATAAATCATCAATCTAGAGAAAATGATACTTATTCTTTATTGTAAAATCCTTGATTTCCCTATAATGAATGCATAGCCTCATTGATCCATCTATCTTTCTTACAAACAAGACTAGGGCTTCCCATGGAAAAACACTAGTTTGAATAAATAAATTTTCATTAAACTCCTCTAGTTGTTTCTTGAGATCCACTATCTCCATAGTGTCCATTGTATAGGGGTCTTTGATATAGGTCTTGCCCAGTAATTAAGTCAATGGAAAACTCAATTTCACGCTCTGAAGGATGTCCAGATAAATCCTCAGGAAACAAATCAATGTATTCTAAAACTATATGCACATCATGATTTTAATTATTGTTTCATCACCAATAGATATTGAGTTGCCTTCCTTTCAAAGAATTTCATTCAATAGAACTACTGGATTGGGTTTAGAGAAGAATCAGATATCGAGGTCTCACCTCTAAAGATATGAGATTCTATACAATTTTAAAAAATTGTAACTTCATTTATCTTGAAATAAATCATCGTATCATATTTTTACATCCAATTCATACAGAGAATTATATCAAAGTCAGACATTGGTATGATGATAAGGTTAGAAAATCAATCTCATTTGTGTGTCACGAGGGGTACTAGTTGATAGCCTTTGTTGCAATGATGCATCCCCTAGGAGTTTTTGACTGATAAATCCTTTATTAAATCAAATTTGACAAGTCTAATTTTCCTGGAAACCTGGGAAGAAATAAATGAATGTGATGATCCCGAATCAAATAAAGCATTGGATATGATTGAGGAATCAATTGAAGTACCTACCACCCCACGATTAAGAACATCATCTTTCACGGTTTCAATCACAAATGCTCTCCCTTGTTCTCTTGGCTATTTTGGGGCATGTTTCCTTGGCGCTTAGGACACCCATTTGCATAGTGTCCCGTATCTCTTTAATTGTATAATTGAACATCATCAAATTTTTTCTTCCCCTTGCATTAATGATATAGATGACCATTTTATCCACACATATACCATACTCCAATACATTTTTAGCATTTTCCGAGATGATTCTTTCAACATTTTTTTCATAATTTGAATTTCTATGTTCCCTTGTTCTTATTTGGTGTTTCACATTTACCTTGGTTGTTAGAGTACCTATTCTTATCTTGGATCCCATTGAAAAAATTTGATCTATAAAATTATTTCTCTTTTTTGATGGCCCTTGATACAATTTCATCATATGATGAAAATGTTTGAGAAGTCAGTTCCCTTCGAATACATGCCTTAAGACCTTAAAATAATTGATCAATATGACTGCTAAGTCACGTACGTAATCTACAATATACATTTCTACCATTTTAAAGGTAACCTCATACTCTGCAACACTATCTTTTTCCCTTTGCATTATGCCTAAGAATTTCCTCTTCATTTTGGTTCGTCACTCATGAGGAAAATATTTTTCAAATATTGTTTCTTTAAAAGGCCTCCATTACACATACTAAATTTCTTTTTCCTATGTGGTTTTCTGAATCATGGACCAAAATTGATCAACATCTCCCGTAAGAAAATATACTACCAGTATTACCTTTTAAATTTCATTGCATCTTAATGACATGAATATTTGTTCAAGGAACTTGATCCATTGCTCAGAAACTGCTAGATTAGCAGTCCCACTGAAATATGTGGTCTTCTTCCGCATGAAAGTATCCAACATAGGTGTGGAATGGGTATTCGTTACAACCTGAGTTTGTTGTCGCAATGTCCTCATGATCTGATCAGCTCCAACATTGACTTTGTGGACTAGCTCATTAGGGAGATCCCTACATTGACCACGAGTATTGATACACACTCTTCCATTAGACGCCATTTCTAAATAGTGTAACACACTATATTTGGGTATGAATCATAATGTATAATCTAAACCTTACAAAATACTTAACATAAATTGAGATCAAACACATCGATAATCCCATAATCAGAAAAATGGTTTCCTTAATGAATAATTTAAATATCAATCCTTAAAAATGCATTGTATAGAAACCATGTATTATTCAAAGAATATCACCCAGGAGTGTCATAATAAAGAGTTCATCAAGGCCCGTTTTCGTGTACCAAGATACCTCGGGTCTTGCCCAAAACTCTTGGTCAGAGATTTTACCCCAAGGTAGATCTATTCCAGAGCCACCTATACCTACTCATATCTAGACTGGGATGTATTTTCTAGAATTATTAACATAATATATTCTATAACAAAATACCAAGATATTGTTATATGTTTATCCTCAAATACTACCTTATGGATTTGTTCCCTACTATACATTTCCTACTGTAGTTTCCATGTTTTCTACTAAACATCCTCTGACACCAATTGTAACACCCCAACCTCTCTAGACCAATGTTGGTGCAGTAAACTTTATATTAGAAAGGATAGAATGAATTAAAATCCTAAAGTATTGATCAGTTTAGATTTATTAAATAAACTAGATACATATATGTAACTCAATTTACATTGAGAAAGGTTATAAAATATAATACGTAACAAAAACTGAATACTACATCCACAAGATCTCAATAAATGATCTCATCTTCATCACCTGTTTAAAGTAAACAATGAAAGGGGTGAGATAAAATTCTTATAAAGGGTTAAAAATAGTGGAATCTTGAATTAAAATTAACTGAATTGTAATCAATTTTACCAAATCAATATGGCATGGTGAATAAAGGAAAAGCTAATGCCATTAACAAACTGAGAATGAAACTTCATCCATATATTTTTTCACAGTGAAAACATAATGGATAATGATAACTTATAATGAATAAAGAGAATTATTATTAATTGGACATAATGTATCTGGAACATGATACCATAATAACGTTAAAATTGTTTGGTTATGTGGGTAGAAACATGTCTGATTTTTTGAAACAAACTCAAAGGGTTTTTTGCCAATTGATTTGTCTCATGAGACCTACTGATGCATCGAGGGGATATAGTGGGCCCCACCCACCACTTAATGTCCAAATAAATATTTTTAAATTGATTTAATACAATAGAAATATTCCTTTTTAATATCTATATAGAGTAGAGTATATAGATTCATCAGTATTTCAATATTTAAAATAACTTTCCAACTAAACACCGTATGTAAAATGGAAAATAGTTTAAACAAAAACCATATCCATGATATGATATTATGGATATATAATAAAAATAAAATTTCATAATGAAATGGGATCTCTAATGGGAAGTAGGTACACCACATAAGGATTATTAGGTGCACAATACAAAGTTAGTCACAACAAAATTGTAGTTGAAACCAAGTCACTTACCACAATGTAAATGGTCGAATCATATGACAAGAGAATAATATACCTCAAATGAGTCTTTTAATAACATGAATATAAAGTGAATAATGTTAATATATATTATTTGTATGTACACATATACCACAGACAATAAATAATTGGCGAACAATAGAAATCTCACGGAAAATAATGTGAGATGAGAAACCCCTTACCTTTTCATCGGGCATGATCTTCGTTTGTTTTAATTACCTGAATAATCAAATATAGAATCATTAATTAATAATTACAAGACCTATTATACATATAATGGGTTTATTATAAGCTTATTAGGTTCATTAATGGCACTTTTAATGGTTTTAAGAGGTTCAATTTTATTGTTTTGGAAGCATTTTGTTCCCTAGTTTTCATGATTCGTTTACTTGATTTCGTGAAAGGACGTTAATTTAAAATGTGGTTAAACAACCATAATGATTAATATATATTATTTTTGACATTAATGGTATATAAATTATATTATAATTATCCTGGGATATATACTTGATGGTGATTAATTAACTAAAAGTTTTTTATAAACGTAGGGATCTAGCTTGGATGTTTTGAATACAATGAACTTGTTTTGTATTATTATTCCATATGATGAGTTTGAAATGATAAAAGAAAATTTTTGAGATGAAATAAATATATTATGATCTGGTTCAAACAAAGAATGGTTTCACGACCATAATTAAATATGGTAATGAAAATTGTGAATCATCTATCCTTGAATGTGATAAATTAATACATCTCGGACTATTTTTTTATTTTTAGTATAAGAGGAGGGGGGAAGAGAGATAATGATGAAATATTACATTATAATAATATAATTTCAGTTCATTTTAATTATTATAACTAGCATATCATTTGGATTAGGGTAGATGAGGAAATAAGTATAATAGAAAGGAACACAAAATAATATAAAAATTGAGAAATCTTTTATGAAAATTCGGCAGCCTAACTGCGTCACCTAAAATTTAATAAAATAGTTTAATGAGAGAAAGGGGGTATCTCATCAATTTTAAATAATGTGGGAAGTAAAGGGAATATTGAATGAAATATTCCCACATAATATAACTGCAAATAAAAGAGAAAACATAAAATGAAATCTTTAAGAAAAGATAAGGGTGGTTGATTCTCTTACATTGTAGAGTAACTCCCAAAACATGAAGATTTTGGGACCATGGGAGTTTGAGGAAAACTTGGGAGGACTCCTATAAAGGTAGTACCACAATATATTTGAGTATATTGAGTTTGTAGTGAAATAAAATTAATGGGGGCAGGGTCGGTATTTATAGTAATTAAGAGATAGTTTTTTATTAATTAAAAGGGACACCTCATTAGTGGTTTTTGCAAAACCATGAGCTTGCCCATGGTATTTGATCATGGTTTTGACCACTTGGGACACCTAATGTCATATGTTACTGTATAAATGTCGACAATACTTTTATATTTATTTATTACATCATTATGATATCATTAAACTACCTAACACTCAAATAAGTATTTTTACTATTCACCAAAACTTCATTTATTTTCAAAAAATCTCAAAAATTCACCCAATCCATTTTTCAATGTTTAGGATTCAAAAAATGAACTATATTTTTAGAAAATACTTTTCTATGTATTTATATATTATTTTTTATATAAAATAATAGTTATTTCAAAAAAACAATTTTAAATGGTATAATTAGTTCAATATCACATTAATAAAATCAATTAAGATCACATTGTCTTATTACATTAAAAATTAAAATATAATAATTATTTAATATTTACAAGGGTCATATTACTATTCATATTACTATTCATAAGGATATGTTACTATTAATCCAAAAATCATGCTGGTTCTATCAGACTCCAAATGACTTATTGGTCACCACTCTAGATGACTATTTCTCAAAATTCAAAACATAGAAGTGGAAAATTTAGTTTTAATCGATAACTAATAAATTTCCCCTATAATGTTTTGATTCACAAAAGATTTAACGATTCATCAATTATAGGATATCTAATGAATAGAATTTATTTAAGAGGAACATACCATAAAATGATTGGGGTGTTATAAATATTACTGGATGGATTTTCTGAAAGTCAATGTTATGAATAGTGTGAGAAGAGTTACGTACGATATTTTATGAAAATATTATTTTATTAAAATGTTTAAAAATTATAAAAAATTTATATATGGATATGGGAATGTTGCATAGGTGAAAATATTATATATTTTTAATTTATATTCCAATTTATACTTTTTATGTAATAATTTCATCATCTAAATGCATAAAAGCTTGTTACCATAGTGGAAATTAAAAATGATTAACTGAAGATTTATAAAAATTATGTTTTGAAAAATGACACCTATACATGTCTAAAATCTTTTGTATGATTATATTTCAACCATGTAATATCATATCATTGAATAAATTTCATTATTTAAATATTTTTACTAATTTTAAATTTAATATAAATTCATATTTTGTGAAATTACAAAAGTTCCCATCCCATCTCTTAAAAAATGAATCCTCATTGTAACCTATATTCACAAAATATAACATATTTAGTACCAATAATATCCATCAAAATTTCCTCCCAAATTCCCTCTCAAAATCGAAGAAGCATTACATAGTACATAAATCCAGCCAATGATGTCCTTTTGTGAAAATCAAAATGAGATACCCAATGAAAAGTGAAGTTTTGTCAACAAACATTTTCTTTTTATTTATTCCTTGAACACATTGAATTCACCATATTGCATTAATATATAATAATCCTAAATTACTTATTCCTATAATGAATTCAATTCATTATAATAAATGCTAATATAATATCCGTATTTTCATAAATATACTAATATATTTTTAATATGATGATTCTACATACACTTACACACACTTCCATCTAATAGGTAATAAGCGTACCATTCTAGTGTATGGATAAACAATTGCCTCACGAAATGATGTTGTTAGTTTTTCCTTTTAACACCTCTCATGGATGGAAATTATGATGGAAAAACTATTTCAATATGATATTTATGATATTTATAATTTATTTTGGCTCGTATAATTATTATAAAAAACATACATTCAGGCTTTATATTTAATTAAGATGTGATAACTATGTTTGTGGACGTGTGGACTATGGCCTCCAAAAATTTATGTTATTCATTCACACATAACAAGAAATGTATTGAGAAAGTTTTTTGTGATATTTTATGTAATATAATTATTTATAAGAAATAATTAATTAAAATATATGTATATATAAATATATTCCTTATAATTTATTCATTCAAAAGGATGTAAAATCGATGAAACGTTTTTGCATACATACTGCCTATAGTATCCATAAAAAAGTATTTTTTCTATATATATCTTTTATATATAACCATTAATACATATATAGTAAATATTAAGGATATATATATAATTATTAACATTCATTAAGAAAATAAATCTTGATGTATGTTTGAGGACGGAGAATAAAAAGTCAAAACATATACAATAAACAAAGTTGTCATTTCCCAAATGAAAAATTAATATTTAAATTATTAATCATTGTTTAATATATATTCATATTATAATAATATTTGATATTATATATATTTTTATGGATCAATATTATAATTATTAAAAACATATATTTATTATATAGTATGTTTTCAGGAGCATGAACAAAGTGATGATATAAGGTGAGGGATTTTCATATAACTTTTATTTTCCTGGAGATACAAACCATTTTCACCACCTATTAATTATATTTGTTTTACATAAATCCCAATAATTTATTTTATGAATAAAATTTTATTTATTATGATATTTTAATATCAATATAATTTTTTCTTTTATGGGGTATATGATTCAACTGATTATAAGGTGGTAGGGGAATTTTTAGTATCACTTTTATTTCATAAACAAATATTCTATTTTTCCACTCATTTATTTTTTTGTTTTTTTATAATTCCTATAAACTTATTTTAGGATACATATAATCTAATTTATGTGTATTTAAATATCCATTTTATGAAAAATCTTTCAGGTGGTATATCATTCAAATGTTACAAAATTGGTATCATACATTTTTCTCATTTTTCCATCATTGAGACTCAAGTTAGGATATACACAAATATTCATTTACATGTTATATAAACTTACATTTTACTTGATTAATCTTGAATACCATATTTTAATGATATTATTTTTTCTATGTAATATAACTATCTATTTGGTTGGAAATTTTTGATCCATTAAAAGTATGTTATAAAAAAATGTTTCAATGTGGTTTTTAATCGATATATTAACCGAATTAAAGGAACCCAAATTCAAATATGTATAAAAAACTTCTCATGTATTATTTAATATATTTTCAATTTTATTTTATAGGAATAATGTTTTTTATAAATTTTACGTATTTAAATTTTTTTCAGAATGGGAAGGATATTTTTATTAAAAATATTATCTGTGATATTTGAAAATCCTTTTCAATCTAGGAAATTTTATTAAATGTTAATTATGTTTTACTGGGTATATGACTCATGGATACCGTTATTATTCATTAAAATAATGTTTTTTGAATATGAAGGGAAGATCATTATGAATTTTGTTTCTTTTCAAGGAATTGTGTAATGATTATTTTTTATGAAATCTTATTTTTATGGGTTATAATATATATATATATATATATTATGGCTTACAATTTCAAGGTTTAAATTATGTGATTGGTTGGAGCTATATCTCCCTATAATGAATTTTTTAAATATATTTTTCTCTTGAGATAATGATGAAAACATATTGAAGAGGTTGATCTAATAGAGTATATAGGTAAACATGATCTACTACGGGAAGTTGGGAAACCCCAATACCTTAGAAGGAATGAGAAATGACTATGAATGGTGGTATTTCCCACCAATTAGGTGTAGTCCCCCTAATATGAACTATTTTTTTAATGTTCATTGACTTATTGGGAATATTATTACATTTTTATGAGTCTACAAAAAATCTATGTCTCACTTATTTATTATTATTTTACGTAATAACATATTTGACTCCATTATGATTCATCATTTATTAAAAAAAAGTATTTTTTGATTGATTCATGTTTATAATAATTAATTTTAATGATATAATCTATAAATATTATCATCATGTTCTAATACCCTAATGATTACAAGTCTCCCTTTTTTACCATTACAGACTATCTGAGCTCACCCTTTTCTTATGTTTTTTCCACATGATATGTATATTTTTGCACTTTGATAAGTCATAAAGGGTTTTATATATGAATAAATAGTTAGGATATTATATATATGTATTAAGAACAACTATTTTGTGAAATCATGATTCCAAAGGAACTAAACTGTTATAGTATTTGGGCATATAATTTTGTATTTACCCAAAAACAGTGTTATATCCATATATGAAAATATTATTCCTTTATAACAATTATGAGGATATAGTTTTATGTATTTTAAATTTGAAAATGGAGATTAGGGAATCAAAAGGGTCCCATGGGGACAGGAAGTAGAATTTAGATTTTAATTCTAGAAATGACATGGATAAATATAACTTTGGTAATAAATTTAAACATCCCACTTTTCAAAAGATTGGAAAAAAACCTATAAATTCACTTATGGTGAAGATTAAATGTTTAGGAGTAGAATTAAAGAGAACCATTATAATTATTTTTAGTGGGAGTAACACCCCAATGTAGTGAAATTGATTAATTACCTATTCTACCATCATCTAGTTTTCAAATAATTCAACATCAAGGAATAATAAAACTATGTGAAACACTCCCTTGAGACATGGGTTATCTAAGACATTCAACAAAAAAAATCGCCATAGAAATACGAGAAGGAATATTACATCATAACCTCTTTGATAGATCCTAAAAAATTTATAGTGATCGGTGGATTAGTTATTAATTCAAGAATAGAATATTTATTTTTTTATTCTTGTCTTATCGATTCATTCATATAATGGATGTTTAGTAGAACAATTAAAACACCATTGGAAATCATTAATAAATAGGTATTAGTTAAAAAAAAAATAAGTAAATTATTTCTTCCCAAATATAAAATACTTCCCCTATCAAGATATCTAGTGTTAACTTTTCATTGAACATTTTGATACTATATTTAGTGTTATTTAATGCAATTATAAACAATGATTTTACTTCCTTAAATGGATCCAACATATATTTCTACAAGAATGAAACAAATCTATTTAATTTGAATCATACTCTATTATAGTACATGTTAACATATGATAATGAATCATAATTATCACAAATATCTCATTGTGGGATATTATTTCCCTACAAGAAATAAAATAAATCTCAAATGATTGTGTATATGGAAAATATCATCCTTAAAGGAATGCCAATTTTATGGGAATTTTATTATGTGTTTCTTGAAGAATTTCTTAGTCCTCCTCTGAGTAGATTGTTGTAATTTTAAATCAATATTATCCATGGTGAATTATCGATATTCATTACTCTATATAGAATATATATTATTGAACTTGATTATTTGATTAATAAACTTCAAGGGACTTCTGATAGTGGTTTCATAAGCCCATGTTCTTCACTATAGGGTGCACTAATTCTCTTCATTGAGAAGCTGGATGGTTACATGAACATTTTTTTTGATTATTATGATCTCAAAAAGACAATTATAAAGGAAAAGTATCATTGACCTTGGATTTATATATTCTTAAATAAGTTACAATGATTGAAAATATCTACAATGTTGATGATAATTAGGGTTTTTATCAAGTAGTGGTTATGAATGAGGATATACTGAAGGATAATTTCCATATAATATATGGGAAATATAAGTTTATTTTAATTACATTAAGACTCCATAATACTCTATGAATACCTATATACATGATAAATATTGTCTATAAGGAATAATACAACATTTTTGTTCTAGTCTTTGTGGATGGTATTCTATAATACACTAAAAATTAGTTGTAGAATGAATAATATCTAAGAACTATGATAATGTCCTTACAAAAAGAAAAGAATTACGAATTATATATAAATTTTGATTTATAGATTAATTAATCGTCATGAATGGGGAATATGATTACATGTAATGGGATATCTAATGAACCTTCATTAATGGATGCAATAGATGGATTTATAAGGTCCACATCTATGAGACATATCCATACTTTCAATGGGATGTCTGGATATTGTAGAAGATTTGGGAAAAACATATCACAATTTTCCAACCCAATAACAAAGATAATTTTGAAGGGAGTAATGTTTTAATGGAATAATGAATGTGTATATTTATTTGAGGAGATGAAATTGTTGTTTAATATTACACATAAACTTATGATACCCTTAAGTGTGTAACATTTTGTTCTCTGAAACAATGATTCAAAAAAGGGATTTGGATGTATAGAAATAATGAATGAAAATTTCATATCCTATCCATAAAGAAATGTGAATATTCCCCAATAGATAAACCTAAAACATGATATGTAGTTTGACATGGAGTTTTTTGCATTGAAATTTTGAAAGCATTATCTATTTGGGGATTAGTGTGAAATATATATAGATTATAAGTTCCTCAATTATATATTCACCTTGGATGAACTGAATATGTTCTTGTGATGATGGATAGAGTTGCTCAGGTACTATAAATACTTAATACACAACCATTCTAAGAAAGGAAAAAATAGAGGTTTATCATTGTAGAAATTTTCCAATAATATTATCATTGATGAGAACTGAGATGGATAAGATTGTATTGTCCATGAAAAGGATGGACATAAAAACGAGAAAAAAATAACAATTCCTTTCACAAATAATTTCTCCACAATCCCTTTTAGATATGTTCAATAATGAATAAGGTTATGATGATTAAATTGAAAAGATGGTTTGAGCTATAAAAATAATTATACATATTTCTCATAAATAAGGATGGGTTTTTATTGTTTGGTTCAAGAATATACATAACATAAAATCTAGAGTTAATTATCTATCTTTTGTATGATTCATATATCTCAACCTTCCCAATCCATATATGGGGAAAAAATATGTATCATGATATCTGATAACACTATTTTTGGTAGAATATGATGAATGAGATCACAGAATATACACAAATGTATCTTTTTTCAGAAAGTGAAAGTTGGAAGGAATTAAATTCATGGGGATGATGGAACCATTACCCATACCTACAGAGAAATTAAAAAATAACAACAAACTTATCACTGGTATTCTAAATATATCAATAAGAAATATTTCGTTATAGATGTTATTTGATCATCATACAAATTATACACTCATCACTAAAATATTCTGGGACTTCTCTGTCTATTAAATTAAATGGATTTATAATAGAGTCGTGTTAAGGAATCATGGAACATTGTTATTGATTGTTTCATATTTAGATCAAATATTTTCCATCAACATCAGGATGAGTCTCTATAAATTATATATTCTGAGTTAAACAACATCAAAAATTATCCCCATCAAACTGATGGCTAATCCAAGTGGAAAATATTCACACATAAAAAAATATTCATATCATTTTCATTAGACCTTAATGAACTATGGCATCAACATCTTCCTCTTCATGAGTTATCATGTAATAATAGGTTCTACTAAATAATCGAAATGGATCCCTACGAATCCCTTTATGGGAAGAATGGAAGAACACATTTTTGTTAGAATAAAGTGGGTGAAAGAAAACTATTTGGTCTTAAAATAGTGAAAATGGTCAAAAAATTTCAGTAGAACATGAGGTTTTCTCGGATTCAAGAGAATAGGTATGACGATTATCATAAATGATTCATGGAATGTGAGTTGGATATAAAGTATTCATGTGTATTTATCTATGGAATAATGACATGAGATTATCAAAGAAGGGAAAGATTATTCAATGATTGATGTGTCCCATTGACTTCCTAGATTACATCTAAGTGGTTGTATGTTAAATAGTACCTCCACCTAACCAAGATCATGTACGTAAATAGTTCCATGATTACCTATTGAGGAAGTACATTCCAGATAACTTACATTCACTAAAATTATTGTTTGTACAATAGAATGTCCATTCATATTATGAGATTATGGATAATATTTTCCTCATTCGGACAATGTTCAATGATTAAGTCAATGGACAAGGTCAATGCACTGTAAAGAAAAAAAAAGTTAGAAGAAGTGATATGGGAACTAAACTATATGAAGATCATAATGAACACCATCTATTTCATTGTACAAAATGAAAATTTTTGGGGAGAAATTATGATGGGAGAAGATTATAATGACCCAATATTTATAAATATAATTCCCATTCATGATTGAATTTAAATCTATAAAATATATATTGATTATGAAAAAAATATTCACTTAATAATTTTTTATGTCCAATCATATTTAATATACTGTTATGTATCATAAAAATTGATAATACAACAGTCGAATAGTGATAATATTATTAGTATAAATATTTGGTTTTGATAAATTCTATTGATATATAAAATTTATGTAACGACCCAGACCAGTGGAACCATACCATATGATGTCCATTTATTATATATCATAATAGAGAATGAATAACTAGGCTTTTCCACATACCAATACCAATAAGAGATTTAATAACTAAATCACGGGTGAAACTATTTATGATCGATGTTCAAGCTCATGGATTTCAAGACCAAAACCATGTTCATTGAAAAACCTAAATAAAATATCACCATCACACACTGTAGACATTGGTATATTAAATAGAGTAATAATGGTCTATGTATCAATACCCGAATAATATGCATATGTATGTTTTATTTTTGAAATTAATAATGGTTATATTAACTTCTTATTTTTGATACAAGATAATTTTTTTATTTCTATATGATAAAATAATTTTTTTTAATATTAAATTTCAATTAAGATATTCTTTATTGATGAATTCAATAATTTTTATAATAAATTTTATTATAAAAAGTAATGAAAACAAAATAAAAATTATTATATATAAATATTAAATAGGTTTTTCATGTAAACAAGGAAATTTTTATATGTGTTAAAAAAAATATTTTCAAAAAAATCCTTAATTGTAATCATATATTTTAAAATAATAAACACATATATTTAGAAAAAAAAAATTGATAAAATAATTTTGAATTTTGGAATCATCACATAAATATTAAACAAAAATTTATTTTTTTTGTAATTTTTTTAGATAGTCTAATATTCAGGTAAAATTTAAATTAGGTGTAAATATATAATCTTTAAAATAGCCTCATAATATAAAAAAGTGTTGTAATAAATTCTATAAAGGGGATCTAAGACCAAATATTTCTTCCATATTAACATAATTTGTTTTTTTTATTTTTTTTTATTTATTTTATAATTCCTTCTTTGTTCCTCCAAAATCTATATAATATTATAATTTTTTCAAATCATTATTTTATGGACATTACAAACATCCACATCACCATGTTAAATATTTTAATGATTTTAATCCTTTTAAATATATAAATAATAATTTTGATTAATTCATGGTAAATATATTTAGGATAGTCTATTATTAATATTATAGAATTCTAAAGATTAAAAAACCCATGTTTTGGAAATAATAAATAATTTCATTCCATTTTCCAATATAAACATATCCATGATCTAATTAATCAACACTTAAAAACATTTCAGCACGTCTTTACACTTATTCTACCCTCTATTGATTCATACCATGATTCCAATAATCCCTGATGATTCTTCCACCATTCTTTTGGAATCCCCCTCTCATGGTAAGAGAACACTTTATAATATTTTCTATTCAAGAACCTCCATTGTATTTACCCATTTTGAATCTCAATTAGTTTTTTTCATGAATTAATAGGGATACCTATATTAATAAATTTATGTTCTGCAAAGGTTTTATTATTTATCCTCTCTCATTATTAAATTTTCCTAAGTCTTTTCTATAAGGAAATTGAGTATGTAATCCTCTCAGTTTACTCTTTATTCACAAATATTCTTCATTTTCTTAATTTCATATAAAATTAATATTATTGGGATATGTTTTTACATATCCTTATTAATATATTTTTTATCTACAAATTTATATTTAAGCATATTTCTATCATTAAACAATTTTATGTAACATTATGTACTATTTTTATTCTCCTAATATTTCATTGTGATTTTTAATGTCTGTCATTTTTATTGTGAAAACCATATCTATTTAAAATCATGGGTATTAAACTAGATAAGCCTATACTTTATTACTTGTTAATTATGTTTATTTATTCAAACCACCTTGAATGTTGAATTCAATGTGTTGAAATATGTTCGTATATTATGTGATCTATGTGGAACACATATGTATGTACATGATTTGATAATGATGGGTGTTCCCAAATAGTACCCCAATGCATTGGTTATTGATTTAATATCATGATATTCCTTATACGGTGAATGGTATATAATAGTTAACAAATTATTTTGTCTTTTATTAGTGTTTATTAATGGATTATTTTTATGATTTTTTATTTAATGTTTTTTTCACATTCATATATGGAATCTATGTTAATATAGTATATTATTCCTCATTGTTCATGTTTTTGATTCTCAGACCTTTAATGTAACATTTAAATTCCAATTTTATATCTGCTAAAAAATTCATCATTATAATCTATTTCCCATTAATGTTATTTAGATATCTAAACTTTTTTATCTATATTCCTATGTTATCCAATACAGTAATAAGAATTATTGAATAATATGAACCCACTAAGGATGTTTTCAATATTTTATAATTCCCCCAATAGTAATTTGTTATGTAATGTACCTAATTATAAAGAAAGAAGAATTCACAATCATATTGGTTGTATCATGGGTATTTAAATGTAATAAATCATGAATTAGTTTTTTAATAAAAACATTTGTTGTCATAATAAATTATATTGAGGTTTTATATCATGAATGTTGAATTATATTCCTATTAAAATTTATATAATATTTATTGTCTCATCCAAAGAGATAAAGAGATTTAAATATAACCTTTAGTTCATTAAAAATTGTTTTTATCTAACTTAACTATGTTACCTATTTAGTGGTAGACACATACAAATACTCATGTGTTATTAGGTTCATAATGTACTTAACATAAGTGCGCAAAAAACAATCTTTTCTAAAATAAAGGATTGTACACCACATATAGACCTTGTATCATCAACACTACCTTATGAATTATCATCTACATATACATAAAAGAGAACAAAAAATAATTCTATAATATATTTCCAAAATATTGTTATACATTAATTATAACTCATAATAATCCCTCCTGTATTAACAACAGTATCATTTAAGGTACATTAATATCTAGAATAGAGTATATTAGATAAAAGTAAATATGTAAATAATGTAATGAATAATATTTGACATATATTTATATTTTGGGAATCCCATCAGACTACAACTTTTATTTTTCATCTTTGAAATTATTTTTTCATATTGAAATTGGTGTGAAATAATACATTGAATATTTAATTAAATTCATTTTAAACATTTCTATTGTATAATTCAGAAGAGAATAAAAAATTTGATCTTTATCTTGATAAAATATTATTCTAAAAGATTTATAAAAAAAATTTATGTAAATATAATGTTTTTCAAAATTAGCTTGATAATTTCCATAAATAATAATGTTATCTAAATAAACAATAAAAATAAAAGATGTATTTTATTCATTATTCATGTAGAGGATGTATAAAATCTTAGTTAATGGAATGATAAATAATATTCATTTAATATTATTATTCAATAATTTCCTTTTATAGATTTGTAATAATCATAATAAAATAATGCAATTATTTTCCAAATGAAATTGTTTCATTTATAACTATATCAAGTTTCCATGTATTATGAATATTATTCAAAATATATATTTTAATTTTATAAATTTATATTATAAAAAATTTATAATATATATTATTTTCAAAATATGATAATAATATTTTTATGAATTTTGGATAATTTTCTAAAATTTAATATTTTTTAATGAATAGTGAAAAACACAGATTCTCAATGGAAAATGTATCTTCATTTCAATTCTATAATATGAAAATTTATGTCAGGTATTTTTTTTAAATTTTTTTTTAATAATGAAAATTAAATTTTATTATATTTAATATATTTTAATTTATAATTTCGTACAAAAAAATATTATACTTAAAAGAGAAATTTTCTAAAAAAATAAATCTTTTATTTTTCAATTTAATGTTAATGAATTTTTTAAGAAATATAAAATTTTATTTGTAAGAAAAATTATTACATATTTTTAATTAGGATTTATAAATTTAAAAATACTCCCAACATATTTATGTACATTATAAATAGTGAACTAAATAAAATTTTAATGGATTGGTAAGGAAAATTTTTTTAATTAATGTAAAAACTAATGTGATTAGGATTCAAACAATAAAAATACCTTTATTAGTTCATTGGATGAGTTTATTATTCCAATAATGGCCCAAAATTTAATAATATAACATGATATCCATTTAACCTTTATTTTTACTTGATAAAATTTATATAAACGCTAAATTAAAAATCATCACTTTCAAAATTGTAATATCTAATATATTTTCTGTAGCAATATCAAGAAATAATGTACATTTCTAAATCTTAATTAAATGTTTTATTTAAATTTTTATATCACTGTATTTTATTTTAATTTTTATGTATCTAATGATTAACTCAAAATCATTCACAATACAAATACACTGCATGTTCCAGTAGTTTATAATCTACATAAATGATTTTAAAAACATAAAAAATAATATATATTTATTGATGATTAAAAGTGTACCAATAATATTTCATACAAATTTATCATATTTGGGATTTTGAAATTCATTATATTTGACTTCATTGGTTGACATGTTTTTTTACAAGTCAAATTAAATACATGATATGCCATTAATGATATTTTGTTGAATATAATAATGTATTGATTATTTAAAAATCACAAAATTCATTGAAATGTGAGAATAATGATTTAATGTGATCAGAAATATCCTCTATATTTAATTTATGACCAAATTTTCAATTTGTATGTAAAATTATAAAATATTAATATTGGAAAATCCATTTCCATGATTTAGGTTAATATTTGTTGATAAAGGAGTCCACCTAAAATCTTTATTTTAAAATAATATTCAATCCTACAAAACTATTTTTTAATAAATTTTATGGATCATATATTCAATATCAAATAGAAAATTTCATTTTTATCCATTTTACATGAGTTTCAAACATATTATATTATAAAATTTCAGGTATTTCCCACGATGGAAATAAGGATATTTCATAACTAACAAATTTTTTTAAAATTGTTGATATTTCATTAAAATCATATTTATACATGTTAATGAGATATGGTTGAAAATGTCTAAAATTGTTGATTTATGGGTCCGATGTATTTTTATTTTAACATTCACTAACATTAAACAATAATATCATTGATTTCATGGTCATTTTCAAAAGAGATCATAGTGATTTAAAACTAAGAAAAAATCCAAAAAAAACATCAACTAAACATTATATAAAATTTGATTATGTTATTATTTGTACACATAAACAATGTTATTTATACATATATTAGATTTTATATATTCCTCATTAAACATTTATTAATATTAATTTAATAATTTATAATTTTCTTTAGTTCCCCTATCTTCATATAAAAAATTTATTCGCATCTCTTGTATTCCTCTCACATTTTTTTGACACTATCATATAAAATTAATTCACATTTAATTTACTAAAATCACACCCCTTTTACTAGAGGCTCAATTCTGAACAAAAATACAATATAGTAATAAATTATATATTAGCCTAAATATTTTTTCAAAATAATAAGTATAGTTCTTAAAATATTATATTTATTTGATTTTGTCTATTACTTCATTAAAATATTATTAAATATTTATTAATTAATAACTCTAGTATTTTATATATACTGAGATTTATTCAAAAAAATATTACTTTTATATCTTCAATGATGATTTCATGAAAGGACTAAGATTTTATTCAGCCCTCAATAGTCATGAATTTCATATTCATCACGTCAATTAAAACCTCATGAGAAAAATTATCATAAACATGTAATTAAATTTTTGAATGTAGCGGTTTGTTTAAAAATTTTGATACATACATTATATGGTGTAAAGTGTTTAATTTATATTTATTATTTAAACAAGAGGCATATATTAAGTAATAAAATGGTGAAGATGAGAGAGAAGTGAAGGATAGAATTATTAAAATATTATGAATGAATAAATAATTATTATAATTTATTAATATATCAAGTTTGTCATGATTTGAGTTTTAAATGTAATCAATATTATCAATTTTACATCTATAACATGATCATTTTGTTAATAATTGGATGAATGGATGATTATAAACTATGTATTAAATAAATCCTTCTTTGTGGTTTCATGTTCCAGTAAAATCATATTTTATAGAACATATATATCAAGCATTAAATAAATGAGTTGATTTGAGGAAAAATTTTGAATTAATTATGCAATAAAATTTTTCTGATGTTTATCTTAAAAAAAGTTGGTTTGAGTTTTTAAAAATGATTTTGTGATTCAGGTGACCTATTTTTTAAGATTATAACATTCAGTTAGGTTACGGGATATCTATTTTAGATTCATCATGGTAGTATAAAAATATATAGAGACCTTAAAAACATTCATTTGGGAAGGAAATATTAATGATATTTTTTTATTCATAATATAAATTTTTGCAACAAAATAGTTAAATGTTGATTAAAAAATTAAAAGGGGGTGCTTTATTTTTCTCTTGTACCAGAATTATAATAGTTGAATCTATCCTTAGATTTATTTTTTGGATTTTAATACATGTCTTGATGTAATAATTGTTGATATATTATTTTTTAAAATTTCAATAATCGGTGAAATTTTCATCTCATTCGAGACAATATGTATTTTCAGCTACCTTTTCTAAATAATGTTAATGATATAATTATAGAACATTTATTCCCTAATTATATTGTATCTAAATGTGATCATATGTTTACTTGTAATTTTTATAAAATTCACTAGAAGTAGTTGGGAACTGAAATGAATTTCAGTATGACCATTAACCTTATATGTGATAGATAATTATAATTAATTATTATGACATTGTAAGATATGTACTGAGTTTGTCCAAAAGAATATAATCATTTTTCATATTACCATTTTACTGTTTATGAGTTTTCAAATAAAAAAATTATTCATTGTTGTTTACAGATGGATCCTTTTGTAGAATTACTTGGAATGTGGTGTTATATTGAATCATATATGGATTAATTCATTGAAAAATGTTATTGGAAAAATATATAGTTGAATAAATGGCTGATTAAGTGAATACAATTAAAAATTAAACTATTCAATCCTAGATAGGAAAATTATTACATATATATATATAATTGGGTGACTGATCTTTCATTCAAGTAAGGGGGTAATGTTTTATTAAATTTTATCCATGGGAATTTTTTTGTGTTTTTGTGAATGGTGAATTTAAGTCTTCATGTCATCGAAACAAAATAAATCATAAAGAATTTGGGATTCATTACCTATTCAATGGAAACTCCATTATTAAAATATCAAGTACTTAAAATATTTATTTTGTGACTGTTTGAAAATTTTCTTCCAGAGGAGTCTCATATATTGAATGTCGATGTCATTTACTTGCTTGAAAACATTTCTTATATTCAATATCAAGTAAATGTTATTCCAAATAGAGATAAAATATTCTGAAATGTTGTTATTTTTTTAATATGGTTTATTTTAAAACCTATATAATTGAATAATAAAAATGGTTATATAAATGTTCTAGTAAGAAAAAATATCCACACAATTTTTTATTGAATGAAATTAAGTGGACAGAATTGAAAAAAGGATATAGATAGACTCAACATAGGTAATGTTAATATAAATAGTTTTCTGTTATTAATAGTATTCCTTAAATATATTTAATATAGTTCTATCTATTATGAGAATATTAGTTTATTTTTTTGTTGAAAATATTAAAGAAATATTCCGAACCAAATATGGAGATCATGAATTATATGGTTTTATTGAAATGTAGAATATAAAATTAATAAAATTAAATATTAAAAAAATGTACTTCATTTATTAATAAATAATTTAAAAAATATTATATGATGAATATTTTATAATTTCCATTATGATTGAATTTTTATTGAATATTGAAATATAATTTTTTATTGAATATTGTAATTTATTTACATGTATTTACAAATTGAGGCTATATTATTTCATTTTATTATATTTTAATGGTATCATTTTGGTTTAAAAAAATTATTATATACATTGGGGTCATTAATATAATTGTATTTTGTTCAGCCTCCAAGGTGGCACATTTTGGGCGGTGCAGAAATGGACCAACGAAGATCGTCACCCATCCATTTTTCTAGAGGTGTTCTCACATCAAATTCACCATTTCCATTGTTTTGACTTCTTCTACGTCATTATATTTTAGAGGAATGTTGTATTATCCTCGTAGGGACTGGGAAATTCACCCATTTTTCATTGCGAAGGAGGCTCCACAGTCGAATGATCCTAGATGGTGATTTCATGGGATCATGTACATATGAATCTGGCCTCCTTGGATATAAAATTATTGGATGGTCTCTAGCGGGTTAATTCTTAGAGCCTAGAATGCCCAAAAGACCTGGTACCGATGATTCATGGACCAAAATTTAGATTTCATAGTCTTATTGATTGATGATTCTGCCAATGACAATTAATGAATCTGTTGGTTGAGAGGATGGGAGGACAGGCTCACAGTACCCTTCAAGGGAAGGATTGTTGCCTGTTTTGGGACTCTCTTATAGAATTATGTCATGTTTATAAGATCATGATCTGATGCTTCATTCTCAAAATTTGGGTCCATGGGATACCCATGGTTTGAAGGATCATCATAGGCATGCATATATTTGATGTTATATGGCTGATGCTGACTTGACCCACATAACTAGGTGCTCTAGAGTTTACTGTCATCCAGGGGAGAGAAGGGGAGATGATTTGGGATCAAGCCCATATAAATGGATTTCTATGTATCCTATAGAAGAGGAATCAGAAACCACAATGTTTGAAATGTGTGGGGCTTGCACCTAGAGGATTATCAATTGATGGGATATGATTGGGGTGAACTTTTATGAATGTGAACCCTTCTGAGCTTGGGCCTTTTGGTAGGCATCCTTTGTATCCAAATTTGTTCATGAATCAGTGTTTTTTTATTTAGATTTATGTATATTTTTTATTTATCATAAACCTCTATGACCATGTGATTCATGATCATTGTGAGAAACAAGATTATTATAAATATTCAACAAAGTACATGCTTCCTACCCTGTTAGTGGGGGACGGAGAGCCTATGAAGAAAGATGTTAGGGAAACCATGGGTGAGGTCTCAAAGTGATGAACTTTTCCATGGAAAATTGAATTAATCTTCCTATGGCCCAACTTTAGAATAATGGGGACCTACCTTAGTGGGATGTCCCTTGAATACATTTTGGGAAGGGGAGGTGTTTTGTCCTTGTCAAAAGGGGAAGTGAAAATAACTACTTTGACTTATCACAATTCCAAATTTAATGGAATAGCAATTGATCACTGTTAATAACTGGAATTTGGAGGTTTACTTCAGCATCACATGATTGGACACTAGTTTACCATAGGAATGTTGATCTACATGCATTCATGAAGCTCGAACTGTTGTGGGGAGAGCCTTCATTAATCCTATTACCTTGGTTATGTAGTCTCAAAGGGGCACACTGATGCACCCGATGGTCTAATCATACAAGTCTAGTCGCTTTGTAGGAGGCATTATCCTGATGTATGGAATTGGTTAATAGAGGGATGATAGAGGAATGGATGTTAATGGATGGGTGATGCTGGGACCGAATGAAATAATACCTGAAAACACCCCATTCTGTGTACTGGTTTCTTATGCGGTATGAGAAATGATCTGCATACCGTAGTGGTATGCAGAAAAAGGTGTTGTCTATGTGCTGATGTGATAAATGCATATGGGTATAGACTACTATTTACCATTGTGGTATGTGACCAATCTCACCACATTGGGTTTCATCGGTGTACTGATCCAGTACGCGGTGGGGGGTTCAGTCTGTCTACTTGTATACTATGCGGAGCCATATTTTGAAGGAGGTTCTGGGGGATTACCATTTACGGTTCTATTTTTATTATGAAATTCCCACGTTTTTTAATTTGTAGTTGGATGTACCTGCGGAGTGAGTGGTTTGGGATTCAGGCATCAGCAATGAATCGAGACTGAAGCCTGAGTCTTTTATGAACTCTTTCTTCCACCCTCTGGGTTCCCATCAGGCATTCTTTGTTTGTCCCTTGTCCTTCTACTATACTCCCATTGTAGAAAATTGGAGAAATTTTATCTATTGGGAACACTACACCAATTTTTAAGGCCCATGAAGTATTATCTATATCCCCTAAAGACTCGATCAACCAATGTTTGAGGAGGATTCCGTTCATGATAATAAATCACATAACCGTATTGGTTCACTTCATCTACGAACTGGTGAGTTCACAGAACGGTACACATATGAAATCCATGCGCATAAGTCTTTTGGAAACATAGTTCAAGGTAATCCTTGTTTGTTGGCCATCGCATCACGGGCCAGTGACTCGCAAAACATTTCAAATACCTACTGGTTTGCAATCTAGTTTTCCTGCATTCTTTTCTATGTGATGGTACGCAGGCCCCATGAAATGCTTTGAAAACATAAATTCCTTCAAGATTCTTCTAAAATTCACCACATTATTTGAGTCCATCCACCATGCTAGACATTTAGGAATAATTTCTTCTTTATAAAAATTTATTTTGGTGGTATTTTCATCCCATGGGATACTTTTCATGACCCTACAACTGAACCCCATCTAAATGGGGTCCGTTCGGAATGAAAATTGGACTATTCTGATTTAGAAATGGTTCTGAACTAAAATATTTCAATGTTAAACAAATGGACCCGGTTGTAAGGTACAACCCATATATATATTCTCCCTTTTAATTTTTCATTTACCATTTCATGTTGAAAAACGTGCTCTCAATTTTCTCAACTTCCTCTACTCTCTCATATTGTACTCCTTGCGAAAATCATGTTCACGAACTGCTTTGTACGTACCAAAAACTGATCATCTCGCCATTTCTCTATTTGCATACAATTTTTTATGTTTCTTGAATATCATTGCAGAATTGTAAGACCATTATCTCAATTCCTCCAATCTGGATGCAACGTGGCTAGTGTGTCTGCATACTGAACATGGACCGTAGAAAAAATATTTAAGAATTAATAATCTGAACATTATTATTAATCCATAAAATCATAATATAAAATTAATCAAGGCCAAAGATCACGTTAACTATCATCCAAAAACCTTTTTTTCATTATCCATTGATCTGAGAGCCAACACCTCATGGATAGTTTTCATACAATTGATGTGCTCGGTTAAATGAATTTTCATACCATAGCAGTGGGCGGGGTTACATGCGTGTATCGTGTCTATTTGTGTTATGATTCCTCAGCACAATATGAAGTATATGGGATGTGGCTACAAAAACCGTTTCTGGGAACAATATATAGAGCCTTATGTGGGCATCTTTTACGTCCCTCAATGATTCTTACATAGAATTTATCCAAAAAAATTATTGAACTGGCATTTTTTTGTCGGCATCTCAATCGTCCTTTACAGGATACAGTGGCTACATCACAGGGTACTACTGATGTCATTGTTTCTTATTAGATTGATATTACTGCCCCTCTTTCGACTACTAATGAATGATCAAAGAACATGGTTTCATTGGTTGAAAAAAAAATTCTGGTCATTCCATTTCACTCATCTCTGGAAAATCAGCATATGACGGGCCATTCAAAGTACCCAGATTCAGAAATGCTTCCTTCTTACGGGTTTGATCTATTTTCTGACACAATGATCCCAGTGCCAAATCTAATCACACAACCAACCGCCTAGGTAATTTATACCTATGTTTTGGAGGCAATGATTTATAACAAGGGTTGGTACCTTCATATGCGTGTTAACTCTAGGTCCTTGCTAAACTACACACCTCAACTTTAGAGGGAGCACAGCGGATCCCCAACCAGAGATCTCACTGTTATCAGAGCATTATGAGGAAGGCTATAACGAATGAGAAGCACAGCTGGTCCGCATGGAGAGACCTTCTCCCATGAGGCTTGTTTGTCATTGATTGGGGGTGGCCTATTAGGCTCTTGTAGGGTTTCATAGAATTTTGAACCGGCCTATAGACTGTGGGACTATGCAAGGCTTCGTGGGTTTCTCAAACATACACCCATCATCCTACTACCCTTGTTTCACAACAATTATTTTGGTGTAATATCAATACCAACACCATTCATTTGACCCATGGGGTTGTCAACATTTCTGTTTGGGATATCCAGCTAATTTTAGGAATCCATATCGTTGGGAAAATATATGATGAATTTATTTATCCCTCCTATTCTTTGGATGATGAGTAAAGAACCCCACCCCCCCCAAGAAACATGTTGTCCAAGAGAAGGTGCTTCTGATGGAATGAGATGCCTTTCCAAAGGAGTACATTTCATTTGATGACGGGTTTTGCACTTTCATTAAGCATTTTGGTTTACGGCTCTATCCGAGGAGACCCAAGTCTTGTCTAACTAAAACCACCTAGCGGTGAGTAGGTACTTACAGTCCCACCTTGGAGGGATGGGGATTCATCCCAAACGTCAATCAATTATTTCTACTAGCAGCTTTCATGGCTATGTTTCCATGCAGCTGGGTCCTACCAGTGTGGGAAGCTGCTGGGGTAAGAACCTAGACTTTCACTATGGCCACTCAGTTGGCCATTGGAAAATGCATAAATCTAGGTATCCCATTTTTTCACATGATTTAATGCCTACATGCTCAAATTAGTGAGGGGGCCACTTTACCGGATGAGTAGACCATTTCAAATTCATTGAGGTTAGATGGGGGCCCATATTAGGGGTTTCCCTTCATCAATGCATTACCAATCCTACATTCTAACCTCTATCCATATATTCAGTGCTCTAGAGGTGTCATGCTAGTGGCTTTGGATTCACAGGATAAGAAATATGACCACACTGTAAAAAATGAGCATGACATAATTGCTGGTCTCAAAATTTACTAACATTTCTATTACCTACTTTTTGATTCCTCTAATGGTACTATTAAAAGCTGTGCATTTGAAGACTTCATCAACCAAGGTTAAATCATTTCCTTACAAGAAGGTGTCATTATTTCCCATATTCGAGTGGAACATATCTGTGAGGGATATGCACCCTAAAGATTTAATCAACAATTGAATTTCATTCAGAAGTTGTGCCATCCTACTCCTAATAGTGCTTGATAGGATAAAAACTGATGATAGCCTATCATTTATTGCTAATGATTACACGGGAGGACACACAAATCCAGGCCATACTTGTAGATTCTGGGGAATCTATTCCCTTCCATACCATGAAATATGCTATGTTTGAGGATAAATCATATCTCGATGCCCAATTAGAAGGCCTAGTGCCTATTCTGACCACTTCCAAGGCATCCAAGGAGAATTTAAAGGGAAAGAAAAAGGGAGTTGTTGAACACTCTCCACAGTGAAAAGTACTCTAACGACCCCTCCCCCTCTTGAGGAAATGATTTGATTGATGGGGTTATGACCTCACAGGCGGTCGAAAAAACTGTATTAGTTGTTACCAAGTGTTTATCATCCATTCCTTTCGAGGCCAATTTTCTAGTGTCCAAGAGGGAATGAGACCTTTGAAATTGTCCTCAATCTTCCTGTGACTAGTAACCTTATGATTTATGATGGCTCATATAGGGTAGTAAAGTTGTCCTTATTGGTAATGACTATGTGTTACCACTGGATGACATTTCTTTTAATGATGATCCATATAGGGTGAGTGGCTAAATTAAGGACCACATGACCCTCATCCAATCTCAGTGTGTTTTTCATAAGTACTTGAATCATGTAATTTTTTATCGTTTGACTAGAAACCCATTATGAGGAATAAAATTTCATTGGTTCATCTACTATGGATGCCACATGAAAAGATTATTACATTATCCCATCATCTCATTAACATTCCTATTCTCGATATCCATAGTTTTTAGAGACTCAAATGAAACATTTGTGGTTGATGAGACCATCTCTGATCCCCTATACTATCATTCTAGTTCTGTCCATCCCAATTATGGCCTCAGTTTTAGAGGGTCAGAGATTCTGGGATGAAATAATGGAGATCCCCTCAGATGATGATTTATGGAGGATTCTTCAGATAGAACACTTTGATCTACCTAGTTTTGGGGGATCCATTGCTCTGAAAAATATTTCAGCTGAAGAAGAACCTGATGAGGTCGATGTTTACTCGACAAAAATGCATAAATGTCATCATGCTCATGTAAATAGGCATCATTGGTTAGAACACATGGATTTAATGGAAAAATTCCCATAATTGACAGGGGAGGTTATTTTGGATACAAAATCTGGCCTTAAATTAATTTATTAAAGAGATGCTGAAAGTTTCACCATTTTATTCTTATTTTTCATGGGCTTGATGGGTCTTGAGGAATGGCTTATTTTCTAACTTGTTCTTCCAGAGTAACTATGACTAGAGAGTGTGCCCATTCAACATTATGGGCACTATAGAAGGATCCCTCGGAGGCCAGGAACACATGGAAGAAGTCATTGTATACCCTTCTAGGGAATTTCCTCCTCTATCTCCTCATGGTTATGATATTCAGATTCCATCCCCACTACAATCATAAAAAATCAAGCCAGCCTCTCACATATCCATGCATATTCAAGGGGGGATCACAAGTAATTGTTTTTTTATCTGGTGATTGAACAAAGTACCCTTATCTTATCAACCCACTGGTACATATATGTACATTGAAATTGGTAATACTGGTGACTAGACAAAGACTGTTCCAACATCTATAGATCTTATCCCTTTTAGGGTAGAGGAATGGTAACAATCTGTCATGGCTGATCAAAACAGAGAATGTTTTCCATTTGAAGAGACCATGATGTTTTTTACCCCTCGGGTGTGCCTTCTCCCACTCAAACAATCTCTCGATCAAAAATGGAAAGACATCCAGAGGATGAGGGATCACCTGACAGTATTGAGCCGACACTCATAGAGGGAGACTCAGTGGTCTATATAATAGGGGCCGAGTGAAGTGACGAGCCCTGGGCCTTACTGGATCTTTGTGGGGATTCAAATACATAAGATCCAATAAATCTCGATTGATCATATTTTTACCCTATAGAGGGAGTCACTTCAGAGACTAAATTTTTGTATGAAAATGTTGTCTTTAGGAATTCATAATCAGGGAGGCTGATGTTCCATACCCTAAAAATTTGGAGTGGGCTATTGTGACCTTTCTTCCAATTCTGAGATGGTTTATCTTTTCAACCTCCAGGGTCTTGGGACCAGTTCACTTATTTGGAATGACTATCCTCACAAGCCATATATTAACCAGCAAACATCTGGGGGTCATCATAAGGACTACTATTTCAGCTGATCATGGACTTGGGTCTTCTGCCATCCCACATATCCATCAGGCATAACTAATGATTTCATATGAAGAACCACCTGTTTTAGATAATGGTACATCTGAGGGGGTGGGACTTATTGAATTCATCTCCTCCATATCCTCTGAATCACAACTAAAATATTTGGTAATAGCATCATATACCCCCACTTTTTCATCTATTACAATTAACATAGATGACAACGCAACTAGTTTGATCTGTGCAGCTGCTTACAAATCTAGTCCCTCGCTGGTAATGTTAATTTTTCACTACATTTCATCATCAGTGAGTGATTATAAGGCCGATCAAGAATGCATATTCGATCTTCATCATAATCAACAAAGTCATGAAGGAACATTTGGAGATTAATATACTAGAATCCACTAGCTAAGATGCCAATGAAATTATCAATGTTAAATAGACCATATGTACTAATCTGTTTTAGTGGATTTATCTATCATGTAGTTTATGATATTTTATGGTAGGTGTTTGTCGCTCGGAAGCAACCGGTGCCCTTGAATCTTGACTCTCCGCAGAATAGTTGATAGTTTATCCAGTTACTACACAACAAGTTCTTATTGACGATGTTCCCTCTCATGATAGAATGGTTTCATAGTTGAAAAATATTCTCATGAAGAAAGAGTCTTTCATAGAACAAATTGGTCAGTAAGTGGAGAAACAAATCCAAAAACTGGAGCAGCTCTTATAGGAGCAGGCCCATGCGGTATTCGCCGTAGAGGAGGGGAAATGGAAAATTCTGGATTGAGAAATGACTAGCCTCCATGATATAAGGGAAGCGGAGGCACTCCGAGTGAGTGTATAGGATGAGATTACAAATTTATTGAATATTTTACAAGCGGTTGAGTTGTTGAAGTAATCATTGATGAAACTCCACAACTCTGTTAAACATCAATTGTAAAAGTCCTACCTTTTTTACAAGGAGAGGATCTAGGTTGTGGATTCCAACCATCTATTTTTATAGAATATGATGGAACTGATATGCCTCTGAACATCTATTATTTTCCTTATCATGTTATTTAAATTGATCATTATCAATCATATAAACATGATTTCAATCAGGTATTGATTTTAAACCATGATCGATTAAGTGGAATAATCAAAATAGGATCTTATTTTTGCCTAAGTCATGAGACTCATTAAGCTAAGTTTGACTATTGGGGATTATTTATGGAACACCTCAGGAACTTTTATGAATTTTTCACTAAAAAACTAGTTTTTTACTAAACCTGTTTGACATGGAATTAGAGGGTATAAGTTGAATTTTTCTTAGGCTGATCATTGTGGGTTTTTGACCTAACAATCATTACGTCTTTTTAGATACCTCAATGTTTTTTAGAGAACTAATACATTACTTTTACCAAGAGGTAACTTTTTTAACAGAAAAATAAATCATTTTGGATTGCATATTATTCTTTATATAGAAGTTTACTGTCCTTCCAATCAAACATATTAGTAATGTTTTTGGTCAACCAAGTTTAACTAAACATAACGGAGCAAGGCCCTAACTTGGGACCATCATCTGGGAAAGGATTAATATCCTTCACACATGGATTAGGGAATTTTCATGAGCCTAGATTTATGGATTATTAACATGAATAAAGCTAGAGAGCTATTTTAAGCATAGAAAAGTAGGAAATGGATATCCTAGGTACAAATTTGCCTCTAATTGACGGATGTTTTTTATGGGCTACATATGTAGATCCATAAAGGAATGATGTGCATAGTCCATCACAGGTGTCCGCAAGACAATGGATGTCCATATCTGATGGCCTGGTAGTGTTTTCATCATTTTGAATTTATTTTTTGTTTGGATTCATAGTGTGTTGTTGTCCTCAGAAGTGGTGTTAGAAAATATTAGGGACATTCATGTCGGCTTTGAAGGGTGTGATTACTCCCACACAGTTCTGACTTGCATGAGGGAGAGCTGGGAAATGATCAGTTCATTTAAAAATAATTGTAATGTTATGCTAATTTATAAATTGGAAGGTTTTTAAGTCATTATTTAATAGTGTTCCAACTCTAGGGTGTGAAAGGACATGAATGTCATTTGAGCGTACGAGAGCTGGAAAGGACTCTCCTGGGGACGAATTTTCCATTGATTGATATCTATTTTCCATGGAATCATATGAAAAGTCACCAGATCATGATGTTCATAATAAATCACTGGTGTCGACATGACATTGGCCTTCCATTTCCGATGTCCATGGATGATTATGGAGATTGAGAAAATTTTGAATACGGTATGTGACCTTCATCAAGGGGTGCACCAGAAACCGAAAAGAGGGAATATTTACTGAACCTCTCGAGGAAATGCGTGGAGGCACTCTTGTATAGTATGTCGATCAACATCACATTTATGGATGGGGTATCCTCAGATGCATCCAAAGATAAAATAGATGAATTGGTACCATACTTTATAATGTATCTAGTATGTGTGTATGGAGGAAAATGTAAACTGTGACATTGAGGGCCCTTGAATCAGGCGGGGTGGAATGAGGCCTGGAAGCCATTGCGAATACTAATATAATATTGGACTCTCCTGGGGACAATTTTCCATTGATTGACGACCATATTTGTGGTAAAATTATACAAATCCACTAGGGAAAGATGTGCATAGTAAAAGAAGGTTCTACGCTGGACACTAGCCTTCTCTCTCATATAGACGTGGAGGGTTATGAGGATTCACGATCACTCAATGAATTGAGTTTGGGGTATGATAGGAGTGTATTCGGACATATTGGGGAAAATGGGGTTGAAATTTAATCATGGAATCGGGTGTCCCTTACGTAGATTTGACTCGTATGTCAGGTGAGGAATTCATCCAATCATTGGACGATCAGGCCATTTAATGTCACGTGGCTAGTATGTGAGGGTCCTATAAGGGAGGGATCTGTTACATGCCTTTTAGGGTCGTGCTACTAGGACCAAATTATTGGTCTACTTCTCCATAAGGTCACGGTGTATATCTCACTAATATCCATGATCTAACATGGTCTAAAATTGTTGTGAGTAACGAGGGATTACAAGCATTCTGTCTCATATTCTAATAATACAAAATTCATCCTTAGAGGGAATGTTAAGCATAAACCATTGATATACAGTTTAACATCATATTGCAAGGATGGTTTTGGCCTCATTGTTCAATTTCATTCTCTTAGGATAAGAAATTGTGCAATTTAGATTAATGCAATTAGGACAATTATGCTTTCTTAAAAAACATTAACAGTTTTGGATTTATCATAATCATGTTTTTCTAGTTATCATTAAATGTGACTGATTTTAGAGTGTGTATACCATATTCTCGAGGTAGAAATGAATCCGGAGGGATGACATTGGGATTGTAAGACATTGGTTGTACAATGATAGGAGAGGACTCTCCTAGGGATGAATTTTCCTTTGATTTATTTCCAATGTTGTGGGAAATGTATGTAAAGCCACTAGGTCATGATGTCCACAAAAAATCATAGCTGTCTGCATAACACTGGCCTTCTGTATCAGATGGCCTTTAATGATTAAGGGGATCCATTGTTTCATGGGTGAATGAAGTCTGTAAAATGGGGATGATGTGCCTAGGAATGTAAGGAATACCCAGACCATGAGTAACTGTTAACTACTAGGGATTCCACATAGGTCTGGATCATATGTATTGCGAGATGTAGGATATTTTGGCATCTCATGAGTGGGGGGGATTTGTGGGATCTCAGAACCCTGATGACCAGAAAAACATTAACACTTGATGATTTTTGAAGTGTTTTATCATGCAATTAGGACCTTTTGTGGACTCCCCGTACAAATCTAGCCTATGTATGGGGGAAATCAGGCATCATTATTTTGATGGTTTCTAGGATAGGATTCCAAATCTAAGAATCACTACATATCCTGAAAGGTCAATTATCAAGCCACATGCAAATCTTAATGTTTCCAACAAATGTTTGATCGACGTGCAGGGACATTTGGGGGAATTTATTTTCTCATTATTTTATTTTTTTATGATGGTTGGTCCGAGATGCCAAATATGTGTGTTACTATGTATCCAGCAAGGAACAGTATCAATCGATACATAATTATGAATGTTGCATGTATCGATCAAGATCTGTCCATATATAGGGACATTTCTGTTTCATTTTCGTGGGGTGCCCAGTCCACCATAAGTCTCCATAACTTATTTTAATAATATAATCCTTATAACTAATCCTAATATAATGTGAGTCCTGTTAATTTTGAAAAAAAAATGTGGATATAGGGTTCCTTTCTCAAGTGTTTCTTGGTAGCAGATATGATGGTGGAATTTTATTTCATGGTGGGGTTGTGCCAAGATTGAGGATAGAGGCATCACTACATTATTTAGAGGGTAGAAATCAAGCCAAAAGTAGTTCTGTATATACCTTGTAATGTTTCAGCTATGTTGATGTGTAAGGACATGTGAGGGCATAATTTTTTTGATTATGGATGAGCCTATATTAATTAGTTTGGCATCACTATGTATCCTACAATAGAAGGAATCAAGCCTTCTATTTTTCTAAATATACCCTGTGCCGATTTGGCTTGGTCTATGGGTTGGGAAATTTTCGTTATATCCATCACAGTTGTTAGGTCAAATAATTTACTCTATATATTTCTTTTATAAGGGAATCCCTACCTCTAATCATATGATCACGTGAGTTATACTCGATGTGATAAACAAGTAATGATAAGGGTTTCTCATATGAATATGAGTAGATAGGGGGAATGATGGAGGAAATTGTTTTGATGGGGGATAGGGACAATATTGAGGATCAAGTCCTCACTAAATATCATGTGAGGGAAGTAATCAATCTATATGTAGTTCTGTAAGAGATTATGCAGTTTATTTTCATTCTACTAGGATGTTTTGTGTCATATAGTTTATCGTCGTATGGTGGGGACATGACTCATGGATTAATGTCATGTATTAAGGATGGGTTCCATTAAGTTTATCATCATGTGGAAATGAAAATGACTCATAGTTTATGTTCATAGAGTATTGAACATGGCTTTTAGTCATTATAACTCATAGTTTATGGCCATAAAGTTTGTACCTTGGCTTCATGAGTATTGTTACTCATATATTATGGTTATAGATATTTGACCATAACCTAGGGGGATATTAGATATAGTGTAAGGTCTTAGTGGTTTCAATTTGGCTTCATTTTATCATAATGTTGGTCAGGAAATCAACACATAGTTTAATGTCCTAGAGCATTGACCATAACATGGGGGTTCACAACTATGCAGAGTAAATCTTCATAAATTTTTCATTTCTCGGATTCGAGATGAGTTGTCCATCAATTGATATCATTGTGTATGATCTATTGGAATATACCCTATGTATGAAATATGGTCCTTCCCACATTGGGTCATGATTTGGGGGCTTCCTCCCGAGTGACATCGAGTTCCTAAGTTTAAAACCATTTCTCCTTTGAGGAAAGATGAAAGTCGAACCTCTTTGTTGAAGTCTCGTGCAATATAGTTTTGTTAGACTTCCAAATGGTGCAGAGTGTGAATTATTTTTTCATCTAGCTACTCCAACTCTTCAAACCATATCATGGATTTTGTTTCCATGTACGGGTGATCGCAAATGTCAACACTAAGTGATGTAAGTTGAATTTATATAGGTAACAATGCCTCTTCCTCATATAGTAGTGGGTACTGGGTTTCCTGGGTGGTAGTGCGGGTCATGGTCTGCTAAGAATATAAATCATGAAGGGGTTTGTCTGACCACGATTTGTTTTCCATATCTATCATCATCCAAAGTTTTTTGGATAGAGTCTTTTTGAAAGCCTCAATTTTCCCATTGGATTCCTCATGGTAGTGGAAAAAATAGTTGGATTTAATTCCAAAATCCTAGTATAGCCTGTCCCACATAGAAGACTAAAATTTTTTTCCATTGTCCATCAGTATTTTATGAGGGACACAAACTCTGGTAATGATGATGGCCTTCCAAAAGATAATGATGTCTCTCATCGTGGATTCTTTAATGGGTATAACTTTGGCCCATTTATAAAATAAGTGGGTCGTTGTGAATATGAACATGAATTTTCAGGATGTGGCGAGAGGGTATGGTCCAACAACATCCATCCCATAGACAACGAATGGCCAAGAGTACATATCAGTATGATGTAACTCTAGGGGGTTGTGTATGGAATTTGCATGAACATGGCAGTAATGACACTTCATGGTGAATATGGAACAATCTTGTATCATAGTGGTCTAGTAATACCATTGCCTTCATATTTGGTGAGAGAGTTGGTTGCTGATTGGTGTGCTCCACAAGCTCTGGCGTGCACTTTTTTTTATGATAGTCACCGCTTCTTTATCAGTGCACCAGAGAAGGACTCTATCAAGGATTCGTTTTTATAGAACCTTTTCTAGGATTACCCCATTGTACAAGAAAAAGTTTACCACCTGACTTCAGACTTGTATCCTTCCATCCTTATATGGTAGTATTTCCCCATTCCTATTGTAATTTGTAATAGGCATCATCCCACCGGTGGTGTGGCCATAAGTCATAGTAACATGACTAATTTATTCTTTTTCCTCTTTATTTAACTAGATGAATGGAAAGACCATTCTATGGTGGGAAATGATAATGACAGTTTCATCTAGGTCTGGTTCGACCATGGCTATGACTGCATTTTCCAAAGCATCATCTTTAGCATTTTGTGACCATGGACATAGGTCGACATTGGTTCTAATGGGAATTCTTCCAACTGTTCTCAAAAATAATTTATCAATTGAACCAATATATATTTGTTGATGGAATAGTCACCATTGACATGTTTGATAACAAGCCTTGAATCATCGTTTATTTTTAGGACATTGGATTACATGTGAAGTGCTACTTCCAGGCCCGCAACATGGACCTGATATCCCAATTCATTATTTGCACACCCTTCTAAAAGATGGAACGAGTAAGGCATGGAGTCTTTTTCAGGGGATACGAGTATAATTCCAAGCCCAAATTTTTTGATCATGGGATTCCCTATCATATTCCCTATCAGGATTCGGGAAGCACCATTGATGTACATTTCCAAAGTATTGGGGTCCTCTCGGATGGAAAACACTTCTTCATTCCAAGGTTCAGTATCCAACGGTGTTTTTTCCTCTAAGGGGTGATCTTCTAGAAATTATGCTAATACCTATCCTTTTATGACCTTCTAGGGAACGTACCATATGTTAAACTATTGTCGGATGACCACCCAACATGGTAGGAACCCATTAATCATTGGACGGTTGAGGATATATTTGAGTGGATTGCAGTGAGAAAAAAGATGGACCTTATTATGCTGAAGGTAATTCTTGATTTTCTGAACTGCGAAGATTAGGGCTAGGGAGTTCTGTTTAATTTTTGAATACCTATTTTCACCATCAATCATTGTTCAGCTGATGTAATAGTGGTTTTTCTCACTCCCAACATCATTCTTCTACACGAGGAAGGTACACTACTAGAAAAATAGGTATTTGCGATAGGTCATTTGCGACGGGATCCCGTCGCAAACGACTCGTTGCTGAAAACGGTGTCGCAACAACAATTATTTGCGATGGGCCCGTCGCTAAAGCCTTTTTCCACGACGGGAAGAATCCCCGTCGCAAATAGTACTCTGTATATTTGTAAAAAACTTTTCAAAAACTATTTGCAATGGGCACCATCGCAAATACATGTTGCGACGGGCCCACCGCAAATATTTTTGCGACGGGACCCGTCGCAAAAACCTATTTAAAAAAAAATAAAAAACAATTAATAAATTATTTTAATGGATATAATAATAATACTATTTGCGATGGGCATAGTATCCCGTCGCAAATACTATAAAAAAAATTAAAAATTAAATTATTAATAAATTATTTTAATTAATATAATAATAATCCAATTATAATTCAAAAATAAAAAATAATAAAATATTAATAAATGATTTTAATTAATAAAATAATAGAATTATAATTCACAAATAAAAATAATAAATTATTTTAATTAATATTATAATAATTGAATTATAATTCAAAAATAAAAAATAATAGAATATTAATAAATGATTTAATTAATATAATAATATTAGAATTATAATTCATAAATAAAAAAATATTAATAAGTTATTTTAATTAATATAAAAATAATAGAATTATTTTACATTCAAATATTAAAATAATTCAATTATTACAAAAAATATAATTAAATTATAATATTATAAAATTTTAATATATATATAAAATTTAATATTATAAAATATAAATAATATTTTTATTCATATTAATATTGTTATTTAAAAATAAAATATTATTAATATTTTATAATGAGACAGAAACTACGAATAGAAAAAAATCATATTTTGATTTCACAAATTTTATAACATAAAAACAAACTCTAATATGAAGGAGGGGGGAGGGGGGATTTGTAGATGGTGGTGGAGGAAACTCCATCCCTAAACCATGAGTTAGTCGGCGCATGTACTCCATCTGCTCCTGATGCTGCTGCTTCCACCGACTCGTCTGCTCCTCATACAACTGCTGCTGGCGTCGACGCTCCTCCTCATGTTGTTGACGCATCTGCTCCTGCTCCTGTCGGAGACTCTCTATCAGTGCAGTCTGAGATCGCAACTGATCCTCATACTTTGTAGTAGAAAAAGATGCACGAGCTCCTCTCGAGCTGGATGCCGACATCGCAGCACTGCCATAATAATCTCCGGGAGTCAGTCGAGAGCCGATACCAACTACTCGGCCCTTCTCGAAGGCATACTTGGTGGCCTGCATCCATGCCGCCTCATCAAACTGACGGCCAGTGGTCTGATCTGATGACTCGGCCTGACTCTCAGGTCGGACCTATGACGTTGCGGCCTCATATGACTCCTGTAGTTTCAATTTAAAATTAAAATTGTGAATATATTATATGAAGTTAATTTTTAATCTTGAAAACAAATAATACTGACCACGATGTGATGCTGACGATCACCTCTGAGCTCCCCAGTAGCAGGATCACTATACATCCTCCGATATACGTCGTACTCCGTAATATCGGGGTGCTCAACAGCCTATAAGAATAAAAAATAAATTATTAATATTTATAGTTATATAAAATATTTATAAATAATGTACGTACCAGATGCTGTCTATGAGTACTGAAAGAACGACTCCCAACTCGATGAGTCACCTCCTGTCTCCCCCGATTCTGCCTCCCCACCGATGATCTCCTCTAAAAGGAACCACTCAACCAGTGCGCACATAATCCACCCCATACATGGGATGAAATGTACTCTGGTCGGTGTGCTCTACATGACTCGTCAAAATCTGACACTCCTGCTTTCTTCATGCATCTTTTCTTAAATTGTGCAAAAACTGATGAAGGTGATCACGCATGGCCACCTCCCATGCCTTGTGGATGGCGTCACGCATGGTATCCTCGATCGGAGACCATATACCCTACAAATAAATCAAAATATCAAGTTAGAAATGAAATAATTTTCAAAATAAAAAATATTTATTTACGTACGTACCAACCAATGGCCGAACATGGCCTGCTCCACATCAATGGGAATCTGCGCCCATGTGGTCAATGGCTGAGAGAAATAGTTGCGCAAAATAGTGCTTCCCTATCCAACTGATATATGCGGAAAACTGTAAAAATAATAAACATTTCTTATGTGAATAGATTAATGAAATCTTAGTCAAATCCACAGGTTATCACACAGGTTATCACACCTCCGTGGGCGTGGATCAAACCCAAGACGTGGACGTCGCTCGGAGACGGGGTCAGGAATCATCAATCGTTCAAGACCGCGCCCCCTCCGCGTACTCCCTGGAGCGCCTGCAGGCTGAGGGTCATCTGTCAGCAACTTATCTGCATCAAAAGTCAGGTCAGCATCCGCCAACTCACAAAATGTGCCGTCGTCCATCTGAAACAGAAAATGTTAATGTTGTTAGAAAATAATTGATAATTACTATTATATATACATATATACATATTATTATTGTATATAAATACCATGTAATTCTATCAGTGTTCATCTTCATCATCATCTTCATATATGTCAATGTCATCTTCATATTCCTCCTCAACATCATCGATATCCATTCAAGTTATAGTTGCTTCATCTCTTACCATTTCAAATTCATATGTAACATCATTAACATCATCGTCATCACCGACTCTTAAATGTGGGGTGTCGTCATCGATACTCATGTCTCTTTGTAAAAAAGATTGATTTTGAGTACTCTCTTGAAAAACTTCAATTAATTGCACATCAGTGAAAGCACATTCACTTTGACTAAACTGATTGTCTCGAATTTTGATTTTTATTACACTCCACCAATCAGTCAAGTATCTTGATGTAGCACAGTACTTTGCGTAATAAACTTGATGTTCCTGTTGATCCAATAAAAATGTTTCATTTACTGCGAGAACACTTTTACATTTAATATCGATGATTCCGTGAGTCGGATGAACACGCACGCCTCTCTCTGTATCCAACCACCGACAATTGAACATGGTTATGTAATGTTGTCCAAGATAACAGAGTTCAATGATTTCATCAAGTATGCCATAAAAGTCAACTTCATTTTCTCGATGATGAGATCCTCTCAAGATAACTCCATTGTTAATTGTTTTTTTCGATTCCCCATATGCATGTGTGTGAAATCGAAATCCATTCACCACATATGCATTATAAGTTTTAACAAGTTTGGAAGGTGGGTTACTCAATACACACAACTGTTTGTCAATTTTATCATCATGTCGAGACACCTGAAAATTTGTGAAATAATTATCGATATAGTAAACTATACATTGAAGGAGTTGCTAACAGATAAAGAGTTTATGTTACTAGTTTTTGAAACCACTGAGAGAAATTTTTCAATCGAAGTTCTTCAATAGAAGCTGCTGTAATTTGTGGAATTTGTTTCTTGATATGATTATCATACAATCTATAAAAACCAAAGTTATTTACTGTAACATAAATGATAGAATAAGTGATATAAACACTTACAGTACAACTGATTTCATCTCTTCACAGTTGATCAGAACATATGTATGAGCTCTATGATGTTCATCATCTGAAAGCCAGCGTTCATAAACTCCACCAAAACCAATATCTGTCTGGTTGAAAACAGATAATTGATTGTCGATTTCATCAATATTCTTCTCGTTCCATCCCATTCAGTTGTGTTTTGAAGGATACTCAGATTCAAAATAATGGGAGCAGAAAAAAGATATTTCCTCTTGCAAATAAGCTTCTGCAATAGATCCTTCAACAGATGCTTTGTTACGTACTTTTCTTTTCAATTTTTGCATGCATCTTTCAAATGGGTACATCCATCGAAACTGTACTGGATCTCCACATTTGGCTTCATATGGCAAATTTAACATCAAATGTTCCATTTAGTTGAAGAAAGACGACGGGAATATTTTTTTCCAATTTACATATAATTACAAGAACATCTTTTTCAAGTTTTCCTAGAGCATCATAATCTGCTGTAGCCGCACAAATTTCCCGAAAAAAATGAGACATGTCTGTTATGGAATCCAAAATCACAGAATTCAACAGACTTCTTACTCCAATTGGTAGAAGTCTTTCCATTATAACATGACAATCATGACTTTTTAATCCAGTAATATGACCATTCTTTACACATCTACCCAAATTGGAAGCACATCCATCTGGAAGTCTCAAATATGCAATCCACTGACAAAATAATTAACGGTTTTCTTTAGACAGTGTATAAGCTGCTTTTGGTTTCAGTATCCTTTCTATTCTGACATTCTCAAATAGTTACAATTCTGGACGCCTACAAATTTGGGCAAGATCTAAACGTGCATTTATATTGTCTTTGCTCTTTCCTGGAGTATCCAAAACTGTATGAAACAAATTATCAAAACAGTTCTTCTCAATATGCATGACATCTAACATGTGTCGGACCAACAAATCTGACCAATATGTAAAATCCCAAAATATGCTACGTTTAATCCAATTGTGTTCTTTCCCAAAACCAGAAATTTTCTGTTGGTTTATTGTGGGACCAAATGTGATGGGAGGTAATGAAAATACAACTGATTTTAACTCCGAACCTGATAGCATTTTTGGAGGTCCATCCCTTTCAACTGTTCCTTTTCTGAAATGAGATCTGTTTCTACGAAAAGGATGATCAGCTAGAAGAAATCTGCGATGACAGTCAAAATAACAAGGTTTCTTTCCATGAATGAGCATAAATTCTTTGTTCTCTCCCATACAGTAAGGACATGATTTCTGACCATGTGTACTCTAGCCAGATAACATCCCATAATCCGGGAAGTCACTTATTGTCCACATCAATTCTGATCTCAGTATGAAATTCTGTTTCGTTGCAACATCATATGTACTGACACCAGTACTCCATAATAAATTTAATTCATTAATCAATGGTTTCAAATAAACATCAAAATTTTTCTTTGGATGTCATGAAATTAGTAAAGTCAAAAAGATATATGGCTCCTTCATCAACATCCATGGAGGTAAATTGTACGGAGTTAAAAAAACAGGCCAACATGAATATTGACTACCATAAGATCTATACGGACAGAAACCATCAGTGGTAAGGCCCAGTCGAACATTTCTAGCTTCTAAAGAAAAGGATGGATGCACTCTATCAAAATGTTTCCATGAATCACCATTGGCTGGATGATTCATGCTTTTATCGGTTGAAATATTCTCTTTATGCCATGACATCATTGTCGCTATATTCTTAGACATGAATAAACGCTGAAGTCTGGATGTAAGAAGAAAATATCTCAACTGTTTTACAGGAATCAAACCAGACTTCCCGTGTTGTCCTTCTTTATATCTCAGTTGCCCACATGCGGGAGAACTATCCAACAACTCATTTTCCCTAGAATATAAAATGCGGTCATTTGAACATGCATGAATCTTTTGACAAGTAAGTCCCAAATTTCGAACCAGCCTCTTACTCTCATAGTAATTTGCAGGTAAAACATTTTTTTCGGGTAACAGTGTTTTAAGCAAAGAAAATATCTGGTCAAAACAGGTGTTTGACATTCCGTTATCTGATTTGATAGCCATAAATTTTACAACTGCTTCTAATTTGCTCATCTTGCAGCTAGGATATAATGCATCCTCAGCAGACTTCAACAACTCATAAAATTCAGACGGTGCCAACTCAGGATTTGAAGCTATATCAGCCGGAGTTTCTGTATGTTGAACAGATGAACCTGCAACATCATGTACTAAATCTTGAAACCGGGATGGATCCGGAATCAAGTTGGTATCACCTGCTCTGGAACTGCGTTCACCGTGTTGATACCAAAAAACTTAATCTAGTTGAAAACCAAAACGCAAGAGATGTTCCCCCACTTTTTCAAACGTGTCAAACATTCTCAATTCACATTTTCTGCAAGGGAATTTTATTGTTCCTTCTGAAACAAATTCTAGATTTGATGCCGCAAATGATAAAAAAGTCTCCACACCCTCTATATATACTGGATTTATACCAGAACCTTTTGGATTTCTACATTGATTTATCCATATGTGGTCACCTAATAATGATTGTTGATGACCTCGTTGTTCCATATTTTTCTATAAAATATAAAAGCATTACTGGTTTTGGATAATTTGTTAGAAAAAACACTCAATATAGGATAATTATAGAGTTTACATCACACACGACTGATGCAAACTTTTTATGGAGATAGACCTAAAAATTGACCCTTTAAGAATTAAATATGTTAAGAATGAAGCAAAACATGTTACAAATATTGGTAATTTTAATATTATATAGATTTTATATTATTTTCATAGTACTAATATTATTGGTAATTATTCCTAATTATTGTTAATTATTACTAATTATTGGTAATTATTCCTAATTATTGGTAATTATTACTAATTATTGGTAATTATTACTAATTATTGGTAATTATTACTAATTATTGGTAATTATCACTAATTATTTGTAATTATTACTAATTATTGGTAATTACTACTAATTATTACTAATTATAACTAATTATTGGTAATTACTACTAATTATTACTAATTATTACTAATTATTGGTAATTATTGGTAATTATTACTAATTATTTCTAATTAATACTAATTATTGGTAATTACTGGTAATTATTACTAATTATTGGTAATTAATACTAATTATTGGTAATTATTATTAATTATTACTAATTAGTACTAATTATTAGTAATTATTACTAATTATTGGTAATTATTACTAATTATTACTAATTATTACTAATTATTGGTAATTATTAATAATTATTAGTAATTATTACTAATTCTTAGTAATTATTACTAATTATTACTAATTATTGGTAATTATTTCTAATTATTACTAATTATTACTATTTATCGGTAATTATTGGTAATTATTGGTAATTATTCCTAATTATTGGTAATTATTACTAATTATTGTTATGTATTACTAATTATTGGTAATTATTACTAATTATTACTAATTATTACTACTTATTACTAATTATTGGTAATTATTACTAATTATTACTATTTATTAATAATTATTGGTAATTATTCCTAATTATTGGTAATTATCGGTAATTATGGGTAATTATCGGTAATTATTACTAATTATTGGTAATTATGGGTAATTATTGGTAATTATTACAAATTATTATTAATTATTACTAATTATTACTAATTATCAGTAATTATCGGTAATTATGGGTAATTATCGGTAATTATTACTAATTATTGGGAATTATTGGTAATTATTCTTAATTATTGGTAATTATTCCTAATTATTGGTAATTATCGGTAATTATGGGTAATTATTGGTAATTATGGGTAATTATTGGTAATTATTCCTAATTATTGGTAATTAACGGTAATTAAGGGTAATTATCGGTAATTCTGGGTAATTATTGGTAATTATTACTAATTATTGGTAATTATTACTATTTATTGGTAATTATTGGTAATTATTGGTAATTATCGGTAATTATGGGTAATTATTGGTAATTATTACTAATTATTGGTAATTATTACTAATTATTAGTAATTATTGGTAATTATTGGTAATTATCGGTAATTATGGGTAATTATTGGTAATTATTACTAATTATTGGTAATTATTACTAATTTTGGTAATTATCGGTAATTATGGGTAATTATTGGTAATTATTACTAATTATTGGTAATTATTAATAATTATTGGTAATTATTGGTAATTATTGGTAATTATTCCTAATTATTGGTAATTATTCCTAATTATTGGTAATTATCGGTAATTATGGGTAATTATTGGTAATTATGGGTAATTATTGGTAATTATTGGTAATTATTACTAATTATTGGTAATTATTGGTAATTATTGGTAATTATCCTAATTATTGGTAATTAACCTAATTATTGGTCATTATTCCTAATTATTGGTAATTATCGGTAATTATGGGTAATTATTGGTAATTATTACTAATTATTGGTAATTAATACTAATTATTGTTAATTATTACTAATTATTACTAATTATCGGTAATTATTACTAATTATCGATAATTATTGGTAATTATCGTTAATTATTACTAATTATTGGTAATTATTACTAATTATTGTTAATTATTACTAATTATTGACAATTATTACTAATTATTGATAATTATTACTAATTATTACTAATTATTACTAATTATCGGTAATTATTACTAATTATCGGTAATTAATGGTAATTATCGGTAATTATTCCTAATTATCGGTATTTATTACTAATTATTGGTAATTATTACTAATTATAGGTAATTAATACTAATTATTGGTAATTATTACTAATTATTGGTAATTATTACTAATTATTGGTAATTATTGGTAATTATTCCAAATTATTGGTAATTATTCTTAATTATTGGTAATTATTCTTAATTATTGGTAATTATTCCTAATTATTGGTAATTATTCCTAATTATTGATAATTATTCCTAATTATTGATAATTATTCCTAATTATTGGTAATTATCGGTAATTATTGATAATTATTGGTAATTATTACTAATTATTGGTAATTATTACTAATTAGTGTTAATTATTACTAATTATTACTAATTAATTCTAATTATTACTAATTATTGCTAATTATTACTAATTATTACTAATTATTGGTAATTATTCCTAATTATTACTAATTAGTGGTAATTATTAGTAATTATTATTAATTATTACTAATTATTGATAATTATTAATAATTATTCCTAATTATTACTAATTATTGGTAAGTATTACTAATTATTGGTAAGTATTACTAATTATTGGTAATTATTACTAATTATTGGTAATTATTACTAATTATTGGTAATTATTACTAATTATTGGTAATTATTACTAATTATTACTAATTATTCCTAATTACTGATAATTATTGGTAATTATTCCTAATTATTGGTAATTGTTCCTAATTATTAGTAATTATATGAATAATTACCAATAATTAGGAATAATTACCAATAATTAGGAATAATAACATTATTAGTATATTCTATTATTAATATTAAAAAAATATAATTTTCTATATTATATACAATTCTCCATTCATCTGTGTGTTTTCTATCTCCACATACAAATAATACATGTGGAGACAGCAAACACACAGATGAAAAGTGAATTGTATATATATAAAAAATTATATTATTTTAATATTAATAATAAAATATATTAATAATGTAATAATGTTATTATTTCTAATTATTGGTATTTATTACTAATTATTAATATTTATTCTTAATTATTGAAAATTATTACGAATTATTCCTAATTACCATTAACTATGAACAATACTATTAATTTAAATTTATTAAGTAAAAAAACAATGTAAACATAATTAAATTACAACTAATTAAGAATAATTGAAACTAATAAAAAATTTAAAATAAATATTAAATTAAAATGAACATAGTTACCTTGAAAATTGATCTGAGGTTGATCTCTGATCGTTCTTCAAATCTTCAATATCAACTCTGGAGAAAAAAATTAAACTTGAGAAAAACTGAACTTTAGAAATAGAATTTTGAGAGAATAAGAAGATGGAGTATGAGAATGATTTGAAAAAAACGGATGGAGGTATTTATAGGTTAGATTATTTGCGACGGGTCCATTTGCGACGGGATACCAGTCGCAAATAGTATTATTTGCGACGGTACCCGTCGCAAATACCTTAGCCATCATTTATTACGGTCAACGGTTAAATAGTTATTTGCGACGGGTCACGTCGCAAATACCTTTTACCGCCGCCAGTTATTTGCGACGAGAGAATATTCCTGTCGCAAATACCTTTTACGGCCGCCGGTTATTAGCGACGGGAATATTCCCCCGTCGCAAATATGTTTCCCGCGATTTGGCGCGCAACGCGCGCCAGTTCTTTTGCGACGGGGAAAGCAATCCCGTCGCAAAAGGCTACTTATTTGCGACGGGAAAATACCCCGATCGCAAATAAGTTTTTAACGGGGCTATTTGCGACGGGAATAAATCCCGTCGCAAATACCCATTTTTCCCGTAGTGGTACCTAGTGACCATTCTAAGGAGGTTACGTAAAATATGAGTAGTCTCACCTGAATTGGTTCCATAAACACTAATTGTATTTGGAGATATCTTATAATATTGATGAATTCTTCTTGGAAATCATTATCGCACTTGTACGAAACTCTATTCTTCATAAGCCTGGTTAAAGGTAAACATTTACCCCCCTATTTGGCTATGAAGTTCAAAATGTAGGAGAGGTTCCCCTTGAGACATATCAACTAGGTGAGGTTATGATGTGGGGACATGACAAGGATAGGGATTTTCTTCTCGGGGTCAGCATCGAGGCCAAAATAGTGTTCAACAAAGCTGATGAATTTTCTTGCGGTAACGCCAAAGGCACATTTTAGAGGATTCATCTTTAAAATCTATTGTCATAATTTGTTGAGTATAGTATCCAAATCAGCAAGGTGGTTTTATAACTATCGTGATTTAACCACCATATCTTGGAAAAAACACTCGACCAACATTCCCAATAAGGGATTGATGTTGTGGTGCATAACACATTGAGATGTGGCACTATAATTCTTTACACCAAAGGGAATAAATTTATAATAGAACAATATCTAAGTGGACTGAAAATCATTAGTTTCTTCATCTCCATGGGCCATCCAGATATTATTTAATCCCGAATATCCATACATGATTAAGAGAGCCTCATACGTAGCTATTGCATAGATCTACTATTCTAAAATCGCGACCCAGATATAGTCTATTGGGAAATACCAGTTAACGTCCCTGATATTAATTTAGATTTTAATCTGTGCATTCTTCTTTTTGACAGGAATTATTTCTTCTATCGAGATCAGATGTTTTTAGCCTCTATTTTGGTATCATGCATTGGGTGGGTCCTTCTGGATGCATGCTTATAGACACAGTGATCTTTTGGTAAGACCAAATGATGAGTGGAGACATTAGTAATGAGGCCCATAATTTCTATGTAATTCTAGGCAAACACATCTCTATTATTCATTAGGAAGAAGGTATATGCATCCTTCTCCATGACAGGCATGTCCACACTAATCCTACTAGGATACGACCCATGTTCGGTGCCTAGATTTATCTCCCTATGATCAACAATTGTGGTGGAGTCTCCTTCTTCAAATGTAAGATCAACATCATTTGGGTAATCTTCCATTTATTATTCTTCTTCTTCATCTTCATCTTTATCCTCTTCTGATAGAGGGAGATTTTTTTAGACTAAATCTATAGTGTTGGTAGAGAAACCATCTTTTTCCTTAGTGAGTGAGGTAGGGGTAGTTTGAATTCCTGAGGATGAGTCGGGAGCATCTTTGATAGGTCTTTTCCTAATATCATGGGATTCATCCCACTTTTCTGTGACTTTATACTTGGCGGTCATAATATTGATAATGATGATGGTTGGATATACCTTTTTACATGCACTTATTTATTCAACATGGTTGATGGGTGACACATACTCTTCCCCAAGTTGTTGGAGTGTGTTGGTGGGAGCCATTTCCAATCCAATTGTGGCTATAATCCAATCATTTTTTGTCGGCGAAAAGTTATTCTTTCTTCCAATTCATAGAACCATGCATAGATATAATGAATCTCAAATGACTCAAACAAGGATATATCATCATGAAATGTCATGTTTTCCTTATTAAGGAAATATTTGATGCACAAATGGTATGATGACAGAATTTCAACGTGCTAATGAAACTAAGGCCTCCCTAATAGTACGTTGAAGGCCTTACTTTTCCACACTATCAGGAAGTCAGAATCTGACCTGAGATCTCATAGTAATGTTTCATGCTTGATTTTTCCTTACAGTTTTTGTATTCTTTTTTTCATATATGAGAAGAGTTGTAGTGTGGAGTGTCATGATGTCTTTATCATATCCAAGCTGATGAAGTGTTCGTAGTGGGGGAATATTGCCTCTAAAGACATTGTCTCTGAAGATATTCCAGACATCAATTCCATTTATCTTTCCAGACACCTATATGAGTCTTACGTGAAATTGTATGATGGTGTCTTCATCCCTTTCTGTGAAGGAGATGACATCATAACATTTTTCAGGAATAGTTTCTTTCATATATACTTCGTCTACTGCTACATCACCCTCAAACTCATAGGGAATTAGTATGGATTCAATGAGTTCATAACTAAGATATGCGGACAGGATCAACAAATCCAGTACTGAATGATTTGATGGTATTGAAGACAGGTGTGTTAAAGTATTTTACTTATGATATAACATTCAGTGATTCCCATATGTAGTTTTCCTTTTCACAAACCCTTTAGCGGTTTGGGTTTTGGACATAGATGATCCAGCCTCAGGGACCTAAGATGGTGGTGCTACGGTCTGTTACATGTTTGAACCAACATGTCTTTTTTACATTCCTTGGCCGATTTGTATTTCTTCTTCCCCTAATGGATATTCCATGTTAATTGAACTTTGATTTCACCCAATTGTGGTGGAAGAGTATTCATGTTATTGATGTTACTTCCGGAAGGTCCTTCTGTGAGTTTCCACAATGATAACGGTTTGACTTGTGGTGTGTTCAAGAATTTGACTCCTTATATGATCATGCCTTCCAATAAACCTTTGGCCTTTGTGGCCTCATCATCTGGCTCACCAATTGGGCCTAGGGAATTCGGGTTTTTTTCTATAGTTTTCATCAAATAAGGGGTTCATAATGTGAATGAAATTAATGGAGCCGAAGATCAGTTCTAGATCTGAAATTTTTTCAGTCTGACTGACTTCTTCTAATTGTTTCATTTTTCATGGTGGGGCCCATTTTACAATTTGGTAGGACAGTGCCTATTATATGATGTCCGTTAGAATTAAGCCCAGAAGCTTCAAAACAAACATTGGATTTGTTGTCATTCCACATTTTTTCTCTTGCTATCTGCCCTTCTGGCCATTTGTGTGCTTCGGCGATGAGGAGGAAAGTTGTGTTGTATCAAGGGATTTTGGGGGAACATTTGGTTGTTTCAACTACTCCTGAAGGATGGAAAGGACTCTATAGAACATCTTCTGGGTCATCCACTTATCAAATTTTTCTCCATCTTATTGGTGACTATTTTCAATTACTCTTTATTTCTTGTGTTTAAGGTCTAATCATACGCCACTTGTGGTAGCATCGGCCCTAGCTAGAAATTATTGTAATCCACAATGTTTTGTATGAGATCCTTGAAAACAAAAAATTCATGTATTGTCTATTCTAGTATTCAGTGATAGGGAATAATATTTGGACGGTCATTGAGACCCACTTCATCAGCTCACATTGGCTCTAGTAGCCAGAGAAAATTGCAATTCGTTGGGGATATGGAATAGTTGTGGACCATATCCTCTCAGAATGAGAAAAAAATATATCTTCATTAATCGAACTGATTTCTTTTATCACCCTGTCACTCATCATGACAAAGTGGGTAGGTTTTTGGCTTCATGGGGGTCCTTCGCAGTTCGGTGGGGGCCTCAGAATTGGAACTAGTGCCGGGGTGGCATAAGCCTGATAGAAGTCTATTCAGATTTACCTTTTCATTTCACAGTGGGTTATGGGGCCACATAGAACTTATGATTTATCCTTTTAAAAGAGTATTCTATCCTTTCAAAAATTGAAATGAAGTCAAATAACTCATTTGTGTACTTCACCGGGATGAGAGGTGTTCACAATTCATCTCAAAGGTTATCGATGCACATGTTGAGCATCTCATCCATGGGGAGTGGCTGGTTTAAAGAATATGACAATCATTTCAATAAGGAAATGAAGTATGTGACTCATTAATTCTCTCACTATGTGTACTTCATGAGTTCACTGACCATCATCTTAAGAAATGTTGAACTAAAGTGGAATTGAAACATTCGTTGGAGGTCCTCCTAGATTGTAATTGAATAGGTTGGCTGGAAAGTATACCATAAAAAGGTCAGGCCCTGTATGTCTTGTACAAAGAAACTATGTTTTGCTGATTCTTGCTGATCTGGAGTCCCCATAATGAGGTCAGAATAAGAGGAATAGTGCATTAAAAGATATCGAGGGTCCCCCAAGACATTGAATAATGGGAATATGGGGTTTATGAAATTTGGTTGTGGCAGAAAATTTATCACCCAATCTGGGTAAGGTCTGCACTCTATTTTTATCATAGTGTGCCACCCCTCCATGAATTCTAGTCAATATATAAGTTTCTCAATAGTTTTCAAGAGATATTTATTCAAATTTAGTTGGGATTGATATTGAGCTGGTTTGGTAGGGGCCAAGACTCGGTTTTCCAGCACTGATGGGATTTTGTGTGGATACCTAGTCGGTGATATCATATGTGGGTTTGCTTGAATTTATTCTATATGTCTTCCTTGTTGAGGGATTTCTTGATGTACTTATGGGTCTGGGATGAAAATACCAACGAGATTGGCTTCATTCACCGAAAAGAGATAATGTGGAAAGAAAACCTCTTAAGAGAGCACCTACTGACATTCTGCAGCAGGAACACATCCGACATGGTTGCTCCCTCGATTCTTCTCAACATTAATTTACCTGAACTCTTCTATTTCATCTTACATCTTGGAGAATCATTCCTTGAGGGTGAGGGGAACATAATTAGAGGGTGGATGAAGTGGGTCATATATGAACATGGATTTATTCTTCCCCTTGTTAGGTATTTGTGGGGGAGGTAGAGATGGATTAGCTAAGGGGAGCCCCGATTTTTGATTACTCTTTGGTTCCAGGTATACACACCATCAGGCTCAGCATTGGATGCCTCTTCTAGGGAACCAAATTTCTTTACTTCCACTCCCTCAACATAATTTCATGTGAGATCTGTGGATTTGATGTTTAACACGTTCACTGAGTCATACAACATTGGGGGTGGTGTACCTGGTAATGAATGGAAAGAAGGCTTTCTACGCTCATTAATGGACATTATACTTCTATTATGAGGTATTCCTCAGGTTTCATAGCATTTATTGTCCCAAAGATAGACCTACTCTACCACCAAACATGTCATTGCCTTGGATGGTGTGAACCATGAGAATGGATGGAACGAGTAACTCCTATGACCATCATTATTCCTAGTTGGGTGAAGATATACGTCTAATGTGTGGGGATTTAAGGTATAAATCCAACATCCCTATGGTTTGGGTTTGTTTTTTTCTTCCATTTATGCACCTTAGCCATGATTTGTTGGTCATATGAGGGAATTTTGATTTTAAACTTCCCCCCACCCCTATGGGTTGGGATTGTTCGCGCATTGCGGCTGTAGCCGATATTATTTCAATTTTTTTTATTTCACTCACTCATGTGCCGGTATGATCAGATTAAGAAATTGGGCCTACACAAATTCTATAGTCTTTTGACGACATAAGCAGTACTTATTGGTTGTCTTTTGTTAGATGTGAGTCGTGGAGGATGTTCATGGTTTTCTGACTCATAATCTTTTTAATTGCTTGATATTTTCAGTCCTAACTCTTTTGAGACATATTATGGGCTGGTTTGTGTTGGTTATACCATATTTATTGATAAAGGGTTTCATTTTATTGCTTCAAATTGTTGATTACATTTCATGATGTCATTTTTAGTGGGACCTGCTTGATGGGGAAAGTGGTGATGTGTAGGGATCCATGTTCTCTCCATCCCTGAATGCGATATCCAGTCATGGATTCTCTAATGATTTGACACAGGTTATGCAGTACATGGTGGTAGGCCAGTACAAGGTTTTTATTTCTTCTTTTCTAGTTGTTGTTTCCATGATGTTGGTCAGGCTTCTACGTTGATTAGATGGAGAATATCATCTATATTTTTTTACATTGATTGCATACCCTTTGTAGTGTAGTAATTTTTCATTCCGCTGATGAAGATTCATCCATATATTAAGGTGAATGTCAGGTGTGTATTCCCCAGACAACTCTACAAATATGTAAAAGTGAGAAGTGGTCGTAGTCCAATACATCACTGGTATATTATCCTTAGATAGTAGTCTTCTCACAAGAAATATACCATGTTTTTGTTCCTCTGGAGGCACCTCTACAATATTTTTCCTACTCATTTGATTTTTAAAAAACATGTTCCTAGTGATTGGGCTGGCGGGAGATTTATTTATATGTGAACCGTGTGGGGGTGGCTCCATGTTGTGTGTCTCCCCCGACCATTCTTTGGTCATGAAATAATATCACAAGTTGTACATGGAATGCTCGATTTATCTTATTCCATTCTGAGTTCCTCAGCATAGTAAATCATTCTGGCATTTATTCTGACAAGGGGAGGACCTTCCTTCCAGTATGAATTTTGATTGGGGGGAGGACCTTTGAAATCCGTTCTGCAAATGGAGAGGTATACAATTTAATTATGATCCCCAACCATAGGATATTTATTTACGGCATATACCATTGGGAGTACCTTTAGAGTGCGATACAGAAAGTGGATGACCTTGTTTATGCTTGATTTCACTAATGGGAGGACCTTCATAGACACTTTCACTGTGAGGAGGGCCATCACAATGATTGTCATCGTGGAGAGGAAGACCGTCGTGACTTGATACATGCATGCATAGATAATTTCTACAGTAGAGATCTGTGGGGGGTCCTTCAAGATGTATTGAAAAGATGGTGTAACATCCTAGTTCTGGGTACCTCCCAATGGGGTTCTGTACCTAGTTTGTCACATGGACTCAATCTCATTTCCCCTATTTCTAGAGGATGCCGACTAGCAGCAAGGGCCTTGGGTGTGATAGTGGGGAAACTAAGACCTCGCTAGAAGAGTAACATAGTAGAATAATAGTAATATAAAACAACAGAATCATTAATAGTATAAAATAAGTATACAATGGAATACAGAATGTAAATAATCAACTGCATCATATCTGTATAAATAATGATGGATGTCACAGGTTTCTAGGAAATCAGCAAAACAAGTCACAATGTAGTAATAAATTACGAAATCCATGTAAAAAGGGAAAAAATTAAACAACTCCAGCAGCATCACAATCCTTAGCTTGTCCCATCCTCTCCAACTCCACTACAATTATGTAACTGAAGTAGATGGGCACACGACCTTATCTATACCTATAACTATATAATCAGTTTGGGCCCAAAATCATGACCCAAAATGGGTGTGAGATAAATCCCAGTAGAAAACAACCCAAATACCTATTCTTACAAGTCAGTGAATATATTTATTATGAAATATGATGAATGAAGCGATAAACCAGGAAGTACTCAGAAGTAAACAATCATACTGTTTCAATTATATTCATTTAAATTTATCATCAAAACAACCCAAAAAATCAAGAAGTCCTCTAGAAATTTCTCACATTATAACCCCTCTATTTCAATTAAATAAATACTCTATGAGGAATCACTCACCATAAGTTCCCCTTGTGGTATCACAAAGGTAAACTATAGCCACTCCAAGGATGCAATCAACATAAAATTCCCCATGTAGCCTCACGATGTGGATGTACAAACACTCCCATGGGGCACTCACGTACATCCCCCATATTCTCTCGTGACGTGAAAAGTATAATAGACACTCAAAGGGAATCCCTTTGCATCCATTCCCCCTATGGTCTAACTACATCAGGTTTCCACAGTCCTATGTAAGTCAATCAGGCACTAAATATAGCCAGTGGCCAATGTAAATCACAATATACTACTTGTCATAAAAGAAACAAGCATATCACATTATATTAGATAATATTAGTCCATCATAGAAACACCTGTCCTGGAAATCAAAGCTTCATAACATTCTGTTTTGGATCCAAATACCTAAACATATAACATGGGAAAACAGAAACTTGGAAATGTAATTAAAACCTATTCTCAATCAAAATCCCTAACTCTAGAAATCAAGGAATAAAAAGCAGTAAATGGTTAAATTCCCTAATCATGTAATACCCTAAACTAGGGTACTGGGAACATTTGAATATTTAATTCAATGAAATTCTACAAAAAAGAAAAAAATGTATACCTCGACATTATATGGTCGATATAGTTGAGCCTCAGCCATTGAATTGACATAGAATGTCATAAACATAAAATAAGGAATAAAAATTTCAACTAACGATATCTTACAAAATAGGAAACATCAAGAGAAGTGCCTTCGGATGAATAAATAACTCACCAATTAAATTACAATTCAATTGACAGTGTTCAATTCCGATCACATACGGTCGATCAGGGCATAATAGAAGAGTCATGATATTTTGTCTCTTCTGAACGAGATGACGTTAGAAGAAGGGTGTTCTATAAACAATACGCAATCTCGTTCCAATTTAAAAAATAAAAAGAAAAGTTCATGATATTTTCATTTAATGTACACTTCTTTTAAATTCCTTAACCAACCTATGATTTATGCGGTATCTAGGTCACCACACACGATCATGTACACAGTCGTTACACACCCAGTACATGGCTACCCGTGGAAATCCAGTATGTGGTGTGTTCTTCTATGTACACGTCATGTACTACATAAATTTCCCAAATCTCATTATTTTTAAAAAAACCAAGAAAATAATATCTATACTTAAAAAATGATGATTCGGGTTCTTAAAAACTTCCCCCCCTTAATAAAAATTTTCACTGAATTTCCCAAATAAGGTGGTGACGAAGAAGATTCCTCAAATTGCTATGTCCATTATGATCGCACATCAGTCTCCCTCTCCTATGTATCATCATGTACTTTCCCATTTGGCTATAACACCCACACTAATGGAACATCCCAACCATGATGAACCTTCATGCTTCGATCAACAATCCGGATAGGATGCTCCTCAAACGACGCATCCACATCCAACTCAACCTCATCTGGTTGAAAAACATGGGATTGTTCTGAGAAGTAACTCTTTAGCTCAGAAATGTGGAATATATCGTTCATATATTGGTATCTCTATGTTTACTACAACCAAGAAGAAATCAGCCTGACAGCCTCCAAAACCTCAAAAGGCCAGACATATCTCTTTGAAACATTACCCTGCCTCCAGATCCTCCTATGTCATATCCTCAATGTGACATGTATGGATAACTAATCCCTGACCATGAACTCCAGAGGTCATCTCTGTTTATCAGAATAAGACTTCACTTGCAACTATGTAGTATTCCTCCTCTTCTGAATCAACTCCACAAACACAGTGGTCTCGTAGTCAAGACAAGGTCCCTGCTAGGCAACCTCTACTACTTCTAGAAAACACAGGGGTGATCGGCATGGACTACTATTCAAAACCTCATAAGGTGACATCTGAATAGTTTCATGAATGCTATTATTGTTGGAAAACTCCACCATAGGTATGTGCTTCTCCTGTGAATTTTCAAAACCTGGGATGCATTCTCCAACCATGTCTTCCAACACATATTTCATACGCTCGGACTGGCCATCTGTCTAGTGGTGGTAAGATGTAATCAAAAGTACATATGTACCCAAAGCCCAATGTAGTCCATTACTGAACTGAGAAGTAAAAAGGGCATCCCTTTCTGAAATGATGAAATGTGGAATCCCATCTAAACTCACAATTTCATAGATGCAGAACCATCCCAGCACATCAATATAGAATGTCACCTTGATTGGTAAGAAGTGTGTATCCTGTATGAATATGTATACAACATCCCAAACAAAATCAGACCCTTGAGGTGACCTCAGAAATCTTGTCATGAAGTCTAACGTGACATTATTACACTTCCACTTAGGAATGATTAACTATAAAAAATGACCTGCTGGTCTTTGCTGCTCTGTCATCACCACCTGACAGGTGGACCTCCTCATCACAAAACCAAGGAATCCTATCTTTAATCCTAGCCACCAATATTGGTAGTGTAGACATTGATACATCTTGGAAATGAAAATATTAACTTCCCAAATAGATGAATAAACTTCCCGCATAAGATCCTCGAGTATTTCACCTAACCCCCACATGCACCCATGAAAAAGCATGATCTCATCATCGCCTATGGTACATCTAGAAATAGGGTCCCCTCCTAACACACTCACCCAATAGAAAATGCATTCAGTATTTGATATTTTCCTCATTCTCAATCGCTTTAGTAGTGTAGAGGTAACATTTATAGAAGAACGAAATGTCGGCCTCTGTTTATCATGCACCTCCAAATGTATCTTATAGAACACAGACATAAGATTCCACTCAAGGTTGGCCTCTATAACTTCTTTTATCCATGTCCACCTTCTCAATGCATCAGCCACTGCAATGCCTTTCCTAGGTTTGTAGGAAAGATCAAAATAAATGGACTGAATGTACTCAACCACCTTTACTATCTCAAATCCTGATCACGCTGAGTGAAGATGTACATAAGACTTTTTTGGTCTGTGAAAACCAATGAATTCTCTATGAGAAGGAAATGTCTCCATAAGTGTAAAGCATTAACAACAATATCCATCTCGAGATCATGCATTGGGTAATTCCTCTCATGTGGCCTCAAATTAGTGACCCGTATACAATGACACCTATCCCCTACATAAGAACCGCTCCCATCCCTATACCTGATGCAACACATAAAATTATATAGATCTTGCATGGCCTAAAAAAAACTAGTATCGGTGTTGAAGTCAACCTCCCTTTCATCTTTGAAAAGGATAAATCACAAGAATCTATACATATGTACTTCGTTCCCTTCTTATCAAGCCCGTTAGTAGCACAAATATGCTTAAAAAATATTTTATGAAACGTCTATAGTAACAAGCTAGGCTTAGAAAACATTGTACAGTAAATACGTTCTTCAGATGCTCCCATGAAACTGGTTCTCTCACATTCTCTGGGTCAACTTATACTCCTATCTCTGAGATAACATCACACTATATGTGAATCGGGTCCGTCCAAAAGTTAAATTTTGAGAGCCTAGTATATTAATGATGCTCTCTTAGTGTACTAAAAATTATGTTAGGATGGGTATGATGGTCATGTCGAGTGTGAGAGTACCCCACGATATCATCCACACAACCCACCACAATGGAATCCATGTATGGATTGAGCACTCAGTTCATCAGTGCCATAAAAACTGCAGGCATGTTCATGAGACAAAATGACATAACCACATACTCTTATAGACCATACCTACTCCAAAAGGCTGTAAGGTGAATATCTTATGGTCTAACACACAACTGATGATATTTGAATCTCATGTAAATCTTCTAGAAGACATGGGCTCCTCTAAGTTGATCAAAAAGATCATTAATCCTCAGAAATGTATATCAGTTCATGACCATCTACTGGTTCAGCTTCCAATAATCCACACAATTCCTGAGGGTAGTATCTGCACTCTTCACAAATAGAATAGGTGAACCCTAAGGATATGTATTGTGTTATGGATAATACCCTTTAACTGAAACTCCTCTAATTACATCTTGAGTTCATGTAACTCTGGTGTATCCATCCTATAAGGATGAATGGAAACGGGTTCCACTCCTTGCATATGCTCAATAAAAAATTCAACCTCTCACTCTTGAGGCATACATGAAATGTTTTCTAAAATGATGTCCCTGAAATGATCAACCACTGGAGGAAATTCCATATATAAATCCCACTGGTCATCCATATACAAAATAGTAGTTTCCATTGTAACTCCACCCAAACCATGATGATCGGGTCCCGTTCTGCTCTCCTGGACATTCTATTAACCCTTATATAGAAAACAAGCACCCTCTGGTGATGAAAAACTCACCTTTCGGTGATAACAGTCAACAACAGCCTGGTAGGGAAACAACTAGTCTATTCTGAGAATGATATCGTAGCATTTTATCTCTAAGACATACAGTTCCCATAAAAAGTTACACCTACCAACCATAAGAGGGCACTACTTTCACTGATGTACACAAGTCGTTATATTCTCCAACAGAGTTTCTAGAATAATGATATCAACATTAGTAAAGATACAGAGCCCTAGGATATCCACTATATAAACAGATATGAACCTATGGGAAGCCCCTGTATCAAAATGTGGAGAAGCTAAAATTGAGGCCACTCGAATCGTACCTCTGATTGTGGAGGGTCTATGATCCTGATCCTGTTTGGTCTTCTCTAATGAAAAAGTCTTACTTCTACTGATGCCTTTTGACCTTGTCAGTCCACCCAGAGTAGATCCACCCAATTGTTGCTGAAATCCAAGTCGTTGGCTACCATGTTCATGTCCCCAACCTCTACCTGAACGGCTGGAGGAACTCCTGTTATCTAGATGATGAGAAAATGGTGGTCCTACTCCTGAATGAGGAGTCATAGAATAACCTCTCTCACAACTGTTGGTGAGAAAATTCAAGAGAAGCATAGAAGATGACCCATCTTTCTACATGCTCAGCAATCCAGTAGGTCTCTCGGAAACATGGCCTCATATGTATGCTCTTATCACACTGGTATCACACCACCTTCCCACTAGAAGATTTATTCCACCAACACGGATCACTACATGTAGACTCCATGAATCTCTTCCTAATGGTAGTTCGAGGGGTACCAACCCTAGATGTCGAGCAGCCCCGACTCATAAACCTATAATCCCTTAAGTTTTTTATTAGCACCTGGTTGACTATAGAATTGATATAAGACATCCTGATGATGATCAAATGAGATATGATGTCTTTATTGAGACCATAATCAATCATCCTCACCAGGAATAACTCATCACTCACTAGAATGTTTGTGAATTGCTGAATCTCTTTGAAGCGAGATGAATACTACATAACTGAGAGAGTACCCCGCTCGAAACTTATAAACTCTCAAGATTGATCGACACACAATGTCTCTTGCTAGAAGTAATAATAGAAGGAACAGTATAACTATTTCTAGGACATACCCTTCTGGCTCCCTGCTTGTGAAATCACATTCCACTATCTCTTTGAGAGTCTTGAAGTATATAAATACAGAGCTTCACCCTCTAATCCAGAGGCATCTCTAAATAATCGAGTATAGAAAACATGGAAGTAAACCATGAATCTATAGACTTAGATCCTCCTAACCCTGATAATGTTTGAGGATGTCGCTTCATTGAAAACATGTATCAATTCTTCCTTAGACGGGGCATGATTCAGTTCCCCCCTGAAGGTCTGCATAATCCTCCTTATGTCTTCTCAGAACTGTTCATTTTCACTAGTATCCAGGATAATGGTTAGGGCCAAGACATGCATGACAGGAGGATCTTCTAGTAGTCCATGATCTACTATGCCCATTGCCTGTTGGTTTCCCTGAATCTAGAATACAGCCGGATGGTGTCTCAGTGGCATGAATTAGAATGGTCAAGCGCACACCTCAGTTTGAGATTATCAAGGATTGAAACTTACAATTGAATAGAATGGAGCATTAAGAATAGAACATTAATTTTCTTCAAAACATGGATACATATTGTGTAATACTGTTACACGACTTTTTCCCATAATCCTTTACATTGGCTTTTAATTCATCCAACACTGGTCTTGTAACACCGCATACACATGATGTGTTCCTCCCAAGGACGGTTCGTGTACTTGAATCATTTTCCCCTACCAGAGACCCCCAACATGACTAACTCACACAGTTCTCTTAGGACAATAATGATTTGTGTATTTGTGCCTAAAAAAAATTTGTAATAGAAAGAATCCACCGACCTAAGTCTTTAGACACATGGATGATTACATGGTTGACTCCACATTTCATGTTCAATATGGACACGACGTTTACTATCAGATTTTCCACCGCCCATGTTGTTATTAACAAGGGAGGATACACATTTCATTTAACATGGTGTGTTCCCCAAGTACATGACTTATGTCACAAAACATTCCCCAACCCCGTGTGTCTTCTAAAACTTTCAGTCATACGTTCACGGATTACACGATGTGTATATATAGTACACAACATGTACATAAGAAAAACAATTCCTTTCCAAAAAAAAGGGTATACGACATGTATTCATCATTACACATCGTGTATTATTGGTTTTTGAAGATAGTAATCCTCAAAAGCTATTCTGGAAGCCCATAAAAACACTAAAACAAACAATAATATGTCAAATTCTGATTTTTAGGGGCCCACACTCCCTGAAAATCAAATCATGGCATCATGTTCATGTAATATCACATGTATAACTAATAATGTTAAAAATAATCCACCAAATTTTAATCAATGAGGTCCCATAACACCTTAGGGACCAGAGTAGGTTACTCATTCAAATGAAACCTTACACGTTACAATACCCTATGAAATATTGTGTAATTATTCAAGGAATATTTCACATCAACATCCATATTTAGCAAGACATCTATCATGACAACATGAAATCGATAATGCACCCGAAATTCGATGATGAAAATGAATGATATGTAATATCTATCAAGTTAATATATGATTCATGAGATGGCATACCCTCATCTCATCAAGATGTAATAGAAATAGAACCTCAGTAATATCAACTACAACAGTATAAACCATGTGAATCACCCAACTGTGAAATAAAATCTATTGTAATAGATTCAACAATAGAAAAATAGAAAATTTTGGAGGCATATTGGTTTTCCCTATACATGGGTTACCTACTCCCAAGCACAGCTTATTACCAAATACATATTCCTTCCTATCATTTCCAATAGACTCTAAATTGTATTTCATGAAGAATAGAATTCCTCTTATACCACTTTGTAGAATCCTGGTTGTGGGTACTTCCCAAAGGTTCCTTGAACCTGGTTGGTCACATGGACTCAAGCGCATTTCCCCAAACTCCAATGGCTCTCAAATATTATTGAGGGACTTTGGATTCGTAGTGGAGAAACTAAGACCTCATTGGCAGAGTAAAACATCATAATTACAATAATATATAATAGCGGAAGTAGTAACACTACAAAATATGTCAACAGTGGAACACTAAAAGTAAATAAACTACTACAGCATATTGTATAAGTAATAATGCATGTCACAAGTATTTAGGAATGATGCCAATAATTCACAGTGATGGAATACAATACTAAATCGAAGTAAAAAATGGAAAACATATAGACAACTCTAGCAGCATTGCATGCCTCAGCTTGGTCCCATGCCCTCCAACTCCACAATAATCAACTACCTCATGTAGAAGGGTTCATTCACTTATCTATAGTTGCAACAATATTATATTTTTGGGCCCCAAATAAGAACCCAAATAGGGTGTGCAGTGAATCTTGGTAGGAAATCACCCAAATATTGCTGCCTAACAGTCAATGAATATATATAGTAGGAAATTTTAAAAATGATGTGATTAATAAAGAAGTACTAAAACGTAATCAATCCTAGAGTTTCAAGTACATTCATTTTTTGTTTTCAAAATATACATCCAAACAAACTCATGCATCCCTATAATAATTTATAACAGTATTACCTCTCTATTCATCTTAACAAAGACTCCCAGAAGATGAACTCACCATCAATTCCCCATATGGTCTCGTAACGGTAAAATATAGACTCTCTGTGGAAGCAGTCAATTTCTTATTCCATCTGTTTTCTTGTAACATGGAACAATAAACACTCTATGTGAGAACTCAAATTCATACCCACTATGGTATCACAACATGAAAAGTATAACAGACACTCTCGGGAATCCCTCAACGTCTATTCCCCCAATGCTCTGACTACAACATGTTCCCACAGCACTGTGTAAGTCAATCATGCCCAAATTATATTCAACTACTAATGTAAATAAAATTATTCAACTTGGATAAATAGATAAATAGAATATCATAGTATATCAGATAATATCACTACATCATAACAACTCTAGAAGGGAAAAAGAGCATCCTGACAGGGGGTTCTAGACCCACCATTCCAAACAATCGTACAAGGTCAAACACATCCATAGAAAGGTAATAAAACCCTATTCTAAATCAAGAGAACTAACTAAATAAATAAATTCCTAAAATCCATTAAAATGGTCAAATTTCATAAACAGAAAATGAACTAAACTAGGATATAGGGAAATTTTTCATATATAATTTAAAGACAATATACAGAAAATCAGAAACCATGTACCTAGATTTTTTACGATCAGTATATTTAAACCTCTCCCATTGAATCTACAAAGAACATAATTTATCTACAAAAACGAATAAAACATTTGACCAAGGATATCTCAAAAAAAAGTAAAATCCTAATAAGAGGTAATAGAAGAAGGAAGAACTCAATGATGCTATTTCAACGCAATTCACGATGATCGATTTGAGTCATAGGCGGTTGATCAGGGGCTCAAAGAAGATTCGTGACATTAGGTATATTCTTGATGAGATGAAATTAAATGTAGGGTGTTCTGTAAATGATACTTGATACTTGTTTGTTTTAACAAATAAAAATTAAATTACAGGGTGTGTTCATTTAATGTACATGTCGTGTACATTCTTTAACCGGCCTCTTCTATAAGTAGTCTCTAGGTCACCCCACAAGAAGATGTAATCTGTAGTTACACGACCAGTACACGGTTACCCATGGAAACCGGGTAAATGGTTTGTACTTCTAAGGACACTGAATATACACCTACAATTTACAAAATCATATATTTTTTAAAAAAACCCAAGAAAACATGATCCATGCATGGAAAATAAGATCTAGGTTTTCACAGAGGGGAGGACCTTCTCATTTCTTGATTTCACTATAGGGAGGACCTTCACAACAACTGTCATTGCAGCGAGGGCCTTCTTGATAACTTTCATCATGGAGAGGACTTCAATCATTATTTGAAGTACCACTAAAGGGAGTAGCATATATATAGTGTATACCTAAGGAGGACCATCAGGGATGACGCCATAAATGGTAGAAAGATCATATTGTCAGATCCTCAGGTAGATGAAAGGGCTACCCCAATGTGTATCATGAGATTGTCTTTCATGATCGATCACTTTTAGGCCCTGGAGTGATCCCCCATGGCTGCTCTGTAGAGGATCTTCAGAGCTACTAGTAATGAAATTTCAGGGAGGGTATTCATAACTGCTACTTCCACTTCCATAATATAGTAACAGACCATAAGGGTCATGTGTCATTAATGATATACGTTGTATGGAATCAATAACTCCGTCTTCTAGAAGAGAATGATCATGTATATGCTCTTCATTTTCCAGTTACCTCTAGTTCCTTTCATATTTTTGTGATCTTTTGCAGGAAACTAGGGCCATCTGATGTTGGTAATGGAATTCATATATGGGTCCTTGTCTATTTGGGTCTTGTGATATATTCGGGATATGCCGACATGTATCCTGAGTTCTTGTAGGAATATATGTCTTCCATGGAGCATCCACCATGCTGGAATGACATCCTCCATTTGGAACGAGTAATTTTTCCTGAACAGTTTGTCCATATATCACAAGATATTATTGTCGACCATCTTGGACTAGAGTAGGGATGCATAACATCACAATAGTGACTAACACATTTTGTGAGTCTGCCATTTTTTAAGGAAATTGGGTCGTGGGACTTGTTTCTTTCCTTCACCGATGATAAAATTATATCATGGCATGATTAGAGGATATCAAATAGAATTGATATATAATCTTCCATCATTTCATAGATGTTTTGAGATACATATTTGGATGTATTGGGTATGAAGGCCCATTTTGATGTCGGAGAAGGTGTTTGTTTATACACTAGTCATCCATGAGTTACCAGTAGATAATAGTAGTTATCTTGTGTCGAGACTGTGGAACGAGTTTTCCAGAGGTTGTCTTCTCTGGATGCCACTATTTTTGACTAGTGAAATTCATATTCACAAAAAGGGATTTAAATCTTCTTACATTCCGTTGTATTTGTCTCACTAGATTTGTATTAATCCACAAGAATTTGACTCTGATCATATTTTCTTGATGCACTATTAGGAAGGCAGGCATGATATGAATAAGTAGGTATTTGTGCTTGTGTGTAGCTGGTTTCCACACTATTTGGATGACGGACATGTTGTGAATCAAAATATATATGCATCGGCCTGTAATTTTCTCATCTGTCTTCCTGGAAGGACTGATGAGAACTTGAAAAAATTTGCATATACTAGTATTCTAAAACAATATATATGTTGTTGGCTTGAGTGGAGGGGGAAGAGTCATATTTATTCCTATTAAATTCCAAAACATTAATATAGAGTTGTTGATTCTCATGAACCAAGGTGATAGTGTTTCCCTGATTATATATTTTTTTCCATTTGCAGGTAGCCCAAGGGGCCATGGTCTCATGGACATTAGAAGGTTCCCTCGGCATGTGGTCCTTCTTGTAGGGAGGAGGCATGGTCGTCCGGTTCCATTGGTGACATTCTCTGGTGGGGGGCCATGAGTTGTACCACTGTGTATTTAAGATGATGTTTTTACCATTTTCTTCAACTTCCTCATTATTGAAAGGGAGGTACTCATTGACGAGATCTAGGGATAGGATCCTGAAACAATTTGAGATGGCCACCAGGGCCGCATTGTGATGGTGTGCCGGTATCGGCTGAAGAGGAAGCTCGATGAATTTTGAAGACTAGAGGGCTTGTATCGCTGCCTCCGATAGGGGGAGAGTACAATTTTAGTGGTACAAATTGATCAATGTGTCAGATACCCAGCATTCAAGATATTTGGTAGCCGAGGGGGTCCAGCACATCGTTGGGGGCCCAACCGCCTACAGGATCACTGATGTGTGTGTCTGCATTCGTCTTCAGGATGTCATTTGGATCGATGGTTACTCTGTAGGTACCTGTGACATACATATAAGACATAAAGACCACAAAACCTTGTCAAAGTAGTATTATTTTAAAAATATTCATTTTTGACGATTTAGCTTGGCCCCTTCCCCTTTAATTTTTCTATGGGGTAAAGGGGATTGAGGGGGTTAGACCACCATCTTAGTTGAAGATTCATGTCATGTTCACCATTTTAGTTGTTAATATTAGGTGGGGCATTTCATGCGTATTGGGGCATGATAAATGATATGACATGTAGTATTCATTTTTTATTTATCATTGTTGTAGAACTGCCACATTGGTTGAGGGTTCACATCAGGGTCACTGTTTTTTTTCTACCTCTGAGGTGGAACATTATTCACATACAGGGGCGAGAAAAATAGGTTGACATGCAATGTACATTTGTATTTTATAATTGGGGTAGAACCACCACCATTGTTAATGTTTCTAGTCAGGTTCAATATTTTTTTCCGCCTCTTAGGTGGCATGTTTTAGGCTTTGTGGAAATGTCACAACAAAGATCGTCACCCGTCCCTTTTTCTGGAGACAGTCTACTGTCAAATTCCTAATTTGCTTTGTTTTGAACCATTATTCATTATTATCCTTTAGAAGAAGGTTGGATTAACCCTTTTGAGACTAATGGATTCACCCATTTCACATTGCAAAGGAGGTTCCATATTCGGAAGATCCTAGTGGGCGATTTCATGGGGTCATGTACTTGTGAAATCGGTCATCCTTGGATATATCTTCCTCAGATTATATCGAGAGGATTTATTCATGGAGCTAGGAATGACCAATGGCCCTGGTATCAATGATTTATGGACATGATTTCCAATGGTAGGTGTTTTTTGAAAGATGATTACACCAAGAATACTTAAGGACTCCATTGGGTGAGAGAATGGGAGGTAAAACTCACCTCATCATTCTAGGGGAGGATTGTTTCATGTTCTAGGATTATCTTATAGATTTAAATCAAGTACATGTGTTCATGAATCCTTGGTTCATTCCCGATGTCTGTGTCCATGGGATACCCATTGTTTGAAGGATAGTCATAGGCATTCATATATTTTATTCTATAGGAGAGATGCTGACTTGAGCTATATAACAAGGCGTTCAGGAGTTTACCGTCATTCGAGGGGAACAAAAGGTGAATTGATGTTGGGATCAACCCCATAAGAATGTATTCCTACGTATAATCGGGAGATGAATCAGAACCCATGTTCTTCGAATTTGGTGGATCTTACACATATAATTTTTTCATTTCATGAGACATGATTGAGTGGAACCTTTATTAATGTGACCCTTTTTGAGTTCAGGACTACTGGTAGGTGTTCTACGTATCCTGATTTGGTCAAGAATCAGATTTCCAATAATTTAGATTCCTATGGAATTTGTAATCATAACAAACCTCCAAGCCCATGTGAGTCATGGTCGGTTTGAGAAACAAGAGGATTTGAAAGATTCATTAAAGTAAGTGCTTCATCCCCTATTGGTGGGGGAGTGAGAGACCACAACAGAAGAGGCTAGGGAGATTGTGGGAGAGTGTGCAGAGAGATGAACTTTTCCATGTGAAATGAAATTAAAGGTCATGTTGTGCGACCATAGATTATTGGGGACATACATAAGTCTGAGGGCCCAAGAATACGTTTTGGGATGGGGAGGAGTTTTTTCCACATTAAATGTACAAGCGAACATAACACATTTGATTGAGCACTATACCTAATTGAATGGAATAGAATGTAATCTCCCTTAATCCTGAGAACAGGGATGTTCACATCGGCATCCCATGGTTGGAATCTGAGATTCCATGGAAATGTTGACCCATAGGAATTTCCGAAGCCCGAACCATTATGGGGGGAGCCTTCATGAATCTTCTTACCATGGGCATGTAAAATCAAAGGGGCATGCTAATGCACACGATGGTCTGATAATATAGGTATGATGGATTTAAAGGATGATTTCCACTGATGTCGGAGGTCTTGTTAGTGGAGGGATGATGGGGAACTAGACGGTGAATGAAAACTATGTTTGGGATCAGAGGAACTAATACCTGAAAACACCCCAATCAGCATACTTGTTTCTTTTAGGATATGGGGATAATCCATATACCAAAGTGGTATATGGGTTGAGGGGCCACCTTTATTCTGATGCATTATTAGGGCTTGGTCATAGACCACATTGTACCATAGTGGTACGTATCCCATCCCAATGCACTATGTTCCTTCTATGTACTGATGCAGTATGTGGTGCCTTGTTCAGTCTGTGTAGCATTACACAATGATGAACACCATGTTTATGAAGGGTCTGGGAGATTATCATTCATGGGTAGTACATCCGTGAGAATTATGTGGTTTATGGTTCACTAATTTGGTTTTCTATTCTTTTTTTATTATTAAATTCACCGTTTTTATAATTTTTGACCATCTGTACCAGTGGAGAGAGTGGTTTGTGATTCGGGCATTATCGATGAATCAATCCATAAGACATAGTCTTCTCTGAAAGTTTTCATCCAAACTCTAGGTTCCCATATGGATTTTGTTGTCTGTCCCTAGTCCTTATACATTACTCCTTTTATAGAGCATCTGTGGAATTGTTTCTATTAGTAATGCAACACCATTTACAGAGGCCCATGAAGCACTATCCTAACCCACAGATGACTTGGTCAACCAGGGGTTGAAAAGGCATCAGTTCATGATAATGGTTCAGGGAACCTAGTTGGTTTACATCATCTGCGAATAGGTGAGTTTGCGGAACAGTAAGCAGATGGCCTTCACGCACATGATTATTTTGGAGACACGGTTCATGGTATTCATTATTCACTGGCCAGCGCTCTGCGGGGCTATGTCTCGCAGTTCATTTCTCATACCTATTGGTTTGTGATCCATCTTGTGTGCATACCTTTCCCAATGATTGTACACAGGACACTTGAAATGATTTGAAAACCTAATTTCCTTCATGTTTCTTTTGAAACACACCATATTATTTGAGTCTATTCACCTTGGTAGACTTGTAGGAATACTTTCTTCCTTTTGAAAAGTGATTGTGGGAGTATTTTATTCCCTTTGCTGAATTTTCTGGACCCTACAACTGTAAAAAAATATTATAAAAAAATTCAATGTTTTTAATACCATTTTTTTCGAAATATTATGTTTTAATTTAAAATTATGTTTTAAAACCTCATGAAATTAAATCCAATAAATTGGATCCATTTTTTCAATCAAGATTTCCATTTTTTTAAATATCCCTCTTTAAATATTTATCCTTATGAATACCAACCATATAATGGTTTTTTTGACATGGTAAAGGTAAAATTATTCAATTCGGTATAAAAATAATGTGATAAACATAAAATTCAATAACAAATAAGCCATTATTTCACTGTTAGTGTCTATTTCTTCTACAATCATCATAAATTTGAATATATTTATTTTTTGTTTCTATATAGCCTTTATTTTTACCATTATATTATTTAATCAATGGATAATGCAAACAATTTAGCTTCCTTGATTTTAATGTTTGTAAAATACATTGATAGAGATATAAAAAATTATATATGATTATAAATAGTGATTTAAAAAATTAAATACTTTTTTTCATTTTAGTATATTTTTATATTTTTTATCAAATGATTAACATATTTTCTTACACAACAACATCACACATCTTCTACAATTAATATATAAAATATGTAATATTCTTTGGGTAAGTTGTACTTTCAAAATAAAATTAAAGATAAATATAAAAATATTATTTTTTAATCGTTAATATTATAATTCCATTTATTTTATGTGGTTTTAAAAGCAAAATTAATTGAAATGTGTTAAAAATATACTATGATAAATATTATATTTTTAGTCATCTCAAGAACATAAATTTTTTAAATGAGTTTAATAATAATATTATATGGTCTAAAACATCCTCCATTTTAAAATTATTATCTGATTCTAAACTTCTAGGATAAATTATAACCATTTAATATAGAAAAATAAATTTACATGGTTATTGTTAAAATTTGATAACAAATGGTTTCAAAAAAATGAAAAATTTTATCATTATATATAATTCAATATATATTACATTAGATCACTATATTATGACCATATACTTCTAATTTTATAATTCATGTCAATTGTTAATCATTTTACTATTGGATCGAATATGTAGATATGTATATGTTTATTAGATGGAACAATACAAGAGGGGGGTGAATTGTAGGTTTAATAACCTTTGAGTTTTAATAACTTAAGAGATTAGTTTAAATGATCTTAAACTAATACAAATACAAACACCCACAATTGTACTGAATATAAATGGTATGATGTAATGTAATACTAATGAAATGTAAAACAATTGTATTCAAGATGAACACAATAATCAGTGTAATATAAAGATGAATGATTCTACCTTAAATCATAAAGAATCAATCAATACAATATTTAATAGAATGGATGTAATTGAAACAATTACAAATGTATAAGAAATAGAAAAAGAAAACAAAAACAATTTCCTTTCTAATACAATTAGAAGTGTAAATGTAAAAGAATTACAATTCCCTTAACCCAAAGAGAAGGGTTATCCTTTCAACTAGGATAAAAGGTCTGTCTCACCAACCCCTTGGTGAGCCCTCGATACGATGATCAGACTGTTTATCTGCAGATCCCTGGCCGCCCTCAATACGATGATCGGAACGTCTGTATTTCTATCCTCCCCAGCCCTCAATACGATGATCGGTCTGTCCGTCTGCCTATTCCCAACAGCCCTCGATTTTGTAGGTAATCGGCACCTCTATCTCTCAATCACTTGAACTCCCTCGATACGATGATCGGACGCACAAAGCAGATGAGAGAAGTCATAGTGCCTCTCTCTAGAACTTGATATAAGTAGAGTATCAAAGTTAATCCAAAAAAATATTTCTTTTAGCACCAAATGACCTCCTATTTATAGGCCTCGGGTTCCAACAGTCATGTTTCCTCCAACGGTCATATTTCTCCGAAAAACATGGAGGGACTTGGACACCTGGCATCATAACGGTCATATTGAAATAGAAAGCACGACACCGTTTTGATTAGTTTGTAACTAACTCAATGACATCGTATTGTTTAAAATAAGATATATGTAGATGATAAGAAATAGTACGATTAATATGAAACAAGTGTTTTTGACTAAGTACCAAAACAAGTAATGAGAGTGTGAATAGCGGAGTTAGTATGATACATTTTACAGAGTTGGTACGATACGATTGACAGAGTCAGTACGATACGATTGATATAGTCAGTACGATACGATTGACAGAGTCAGTACGATACGATTAACAGAGTCAGTATGAGACGATTGACCGAGTTAGTACGATACGATTAAAAAAGACATTTGTGATTTCCAAAACGAAATATAGAAGTCAAAAGATAACTTTTGACTCAGCAATCTCCCCCTTTTGGAAATCACAACACACCAAGTAAATATAAAAAGAAATAATTATCTCCCCCTGAGTTATTGGAAACTCTTATGAATATGAATTTGAATACAACTAACTACCCCTTAGGTGTATACTTTCCTAAGGATTTTATTCATATATTTTCCTTGGTTTAGAAGTATTTGATTAAACCAATATCCTTTTGTATAACATTCTCCCCCTTTATAAAACATTCTCCCCCTTTTTGGTTTACAAAAAGAATGGTGTTACTTTGAGTTTCTTGAAAAGGTTCTAGAGAAGAATTGCAGGACAAAAGAAAAGAATCATAAAAGCTATTACAAAACAAAGATAGGTTCCAAAGGAAAAAAATACAATAGTCATTTTTTTCTATTTCCTTTTCATTCATTATGAGTTCATGAAGAACAACTTTCATCTTCTTGATTTCTTTCTTTTCTTCAAAAATTGATTCACCCTGAGTTCTGAGAAGCTCTTGTTGGTCCGCAAATATCTGATCTTGATTCTTGATAGTCTCCTCTTGGACTCTGATTACTTCTTCAAGGATATCAATTCTGTCTTGTAGATTCATGTAATCTGTGGATAACACAAAATTTTGTTTCTTCAAAAAAACCATTTCATCATTGAAAGATTAAACCTTCAAGAATTCAGATTGAAAATCATTCATTCTCTCTTGCAATTCTTTCACTGAAGGAATATCAGCTCCATGAGTTATCTGATTCAGCCTTTCAACAGTTTTTTTGTCAAGATTATTAAAGGCAATAACAATATCATTTGGCAACATCCTTATGTCTTCAATTGCTATCTAATGGTCATTCACTGAGCTTTCTGTTTTATATGACCACTTGGTCATACTGTTGCAAGCTTTCTTATGAGTAGCCGAGGTTTCAGAAAGGACTTTCAAATCGGCTTCAACTAAAAAAACTTTCTTTCTCAACTATCTTACAGAACCAAACATCTTTTTCTGATTGTCAGTAATTAAATCAATTTTCCCCTCTATCCTGGGAAAGTAAGGAATGGTCTTTTCAACCCTTCTCAAAACATGGACAATATATTCACTCTTCTTGAGAGAGATTGTATGTACTGAATCAGTATCCTCATCATGCGAAGGAAATTCATTTGATCGTCTTGAGTCAACTACTAGCTGTTTTCCTTTTGCTTTTTCGTTCTCTTTTCTTTCTTCTTCTACTTTTCCACTGATGATAATAACTTTTTCAGTATGAGAAGATTGAGGGGTTTTTCAAAAAGTGTATGATCAGCATGAGGGGTTTGTTGAACACCTTCACTCAGCTTTTGAACTGATTCCACCCTACTCTTATTCGAACTCTGAAGGAATTCTAAAAGAAAATCTCCTTCCTCCTCTTCCACTTCTTCTATCTCTTCCATCATTTGTTTTCCTTTTTCTTTCTCAGGAAGGCTCTATACGATAGGATCTTGATACACTTTTTTGGTAAGTTGAGCACTATCTTCCTCAACTTATTTCAAGAGATTTGAAGCATAAAATACTTGTGATTTTCTTTTCAAAAGAACCTTCTTCTTCTTTTCAGCCTGTAGGGTATCCTCAACCCTTAATCTCTCCACAAAGGCTTCGACTGGATCATGTCCAAACATTGGATCACCTTCCTTTCTCTGTTCCTTATCCTTTCTCCACATGGCTACAACTTCCTTACTATACTTAGGCTTCTTCTTTGGCCTCGAGCTGGTTTGAGGATCATACTTCTGAGGAAAAACACGAGAAGGAATTTCTTTGGCTGGCATAGGTGCCGACTGATTTTGAACTGATTCAGCTTCTACATCTCTTATAAAAAGTTTTGAATTTGGATCAAAACAAACATTCAGCTTTTTCAAAGTACTCTTACTAATCCAAGATGGATTCAGATCTATCGGGTATCCTTTCAAAGGAATATTTCAAAACTTCATTCTCTCAAGAATAAACTTTGTAAGGATGGCTGGATACATAATCATTTTGTCCTTGATCCCCCTAGTCTTGACATTCTTAATGGTTTCAAAAACATACCCCATGAGATTTAATTATCTCATATTTAGAATACATTCAAGCATAAATATATCAGAAACTTTTATAGTTTCTCTATCCCCTTTTCTTGGGATAAGAAAACCTTGCATCCATAGAGTCACAAACCGATTGTCCTAAGAAAGATGAACCTCTTTTCTCTTCTCTTCATTTATAACAAACAAATACTTTTCAACACTTTCTCTATTAAACATACCAACTTCCTCTGGTAGTTTATGAGATGGACAGAAGGAATCCCCTTCTATTGGGACATTCAGAAAATGAGACGCTTGTTTCACAGACATAGACAACTTTCTATTGTACACAGCAGAATTGATAGTCATGTCTTTGTCGAAAGATACGGTTTTATTGAACTGACTGACTTCATCAAAGAGAACCGGATCTTGAGAAATATGTCTTTCAACACATAAATGCTCCCATCCTTGAAACTAAATAATTCCTATGATTGTGGAATCATACAAATCAAAAAATTCCTGAGAAACTAACTTTTCTCTGAAAAAGCCTTGCTCTGCAAAAGTCTTTGAAGACATTTCGGCGGGAGTGCTAGCAGAGGACAGAGACCTAAAGTCGCTGCCGATGAAAGATTGTATGATGATTTAAAACTATTGGAGCAGATCTTCGCCTCAAAACCTAAAAAACCAATGTGGGTTTTTGGAGGGGGGATATTTATAGGTGATAAAGAGGAGACCGTTTTCTTCTACGGTCAAGATTAGAGGAAAACATATCAATGGTTAGGGTTAAAAACGTAAGAAAAAAAATAAAAAAAATGGAAAGTACATACCGGAGAACATAAGGTAGTTGTTGGTTTTAGTAGACTAAAAATAATACACAACCATATGAAATAAAAGAAAACTATCAATCGTTATACTGATGGAAAACAAAGTCGTTACCATTAAATGACAAGATGATGGAAAAGAATCTTGTTACCATTAACTGAAAAGCTGATGGAAAACAATCATGTTACCATGAACTGACAAGCCGATGGAAAACATTCTTGTTACCATGAACTGACAAGCCGATGGAAAACAATCTCATTACCATGAACTGACAAGACGATGGAAAAAAATCTCGTTATCTTGAACTGACAAGATGATGGAAAACAATCTCATTACCATGAACTGATAAGCCGATGGAAAACAATATCGTTACCATGAACTGACAAGTCGATGAAAAACAATCTTGTAACCACGAACTGACAAGACGACGGAAAACAATCTGGTTACCATGAAATAACAAGCCGATGGAAAACAATCTTGTTACCATGAACTGACAAGCTGATGGAAAACAAAATCATTACCATCATCGGTCAGTACGATGGAAGGGAAAATCATTACCATCATCGGTCAGTACGATGGAAAAGAAAATCATTACCATCATCAGTTAGTACGATGGAAAAGAAAATCATTACCATCATCGGTCATTACGATGGAAAAGAAAATCATTACCATCATCGGTCGATATGATGAAGTAAATAATACAATAAAACTGTCAATACGATAAACAAATAGGTATATATTACGATAAAAATGTCAATATGATAAACATAAAAACAAAAACACATACCAGGAGAGTAAATAATTAAAGATCATAAGATAAAAAGAAACATAGTAAAAAAAATATCAAGAAATGTCCTCCCCCTTTAAAGGGAGTTATTTAATGTTAGAAGAATTGTAAAACATGAAGTATATATGAATGATTATTTTAATGTAATCATTCCTAACTTCTGTTTTATAAACTCAAACCTATCAGAAGATAAACATTTTGTAAAAATGTCAGCAATTTGTTCTTACATTCTGATAAATTGTAGAATAATAGCTCCTTTCTGTGTGTGATACCTAAGAAAGTGATGCCTAACATCTATGTGTTTTTCACGAGAGTGGTGTGTTGGGTTCTTACTAAGAGGTCTGGCACTAGTATTATCGTAATGAATTTTATTTTTGGAGAAACTCAATCCATAGTCAGTGAGTATGTGTTGCGTCCACCATACTTGATCACAGTAACTTCCAGCTGCTACAAATTCAGCTTCAGCAGTGGATAGTGCTACTGAGTGTTGTTTCTTACAGGACCAAGAAACCAGTGAATCTCCTATAAATGACATGTTCTATATGTACTTTTTCTATCCATTCTACAACCGCCAAAGTCAGCATCTGGGAATCTTTTTAAAACAAAATCATTCCCAGAAGAGTAAAAAAGTCCTAAATCCACAGTGCCTTTTAAATACCGAAATATTCACTTTACGGCTTTTAATTGAGACTCTTTTGGATTAGATTGGTATATCAAACATAAGCATACAGAAAAAATTAAGTTGGTTTGACTAGCTATCAAGTATATCAAACTTCCTATCATACCACTAAAGATTGTTTGATCTACTGGTTTCCCAGTTTCATCACGATCAAGTGTATTTGTGGTACTAATTAGAGTGATAATACTTTTAGTTTTTTCATATCCATACTTTTTGAGTAAATATTTTATATACTTATGTTGAGATATATATGTTCCTTCTAGTTTTTGAGAAATATGAAAACCTAAAAACAATGTTAATTCACCCATCATACTCATTTCAAACACAGATTTCATTAAATTTGCAAAAGAATCAGTTAAACATTTCTAAGTTGATCTGAATATGATGTCATCAACATAGATTTGAACAATCAAAACAGTTTTATTTTCTATTTTTATAAAAAGGGTTCGATATGTTGTACCTTTTGTATAATTGTTTTGTAAAAGAAATCTTGTAAGTCTATCATACCATGCTCCAGGGGATTGTTTAAGACCATATAGAGCCTCGGTAAGTTTGAAAACATGATCAGGATTCTTTGGGTCTAGAAAACCTGGAGGTTGTTCAACAAAAACGTCTTATTGAACAAAACCATTTAGAAAAGCACATTTTATATCCATTTGAAATAGTTTGAAATTGAAATATGCTGCAAAGGATAATAGAATAAGAATAGATTCAATTATAGCTACAGGAGCATATGTTTCTTCATAGTCAATTCCTTCTTGTTGATTATATCCTTTAGCAACAAGTCTTACTTTATTTCTTACAATGATTCCATTTTCATCACATTTGTTTCTAAAAACCCATTTTACACCAATTACAGTTGTTTCTTTAGGTCTATCAACTAAAGTCCAGAATTGATTCCTCTCAAATTCATTTAGTTCGTCTTTCATTGCTTTGATCCAATCATCATCACTTAAGGCCTTACTTGGTATTTTAGGTTCAAATTGGGGGAAAAATAAAGATGTTCTACTTCATTTCTTAAGGAATTTCTAGTCCTTACAGGTTGATTTACGTCACCAATGATGTTATCACTGGGATGATTCCTAAGAAACATTTGATTTGGGTTTTGTAAAACCTGTTCATCAATATATGGTATAAAATCTTCCGTGGAAAATGTTTCAGAAGTATCTTCTTGAATATTTTCCTTATCAGAAGGATCTTCTATCAAAGGTTGATAATCAGGTTTTGAAAACACATCTGTGGAAATAGGTTGGGATAATTTGAAAACAAAAGGATCAGTTTCATCAAATTTTACATGTACTATTTCCTCAACAGTACAAGTGTTTTTATTGAAAACTCTATAAGCCTTAGAAGTTATAGAATAGCCTAGAAAGATTCCTTCATTAGATTTTAGTGAAACTTTGTGTAGATTATCTTTTGTATTCAGAATGAATACTTTGCATCCAAAAACATTGAAGTATGAAACTTTAGGTTTTCGGCCACTCCATAACTCATAAGGGGTTTTTTTAAGAAATTTTCTAGTTAAAACACGATTTATAGTATAACAGGCAGTACTAACAGCTTCAGGCCAGATGTGCATAGTAATTGAGTATTCACTCAACATGGTTTGAGTCATTTCCTAAAGAATACAATTTCTTCTTTCAACAACACCATTTTGCTGAGGAGTTCTTGGAGCTGAGAAATTGTGAGTAATACCTTTCTTACTACAAAAAGATTCAAAATCTGAAATTTGAAATTCACCACCATGATCACTATGAATAGTTATCAATGGTAGGTTTTTCTCATTTTTAAATTGGGCTCTAAAAGTTTTGAAATAGTAAAAGGCTTCAGATTTCTTTGTGAGAAAGTAGACCCATGTAAATCTAGTAAAGTCATCAACTAAAACAAATACATAAAATTTTCCTCCAATGCTTCCAGTTTGTGTGGGACCAAAAAGGTCCATATGCACTAGCTGTAATGCATTAGAAGTTTAAACTTCATTAATTGATTTAAAGCTAGTTTTATGTTGCTTTCCAAATTGTCAAGGATCAAAGACTTTTGAAGAATCATATCTAAGATCTGGTATCCCCTTCACAAGTATTTTCTCTGAGAGTTTACTAAGGTTTCTCATATTACAGTGTCCTAATCTTCTATGCCATAGCCAGGATTGGTCTTCTATTGCACTTAAGCAGGGTAAGTTTTGGCTCCTAAGGTCTTCTAAATTAATAGTGTAAACATTCTCTTGCCTATGGGTAGATAGAATGGACTCATCCTTGGAATTGTGAACAAGACAAATATCATTTCTAAAATTCAAAAGGTAACCTTCATCACATAATTGACTAATGCGGATGAGATTGTGCCTAAGACCTTTAACAAAAAATCATTTGAGATAAGAACTTTTCCAAGAAATATGATATTACCTATACCAACAATATTTCCTTGAACATTATCTCCGAAGCTAACTTTTCCACCTTTTTTTTATAACCTTTTCAAAGAGATATTTTTTTCTTGTCATGTGTCGAGAACAAACACTATCCATGTACCAAATATTCTTATTGGTACACTTCTCATTTTCCCAAAAAAGAAACAATTAGTTTTTCAAAATCCAAACTTGTTTGGATCCAGAAGGGTTTAATAAAAGAATTTTAGGAATCCACATTTGTTTTGAAAAATGAGCTTTATGAAATCCTAACTATTGAGTTCTGTTAAGAGAACAATCTCTTCTATACTGTCCACTACATTGGCACTTAGAACAAAAAGATGTTTTTTGTAGAACAAAATAGTTATTAATAAAAACAGGTTTGGAATAAGTATAACCAAGACCAGAATGATTTCTCAAAGGTGTAATTTGAGAATATATCTTGTCAAAGTTTTCCATCCCATGAGTAAATTTTGAGAAACATTTCATTAAGGAAAAACTTTCTGACTTTAGTTTTAAAACTATGTTTTTATTTTCCAAAACATTTTAATTTGAACTAGAGTTAGGCTCTAAAATATTTTTCTTTGAAATTAAATTTTCAAGATCCTTAGAAAGTTTATCTATATCAGATTTGACTTTCTCAAGGGTTTTTAAAATACATTCAAAATCATAGGTTTTCACATCATGATCTTTAGAAATGTCTGATACTTCTTTAGTCAAGATTGAAATTCTAGAATTTCCTTTCTCAAGCTTCTTCTTGAGTTTAGAATTTTCATTTTCAAGTAATTTAAAAAATCTAGATACTTCTTCAAAATAAGGTAATGTATCATATTATGATGATGAAGATTCATCATTTGAAGATTCATAATATCTATTATCAGTATAATTTGCATTCAAAGAGACATTTGCAATAGATTCAGCATTGTGTACCTTAGACATGAGACAATGATCATCAATTGGTAATCTCTCTATAAGTCTGATATTCCTCTGTCCCAAGGATGCATATTCTGAAGATTCATCTGAAGAATCACTACCACTTGCACTCCAGGTATCATTTTCCTTCAATACGTTCTTTTTCATATAAAAACTTTTCTTGTTTCATTGAGAGTGTTTCTCCTTTCTATCTTTCCGCTTCAGTAAAGGACAATCAGGCCTTATATGTCCTGATTTCTTACATTCATAACAAGTTACCTTTGAATCTTTCTTATCCTTTATATCTTTCTTTTTGAATCTATATTGGAAGACTTTCTTTCCCACAATCTTATTCATCTTTTGATCAATACTGGATAACTCATTATCCGAAAGATAAAAATCACTTGAATTATATATAACTTTTTGGATTTGGATCCTGTAATCCTATCAGGTATTTTAGACATAGATGCAAAGGCTACAAATCTATTCGCATTCTTCTTCTTGTTGAAATCAGCATCTCTCTTCATTCTTGTCTTGTGGTGTAGAAGAGTTCCAAAGAGTTCATCTAGAGAAATCTGGGAAAATTTTCTATTTTCATCAATAGATATCCTTTTTGACTCCCATTCATTTGGAATTATATCTATAATCCTATCAACTAGAGCTTCATCATCAATACCTTTTTCTCCCATAGATTGTAAGCTGTTCACAATTGTCATAAACCATTGTTTCACTTTACATACTAGCTCTCCATAATGAAAAACAAATCCATGATACTCTACTCGAAGCATTGCTCTTCTTGTTTCTATAACCTTGGATGTACCAAAATTAGTGACTTCCAATTTCTTCCAAATACAGTTGGCTACTTCACATGAAGAAATCTGACTGTATATATTCCTGGTCATAGAGTATAATAAAGTATTGTGTACCTTGTAATTCAGTTGATATTCTTGTTTTTCTTGGATCGTAAAAGTACTAAATTCTTTTTCATGAATTTTGTAACCTCCAGTAATCATAATAAAATTGTCTACGCCAGTGTTGATCACAAAATTCTTCATACGATCTCTCCAGTACTCATAATCATTTCCATCAAAGATAGGTGGTCTAGAAGGATTCAGATTGTCTATTGAACTAATATTCATTCCTACCATCTAAAAAAATAAACTTTTACACTCCACACATTAGTTTAGTCAGTAAAAATAGAACAAGAAATAAAAATCAGTGGAAAACCTCCACGGATACCAATCGTTGGATCGAATATGTAGATATGTATATGTATATTAAATGGAACAATACAAGAGGGGGGGTGAATTGTAGGTTTAAAAACCTTTGATTTTTAGCAACATAATAGATTAGTTTAAATGATCTTAAACTAATACAAATACAAACACCCATAATTGTATTGAATATAAAAGGTATTATGTAATGTAATACTAATAAAATGTAAAACAATTGTATTCAAGATGAACATAATAATCAGAGTAATATAAAGATGAATGATTCTACCTTAAAGAGTATAGAATCAATCAATGCAATATGTAATAGAATGGATGTAATTGAAACAATTACAAATGTATAAGAGATAGAAAAAGGAAACAAAAACAATTTCCTTCCTAATACAATTAGCAGTGGAAATGTAAAATAATTAAAAAAAATTTAACCCAAATAGAAGGGTTATCCTTTCACCTAGGATAAATGGTCTATCTCACCAAAACCTTGGTGAGCCCTCGATACGATGATCGGACTGACTGTCTACCTATCCCTGGCAGCCCTCGATATGATGATCGGAATGTCTGTTTGCCTATCCCTGGCAGCCCTCGATATGATGATCGGTCCATCCGTCTGCCTATTCTGGGCAGCCCTCTATTTTGTAGGTAATCGGCACCTCTGTCTTTCAATCACTTGAAAGCCCTCAATATGATGATCAGATGCACAAAGTAGATGAGAGACGTCACAGTGTCTCTCTCTAGAACTTGATAGAAGTAGAGTATCACAGTTGTTCCAAAAAATCTCTCTTTCAGCTTTAAATGACCTCCTATTTATAGGCCTCAGGTTCCAACAATCATGTTGCCTCAAATGGTCATATTTCTCTGAAAAACATGGAGGGACTTGGACACCTGGCATCATAACGGTCATATTGAAACCGAAAGCACGAAATTGTTTTGATTAGTTTGTAACTAACTCAACAACATTATATTGGTTAAAATAAGATATATGTTGATGATAAGAAATAGTATGATTAATATGAAACAAGTGTTTTTGACTAAGTACCAAAACAAGTAATGAAAGTATGAATAACAGAGTCAGTACGATACATTTGACAGAGTCAGTACGATACGATTGACAGAGTCAGTACGATACGATTGACAGAGTCAGTACGATACGATTGACAGAGTCAGTACGATACGATTCACAGAGTCAGTACGATACGATTGACAGAGTCAATATGATACGATTGAAATGACATTTGTGATTTCCAAAACAAAATATAGAAGTCAAAAGATAACTTTTGACTCAACATTTACATGACAGAGATACATATTATACTATAATATTTCATATATTTCAAATAACGTTATTAATGAGATTATATAGAAAAAATATTTTGTTAACATATTTTTGATTCATAAATATCCAATTATCATAATGTTTTATTTTATATGGATTAAAATATCAATGATTTCACATTTATTAGTCATTTAACAATTTATTGTAACTTTTTTTACCAAAAAGAGTTAAAAGTTGATGTTACGATAACAACAACAAGGGTTAACATGGGGTTCAAACAAATAGATAAGGGTGAATACATGATCTAGACATGAAAATTTATTATTGGTTGAGAATATTTATAAAAATTTTAAAATTATTGTAAAAATATTGCCTTATGGATATATTTTCAATAAATATTAATTTAAATTAATTTAATATATTACTAAATTTCACGAGTACCACTCCTCTCACATTAAAATTGGAACCACTTATCCTCTTATCCTCACAAATATTTTTCATTATATAATCGTAAATAACTTACTAAAAAAATTAATTAATACAACAACCACATCCTATAGGCCCTAGTTTGATCATAAAGGCATCCTAGAACTTGTTTATATGTTTTCAAAATTATGTTTTCTAATGATGATGTATAATTATTAACTAATAATTTTCAATTTATTTAATAGACTACCTTCAAAAATTAATTTCATCCACAATTAAAATATAATATTTATCTTTAATAAAGTGAATTTTTTTTATATTAATTTCGAAATATGTATCCTTAACAAATCCTTAAAATGGGAATGAAACATGCATGTGTGTGTATGTCGGACCACCACATAGAAAACAAATGTAAATTATTTAAAATCACCATTATAGAAAACTAGTTATAATGATGGAAATATATATATATATATATATATTATTTTGATAAATTATATATAATTGTTAAAATATAATATATCATGTACTTTGTTACATTTGGTTCTATTTTAAAATGACAATATCTTTCGTGAGTACATTTGTACGACCAGCTCCTTGAATCAATGTGATTTTTATCATCCCTAACTCATATATATCAAATATATATTTTTATTGTAACATATATTATAATATTTATTATATAATCATCTTTTTGGACCTTTAAAATAAAACATAGTTGATTATTTCATAAAAAATTAAAAAATATATATATATTATAATTATTTCATCATTATTATTATAGTAATGATGGAATAGTGAATTTTTTTACAAGAGTAAACTTATAGAAGTCATTTAGAAAAATGAAATAGATATCATCACATCAAACATTGTTAAATTCACATTCTTTGAAATTAAATATGACATCATTATAAATTATATGGAAAAATAATGATGAAATGGTTATGTATAATGTAAATAATTTAGATAAGTTAAATATAATAAATGATAAATAAAATACATGATGACCTAGACTCATGATATGATACATATTAACATTAAACATCATTTAAAATTTTTGAATGATTTATTTTTTTAATTCATTTCCTTCCATGTCCACTTACATTAATTTATTTTCTAGATATATTTATATTGAAATATAATAATTATAAAAGTTATTTTATGTCAATTTATACATTCATATATATGTTTTCATACTGAATGTTTTTCAATATTTTAAACTGGTTATTTTAATTAATGTAAAAAAAGTATGTTCTATTTTGATATTTATATCATAAATGGTTCTTGATACCATTATTACTATTATTTTATTATAATTTTTGATAAAAATAAATCAATTTTTATTCAATGAAAACCCCTATTAAATATTTGTAATCGTATTTTCAAAAAATATTTTAAATTGAGGGGATATTAAAAAATTCATATTTTTTTGTTATGGGAGAAAATAATATTTCTACGATTATGAAAGTGGAATATAGGATTTCTTATATTATGATTTTTTCATGGTTCTTGGTCATTGTTTATGGTGGCACATTTGACCTATATAGAAATTTGTTATTTGTGAACCTAATGAAACTTATTATGATGGGTGAACATTATATAGATCATAACAATTGGTGCCCTATATATATCATGATTAAAGGTGAGGCCAATATAAATCTCATGTTTTTTTGGTAAGTGTTACGTTATCTTGATAATTATGATTTAATTCAACCTTATTTTTTATTCTACATATAAGAGTGATTATAAGAGTGATTTGAATATGATTTCCCGAATAAACCAAAGTGGATATTATATACCATCAAAAGAGTATTAATGGAAATAATATTACATCTAAAGTGAAAAAATGATCATTTGTTTTAAAGGTATACTTGTGAAATTTTTGTATAATATTATGTTTATTATTGAATAAAATTAGGTTCTCGTGTTTTCTATGAATACCATGTTATTTTGTTTTTTCATTAATATTTCTTATAATATATTTTTTGAATGAATTTGTGTATCAAAATCCAATTTCTGATGAATATAAATGATTATTTTAGCTCAAAGATTTTTTACATTTATTTAAAACTCCATTTTATATTATCCTACTATTTAAAATGGAATTACTAGATTTTTAATTTTATTATTTCTATTACTAAGATATATTTCTAATAAAACATTTTAATATGTTCAAAATGGTTCATAAATAATAGTTGGGGAAATGATTTGATAAGGTTTAGATTTATAAAGATATGTTAATAATGGAAAACAATTTATATGTATTATTGTATATTTATTTTGTGAAAATATGTACTTGTGAGATGTTTCATAATTGTAATATATGTATTATTTTTGTAAGAGTTACGAACAACTTCCCTTAAACACTCTACAAAAAATATCATAGAGAATAAATGAAAATGAATTATTTTCTATATAATGATTCAATATATTTCTTGTTGAAATGTCCTTATATATTGTTTTCCACTATCAAATTTTATAAATTCAATATCCTCATATAGTTTTATAGTTCATATTATCATTTTATTGGGTCTTATTTAGAACCATATAAATCCTTATTTAATCTACATATATAATTATCATATTTTCCAAGTAAAAAGAATTTTTTGTTTATTTAATGATCATTTTCATATTTAAAATTATAGAAGAAAATAATGATATCCGTTTAGAATATCATTTATCACACCTCTATTTCATGAAAAGAAATATTATTATTGCTTCAATCCAAGAGACAATTGAAAAATTCTTATAAATTTTACTAATGTTTTCATGAAGATATTTCCCAACATTATTCATAATGGGATATATATATATATATATATATATATTCGTATTTAAGGAAATTTATTTTATTATGATTGGTTTCAGTAATATGTCACATCTATATATATATCATTTAGTATCATGAATGACCAACACATTTTGAGCCACCTATATCAAATATATTTTCTTATATTTAGACACACAATTTTTATGTAGTATTTATTGTGAATATATTTCTTTTAAAATGACATGCTTCTACATGTATTCATTCAGAATTTGATTTTAATCTACATTCTATTGTCTTTTTTGATATTATTTACTGTAACAACAAAATAATTATCTATAATACCAATAAATATTTTAAATATTCTAAATATTTGATTAATGAACTTGATAAACATAATTGAATTAACATTACAATAATTATCAATGAATGTGATATAGTAAGTATATCAACCGGTTTATTTTTTCCACATTTTCTTAAACACATCTAAATGAATGATAAAAAATATTTGATATGATATAATATCACGTTTATTTTTAAGAATTGAAAAAATTTCTATAATAAAAAATTTATCACATCCAATATTAATAGAATTTTATAAAAATATATTATAAATATATTATACTGTTAAATAGTTAGTTTAATATGAGACTAATATGGTAACAATTTTTTTACAAAATATGTTCCCTTATTTCATTCATATATAACTTGAATTCTATACATTAACCACTTGATATTATTTTCATTATCCATATTTCTTAATCTAACAACACTTACATATTTAAGGATCATGACCATGTACACATATTACCAAAAAAATCATTTTTCCATCAATAATGTTTCATAAAAAATTAACATTTTTGTATTGAATCAATCAATAAATAAGATTTTTTTCTCTTTTATTTTCTCCCAAAAATAAATACATTTTCTTATATATGGGAAGATTCATTATTGTAAAAAAATTTGATACCATTCATCAACTATTTTCTCCCAATATTAAATTTAATGATCTTTTAAAATCATTATTACAATTATAACTTCTATTTAAATTCTATATGAATATATTTTTTTCATTTTAGAACTACATGCATCACTTGAATCATTTTCATCAATAACATTGGAAATGTGATTTTTTTCCACAATCATGATCATGAGTTCGACATAAATCATTATCTTCTAAGTTACCATCACATTAATTAGAGAGCATGTTTCATATATTAAATCCATATATCATCTCTCCATACAATTTTTACAAAATCATGGAATTATAATTACTAATTAACATTCCATTTTTAACTCTTCTTCTACATTAATTTCATATTAATATTTTTTAAAAAACATTTTAGGAAATTCCTAATTTCTCCACAAAAAACTATTAAATGGGTAATTCCCTTATATCTCCCCCACTATCTTTTAATTTTTGTTAGGAAAGGATTAAAAACTCCTGAAAACCATTTATATGTATTTACATTATAATCTAAACATCATCATTCTTCTTCTTCACCAAAAATATAATTTTAATTATTAGATTCTGTGGCTTTAAAATAATTTTTTTCATCAATTCCATTATTCTAGAAAACATTTTCCATTCTCGTTTAATATGGTATTAATATAAGGTGTGCATAATCCAAGTAAATGTCACCTAGATTTTTATCGTCCATAGTATATAAATGGTATCTATTCATATCATGGGGGTGTGAAAAATAATTTATATTATTGAAGAATATTCCAATTTCCAAAAAAATCCTCTAATTCCGAAACATAGATAATTTTTGAATGTGAAGAAGATTCTAATAGTCTAACCATTAGTTGTCAAGAGATCAACATTATTATTTATCAAGACTAAAAAAATTACAAATTTATATTAGTTTTTCTATTGTTGATTATCATTATCTACTCTCAAATCCATTTTGTCAATTTCATTGTAGTTCATTTCTGATAAATACACCCGGAGAAAGATTAAAAAATAATATTTCAATAATTCCCATCATTATCCATATTCTAATTATATACCCCTATCATGACATCAACTGCACGATTTTGTGGAAATTAATTAGTTATATAATATAATACATCATAAATTATTTAGTTGATGGAATGAAAACATATTTCCTTCCATATATTGTAATATTTTTCATGAAATGAGTAAATCACCATTTTATTATAGATATTGAATTATCCATCCAATATAATTGATAATGAAAACTAATGCTTAAAATTGAGAGACATAAAATATAGATATCCACATTTAAAGTACCAAGTTATGGAAAATTGATATGATATCAATTTATGGTCAACATATTGGATACATGAGAGATCAATGCATAGGGGGTAAAATAATTTCCCTGATTCTTAGTATGAGTATAAATAAATACCATTTTACATAATTTCATAGGATCATTTTTCATTTCATAATAAAATTTTAAACAAATTCCAACAATGGAATCATAATGATATACAAGGGTCACATTTAAATGTGAGAAGTTTATTTTATTGTGTGATATGGATCTCTTTGAAATCACTCTACGCAATGGAATCATATTTTTTTTTGGAGATAATGATATATCTATGACATGCATGATTTAGGATATATTTACTATGAAACATAATATCTGACATGAAAATGAATCTATCACTTCATGTTGGTATTAAATGTTGTGAATAAGAATTTTTTATTACACCAATAGATATTAATAAATATTTTATCGATACATTTGAGTCTACATCTTATATTATTGCATTGTTGTAGGATTGAAATTAAATTTTTTGGAATAAAACTACCTGAAACCTCTTTATTACACATCAAAAACATGAATGAGATCAATTGAAATATAAGGGAATGAAAAATACATATAATTAAAACACTATATAAGTTATGTGAATTCTATAGCCAGAATGTACGATCATCGTAAAAAATGTTCATAACTATATTTTAGAGTGTACACTAACTTGTCCATACACATAGACACTATTTTTAATCTATTAGATAAATTTTCCAAATACAATGTGAATTATATTTCCCATTATTTCTCAATAATTTCTAGTCATCCACATATTATACAAAAATAAAACATTTCAATAAAAAAAAACATGATGTTAAAGAATTAAAAACACCACGATGTTTCCATTCATAAACACATAATACGTTATGTTGATCCCTAGAACATTAATTTTATTCTTCTTTTATAACTTATAAAATTTATAATTTATAACATCCACTAAACCCCCACTGTCATACAAGAATAGATTAACTCATAAAAAATACATCTTTTTTCCATTGTCATCTATGGAACAATGAATTGTAGTTTTTTAATCATGAATATAACTCATTATAATTTTAATAAACCATATCAGGATATTTTTTCCTAGAGAACAATATAATTTTACCATGTTTGGATGCAGATGATGATTAAATGATCATTATATATTTCACACATGATGTTTACATAGTTAATTTTATGTTTATACAAATAAAAAATACCATTAAAATAGAGTAATAATTTCTTACATCAATGTAAATTACCATTACATGGAATAAAATTTTCTTTTATAATATATAGATTTATCAGCATGAAGTCAATGTTTAATTCTCTTGTTTCTATAAAATAATGAGTTGATATTAAATATTTGTTTATATTTCATGTCAATTTTGCATGATTATATATAAATTCATCATAGTTATGATTATTTCCCTCACATAACATATATATCTAATTTGATATTATCGGAATTCTCTTTTAAATCTGATTCTAAAAACACCAAATAGTCTAGTCTTTCAGAATGATCTTCTCCTCAAATGAATCACTAAATATAACATGAATTTGTACATAAATTCCGTGTTGACAATAAATTTCCAAAAATCTAAAAAAACTAAATTTAATACATAAATGTATTCTCCTCTTATTGAATATCATATTATATTTTTAATTCATCAATATTACAACATAAAAATATCAACTTGGGTCTAAATAACCTTCTATAAAGATTCATCCACTAATAAAAAACTCATGTGATCAATGAACACCCCCATTGGATTATTGTAAAATATAAGTAACATAAAAAACTTTTATAATTTAAAATCAATAAAATGATCCAATATCCATAATATTAGTCATACATTAGTGAACTCATTGTTAAAAAATGGAATATTTATTTTTAATATTAGTTTTTCAATAAATTAGGACTATCATTCAAATCATATTAAATAATGATCCACGTAATTTAATCACAATGAAATGATAAATTTGATAATAAATTATGGAATAAAAATTTCAATAATAAAAACTTTTCATTATATAATCATTTGCGAAATGATAAATTCTTCAACAATATATATAACATCATAACATCAAGTCCATCTATAATTTTAAAATTCCATCCAAAAAATGTATAAAAATAATAATTCTTGTATGTAAACACATAATACATTTAATATGGTCTATACATTCATAATTTATAATACTATATAACCCATTTTAATAAATTCTTCCATATTTTCTCCGACTTAATTTAAATAAATATCAAGTGATAAAAAATTTATAAATATTCAACTTATTTCTATCAAAACATAGAATAATGAATTAATATGAATACTTTTCCTCCCCATTAACATTAATACTAGATACTATGTGATAAATAGATGTTATAAACCATGTCATAGGATTTATAGTGGTGAGTTTGAACTGTTAAAATCATTCTATATTTTTGAAATACTTCTTTAGTAGTTTGTCAATGAAATTTTATATAATATTTTACTTTATTGAAAAATGAATAGATTATTTCATTTAACTATTGAATAACCTTTCTGTTGTGATATGTTATGTCAATGTGATTATTTAATAAATGAAAAACTATTTTTCTTTTAATAATGATAAAATCTGTATTGAAAATATATATGAAGAGTGGAAATATAAATTCAACCCTATTATTTTAAAATTGTGATCCAATAAAAAATAATTTTGTTTTAATATTAGTGGATTCCATATAATAATCTAAAAAATATATTAGAGTTAAAATATATTTCATTGGGTAAAAAAACTCACATATCTCCATGGAAGAAAACTCTAATAGATGTTTAACTTCTATCATCAACTAAATCTTTTCAATGTGAATTGATATTTATAAAAATATTATGTATAACCTAGTTCTCAAATATTATCCAAAAAACATTGTGTGTGATTAATATTATTGAGAAAAGAATATAACTGATTGAAATGAATCTATTTTATGAAAAATCGAAACCTAGAATATATGGATACAAAAAACAAAAAATATAGTACTGAATATTTAATGTATAGTATATATCAAATCATCTTTCTAAAATCCCTTTAATAAAAAATTCCCCTTATTAATCAGTGCATATATTTAATTCTATTAAATTTTTTTAAACATTCTTTCAAATCGTCTAGATGATTCTTTCAAAAAGTTACAAAATCTTATTATCTTCAGATGAAATGTTATATGTCCATTGAAAAATTTGGATGCCACGAAATTAAATCATATCTTTAGAATGAAATTTTTATATAACATATTCATTAATTTTAAATATTATAATATTATAAGTAATCATATTAAAGAAATATAATATCATCTTATTAATAATAATAGTGATAAATAAATCATTGATATTGTTTTTCTTATGATTGTTTTCAAATACCACCTTTCTGAAATTCAATATATTCATGAATGATTCCCACACATATTACAAATCACACTATGAATGATTAAACATGTATAAATCCTTCTTCAATACATTTTTTATAATATTTACTAGGAATGAAAATAAATGTATTGTTAATATCATCATCTTATTCCAACACACCATTGATGAAATAAGACTATAAATCCATTTGTAGTATAGTTTATTTCATTTATTTTGAAATAATAAATAGGATTGAAATGGTTTCCAGTAAGGTAATCCTTGATATGGTCTCATCAATGTATACTTATTAAATTTTATAGTAAATATTAAGCAATAATTTTATATTATATCTCACTACCTTAACTTTTCTATTAATTTTTTATAGCTCTCCATTTTTTTTGGTAAAATTATAATTTATAGGATTTTTAACCAACATCCATGTTTTAGTCATCAGTATTTGGTCTATTACATCATTCATATATCCAATCCAGTTTTAATTATTCAATGATTCATCAAAATATCTTGGTTAATATTAAAAAAATAATTAATATTAAATGTTTATATCAATTTGATCACAGTTTTTACGTAATATTTTTTTCTCCAATGATATATTGGACATGACCATTCCTTATCATATTTCAATGATATGAATCTGATTGTTCCTCATCACCTGAAATGGATTAATCTTCTTATTCAGTCTGTACAACTTTGACACTTTTATTTCATTTTAATATTAATGAAAATAGTTCGACCAATGTATAATCATCATCAATTATAAAATGTTCTAAAACATATTTATGTTCATTAATTGAATTCAATATCACTAATACATCAATTCTATCAATAATAATTGGATCTTACTTATCATAATAGTGGAATTCCATTAAATTTGTAAGTTATTGTAATTCCCAAATATTTTTCCTTTTACTTTAATTATGTTATTTGATGAATATATTACACCTCACACCCCCATAATAAATCAATCCATGATATAATTTATTTTTATTTTATAAAAAAAATATTTTATATTAATGATGATAAAATATAGTGTTGTTATAAATAATTTATTAACACTAAAATAATGATGATAAAATATAATTGATTCTAATTATGATAGAATAATGTTTTCATATAAACAATATATTAATACTAAATTATTTAGTAATATACTAGAAATGACAACATTAATTATTTATATTGACAATATCTTTTATTTCAAAAAATAAGTTTTCATTATTTTTTACATATTCTATTAAAATATAATTAATAAATTCTTGATTTTGAATATCGTAAAATTATGATCAATTTTGGATTCAAAATAAAAATATGAGTTAAAGTAAAATTTTATAATTTAAAAAAATATTTAATTTTTTTGAAAATACTGAAAAATAGATTTTTTATATTTATCATGAATTTTAAAACATAATTATTACATATTCAAAACATAAAAATATATGAGTTTCTATTTTTTATTTTTTATTTATTTTATTAGTAAGTTTATAAATTTATAAATTTAATTTTTAATTTATAAAACCTATTACTAACATTTAGGAACATAATTTATATTTCAATATGAAAAAGTAATATTTTTTTAATTTACGTATTATGATTAGGAAATTATATTTTGGATATATTATCAATATATGTAATAATATATTTATTTATAACAAACCATCTTATATCCATTAAATAAAAATAATATAGTTTTTTTATAATCATTAATTTTTATTCATTAACATACAAATTTACTAAAAAATATGCTTTATGCATGCATTTCTTAAAATTTATTTTTGTAATCCATGAAAAAATTATATCAGAAATTTTGATTCTAATTTTTAATTAGAACATTATATTTATTTAATAAGGAATTTTTTTATTTATAAAAATATGTTACAAAGGGTGATAAAATGATACCAAGGAAATCATTTACTTTTGTAAAAGTACGAATTTGTTTCTAAAAATATAAAACTTTAATAACAATTTTCTCAAAATAGTGTAAGTGATATATTTTACACCGACTATAATCTTATATTCATTATTTTTTACTTTTTATAAAATATTCAAAAAATTGTGACATTTCCATTTGTATTATCACAAAAAAAATTCTCTCCACACTTATAAAATATGAATTCTGTCACCCTATTATTTAATCTCATAAATTAATATTCCATTTGAATTTATTCCCAATTAATTTCTTAAATACTCTCAAATTTTTAGAAACCTCTTCCATTTTAAAAAAACCATTAAATATCACTTGTGTCATGATTTATAAGATGAGAAAATGTGGTTTATATGATGTTGAATTAGATTCTAGAATTGGGATAAATGATTTTCTAGACTCTCAATATGTTACGAGAGTATTTATTTCATTTTAAGGGATTTATAATAATATTAATATACTAGACATCACTATTTTTCACACATATAAAGAGGTGATTTTTTTATCTCTTGCTACAAAATTTGAATAAGAGGATGGTTTGACTATTTTTTGAGTTTTTTCTCATCCCACATGGAATTTATTATCATTATAAAATGGGATTCACTTTTAATCTATTCTTAGCTACCTTTAATGCCTTCAACATTTCCCTCTTGAATAAAACATAAATTTTCATTCAGTTTATGGGACTATTTTCTACTCCATTGCATTATATTCTATGATTTCCCTTCCAAACAACAAAAAAATATTGATTAACAAATGAATATAATTACATCAAAATAAATTTCATATTGAAATATTATTATAATAAAAATACAACCATAATTTATTCCCGTATCATCAATATGTAATAATGGTACATCATCCATTAATACGTGTTATATACTGCCTGCTTGAGTGAAATGTTACATTATTTGTAACCTCTGTACAAGGTTATTTAAATATGGTATTTAATGAAACAATATTATATCTTTAAAATTATTAATATTAAAATCATATAAATAAATTTATATATGAATTATATTCTATGGTAAATGGAAATGTCTTTAATTCAGACATGTTAAATATTTCCTCCATGATAATCATATTCCATTTTTTATCACCACATTTCATGGTTTATTATAAAATTAATTTGATGAATATTTTTTATAAGAATGGGAAATGTATATTTTTTAACTTGTATGTGATGATATGAAAAAAGTCGTTATCATTATTATATAAATTTTTGATAAAGGGATATTACCTAAAACATGCTTTTTATAGAATTTATTATCTCAAATCATGACTATGATGCAAGTCTATTAAACATGAACATGAGTAATTCAATGGAAATTGTAATTTAAATATAATTTATATTTAAAAAACTATTAAAATAGTATCTATGAAGTGTTTTCATTATCTTTGTAAAAAATATTGTTTGAAAAAATTAAAATTAAGCACCTAAATAATTAATATATTTAATAAAAAATTAATTATTTTATAATAAATCAAAATACCAAAACAATCAAAAAATTTATTGAAAATTATATAATGTTTATATTATTTATTATGACATTTATGGTTATTATATTGTTTTTAATGTCCATTCAGAGACACAAATAATTAATATAAGGGGCTTTCACCTCTTATTTTTTAATTGAGACTTCTTACATATCCAACAATTGTTATGATTTTCATATATTTTATACTTTAAAGGATGTAATTTACAATCATATATATATTTTCTATAAATTTAAATAAAATTAAATCATATGTACTATCTTCCAATATATTTTACATAATGTTTTTCTAATGTGATAACTATTTCATTTGAATCTCATTATCAAATAGACGTTCTTATGAATAAATTTAAATTTGGTGAAAAATAATTTTCCAAATATATTTATGAACCAAAACATATTACTGACATTTTTAATTTTTTTGTTTTTAATAAATCATATCACTATTTTATTTAACTTGTTAAACAATTTACCCAATGTGATGTCTTAATGATAATCCAACCCCACATACTTTTTTTTAATATTTATCATCTATATTCATATTAATTGGATTCTATTTTAAATAAAGTAATCTAAAATTTAATTATTCATTAAGATGAATTTAAAATATTTTAAAATTATTTAATAACGATTTAAATAAATAATTTCATATTTTCAACCCAATTCATTTCAAACCAAAGTATTAAAAAAATATCTTTTTCATATTTTATATGTGAACACGTTAATTAAAATTTATGAGAATTATTTATAATGAATATTCCATTACATGGTTGAAAATTAATTAATTTTTGATTGTAAATATTAATGATTTTTACAGTTTTAAACCTTATGATTTTAATGTTTTTTCTTTCTAAATAAGCACCATTGTGATATAAATAACTCACACCCAATGTTGAACCATAACAAACCATGATGAATTTTATTAGGATAATTTTGTACGTAATTGATATGACAATTATGGTTTAACCATTATGTTATAATATATAAATATTAAAAAAAAATATTTTGGACACAAAATTATAATAATGTTCATTTTTAAATAAAATTCACAAATATTATAGATAAATCGCTAATACGAACAATTTAATAAACAAATTTAGTATTTTAAAAAAATTATTTTTATATTCATTACATTATCATTAAAATTATAAAATGAATAAAAAATATTTATGAAAAAAATAATAAATAAAATCTATTTTAAATCATTACTTGAGTGAGAATAAAAAGTATAATAATTATTATTTGAATGTTTATTAAAATAAAAACAATTTTAAATAAATTAATTAATTTCATTTATAATTCAAAATCCGAAATTTTAATATTTTAATAAAAAAAATTAATAAATTTCATAAACTCACCATATAAAATATCTTGGGTTTTTTACGATTTTTCAATGTAGTGGATTTTTCAGTGAATGGTTAAAAATAAAATATATTCTAATACCATCCCCTTTATAACATTACCATAATATCAAAAAATATATATTGTTATTAGTGAAACATAATTGATATAGGATTCACTTTCAGAATAAAATAATGTATTTAATATTACTATTTGTGATTTAAAAAATGACCTTTTTTTATTTTTGATGTTATGGAATATTTTATTATAATAAAAACGTGTTTATCCTTTTCCATTAATTAAATATTCTAATGGATAAATTTTATATTATATTATATTATGATCTAGGTAACTCTTATTTTACATTTCAAAACTATTCATTTTCTTTAATGTAAATCAAATTATCTTTAACTTCATTTTTATTCTTAATAATAAAAATTTTTAAATCATTTTTTATCATTATGTGATATCATATTAATATTTATTATTCACAACATTATAAATTTAATTTAATATATTTTATAAATATATTCTAAAATATTTTCTACTTTTTAATATATCCTTTTAATTTTATACAAAAACATTAGTTACCATGGTAAAAAATGTTGTTATGATAATATCGTGGATTTAGGGTAAGAAGTTTATATCTATGTTTTGAAGTGATTATTAGAATAATAAATATATTTTCCAAAAGGAGTGTTTGATCTGTGAACAAATCAAAAAATATCTCAACCAAATTTTTTTACATTGTTGAGTACATTATCCCTATAAAACAAACATTCCTTTTATATAAAAAGTTATATATTTTTAAATTTCATTCTTGCCTATTTTAATAGGGGAGTTCGAACAATAATTCAATAATACTCTAATAAATAGGACGGTCCATTTATTCTAGTCCCATTTTATTTCTAAAATATTCATATTCAATTCCCATTATACATTTTCCAAAATAATTTGTCTTAATTCAACTATTTCGAAAAGTAATTCAATGGAATGTTCCAATTGAAAACATAAGTACTATTAACTCCAGAATATTTTTAGTTATTTGTATTTCATATCCAAAACTATTATAATATTAATATCATTATTAAATAAGTATTATTTATTAAATTATATATTATTATTTCTAGATAAACAATTTTTACATTTAAAAAAATCTTACTAAATTTGAAAACATCATCAGGAATTTGTGTGGACCACTATCTTGAAGAACGATTTGTCTTATTATTTTCATACACTCAATAAATTGAAGGTAATAAATTATTTTATAATGTATTGTTTATTTATTGTTATTATAATTATGATTAATAAAATTATAAACTATTTATTACCCTTCCACCCTTATAAGTGAAATGGGAAAATCATTTGGGTATACATGGGGACCACAACATCCATGAAGTAATTTGATTTATTTTCTATTTATTTTTTTATTTAAATAACTCTACTATAATATGTTTCAGTCTATAACAAATATGTTTTTATTAATTTTTTTTATAATGGTATTATCCCAAAAATAATTACATTATAAATCATATTGACCTATTAATTATAGAATGTTCATGTCTTGCCGAGGTTGACTACCAATATGAAAAACAAAATAAATTAATTTAATTATTTACTATAGAAACAAAATTAATATTTTATTTAGATCTAAATGATAATATATTTTTTTATTGGTTATATTTCTATTATTATTAATATTAAGCCATTTAATTGTTAAAATTACAAAAACATGCATTCCATAAATTTAACTTTCCTAAAACAATAAATAAAAGAGTCTTTGAATGAATTGTAAATATATAAAAATTATAAGATATATTTAAATTTCTGAAAATAATATATTAATTACGTAATTGATACCATATAAGAGGGATGGGAATTACCATTATAATGAATGCGAAAGAAAAATTAAACTAAAAGTGTCTAATGGAGAAAAAAGAAAAAAAAGTAAATTAATATAAAAAAAATATAATTTAAGTGGTTAAATTTAATTATATATGAATAAATTTCTCAAATATATTTTTAATAAAGTTATTATTGATATATAAAATGTAAGGATACCTTTTTCTATGTTGGAGTACATGGTATGTGGTTTCTTATATCAATTGTCTAGGGAGAATTCATCCAAATCCAACAAAATTTTAATACCTATAGAGTATATAATTTTAATGAATTTATTATTTATAATAAATTTAATTAATATAAATGTTATCATAAACAAATTTCTTTTATTTTCATTCATGTACGTTTGGTAAATGGATACCAAAGATGAAAGGCTTTTGTCGATAATCCCATATTCAATTGTAGATTTCATTTGACTGATAATCCCTATTATTAATTTTCCTTATATGTACCTCTAAAACAAAATAATTTATTCTATACTTTTCATTGTTGATGTTTTAAATTTCTACCCTTTTTTTGATTTCCTTTTAATATAATTTACCTAATGTGATTATTATAAGTCATACTAAATGAACCTATTATTTAAAGTCGTGAATCATTCTCCTCTATGTACACATATATGGGGATGTATTTATCTTTGAAAAAATAATTAGTAAGTATATTTTATAATATCATTATTTCTTAAATAGATTTTAATAAAAAATTCAATTTATTCAAGTATAATTTTAATCAAATCCTTTTTTAACGATCATTATGTGAACACATAATTTAATCATTTTTTAAATTCTTATCTATGAAACTCCCATTTTAGGATTTAAAATGGTTTTGAAAATTATTTGGTTTATAAATTATTTACAAATATTTAGAAATATATTTATATTTTTTTTAAAAATTAAACATGTGTTTTTAATTATTACATGTTCACTTTTAAAAGGACCATGTTAAGGTTTTATTAAAAAGAAATTATTTTGATAACTAATTGTATTGAAAATAGTTCACATAAAATATTTGATAACATTTTAAAATTTTAAATTATATAAAATTTAATATATTTTATAATTTAAAAGTTTCTAATATATATTATCTTATATTTTGAAATTTTAATTTTTTATATTACAATTAAAAAATTCATTTATTTTGATGAGAAATGTTTTTTTCATAAAAGATGTTATTGTTTTAAAGTTATTTTAAAAATAATACCAAAATGATCAATAAAAAATCGAATTTACTTTATATAAATCACCCCCTATATTACATTATGAAATAGTTTTTTCAGTAATTTAATTTTTGGTGTCAACTAATATACTTCTTATCTGACATTCTCTTATATAGTGGGAAAATTAAATAAACCACATTTTCATTAGATGGATTTTCATTGTCGGATGGGTGATTGATATAGAAAACATATATATTTGTGTTGTGGTTCTTGTACATATATCTAAATCCAATTAATTTGTTAATGTTTTATATCGCACATTTTAATTTAGTTTTTATGTGGTAATGATTACATATATATCTGTTCAAAAGTGTGTATGGTGGTTATTATTGTAGAAAAATATTATACATGATTTTAGGTAGACATGAGTAAGGATTTTTTTTACATATTTTGTAGTTGGAAAATATTTGAGATAACATTTTTTAAATTTTTATTATTATGGACGTTATTTTATAAATCATTGGTCACATGATTGTTTCAATATTCATGATTACAAAAAGATTTTTACCTTGTTTTTTCAGTTGAATAGTTTGGGACTCATTATCTATATGATTTTTAATCGATATATCTATGGATATCAATAATAAATTTTTATAATTTTAAATTATTTGATTTTTAATTAATTTTATGACTTTTCACGTAATTATGTAATTTACACGGATCTTGATTAATTTCTAAAATAATCCAATCACTAAAATCATTGTGTATTTTTTATCATTTTTTTTGTAAAATTTTCATTTACTAAGACTTGTATATAAAACTAATTGTTACAAATTATTTATAATATTATACTTATCCAATTTTCACAACATTAAATATGTTTATGATATATCCATTGATGAAATGATGATAATTATTAACTTAATGATCATTTGAGATCACCATAATTCATGTTTTTATTCCATTGGTAAAGAATATTGGTGTAACTTATTAGGTTTCTATAAGGGTGTCCATTATAGTTTTCTTGTTGATAAATTATCAAACAAATAATAAAATAAGTTTCCCATACAGATGATCCTGTATCACCCCGACCCCAGTTACCTAGAATTGTTGCATTATTATATAACATTGACATGATACAAGGAATCATGACCTGAAAGACCAATCAATTTAGTATCCTCTGATGTACTAGATACATTTAGTAGTTTTACATTGCATCATGAAATAAAAAACATTGGGTCCAATTTGAACAGTATTATATACCTTATCATATTCTGTCCGGATAATATTAATATACTTATTTACATCCTTGGAAAAATAAAACATGAGAAAGGGGTGAGCTCAGAAGCTCAGTAAGGTTAACATTTTAGCAAAAACTATCATAAATAAGGATAAACATTTAAGGTAAAGTATAAGACTAAAACAAAAGCCTTTTAAACTTAACCTTTAACAAAATATGGAAAAGATAAATCAAATAATTCAATTTACTTATTCACATGGATATTCTAATACTAAAATAATCACAAGTAATATAAATAGTCAATTTCATAATCATGGAATTCATAATGTCAAACATGATAACCACATTGTCAAGGCCTCATTCTAGGACTACAAAAAAAATTCTCAAGGACTTTTGAGAAGACACTAATTTGTCTCATGAGACCAACCAATGAATCAAGGAGCTATAGTGGGCACCACCCATCACATACTAATTCCAATGCACTCCTCATATGAAAAATGTTGAGACATAATCGAAACATTAATATTAAAACTAGCATACGAAATGTAAATATTTTAACCATAGACCATTAATGGAATAAAAATAGAACATCTATAGTCAAACATAATTCAATCAAGACAATATAGAAGATTGTATTATAATAAATTAACCTCAATCGAGATGAATGAAGGACATTTACATAGATGAAAATAATCATCAAAAATATTTGAGAGAAATATCCCCCATTTTATGAAAACATGGAATAGTATCACTATTTATCAAAAGGATGTTTAAAATAGATTTTTGAATCAAAGTGTCCCATACGACTTTGAATCTTTTAAAAAAAATTGTAATTTTAAGATAGTAATGTCCATATAAATAAATCTTTAAATCAATTGTTTAAACATATAACATTAATGAGAAATATTTTGATGAATACATTTTTAAAACATTTTAAATGATATTTTAGTTAGAGTTCTTAACCAAATTATAGATGCTTGAATACAAATAACTAAGGAACAAAATTAATCAAAAAATTATAATATCATGAGAATAATTGGATTCAAGATATAATATGTCAAAGGATAGTATATAAACCATATAATAGTAAATTGGTACATAACGACAAAGGGGACTTAATGGAATGTAAATTGAGATGAAATTACATATAATGACTATTTCCTTATATTAAGGATAAATATGTGAAATAATTATATGTGAAAATATAAAATCAAACAATATAATGGGATATGTTGTGTAAATCAATAAGAGTAAATTCAAACATATTCTTCTAAAAAAAATACCAATGACTTGGGTGTTTATCTCAATGAAAGGAAATTGGATTAAGATTACCCTTAACAAGTTCATATCAATGGCATGAGAAATTATCAATGGAGAGATTATGTGTACCAAAATTATATCCACACAAAGGGGAGTGTAAATTACTACATAAATAATAAATAGTGATTCCACACATAATATTGGAGTAAAATAATCAATGATGTACACATAAAGCACAATGAGTGGAAATTGAAATTTGAAATTCCCTTACCAATTTGTTAGCTTAATAAAAATTACCCCATGGAAGAATGATCATAATATAAAGATGTAAATACCCAGAAATTAATGTATATTGCACTCTGAATAGAGTCACGTTCAATACATACAACACTAAAAATGAAATAGTGTCAAATATCGTATGAATCTCACGGGAATAACAAGTTATATGAAAAACCCTTATCACATTGTAATCAATAGATTCGTATGAAAAAAAGTTAATACCCACCAAATGAATCACATAATTCCATGAATATAAAGATAATCATGATAATATTTATTAAATGGTTGTTCACAAGACACCACATGCAATAAATAAGTGGCAACAAAGAAAATATCACGGAATTATATGTGATATAAGAAACCCCTTACCTTGTACTTTTCCTCAGAAAAAGATATGTTAACAACCTATATAATAGTTAAATCATTGTAATTAAATAATACAATATCCACATAGAGAAATATGATCTCATATATAATCTTCTAATGTATCTTTTCTAATAATATTTTAGAGGTATCATTGTTTTCGGTGTTAATTGATTTTTTTTTAATTTATATGTTTTGTTACGTAATTATTGATTCTTATGGATATGATGTATTTGATTCATATACATAATTATATTAAGTTCATAAACATTATTTTTTATTAGAAAATGAAAATTATTCTTGAATATTTGCGATGGGGAATGAATCTCATCACGTTTTTGGAGACTGTACTCAGTACGTATGCACGAGCTACAATATCATTCAATTGAATGTTAGATCATATATAATTAAATTTAATATCATATATATAGAATAATTAACATGTTAAATTTATTATTTAAATCATGTATGCATCAATATTATAACCATCCAAATAATAAAGTGTTTAATTACAACTACACCATGACGTGAAGATTGTAAGCCGTACATATGCACGTATTGCGACTTTGTCATTCATATGATGGATATAGTAATGAATATGGTTGTACCATGTTTATAATAAATTCATTGTATGTAGAAGGTACTGAATTTATTATTTTCTTATGGAAAAAACAAGGAAATAGAAAGTAAAATAAGAAGATAACTTTGATAGAGAAGATAAATTATTACCACTTCTTCAGGTGCTTCCTTTTGATTTGATAAAAAGCGCTCTTAGGTTGGATTTAAATCAAAGGAAGGCCTCTAGGATGTAGTGAATTTAGTTGGTATGATATTTGAATAAGTTTTGGCCTATCCAAATGGATTCGGAGGTGTAATTTTCATAGAAGGGGAATTACCCTTTTAAAAGAGAGGTGCGGGTCACTTTATAAAAGAATGAAATATTATTTTATTATACTATCATATTTAGTTTATAATGGCTTGAATATGATTTATTTCAAGTATAAGGAAAAGAAGGGTCAAAAAACTCTCATAAAATAGGTTTTATAAATATTTGGTCACTATATTAATCTTATGTGTTACATTTTACTCTTACTTAAATAGTTTAACTTTTATTATATATTCTTGTATTATTATAATAAATAGTTTATAATCATACAAAAAAGTTCCAAGAGAACCCCATGTGGTTCATTAATGATATATATATTATTTTATTAGTTCATTAAATGATCCTTTAAATTTTAAGACTATTATATAATTTAATAATATAGTATTTTTTTTAAGAACTCATTTTTGACAAATTTGACACTATTTGGTAATTTATTTTTGTCGAAGTCATTAAAGAATTTTTACTTAAAAAAAATCATTGAATCAATGATAACATTTCATAATAATATATAAAATTATTGTAATGCATAAAGAGTATAAATTTACATTTATTTGGATATTCATAACATCAATTATTTGAAACATTCATTAAAATTATAATTACTGCATCATCATTGTGTTCTAAATAAATTTAATTATTTAATGTCTAAAAATTAGAAAATAAAACACCATTATATAGGAAATCTGTTTATCTTTATAATGAATATTTTTATTTGAATTTCTCTTATGAATAACCCTATATTAAAAAAATATATTTATTAAAATTTGAATTTTACACTTTTAACTGTTCTTTAAATAAAATAATAATAAATTTCCTAATGTATTCCTAGTTGATAAAAAGGATCATTTTTTATTCCTATGTTTGATTTAGGTATAAATACACAGATCTAGAAAATTCGGACATGTGTTAGGGCAATTATTATATCATTTTATCATTAATTACCCTATTTAATTTTAAATGTGGTAAATAAAAGAGAAAGTTACTATTCACCAAAAAATATTTTCATCTTATTGAACCACATTTTACTTAATGATATTAACATTGTCTCTCATATTTTAGAAATTAAATTAACAGAACATATAAAATTACGTTTTATTAATATTTACAGATACTGCTTGTAAGGACCCAACCCGGCTCACCCCTAAACCAGTGGTCGGACTGGTTGCCACATGACTTCAAGCATGTCTCCCCATACGCCAGAGGCTTCCGAATAGAACCGAGGGTCTAAGGATAGTCAGTGGGGAGACTATACCAACTTATCAGAGTTTCACAATGGTATATAAAAGTAAATAACAAACAATGGCAATAAATAGAGTAAACAATATAATAAATGATAAAGCAGAAAAAGGTAGATTTTAAAAATCATGTAAAAAATGGCCAAAATCAATTATATTGTTGATGCATGCACGAAATCCTAATGATACAAAAAATGGAAAACAATGAACATAATAGTATTCTGATAATTCCATAACAAAAATAAATAAAAAATGTCTTCAAGCCCTGAGGGGAAGTCTCCATGAGCATCCTGATCTTCTGCTTGTTCCTTTTCTCCTATCGTCCATGTAAATGAAAACAACATAATCCTGAATCCAAATAAAATCTTCTCGGGTACCCCAGTGCAATGGTTGGCCGAGTAGGGTGTAAGATATAAATATCAGTAGGTCGGGACCGTCAGTTTCTACCCCAAATCCTAACATTCAATAAATAATTTAAATAGTGCAACAATGCATAATTATTATAAGCAGTACAATTTAACCATATACCCAAGTACATGCTTCAGCTCTCAGCTGGTGTATGAACCTGTACTATACATTTTTCATGTATACACAATATTCATTACACAATATTTTTCATTTATCAATTATTTAAAGCCCATTAAACTACATAATTATCGTGATCCAGACTGATCCCAACATCCCCTGTATAAGTCACTCACAAAAAATGTCTCTAAAGACCATCTAAGTAATCAATGTTATGATCAAATCCAAACTTGTGCTTTGGCTGGGATAATGTGTCATATGATATTCAATTTAATCTTTCATATACTATATTTGAGCCCATCCCCTAAAAAATAGTGATTCTCTCATGGGTATTTCCACTAAAAGTGACTCACCGAATTCATTGAAAACTATGAACACATTCTCATATTCATTTTACAAATCATAATCTCACTATAGTTTTCGTTAACAAATTAATTCATTTCACGCACAACCAATCAGACACAAATTACAATGTCAATTAATGGGTGTAGAATATCAGGTCTTGCACCCTCATGAGTATTTGGAGTGCTAGTATTTATCTCACAACCCATGGGTATTTGGAGCATCAGTCCCCAACCCTTAAAAGAATATTTTCTTTCAAGCTGGGTGTATAACGCCATGTCTAGTACAACATGAGTATTTAGAGAATTAGTACCTATCTCACAACCTGTTTATCAATAATACATATATATTTATCATTGGTATATAATTCCATGTCTAACACCCCACAACCATCAATTAATTAATTCATAAATTATTTAATACAATCTGTTAATTAATTCAACAACAAAATAACAACATAAATCACCCATCAAATGTTATCCATTAATTAACCATTCAACATCTCAATAGTAAATATTTAATTAATAATTAATTATTCTTAGAAATCCATATTAATAAATAACTCAACATTTAATTATCCAAATTCTTTAACAAGTATGAACATGTAACGTCCCAAACCTGGGTGCCACACAATTAGTGCCCCGAGCCCGGTTCGCCATGTGACCTCAACCGCATTTCCCCAAATGTCAGAGGCTAATGACTAATGGCGAGGGCCTAGGTATGATAGTGGAGAAACTATTCCCTCATTTGTAAATGTGTAGCGCAGTGGAATACAAAAAAACACACAACGAAAGTAGAATCAGTAAACATACACAATTGAAATAAACTATTGTAGTGGATATAACCAACATTATATATATGATGATTCTACATGTTTCAAGTTCTACGAAAATAGCCAGAACATGTTATATATCAATGCAGTACAATAGAAGCATAGCACAACAAAGCAAAACAAATAGCTGGCAGCGGCATCGTGAGCCTAGGTTCGGTCACATTCCCTCCTACTCCACAGCAACAGTCAAGTACCTATATAGGGACTCTTTCTCCTATCTACACCTGCAGAAACGTAATCTGTTTGGGCCAAAAAGCATGACCCTAAGAGGGTGTGAGAAATATATCTCTGTAGGGACCCACGAAAGGCTTGTTCCCAACTGCATGTAAGAATGAAACAATAGTGTGCAATAGTAAAATGCAATAAAGTAAGCAGTACTAAAAAGTAACTAACTTAACAACTAAATGGGAATTTTATTATTCATTTAATTTATTTAATTTAGTAACATTCTTTTGCTCAACAGCACCAAGCCCTTTGGCCAACCAGAACTGTGTCCTCTGGCTAAAATAGTAAACCATGCCCTCAGGCTTTCCCTCAGGCCATACATGAATCTAACCCATAGGTATTGCCCTCAGGAATAACAGAAATGTCCCTCGGGCATAGGATGTGTCGCCCTTAGGCACAGAAGTCAAGCCCTCATGCACAAAAGGTTTCCCTCAAGTGAAATAGAACGTCGCCCGAAGGCTAAAACAGTCACGCCCTTAGGCTTATCACAACAACGCCCTCATGCTAAACAGGTAACCGGGCCATGCCCAACATGTCAAAAGTAGTAAACATGCAATTCCTCTCAAGGAAATTCTATGATTACTACATTAAAGGAATACCCTCTGGTATCCTGGCCAAACAGCTAAACAGTGAAACATACTCGTGGGGTGGATCCGGATCCAAGCAATGATCCCAGTCATCATTTTATTGTCACATTTTAATCACCTATGCAATTCTAGTCATTAAATATAGCAACGGCCTCAGCCACACGACACCCCAACATGGGTTCATGGAACAAAAATGCACAAAATGCACGACAGTTGGAAAATAAACACAAAGTCACCTTCCTTATATGCCAACAAACGTTATACCCAAACACTGACTCCAGAAACACCCATGAACGACCTAGATCTAACAAAGAAAAAAAACCATTCAAATGTAAATAAATTCCCCTCAGGAAGGAATTGGTAAGAATGGTACCAAGAGAGGAGAGGACTTACCAGTGCGGTTCTAACGAGATTGTCTGAAGCCGAATCAGATTCTAGACGAACACCCGGATGATCATCAAAGGTTCGGCCATCCTCCTTGGCTCCATAATGGCTGAAATGACTCCTCTGCCAAATGAGGAGGCTACTACCTGTTTTAATCCGAAAAAACAAAGTACACGACGTGTACTTCTGAGTACACGGTGTGTACTTCATTAATTTAACAGTTTATTTGGCGGCACCTCCACACTGTTCATCCATCGACATGAGTACACGACATGTACTCCCAAGTACACGGCGTGTACTGTCGCCCTGCTGTCGGCTGCTCCACAACAATATTGTTTAGGCCTGCCGACTGACTACACGACATGTAAGTACCACTACACGACGTGTAGTCCATTCCTACACCTTTTTTCTTCGGCTTGTCTTCACGCCCCGTGTACTCATCCCACATGACCAAGAGTACATGGCGTGTGGAAAAGTACACGGTGTGTAGTTCCGAAATTTAGTATTTTTCCCCATTTTCCATATTTTCACAAAAACACCTAAGGAAAAGAAAAAGAAGAATATCGTACCTCAAAAATAAGAACCGGGTTCTTACAAACTTCCCCCCTTATATCAATTTGTCCCTGAATTGGCCTTCCAAGGGTGGCGAAGAATAATCTCAGAACAGCTCTGGCCACTGAGCACATACATCAGCCTCCCACTCCCAGGTCTCATCTTTCACTTGGCCATGCTTCCATAGCACCCGTACGAGAGGAACTGACCGGCCTCGGAGGACCTTCGTGCTTCTGTCAATGATACAGATCGAATGCTCCTCAAAGGATGCATCATGATGAAGCTCAACCTCTTCTGGCTGAAAGGTGTGAGATGGTTCTGAATGGTAGCGACGCAACTGAGACACGTGGAAGACGTCGTGCATGGCTCGATACCACTGCGGTACCTGCAACCGATAAGCAACCAGCCCGACTCTCTCCAGAATCTCAAATGGTCCTACATACCTCGGTGAAATATTACCATGTCTTCTGATCCATTTTTGTCCCATCCTTGACAAAACACACATGAAAACCTGATCCCCGACCACGAACTCCAACGGTTGTCTACTGCGATCAGCATAAGACTTCTGATGAGACTGCGCAGTAGCCATCCACTTCTGAATCAGCTGGACTTTCTCAGATGTCTCATGCATGAGTTGTGGCTCCAGTAAAGCTTCCTCACCTACCTCTAACCATCATAAAGGTGGTCGGCATGGCCTACCATACAAATCCTTGTTTGGTTCCATCTTAATAGTCTCCTAAAAACTATTGTTATAGGAAAACATGACTAAGGGTATATGACTCTCCCAAGAGCTCCCAAAGACTAGGACGCATGCACACAACATGTCCTCAAGCACCTGTATCGTACGCTCTAACTGTCCATCTATCTGAGGGTAGTATGATGTGCTCAGAAGCACCTGTGTACCCATCGCCCTCTGAAAAATCTGCTAGAAACAAGATGTAAAGCGAGCATCCTTATCTGAAATAATAGAACGAGGGACCCCATGAAAACGTACGATCTCTCGGATATATATCCATCTGAGCTCGTCAACACCGAAGGTCTCCTTGATCGGCAAGAAGTGAGATACCTTTGTGAGTCTTTCAACAACAACACACACGGCGTTATTGCAACAAGGGGACCTCGGCAACCCTGTCATGAAATCCATCGCGACATCATCCCATTTCCACTCTGGAATGGGTAACAGCTGTAACAGCCCAGCTGGTCTCTGATTCTCCTCCTTCACCAGATGATATGTGGAACACCTCATAACAAACCCAGCTACATCTCTCTTCATACCCGGCCACCAGTACTGACGTCTCAAGTCACGGTATATCTTGGTAACAGTGGGATGAACTACCCAAGATGAAGCATGAAACTCCCGCATCAGCTCCTCACGTATATCCCAGGGAACCCATACTCGTCCATGGAAATGTAGGACCTCATCGTCGCCTATCATCCAATCGGTAGGAGGGTCCTCACTTGCCACCGACTCCCATAGAACTAGGCCTTCTGAATCAGATAGCTACCTCATCTTCACCTTGTCAAGGATAGTAGATATCACAGCTAAAGAAGAAATATAAGTCTTCCCCTGACTGTCATGTACCTCCATATCCATCTCAAATAACAAAGCCATGAGCTGCCACTCACCACTGGCCTCCTGCACTGCTTGTATTCGAGTCTTCCTGCTCAGTGCATCAGCTACTGCATTTCCTTTACCAGGTGTGTAGACAAGCTCAAAATCGAAGGACTGTAGGTACTAAACCCACCTTCTCTACCTCAAATTAAGGTCACCCTGAGTAAAGATATACCTAAGGCTCTTGTGGTCGGTGAAAACCACAAAATGCTCTCCCAACAGATAATGTCTCCAACAGTGCAATGCATGCACAACTGCAGCCAACTCAAGATCGTGTGTCGGGTAATTACTCTCATGTGGCCTCAACTGGCGAGACCCGTACACAACAACTCATTCTCCCTACATCAAAAAGACCCCCATACCAATACCTGATGCATCACAGTAAACGGTATAGCTCATTCCCTGCTCAGGGTGTATCAGGATCGGTGCTGATGTCAACCTTCCCTTTAGGTCCTAAAAAGTTGTCTCGCAAGCTTCTGACCAAACGAACTTCACACCCTTCTTAGTCAGACCTGTCAATGGTGATTCTAAGAGGGAGAAGTTTTGTATGAAGTGTCTGTAGTAACCATCCATCCCTAAGAAACATCGTATCTCAAACACGTTCTTAGGCTGCTCCCAGGAAACTACTGCTCTCACCTTCTCTGGGTCTACTGCAACTCCTGCCTCTGAGATGATATGACCCAGGAAGTGAATCTGGTCCATCCAAAAGTGGAACTTCGAGAGCTCAGCATATAGCTAATGGTCCTTCAGTGAAATCAATACGATCAAAAGATGGGTGGCATGGTCATGTCGAGTGTAAGAGTACACCAAGATGTCGTCCATGAATACTACCACAGAAGAATCATGATATGTATGGAACACATGATTCATCCGAGCCATGAAAACTGATGGCGTGTTCATAAGTCCGAACGGCATAACCGTATACTCATATAGACCATACCAACTCCTGAAAGATGTGAGAGGTATATCAGATGGTCTAACGTGTAGCTAATGATATTATGATCTCAAGTCAATCATCGAGAACACTCGTGCTCTATGAAGCTGATCAAACAGATCTTCTATCCTCGGCAAGGAATATTGGTTCTTAATCGTCAAATGATTCAACTTTCGATAATCCATGCAATGTCTGAGGGTATCGTCCACCTTCTTCGCAAAAAGGACCGGAGAACCCCAAGGAGAAGTATTGGGCCGGATAAAGCCCTTTTCCTGTAACTCCTCTAACTTCCTCTTAAGCTCCTGCAACTCAGGCGTGGCCATCCTATTAGAGGGAATGGACACCAGTGATGCTCCTGGAACAATATCAATAGAGAAATACTCTTCACGCACCGGAGGTATACCTGAAAATTCGTTTGGGAAGACATCCCTGAAACTATCAACTATTGGAGGTAAATCTGTCTGAAAAGTCCCCTAATCATCGAGATGTAAGCTCTCTATATGGTATGTGACTCCACCTCTCCCATGATGCTCTGGTCCAGCTAGACTCGCCTGAACATCCCATTCGCCCTTATATGAATACTCTCCACCCTCTGGTGATGTGAAACACACCCTGCGACGATAGCAGTCTATAAAGGCTCGAAAGTGAACAAACCAATCCATCCCGAGAATGACATCACAGCTCGTCATATCCAAGACATAGATGTACCAAAGGATGTGACACACACCAACCTCAAGGGGTCACTCCTTGCACTGATGCACACCAGCCGTTCTAGTCCCCAATGGATTGTCTAGCGTCATGATATCGAAAGAAGTAGAAACACAGAGCCCAAGGCTCTCCAAAATGGGTACAGATATGAAACTATGTGTAGAACCCGTATCATAAAGCACTGAAGATATGAAAAAAGCTACTAGAATAGTACTTATGACTGTAGAATACCCAGGATCCTGCTCTTGCTGGGTCTATTGCACTGCATATGTCTGCCCAGTGTTGCGGCCCTGCGACACAGCCATGCTACCCTGAGCTATCCCGCCCTACTGCCTCTGAGATCCTGGTGTCTGGCTACCATAGCCACGACCACCATCTCTGTCTGCATGCCCTGACGTATTCCAGTTCCCTAATAAGTAAGAATCCACTGGTCCTTCTCCTGCATGTGGAGTCTGCACAGAACCCCTCTCACTAGCCATTGGTAGAAACACCCGACAAAAGCACTGTAGATGACCCATCCTGCTGCAAGATCGGCATTCCACTGGGTCTCGTGGACACTACAGTCTCTTGTGCCCCTCTCTGCCACACTGGTAGCACCTGATCGGTCCACCTGAAGAAGATTCCTGACAGGTACTACCACCCTGAGAGAAGTCCATCTATCTCTTCCTCTTGCTAACAGAAATAGTACCAGTAACTGATGCTGAACCGCCATGGCCCACACCACTAGATTCCCGCAGGTTCCTCTCTGTAATCAATGCCTAGTTCACAATCGTGTGTATAGTAGGAAACCTGAAACATTCACCAGCACTCGGATGTCATAGCGAAGCCCATCCTCAAAACGTCTGGCTCTCAACGTCTCATCACCCACTATCACAGGTGCAAAACACTGAAGCTCTGTAAAACGAGCAGAATAGTCCATCGCCGACATAGCGCCCTGCTGCAGATTCATGAACTCTCGAGATCTATCTTCCCTCAGCGTCTCGGTAAAGATGAATTCATAGAAGACTGCCTGAAAATATTCCCACGCCATGACTCTTTGATGCTCTTACTCGGTGGTAACATCCCACCACCTCTTGGTTGAATCACGCAGCATGTAAGTCCTGAGCTTGACCCTCCACCCTGGAGGCATCTCAAGATGCTCCAAAATAGTCTGCATCGATCCTAGCCAAGACTTCGCAGCCTATGGTCCTCCATCCCCTATAAACGTAGATGGATGCTGCTACTGAAAGATATGTGTCAGCTTGTCCATAGATGTGGCAGCCTGCGGTGCTCCCTAAAAGGACTGAATGAACCGCATAAAGCCTTCACGGAAGTGCACCTCCGCGCCTGTGTCTGGTATAACAGCTGGCGCCACATCGGGCTCTTCTGGAGGATCAACTGGTAGCCCATGTCCCACCATCTCCGGAATATAATCGCCGCCACTCTCTTAGGGAACAACGCATGGTCGTCTAGGCGGCATGGAACTACAAGGTCAAAGGCATGCCTTAGACTCATGATTATTAAGACCAAAAAGCGAAGGAACCACAGTGGAAACAAGAGGAATAAGGCATTTCAAAATTGTCAAAACAAGACTACACAGCATGTACACTGACTACACGGCGTGTACTTGACTTCCCTTCCCCTGCCAGGGTCATTATACACGGATAAGCCACATGGATTCTGTTGAACAAAAACTACATGGTGTGTATAATATCTACACGGCATGTACGATGTTATTTTCCAACTGCCCGTGTCATCTGTGACATGGCCGACTACTTGGTTTACAACTACACGACATGTTACACCCATACATGGCATGTACAACACCCAGTTTCCCAGCCACATGGCTAAAACCACATGGACTGTCCTCGGACACGACCACGCGACATGTCCCAACGGTACACGGCTTGTTTAGGGAGAGGTGACACCGGCCCATGTTGTTAGTTACTTGGCCGAATCCCCAGGTCACACTACACGGCGTGTTCATCATTGACACGACGTGTTCTGTACAGGATTTCACCGACCTGTGTTGTTAGTTACAAGGCCGGACTCTGAGTCACACTACCCGGCGTGTCCATTCGGTACACATCGTGTTTTTTCCAAGCCTTTCCCTACCCCGTGTCGCTGCCCACACGGTTTGTGACACGGGAAGATACTACACGGCGCTTACTCAGGGTACACGGCGTTTACAAAAAAAGTTCATTTTTTTTCCTATACAGAAGAACATACACGACGCGTATAAAAAAATAATACATGGCGTGTATACCGGGTTTCCAGACAGTATGCCTCAGAAAATTCCCTGGAACCTAGAAAATACTGAAACTAACCCCTATGTGTCAAATTCTGACCCGTGGGGGCCCATACTCCCCACGAATCAAAGTTTGACATCTTATATGTGTTATAACCAATAAACAGTCAATGATCCACCAAATTCTGGTCAATGGGGGCCCATTATCCCCAAAAACCAAAGTTTGGTATCCATTTTATAAACAAGGTAAAACCAAAATACCATATCACAAGGCAGGTATTTATCAAGCAGTTATCACAACATCATGATTTTCTAGCACAACAACTATTACAACAACATGTAAATTCTACTGCACCTACATGGCATGGAATCTATTCATGGAATGTGATATCTCGCTTGTGATTATATGATTAATGAGAGGAATACCCTCATCTCATCAGGTTTCAACTAAGAGAACCCATAGATAAATTATAAATAGCTCAATCTCAATGTGTTTCACCCAACAGTGAAAACTTATGAACCGTAAAATTGCAAAATCAAAAGAATGAAAAATACGAGATAGACTGACTTTTCCCTATACACGGGTTATCTAGGCCTGGGAACAACTTATTACCAACTATTTTTCTGTCATATCCGTGACTACGGCTCCATATAGTAAGTCAACGAAAAGAATCCCCTCTAATACCACATGGAAATGTCCCGGACCCGGGTGCCACACAACGGGTTCCCCGAGCCCGGTTCGCCACGTGACCTCAAGCGCATTTCCCCAAACGCCAGAGGTTGCCGACTAGCAGCGAGGGCCCAGGTATGATAGAGGGGAAACTATGCCCTCATTTGTCAAAATGTAGTGCATTGGAATACAAAATAAACACACAACGACAGCGAAAGCAGTAAACATACACAACTGAAATAAACTAAAATAGTGGATATAACCAACAGTATATAAATGATGATTCTACATGTTTCAAGTTCTACGAAAATAGCTAGAACATGTTAGACATCAATGAAACAAAACAAAAGCAGAGTACAACAAATCAAAACAAACAGCTGGCAGTGGCATCACGAGCCTAGGCTTGGTCCTATGCCCTCCTACTCCATAGCAACAATCAAGTACCTGTATAGGGACTCTTTCCCCTATCTACACCTGCAGAAACATAATCTGTTTGGGCCGAAAATCATGACCCAAATAGGTTGTGAGAAATATATCTCAGTAGGCACCCACCAAAGGCCCATGCCCAACTGCGTGTAAGCATGCAACAACAGTGTGCAATAGTAAAATGCAATAAAGTAAGCATTACTAAAAATTAACTAACATAACAATTAAATTTCCATTTTATTATTCATTTAATTTATTTAATTTAGTAACATTCTTGTGCTCAATAGCACCAAGCCCGCCGGCCAACCAGAACCGTGCCCTTAGGCTAAAATAGTAAAAAACGCCCCAGGCATTCCCTCAGGCCATACATAATCAAACCCGTAGGTATTTCCCTCAGGCATAACAGATATTTCCCTCAGGCGTAGGAAGTGTTTCCCTCAGGAATAGAAGTCAATCCCTCAGGCACAAAAGGTTTCCCTTAGGCGAAATAGAACGTCGCCCGCAGGATAAAAAAGTTACACCCTCAGGCTTATCACAACAACGCCCCCAGGCTAAACAGGTAACTGAGCCATACCCAACATGTCAAAAGTAGTAAACAAGAAATTCCTCTCAAGGAAATTCTAAGATTAATACTTTAAAGGCATACTCTCAGCTATCCTAGACAAATGGGTAAACAGTGAAACACACCCCTAGGGTACTTCCGGATCCAAGCAACGATCCCATCTAGAATTTTATTATCAAAATTTAATTACATATTCAATTCTAGGCATTTAATATAGCAACTTCCTCATCCACACGACACCCCAACATGGCTTCGTGGCACAAAAACGCACAAAACGAACGATAGTTGGAAAATAAACACAAATCCACCTACCTTATATGCCAATGAACGTTATACCCGAATGTTGACTCCAGAAACGCCCAATAACGGCGTAGATCTGATGAAGAAAAAACCCATTCAAATGTAAATAACATCCACTCATGAAGGAATTGGTATGAATGGTACCAGGAGAGGAGAGGACTTACCCGTGCGGTTCCAACGAGATCGTCCGAAGCCGAATCAGATTCCAGACGAACAGCTGGCGGATCTTCAAAGGGTGGGTCATCCTCCTTGGCTCCAAAACGGATCAAATTCATCCTCTTCCTAATGAGGAGGCTAATGCATATTTTAAGCCATAAAAACAAAGTACACGACGTGTACTTCTGAGTACACGGTGTGTACTTCATTCATTTAACTGTTCATTTGGCGGCACCACCAAACTATTCATTTGTCGACATTAGTACACGATATGTTCTCCCAAGTACACGGTGTGTACTTTCGGGTAGTTGTCGGCTGCTCCACCGCCTTACTATTTAGGTCTTCCGACTGACTACACGGCGTGTATGTACCACTACACAGCGTGTAGTCAGTTCCTACACCCTTCTTCGCCGGCATGTCTACACGCCCTGTGTACTCATCCCACACGGCCAAGAGTAAACAGCATGTGGAAAAGTACACGTCGTGTAGTTCCAAAATTTAGGATTTTCCCCCATTTTCCATATTTTCTCAAAAAAACCTAAGGAAAAGGAAAAAGAAGAAGCTCGTACCTCAAAAATAAGTATCGGGTTCTTACAGAACATGTCCACTCAAACAGTGATTCGTCGCGGACATTAACAATTTACATGCATGTCGTAATCATCACAAAACATGCTGAACATATCCTGTATATTTAGCTACCATCTCATGCAGCATCACATAATATAAAACAACTACATCCAATACAACATAATTCATTAAAACCTAACATTCATAAAATGGTACTCATATCCAACAGTCGTAACAAATAATTAATTCACAATATTAATTTAATACATTCAAATTAATAAATTCAAAAATTAAATAATTAACTCTTATCGGTTTAACCAATCATCAATTAATTTACCATTTTCCATTTATCATTTATAATTAATACAAAAATTAATTATTACCAGTCTTCAATCTATATTCCGAACATTTCAAATATTCAATATTCTCAATAATCAGAAATAGACACAGTTTTTATTCCAACTCATGACATGATAATAATTCTACAATTAATTACCCTATTACCCATTCTTCCCATTAAAATCATTTAACTATTTAATCATATCACTTTAACCAAATTATAAAAAGATTATTAAAATAAACACAAGTTCAAGCCCTCATTTATCTCACGTAGGTAGAATAATTAAATAACATCAAAAGTGACATGAATAGACATATCATAATCAATGAATGTCACCTTATGAATTTATTTAAAAAATAAATAATTCATAAATAAACTGATATGGATTTGGGACCCTACCTCAGGGTGGCACTATTTTAAATCTAAAGTGCTTTAGTATACTTTGAAGCAAATAGTCCACAATGGGTCCACACTCGCACACGCACACCCTCTAACAATATAAATAAAATTGAAAATATTAGAATTTGTAATCAGAATCAACGCATTAAAAACCAACGCACCTATAACAAGGTACTGGTGACTTATAAAAATTCCCACACCCTTAATTGAATGATGTGAAACAATACCATGGTTAAATAACCATACCTGAAACATGATAGAAATGCGAAAATGAATTCATTTTCCTCACCTTTGTTAGCAGATACCAGAATATGGTTCAAAGGGTCTAAAGGATCCCCTTGCACATCAATAGAACCGATGAAACAATGAAACCAAATAAAATCCAAACCATATGATTTTGGAAGAGGTAGGTGGTCGAGGGATGATCCAAACAGCCGATCCAAAACAAAAAATAAATGCAGATGGACTCACCTCACTGAGACAGACAGGATTCAAGAAGACACCAAGATGATTCAGATTGCGTGAAGTGAAGCCATCGAGGGGGGTGTAGCGCACCTCAAAGGAGGGGCCTGGTCAATTTGTGATGTTCCTCCAATATGGTGGTGTACAACCATCATCTTATCTCCCCCAATTATCAATTACACCAATGATAAAATAATATTCTTAATATAATAAAAATAATATTTATTATTTCCATTTAATAAAATGCTACTTCGTTATCTAACATTTAAATAAATGATTCACAATTAATGTTAAAAACCCCAATTAATCATCCAATCAAATTAATACTATATTAGTAATAATATCCTTATTATTGTTATTATTATTAAATATTTCATTTATTTAAAATAAAATGAAAATAAATCAGTTTAATAATCGGATAAACAAATAGCTACCCCACACCAATTGACTACCCATGCACAACCTGATATCAATATTTAAAATGGTTTAATTAAATTAATACTAGCTCCATATTTATTAATTTTTTAATATTACCATTTAAAATTACCCGTATTCGATAATTATCAAGTCATTATTATTTAATTAATTATCCCACAAAAATTAAGTAAATAAATACCTCCGCTTTATAGTGATTAATTAAATTATTGTTGACCTTTAATTTAATAAAATGAACCCCCAAAAATTCCAATATTATTATTATTCATAATAATAATAACAACAACTCATAAAACCATAATAATTATAATTTCATTATTATTTTGATTATTATTCAACCATAGATAAAACCCAACACCTGGTATTAAATAAAAACACTTCATTATTAATTACAAAACTCATTATTTAATTTTACCTTCTTTGAGATACCCAAAAGCCTCATTAATTTCACATCAATATTATACCTCATTAAACATACATTAAAAATATTTTAACATAAATGATACACCCCATTTAATTAAAAACGATTCTTCATTCATTACTATCTTAATAAACATTTCATAATTAATTATGAAACTCCCAATTTATTACAATATCATTAATATGATAAAAACTCCAACCCATATCCCCAAATTTAATTACTATTATAATTATTATTATTACATTAATATAACTAAAATAATAATAGTATGATTATTATTATTTTCCACTATTTTTATATACAAAACACCACTACTTAATAACAACACATTATTAAATCTAAAGCTCCTCATTTTATTAAAAGTTTCATTGAAAAGATCAAAAGCATCATTAAATTCTCTTAAATAATATACTCCACTAACATGAAATTAAAATATAAAATCATTAAAATTATTAATGACATAAAAATAATAATAATAACATTATTATTACTAGAAAATTACTCCATTTAATAATAAATTTTCCTTTAATAATTTTAAAACACTTTATTTAATTAAAACAATTCTTCGATAAACACCAAATCCACATTAATTTCTTCAACTGTCATTTAATTAAATCGTTATCATTAATTCAATTAAAAAACCATAATAATATAAAAAATAATAAATTCATTATTATTATTATTAAAACATTCATTTAATTAATCACAATCTCTCATATAATCTTATTTAATTAAATTAAATAAATTATTAAATATGGTGAACTGCATGGGTTTGACCACAAAAGTGTGATGCCCTTGTAGATTCATTAAAGTGGACTTTTCTAGATCTGGTGCTCCTGATACTCATTAGGATATCCTCTAAGAATTATCACGTAATTACGCAAGTCCAAAAATACACTTTTGGGTGTTCCATCACATAGAATAAAATTCCAGAGCTCAGTTTAAAAATTGACCCATTGTTAAACAGAAAATAAATTTAAAAAATGATTGAATTTTAAAAAGGTGAAAAAACACGAGACATTACAATATACCCACCTTAAAAACATCTCTTCCTTGAAAAGCCCTCGAGAACCACTACTAAATATGCTGACATTCCAAGGTCATTTAATCTGGTTAGAAGTGATGTATTGCATTCCCAATGCCAAACACGCCTTTAACCCTTCACAAGTCTAATGAATATTACTTTAAATCTAGAGCCAAAGACCACTTTATAGCTTAAACATCAAAACAGATCTTATATATTAGGCCATTAGAGGGACCTCGTCAACGAAAATGGGTGAATTGTGATCAATAAATATAACTGGTTTCACATGCTTCCCTCAAAAGACGTCTAAGACCCAAAGCCCCATTTCTCTATTTATCTGATGATGTTCCATTGAAACTATCACAAACAATCCACATGTAAAATGATGTCCTTACCTAACATCTGGTGAAATTTTAGATTCAAGTCATCACAGTGGTAATTAAAAACAACCATTCCTCAACACAAAAATAAAAGTATCCAAAAGAAACAACACATCCTGTTTACTTCCCAGATAACAACCACCCATCAAGTCCAATAACATTTAAATTGTAGAGCTGCGTAAAACCAATTCTATCATAGTGTCTCCATTACGATGTCATGATAGGGGACATTCTCATTGTATTTAGAAGACAATACTAAGAGAAAAACTGAGGTCACTAAAAATATTAGTCAAACTATTACTAAACAACTTTGTTCTAAAAGCTCGACATCACCTGCTGACATGTTTATCGAAAATGATGCAACAATACCCACCATAGGATTTTTCATGACGATGCAAGAAACGATCATCCCCTCAACAACACGTGTTTTTATAACACATTAATGAAAGCGTGTGACATTCATCTAACCCTGATCACCACGTCATGCATTGATCATAAAATCCATTACATAAACCTATCGGCGTTCCAAAATAGTCGTGTCCCAAGAAGTCCTCTCGGGCAGTGGTAAGGACTTACTTTAATAGCCTAGAACATTCTATGGGTACTACCTACAATGGGTTATCCCCTTAAGATCATTAATTTCGACCCTCTCTCTTGGTCACACCAAACAAAAAACAAAATATTCATATGTAACTTTTTTTCATTTTACCCATCTTAATAAATTCATTTCAACCTGTCAACATTTGAATGAATTTCAACAATCACAAAATTATTTTTTCAAAAAAATCCAATTAGATTTCAAAACAATGCCCTATGAAAAAATAAGCATGACATAACAAAAATCATCTTTAAACATTCTACATTCATTGTTATTCAAATATAAACAGGAAATTTAACATCTAAATTCCTTTTAACTAAAAGGAGACCTCCAAAATTCATATTTATTTAATCCGAGTTCTTCAAAATCAACCTAGAAATAGTTCATTACTATCACAACACAATAGTATTACACTAATTACAATTTTCAAAACATACTATGGTTATGGTTTAGTCACGTGGGTAGCCATATACCAATCTATAAGGTGCCCATACACCTTATCGCTGAAAGTTGGCTCCCATTTATCACAATAAACATTTATTTAACATTTTATCATTAGAATCCCTTTAATATATCAACACATAAATAGGTTTTTAGCATAATATGTAACACAACAACATGCTATAACATAGAATAGTGGAACAACTAAAAAAAATTATAATAATTAGGGCAGTATAGAATATAATCACTCAAGCATGTAAAAATTATCACCAAAACATGCTATCTAGAAAGGCATGATAATGAAGATCAAAACATGGCATTTCACCCAAGGAACACAACCCAAGTTACCAGACATCCTACTTGTGGAACTACATGGCATGTAATATGCATGAAATTTGAATCTCTATGTGACTAAGATGATGCATGGACAAAAATTCTTTGCAATATCAGTCCATGGAAAATATTTTTTTCAAAATTCAAAAAATAAAAAAACTACCAAAAATACGCTAGTCACTCATGGTGAAATCATATCAACTGTAACCTCTAATAGAAAAACATCAATTCACATCCCAGACCACTTGGTCATTTCTCATACATGGAGTGATCAGTCCCAAGCACAACTATCAACAGAAGCGCCGACACATTCCTAGTCACTTGTCTACGAACACCAAAACATTAAGACAATGGAAAAAAACCCTCTGATACGACTTTGTAACGTCCTGACCCAGCTCACCACTAAACCAGTTTTCAGACCGGTCACCACATGACCTCAAGCGCATCTCCCTGTACACCAGAGGCTCTCGAAAAGTAGTGGGGGTATAAGGATAGTCATTGGGGAGAGTATACACTCTTATTAGAGATTAAAACTGGTAAATCAAAGTATATAACAAATAATGACAATAAATAGCCGAATCAATCTAATAAATGTTAAATCAGTGGAAGGTATATTTTATAAATCTTGTACAAAAAAATGTAAAACATCGATTATATTGCAGATGCATGCATGACATGCTAATGATACAAAAATGGAAAATATTAAACAAACCATCATTTTGAACATTCAATTACAAAAATAAATAAACAATGACTCTATCTCTAGATGGAAGTATCCTTGAGAATTCTGAGCATCTGTTTAGTCCTATGCTCCTATCTTAGAAGAAAATGAAAACAACACAATCTTGTATACAAATAGATTATTCTCGGGTACCCTAGTGTCATGGTATCCTGAAAAGTGTGAATGAAATAAATCACAATAGGTCGGGTAGAACGGTGGATACCCCAAATCCTTACATTAAATAAATAATTTATACAATGCAAGAATGTATTATTAAGGGTTATAGTACAATGTAACTATAAAACCATGTACCTGCTTCAGATCTAAGATGGTGTCGAAACTTGTTTTATACATTTTTCATGCATGAAAAATAGTCATTACACAATAATTTTCATTTATCAATTATTCAAACCTCATTAAACTACATAATCCTCATGATCCGGACAAAGCCTGAAATTCCCTATATAAGTCACACACCACAGATGTCTCTAAATATCATCTTAGTAATAAAAGTTAAGATCTAATCCAAGATTGTGCATTGGCTTGGATAATGTGTCATAAGATATTCGATTTAGTCATTCATATACTATATTTGAGAACATCCACGGAATAAATAGTGATTCACTCCTAGGTACGTCCACTAATAGTGATTCAACTAATTCATTGATAAGCATGAACCCTTTCTCTTATTCAATTCACAAATCATAATGTCACAATATTTTTCATTAACCAATTAATTAATTTCATGTACGACAAATTGGACCCACATTCCAATGTCAATTAATGTGTGTAGAACATCATGTCTTGCACCCTTGTGAGTATTTGGAGCATCAGTCCTTGTCTCACAACCCATGGGTATTTGGAGCATCAGTCTGAGACCCATAAAAGAATATTTTCTTGTAAGATGGGTATAGAAAGCCTTGTCTAGCACCACATGAGTTTTTGGACCATCAGTCCCAGTCTCAGAACCCGCTTATCAATAATACATATATATTTATCATTGGTGTATAATTCCATGTCTAACACCCCACAAACATCCATTAATTAATTCATAAATTAATTAATCCAACTAATTAATTAATTCAACAACTAATTAAGAAAATAAATCACCCATCAAATGTCAACCATTAATTAGACATTCAATATCTCAATAGTGAATATTTAATTAACAATTATTTATTCTTATCAAGCCAAATAAATAATTAACTCAACATTTTATTATCCAAATTCTTTAACAAGTATGAAACCTTCCACTCAAATAGTGATTTTTCCAGGACTTTAACAATTTACATGCACGTCATAATCAACCCAAAACAAGTTGAAAAAAGACCACATATTTAGCAACCATCTCACGCAGCATCTCATAATATAAAACAACTCCTTCCAAGACAATATAATGCATAGAAATATTACATGAATCAAAAGGTACCCCTGGCCAGTATTCCTAACAAACAATTATTTCACAATAGTATTTTAATGCATTCAAATTAAATATATCAATAATTAATTATTTAAATCTTTTCTTTTCAACCAATCATCAATTAGTTAAATAGTTACATTTTATAGTGTAATAAATAATCTATCCCTTAATTATTACCAGTTTCAAAATTATATTCCTTACATTTGAAATATTCAATACTCTTAATTATCCGTAATAGCCACAATTTTTATTCCAAATCATGATATGATAATTAATTCTAAAATTAATTACCCATTTACCCATTCTTCCCATTCAAATCATTTAACTATTTAATCATATCACTTTTACGGAATTAGAAAAACATGTTTAAAATCAACACATGCTCATGTCCTCATTTATCTCACGTAGGCGAAATCATTCAATAACGTCAAAAGTGACAGGCATAGACATATCATAATCAATGAAACTCACATTCTCAATTTACTTAATGAAGATATAATTCTAAAATAAAGTGATATGGATTTAAGACCCTACCTCGGGGTGGCACCATTTTAAATCTGAAGCGCTTTAATATACTTGGCAGAAACCAGTCCACAAATGGTCCACAATCTCACGTGCATACACCATATATATATATATTCATTCTTGTGCCCTGAAATAATATAAATAAAAATGAAATTATTATAATAGATACTCAGAATCAAAGAAGTACTGACCAACTCACCTCTAACTAGGTTCCAGGGACTCATAAAAATTATCACACCCTTAAATAAATGATGTGAAACAATACCATAGTAAAACAATCTCACCCGAAACATGATGGAATAGAAAAAACGAACTCATCTACATCGCCTTTGTCAGCAGATTCTGGAATATGATTCAAAGGGTCTAAAGGATACCCTTAAACATCTTTAGAACTGAAGAAACAAAGAAACCCAATAAAACCTGAAAATAGGATTTTGGCCGAGGAAACAGGGCAAGGGAGGATCCAAATGGCTAATGCGAATCACAAAACAAATGCAGATGGAATCACCTCACCGAGATGGACAAGATTCGAGAAGTCATTGGGAGGATTCGATCGCGCAAAGAGGGGACATCAAGGGGATGTAGTGCACCTCAAAGGAGGAGGTTGGTGCATTTTTTATGTTCCTCAAATATGGTGGTGTTCCACCATCTTGTTCTCTCCCCCAATTATCAATTACACCCGTGAATAACTAATAATCCTAAAAAAATACAATAACATTTATTATTCTCATTTAATATAATTTTAATTTATTAACTAACATTTAAATAAATGTTTCACAGTTAATTTTGTAAACCCCCATTAATCATTCTATCAAATTAATACAATAATAATAATATCCTTATTATTAATTTTAATTATTTATTTTATTTAAAATAAAAAAATAATTCATTTTAATAACCAAATAACCGCACAGCTGACCCGCACCAATAGACTACCCATGCACAACCTGATATCTATATTTAAAATGGTTTATTTAAATTAAACCAAACTCCACATTTATTCCTTATTTAATATTACCATTTAAAATTACCCATATTCGATAATGCCCAATAGATCATTATTTAATTAATTATCTCAACGCAAATTAATTAAATAAAAACATTTGCTTCGAAGTGATTAGTTAAATTATTATTGATGTTTAATTTCATTAAATGAAACCCAAAAAAATTACATTATTATTATTATTCATAATAATAATAATAACCACTCATAAAACCATAAAAAGTATAATTAAAATATTTTTTTTATAATTAAACCATAGATAAATCCAAACACAACATATTAAATAAAAACACTTCTTTATTAATTATGAAACTCCATATTTAATAAGAATATTCTTTGAGATACCCAAAAGCCTCATTAATTTCACATAAATATTATACCTCAATAAAAATCCAATTAAAATATTTTAACATAATTGTTAAACCCCATTTAATTTAAAATTCTCCTTCATACATTATAATATTAATAAACATTTCATAATTAATTATGAAACTCCCAATTTATTACAATATCATTAATATGATAATAACTCCAACCCATAACCCCTAATTTAATTACCATAATAATAATTATTGTTACATTCAAAAAAATAAAATAATAATAATCTCATTATTATTATTTTTCAAGATTTTGATAAAAAAAACACTACTACTTAATAAAAATGCTTTATTAAATCTGAAACTCCTCATTTTATTAAATGTTTCTTTGAGAAGCTCAAAAGCGTCATTAAATTCTCATAAATAATATACACCTTTAACATGAAATTAAAATCTCTAAGCATTAGAATAATTTATGACACCATAATAATAATAATAATTACAATAACATTATTATTATTATCACATTCCTCCAAATAATAATAAATGACCCTTTAAAAATTATGAAACTCTTTATTTATATAAGAAGGTTCTTCGATAAACCCAAAATCTACATTAATTTCTTCAATTGTCATTTAATTAATTCCTTATCATTACATTAATTAAAAAAACACAGTATTATTAATAATAATAAATTTATTATTATTATTATTATTATTATCATTTAATTAATCACAACCTCTCATATAATCTTATTTAATTAAATTAAATAATTTATTAAATATGGTATATTGCATGGGTTGGACCAGAACTATGCACTACCCGTGCAGATCCATTAATGTGGACTTTTCTGGATCTGGTGCTCCTGAGACTCATTAAGACACCCGCTAAAAATTTTCGGGTAATTAATCATGTCCAAAAATGACATCATTGGGTGTTCCAACACTTGGAACAAAATTCCGGAGCTCGGTTTAAAAAAATGATCCGTCGATAAACCGAAACTAAATTTCTAAAACCATTTCATTTTAAACCGGTTGAAAAACATGGGACATTACTATATACCCACCTTAAAAACTTCTCATCCCTGAGAAGTCACCGAGATCCACTACTAAACAAACCTACCTACCGAGGTCAATTAATCTTGTTATAAGTGATGTGTTGCATTCCCAACACCAAACATCCCTTTAACCCAACAAACGACTAATGACTATAACCTTAAAACTAGAGCCAAAGATCACATTATAACATAAACATAGGAACTGAAATTATATCATAGGACATTAGAGTGACCTCGTCAATGAAAATAGTTGAATCTCGATCAATCAATAGAACAAGTTTCAAAACCATTCCTCGAAAGACATCGCAAACCCAAAACCCAATTTCACCCTTTATCTGACGATGTTTCTTTAAAACTATCCTAAACCATCTGTATGTAAAACGAAGTCCTTACCCAACCACTAGTGAAATTTCCACGTCAGGTCATCAAAAGGATATTTTAAAACATCCATTTCCCAACATAAAAAGAAAATTATCCCAATGAATTAATGCATCCCGTGCACATCCCAGATAACAACCACTCACCAAGACCAACAACATTTAAACTATAACGCAACATAATTCCAACGCTATCTTAGTGTATCCATGTTCAATTCAAGATAAGGGATAATCTCTTCGTATTACGTAGAGAGTACTAAGGGAAAAACCAAGGCCATTAAAAAGATTAATCAAACTATTACGAGACAACTCTGTTCTAAAAGCTCGACATCACCTACTGACACATTTATCGAAAATGATGCAACAATACCCATCTTAGGATTTTCCATGACATCGTACGAAATGATCAGCCACTCACCAGCGCGTGCTTATGAAACACATTAACGCATGTGTGTGACATTCCATGAACCAAGATCACCACATGAATCGTTTATCATAAAATCTGTAACATAAAAATATTAGTGTTCCAAAATAGCCAAGCCCCGAGAAGTCCTCTAGTGCAGTGGGACAAACATACATTAATATCATAGAACATTCTATGGGTACTACCTACTATGGTTTATCCCCTTATGATAATTAATTTCAACCCTCTCTCTTGGTCACAAAAAACCAAAAACACAAGGTTCAAAATCACCTTTTTCCATTTTATGAATTTTAATTAATTCATTTCAACCTTTCATCATTTGAATGAATTTCAACAACCACAAAAGTAATTTTTCACAAAAATCCACTTGGTTTTCAAAACAATTACCTACAGAAAAATAATAATTATATCACAAATATCCACATTAAACATTTTACATTCAGTTTTATTCAAATATAATCAAGAAAATTAGTATCTAAATTCTTTTTACCAAAAATGATTCCTCCAAAATGCCCATTTATTTTATCCTGGTTCTTCAAAAGAAACCCCACAATGGTTCATTACAATCAAAACTCAGAAATATTACATTCATAATCATTTTCAAAACATACTATGGTTATGTAGTTTAGTCACGTCGGTGGCCATCTATCTATCGATAAGGCGCCCATGCACCTTATCGCTGGGAGTTGGATCACATTTATCACAATCAATATTCATTTAACATTTTAACTTTAGCATCCATTAAATATATCCAAACATAAATTGACTGTTAACATAATAAGTAACAAAACAACATGCTATAACACATATGCATGACACAACAACAAAACATGATAATAACTAAGGAAGTATGTAGTATAATCACTCAAGCATGTTAAATATATCACCAAAAATGCTATCTATAGAGGAATGCTAAAGCATATAAAAACCCAACATTTCACCCAATGAACACAATCCAAATTAGTAGGAATCCTACTAATGTAACTACATTGCAAGTTATATGTATGAAATTTGAAACTCTAAGTGACTAAGATGATGCATGTACAAAATGTTTTTTCCATATCAAGCCAAGAAGATTTTTTATTCAAATTTCACAAAATCAATAAACTGTGGAAAACTCGATAGTCACTTAAGGTGAAATCATATCATCTGTAACCTATAATAGTAAAACATCAATTCTCATCCCTGACCACTTGGTCTTTTCCCTTACATGGGGTGATCCATCCCAAGAATAGCTATTAACTGAAGCGCCAACGCAATCCTAGTCTCTTATCTACCAACCCAAAAATAGTAAGACAATGGAAAAGAAAACCTATGATACCACTTTGTAATGTCCTGACCCGGGACACCACTAATCTAGTGACCGGACCAGTCGCCAAATGACCACAAACACGTCTCCCCCGTACACCAAAGGATACCGACTAGCAGTGAGGGTCTAAGGATAGTTAGTGGTGAGACTATACCTTATTATCATAGTAGACCAATTGTATATCATTGTAAATAACAAACAATGGAAATAAATATCGGAAGATGTCCAATAAATGATAAAGCATCGGAAGGTAGATTTTAATAATCTTGTACAAACAAACGACCAACATCAATTATATAGTAGATGCATTAATTACATGATAATGATACCAAAATGTAAAATAGTGAAAAAAATAGCATTCTGAACATTACATTACAAAAATAAATAAACAATGACTCCAAGCCCCGAGGGATGTCTCCTCAAGAATCTCAAGCTTCCACTCGGTCCTTTACTCCTATCTTCCACGTTAATCCAAACAACACAATCCTACAACCAAATAGATTCTACTCGGGTACCACAGTGAAATGGTGGCCCGAGTAGGGTTTTAGATATAAAACTCAATAGGTTGGGACCCCAATTTCTACCTGAATTCCTTACATTCAATAAATAATTTAAACTATGCAAGCTTGCATAATTAAGGTAATCAGTATAATGTAATTATATATCCATGTATCTGCTTAATCTCTCAGCTGGTGTCTGAACCTGTATAATAAATTTTCCATGCATACACAATAGTCATTAATCAATCATGTTCATTTATCAATTATTAAAACATCATTAAAATACATAATTCTTATGATCTGGACTGAGCCCATAATTCCCCACATAATTCACTCACTACAGATGTCTCTAAATACCATATAAGTATTTCAAGTTAAGATCAAATCCAATATTATTATTTAGATTGGATAATGCATCATCAGATATTCAATTTAATAATTCATATACTATGTTTGAGCCCATCCAAAAAAAATTGTGATTCGCTCCTAGGTTCGACCATGAGTAGTGATTCACCCAATTCATTGATAAGTATGAACCCTTTCTCATATTCAATTCACAAATCATAATGTCAAAATAGTTTTCATTAACCAACTAATTTATTTCATGTACATCAAAGTGGACCCATATACAAATCTCTATTAATGGGTGTATAACACCACGTCTAGCACCCTGTTGAGTCTTTTGAGCCTTAGTCCATTTCTCAAAACCCATGGGGATTTGGAGCATCAGTCCCTGACCCATAAAATTATATTTTCTTGCAAACATGGTGTAAAATAGCATGTCTAGCACCACGTAAGTATTTGGAGCATCTTTCCCTACCTCACAAACCTTTTATCAATAATACATATATATTTATAATTAGTGTAGAATAACATGTCTAACAACACTCAACCATACATTAATTAATTCATAAATTAATTCATCCAGTCCGTTAATTAATTCAACAACTAATAAACAATATATATTGCCCATAAAAATTCAACCATTAATTAACCATTCAACATCTCAATAGTAAATAATTATTAACAATTAAATATTCTTATCAAGGTAAATAAATAATTAACCCAACATTTAATTGTCCAAATTCTTTAACAAGTCTGAACCCTTCCACTCAAACATAGATTTTTTCAGGAATTTAACAATTTACATGCACATCATAATCATCACAAAACATGCTGAAAAATCCCATATATCTAGCAACCATCTGACGCAGCATCTCATTATATAAAGAAACTCAGTCCAAGATAACTTAATGCATAGAAATCTAACATGCATCAAAAGTAACCCACAACCAATAGTCGTAAAAAAAATTAATTCACAATCTTAATTTAATGAATTAAAATTAATTAATTAAACAATTAATTAATTATATATTATCTCTTAAACCAATCATCAATTAATGAACCATTTTCTATATATCATTTAATAATTATTCCATCCATTAATTATTACCAGTTTCCAATTTATATTCCGAAGATTTCATATATTCAAAATTCTCAATAATCAGTAATAGACACAATTTGTATTCAAAATCATGAAATGATAATTAATTCTGAATTTAATTACACTATTACCCATTCTAGCCATTCAAATAATTTAGCTATTTAACCATATAACTTTAACCAAATTATCAAAACGTGCTTTAAATCAACACATATTCAAGTCCTCGTTTATCTCACCTGGGCAGAATCATATAATAACATCAAAAGTGGCATGCATAGACATATCATAATCAATGAAACTCACATTCTCAATTTATTTAATTATTCAATAATTTTAAAATAAATTGATTGGGATTTGGGAGCCTACATCGGGGTGCCACCATTTTAAATCTGAAGTTCTTTAATATAATTTTTGGAAACCAATACACAACTGGTCCGCAATCACACATGCATGAACCTTGTATATATATTCATGTGCATTCCCTGCATTAATATAAGAAAAATTAAAAATATTAAACTATGTACTAAGAATCAAAGTAGTAAGCACCAACGGACCTATAACTATGTACTGGGGACTCAAAAAAATTAGCACACCCATTAATTGAGTGATGTGAAACAACACAATGGTTTAATAACCTTAGTAGAAACATAAAAAAATGAACTCATCTGCCTTTCCATTGTCAGCATATGCCGAAATATGGTCTAAAGTGTCTAGAGGAGCCCTTTGCACATCCCTATAACTGATGAAACAAGGAAACCCAATAAAACCAATACCATAGGATTTTGGACGAGGAAAAAAGGAATGGGAGGAGACAAATGGCCAATGTGAATCACAAAACAAATGCATATGGACTAACATCACCGAAACAGACATGATTTGAGAAGACACCGGGAGTATTCAATCGCACGAAGAGGATCCGGTGAGGGGGTGTAGTGCACCTCAAAGGATGGGCGTGATTCATTTTTTATGTTCCTCCAATATGGTGGTGTTACACCCTCATTTTCCCTCCCCCAATTATCAATTACACCCATGATAAACTTATATTCTTAATATAAAAATAATACCATTTATTATTCTCATTTAATATAATAGTACTTTAATAAGTAACATTTTAATAAATGTTTCACAATTAATTCTAAAAACCCCCATTAATCATCCAAAAAAATTAATACAATATTAATAATAATATCCTTATTAATATTATTAAAATTTTCATTTATTTAAAATAAAATGAAAAAAATCATTTTAAAAATCGGAAAACCGCGCAGCTGATCGGCACCATTTGAAAACCCATGCACAATTAGATATCTATATTTAAAATGGTTTAACTAAATTAAACCCAACTACACATTTATTCATTATTTAATATTACCATTTAAAATTATCCTTCGTCGATAACACCCAAGTCATCAATAGTTAATTAATTATCTCATCATATATTAATTTAATAAAAACCTCTACTTCATAGTGATTAATTAAATTTTTATTGACCTTTAACTTAATAAATGAATCCCCAAACAAATCCATTGTTATTATTCATAATAATAATAACAACCACTCTTAAAACATAATAATTATAATTTCATATAATTTTTATTATTATTCACCCTTAGATGCAACCCAACACCTTTTATTAAATAAAAAATTTTCTTTATTAATTATGAAACTCCTCATTTAATTAGATGTTTCATTGAGATACCCAAAAGCATTATTAATTTCACATCAATATTATACCTCATTAAACATCCAGTTAATATATTTTAACATAATTGTTACACCCCATATAGTTAAAAATTCCTCTTCATTCATTATTGACTTAATAAACATTACATAATTAATTATGAAACTCCCAATTCATTACAATATCATTAATATGATAAGAACTGAAACCCATAATCACTAATATAATTATCATAATAATTATTATTATTGGTTTCATAAAACGAAAATAATAATAGTCTCATTATTATTATTTTTCAATCTATTGATAAACACAACACCACTACTTAATACAAATGCTCCATTAAATCTGAAACACCTTATTTTATTAAGTGTTTCTTTGAGAAGCTCAAAATTGTCATTAAATTCATATAAATAATATTCACCTTTAATATGAAATTAAAATCTCAAATAATTCAAAAAATTTATGACACCATAGTAACAATAATAATAACATTATCATTATTAGCACATTCTTCCATTTAATAATAATTGATCCTTTAATAATTATTGAATTTCCATATTTAATTAAAATTGTTATTCAACAAACCCAAAATACAAATTAATTTCATCAACCATCATTTAATTAATTCTTTATCACTCATGTAATTAAAAAACACTATAATATTAATAATAATATCTTCATTATTATAATTATTAAAAATAAAATTTAATTATTCAAAATATCACATATAATTTTATTTAATTAAATTAAATAATTTATTAAATATGGTAAACTGCACGGGTTGGACTGAAACTGTGTGTTGCCCATGCAGATTCATTAAAGTGTAATTTTCTGGATCTAGTGCTCCTGAGTCTCATTAGGACACCAGCTAAAAATTATAGTGTATTTACGCAAGTACAAAAACAACACCTTTGGGTGTTCCAACACATGGAATAAAATTCCGGAGCTCAGTTTAAAAAAATAACCTTCGATAAAATGAAAATATAAATTGAAAACCTTTTCATTTTAATTCATTTCAAAACAACGAGACATTAAAAAATACCAACCCTAAAAACATCTCGTCCCTGAGAATCCATCAATACCTACTACTAATACAACTAGCCTACCAGTGTCCTTTAATCTTTTTAGAAGTGATGTGTGGCATTCCAAACACCAAATGCACATTTAACCCTTCACAAGACTAATGACTATAACATAAAAACTAGGGCCAAACCTCACTTTATAGCATAAACATTGAAATAGATCATATATCATAGGCCATTAGAGGGACCTTGTCAGCGAAAATGGTTTAATCTCGATCAATCAACATAATGGGGTTTACATGCTTCTCTTGAAAGATGTCGCAGACCCAAAACCAAATTTCTCCCTTTATCTGATGATGATCCTTTAAAACTATCCAAAAACATCCAAATATAAAACATTTTACGTACCCATCCTCTGATGTAATTTTCATGTCAAGTGATCACAATGATATTTTAAAACAACAATTACCCAACAAAAAAAGAAAAGTAGCCCAATGAATCAACACATCATGCGTACATCCCAGATAACAATAACTCATCATGCCTAATCCCATTTAAACTGTAGCACCGTGTAAGACCAACGCTATCTTAGTGTCTCCATGATGAAGTCAGGATATGGGACATGCTCATCATATTCCGAAGAGAGTACTAAGATAAAAACCAAGGTCTTTAAAAAGATCAGTCAAATTATTTCTAGTTAACTCTATTAAAAATTCTCAACATCACCTTCTGACGTGTTTATCAAAAATAATACAACAATACCCACTGAAATATTTTCCATTATGTCACAAGAAAAGTTCAACTGATCACTAGCACATGTTTTTAGAACACATTAACGCATGAATATGACATTCCTCGAACCATGATAACCACATTAATCATTGATCATAAAATCTGTAACATAAACCTATCGGCGTGCCAAAACAGTCGAGTCCCAAGAAGTCCTCACAAGCAGTGGGATGAAGTAACTTTAATAGCCTAAAACATTCTATGGTACTACCTACCACATGATATCCCCTTACAATCATTAATATAGACCTTATATTGGTCACACAAAACCAAAAACACAATATTCAAAAGCTCCTTTTTCATTTTAGCCATTGTAATTAATTCATTTCAACCATTCATCGTCTGAATGAATTTCAACAAACACACAAGTACATTTTCTAAAAACTCCACTTGGTCTTCAAAATAATGTCCTACAGAAATATAAGCATGATATCACAAAAATCCTCATAAAACATTTTCCATTCAGTATTATTCAAATATAAATAGTCATTTTAGCATCTAAATTCTTTTTACCAAAAAGGAGACATCCAAAAGTCCCATTTATTTAATCCGAGTTCTTTAAAAGCAACCCCATAATGGTTCATTGCAATCAAAACTCATAAGTATTACATTCATAAACATTTTCAAAACATACTATGGTTATTTGTTTTAGTCACATGGGTGGCCATCTACAAATCGATAAGGCTCCCATACACCTTATCGCTAGCATTTGGCTCCCATTTATCACTATCAACATTTATTTAACATTTTTACTTTATTATCCTCTTAATATATCAAAACATCAATAGAATGTTAGAATAAGACGTTACACAACAACACGATATAACACATAATCATATAACAACAACAAAACATGCTAATAACTAAGGCAGTATGAACTAAAATCACTCAAGCATGTTAAATCTATCACTAAAACATGCAGTCTAGAGAGGAATGATAAAGAAGATCAAAACATGGCATTTCACCCAAGGAACACAATCTAAATTACTAGGCATAATACTAATGCAACTACATTCCATGATATGTGCTTGACATTTGAATCTTTATGTGACAAAGATGATGCATGTACTAAACTTCCTTTATATATCAGGACAAGAAAATTATTTTATTCAAAATTCCCAAAGTCAATAAACTGTGGAAAATACACTTTTCACTCATGGTGAAATTATATCAACTTTAACCTCTAATAGTAAGACATCAATTCCCATCCATGGCCACTTGGTCATTTCCCGTACAATGTGTGATCAGTCCCAAGCACATCTATTAACCGAAGTGCCGACACATTCCTAGTCTCTTGTTTACCAACCACAAAACATTAAGACAAAGGAAAAGAAACCCCTTGATACCACTTTGTAATGTCCCGACATGGGTCACCACTAAATCAGTGGTCGGACCGATCACCAGATGACTTCAATCATGTCTACCCATACACCAGAGGCTATAGAATAGCAGCGAGGGTTTATGGATAGTCAGTGGGGAGACTACACCCTCTTATCAGAGTTGAACAATGGTATATCGATGTAAATAACAAAAAATGTCAATAAATAGAAGAAGCAGTCTAATTAATGATAATGTTGCAGAAGGTAGATTTTATAAATCTTGTACAAACAAATGGCCAACATCAATTATATATTAGATTCATGCATGAAATTCTAATGATACAAAAATTGAAAATAGTGAACAAAACATCATTATAAACAATCCATTTCAAAAATAAATAAACAATTACTCCATGCCCCGAGGGAAGTCTCCTCGAACATCATGAGCTTCTACTCAGTCCTTTTCTATTATCTTCCATGTAAATGCAAACAACACAATCCTACAAACAAATAGATTCTACTCGGGTACCCCAGTGTATGGTGGCTCGAGTAGGGTGTGAGATATAAATCTCAATAGGTCGGGACCACCGTTGTCTACCCCAAATCCTAACATTCAATAAATAAATTAAATAGTGCAAGCATTCATAATTAAGGTAAGCAGTACAATGTAACTATATACCCATGTGCCTACTTCAGCTCTCAACTGATGTATGGACCTGTATTATACATTTTTCGTGCATACAAAATAGTCATTACATAATCATTTTCATTTGTCAATTATTTAAAACTCTATAAAATACATATTTATCATGATCTGTACTGAGCCTGACATTCCCTGCAAAAGTCAGTCACCACAAATGTCTCTAAAGACCATCTAAGTAATATATGTTAATATCAAATCCAATCATGTGCTTTGTCTTGGATAATGTTCCATAAGATAAATAATTTAATCTTTTATATACTATATCTAAGCCCATCCACTAAAAATAGTGATTCTCTCCTGGGTCCATCCAATAATAGTGATTCACCCAATACATTGATATGTATGAACCATTTCTCATATTAAATTTAGAAATCATAATGTCACAATTGAGTTCATCAACTAATTAATTCATTTCATGTACGACTAATTGGACCCACATTCCAATGAAAATTAAGGGGTGTAGAACATCATTTCTAGCACCCTAGTGAGTATTTGGAGCGTAAGTCCTTGTCTCATAACCCTTGGGTATTTTGAGAATCACTACATGAACCATAAATTAATATTTTCTTGCAAGCTACGTGCAGAACACCATGTCTAGCACCCCGTGAGTATTTGGAGCATCAAACCCTATTTAATAACCCGTTTATCAATAATAAAAATATATTTATAATTGGTGTAGAATGACATGTCTAACACCCCACAACCAACCAATAATTAATTCATAAATTAATTAATCCAATCCGTTAATTAATTCAACAAAAAATTAACTACATAAATCTCCCATCAAAAGTCAACCATTAATAAACCATTCATCATCTCAATAGTAAATAATTAATTGAAAATTATTTATTCTTATCAAGCCAAATATATAATTAACTCAACATTTAATTACCCAAATTCCCTAACAATTCTGAACTCATCCACTCAAATAGTGATTCATCAAGGACTTCAACAATTTACATGCATGTCCTAATCATCACAAAAATGTTCAACAAAGCCCATATATTTGACTACTATCTCATGCAACATATCATAATATAAAACAAATACATCCATGACAACATAATGCATGAAAATATAACCTGCATCAAAATCTACCCATGACCAACAGTCATAACATACAATTAATTCACAATCATAATTTAATACATTATAATTAATTATTTCAAAAATTAATTAATTAAATATTATCCATTTAACCAATCATCAACTAATTAACCATTTTCCATTTATCATGTAATAATTAATCAATCGATTAATTATTACCAGTTTCAATTTTATATTCAGAACATTTCAAATATTCAATATCTCAATAATCAGTAATATCCACAATTTTTATTCCAACTCATGAAATGATAATTAATTCTACAATTAATTACTCTATTACCCATTCAACCCATTCAAATCATTTAACTATTTAATCATATCACTTTAAACAAATTAGAAAAACATGCTTAAAGTCCACACATGTTCATGTCATCATTTATCTCATGTGGGAAACATCATTTAATAACATGAATTGTGTCATGAATAGATATATCACAATCAATGAAACTCACATTCTCAATTTATTTAATGAAGAGATAATTCCAAAATAAAGTGATAGGGATTTGGGACCCATCCTCAGGGTGGCACCATTTTAAATATGAAGCGCTTTCATAAACATGGTGTCAACCAGTCCACAGCTGGTTCACAATCACATGCACACGCACCTTATATATATATACTCATGCGTGTGCCCTATAATAATATAAATAAAATTCAATATATTAAAATAGGTACTCAATATCAAATCAGTATGGACCAACAAACCTCTAACTATGTACCAGGGACTCATAAAAATTATCACACCCTTAATTGAATGATATGGAACTATACCACGGTTAAATAACTATACCCAAATAATTATGGAAAAGCTAAAATGAACTCATCTGCCTTTCCCTTGTCGAAAGATACCGGAATACGGTCCAAATAGTGTAGAGGATCCCCTTGCACATCCCAAGAACTGAAGAAACCATGAAACCCAATAAAACCTAAACTATAGGATTTTGGCTGAGGAAACATGGTGAGGGAGGATCCAAATCGCTGATGCGAATCACAAAAAAATGAAGATGGAATCACCTCAGTGAGATAGACAATATTCGAGAAGACATTGGGAGGATTCGATTACGTGAAGAGGAGCCGATGAGGGGGGTGTAGCATGCCTCAAAGGTGGGGCCTGGTGCATTTTTGTTGTTCCTCCAATTTAGTTGTATGACACCCTCATGTTCTATCCCCGAATTTTCAATTACACCGATGATAAACTAATAGTCTTAATATAACAATAATAACATTAATTATTCTCATTTAATATAATCTTACATCATTAAAAAACATTTAAATAAATGTTTCAAAATAAATTCTGAAAACCCCCATTAATCATCTAATAAATTTAATAAAATAAAAATAATAAAATTTGTAGTATTATTATTATTAAATATTTCTTTGATTAAAATAAAAAAAATAAATCATTTTAAAAACTGGATAACCGCGCAGCTGACCCACACCGTTTGACTACCCATGCACAACCTGATATCAATATTTAAAATTTTTTAATTAAATTAAACCCAACTCAACATCTGTTTCTTATTTAATATTATCATTTAAAATTACCCTTCATCGATAATGCCTAACTCATCATTATTTAATTAATTATTTCAACACAAATTAATTAAATAAAAACCTCGGTTTCGTAGCGAATAATTAAATTATTATTGACCTTTAATTTAGTAAAATGAAACCCCAAAAAAATCCATTATTATTATTATTGATAAAAATAATAACAACCAGTCATAAAACTATAATAATAATAACTCCATTGTTATTTTAATTATTATTCAACCTTCGAGAAATCCTATCACCACTTAATAAATAAAAACACTTGTTTATTAATTACGAATCTCCATATTCAATTAGACATTTCATTCAGATACCCAAAAGTCTCATTAATTTCACATCTATATTATCCGTCATTAAACATCCAATTAAAATCTTTTAACATAATTATTTCACCCCATTTAATTAAAAATTCTTCTTCATTCGTTGTTATCTTAATAAAAATTTATAATTAATTTTGAAACTCCCAATTTGTTACAATATCATTAATATAATAAGAAATCCAACCCATAACCCCTAATTTAATTTACATAATAATAATAATAATAATTAAATTAATAAAACTAAACTAATAATAATCTCATTATTATTATTTATCAAATGTTGGAAAAACACAACCCCACTACATAATAACAACTCTTCATTAAATATGAAACTCCTCATTTTATTAAACAATTCTTTGAAAAGCTACAAACCGTCATTAAATTCTCATAAATAATATACTCCTTTAACATGAAATTAAAATATCAAAGCATTAAAATAAATTATGACAACATAATTATAATAATAATGACATTATTATTATTTGCACATTAATCCCTTTTATAATAATTGGTCCTCTAATAATTTTGAAACTCATTATTTAATTAAAACGATTCTTCGATAAAACCAAAATCCGCATTAATTTCTTCAACGGCCATTTAATTATTTCTTTATCATTCATTTAATTAAACAACAACTACAACAATAATAATAATAACTTGATTATTATTATTATTATTAAAACATTCATTTAATTAATCAAAATCTCTCATATATTCTTATTTATTTAAATTATGTAATTTATTAAATATGGTAAACTGAACGGGATTGACCGCAACCATGCAATGCCCATTCAGATTCATTAAAGTGGACTTTTTTGGATCTTGTGCTCTTGAGATTCATTAAGACACCCACAAAAAATTATCAGGTAATTGTGCAAGTCCAAAAACGTCACCTTTGGGTGTACCAACACATGGAATAAAATTTTAGTGCTTGGTTTAAAAAAATGACCTACTGATAAAACCAAAAAAAAATTCAAAACCTTTTCATTTTAATCCAGTTGAAATACACCTGACATTACACTCTTAAAAGGTGGGTAAAAGACATTAAAAGGTTAAATAAAAATTTATGTATCTAATAAATTTATAAAATTAATCCAATGAATTACATTGAACATATATAGGTATTATGTATCTATTTTTTAGTAAAATAAATTTAAATAAAATATCTAATTATTTAAATAAATAGTTTGTTTTAAATAATAATGTAGTGTTTTCACTATTCATCAAAAATTTAATGTTTTCTATAAAATACCAAAAATTCAACATAAGATAATTTTGGTTTTCTGAATTCAAGAATTAATTATATTTTTCAAAATTCAAAATATAAAAGTAGAATTAATTAATTTAAATTTAATTCCCATAGTAACAAAAAACAGGTTTTTAACATGTAAAAACTATCAAAAGATTGATATGTGTTTATGTCAAATTTAATTGTGAAATTACATATAATTTACTAAATTATATTATATTATTGAAAAAAAATCTAATTATACTTTCAAACCATTCATGTGTATAATTTCACATTTATAAATATTTTTATTAAAAAACATGTTTTCAATTTAAATTTAGTATTTTCACTATTCACCATAATATGAAAATTATCAGAAAGAACAAAACATCTATCTAAACGAAATTTTCATGTCCCAATTGTAAATAATATGTTTATTTTGTCAAATTTAATATATAAAAGTGTCAAATATTGGATTTAAAAATGGATTTTCACTTAAAAGTTGCTAAAAATGAATTTTCTGAAAAATACCACCTTTATCTAAAAAATTGAATTTGTTCTTATATTGTGTCTAATAAACACATAATATGGATGTTAAAACTATATGGATTATATAAAATTCATAAATAAGGTAATATTATTCATAACCATTATTTGAACACCTTGTTTAGTAAGTCGTGTTGCACTTGAACTCGAGGTTGCTTGTAGCGCAAGCGATTGAAATACATGAAAGAAAATAACTTTCTATGAAATATTGGGTGGTTAAATTCTTCCCCCTTATGGAAATGTAGTTCTCTCAATTTTAAAATTGGTCTTGGGAACATCATTGGATGTCCCACGTCGGAAAAAGAGTCAATAAAACTATCACTTTAAAAGAAAAAAGATAAGTACCAAGGTCAGTCAAGATAACCCATACTAGGATTCCATGTAGGAAAATATGGATATAGAAAATAAATTGAGTTTCATGTTCTAATGGAGGGTGATAGAAAATATGATCAGTATAATGTTAGAAATAAGAAAACCACAAACTTGTGATGGGATAGATGGTCATTAGATTCCCAGTAAGAAAACTAAATGGATAAAAATTTTTGTTTAATGTTCCATTCCATAATTTTGAGAAATTTATTTATGATATTGACTAAGAACATTAATATATTACTTATTTTTTAAGTATAGTTTCATCTTATAATAAATTTCTACCACTAACTCATCATTTTTTTTAAATGATTAGTATTCATGATGCTTGGTCGCACCTGAAGCGCTAGAATCAACCTCAAGAAAATCACATGATCCAAAAAGGAGAAAAAATTTATTTTCCATGAATTTATAGATTAACGAAAACCAAAATAGTAAGTACAATATCAGATGATCCCCAAAAAGGATAACCATTTATAGAAAGAAATAATAATCTTATTCTCTAAAATTAAACAATCAATACCCAAATTTCAATAAATAAAAATCAATAATAAATTTTCCTTAAAATCCGTCAATATAATCCAAAATTATATTGAGACCCAAAACATAGAATAATTTGATTATGTAGTCTTCCATGTTAAATTGTATCTCCCAATAACATCGACTACTCTTAAAGTAACATACATTAAATTAATTAAACTGATCACATTTTCTCTATGACATGTTAATCATTTCCATAAATAACCCAAATAACTATAAATACACAATAAAAAACCTCGAAAAAAAATTCAACATTTCTTAATCAATTGAATTCTCATGGTATTCTATTATCCTTATGAATATAGTGTTTATAACAAAAAGAATATATTCCAAAATAACATTTATCACCCAACCACCAAATAATTTTCTTATACTATGGATATCTATTTGATATGACAAAATACCCCAAACCAACTTATTATTGATTAATATAATCTGTTAACTAAAAATAACTAGTCACACTAACCATGGACTTCACATAATCTAGTGGTAGGCAATAAATCCAAATCACATTCTAGGTGTGGGTTCGATTCCTGTAGGTTTGTCATATGTGAGGGGTTCTCACATAGTAAGTGTATTTTCCTTTTTCAAAATATATATTTTATAACATTCCTAAAATGAGATAAATTCTTCAGAATATACATATAATAATTTAACAACAAATTTGACCTCATAACTTGCATTTTCATCCCAAAAATTAATAACCAATAATTATGTCAAATTCAATGATCATATAAACAGAAATGGTTCTTTATAACTATATAAACAAAATAATGATATCATACATAACAAACTACATGGTTACACATACAAGAGAATAGTCTTCCAAAATAATCCTATGCATTTAAACATTTATACATCCATTTATTTTCTCATAGTTTCTTTCTTAACTTAGTGGTTATCATATATAATAGGGCATTGACTCGGGTAATTTTCATGTACCATACATTTACTACAAATGACTTTAATTGGATTATTAGAATCATTTTTATTTTATTTTTCATTGTACTCTTCATTTTTCCTCGGTAATTCTTTACTTTATTTTCTTCTTTTCCACACATTATGCATTTCATTGTTCCATCAATACACTTTCTTGGGGTTCTCCTTCCACATTTTTGGCATGATCGAAATTGATATTTCTTTTCTCCACGGTTTCCACTAATGGAGATCTTATAATTCCCCATCATTCTTATCTTTGTCGAGTCCAGAAGTTCGCTAATATATATGTTTTTGATAATATTTTTGGAAAACTGATTTTGAATGAACATAATATCATTTACGCCTATCAACATTCCATTTAATTTCTCATTTTCACCATTGTTCCCATGTTGTACATCATGTTCAATGTTACTATGACTTCCTTCTAATCCAGTTGTTAACTAACACAATAAAGGATAGTGTGAGTCATATAATCATTTAGAGAATATCATGTCACCTTATTTTCATATTTAAACACCTTAGGATTAACGGAGGTTATTTATTCTCATCTTATATTATGATCCTTCAAATCAGTTTGTATATAAAATTTCAAGTATACTAAGCATATCCCCCAGGATTGTAGTAACAAAATTTGCAACAAGGCCCATTGTAATGTATTGAGATACCCGAGGTCAAGCCCGAAAATCCTTGTTAGAGTTTTCAGTCTATGGTTCATATGTTCCTGGGCTGCATCTACCTGCTCATATCACGACATTGATGTAATGCCTAGAATACCCACATAATATTTACATTACAATTTTTTTCACATTCTTCTATAAAAATTCACAAATTCTATCATAGGGTACTATTTCTAATTATAGTTTTTCAAAATCTGGCTTCCAAATATTGTAATAAACTTTTCTGATACAAACTGCAATGCCCCAAACCCATTTTCCTAGAATAGGTGCATTATTATACAACATTGGTATGATACAAGGAATCATGTCCATAAAGACCTATTAGTTTATTGTATTTTTATGTAATAGATACATACATAAGATTTACATTATATCATGAAATAAAAAAACAACATTATGTCCTCTTTGAACACTCTTATATCTCTTATCATATTCTTGTAGGTAAATCGTATTCTATTAATCCTAGGTAAAATAAAACAAAATAAAGGCGTGGGCTAAAAGGCTCAGTAAGGATAAAAATATAGCAGAAACTATCATCAATATGAATAAACATTTAAAGCAATGTATAAGACTAAAATACAATCCATTTAAACATAATCTTCTGTATAATATGACAAAGAAAAATCATATAATTCGATTTACTAATCCACATAGATATTCTACTAGTCAAATAATCAAATTTAATATCAATAGAAATTTTCAGAATGATGGAATGTATAATGATATAGATCATAACCACATAGTTATGGCCTCGTGCCCAGACTACAAAAAAGAATTTTTTGACGTCTTGTTCCAAGACACTAGTTTGTTTAATGAGACCATTCTATGCATCGAGGATCTATAATGGGCTCCACTGATCACATACTATGTCCAATGCATTCCTCATATGAAAAGTTTTAATCACAATGTAAAAATTCATATTAAAACTAGCATATAGAATGTACATATTCTAACCACAACCCATTAATGGTATTAAAATATCACATCCAAAGTGAATCCTACTTCATTTAATACAATATAGATGATTTTATTATAATAAAATAAACTCAATCAATAATAATTAAGGATATTTACATAGATGATAATAACCATCAAATAATTTGAGATAAATATTCCCTTTTCTTGAAAAAAATTAAAATTCTCACTATGTATCAAGAAGATGTTAAAAATATATTTTTCAATCAAAGTGTCCCATACCACATTGAAACTTTTAAAAGAAATTTTTATTTTAAACCATTAATTTCAATATAAATAAATCATTTAAAACATTTTTAAATCATGGACATGAATGAGAAAGATTTAGAAGAATAAATTTTTAAAACATTTAAAATGATATTTTTGATAGAGTTCCTAAAAAAATGAGGGACACTTGAATACAAATAATTGAGGAATAAAATTAATAAATACTTTATAATATCATGAGATTAAAATTATTCATGATATAATATGTAAAATTATAGTATATACACCATATAAATGTGAATTGTTTCATAATGAAAAAGAGGTCCTAATGGAATATAAATTGAGATGAAATTCATTATAATGATAGTATCATTAGATTAAGGAAAAATAAATTAAATAATTATGTGTAAAAAAAATAAATACACTCAAAATAATTGAATATTAAGTGTAAATCAATCAGAGTAAATTCACATATATTCTCATAAGAACAATACCAATGACTAGGATGTTTAACTCAATGTATTGAAATTGAATTAAGATTTCCCTTAATAAGTTCATATCAATGGAATGAGAATTTATAAATGGAGTGATTATGTGTATAAAAATTTTATCCATGAAAAAGGGTAGTTTAAATTTATACATAAATAAAAAATAGTGATTCTACACATAATCTTGGAGTAAAATAATCAATGAAGTATGTGTAAAGCCCAATGAGTGGAAATTGAAATTTGAATTTCCCTTACCGAATTGGTAACATATAAAACACACACCCCCATGAAAGACAAGTAATAATATGATGATTTATATTCCAATAAATTAAATTATATTTCACATTGAATTAAATATTGGTCCATACATACCCCACTCAAAAGGAAGTAATGGAAAATATAGCATTAATCTCACAGGAATAAAAAGGGACATGAAAACCCCTTACCACGTTGTAATCAATCTAGTCATTTGATCAAGTGTTAATAAACACCAAATGATTCATATAATACCATGAATATAAATATTATAATGATGATATATATCAAATCAATGTACACAATACATCACTTGGAATAAATAAGTGGCGAACAACAGAAATATCACAGAATTATAGGTGACATAAAAAACACCTTACCTTCTACTTTTCCTTAGTAGAGGGTATGGTAACCTAAATTATAATACTTAAATCATTTTTATTAAAATATAAAAGTATATCATATAAAATATGATGTCATATATGATCTTCTTAGATTTCTTAGTTAATAATATTTTAGTAATATCATTGTTTTGAGTGTTAATTAATTCATTTTATTTTATATGTTTTGTTAGTTTATTCATGTTTTTTATTGATATGATTTATTTGATTCATATCCAGAATTATATTAATTTATTAAAACATAATTTTAATCATAAAATGAAAATTAGTAGTGAATGGTTATGATGGGGAATAAATCGCATCTCGTTCGTGGAGACGCTAATTTTTACATACGCATGAGTGACGATATCATTCAATTGAAGAAGAGATCATATATAATTTGATTTTATATAATATATATAGAATCATTAACATGTTATATTCATTATTTACATCAAATATACATTATTATTATACCCATATAAATAATGTAGTGTGGAATAACAACTAGATCACGACATGGAGACGTTAAGCCGTATGTACGCACGTATGGTGACTTTTCATTCATAGGTTAGATAGAATAATGAATATGGTTGTACCATATTTATAGTAACATCACAGTATGTAGAAGGTAATAGGTTAACTATTTTTGTATATAAACAACAAATAAATAGGATGTGGAAGATAATGATAACTTTGAAAGAGGTGATGAAATTATTTCCTATTCTTCGGGTCTTTCCATTTGATTTGATCAAAAGGGCTCCATAAGTTGGTTTTATGATCAATGGAAGGCCTCTTGGATGTAGTGATAGTATTTGGGATGATATTTGAGTAGGGGTTGTCTGAGCCAAGTGGATTTGGATGTGTTTTTTTGTGAGAAGAGAAAGTACCCTTTTATAAGAGAGGTGAGGGTCACTTTAGGAAAAGTTTGAAATATTATTTTATTATACAATCATATTCAGTTTATAATGGCTCCAAAATAATTTATTTCTCATCTAACATAAATATGGGTCGAAAAAATCTCAACCAACAGGTTTTAGATAGAATTAGGTTACTGTATTAATTCTATCATTTTTATTTAACTCTTAGTTAAATAGTTTAATATTTAGCATGTATTCTTGTATTATAATAATAAATGGTTAATAATCTTATTATGAAATTCCATGTGAACCACATGGGGTTAATTAATGATATATATATTATTATATAAGTCTGTTGGATTAACCATATATTTTTAGGATTATTATATCCTTTAATAATATAGTATTTATTTTAAAAACTAATTTATGTCAATTTTAAAACTATTTAGTAATTGATTTTTGTGGAAGTCATAAAGAAAGATTACTTCAACCAAAATTCACCAAATACACCTTATAAATTCATATTAATCAATAAAATTAGTGGAATGCATCAATTGTCTTAATTTATATTAATTTGGATATTTATAAAAGAAATTATTTTAACATTTCATTAAAAAGTTAATTATTACATCATCATTGTATCATAAATAAATTTAATTATTTAAAGATTAAAATTTATAAATAAAATACCATTTTCTAGGCAATATCTTGAGATATCTAATGAATATTTATATTTTAATTTATCTTCCTTATAACCCTATATTAAAAATTGTTTAGTAATTTAATTTCAATTTGATACTATTAACTCTTCTTTAAATAAAATAATAATAATTGTCCTAATATAAATAAAGTGGGTTAAAAGATTCATTTTTTATTCCTAAGGTTGATTTTGGTCGATATAAACTTGTCTAATAGAATTAGGTCATGTGTTCCAGTAATTATATTATCATTTTTACCTTTATTTTCTAAATTTACTTTTAACCGTGGTAAATAAAATTAAAATTTACTATTAAAAAATTATATTAATCTTATTTAAACAAATTTTACTTATTTATATCAATATTCACTCTCATATTTTTTAAATTAGATTCACATAAGTGGTAAAATTACATTTCATGCAAATTTGTCGATGCTCTAAGATGGTGGGTAAAAGACGGCTAAAAGTTCAATAAAAATTTATATATCTAATATTATTATAAAATTAATCAAATGAATTAAATTTAACATAAATAGGTATTATGAATCTATTTTAAACTAATATAAATTTAAATAAAATAACTATTTATTTACATAAAATGTCATTTTTGAACAATAATGTAGGGTTTTTCACTATTCATCAAAAATTAAAAGTTTTCTGAAAAATACTAAAACTTCACCATCAGATAATTTTGATATAAAAAATTCAAAAATTAATTATATTTTATGAAATTAAAAACATATAAATTTCATTAATTAATTTAAAATTTATTTCCATTGTGAAAACCAAAAAAACGGCTTTCTAAAAAGTAATAAATATCAAATGATTGACATGTGTTTATGAAAAATTTTAATGTCAAATTTATTATAATGACCTATATTGTAATAAATGATAAAAATATAATCTAATTATACTTTTAAACCATTCAATTTTTAATTTAAAACCATAAATAATTTTGATTAAAAAAGTTGTTTTCAATTATTATTTAGTATTTTTCAGTATTCACCAAAATATGAAAGCTATCAAAAAAACACAAAAAAATTACCAAAACATAATTTTTATGTCTTTATTATAAATAATTATATTATTTTGTCATATTTAATATATTAAAGTTTAAAATATTTTATTTAAAAAGTGGTTCTCCATTAAATGGCGGTAAAATTTCATTTTCCAAAGAATAATTCCATTATCTACAAACTTGAATTTTTTGCTTATATTATGTCTAAGAAACACATAATATGGATGTTAAAATTATATGGGGTTAATAAAATTCAAAATTCACTTAATAGTATTCATAACATCATTTTAAAGGCTAGATTAGTAAGTTGTGGTGCGCTCGAACTATGTGTTTCGTGAAGAACAAGAAATTGAATTACATTAAAAAATAGCATATAATGAAATATTGGGGTGTTACAGATCATGAATGTCATTAAATATTTTATTTATAGGATTTTGTGTTATCCTAAATTGTAATGAAAAATTACTAAATAAAATATTACATAATGATAGTTTTCACTCGAGTTATCCAATGTGATATAAAATACTACATGTAAAATATTTTTATTTTGAATTACACCAATGAGTGTTTGTCTAGGGAACTAAATTTTTATTAGATATACATATAGATTATTTGGATTAGTTTTTGTTATTGGTAGTGATTTTCATGATAGAACATTAGTCATATCCCAAGGGATAATTCTTTATGTGTTATAATATCATCTAATATTGTTAATGAATATATTATGTGGTTTCTTATTGATTGTTTACCTTTCTAGATAAAATCGTGTACATATATACTCTAGCATAGAATCTCTTAGTGGTTATAAAGTTGAAATGGTTAAATGAGTATTAACACAATCTTTGTCTCATTCATCACTAATATAAATAAAGAAAGACATAGTTTGATAATATTGATTAATATTTCATGTTTAGTAAAATTATCTTTAAAAAAATTATAATGGATTGAAATATACTATTGTTATGTAATATTTTATTGAATTGATTCACTTTGTAACCCTTTTTTTTGGATGAGATGGCCCCACATGGACTAGGTAGTATATCATTTTTGTGTTAAAAGTAGGTTCTATAGTTGAGTGGAATTGGTGTGTGATTGTTGGGGGTTAAGTGTATGTGATATTAGACCATGTTAGGTATGATTTCCTTAGATAGTCTCCAACATGTTCATTCATGGAACCTAAAATACCCAATTATCCTTTTATCCATAATTCATGAACACGCTTTCCAAATGCAGGTGTTGGTTGGATGATTTGGCCAATGACACTCGAAGACTCACACTGGTCAATGGGATAAGAATTCAGGCACATGAACCCCTTTTGGGGAGCTTTATTTCATATTATGAAACAGTATTGTAGATTTAATAAATTTTCATATATTCACGAGACCTCGGTTCATTCCCATTAATGTGTTTATAGATTACCCCTAGGTCACAATATTAGATTGAAATATGAATGTTTTTGGAATCATCAGTATGTATCTGTGGTTCCACATCATTGATTTCCTTTTATGTACACATAATTGATACTATGGTCATTCCCCAAGACAATGATAATTCAATCGATATGATGTGGAACTTTAGAGTTTATCATTGTCTAAGTGGGACATAGTTTGTTTTGAAGTCAGGATCAATTCCATAAGATGGAAATTCTATATATCATATTGAGAGGAATAAAAATATTCATAGATTAATTCCACTGGACTATATAAATAGAATTTTAATTTCGAGTGAAACTAACCCATCCATGATGATTAACCTCATGCAACAAGGACGTCTTGGAAGAAGATTACTAGTGATGATTTGGTGTGGGACGTACATTGAGGCAGCAATAAAAGCCCATAAGAAATGTGGTCTTCTAGGTAAATATAACCCTACTAAGGATATCTCTAGTAGAATATTTTGGATGAATTAGGATATGGGTTTAGTCCTCACATAGGTTTCCTACGCATCTCAATTGATCGACCATCAATGTCCACATGGCGCAATGATTCGTTTCATTTAATTTCATGCTGTCAGGAGGAGAGTGAACCGACATGAGAATAATTAAACTAGTATGATACGTTGAGTGTCAGGATAGAACATGACAAAGAATTCATGCATATCCTAGTTTATCGAGAATAAAAGTCCACATAGATATGAAGTCCATGGCTTATGTGTCGAAACTTCCCATTAAGAGGGATTCATTTGGAATTACTCAGGGTAGAAACCTATTTAAGGAAGTTTGATCGAGGAATACACATTTTATGAGGCATGTTGATCTCTGTCTGAGAACATGTATACTACATATCCAGGATAGAGTAAAAATCAGAGTTCTTTTAGTACAATATTTGGGTCTTACACTTATGAGGAGGCCCAATTGATGACAGAATGTGCATATGTTTTTTTCATCACTATCCTCTTTCCCCACCTGATTTATTCTTGGTGTGATAAATTAAAGGATATGATAGATTCAATAAAATACAAATCATTACTTTTATGTTGATGGAAAAGTATGATGACGATATCAGAAGCGGTCTACATAATAACTCAAACAGAATGAGATTGGGGATTTGAGTTTGATAATTTACTCCTTAGTTTTTACATCCATGATATTTATGTTGGTTGATCTAACTAGATGTTTCCCATGATGATCCAATGAGGTGGAAGTGTGCCACCTCCCACAAGAATTTACAGGGGCTGCCTCTGTAAGAGTTTTGTTTTCCTTACTGGTAAAAGGGGAGATATGTAGTTATTTATCAAAAGGGAACACAGCTCTAATCTCCTTTATTTACCTCTATCTCTCGTGGATGGGAAAATCCAGTGATTACCCTTTATCCCTAGAAAGGTTAGGTACATGGGATTCTCCAAATGTCGGATCCCATGTTACAATGGGAAAGTAGGATTGGAGAAATTTTGAGGGTCTCTGCTGTTGTGGTGATTAGCCACATGTATCCTCTTATCATTGTTATGTAAACTCAAATGGGTGCGCTGATATGCGTAGTGGTTTTATCATATGAGTCGGGTGGGTTTGGAAAATACATTGGAATAATTTCATTATAGTGGATCAAGGATGGACTATATAGGGTGTGGCGGAAGATGAAGGAAATGGGTGAAGCTGGAGGGTGTGATTCTTAAAGGTACCCCATTCAGCATACCATTTATCAACGTGAGATAGGGACTAACCTGCATAGAATTTTTTAATACGGGTTGAGGGACCATATAAAACCCATGAAGGAACATGGACCCACATTCATTGATTAACGTAGAACCATCTTTCACCCTGGTATAGGATTTCTTTGTGGCGTAGACATCTAACAATGTAGCGGATTTCTATGCATTGTAGGGTTCTACCCACATAGTGTTTTTCTACACGAGGGTCCAGATTGAAAAAGATTTATCGGTTCATTTAATTGAGGTGAATTCATCTTTCAATGGGATTGGGTTATTTTTATTCTTATTAATATTATTATACCTTTAATAATTCCACACATCAGGTTATACATAAAGGGTATATTTCCATGAGTACTATGCTTTATTGGTCGATTCCTTCAATAGTTCATCTCTCACAAGTCCTCAAAAAAATTCCATCAACATTTCCAAAATATGGTCCTCCTCTTAGATTCCATAAATTTCCATTTATAGAGGGTTAGAAGAGAGGGATCTATGGGTCACAAGGTACCTTTTATGAAATCTCATGGGGGAAACCCAGAATGTGGATTACTCGGTCGGCGAACATGAGGTCGTCAACCGCAGTAGTGAAAATCACCACCTCGCATCTACAAATGAATACATCTCATTCATGGAAGTATTTTGGCCTCACCATTCCCATGAACCATTTTTACTTCATGTGGAACATTATTAGATGGTATAATTTATTTACATCCAATTCACCAAAGACAATGTTTATAGGGGACAGTAGTTGTCACCTTCATTTCATAAATCGTTTGGTTAGATGTTTATTTTTGAGGCTATGGACTACCCAGAAGAGAGATGGTATATGATGGTTATATGCATCATAAATCCCTCTATCAATTTTAAAAATGTGATTTCTACAATATAATTCATAAAATCATCATCTGGTTTGTTTTCATCCCTTTTCCAAATTCACGGGATTATTTAAATTCACATTGTAATGTTTTCAGGACCCATCAAATTCCACCATCAGAATGGATATTGATCAGGGTTAAAAAGAGGCTATTCGAATGTTGAAAGTGCTCCAAACATGAACTGGTTTTCTGTAGAGATGTGGATCCATTTGGGTGACCATGCATATATATAGTAGGGTTAGGTCATTGGATTGTTATCAGATTTCTCAGTGAATGTTGTGCACTTAATTTGAAATTTTTCACCTACCATGGGAAAAATGTCACCTATTTAGATGCTATTCACCAACTAATTATCAATAAATTACCTAAACTGAATGAATTATTCTACTAATTATGATTCCATTCCTCCATTAGCATGTGTGGGACTTGCGATTTATGGCGATGATCATTCTGTGAACCGTTAGTTTACTTGAAAACACTTTGTGGGCCTCCTCCAGAAGATAATTCCAAAAATAGCTTGTTCAAAGACATGAATTCCTATGGGATATCATTTCATAATAACTTCAATATGTGTACTATTTTATAGTCCTTTTCCAATTTTTTGTTCATTGATAATTTTTATAGGATAACTCATTTGTTGCATGCTCTTTTGGTGCATAAAACAATAATATAACTTTCTCTAACATCAGTGGATACAACCAAAAGAATGAAGGATATCGTTGAAAACAATTTAGATAGTCTCATATCTCATATTTTTCTTCATGAGGGTAAATTTAAAGAGATCCTTTCACCATAAATTTTGGATTATCCTCTCTCTAGCTAGTGACTCTTTATAACATCCATATCTAGGAAGACACTCGATTTCCCTCTGTTAAATAGAGGATATCTACTCTTTGAATTCAGACATATCAGTTGTATGAATGAGGAAATATATCATCCAAGGATTAAATCATCACATTTTTTATCCAAGATGACATATTTCTTTGGAATAAATCTCTGTGGACATATAATAATTGATGTAACCTTAATATATCTTCTACATTAGTCATCTGATACTATCCCTCTATTGACAACCTCCCACTGGGAAATTCTAATGACGAGATGAGCTCTAAATGGAACATAAGGTCTTGAGGTTTATTTTATGAAGAGTGTGACTGGGTGTTCTATGTTCACCCCAACACATTTCATGACTGTACTCCACAAGATGTTTTTAACCTTTTCCAGGTGGTGTGGGTCTCCTAATTTTCCATTTACTCTAAGGGAAAGATACTGACTAAACATCTCAGCCACTACTGCTCAAGCACTAATACCATCCACTTGTCTCATGGTGATGTTGGGATGAGGTTGTGTGAATTATAACATATATGGGTAATTCTATTCCTTGGAAATAGTAATAATGAATTCCTACCATTGTAAAATTTTTGGAAGAGTGCTGAGGACGTATATTCACTAGAGAGGGATTTGTAGGTTATGGAAGAGGGATTATATGATCAAACCCTCCATGCTTTCACAATGGTTTCATTTAATGATTGGGAATGGTTATTCTTGTGGGTGAACAGACCAAGACAATGATTCTATTATATATGAACACATCCAAATCAACAATCACAGAGATTTCAATGCTCATACTATGCCACCCACGAGGCGGGTCGATACACCACTTAGGGTTATGAGATTCAATCAAACATATCTCCAAAGCCTTAATTTGATGGTTTATTTCCAAAATTCCTGATATGTTGTCTTTTTTCTTCCCATGATGTTTATAATGGTGTATGAGTTTGAACTCTAATGATGTAATTCATACTGGCATAGGGGTATCCCATAAATTTAGTGATCCCCACCCTAGCCAAAATCATTGATTTGTTGGGTAAGATTCATGAATAGATGCCTCCACATCATCTTAGTGGGCCATTTAAATTTCAATATGGATAGATTTCAGAGCATCTAAAATGCTACGATTATAGACATACTGCAAGGGTTACTCATTCTGACATTCATTCATATCTTCTCATCATTACTAATGTTCGTCCTTTGACAATGAATTTTGATGGTGTTGTAGAATTATTGAGAGATGTCTATGAATTCACTTTTTCCCCTTATGTTGCGCCCTATGGAAAAGTAATGGGTAATGGGAGGGGATCCCTAGAAGAAAATTTATATATCATGGTGCTTCTAGATGGAGTCTTAACCATGAACCTGGATGGATTTACCATTTGGGAACCTTATACACCTTATAGGATCTCCATGCAATTTGATGCCTACAACCGATTTTATTTCCCCCCACTACTCAGATGAAGAGGTAATTCCATCCAATATTCATCATTAATTATGGATTATTATTTTTTGGGATGCTTCTATAATAGAGGTTCTTATTTTGTTGATGGAGGCCTCAACTTATTTTCCATTTCAGTATGCTCAGTTGTGGGTATCTTGCTACCCTGGTGGGGTATTATAATTGCTAGATAGACATGTTTAGAGACTGCAGAATACATCCAACACTGTCCCTATTGTACCAGCTTCACCGTCCCTATATGTTCATCTAAAAAGAAGTTATTCTATTCACCATAGTGTGAGTTCGAAAGGCCATTGTTTTGTGCAAGAAATTTCTATGTAAAGTGACTCGTACCTCTAATCTCAGTGTGATATGGAATGGGGTCCTATCAATGTAACCCCATGTGGAAGATCATTAGGTACACCTAATTTCATAATCAACCCTTTAATTTTAGATACAAAAATTGAGTCATCTACATAGTGGTAAGGGTCAACCTTTTGGGTATCACAGTATAGGGTGCCTCCAACTATCATGATTTCATTCCTTAACTACATACCTGTTTTGGCATATGAGCAATGTTTAGGATCAAATGACATTAGAAGACACTAAGCATTGTGAAAATGGTAATGGATAAAAATCTATTCTATTGTGGCCTAAAATATGCTACCAGAATTTTCTAATGAAGAGGGACCCCTCTCATGGCTATTTATCATATTGGGATCAAGATACCTTGGCTACCAACACCAGCACCACCTCACGTACCAAATTTTTATCTACCAATAGGATCTAGTGTCTTGAGATGGAAATCGTGCTTGGTTCAATACATTACATCCTTAAACTAATAAAGTTTGATATGTTACTAGAGAGATTCAGTACATAATTTATTAGGAGATAAATTTTCATGACTAAGTTATTTCCCAAAAGGAATAGTTGTAGGAGTGTGAGGCTCATGTGGATAAGTAGAAGGAATAATTTAAATTTAAAACTGCCAATTTCATATCCACTAAATAGAAGGGGTGAGATCTTAGAGCCAGTATGAAACATGAATTTCCAGTCCTTGAAACAAAAGCTTCACAGAAGAATGATTTAGAACATTTTCTTGATTTCCCTGATCGTATATCAATTGACCTTATAGAAAGTGTAAATTAGGATTTTTTGTAATCATTGTGAACTTCTTATTCCATTTTTTTCATTTACATTGGGTAGAGGCTCCAAATTGTTCATGTTCCACCATTATAATTTAATGCAATAAAAATATTTTACTATATTATGCTTATCCTTCATCATTACATGTAATGTCAATAAATCGCGATTAACCCTAGATAAGTGTATTAATAAATTCAAGCTCTAATTTTTTCACAAGACTGGGTACTCAATGAGTGTAGGTCTATTATTTCTATGCTTTACTATAAATCATCACAAATATTGATCATTTTCATTATTACCCTAATTTTTCCCTAAACGTGATTTAATGTACGCTTTGTTGGTGTAACATGACTTTTTAATAGGCCACCCGTTTCATGGACTCATCCTAATGAATTTAATGTCTCATTCTATTGTTTGGAAGCCAAATATTTTTTCTAAGCCATAATATATGTGGGTTTAGAAAGTTGGTACTAGAATTCTATCCAAAATACCCTTTGTGGGTTTTAATCCTAGAGAATATCTTTTCTCCTTTCATTGGAAGTTTAAATTCATGCAAACTAAAATATTATAACTGATGTTTTAGGTCAATCAACATTGACCATGAATTTTGGGGTGACTCCCCAATTAGAGTTTATGAATTAAGAATATCCAAATACGTTTCATACATACTGTATGGTATCCATGGAGAATATAAAGATATGAAAATCCCCTCATAGGAATGAATTTTTCATTTTTCGGTATACCGTTATTTATGTAAACTTATGCTGAGCAATTGTGGAATTCTTTACATAGTCAAACAATGGCCTTTCAAGAACTCTTTCCATCCATTACTGATGGATAATAAATTTGATGGATATTCGGATTTTCACTTTCATTATAAGACCAATGAGGGTGGCATATTATTGGATCAATATCTGGATGTAATAAAGGCATTTATATTAGTTTTGGTTTAGAAACTACTCCTATACGAATTTGACTCGTTTAAATGAGGTCAAAATCCTGGTGTAGTTTAATTTCATACAATAATGAAATTAAAGACTCTAGTTTTTTATTCATTTCAATCTAATTATAGGGGAAACTTATTTTACCTTTTCAAGGTAGTTTATCAGAAATTTCCAATCATATTCTTGCATTAGAGTGCATAATGGATTTAAAGTGTAATATAGTGGTTTTTCAAATACAGTGAGTGAGGATGGAAGTAAATTTCATAGGGGAATACTAAGGAAGGAAAATATCTCATGAGGACTAATTTTTCATTAGTTGACATTCCATTTTTTTGGGAAACATATATAGATCATCCCTAGCATTATGTTTATATTCAAATAACTATTTACATATGACAATGTCTATCCATTCCTGTTGTCACTTGCAGATTATGTGGTTTCCAATCTTTCTGGATAGAAAGTATTGTTTGATATGATGATCCATGAGTTTTAAGGGAGAACTACATGGGGAAATTTACTAGAAATACATAATACCCCCCCCCCCCCCCCAACGATTTATAGGGATTCCCTATACATATGTGACCCTTTCATAAGGACAGACAGGACAATTTTATTTTTGTGATGGGTCTGATATATGAGAGTCGGGTGCCACTACATTTACTATGAATAATGAAATCACGGAAAAAAATTTATTTTTATATTAATACTTGTTTGGATGTGATTCATGCATAAGAATAGGGTATTTTGTTTTATACACGGTGTCACCAGTGGGGTGGGACTCATTTTGGACATTCCTATGCAGATTCATTTCATGCACACGAACATAAAAAGAAATTTACATTAATTTGTATGAACCTAAGATTATTCATTGGGTATTAGTATTCACGGAGATCTAATTATATACTAAAATCACATTGAAATAGAATCAAAAATTATGTAGGGGATAATCAGGCAGTTAATTTTCAATAAGGCTAGAATCTTGATATGGGGAAACATGTGAACCATGGTTCTAAGGGATCTTGGATTCGAAGAAATAACATGGTAATTGATAGTTGGAGGACCAATGAAAGATTAATAATTCCACTTCTATGGTAAAATCATCCATTGTTTTACAAGACTATTTTTTGGGAAGGAAATGTAGAGATATTGTGGTATTGTGTGCATAGTCTAACAATGGTCTCCTCAAGACACTATCTATTCAATTATAATGATAGTAGATGATTATGAAGGTCCAAAATCTTCAGAAGCATGGTGTTTTATGATTATGAATGAATAGGTGTCCTTGCATATCATTCTATAGAAAGAATCTAGCCATACATAGTTCCTTGAAGCTTAAGGATAAGTAACATATGTTGGGGTAAATGTCGTCCATATGAAGTACATTGTTGTGACAGGTAGTTGAACATCACGTGGGTAGGATTTCGGTGACCCTACATGAGTGAGTTGTATTTTTTTTTGGTACACTATGTTTTAACTCATAAAAATGTACATTTCCCACATAGTTTAACATAATGAAGAAAGAACTAAATATAAGAGAAATCATTATTATGTACGAGCTAATCGCAAAAGGATATTCTGGAATTTTTTAGATAGGAGTGGGGGAATGAATGTGTAATCTGGTGTCCTGGGGGATCAGATTTGGAAGAATGGAACGAGGTTTTGGAGCCAATTGTTTTATGGAGGTAGGAGAATCCTTTCAACATGAAGAATATTCCATTTGTTGATAGGATGTGTTTATGGGAAACTTATTCATATCTATTGAGGAAATGTGTTAATAGTAAAACAATTATATATAAAGAAAATTGTCCATACATTTCTAATGGCCATGAACGATCATGGAGATCTAGGATTTCCTATCGAATTTAGTTTTATTCCTAGAAGGGGTATATCTAAGTATGTAAGAACGATACATACCATGATTTTTTTTTGAAATATGGAATCCACTATATAGACCTGGATTGTATGTTGGGTTACATTATCATTGGACACTCCCTGTTATATGAATCATGATTTTGAATCTCATGCATATACATACATATTATGTACATGAGATTGGAGGAATTCATTTCATTTTTCATGGATGGACTCAGTCATAAAGTCCATGCATCACTAAGTAACTCTTCATATTTATAATCAAAAATCATATAGTTAATAAGGAAAATTTTTGTTTCATGCCATTTCGTAAAGACAATGGACATGCAGTATGATGTATTGTGGTAAGGACCCATGCCTATAGTTGATTTATTTTCGCATGGGTAAATCCCAACTGAATAACTTAATCCTATATGAGATGTGATAAGTGTGAGAAAAATGAGATAAAAAAGATTAATCTAGCACACATGGTAACATAACGAAGGATAGGGGCATTTAACCTTCGATCCATTGCATATCAAGTCCCATATTTGGGATCCTAGGATTTACTATATACCATGTGTTAGCTAGAAGTAATCTAGGCCTAATGATATGAATTACTTGTGCTAGTATAATCCATGCATAGTGGGAGGAAAAAAAAATTGGATGTCAGTTGGGACAATACAATAAATATGGGTGCCACTACGTATCTTGTGAGGGAAAGATTCAAGATACACATAGTTCAGAAAACATCTTCAATGTATTGATCGGACATATGTACAATGAGGTAACACATTATTTTTTAATGGTATCTTGGCTATGATATAGAAGCTATACATCCTTACAAATCCTGCAAGGGAAGGAATAAAGAAACATGTAGTTCTACAAGTACGTTTTTAGTAGATCTCTAACCCATGTACATGTAATGGGAATCATTTATTTTAAATGAAGGATAGACAATGATATATAATCTGAGAATTATATCATATCCTTCTTGGGTAGGAATCATGCAACACATCTTCCTAAAAGAGGTCTTCCTATATAGGTCTTATCCATACATAGGGAGAGGGAAATTTTGACCATTCATTAAAGTTAATGATATTTCACGATCCTCCAAGCCTTGTTCAAGTGGTGAAAATCGTACCACCATTTCTATGGTACATGAGTATTGTTTGGTGTGAGGAACAAGGATTGAAAATAAGTCCTATAGTATTGAGGGTGTTGAGGGTATGGTAGCGGCATTTTCATATCTCATAGATGGTCCAAGATTCATGATCGAGGCTTCACTACATATCACATTAATGCATAAGAATCATGCCATATATAGATCTATATACCTCCATACATAGGTTTGGACCACAAACAAGGATGGGGTTTTATTATATGGTGTCTACAATAATATGGGTATCCAAGAATCACTATATATCCTACAATGGTATGAATCAGTGCAGAAATTGTTCTATAGGAATAGAGTTTTGATGTGGAATGGAAATTAAGGATTTTATCCATTCATCCAAAAATATTTGACACATTTGGAATGAAACATTGAATGAAGCTTAATGATCCACATTCTGTTTAACATCATGTGTTTAGGATGATATGTACATTCATTTTAACATTAGGGGTAGAAGAAAACTTCAACATACCATTTAATGTCATGTTATTTGGGTGAAAACACTATTTTTTTAACGTTTTTCATCTTGAAAAATATTGAAGTATATAGTTTTAATCATGTATAGAATAATAATATAGTGAATTGTAGTTTAAAATATTGTTTCTATGAATAATATGGAGCTATTCAGTTTATCTTCTTATAGATAGGCGAAGTGTCGTATGATTACACAATGTATTGCCTTCGAAACCTTGCATTGGTGAGAGGTGTGATGTGTTGTCCATCTATTGAAATTAAGGAACATGATCTATTGGAGTAGAAAATTTGTATGACACATGGTCCATCCCATTTGGGATCCCTTTTTGGGGGATTCTTTCTATGTATAATCACAGTTGGAAGGACCAACACCAATCCCACTTCACGGAAAGACCAAATGTGAAACTTGTTATTTAAGGCTCATGCAATCTAGTTCTGGTAAACAGGAAAATGGTGAATTGTGTTAAATATTTTCAAATCTAACTGCTCCATATCATCAGTAATTGTTTAGGAATCCACATATATAGAGATTTGATCAAATATGGCATCACCGTGAGATGGTATTTGAACTTAAATGGATAGGTAGTATACTAATGAGTACATGGTTTCATGAGTGGAAGTGAATATCATGGTATGGTAACACCATAGTGAACGGAGGAGCATATCCAAATAGGTTTTATTTTCCTCATTTACCATATTATATAGTATACTAGATAGTGACTTTTTAGAGGACGCAATCTATGTGTTATCCGCTGCATGATAGCGGGATAAATGGTTGTCCTTCATTCCATGATCATGGTATAACCTTACAACTCAGCAGATCATAAATTGGTTCCATTTTCCATTGGTATATTAGGTTGGAAACCAAATCTTGGGATGATATTAGATTTCTCGAAGATCATAGTGATTATTACCCCAACCTTTTGTAGGGGTAAAGATTCATTCAATTTGTCAAAGAATTTATTTGTTTAATAATAAACTTGAACTACTGGGAAGTAAGCGGATATAGTACTATAATGTCCATTTAACATATAAAAAATGGGATAGGGTAATTGAAATTGTAAAATATTTATAGGTGTTGTGGATTAAATAATCATGAACATGATACCGATGGAATTTCATTATAAATTCAGCACAATCATGTGTCATATTAGGAAAATTTTATCAAAGCCTCCAAATATGATGAACAAGCTTGGATGTTGACCGGTGTGTTTCATTATTTTAGGAATGTACTTATTTTTAGATAGAATCAGTCTTTTCTCCATCAATGTACCTCATACAGACCCCATCGATGACTTTTTTATAGCGTAACATTTTCCGGTTTGTGCCATTATGTAGAACAATATTGATTTAACATCTCTGGACTTGATCTCTTCCAACGATATATAGTGGGAGTTCTCCCCTTTGGAGGTAAATTCATATGATAGTCTTCCATATAGTCGTATAACCATATGATTCAGTGATGGGACTAATGTTATTGATTTCTTCAATCATTACCTGGACGAACGTTAGGACCAATCAATGACGCGAAGTGCAGATTTTTATTTCATCCTGGTAATGATCGGCCAATGCTATGGGTGTATTTTATAATGAACTGGCTCGTTTATTTTTCGACTGAGGAATATGAGTTAATTTTGGATTTTATGGTATATTCCTCCAATTACTATATTTGATACATCAATGGGATTAGATCATCTTTGTTGATAGCATAGTCTCCATTAACATTCATGATGAACAACTATAGGTCACATTTTATATTTAAGTATTTTTCATTTTCTTAATGTTCCAGTTACAGGCCTGCATTGAGAGCCAATTAATCTAGTGTATTATTTGTGAATCCTTCTGACAGTAGGAAAGAGTAAATAAGGACTTCCTTTTTGGAGATTTTATTATGACTCCCATCCAATCATTATTGAACCTGGGGTATTATATCCTTTTTTTAGTTGGGTATCTGGATGCCCCATCAAAATACATCTCCCATTTCTGATAATCCTCTTTAATAAAGAACACTTCTTCATCAGGGAGGTAATCATTTCAAGATATCATGTATGCCTCTGGGATATCTACTTGAAAATATTGTAACATTTAAAATTTGATTGATTTTTGTGGAATGAACCATATATCAAACTACTACAAGATGACCTTCCAAGTGACAAACAGCCAGTCAGCATCAGACGACTGAGAATATACTTGAGTAGTTCTCAACGAGAGACAAAATGGACCTCATGGTGTTACAAAAAGTTTCTCATCTTTTGGACTATAATGATTAGGTCTAGGTTTCTCTCTTATATATTTTAATAATGAATTTCAAAATCGATCATGGTTCGGTAGTTATAATATAGTATACACTCAGTACTAACATACATGTTATGTATAGGGAAGGAGTCCAATTATCTCCCCAAGGAAGTGACATACAGGATGAGTGGTCTTTCTTCAATAGGACCCAGTAGAACATGAGGGATTATACGATACATCATGATTTCATTGGATGCTTCTAGATAGTCATCAGTCAATTAATATGAAACTTTTTTTCATCAACCAATTAAAAGGAAATCATTTTCATAAAAGGATGGTTATGAATCACCAAATGTTGGGAAAATGAACATCAATTACTCTCAACTTTGTGAGTAATCAAGGAGGTGAAATTACAAGGATTAACTATTTTCTATTAGGGTTGACTACGATTTCATGGTGGAGTTTGACAATTCAAATGAATTTACCTAATGTAATACTGAAATCAAATATTAAGGTGTTTATTTTACGACAATGTTGACTTAGTTTATTGAATATTGTTTCGAGATCTATCATGTGGCCTGAGTGTTTTAATTATTTGACCACCAGGTCATCAACCTCATATTCATTGATCCAAACCAATAATTATTTGATTGTGTGATCCATGGAATTTTGATATGTGGTGACCAAAAATTTCAAACCAAATGGGTGCCATGTTATATAAAAACAATCCATGTGGATCTCAGAAGGTGATGCTTCTTCATCTTCTATATCCATTAACATTTTATTATAACAAGGATATATATTAGGTAAATATGGTTCCCCATATATGGATGTTCCATCGATATGATATTCTATGATTGGGAGTGGGATGTCATATTTCAGGAAATGTCGATTATGGTCCCTGAAATCGATGCAGACACCAAACTTCCAGTTCTTATATTTAATTAGGACTATGTTTAATTTCTATATAGTATATTAAACCACTCAATTGAGTTTTTATCAAATGAACAAGTTTAATTCAATGTATATTTTGGCATTATGTGTACGGGGAATCCTTCTAGCAGCTTGCATGTAGCCACAGAGGCAATTTGGTAGGCCTTGGTAGGGAGTGGTCATCTTGGGATAGAGGCATGGAATTTCCATTTAGTTCATGATGAAAAAATCATGACTCTTCCTTAGAAATGAGGGGTATTTATATTATTCATTTCTTTTCTTGGACCCACTAATCAGAGTAAGATGTTGGCCCTCTTCAACACCCAAGTTGATTTATTTGATTTCATCAATGGTGGTAGATACACCATCCTAAAATTCTAGTGGGGAAACTATAAGGTATTATTCTTATTCATTATCCAATGAATACTTGTCATCTTCATCTTCTTCCAATGGGGAAAAAATTATTTTGATGATCTCCTTAGACTAGAGAGAAGATCCAAAATTGTGTTTTTTTGGGAGATGACATAACTTCATCCAATTTGACAAATAGTGTTGAATTCCCTTGAGAGGATTGGGAGAGGGGTGGAAGGGTAATTTCATATTCATCTACCCTAGTGTGTGATAAAGGGACTTTATGATGCTATGAATATTATTCCATGTCATTTTGATCCAAGAATTCACCATTTTCATACGAACCAATAGGATTTTTTGAGACTATTTGTCATGGAAGCAATGGAAAAAATCCCAAAGGATACAGAATACACGTTGGAATTTGGGAATTTTCACTCAATCTAATTGATGGGAAATACATACTCTTCATAAAGTTACTTGAAGGTATCTATGGGAACCCTTTACAAATAATTCAAGGTGACAACATATTCAATTCAATTGAATGGGGTCGTTTCCCATTTTGCTCATAGAATCTCTCATGGATATAGTGTGAATCGAAAGATTTAAATTATTCCTTATCAGTGTGTATTGTCCCACACGATTCATTAATGCGATATTTGATTCACTAGTGGTAATATGATTGAATTTTTATATATTGGTTCATCAAGGGAATTCCCAACATGTAGTTGGTGGACGTTATTTTTCAGACTACCATAAATTATGTGACACTTCGTAAGGTCCCTAAATCGAATTTTTGAGATCAATTTGGTCCAATACATTCTTTTCACAATAATCATAGTCCAACAGTAATTTTGATTGGCATTAGACTATCCACAATGCGGCCCTAACGAAAACATGTCTGCAATGAGTTAAGATTAAATCTAGTTCCACTATCGATTAAGACCATTCAGATATTGACACCATTTATCTTTCTAGACAAATATAAATGTATGATTTTATCTTGTATGATAGAAATATCATTTTTATCCATGAAGGATATAATTTCATGGAATTCAACAATATTGTTCTCCATCTAGTAGACTTCAGTTGTAGCTACCCATGCTTCAAAATCTCAGGGATATCATAAAGCTTTAATAAGTGCTTACTTGATATATACTAATGGATTCAGTAAATATATGATTGATATCATTCCCAAAACAATATCAAATATTTATTGAGTATAATAATTTTAATCTAAAGTTAGAACATCCCCACATGGGGATTCACATTCACATGAACTTTTGTCGCATGATCATTAGATGATGATGGGTCGGCCCTTATGACATGAACCGATGGAGCATTGATGTTTTCTGGATTGTGCTAGGTAGGATTACTGGCATGAAACAGGATGTTATCCATATATTCATATTTTTATTAATACTCCATAATGAACTGGCTAGAGTGGCTTCTGGAAAGGGTAAGAGAATTTTACTTTCCATGTTGGGTCTACTGTGGGGGCTTCCATAGGTTTCTACAACATTGATAGTTTTAGTGAGGTCTCATCCGTGGACATTATACATTCCACAGATGTGTTTCCCTTTTTTCCATAGCTTCTACCACTTCTTCCTCATATACCCTGATTCGATGTTGGGAAATCCAGTTCACAACCATATTTTTTCATTACAGAATAAGTCCATTAAGTTGGTGACATTAACAAAACCGAAAATCATTTCTCATATGATGATGACTATACCCCCTCATATGCCTCTAGTGGTTCCATTTTTATGTATGTTGTTCTTAGCTTCAAATTTAATAACATTAAATCATACATCATGAAATCCAACATCATTATTGGTGCACGTTTACCTACTTACACTTTCGTTCAACCTTTATGATAAGACAACTTTTTTAACGATCTTCCTTTTGAGGATTTGGGGGCTAAGGATATCAGATGTGTTGTATTTGGAGCTATTAAAGAAATTCTTGGATTCATCTTCTATTATTTGATTATATCAAGGGATTTTCGGATTTTACTTCATGTCATAAAACTATCAATCTTCTACTCAATATTTTTAACAAAACATTTCCACTCCCCTCCTTCATCTGGGTCCATGTTGGAATTATATTCCACATGTTCTTGTGGTGGCCCCAACATGAACTTCCTGGAAACTATCCTCCTTTGCAAGATTTACCAGAAGAAAAAACACTCCCTGATGTTTTTTAACAGTATCCAGTGGTAGGAACATTATTATGTCCAATCATTAATAACTACTTCGTCACCCACATTGTCTCTAAAAGTCAGATCAAGTTGCAATTGATAGAAACAATGTAGTATACATATATGTCATCATATTGGAATGAGTAAAATGTTTTATTATATTCATTAAAGTGGTTTCTTTTATCCCCTGTTACTCTTCATGATGAGAGGAGAGAATCTTCTTATTTCTAGGGGGTCTGTAGTATTTTGTGTGGGGCTGGGAGCTAGAGTTAGTGCTAGGGTGTCTTAAGAATAAAAAAATCATCTTCAGATTCCCCATATTACTCTTCATGTACGATGGGGATTCAAGAGACATGATATTAGTTAGTTGTAAGGAATCATCTATACATTGATAAATAGAAATGGTGTCTCCTAACCCACTTTTATTATTCACCTGAATGAGTGGTGTTGACAACTGAGCATAAAAGTTTCTTATACACATTAAATAAATCTCATATTGGTGGAGTGTCTAGTTCAAGGAGTAAGTTAGAAAATTCCATTTGTAAATGATCTATGAAACTCTTTAATTATATCAAACTTTTTAAATCATGATGTCACTAACTATTGTTTTGGAAATATTGAGCTGAACCAGAACATGAACTAGTGTCAGATATTTCCCATCCCGTTATTGAGTTAGCTTTCAAACTGGCGTACCCCAAAAAGGAAAATACTTTCAGTATTAGTATGAAGCATATGATTTGTAATTACTCTTATTACTCTAGGTCTCCCATCATGTAATCATAGTAATATGATTATCACATCAGATGTTTCTCTGGGTCACATGTTCCATTGATCACCAGGAATATGGGGTTCCTAAAAATTTGATGGTGGTATAACATTGCATACCCAATCAGGGTAAGGTTTCCATTCCTTTTGTATCAGGTCCCACCTTCCTTTCATGGATTTAAATCGAGATACTAGTGACTCTATGGTATTAATGGGCCCTTGATGCTTCTCTGTTGTACGTGACCATGAGAAGGTATAGTAGTGTGCATGATTGCACATGCTAACCTTGTTGGTACATGAAGCCAAATCCTTTCATGGGGTATCCTTTTTAGATTTTCTGAGAACTTCCCTAGTTGTTTTCTCAATGGAGGAAGATCTTGATATCCTTACATTGGTGGATTAATATATATTGATGGTCACAGTGAAACCTTGAACAAGAAATCGGGCCAAGATTTTTTTTCCAGGATGAGCACATGGGGAAGAGGTTCGTCTGCTAGACTAGTATATGGAATCTCTATCTGGGTAGAATACCCAATTATATGAATTTTTTAGAGCATCTCAACAATGATTTTCCTTAACTCCTTCTTTTTTTCCTACGGATGAGTTATTCCCTCCTCAAGTGTTCGGGAATCATTTTTATTTGGAGGGGGAGGAGGTTTGTATATGAAATTTTTTTTATTCATCTAGTAATTGGGGAATCAAAAAGATTGTAATGATGGATTGGATAAGGGAGTTCCCAAATTTATGGTGGTTATATGGTTTAGGGTGATCACAAATTCTAGCTTGGTCTGGACCACCATAATGAGGGAACCATATAATCTTGCATACCTATAATTTGTATTAATTTTAGGGAGATTTGTATTATTTAATTTCTGGAAATTCACTAATGAATACCATATTGACAGTGGCGTATCAGGTGTTGAATCATGGGAGATCTCTATTCACCCCTTACGGGATATTCTCCACCCCTTTCTAGAAACTATTGAAGTTTATTAGTGAAGGGTGAAACTAAGAGATACTTGAAATGACATAGATGTATGTCTTCATCTCAAGGGAAAAGAGTCACGAAACTAGATAGATCAATTAAACTATCTATTCATTGTTCATCCCTGGTAGGAAATGACTGAATTCCTCTTAGTGGGTGGTCGAGGGAAAACATCCCCCAATCCTGCAGGTTGGGGTTGCTTTTTCTCTTCTATAGATGTGTGCTAGACGAGATTTATTGGTCTTACAGGGGAATTTTGTGTTAAGAAATTCCCATAGCTCCATGGGTTGGAGTTGATCCCATACTATGGAGGTTACTACAACTGTGGAAACATTATTAATCTCAAACATCCCCATGTGTATGTGAGATATATATGGTACCATATTTCTACATGAATTCATAACTTTTGATTACTTGATCATCTTTTGTTGATTAGATTACCATAGGAAAGATGACAGATAAATGTTCATGGTGGACTAGTTTAGTAGTTTTTCTATAGAATAATCATGATGGTCTTGATGATTTTGAGACATACTCATGGATGATTCTTGTTGAGAATTCCACCTTTACTGTGCATGATGTTCATTTTTCTATCATCTTATGATGATAAAATTAGAAGACGAAACTTCTAGCATGTTATAATGGATATGATGTGGTGTGAATTGTAGTGTTCTATGATCTCCCCACACTCAAATATGAACACTAGATGGGCCATCATCGATGAGGAAACACAATATGTGTAACACATTGAGACAAGCATGTTATAGTTATATCATTCACTTTTTTGATTCGGGCCACCATGCAGATGGAAGAGCTTCTAGGTCAATTTCTTGATGAAGCCACCCCCAATGTATTGACATGGTCTTCATACTCATAATTGAGATGAAGCATAATTTTCAACTTGAGGTGATTCATTTTGATATTAAGATGATTTTTTATAATACATTCATATGACAACTCACTTGAAATCATGAACTGAGAGTTGACAATGTGCTATAACAGAATTAGTATATTATCTTTAGGTATTTTTATTATAACAAGAAACATATTAAGATTTTCTTCTTGTAGAGATTCCTCAACGTGGAAAGAAAAAATTCAGTTCTTTATGATTATTTCATCTACAGTAGTATAGAAATTATGTGTTCCATTAATGAATAACGGTGCATGGGTGGTTCTAAGGATGGGTGTGCCCCAGGCTGTCTCTAGGATGGGAAAGGGTGTCACTTTTCATTGACATGGTTTCTAATGTTACTGAACTCATCCATCCCACCGCCTTAGAATATGAGAGATTTCATATATCTGACCAAGGGAGTGGAGTACCATCTTTTCAATGTGATATTTTAAATTAGGGAGGACCTTCACGGTCAATGTTGTGGTGGTGAGGGATACCATCGTAGCTATGTGTCCAATAATATGGATATTTTCGAATGTGTATACAATGGGGAGGGGGACCTTTCGAGAGGACAACAACAATGGTGGGTACTTCATTTAATTTGTTTTCAATGTGTTGAGGTCCTTTGCAACGACTTCCACCATTGCAAGGACTACCATCATCACATGATATTCATATATAGGGAGAAAAAATATATTGAGAGTCATGGGTAGGACATCCAGAATGAACGAAAATGAGGGGTGATGTAACGTCCCGTATCCGAGTGCCACTCAACGGGTGCCCCGAACCCGGTTCTCCACATGACCTCAAGCACATTCCCCCAAATGCCAGAGGCTACCGACTAGCAGTGAGGGCCCAGGTCTGATAGTGGGGAAACTATGCCCTCATTTGTGAAAGTGTAGTATAGTGGAATAATAAAAACATACAGCAACAGCAGAAACAGTAATCAATACACAACTGAAATAGATATAACCAACCAGATATATAGATATGATGCAACATGTCTACAATTCTAAGAAAACAGCCAGAACATGTTACATAGAAGTACAATACAATATAGAGTAAAGGTACAGATACGAAAAACACAATAACCAGCGGCATCGTGAGCCTAAGCCCGGTCCCATGCTCCCCTACACCTCAATAGAATTCAAGTACCTATATAAGGACCCTTACCCTTATCTACACCTGCAGAAACGCAATCTGTTTGGGCCGAAAATCATGACCCAAATAGGGTGTGAGAAATATATCTCAATAGGCACACACTAAAGTCATGTGCCAAACTGTGTGTAAACATGCAACAACAATGTGCAAAAGTAAATGCAATAAACTAAGAAGTACTCAAAAGTAACTAAATTTACCAGTTATATTTCCATTTTAATTATTAATTTATAAATTTAATATTAAGAAAACACCACATTGAATTTCTAATTAAGCAGTTAGCATCCTCATACAAGCAAAACCTCGCCCTCAGGTAATCCGAATCTCTCCCTCAGTGTAACACCCCGAGCTTTCACGATACGCTTCTCTTTCAATAATGCAATTGCTTGCATTGTACGCAAGTTTGAGATTCTAACACACCACGACCAATCAAAGTAGCAGTTATGAATAGTAATATCCACTTTTTGAAATTATATAAATTTTATATTTCAAAATGGACTTCATTTTTGTATTCTGAATATCGAAGTTATCCTAAGTTGATTTTTTTTGTAATTTTCTGAGAACATCCATTTTTTTATGAATAGTGAAAAATAATTAAAACAACTTTTTAAATAAAAATAATTTATTGTGATAAATTATACTATTGAGTGGATTTAAAGTATATTTAGAATATATTTTTACCATTTTATCCAATGTTGTTCATTAGAATTTATTTCACTTTGAAATTGGACATAAACAATTGTCAATCTTTTGATATATATTGTTTCTTAAAAACACGCTATTTGTTGTGACAATGAGAATTAATTATAAAATTAATTAATGCAACTTATATGTTCATAATTTTGTAAATTAGACATCATTTTTGAATTTGGAATATCAATTATAGCTTAGGGTGAAATTTTGGCGTTGTTTCGAAAAACATCAATTTTTGATTAATAGTAAAACCACTTAGTGGTAGTTAAAAAACTGATTTTCATTTAAATGAAACATTACCACTTCTGTTATTTGATTTTCAAAAATCCGACATACATGGTTGTCATTAGGAAGTAAAATGTGGTTCAATGTGATTAAAATTTTTTTTTTGGTGAATAGTAACTTTTAAGTTTAATTAATCGCGATTAAAGGTAATTAGTGAAATTTAAGGTAAAAATGATATTATAAAAATATGAAAATACCTTTAAAAATTTCTTAACTCTATTGGATGAGTCATTTTCGACCAAGAAAATCCATGGGTCAACTTGGGGACCCCATGGAGACACTTTGGTAGGAAAATGTCATTAAAAACTTTTTATTTAATGTTAAAATAAAAAATGTCACAAACATGAGTTGTTTTACTAAAACAATTTTTAAATGGGGTTATACAAGTCATATTTTTGACTATTAATTTTCATTAAAAAGATAAACATATTTCATACATCATGATATTTTGTTTATAATTTTTAGACATTAAATAAATTAAATTATTTATGACACTATGATAATGCACCGATTACCTCATTAATTAATGATTTAAATAAAATGAAAAGATAATGTAAAATCTAAGACTTAATCTTCTCAAAAACCTATTGGATGAGTATATTTCGAACTCTTATAACCTTATCCTCAAAATATATAAGCGTGGGACCTTTAGAATCCGAAAAAGCAATTCATTATAAAGTAACATTTCAATCTTTCCAAGAGTTCCCCTTCTCTCCTCTTATAAAAGGCCCCCACCACTACCACCTTACTCACACCATCAAAGCCTTTTGGATCAGCCAAACTCTTCCCAAATACTCTCTAAACTTCCCTCCCTTACTCTTAGAAGCCTCACTTTGGGCAGAAGTCTTTCCAAGGAAGCCTTTGGCTCAAATCAAAAATAGTTACCCGATTTTAAGGTAATGTCCTCTCTAATGTTGATTTGTTTTATTTTTCTTCTCCGACCCCTTAAACTCTTTTTATTCATTTATTTTGTAACAACAACAGTATATAAAATATACTAGGATTTTTTTATGATAATAATTTGGTTTACACTTACACACACCTTCATTTAATGGTTATAGAACATACTGTTTCTATGGGTGGGGAAATACTGCCTCACGAAACGATGATTGTTCAATATTCTTTTAACACCTCTAATGGTGGCCATTTTGATGACTCTATTTTCATATATGATATATATATTATGTTTATGGTTTTCTTTATACTTCTGTACTTCTCATTTATGGCATACTTTATGATTTCCATTATGGATAAACATGATAATTTCATTTTAGGAAGTGCGGACTACCGCCCCCTCAAATTGATGTGAATCATTAATGCCATATGTGGGATGTATAAAGGAAGGAATAAATGGTATTATACATTATATTATACTGGAATTATATTATACCTTTATATAATTATAACTTCATTCCATTAAATACGAAATAGAAATGAAAGTAGAGTTCATGCGTACGTACAGATTACCGTCTCCATGAACAGTGCATTTCATTTCTTACCTCTAAATGTTATGTAATATTATAAATGAATGTATATACTAGATATATATGATGTATATGATATAAAAATAATGAATATAATTATGGATATAATGGATATTTTACCACATGAACAAAGTATAATTATAAGAAGTTTATTTTTGACTCAAGTACCTATGATCGACAAAACGACCGTTATAAACATAAATAATTACATAATGTTCAGGACATGGCAATAAGTGATATAAAAGGAATAATGAACTTGAAAAAGTTTCTTAATAAGTTATAGATTAACCCTAGTTTATTATTTTGGAGATCAAAGAACGGTCGAGTGAATTCGGACACGAGGTAAGGGAACTTCTTAACCCAATTTCCATTCTTTGGGTTAATCTCCTAATTTCAAATTATGTCAAGATATTATTATTTCCTATATTGTATTTTTACTTTCTTTATGTGTTCCTATAGTTAATACACATAATATATCTACTTTATTTAAAAAAATGATATTTGTATGGGTCTTCGTCTCAATCTCCTTTCATTTAGGCATATTTAGTTTTATACACAACTTTCTTTTATACGGTGTATAAACCCATTTGACTTTTACTTTTATTCAAAAGGAATCTTTTTATACGAAGCGTTTTTACTAAACAACAAAACGAATGTTTTTTATCTTACGTATGCGGTGACAATGACTTCTCCACTGCCATGACTAATATTTGAGTTTCGGCTTCCTCTATAAGCCATAACTTTTTTTAAAATGAAAAATAAATACAAAGTTTTAATTTTCCTTTATTTTGGTATTGAAAATGGTTTTGATAAAGTTTTTATTATATCAATGTGTTGTATTGATATCTTGTGATTGAAGTGTGGAAATCTTATGTTTCCTTTATGCATGTTTTATGTGATACAATTATGTTATGGTTTATGAAATGTTTAAACCTGTTCATATGAGGAATGCATTGAACTTAATAAGTGATGGGTGGAGCCTACTATAGCTCCTCGATGCATCGGTAGGTCTCATGAGACAAACTAGTTTCTTGGCACAAGGCCTTGACAAAATCTTATTTGTGGTCTTGGCACGAGGCCTTGGCTACGTTGTTATGATAGTCTGGCATTATGCATTCCATCATTATGAAAGTGGTTAATGATATTGCATGTGATTATTCGACTAGTAGAATTTCCATGTGAGTAAGTAAATGGAATTATTTAATTTTATTTTTGCCATGTTATTCTGAAGTTCAAGTTTAAAAAGGATTTTGTTTTAGTTATACATTGCCTTAAATATTAATGTTTATTTACAAATGCTTCCACAATATTGTTATCCTTACTGAGCATATGAGCTCACCCCTTTCAATTTTTTAATATTTTTCAAGATGTGAAGAAGTATTTTATGAATGACCTACAGGGATAGTCAGAAGAGTATATGAGTGTTGACTATGTAGACTTTGTTATTGTAGTTTTTCACTTTATGATGTAATGTAAGACTTATAAATGTATCTAGTGTCTCAAAGGCTACTAAACTAATCGGTCTTCCGAGACATGATCTTTTGTGATCATGCCAATGTTACGAAGTAACGCACGAACTCTGGGTAGCTTGGGTCGGGGCGTTATAGTTGGTATCAGAGGTAGTTTAGTACTAACCTTGGAAGATAGATTTAGATAAACTCAAATTAGAGAACATAGCCCAAAGATAGACTTTGAGGATTAGTATAGAAGAACTTCCTTGAATTTTGGTATTATAGAGATGTTGTGAGTTTTCTGAGAAATACATCCATGTCCGGATACGAGTAGGTAGAGGCGGCTCTGGCACAGATGTACCTAGGGGTAAAAACCGAAAACACTACTTTGAGCTAGACTCCAACGAGAACTGGTGCACGACAACGGGCCTTACTGCACTCTTGGTTACGACACTCCCGGGGGATATGCTTAGGATAATTCTCATTTTATTTACAAACCACTATGAAGGGTTATGAGTATATACTTCCTTAAAGAAATCATTTTTATGGATTATATCCATAAATAGTTCAATTTATGTTAAGTATTTTACAAGTATGGAATTATGTATTTTGATTCATAAACTAATCTATTTTATGCCATTATTTAGAAATGGTGCCTAGTGGAATGAATGTAAACTATATCAATGCACGCACTCCATATAGGGATTTCCCTACTGCTCAAGATAATTATTATGGATCTGGGGATACAACTATTGATGATCAACATATTACCATAATGGGACAACACACTCAGGTTATGAATAATAACCTTACTCGTATGGATCACCCTGATCTGCAACATGGAGGATCAATGTTAGACCGCTTCATGAGGCAACAACCACCAACATTTAATGGGGGTACAAATACATTAGTAGCTGAGCAATGCATAAACTCCTTAGAGAAAATATTCCATGCATAGGGGAGTAGCGAAAGGGAGAAGGTTGTCATGGCAGTTTACAACCTCACTGGAGATGCCGATCAGTGGTGGTCACTGATTCAAAACACAAAGGAAGATGATGAAGTATCAAATATGGAATTGAGAGAGTTCAAATATGTTTTCTTAGAAAAATACTTTCCACATGACCATCGAGCAGATATGGAATGGAAATTTCTGAGTCTGAGACAAAAGGAGGATGAGAATGTCGCAAAGTATGAGGCCAACTTTACATGGTTAGCGAGACATGCTACAGACAATATATGTAACCCAATAAGTAAGATTGATAGTTTTTTTGATGGGTTAAAACCATTTCTCTGTCGATCCTTAGTCTCACAATATTTCTCATCGTATGAAGATATTGTCTCATGTGCTATCAAGACAGAAAAGGAATTCTCTAAATTTTATGACAATAAAGTAAATCAAGAAAAGAAGAGAACGGTGGAACAAGAGACAGATAAATGGAATAAGGGAAAGAATTACTTTCCATTATGCAATAATTGTGGGAAGAATCACCCCAGTACATTCCTGAAAGGAATGGGAGTTTGTTACAAATGTGGAGAAAAAGGTCACCAGGCTCGTGATTGCAAGGGAGAGAAAGAGGCTATCGATGTTGAATTCTACAATTGTAGGGAAATGTGGCATTATTCAAATGAATGTCCTAAGTGTCAGGGAAACTTACCTCAGAAAAGGCCAAGGGATCAAGGACAATCTTATGCTGTTACTACAATTGAAGCGGAATAATTAATGTATTGGTGCTTTTGGACTCAAGGATTATATTCTGGTTATAAAAATAATGTGATATATATAAGGATTGTACTGAAGTATTTTTTGTTATCATTAAGGTTTTAATATGATGAAGGAAATCATATTTTTAGTATGTGAAAATGAGGTAAACTTTACTTTGTTTGGGGAAACTAATGTTACAATTGTTTTTGGAATTTAAGGACCTTTTAGAGAAAGTCTGTACGGAGGTATTTTGGATAACTATATAGGTTGGAATGGATTAAATTGAACTTTGGATAGTATATTTAAGGTTAAAATATTTATGAAGATTATTTTTGGAATATTATAATACTATAGTTTTAGGAAAAGGAGAACCTGTAGGTTGGGGGATAACCCATCGCGTCGGACAAAGCTGTAGGAATCGAACCCAGAACCATAGTGTGGCAGGCCTTTATTATCTACCACTGGCCTACAGGAAGCCCCTGGTTATTACAAAATAGTTTTCCTAATTTAAATGGTACGTGTTAATGTTTTGAACCTTGTACGATTAGGATAAATATAATATTTTTGATTTCTATTATCTTTTTGAGTAAAATATAAGTTTGTGGTAGAAATTAGTTGAACGTTGAAACTCTACTTTTCAAGAATAAATATATATATATATATACGTATCTCTTATTCTATGAATAAATTAATTTTTAAACATTATTAAAGGGATATTAAAACAAAAAATGTGTTATCCTAATACCTTATGTCTTATTGAACTGATAATATTTTAAATCAACATAGATTGAAGGCTTTGAGGCCCTCAAATTTACACTTGTTTGTGATTAATGACCTCAATCACTCCCTACAAATATTTACGTTTTTCTTCCAATTATATGTCTCTAATTTCCACCAATGTTCTCCTTATCGAGATCATAATTTGGTGGTGACTTTTTCATTTCCCTTTCACTCTTATTAAGGATAAATTTTATTAACCTTGTTTACGATGTGGGTTTTCCACAAAGGTATATTCTATTTTCAACCATTTATTTTCAAAGAAAATTTTCAAATTGCGTGGATTCAATTTATTGATGGAGGGGAGAATGTAACACCCCAAGCTTTCAAGATACGCTTCTCTTTCAATAATGCAATAGCTTGCATTGTATGCAAGTTCGAGATTCTAACACACCGCGACCAATCAAAGTAGCAGTTATGAATAGTAATACCCACTTTTTGAAATTAAATAAATTTTATATTTCAAAATGGACTTCATTTTTGTATTCAGAATATCAAATTTATCCTAAGTTGAATTTTTTGTAATTTTCTGAGAACTTCCATTTTTTTATAAATAGTGAAAAATACTTAAAACAAATTTTTTAAACAAATTAATTTATAGTGATAAATTATAATATTGAGTGGTTTTAAAGTATAATTAGAATATATTTTTACCATTTTATCCAATGGTGTTCATTAGAGTTAATTTCACTTTGAAATTGGACATAAACAATTGCCAATCTTTTGATATATATTGTTTCTTAAAAACACTCTATTTGTTGTAACAACGGGAATTAATTATAAAATTAATTAATACAACTTATATGTTTGGAATTTTTTAAAATAGAAATCATTTTTGAATTCGGAAAATCAATTATAGCTTAGGGTGGAATGTTGGCGTTGTTCTGAAAAACTTCAATTTTTGATGAATAGTGAAACCACTAAGTGGTAGTTAAAAAAACTGATTTTTCATTTAAATGAATCATTAACACTTCTTTGATTTGATATTCAAAAATCTGACATACATGGTTGTCATTAGGAAGTAAAATGTGGTTCAATGGGATTAAAATAATTTTTTTGGTGAATAGTAACTTTTAAGTTTAATTAATCGTGATTAAAGGTAATTAGTAAAATTTAAGGTAAAAATGATATTATAAAAATATGAAAATACCTTTACACTTGTCCTACCTCTATTGGATAAGTCATGGTTGACCAAGACAATCCATTTGTCAACTTGGGGACCCCATGTAGCCACTTTGGTAGGAAATTGACATTAAAAACTTTTTATTTAATGTTAAAATAAAAATGTCACAAACATGAGTTGTTTTACTAAAACGATTTTTTAAATGGGGTTATACAAGTCATATTTTTGACTATAAATATTAATTATAAATCTGAAAAGATTTCCTACATCATGATATTTTTTTATAATTTTTAGACATTTAATAAATTAAATTATTTATTACACCATGATGATGCAGCGATTACCTCATTAATTAACGATTTAAATAAAATGAAAAGATACTGTAAAATATAAGACTTAAACTTGTAAAAACCTATTTTATTAGAAGATTTAAAACCCTTATCACCTTATCCTCGAAATATATAAGTGTGGGACCTTTAGAATCCGAAAAATAATTTCATAATAAAGTAACATTTCAATCATTCCAAGAGTGTCCCTTCTATCCTGTTATAAAAGGCCCCCACCACTACCACCTTACTCACACCTTTAAAGCCTTTTGGCTCGGCCAACATCTACAAAAATACTCTCTCATCTTCCCTCCCTTACTCTTAGAAGCCTCACTTTGGGCAGAAGTCTTCCCAAGGAAGCCTTTGGCTCAAATCAAAAAGAGTTACCCGATTTTAAGGTAATGTCTTCCCTAATGTTGTTTTGTTTTATTTTGCTTCTCCAACCCCTTAAACTATTTTTATTCATTTCTTTTGTAACAACACCAGTATATACAATATACTAGGATGTTTTTATGATAATTTTTTTCTTTACCCTTACACACACCTTCGTCTAATGGTTAGAGAACATACTGTTTCTGTGGGTGGCGAAATACTGCCTCACGAAACGATGATTGTTCAATATTATTTTAAAACCACTAATGGTGGCCATTTTGATGACAATATTTTCATATATGATATATATATTATGTTTATGTTTTCCTTATGCTTCTTTACATCTCATTTATGGCATACATTATGATTTCCATTATGGGTAAATGCGATAATTTCATTTTAGGAAGTGCGGACTACCGCCCCCTCAAAGTGATTTCAATCGTTAATGCCATATGTGGGATGTATAAAGGATGGATTAAATGGTATTATAAATTATATTATACTGGAATTATATTATACATTTATATAATTATAACTTCATTCCATTAAATACGAAATAGAAATGAAAGTAGCGTTCATGCGTACGTACGGCTTACCGTCTCCATGAATAGTGAATTTCATTTTTACCTATAAATGTTATGTAATATTATAAATGAATGTATATAGTAGATATATATGATGTATATGATATATAAATCATGAATATAATTATGGATATAAAGTATATTTTACCACATGAACAATGTATAATTATAAGAAGTTTTTTTTTGACTCAAGTACCTAAGATCGACAAAACGACCGTTATAAATTTAAATAATTACATAATGTTAATGACATGGTAATAAGTGATATAAAAGGAATAATGAACTTGAAAAAGGTTATTAAGAAGGTAGAGATTAACTCTAGTTTATTATTCCGGAGATCAAAGAACGGTCGAGTGAATTCGGACATGTGGTAAGGGAACTTCTTAACCCAATTTCCATTATTTGGGTTAATCTCTTACATTCAAATTATGTCAAGATATTATTATGTCCTATTTGTATTTTTACTTTATTTATGTTTACTTATAGTGAATACACATAATAGATCTACTTTATTTAAAAAAATGATTTTTGTAAGGGTCTTCGTCTCAATCTCCTTTCATTGAGGCATATTTTGATTTATACACAACTTTCTTTTATACAGTGTATAAACCCCTTTGACTTTTACTTTTATTCAAAAGGAATCTTTTTATACGAAGTGTTTTTACTAAATGACAAAAGGAATGTTTTTTTTCTTACATATGCGGCGACAACGACTTCTCCGCCTTCGTGACTATTATTTGAGTTTCGGCTTCCTCTATGATCCATAACTTTTTTTAAATGAAAAATAAATACAAAGTTTTAATTTTCCTTTATTTTGGTATTGAAAATGGTTTTGATAATGTTTTTATTATATCAATGTGTTGTATTGATATCTTGTGATTGAATTGTGGAAATCTTATGTTTCCTTGATGCATGTTTTATGTGACAAAATTATGTTATGGTTTATGATATGTTTAAACCTGTTCATATGAGGAATGCATTGGACTTAATAAGTGACGGGTGGAGCCCGCTATAGCTCCTCGATGCATCGGTAGGTCTCATGAGAAAAACTTGTGTCTTGTCACGAGGCCTTGACAAAATCTTATTTGTGGTCTTGGAATGAGGCCTTGGATACGTTGTTGTGATAGTCTGGCATTATGCATTCCATCATTATGAAAGTGGTTATTGATATTTCATGTGATTATTCGACTAGTAGAATATCCATGTGAGTATGTAAATGGCATTATTTAATTTTATTTTTTCCATGTTATTCTGAAGTTCAAGTTTAAAAAGGCTTTTGTTTTAGTTATACATTGCCTTAAATGTTAATTTTTATTTACGAAAGCTTCCGCAATATTGTTATCCTTACTGAGCATATGAACTCACCCCTTTCAATGTTTTAATATTTTCTAGGATGTGAAAAACTATTTTATGAATGACCTGCAGGGATAGTCAGAAGAGGATATGAGTGTGGACTATGGAGACTTTGTTATTGTTGTTTTTCACGTTATTATGTAATGTAAGACTTATTAATGTATCTTGTGTTTCCAAGGATACTAAACTAATCGGTCTTTCGAGACTTGATCTTTTGTGGTCATGACAATTTTACGATGTAACGCACCGACTCTGGGTAGCTGGGGTTGAGGTGTTACACTCAGGCATTGCCCTTAGGCATAACAGAAATTGACCTCAGGTGTACGAAGTGTCGCCCTCAGGCACATAAGTCAAGCCCTCAGGCACGAAAGGTTTCTCTCAAGCGAAAAATAATGTTGCCCCTGTGCTAATACAGTCACACCTTCGATCTATAGTAAAACACTGCCCTCAGGCACATGTAACTGGGACATGCCCAACATATAAACATGGAAATTACATAAAATTAATCTCAAGGAAACGTAATGGATATTTTAAACATGGAATACCCATGAGTATCCTACCCAAATGGCTAAACAGAGGAACTCACCCCTAGGGTTGTCCTGGATCTATGTAGTGATCCCAAAAAGCATTTTAATATCACATTTAATTACCTATAAAATTCTATGTATTTTAAATAGCCACGACCTCAGCCACACGACACCCCAAATATGGGTCATAGATCAAAAACACACAAAACGTACGACAGTTGGAAATAAACACCAAGCCTCATACCTTTAACACCAACGAATGATATACACGAAAGCTGATTATAGAAACACCAAAGATGACGTAGATCTGGGTTAGAAGAAAACACGTTCAAACATAAATAACTCCTGTTAAGAGAGGAATTGGGAAGAACGATTAATAAAGAGTGGAGGCCTTACCCGTGCGGTTCCAAAGAGATCGTCTGAGGTGGAAATGGATTCCAGACGTGCACTTGGAAGATCTCCAAAGCTCCGGCCTTCCTCTCCCAAGATCTCTTCCTTTTCTAATCCTTCCCTGTGAAAAGGGGAGGCTACTGCCCATTTTAAGCGGAAAAAAAAGAACATGATGTGTATTTCCAAGTACACGGCGTGTACTTCCCATTTTTAAATTGTTCCTCTGGTGGCTTCCCACCAGCATGGCAGTGTTCACCAGCCAACATGACAACACGACTTCATTTCATGAGTACATGGCGTGTGCTTCTGCATAGTTGGCCACCTCCTAACTATTTTCCTGTAGACTGACTACACAGTGTGTAAGGGACCACTACACGGCATGTATTTGGTTCCTACTCCCTTCATTGTCGGCATAGCCACACTCCCTATGTACTCATCCCACATGGCCAAAAGTACATGGTGTGTGGAAAATTACAAGGCATGTACTTTCCAATATTAGGATTTTTCCCCTTTTTCCTTATTTTCTCAATAATACTTTAAGGAAAAGAGAAAAGAAGAAACTCGTACCTCCAAGATAAGAACTGGGTTATTACAAACTTCCCCCCTCAGAGCAATTTTTCCCTAAATTTCCCTTCCAAGGGTGGTGAAGATAAAGCTGAGAATAACTATGACCAATGAGTACGTATGCCGGTCTAACGCTCCAAGGTTTTGTCCTGCACGTGGCCATCCTTCCATAGCACCCATACGAGAGGAACTGGCCGGCCTTGGAAAACCATTGTGCTCCTATCAACGATACGAATCAGTTTCTCCTAAAGGACACATAAATCTAAAGCTCAACCTCCTCTGGCTGAAAGGTGTGTGATGTGTCTGAATGATAATGGCTCAAATGAGATACATGGAAGACATCATGCATTCCCTGATACCTCTGAGGAAACTGCAACCTATAGGCAACCGGCCCGACTCTCTCCAGATTCTTAAACAGCCCCACGTACCTCGGTGAATGTTTACCCTGCCTCTTGATCCACTTGTGTCACAGCCTCAGCGAAACATGCATGAAAACCCGATCCCTGACTACGAACCCCAAAGGTCGTCTACAGCGATCATCATAAGACTTTTGACGAGACTGTGTGGTATCCATCTGCTTATGAATCAACTGGACCTGCTCAGAAGTCTCCTACATGAGATGTGGTCCCTGTAATTCTTCCTCACCTGCCTCTAACCAGTACAATGGTGATCGGCATGGACTACCATATAAAGCCTCGAATGGTTCCATCTCAATAGTCGCATGAAAACTGTTATTGTAGGATAAATCGACTAGGGGTATATGATTCTAACAAGAGCCCCAAAAGTCAAGAACGCATGCACACAACATGTCGTCAAGCACCTGAATTATACGCTCTGACTGGCCATCATCCTTAGGGTGGTATGTTATGCTCAGAAGCACCTGTGTACCCAGTTCCCTCTGAAAACTCTGCCAGAAACGAGACATAATGCGGGCGTCCCTATCTGAAACAATAGAACAGGGGAACCCATGAAGACTTACGATCTCACAGATATACAACTTCCCGGTCTTGTCAACACCAAAGGTCTCCTTGATTGGAAAAAAGTGATCTACCTTCATGATTCTATCCACAACAACCTACACGACATCATTTCCTCGAGGTGACCATGGAAAACTATTCACGAAATCCATCAAAACATCATCCCATTTCCACTCCAGGATGGGTAACTGCTGTAACAGTCTGGTTGGCCTCGGATGCTCCGCCTTCACCTACTGACAGGTGGAACACCTCGTAACCAAACCATCTACTTCTCTCTTCATACCCGACCACCAGTACTGACGTCTCAAGCCTCAGTACATCTTGGAAACCCTGGAATGAACTACCCAAGATGAAGAATGAAACTCCCACATCAGCTCCTCGTGTATATCCCCTGGAATCCATACTCGTCCATGGGAACAAAAAACTTCATCATCGCCTATCGTCCAACTAGAAAGAGGGTCCTCACTTTCCACCAACTCCCGTAGAACTAGGCCTTCTGAATAATATAGTTGTCTCATCCTCACTCTATCCAAGAGGGTATAATTCATAGCTAAAGATGAATGATAGGTCTTTCTCTGACTGTCGTGCTCCTCCAAATGCATCTCAGAGAACAAATTCATAAGCTTCCAGTCACCACTGGCCTCCTGCACTACCTGTATCTGAGTCATCCTACTCTATTCATTAGCTACTGCATTACTCTTACCAAGTGTATAGGCAAGCTCAAAATCAAAGGACTGTAGGTATTCAACCCACCTTCGCTGCCTCAGATTCAGATAACACTGAGTAAAGATATACTTGAGGCTTTTTTGGTCGGTGAAAACCACAAAATGCTCTCCCAATAGATAATTACTCCAACAGCGTAACACATGCACAACTACAGCTAACTTGAGATCATGCCTCTGGTAATTCCACTCATGTAGCCTCAACTACCGAGACTCATACGCAACAACGTGATTGTCCTACATTAACACTGCGCCCAGAATAATACCTAATGAGTCACAGTAAACTGTATCACTCTTCCCCTGCTCTAGGAGTATCAGGATCAGTGTTGATGTCAAAATTCCATTCAGGTCCTGAAAAGCTGTCTCTCAAGCTTCTGACCAAACGAACTTCACACCCTTCTTAGTCAAACCCTTTAACGGCACTGCTAAGCGGGAGATTCCTGGATGAATCATCTGTAGTAACCAGCTAGCCCTAAGAAACTTCATATCTCAAACACTTTCTTAGGCTGCTCCTAGGAAACTACTACTCTCACCTTCTCTGTGTCCACTTCAACTCCATCCTCTGAGATGATATGACCGACAAAGTGAATCTGGTCCATCCAAAATTGGAACTTGGAGATACTAGCATATAGCTGATTCTCACTCAGGGTACTCAATACGATCTCAAGATGGGTGGCATGGTCATGTCGAGTGTGAGAGAACACTAAGATGTCGTCCATGAATACTACCACAAAAGAATCAAGATACGGATGGAACACACGATTCATCTGATCCATGAAAACTGCTAGCGTGTTCGTGAGTCCAAACGGTATAACCAAGTAATCTTATAGGCCATATCTGCTCTGAAAACATGTATGTGGTATATCTGATGATCTCACATGAATATGATGATATCCAGACCTCAAGTCAATCTTCGAGAACACTCGTGCTCCACGAAGCTGATCAAAAAGATCATCAATCATCGGTAAGGGATATCGGTTCTTAACCGTCAACTGGTTGAGCTTCCGATAATCTAGGCCGAGTCTGACTATACCATTCAACTTCCTTGAAAAAAGGACCGGAAAACCCGACAGAGAAGTACTGGGTCGGATAAAACCCTTTTCATTTAACTCCTCTAAATACCTCTTAATATCCTACAACTCAGACGTGGCCATCCTATAATGAGAAATGGACATCGGTGCTACTCTTGGCACAAGCTCAATAAAAAAATCCGCCTCACGCTCTGGAGGAAGACCTGAAAAGTCGTCCCGGAAGAAATCCTTGAAATGATCAACCACTAGAGGGAAATACGTCCTATAAATAACCTAATTATCTAGATATAAACTCGCAATCTGGGCTATAAATCCACCACACCCATGATGCTCTGGTCCTGCTCGACTCGCCTGAACATCCCACTCGCCATTATATAGAAACTGTTCACCCTCTGGTGACATGAAACTCACCCTCCGACGATAACAATCTACAAAGAATCTAAAGTGAACCAAAAAGTCCATCCCGAGATTGAAGTCATAAGTTGTAATCTCTAAGACATAGAAGTCCCAAAGAAGCTGACCCTCACCAACCTCAAGGGGACACTCCTTGCACTGACACACACCACACATCCTAGTCCCCAACGGAGTGTCTACCATCATGATATCGGAAGAAGTAGAAACATAGATCCCAAGGCTCTCCACAACGAGCACAGATATGAAACTATGTGTAACACCCATATCAAAAAGTAATGAATATAAGACAAAAGCTTCTAGAATAGTTCCTATGACTATAGAAGGTCTGGGATCCTGCTCCTGATGGGTCTGTTGCACAGAAAATGCATACCCAGTGTCGCGGCCCTGTGACAGAGCCTGGCTACCCTGAGTTATCCCGCCCTGCTGCCTCTACGATCCTGGTGTCTAGATACTATGGTCATGACCACCATCTCTACCTGCATGCCCTGATGTATTCCAGTTCCCTGACTAGTAAGAATCCATTGGTCTTGCTCCCGCATGTGGAGACTACATAGAACCCCTCTCACTAGCCACTAGTGGAAACACCCTATAAAAGCGTTGCAGATGACCCATCCTGCCACAAGCTCGACACTCCACCAGGTCTCGTGGACAATGTGGCCTCTTTTGCCTCTATTTAACACATTGGTAGCACCTGATCGGGCCACCTGAAGAAATTTCCTGGCTGGTACTGCCACCCTGAGAGAAATCCCTCTGTCTCTTCCTCTTTCCAGCAGAAATAGTACCGGTAACTGGTGCTAAACTGCCCTAGCCCACACCACTAGCTTCCCGCAGGTTCCTCTCTGTAATCAGCGCCCAGTTCACAATAGCGTGTAATAAAGGAAATATGAAAACATTCACCAGTGCTCGGATGTCATAACAAAGACCATCTTCAAAACTTCTGGCTCTCAACATCTCATCACCAACCAGCACGGGTGCAAAACGCTGAAGCTCATTAAAATGAGCCAAATAGTCCATCACCTACATAGATTCCTGCTGCAGATTCATGAAATCACAAGCTCTATCTGCCCTCAGCGTCTCTGGAAAAAAGAAGTCATAGAAGACTGCTTGAAAATATTCCCACGCCATGTCTATGTGATGCTCTGACTGGGTGGTAACATCCCACCACCTCTTGGAAAAATCATGCAGCATATAAGCAGTGAGCTTGACCCTCCGCCCTAGAGGCGTATCAAGATGCTCGAAAATAGTCTGCAACAACCCCAACCAAGACTCTGCAGCCTGTGGTCCTCCATCCCCTGAAAATGTAGGCAGATGGTGCTGCTAGAAGATATGAGTCAGTTCGGTGATAGATGTGGCAGCCGGCGGTGCTCCCTGAAAGGTCTACATGAACCGCAAGAAGCCTTCATGGAACTGAACCTTTGTGCCTTTGTCCAGTATAATGACTAGCACTGCATCTGGCTCTGCTGGATGATCCACTGGTTTCCCATGGACCACCATCTCTAGAGTATAGTCATCACTGCTCTCCTGTAGAACAATGCATGGACGTTGAGGTAGCATTACAATACAAGGTCAAAACATTCCTTAGATTCAAGATTTATCAATGGCATAAAGCGAAGGAACCAAAAGGGAACAAGAGGAAGAAAGTATTTCAATATTTTCAAAACAAGACTACATAGCGTGTACAATTACTACACAGCGTGTACAAGACTTCCCTTCCCCTTCCCGGGTCCTTCGACATAGCTATGCCACACGACTCTCATTCAAAAAAACTACACGGTGTGTATAATATCTACATGGCGTGTATGGTGTTATTTTCCAACTGCTCGTGTCATTTGTGACATGGCCGACTACTCGTCTTGCAACTACACGACGTGTTACACCTGCACTCGTCGTGTACACCACACCGTTTTCCAGCCACATGGCTATGTCCACACTGTCTGTCCTCAGACAAGACCACACAGCGTATCCCACAGTTACACGGCGTGTTCTAGATGATCTTCATTGGCCCATGTTGTTAGTTACACAGAAGGGTCCCCACGTCAGACTACACAGTGTGTTCTATAGTGGACATGGTATGTATGTATTATGGTCTCCTCCATTCATGTTTTCAGTTACACGGCGGACACCGGGACAACACTACATGGTTTTCACATAAGCTATATAGAGTGTTCGCCCCAAACCCTTCCTTCCCCGTGTCGCCGCCCACACGGTTTGTGACACGGGAAGAGATTACACAGTGTGTACTCTGGGTACACCTTGTTTAATCAAAAAGTTTATTTCTCTTCCTGAACATAAGAACATACACAGCATGTCTAAAGTACTACATGGTGTGTATACTGGGAATTCCAGATAGTATGCCTTAAAAACTTCTCCGGAACCCAGAAAATACTTCCAAAACACACCTAAGTGTCAAATTCTGATCTGTGAAGGCCCATACTCCCCACGAATCAATGTTTGACATCTTATCTGTGTTATAACATAATAATTAGTCAACGATCCACCAAATTCCGGTCAATGGGGGCCTATACTCCCCAAAAACCCATGTTTGGAGTTCATTCTATAAACATGCTCAAATAAAATTACCCTATCACAATGCAGGTATTTATCAAGAAGCTATCACAACGACATGCATTACTAGCACAACATCTATCTCAACAACATGCAATTTCTAATGCACCTACATGGCATTGAAACTATTCATGGCATGTGATTTCTAGCATGTGCCTAAATGATGCATGAGATGGCATACCCTTATCTCATCGGGTTGAAACTAAATAGAACCCATAGATAAAATATAGCATTACAATTCCAAGTGCGTCACCCAACGGTGAAAATCAAATCAATTGTGAAATTGAAAAATCAGTAAAATTACAATACGAGGTAAATTGGTTTTTCCCTGTACACGGGTTAGCTACGCCTGGGAAAAGCTTATTACCAACTACTATTCTCGTCCTATCCCTGACCAAGGCTCCAAATATTAAGTCAAGGAAAATAACCCCTTTGATACAACTTTGTAACGTCCCAGATCCAAGTGCCACTCAACGGGTGCCCTGAACCCGGTTCGCCTCATGACCTCAAGCGCAATTCCCCAAATGCCAGAGGCTGCCGACTAGCAGCGAGGGCCTAGGTCTGATTGTGGGGAAACTATGCCCTCATTTGTCAAAGTGTAGCACATCGGAATAATAAAAATATAGAGCAACAGCGGAAACAGTAAACCATACACAAGTGAAATAGATATAAAAAACCAGATATATAGATATGATGCAACATGTCTCCAATTCTAAGAAAACAACCAGAACATGTTACATAGCAGTATAATACAATACAGAGTACAGGTACAGAAAAGAAAAATAGAATAGCCTGCGGGATCATGACCTATGCTCAGTCCCTTGCTCCCCTACACCTCAGTATCAATCAAGTACCTGTATAAGGACCCATTCCCTTATCTACACCTATAGAAACGTAATCTGTTTGGGCCGCAAAGCTTGAACCACACAGGGTGTGAGAAATATATCTCAGTAGGCACCCACCCAGCCCGTGCCCAACTGTGTGTAAACATGCAACAATATTCTGCAAAAGTAAATGCAATAAAATAAGTAGTACTCAAAAGTAAATATCATTACGAGTTATATTTCCACTTTAATTATTCATTTAACCATTTATATTAAGAAAACACCACAGTGAATTTCTAATTATGCAGTCAGTGTCCTCAGACAAGCAAAACCTCGCCCTCAGGTAATCAGAATCTTGCCCTCAAGAATTTCCATTAGGCATAACAGAAATTGACCTCAGGTGTATAAAGTGTCACCCTTAGGAACAGAAGTCAAGCCCTCAAGCACGGAAGGTTTCCCTCAGGCGAAATAGAAAATTGCCCTCAGGATAATATAGTCACGCCCTCAAGCTATAGTAAAACACTTCCCTCATGCACAAGTAACCAGGCCATTCCCAACATATAAACATTCAATTTATATACAATTACTCTCAAGGCAAGTTAATGCATAATTTAAGCATGGAATACCCTCGGGTATCCTGTCCAAACGGCTAAACAATGTAACGCACCCCCGAGGTGGTCCTGGATCCAAGAACTGATCCCAAACAGAATTTTAGTATCACATTTAATTACCTATAAAATTCTAGCTATTTTAAATACCCACGATCTCAGCCACACGACACCCCAAATATGGGTTCGTATCTCAAAAACACCCAAATCTCACGATGGTTGGAAATAAACACCAAGCCACCTACCTTTAACACCAACGAATGTTATACGCGAATGCCGATTCTATAAATGCCCATAGACGATGTAGATATGGGTTAGAATAAAACCCATTAAAATTTAAGTAACTCCAGTTAGGAGAAGAATTTCCAAGAACGATTAAAGAAGATTTGAGGGCTTACACATGTGGTTCCAACGAGATCGTCTGAGGCGGAAACAGATTCCAGACGTGTGCTCTGCGGATCTCCAAAGCTCCGACCTTCCTCTCCTAAGCTCTCTTCTCGTTCTAATTCTTCCCTGTGAACAGGGGAGGCTACTGCCCATTTTAAGAAAAAAAAAAGAAAGTACAAGGTTTTTATTTTTAAGTACACGGTGTGTACTTCCCATTTTTAAACTGTTCCACTAGCGGCTTCTCGCCAGCATGACAATATTAACGTGCCGACATGACTACACGGCGTGTCTTCATGAGTACACAACGTGTGCTACATCACAGCTAGCCACCGCCTTACTATTTTCTTTCTGACTGACTACATGTCGTGTACGGGAACACTACACGGCGTGTATTTGGTTCCTACACCCTTCTTCACTGGCATGGCCACACGCCCTGTGTACTAATCCCATATGGCCAAAAGTACACGGCTTGTGGAAATTTACATGGAATGTACTTTCCAAAATTAGTATTTTTCCCCATTTTCCTTATTTTCTCAAAAATACATTAAGGAAAATAGAAATGATGAAACCCGTACCTCAAAGATAAGAACCGAGTTCTGACAGGTGAACCTTCTGTTTTCATGGTGACACTTTTGGGATTCCCTTTGTTGTGATTTCTATGTTGGTGAGGGATACTATCATACCTTGACATCAAAATACAAAGTGAATTTTCGTAACATATACCCTAGGGAGCCCCATCATGAAAGATGACATCAGGGGGAGGTCCTTCTTGCAATTCGATATTTCAGTCAAGGGGTGGGATACCATGAATCTAATAAAAAGACAATATCTCTATATTAATTGTTTTTTCCATGATGTAAGCAATTGTGGGTGCTCTGATTAGGATCCTTAGATCTACTAGTAACAATATTGTGGGGAGGACCCACTCAATTTATATTTTAACTTCCATAATTTGTCAATGGATTGAAAATGTCATGAGATTCTATTTTTAGTTGTTTTATGGTGTCAAGAACTCTAGATTCTAGTAGAGAAGAATTATGAATATGCTCGTCGCAAATGGTTCCTAGTTTTATTTTATTCCGCGATGTCATGGGTATACACCAACAAGAATCTTGAGTTATGACATTGATATACACCTTCTATGGAGTGGGAACTATGTTGGACTGGTGTCCCCCAATTGGAACAATTGTTTGTTCCCAATCCATTTCTCCTTGTATCATGAAATTTAGTCGTCGAACCACAAGGTCTTGTATTGGGATTCATGCCATCTTACGAGTAACACTATTATTTTCTCTACGAATCACCATGTTTGGAGAGATGTGGTCATTAGACTAAATCTTTGTTCTTTCCATAGACATGACGTCATCTTGGAAAGTTTTGTGGATGTGTTCTATAATCTACATTTGATCATCTATCTTTTACAGGACGCGGTGAGATACATTTTTCACTATAATGGGTGAAAATTTCCCTTCATATATCGGATCAAGATATTTCCCCTACTCTGATCTTCCATGTGTTTCTAGTGGGTACTTGTAGATCTCATATGTCGAAGTAGAGGAATGAGTCTTCCCCTTACCTATACTAGGGATACACCAACTGCTTTCTTTAGTTTCCATTGTCTTTTATGGGTGGTATTTATATTTATGATTGTGAATTTTTATCTTCTTAGTTTCAATTGGGGTTTCCTCATGGGATTGTTATTAAACCACTTTAATTTGAATCTGATTATATTTTATTTCCACCATATTTGACCTATGGGATTCATTGTGGTAAGAATGAATTTGAAGAGTCCTGTTGATATCCAACATATTTTACTCATGGGATTCATATGTGCTTGTAGTTTCATATGATTACCTATAGTTTTGCACCAGATTAGATGATGGGCATGCTACAAATAGGCTATAATTCATTCTTCCTAGTAACTGGTTTCAATCCTATTGGGATAATGGGCATCATGTTCATCAGTTATGATTTGCAACTTCATATAATTTTTTTCTCTACTTATGCAGAGGGTCTGCAAATAATTCAAAGGAATATAAAATTGCTCATAATTATCTACAATATATGCATGACAAGTTTCAGAATAGAAAGTAGTGTATGGCATCTCATAGCGTGCCACCATGTTTTTTTAGTGGATCTCCACATTAAAAAAAGGGGATGAAAAGTTCTCAGTGATAGGTTTTTTTTTCTGAGTGGGCTATCTGTGGGGCATGAGTATGTTGGACATTAATAAGATTCCTTTGAATGAGATAGTCATTAAATAGAGGATATGTGGTTTTTGCGATGATGATGGTGATGTTATCTGGAAGAGAACCTCATTTTGAGATCCTATACAATAGGGATGATGTTGTTGATGACGTGCTCATCTACCTCCATAATGTATGGTAAATACTCATTTACACGCTCTAGGTACTTCCACTCAAAGCGCTTGGTGATTCCTAATAGGGTCTGCCTATGATGGAGTGTTATCCGTGGATGTAGATCCTTCACCAATTTTAGGGAATGTCTTGTAGCATCCATAGTGTGGAGAGTCACCTTCTAGTATTAATTGTGGATCAACATGATGGAAACCCGATGTTGATGATGGTGGGTGGGTGATTGAGTCCACTACTTTTTAAATGACTTTTTCAATGTGTTGATCATCACGTTTTCCATTGAGAACATTGAGGATTCCATTGGATTGAAGGTTCCTCTAGAGACCTGATAAAAATATAACAAGTACAGACCACAAAAAACACATCACAGTACCATCTCATGACAACATAAGTAATTGATGATTTTTATTGTCCCTCTTTCTTTCAGATGTGAAAGGGGATTGAGGTAGGGTAATACTGCCACCTTTGATATGGTTTCACATCTGGTTCACCATTTTTTTGTCCCAATTCACGTAATGACCATTTCGTTGGATGATATGTTTCCAACGAGAGTGGGTAGTATATCCTTTTTGTTTTACGAATGAGGTTCCACAATTGAGGGATCATGGCATGTGATTTCATGGTGGTTATGTGTTTTTGAATTCATCCCATTTTGGGTATGATGACTCTGGATTATATACAACAGGTTTATTTTCTTAACTAGAAACACCCAACGAACCTATTATGCATTATTCAAGGACATGATTTTCAAAGTCATCTTCTTGTTTGATTATTTGGCCAATGAAACTTGAGGAAATAGATTGATCGAGAGGATGGGAATTCAAGATCATCACAACCTTTTGGAGTGAATTATTTCCTTTACAATGACGATATTATAGTTTCAATCAATTTTTATATGATTTTCAATCCTTTTTTCATTATGAAGCATGTGTTTATGGACTACCTGAGGTCAAATGATCAATCAAAAATATGCATGGGTAAACAATCATATAAATGTAACAGTGGTTCCCCATCAATGTTTCCTTTTATAGAAACATTATTTATTCTCTAGTATTTCACCAAGAAAATAATGATTTAATCCATGTGATGAGGCTCTCTTGATTTTATCATCTTTCAGGTGGGACAATTATTGTTTTGACATTGCTATCGAACCCATAATATGGACATCCTATGTATCCTCATGAGAGGAATCTGAACCCACAATGAATATTCGACATGACTATACAAAGTAAATTTACGGTATTGTGAAAATAACCCATCCATGTAACTTAACATCATGTGGAATGGATGCCTTGGTGTAAGATTCCTAATCAATATTTGGTATGGTAATTATGTCGAGGTAGTCCGAATGACTCATAAGATATGTGGTCTTCTCGGAAAATGTTACCCTACTAAGGATGTGGCCTCGAGAATAGTAAGTATGATTTTGGAGATATTTTATTTCCTAAAGAGGATTCCTAGGCATATCAATTGATTTTGAATCATTGTCTAAATGGCTCGATGATTCTTATAGTTCAATATCATACTGTCAAGATGATAGTAAACGGACGCGTGATTGATGAAATGGGTGAAATACATATATTTTTTGGTAATTATCCTTAGATAGGTCTTCTACGAATACCCATTGATCCATAATCAATATCCACATAGTTCTAGAGCCTAAGGGTTATGTATGGACAATGCTTATCAAGGGGGCATGATTAGGAGTTATTCTTGAAAGATTCTCATTTGGAAGAGTTTGATTGGGGGTTATTCCATCTTGCCAGCCTGTTGATATCGGGCCATCAACTTGTGTCCTATGTATCATAGATTGAGAAAGAAACAAAGTTATGGTAGTACACTATTTTGGTATTACACATAGGAAAAGGCCCAATTGAGGAAGGGTAGTGTGGATGTCTTCGTCATCACTTGCCTCCAATCCCATGTGAGTCATGATCTACGAGAAAAACAAGAGGGTGTGAAAGATTCAACAAACAACACATATCTCCTTCTATGATGATGGAAAATGGGGGGGACAGTGGAGGAAGTGGCTGGGATGAGAGATCAAAAAGATGGAGAGAGGGGCCTTGATGTTTCAAATTCCAAAAATTGTTTGGATATACAAGAAATTCATGATTTGTGAAATATCTAGATATTTCCATGGTATATATTTAGAAGTGTAAGAGATCCACCTCTAGTGAAAATTGTGAAGGGATTACCTCCAATGGAGTTACTTTTTTGCTTCATCAAAAAATGGGAGAAGTGTTTATCCTTTTCAAAACAAAAGACAAGTGTTATATCCATCATTTACCAGTAGCTATAATAGAAGAGAAAAGATAGTGATTACCCTAAATTCCTAGAATGGGTTGTTATATGGTAGTATACCAGGGTCAGACCCTAGGTTACCAAGTGAATATATGCTTAGGGACATTTTTGGGGTCTATTTCATTACAGGGGTTACATGCATCTATTTTCTTACCATGGGTTGTACAATCACAAGGGTCTGTTGATCCACACAGTTGTTTTATTGTATCGGTCTAGTGGATTATGAAAAGCCTATATCTTGATGCCATTATACTAGGTCATGAAGGGGATATAGAGGTTGTGATGAGTGTGGAAGGAAACATGGGTAGTCGGAGAGTGGAATTCCTAAAGTTACCCCATTTCTTGTACAATTTCATTATGGGGGATGGAGGATAACCCAAATATATTGATTCTATGTAGGTTTATCGGCCAACCATTAACCATGTCGGTTTACAGAATAGCATTCGTTGATTTTTAATTTTTTCTACATGGAAGTAGCTTCCATCTGCATATTATATTTCTACGTGTTGCTGACATCCGTCTACATTGAGGATTGCTATGCAGGGGATGTATTGATGAATATGAATTGGATCTGTGCATTGTAGAAATTTCATCCGGGATAGGGAATAGGATCACGATCTTCAAATTAAAAGTATGTTTCCTTCGGTAATTCCACAATGCTGGATACATTTGTAAGGTATTTTTCAATGCGGTACACACATCTTTGATTAATTTCTTAAAAAATTTATCTCCAACATGTCCTTTTAAAATAGTCCATACATTTTTCAAAAATCAAGTCATCCCTTCATCTCCCCTTGGGGTACATTTATAGAGAGCTTGAGGATTTAGATTTGTGGGTCATGTGGAACCTTTTATGGAAGCCCATGCTTGAAACCCATCACATAGAGACTCGGTCTGTGAGGCATGGGGGAACCATCCATGGTGGCGGAAATCACAGCCATTTCGTATCATCCATGGGAGGATTATTAGTTATCCCTGTCAATGAACTATTTTATATTCTTGGGGAACATTGTATGCGAGGTGTATTTGTTCACCTACATCTCACCAATGACACCGCTCCTGGCGTAATGAGATCGTCTACTTCATTTGATGAACCATTTAATTAGCGGTTCCATGGTTAGGCTGAAGACAACTATAATGAATAGTGTTCCATGAAGGTTTTATGCCTCATTGTGCCAAAGGTCACACCCTGACCTATATAATTACATTATATTATTATTTCCTTTGGTTTACTTTTAAATGTTTTTGAGTTTCGGTTGAGTCACAAATGAAAATTTTCTGTTTTGTAAAAAATATCCGTTTTTGAGTTGATGTATTTTGGCGCACAGGCAGAGCACATTTTGGAGATTCTGTAGGGCTTTTCCTAGTCATCGACATGGTCCCCCTATCTTCATAAAATTAAAATGAGTAATGTTTGTGATTTATTGTGTTATTTAAAATTTTAATGTTGTTATAAATTTTATTTTTATTTTTGAAATGAAATGAATATTTTTATCATTTTATTTTTATTTTTATCATTATGATTAATATTATTATTATTATTATTAGGAATGAAGGAAATGTTAATAAATAGTTTTAATATTATTATTATATAATAACGTTGACATTATTATTTTATTATTATTAGAATAATAAAAATAACAATTATTATTAATATTTATATTCTTATTTATAATCAATTTTTTTATTCCTTATAACCATAGCCTTGTCCATATTTTTTTTCTTATATTCTCCAATGGCATGTGTGTCGTCACTAGCCTCACCATCTTCCCCCGCGCATTCTCTCTATCCCCACCGCACACCCACTAGTAGCACTCTGACCCCGAACATCCTCTACCTCGCATCTCCTCCCATGCATTGTCCACCTAGCCACACCTCCCATCTATATGCCCTTGGTCCAGCCACTCTCAGGCCACCTCGAAGCCGCCTTGCACCGGACCCCCAAACTCAGCCAGATTCTCCCTTTGTAGCACCCTCCTACAACTCCTCGCATCGCCGACTGTGCGTGACTGCCGAACGCCCTCATTGCACTAGCCTCACACCCGACCCCCTGTATCTTTACCCTTTGACAACACCCAGGATGTGCCCTAGCCACCTCCCGCTGGCACAGGCTGCGTGCGCCCCTATCTTGGCGGGCCTCCTTACCACCCCTTTTCTATAATGACAGTCCAACAGCAACGTAGTGCCCCTATGTCGTACAGACAGCATCAGCGCAACACCCCGACACTCTCCCCCTTCAAAGAAACAATTGCACGCCTCCTGTGATCATCCTCTTCCCACCCTCCTGCCTGCGCTACATCGTCCAGTGTGGACCCACCGGTTGCAGCCCCCTTTATTGGGTGTCGTGTGCCTGCTGATTGTCCCCATCATGGAATCCACTTCATACCAGTGAGCCACAGTCGCACACCCACTATCCAATGTTCATTCCACCTCTCACGTTGCCCGCACACCATCCTTTCTGGCAGCCACACACATATTTGGCCCGACACGCCTCCAGCTCAGTAGTGTGTCGCCCAAAAAACATGTTGCCTTGCCGCGTAGTTCTTATGTGACCCCTATTCTGTCCCTCAGTCATTGAACGACACATTGCGACCCTCCCCTGCTGCTTCGACCAGCTCTACCTTCAACAGCGTTGTACTTCATGCTTCCATTGATGACGTTGGTGACGTTTCTAGTGCAACATGACACAATTCCTGACCATTCACCATTTCGGGTGACCCTATTTGTCAATCATATCTCTATGAAGAGATAATGTGATATTTATTCTTCATTGGATTATTATGAATTAGTGTTTGTGTGTTTCTAATTATTTTTGTGTGTGTTACAGTGTATTGGAAAAGTAATTCCGTGGTACTGCAGTTGTCTTCTTGTGCTTGATTATGCGCATGTGCAAGGCGGTGTGTTCGAGCTATGAGTTGAGGTAGGTTCCCCACCACACTCACCTTAAATTTAATAATTTATTAATTTAATGATAATTCAATAATTTTCAATAAATGAAGAATTCTATTAGATAACTATTTTCTGAAATAATTACTTGATTTAAATGAATCTATTTATATTATACAAGTCACTTGGATTTTTTTTGATGAATTGACGCACAATTGTGAAAGATTATTTGTTTGGACTTTGAACATAATTCACAGATTTTCATGTGTGGTTCTGGTTTGATGGTAATCATTTTCTGTTGATGAATAATTAAATATTTTGGTTTCTCATAATAAAATATTTTTTTCATTATGGTTTATTAAGGCCCATTTGGTACATTAATAAAACAATTATTTTGATAATCGTCTTCTGATTGACTCATGTGTGACCTTGTTGTGAAAATCGATTTTGTGGGTTGTTGTGCGTGATGTTTGTGCATTGGTATTGGTTTCTTATTTGATATTGTGGACTCAAACATTTTTTATTACATGTCTTGACATGGGAACCTAGCATAGGAAGTGAATATTTTTAAAACTATTGTTGCACTAGTTTAGAATACGAACTATCTAGTGGCCCTCAGTACGGGCTTCACTCTACTAGGGGATTAGGCCCCTCGGTTAGGCGAGGTAGGGAAACACCGAGCGTTTGGGAACTATGATGTCATCGAGAGTAGGCATGCTTTCATGATGAGTTACATGTATAGTACATTATGGATTGTTCTCTAGCTACTAGGTTTGACCAATGTTTTCTTTGGTGCTTATTTGTTTGTGGCAGACGATTGAGAGACCTAGTTCGGTTGTTGGTCCTTTTTTACTACATTACAATTGACCTTATTGTGTGTTGTGTGTTGTGTGTGGTTTTCCTCTTCACTATCAAGTAAAAAATTATTTTTTAAAATATTCAAGAAAATGATTTAAAATATAATGCTCCTTTTTCCTTCAATCATTATACATTTTTTTAATTTAAAAATGGATGTGGACTGATATTTGATTCAGAAATGAATGGGTCTGTGGAAACACTAATTTTATATAATTTAGTTCAAACAAGAAATTTGTGATTTCATTATTTAAATTTATTGATTTGGGGATAGTTTTTTGGGAACTCCTACTGAGTTTTAGTACTCATGCCTACTATGGTTTTTTGTTTTTAGTTTTGGTTGCAAGTTTAACTTGAGCATGCTCGCCATGGGTGAGAGTTGGTTATGGATTACTAAGAAACTATTGGGGTCGCATGGAGTTTTGATCATGGTTAGGTTAGTTTGTGGTTGTTTTTTATTTATCCATGTTCGTGTCATTTATCTTTTTTTTGTGTTGTTCTAATTTGTTCTACTTATTTATTTATTTTAATTGGGTGGAATCATTTTCTTTTTTCCTCAATTGATGCCCTGGTGCTTGTCACCTGCCTGGGAGGATCAGTAACACCTCTTGGGCCTTTCTGTGGATCCACTCGAGTGTCCGATTCAGGGTCAACTCGGGTAGGTTGGTGACCCCATATATCCATTTTCAAAATGTGGATTCTTGGATTTTCTTCGTAAAAGTATCCCTCAATTTGATTTCCAAAATTTTCCAAATTCATGGGATTATTGAAATTCACTTTTAAATGTATTCATAAACCAAAAAATATATAATGAGTTCTATAATAAAACCTAATTTAAAATTTACAAGGACAAGATATATTGAATTGTGTGTTTTTGTCTGTTATAATATATAGTACATGATATGTAATTTTATATAAAATTGTTATGGATAACTTTTGGGGCATATATTTCTATGATTTGGGGGTTTAGAATATTTTAAAAAATTCTAAAGATAATTTTACAATGTTTATTTTTTGGATTTGGTAAATAAGAATAAGAGAACCTATTATAATGAAAAAATTGATTCAAAATAAGGTAGAAGAGTTTTTGAAAAATGTTTAACTGGAAAATCTATATTAGGATCGATTCATAAAATTCTTATGATTGTCTATACTGGTATGATATTATCATGATATCCATTTTTGTTTTAGTCTTTATTTAGAAAAATGACAACATTTATAAAATCTTGAAGCACATTTTACTAGAAACTACTATGATTTATAGAGATTCATATAGGAGTTTTTGAATAAGATTCATGGAAAACAGAATATATTTAAATTATAAATGGAAATAAGGGTTGTATAGTGTTTCCCTATACAGTGAGTTGAATATTATATCAAAATTTATACCATTATAGATTTTACGTAGTTACTAAAAAATTAAATTGTGGTGGTGCAATTTATTTATAGGGGAGAATATTAAAATTTGATATTTCATTGCTAATTTCCAATTATAATAAATGAATATTAAAAATATTCATTTCTTGTGATACATTGAACTCAAACAAACCAAAATAGATTTTAAAATTTATAATTTCATGTATTGTATGTTACCACTATAATGAAACCATTATGTTGTTATGAGTAAATATAATATATTTATGAAATATTTATAGGATACAAATATAGTAATATTAAATATTAACAGTAATACACTGAAACTAATGAAAAATTAATAATAATTTTATTTTTTTCTAATAATATATTTTTTCTACGATGGCATTATATATGATTTATTTTACAAAAAACAATTGATTATAATTGAATTATAATATTTATATAAATAACAGATTAACTACACGTTAAAATAATAATTCGAATCAAATATGAATAAAAAAAGTTAATATAAATTAAATTTCACATTCCTATACCAATTAATTCAGGTTATTGTTTGTATTAAATTTAAATTTCAACTCCAAAATTAGTGTATTTTTGTGCTAAAAGTAACAAATTTTTTTAATTCATCCATAAAAATAAAATATTGTGATTTTTTTTGGGATTTCATAAAATATTCTCTTTTAATGTGAGGGGGTATAATTCATTTTTCACCTATAGTATCATATTAAGAATTTATAAATTTAAATAATGATAAATTTATGTTTAAAAAATGTAATTTATGTTGGAGGCAAGAAATTAGTAATAATGTTTACTTAAATATGTTTTATTTTCCATGAAACAAATTTTTTTTATAGTTTTTAACTTAAATAATATATTATTCTATTAATTATTTTCTTAAAAAATCATTTTAATTAAATAATTTCATTATGAAATTTTGGTTTAGAATTATTTTAAAGAAAATTAAATAATAATAATTTTATAATTAACCAATTAATGTCATGGAAATCAATAACATCAACTATGTTTTCCTAAACATTATTTTATATTCCTAAAAATACATTTTTAATATAAATTGATGTAAATCATAAGGTTTTATCATATTCAAATTAGTTATTCTCACTAATTAAAATATTTTTATGGAAACTAGTTTCCATATTTTATATTATTTTATCTCGATTAGGTAATACTAGATTTTTTATTTTTTTGAATTATATTTTTCACTAATGATAAAGATGCAGTATCTAAGGTTACTCTAAATTAATGGAAAGAGAGTTTAAGCTAGGGTGAATGGGATTAAAAGTGTTTAAAAATTGCCTATAAATTTGTTGCGGTTTTTTTGTTGTAATAGATTAGGATTCCAATAATTGACAAGTTATTTAATTATTTGAGGTATATATAACAATCTTGTAATTTAATTAGGGATTTAGAAGGGTTTTGGAATTATTAAGAGGATTTTCATGAGTTCCATATTTTTATCATGATCAGTGAAAACACCGTTCTATAAAACTGTATGGATTGTTGACGTAGTAATGGTTTCTCTGTATGGTATTTGTATAGATTGTGAAAGATGTGAAGATGTACATGGGAATCCATGAAAGTTTGTATATAGAAGATATTAATGGTTAGTTCATGGTTTGGCTTACAATGTGTTTATGCCATGCTATGGGTGGAATAAGTCAGTAGCACCACACGATTGGTATATGGTCTTCCAAATAATGTAGCCTAACCATGTAACATATATTATTAAATGATAATATTTTTGATCAAACTTAGATTAAATCATATGGACCCTTTTTATAACTAAATTTTCAATAATCTTGACATATTTTTACTCCAATTTCCTGAGAATAGATTCTGTTCAATCTGGGGGCATGTTTTAGAAAATATAGAGCCTGTTGGATATTCAGATGTTTTGATACGCCTCTTTTAATGGGCATTACTATTATATATATATATAATCATTCAAATTATCAGAAAATTTATTGTATACCATTATGAATGGTTCCATGTTAATTTATAATAAGTTTGTTGTTTTTTTCAATATCTATTGAATGAAATGAGATCCATTCCTATATCTAGATGATCATAGTGTTGGTCATCATTTTTAACAACCATTATGATGTCGGTGGATTATCATCAAACTCTAAATTATTAAAACTGTTGAGTCAATAAGGTTTTCCTTATGACTTTTCTATTACTTCTTATTTTGAAAATCACAAAAACCTTATACTTAAGAAAATCTATATTTTATATCTATAAGGAAAATTTCCTTCACAAAAGAATTTAACCCTACCATATTTTCATTACTCATATCAATATTTTTCTTAGGTATAAAAGTAAGATTCATTACTAAAAACCTTGGAATCATATAATTCATAGATATGAAAAATTCTAATTTAGGATCCGAATTCTGGATAAAAACTATAATTAAGATACACTCCAAATTTCGGATACGAACTCTAATGAAGTTCCACTCTGAATTCTGGATACGAGATCTAATGAAGTTCCACTCCGAATTCTGGATATGAACTCTAATGAAGTTCCACTCCAAATTCTAGATACCAACTCTAATGAAGTTCCACTCCGAATTCTAGATACAATCTCTCATAAAGTTTCCCTCCGAATTCTAGAATACGAACTTCTACTAGTTCGACTCTGAACATATACTACATCAACTCCGAACTTATACTAGTTCGACTTCGAACTTCTATGAGTTCGACTCCGAACTTATACAAGTTTGACTCCAAAATTATACTAGTTCAACATCGAACTCTGTAAGTTCAGATTCCGAATTCTAGTAAAACAAGACCCCGTATTTCCTTAATAATTCAGACTCTTGATTTCTACAGAATTCAGGTTCCGAATTCCAACAAAACAGAATCAGAATATCTCTTTATTATAGACTATGAATTAAATTTTGGTTAGACACTGAACATTTATTTTCTTTCATTCCAAACATTAGTTTTTCTTATTCTTACACTTGTTTCATTACAAAATGATGTCGTGCTTTCAGTTATTGACTAACCATTGGTTGAGTGACACATGTACAGGTCCCTCCGATATTCAAGGAGAAATATGACCGTTGGAGGAGGGATTCGACCATTGGAGCATCACCTATAAATAGGAGCTCATTTGAAAAGAAGCAACAACTTTTTGAATTTTGGTGATCAGAACTTCTTTAAGTGATTTCTAGAGATAGAGGCTCTTATAAACTCTCATTCTTCGTGAAGAAAGTTTGAACAGCTTGTTCAAACTTTTCCCTGTGCAGACTTGCAACGTGCGACTCTGATTTTTTCTGATTACAATCGAGGGCTTCCGGGGATAGGAAGAATGAGGTTCCAATAGCTTGAAGTTGAGGACATCCTTGCTGGGGAAGACATAGGTGCCAACTACCTAATAGTTGAGGGCTTGTGGGGATAACAAGATAGACTCCGATTATCATATCGAGGGATTACCCTGGTGTGGGTAAGACAAACATTCTTGAAAGTATAAATCAAGGTACCTTTATTCAAGGTTGTTGGATACCCATCTTTTTGGGTTAAAAATGTTATTGTTTGTTACTTGTAGTTTTTACTACTTTGTTTTCCGGCTGCATTTTGTATATTTGAGAAAATTATACTTTCTTATACTTCCTCATATTTTTACTCTGATATAGTTAGATTCTATACGCCTTAAGGTAGAATCTTATTCTTTGTATCTTTTGTTAAGTACCATTTTCGGAATCACTATTCCAGATTCTAGAAAGTCTTTAGTACTCATAGAGGTCCTTGGAATTATCTTGTTTAACCTTGTTAAAAATAACCATTCTAAAATTTCCTAAAGGAATTTTTTAAAGGGTACAATTCACCCCCCTCTTGTATCTGAGAATCTCATTCCTATTTCAAATCTACATTTGTTATTACAGAGTATATCATACTAAGAGTCATATCATCCTAACATTTGGTATGAGAGCATTTGGTCTAATCTGAATTAATCTCACGATTAGATTCAGAAGATAATTCTTGGAATATCTTTTTCGGATCCACATTTTTGGATTAATACTTCCGAATTCATAATTTTCAGAATCTGTTTTTCGAACTCATATAGTTGAGATTCATTTTTCCTTAGAGATAAAATTTTTCTTACTTTGAATGTTTTCCTTGATTACAAACTTTTACTTCTAACAAGTTTGTGTGCCAATGATTTTCTTAAATATGGAAGGTTTAAATGCTGTTTATATTGACAACCTAAATCCTACTAGACCACCTATATTTGATGGTAATGATTTTGAATATTGGAGAGATTATATGAAGACTTTAATCATTAATACTAGGGTAGATAACTTTTTCATGCTTACCGGAGGATAAAAAATTCTTGACAAGGAAGTTAGTGCTTTTACTAATCAAGAAAATCATGAATACCAACTCATCTATAAGGTACACAATACATTACTTTGTTCAATGACTAGGAACATATATATCCAAATCTCTTCTTGTGAAACAACTAACTGTATATGGAATAAACTTGAGGTTACACATTTTGGTACATCCAAAGTGATTGAGACTAGAAGAAGCGATGAAGGCTCAGGTAGAGGTCTTGAAATCTCAATAAGAAAGGATCACAGCTTTGGAGAAGCAAGCTGAGGAGGATCTGAAATATTTGAAGATGTTGAAAACCCTCTTAAAGAATCTAATACCAAAGGAAATGGGAGTCAAATAGACTCAACCTGATATTTTGTTGCATTTGATCTTCCTTGTAAAAATTATTCCAATTATAAGAGAACTATGGTTGCTTGTTTTCATTACATGTCTTTACTAATATTTCAGGTAACATATTTTTTCCATTCCCTTAAATTCTTTTTGAATATCACAAAGGGGGAGAAGGAAAACAAAAAACTCAAAAGTGGGAGAATTAAAAATCTAAAATGGAGAAGAAAAATTTCTAAGTGAAGTACTATCCTCAAGTGAGGGGGAGTTTCTCATTATGAAGTTTATCATTCCTATGATAATGAAAACTCCATTCCGGAAATCCAGAATACAATCCTTAGAGTTCCTAAGCATAAGGGGGAGTTAGTTGTATTCAACATTATCTATCAACAATGGGAGATAAGTTTTAATTTCAAAGTCTAAAGACATTTTTCAATGTTCTTATATTCTTTTTCGAAGGGTTGTTTGTGCTTTCCAAAAAGGTGGTGATTGTTGAGTCAATAAGGTTTTCCTTATAAATTTTCCATTCCTTCTTTTTTTGAAAATCACAAACACCTTATACTTAAGAAAATATATATTTTAATTATATAAGGAAAATTTCCTTCCCAAATGAATTTACCCCTTCCATATTTTCATTATTCAAATCTATATTATTCATCGGTATAAATATAAGATTCATTAATAAAAACCTTGGAGTCATATAATACTTATATATGAAGCATTATTTTTAGGATCTGAATTACGGATATGAACTCGAATGAAGTTCCACTTCGAATTCTAAATACAAACTCTAATGAAGTTCCACTCCGAATTCTAGATACGAATTCTAATGAAGTTCCACTACGAATTCTGGATACGATCTCTAATGAAGTTCCACTCCGAATTATGGTTACGAACTCTAATGAAGTACCACTCCGAATTCTGGAAACAAACTCTCATAAAGTTCCACTCCGAAATGTGGAATACGAACTTCTACTAGTTAGACACCAAACTTATACTAGTTCGACTCCAAAATTATACTAGTTAGACTCCGAACTTCTATGATGTTGACTCCGAACTTCTACTAGTTCGACTCTGAACTTATACTAGTTCTACTCCAAAATCTATAAGTTCAGATTCCAGATTCTAGTGAAACCAGACTCCAAATTTCCTTAAAAATTCAGACTCTATATTTCTACAGAAATTTGGATCCGAATTCCAACAAAATAGGATACGAATATCTCTTTATTATAGACTCTGAATTCCATTTTGTTCAGGCTCCAAACTTTTATTTGATTTCATTCTGAACTTCAGTTTTTCTTATGCTTACACTTGTTTCATTACAAAATGTTGTCGTGCTTTCAGTTATTGACTAACCGTTGGTTGAGTGACATGTGTACAGGTCCCCTCTGAAATTCAAGGAGAAATATGACCATTTGAGGAGGGAGCCGACCGTTGGATATTCGCATATAAATAAGAGCTCATTTGAAAAGAAGCAACAACTTTTGGAATTTAGGTGATAAGAACTTCCTGAAGTGATTTCTAGATAGATAGGATCTTATAAACTCTCAAGCTTCATGCAGAAAGATTGAACAGCTTGTTCAATCATTGCCTTATGCAGACATGCTTCATGCAACACCGATTGTTGCTGATTACAATTGAAAGATTCCAGGGATAGGAAGACAGAGGTTCTAACACCTTTAAGTTGAGGTCTTCCTTGATGAGGAAGATAAAGGTGGAGACTACCTCAAAGTTGAGGGTTTGCGAGAATAACAAGACAGACTCCGATCATCGTATTGAGGACTTACCCTGGTCTGGGTAAGACAAACTTTCTTGAATGTTTAAATCAATGGACCTTTATCAAAGGTTGTTGGATACCCTTTTCTTGGGGTTAAAAGAGTTATTGTTTGTTACTAATTTGTTTTTCCACTACATTTTTAATTGTTGAGGAAAGTATACTTTCTTATACTTCCTCATCATTGTACTCTGATATAGTTAGATTCTATACACTCTATGGTAGAATATTAATCTTTTTAACATTTGTTAAGTACCATTTTCCGAATCACTATTCTTGATTCTTGCAAGTCTTTAGTACTCATAGAGGTCTTGTGAATTATCTTGTTTAACCTTGTTGAAAATAACAATTCTAAAATTTCTTAAAGAATTTTTTAAAAGGGTAAAATTAACCCCCCCCCCTCTTGTATTTGAGAATCTCATTCCTATTTCGATCCTACATTTGGAATTACAGAGTATATCATACTTAGAGTCATACCATCCTAACAATTGGTATCGGAGCATTTGGGTAAATCTGAATTAGTCTCACGATTATATTCAAAAGATAATCCTCGGAATAGATTTTTCAGATCCACATTTTCGAATTCATTATTCCGGATTCATAATTTTCAGAATCTGTTTTTCGGACTCATTTAGTTCGGATTCATTTTTTCTTAGAGATACAATTTTTCTTGCTTGGAATAATTTCCTTGATTATAAACTTTTAATTCTAACAATTTTGTGTGCCAATGATTTTCATAAAGATGATATGTTTAAATGAAGGTTCTATTGACAACCTAAATCATACTAGACCACCTATCATTGATGGTAATGATTATGAATATCGGAGAGATTGTATGAAGAATTTCATCATTAATACTGGGGTATATATCTTTGTTATGCTTACCGGAGGATAAAAAATTCATGACTAGGAAGTTAGTGGTTTTATTAATCATGAGTAGTATGAATACCAACTCAACTATAAGGTACGAAATACTTTACTCTGTTCAAGGACTATGAACATATATATCCAAATCTCTTCTTGTTAAACTGCTAATTGTATATGGATGAAACTTGAGGTTACACATTTTGGTAAATCAAAAGTGATTGATACTAGACGAAGCCATGAAGGCTCAGGAAGAGGTCTTGAAAGCTCAATAAGAAAGGATCACATCTTTGGAGAAGCAAGCTGAGGAGGATCAGAAAGATTTGAAGAAGCTGAAAAACCTCTTGAAGAAGCTAATCCCAAAGGAAAAGGAAGACAAATAGACTCAACCCAATCTTTTGTTGCATTTGATCTTCCTTGTAAAAATTATTCCAATTATAATAGAACTATGGTTGCTTGTTTTCCATGCATGTCTTTACTAATATTTCAGATATCATATTTTTTTCATTCCCATAAATTCTTTTTGAAAATCAAAAAGGGGGAGAAGGAAAAATAATTACTCAAAAGGGGGAGAAGGAAAAATATAAAATGGAGAAGAAAAATTTCTACGTGAAGAACTATCATTAATTAAGGGGGGTCTCTCATCATAAAGTTTTTCATTCATATGATAATGAAAACTCCATTCAGGAAATCCAAAATACAACCCTTAGAGTTCCTAAGCCTAAGGGAGAGTTAGTTGTATTCACCATTTTCTATCAAAAAAATGGAGATAAGTTTTAATTTCAAATACTGAAGAATTTTTTCAAAGTTATTATATTCTTTTTCAAAGGGTTTTTGGTGCTTTCCAAAAAGGGGGAGATTGTTATGTCAATAAGGATTTCCTTATGACTTTCCACCCCTTCTTGTTTTGAAAATCACAAACACCTTATACTTATGAAAATCTATATTTTACTTCTATAAGGAAAATTTCCATCCCAAAGGAATTTACCTCTACCATATTTAAAAATAAGATTCATTAATAAAAACCTTGAAATCATATAATACATAGATATGAAACATTCTGTTTTAGGCTCCGAATTCAGGATAAGAACTCTAAGGAAGTTCCACTCTGAATTCAGGATATGTACTCTAAAGAATTTCCACTATGAATTTTGGATACGAAATCTAATGAAGTTATACTCCGAATTCTGGATACGAACTATATTGAAGTTCCACTCTGAACTTTGGATACGAACTCTAATGGAGTTCCACTCCAAATTCTGGATACGAACTCTCATAAAGTTCCACTCCGAATTCTGGACACCGAACTTCTACTAGTTCGACTCTGAACTTATACTAGTTCGACTCTGAACATATTCTAGTTTGACTCCGAACTTCTATGAGTTCGACACCGAACTTCTATTCGTTCGACTCCTAACTTATACTAGTTCGACTCTGAACTTATACTAGTTCGACTCCGAACTCTGTAAGTTTAGATTCTAAATTATAATGAAACCAGACTCCAGATTTCATTAGAAATTCAGACTCCGGATTTCTATAGAATTCAGGTTCTAAATTTTTACAAAACAGAATCCGAATATCTTTTTATTATAGACTCTGAATTCCATTTTGGTTGGACTGCGAACATTTATTTTCTTTCATTCCGAACATCAGTTTTTCTTATGCTTACACATGTTTCATAACAAAACGATGTCGTGCTTTCAGTTATTGACTAACAATTGGTTGAGTGACATGTGTACAGGTCCCTTTGAAATTCAAGGAGATATATGACCATTGGAGGAGGAAGCCGACCGTTGGAGCTTCACATATAAATACGAGGTCATTTGAAAAGAGGAAAAAACTTTTGAAATTTTGGTGATCAGAACATCCTGAAGTGATTTCTAGAGATATGCTCTTATAAATTCTCAAGCCTCGTGCGAAATGTTTGAATAGCTGGTTCAAACATTTCCCTGTGCAGACTTGCTTCGTCCGACTTCGATTGTTGCTGATTACAATCGAGGGCTTCTGGGGATAAGAAGATAGATGTTCCAACAGCTTGAAGTTGAGGACTTCCTTGCTAAGGAAGACAGAGGTGGCCACAACCTGATAGTTGAGAGCTTGCAGGGATAGTAAGAAAAACTCTGATCGTCGTATCGAGGGCTTACCCTGGTGTGGGTAAGACAGACTTTCTTAAATGTATAAATCAAGGGACCTTTATCTAAGGTTGTTGGATACCAGTTTCTTTGGGTTAAAAGAGTTATTGTTTGTTACATGTAGTTTTTAGTACTTTGTTTTTCCACTGGATTTTGTATTGTTGAGGAATGTATACTTTCTTATACTTCCTCATCTTTGTACTCTGATATAGTTAAATTCTATACGCTTTAAGGTAGAATATTAATATTTGTAACTTTTGTTAAGTAAAATTTTCAGAATCACTATTATGGATTCTAGAAAGTCTTTAGTACTCATAGAGGTATTTTGAATTATCTTGTTTAACCTTCTTAAACATAACCATTCTAAAATTTCCTAATGGAATTTTTAAAAGGGTTCAATTCACCCCCCCTATTGTATCTGAGAATCTCAATCCTATTTGGATCATACGTTTGGTATTACAGAGTATATCATAATCAGAGTCATACCATACTAACAAGAACAATATAAAATCATATGAAAAGAATGTATTTAGAGAAATTATTATTATACCATCATGGAATTCATGATGGAAATATTTATGTGATGGTTTTTTGAAATTTTTGATATTTGATGTTATTTTATAATATCTTAATTGATGAAAATTTTGAAATTTATACGTTAAAATTATTTTTCAGTGTGATAGATGGAAATTTATTTTTCAAATTTTTAATTATATAATGTTTTATATTAAATTTATTTGCATGATTTTGGTATACATGGTTTTCGTGAGTTCATTTTCATTATACGTGACCATATCAATTGTTTGTGTTTTATTGGGAACTTATTATTGGTTAACATTTTATTAATTTGTATGCAATGACACTTAAATCTAATGTGGGAGTATTGTATTGAATATTGTGTATGGAACAAAATACCAAGCATGTAAGAAAATATAATACCACTAGAATTTATAATCAATTTAAAATTATAAAACAATCAATCTATAACCATGCTATAAATGATCATGATACCATGTTATCATAAATAATGAGTTTAATCAATGGTTTGTGATACACACAAGACCGAGTTTTACCAAACAATTAAATATTATTAAAATAGTATTATTTAATATAATAAAATATTCATAAAATTATAATTTATGAATTTTATTAACTATCTTATGAAAATATATGGTTTACACAAATAAAGAACTAAATTAATAGGCTACCTATTAATTTGAAATGAAAATAAAAAACAGTTAAATATAAATGAAATATTATTATTTTTATGCTGAAAAAGGTGTTTTTTCTTTTAAAATTATAGTAATATAAATTATTGATTTATATTAATTAAATTTAAGTATTATATATTCTATAAAATAATATTTATAATTCTCTAATAGAATCAATAGTCATAATATAAAAATAATAACAATATTACACATAAAACATATATTTTCATAAATGATATTTTAACACCTTTTAATGTAGAATCAATTTTGAATCATTTTTTAGCCTTTTATTAATATAATATTTCAAAAAAACTTATTCATTGAAATTGGATCAAAAAAATAGGTTAGTGTAAATTTCTGGTATTTTACAATGAAGTTTCATTTTTAATGAATATTGAAAAATACTGAAATTTATGTTGAAATTGATTATAATCTAATTTATTTACATAAATAAAATATAAATTTAATATGTATTAATGTTTAATTATATAATATTAACATCAAATAATTTAATTTATGTCACTGGAAAAAATTTCAATTTTATATTAACTCTAAAAACATAGCAAATGTAGTGATGTTTTTAATTTAAAAACCATCATTGTTGTCCCATCTAAGGGATTAATTTAAATTTAAATTCTACCAATTATGTTACTTGAATTTATAAAAAGTTATTAAATTTAAGTAATTTGAATAATTTATAATTCCTAGTAGTTTCAAATTAGTTTTTTTAAATATTATTCAATGTAATTAAAAATAATTACAACAATTAAGGTTAAATTATGCTTATTAAGAGAATAAAAGAACAACCTTATGGCCCAAATTTAACTATAAACTTTTCCAAAAGAAAATGGATTGAAATATTTTTTTTATATTATCAATTTTCTTGATTTTAATGAATTATTTAAATACTTGAATTAAAAAATTCATGGGTGTGGTTCCTTTCTTCAAAAATATTACAAGTGTGCAACTCCTCCTACACTGTTAATGGCCACATTTACTACCTCTATCTCACAAGTCTCAAGACACTTAGGATTGGACATGATCTACATAAGTCACTCCCTTACATTCCTATCTTCCTCATTGAATCATATCATTGGGTAGAAAATAATCCGTGGAAGACTTTAGGTTCAAATCAAGAGGAGTTATCGATAAAGAGGATATGTCTTTCCTAATACTATCTATGTTTATTTCTTATCTCCAATCCATAAAATCATCTTATTCTATGTCTTTATTTAAAATAATGTATCTCAAATATACTATAATGTTCTTATGATATGTTTTAGATATACACATACACAAACATTTATCTATTGGGTAATTAACATATTGTTTGTGTGTATGGTGAACTACCACCTCATGGAATGATGCTTAATAATTATTCATTTTCCACCTATCATGGACCGAATATTAATGAAATATCTGTTAAAATATATTATATATAATATTAATTACTTATATATTTTTATTTTATTCTTTTACAAGAAATATTTTTACACATTTCATTTTTTGTAATAATTATAACATTGTATTTTAATGTATGGACTACCACGTCCTCAAAGTGATCTTATTTGATCACACTATACATTGAATGTCTAAAAGATTATTTTTAAAAAAATATTCCACATATAGAACATATATATGATGTTCATGTAATAATTATATTTCTAGAAATATTGTGTATATAATTTTCTATATTGCCCTTTCACACACTTAAAAGGTCATAAAATCTGTAATGGACGAATGGATCACTGCTTCCTCAATATGATGTGATTCCTTTTACATAACATTAATTATATATATAATTATAAATGAATTAATATTATTTAATTATAATAAATTGATGATTATGTAATTATTCATGTTACTTACCTTCGTTCCTAAATAATCTTGTAAAAAATGGTATGTTACTCGTGTATACGTACGACAAACCATCTATATGATTATAAAATATGTTAATTTGTCATGAAAAATTTTAATGATTAGTTTTAAAAGTATAATTGATGAATAAATATTGTAATTATTTAATTATTATTATAATTTATATGTTATATAATTTCTCCTCATATTATACTTAACCCTCTATTGTTGTTTTTATATATAAAATGAAATCTGTAAAAACGCTTCATTTAAACATAATTGATTTAGTAGTTTAATACAACATGATAATAAGTAAAATAAAACATCCAATAAACACTAAATAGGATCAAAATAATGTAATTAATTATCATATTTTTTTTAATTTTGTAATATAATGACACATGATACAATTCAGATGCAAAGTATAGATTTTAATGTAAATTTTTTACATTTGTGAGATAAATATCATGTTCCCCACTTACTTCTTTTATGTGGTGTTTATACTAACCATTTTAATATATTGAAACAAAAATTAATTTATCTTCATATTATTTTGATTTTAAATCAGTACTATTTCTTATAAGTGGATTCAAATTAAATGTTACTATGTGGAAAAGAATTTCAGAACCCAATTTATTTGCATTTGATTATATTGTATCCTTGTTGATATTAATATTCTATGATTTTTTTTATAATAACATTTTTACAACATATTTCATTATTTACACTTTTTTATGTAGACTAACATTTTAATCTTGTAATATATTAATTTATTTATTTTCTCATCAATGTTTTTTTCTTTTCAAGGGTTCTCATCACAATATCATTTTGTGTGGTTAAGTTTATACATTAATTTTTATCAAAGAAAACTATTTGATAATTGACTAAGAAACCCTTTTATTTTATTAACCTGTGGTTATTAATGACCATTTTCATCTAATAGTACAATTATTTCCACCCTTTTGTAGTAAAAGTGTTTCATAAAATGTTTTTTTTTGAAAACTCAACAACATTTTCCCATTTAGTCGAATAACCAATTTTCTTATAAGAGTCATGTTTATTTACACTATTTTACATGATGGTATGAAAATTATTGCTAAATAAAATATTAATCTTTTTCTCCTTTAATAATACTTTAGAATAAATTTTTTTTCTCTTCATGAACATTTCATTTTGTAATATTTTTATCATGCATAGAGAAATATTTTTTTCCTAGTACATCAAGTAAAAATTTAATATCCACTATTTCATTGAAAAGTATATTACATTTCTAAATTTTTACATTTTAAATGATTGATTTGATTAATATTATTTATTAGTAATTCAATCATATAAATGTAATTTCATCTCAATATATATTCTATTTATACTTATTTGTTTGGATTCACAATTTCACTTTTTTAGGTGTATATACTACCATATGATAGGATATATCATGAATCTAATTACACTCATGATAAAATATGTTTTATTAATTAATGTGTATTAAGATTTAAAGGTTTAAATGTGGAATGAGACACTTTATAATGTTGATATACTATTATCCTCAAGACTATTCTTAATGAATATCTTTGAAATCACACACCCTTTTGTGATTGTTACCTTTCTCATAAAACAATCACTATTTTTAATCATTTTTCATAGGAAATTTACCTGAATATCCATAATATCACACATGGATATTAGTATTTCCTGATTATTATTACATTTTCTACATAGTGTTTAATATGACATATATGTTATTGTTTGGGAAAATATTAATAATTATGTATAGATTATTCAATATGGTTATTTGATGACCAATATTATTTTATCAATTGTTCAATATAAGGATTTCTTTGGAATTGTAATAAAGGATGGAGCCTTGAATTTAAATATATACTCAATGAATTGACTGGTTCACATTATAAAAATAAGTCTCACAAATTTAATAGGTTTATACACACAATTTTTAACTCTCGCATGAATGGTCATGATGGTATAGCTTTTCATGAGCCGTAGACATTCCATCCAACAATTAAGAAATTTCCTCAATTGGTTTCAGTTATTATCTATCCCTGATATTTCACGTTGGCAAATCTATAGATATATTTAATTTTAGTTCATTTGTTAAATGAAATGTGTTTTATTAATCACCTATCCATATTTATTTATCCTTATTTATTTATATTATTGGCATGTATATTCATTTAGTACCTTTTCAATATTTTTATTTAGTGCCTTCTCAATTTATTGATTACATGGTCTATGTGTTCTGTTATTTATCCATAAATAATTATTTTTTTCACTATATTTTATCTATAGTGAGAATTTGATCTCATCCTTTATATGATTATTTTGAATGAATCCTATAATCATGCTATGAAAGATATGTATAGATGTAATAGATGTATTATAGTTATCCTTAATGTAATTTATTTTGAATAAAAAATGGAATTATATTAAAATTGGTGTTTTCATTTTTAATAGAGGACTCATTAATGTACTAGGGTTACCAGGACTTCTAAACTCTCCAGAACTATATATTTTTAGTCATTGTAGTCACGCCAATTTAATTTATATTAGAAACTGGATCCACGCTATATGGGGTCGGGTCACTATAGTTGGTATCAAAGGAAGTTTTGTAGCATCCTCAGGAACTATATTTTGGAATAAATATATTATAGAACATAATTATAATTTCTTATTTTTAGATTAGTATTGATGAAAAATATATAGTATCAAAAAATTATAGATTATGTGGGTCATCCTATAAATACATACATATCTTGATACTAAATGTTGACATGGTTGGGGGACAAATATACCTAGATGTAAAAACTCAAACACGGTGTTCTGAGCCTGACTCAGGGTAAATTGGTACATAACAATGGGCTGTACTGCAAACCTATTTTTACACTCTAGGGGGTATGTGTGATAATCCATGTTTTCCTTACAAACCAAAATAATTAATTTGAATAGATAATGGTAATGAATTATCATGGTCAAACCTATAGTGTATTGGATTAAAAAAACATTTTCATGGTCTAGATATCATATGTAAAGTATTACATACTTTTCCCACTATGACTATCACTCTTCACAGTATTAATTTTGGTTTTAGTCAATGGATGGTAACTGAAGGAATGAAGTTATAATCAAACATAAAGGACAAGGTGGTGAAAATAATCTACCAAATATAGTGCTGAATGTAGATAAGGATATCCTGTTTATGAAAGGTAATTCCCAATACATGAATAACAATATATTCATTTACCAACTCCTGAACACCCCAATGTACATAAAGACAGAGGCTAATAAGAGTTCGATTGGTTGAGACCATAATGAATAGAGGGATAGATTTTCAACATCTAAGATGTGTTGAAGGAGACACTATGGAAAGTGTATCAATGGAAAAATGAAATGATTTATGTGTGAGAAATAATAACATAAATAAATTTTTTGGTGAGAAAAAATAAGTATTAGGAAGGAAAGAAATAAAAATAATGATAAGAACCATTTTGTGGGTTATTACCTTAAATATAGGGAACACGGGCCTCACAAATAAATTCCCACTCATAAATGATAAACCCAAGATCATGGAAAGGTGTATATAGGAAATTAGTGGATTAAATAATGAAGTATTGAGGATGTATTTAAAACCAAATTTAAGAAGATATTTTTATTTTGAAATTTCAAGGATTTCCAATATAAATATGTTTTAATTTAAATTAACAAGATTATAGAAATGGGGATCATGTATATCGGGTGACAATATATCAGGTCCAACAAGGCCGTGGGGCCTGATCCCATGATCGAAGGACGATAAACGTTATTTACCTTCCACTAGCCGATGCAAGGTCCTGGTTAATGTGTAATTATTTAATCAATTTTATGAATAAATACTATTGGTGAAGGAATAGTGTCAGTTTTTTGGTTTAGTTATTAATAAATCTAAAAGTTATAAATTTTATAATATTTATATAAAAATAGTTTTACATTTCACTCATTTATGGGCCTTATGATCAGAAAAATATTTTTCTGCTTCAGGGATCAAAGTTAATTATTAGATACCCATTTCTTGATGCATGGTATAAATTATAATTTCGTCAAAGAAAAACCAAATAATGAAATGTTTCTTAAGAAATTGAAATATATCTACCAATTATATTTCCTTGTATTTTTTGGTCATAAAATAATTATTCAACATTGGAAAAATAATAAAAAATTGTGTTTTTTCTAATACATAATATTTTCTTCAATTGGTGCTCTATGGAATCATCTCAAATTTATGGATTTGAGGCCCTCACCCTTATGTTTATCATTAACATGTATTTTATTGATACCTTATGTTCTTCATATAAATATTTATCATTTTCATTCTATTTCGTGCATCGACAACCAATATTGTTATCGAACATTGAGACCAAGTTTTATGTTAGTCAATGTGACCGCAGTACATCCCATTATCTCTTTTATAAAGGATGTATTATGAACCCTTATCATGATGTAATATTTCAAAATATAAATACCAAACAATCAATCATAAAAATTGAGTTCAATTTGGAAGGAAACAATTACTTTAAGGTGGGGACAATGCAACTCCCCTAAAATATAATGTAGAAATATTGTATTCAATAGTCTGTATGACAAATATCACCTAAAACATATTAGAATATAATGAACCATATCATTATAATATATTAAATGTGTTAATTAAATTAAATATGTTTTATCTATTTTATTTCACTTGATAGAGAGGAGTATATCACTTATGCAACAATGAGTTTGTTCAATGGATTTTGTCATATGCAAGACCATGTTTTTCCTAAAAAATACATATTATTAAAATATTTCTATTTAATATAATAACCTAGAAGAAAAATTATTTCTTATGAATAATATGAACTATCTTATAAAAATATATGGTTTACAAAAATATAAAATGAATAAGGTTGTTATAAAAGTTTTACAAATGAAATTACAATCCATTTAAATAAAAAAGAAATATTATTGTTTTTCTGATCACAAAGGTATTTTGTCTTAATAAATTAAATTAATTAAAATTAAAGAATTGTACTTATGAAATATATATTTTATATTATTATTAAATTTATTTTGAAAATCATCATATAGATTCTGTAGACAAAAGATAAGAATAAACTCTAAAATATATAAGGAAATGTAAATTTGTATTATGGGACTTCTACCATGTTTTAATGGATAACCCAATTGAAATAAAATTTTCTCTCTTAAATTAATAATATATATAAAGAAAAATTTCATATTTTATGTAATAAATAAATTATATCCTGGTGAATTTGTGGTACTTTTAAGTGAAGTATCATATTTTATTAAATATTTAAAAATACAAAAATTTATATCAAAACTATTTTTTCATCATAATAATATATAATGTTAAACAATAATATTAATTTTTAAAAAGTGTAATTATATAATTATTTTATCATATAATCCAATTTATGGTATTTTAATAAATTTTACAGTTAAATTCACAATAAAAACATAGCAATCATTAAGACATTTTTACTTTAAATCCCAACATTTCCATCACATCTGCATGATTAATTTTAATTTAATTTGTACCACTTCGATTATTGTATTTTTTGAAAAATGGAATGATTATTTATATTTAGAAAAATTTATAAAGTTTAATAAGTTTAATTTATTTTTTTCCCAAAAAATTTTGAATGTAATGAAAAATTATTTTAATGATTAAGGAAAAAATCTTCTTAATAATAGACTAAACCATATCCTTAAGGCCAAAAGTGACCTAAAAACGCTTCCAATGTCCATTGGATGGTGAAATTTTGACACTAATATATATTTGACATAATATTTACTATTATTTACCCACCTTAAATAAAAAATAGGTGATAGGGTTCTATTGTTCTAAAATATTACAAGAGTTCCACTCCTCCTCCATTATAAATGGCCTCCATTCTTCCCACTTCCTCACACATCTCAAGATACATAGTTTCAGAAAATAACATCCCAATTAACTCCCAAAAATCAATAAATTACACATTAAAGAATATATTGGTGTAGAAATAAATCAATGTTATCCTTTTGGGGAAAACCTGAAAGAGTTTCCTAATTAAGAGGTAACATCGTTCTACTACCTATTAATTTTATTTCCATTCTCCACTCCCTAAAAAATTCTTATTACATGATTATATAGAATCTAAAATATCCTAAATCTACTATGATGTTTTTATGATATTTTTTATACCTTACTATTACATGCACGCTTATATAATGGGTAACAAACATAATTTTTATGTGTACGACCAAATACAGCCTCACAGAATGATGATTTTTCATTTTTCCATTACCAAACATAATGTTGGACATATTGATAATGAAAATACTATATATGTTATATATAATATTAATTCTTTATTTAATGGTATATAATTTTTTTTACATTACATATATTAAAATAGGCACCTATTTTTAATGATAACTTCATCTGTGAATTAGAGGACTACTGGCCCATCAAACTGTTGTGATGCATTCGCACTGTACATTAAATTTTTAAAGAAATATTTTAATTAAAAACATGCAACATAAAATTCTTCTATATGATATTAGTGAATTATTTATCTCCTTTTAGATATAATATATATCATTTTCTTTATTACCATTTCATTCACTTAAAAAGTGATAACATCATTCATGAACGAGTGGATTACCGCCTCCTCGACATTAGGTGATTCCAATTACATCACAATAATTATATATATTAGAATATATTATTAAATAATATTGTATTATACAATAATTATAATTATAGAATTATTGATTTTACTTACATTATAACCTGAACTATAATTGAATCATTGGAACATTACTCATATGTACGTATGACTTACCGTCTCTAAGATTTTAACATTGGTTCATTTCTCAATACCATAATTAATGATTTTTTAAAATTATAATTGATTTATACATATAATAATTATATCATGATTATTATTCTAGGGATATTATATAATGACCCCTTTTATCATAGTCATCACACAAAATTTTTTCTTGTAATGTATAATAAAATTGGTCAAATCATACAATAGAAAATTAATCGATTTAGTAGTTAAATTAAACATAATAATATGTGACATAAAATTTCATATAAGCCTGAAAATGGGTTTAAGGTAAGTAAAACAATAACATATCTTTTTTTATATAGTAATATAAATACAAAAAATTCATATCGGATTCATGGTGTAAAACCTTTGTATACTATATAAGAATCATTGGTAGTGTATCTTGTTGCATTGAACAATTTTCAAGTAAAGTACTAAATAAAATTTTTTTTCTCCACAAAGTTTAGTTTGTGGAATGAAGAAATTATTCATATTTGAACACAAAAATTGTGAAATTCCATAGACAACCGACATTATTCTTAGACGATATCACTCATTCAGAATTATGCTTCTATTTGGTCTTGATTGGAATAAATCTGAGAAAAAAATTCATCTTGAAAATATAGAAATTGAGAACTTTTCAAACTCTAGAAAATAAGAGGACATTAAATTAATAAATATTTAAAATGAATCAAGATCAAGAAAAAAAATATCCAGATATTTTTATGTAATTTTATTTGGGAAACCGATGGAGGAGATATCATGATTCATTGAATAAGCATGGAGGAGAAACCCAGGTACGATGACTGAGAGAGAACATGGTTGGAGGAGGAGAAATAAAATAAAGAATAAAATTAAAATATAATTAATTAAAAAATTGTAATTTTATCTAGTAAAGTAGGTTTCATGGTTGGGAAACGTGGTTTGGTCAGACTGCATGCCAATCATGTGGCACCAACGACCTAAAGAAACAACCTTGCACGATCTCCGAACATTGTTTGTCCTTACTGTATTCCATATGATGATGAATAGTTTTATGGTACATCCAAAGTTCCACTATTAGTGTGGTATAGGTGCATGATTATAAGAAAAACATAGACATCCCACATGAGACACTTCTGCTCCTTTGATACATGCTGCAATATTTGCTACTTGGGGCCATATATTTTCAGGAAAAAATGATCCCTGAGATGACCCACCAAGGCATTGATATCTAGGGTCCATCATTTTGAAACCACAATGAGACACCAAGAAAACCACTTGGCCCATTACCCATGTTTAAAAATAACACATAGATGTTTTTTATATTTTGAAATTGTGTCCTGATTGATGGTTAAAATAACATCCTTTCTAGTAAATTCCAAAAAATATATTGCGCATGGATTTCTACCATGGATCAAAACGTGGATTGTTACAACCTCCAAAATTAGAAAATCTCATCCCATGGAATCCATTGGGAATAGAGAAAAAAATCACCCAATATAAAAGGGTCCAACTGTCACATTCGAGTTGTCGCATTTCATTTCTATACATACAACGTGCGGCCAACCCTTTTTATGCACACCACATATGCCACTGAATCTCAGGCCAATGCTCATTTCTAGATTGAAACGCAAAAAACTGAGCTTTCAGAAGAACATTTATCTTGAGGCATGTTCACTTTATCATCTCATTATACATCTCAGTAAAGGTTCTCCCCACCGTAGGTTTTAACATATATATTGTGATAATTCCAAACCCCATCACCTCTAGTGATGAAATTACAATAAATACTACACCATAAGCATTATGTAGACAATATGAGTGTGATATATTTAATATGGTGAAGATTACTGAAACTGAGTCCATGACCTGAACCTCATTGTGATAAAGCAGTCAAAAGTAGGATGACCTAAAGAAAACTAGTCGGGAAATATTTCCACGATTAACTCAACTTGCCTTCAGATCACATCAACATGAACCTCACATAAAGACTAAAAGCCACCATTTGGAAATACATGCAATCAATAAAGAACAAATGTCGATCCAACTCTTTCTAACCATTCCTATAATTCAAATCATAGATAGAAAAGGTTTGAAAAAATTAAATTTGATGATATTCTCCAAGGAACCTCGTGTTCCTGACTAGATCATCAACTAAATTCTACACATGGATTCAGGTGACCTAGATTTCCAAAAACATAACCTAATAATTTAACATTTGTTTCAATGCATGGTCAATAGTATAATTCAGATCTGGCCCCTTAGAATAGATTGCCTTAAAATGACACATATGAGCCCAAAAATTATATTGGATAAGGTTAGATTCATGGATCTGAAGTCCAAATAAGAAACTAAAATTACTTCATACACCATGTTATAAATTTTTAAATCAGTATTAGTATGATACAACCCCATTAAATCACTGAATATGATCAAACATACCGATGTCCATGGGTTTAGTCAGAGTAGAATGGCATATAGCAGAGTCCATCCAAGACATTCTTACTTGGGAACCCAATGGTCATTCATGATGGACAAAGACTCGAAAAACAAGTCATCAACCCCATAATATTAAAAAAACCACAAAACAATGCCAATTTTCTTTTAATGATTTATCAAGGGATAAAACCAAATCTCTACTGGTGTATGATTGATGGTGTCAAGATAGGGGATACATTCATATATAAACAGAAGATTTCACTAATTTTTTTCTATTAATTTCATGATTGAATTTGATTTATACAATTTACCATTCAATGTTGCACACAAATAGGTTTTATATTATGTAATCTAATCATGAGTAAGATTTATTTCCTGAAAAATTCATTTTTTGGAAAATAATTATTTTTTATTTAAATTTTTCATATTTTATTTATAACCAATATTATACAATAATTTTAATCATTTACTTATTAAATTCCATAAAAATCAGTCAAACGAATTTTTGATAATAATTATTTTGAATAAAAATAATATTTCACAATTTATTAGACATAGTGTTGCATGTAATTATAGCTAACTCAATGTTTCATGTAAAAGATGCCGAACATAGTGTAGGTGTAATGATAGATAAAATTGGTGATTAATTTAATTAAAACTATTGAATTGATTTAATGAATACTATTAATCATAAAGACATGGGGTGGTATATTTTATTTAATTCTTGGTGTTTAATGTCAAATACTTTATGGAATACAATTTACTCATTTAATAATCATATGGTGTTATACAAAATATTCATATACATTGAAAAATCTATTGGGAAGAAATTATTTTTTAGTTTCTGGATATCAAACCCTATTGGAAGAATTTATGACCACTATATTTTAATATTTAATCTATTTATATTATTATTATTCCACTTAAGGATAAATTATTAACCTTTTTAGTCATTTAATGTTATGTGTGGGATAGAATTATTATTAATACATAAGGTTGATTTTCTGGATGAGAAAATTGGTTCATAAATTTTTCCCTGCAAGATTTTTTATACAAAATACGAAAAACAAATTTTACATATTACTATATATCTAGTTAAATTTTTTATAAGAAATTATAGGATCGTTCATGGTAATGATTCAATGTATTTTTAACAACCTGATCCTTTAGAATATATTTTCCATTAAAATTTTATTTGATAAAATCTAGCATCACACACAACACTAAACCAATACGAATCAATATTCATTAAAGTTAATGATAAAAATTAATAATATAGGAAGGTATTGTTAAATTTAATTATGAAATTTAAAATAATAATAAAACCATATATAAAAATATGATTATAATTAATGAAAAATACAATGTTAAATATATTTATTTAAATTCTCAATGTATTAATATTATTATAATTTTAATGTATAATTTGAAACTTTAAAGTGAAAATTATTTAAATAGATTGAATGATTTGAAGATGTACAACTAAATTTTTGTGCATGTGATTAATATAATTTAATGTATAAAATAGATATTTATCAACTGATATATTTATCAGATATATATTTTTAAATTATATTAAACTGATCAGTTTTTTTTAAAAAAAATATTCCATTAAATATTTAAATATTACAATAGAATATCTATAAAATTTTTACATAGTAATTGGTATGATTAAATATTAATAAATAATAATGCAAAAAAAGTCATTTCTAAATACAGATATATTTTTTTATATTTTAGGTTCTCATTAAAAAGTCATCATAAAATATTTTTTAATTTTAATTGGATTAAATGAGAAAATAGATTTGTTTTAAACTATAAATCTATAATATGTTAATTTTTGGGATTTTTTTGGAAAAAGTCTTGTTTTGGGTGAAAAATAAATATATTGTTTCTACAAATTCCCTAAATTTTAGGTGACAATAATGATATAAAAAATGCAATTAGAAATTATAAAATATTTTTCTCATTAAAATATTTATAAAATTGTTAAAAGAATATATTTAAATATAATAATGAAAATTTAAAAAATCTATACATGACATTTTGGACCCTATGTTTTATTTCATCCCATTAAAACAATTTTTGATAACTTTATTTAATTATGTATTCAAAGGATGAAATTATTGTTTTTATTTTTTAAAAACAATTAAAATACCATGAATTAATAATAAACCAATAAATATCATGTGAATCAATCATATTCCATATCATTGTTATAAATAAGTAAAAATTAATTTTTTTCCCTAGGAATAGATTTTTTAGAAACCTTTTTCACACATTATCAGTTTTTATTTTTTTATTTATATATGATGTTATGAAATAGAATCGATTAAAATGGATTTAATATTTTGAATTAGTATTTTTATATTATGAATAAAGAAGATTTCATTTTTATTTATAAAAAGAGTTTTAATATTTACAATTAGCAACATGGTCTGTTCTAAATTAATGTAAAATTGTTAAATCAATGGTTAAACTCAAAGAAATATCATATTTTTTTAATAATTGAATTTATTTTTAATTTATTTATATAACGACATTATATATTTATTTCATTGAAAAAATTCATTCCACTTTATAAAAAAAAATTCATTTTTATACTAAGTGATTATTATTTATTATTATTCATCTCCCTTACGTATAAAATGACTACACTGTCTCCTCATTAAAGACATATCAAAAACAATAATCATCCACTATACACTATAAATTTTACCCTGATATATTTCTTCCACATTAGTTAGCAATTATACCAGATTGCTTTCCCAAATTACATCAAAACCATAATGGTTTCCTGGAAGATATATGATTTCTTGATTTAATGTAACTAATAAATATCAATAATTTTAATTTTTTTTATAATCCAATCCATAGCCATTCTGACATATTTACTTTGTAACATCAAAAAATTATCATTTTTTAAAATGAGGATATTATAAAAAAAAGTCATATTCATAATCCTCATTTTATTATAACACATTCAGGAAAGCATTGGTTTTACCACTTAGATGAATGATTTTATAAATTGGTAACATGGATAGATATGAAACCATTATTACCAGAAAGATAATATCTCACAAGGTTTTTTTTATTTTTTTCCTCAATAAGAGTTATATTATATGAATAATTATTAAGAAATCAAAAAGTATTCTTTAAAATTATTTAAACAATCATGATTCATCTTTCATCATGAATAATTTACCCTTAAAACTCATTTTTTTTACCAAGAACATCATAAATAATTATGGGAAGTTTATTCTAATACCCTGAATATTAATAATATAACAAAATGATGTACAAGGAATGATAATCTAGACCTCTATTATTACACCCCAAAGATATTAAAAATAAATTGAAATTTATGAAACAATTAAACTATATTTAATGTAGATTTATAATATAGATATAGTTATAAACAATAGGTAAACATTATTTTTTCTCTTTAACGATTTAAATTTCGAAAATTGTATATTTATATTTGTGATCAATAAGTTATTTGGAATTTGATAGAACCCACTTTTTTGGCTAAATAGTAACACACCCTAATTTATAGTAATATGAATAGTTATATAATATTTATGAATAATAAATCATTTTATTTTTTTATTTTCTTTAGTTTTTAAGATAATGAGACCACGATTAATGTTTCATGGTTACATAAAAATGACTTATTTTTTAAAAATTGTTATTTTTTAATGAAATTATGTTTTTATTTAAAATCAATTATTCATATTTGAAAATTAATTGTCTAAAAATTTATAGCATTTTTTATTTTTTTACATCAAAAAATTTTAAGAATGTTTATTCGATTTTTCTTAAATACATGAATTTTTGTAGAATATTAAATTTTATTAATTTACAAAAAATGATAAATAGATAAATTTATGCATCATGCATGTGTCATGGATAATAGAAATGGCACTTGGTTTGAAAAAAAATTCTCTTATTACGATTTTTTGTCACAATAATTACGACTATTCATATTCATGAGGAAAAATATTAAATAAATGAATAAAATAAAAGAATATTGTTCCCCTCCTCACCTATTAATACCACTATAACCCCATTTTCTTTACACACCTCTCACGCTTTGAACATTGTATTAATCATGACCAATCCTAATCCCAAGGCTCTTCTCCAAGTCTAATAAATTCTGGTCTCACTAAAAAGCAAAATCCCAAGTCTTTAAAGAGTATATCAAGGGAAAGAGATCAAGAAAAAAGATCCTCTTTCATTTTTATGTGTTTTTTTTTCAATTACCTTATTTTAATATATTTTATTCACGTCTCCTTTTCCAAGTGGAATTAATGCTATAATATTATACATATTCTATATTTTTTTCATGTTTTTGGAAAAATTCATCAGTACTATTCCTCTCTTCATCTTATTCAGAAAATAAAATTGTGTCTTTGATGTGTTGATTCCCAAACATCATGCATAATGCATCTCTAATTTCAATTATTTCATTCAAAGCTTGTTGTAAAAACATTTTAATGTTTAAAATAGTTTTAGAAGCGTATGTTATGACATATCTTATGTTCGGTAATTTACTAATAACCATACATTTTTTTCTATATGATGAAATAGGTTTATGATAATCGAATAACCTCTAAAATGATCTACACAAGAATCAATAATTATTTATATAATGATTCACCCTCCTACCATATAAAAAAAGAATTATTGAATCATTTAATATTACAAAATAATATTAAAATCATTTTTGGATTTTCTCTTCCTTTCGATAGAAAAATTTGTTATGTACCAATAATATAAACCATATAAAGAACGCACCCGAAATAATGTAAATTACAATATTGTAAGAAAAAAATCTTCATTGAAGGTGTGGATATTAATTTTGGGTTGTTTTTTACAAAAAAAAAATATAATTATTAATTTTCTACATACGGGACATGTTCTTATGAGTACACACCGTGTACCTGGGTTCTACATAATGTTGCGATCTGGCCATGTAACAGCTGAGTACATGGAAATGTGGTGACATGGCAGAGAGATTATGGTGGTTGACAATTATGGATAATACACAGTGTGTACATTAAAATAAAATATCATGTAATTTTTTCGATAAATCAAATAGGGGTCAAGTGTCATCCTCAGAAACACATTCTTCTTCCCATGTTTCGTATAGGAGAGAGACGAGAAAACTGTGAAATTTGCACCCCTACCGATCCCCCATATGATCTTTGATTGTCACACCATTGTGTGCATTGGAATCCCATCGACGAGTTATCAATATAACAAGTCCCCTTATTTATATTTCTTCCTATCTTGTGTGTTATTCAAGGTTTTTATAATTTCCTCTCTTTTGTAGATCTACGCCATTTTAGTCTAATTCTAGGGACGACGTTCAAGATTATTGTTTGTATTCACTAAGGTAGATGATTTTTTCCTTTCATTGTTTATATTTGGATTATATATGATAAAATTGTTGCATAACCATGTTTTGGGAATTTCATGATTTGGATGTTATAGCTAATTTATTCCTTCATTGGTTTTCTTGATTGGAATGGCATTTTTTGCTTATGCGTAAAGATATGTACTAGGTTTTCCATGAATTTTTTTATTAGTTTGATTATATTATATTAATGTGGTGTTATTTATGAATGGTTGGATATATAGTAGTTATATATTACATGTGTTTCATTGATATTCCATACACACTATTTTTTCAATGGACGGTGAGATCCTTGGACCAGGAAAATAGTGGGGGCTTCCATGTTTATTTAAACAAGACCGTGAGATCCATAGTGTAGATATTGACCCCATGGTATTTCTAATGAAATACACCCAAGAGTTTGTTTATTAATTTTTTATGCTATGGTGACCCAGGGGTATTGTCAATGAGATTTACCCAGGAGGTCATTAAGGATTTGTTTATGCATTGCTGACCCAGGAGTATTGACTGTGATTGACACCCTTGAGGTCGAATATTTGTTATTAATTCCATGTTGTCCATGGGATATTGATCGTCAGACCTACTAGGTGGTGTTATTTAATGAATTGGTTTTTATTTAACCTATTGGGTTAGATAGTGAGATCATTCCAAGAGGGTTGTTTTTGAATTATTTAATGACTGTGATGAGCCTTCCATTCCAAAGAACAAGCTTGAATTAGTCTTAAATGATTTCTTTAGATGGTCTTCAATGATATATATCTATTACTATTTCATTGGAGGATATAGAGATTATGATAGATCCTGAGATTACATGATTCTTACGATGAATAATAAATGTTAATGAATGTAATTTAAAACATTAGGATTTTTTCCTTTTGAGTGAATCCAAGTTTATTTTTTCATCTTTGCATATTGCCTGCAATATGTATTCAATGACAGTTCGACACATCTCTTTCGGGGGTTGCCTACTGGGATTTATCTCACACCTTATTTGGATCATGTTTTTGACCCAGACATGTTATATGGTTGTAGTTATAGATAAGGTAAAGAAAACTTCATCATCAGGTACATGATTCCTGTTGGAGCTGGAGATAATGTTACCTAGCCATGGCATGCAAAGCTACTAGAGTTTTCTGTTTCTTTTGTACTTTGAATTCTGTATTTCATTCTAGAATTTTTACCTCTTTGGATGTATTCTTAGTTAAATATTCAATGCATCATATATATTCATTTTGGATTCTATTCTGTTTACATTAAGTAATCCACTATTTATTTCTACAGTATTGATTACTATTTTCACTATTATTTATTATTGTTTCCAATGTGTTACTCTACCAATATAGGAATTGTTTCACCACTATCACACCCAGGACCCTCCCTGATAGTTGGAATCCTCTGGCTTTTGGTGAAATTACCTTGAGTCCATGTGTCAACCCTCGTATGGGGCACCATTGGGCGGAACCCATAACTAGAACGTTACAATGTATTATAAGTGGTAGTTTTTATTTTCATGTTCGCCATAATATTTGGGGCCTAATGAATGGGAGAGTAAGGAATATTTTTTTTGTAATAAGTTTTTTTTGGGAGAATCTAACTAGTGTATAGAGAATATCCATGTTACCTCGAATATTACAGTTTTTATGGGTTTTCAATTATTACTGTCTAATCGATTTCATCATGGGGTGATACAAATATATTTTTCTAGTATTGTTGATATTATTAATGTTCTATTTATGTTGTGACACGATTAGATGAGGGTATTCCATCTCATGCATTATATAGGAACTTTCTAGAGATAACATGTCATACATTGTTTTCATGCCATTAAGGGTGAATTATTGATTGCATGTAGTTGTGATAGAAGTGGTGTTAGATATTCATGTTGTTGTGATATCTGTAATGATAAAAAACAACTATTTTGAATGGGTATTGGTAAATGTACGGTTTAATTTGGATGTATTCTGAGATTTTGAATGGGTATTGGTTAATGTAGGGTAGATCATGTTTGAAAGTTAATTGAATTTTGTGAAGTAATTATAGAAATAAAGATTCCAATTTTTATTCGTGAAATGTATGGGCTCTCATCGGACAGAATATGTCATTCCTTGGAAAAAAAATTATGTTTTAAGGGTTTTGGAGAAGTTTCATTGGATAAATAACCTGAAACCTATACAAAATGATGTGTGATGTTATGAACACACGCTATGTGTTCTTATGTTCTTCTAGAAACAAGTTTTTTTAGTACACATCGTGTACAGTCTGTACACACCCTGTAGTAGTAGACCATGTGATTGACTGTATAAGAAAATACATAGGGTTGATCAATGATGGTAGAAGATGACGTGTACTAGGAGTACTTGTTTTGTTTTAATAGATTGTGTATCTGTCCACGTGAAAAATGAAATGGGTGGATGATATTTAGGTTGTAGATGTCATGTGTATCTTATACATGCTGTACAGTTATCAACCTTGTATTCAACCTTGTGGCCAATGACACGAGTGGATGAAACATAAATATTACTTGACATGTCTAAGGTGAACATGTCGTGTACTATTACACTATTAGAACTGTCTAGTTATATCCATGTAGAAGTATCTGGGTAGGAGGGAATAATCAAGTACATGTCCTATTGCAGGAGGAACATGCAATGTCTATGGGGTGTTACACGACCCGGTTGGAAAAGGGACACACCCATGTTAAGGATTAAAGATAACAAGTCATGTGGAAGTTATATATGCCATGTTACCCTATTTTAAAAATCATGAATTCTTTCCTTATTCTATTATATTATTTTACTTCTAGGTTTCTTTCCATGATAAACTTGAATTGAGGTGTGTGCTTGACCATAGAGAGTCATGCTACCAGGGCATCCTTCTGTTGTACGGTATGTGCATGGCGATGATCAGACACCCGAAATTGTATATTAGGGAATACCAGTTGATCCACCTATGATTGCCATCTTGGAACTAGCTGTTATACTAAACGCATGAGATGATTCACAGTTTTGTGAAGGATTTATGAGGATGATGCTGAGTTTTCATCTGACACCACATCCTGTCCCGACTATGGATGAGTTAACATGGGTGATCCAGTAGCAACATCCTCCCACTTTCTTATGGTGTGGAGAACAATAGGCTCCAGATTCATGTTTATAGGCCTTGCATTATATCTTCCTTCATCTAGAGTTGTCTATAGAGAAGACGTTGAAACTCATGACTTACATGCTAGTTGATTTTGACTAGAGCTGGTGGGATGTTAATTCATATGTAGGAAGTCATTGGGATATGGATTGGGATGAGTTTCTAATGAACATATATGATATCTTCTACCATGATACATTGATAGACAATCAAGCCCGAGATTTCATCCATTTTTAGAAGGCAACTCATTCATGGATGGATTATTCCTCTCGCTATACATATTTTCCATGCTTCGCACCTGTTTTTTGGGGTGATGAGTTGTCACTAGCGAGGTGTTTTGAGGAAGGTATCAGGTACAACATCTGATCATAGTTGAATGTTTTTATAATGAATTTGGTGACCAATATAGTAAATCATTCACTAATTATAGAGTTCTATCTGAGGGATTTCGGAGGCTTTAGCCATGGAGGGTCAAAATTCAGTGCTGGTACTCCATCATTTGATAGCTCGAAGTGCCATAGGGATCCATCATGGATTGATTCTAGTAGCATGTATGTATCTTTACATAGCCTAGTGAGGTGATACCACTGAGAGAAGAGTGTGAATTGGACAGATCGGTGCCTGAAAGACCTAGTAGAGTGTCGATCTTGCAGAAAGATGGTTCATCTTCATCATTTTTGTGTTTTCTCACCGGCATATGGTGATATAGGATATATTATAACTCCATATTTAGGAGTATGAAGACAATATTCTCATCATTAAGGAAGCTAGAGTTCGTTATTCCTTTCAAGATGAGGAGGTGGTCATGGTCGTCGTAGCCAGATGGTAGGTTTTTAGTGATTGCAGGGTGGATCAACTCAAGGTAGTCATGAAGGGTCATAGGGTTGTGGTATATGATAGACCTGTGTGATGGAGTATTCCTAGCAGGAACATGATCCTAGAACCTCTACGGTTAGAGGTACGATTATTTTTACCCCAATTTTAGCTTTGTCACTTTTCGATACAAGGGCTTCCCCTAGTTTTATATCTATTTATATTGTAGAGATCCTTGGGCTCTGTATCATTAATTAGGAGGATATTATGATGATAGAGACTCTATTGGGAATTAAGATGGTTATTTTACATCAATTCATGTAGATACCTCTTATGTTTGTTGTGTGTCACTTCTTTTGGGACCCCTATGTATTTGAGATGACAAGCTTCGATGTCATTTTTGGAATGGACCGATTTGTCTTCTATCAGGACCATGGAGATTTATATCTCTTCATGGTTCATTTTTCATCATGAGAGGGAGGGTCTTTTCTACACAAGAGTGAATGGGATGTCCAACCGAGTTGAGATAGACCTAACCATTATGGGTTAGAAGTAATAACCTCCCATATTTCATGTTGATATCTTGATGAACAGAAGACCTCACATGTGTACTTTCCTCTAGTGGTGGAACATTTCAGATATGTCTTTCCATAAGAATTTTTAGTTTTATCTCAAGATATATATGTAGATTTCTCTATTGATCTTGTGCTAGGAGTGGTACTAGTGTCCATTCCTCATTATAAGAAGGCGACCCTGAAGTTACAAAATCTCATAATGTGGCTAGAGGAGTTACATGTATGTGTATCATCTAATTGAGCACTTCTTCTTAGGGTTAACCTGTCTTTTTTTTCATACATGGTGGAAGGTACACTTAGACATTGTGTGGATTATCGAAAGTTAAACAAGTTGAAAGTCAAGAACCGATATCTCTTTTAGAGAATTGATGATCTCTTTGATTAGATTTGTAGAGCCCAAGTGTTCTCAAAGATCAACATGAGATCTGGTTATCCATAGTTGAACATTAGACCATCAGATATACTTCACACATAATTTCTATGCATGTATCTTCTATAAAAGTGTTTGGTTTTTCCATTCAGTCTCATGAACACGCCGAAAATTTTCATCACACTGATGAACTGAGTACTTCATCCTTACTTATATTAATTTGTAGTAGCCTTATTTGATGATATCATGGTGTACTCTAATAATCTACATGAACATGCCATCCATCTTGATATTTCATTGAGTACACTGAGAGAGATTCAGTTATATGCAACACTAATAAAATGCCTCTATTGGATGGACCAGATTCACTACATGGTCATGAAATATCAGAGAAATGAGTATCAGTTGACCCAGGATAGTTGAGGGTTGTAGTTTCTAAGGAGTATCTGAATAAATCCTTTTAGGTAAAATGTTTTATATGGTTGTATGGTTACGAAATGCATTTTATATTGGACATTTTACATTGATCAGTTCCACTGAATTGTCTGACTATGAAGACAGATAATTTTTCATGGATAAATATCTACAATTTAGTCTTTCAGTAGCTAACATGAGATTGACTTCAGCAACGATACTGATTTTTAGGATCTTTGATAGAGTTACACCGTTTATTGTGATGTGTAAGGTATCAGGCTGAGAGCAGTGGTTATATATGGGAAGGAGTCATTGCGTGTGAGTCTTGGAAGTTGAGTCCACATGAGTAGAATTACCCAAAACACGATCTTGAGTTCGATGTTGTTGTGAATGATTTTTTATATTGGAGACATTATCATTTCAGATAGCATTTTTTTATACACACTGACCCCCAAATCGTAATACATATCTTTTATCAATGATATCTGAATTTGAGAAATTGAATGTGGGTTGATTACCTTTAGAATATTGATTTTGATCATGTCTAACCAACTATGAAAGGAAATGTTGTGGCTGATGTGATGAGTAGAAGGATTCAGATACAGGCTTCTTAGGAGGCCAGCAATGAGTGAAAGATTATAGCTTTGTTCACTGAGATTCATTTAGAGGTGAATGAATGACAGGGGCCGCCGTTTTTTTCTTCTATGGATTTTACCTATACACTTTAGAATATAATTCAATTGAGGAATCTATCATATGCTGAAGGAATAGTTCTATGAGAGAGTGTGTCAAGTAAGGACAGAACTCCTAGTTGGACCATAGACGAGGATTAGGTTTTTCATTTTAATCGGCACATATGGGTGTCTGTAGACATATGTGAGGAGTTTATGTGAGATTTTCATTCATCATTTTTGGAAATTCATCCTTGTTCCACCAAGATGTATTGATATTTAAATCATCAGTATTGGTTTCCTGGTAAGAATTATAATGCGGGTGGTTTTTTATGAGATATTCCAATTACTAACAGTTGAAGGTGGAGCATCAGAAACTAAAAGGAATTTTATAGAAGTTACCCATTCCTGAGTGGAAGTGGAATGATGTCGCGATAGATTTTATGACATGTTTACTGACATCACCTCGAGAGAATGATGTAGTTTTTGTTCTTGATTAATGTCTCACAGATTATGAAAATTTATTTCTGATCAAGGAATATTTTAATGTTGATGAGATTGGGAATTTGTACTTCTAGGATATTATATGATTACCAGGGGTTCCACACTCTATCATTTCACATAGAAACTCCTGGTTTAATTTCCTTTTATTTGAGGGACTATAGTGGGATTTGGGAACATAAGTATATCTTAATAAAACATTCCATCCCAAGACCCATTGAAAGTCCATGCACATGATTTAAGATTTTGAGGAAATGAATTGAGCATGAATCCTTTATTTTGGGGGCTCTTGGGAGACACCTATACCCATAATGTAGTTTTACTACGATAAAAGTTTCTATGAAAAGATTCATATTAAAACCTATAAGGATTGGTATATTTGGCCATGATGGTCACAAAAATTTTGGATGGATGCTTGAGAGGCATCTATGAAGGCACCACATATTTTCGAAGAGACCACTCAGTAGGTGGATATGATTTAGAAGCGGATGTCTATGACATAGTCTCACAAAAAAAATATTATACTATTTTATGGAAAATAACCTTCAGAATTTGTGGCCATAGATAAGGTTATCTTAATTGTGACACTATGGATGAGACTCGTGTGGATTAATAGATGGGGGAAGATTTCACTGAGATAGCTTGGGCCAATTGTGGTTTCGGAAGGAGTCAGTCTAGTTTCGAATCAGTTGTTATTTCCTCATATGTATTGTGGATTGAATGACTTCATTCATGTTTCTAAGAAATGAAATTACTTCTCAGACTCGTCCCATGTTTTTGAACTAGATGAGGTTACGTTGAAGGTGGATGAATCCTTCTAGGAGTACCCTATTTGGATAGTCTATCGCAGCACCATCATTCTTCTTGTCCAATTAGTTCCTCTAGTATAGGTGTTTTGGCAGCCTAGGTGAGTACATGACGAGACATAGGATAGAGAGGCCAACGTATGATAACAATGGCCATAATTGTTCGGTGTTTCTTCTTTCACCACCATTGGATATGAAATATGGGGAATAATAGATTTAATGGAATAAGTTTGCAAGAACCCTAATCTTTATTTGCTGTGTGGATATTTACTTTTGGTTTTTTAAGGGAAAAGGAAGAAATATGAATTATTTATGTACATGTCGTGTACTTATGAGAACATGTCGTGAACCCAGGTACCGCGTACGGATGTGTTCTAGTCAGGTAATGTTCAAGTACATGACTGTGTGGTCACCTGAAGACCACATAAGTCGAGGTCCAGTTTTGTATAATACATAGCATTTACATTTAATGAATACTTCATGTACAATTATTTTTATTTGATAAATCAGATATGGTTCATGTCTCATCCTTGGAATCTCATTCATCTTCATGTGTTTCATATATAGATTGATGAGACATACAAGAACATCGAACCCATAATGAGACCCCATCTAAGCTCTAATTGAGACGTTGTTTGATACATTATAATCCCACTGGTGAAATCTCAATTTTCATATATCCCTTATTCCCAATTCTTTATCTCTCATGGTTTATTCGTGATTTGGCATCCCTCCCTTTGTAGATCTATTCCATTCTAGGAAAATTAAACGGGCGAAATTCTAGAGTATTGATCATAAGACATCATGGTTGGTGGTATGTGCCTTTAGGTATTTTTATATGTATTATATATGCTAAAAGTTCTGCATACCCATGTTTGGGGTGTTGCATGATTTGGAATTTCAACCTGATTAAAACCATATATGGTTTTTTATTAGAATGTGGTTATTTCTTATGAATAAGGATAGGTAGATTGTTGTCCATGCATTGTTTAATTAGGTTGGATCTTGTTTTATTATATGAAATTCATGTGGTATTCTTGGTGAATGTTTTTCCATATAGTAGTTATAGATTACATGTGCTTCTAGGATACGACAAGCACGTTGTTTTTCCAGTGGAACATGGGAGCCTTGGACCAGGAAAACTATGGGGGTTTCCATGTTTATTTACACATGACCATGAGATCCTTGGTGTAGATATTGACTTAGGGTTATGGACCATTATAGATACCACGAAGGTCATTTATTATTGGTGTATGCTATACTACCCCCGATTTACTGACTATGAGAACTACTCAAGAGGTTGTTTATGACTTTATTATACTATGTTGACCCCGGATTATTGACCGTGAGAGTAACCCAAAAAATAGTTTATAAGATGTTAAAGCCATAATAACCCAGGTATATTGACCATGAGAGATGACCGGGTGGATAATATTTAATGAATTGGTGTGGTATATAAATAAAAGGGTTAGACCATGAGATATTTCCTAGAGGGTTGTGGATAAATTCTTGAATGATTGTAATGAGTTTATCAAACCAAAGCACAATCGTGGACTCACTCATTCATGGTTTTTTTAGATAGTCTTCTGAGACATCTGTTTGTTACTGTTACATAGGGGGATAAAGATCTAGTCAGGATCTTGATATTAAATGATTACAAGGATTAATAGTTAATCTAAATGAATGTAATTTAAATATATATGATTATATACATTTGAGTACATCCTAGTTTATTTCTTCATTTCTACATATTTACATTTATATATATACATTGATAGTTAGGAATATGTATTTTGGTGATTTCCCAATGGGATTCATGTCACTCCCTGTTTGGGTCATGTTTTTGCCCCAAACAGATTATATGGTTGTAAGTAATGATAAGGGATAGCACACTTTATCATCAGGTATAATATTTCTATTGGAGCTGGAGAGCATGGAACCAATATTAGGTTTGCGATGCTACTAGAGTTAAAGGATTATTTTTTAAAATGGATTATGTATTTATTTCCATAATTGTGACATGTTTGGTTGTTTTTTATATAGATATGTCATGATTTATATATATACATTTTGGATTTAATTGGGTTTATATTCAGTCCTCTACTGTTTATTTCTGTCATAATGATAACTACTTCAGCTATTGTTTATTATTGTTTCTGGTATGTTACTGTGCCAATGAGAGCATAGATTCCCCATTATCACACCCAAAGCCTTCGCCGCTAGTCAGTAGCCTTTGGAGTTTGGGGATGTGATCTTAAGGCCATGTGGGAAACTGGGTATGGGGCACCTTTAGGCAGCACCTAGAACCGGGACGATACAAAAATTTTATTAATCAATTGGTTGAATGCTGTTTAAGGATCATTTTATAAGTTTTTATAAACATGATCATGCTTTTTTAATATTAATAAGACACTTTTAATCATTATTACGTAGGATTAAACATGTTCTAATTAAGACGATCCCAATTAAAAGAAATTCAAAACCCAATTTCTATTCTTTGGGTTAATATTTTAAAACAAAAATTATATTGTTATAGTATTATTTGTGTGAGAAATTGTTGATTTTATTATATAGATTTATGTATATTTATTGTATAAATATATTCCATTAAATCCAATAATTTTTTCACATCAATTATATGTTATTTGTAAGGTAAATTCATTTTAAAATCCTCTTTCAAAATTATATTTTACAAAATTCAAAAGAAATATTTTATGAAATTATCCATGTTTTATAAATATGTTATGGTTCTTGGGAATTTTTTATGATGAATGATGGGACCTATATCTCTCTTAAATTCATTTTGTATGTGTATGTGGGATGTCATCCGTATGATTACTCCTTGTTATACTACAATGATTACACAATATGGCATCCATGAGGGTTACAAATCATAATGTAGTTATGAGGAATAAAATATAAGTAATTTATGGCCCAATATACCATTAGGGTTATATATATTATTTAATATTTTATAGAAATATCATGTTTCACAATGTATGTATATATGGGTGAGATGTTTTTTATTGTGAAACGATCTCTTATGTTTATAATTAATCATCGAATGATAGTTTATTTCCTTATTTTTATATCCCTTACTGAACTTATTATGCATATTCTGTAACACCCTGAGCTTCCACGATACGCTTCTCTTTCAATAATGCAATAGCTTGCATTGTACGCAAGTTCAAGATTCTAACACACCATGACCAATCAAAATAGCCATTATGAATATTAATACCCACTTATTGAAATTATATATATTTTATATTTCAAAATGGACGTCATTTTTGGATTCGAATATCGAAATTAGACTATGTTGAATTTTGGGTATTTTTCTGAGAACTTCTAATTTTTTCTGAATAGTGAAAAATACTTTAAAACAAATATTTTAATAAAAATAATTTATAGTGATAAATTATACTATTGATTGGTTTTAAATATAATTAGAATATATTTTTAACATTTTATCCAATGGTTGTCATTAGAATTAATTCCACTTTGAAATTTGACATAAACAATTGTTAATCTTTTGATATATATTGTTTCTTAAACACACGCTATTTATTGTTACAATGGGAATTAATTATAAAATTAACTAATGCAACTTATATGTTTGTAATTTTGTAAAAAAGAAATCAATTTTGAATTTAGAAAATCAATTATATCTTAGGGTGAAATTTTGGCATTGTTCTGAAAAACTTCAATTTTTTATGAATGGTGAAACCACTAAGTGGTAGTTAAAAAAACGGATTTTTTGTTTAAATGAAACATTAACACTTCTATGATTTTATTTTCAAAAATCTGACATACATGGTTTACATTAGGAAGTAAAATGTGGTTCAATGGTATTATAATGGATTTCTGGTGAATAGTAACTTTTAAGTTTAATTAATCGCGATTAAAGGTAATTAGTGAAATTTAAGGTAAAAATTATATTATAAAAATATGAAAATACCCTTACACTTGTCCTAACCCTATTGGATGAGTCATGGTCGACCAAGAAAATCAATGGGTCAACTTGGGGACCCCATATAGCCACTTTGGTAGGAAAATGACATTAAAAACTTTTTATTTAATGTTAAAATAAAAATGTCACAAACATGAGTTGTTTCACTAAAAAAATTTTAAATGGGTTTATACAAGTCATATTTTTTACTGTAAATATTAATTAGAAATATAAAAATATTTCATATATGACGATAATTTTGTTATAATTTTTAGACATTAAATAAATTAAATTATTTATGACACCATGATGATGCCGTGATTACCTCATTAATTAACGATTTAAATAAAATAAAATGATAATGTAAAATCTAAGACATACACTTGTCAAAAACCTATTGGATGAGTATATTTCAAACCCTTTTCACCTATTCCTAGAAATATATAAGTGTGGTACCTTTAAAATCTGATACTCATTATATAATAAAGTAACATATCATGACTTTTAAAAGAGTGCCCCTCTTCTCCTCTTATAAAAGGCCCCCACCACTACAACATTACTCACACATTAAAAGCCATTTGTCTCAGCCAACCTCTGACCAAATACTCTATCAACTTCCCTCTATTACTCCTAGAAGCCTCACTTTGGGCAGAAGTATTCCCAAGGAAGCCTTTGGCTCAAATCAAAAAGAGTTACCCGATTTTAAGGTAATGTCTTCTCTTATGTTGTTTTGTTTTATTTTGCTTCTCCAGCCCCCTAAACTCATTGTATTATTTTATTTTGTAACAAAAACATTATCTTAAATATACTAGGATTTTTTTATGAGATGGATTTTATTTATACTTACACACACCTTCGTCTAATGGTTAAAGAACATACTGTTTCTGTGGGTGGCGAATTACTGCCTCACGAAACAATGATTGTTCAATATTCTTTTAACCTCTCATGGTGGCCATTATGATGACACAATTTTTATATATGATATATATTATTTTAATTTTATCCTTATGATTCTTTATTTTTCATTTATGGCATAACTTTATGATTTCCATTATGGGTAAATGCGATAATTTCAATTTAGGAAGTGCGGACTACCGCCCACTCAAAGTGATTTGAATCGTTAATGCCATATGTGGGATGTATAAAGGATGGAGTAAATGGTATTATATATTATATTATAATGGAATTATATTATACCATTATATAATTATAATTTCATTCCATTAAATACGAAATTGAAATGAAAGTAGTGTTCATGCGTACGTACGGCTTACAGTCTCCATGAATATTGAATTTCCTTTCGTACTTATAAATGTTATGTAATACTATAAATTCTTGTATATACTGGATATATATGATATATATGATATCTGAATCATGAATATAATTCTGTATATAATGGATATTTTACCACATGAACAACTTTTAATTATAAGAAGATTATTTTTGGCTCAAGTACCAAAGATCGACAAAACGAACGTTATTAACTTAATTAATTAAATAATGTTCATAACATGGTAATAAGTGATATGAAAGGAATAATGAACTTGAAAAGGGTTCTTAAAAAAGTAGAAATTAACTCTAGTTTATTATTCAGGAGGTTAAAGAGTAGTCGAGTCAAGTCGGACATTAGGTAAGGGAACTTCTTAACCCAATTTACATTCTTTGGGTTAATCTCCTACTTTCAAATTATGTCATAATATTATTATGTCCTATATTGTATTTGTACTTTCTTTATGTGTAATTATAGTGAATACACATAATAGATTTATTTTATTTTTAGAAAATGATCTTTGTAAGGGAACTTCTTAACCCAATTTCTATTCTTTGGGTTAATCTCTTACTTTCAAATTATGTCATGATGTTATTATGTCCTATATTGTATTTTTACTTTATTTATGTGTAATTATAGTGAATACACATAATAGATCTATTTTATTAAAAAAAATTATTTTAAGGGACTTCATCTCAATATCCATTCGTTGAGGCATATTTTGTTTTATACAAAAATTCTTTTATACGGTGTATAAACCCCATTGAATTTTACGTTTATTCAAAAAGAATATTTTTATACAAAGTATTTTACTAAATGACAAAAAGGAATGTTTTTAGTGTCGTACGTATGCGGCGACAACGACTTCTCTACCGTCGTTACCATTATTTGAGTTTCGGCTTCCTCTACAAGACATAACATTTTTTAATATGAAAAATAAATACAAAGTTTTATATTTTCTTCTATTTTGGTATAGAAAATAGTTTTGATAATGTTTTTATTCTATCAATGTGTTGTATTGATATGTTTTGATTGAAATGTGGAAATGTTATTTTTCCTTTATGCATGTTTTATGTGATACGATTATGTTATGGTTTATGATATGTTTAAACCTCTTTATATAAGGAATGCATAGGACTTAATAAGTTATGGGTGGAGCCTGCTATAGCTCCTCGATGCATCGGCAGGTCTCATGAGACAAACTAGTGTCTTGGAACGAGGCCTTGACAAAATCTTATTTGTGGTCTTGGCATGAGGCCTTGGATACGTGGTTATGATAGTCTGGAATTATTCATTCCATCATTATGAAAGTGTTTATTGATATTTCATGTGAATATTTGACCAGTAGAATATCCATGTGAATAAGTAAATGGCATTATTTCATTTTACTTTTTCCATATTATGTTGAAGTTCATGTTTAAAAGGATTTTGTTTAGTTATACATTGCCTTAAATGTTTATGTTTATTTATGAAAGATTATGCTATATTTTTATCCTTACTGAGCATCTGAGCTCACCCCTTTCAATGTTTTTATATTTTCCAGAATGTGAAGAAGTATTTTATGAATGACCTACAGGGATAGTTAGAGGAGGATATGAGTGTGGACTATGGAGAATTTGTTATTGTAGTTTTTTACTTTATGATGTAATGTAACAATTATGAATATATCTAGTGTTTCCAAGGCTACTAAACTAATCGGTCTTTCGAGACATGATCTTTTGTGATCATGCCAATGTTAAGAAGTAATGCACCGACTCTGGGTAACTGGGGTCGGGGCGTTACAGTTGGTATCAGAGGAATTTTAGTACTATCCTTGGAAGCTAGAATTAGATAAACTCTGATTAGAGGACATATCCCAAAGATAGACTTTGAGGATTAGTATAGAAGAACTTACTAGAATTTTGGTATTATAGTGATTTTGTGAGTTTTCTGAGAAATACATCCATGTCTGAATACGAGCATGTAGAGGCGGCTCTGGCACAGATGTACCTAGAGGTAAAACCCGAAAACACCGCTTTGAGCTAGACTCGAACGGGAACTGGTGCCCGACAATGGGCCTTGCTGCACTCTTGGTTACGACACTCCCCGGGGATATGCTTAGGATAATTCTCATTTTTTTACAATCCATTATGAAGGGTTTACGAGTATATACTTCCTCAAAGAAAACATTTTTTATGATTATGGATTATATCCATAAACCGTTTGATTTACATTAAGTATTTTACAAGTTTCTAATAATTCATTGCAATTCATAAAATAACCTAGTTTATGCCATTGTATAGAAATGGCGCCCAATATAAGGAATGTGAACTCCATCAATAAGTATGATCCTAAGAGTAAGAAGGATCATATCTTTCATGGTATTAAGCCAACATTTAGAAGGGAAATAGTCTCCCATGTGTTCTCAACATATTAATTAATAGTATCATGTGTTAATAAGATATGTAAAGAATTCTCTGAGTCATATGGATTTGAAGGGAAGAAAGAGAATAAAATGATGGAAGAGAGAATGATGGATAAAGGGACGAGGGAAAAGAATAATTTTACAATATGTGATAACTGTGGGAAGAAACACCATGGAACTTGCCTGATGGGAATGGGAGTTTGTTATAAGTGTAGGGAAAAAGGACACCAAGTGCGTGACTGCAAGGGTAAGAAAAAGGTTTCAAATGTACAATGCTTCATCTGTAAGGAGTGGAGGCACTACGAAAACCAATGTTCAAATCATCAGAGTATGCCTCAATTGATTTTATTGGATAATAATCATGTTATGATACTACCACAGATTATGAGGAATGATTAGAGTTCTTATGTTGTTATTAATGAATTTTTTCACTTGAGTGTTGTATCAATGATGTACTGGTTATAATAATTATGGAGTATATAAGGATTGTACTGCAGTACTATTTCATCATGGACTTGAGATTGTGTGGAACCAAGAAAAGTGACTCCACATAAGGTTAAATGTTTGGAACATATATGGTTGAGATAAAGATAAACAATAATATGGTTCTGATACCGAGATAGTGATTTTGGAATAATATATGATTGATTTGGATAAATCATATTGGATGTTCTTAACTTCCTAGAAACTGATTAATGATTTGTATACATTTTTTGATAGAAGGAGTATATCTAGTATTCTATAAGGAATAATGGATCATGAATGTAATCAATAAGGATTTGTGGTAATTCAGGATATTGCAGTGTTTGAAAAGAATACATGATGAAGATGTTCACATGTTGTTACACGGAAAAAAAGGATCTTCATTATTTTTACCTTCCTTATAAAATTTGGACTGTGAGTTGGACAGAAGTATTTTTGATAACTATAAAGGTTGGAATGGATTAAGTTGAACCTTTGATAGTATTGTTTAAGGTTAAAACATTTCTGAATATTATTTTTGGAATATTATAATACTATATTTTTAGGAAAAGGACAACCTGTAGGTCGGGGGACAACCTGTCGTGTCGGACAAAGTTGTAGGAATCGAACCCACAACCATAGTGAGAAATGCCTTTATTTCCTAACAATAGCCTACATGAAGTCCCTGGTGTTGTACATCTCGTTCCCCTCGTTGTTTGATTTTCATGATCACAATCACTTTCATTTTTGTCTAACTTTGTTTTTAAGTGTTGTGGATGATAGGCAAGAGATTGCCAAAGGAATGGCCCAAGAAAGCTTCTCAAGTGGACTGAAACTCAGTCCACCGGCCAACCGGTGTGATGGAACCGGCCAGCCGGTGGACCTGGCAGAGGCATTGCCCACTGCCAGGTTCCACCGGCCAGCCGGTGGCACACCAGCGGCCAGCCGGTGGCACCTGCACTCAAACAGTGCCAGCTACTGTCTGCCCACCGGCCAGCCGGTGGCTCCTCCACCGGTCAGCCGGTGGAGCCTGGACCAAGTTCCCTCTCCTCTTCCAAGGCACCGGCCAGCCGGTGGAGCTGTACCGGCCAGCCGGTAGCCCAGTCAAACTAGCCGTTGGGTTTGACCGGTCAACATTCTTTTGGCCTCCAACGGCTCCGAGGACTTCTCCAACGGCTCCGAAGACTCCCCAAGGGTTCCTAGCCTATAAATAAAGGCTGAGGAAGCCCCTGACACCTACCGAAACATTTGTGAAGCCTACGGACACCTTGTTGATCATTTGGCGTACCTCCGGCGGACTTCCTCAAAGGAACCCACCTAGCTCCATCCAATTCCACATCCAAGGAGCTCCTTCAAAGAAGCATGGAAGCGGCCTTCAACATCTCCAATCAATCAAAGGCGCCCAAGACTTCCTCCATTACGGTTTTTCATTCTTTATTTATTTTGAGCTTAATTTGGGTTTGTGTCTACAAACCACTCTATTTCTCATCCCCTCATTCTTTTGGGTTTCACACCACCATTAAGGTGTGAAGAGGTTTCTTCAAGCCTTTCCTTTTAAAAGGCTTGTGTTTCGGTGAGCTAGCCTTCACCCGTTAAAAAGGCTAGTGGGTTCTTGCTAAACCATTAAAAGCAAGTGGGTTCTTGCTAAACCACAAAAAGCAAGCTGTAATAGGTCCTAGTGCTACCTCAAAGCCTAGTGGGTTTCTTGCTAAAACCATTGAAAAGCAAGCGGTAGGAATCTCTCAACGGTTGAGTTGGGAGCGGAGACGTAGGCCGGGTTTTGGCCGAACTCCATTATCAATTTCTTGTGTCTTGCCTTCTTTATTTCCGCTGCACTTTACTTTGATTTTTAATTTGTTAATCAATTTTTTAAAAGGCAATTCACCCCCCCTCTTGCCATCATTCCTCGTGTTTTTCCGACCTAACACCTGGTTATTAAAAAATAGTTTTCCTAATCTAAATGGTATGTATTAATATTTTGAACCTTGTACGATTATGATAAATATAATAATTTTGAGTTCTATTATCTTGTTGAGTGAAAGATGAGTTTGTGGTAGAAATTAGTTGAAGGTTGAAACTCTACCTGTCAAGCATAAATATATATATACCTATCTCATCTTCTATGAATAATTCATAAACTTATGTAAATGGATATTAAAACAGAAAATGTGTCATCCTAATACCTTATGTCTTGTTGAACTGATAATATTTTAAATCAACATAGATTGAAGGCTTTCAGGCCCTCAATTTTACACTTGTTTTTGATTGATGACCTCAATCACTCCCTATAAATATTTATGTTTTTTCTCCAATTATAAGTCTCTAATTTCCACCAATGTTCTCCTTATAGAGATCATAATTTGGTGGTGACTTTTTCATTTCCATTTCCCTCTTATTAAGGCTAAATTTTATTATCCTTATTTCCGATGTGGGTTTTCCAAAAATGTATTTTCTATTTTCAACATTTTATTTTCAAAGAAAAATTTCAAATTGCTTGGATGAAATTTATTGTAGGAGGGGAGAATGTGACACCCCGAGCTTCCACGATACGCTTCTCTTTCAACAATGCAATAGCTTGCATTGCACGCAAGTTCAAGATTCTAACACACCATGACCAATTAAAATAGCCATTATGAATAGTAATACCCACTTTTTGAAATTATATATATTTTATATTTCAAAATCAACTTCATTTTTGGATTTAAAATATTGAAATTAGCCTATGTTGAATTTTTTGTATTTTTCTGAGAACTTCAAATTTTTTATCAATAATGAAAAATACTTAAAAACAACTTTTTTAATCAAAATAATTGATAGTGATAAATTATACTATTGAGTGGTTTTAAAGTATAATTAGAATATATTTTTACCATTTTATCCAATGGTGGTCATTATAATTAATTTCACTTTGAAATTGGACATAAACAATTGTCAATCTTTTGATATATATTGTTTCTTGAAAACACGATATTTGTTGTGACCGTGGGAATTAATTATAAAATTAATTAATCAAACTTATATGTTTGTAATTTTGTAAAAATGATATCATTTTTTAATTCGGAATATCAATTATATCTTAGGATGAAATTTTGGCATTGCTCTGAAAAACTTCAATTTTTGATGAATAGTGAAACCACTAAGTGGTAGTTAAAAAACTGATTTTTTGTTTAAATGAATCATTACCACTTCTGTGATTTGATTTTCAAAAATCCGACATACATGGTTGTAATTAGGAAGTAAAATTTGATTCAATGGGATTAAAATAATTTTTGGTGAATAGTAACTTCTAAGTTTAATTAATCACGATTAAAGGTAATTAGTGAAATTTAAGGTTAAAATGGTATTATAAAAATATGAAAATACCCTTACACTTGTCCTACCCCTATTGGATGAGTCATGGCCGACCAGGAAAATCCATGGGTCAACTTGGGGACCCCATGGAGCCAATTTGGTAGGAAAATGACATTAAAAACTTTTTATTTAATGTTAAAATAAAAATGTTACAAACATGAGTTGTTTTACTAAAACAATTTTTAAATGGGGTTATACAAGCCATATTTTTGACTATAAATAATAATTAGAAAGATAAAAATATTTCATACATCATGATAAGTTTTTATAATTTTTAGACGTTAAATAAATTAAATTATTTATGACACCATGATGATGCATTGATTACCTCATTAATTAACAATTTAAATAAAATAAAATGATATTGTATAATCTAAGACTTACACTTGTCAAAAAGCTATTGTATGAGTATATTTAGAACCCTTATCACCTTATCCTCGAAATATATATGTTTGGGACCTTTAAAATCTGAAACTCATTATATAATAAAGTAACATTTCATGACTTTCAATGAGTGCCCCTCCTCTCCTCTTATAAAAGGCCCCACCACTACCACCTTACTCACACCTTCAATGACATTTGGCTCGGCCAACCTCTGCCCAAATACTCTCTAAAATTCCCTCTCTTACTCCTAGAAGCCTCACATTGGGTAGATGTCTTCCCAAGGAAGCCTTTGGTTCAAATAAAAAAAGTTACCCGATTTTAAGGTAATGTCTTCTCTTATGTTGTTTTGTTTTATTTTGCTTCTCCAACCCCATAAACACTTCGTATTATTTTATTTTGTAACAAAACCAGTATCTTAAATATACTAGTATTTTTTATGAGATGTATTTTATTTACACTTACATACACCTTCGTCTAATGGTTAAAGAACATACTATTTTTGTGGGTGGCGAATTACTGCCTCACGAAACCATGATTGTTCAATCTTCTTTTAACACATCTCATGGTGGCCATTATGATGACACTATTTTTATACATGAAATATGTTATGTTTTTTTCCTTATGATTCTGTATTTTTCATTTATGGCATAACTTTATGATTTCCATTATGGGTAAACGCAATAATTTCATTTTTGGAAGTGCGGACTACCGCCCCATCAAAGTGATTTGAATCGTTGATGCTATATGTGGGATGTATAAAGGATGGAGTAAATGGTATTATATATTATATTATAATGGAATTATAGTATACCTTTATATAATTATAATTTCATTCCATTAAATACGAAATAGAAATGAAAGTAGTGTTCATGCGTACGTACGACTTACCGTCTCCATGAACTGTGCATTTCATTTCATACCTCTAAATGTTATGTAATATTATAAATGCATGTATATACTGGATATATATGATATATATGATATCTAAATCATGAATATAATTCTGTATATAATGGGTATTTTACCACATGAACAACTTGTAATTATAAGAAGTTTATTTTTGGCTCAGGTACCAAATATCGTGAAAACGACCGTTATTAACTTAAATAATTACATAATGTTCATAACATGGTAATAAGTGATATGAAAGGAATAATGAACTTGAAAAGGGTTCTTAAGAAAGTAGAAATTAACTCTATTTTATTATTCATGAGGTTAAAGAGCGGTCGAGTCAAGTCGGACATGAGGTAAGGGAAATTCTTAACCCAATTTCCATTCTTTGGGTTAATCTCCTACTTTCAAATTATGTCATGATATTATTATGTAATATCTTGTATATGTACTATCTTTATGTTTACTTATAGTGAATACACATAATATATTTATTTTATTTTAAAAAAATGATCTCTGTAAGGGAACTTCTTAACCCAATTTCCATTCTTTGGGTTAATCTCCTACTTTCAAATTATGTCATGATATTATTATGTCCTATGTTGTATTTTTACGTTCTATATGTGTAATTATAGTGAATACACATAATAGATCTATTTTATTTAAAAAAATGAACTTTTTAAGGGACTTCGTCTCAATCTCCATTCATTGAGTCATATTTTGTTTTATACAAAAATTTCTTTTATACGGTGTATAAACCCCTTTGACTTTTACATTTATTAAAAAGGAATATTTTTATACGAAGTGTTTTACTAAACAACAAAAAGGAATGTTTTTATTGTCGTACGTATGTGGAAACAACGACTTCTCCACCGCCGTGACCATTATTTGAGTTTCGGCTTCCTCTATAAGCCATAACTTTTTTTAAAATGAAAAATGAATACCATGTTTTACTTTTCTTTTATTTTGGTATTGAAAATGGTTTTGATAATGTTTTTATTATATCAATGTGTTGTATTGATATCTTGTGATTGAAATGTGGAAATGTTATGTTTCCTTTATGCATGTTTAATGTGATATGATTATGTTATGGTTTATGATATGTTTAAACCTGTTCATATGAGGAATGCATTGGACTTAATAAGTGACGAGTGGATCATGCTATAGCTCCTCGATGCATCGGCAGGTCTCATGAGACAAACTAGTGCCTTGGCACGAGGCTTTGACAAAATCTTATTTTTCGTCTTGGCACGAGGCCTTGGCTACGTGGTTATGATAGTCTAGCAATACACATTCCATCATTATGAAAATAGTTATTGATATTGCATGTGATTATTCGACCAGTAGAATATCCATTTGAATAAGTAAATGGAATTATTTCATTTTACTTTTTCCATATTATGTTTAAGTTCATGTTTAAAAGGATTTTGTTTAGTTATACATTGCCTTAAATGTTTATGTTTATTTATGAAAGCTTCTGCTATATTGTTATCCTTACTGAGCATATGAGCACACCCCTTTCAATGTTTTAATATTTTCCAGTATGTGAAGAAGTATTTTATGAATGACCTGCAGGGATAGTCAGAAGAGGATATGAGTGTGAACTATGGAGACTTTGTTATTGTAGTTTTTCACTTTATGATTTAATGTAACATTTATGAATGTATCTAGTGTTTCCAAGGCTACTAAACTAATTGGTCTTTTGAGACTTGATCTTTTTTGATCATTCCAATGTTACGAAGTAATGCAGCGACTCTGGGTAACTGGGGTCAGGGCGTTACATATTCTTTGTGTCTAAATGTTTTTCACAGGTTATATGGATGTTTAAGAGTAATAAAAAAGTTACATTAAATGTCATTATTATTATTTTAATGAAATCAAGTTGTTTTTTGTCGTAAAATTATAATGTTTTGGATGAAATGGATACTATTTTGATGGTACCCACTTATTTTTTATGTGGGTTTATATGTATGAGTTTTTCTTAAACATTATAAATTTCTAAAATAATATTATATTATGGATTGTACTGACGAAAAATCTTCTGTATATAGCTAGGTTATGTATTGTTTAAGTTTGGGTCCTTATAGTTGGTATTAAAGCCCAATTTAGATAACATTACAAGTTATTATAAAGTTAATATACTACCATAAATGATTTTTACCATATTATTATGTTTATATTCTATAGAATTTAATGATTACCATGTTGTTTTATCTATGATATATATATTTAGAATAGTTTTTTATAGGAATCTTGGAAGGGAACCAAGAGACTGATTTCTTTCCAAATCCACTACAGTAAATGGTGGGAATTAGAATTTAACATTTAGTGATAGTAATGTATATAAAGGAACAAACAATAAATTGAAGTAAAATATATGAAATATATCAACTAGTGCCACTATGGAGGAACATAATGATAGTAGAACTTTCAACGAGGAAACACCCTCATACTTTTAGTGGATCTTCTGACCCAGTAGCTGCTGAAGGATGTATTAAATCCCTTGAAAAGAAATTTTATGTTATTCGATGTTTAGTAAATCAAAATGTTAGTTGTTCCATTAATAGATTAGAAGGTTTAACTGATTAGTTGTGGAAAATGTTCAAGAATTTTAGGAATGGAGAGGAGATCTAATCCTTAGATATAGATGAATTTAAAACTAACTTCCTTGAAAATATTTTCCTATGGTTATTGAAATTAAGATGGATAAGAAATTATATTAATTGTAGAAAAATGAGAAATATCTATTGGTAATGTATGATGAAAACATCACCTGACTAGAAAGGTATTATCCCAATCATAGTCTTGATCTTGACAGTAAAATCAATTGTTTTACTCAGGATTGATTCCAAGATATCGAATGGCATTGTATTCATGAGAGTATAAATATTAAGTGAAAATTACAAAATGTGTTAAGAGGGTAGAAATAAATATATTTTTATGATAATAGGTACAATGATAATAATGGTAATAATGTAACACTCCAAGATTTTATAGGGTGTTATTTCTTCAAAATAATTCAATAACTTGCACTACACTCAACACCGAGTTCAAGCGCACCACGACTTTCCAAAAAAGCCATTCAAAAGAGGTTATGAATAGTGTTAACTAAATTTTAAACTTTATATAATCCTTATAATTTTAGAATCCATATTATGAGTTTCTTAGACATAATAAAAGAACAAATTCATTTTCAGTATTGCAATTTTACCAACTTTTAATAGTGAACCCTTTTTAAATACAATATTTTAAACTTTTTGACTAAATGGGGACAACAAAAAATTTAAAATGAAACACCCCAAGCTTCCACGGTACGCTTTCCTTTGAATAATACAGTAGCGTGTGTTGTACGCAACTTCGAGTTTTAATACACACCACATCCAATCAAACTAGCCGTTATGAATAGTAATACTTACTTTTTGAAATTATATATATTTTATTTTTCAAAATAGACTTCATTTTTGGGTTCAGAATATCAAAATTATCCTAGGGTGAAATTTTTGTACTTTTCAGATAACTTTCATATTTTGATGAATAGTGAAAATTACTAAATTTTAATTAAAAACAACTTTTTTAATCAAAACAATTAATAGTGAAAAATTATGAATTTTAGTGGTTTTAAAGTATATTTAGAATATATTTTTACCATTTAATATAATGTTGGTCATTGGAAATAATTTTACAATTAAACCGGACATAAACAAGTGTCAATCTTTTTATAGTTATTATCTCTTAAAAACAAGTTTTTTGTTTTAACAACGGTAATTAATTTTAAATTAATTTATGCCACTTCTGTGTTTTGAATTTGGAAAAAAGATTCCATATTTGGAATTAGTATGTTCAAATTGTGTAAATAGGTAACTTTTATTTTGAAACATTTTAATAGTTACTGCGGTAAATATATTATTTACCATGGTTAAGGGTAAATCTGGTAAATAAGGGTTAAAAATATAATATTATAATAATACTAAATTACCCTAAAACGTGTCCTAACCTTATTGGTGGATACATGTCCGACCATGGGCATCTGTGGGTCAATTTTTGGACCTCATGGAGCCACTTGCAGGTGATAGAGTCACATTATTTTAATTAAGTTAAAATAAGTACAAAAATGATATAAGCATATATCTTTTAGAATACCAATTTTTACATAGGATTTTATATGTTGGATTTTCAACTATAAATATTCATTATAAATCTAAAATTATTTCCTACATAATGATATTTTATTTATAATTTTTAGACTTTAAATAATTTAATATATTTATGACACAATGATGATGCAGTAATTATCATAATAGTGACAAATTAAAATAATTGATATTATAAATACCCAAATAAATATAATATGAGACTTTTAATGAATTAAAATAATTTTCTAGGATACTATGACATATTAGGATTGATTTAATTAACTTTTTTTGAAGTAATAATTATTTTCTGAGTTTCACAAAAATCAACTATTGAATAGTGTCAAAATTGACATAAAAGAGTTTTTAAACCAAATATTATATTATTAATGGATATTAAATTCTTAAAAATCTAAGGTTCGTCCAAGAGACTTATATCATGATATTTTCATCATTAATGGACCACTTGGGGGTCTCTTGGATGTATATAGTATGTTTATTAACAATATAATATAAAAATTCAAAGAGACATTGTAAAAGTGAAACTAATTAACTTAGAGTTAATACTTAAAGATAAGGTTAATATAAGTAACCAAACATGTATAAATTATATTGTTTGAGTTGTTTTAGACCCATACACACCTTAAAATTTAAATAATCAACTTTTGAGCCATTAGAAACCGAATATGAATTTATTATAAATTAATATTTCAAGCTTTTCCAAAGGTGCCCCTCACCCCTCTTATAAAAGGGAACTCCTACTTCTCTTTTTTTCACACCATCAAAGCCTTTTGGATCGGCCAAACTCTGCCCGAATACTCTCCCACCTTCCCTCAATACAACCTAGAGGCCTTATTTTGATCAGAAAACAAACCTAAGGAGCCCTTTTGATCAAATCAAAAGGAAAAACCCGAAGAGGAGGTAATGATTTCACCACCCTTTTTCAAGTTCATTTCTTCTTCCACTTCTTCTTCCTCTGTTGTTACCATTCTAAAATAATAACTCCAGTATCATATATATACTGTGATATTATTATAAATATGGTACCACCATATTCACTATTCTATCCATCCTTTGAATAACATGACACCATACGTGCGTACGTACGGCTTACCGTCTCCACATCATGGTGTAATTGTAATTTAATAAATTATTATTTGGATGGGTATAATAATGATGTTTAACTCATGTAAATAATAAATATAACATGATAAGGATTCTGTATATATGATATAACATCCAATTATATATTATTTTAATATCAAAAGAATGATATTATCGCTCGTGCATACGTACGGACTACCGTCTCCACGAACGCGATGAGATTCATTCCCCATCGTATCCATTCAAGTATAATTCTCATTTGATGATTGATAATAGTATCTAAGGACTTGATATCATTCTGTATATGAATGAGATAAAACCTATCCATTACAAACATGGCTTACGTAAAAAAACATATAAAAGAAAATGGGTAAGTTAACACCCGAAACGACAATAATTCTTAGATATTATTAATGAAGCAATGTTAAAAGATCATATATGATATCATATGAATGTATATGATTCCTGTATAATTTAATAACAATTATTTCACCATTATACAGGAAGTTAACCTACCCTCAACCAAGGAAAAGTACAAGGTAAGGTTTTATTTCGCAATCTCTTCATTATCCGAGGTTGTTTATACGTAATAATCTACTGGGATTTCTTTATCATCCACATCCTTGTTTCTTCGAAATGTATTTCAAAACATTTTTACTATTTACAAAGAATAAGGGTTAAAGTCATTTATACCCTTATGTGTTTTTAAAGTAATATTTCCGTCGTTTTCCAAAAAAGGCACTTTTAACCTTTCGACAAATTTAAGGTAAGAATGTTTTTTTTCAACTTATACGGCAGGTGCGGCTATTTACCGCCGTTATAAAATAGTTAAAGCTTCCCTTATAAGACTATAAGAATATTTTCAAAGTAAATGTTTTATTTTATAATTATGTGACTTTTAAATGATTTCAAAATGAATATTTTAAGAATTTTTTAAAGGTACTCTTTTTCAAGATCATAATTTTAAATGTTTTTAAGATTTATCATTCTAAATATTTTTAATTAATGTCCATGTTTTCAAAATGATTTTAAGGATTTATTTATATGGACATGAAGGTTTTGAAATGATATTTCTTTTCAAAAGTTTTAATGTGGTATGGGACACTTTGATTCAAAAGTCTATTTTAAATTAATTCCTTTATAAATGTGTGACTTTTCAATGATTTCATGAAAAGAGATATTTCTCTCAAATAGTTTTGAGTTCATCAATGTCAACATCCTTTGATGGATTTTAAGCTTATTTGAAGTTGATTTATTATTATACAAAACTTCTATATTATATAGAAGGTTTTGTGATATGTTTGACTGTGGATGTGCTATTTTTATACCATTCATGGTTTATGGTGAAAGTATTGACATTTCGTACGCTAGTTTTAATACGAATGTTTATGTTATGTTTAAACTTTTTCATATGGGAATGCATTGGACTTAATATGTGACGGGTGGAGCCTTCTATAGCTCCTCGATGCATCGGTAGGTCTCATGAGACAAACTAGTGTCTTGGCACAAGGCCTTGGGAAACTCTTATTTGTAGTCTTGGCACGAGGCCTTGGCTATGTGGTTATGATAGTCTGGAATTATGCATTCCATCATTATGAAAGTGGTTATTAATATTGCATGTGATTATTCGATTAGTAGAATATCCATGTGAATAAGTAAATGGCATTATTTCATTTTAATTTTGCCATACTATGTTGAAGTTCATGTTTAAAAGGCTTTTTTTTAGTTATACATTGCCTTAAATGTTTATGATTATTTTGGAAAGTTTCCACTATATTGTTATCCTTATTGGGCATTTGAGCTCACCCCTTTTCTGTTTTTTATTTTTCCCAGGAAGTGACGAAGTAAATTATGAATGACCTGCAGGGATATTATGTGGGGATATGAGTGTGGAATATGGAGACAATATGTTGTTGTAGTATTTTTTAACTTTATGATATATTGTAAGAATTATGAATATATCTAGTGTTTCCAAGGCTACTAAACCAATCGGTCTTTCGATATTTGATCTTTATTGTGATCATGCCAATGTTATGTAATAATGCATCGAATCTGGGTAACTGGGGTCGGGGCATTACAGTTGGTATCAAAGGAAGTTTAGTTAAAACCTTGGAAACTAGATTTAGATAATATCTGATTACATCACATATATTTAAGATGTACTTTGAGGATTAGTATAGAAGAACTTCCTAGAATTTTGGTATTGTAGAGATTTTGTGAGTTTTCCGAGCAATACATCCCTGTCTGGATACGAGCAGGTAGAGGAGGCTCTGGCACAGATGTACCTAGGGGTAAATCCCGAAAACACCGCTTCGAGCTAGACTCGAACGGAAACTGGTGCATGACAACGGGCCTTGCTGCACTCTTGGTTACGACACTCCCGGGGGATATGCTTAGGATAATTCTGGTTTTCTTTACAAACCATTATGAAGGGTTTATGAGTATATAATTCCTCAAAGGAGACATTTTTATGATTATGGATTATATCCATAAACTATTTAATTTATGTGATGTGTTTTACAAGTTTGGGATTAGGTATTGTTATTCATAAACTAATCTAGTGTATGCCATTTTTTAGAAATGGCACCCAGTAGAAGGAATGAGAACTCTAGAAATGCACATGATACAAAGAGAAAGAAGGATCATATATTTCATGGTCTTAAGCCAGAATTTATAAGAGAAATATTCTCGCATGTATTATCATCATATGAAGAAATAATATCATGTGTTGATAAGATAAGTAAAGCGTTTACTAAGTCATATGGCTTTGAAGGGAAGCAAGAGAAGAAAATGATGGACGAGAAAATGATGGATAAATGGAAGAGGGAAAAGAAGAATTTTCCCATATGTGATAACTGTGGAAAGAAACACCCTGGAACTTGCCTGAAAGGAATTAAAGTTTGTTATATGTGTGGAGGAAAAGGGCAAAAAGTACGTGACTGCAAGGGTAAGAAAATGGTTTCAAATGTACAATGCTTCATTTGCAAGGAGTTTGGACACTACGCGAACCTATGTCCCAGTCATCATACTATTCCACAAATGATGCTATTGGATAATAATCAAGTTATGATACTACCATAGATGAAGAGGAATGATTAGAGTTATTATGTTGATTATGTCATTTGAGTGTTGTATCAACAATGTACTTGTTATAATAATTATGTAGTATATAAGGATTGTACTGCAGTACTATTTCATTAAGGACTTGAGATTGTGTGGAACAAAGAAAAGTGACTCAATAGCAGGTCAGATTTTTGGAAAATATATGGTTGATAGAAAGATAAACCATAATATGGTTCTGATACCGAGGTAGTGATTTTAGAATAATACATGATTGATTTGGATAAATTATATTGGATATTCCTGACTACCTTGAAGCTGATTAATGATTTGTATATTTCATCATTGTTGGGGTTTAAAACATTTTCTGATTGATGAAGTATATCTAGCAATATATATGGAATAAGGGAGCATGAATGCAATCAATAAGGATTATGGTAATTCAGGATGTTTTAGTGTTTTAAAAGAATACATGATTATGGTATTAATATGCTATTACGTGGTAAAAAGGATCAACATTATGTTTACCTTCCTTATAAATGTTGGACTGTGAGTTTGGACAGAAGTATTTTGGATAAATTCTAGTTTGAGATTAAATTTTGATTGCCATAAAAAGGACAACCCGGAGGTCGGGCGGCAACCCGTCGCGACCGGCAAGGCCGTGAGACTTGAACCCACAACCGAAGGGCGAAAAGGGTGTATCACCTACCACTGGACCACAAGATGTCCTGGATTAAATAATGTAGTTTTTTTAAAAGATCTGGTAGATGAATTACAAATTCATTTATTTTGGAACCCTATATGAATAGTATAAATAGAATTTTTTTACGTTCTATTATCTTTTAGAGTGAAAGATGAGTTTGTGGTAGAAATTTATTAATGGATAAAACTCTAATTATAAAGTAATCATATCTCCTTATGATATTATCCAATCTCATAAATAAATTCCTCAACATTAAGAAAAGGAACTTTGAACAAAAATGTTGTGCTAGATGGTACCTTAAATCATCACTAATTTATGGCTTTGGGATTGTTGGCCTTTTCATAGCAATGTTCTTTACCACTCTCCATCAGATAATTGATGGTTATATTTCTCTTCCATATCCATATTTTCCTACATGGAACCCTAGTATGTGTTATTTTCGATAATCTTCATACTTTCCACTCTTTATTTTAAATAGAGGCCTCATTAATTCATTTTTCGATGTGGGATCTCAACTAAGATATTTTGAAATGTCAAAAATGTGTTATCCTAATACCCTATGTTTTGTTGAACCGATGGTATTTCAAATCATCATAGATTGATGAATTTAAGGACCTCAATTTTACACTTGTTTGTGATTGATTACCTCAATCACAACCTATAAATATTTACGTTTTCCTCCAATTATATGTCCCTAATTGCCACCAATGTTCTCCTAATCGAGATCATAATTTGGTGGTGACCCTTTCATTTCTCTTTTCCTCATATTAAGACTAAATTTTAGTAACTCAATTTCCGATGTGGGTTTTCCCACAAATATATTTTCTATTTTCAACCTTTTAATTTCTAAGAACAATTTCAAATGTCGAGGACGCAATTTATTGAAGGAGGGGAGAATGTAACACCCCTAGATTTTATAGGGTGTTATTTCTTCAAAATAATTCAATAACTTGCACTACATGCAACATCGAGTTCAAGCGCACCATGACTTACCAAACAAGCCATTAAAAAGATGTTATGAATAGTATTAACTAAATTTTAAACTTTATATAATCCTTATAATTTTAGAATCCATATTATGAGTTTCTTACACATAATGAAAGAAAAAATTCATTTTCAGTATTGCAATTTTACCAACTTTTAATAGTGAACCCTTTTTAAATACAATATTTTAAAATTTTCGACTAAATGGGGACATCAAAAATTTAAAATGAAACACCCCAAGCTTCCACGGTATGCTTTCCTTTGAATAATATAGTAGCGTGTGTTATACGCAACTTCGAGTTTTAACACACACCACAACAAATCAAACTAGCCGTTATGAATAGTAATATATACTTTTTGAAATTATATCTATTTTTATATTTCAAAATGGACTTCATTTTTGGGTTTGGAATATCAAAATTAGCCTAGGGTGAAATTTTGGTACTTTTCGGATAACTTTCATATTTTGATGAATAGTGAAAATTACTAAATTTTAATTAAAAACAACTTTTTTAATCAAAATAATTAATAGTGATAAATTATGAATTTGAGTGGTTTTAAAGTATATTTAGAATATATTTTTACCATTCAATATAATTTTGTTCATTGGACATAATTTTACAATTAAACCGGACATAAACAAGTGTCAATCTTTTTATAGTTATTATCTCTTAACAACCCGCTTTTTGTTTTAACAACGGGAATTAAATTTAAATTAATTTATGACACATCTGTGTTTTGAATTTGGAAAAATGTATTCCATATTTGGAATCAGGATGTTCAAATTGTGTAAATAGTTAACTTTTATTTTTAGACATTTTGAATAGTTACTGCGGTAAATATTTTATTTGTCATGGTTAAGGGTAAATCCAGTAAAAAAGGGTTAAAAAAATAATATTATAATAATACTAAATTACCCTAAAACGTGTCCTAACCTTATTGGTGGATACATGTCCGACCATGGTCATCTTTGGGTCAATTTTGGGACCTCATGGAGCCACTTGTAGGTGATAGGGACACTTTATTTTAATTAAGTTAAAATAAGTACAAAAATGACATAAGCATATATATTTTAGAAAACCAATTTTTACATAGGATTATATATGTTGGATTTTCGACTATAAATATTAATTAGAAATATAAAAATATTTCCTACATAATGATATTTTATTTATAATTGTTAGAATTTAAATAATTTAATTTATTTATGACACAATGATGATGCAGTAATTATCATAATAGTGACAAATTAAAATAATTGATATTATAAATACCCAAATAAATATAATTTGAGACTTTTAATGAATTAAACTAATTTTATAGGATAATATGACATATTAGTATTTATTAAATTAACTTTTTTAGAAGTAATCATTATGTTCTGAGTTTCAAAAAAATCAACTATTGAATAGTGTCAAATTTGACATAAAAGAGTTTTTAAAACAAATATTATATTATTAATTGATATTAAATTCATAAAAATATAAGGTTCGGCCATGAGACTTATATCATGATAGGTTCATCATTAATGGACCACTTGGGGGTCTCTTGGATGTATATAGTATGTTTATTAACCATATAATATAAAAATACAAAGAGACATTGTAAAAGTGAAACTAATTAACTTAGAGTTAATACTTAAAGATAAGGTTAATATAAGTAACCAAACCTGTCTAAATTATATTGGTTGAGTTTTTTTCGACCCATCCGCACCTTAACATTTAAATAATAAACTTTGGAGCCATTAGAAACCGAATATAAATTTATTATAAATTAATATTTCTAGATTTTCCAAAGGTGCCCCTCACCCCTCTTATAAAAGGGAACTCCTCCTTCTCATTTATTCACACCTTCAAAGCCTTTTCGTTTGGCCAAACTCTGCCCAAATACTCTCCCACCTTCCATAAATACAACCTAGAGTCCATAGTTTGATCAAAAATCCAACCTAAGGAGCCCTTTTGATCAAATCAAAAGGAAGAACCCGAAGAAGAGGTAATGATTTCACCACCCTTTTTCAAGTTCCATTCTTCTTCCACTTCTTCTTCCTTTTTTTACCATTCTAAAATAATAACTCCAGTATCATATATATACTGTGATGTTTTTATAAATATGGTACAACCATATTAACTATTCTATCCATCCTTTGAATAACATGTCACCATACGTGCGTACGTACAGCTTACCGTCTCCACGTCGTGGTGTAATTGTTATTCAATAAATTATTATTTGGATGGGTATAATAATGAAGTGTAACTCATGTAATTAATAAATATAACATGATAAGGATTCTGTATATATGATATAACATCCAATTATATATTATTTTAATATCAAAAGAATGATATTATCGCTCGTGCGTACGTACGGACTATTGTCTCCACGAACGCGATGAGATTCATCCTCCATTGTATCCATTGAAGTATAATTCTCATTTGATGATTGATAATAGTATCTAAGAACTTGATATCATTCTGGATATGAATGAGATACAACCTATCCATTAAAAACATGTCTTACGTAAAAAAACATATCAAAGAAAATGAGTAAGTTAACACCTGAAACGACGATAATTCTTAGATATTATTAAAGAAGCAATGTTAAAAGATCATATATGATATCATATGAATGTATATGATTATTTTATAACATAATAACAACTATTTCACCATTATACAAGAAGTTAACCTACCCTCAACCAAGGAAAAGTACAAGGTAAGGGTTTATTTCACAATCTCTTCATTATCCAAGGTTGTTTATACGTAATAATCTACTGGGATTTCTTTATCATCCACATCCATGTTTCTTAGAAATGTATTTCAAAACATTTATACTATTTACAAAGAATATGGATTAAAGTCATTTATACCCTTATGTGTTTTTAACAGAATCTTTCCATCGTTTTCCAAACAAGGCACTTTTAACCTTTCGATAAATTTAAGGTAAGAATGTTTTTTTTCAACTTATACAGCGGGTGCGGCTATTTACCGCCGTTATAAAATCGTCAAAGCTTCCCTTACAAGCTTATAAGAATATTTTCAAAGTAAATGTTTCATTTTATAATTATGTGACTTTTAAATGATTTCAAATTGAATATTTTAATAATTTTTGAAAGGTACTCTTTATCAAGATCATAATTTTAAATGTTTTAAGGATTTATCTTTCTAAATATTTATAATTAATGTCCACGTTTTCAAAAAGAATTTAAGGATTTATTTATATGGACATGAAGGTTTTGAAATGATATTTCTTTTCAAAAGTTTTAAAGTGGCATGGGACACTTTGATTCAACAGTCTCTTTTAAATTAATTCCTTTATAAATGTGTGACTTTTCAATGATTTCAAGAAAAGAGATATTTCTCTCAAATAGTTTTGAGTTCATCAATTTCAACATCCTTTGATTGATTTTAAGCTTATTTGAAGTTGATTTATTATGATACAAAACTTCTATATTATATTGAAGGTTTTGTGATATGTTTGACTGTGGATGTGCTATTTTTATACCATTCATGGTTTATGGTGAAAGTATTGACATTTAGTATGCTAGTTTTAATATGAATGTTTATTCTATGTTTAAACCATTTAATATGGGAATGCATTGGACTTAATATGTGACGGGTGGAGCCCGCTATAGCTTCTCGATGCATCGGTAGGTCTCATGAGACAAACTAGTGTCTTGGAACAAGGCCTTGGAAAAATCTTATTTGTAGTCTTGGCACGAGGCCTTGGCTATGTGGTTATGATAGTCTGGAATTATGCATTCCATCATTATGAAAGTGGTTATTGATATTGCATGTGATTATTCGATTAGTAGAATATCCATGTGAATAAGTAAATGGCATTATTTCATTTTACTTTTTCCGTACTATGTTGAAGTTCAAGTTTAAAAGGTTTTTGTTTCAGTTATACATTGCCTTAAATGTTTATGCTTATTTTGGAAAGTTTCCACTATATTGTTATCCTTACTGGGCATTTGAGCTCACCCCTTTTCAATGTTTTATTTTTACCAGGAAGTGAAGAAGTAAATTATGAATGACCTGTAGGGATATTATGTGGGGATATGAGTGTGGAATATGGAGACAATATGTTGTTGTAGTAGTTTTTCACTTTATGATGTAATGTAAGACTTATGAATATATCTAGTGTTTCCAAGGCTACTAAATCAATCGGTCTTTCGAGATTTGATCTTTTTTGTGATCATGCCAATGTTATGTAATAATGCACCGAATCTGGGTAACTGGGGTCAAGGTGTTACAAATAAAATTTCTATATGATATGTGACGTTTAAGAATCAATAAAATAAATCTGATGGTTTAAAATTTCAGTTTATTATTTGAAAAAATTGGGGTAAAAATAACCCTAGGGAATTCCTTAACAAAACTGGGAAGTGATTCTAATGTGGTATGTTTAGGCATATGGCCTGATATTATAATGAAAATGATCTTAATATGAAATTTGATAGGAAAACTATAATGTGTTTCAAATTTAGTTATATGGGTAATTATGAAAACTCTTATCCATGAATGATCTGAGATATGGAGAACAAAAAGAATATAAATAGAAACATGTAGCGAGATCCCTCTCAACTACCTAATCATATTTCAATACATACCATGAAGTGTTATTAGGGTTTTTACTAATTTTTATTCAAATCGTTGTTTTATAGAGGTTCTACAAAATCCTTCAATTTTTAAGAAATTTCAGGTAAATTAGAAGTATCAACGAAAAAATGAAAATGAAACTTATTGTTAAAACACCAAGGGAAATGATATAACAAAATTTCATTTTAGGATTATTTTTATTGTTATATGTTGAAATACATTATATACACTTCATTTTGTTTTGACCATCATAATGTTTGATGTCATATGGGGGATATATTGGCTTTCTGTTTATCATGCTATGATTGATTGTTGAGCTGGAGAAGATGTTTTCTTAGAAAGAGTTTCATTTTGTATTCAATAATGAACATATACAATTTATAACATATCAGGAATATGCTATCTATAGAAATATGAAAATGAATGTTATCTTGTAAAATTGTTTAAATAAACTGAAATGTTATGATTTATTATGTTAACGTGGTGAATGAATACCCATATTTTTTTTCTAATGACTTATCCAATCTTATAAATGATCGTAAAATCGAATTAAAAATTTACATATTTCCTGATAATAAGATAACTTCAAGACCCCTATATCGAATGGCTCAAATGGAAATTTATAAATTTAGATATCAGTTGCATTAGTTTCTTAAAAAATCCTTCATTAGTTCTAGCACTTCACAATGGGAGCTCTAGTTTTTTTCACCAAAAATAAATATTGTTGAATAATAAATTCAATTGATTATTAAATCTTGAATAAAATTACTATTTAGAATAAGTATAATATTCTTCACATAGATGATTTTTTAATCATCTCTAGGGAGCTCATTATATTACTATGATTTACATGTGATATAGGTACCATCATCATAACTTAAATGACGATGAGATTCCTAAAAATTATTTTGATCTAAATATGGTCATTATGAGTATGTTTTTATGCCATTTTTCTTAGCTAAAACACATTATGTATTAATAGATATTATGAATGTAATATTTCATATGTTATTGGATATGATGGAGTTTGTGTTTATTTGTGACATTATTGAACATTTTATATGTAAAGATGATCTTGAAAAACAACTAAGTGTTGTTTTAAAACCCATAAATGAGATGAAACAGTATGGAAAATTCAGAAAATGTGAATTTTATTTGCAAAAAAATTATTTCCATGGTCATATTGTTTTTAAATATATCATTATTATTGATCCTACTAATTTTTCTTTGATGAATGGAAAAAAGAAACCAAGATTCATTGTTTTCATGGTTTTGAAAGCTCTTACTATATTTCTATTGAAAACATTTCACAGTCATCTAGTCTAATGATTAAGTTAACTTGAAAAGGAGTTAAATTAATCTTAAAAAAATAATGTGATGACTATTTCGGTAATTTAAAAGAAGATTGGTGAATGCTATTGTTGTGAAACTACATTAAGCAAATGTAGCATTTATCATCTAAAGTGATTCTTCATTAGAGGTACATGGGTGTGTATTGATGCAAAATGATTAAGAAACTGCTTATGCTTCAAGACAATTAAAACCTTTTGATATAAATTATCCTACCCAAGGTTTGGAATTACTAGATGTGGTTTTTTCATTAAATACATGGATGCATCATTTATATTTAGCCAAATGTGAAATATATCCTAACCAAAAAAAGTATGAGAAATATACTCCCTCAGATGGAATTAAAAAAGAGACAGGGAAGATGAATTGAATTAATAAAGGATTATGATTTCTCAATCAATTACCGTCATTGAATAGAAAACAATGTGGAAGATGCCTTGAGTGGAAAGTATCATGCATCATTAATTATGTTATGTATACAAAAGACCATTTAATTATGTATATGATGATTTTTTTGTAAGTTGTTGGTGTAGGGAATTCCTAGTTATTTTTCATGTCTTAGTGTTGTTATCTTTGTTAGGTAAAATTAATAAAGCTTATGAGGGAGACGAGGAGTATAAAAAATGGTAGAATTGGTTAAAATGGGTAAATATCCTGAATTTATAATTGATAGTGATTTCATTTTGATATTTGGAAAAAGATGTTTTTGTCTTCTGTTTCCCAATTGAGGAATGAATTGTTGTGAGATATTAATAGTTATCTATTTTTTTTCATCCTAGAAGATCAATGTTGTATATAGACCATCAAGAGTATTACTCAATGGATTGAATGAAAAGAGATATTGCAGATTTTATAGAGAATTTTGGACATACAATAAAGCCGATAAATCATTACCGAATGGGATACATCAACTTTTACCAGTGCCAAAGTTGAAATTAGAATATATATACATGGAAATTTTTGTGGTACTACCAATGACTTCTCTAAGTAACAATTCAATGTGTGTTATTGTGGATGGACTAACTAAATCATCTCACTTAATTTCTATTTGAGATATAATGTCTTTAGATCATATTTATAGACTATACCTGAAATATATTTTCATGTTATATGGAGTTTGTAATTCAATTATATTTGACCGTGATCCCATGTTCACTTATAATTTTTGGAGAGGCCCTCAGAATTCATTATAACTGAAATAAAATTCTGCACAAAATTTTATAATTGGTTATATGGCCAGTCAGAATAGGAGATTCACGCATTGGAGGATATGATTCAAGATTGTCTAATGAACTAGAAATGATGTTGGGATAATTATCATTCATTAGTTATGTTTTCATATATAATTAATGTTTTCATTCCAATATACAGATGGATCCTTTTGAGTAATTATATGGGAAGAGATATCAAAATTTATAATTTTTGGATTAATCCTAGAAAAATAGTTAATGGGTCCATAATTAAAAGAGGAAGTGTCTGGGAAAGTGAAGATAATCCGGCAATGAATGATGATAACTCAAATTTGGAAGAAACATTATGCATATAATAGGAGGAATGACATTTCCTTTAAAGTAGGTGATCATGTTTTTTAGAATCATACAATGAAAATGTGTAATTCATTTTTGTAACAATGGAAATCTATGTCAACAATTCATTTGACATTTTTATATCATAGATAATATTGGACCAGTTTCAACAATTTAGCTTTTCCCTCGAGTTTATCTTTGGTAAAAAATGTTTTTCATTTTTTAATTTTGTGAATGTTTGTCCCAGATTCTTGTCATGTTTTGATCTGAGAAGTTGTTCAGTTTGTAGAGAATCTCTATAATGAAGAGTAACCTATTTATTATCTTGATTGAAGAGTACATGTTTTATAAATAAGGTGATGCACCAATTCAAGGACTTTTGGAGAAACCACATAGTTGAAGAAGCAATACGGGAAACTAAAAATTCTTTGGTGGAAATCTACCCTTATTTGTTTAATAAGTAAATAAAAAGGTGAAGAGTAAATTTATAGAAGGTGGGGAGAATGTAACCCCCTAAATGTTTTAATCATACATTTAAATAATTGAAACACTAAATTTCTACTTAATGAATCATTTTCATAAGTACGTAGATATAATGTAGATGTAAATATAATTTTTCTGCTAATATGATTTGAATTTCAAGAAATAGACATCTATTATTGTGATTAGTAAGTTATTTGTAGTATGAAAGAAACAACATGTTTTTGTGATGAATAGTAACATACCCACATGAATATAAATATGAATAGTACTATAACCCTTATGAATAGTAAATCCTATTATTATTTTATTTTTTATGGTTATAAGATAATGACAAATTGAATAATTTTTCAATGTGATATAAAAAGATTTTTACATCTAAAATTGGTATTATTAAAATAAATTCTGATTTTAATTAAAATTTAAATTACTAATATTATGATTATTTACCAAATAGTGGAATAATTATTCAATTTATCACATCAAAAAATTTTAAGGGTGTTGTTATTATATTTTTATAAAATACATTAATTTCTGGTGAATAATAACATTCGATAATTTATGAGAATTGCTAAATAAATGTAATAACGGATCATGAAAGAGTCATGGAAGATGTAAATGTGTATTGGTTTGAACATGCATGAAAAAATAACTATTTAAGGATACATTAATTATGAAAACTAATAGTATTAAGAAAAAATATTAAACTAATGATTAATATAATGCAAAACCCCTCATCCCCTCTGTTATAAATACAACTATCACCACAACTTCCCATCACACCTCTCAAGATTAAATCATTGCCTAATTTTTTCCCAATACCCATATACAGGCTCCTAACTAAGTCCAAGAGCTAATAGTCTCAACATAATTCCAAAAACCAGGGCCTTATGATGGATCTTATGGAGAAGATATCAGGAGGTAAAAATCTAGTTTCATTTTCTTATATTTTTTAAAATACATTTCATTGTTTATACACTATTCTCCTCCACTTTTACAAGAGAAATGAAATCTCCAGTATTATATATATTATATATTTTTATCATTTTTATTTATAAATTAGTCAGCATTATTCCTCTCATCTTCTACTTATTCAAAAAATAAATATAACTTATCAGATGTGTCGATTTACTAACATCGTGGATGATGTGCCTCCAATTTCCTTTAAATCCATGAAAGGTTGTTGTAAATTTTTTGAAATGGTTAAAAATGCTATAATTTGTTATTTATTACATATCTTAAGTTTTTTATTAACTTATACGCATAATAATAAACTTATATGTGCAAATAAGTTCGTGATAATCGATGAACCTCCAAAATGATCTAAACGAGTAACACTAATGATATATCCAATGAATAACACTCATATCATATTAATTAAATTATTTATTGATAAATTTAATATTATGGAATCATATTAACACCAATTTATTATACTTATATATATTCTATTTCTTTAAACATTAAAATCCCTTACGAACAAACCATGGAAACCATGTAAAGAACAAACCTGAATCTATGTAAATCACATATTGTTTTTAATAAATCGGTTGAATAATGTTATAAAATGAACATATAAAAAGTTATAAACATGAATATTTTTTTATATACTAATAATAATTATATATTAAACATTATAAAAGATTTATAAATGAGTTTTAAGTCAGGAAAACATGAATTAAGGGAATTCATAACACAATTTACAGTCTTTGAGTTAATCATCTACTTCATAAAATATATGGTACTATGATTATTTTTGTGATTAATTGGAGCTTGTATAATGTTTTATTATTTGTATATATAGTGTCAAAATGTATTCAATTAATTATATAAATGTTTTCACATCAATTATTTCATATCTTTATGGGAATTTCCTATTAAAATTCTCATTTAAAATACAATTTAATGAAATTAAAAAGCAATATTTTTAGGAAATTAGTCTTGTTTTATGATTATGTTCTGGTTAATGGGATTTTTTATAATGAAGGGTGGGAAATATATCTTCCAAAAATTATTTTGGAAATTGAATATAGGATTTAGGCCATATAGTTACTCCAAGTGTAACTGCAATGGTTACCCAATAAGGTAGCTGTGAGGGTTACGTTGTGTGGTTTTGGTGAGGGTTAAAAATCATATAGTAGTCGTGATGGTTACAATAAATGTAATTAATGGTCAATGATACCTTTTTTGATTTATATATATTTTCCTTAATATTTTATAAAAATCTCTGTTTTTAAAAAGTAAGTTTATATAGTTGAGAATTATGTCTTTGTGAAATAATTTCATTTGTTTATAAGAACTCCTTGACTAATGGTTTAATTCCTTCTTTTTATATTCATTTGTATGTTTTTATGCTCAACCTATTTTTATATATGTTATTCACATAATATAATTATGTGTTAGAGGTTGAAGGTACTCACATTAAATGTTATGAATAATTTTAAATAAATTATTTTGTTGTTTTTTCATTAAAAAAAATTATTTCGTGTATATGTTGGATAATTTTTAATGATACATACATTGAATTAATTTGGGTTGATATGTATGAGTTTTTCCATAACATTATAAAAATCTAAACCGAAAATGACTTTGTGGTTTTAATGAAGTGAAATATAATTGAATTAGGTATGTTATGAAATTTTTATGGCTAGGTCCTTATAACTAATCAAAAACATAGATGTCTCTATTAAAACATCTATCCTTATTATTAATTATTATCTAAAAATAAGTATTGTATATGTAATAAATTAATATAATTAAAATATATTTAATATAAATCAGCTTCTAAAATATATGGTTAATAAGTCTGTGATGATTATATTATTGGTTATAGAACCTCTAACTTATCCCGAATCCATGATAAGGGTTATTTTTTTCAATTTATATTCCATGAGACATGTTTCTAACATTAATATAATAATTATTTGATATAGGTTACATGTTATTAGGAACACATATGGAAATTATAAACACCGAGTGTGAGGTGGGGGGGGGGGGTAATCTATTTAATGAATTTTTTATTCATATATTATTTTGAATCTCATTTCCTTTTAAACATATTAAGCCTATGAATAAAAATGAGACCCTATAATTTTATACATTACCAGTACATCATTTTAATGACAAACTCTATAATAGCATCACATATCTAGTATCAAATAGTGTAGATTCATTAGAAAATTATTCATATACATAAAAATGATATAATTATTTACATATATTATTTAATTACTTATTCTATAGATTCTTCATGTACCTTATGTTCTACTAAGTACAAGTAATCTCCTGGGAATATACATCGATGAAGGGGGTGAGATAAATTCCAAGAACAATGAAAATTATAGCATTAATATATATAACCTGGGTGTGAATAATAATCATTATCATGAGATAAAAAAATGATCATCATCGTAGTCAAGATAGGAATCATTATATAATGCCATGGAATATGTAAATCTATAAAAAAAGAATCATCATGTCCTTGTGGTGAAATACAATACATAATTGTAATCAAATGTAGCATCATGTTCAAGAATAAAATATTTTTATAATCATACCATCATCATTATGGAAAATTATAACATAAATTTAACTTATATTAAAATTTATATAATGAGACACCACTCAATACCCAATCCATTGGTTCACTATATAATTATGGGCACAACCATCACTTAATAACATTTACGAAATCATTCATAAAATTGTAAATGTATAAAAATAACATTCATAAAATTACCCATTGAAATAAATGGGTTTCATAAGGGCTTATTTAATGAAAAAACTTTGGAGTTTATAAATTAAAATTTGAATAACGTAATTGATATATGATTCATCATTATTAAATAAAAAGGAAACAATCTAATGAAAAAAATATATGTTTTTTAAAACCTTTGATGCATCCCCTACAACATTTTAAGAATATTTTAAAAAAAATATTTAATTTACTTTTAAATAATTTTACGTAGAAATAGACATCTTACTCAAATGGTTTTTTGGATTGATTTCATCTATGTCATCATCCTTTGTGATATTTTATTCTTGTTTGATGTTGATTTATTTTGATAAAGTATTCTGTATTGTATTAAAGGTTTTGTGATATGTTTGACAGTGGATGTGATATTTTTATACCATTTATGATTTATGGTTAATTTATAAACATTTCATATACTATTTTTAATATTAATGATTATGTTATCTTTCAAACTTTTCATTTTAAGAATGCATTTAACATATTAATGGACGAGTGGGGCCTGCTATGGCCCCTCGATGCATATGTAGGTTTTATGAGACAAAATAGTTTCTTGGCATAAGGGTTTAACAATATTTTTATTTTTATGCTTGGAACGAGGCCTTCGATATGTTCATATAATGTCTGGAATTATGCATTCCGTAATTATGAAATTATTATTGATATTGCATGTGATTATTCAACTATTAGAATATCCATGTGAATATGTAAATGGAATTATTTGATTTATTTTGGCAAAATTATGTTGAATATTTTGTTTAAATGTCTTGTGTTTTATTCCTATACATTTATTAGAATGATTATGCTTATTTATGATAGTTTCTGCTATATTTTTTTTCCATAATGAGCATTTTTGATCATCCCATTTATATGTTTTTTTCTAGCATGTTAATAAGTATGTTATGATTGACCTACAAGGATAGGCTGAGGGATATGAGTGTGTTCAAAGGAGATAATTGTTTTTAATTTCATAATGTGGTGTTAAAATTAAGTATGTATCTAGTACTTACAAGGATACTAAACTGTTTGGTCATTCCATACATAATCTATCATGATCATTCCACTGTTATTTAATAATGCACTGACTCTTTGTAACTAGGTTCAAGGTGTTACAATTGGAGTTAGATGAATTTCTGTACAAACTGTGGAAACTAGATTTTGAAAAACTCTAATTAAAGAAAAATACCTTGATATATACATTGAGTATTAGTATATAAGAACATCCATTAATTTTCATAAAGTATATATTTTATGAGTTTTCCACGAAATACATCTCTATCTGGATACTACATGTGGACGTGGTTTTGGAACAGATATTCCAGAGAGTGAAAACATTGATAAGGAGTATCGGGACTGACTCAAGGTATACAGGTGCACAATAATAGGCTACTGTGCACCTGTTTTGACACTCCTGGGGGATATGCGTAGGAAAATTCACATTTAAATAAAAAATAATTTTGAAGGATTTATGAGTAAATACGTCCCAAAATAAGAAAATTATATGATTATGTATTAAATTCATAAATTGTTCAATTTATGTTATGTATTTTCAATTTTCGAATTATTCATTGTGATTCATAAACTAAACTAATGCCTTCCATTTTTTAGAAATGGAACTTTGTAGAAGGAATGGAAAATGTATCAATGCACGTAATACATGTAGGGATTTCCCTCCTACTCAATAAGATTATAGTTGAGTTGGTGATGCAACTGGTGATGAACAAATTATAAGCATAGTAGGAAAAATCACATAGGTTATGAATAATAACATTACCTGTATGGAGCACCCTGATCCACAAAGCGTAGGATCAATGTTAGACTTATTAATGAGTCAAGAAACCGTTGATGTTTAATTGTAATACAAATCCATTTGTATCTGATCAGTGGATAAGTTCCATTGAAAAAATATTTTATGCATTGGAAAGTGTTGAAAGAGAAAAAGATTTCATTGTAGATTATCACCTCACAGAAGATGCAGTCAAATGTTGCTCATTAATTCAAACCCCAAAAGAGGATTAACAAGTATTAAATATGTAATGTAAGGAGTTTAAATATCTTTTCCTAGAAAAATAATTTCCTCATGAACATTGTGAAGATATGAAAATGAAATTTCTGACTCTGTGGAAAAATGATGATGAGAATGTTGCAACGTATGAGGAAAATATTTCATGTATATCAAGGCATGTTGCAAATTATATACATAACTCAAGAGTAATATTTATCGATTCTATGATGGGTTAAATAAATTTCTTTATCAAACATTAGTCTCACAATCCTTTTCATCGTACGAAGATATAAACTCATGTGATATCACAACAGAAAAGGCATTCTATAAGTCTTATGACATTAATGTGAAGTAAAAGAAGAAGAGATCTATTGAAAACTATGGAAGGGGAAATAAGGGTATGAAGGAAAAAAGATGAATTTCCATGATGCAGTAATTGTGGGATGAAACATCCTAGTACATGACTAAAGGGGATGAGAGTTTGATACCTATGTGGAGAAATGGCCACCATGATCATGATTGAAAGGGGAAGAAAGAGGTTATCAATGTTAAATTATTTAATTGTAATGAAATGGGGAATAATAAATATGAATGTTCTAAGTGTAAAAGAAACATATCTCAGAAAATTCCATGGGAGAAAGAACAAGCTTCAGAAATCACAACTATAGAGGTTGATGCTCTGAATGATGTAGTGGTAGGTACTTCAATCGTTTCATCTAAATTAGCCAATTATTTTATTTATTCTAGATCATAGAATTCTGCCATATCTTTCCAGTTTTCCAAGATAATTAGATATATCCAATTTTACTTAACAAGAAAGTCGTCAATGAAAACTCTTAATGTATATATCATAGCAACAATATTTTGTCAATCAGTTAACATTATGAAATATTGACGTTCTTTATCTGCTGATCTTATTGTTATACCCATGATTGAATTTGTTATAATCCTCTCTATGGATTGGATTTCAGACAATTATATGAAAATTTATTTTAAGAATAAGTATGTTACAATTTTTTATATTGATAATAAATCCTTTATCATTAGATAAGAAACATCACCATCAAATTCTCATCTAAAACCACCCCTGATATCTCTAGAAAATTCAATTATTGGGAGGTATGTGAGTGAAATACCTATGGATTAGGAATGGAATGTTAAAATAAAGGATGTACCTATTGTTTTATAAAATTTTTAGGAGTTTATAAAGGATTTACCTAGACATTCTCTAGAATGGGAAATTGAGTTTTCCATTGACTTAATTCCTAGTTTAAGGTTTATATTGAAGACCCCATATAGAATGGACACATAGGAATTAATTAAATTGATGAATCTACTAGAGGAATTTTTTAATAAAGAATGTATTCTCTCTAGTGTTTTTCTATGGGGATCCCCAATTCATTTTGTTAAGAAGAAAGATGGATATATGAGGTTGTTCATTGAAATTGGTGAGATTAATGATATATCAACAATGAATAGGTATCCCATACCTTAAATTTATGATTCATTCGATAAATGTCATGGAGTTCAATATTTTTCAGAGATTGGTCTTTGCTATGGATATCATTAGTTGTGTGTGAAGAAGGAAAACATTTCAAGGAATGTATTTCGAATCAGGTATTAGTATTAAAAGTTTACATTAATTCCTTTTGGACTTTCTAATGCACCCTTTTTAATGGATTTAATGAATAGAGTTTTGATGGAATATCAATATGACATTGTGGTGGTGTTTAGTGATGATATATTGGTATATTAAAAAATCTAAAAAGATCATAAAAATCACTAGAACACTATTCTGAATACTCTTAGAAGATATGAATTATATGAGATGTTTAGCAAGTGTAAATTCTGGCATCATGAAATTTCTTTTTTGGCCATATTATCTCTATGGTTGGAATCTCTGTTCATCAATCTAATAAAAGTGAAATCCAAGAATGGACAACATCGACGATTAAAACTAAATTACGTAGTTTTATTGGTTTAGAAGGTTACTATCAATGTTTAATCTAGAATTTTTCATTATTACCTAACCCATTAAACAACATCACACGTAAAGGAGGATATTTTTTTGAAAAATGAGTGTGAATAATGTCTCCAAGAATTTAAGATCATATTAGTCAATTTTCCTATATTTACTCTGCCATCAGTGAATGATATGTTTTTTATCTATAGTTATTCTTTAAAGAAGGACTTGGTTGTGTCCTTATACCGAATGATAGATTTATTTCCTATGCATCATGACATCTAAATACTCATGAACAAAACTTTACCACTCATTATCTTGAGTTATCATCTATAATATTTTATATGATGATATGGACACACAATCTCTATGGTGAACAAATGTGAGATATATACGGATCACCATAGTTTTAAGATTATTTTTTCATAGAATGAACTCAACCAGAGTCAAGGCGATGTCATAAGCTACACAAGAATTACGATGGAACTATACACTACCACATGGGGAAGGGAAATAATGTGGGATATTCTTTGAGAAGAAATTATCATGGAGTTATGATAAATATGAGTATTGAAAGGGATATTATGTTCATGTATCTAGTAATGATAGATAAGGTAATAATCATTGAGGGTGGAAGAATGATACTTGTAGGGGAATAATCCCTCAAGGTATCATTGAAGCATTTCTAAGGTGATTGTTTATAATTGACAAAGTGGGCCTTCGTGTTGTGTTTATTGACAAAGAAAACCATGATGTACAAATTTGATGACAAAAGGGATTTCATGGTGGAATATCAAGATCAAGGGATGTTGTAATGATCCATGATTTATTCAAGAATTTCATCAAAGGAATGGTCATTCTAGGGGTTGTTCAAAAATAGATGATACAAGGTGGTTTCGTTTTCCAATGTTTTCCAAATTTTTGGACATCAAAATTGAAAAATGGAGAAAACTATTTTTTGGTAAAGGGACTTATGCACCGGTATCTTGGAGTCTTGGAAACTTCCCCGCCAAATGTTTTTCAAGATCAAAACAACAAAATATTGAAAATGAAAAAGGGGCGACCATGTTTTGGGTTTGGTCGCGCAAGTCACTAGGGCGACAGAGACTAGGGCGGCTGGACATGTGCGTTGAGAGGAGACTTGCACGCCGGAGTTCAGGGTTTCCAAATAAATATAAATAGTGGTAAACCCCTCCTAATTCTATGGAAGGTCAACACTTAGATAAAATCAGAGCTCCAGTTGCACAGGTGGTGTGGTAGCGCATGTATAAAGATATTAAGGCATTGCAGGCCAATTTATAGTTGTGCACCAAAAGTGTTTGGGTGAAAAAGGGTGTGAGTATTCCAATTTTAGAGTTGAAGAAGGGGGTGTCGGGAAGGTGTTTTGGTGACACTTGCATGCCAGCCTTTGAAGAAATGCGACGGTTGATAGTTTCGCGCCAAAATTGGTACCGACCTAAAAGGGTGTGAGTCGCGCAAGTTTGGAGTTGAAGAAGCAAGTGTCATGAAAGTGGTTGTGGTGTACGTGCGTGCCGAAGCTTGCCCGCTGGCTTGGAAAATCACGCCAAGTATGGTAGAAGCATGCCAGTCATTTGAGGGCTACAAAAAAGATAGAAGATTGCCCGATACCTTTAATGTAAAGTGATATTAATCTACAGGAGAATGGTGGACATCAACAGAGCATCTACATACAATAGAGGATGTATTCATTAGGGATAATGAAGAGACTTACAGTTCTATAAACTGTGAGTGGATCCTATCTAGAGCAGTGAGAAAAAAAAGAGGAAGAAGGTGATCCTCTCCACCGGCAGTGAGCCAGAGAGAGAGAAACAGGGAGTGACCCTTGGGAAAGCAGTGATATGGCCCTAAACATTGTAAAAGCAGTGATCCAAGGAATATAAGTGATCTATCCCAATCATTGTAAACAGTAGTATGCTTTTAGTGTATTTGGTACATCAGCACATTTCTTGTGTATGCTCCTTGGAAGTAGCACAGTGAAGGTGAACCAAGTAAAAATAGTTGTGTCCTGGGCATGCTTTAGTTTTTTATACATTGTTATAGGAAAGAGAGTGAAGAGAGTATTTCTTAACAGCGAGTCAAGATCAATAAGGGTAGTTGTTTTAATCTGTCATACATTGATTCAACCCCCCCTATTAGAGTATCTAACCTATTGGACCTAACAACTGGTATCATAGGCAGGTAGATATCAGTGTTTCTCTCTAAAATGGAGGGCACTAATCATAAAGGGATTCCGATCATCGACGAGAACAATTTTAAGCTATGGAAGAATCTGATGCAACACTACTTCTGATCTCTAGGAATGGATGTATTCATATTTGAAATGCATGGTATAACAGTTGACATCAACAGTGGGGCATTATCGGAAGCCGAGTGAAGATAATTGGATTCTGACCCCATAGGGAATAAATGCATTAGGGTGATCCTTATATAATGATATCTATATGAAGGTGATGTCATGTAAAACATCACATGCCATGTGGAAAAAGATTTTGAATATATATGAAGGAGATAAAAGGTCATAGAGGCAAAGCTACATGTACTATGGAATAAGTATGAAGATCTGAAAATGAACCCGAATGAGTCTATTGATGGATTCATTGGCAGGGTAGATGTTGTTGTGGAAGATATGCAAGGTCATAGAGAAGTAATTGAAGGCATAAAGATCGTAAAGCGCATATTGAAGAAACTTCCACTATATTTCAATACGAATGTGTTAGTACTATAGGATAAAGACCCAAAAGAGCAAACATTGGACAATTTTCACATTAAATTGGTTGTATATAAAACAAAAAACGATGATAACGAGGCTGTGGAAAAGGGGAAATTTATAGAAGTGGCATTCAAGGCCATGAAGAATCTCACCATTGAAGATTCTCAAGAAGAAGAAGAGATAGATGAGGTGATGCCATTCATCTCCCCAAATATTCAAAGAGGAAATGGAACGTTTAAATGGAAACTTCCACTAGCCTATTTTTGATGTGGAAGGGTTGGTCATCTTACAGCAAGGTGTCCCAAAAAGTTCTAAGAAGACGATGATGTCGACGAAGTGGAAATTCCCAAAAAGAAGTCATCATCCTATGGGAAAAGAAATAAACAGTTCAATAGAAATTTCATTAAGAATAAAAACTCCTTTCAAAAGAATGAGACAATTCATATGAGTTTGAGGCAGAGGAGGTTGAAGATATAGAGAACTGCAATGATCGTGGAGAAAATGCTATGGTGGCAGTGGTCAGTAATTCTTAGGAGAGGAATGAGAAGGTGAAGAAGAAGAAGAAGTTGAAGGAAGAATAGAAATGCATGCTGAGTTAGAGGCTTCTCTTGACGAGATAGTTGTTTGGAGAGCCAAAACAATGAAGTCTAACAAATTTGTTCATGATGCCAAACTCTATATGCAACATCTAGAAGAAGAGCATTCTGAGTTCATGGATGAAATAGAGAAACTCAATTCATCAATACCAGAGAACTCAGAATCAGTTAGTGAGTATAAAATCACGATTTAAGAACATAAAAGGGAGATTGATGGCTTAAAAAACACAAGCAAAGATCACATCAAGCGTATTTAAGAGCTTGAAGAGGAAGTTGTTGGTTTGCGAAGAAAAGATAAAGACCATGAAAAACCTTTGATTCCCAACACATTCATGGGAAATAGGTCATTACAAAGACTGAAAATATGAAATAGGAGCCTAGTACATCAGCAAGAAAGAAGTAGCAATTGAGCTCAGATGTTAAGGCTTATTCAAGGCTTGATCAAAAACAAAAATCTGTGAAAATTTATGTTAGACCGCAAGCACCCATCCCAAGATTGAAGGTTTATTTGGGAAAAAAGCAGAATCAGAATATTCAGAGATCCCAAGGGGAAACTCGTAGTATAGAAATAACATGAAGGGATGCACCTTATATCATGTGTTATTATTGTGGAAATATGGTACATTCACAATATGTGTGTTTGATATCCCAGAGATACTGAAGGGAACAAGAAAAAAGGAGGAAACCAAACAGAGAATGGTTCCCCAGAATATATTTTGAAGGACACTGTTTTTTGTGAGGAGGATTTGGGCACATGGATAGGTACTGCACTTTGACCATATAGAGAAATGTGCCAAAGCAGAATCAAAATGTTCGGAAGCAGCTAATCAATAAACCAACTGGTGAGTTAAAAATGAAAAATAGATTTGCAGCATTGCAAGATGAAGCTATTCCATCATACTCTGAGAAATAACAGATGTATCAATCCATTTCGAGTGTGAAGGAAAAAATATGGACCAAAAATAAGAAGGATGAGAAGGATGTAGTGCCAGAAATTTCCCTTAAATCATCAGATCTCTCTAGTGTGTAGATCCTTGATAGTGGTTTCACATCTGACATGATAGGTAATAAGGATCTTGTTACAGCCTTAAAATATGATAATGAAAAAATTGTCAAGTTTGGAAAAAATGAAGGCCTGAAGATTATTGGGGCAAGAAAGGCCATGTTTTGGGGAAAAGACATGAGACATGTTGATGTCTTAGTAGTAGAAGGCCTTAGTCACAATTTTCTCAGCATCAATAAACTATGTGACTCAGGACATTCTATAAGGTTTACTAAGAAGATGTGTGTCATAAAAGGAAGAAACGAGGGAGTAGTTCTACAAGGAAAAATAACAAAAGGAAATCTCTACCCAGTGAGTGGAGAAGAATATATGTGTTTTCTATCTAGAGAGGAAGAAAACTTGTTGTGGTAAAAACGACTTGGTCATCTTTTCCAACCATCCCTATAATATCTAGTGAAATGTGATGTAGCAAGAGACCTCCCTAAGCTATCACGTGATTGTCCACACACGTGTGATGCGTGCCAACAAGGTAAGATTATCAGAATGATGTATAAGGAAAAGGAAAAGAAGTCAATAAAAGTGCACGAATTGGTTCATGCTGTTGTTTTTGGTCCTATCACACCAAGAGAAATTGACAAAAATAGTTAATATGTTCTTTTCATTGAATACTATAGAATAATGGCATGGGTATTTGTTATTTACCATAAGTCAGATGTGTTCAGCAACATCAAACAGTACCGGAGAGAGTGTTGAAGGATTTTTGGGTAGAAAATTTTGAAGCATCGTATTGACAATGGTACAAAATTCCCAAATAGTCGGGTGGAAGGCTACCTCGAATAAAATGGGATAAGGCATCAAGTTTCCTCAATAAGAACCCCCCCATCAAAATGGAGTGGTTGAAAGGAGAAATCATATCATCAAAAACATGGCCAGAATAATTCTTATAGAAAATGAACTACCAGAGATGTTTTGGAAGGAAGAAGTATTGACATCATTCTACATTTCTAATAGGGACATGTTGTGTCTGAAGGAAGGAAATACTCTGTATAATGTGTTGTAAGGAAAGAATCCAACAATTAAATACTTTCGAATATTTTGAAGTAAGTGCTTCATTCTCAACAACAAAAATCATAGGAAGTTTGAATCACGTAAAGATGAGGGAATATTTAAAGGCTACTCAGGAAAAAGAAAAGCAAACAAATGCTTCAACAAGAGACTGGGAAAATTAGTTGAGAGAAATGAAGTCACTATTGTTGAAAATGAAGATAATGTTCAACAGCATAGTGAATAGTTTCTTGATAAAAGTGATAAAGAGGATGGTAACACAGGAGGAGCAGAAGTGGTATATGCTGACTCAGAAAAAGTCACTGATGATGAAAAAGAATGTGTCAAGTCTGTGTCTGTGAGGAAGCCAAAGAGTCGAGCAGAAATTGATAGGTAGAATATCATTGGCGATCAGACAGCTCCAGTTCAGACAAGAAGAATGATTTCACTATAACAGACAACTTTCTTATCTTAGGTAGATCTGAAATGCTTTGCTGATATAGCTGAAGATGAAAACTGGGTTCCGGCTATGAATGAAGAGATTGATCAGATTGAGAAGAATGAGACATGGGAGATTGTTTCGATGCTAGCAGATAAGAATTTATCCGTACTAAATGGTTCTGTCACAACAAGATGAATGAATATGGAATAGTGGTTCGAAACTAATCATGAATAGTGTGCAAAGAATAGTCCCGATTATAGGGAATAGATGTTGATGAGACATTTTCACTGGTTGCATGGTTAGAGTCAATCATATTATTCCAAGCCATTGCAGTGCAATGGAAGTTCAAAGTGTTCCATATGGATGTCAAATATGCATTCCTAAATGGGGTTCTAGAGGAGGAACTGTATATTAGTAGCTAGATGTTTTTCTCATTCATGGGTATAAGAAAAAGGTTTGCATACTGATGAAGGCATTGTATGGGATGAAATAAGCACCAAGAGTATGGTACTCAAGGGTTGATAATTACTTGAAGAAGCTTGGTTTCTAACGTGGGGAAGTTGATTAAAATCTCTATTTCAGCAACAACAGTATTCAATGGATAAAGGTGTTGGTTTATGTCGATGAAATAATATTTGGCGGATTAGATGAAGCTCAGTGCAGACAGTTTTACGAATTCATGAAAAGTGAGATTGAAATGTAACTAACTGGAGAGCTACTATTTTTCCTTAGTCCAAAGGTGACACAAGGAAGGAATGTAAAATTCAGTTCTCAATCCAAATATGCCAAGGAGTTTTGGAAAATGATTGGAATGGAAAATTACAAGGATATGAAAAATCAAGTTTCTACATGGACGAAACTATCCAAAGATGAGGACGACAAGGCAGTTAATATCACAGAATACAGGTAAATTATTGGAAGTTTGTTGTACATGCCCGCAGCAAGGCCTAACATTGTATTTGTCACATGACAAGTAGCTAGATATCAGAGTAATCCCAAGGAAATCCACATGCTTGTAGTGAAAAGAATATTTCGGTATATCAAGGTCATGATAGGCTTCAGCATGACTTATAATGACAAATCTCAGACAGAGTTATTGGGATATATTGATGCAAACTGGGATGGTTCAGCAGATGATTGGAAATCATCATCCGGTGGTTCTTTCTATCTTAGTGGATTCTATATTTCATGGATAATTAAGAAGCATGTTTGAATTTCATTGATCACCAAAGAGGCTGAGTATATTACGACCACCCAAGCATGCACACACTTATTGTGGATAAAGTAACATCTTGTTGATATGGGAGTTAAAGTGAAGTCTCTGATCAGAATCCAGTGTGATAACTCAAGTGATATAAATCTTATCAAAAATCTCATCCATCATTCAAGGACAAATCACATTGAGATAATGTATCATTTTATCAAGGAGAAAGTTGAGATGGGAATCATAAATTTAGAGTATGTTCATACATAGATACAGTTTGTCGACATTCTAACAAAGGCCTTACCCAATGATGCTTTTGAGAGGCATCGACTGGCTTTGGGAGTTCAGTTGACTCCTCGCACTTGAAAAAGTGTGGATGTGGGCCTCCCCTCTCCCCGATGTAAAATGTGTATTTCCTTAATTTGATGATATGTGTTATCTACTATGTTACATACTACCGAGGAGTCACCTTTGGGTTCATTGACTAAGGGGGAGAGAATAGTGATTGTTTAAAGGGGAGGCAGTGTGGATATTCTAGAAATCCTGAAATATACAAGGAGAAGCTGATGGAAGATAATGGGAGTTGAAGCTGGATCAATGTTCATAGCCAGAGAATAGCATGGACAACACAGAAAATAGTGCTTAAGAAGATTTTCCGCTGACAAGAGTTAATGTTTTGAGCAGACAGGGAGAGTTTCAAATATGATGATGCTAGATGTGATCGATCAAATAATAGATATCATGATAGTTGAGGATCGTGATAAAAGCATAAGAGTTGTGTTGGAATGCAGTAAGAATATTTCCAACAATTTTTATCAGTTTGGTATCCACAGTGGGTGTCAGAGTTGAAGTGATTCATTGATGATCATTTCATTTATTCTTGTGTCTCACGCTGAGCATTGCTAATGTGGGCTTAGAGTATGTTTTCAGTAAATCATTGATCACTATTAGAATCACAAAAGGAAAATGGTGGCTGAAGAATTAATTATATATCTTTTTATGGAAGAGTTTTAAACAAACCCAAAGGGGGATATTGTTGGGAAAAATCCATCAAGGTATCATTGAAGCATTTTTGAGGTGATTGCGTGTGTTAACAAAGTGGGCCTCCGTGTTCTGTTTGTTGAAATATCAAACCATGACTTTAAAATTTGATGGTAAAGGGGATTTCATGGTGGCATGTCGAGTTCAAGGGATGTTTTTAATGATCCATGATTAATTCAAGAATTTCTATAAAGGAATGGTCAATCTGGAGGCGGTTCAAAAAGAGAAGACACAAGGTGGCACTGTTTTCCAATGTTTGTCAAATTTTTGGACCTCAAATTTGAAAAATGGAGAAAAGTGTTTTTTAGAAAAGGGACATTCACACTGGTATCTTGGAGACTTGGAAAATTGTGCACCATATGTTTTTCAAGATCAAAACATCAAAATATGGAAATGGAAAATGGGGCACCCCAGTTTTGGGTTTGGTCGCACAAGTAACAAGGGAAACAGAGACTAGGGCGGCTGGACTGGAATGTCGAGAGGTGAATTACGCGCCGACACTCAGGGTGTCAAAATTACTATAAATAGAGGTCGACCCCTCCTCTTTCTGTGGGAGTTCAACAATTAGAGAAAATCAGAGCTCCAGTCACGTAGCTGGTGTGGTCGTGCAAGTATAATGATTTTCCGAAGTAGCGCGCCAGTTGATAGTTTCATGCCGAAAGTGGTTTGGGAAAGAAAGGGTGTGAGTCGCCCAAGTTTAGAGTTGAAGAAGGGGGTGTCACATAGGTGGGTTTGTGACACTTTTGTGCATGGATTTGAAGAAGTGAAACAATTGATAGTTGTGCACCAAAACTGTTTTGGGCGTAAAAGGGTGTTAATTGCGCTTGTTTGGAGTTGATGAAGTGAGTGTCGTGGAAGTGGTTGAGGTGAACTTATGTGTCGGCTTGAATTTTCATGCCAGAACATGTGCACCGGCATGGAGAAGCACACCAGGTATGGTAGAAGCACACCAATCATTATAGGGCTATGCACAATCTAGACGATTTCCCGGTACCTTCGGTGCAATATGAGATTCATCTATGGGCGAATGTTGGGCTTCAACAAATCATCTACATACAATAGAGGATGTATTCATTATTCATAACGAAGAGAACTATAGGTCTATAAACTGTTATTGGATCCTTTCCAGAGCAGTAAGAAAAGGAAGAGGAAGAAGGTGATCCTCTCCACTGGTAGTGAGCCAGAGAGAGAGAGAAACAGGGAGCGACCATTGGGAAAGTGGTGAGCTAACCCTAAAAATTATAAAGGCAGTAAGCATAGGAATAGAAGTGATTTACCCCAAACTTTGTAAATAATAGTTTGTTTTTATTGGATTTGGTACATCAGCACATTTACAGTGTATGCTCCATGGATGTAGCCCAGTGAGGGTGAACAAAGTAAAAATCGATGTGTCATGTGTATGCCTTAGTTTTTGTTTATACATTGCTACAGGAAAGAGAAAGAAGAGAGTCTTTATTAACAGAGAAACTTGATCAATAGTGGAAATTTTTTAATATGTCATTTCCTGATTCACCCCCCTCTCAAGGTATCTAACCTAGTGGACCTAAAAAATACTTTTTAAAATGGTTCCAAACATTCTTTACTAGAAAATCCATGATTGATGGGAGATTAATTGAATTCGTATATGAAGAAGGAATTTTAAAATTTGGGAAGAGACATTGTGTTCTTGATATAAATTATCCAAAAAGGGATATGTTGGATGATTCTCATAGTGCAAATTTCACTATACACTCTTGTAGTACTATGATGTTTAGTGATTTAAAGGAACAATTTTGGTGGGACAACATGAAGAGATAGATTATTCATCATGTGACAAGATGTGTGGTTTGTCAACAGGTAAAGGCTAGATGACAACATCCTAGAAGATTCATGAATCCTCATCCCATACCTGAGTGAAAATGGGAAGATATTACAATGGAATTTGTCATGGGTCTTCAAAATACTCATAGAAGGAATGATGCAATATGGGTCATTGTTGATCTTCTTACCACGTTAGAAAAAAAATTTACTATAAGAGAAGATTACAACTCGAACGTTTACAATAGTATATATTTATTATGTTTTAATACTTCATGGTGTACCAATATTTATTTTTTCTGATTTTGATCCCAATTTTAAATCATGATTCTAGAGAAATATTCAGAAATTCCAAGATATTAAACATCATTTAAGCACTACCTACCCCCTAAAACTGAAGGACTATCAGAATAGACTTTTCAAACCATAAAGAGATGTTGAGATCTTAATCACATGACTTTCAGGGAACATGGGATCAATATTTACCTCAGGTTCAATTTTCCTATAATAATTGCTTCCATTCAGGTATTTGGATGGAACCATATGAATTGTTATATGGAATGAGATGTCCCACACCAACTTGTTGGAATAATGCTTGTGAAAGAAAACTCATTGGCCAAAAACTTGTTCAGATAAAGATGGAAAAGGTGATTATTAATCAAACCCATATCAAAGCATCTCAATGTAGGAAAAAGGGATATGCTGATAACCGAATGAAGGATTTTGACTTTCCAATAGGATATTATGTTTTCATGAAAGTATCTCCATGGATAGTGTTGTAAAAATCAATAAGAAAGGGGTAATTTAATTCCTAGGTACATTTGACATTTTGAAATTTTAGAACAAATTAGAGTTATAGCTTACCGTTAGGGAATGTCTCTATGTCTCTCCAAAGTTCATGATGTGTTACACATATCATTGTTGAGAAAATACAAGACTTACCCAATTCACATACTCACCTATGATGAAATGGGATGGGAAACCGATCTGTCTTATTATGAAGAGCCTACCAGAATTATTGATAACTGAGAACAAGTGTGGAGAAACCAGTTGACTTGTCTAGTAAATGTTCTTTGGAGATAACACAAAATGGTAGAGGAAATGTGGGAACCTGAAGAACATATAATGATGAACTACCCAAATCATTTTATCCACTAATATTAAAAAAATTAGTGGATGAAATTATATTAATGAGGGAAGAACGCAACACCCCAAGAATGAACGGTACACTACTCATTGAATAATACAATAGCTCTCCTGACACACCAATTCGATTTCTAGAACACCACGACAAATCAAACTAGTCATTTAAAAAAGTTTTTATGAATAGTAATGCCCACCTTTTCCAATTTTATAAAGTAATTTTATTTTGCATCATTTTTGGATTTGGATAATCAAAATGGGTTAGGTAATATTTTTTGTAATTTTCGAAGAACATTTAATTTTAGATGAATAGTGAAAAAATCTACCTTATTGTTTAAAAACTTATTTTTTATTAAAATAATAATTTGTAAATTTAAATTTTATTAAAAGTAAAAATAGATACATCATACCTATATTAATCCAATGTAATTCATTGGATTCATTATATAATATGATTAGATATATAAAATTTTATTGAACTTTTTAACGTCTTTTACCCACCTTGTAAGAAAATTTTCAAATTTGAATAAAATGTAATTTTTCCACTTTTGTAAATTGAATTTTAAAAATCCGATAGGGATGGTTGTTATCCGTATGTAAAATTTGGTTCAATATTATGAAAATAATTTTTAATGAATAATATTTTTTAAATTTTATTTACCTCAATTAAAAGTAAATTGGAAAATTAAAGATAAAAATAATATCGTAATTACCACAAAACATGTCCTAATTCTATTGGATAAGTTCATTTTGACCAAAATATTCCATAGTAAAAAATATAATCCTTTTTTATCCTCATGGATTATATTAGTACATTTATTATATTTTATTTAAAAAAAAGTTAAAGTGTAAAATTCCAATTTTAGTAACTAAAACATTTTCAATATTGTGTAATTTAAAAGATAAATTTGACTATAAACATTAATTAGAAGTCAAAGAAGATTTCCAACATGAATTAATTTTACTTATAATTTTTAGACATTAAATAATTTAATCTATTAATGACACAATGATGATGCAATAAGTAACTTATTAATAAATTATTAAAATAATTGATGTCATAAATATTAAAATAAATAAAAATGAAACCTTTGATGCCATATACGAATGTTAGAGTTGAATATGAAATGATAGGTTTGCTTAAATGTATTTTTTTTGATGTAAAAATGTTTTTATGAAATTCACAAACACCAATTACTAAATAGTGTCAAAATTGACATAATTGAGTTTTGAAAACAAATATTATTTTATCAAATGATATAATATTTCAAAACATATAATAATATGAAAAATGACTTATATTTCATCAATGAAACAATTTAGGTTCTCTTTTCATTTTATCGTTTTTAACATTGTAATAGAAACATACAAGAATAAATGGCATAAGATAATCTATTTAACTAAAAGATAAATCTAAAAGATATGGTAAATAGGGTGACCTAAAAATTCATATAAAATATTTGTTGATATTTTTTCAACCCATACCCACCTTATCCACTAAATAAATACATCTAAAGATATTTTAAATTGAAGAATATATTATAACAAATTAATATTTCAAACTTTTCCTAAGGATCCCCTCGCTTATCATATAATGGGGTACTACTTCTTCCCTCAAATTCACATCTCCAAAGCCTATTGGATCATCAAAACCCTTCACAAATCTCATACTTACTACCCTCACCTAAACATATAGGCATTAATTATATCATAAATCCAACGTAACGATCCCTTTTATACAAATTATAAGTAATCACCTAAAGAATATGTATTTCCTCATCTATTTCAAAGATCTTTTCCACTTCTACTTCCTCTATATATGATGTTTCTATTAAAAAATTAATAACATCAGTTAATTATACATACTGAGATATTATTATAAATATGGTACAACAATGTTGATTATTCTATCCATCATATTAATTACAAAGTCACAATACATGCGTACGTATGACTTATCCTCTTCACATCTAGTTGTAGTTTATTAATCAACACTTTATTATTTGGATGAGTATAATAATAAGTATAATTTATTTAACTAATAATTATGACATGTCAAAGATTCTTTATACCATCCAATCACATAGTATTTCACCATCAATTGAATGATATTGTCCCTCATTAGTTCGTACGTTTTACCATCTCCACGACGCTATGAGATTCATTTCCCCATCATATACATTCAAGAATAATTTTCATATGATGATTAAATATAATATTTAAGAACATAATATCATTATGGATATGAATCAAATACATCATTTCCAAAACAAACATGTCTTATGTAACAAAACATATAAAATAAAATGAATTAGTTAACATGAAAAACTGCAACTCTATTGAAATATTATTATTAAAGAAATATTAGAAGATCATATGTGATATCATATTTATGTATATAGTTTTGTATAATTTTGAAAAAATTGATTATCTATTATAGAGGAGGATAGCGTACCATCGTCTAAGGGAATGTATAATGTAATGTTTAATTTTACAAAATCTTCATTATCCAAGGATGATTATACATAAGTATATACTGGGGATTTTTTATCATCCACATCTGTGGTTCTTAAAAAAGCATTTCAAAAAAATTATAATATTTCCTAGAATATGGTTTAATGTCTTTTATTCCTTTGTTTAGTTTTTTATAAAATGTTTTGAAACGAATATTTACGTTATCTTCCAATGAAGGTAATTATTGACCACATGGAAAAATTAAGTAAAGAATTTTTTCTTAACTTATACAGTGGGGGATGACACTTTCCGGTGTTATATCATCTTTAATGATTCCCTTCAAATTTAATAAGATATTTACAAAATAAATTTTTTCGTTACATTAAAATGATTTCATGTAGAAAGATATATTTCACTCAAACAGTATTTGGATTGATTTCATCTATGTCCACATCCTTTATTGAATTTTATGCATGTTTGAATTTAAACTATTATTATACAATATTCCATATTGTATTGAATGTTTTGTGATAAGTTTGATATGGATGTGTTATTTTTATTACATTCATGGTTTATGGTAATATTATTAACATTTATGAAGCTAGTTTTATTAAAAATGAGTATGTTATGTTTCAACCGTTTTCATATTATGAATGCATTAGATGTTATAAGTGATGGGTGTGGCCCTCTTTTGCCCCTCGATGGATCAGTAGGTCTAATGAGGCAAACTAGTGTCTTGACACAAGTCCATTACAATATTTTCATTTATAGTCTGGGAACTAGAGCTTGAATATGTGGTTATGATGTCTAGAATTATGAATTAAATAATTATAAAATGAGAAGTTGATATTATATGTTATTATTCAACTTGTAGAATATCCATCTGAATAAGTAAATGCAATTATTTAAATGTTTATACTTATTTATGAATGTTTTCACTGTATTGTGATCCTTATTGGGCATCAGAGCTCACCCCTTTCGTATGTTTTATTTTTCACAAGATGCGAAGATGTATATAATTATTGAACTGCCGAAATAAGCTAAGGGATATTAGTGTGTTCAAAGAAGAAAAAAATGTTGTTTTTTCATTTCTTACATTAATTTAAAAATTATGGACTAATCTATCACTTCGAAGGCTAATAAACTAATCAGCCATTCAAGACATGATCTATTGTGATCATGAAAATGTTGTGTAAATTTCACCCACTCTGGGTAACTAGGGTCAGGGATTTACAATATAAGAGATACGTGATAATTACATTTCATAAAAGGGAGAAAAATAAAGATTGGATTCCAATTAAAATTCTCAAAAGAGTTTCATAAGATATTTTACATTATATTAAAAAACATTTTAAGACTATAACATATCATAAAAATATGTAAAAATTATTTTATAAATATTAAAAAATAATTATAAATTTACAATTTGATAAAACATAATTTGTTCCCCGATTAAGCACTATAACATTTGTGGTAATATAAATTATTTACATAGAGGGAAAACAATCAATATTTTTAATTATTCATAGAATATTAGGAATTTTAAAAATGATTTAAACACACTAGTGATGAATATTTTCAACAATTTTATATCCCATGATATAAATGTGGTAAAACATATGAAATGAATGATAAAACTCAATTTGGAAAATTATGACTCATAAAATATGGTCTAGTGATAAAATACCCTTTTATTTTTTGGAATATATCAATCACAAACCACAATATAAAAGGGAATAAAAAATGTGTAGTTATTTTTTATATATTATATTATGATATCATAATTCAATGGGACATTATATTCATTACAAAATTAAATATTACTGTATAATATCAGGAAATACTTGAAACATTTTTTAGTCCCTTTAAGATAATTTTCGACTTGTTAATTTCCACACATTGTGCATAAGGGAAAAATCATCATCTTTTCAGTGTGGCCTTTATATTTTCAATTTTTTTCCATTTTTCACTACTTATCAAACCCCTAGGACTGATGGGTTACTCCAATCTTCATCTTAATATTTAGATATATTCAAACTATTTCCTCATATATATTGAAACCTTTTATAGATAATTACCTTCAAAGACATTGTTCTATGACACTAATGTGTTGATCAATTTTTCATTTAGGTTTCATAATAATTCCTGACATGTACCTTGTAGGTCTTGTAATTTTATCTTAATAGGTACCAAAATATTTATCATCCTTTTAAATAAGATCAAGGAACTACTTCCCCATATTTGTTCAATGAATATATGGAACGTAATTATTGTAAAATAAGTTCATTAACTCATCCCATTCCATGGATTCAATTTCACATCATTACGTCATATTATTTATATGATACCATCCATGAAAAATTTTACTTTACATATGATAGAGGGGAAATATTAATTTATAATTTTTTTAACATTGGATAACTAAAAATATATCTTTTTTGGTAATGATCCATTATTTATCCCTTAATAGATCAAAATCCACACTGAAAAATAGTGGATGTTGCCTCATGAAGGACTAAATTGAACGAGTCCCCGGCTTTTCAATTTAGGAAGTCCTGCATGATTCTTAGATTGAGAATGTTGTCTGCGCATAGATGGATGATTTTACATTCAATCTCCCATAACATTTGGATTCTCAGGAGGACAATCATTTCATTACAAATCATATTTTGAATTAAAATGGTTCATCCAGGTTCAATACATTGACTAAAACAATGAAGCCTAGTGTGAGAAATAGTAGTCCTAATGTGGGAACCACAGAATCATGAATAAAATTTCAATTTAAGAAATAATTGGTTTTATCATAGGTTAATCAGGATCATTTATAAAACACTATAATTTTATATTATTATTTTAAATAGCTGTTTAATTCTCACTCTGGAGTTATCATTCTACCTTCCAATGGTTAACTATACCTTTTCTTAGATACTGACTATAATGACCATAATTTACACACATTTATATTATTTAAAAATTAAAGAATATTAATTACAAAATAAAACAGAGCTAAAAATGCAGTTAGTTATAGTGTCTTTAGAATGATTTAATTATATACAATAATATCATACGACATGTTAATTAATACACTTCTTCTTCACCTGGGGAAATGAAACATCTGAAAATTAGAGCCCAGATTTTAAGTGGGGTAAATGACGGAGATAACAATCATATCATAATCATAAGACGTAAAAACACAACATTTTAAATAATTATCCCTCATTTGAGAGATGGTTATATCATTCCATGTCAATAATCATATAATTTCATAATAATCAATGAACGTGATCCTATAAGTCATAACATAATATATGATTTTTTGTGCCATATACATAAGCATAGAAAATCATTTCTTATTAGGAAAAACTCATTTCCAATACCATCATTGGGGACAAATTTCATTACTAAACAAAATTCAATCCTCATTCCACACATGTACAACTATACTGAGATCATTTCATGTTCCTTTCAAAACTATCTCATGTGATATAAATTTTTAACTAATAAATTGGTGGGGAATAAATGTTCCAAACATTTCATAATGAAATCATTATTATGTGTTCCATAAAATTATAAATCATTCATCATAACCCATACAATAAAATTGGTTTTTTTAAACACCATAACACAATCCATGTAAAAAATGGATTTTATAAATATAATTCCTTCATAAAAATAATAAAATGATAGAAATAATAATTATATGATAAAAAATAACCATTTTTAAAAACTAAATCATAAAAGGAGAATAATTTTGATATAACACATTAAAATAATTCATAATGAAATATCCTTTCATCCTAAAAAATGTATTATTTTCTCAAAATACCACAAAATATAAAATGAAAAGAATTTATTTTAAAATAAACATGAAATCATGTATTGGATGCTTCATGGAAACAAGGAATTATAAAAATTTAAAAATATGTTCATCCCATATAAGTGTAAAACATTCTCCTTGTACATTTGATAAATAGGTTAAAAAATGAATCATATTAAAAATGTCAAAACATTCCTTTGATACCATTTAATTAGAATTAAAAAATGCATAAAATTGAATCCAAAAAATTATATAATACTAGAAATAAAACTTTGGAGTACAGAATTTGGAAAACTGGAACATAGTGATAAATATACCCTAGTAAATACTTACATATAATCAATATTGACTGTAAGTTAACATTTTTATTTTAAAAAAGATCACAATGCACTGAGAAAGAGGCATCACTGAGGTCTAAAGTAATGCAACCCCAAAGAGTCATTGACCACAAAATTCATCCCTTCACTAGGAAATGTTCCCAAATTGAAAAAAGAAACCATAGCGCATTTAAGTGAAGCCCCTGATGCCAGAAAATCCGCTACTGAACTCCCCTTCAGACATGTATGCAATATCTCCGTGTGAGACCCCCTTTGCGCTTTGCATCACCTGACAGCATAGGTAACACTATAAGGAATTCTCCCCATATCCAGCAACGCCCGATACAGGAGAAGGGAATCCGTCTCCACCGAGGACACACAAATCTTCCTGTTATAGCACATGTACATGCCCTTGTCCAAAGCCAGGGACTCTGCCTATAGAGAGTCGACCTCCCCGAATGATGCAGTGAAAGCCACAAATACAGACCCATATTTTTCTCTCATGACACCTCCCCCATGCATCTCCCCCTTGCGCAAAGAACCATCCGAATTTAGTTTAAACCCTTCCTTCGGAGGACTCCACCAAATCCAATGGCCCTGCCCAGCACCAATCGACCGAGGTTCAGCAGGTAGAGGTGGTACCGGAGCATGAACCGTGGGCGCCGAGTGACAGTCTAGAGATATCCGCAGCAAATCGCTGACATTGTACTTCATTTTGAATAGAATGCAGGCCAAGGATCTAGCAGAGTTTTTCTGTATACCATCATTCTAGGCCTTCCAAATTTTCCAACACCTAGCACTAAGGATGATCGATCTGCCTTTTCTCACCGCCCCTTGGTTTCCAGCTCCACTAAACCACACCTGGAGGAAGTTAATAGGAGTTCCTTCATATCCATTCCAACCAAAAAAGCACCATAGGTTTTCCAAATCCCTCTGGCCCATTCACTATCATTGAAAAGTTTCCCTACTTATTATTGACTGAAATCCCTACAACACCAACACATTGAGGCCATGTTAACCCCCATTTTCTAAAGGTTATCATCGGTAGGTAGGGCCTTGTTCCGCACACGCCATACCAGAAAATTGAATTTCGAGGGGATATCATTGCACCACAAGTACTCCCCCCATGGAATAGCATTCACAACACAACTCATCACATGATCAAAATACCTGATGGGGAAGGCACCTGACGAAGAGACCGTACAAACCAACCGGTCATCCTCATCTTTAGTAAAAATAGATCAAAAAAATTAACTTGACTGGCATCAAGAATTGTTTATAAGAAACGAGTGTGAGTACTCACCTCTTTAAAAGTTATGTCCGGAGTAGGACACCCCGGGAACCACGGCCTGCCCACCCCCAAGTCCTGCTGCCAAAAATATATATTCCCCCTACCCAAAATCCATCGGGAGTTGTGCTGAAGAATTTCCAGAAATGGGAGGGTCAGGTTCCACATCCTCGAAGATTGACGTCTTTGAATATTAAAATTTAGACCATAAACATCATGCATGATTCTACCCCATAAATATCAGCCTTCCATTGCCTCCCAGGCTAACATAGCATAGAGCCCCCACATGGTACTAGATACACTTCTCATGTTTATACCCCCTTCAGATAGAGGTCTTGCTAACCGTTTCCCCGAAGCCCAATGATGCCTACCTTCCAACTGACCATCCCAAATGAATGACACCAAAATACTTTCCAACTTGGAAATGACACTTTTTGGGACATTTAAAGTGGAAAGAATATGCATGGTGATGGAAACAAGAACACTATTGACCAGAGTGATGCGGCCTCCAAAAGAGAGAAACGTATTCTTCTGGTTATGATTTCTCCCTGTAATTTTTCTTATGAGATTGTCGAAGTGATGCACCTTCAGAGAAGAAGGACTAATCAGAGCTCCGAGGTATTCCAAGGGGAAAGATCCCCTTCCCATTCTCAATATGGCTCTCAATATCCTCTCCCTCCTCAATGGAATCCCCCTTGATGTAAGGAAAAGAATGTCCTCCTTGTTCACCAGCTTCCCACTCCACTTGCACTATTCCTTCAAAATCTCATTGAGGCCCCTCACTAATCTTCTACACCCATTGATAAAAATAATGGTGTCAACTGGAAACATCAAGTGGGAAATTCCCCTTGTGGCATACCTATTGTCATTAGGAAGGATTTTACAAGAGCTGAGACCCTTGTTGATGTAGCTACTGAAAGCATTTTGGGCAATAATGAAGAGGGTAGGGGATAAAGGATCCCCTTGCCTGAGACCCTATAATGCCTTGAAAAAACCAAAGTGATTTCCCATGAAAGAGGTGGAAATCCAAGCTGAGCTAAAGTAGCAGAAAAGAAGGTCAATAGTCCAGTTGGAGAACCCCATACAAGCCAGGACATTAAGAACAAAAGCCCATTCCATCCTATCACACGCCTTGCTCGTGTCCAATTTCACCACCAAATTGCCCCCGAAAGACCTGTTGTTGATGCCACTGATCATTTCTTGGACCAGTCCAATCGCACCCTGAATTGAACAACATTTAATGAAACCGTGATGTTCTGAATTCCATTGAATGTATATGAATATCTATTATAATTTTCTAAATAATGTAACTAAATTATCTCAGAATGATATATATTTTTATGAAATCATACATTATCATATTAACATATGTTTGTTAGTAACATTATTACAGAACAATCTGTTGTTAACTTCTTTATTTTCTTACGCATGATTTGTAGGATAAGATCTCTTTACTCTTTTAGGTTATAGTTATAAAATTTAAAGAATGATATATGTGTTATATATATAATATTTATTCATTGAATTCATTTATATAATCATGTTTTTATGAATATCATTTATAATGTATCACATCACATTATCGAGAGGTTGGGTCATACATATGCATAAGCGCTAATATCATTACATTAATTGATGAATGGTGTTGAAGTGGATGGAGTAAAATATTTCATAATAAATACCATGTAATAATATTAATGTACTGTCATTATTTCTGTCATGAAACCCATCCATGAAAGCAAGTTGGGAAAAGTAATTTACACCATGATGTGAATATGGTAAGCTGTATGTACTCAGAATTGGTTGTTTCATTTTCCAAATGACGGATAAAAGATTGAATATGGTTGTTTCATAATCATAATAATATATAAGTATATAATTTAAAATAATGTTATTATTTTATAATGAACATACTCATGAAGAGTAAGTAGAAGAATAACAATTTCTCGAAGAATCAACAGTGGATATTACATATTCTTCGAAGTGCTCCCACAAAATCTAAAATTAAATGACTAGAGTTGATCTTTTTAGTAGGACTGAATCTCTATAATGATACTAGGGCTGAATAAAATGGACAATGGAAGGGGATAACCATGTTTTAATGAAAAATTAAGTTTTATGAAATGAGGGGGATATTCAGGTTTATAAATGCGGTGAGGGGAACTTTTGGGGTCTACAAAAATATTTATTAATAGTAAAATATAAAACCTTCGAAAAAACTCCCCAAAAAATAAATTTCTAATATGATATGAGAGAGGGTTTTAATATCATATGCTAATAAATTTTAATCAAATTATTATGTCAATATAGACGCAAGGATTTTAATTAACACTTAATTATCATTATTAATATTTAACATTTGTAAAAAATATATAAATATTAAAACAGTAAAATATTTAAATATATGATGACAATCAGACAATAAAGATATACCTTAGAAAATTATAAACCAACTAATATTTTTTAAATGTGTTTAAATTTTTTTAGTATTTTAAAATAATATAATAAAAGATTATTTTTATAGATAATCAGTTGTTTGAATTTTTATTGTTTTGAATTCATTAGTTTGTAAAAATATTAATATAACGTGTTAAAATTGAAAACATTATTTTATTTTAATAATAAGAGGTCAAGGTCGTCCAAAAAATTCATTTAATAAATTAATCATCCCGAATTATATTTATTTGTAAGAAATTTAATATTTATATGATATTTAAATTGTTGAAATAATTACTCCAAAAGTTTGGTCTAATTATTTAATATGATCATATGTTGAATAAAAAATAAAAATAAATTATTATGACTAAGAAAAAATTATAATTGAGAAGAATACATATAATCTAATATATCATCTTTATAATTGATCAATAAAAAATGGCATACTTATTAAAAAATTAATGTGGAAATTTTATCATCATTTTACATAACATTATTTAAGTTCAATAATCACTTATAGGAGGCCGAAAATGGACTATAAAAATACTATAGGATGGTTATGATTCAAATATTCTCACCCAAAAATATTTGACCATGTTTTTGGGTATTTCAATAGATTTAATAACTATAATAATAATTATTTTATTTATTTAAAATTAATTAAATAATTTATTCATCATTATAGTATATGCCCTTATGGTAAGTATATATTTTATAAAAAATCATAAATAAGAAATCCTTATAAATAAAATATAATCATTTAATATTAGTATTTATAATCATATTTATCTTATCTATAATCTTATATGATAAATTTTATAGATATAAAAATATGATTAAGTTATATTTATCTTTTCATTAAATAAAAAATTAATGTCCAAATCTCATCCATATGGACTCCAAAGCCCACACTTTCAACCCAATTATGATTTTGGTCAATAAAACTCATCCCATGATATTTGGAAATGTTATTGGATAATTTCATAAATTTTTTCTAACGAGATAAATTCTATTGAATTATAAAAATATATTTTATTTTTTAATTAAATCCAATAAATATAATAATTTATCAAAACAAATTATTTTGAAGAAAAAATTATTTTCAATTAAAATTTACTGTATTTTTACTATTAATAAAAATTTGAATGTCAATAGGAAAATATTAAAAATAAATCCAAGGTAAATTTTTATATCCATTATCCAAATAAGTGTTTCATGTTTTCATATAAAAATAATAAATGTGTGAGAATCTTAATTTAAAAATGATTCTCCAAAAAAGATGGAAAATTTTTATTTCGAAAAATATGGTTTTTATACATTAAATAGGGCATATTAATACCCTATGAAAAGAATATATCTATTGAATGAATATATAAATGTTTTTATTAAATATATAGCATATATATTTGGTTAATTTCAGTTAATAATTGTAATTCACTTGGAAAAAACAAAAACATATAATATATTTAATTTTTTCATACACTATAATTTTCATAAGATCATTATATTTATTTCTAATAACCTTATTTCTAAGTTATAATGGAAATTTTATACTATGGTAGTCTCACGGTTCATTTAAACTCTCAATATATTGCAATTCATGCTATTGAAGAATTAAATTTTTTTAAATACAATATTTCATTAAATCATTCGAGTGTTACAATTTATACTAAAATATATGCATCAAATTCCATGTGTCACTCCCCATTATATATTTCCCATTATTTTATATATTACCATATAACCCACATTTCCAATCATTCTCCCATCTACTCATCCATTTATTTTTTTTCAAGAACAAACATATTTTAAATATTTGTAATAAATTGAATTAAATAAATACTCCTCGTGCAAGATAATTTTCATCTTTACTAGTAAAAATTACACTTGTATATAAATAATTAATATAAATCTATATTTATATTTTTATTAAATTCTACATGTATTAATTACTCAATTTACAAATTAATTTTCATATTTATTAATAAACATTTTTAATTTATATGAATTTTACTAACATACATAAAACTTTTATAATGATTCAATTATATATCATCCAGAAGAATTGTATATTTAAATTATTTTTTAAAAATTTATAATTTTTTGAAACAAAATTACATTCAATGTAAATTTCAATTTACTATATTGTATACAACAACCAATCTATAAAAACAATATATATTTTATTTATTTATAATCATATTTGTTTATATTTCTTCACAAGTCTATCCATCATATTTTAAAAGCTATCTTTTAATTATTACTAGGTTCATGTTGTTATTAGAACATATTGTTATTGTAGTGGAGTTATGAAATTTCAGAGTTTAGTTATCCTGACTAGTTAGAAACACTATCATATGAAATTGAGAATTTTAATTCAATCATTTTCATTAAGATAGATTCATAACATCTTTAAATAAATATATGAAATAGAATTCAATAATATTTCCAATTTTTTATAGCATCATTTTTTAACTATAATATTCAATATTTTGAATAATTTCAAATAATTATTCATCCTTTCATGTTGATATAATCTTGAAAAAAATTCAACAGAACATTACATCAAATTTTGTTTATAATATAATAATTCTATATTGTGATTTTTACTCTTCTTTATGATTAAACATGAATTGTTTAACTCTAACTATTTAAATATTCTTTTATCTCCACTATGGGATAGGCTACCAACTATTTTTTCATTTTTGTGACATCCATAAATTTATTATTATTTTATATTTTATAATATTTTTTTCTAGGGTTATGGGGTGTGGGTTGGAGTAGGCCATCTATTTGTTTTCTGATGTTTTACATGAGTTTTAACAAGGGTGGGGATGGTCTCAGTGGTGTAGGGGTGTGGGGGTTCTTATGTGTGTTGGTTCTATGGCGACTATTTAAGAGAGTGTATGGGGGAATAGGGGAATTGGTTTAGAGGTGTTGTGGGGAAGAGGGTTTCAACAATTTAAGAGGGAAGGGGTAGAGTGGTGATAATGTGCAGTAGGAAAACAACGTGCAATGGGATGTAGTTGGATGTTGGGGAGAAATGGAGGAATAGGATATAGTTGGGTTGTACGGGGGTACATGGAGGTTGTGGTTTGGGGTAAATGTTGGGAGGTGGGGTAGAGGAATGCATTGGGGTGTTGGAATATATTGTCATAGAAGGGAAGTATGTGTAGCATGGGTATAGGTGTGTGGGTTGTGAAAGGATATTGTGGTGTAGGGGGACTCCTATTTGTTTAGAAAATTATTGAATTAGCCATATTTTTTAATATTGGTAGAATATATGGTTTTATTTTCTATAAATAGGTTTATATAGAAATAGTGTAGAAATTTTATTGTAGACCCTCAATTTCTTGAACTTTGGAAATTGGAAAAGATCCACACTTACAAACTGTAGAAATAAATTTATGTGGCTATAGGTCTATTGGCACAGTTTGTAATATAGCCAATAATATTTTCCATATAGTCATGAAACTGGAGTCTATGGTAAGTGAAACCATGAAAATAACATATAGACAAGCTCATAAACCCTGGAAATATCTCATTTTTCTAGTATGGTATTATTACTTAATGATATGATATTTTGATATAAAATAAATTACCACTTCGTATATTTTATGAAAAACCCACTTAGATGAAATAGATCTAACATAATGTTAGAATATAATGAATAATTTTATGTTAAGGATATTACTTAAAAATTGGGTAGTATGTAAACTACATAAAATAAATTAGATTCTACTATATGCCTCAGTGACTATAAATAGTAAAGAAGTCCCTTAATACATGATTTTTTTGTTGAACAATATTTACCCCCATTTATAGTGATTTTGATAATTTAATAAAATTCAAATAGAACCATGATAATATATATAGTATCATATAAAATCCATTATTAATTTCATATCTCCCATTCAATTATAATATATAATTATTTTCATTGATTCTGGTTTTAGTTGTATTGTTTTCTCATTTTTTATTTTTTCAGGAATGTTACTACTATGGTTCATATTTTGTATTACAATAATATTCAGAATAGTAATGATTAAATTATTATAATAATTATAACAAAATTATAATTATACGAGAAATCATGAATTATGGTTTTGATAAATGAAGTACACTACGACGATGGAGAGGGTAGGTTGTTGGTATGCATGAGTAACATTTCCAATTTATAACGATCATTATGGAAAGATGTTATGTTATATTTTATCTTTAAATAATGTTTATAATATAATATATATCTTAGTATATATATATACTTATATATATATCAATTATGGGGTGTGGTGATGAAAATAGAGTCACGTCGCTTAATGAAGGTAGTAGGCCACATGCGCATGATTGATGTTATCATCATTATGTGTAACAATGAAAATGACATAAAATTATTTAATAATTTTATATATGAAATTAATATAATTATTATTTCATTTCTATGTCATATATTTATTAACTTCATCTTTTTTAACTTCCATGTAAATAATTATTGAAAAAAAATCACATCACATCGTGATGTGGTTGTCCATCATACATATGAGAAACATTTTATTAGCTCTTACAAAATGAAATGTAAAAATGTTATATATGATATAGATATTAAATTGGTTTTATTATTTTATAAAAACACTATATATTTTTTATATCAATCACAATACCCAAGAATGAGATGTGCTAATGTGAAAAATAATGACATTGATTCCCAAGTCAATAATCCACCGTAAACATGAAAATATAATTTGTATCCCATTTGAGGGAAGCTCATATGATTTTAGGTAATATAATTAGCATAATAATATATATAATTATTTACAATATATTAATGTTTTTATTATTATGTGTTAATAAAAATATAATGAGGTGTAGGGAGAAGTGTTAAAATTTTGCATGTTAAGGAACATTATATATTCTCCTTGTATAATTAATATCTTTTCATTGAAACCCTTTCTATGTTGGATATAATCTAAATTTTAGGCATCTAGGATTATCTAATGGAACATTCAAAATTATTTGGGTATTAATTACTTGATGAATAATGGTATGAAGCTTTTAGTAATGAAGGAGAGTGGGTGTCCATTTATATGTGAGGTGAGTGGAATAATTGTATTATAAGAAATTAAAAATGTATACCCACATTTTTTCCAATCCACAGGTGTCCAAATCATATTATTATTTATCCTTAATAATTATTACATAAAATATAAACTTAATATATATTTATATAATGTTGTTATAACATTTTAACCAGAATATTTTTAGTTTAACCCCTAAAATATCCTTTTTAAGATTAATTGATGTAATAAATTTTTAATGTTTTTAATATAAATTTTGGTCATCTAAAATGTTAAAAAAAATTAAAAAATATATTATTATAAATTGAAATATGGAATACGTTAATCCAAATATAATTCACACATGTGGAGAATTTAATGTAGATTGTATCGTGCATTTTTAATGAGAAAGCTTGGTTTTTAGAAATACAAATTGCTCAAAAGTTTACAATGTTTTTATATAAATATTTTATATGAAAATTATTCCAATAGATTAAATTATATTCATTTATATTTTATTTAACTAAATATATATTCAAATAAATTGAATATATAATTGAAATTAATAAATATTTTAAAAAAATTTTGTTTTTCAATTATATTTCATTATATATAACTATTAATGGAAAAATGAATGTTTTCAAAAAATATAAAAATAATTATTCAATGAAAATTATGGAATTTCAATGTCAAAGATAATTTTTATTTTCTAAAACAATTATAATATTTCTATATTTTAATTTTAAATATTGTCTGCAAAGCGAAACTAAACCATATTATAAAAAAACACATTTTGAGAAAACAATATATTTATTTTAAATTATTAATATTTTATTTATAATAAATAGTAAAATGTAATTTTCATATTTATGATACTAAAATTTTTATTTAATGTTACAATATATATATTACATCTATTATATTGAATAATATTAATATTTCTCATTTCGTTAAAACTGGGTGTTTGATGTAATCAAATCTAAAATCATAATTGTGTGTAACACCAGCTAAAAATAGAGATGACTGTAATGAAATGTAAAATTAATTTTTAGTTTTTTTGACTATATTAAATATAATTATTTTAGAAAAAATTATCATAAAGGATCATTGTATAATTATTTCTTCTAATCATGGTGTTGTTTATCACATAATCTATATAATAAAATATTATTTTATTGAAGTCATTGAGGGATACATTCTCATAAAATTATATAAATTTCATCCATACATTATAAAATTGATATATTTAATAAAATGACAAAAATTTAGAAGTACCACTATTGAAAATCCCACATCAAATATTTGGTTAATAAAATATCATCACAATAAGAGAGAAAATGGGAGTAAAAAAGTCATTAGTAATTTGTCATAAATAGCATTTCTTTTGGGGATAACATTATTAATATGTGATTCCATATACATGGAATAAATGGATATGTAATTAAAGATAATTTTAGATTATATTGATCATAATGAACATGAATCATCCATGGAAATTCATGTTCTTCAATACCATAAATCAAATAGGTTTAAAATGGTTCATTGATATCAATGAAAATCATGGAAATTTGATAATATTTTATTGAAAGATAAATATTTCCTATAGTATTGGAAATGTTTTATTTTCATAAAATATATTGAAATTTTTATTTTTGATATGTTCAAAATTTATCACTATAATTTCATCCTTTGGTGGTGATTTAATCAATTTCTATTTCATCACATTCTCAGTTAAATCTATATCTGAAAATTTATTTTTTATATTTGTATCACAAAAATTTTCTTTTCACAGATCATAAAATATATAAAAGTGGTACATGTCTTTCTATCTATCTCTAACTATTTTCTAAAACTTATATAGTTATAATAATTTATCCAAGATAATAAATTAATCTCTGAAATTCAAGTGAAACTCCAGTATTCCATCATTAACCTTTTTTTCATTAATTCATTTAAAAAATTACATATTAACTAAGTCATTGTGTGGAAATATAGTATGTTATAAATGCTCATTGTACATAATTTTTAGGTACAAGTACCATTGCCTTGTCAAATATTATAGGTTTTAACATATCATGTGGTTTCTCCATTTTCTAAAATTTTATAAATCTGTTTCTTATAATGTAAAAAAATGAATGGAAAACATAAAATAAAATTATTCATCAAATAAAATTTATTATTATGCGTTTCAGTAAAAAAAATTCACAATGTCTAATAATATAATTTCACTATTTTGAAAATTTCATTAAATATCATTTTTGAACTAATGTTAATCAATTTCATTAACATTAAGACTCTAGATTGAAAATTTATTTTTTATCAAATTATTTTTTTACTGACACATATACTAAAAAATGGGTTAAATTTCCATAAATTTATCCCAAAATATCCAATATCATTGTATTCTCTCTTCCTATAATACCTAAAATGTGATATATAATACAATGTTCATCAAATCAATCAAAAATAATAAACCCATTAAAGTATCCATAATCTATTACATAATGATGATACATATGATTCTAAAATTTTACACAATCACTAGTTGCTTCCTCATTTCTCTCCCAAAAATATAAATAGAAAAAAATATTAATATAATTTATTTCATGAACCTGAATACATATAAACTACAATTTTTTTATATATGTCCTTTCTTGTTCTGTGGTTTATCTAATATAATAGGGTTTTAACCAAGATAATATGCATGTTTAAAATACTAAAAATAATGTAGAATAAATAGATCCCTATGATGAGATTTATTTCATAACTTTGTACTCTTCAATTTTTCATGGTAATTAGTTCGTTTATTGCCTTCCACTACACACATAATTCATTTTCCCATTCAATTGATAATCATTATTTACATTATAAGACACCTTTGGTTTTATATAGGTCATTTACTGTTATCATATATTTAATTCCTTCATAATGAATAGAATATAAAATTTAAATTATCGAGAAAATATTCACTAGGAGTGTCAGACCGGTATTTATTTAGGAAAATTTACATGCACCCGGTTATGATAATGTCTTGCTTAATGTTTCCTTTCTGGAATTATTACCATTATGTAAATTTATACCAGTGGCATGTCCACTTGTAATAAAAAGATAGAGTAGAGTTATGATTATGGAAAACATAATCTATATATAATTACTTGGCCTTAAATATTAAATAATCATGAATTTAATCAAGAATTTACATTGAAGATATTTTCAGGTTTATGGTTTTAAATAATTAGTCTATACAAATTACATAACAACTCAAATATTACAAAGTAGACAGTTATACTCTCTAATCATTTTTTCATAAGATAAAATTAATTGAAACATGATTTATTTTATTCATCAAAAAATATTCCTGACATTAATATGGAATTATTAATTTTTCATACCCATCCTCAAACTATGTGGGAAAAATTTCAAAAACATGGGGCGATCAAAAAATCAACATTAGTGGATATAAAATAATAAACGAAACTATGTGTCCATGAATATTTAAACTCATGAATTTTTTTCCCAAAATCATACTTTTCACCAATAAAATGAAAGTTCTTCAACATACCTCATGAAATATTAATATTCCAAAAAATATTCCTAGTAAACATAAATAAATAAAGACAGTTGTGGAATCCACATCATTCTTAAATTCTAGCTTTCACATCTTCATAGGGTGTATCCACTATTGTTTAATTTCGAATACCCATCACAGTATATTTCAGTAATTTCATAGGAGAACCCAAACCATTTAACACTATCTCATTACCCGATGCATTGGAGAGATTTCATATGCTCAAACACCCTTAGTTTATCACAAAACCACCCATATAAAATGAATTTCCAAGATTCATAACATATAAAACATGTTCAAATAAAAAATAACATTTTTTATATTGCAATCACAATACATAATTTCAAGATATTTATATAATAAATCAATTATAATGACTATTTCAAATACAAAAATTACTTAACATGGAATGTGTTATTTTTTTAATTTTAAAAACATAATGACTTATAATGGAAGAAAATTTTTAAATAATGACGGTGGTGGGAAAAAGTCATTATTTCGACATACATTAAAAAATTATTACTTTTATCGTTTAATAAATCTATTCATATAAAATGGAACCTTTTGAAAACTGATGAATGAAAGTAAAAAATAGACATATCATATCATTAATAATCCTTTTATTTCAAAATTAAAAAAAAATTAATGTTTTGATGAAAACAATTGATAATTACATATTTAAACATTCAAGGTGTCTCATACAACATTCGAATCATTAATATTAATCATCATGATTTAATAAATTTAACAAATTAATTAATAATAGAAGTATATATAAAATATGAATATGATATTCCATATGGCTGTTCATAAATCTAATAAATGAATAATAGTGAATATTATCAAGAAATTCCTCATTGAATTGAAAAGAGGTGAAATCCATTACCTTTAGTCAGAATCATCAGGTTCAATTGTTATATTCCTAATAAATAAATTTAGGTTGATTTATACTTTTTTATAACCTTTTTAGTATTGTAATTCATTTTTTAAAACATATTACCTTGTTAATGAACATACATAATAATTTACATTCATTTCATATGTTTTATTGATACTAGATACATGAGTCTAAGCTAAACATATTCTGATGTAAAGTGTCATTGTGGTCATAAATCTATCATCTCTCAAATAGTAATAATTACACAATCTATATTTTATACATTAATAACAGTTTTTAAATCAAACAATTAATTATTTTTATAAAAAAATATAATGTTACAATCATGGAGAAAGTAGGTTGTACATACCCATGAGTAATGTTTTCCATTATTGATTGATCATTATCAAAATTAGATATTTATAATTTTATATTGCTAGAATTATCATAATATTTTTAACATCATAATAATGATTTTAATATACCTATGTATATCTTAAAACTTATATGCTGAATAAAAACAATTTGCATCGCTTTCTGGAGGTGATAGTTCACACATACACACGAACGACAATATTGTTTTTATGTGCATGGATGATAAACAAATAATGGAATTTTTTTATTTTAAAATGATAAATACGTCATTAATATCATATATAAACATTTATTTGATTGTTTTAACCTGTCTTGATTTATCGAAATGAAAAACGAACTATATCAGTTTCTGAGGCTGCTGTAAGATGTACAGGTGTCTATACAATATATACCATTTTAAATAGTAATATAAATAAGGTATTTTTTTTGTATATCCCAGTCTGTTCTGCAACATATGATTTTGGATAAATCCATTATTTCATATTGGGTATGCAATCAGAAAAAGTGTCCCTCTTAAAGTAAAATTAATATCAAATTCATAATTATTAATACATATGAAAATTTATTATTCAATAACATCATAGGATATTATATACTTCCCACTTTTTTAAATGGAATCCTCTTAATTTTAAATTTTATCTTGATAACTAAGGATTCTCTTTTCAAAATTACATCAGTGAAATATGACATCAAAAAACAGACAATAAAACTTACAATTTAAATGAAGTAATTTAAAGTATAAATGTCAACTAAGATAACACATACTAGGATTAAATTTAAGAAAAAATTAATATGAAAAAACTAACCATGTTGTTCTGATGAAGAGTGATATAAAAAATAATCATCATAATGTTAACAATCAGAAAACTAGAAACAAGTGATGGGTTAATCAGTCATTGATTTTGTAACTGGAAAAGTAAATAAAAAACAATTTTTTGAATATCATTATCATAGGCTTTTAGAATTCATATAATATGTATACTAATATTATAAGGATGTATTCTTACATTAAAATTACAGTTTCATCAACTTATTAAATTCAAACACAAACTCATCTTTTTCTCTGAATGATGAGTATTCGTGTTGAATTTTTCACACATTAATCACTATTGTCAATTTATATAGAATTTAATTGTCCAAAAATTATTAAATATATATATATATATATATATATTTATCCTATGTGGAAACAATTTCCAAAACAAAAAAATTAGTGTAATATAAAATAATTCCCCAAATATAATAAAAATTAAATGGTGAAATATTACATTTAGTCTATAAAATTCAATTGTAATACCCAAAGTTCTATATAACCCATTCAAGAAATTATTATCTGTAAAAATTACTTAATATAATGAAAACTTATATTGGTAACCAAAATGAAGAAGGATTTGATAAAATTTTCTTCCGGGATAAATTTTAACATTTTTCTTCAAATAACATCAACAACTCTTAATGTCTTATACAAAAATACTTACTTACCTAATCACTTATTCACCGTGATTTCATAATCATTTCCTTAAATTAACCAAATAGACATATGTATACAATAAAAATTATAAATACTTCCTATATATTAACAAACCACTGCTCGTTAATTAAAATATCCTTGTATTCTATTTAGCTTAATCATATAAAGTTCCAAAAATAATGAACACCATCCAAAAAAATATTTATCACATAATTCGTAAATCATTTTAAAATAAAAAATATATCCATTTGATAAAACATAAAATCCAAAAAATTACTTATTATTCTTCTATAAAGTTATTTTTCTTCAAAAATGACATAATAACTAGGTTAATTATATAGGTCAGTAGTAGGAAATAAATCTTTGTCGCCCTTCAATTGTAACTTAGATTTCCACAGTATTGTCTAACATGATTGGTTGTCACCCGTCCAATAGGTTTTCATTTTACAAAAATGTTATAATTTTATAACATTCAAAAAATTGAGTAAATTCCTCAAAAATAAGATGAACATGATTTGTCCTCACTGATTATCTCATACCATTCATTTTGAAACCTAAAATTTAATAACCCATAATTACCTAAAAATCGAAGATCATATAAACCCTAAATGTTATTCATACCATTATAAATATTTCCACTCAAGTAATGATAATTCTAACTCAAATAACATTTTAACTTATCAATCATTTGGGTTACACATACAAGAAAAATTATTCCAACGTAATACCATCATAAAAAGAGAATTAATACTTTTAAACATTTCAACATCCACATAACTAATATAAATATTGAGTCCATTATATTAAAAAATATTAATAATTTATAGTTATTCATATTCTCTTAACCACAATTTTTGATCTTATTTCTTAATAATTCTATCCCCAAAAAAGACATGAATAATTTCCAATGATTAAATAATGTCCAAACCCAAGACAAGAGAATAATATATACCTTTTATTTTTCATTTTTAGTTTCATCATCTCCAATTTTAATGAAATTAGAAACTGATGAAAATATATTATTAAAGCTCGACTGATCATATTTCCCAAAAAATTTATCAGAAATTAATTTTAATAATGACCATAAATCCCATATTTAAAAAATTCAATTTATAACTCAGAATTAACTCCATTCCCTTTCTTGTATTCAACTGAATTCTATATTTTTCATTGGTAGGATATTTCCTTATGACCTTCACTGTCACATATATAACACATTCTTGTCCCTTTAAAATTGGTTTATAGGTTTTCTAATTCCATATCCTTGGTAAATATGTTGAAGAATGTTCTTACTATTGTGAAAATTATTACATGAACATCCAAAAGGATTCATTTTTATAATATATGATGCTTTAAAAAAATCACCAAGGTTAAAGTGGTTAATCATTAATCTCGATAATTGATTGATAAAAAACAAGATAGTTATCACTGAAGCTCCCATTTCAATTGGTTTTTTACTCATATAACCACCAATGTTTTCTTTCACATACATTGATACTTTGTTGGAAGCTTGATCCAGAAATTTTCTTAAAAAAAAATTGCTAGTGTAAGTATGTCAAGAAAATCATCATACGAGGAAGATAAACAAAAACATACACTTATTCATGTTATATCAAAATCATTAAATTATTATAAAATAATAATAAATATTTATATTATGATAACCATTATAGTTATATATAACTGTTAACATATGATTATATATTACCCTAACCATTATAGTTATCTAAAATGCACTCTGAAGAAAACTATAAATACCCAAAATTAAACATTAATTAATCATGAGTTCAATAAATATTTCAAAATGATGATATTTTTAGAGTTATATATTTAGATAATTAGTCCATAAATATTACATAAAAACACAAATATTATATAATAGACACTTATACTGGAAATCCATTTTTTCATAAGAAAAGACACTTTGAAATGTGATTTATTTTTTTCTTGATAGAAATATTCATGAAATTCACCTTAAATTCTTCTATTATCTTACCCATGATCATAACGTTTGGAAATAATTTCAAAAACATGGAATGAGATTAAAAATATCAATTTTGGATATAATATGAGGACACTAACTATTAGTCTATTAGTATTTTAAAATCATGAAAGTATATTGTCAAAATCAAACTTTTCCCTGATAATTGATATATTATTTAACATACATCATGAAATCACAATATTCTTGAAAAACAACATAGAAATAATAAATCATAATGGTCTCTTATGACATACATATAATTCATACATTTTAGCTTACACATCTATGTATGGTGTAACCATCATGGTTAATTTTAGAATAAGCATCACAGTATATTCCCAAAAACTATTAAGATAAACCCAACAGTTTAACTAAGTATCATCACCCATGGAAATGGAAAACTATTATATGCTCAACTACCCACAATTTATCATAGTTCCACCCGTACTGATAAGAAATTCTCCAGAACTAATACATAATCATGGAATATAAAACATGAATTTTTTTTTAATATTTCCATATTGTAATAAAAAGACATAATTTCAATATATTGAGATATTAAATCAATTATCAAAACCATTTTCAGTTAAAAAATACATAAAAATAAAATATGGAAAATTTTTTCCATTTAAAAACATTAACACTCATTGCAGAATCTAAATTTAAAATATTGGCCATGGTAGTGGGAAATTAATTATTGTCGCTTACGTTATAAAACAAACCTTTTGTCATAAAGTTAAATTCCTTGTCAAAAATGATTAATTTTGTAAACAATTGAATGAAATTAAATTATAGGCATAAAATTTTATGTATAATACTTATATTTACATATAAATAAAAATTAATATTATAAAGAAAATATTTTATAATTAAATCATTATAAATTCAAGGTGACCCATACAACATTAAAATAATTAAATCATAATTTCATTGAATTTTTACGTTTACCAAAATATTAAATAACATAATTATAGAGAAAATATGGACATAAAATTTCGTATGGGTGTATATACGCCTAATCAAATAATAAATGTGCATATTGTTTAGTCATTTATAATTTAAAAGAGATTAAGCTGAAATATAAAGACCCGGAATTTCCATGTAATTTCTTTCTCTTAAATTCATTAGAATTTTATGAGTCCACGAAAACTGATGGCACGTAATTTGGAGTCCTGATGTGCTAGGAATCAATTTATGAACTTTTTTTGGGTATATTCCGTAATCATACAAGCAAGATTTTATAACTTTTGAACTATCCTTGGAATTGAAATCTGAGGGCACCGTTGAACTCGCAGTGCCAGTTTTCACATAAAAAGACTTTCATTTCGATGGTAGTGGGTCAAATTTAAAAGTTATATTTTGGGTTTTCATGGAAAATAATAAAATAAATTATACATCAATTTATTTTATTTGAGCCTCAATGTGTGATTTGGGTGGTTAAAACCTTCTATTGGCTGTTGGAAGGGGGGCAACCACACCATAACCTCCCGTGATAGGTTATGGTGGTGGGGCCCACCTGAACTAAACCTCCCATGTGAGGATAAATGAGGTGGGGACCACCCGGGTTCTTAACACTTGAAACTCCCAATTAAAGTGGAGAAAAATCTTATGCTCCAATTAATATAAGGGAACCTCTTCAACTCCCGTTTATTTAATTTGTGAAAACCTTTCACATTAATTAAGGGGAGCCTACCTAATTTATTATTCAATTTTAATATTTTGACAACAAATTAATAGGAGATTAAAATCTATTATTTTGTTGGAATATTCACTATAGAGGTGCATGGAAAGAGGAGAACGTGGGAGAAAAGGAGTTATCCAGCGAAGAATGCCCCTACCAACAAAGAACGAAGAACGAAGAACGAAGGAATCTGATTCTTCTTTGATTTCTTCCTCAAAGCTTCAACCATAGTGAGATTTCTTCGACAACCAAATTCCTCAACTTCGTCAAAGAATGACGAATGAGGAATCAAATGTAGGGGGATTAAATTCATTTGAGTGCCTTGTTCTTCCCTACATTTTGGATATTTATGGTTTTTGAGATTCGTTCTTATGAACTGATTGCTACCACCCTGAATACAGAGGGTGCAGACCAAACCAACATGGCCAGACCCCTCTGCCGAACTTCATCATGTTGAACTTTTTACGATGAATCGGCAATGAGGCCACGAAGGAGGCAACAAAAAAGGTCGTGCAACATGCGGACTCCATGAATCGCGCTGCCCCCATAGCGCTTCAGTGCTCCCATCTGAACACTGTCGGCTTGCGCCGGATCGTGCCTCCCCGAACCAACCTACCCGGCGCGCCCTGCCTATGCCCCACGTGGGCTACCCGTGTCCTCCCTGCGCCCCAAGCGCACTACCCATGGCCTTCCGGGTGCCCTGCCTCCCTACCCGCACACCCGGCGGCATGCCCATTGTAACATCCGGAGATTTTATGAAAAATATTTTTTTTTTTAATTTCATTAATGTCTTGTGTTGTACGCTACACCAAAAGGAGCTTGCAAAACACGCATCCTTGACTCGCCTTTCATTTCACGCAATCACGACCTTCTTCGATAGCATGTGTAGTACGCAAAAACGAGTTTCACTAAACAACAATATGCTATTAAAATATTATTAAAACTAGCCGTTATGAATAGTAATAACCACTTTTGGAAATTTTGTAAAATTTTATTTTTCAAAATGGAATTCATTTTTGGATTCGTAATATCGAAATTATCTTATGGTGAAATTTTGGTACTTTTCGGATAACTTTCATTTTTTGATGAATAGTTAAAATTTCTAAATTTTAATTAAAAACAACTTTTTTAATCGAAATAATTAATAGTGATAAATTATTAATTTGAGTGGTTTTAAAGTATATTTAGAATATATTTTTACAATTTAATACAATTTTGGTCATTGGATGTAATTTCACATTTAAACCAGTTATAAACAAGTGTCAATCTTTTGATAGTTATTATCTCTTAAAAACACGTTATTTGTTTTGACGACGGGAATTAATTTTAAAAATAGTTAATGTAACTGATATGTTTTGAATTTTACAAAATAGACATCATTTTTGAATTCATAATATCAAATATAGCTTAGATATAATTTTTGGTATTTTTCTGGAAACTTTCATTTTTTTGATGAATAGTGAAACCACTAAGTGGTAGTTAAAAAAACTGAATTTTTCATAAAACATAATTTTACTGCTTCTGTGAGTGGAATTTCGAAAATCCGAGAGACACGGTTGATGTTAGTAAGTAAAAATGTGGTTCAATGAGATGAAAATAATTTTTTAGTGAATAGTAATTTTTTACTTTTTTTTACCACGGTTAAAAGTAAATAGGGTAATTAAGGGTAAAAATGATATTATTATTACCCTAAAACATGTCCTAATTCTATTGGACAAGTGTAATTCGACCAAACACAACCTTAGGAATAAAATATTACCATTTAGTCCCACTTGGATTAGACTAGGACATTTGTTATTAATTTATTTAAAGAAGGGTTAAAATAGTTAAAATCAAAGTTTAATAAGTAAATCATTTTTAATATGGGGTTATACATAAGATAAATTCGACTATAAATATTCATTAGAAAGTTAAAAATATTTCCTACATAATGGTATTTTATTTTTAATTTTTAGAAATTAAATATTTTAATTTATTTTTCACACAACGATGATACAGTAATTATCCTATTAATGAAATATTGACATAATTGATGTTATAAATACCCAAATAAATATAATTTGAGACTTTTTATGAACTAAATTAATTTTATAGGTTAATATGACATGTTTTTGTTTATATAAGTAACTTGGTTAGAACTTATAATTCTGTTATGAATTTTATAAGAATCATGTACCAAATAGTGTCAAAATTGACATAAATTAGTTTTTAAAACAAATATTATATTATAAATTGTTATTTAATTCCTAAAAATCAAAGGTTCGGCCAAATGACTTAGATAATGATAGATATATTAATAATAATAACTTGGGGTTCTTTTGGCTTGTTATGGTAAGTTTATTAACCATATAGTGTAAGAAAATAAAAAGACACGGTAAAAGTTAAATTATTTAACTTAGAGTTAAATCTAATTGATAAGGTTAAAATAATAACCTAAACTTGTCTAAATCCAATTGGATGAGAGGATTTCGACCCATCCCCACTTTATCTTAGAAATAGGACCCTTTGGAACCATAATAAACCGAATTTTACCTTAATATAAAATAATATTTTGAGATGTTCCTAAGGTGCCCCTCTCCTCCCTTATAAAAGGGCACCTCCTCCCTCTCCTCCTCACACCAATTTGAGCATTCAAGCTCGGCCAACCCCTGCCAAAATCTTTTCTACACTTTCCTAGTATCATCCTAGAGGTCCTGGTCTTTTTCAAAGACCATCCATAGTTATTTAAGTGGAGGTTATGTGAAGGCGCGTCAAAAAGAGGAGGTTCGGATACGTACAAAGCATATCAGACATAAGGTAAGGGAAATATCACAATCTCATTTTTATATGAGATTGTTTATAGTTTTTCATTTACTGGGGTGTATTTTATCATCCACATCCACGTTTCCTCAACATGTAATATTATTTCCATTCACCTACAATTGTTTAAATCCTATTTTACCCTTTCGTGAGTTTTTAGTAAATGATATGAAAGGAATCTTATGTCGTTTTTCGTACGAGGTACTTTTTTGACTTTTCCGACAAAAGTACGAGAAGAATATTTTTTTATGGCATGAAATGATTTTTAAAACATTATTTCCATAAATATTCCTTTACAAGTTTTCATGTTTATTTTTAATAAACTTCTTTTAGTTTAAAATTGTATGACATGTTAAGAAATGAAAAGTGTTTTTGATGTAGAAAATATATTTTCCTCAAGAATGAAGTTCAAATGTTTTATCAAAATTATTTTCCATTTAAGATAATAAAGGGTTCAGTTTTTATCCCTATTAATACATTGATTTTATTATGTTGTGATGGAATTATTTTTATTAATTCCTTTATCGTATATGAATTGTTTTATGATGTCATGATGTTTAAGATTCCCATTTTTATTGCATGGGTTATGCAATGATGTATGGTTTATGATTTTGTGGCACAAATAAGAAGGGTATCATTATGAGATGGGTGGGACCTATATCTCCCTCCAATTCATTGGGTAAAGATTTTATATCTCATGAGATAGACATGGCTGGAATGGTAGGTTATACTGGTTCAGTGAAACAGGACTGAAACGAGGGTGACTCGGTTCAGAAATGGACTTTGTCCACTAAGATAGTCTTGGAAATGAGTCTTGACTAATAAGAAATGATTCTCTATGATTATGTGTGTATGCCACAAAGTTTCATGTTTTATGTTATGATTATTGGTATTACATTTCACTTCTATGATTTATCCCATGTTATGATATTATGATCTCTTTTGCAGGTTAAGATTTCCAAAAGTTATGTTCTTTTGTATATGATGTGATTGATATTTCTTTTGTTTAACCTTACTGAGCATTTGAGCTCACCCCCTTTTATGTTTTCTTTTCCCCAGGATATAAAGAAAGGTTTTAGGTAAAAAAGTAAGATATTTATGGGAGATGTTGAAGATCTTTCACCACGATTAGAAGATTATATTCCGAGTTTCCAAAGACACTAAACTATTACGATCCTTGTGTGTGTGTTTTTGTTATGTACAAATTATTTCGCAAAATTAATGTAATGTCCATGTACGTTAAGCTTCGGGTCTCTACAATTGGTATCAGAGGAATTGTTTAGTCAACCTTTGGAAAATAGGATGCAGGAACTTTAGTGAGATCCCTGGAGGTATTTATAAGGTATGTCTAGGGATGTCCCTAAGGATAAGTATACGTATAGGACACAGTCCTAGAACTATGGTAACGATCATAGAATTTAACCTAAGATTTTAGATATTGAGGATACTCCCCCTTTATTATGTTGTTTTCCCTAGCATGATTTTTTCCTCTCACACTATTTTTTTGGGTTTTAGACGATGGCTGGAACCCGAAGGAACCGTGTTGATCAATGCAATGGACAATGCAATGATTGTCCTCCTGAACAAAAAAATGTTATGGGAGATGGAGTGAAAAGTCTTATTGCTATACTTACACAAGCTATGAATCATTCTGGACTTCCAAATGAGAAGAAAAGGGAACAATATTCTATTGAGTCCTTCATGAGGCAACGTCCACCTTCTTTCAGTGGGTCTTTCGATCCACTTGTTGCTGAACGATGGATCAGTACCACTGAAAAGATATTTTCAGTTCTTAAATGTTCTAAACATGATAAAGTCATCTTAGCATTATATCGTTTGGAAGGTGAAGCTGATCAATGGTGGAATCTTATCAAGAATACGAGGCCAAGAGATGAAATAGAGTTCATGGAATGGGACGAGTTCATGAACTTGTTTTTCAGTAAGTACTTACCTCGTATTCTTTGAACAAAGATGGAAAAGGAGTTTTTGAGCTGAAGCAGAAGGATGATGAATCTGTTGGTATATACGAAGAGAATTTTACAAGACTTGAAAGGTATGCATCTGGCATTATCATCCAACCTGAAAGTAAAGTTGATCGATTTTTTAGTGGCTTAAAACCAAGTCTTCGAAGGGAATTATCTATAAGAGACTTCAATAGCTATGAAGAAATTGTGCGTTGTGCTATCAAGGTAGAAATGGAAGTTGGTGTTATATATCCATCTCATGGTTTTGACAAGAAATGAAAGATGGAGTTCAAGGAGAAATCTCAGAATAATGGTGAAAAGAAGATGAATGTTTCCTTATGCACAAAGTGTGGAAAGAAGCATGGTGGAGATTGTATTAAAGGGACTAGAAAATGTTCTAAGTGTGGAAAAGAAGGTCATCGAGCAGCTGAGTGTCGAAGTAATGGAAAAAGGGTTTCTAATGATGTGAATAAAACAAAGACTGCAGAAAACGCACCACCAATACTTCAATGCTTCAAGTGCAAGGAAATGGGGCATTATGCTAATAAATGACCAAATCCAAGGGTTAGTGATGATCGACATGAGCAACCTCTTAAGGCAAAGGACAAAGGGAAGTCACATGCAATCACTATTGGAGATGTTGAATATGACAACGATGTGGTGGAATGATTAAGTAATGGGATTCCAAAATAATGTTGTATCATGGAGTATTGGAATATTTATGTATTGGTCTAATGTGGTATTCAAAGTGATTGAGATATTTTTGTAAATAAGATGATATGCGCATAATGAAGGGAAAACGAGAAAATGAAATGTTTAACAGTATTCATGAGCTCATGATTGATATAAGGACTAAGTGATATCATGGTTTGAGTATATAGAATTTTGAGGATTTTGGTATGTGGAAAGTGTTAACTTTTAACTGCATTCATGTTTTCACTATGGTTCAATGGGTATTAATTTTTTTTCAAGAGAATACATGATTAAGGTATTCACATGATTGGAATGTGACCAACAATATATATATATATGGGGGATAAATGATGGTATTCACATGCTTAGTTGATGACATTTCAAGTAATCGTTTTCTTTATACTATGAGCCTGGACCGAAGTATTTTAGATAAGCCTAAATATTGGAATGGATTATGTTGGACATATGCTAAGTATTGTTTAAGGATAGAACTTTTTTTGATATTACTGATGGGATTTTATAGTAATGTAGTTTTAGAAAAAAGGACAACCTGCAGGACGGGTGACATCCCATCGCGTCGGACAAGGCTGTGGGAATCGAACCCACAACCGAAGTGCGACTGGCCTTTATCTCCTACCACTGGCCTACAAGAAGTCCCTGTTTAGTAGAAAATAGTTTTATTATATTAAGCAGTATGATATATGAAGTATAAGTCCATTTTAGGAACTATATATTATTAATCTCACTATAGATGGACTTATATATTTTTTGATAACTTTTCTAACCTTTTTGTTTGACACAGATGGAATGTCCCATTATTCTATCACATGATCTGCTAACACATCACGAATGACAAATTCAACTTCATTTCTTTAAGAGATGAAGTGGAAATTGTCCAAAGAACAACAAACGGTGAGACTATACTAAAATCACGAAAGTATTTCTTCTAATTCCAATTTCATCAACTTTAGGGAAATGATCTTGAAAACCAAAAATGTTGTCCTAGTGTTCTTATATCTGATGAATCAGATGGTACCTTAGATCGTCACAAATTTATGGCTTTGTGATTTCTGGCTTTTCCATAGCCATGTTCTCTACCACTCTCCATCAAAACATGATGGTTATATTTTTCTTCCATATCCATATTTTCACCTATGTGGAAACCCAGTGATTAGTTTATTTGGGTAATCATTACAATTCATACTTTAGTTTTTAAAGCCAAGTTTTGGTATTCCTTTTTACGATGTGAGTTTCTATTAAAGAATCTTTCGAGTAGTAAACCATTTATAACCCTGACGAATTTCGAGGGCGAAATTCATTTTAAGGGGGGTAGAATGTAACAGCCCGAGATTTTATGAAAAATATTCTTTTTAATTTCATTAATGTCTTGTGTTGTACGCTACACCAAAAGGATCTTGCACAACACACATCCTTGACTCGCCTTGCATTTCACGCAATCGCGACCTTCCTCGATAGCGTCTGTAGTACGCAAAAATGAGTTTCACTAAACAACAATATGCTATTAAAATATTATTAAAACTAGCCGTTATGAATAGTAACAACCACTTTTTGAAATTTTGTAAAATTTTATTTTTCAAAATGGAATTCATTTTTGGATTCGTAATATCGAAATTATCTTATGGTGAAATTTTGGTACTTTTCTGATAACTTTCATATTCTGATGAATAGTGAAAATTACTAAATTTTAATTAAAAACAACTTTTTTAATCGAAATAATTAATAGTGATAAATTATTAATTTTAGTGGTTTTAAAGTATATTTAGAATATATTTTTACAATTTAATACAATTTTGGTCATTGGATGTAATTTCACATTTAAACCAGTTATAAATAAGTGTCAATCTTTTGATAGTTATTATCTCTTAAAAAACACGCTATTTGTTTTGACGACGGGAATAAATTTTTAAAATAGTTAATGTAACTGATATGTTTTGAATTTGATAAAATAGACATCATTTTTGAATTCATAAAATCAAATATAGCTTAGATCTAATTTTTGGTATTTTTATGGAAACTTTCATTTTTTGATGAATAGTGAAACCACTAAGTGGTAGTTAAAAAAACTGAATTTTTCATAAAACTTAATTTAACCGCTTCTGTGAGTGGAATTTCTAAAATCTGAGAGACACAGTTGATGTTAGTAAGTAAAATGTGGTTCAATGAGATGAAAATAATTTTTTGGTGAATAGGAACTTTTTACTTTTTTTACCACGGTTAAAAGTAAATAGAGGAATTAAGGGTAAAATGATATTATTATTAACCTAACACATGTTCTAATTCTATTGGACAAGTTTAATTCGACCAAACACAACCTTAGGAATAAAATATGACCATTTAGGCCCATGTGGATTAGATTAGGACATTTATTATTAATTTATTTAAAGAAGGGTTAAAATAGTTAAAATGAAAGTTTAATACGTAAATAAATTTTAATATGGGGTTATACATAAGATAAATTAGACTATAAATATTAATTAGAAAGATACAATAATTTTCTACATAATGGTATTTTATTTGTAATTTTTATACATTAAATAATTTAATTTTTTATGACACAATGATGATGCAGTAATTATCTTATTAATGAAATATTGACATAATTGATGTTATAAATACCCAAATATTTATAATTTGAGACTTTTCATGAACTAAATTAATTTTATAGGTTAATATGACATGTTATTGTTGATATAAGTAACTTGGTTATAACTTATCATTCTGTTATGAATTTCATAAAAATCATGTACCAAATAGTGTCAAAATTGATATAAATACGTTTGTAAAACAAATATTATATTATTAATTGTTATTTAATTCCTAAAAATCTAAGGTTCATCTAAATGACTTAGATAAGGATATATATATTAATAATAAAAAACTTGGGGTTCTTTTGGATTGTTATGGTAAGTTTATTAACCATATAGTTTAAGAAAACAAAAAGACACGGTAAAAGTAAAATTATTTAACATAGAGTTAAATATAATTGATAAGGTTAAAATAATAAACTAAACTTGTCTAAATCCTATTGGATGAGAGGATTTCGACCCATCCCCACTTTATCTTCTAAATAAGACCCTTTTGAACCATTATAAACCGAATTTGACCTTAATATAAAATAATATTTTGAGATTCTCCTAAGGTGTCCCTCTCTTCCCTTATAAAAGGGCAGCTCCTCCCTCCCCTCCTCTCACCAATTTGAGCATTCAAGCTCGGCCAACCCCTGCCAAAATCTCTTCTCCACTTCCCTAGTATCATCATAGAGGTCCTGGACTTATTCAAAGACCATAATTAGTTCTTTAAGTAGAGGTTAAGTGAAGGCGCGTCAAAAAGAGGAGGTTCGGATACGTACAAAGCATATCAGACATAAGGTAAGGGAAATATCACAATCTCATTTTTATCTGAGATTGCTTATACTTTGGCATTTAATGGGGTTTATTTTATCATCCACATCCATGTTTCTTCAATATGTAATATTATTTCCATTCACCTACAATTGTTTAAATCCTATTTTACCCTTCAGTGAGTTTTTAGTAAATGATATGAAATGAATCTTTTGTCGTTTTTCGTACGAGGTACTTTTTTGGATTTTCTGAAAAAAGTATGAGAAGAATGTTCTTTTTTACGGCATGAATGGATTTTTAAAACATTATTTCCAAAAATATTCCTTTACAAGTTTTCATGTTTATTTTTAATCAACTTCTTTTAGTTTAAAATTGTATGACATGTTAAGAAATGAAAAGTGTTTTTGAAGTAGAAAGGATATTTTCCTCAAGAATGAAGTTCAAGTGTTTTATCAATATTATTTTCCATCTTAGATAATAAAGGGTTCTTTTTTAGCCCTATTATTACATTGATTTGATTATGTTGTGATGGAATTATTTTTATGAATTCCTTTATCGTATATGAATTGTTTTATGATGTCATGATGTTTAAGATTCCCATTTTTATTACATGGGTTATGCAATGATGTATGGTTTATGATTTTGTGGAAAACATAAGAATCGTATCATTATGAGATGGGTGGGACCTATATCTCCCTCCAATGCATTGGGTAAAGATTTTATATCTCATGAGATAGACATGGCTGGAATGGTAGGTTATACCGGTTCAGTGAAACAGGACTGAAACGAGGGTGACTCGGTTCAGAAATGGACTTTGTCCACTAAGATAGTCTTGGAAATGAGTCTTGACTAATAAGAAATGATTCTCTATGATTATGTGTGTATGAAAAAATGTTTCATGTTTTATGTTATGGTTCTTGGGATTACATTTCACTTCTATGATTTATCCCATGTTATGATATTATGACCTCTTTTGCAGGTTAAGATTTCCAAAAGTTATGTTCTTATGTATATGATGTGATTGATATTTCTTTTATTTACCCTTACTGAGCATTTGAGCTCACCACCTTTTATGTTTTCTTTTCCCCAGGATATAAATAAAGGTTTTTGGTAAAAAAGGGAAGATATTTATGGGAGATGTTGAAGATCTTTCACCACGATTAGAAGATTATATTCTGAGTTTCCAAAGACACTAAACTATTACGATCCTTGTGTGTGTTTTTGTTATGTACTAAGTATTCCGCAAAATTAATGTAATGTCCATTTACGTCAATCTTCGGGTCTCTACACCCATGTCGTCCCCGAGCCTTGCGTGGCCTGCCCGCTTCCTCCCTGCTCCCAGCGCGCCCAACCTGCGGCCTGCCTGCATCCTACCCGCGCCCTGCGCGCCCTGCCTGCAGCCTACCCGGTGCTCCGCCAGCCTGCCCAGGCTGCCTCCCGCCCTGCCCGACCGCGCCCCGGTTCCTGGTCGAACCGGTCGTGCCATGCCGCGCCGACCACCCACGCCGGCCCTGACATCCTTCATGTCGTCGTTGGCCGAGTTAACTCGGCCTTCCGGGGTGAGATGCCCGAGCCGCACCCCTCATGGCACTAGCTGAACTGGCCCCGACCTCTGCGTTGATCCACATACGCGGTGAACTCCAGTCAGAACCACCCTCGTAGTCCGCGAGGCCTAGCCCGACGGACTTGTCGAACATTTCTGGTGGACCAGGTCGACACAGACCGGGTCGGCCCCGACTGGGTTGGTTTGAGTTGGTCCAACAGGGTCGGACGGGACCTAGGCCCACTACCGTCCCTTTACTTTCTTTGGCCATATCTTTGGCACCAGACGTCTGTTTGATGAACCGTTAGAAGTTATGTTATTCTTGGAGTGCGACCGTCCCTTTGAGTATAATCCACCAGAGTTTGGGGTTTATTTTTTTTACGGTCAGGTTGGATCGTACATAAATCCAACAACCCCACCCCCGAGACTAAAAGGATAATAACTCACAGACCGGGCGTCTGATTGACACGTTGTCTATTACGTTGATACCTCTATGACATGGTAGAGCATTGAGATACTTCTATGTGGGACTTTGTGACAGTTGGAGTATCAACCAGTAGCTCATGGAGCGTATCCTTCAAGAGGCGACCAGACATAATGCATAGACCTAGTAGCTGGATGAGACATGACGACTGCTGACCGATCGACTTAGAGTGATTCAGATGGACCAGTGGGGAGCGCCTGGTTGTGGAGGTAGACCAATGGTGGAAAAGCACCAGGTTATGGCGGCAGACCCGTGGTACTCGACCGTAGGAGTACCTCTGCAGGCTATTAGGGGGAGCTCCTAGTTGTGGCGGAAGACCTATGGTGGGGAGTGATTCTGTGTGATGCCGTAGACCCATAGTACTTGACATGAGGAGTACATCATCAGTCCAAGGTTAGTGGGAAGTGCCTTGGTGTCACGGTAGGCCAACTGTACTCGACAGAGGAGAAGTTCTCTATCATCCATGGTTTCAACAATGTGAATAAAAATCCTGGTTGATCTGAGTCAGTAACTTTGTATTTTTCTCATGATTGAGATGGATAACTTGATAACATAGTTATATGAATGGGAATATACCTAAGTGTGGTTATCTGTTGAATTCATAATTTTCGTTAGATCCTTGTAATATTTGTGACACCCTGAGGGTCTCGAGGTCTATAGTGAGTATCGTTATACTCACCCATGAATGGGTTATTCCCACAACTCATTGTGTTGGTTATAGATGACAGACAACACTGACTGAGGTCGAGAGTAGCAGGACTGGATGATACCAAGAGGTGGACCTTACGATGAGTCAGTAGATGGAGGATCTGGATGGATGTGGAGTGCTGAAGAGGCTATCTGTGCCTACCCTTCTGGTAGGGTTTCATGGTGGACGATCCAATGGCTGTTTTACTTTTCCTTCAGTTGTAGTTGTACTTTATAGCTGGGCTTGTATTTCTGGCCACTTTTACTTTTTAGCACTCCTTTGTATATGGTTTTGCATAGTGTTTTACTTCCAACTCGTACTCGGTTGTGTGTGTTATAATTTATAAAGGAAATGGCTTCCCAATTTTAGGTATTTACACTTTTGGTGCTAGTCACTATCCCTGGGCCTATGGAAGGCGGGTGTGGGGGAGTCACGACATGGGCCCCGGGGGACGGGTCGTGAAAAAATGGTATCAGATGAGTCATTTCTACAGCAAAAATGAGGACTCTAATCTTTCTTTTCTATGAAGAAATATTTTTAAGTGTAGATAGTGTGGTTTTCAGTTCAGGGATTCCACTGCTGGTGCAAAAGTTGACATATCCATACACCAGGACCATGAATTTTGATTTCCGACTCAGTGCACGAAAACACTAATTGCATGTGTGTTTTCAACAGTTTATATTAAGTTAACTCAACCAGGTCATCTCACCATGTATAGTCTTTTTACCGTGTCGCATCTGTTTCTTTCAGGATGCCTCCCCGTGAAAGACCAGTTAGAGCCCCGAGAGTCATACGAAAAGATATCCCACCAAACGATGAGGCCTTGGTGTAGGGACCTTTTCCAGCGGAGGCACCAGCGGTACCACTTCCTATTGGGCCACCGGTGCCACTAGCCCCAGCAGCAGATGATGCAAACCTCTTGAGCGTGTTGAACGAGTTCCAACGCCATAGGCCACCCAGGTTCAGGGGAGAGATGGACCCACGGGCGGTTGAGGATTGGTTGAAGGCTGTGGTTAGAGTCATCTGACTTGTAGGAACACCAGTAGAATTCAGGGTGATTTTTGCTGCAATCCATCTACAGGAAGCAGTGGGCAGATGGTTGGGCTTGATGCTCCAGGTTCATGATGAGGTGACACTTCTATGGGAAAACATTGAGAGCCTGTTTTGGGTGGAGTTTCTTCCATCCACCCTATGTGCGGTGCGAATACAAGAGCTAAATCATCTACAGTAATGAAGCATGATGGTGGCACATTACTCAGTGAGTTTCACTGACCTCTCCTGCTACACCACCGATATGGTGCGTGACCCATAATTCAGGGCTTGGACCTTAGAGTAGGGGCTCAGGTGATATATCAGAGCTTTGGATATCACGATCAGCATTCTGATGCAGGTGGGGGTGTTTGAGAGAGCCCTATTTGTTCAGAGTTTCCTTTCTTAGCAGTCACCAACAACGAGACAAAACTCTATTTGATATGCAGTAGAGTCATCTGAAACTGTCAGTATAAAATGATGCACATTTCCAAGAAGACCATGCCTATAGGTGGATGACCGCCCAACTAATGATCCATTGTACGAGGCGACTGGGGTAGAGACAGACCGGTCAGGAACATGTAGTGTTACTCAAGCATCTAACAGGGTCACATGGCTCATGACATTCCGACCAGCCGTTCGGATGATCAGTAGATAGTTGAGGGACCTCTCAAGAAGAGAAAAAGGTTGGATCGAGGTGGTATCAGAGAGGAAGCAGACGTGGCATAGGAGCTGTTCGTGCAGCTGGCGGTGGATGATGTTATGAGGTGTTACCACCACCACCACTAAGAGGTCCACGCCGACCGCACAGAGCTGGTGGATAGGTTAGATCTCAACTCCAAGAAGCTGAGGCTTATGATCATGGAATTCCGGAGATGATTCAAGGTAAGATCTATGTCTAGTCCACCTTAGATGTAGTTCTTATAGACATAGGTTCCAGTCACTCATTCATTTCCACTACCCTCATTCGGATCTAGGAGATTCTGACTTACCCATTGACTTGATCCCCAAGGTTAGAGACTCTTACGGGAGTAGACTCGACAATTATGCGCTAGTTCCCGTAGTGTGAGCATACTCTAAGAGGCGAGAGCTTTGGTTGGGATCTCTTCATAGTGGTGTCGAGGCCTTACGACGTCATCTTGGGTATGGACTGGTTATCTACAGTCCATGCACATATTGACTATATTAGGCACAAAGTGCGGTGTATCTACATGGTTGGAATCAGGTTCACCTTCACTGGAGAGAAGGGAGTCTTTGCAGCACATGACAGACTTACTCGAGGTGTGCAGCCGATCATTAATCAGTTGGCTAGCCTTACCCTCGGAGCGGTGGATGTGGAGAGTCGGACTTATCCTATAGTGGTGGACCTGTATGTAGATGTCTTCCCTGATGATGTCCCATGTCTACCTCCTCATAGATAAGTGGACTTTGACATTATCATGTACCCTGGGATGGCACCGATATCTACTCCAGCGTATCAGATGGCTCCCACAGAGCTTCGTGAGTTGCGTGTACAGCTGGAGGACTTGTTGGGGAATGTATTCAATCGACCCAGTGTTTCTCCCCGCGCAACCCCGATTCTGTTCGCCAAGAAGGAGGATGGAAGCTTGACTCTTTTTGGGGACTAGAGTCACTTAAACCAGGTGACCGTGAATAACAAGTACCAACTACCGATGATTGAAGACCTTTTCGATATGCTGAAGGGAGCACAGTGGTTCTCAAAGATAGACCTTAGAGAAGCTATAAACACCACAAATTTTGAGTTAAGGATGTGCAGAAGGCGGCCTTCAAGTTTCGGTACGACCACTACCAGTTCTTGATTATGCCCTTCGGAGTAACCAAGAATCTAGTAGTGTTCATGGGACTCATGAACATTTTCTTCATTCCATACCTCGATCGATTTTTCATAGTCTTCATCGATGATATTCTGATCAGCTCGACTACTCAGGAGGAGCATGCTTACCATTTGTGGGTAGTACTAGACACACTCCAAGAGAACCAGCTTTATGGTAAGCTCTTGAAGTTATAGTTTTGGACCCAAGAGGTTCAATTTTTGGGACATGTCTTCATGTGGGTTGGAGTTGTAGTGGATCCAGTGATGATCGAGGTGGTACTTTCATGGGAGCCACCCAGGATTGTGGCGGAGGTACGGAGATTTATGGTGTTGGATGGTTACTACTAGAGGTCTGTTCCAGACTATTCCAGAGTTTTAGCACCGCAATCAGCCTTGAAAAGGAAGGTGAAACCCTTTTTGTGGTCGGAGAGATGCCAACAGAGCTTTCAAGAGCTGATGTAGAGGCTGACTAGTGCCCCCATCATGAGGTTTCAAGAGGAGGGTGCTGGGTATGTAGTTTATTGTGTCGCATCAGGGACTGGAATTGGGTGTGACCTGATGCAAGAGCTAGCCGTGATCGCGTATGGTTCTTGGAAGCGGAGAAATCATGAGTAGAAATACACTACACATGACCTGGAGTTAGCAGCAAAGGTCGTCGCCTTGAAGATGTGGCGACATTATCTTATGGGTGAACATTTTACTGTATAATATGATCACTAGAGTCTCAAGTATATCTTCTCTCTGAGGTACATGAACCTAAGAATATGACGTTGGATTGAGTTTTTCTAGGACTATGACTACGAGAAAGTCTATACTCATGAGAAAGGGAATATTGTTGCAGATGCACTCTGCAAGAGATCTAGTATATAGGTTTTTTTAGAGGAAACAGAGCAGTTGGATGCTTTACAGATTTCATATGTGGATCGAGATGGACTAGATTTCCTTCAGTCTCTTGCAGTCACTCCACATCTTCAGCAAGTCAGAGAGGCACAACATGGGGATGCTGACTGTGAGACACGACGTTCTAAGATATCCACAGGGCAGGCACCTGGTGGATTTCTCTGAAAGTGGGGATCATGCCCTTCTCTTCAGAGAAAGTAACTTGGTACCAGTGGACCTTTAGGGGGAACTGTTGAGGGAGTTCCACACTTCCCCACTAGTGGAACATCCAGGAGTGATGAAGATGTACCAGGACCATCAGTGATAGCACTGGTGGCCAGGTATGAAGAAGGTGGTAGCAAAGTTTGTCTCTCGATGCCACACTTGTCAGCATGTGAAGTTGGAGCACCAGGTACCAATAGGATTAGTCCAGTCTTTAGAGGTCCCAGAGTGGATGTGGGATGGTATATCCATGGACTTCGTGAGGGGTCTTCCACGTACAACCAAGGGTCACGACTTGATTTGGGTGATCATCGATCGACTCACCACGTCATCCCACTTCCTACCTATCAGAGAGCAGGGTTTAGTAGAGAGATTGGGACACCTATATGTGTAGGAGATTGTGTGTTTACATGGTATATAATCGACGAATGTCTTAGATCGTGACACACGATTTACTTCCTGGCAATGGAAGGGGTTGCAGGAGGCTTTCTGAAGACAGCTTCGCTTGTGCACAACATTCTATCCTTAGATAGATGGTTAGATTGAGGGGACCATTCAGACCATCAAAGACATGTTACGTGCTTGTGTCCTAGAATTCGGTCGTATCTGGGGGGATCACATACCGTTGGTGGAGTTTTCCTACAACAATAGCTATCACTCCACCATCGGGATGGCACCTTTCGAGGCATCGTACAGACGACCTTACAGATCACTGTTGTGATGGACAGACCCTGGGAAGTCAGCACTAGTGGGACTAGAGATGGTGTGGGCTACATAGAGAAGGTGCAGATCATCCAGGAGCAGATCAAGACAACATAGAGAAGGCATAAGTCGTATGCTGATAGGAGACGGAGACCTCCAGAGTTCGAGGATGGCAACCACATCTTTCTACGGGTCTCACCCCGATGAGGTTTATGAAGATTTTGACATGGAGCAAGTTATCTTCGCGATTCATCAGACCTTTCCAGGTCCTTAGAAAAGTAGGTGAGGTGGCTTACTGCCTGGCTCTTCCACCTCAGTTGCACCGGGTGCACGACATCTTCCATGTATCCCAGCTGAGGAGATACATGCATGACCCTTATAACATCATCGTCCACATGGAGCTGGACGTCGACGATGGACCGACTTTTACGGAGGTTCCATTAGAGAATAAGGATCCACAAGAGCAGGTCCTTCATGGACGGTTGATACCTCTTGTGCGCGTACATTGGCATCACGGGAACCGCAAGGAGAGAACATTGTAGAGAAAGGATCAGATGCGTGCTTAGTGCCCCCTTTTGTTCTGTTAGTTTGAGTTGTAACTTATGGGGACATAAAGACATGAGGTGGAGAGAATGTAAATTCGAATAATTTCTGTGGAATTTTTTTCCAAAATTCATGGGAATTTTCTGAGTCCGTGAAAACTAACAGCTCGTGATTTGGATGCCCGGTGTGCCCAGAATCAATTTCTGACGTTTTTTTTCAAGTATGTTCATTAAATGTACAACTGAAATTTTTTAAATTTTGAACCAGTGCTTAGAATTGAAATCTGAGGGCACCATAGAACTCACATCGTCAGTTTCTGCTTAAGGATACTTTCACTTCGACGGCAGTGGGTCGAGTTTAAAACATAGATTTTCGGTTTTCATGGAAAATAATAAAATAAAGTATGAATCAAATTATTTTATTTGATCCGCCATGTGATATTTGGGTGGTTAAAACATCCTATTGGATGTTGGAGGTGTGGCCACCACACCTTAACCTACCATGAGATGTTATGGTGCTTGGGCCCACACGAACTCAACCTCCTGTGTTAGGATAAATGTGGTGGGGACCACCCGGGCTCATAACCCCTTGAAACTCCCCATTAAAGTAGAGAAGACTCTCATGATCCATTTAATATAGGTGAACCTTTTCAACTCCATTTTATTTAATTTGTGACAACCATTCACATTAATTAAGTGGATCCTACCTAATTAATTATTCAATTTTAATATATTTCCAACAAATTAATAGTAGATTACAATATATTATTTTGTGGGAATATTCAATTTAGTGGACTTGGAAAGAGGAGAACTTGGGGGAAAAGGACATCTCAATTGATGAACCACCCTCCCAATGAAGAACAAAGAACAAAGGAAGGTGATTCTTCTTCGACTTCTTTCTAAAAGCTTCAACCATTGTGAGATGACTTCAAATAAAAACTTACGTGACTCTGTCAATGAACAACGAATGATGAATCAAAGGTAGGTGGATTAAATTCATTTGACTGCCTTGTTCTTCCATCCTTTTTGGATATGGATAGTTGTTGATTTTCATTCTTATGGACTATTTGCTACAACCCTAAACGCGGAGGGTGCAGTCCAAACCAACATGGCCTGACCCCTCCGTCGAACTTCTTTATGTAGAAATTTTGGCGACGAAGCGACAATGAGGCGATGAAGGCGGCAACAACAAAGGTTGCACTACCCGCGGCCTCTGCGAATCGTGTCTCCCCCGCGATACCCCCGCACTCCAGACCATACACCACCGGACCATGCCGGCCCGAGCCACAACGAACTAGACAGCCTTGCGCACACTGCCCACGGCATGCCCGCAACCCAGGAGGCCTGGCCTGGGCCTCCCCGCACCTCGTGCAGCCTCACCGTGCCCCGAGTGCCCTGCTCGTGGCCACCCCCCCCGCCACGCGCGCCCATCCTGCGGCCTTCCCGTTGCCCTACCTCCCTACCTACGCCCCGCGCGGCCTGCACGTGACATCCTCGCACCACGTGCAGCCTTCCCGTAGCCTCCCTGCGACCCGCACGCCCCTCCCGCATCCTTCCTAGTGCCCTGCCACCCTGCCACCCTGTACGCGCCCCACGTGCCCTGCCCGCAGCCACCCTGCGCCCCGCACGCCCTACCCGCGGGCTACCACGACCTGCTCGATGCCCTACTATCCTTCCCATGCCCCACCCTTCCTTCCCGTCGCCTGCCTAGAACCCTGCCGGCCTTCCCGGCCACCAACCAGCCTTCCCGGTCACGCATAAGTTCCCAGCCGAACCGGCCGAGTTACACCGACCACCCGTTCCGGCCCGCGGTATCCCCCACAGCTTTGCGGGCCGAACCGGCCCCAACATCCAGGATGAGCCGTCTATGCGGCATCCTATGGGCCGAACTACCTCCGCAATCCAATGGGCCGGGCCCAGCAGACTGGGCCGAACCTAGCTGGCTGACCTGCCCATCGAGCTAGTTCAGACCTAGTGGGTCTGGCCAGGTCGACCTAGACAAGGTCGACCCAATCTGGGTTGGGCCGGGTCGGACCGGACCCCAGCCCACTACCAACCCTTTACTTTCTTTGGCCATATCATTGGCACCAGATGTCCGTTTGACGAACCATCAATGGAGATGGTATTCTAGGAGCACGAAGGTCCTTTTCAGTATACCCCACTAGAGTTCAGGGTTTAGTTGAGTTACGGTCAGGTTGGACCATACACGAATCCAAATGGGCCCCTAGGACTAAAAGGCTTATAACTCACAGGCAGGGCATCTGATTGACAAGTTGTCTGTTGCATTGAGACCTATATGACTTGTTAGAACTTTAGACAATTCTACGTTGGACTTTGTGATAGTTGGAGTATCGAACAATAGCTCGTGGAGTGAATCATTCTAGAGGTGAGCAGACAGAGTGCAGAGACCTAGTAGCTGGCTGAGACTAGACGACTGTTGACCAATCAACTCGGAGTGATTCAGATGGCCCAGTGGGGAGTTCCTGGTTGTGGTAGTAGACCCATGGGGGAGGAGAACCTGGTTGTGGCGGAAGACCCATGGTACTCGACAGGGGGCGTACCTCTGCAGGATATTGGGGGAGCTCCTGGTTGTTGCTGCAATCCTATGGTGGGTATCGCTTCTGTGTGACACAGTATACCCAGAGTACTCGACATGAGATGTAACTAAGCAATCCAAGTTTAATGGGAAATGACTTGGTGTCACGGTAGGCCAACTATACTCGACAGAGGAAGAGTTCTCCATTAGTCGTGGTTTCAAAAATTTGAATAAAAATCCAGGTTGAGCTGATCCATTAAATATTTGTTTTCCTCAAGATTGAGATTGATTACTTGATAACTTAGGTATATGTATGGGGATATACTTAAGTGAGGTTATATATTGAATTCATTATTAGTGCTATATCCTTGTTAGATTTGTGAGACTCTGAGGGTCTCTGGGTCCCTACTGAGTATTGTTATACTCACCCCTACTTGGGCTACGCCCACACCTCATTGTGTTGGTTTCAGATGATTGAAAGCGCTGACTGAGGCTTATAGTAACAGGATTGGATGGTACCCAGAGGTGGACATTACGACTAGTAAGTACACAGAGGAGTCGGACAAACGTGGAGCACTTATGTGGCTATCTTTACATACCCTTCAGTGTGGGTTTCCCGATGGATGATCCAACAGATGTTTTACATTTCTTTCAGTTGTACTTTTTACTTTAAAATTGGGCTTGTATTTCCAACATCTTTTACATTTCATCACTCCTTTTTATACAATTTTTCATAGTGTTTTACTTCCAAATCGTACTTTTTTGTGTGTTTTATAATTTATAAATGCAATGCCTTACCAATTTTAGTGATTTACGCCATTGGTTCTAGTCGCCAGCCCCTGGCCTATGGAAGGTGGGCTTGGGGTAGTCACGAAAAGGGCCCAGGGGACAAGTCATGACATGAAATCCCTTAGCTGGAGTCCAACTAATCACAAAAAATTGTTATATTTTTTGAATAATAAAAATTGGTTAATTTGTATTTGGTTGAGATCATTTTTTACTTTTATTAATAATTTTTATAACATGGACCATGATAGAAAACTTATGTATTTATTTATGTTTATATCATATGTTTTGTAGATTTTGGTACTTATGTCAAAAATTAAATTGTTGTGATGTAAATTGTCTATGTGATAATAATTAAAAAATATAGAGAATAGTATTAATGAAATAATAATAACTTATATACATTAATCATACCATTTAAATCGAACCAATAATTATGATTTGCAAAAATGTAGAACGTTATAATCATGGAGACGGTAGTACGTATGTACAAATTTGTAACATTTTATATTTTTCATTGATCTATATAGAAATAAGGTAATTATTATTTTCTAATCCCATAATTATAATTATAAAATTACCAAAATAATAATCATTTTAATATACTTATTTATATCATAAGTGTTTTGGTGAAGAAAAATGATTTACATTACTTCCTGGAGGTGATTGTTCATACGTACACATGAACAATGTTATTATTTTTATGTTCATATAAGGTAAGAACATATTGAAATAATAATATTTTAAATTATTCATATTTCATAAATATCAAATATAATATGTTATTATATCATTATAAGTAGTCTTGATATATAGAAATGAAAAATGATCTGTATTAGTTTTTGAGGATATAGTCCGCCAAACACAGTAACAAAATGTTCATTTCCCATTTGATGAATTTGTAGATGGATTTAGGGGATGATATTAAAAAAATAACAAATAATTCTATTAAGTAAAATATAGTTATTATTTAATCTTACAATAATAATATTTAAATGATGTGGAAGAAGGAATAAAATAGAATCACTAAATAAACGATACCTCTTCTTCGATTGATAAACTTTGAAGAACATTTTAGCTCATCTAAGAATTGTGTTTTACCTAAACTAAAGCTTCAAGATTGTGGGGATGGATTCTATGAAAGTGTTTGGGTATAGCATGGTTGATCCTATTTTTTTATTAACTATTCGTATTAGAGTATACATGGTACTTTTTTGTAGGAGATGGGAGGGGAATCCTTAGAATCTCTTAAAATATGAAATTAATATAAATTATTTTTTTAATCCAAGTGACTCCAAGTTGGGATATTTAAAATATAATATGATTATATATCAAAACCATCTTTTATAATTACTATTAGAAATGTATATATTTTATTTTAAATCATATCCTATCGATTTGACCATAATTATTTTCTTTTAATTTTAATTGTGTTAAAAAAATTAAACATGAAGAGGATATAAATTGTACTTATATGGGTTCAATTTCTTATAATAGGACATTTAATAATCTATTTTACCTTATAATAGTCAATTTTTTATTTTTAAACATCTATAATATTTTTAAATAATTTAATAAATAATTATTTTCATAAACAATCAATTATGTAAATTTTTATACAATTTATTTCATTGAATTAAAATAAAATTCATATAGAGAGATAAATTCGATAAAAAACATTGAATGGTCTTATAAAAATTCATAGTGACCTAAAATACTCCTATATTCCATATGTTATGTCATATAATATTTATTTTAATATTTATAATATCACTATTTGATTCCATCATTAATAAAGGAATCATTATGTCATCATCATGTCATAATTATTTTAATATATAGTGTCTAAAAATTATAAATAAAAAACCATGATGTTGAAAATATTTTTATATTTTTAGTGATTATTTATAGTCAAATTTATCACTTATATATCACCATAATAATGTTGTTTTAGTAATAAGCGAGATTTTTATGATATTTTTATTTTTACGTTAAATAAAATGTTATTAATGTCATAATCAAACCCAACTGGCTTCCAAGTGCCCCAATTCGGCCCAAGTGTTCACATGTGAGACCATAACTCATAAAAAATGATTTTTCATGTTTTTGGGTTGTTTCATATTAATATAATATTTTTTTACAATAATTTACATGATTTACCCTTTAGCTGTGTTAACAAAAATTTTAAAGTTACTATTCAACAAAAATTAATTTAATCTTATATTATATTTTTTACACTAATTATAAACATGTATACCCATTTTTTCAAATTATATTCACAAAAGTGACTAAAATTAATTTAATTTTAATTTCATTGATGGATGGATGAACATGTTACTAAAAAATCTCTAAAAAGATTGAAATGTGTTTATATCCAATTTAAATGTGAAATTACCCCCAATGGAAAAAATTTGATTAAATGATAACAACATCATCTAATTATACCATTAAACTATATAAATTAATAATATAACAATATAATTAAAATATATAAAATGTATGTTTTGGATTGAAATGTAGTATTTATTCAATACTCATGAAAACATGAATTCTTTTATATAAATACCAAAAATTCAATCAAAGTGAATTTTTATTTATCCCCTCTAAATAAATTTTTTAAATTGGAATATATATTATATAAAAGTGAAAAAATCTGTATTAAAAAATTTTCCTCCATAAAAAGGCAATAAAACAACATTTTAAAAATATTAGTTTGTTTTATGCTCACATTTTTATTTTATCTAATTTAATGCCAAAACAATTTATTATAATAAAGTAAAATCACTTTATAAACATGTGTAAACTTAATATGGGTACATTGATTAATTCCCAACAATAAATTGACAAGGCATTAATTATAATTTTAAATAATTATGATAATAATATATTATTTTTTTTAATATCTCATACTATTGTTAAACATATGATTCCAAAGAAAACCATTATTGCATGTCAGGTAAGATATTTGAGAAAGTTCCCCTTTTAAATTAATATTAATCTCTAATTCACAAATATTAATATATATTGAAATTTTTTTATTCAATAATAACATGGGTTGTTACACTATACTATACCAAAATATTATGATGTCCTTCAGAACTTATCCTCAGATTATATCATATGATTATTTTCCCAATTTTTTTCCCAATTATCAAGTTCAAAATACAGTTGATCAATATCCACTAATACCAACTAAAAAACCACAAAACTAGTTTCCTATATCCATTGTATTCATTATTAAATTGATAAAAGATACACTAAATCACATCCTAAATGAAAAGATTATTTATAAATCTTGGTAAACATCATAAATTAATGATTTCAAAATTACATTTCAATAAAATAATATAACATATTTTTAGGACAATTTTATTCCCTCGAGAGAATTATTTTATAAATTCTGAACTACACGTCAAACATTTTTTGGAAGGGAAACAAAAGAAGTGTAATATTAAATGCCTATTAAGGGTCAGGTACAATGTAAGTAATCATGAATCAATAAGAATTTTCAATATGGAATGACATATAACTAGACACCCCTACCATGAAATCCATAAATTAACATATAACTACAGCAAAATATTATATAAAAGTAAAAATATGATGTATAAAATCTACATGGAGAGGAAGTTAACTGAAATCATGTGATGTTTAATCAATCACATGACTATCATAACAGGATAAGTCAAAAACAATAACAAATGGTAAATAACAAATCACACCTTACATAGAATCATTGAAATATGAATGAAATTAATCTGAAATATAATATCATTGTAAAAATATCATGGATAATTTTAGCTCAATAATTAATGAAAGAAATTCCTAATTTTTAGACTTCTTGTCTCAGGTACAAGATACCTATATGATCAATATCATTCCTCAGGACAGTATAAAAATACCAGGTATGGTCCAACCAGATTGGTAGAATTGATTTTATTATAGACTACTGATTCACTAGATGTGACCATTTATTCATTGAGTGGAAATCTAGAATCGGGAACAACCTAGGTCAATAGGTCCAAAGCATTCCATGTATGTTAAATGGTTGATTTTATTCTTGAACAATATTAATTATGTTCAAATGAAAAGTAATAGTTCTATGATTTTTTTCAACATGGTAACATTTTGGTAAACCCCCAATAAATTAAATATATAAAATCGGAAATTAAAAAATGATGAAGAACTATATATTCATGTTATTACATGTAAAATGGTATATATTTACAATATATAATAAAAACATGGTCCATAACATTGCAATATTCCTCAATGATAAAAAGTTGAAGCTAAGTCCCATACATCATGATTACCTTATGTAGAATTTGATCTAACATACTATATAGTAGTTACAAACATGTTATTAACATTTAAATATAAAAATTTAATATTTATAATAGCATATATGTTAATTTTTTACAATATTAAAACCTTTTCATTAATAACCATTCATTATTTTCATTCATTGGACTATTAATTGACACATTTTCTCATTAAATATTCTCTATGAATTTGTTTTATCAATAACATAATATTTCAATTAATCTTTTATAGTATAAATATAATTAAATAATTATCATAATTATAGATAAATTGTATTTTAGGTTTCTTACCACTCATTTAGTTTTTTCGTACTTTCTCATAATTGATCAAACCATGGAAATCTAGATAATAGATGGGTGATTGCATTTTTGACAATTAAATCCATACTATGGGTTCTAGAACCATCAACATGGATCCTGAAATCATAATCAGTAAGTATATACAATAAATTGTATTCATACATTCATAAAAATATTTGATGTTGGTGGACATCGAAATGAGAAACTATATCATAAGTCTTAGACAAAATGCCATATTATATTTGAGATCTTAATGAAATGTTTTCTAGTAGACAAAAAGGATATGATGAAAAAATGATGATGATTTTATGTTTATTAGATAATATTACATATTCTATAAAGAAAACTTGTGATGATATCCTTAGTATGGAAATGGGAATTGAGGGATCAACAAATCATATGGAGGTTCGAATAGAAATGAATGATGTTTATGTCAGTATTTGAAGTTACAATACCTCCATATATATGTCAGATAATAATACAAAGATATAAAACATATTTAATGTCATGATGAATTTATGATACAATATGAAGTTTTGGGAAGGGAGGAGAACATGACTTCATGTATTATATATGTTTATCATCAGAATGGGTAAAACTGGATATTAAATGATAAATAATCATCATTATTAGAATCATTTGTGTTACTATATCCGAAGGTCGAAATATTGATCATTATAAAGGAATTAAGTCACTACCAACATAGATCCACTAGTTGACGTATTCCACCTCTCTATCATAATGAATGCTTACACTGATTGGACTTTCAAAATGTCGGTACCTTTATGACAGCGTACATATATTTTTATCTAAGGAATAATGTTTGATTTTTTTTTCAATTTTGATAAGAAAAAAAGATGTCTTATTCTGTTAACATATAATTGGTTCAAAAGAAAAAAAAATACATATTAATTGTTTTAGGAAAAGGTGAAGTCTCGTCACACTTGTGTTGAAAACTTTTATCTGAGTAAAGCATAGACCAATTCATTAGGAATTTTCTAAGACTTTTAAATTCACTATACGTGGGATCATCAGTCTGAGTAATGAAATACAATTTTTGATTCATAAAATTCATATGAGAAGACTTCCAGTGTTTATAATATGTCATAATAAACAGATTTCTTCAATTTTACATATGTATTCATCATAATGCATAATCATAATTAAGAATCAGACTAAAGAATAAAAATTATGAAATATTTATAACCATGAATAATTAAAAAATTGATCCTACATTAATAGATAATTGAAGGAGAAGAATATTTCAACAATTGATAATAGAATACAAGATAATTGTATATTTAGAAACTCTTGTTGAGGTGGAATGATTTTTAGAATCCTTCACAAAACATATATGTGTTTCCTCTTCAATGAGATAATATTTCATTTGTATGTGTGTGAAAGAAACATGGACTGTTCACATATGATATAGATTCCACAAATTTTGAACAGTTATTTTTTCTTCTTACTATGGATTGTGTATCAAGATGATTTGAGGATGCTCTATTAGAATGAATCCAATAGAGTGAGGTACAATCTGATCATTGGATCATGTTCGAATGGATTATAATTCATTAGAGTAAGTCAATTTAATTGATACCATTACATTGACATACATCTTAACAAGGTTCATCTGAGCATGGTCCATCATAGAAAGGTAATTACATGCTGATGATTGAGTTTTAACTGAGTTCAAAGAGGAATAAAATACGGAAAATCGGGGTGAAGCCTATCAGATGGAGCCCATTGGAAAGAGGGTAATGGACCATGGAATATCATATATTATATGAAAATTAATTTTTCTAGACTTTGTCTCTAAAATAAGTTTCATGACCTACAAAATCCTCAGTGAATTGATGACGTTATTGAAGATAATGAATATTAAATGTTTGTGTTCAAATTACATGGTGATGATGTGAATACTTTTTTTATATAGATTATTAAATAACAATGAAGTATAATATTATAATAATGGATAATTACTAGTTTTTGAAATGTATTTCAAAAGGATTTTGGATATTGAAAATAATTTTGATGGGTATAAGAAATCATATAATATATGTTTCCACTATGTTTATAGATTTTTCCCTTTTCGAGTCATTTTTATGGAATGATTTTAGTGAATCAATTCTTGTTGGCGGGACAATCTATTATGTAATGAAGTAGGTATTTGTACCAATCATTGTAACGATATTTTGTTTTTGTTTAATTATTTTTTTCTAATATTAAATGTGTGGTTATGATTTATATTTTCTCAAATCACAACAATATCATGTTTTAATGGTTAATAATTTTTTGGTTAATGAATTATGAAAATTATTATAATAGAATAATGGACTACATATTAACACACCCTCTGGTCTCAATCATATGTTCAAACAACAATTTTTAATATAGGGTTAGTTATATATTAAAGATCTATGTATAGGGATGATGAATTTTAATTACATGAAATATAAGGTGATTTGATTATTAAATGGTAATAAAATTCATATATGAGATGCAAGAGTGATTTTATACCTTAGGTATCTTGTGTTTGTTGTTTTTGATGATACTAGAGGATGATTTACATATTTTGTTTGATAATGATCATATTACTTCTGATTATATGAAAAATCATTATATAATGTAAGAGATAAAAATAATTTACCCTCATCAGTAATTGAATGTTACATTGTTTTAATAAATAGAGTTTCAACTACCAGAGGTATCTAAGATCTGTTGAAAAAAAATATTTATGATGGAAATATATATAAGAATAAGGATACAATAAAACTTTTGGGGGAACAATTTGAAGATATAGAAATGTATGAGTATGAATCTATTAGTGACTAATATATAAGGGTAAATTAAATTTTTATAACCAGAAGATTTTATGGCGAGAAGTACTAATACTCAGATATTATTGATTTATTTTTTAAAATTATTCTTCATAGGTTTGATGACAGAGTTTCATATTTGGGTGAAATATATCTTAAAACCCTATCATTGGATGATCTTTACAATACTCTAGTTTATAATCTAATTGGAAGAGGTATGATTATGAATTGTAAAGAAAATGGTGATCATGAAACAACCTTAATAATATTTTGTAAAATTTAAAAATGAATATAAATAAGTTTAATAAGAATAATGTGATTCTGAAGAAGACAAATATATGGTTGTCTCCCTATTTTAAATGAAATACAATAAATTCATGTGGAAAACTAAAACCCTAAAATATGGGAAGTGTGATATTAAATGAAACATTTCAAAAATATAACAATGGAAGAAAGTTTTTTAATATTAGTCAGAAAACGATAATGAGAAACATTGAAAATAGATATATAATAAACAGAAGGAATAATATCTTAGTGAGAATAATATGAAATGTTATTTGATAATATAAAATAAGTATGGTTACTCATCCAATGATGTACATGATCATCAACTCATATTTATTTCTTTATTCATAAATGGAAGTGTTTCCTCTAGTAATAGTGATGGAAATGATGAGATGAATGAAATTGGATGGATTTTCAAAATGAATTTGGAGGATTAACTAAGATAAAATATTTAAATCATGAAATAAAGAAAGAAGTATCATAAATATGATGAAGAAATAAATTTTGGTAATAAAGGTCATGAAAAAAACAAAATATTTTTGATTAAAATTCATCTTGTAATGAGAATATCATCATGATAGAATATATAAATGTTGAAGATAGTAAACATGAAAAGATAAAGATATCTAAATACCAAAAAAATCATCGATGATATAAAATGTAATTAGTTTGAGAAAGAAGAAATGTTTAAAAAATATTATTATAACACAATGTGAGATAATAAATATGAGAGAAAACATCGCCATGGAAGTTGATATTAAATATAAAACCTATGAAGAAGGTGAATGTAAAGCATTTAAAAAGAAATGTGTGACAAAAAAATCATTAACCAAGAGTGGAACTGATTATTAAGGACAATATCATCATGATCAATGTGGATAATAGTTTTCCAAGAAACAAAAAAAAGTTCCAATCAGTTTTACGTTTATTTTAAAAGATCATGAACAAAAGAAAGCTATTGTTGTTGTGGAATTTTCTAACATAGATAATATTCATGTTGGTAAAACAAGTCTATTCTAGTAAAAAGATTTTTTTCAATGGTGATAATTTATGTGAATGGATGATCAATGTTTTCTAAAAATATTTTTGAAACAAAAATGGAAATGCAGAAGATAAATAAAGTGAGGTTTTTTTAGAATGTGGATAAAAACAAACATAATAAATCCAAAAATATGATGATCATAGATATTTTAATAGAATATTTTGATATGGGTGTAAATACAGAATAATATAAAAATGATATTAATAAAAGATAGAAAGATAGTTTTTTTCTATATAAGTGCTAAATGATGCTAAAAAGATACAAACAAATTTTGGATTCCAAATATAAAAAGATAAAAAAGATGTGGTGAATAAGGGAATGTTACATAAATATATTTGACTATCTTATCAAAAAAAGATGAATTAAGTAAATAGTTGTTACAAAATCATAGTTTAAAATTTACTAATGAAGAAAAGATGTTTATATCCTTATCAAATAGATATGCACATGAAATTTATCTTGTTAAAAAACATATAAGAGAGAACAAAATGAAGAAAATACATATAATAAAAAATACACGAAGAAGAAGAAAATGGAATGTATGTGAGAGAAATATCAGTCATATATATATTTCTATGGAACTAATGAGGTTCCTCATTATTCAAAAATATTTGTATTTTTAGTAACATGAATGAAATTGAAGGATTTGAAATAAGGAAGCTGATTTTGGTGAATATCTTTTTATTATTGAAAAAGAAGTTATTTATGGTATGAATGAAATCTTATTGAAAATATTATTATACACTATAACATTATGATATTTTTATAGTGATGATTTCATGATAAATTTATCATGAATTTGTTATTTCATAATTTACATAAAAATAAGAATGGTAAGATAGCATAAAAAGGGTAATACATGAATGTTTTTTAATGAAAATGTTGAAAAAATATATTATAGAAATATTTTTTTACACTGGTTAATCCTTCATAGTTTTATAGTTTCTTAGATTATGTATATTGTTTTGAAACACATGTGATAATTATGATCTCATAAAAGGTTCTTCATTATTTTGAAGAGGAATGATTCAACCCTTTGAAATGTGATAATTTTTCAATGAGGATAAAACCTTTCGTCATATCCCATTTTAATTTGATTTTTAACAAGGGGAAGTGATAATGAAGGGAGGGAGGTAAAAAAATATGGTGAGAAGTAATGGACTGGGTAGAAGAAACGGTGAGAAAAAAATCAATAAGTGATATTGTTTAGAAGATATTTTTAGTTATTATAGTTCTTGTTGAAAATAAACTAAAATCTATGGATTGTTAGTCCCTTCTTATGCATTGGTAATATTGTATTTCAATAGTTCATGACATTGAAATATAGATTAAAAAAGGATATTTACAATGTTTATAATCAGATACAAAACTACATAATAAAAATCCATCATAATCGGATCCAAACATCATCATGAGATAACAAATCCATATAATCTCAATTGGAATTTGACAAAACAATTTGAAGTAGTTGGTTATTATAATGAGAATCTACATTGGAAATCATTGATAATAATTCATAAGCTTCTATTGATCAAAATGAGAAGATGCATCCTATTTAGATGTGTTTCGATGAAAACCTAATATTTATTTAATTTCACAAATCATAAGTTATCTGGAAACAATTTGATGTTAAAATTTGGAAGGAAAGGGGGAGAGATAGTTCTAAAAATTATTTTGAGTCACAATTTGAAAATAATAAAATTTATGGAGGTTTTCGGGGTTAAATACATCCCAATGTAAGTAATACAATTATATTATAATCTCAAACATATTTCAAGTAATTAGGAGGTCATGATAAGAGATGGAGTTTTTGGAATACTGGACAATATGATGTGAAGTATTCTAGGTACATTATGTAAGTGTGACTCAAACCTGATACAAAAGGATAAAAGATAATCAGTATGTGAATAATTAGTGTTACAAAAATAAAATGAGGAATTAATGATCTTTTTCATAGAAAGATGTCATGACTGACATTGATATTTTGGAAGCAGTATGCCATTGATTCATTGAGATAAATTTTTACACCGATTTATCTTGAAAATTATAGGTGGGATTAATACATTGGATACAGATATATATCAGAGGTGAAATTTTTGATAAATACATTATTTTTTTCTATTGGTTTATGAAAAATATCAATTCATACTCTATTCACATACAATTGGGGAAGGAGAAATAGAAAAATTAATTTAATCTTTCGAGGAGTGGTGAGGGGTCCTCAAAATTGAAAACACATCTTTCCTTATAATGAATTTGGGACATATCCATTTGGTTTGGGATTATACAAATAATATTATTCGATGTAGCATCATTTGTATATGAAAATAATAAAATCATTTTCATGGAACGTCTTCATGAGACGACTTTTAATTATTATAATAAGTCATCATCATGAGCCGCGTTCAATATTTTTTATGTATTCATAATAATTAAAAATAATTATAAAGAAACAGACTGAAGAATCATAAGGAATAAATTTTTGTTAACTTTATGACATAAAAAATTTATCTGCTATTTAAAGTTAAATGATTACATTGATGAATTAAAATATTGATCAAATATTTATATTTCATTTACAATTCTGAAAATATAATTTAGTTTGAATGATTTTCAAAATGACACCCATGAAATATATGGGTTTCCTAAAAATGTAGATGAAAGTTCATTTTTGTGTGTGTACAATTATATTAGACTATCCGTGAATTATAATGCTCTTAAAATTAAGAAATAGGAATTAGTGTTATCAAATGTGGTGTTTTTTAGGTTGATGTTGAGGAACTTTAATCAGAATGAATCCAAGAGAGTGAGGTTCAATCCCATAAAGGGATAATTTTCTACCAATGGGACATCTTCATAGTAAGACCATTTAGGTGGTCCCATCCTGTAAACATCCATTGGAACATGGATCATCAGAATGACTTTATTTGGATAGATGAATTGTGAGTTATTAATTGTGTTTCAACTCATTTATGGAAGGAAGATAGGAAGTTGAATCATATGAAGGAAAATCAGATGGATCCCATGAGACATAAGTTACTAAACTAAGAAATATTGAATTTAGTCTATTTTGAAATATTTTTATGTTTATTTTTTGGGAAAATTATCATATTCATTATGTTTTTTTGTGAATTGTGATTTTCTTGATGATTTTATGAATGTAATGTTTTATAAAGATTACTTTTAAAATAAGTGGAGACTTCATAAATTGGATCCGAAAAGATGAAATAATGTGAAGCCAGTTACTATTGATAATTACTAGTGGATATAAATTATTTTATTGGGAATGTGTATACTAGAAAGGATAGATGAGAATATTACCAGCCATATTAGGAATACAGTAACTGGGTTTGTATAATTTCTCACTACATGTGACATTGAATTTGAGAATGATTATAGTGAATGAATCCATATTGGTGGGACTATCTAAGAAGGATGTAGTTATATATTTCTACAAAACCTTATAAATATAAATTAATTCCTTTTCATTACATTTTTATCTACAAAATGTGAGGTTTCAGTTATATTTGAGTGGATTATAACTGTATTAAGTTTCAGTGGGTTCAAAACTTTTCGTAAATGATTTAAGAAAAATTAATAGAAAATAATAATAATCATATGATTGAACCCCCCCTATCATTTTTATAGATACTATATGGGATCAATATTGACACTATTCAAAAATGTCTATTTTTAAAAATGATGAAAAATACAACCATGGAGACAATAGTCTATACATACACATACATATCATTTTTATCTTTCAACGATCATTATTTGAATGTGGTATGTTATATATTAAAATTTTAGAATGATTATAATATAATATATATATAATATTATTTATTTAAACATAATGTTTTATATCATTAAATTTGTGTGGTTTGAAATGAGTGCAAAATTTATTCATAAAGGTGGTAGTCCACACGTACATAAATGATGTTATAATCATTTTTTGTATGATGTAAAATGATATATTTTATTTTTAGAATTATAAATATTTCTTGAATATAATTATTAGATAATTTAAATCACATATATCTATTAAAATTATAAAAATTACCTTCCTTATAATGAATTACTAAATAAAAAATCTCATCTCCTCACGGCACGGTAGTTCTCCATTCACAAGTGCAACATTATAGTATTTCATATAGAATAGAATTTAAAATTTCATATTTGATATATCGAATACATAGGTATAATTATTTTATAAATATCATATATATAATTTTAATTCATCATAATACCCAATAATGAGAAGTTCTAATGGAAAAAATGAATGACATTACTTTACAAGGCTGTAGATTTCCATATATAGGAACAATTATTCGGTAAAAAATTTGATTGAAGTGGAGGTGCGTAAATATAATTACCTTAAACTAAATTACATAATTATATATATATATATATATGAAATGTATGTTAATATATTTTTATGGTTTAATATAAATTAATGTAGTTTGGGAGGAAATAAAATAAATATGCTCGTTGATGAACATTACGTCTTTTCCAGGTAAACTTCTTATGTTTTCACCACAATCCTTTCTAAAATTTCAATATTTCAAAAAATTGTATTATATGATGTGGGATTAATTTTTTTATTCTTTTTGGTAATTTATTGTAAAATCAAAAATGGGTTTGTGATGTTATGTAAAGAAGGGAGGTCATGCCCTTTAATATGTTCGGTGAGTGGCACACTTGTAAATTTTTTTAATGGAAATGTTGAAACCACATTTTTCAATTGATATATTCGTCTCAAATAGATTATTATTGAGTATAATTCACAAATAGATATTATTGGGTTCAAAATATTCTATAAATTAAAATTTAGATACCATTTTGGGTCATTTTAACACTTATGTTTTTCATTTAACCCATAGAAAATTCATTTTTACCCTAACCGCTACAATTAATTTATTATTTTTCAATAATAATTTTGGTGAAAAATTAATTGAAAAAGATTAGAAATTAAAAATAACAATTATTAAATATATATAGTATATTTTTAAAATTAAATTCATTTTAGTTGAAAAAATTTAATTTCAATTAATCATACAGACTTTGTGAGAAAGTTTTATTTTTTTGAAGATTAATTGTTCTACATTTTAAAAAAAATTTATATAAAATTTTAATAATAATAATAATATTATTATTAATTCCTAAATTGGAATATTTGTTATATACTTATAATATTTTTAATTGAAAATAAACTTAATATATTGATTAAATTTATAAATAATGTAATCATAATTATAGTGTCCAAATAAAATTCTATATTTTTAACTATTAATCAAAAAAATGAACTATTTAAATAAATCCTGAAATATCACCCATTTCTATTTATGTATTCAAATTAAAAATGTAATTTATTTATAGAAATTATTTTTTTATGACAGAAAAAATTAGTTTCATGTTACTTGTGCTAATCATGAGTAAACTGTATTCCATAAAAAATATAGTTTTCAGAAAACAAATAATTTTGATTTCAATTAATATTATTTTATTTCAAATAAATATAAAACAATAATTTTAAGAAAATATTTATTTAAATCCATACCCAACATTTATACATCATTTTGATATCAATTTTATTAAATAATAATAATATCTAACATTTTTTCTAAACATAGTGCTACATGTAATGCATGTTAACTCAATGTTGGATGTAACAAATAATAAAAATAGTGTTCTGTGTAATGAAAGATAAATTAGGTGCTTAATTTAATTAAATATATTGAATTAATTTATATTAAAATATATGTCATTATGTTTTGGTGTGATATATTTTATTTAGTTATTGGTGTGCATTTTACATACAATAGAAAAACAATGTTTAAATTTTAAAATCATAGGGTATTACACAAAATATTCAAATACATTGAAATATCTATTTGTATTTAAAAAATTAATATGAATTTTTATAAGACCCTATTGGTAAATTTTGGTTTATTTTTATTTTGCTATTTTTTATATTTCAATTATTTTTTGACTTAGGAATAAATTATTAACATCTGTAGTTGTTTAACGTGATGTGAATGAGAGAATTATTATCAATACATAAGGATGATGGCCTTGTGATGATTATTTTTTCATAAATTATTCCATTCATGGATTTTTGACAAAATGCGAAATAAATTTCTATATATTATATTTTTCTACTTCTTAATTTTTTGATAATAATTAATGAGATGATTTTTGGTTATGATACAGACAATTTCAAAAAAAATTATTGTTTTGAATGTATTTTCCTTTAACGTTTTTTGATAAAAACAAGAATCACACACAAATTTTAACTAAAATGAATCACCATATATTAAAATGAATAATAAACATTAATATTAAGAAAATATAATGTGAAGTATAGTTAGGAAATTTACTGCAAGTGTGGAACCATAAGTATAAATAAAATTGTAATTAATGAAAAAATCATAGTTAAAAAATATGTGTTTAAATTCATATGGTATTATTATTATTTTAATTAGAATAGTGAAATTTAATAATGAAAATTAATTAAATAGATTAAATCATTTTATTATGAATGATTAAATTTATGTGGATGTGATAAAAATAATTTAAGGTTAAAATAGATATTTTTTCATAGACCTATTTATGGTATAGAAATTTTAAAATTATATTAAAGTCATAAATTTTTAAAATAAAATTATTCCATTAAATATTTTAATATTACAAAATAATAACTATAATTTTTTATATTGATTAAATTAGAATATATTTTTTTTAAATATAAAACTATAATATATTATCTATTGATATTATTTGGAAATTTTTTTTTGAATAATAAACATACATTTTCTAAAACTTCTATACATTTTATGAGATATTCATGATATATTCATGAATATAAATATTATAAAAAAAATTTCTCAACAATTTTTTTTATATTAGGAAAATATTCAATTTTTGTATAATAATTAAAATTTACAAATCTACAATTTAAATTTTTTGAACCTTTGATTTAATTCATCAAATAAATACAATTTTAGGACAATTTCTATTAAATATTATTAATAAAATGAAATTCTATTTTTAATTGTTTTTAAATCAAATAAACCCGAATTAATTTATCATGACCTAATAAAATTCAAGTGAATCAATGATATTCAATATCATTTTCATAAATAAGTATAAATTCATTTTTATTCATCATAATTCAGCTTCCCTGGGAACTATTTTTCCCTCATTATGTGTATTTATATTAATAATTATTAATCATATTATGTGATAGAATCAATTATAATGGATTAAATATTTGGAATTATAATTATCATATTATGAAAATAGGAAAATTTCAATTTTATTTATAAAAAATTATATTGTTAAGAATTACCACCATAGTATTTGATAAATTAATGTAAAATTGTTAAAAACAATGGTTAAACTCAATGTATATCATAAAAACATGTCAATAAATTATTTCTTTATATTTATTTACATACCCATATCATATATTTCATTATTTTCGAAAATTGTTTCCACTATGAAGCAAAAATTCATTCATTTTTATATTATGTAATAATTATTTATAATAATTCATCTCCCTTACTTATAAAAGGACTACACCATCACCACATTAAGGGCACATAAAAAAATATCCTCGATACACAACAATTTATTCCCTAATAAATCTCTCCCACATTATTTAGCTATTGTCCATAATTGATGTAACATCCCAGGTAAATAATGAATAAAGAATTTTCAATTTTAATAATATTTATGAATTAAATATTAATTTTACTTTAAATTGGTTGCTATGTTCGATAGCGTACCTGATACGCAACGAAGATTTTCTTTAAAATCTTACGTTGCACACTGGTAATAAAATAATATTATTTTAAATGGTAGTTAACACGTAGCCGTTGTATTGATGGGAGTGAATAGAAATAACTAATATATGATTATATTTGTTTGTTAAATGTTTTTACATTTATCCAATAAAGGATAAAGGCTTAAAATACGAAAAGAATTCAATCTTAAGCATATATGCTCTAACATTCACTAAAGGTCAACTTATCGACTTTTGATGGAGAACCGTTTATAATTATAGTTTTTTTCACTCTTATAAATTCTATTGGACCAAATAGAATTCTTCTTTAGAATAGGGACATCAAAATTTACTTTGTGTGAATTTTTGGTATTTTTCTGATAAAGTTCTTTTTTAATGAATAGTTAAAATGTTGTATTTTAATTCAAAACCTATTTTTAATCTAATTTATTTATATGATTAGTTTATCTTTTGAATTGGTTTTAAATTGAAATTAGTATATATTTTTACCATTTAATCCAATAGTGTTTGTTGGAATTAATTTCACTTTGAAATTGGACTTAAACTAGTGTCAATCTTTTGATACTTATTGTTTCATAAAAACACGTTATTTGCTCTGACATCGGGAATTAATTATTAAATTAATTAAAGTAACTTATATGTTTGGAATTTTTTAAAATAGACATCATTTTTGAATTCGTAATATCAAATATAGCTTAGGGTGAAGTTTTGGTATTTTTATGAAAAGCTTCAATTTTTGATTAAAAGTGAAACCACTAAGTGGTACTTATAAAAAAACTAATTTTCTATTTAAATGAAATTTTACCACCTCTGTGTTTTCAATTTCAAAAATTCGACATACATGTTTGTCATTAAGAAGTAAAATGTGGTTCAATGGGATTAAAATAATTGTTTGTGAATAGTAACTTTTAAGTTTTTAATCGCGATTAGAGATAATTAGTGTAATTTAAGGTAAGAATAATGTTTTAATAATATGAAATGAACTTGACACATGTCCTACCACTATTGAATGTGTCATGGCCGACCAAGACAATCCATGGGTCATCTTGGAGACCCCATGGAGCCACTTTGTAAGGAAAATGACATTAATATCTTTTTAATTAATGTTAAAATAAAAATGACACACACATGAGTTGTTTTACTAAAAGAATTATTAAATGGGGTTATAAAAGTCATATTTTTGACTATAAATATTCATTGGAAAGATAAAATGATTTCCTATATAATCGTATTTTTCGTATAAATTTTGAACATTAAATAAATTAAATTATTTATGACACCATGATGATGCAGCGATTACCTCATTATTTAACGATTTAAATAAAATATAAATATAATGTAAAATATAAGACCTACACTTTTCAAAAACCTATTGTATGGGTGGATTTCGAACCCTTATAACCTTATCCTCGAAATTTATAATTGTGGGACCTTCTTTATCCGAAAATCATTTATAACAAAGTATCTTTTCTTAACGTTCCAAGAGTGACCCTCCTCTCCTCTTATAAAAGGCCCCCACCTCTACCACCTTACCCACACCTCTCAAGCCTTTGGTTCAGCAAAGTTCTGCTCATTTTGTCTCTCCACATCTCTCTTTTACTCCTAGAAGCCTCACATTGGGCAGAAGTCTTCCCAATGAAGCTTTTGAGCTCAAATCAAAGAGAGTTACCTGATTTTAAAGGTAGTGTCTTCTCATGTGTTCTTATGTTTTATTTTTCTTCTCCAACCCCCTAAACTCTTTTTATTAATTTCTTTTATAAGAAATAAAGTATCTTACATATACTAGGATGTTTTTATAAGAATAATTAGAGCTACACTTACACACACCTACATCTAATGGTTAATGAACATATTGTTTCTGTGGATGGTGAATTTCTGCCTCACGAAACGATGATTGTTAACTATTCTTCTAACACCTTCAAAGGTGGCCATTAAGATGTCAATATATTTATATATGATATATAATATTTTAATGTTTTCCTTAATCTTCTGTATTTTTCATTTATGGCATACCTTTATGTCTTCCATTATCGGTATACGTGATATCTTCATTTTAGGAAGTGCGGACTACCACCCCCTCAATGTGATTTGATTCGTTAATACAATATGTGGTACGTATAAAGGATAGATTTAATGATATTATATATGATACCATACTGGAATTATATAACTATTATGTATCATTATATTTTAATTCCATTAAAGTATGAGATAGAAATGAAAGTAGCATTCATGCGTACGTACGACTTACCGTCTATATGAACGGTGCATTTAATTTCTTATCCCCAAATGTAATGTACTATTATAAGTACATATATATAATGAATATATATTATTTATAATACATATAAATGATGAATATAATTATGGAATTAAAATATACATATCTCTCATTTAGTTTTAATTCCATTAATATGACATAGAAATGAAAGTAGTGTTCATGCGTACGTATGGATTACCTTCTCCATAAACAGTGCATTTCATTTATTAACTCTAAATGAATATTTAATATTATAAATTCATGTATATACTGTATATATATGATATATATGGGATCTAACTCATGAATATAATTCTTGAGATAATGGATATTTGACTACGTGAACAACTTGTAAATATAAGAAGTTCATTTTTGACTCAAGTACCAATGATCGTTAAAATGACCATTATAAACATAAACAATAACATAGTGTTCATGACATGGTAATAAATGATGTAAAAGGAATAATGAACTTGAAAAAGGTTCTTAATAAAGTAGAAATTAACTCATGTTTATTATTCAGGAGATTATAGAACGATCATGTCAAGTCAGATGCGAGGTAAGGGAACTTCTTAACCCAATTTCCGTTCTTTGGGTTAATCTCCTACTTTCAAATTATGTCATGATATTATTATGTCTTATCTTTTATTTGTACATTATTTATGTGTACTTATATTTAATACACATAATAGATCTATTTTATTTAAAAAACCGATCTTTGTATGGGACTTCGTCTCAATCTCCTTTCATTGAGGCATATTTTGTTTTATACACAACCTTATTTTACACGGTGTATAAACCCCTATGAATTTCACATTTTTCCAAAAGGAATATTTTTATACGAAGCATTTTACAAATGAGAAAAGGGAATGTTTTTTTCGTATGTATGCGGCAACAACGACTTCTCCGCCGCCGTGATCATTATTTGAGATTCGACTTCCTCTACAAGCCATACCTTTTTTTAAAATGAAAAATAAATACCATGTTTTACTTTTATTTTATTTTGGTATTGAAAATGGTTTTCATAATTTTTTTATATCAATGTGTTGTATTGTTATCTTGTGATTGAAAAGTGGAAATGTTATGTTTCCTTTATGCATGTTTTTTGTGATACGATTATGTTATGGTTCGTGGGGATTATTATGAAGACAGATTGTTCCGGGATAAACTAAGGGCAGGTGAGCCCGATATATCTCTCCAATGAATTGGGTAACGTGAAGGGGTTAAACATTGTGGTTTCTCTGAAGATATTTAGGGAATATATTGTGATGGGTATTCCAAACATAACCAAGAGGGTTACTCCCTACTTAAGAATGTTATGAATGCCTCAAATTGCCTTTATGTCTTAGGATTTCTATGATTTATTCATGATTTGAGGAGGTATGTTAAAGTGCATATATTTTATGGGTAAAGTATGATTTCATTGTTATGTATATATGTACTCATGTTTCCTTTCCATATGTTTATATCCCTTACTGAGCTATTTATGCTCATCTCATGTTTTTGAAATGTTTTTCACAGGTCAAGGGAAAGGCATATGATTTGATGATAGTGTCAATGAAGTGTCAAGAAAGAATCCATGTTTTATTTTAAACAGGTTTCCATTGATGGGAAAAATTAATGCTATCTTTTATGTAACCACATTATTTAAATGTGGAATGTAGTGCATGTTTTATGATCTAATTATCTAAAACTATCAACCTGAAAATATTCTCAATGTGTAATATTGTAATAACTCAAGATTAAGTAAGGTTTAAGGATGGGGCCTTATAGTTGGTATCAGAGGTCGGTTTAGACAACTTTAGGAGTTATAAAATTGTTAAATTATAAATTAAATTATGATATGATTGAAATGATACAACATTTTAAGATTACCATGTTGCTTCGCATAAGATATTTCTGCCTTAATAATGGTTTTTCATAGTGGAAACATAACAGATTTTCTGGGAAGGCATATAGAGGGAAATGACCTTTCAAATCAGTATCCTGATATGTTCAGAATCAGAACTACACAGTTTGTTGTAGTGATGGATCAGTTGACTCAGGTGAAAAATGTTGGTTGTTTTTATTGATGATATTTTGGTGTTTTATTAAAGTAAAGAGGAGCATAATAGTAATTTAAGGGTTATCTCGCAAAACATAAAAGAAAAGAAACTGTATGGAAAATTCAGAAAGTGTGAGTTTTGGTTGCAACAAATTTATATCCTTGATCACATTGTTTCTAAAGATGGAATAATCGTGGATCCTGCAAAAACTAAAGTTATTGAAGAATGGCCAAGACCCACAAATGTAACTAATATATTTAGCTTCCTTGGTTTGGCAGGCTATTACCAAAGGTTAGAAATTTTTCACGGTTATCTAGTCCAATGAATAAGCTAACTCAGAAGGGTGTTAAGTTTATCTGGACAAAAGAATGTGATGATTATTTTCAATAATTGAAAAGAATATTGGTGAATGCTCCAGTTTTGGCAATACCTTCCAGGAATGGTGAGTTTGTTATCTACATTGATGCTTCATTCAAAGGACTTGGTTGTGTCCTAATGCAGAATGATCAGGTAATTGCTTATGCTTCACGTCAGTTGAAAACTCAGGAGGTAAATTATCCTACACATGATTTGGAATTAGCTGTTGTTGTTTTCGCTTTACAAATTTGGATGCATCATTTTTATGGAGTAAAGTGTGAAATATATAATGATCACAAACGTTTAAAGTATATATTCACTCAGAAAGAATTGAACATGAGATAGAGGAGATGTATGAAATTAATCAAGGATTATGATTGTACAATTCATTACCATCTGGGAAAAGAAAATAAAGTGGCTGATGCTTTGAGTCGAAAAAGTAATGATTCATTAACAATGTTGCGTTTGGAACGTGATCCTTTGGTTATGGATTTGATGAACATTAGCATAGAAGTTGTTGGTGTAGGATGTCCTTCTGTTTTGTTTCAGGTATCAGTGAAATCTTCTCTATCAGACAGAATCAAGAAAGTACAGAAGCAAGACAGTGAGTTGCAGAAAAAGGTAGAGCTAGTTCAGAAAGGTTAGTTGCCTGAATTCAACATTCATAATGATTGTGTTTTATGATTTGGGAAGATATTATGTGTTCCTTGTGATTAATAGTTGAAGAGAGATTTGTTATGTGATACTCATAGTTCTCTATTTTCTATTCATCCTGGCAGTACAAAGATGTACAAAGATCTGCGGGAGTATTACAGGTGGGATAGAATGAAAAGAGATATTGTTGATATTACTGTGATGTGTTTGACATGTCAATAGGTTAAAGAAGAGTGGCAGTTACCGAAAGGGATGCTTCAGCCATTACCAGTACCAGAATGGAAATTGGAGAATATATCCATGGACTTCGTTGTGGGATTGTCGAAGACACCTCAAGGTAATAATGCAATATCGGTTATTGTTGATCGCTTGACTAAATCTGCTCATTTCATTGCTACACGAGGCACTTTTTCCCTAGATCAAATTTCCTGTTTGTATCTTAAAGAGATATTCAGGTTACATGGAGTTCCTCTCTCAATTGTATCTGATCGTGATCTGCGGTTTACTTCTAACTTTTGAAAAGGCCTTCAGAAGTCGTTGGGTACTAAATTTAATTTTAGTATAGCTTTTCATCCTCAATAAGATGGGAAATTATAATGAACAATTCAGACTTTGGAAGATATGCTACGTGCTTGTTCGATGGATTTTCAGGGAAGTTGGGACCAACATCTTTCTTTTGTTGAGTTTTCATATAATAACAGTTTACACTCCATTATACATATGGAACCATTTGAGGTGTTATATGGGAAGCGGTGTCGAACTCCAGCATTCTGGGATGAAGTGGGTGAAAGGAAGCTGATGGGACCAGAATTGGTAGAAGCGTTGGCAGAAAAATTTCAGCTGATACATAAACACATTAGAACAGCTCAGAGTAGGAATAAGAGTTATGCAGACAATAGGAGGAATGATCTCTCTTTTGAGGTAGGTGATCATGTTTTTTTCAAAGTATCACCATGGAAAAGTGTGATGTGATTTGGTAAGAAAGGAAAGCTGAGTCCAAGGTTCATTGGACCATATGAAATTATGGAGAGAGTTGGATCAGTTGCATACCGAGTGGCTTCACCGCTGAGTTTATCTCAGGTACACAACATTTTTCATGTTTCGATGTTGAGAAAGTATATGCCAGATCCATCTCATGTTTTGAGCCCAGAGGTAGTTCATTTGGAGGAGAATATCTCTTATGAAGAAAAATCAGTCCAGATACTTGATCGTAGAGAGAAAGTGTTACAAAATAAGGTAATTCACCAGGTCATGGTTTTATGGAAAAACTATATGGTTGGAGAGGAAACATGGGAATCTGAAAATGCTATGAGAGATAAATACCCCCACTTATTTTGATAAGTGAATAAAATTACGAGGACGCAATTTTCAAAAGGGGGGAAGGATGTAACATCCATGGTAAATAAAGAATAAATAATTTTCATTTTTATTAATATTTAGGAATTAAATATTAATTTTACTTTAAAGGGGATGCTATGTTCGATAGCGTACCTGATACGCAACAAAGAGTTTCTTTGAAATCATACGTTGCACAATAGTAATAAAATTATATTATTTTGAATGGTAGTTAACACGTAGTCGTTGTATTGGCGGGAATTAATATAAATAACTAAAATATGATCATATATGTATGTTAAATGTTTTTACAGTTATCCAATAAAGGATAAAGTCTTAAAATACTAAAAGAATTCAATCATAAGCATATATGCTCTAACATTCACTAAAGGTCGACTTATTGCCTTTTGATGGAGAACCGTCCATAAATATAGTTTTTCTCACACTTATACATTATATTGGACCAAATAAAATTCTTCTTTAGAATAGGGACATCAAAATTTACTGTGTGTGAATTTTTGGTATTTTTCTGATAAAGTTCTTTTTTTAATGAATAGTGAAAAATATTGTATTTTAATTCAAAACCTCTTTTTAATATAATTTATTTATATGATTAAATTATCTTTTTAATTGGTTTTAAAGGTCAATTAGAATATATTTTTACCATTTAATCTAATAGTGGTCGTTGTAATTAATTTCACTTTGAAATTGGACTTAAACTAGTGTCAATCTTTTGATACTTATTATTTGATAAAAACACGCTATTCGCTCTGACAGCGGGAATTAATTATTAAATTAATTAATGTAACTTATATGTTTTTAATTTTGTAAAATAGACATCATTTTTGAATCGGTAATATCAAATATAGCTTTGGGTGAAGTTTTGGTATTTTTATGAAAAGCATCAATTTTTGATGAATAGTGAAACCACTAAGTGGTACTTATAAAAAACTGATTTTCCGTTTAAATGAAATTTTACCACCTTTGTGTTTTGAAATTCAAAAATCCGACATACATAGTTGACATTAAGAAGTAAAATTTGGTTCAATGGGATTAAAATAATTTTTTGGGTGAATAGTAACTTTTAAGTTTTTAATCGCAATTAGAGGTAATTAGTGTAATTTAAGGTAAGAATAATGTTTTAATAATATGAAATGAACTTTACACATGTCCTACCCTTATTTTATGTGTCATGGACGACCAAGGAAATCCATGGGTCAACTTGGGGACACCATGGAGCCACTTTGAAAGGAAAATGACATTAATATATTTTTATTTAATGTTAAAATAAAAATGACACAAACATGAGTTATTTTATTATAAAAATTTTTAAATGGCGTTATACAAGTCATATTTTTTAATATAAATATTCATTGGAAATAGAAAACGATTTCCTACATCATAGTATTTTTTTATAATTTTTAGACATTATACAAATTCAATTATTTATGACACCATGACAATGCAGCGATTATCTCATTATTTAACGATTTAACTAAAATGAAAATATAATGTAAAATATAAGAACTAAACTTGTCAAATACCTATTTTATGGGTGGATTTCGATAATTTATCACCTTATCCTTGAAATTTATAATTGTGGGACCTTTCTTATCCTAAAATCATTTTATAACAATGTATATTTTCTTAACTTTCCAAGAGTGCCCCTCCTCTCCTCTTATAAATAGCCCCCACCTCTACCACGTTACCCACACCTCTCAAGCCTTTGGTTCGGCCAATCTCTGCTCATTTTGTCTCTCCACATACCTCTCTTACTCCTAGAAGCCTCACTTTGGGTCAAAGTCTTTCCAAGGAAGCCTTTGATCTCAAATCAAAGACAGTTACCCGATTTTAAAGGTAGTGTCTTCTCTTGGGTTTTTATGTTTTATTTTGCTTCTCCAACCCCCTAAACTCTTTTTATTCATTTATTTTGTAAAAAATCCAGTATCTTCCATATACTTGGATGTTGTTATAAGAATAATTAGAGATACAATTACACACACATACATCTAATGGTTAAAGAACATACTGTTTCTGTGGATGGTGAATTTCTGCCTCATGAGACGATGATTGTTCAATATTCTTCTAACACCTTAAAAGGTGGACATTAAGATGTCACTATATTTATATATGATATATAATATGTTTATGTTTTCCTTAATATTATGTATATTTCATTTATGTAATTCCTTTATGGCTTCCATTATCAGTATAAGCGATATCTTCATTTTAGGAAGTGCGGACTACCACCCCTCAAAGTGATTTGATTCATTAATACCATATGTGGTACGTATAAAGGATATATTTAATGATATTATATATGATACCATACTGAAATTATAATACTATTATGTATCATTATGTTTTAAGTACATTAAAGTATGAGATAGAAATGAAAGTAGCATTCATGCGTAAGTACGGCTTACCGTCTCCATGAATGGTGCATTTCATTTCTTATCCCCAAATGTAATTTACTATTATAAGTACATATATATAATGGATATATATGATTTATGTTACATATAAATGATGAATATAACTCTGGAATTAAAATATACATATCTATCATTTAGTTTTAATTCCATTAATATAAAATAGAAATGAAAGTAGCGTTCATGCGTACGTACGACTTACCGTCTCCATGAACGATGCATTTCATTTCTTACCTCTAAATGATTATGTAATATTACAAATGCATGTATATATTGGATATATATGATATATATGGCATCTAAATCATGAATATCATTCTTGAGATAATGGATATTTGACTACGTGAACAACTTGGAAATATAAGACGTTTATTTTTGACTCAAGTACCAATAATCGTTAAAACAACCGTTATAAACTTAAATAATAAAATAGTGTTCATGACATGGTAATAAAGGATATAAAAGGAATAATGAACATGAAAAAGGATCTTAATCAAGTAGAAATTAACTCAAGTTTATTATTCAGGAGATTAAAGAATGATCAAGTCAAGTCGGATACGAGGTAAGGGAGCTTCTTAACCCAATTTATGTTCTTTGGGTTAATCTCCTACTTTCAAATTATTTCATGATATTATTATGTCCTATCATTTATTTGTACTTTATTTATGTGTACTTATAGTGAATACACATAATAGATATATTTTATTTAAAAAAATGATCTTTGTAAGAGACTTCATCTCAATCTCCTATCATTGAGGCATATTTTGTTTTATACACAACCATCTTTTATACGGAGTATAAACCCCTTTTAATTTTACGTTTATCCAAAAGGAATCTTTTTATAAGAAGCATTTTACTATATGACAAAAGGGAATGTTTTTTTCGTACCTATGCGGTGACAATGAATTTTCCGCCGCCGTGACCATTATTTGAGTTTCGGCTTCCTCTACAAGCCATACCTTTTTTTAATGAAAAATAAATACCATGTTTTACTTTTAATTTATTTGTGTATTGAAAATGGTTTTCATAATGTTTTTATATCAATGTATTGTATTTATATCTTGTGTTTGAAAAGTGGAAATGTTATGTTTCCTTTGTGCATGTTTTATGTGATACGATTATGTTATGGTTCTTGGGAATTATTATGAAGTCGGGTGGTTCCGTGATAAACTAAGGGCATGTGAGCCTGATATAGCTCTCCAATGCATTGGGTAACACGAAGGGGTTAAACCTTGAGGTTTCTTTGAAGAGATTTAGGGAATATACTATGATGGTTATTCCAAACGTAACCAAGAGGGTTACTCCATACGTAAGAATGTTATGAATGCCTCAAGATTCCTTTATGTCTTATGATTTCTATGATTTATTCATGATTTGATGAGGTATGTTAAAGTACTTATGTGTTATGGGTAAACTATGATTTCATTCTTATGTATATATGTACTCATGTTTCCTTTCCATATTTTTATATCCCATACTTAGCTTTTTATGCTCATACCATGTTTTTTAAATGTTTTTCACAGGTCAAGGGAAAGGCACATGATGTGATGATATTGTCAATGAAGTGTCAAGAAAGAATCCATGTTTTATTTTAAATAGGTTTTTGTTGATGTGAAAAATGAATATTATCTTTCATGTAACCACTTAGTTTAAATGTGGAATGTAATGCATGTTTTATGATCCAATTCTCTAAAACACTAAACCTGAAAAGATTCTCAATGTGTAATCTTGTAATAACTCAAGATTAAGTAATGTTTAAGGCTGGGGCCTTATAATTGATTTCCCCAATTACATCAAAACTATACATTCATACAGGAAGATATAATATTTCATCATTATATATAACAAATTGTTGTCAATATTTTTTATTTTTCTTCTCAATCCACACTATAACCATTCAGACTTATTTATTTAACAATATCAAAAAATTATCAATTTTAAAAATTATGATATTATAAGAAATCAATTCATATTCATACACATCAGTTTATTATAACATGTTAATGTTAGCATTAGTTTTACCACCTACATGAAAGATTCTATAAATCTATATCATGCATAGTTATAAACGAATTAATACAGGTTAGATAATATATTGAAAATAAATTTTTTTATTTTTTGGGTGGAAATAATGGTATTTAAAATATTAAAAATAAATAAGTCATTGTTATTATATAATTACTAAAACAATCACATTCAAGAGTTCATCATGAATTACTCTACAAGTAAATCTAATAGAGTTTACATAGAATATCAAAAACAATAATTCAAATTTTATTCCAGTACCTTTAATATTATAAATATTACTAACTATTGTTCAGGGAATGATAATCCAGACTACAATTCCCAAACATACATGGATCAATTATAGAACTAACATTATTGTTTATTATTACATAAAAATATGTCAATGATAAGAAATAAATTCATATAATTAATACTTATTTAATATAATCTTTAAAAAAATATGGTAAATAATCATGTTGTAATTATATTATTGGTTAGAGAATATCCAACTTGTCCATAATCCAAGGACATGGTTCTTTGTTTTAATTTCCATTCCATGAGAAAAATTCCTAAAATTATTCCTATATTTATTTGATATAGGGTACATGTTAATAAAAACACACATTTAAATTATAAATAATCATGGTGGGGTTAATAATTTTTGTTTAATTTTTATTCAAATATTATTTTTATTCTCATAACCTCTAAAAATTATAATACTAGGAATCAATAGAGAGCCAAAATTTTCATAAATTACTAGTACATCATTTTTAAGATATGCACCATAATAACATTACATATCCATTATAAAATGGTGTAGTATCTATAGAAAACTATACAAATACATTACTATGAATTAATTAAATATAAAAAATATGTAATTCATTCTTCTCAAGCTTCTAATTGTCCATTTTTCTCTTATGTACATGTAATCACCTAAGGATATACATCGATGAAGGGGGTGCGATAAATCCCAATAAGATAATAAATTTAAACATGAATAAATATAAAATTGGTGAGAATAATCATCAATATTGTGACATGAAATTAGGATCATCATTATAGTCATGATTGGAATCATTCGATAAAGGAATGAAATATGGAAATTTATAAAAAATGATGAATCATGTCCTTGTGGTGAAATACCACACATATATGTGAACAATGCTATCATCATGATAATCGATAAAAAATTTTCATAACAATTAGATCATCATTGTGAACAATGATAGCATCATATTAACTTATATTGAACATTATATCATGAGATACTAGACATTACTAATTCAATTGGAGAGCTTTATAACTCCGGGCACACTTATCACATAATAACATTTACACAATAAATCAAAAAACATAAATGTTATTTCAAATGATATCCATAAAATGTCCCACATAAATAAAAGGGTTTCATAATGTTTGCATTCATGAAAAAAAAATTTGGGAACCAGAAATAAGATTGGATAACAATATTGATATAACATTCATTAATCATTAGTAAAAATGAAACAATCTAAATGGAAGGAAAAGTTGTTTTTTATAAAGAGCTTTTTTAAATCATATATTTTTTAAAATACTAATTTGGAAAAATTAATATCATTAATGTAATAGAGGAAGAATAAATAAATTATATTTAAATAAATATCCATTTTGAAAATTTTGATAAATAATGAAAAATAAATATAGGGAGTTTGGTACGAGAATCCCCTTACCATTAATCGTACATAATTTCATTTCATTTGCGCCTCATGGATAAAAATACATGTTCATTAACAAGTGATCTAGAACATAGTAATAGTAATATATAAAAACACTTATCAATTATAGTAATTTTATTATATTTCTTAATTTCATTTTGTGTAATTGAATCATTTTAATATCATTTTTTACATAAAAATCAAATTTCCTTCTATTTCACATGAAGGATATGACGAAAAGAGGGAATAGTTAATATATACATACAATCTCCTCAGTGCGTATTCTCTTGTATGAAAATATACCTCCCTGGAGATTCTAGATGGCTTACACAAAAAATTTTGTGATATTTATAAGGGTCTTGGAAAGGAGGATGTTGATAGAGAATAAGCTTTGTAATGGGTGGGGCAACAGTTTTCCAATGGAGGTAGAGAAGTTATTTATACTTGAGGATATATGTATATTTATAATAAGATATTAAATAAGTGTTCATATTTTTAATAATTTTTTTATAAAAAAAAACATATATTTGTACTATATTATTTTATGACTTTAAAAAACCATTATAATTTTAATTCATTTGTTTATAAAAAAGGAATCTAGAAACAAATAAAATTTATTATTTTAAAAAATCATTTTGGTGTTTAGGTTATGAAAATTAATTTTATGTTTGGAGATTGATATTATGGAATTTTAATGAACCAATTATGATATTTAATATTAAATTTATGAACCGAATTTTATTTAAAATTTTATTTCATTATAATGTAATGAAATATATAATTTTAGTTACATCCGTATTGTGAAAATCAATATTTTGACTACTCACAAAAAAATTATATTTTTTTATATAATTTAAAAAAGTAACCATGGGATAATTTATAAATTATAATTTCAAAAAAAATTCCCATCTTAGAAAAATAATTTTATTAAATAATTAATTTTAATTTTCAAAATAAAAATTTCATTTTTTCCAAATTCTTTAAAATATAGTTTAATAAGAATGGATTTATATTTTATTTAAGCATTTAATCATGATATTTATTATCATGGAACTATTACATTTATATTTAATCAAATTAATGATGAAAAAATATATTTATATCATAACTTTTTATTTCTAGTTGACATTACAATTCATTTGGCCGGTTTACTATTCAAATATACACAATACTTTTTTATAAATACTATTATATTCATTACAAAAATCAACTCGATTAATCTCAAGGATAAATATATCCATTTTCTATATTTTTTTATTTGTTTAATAGTATTTTTTCTTTAGTTTTTATTGTGTGGGTGATGATTCTAGTAGATTAAGGTGATCCATATTTTCTCATTGCATCTTATATATTTTGTATTATATTTCATGTTTCACTGCTTAGAATTTTAATTGGATTAATTTTTTGGTCAATATAAAAGTTTTTAGTAATGATAAAATTTTATTAATAGTTTTTATATAGTTTTATGTGTTTTATAAAATATAAATCATTTTTATATGGTTAACATATTAATCGAAAAAGATGGGTCATTACATCCATCCCGTGTTTAGAAATTTCATACCTAAGATTTCAATTCTAATTCACGGTTTAGAATTGTAGGGGGTAGATATATTTCATTTATTACTATTTTCCTAAACACCCTATTCATACACTTGGTTACTCTACAACACTTTGATTATATGAGTATTCTTTCTGCGTAGAACATCGTCTAAATGGTCAGTTATTTCCACATCTTCTCTATATTTAAGTGGTCACTATCCAATTGTACCTTTAATAGATTATACACATGCAATGGAACATGTATATAGTTTCTCATGAGTGATATGTGAAATATTTTATGAACATTACCAATATTTGGTTGATGATTAACCTGATATTCCCCTACTCATATGCAATCTTAGATCTCAATGGGGACAATGTAAATTAGGCTCAGCTACCATTTTTGATGACTCTCTTGCATGGTGACATTAAATGGAATCCATTATGTCCTACATAAAAATATTAATAACATTGATAGTTGTTATAAAATATATTTTCTAACTCTATGATGCACTTATGTGTTTCTTGATGGCTTGAACCATATCTTTTATCTCTTACAATTGTGCATGTCCAAGAAATTGTTGGTCAACAACTTCATCCCAACATGCTGGAGTTCCACATCGCTTTCTATATATAAATTTTTATGGATCCATATTAATACATTAGTTTATTTTATATTTATATGAGTACTCTACCAATATGATTTTCGGATTCCAACTAACTTTAAATTTAATTCTGCATGATCATTGCATTTCCCCAAGAATCGAAATAGTCCTTCCATTTTGGACATCAGTTTGGGGTGATAATTCATGCTAAAAATCAATTCAGTAATCAAATAATGTTGAAACATTCTTAAATATTTAATGTTAAATCTAGCATCATGGTCCCAGATGATTGAATGTGGTTCCCAATAAAACGAAACCACTTCTTTCACATGTATCTCATCATGTTGTTCAAGAAAAATATCTTCATGAAGAGAAATAATGTGGGATATCATGGTGAGTTGATCAACTACAAACCATATCACACTGTTTCTTATATATTATATTGGGAAACCATTGATGAATTCTATGGTTAAATTATACCCATTAAATGATAGTATAGGAAATGGTTACATCATCCCTTGGGACTTTTATCACTATTCTTTAGCTTATTGAAAAACAAAAAACCGTGAGATATATTCTTAGATGTCATTATTTTTGTTATCCCAAAAATGTGTTCTTGAAGATCACAGTACATAACAGTGTGTTCATGATAGATAGAGAATGATCATCAATGGGAATTATACAATAAATTATTTTTTTCTCAGGTTATTAAGTCTCAATAATGATAGTTACAAACAAAATCTCACCATAATCATTGATATGGATCACAATATTCTTTCATTACTTTACTAAATTTACCTACATTTGATGCTCTTGAGCATCCCATTGTACGTCTGTAATCATCAATTGAATATATGGTTAGGAAATAATTTGCGTTTTTTAGGATTTATTCCTTATCAATATTATTTCTAGATCCATCCTTTTCATTTCCATGAATATGGGGACATTCTTAGTAATCATTATTGATAGTGTGGAATACTATTTACTCCAAAGAGCATTATCTATTCCATTTTCCCTCCAACTATGATAGATAATAGAGTTTTTTATTCCATGACTATTTCTATCTTTGTTTATTGATTCATATTGAGTCCTTGTGTGTAAATATATAATTTATACTCTTGATATCGGTATATATATCACACTTTTCTCCATTGAGGTATAGTCATCAAATATTTTGAGAAAACATTATTGCTAATATATCTGTACCATTTGTATCGTACTTTTACCTGACAAATTCTAACTGTTAAGAGAAATACTATATCACAATAACATTTTCCATGATCACAAAACACGAGACTTTATTTTAAGAATCATTATATATCACAAATGCTTCTCTTCTTACAGACAGTTTGAGTAAAGTTGCAGTGACTATAATATTCTTGAGAAACATAATGGTTTCATTATATTCCTACATCGAGATATAATTTACCCATTTCCTTATTATCATTTTTTCGTTTTGACAATCCTGACAGATTTCTAAAAAAACTTCAATAGTACGCATCCAATCCAGGAAAAATACAGATTTATATGACTCAAATGGATTTTGGCTATTCAACAATTGCATTTTTCATTGAACGGACTACATAGAATCCCTCAATTGTGATCATGTTTTCCTAGAATGTGGAATGGTAAATCTAAATCAAACATGATGAAGTAATCATAAATTTTAACCTTAATTTCTCCAACACAATCCATAGATTATATTCATGTTCCAATTTTCCCAGGAGGTAAATCATAATATCATCGATAAGGAGAATCAAAAATTTGTGGAGGTATTATATGATGAATCTTTTCCTCAAATCCATTAATATTGTGGATGAATTTGTAATTCTGTATAGAATTAATATTAACTCAATGTTACCATACCTAGTATGGATTGTGGTGTTCTAAACATCGTCCTTCTTAACATTCAATTGATGATATCTAGAATAAAGATCCACCATTGAGAAGTTCTAAAATCCTCTTAGTCGATCGAACTAGTTTTAAATCCTTTGAATATGTTATATGTTATTTATATTGAATTTGGTGAGATCCCATCAATCTATACACAACCACATTGACCAATCATACTTCTGGACAAATAGAAGTGGCTCACCCTAATGTGATTCACTGTGGAATATGAACCCTTTCCACAAATGCTCTTATTGCTGATTCTTTGATCTTCTAGTTTTTAGGGTATATCCCAAAGGGTTATTTTGTGATAGGAGTGGTTTTGGGTTTGAAAACTATTAATAACTACACTTTTTAATCTAGTGGGTGTTCAGGTAATTCCACATGAAATACATTAGTGTATTCCAACAAAAATTGGTATTTCCTCTAGGATTATACCTTCATTTGACTCAACCATTTGAGAACGGTATTCTTGTTCACATGATAACAACACCCACACTATTTAGGGATTTACCAAAGGAGGTTAATGATATTAACTTCATTTTCCTAGGAGAATTTAATGGATTAAATATGATTATATATATCCTTTTCCCTATAGTTTATGTGTTATCTATATAATAATATCCAATATATACTATGTATAGAATTTAATTACAAGGAGGAATGTATTATGATATTCAAAGCATGAATATCCTCACACATTATAATAGGAGGTACTCCAAAACATTGGTTGAAATGATTGCACCACAACGTGTTCTAATAGATATCCCTGCATTGTAAAAACTGAAAATTATGAATATGATTTTGTTTCTTAAAAATGTTTGTTATATAAATCTTGCACAAATTTTTTTATCCATTTATTAATTATGTGATTCTAATTGAAAGGAGACCTTTATGACTTGACCATCATATTACCATAGGTTAATATGACCTTTGGAAACAATAATACGTTTTAAGATTATTATTTTATTAAAATAGAAATAATATTTGATAACTATTGTAGAATGATGATTCAATGAACTCATACATAAGAATCAAGAAATATGAATCCCAAATCTTAGAACATGGGAAGGAGGTAGCATCATTGGGCATCGATCTAGACCAATCCCAACAGAACATCAGCACGTCAATAATGAACATAATCGCTTATGGGAGATGTTCAGGTCCATAGAAATCCCCAATCGAGGAATGTAATCTGAGCCACCCCAAAATTCTATAACTATTTCTGTTATGACCCCCTCCACACAATGTTTACCCCTCCTAGGACGTCAATGTGAGATGAGAGATAATAACCCCAAAGTCCTGCCTATTGTAGGCCCCAGGTTGGGGACTAGAATCAAGGGTATAGTGAACACACAAATGGGAGGAATTTCCATCTATGATAACACATGCAGAGGAGAGAGATAATATAGACACCAACCAACTCCTACTGAAACAACAATATTAAAGATATTGAAAGTACATATATGTAATTTCATGAAAAACTACTACAACTGATATGGGAAAACTACAAGTACTCCAAAGAACGTAAAAAATAGCAGGGACCACGACGCCCAAACAACTCTTAGAACACCAAGATAGTAGAAACAATCGTTATCTCCATCCTACTCCATGTGACCTAATAAAATATGTTTATATAGACATAGGGTGAGAATAAAAGTATACTTATTTGGATCCTCCCCAAAGCCTCTTGTGAAATAGTAAAGAAAGAATGATAAATCAATGTGAACAATAAGTAAAATGAACTCGTCACCTAAATAGGTATACTATGTTCCCAGCCTCACCATGGACACTCTCACCAATTAACTCATACAAGAGTTTAAAATATAAGAATGAATTTAAAGGGTACCTTTCTACTATATCCTAACTGTTTTGCTGCTTTTCCCCAACGTCGCACGTCCTAAGAATCCCACTCCAAAAAGTCTTGCCCAAAGACACCATGGCGAAGCACCACAACATGCACCTCATGCAACAATACCACCACTTCCACATAAGCAAAGTAACTAGGATGTTTTTGAGAGCCACCGTAGCGCGAATAATGAGTATTATATGTCAGGTATTAAACCTCAAGCAATTATAGCCCATACACCATTTAAGAATCCTCAAGCCATCATTCCCTATACATGTTACAACTATATTAGTCCATAAGAAACTATATCCAAAATATATGTGTGTGAATAAAAACATGCCATTACATCCCTCTACACACATATATGGGGAAAACTAACAACTATACTACCTGAAAAAGTAACAACCATGAAAAGAGAGTGGGGACAAAGGGGTAGTCACCCATCCATTATTCCACTGGAATGTTGGGGGAAACACCCCCCAAGGGCTCAGAATCCCTGAGGTGTCAGCTGACCTTACTGATGAGGTTGATTAACATATAAAAACACAAAAATTACTGAATATACTATATCTCACAACCACCGTATAGGAATAACATATTTTTAGACTCAACTGCAGCTCAAACCTCATGGACTCCAGGCTGCAACTTCTAAGACTAGGTAACCTATAAGAACACATTCATTTGAAGAGATTAATTACATTAATTCATTCCCTTATTAATAGTATCACTTTACGTTAATTAATTCATAAAACCTTAATTCACCCTTAAAATTTCCATAGTATATTTCATTAGCATCAAAGACAAAGTCCAATATTTTTTTAAATTACAACCTCAGCATTGCGCCCCAGCAAGCTCCAACCCTATGGATTGACATTATTTATTAAATTAATTATTTCCCATAACCTTCCCATATTCCCAGAAATTCTATAAAAAATTCTAAGATACTAAACACATTGAGTAAATGATCTACCCATAGAGTCATTGCAACCTATTGAAGGAGCATAAAACCATCCTCCCTTGTGAAGCTAAACATAGAAAACACGTAGAATAACTCACGCGTCTTCTTCCCTTTCAGAATAAGGATAAGAATAACCAGCTACCCTGAGTAGTGGGGAATGTAAACAAAATAAACAACCAATAAGAATCAACAAGAATCCAAACATTCACATCCATCCCATTTCACCATCTTGGGTTTCCTCCCCGACACCCATATGCATAAACCAATGCATCTCTCCACTCTAAGGAAAAACTACTACCACAATCGGTAGGACTTCCACCCACACATATCACAACAGCAATTCAGGATCACATCAGAACACAAGCAGCAAAAAAATGACCATCATAACAATTGGACTCTCGACCCATAAACAAGAAAGAAGGTAACTCATAACCATATAAGGAATTAGTTTTTATCAAACAACCTGTAGTTTAATCCAACTAGTATTAACATATTTATATTTATTAGGTTCTAAATTCGGGAAACCAAACTAGCAAGCTATAACAAATAATTTAACATGATTACTGCACCAATTTGATTAAAATCAAATTACAACAAGAACCACATTTATTTATATGACACTTTATCTTTATCCAACCAATTATCGATTAATTTCAGCTTTACGTTCATCACCGATTTCCTTCAATAATGAAAAAGCTAAACAATGAAAGCATAGATATCCCAAAATATAGAAAAACAAGAGGCAATATCATAAGATCAATATAAATTTATTTATATAGTTTATATATTTATTATGTCAATTCCATTATGATCCAGTGGGATAAAACGTACTAACTATACAGTTTCATGTAAATGAAAAGAGAAGCAATGAATCCCCTACCTCAAATTGTTCTTTACGTTTTTTATACGAGAATGAGATGCACAACGGGTTACAATCTCCTCCCATTGTGACAACTTTATGCACCCGAGGATGCAGAGACACCACCATACCAGTCAACACCAATGAAAATACCATTAGAAAAATGGAGACAACATTCCATAAAAAGGGCATAGAGAAATATAAGGAGACGAACCCAAATGAATGATGATAGATTATAACTTATATCGAATATTGATCAATACTAATTGGTTTTATCAAAACATAGTGGAACCGATACAAGGAGGAAAGTCTCATTGAGTAACTTCTATTGGATAAAATGAATGTTTTGACCATCTCATAGTCAAGAATAAAGAGGAAGAACTAAGGAGGTTTATATATTGTCATGTTAGAATATTTAACAGAGTATTTGTTTTAGATATGTTGGACATTTCATTAAAATCATATCGCATTGGCCCACAATGTTTGACCAAGTAAAAGTGTCCAAAGCCTTAGGTTAATTATTATAGGAGTAATGACCATTTAATCGGGCTTAGAGTCCTTAAAAAAGGCTTTAAATTCATTATATGTCTATGGAATCACTAAAGAGATGAACTGTAGGAACCTGAAAACATTGTTCATGAACTTAAAATATGGAAAATGGGAAACAATATTCATGAACATCACCATTGAAACCTCACCTTTGGAACCTCACTGTTCTAGTAACACTTTTCATGAACTAAAAATTTAGAAATGGAAAGAGGTCACCATTGGAACCTCACCATTCTAGAAACACCGTTCATTAACTCAAAATTTAGAAAAGGAAATAAGTCACCATTGGATCCTCACCGTTCTGGAAACACCATTCATGAACTCAAATTTTTTGAAAAGGAAAGAGGTCACCATTGGATCCACACCATTGGAACCTCATCATTGCACTATTCACATAAGGCTACGGATGACACTGTTCACATAAGGTCACTGTTGAAAATGTTCACCTAAGGCTACCGATTACACTGTTCCCATAAGGTCATTGTTGAAATATTCACCGAAGCCTACCGATGACACTGTTCACATAAGGAAACTATTACACTGTTCACATATAGTAACCAATGACACTGTTCACATAATTTCATTATTACACTTTTCACCTAAGGTTACGGATGACACTGTTCACATATGTTTACGGTTGCACTGTTCACTTATGTCTACCGATGACACTATTCACAAAAGGTCACCATTGCACTCTTCACATAAGGTTACCAATGATACTGTCCCCAAAAGGTCATTGTTGCACTGTTTACATAAGGTTACCGAGGAAATTGTTCACATAAGGTCACTGTTTCACTATTCACCTAATTGAAAATTTCGGAAAGTGTTGGGGATATGTCACCTTGTCCTCCCAGAAATCCTCAGACAACAGATTTTCACAAAGGAATGGACCAGAGAGGTCTGTTTCATTACATCAGATACATCTCTAAACATTCTCATCCTCGAGAATTTAAAACCAACCTAAAAGGAAACATAAAATAAGTCTAAACAACCACCAATAAAGATACCTCCAAAAAGAGAGAAAACCACAAGAATCAACCAAAGAAAGTAATCTTATAAAAACAAAAGGTCTATAACCATAAAGGGGACATTGTTACATGAAAAGAGATAAACATCAATCAACTCTAGATACTGAGCACTTATTTGTTACTCATGTTCCCTGGTACTCACCTCCATGCAACTATGTCACCACATGACATGAAACAATGGGATAAAATACTTGTTTAAAACCTTCTCTTTGCGTTCATGGATCCCCACAGGTCGCTCCTAAAAGGTTGAATCGTCATCAAAATCAATGTATCCCCAATCAATGAAATGAGAATAATCATGAAGACAACGACAATGTTGTGATACATGGAAAACATCATGTATTAGGATCATCTTTGGTGGAGGTGCTACTCGATATGCCACAACTCCAACATGAGCCAACACCTCGAAAGGCCCACCAAACTAGTGGGAAAGCTTGCTGCCATGACCAAACTATCAGTTCCCATGATGGGGACTCACCTTCCAAAATACATGATCCCCAACATCAAAATCATTTGGGTATCATCCTTTGATAGGCATATGATTTCTAACGATCCTTCGCTATCTTAATCCTCTCATAAACAACCTGTATCATCTCGACAATATCCTACAGTAGTTCTGGTCTGAGAATTATTAACTCTCCGACCCCAATCTAGCATAATAGAGAATAGCAAGGCCATACATACAAGGATTCAAATGGCACCATACCGATGATGGAGTGAAAACTATTTTTGTCAGTGAACTCAACTATAGGTAAGTGACTAATCCACGAACATCCAAAATCAAGGACACAAGAGTGTAACATGTCTTCAAGTGTCTGGATAGTCTTCTCTATCTGAGCATCTATAAAAGGAAGAAATGTATTGTTAAGGAATAGTTGAGAATCGAAATCATGATGGAGACATCTCCACACCCTGGAGGTGAAATGAGGATCTCGATCAGAAATTACCATCCTTGGGAATCAATGAAGTCTCCCCACCAACTCAATATACTGCCTCAATAAATCTTCCACTGAGCTAGACTCTTCGACTATTATTATGTGGGATTATTTTGTTAAACAATCCACTATAACACAAATAGAATCTTATGCTCTCTGAGATCGAGGTAAACTAGTAATAATGTCCATTGAGATGTCATCCCACTTCCACTAAGAAACACTTAATGGCTGGAGAAGACCACCATGAACACGGTGTTCGAACTTCAGCTTTTGGTAGACCAAACATTAAGACACAAACTCCGCCACTACATGCCTTAGCCCAGATCACCAAAACTAAATCCTCAAAGCTTGGTACATCGTTGTCTCACTAGGATTCATCACTAAAAGTGAATTGTGGAACTCTATGAGAATCATCTCACGCATCTCCAAATGAACAAAAAGTTTTCCATGATACAACACCTGGTGTTTTTTATCCTCAATCCAGCCATCAGAGGCCTCACCACAAAAAACTCAGTCTCTCCAAACCTCCACCTCATGATCCCCCAACTGGGACTCATCCAACTGCTGCACTAGAGATGACTGCACTGTCATCTGAAAAAGAAAACCTCTACTCCCCAACATCTCACATATCTAGATGTAATGTTGATAGTTCTTCCATTACTCTCCATGAGTCACTAGATTCATACACTACATCACTACGTGACTTTGGAAAGAGTGCATCAGCTAAAATATTCCCATTTATAAGAGTATATGATATTTGAATGTCGTATTCTTGTAAGAACACCATCAACCAACACAGTCGTAAATTCATGTTAGGATGGGAGAAAACATACCTTAGGCTCTTATGATTGGTGAAAATCACAAATCTCTCACCAATGAGGTAATGTCTCCCCAAATTCAGAACATACACCAGGGATTTAAACTAAATATCATGGGTGGAATAGTTACGTTCATGGGGATATAACCACCGATAACCATAAGAAACAACAGGTATTTGTTGAATCAAAACACAACCTTACCCCAAATGTGAAGAATAAAAAAAAACATCAAACTGAACTCCCTCATCTGGAAGAATATGAAATGGAGAACTTAATAACTCTCCATTAGATACTCGAAATCTTCTTGGCCCTGGTTAGTCCACATGAACACCTTATCCTTCCCAGTCAAAGATGTCAAATGAGTGACAACTCGAGAAAAATAGGCTATGATCCTCCTGTAGTAGCCTACGAGACCAATGAAACTTCACACCTATGACACTATATTGGAGGCTACCCAAGACACAAATTCTTCTATCTTCGTTGGATCAACAACTAATTCCTAATGGGAGAGAACATTCCCTATGGAACAGACTTCTCAAGCCCAAAACTCACACTTCGACAACTACCCAAACTATTGATGTTGAAAAAGAACTCCCAAAACGGAATTTATGTGCTTTGCATGATCCACTTCAAATGTGAGGTAAATATGGATAACTTTGATGAAAACCACCACGAACTTGTTCTAGAACTCATGGAACACTGCACTCATCATTCCCATGAACATAGTTGGAGCATTTTTCTTGCCAAATGACATTAGAACGAACTCGTAATGTCCATGACAACAAAAGAAATAAGTCTTCAAGATGTACTCATCCTTCACAAGACCCTGATCATATCTGGACCAAAAGTCGATCTTTGAGAACCTACATTAATCCTTCAGTTGATTGAATAAATCATAAATATGTGGAAGAGGATAATGATTCTTCACTGTCTCTTTTTTTATGTGACGATAATCAACAAACAACCCCAAAATGTAATCAGCCATCTTCATGAACAAGAATGGTTCACCCCACGGTGACACATTGGGATGAAAAAAACCACATTGAAATAGACCATCAAGAAGTATATATATCACTCATAACTCAAAAGTGGTCATCCTATATGGATACATAGAGATATGAGACACTCCTTATTGTAGATCGATCCCAAACATGATCTATCGTCGAGGGGGTAATTCTACAACCACTTATGGAAAGACATCAGGTTAGTCTTCTACGACCCTAGGGAATACCAACAACTGAACCTCTGATGAAATCAACATCAGCTCTACCATCCTAGATGATAAGGACAGAACATGCCTTTGACCCATCTAAGGGTCTCTCTCTCCAATGAACACCAGTTTATCTCCATCCGCGCCAAAGACCACAACCTACCATAGGAATAATCCACGATATCCTACACCGAATACAAAAAATCCATGGTGAGGATGACATCATAATGTTGTATTTGTAAACATATTATATCTCCCCAAGAGTGGTGCTACCCCAAAACTAGCTCACAGTCTCTACATTCTTCAAACAAGTCATCTCAGCCTCCAACTGGCATAGTCAAGGACAAGGGCACTGGAAGCCTCTCTACCTCATGTCCCAAAGCATGGAAAATGGTAGGTGATATGAAGTAGTGTGTCACTCCTGAATCAAATATGGAAAAAACCAAGGTAGAAAACAAGAAAAGGGTACCTCGAATGACATTTGGCTTGCCTTGTGCTAGCAACACTAATGCATGAAGCTATCTACGACCTCCTCCACAGCCTCTCTGATAGTGATGACAACCACCAACATGGATGCGATCTACTCTCTGAGGATGGGGAGCATCATGGTGATTTACTCTACCTGCCCCATCAATCCTCTGTTGATCTAAAGATAGTGAAACCTCCTACTATTGCCTCTTATGGAACTTCCTCAACGAAGGAAGTAGGAGCAGAAAACATATTACACGGTGACTGTTCTAAACGGTCGGGCACTCTCACTACTGATGACCTCAACTACCACAAGAAAAAAAAGAACATGATCCCTTGAAATAGTCCTGACAGCTGTTTCCCCTGGATAAATGAGGTGATGAGGGCTAGGTCCTACCCCCGGCTGAATGAAAACTCTTATTCTATTAAAATCGAGAACCTCGGACCAAAACTCTTCATTGTAAGGGATCATGAAGTCTCCCCTCACATGATGATCTGGTTCTAGACATTGCCCTATTGACGACCTCTATCCTTTCCATCACCTCAATATATGTATTTAGTATAAATGGGGTGACCTGGAACTGGATCTTTGGAGGAAAATCCTCCTCAAAATGCCTCACCCTTACCTCCACATCTGGCAATAGGTTCGAATCATATCGTAAAAGGTTCCTGAAATGGATTCGAAAATCTCACACACTAGAGCTCCCCATCTATGGGTAAGAAGATCTTGGCGACTAGATGTCTTCACGGTCGAAGAAAGAAACACGACTCTAAACATGTCTTAGAGCTCCTCCCATGAGATCACTGACTCTATACATTCCCTAAGGAATAGGAACCAACACAGCCTCGGTGCTCCACGTAGCATTGTCCCAACTAAGGACACCTAGTGCTCCTTTCTAGTATGGATTTAACTGAAGTTTATCTCGGACTCCTCCAACTATTATTCTATGATTTCATCTGAAAGAAATCCTTCATTATTCTGTAATCTCTGGAGTTGAAACTCTTGGAGTGTCCTCCATGTGTCATAGTCATCAACCTCTACCCAGAAGTGATCACCTGGCACAGCCTGCTGGACAACTATTATGGGATCCTCATAAGGACGTCGACCTAGAGCCATACCGGTAACATAAAAAATAGTTAGAGCTCCTAATCCTGGAATAAGGATGAATAAAAAATAATTAATTAATTTTTTTCTTTTTATTCATTTTTTACTCTATCCCTCAATATACCCATTAAAATAGAGGCATGAGGAAGATTAATGAATGATCCTTTCCTAGGTCTACAACCTAAAACTAGTATCACTTCGTTTAGTAGCCATTAAAAATATAACAGTCCATACATCATATCATGGGGGGGGGATATATGCCTATGTCCCAGCATGTCTATAGTGTTCACATCACCTTCTACACTTGACTGACATTGTTTCCCTACCAACTCATGCATCGTCACCACTTCCTAACTCCAAAGAGCATTCAATCCCTCAAACAGAGCCTCTAATACAACACTGTCATGACCCCCTACCCAAAAGGTGTACCCTTCTAGAACTGAAAATGTGAGAAGGGAGATAATTACCCATGAGTACTGCCTCCAGTAGGCCCCTGGTATGAGACTACCACCAGTGGTATAGTTAACAGACAAATGGGAGGCATTACCCACTAAGATAAAGCATGTGAAAGAGAGAGATAATATAGACACCAACCAATGCCAACTGAAATAGAAATATAAAAGAAATAAAAAGTACACATAAGTAATTTCATGCAAAAAACTACTATAGTAGATAGGGGAAAACTGCAAGTACCCAGAAGAAAAACAAACAGCATTGACTACATTCCTCGAACAACTCCAGCAACCAAAATCTAGTAGAAACCATCATGATATTCAACCTTCTACAAGTTTCCAAAAAAAACATTTTATATAGACATAGGGTGGGTATAACATTCTACTTTGTAGTATCCTTCCTAAAGAATATCATGCCAAATTAAAGAAAGCATGCTAAATCACATTGAACAACAACTGAAACTAACTCGTCACATAAATATGTGTTCTATATTCCTCGCCTCACCATGGCTACTCTCAACATGTAACCCATACAAAATATATAATATAATAAATAATATAAAGGTTACCCCACTACTAAATCCCCACTATTTTGTCAATTTTCCCCAACGTCACATGTCCTAAGAATCTCTCTCCCAAAATGCTTTCCCACAGATACCTGGGCTAAGCACTACAACATTCACCTCATACAACAAAACAACCATGGCAGCATTAGAAAAGTAACCAGGTAGTTTTAGGTATCCACCAAATCTCACATAATGTGTATCATTCATTAGGAATTAAACCTCAATCAATTATATCCCATTCACCAAGTAAGGATCATCAAGCCTTCATAGTCTATACATGTTACACCTATAGTAGTCCATAGGAAACTATATCCATAATAAATGTGATAGAATATCCACAAGCCATTATAACCCTCTACACACATATATGGGGAAAACTAACCACTTTTCCTACCATAACAAGTAACTACCAAGAGAAGAGAGTGGGGCCAAAGGGGGTAGTCAACCATCCATCCTCCCTTCTGAATGTTGGAGAAGGAACCCCCCAGGGTACAAAATCCCCAGTGTGTCAGTTTCCATTACTGGCGGGGTGGTGTAGCATATAGAAACATAAAAAGTACAGAATATACTATAGCTCACAACCACACTATGGGCATAACCTAGCATTAGTGTCAACTATAGCTAATGCCTCTCAGACTCCTGGCTGCCACTTATATGTCTAGGTATCCTATAAGAACACACCTATTTGAAGATATTTATTACATTACTGCTGACCCTTTTTATCAGTTTCACTTTATATTAATAAATTCATTAATCATTTATTTACCATTAAAATTTCTACATTATATTTCATTATAATCTCAACAATATTCCATTGTTCCATTAAATTACAACCTCATCATTGAGCCACATCATGCTCTAACCACATTGGATAACATAATTTATTCCCTTATTTATTTACAACATTACCTTTTATATTCCCAGGGAATTCTAGAAAAACATTCTAAGCTAAAAAACACAAGGCATCTCAACAAAATGAGTAGATGAACTACCCGTCAAGTCTTTTCCACCTATAAAAAGAGCATAAATAGATCCTCCCTTGAAAATAAATACATGGAAAGCACATGGAATACCCCATGTGTCTTCCACTCTTTCACAAGAAGGGTAAGAACGACTAGATTCGTTGACCAGTGTGGAAAGTAAAGTAGATAAACAACCAATAAGAATCGGTAAGAATCTAAACATTCAAATCCAACCCATTTCATCATCCCTAGTGTCCTCCCCAACACCCATATGTAAACAATAATGTATCTCTCCACTCTAGGCGTCAACTACTGCCATAACTAGTAGGCCTCCTTGCCACCACATATCAGAACAACCAGCCAGGATCACATCATTACACAAGCAGCAGGAAAAAAACCATCATACCATTTGGGCTATAATCCTATAAACAAGAAAGAGGGTAATTAAAAACCATACAAGGAATTATCTTTTATCAAACAACTAGTTCTTTAATCCATCATGGATTAATTGTTTTATATTTTGTTGGTTCCTAATTCAGGAAACCTAATCAATAAGCTATCAAAAATAATTAAACATGCTTACTGCACCAATTTGATTAATGCCAAATTACAATATGGAGAACCAAATTCATTTTCATGCCTCTATTTTTCTGAAAAATTATCAATTAATTATGGATTTACATTCTTTACCAATATCCTTTAGGAAGAAAAATATATACCAAAAAGCATAGATATTAAACTATCTAACAAAATAAGTGGGAATAAGATACGATCAATATCAATTTATTTATCCTGTTCAAATATTTATTTTTCCAATTCTATTATGATAGAGTGGGTTAAAACATGATAACTATACAGTTTCACGTAAAATAAAAGAGAATAAATGAATCCCCTACATTAAAGGGTTATTTAAGTTCTTTATAGGAGAATGATCTATACAATGGGTTACGATCTCCTCCAATCGGGACAACTGTATCCACCTGAGGATGCAGAGACACCACCACACTAGTCAAAACCCAATAAAATCTCATTAGAAACATACAGATAGCATTCCATAAAAAGGAAAGGATAAACAGAGGTAGATGAACCCATAATAATGATGATAAATCATACCTTATATCGAAGAATGATTGATACTACTTGGTTTCTAAAAAATAGAGTGGAAACAATCCAAGGAGGAATGTTTGAATGAGAAAATCCTATGGGATATAATGAATGGATCAAGAGTCACAGAGCCAAGAAAATAGAGGATGAAATAGGGAAGAAGAAATATTGTGCTGTATGAAGATTTAAAAGAGTAGTGTTTTAATATATGTTGGATTTTACCTTAAAAGTGGCTCGCATTGACCCACACAGTTTGACCATATAATAGCATCCTGATCCTTAAGAAAATTAATATAGGAGTTATAACCATTCAATCGACATTGGATTACTTAAAACAATTTTTTATATGAATTTTATGTCAATGGAAACATAGAAGCGGTGAAATTATAAGAAGATGGAAACACTGTTCACAAACTCGAAATTTTGAAAACGAAAAACATTGCTCATGAACCTCACTGTTGAAACCTCACCATTCTGGAAACACTGTTCATGAACCTAAAATTTGGCAATGGAAAGAGGTCACCATTGAAACCTCACCATTCTAGAAACACTGTTCATGAACACAAAATTTGTCAAATGAAAGAGGTCACTATTTGAACATCACCGTTCTGAAAACAGTGTTCATGAACTCAAAATTTGACAAAGGAAAGAGGTCAACGTTGGAACCTCCCCATTCTAGAAACACTGTTCATGAAATCAAAATTTGGCAATGGAAAGAGGTCACTGTTGGAACCTCTCCATTATAGGAACACTATTCATGAACTCAAAATTTTGAAAAGTAAAGAGGTCACTGTTGGAACCTCATTTTTGGAACCTCACCATTACACTGTTCACATAAGGCTACTGATGACACTGTTCACATAAGTTCATTGTTGCACTATTCATCTAAGGCTACTGATGACAATGTTCACATAAGGTCATTGTTGCACTATTCATCTAGGGCTACCGATGACACTGTTCACATAAGGTCACCGTTGTGATGTTCACCTAAGGGTACCAGTGACACTGTTCACATAAGGTCGCCATTTCATAGTTCCCTTAAGGCTATTAATGACACTATTCACATAAGGTTACCGTTGCACTATTCACATAACGCTACCAATGACACTGTTCAAATAAGGTCATAATTTCACTATTCACATAAGGTTACAAATAACACTATTCATGTAAGGATACCATTGCACCATTCACATAAGGTTACTGATGACACTATTCACAAATGATCATAGTTGCACTATTCTCCAAATTGGAAATTTGGAAAAGTGTTGGGGATAAGTCACATTGACCTCCTAGAACACCTCAGACACCAAATTTTTTCAAAGAATGCACCACAACGGTCTGGGGAATTATAATCTCCGACTATAATTTTAGGACTTATGCAGGCATTAGAAGGGGTTCTGTAACATTTCCTTAGTTTCTTTGTGTAATCCCTTAGTATAAATAAAATTTTTATTTCATCATTCCTATTTTATGAATAGATTTTTAAATTTATGTATATGATTAATTAATAAAAAAATTAATTGATTTAATAAGTAAAAATGTACTTTTTAGAGAATATTCATACCTAGTGAATTATTATTGTAAAATATACATGATTTTTTAATTTTAAATGTCAAAAATAACCTATCCAAAATTTATCGATGTTTTCTTAGAAGTTTCAATTTGACAACTAAAATGTTATGAATTATAAATTTTTAAAGAAAAATATTTTTTTTTAATTGTTAATTTGATGAATACTAAAAACATTATTATTAAATTACCTTTTTTTTGTGAAATTATTTTCAAATACCTGACATGCATGGTTTTAAATTGATTGAAAAATAAAGTACAATAAGGTCAAAAATTTTTTTTATTCAATACTAACGTTACCCTTTGAAATAGTATTTTACCCTTATGAATTGTAGTTTTACCCTTATGAATGGTAATTTTACCAATGGAGTAGCAGCATCACCTAAGGAGGTATAAATATTTTTTAGTTATCTTAATCATTAAAGCTATATAATTATATCCTATTATGGACAAATAAATGTTTTCGAAATTATTTGTCAAGTATTAGTATTTTAGTTATTAAATTTTAGTTTAAATAAAATTAATATTTTTGAAATGGAGTTCGCTTTTGGATTCTACTTTTTTGAAAATGGTTAGGGTGAATTTTTGGGATTTGTTTGAAATGGTTGAATTTTCGGTGAATCGAAAAATGAGTTTTTTAGTTTTTGGTATGTTTAATGAAATATTTAATAATGTAATATTGATGTAATAATGTAGGTATACTAAAAAGAAATAAAATATGTTATGAGTTGTCCCAGTTAACCAATATAATGGGCTGGCCCATGGTTTTTCAAATACTACTAATTAGGTGTCCCTTAGAAATTAATAAAACATTCCCTCATATTTTTTATAAATACTAACTCATTCCTTCATTTAATTAATTCAAAATTCCACCTAAACTATGATCTCATATGGTTTACCTCCCAATAAGTCCTCCCATACTTCCCTAAATACCCCCTAGGCCCCAACCTTTGAGTTTTTATTTACTCTTCAAGGTAAAGAAACTTTCCACCCTTCTATTTTAGTCATTAATTATTTTAAATTATGTATTTCAATCTCAATATTATTTTTTGGGGTATGTTATTATATACCATTATTTCATTCAATGTTATTTCAAAATTATGTTTCATCATTTTCCCTCTCATCAACTTATTTTCTAATGTTTTAGGTGATGTTGTTAGCCTGCTGAATTTTCAAAAGGGAATTCCAAAAATCACCTTTTTCCATTCATGTTTTCTTTTATGTTGTATGTCTTTCATGTTTCCATCCTATGTTCTTATTTCCATTTTATATTATCCCTCCACTATATTATTAGTCTCTTATGTATGGTTCACCCCTTTCCCATCTTTTTTTAATGTTTTTAAAACAATTTTGCATATTCATTATGCTATAAAATTTTTGTCTAAAAATTTCTCTATTTTTTTTCTCAAGAAATTAACTTATTTTTTTATTTGAATACCAAAATATATTCAATTTCAATGGGTTTTCATCATGAAATTTATATTTGACTTTTTATTCTAGAATTTAAATTTATAAAACCCTCTTTCTCTTTCCATGGGTTATGAATGACATAATGGTCTTGTTTGTTATCTCATTTTAAAAACCACACGATTTTGATATAAAACCAATTTCTTTTATTATCATTGGGTTATTTATGAAATGTTTTATAATAATCTGTGTGGATAACATGCAAATAAATAAATATTAATGGGTTTCCTTGATATCACTCTAATGTGTGGTAAAATGAAATTAATCTCCATAGACAACAGGTGTTATGATACCTTGGTGAATAAACACGGTAATTTTTATGAAACCTTGGGGATGATGTTTGGTTATACGCATAAAAATTTCTAAATTAAATGTTGTATCCAAATTTTAATGTAATTTATTATGTTTTAAATATTATGATATTCCACTCTATCATTCCTTTATGATTTTCCCCATGTTCATATTAATATCGCTTATGTTCACATGTAAACTATTTCACATATTTTCATTACTAGGCCTTCTTCTCACACTTTCCTTTTATGTATGAACCTAGGCTATGATATCCATAAATTTTACAATAGTTGATCTTTGAAATAATCCTTTAAGGAGGATTTGAATGGATTGTTTTATGTTTTATTGTATTATATACCTCTTTTCGAAGACACTTAACTATGAAGATCCTATGTTTGTAATGAATGGAATGTTATGTAATAAAAAGGCGAGATTCCATATAAATCAAGGTTTCAGATCATCGATTCATTAGTTCTATAATACAAGGAGGATATAATGGAATGTCTATAACTAGAATAAAAAGACCATTTTTAATTATTTATTGAATTGGATGTGTACCTTGTATGAATTTGTTTTATTGTTCCCCATTAGAAATTAGAATGGTATAAGTTTTCCATTTAACCTATTTCACTGGTGCATGATGACATTGATTAGGCTCAAAGTCTATTGGATTAGTACAATGGATTGTGTAGTTCCCTTGCTCCCTAAAATTGATGAATTGAACCATGGGTGGTAAATTAAGAGGTTCCATATATTACTCTATCATGTTGGACATATTTTTCTTGTATCATAGACATTCATTACTTTTTAGGAATTCTCTCCCTTGCTTGTATAAATTCTCTATCCCGTTGAGAAAATTCGTATTGTTATTCTTCTGACATCTTTTACATTTGGGTAGTTGGATATTCTATTATCATTTTTCATTTGACTCACCATATTGAAACATAATTCATCTATCCTAATAACCAACAACATGGGTCTTTTTATCGAACTCTATATCTACATTTAAAACACATAAAACTACCACTTCATAAATCCCACGGTCCTAGATTTCAAGTTCCTTCTAATTATGTAGTTTGAAACCACTATAGAATATTTATATTTCTCTATCATTATTGATAAAAAAACTCAAGATATATATTGAAATCCCAGTGATTTTTTCCTCACTCTCTATGATAGATTCTACTTCATTTTGAGTTATCTCTATGAATTACCTCCTCCTCATCGTTGGAAGTGTTTGATGGAAATAAATGGATATAAATAATCTCTTAATATCTTCCTACACAATCACTTAAATTTAATCATTTATCTTGGTGTTCGTTACCAAAATCCACATTTATTAGCTACTTGATCTAATTGATAAACTACAGGATTCAACATCTCATTATTGGAATAAAGGATCACATAAAAAATATTATCCACTGAGTTAACCCACTAATGTATGACCTGTGGATCTAAGGATCCATTAAATATCAGTTGACTTTTCTATATAAAGGATTAAATTCATTGTTTTCCTTCTTTATTTAATGTGAATATTCCATACTATTCATAATGTTATTCATATCATATGTTAGTTTGGTATGAATGGAGATAATATTTTTAACTCCACCAGTCATAGCATTGGGGATATCATTATACAGTCATTAAATTGTCCCTAACATTGGTTGTTGGCCTGAGTTCTCATGGTCTCCAACCATTATGTAAAATTGAAATGGTCAGAACAAAATTTAATTCAAAAATGTTAAATGAATAATTTATTATTTTATGAAATTAAATATAATGGAATGTCTTATGGAAGATTTATTTTTATAAATTTTATAAATCAATTCTTCATGGATATCTACATATAAATAGACTTTTTATTAGGGTTTTAATAAATGTATTTTAGTCATAATTCTCGAAATAACTAAATTGTGCTATGATACAAACTCTTGAGACCCTTTATTTTCTTACATTATAATTACATCATTTAGATGGTAACCATCATAATAATATTGCATATCCAGGATAAAATAGTTCACTATCTTCCTTAAATTAATATCAAACATAACATTTACAAACTAATACACATACATTATTTAATTTCATCTTTCTAAATTCTTAGTGTCCCATTTATTTCTTTACATTCAATCACATTAGGATACAAATTAATGAAATTAGTGATCTAAAAACCCAATAAAGGGATAAATAAGGACATAAAAAATATATCATGTGTGCGGAAAATCATCATCATCATAAAAAAATTTACTATGAACTGAATAATCGTGATATGAATCATTAGATGAATTCATGGAATGTTGTAATGCATAAAAATTAAATATCATGTCTTAATCATCAAATAAAAAACATAGTTGTGTATAAATCAATAATCATGTTCATGCATAAAATTTGACAATATTCATAGAATTTTTTTTTGAAAAAATATAGAATCATTTTCACACATATTTTACATAATATAATTAAGAAAATCACATTAACTAATGAATTGAATCGATATATAATTTTGGATTCCCATATCACATCATAAAATTAATATAATCTTGCATGCCACATAGAACATATAACAATCAAAGCCATAAAATTATCCATGGAATGGAATGGGGTTAATAAATATATCATTCATGAAGAAACATAGTGTTTCAGAAAAAAATTGGAATAACATATTTGATATAAGATTCATCAATCTTGAGTTCAAAAGAAACAATCTCATGTAATGTAATACTTATAATTTTTTAATAATTAGTTCTTTTGGAATGATCCATATATTTTTCATAAAACCAATTTCGATACATATATATACTCAATATGAAAAAATTATTTATATTTATGTAAATATCTATACTTAAATTTTTGATAAATTCAAAAAACTAAAAATTGATAGTTCACTTCATGAATTAACTTACCTTAACAACAACATAATTTAATAGAATTTGAAACTAAAGAATAATAAAAATATTTTATGTTAAAACACTAATATAGAAGTGATTTATAGAATTTTATAATAATATTTATCAATTATTATCAATGTATTACATTTATAATTTTTTTGATGAAATTTATTTATTGTGATATCACTTTTTTTAAAAATAATGTTTCAGTTCTGCAAATATTTTTCATTATAATTAAATTTAATGTATACATTAATATAACTAATTTTATAAGCATAAAATATATTTAATTAAATATATTTGTATATTATATCAAATTTTTATAGTTTATCCATTAAGGATGTTATAATAATTGTCTTAGGAATGTCTCCAAAAGTGGTTCATTGAAAATTAATGGGGCATTGTTGAAAGGGCGGGAAATGGAATAATGGATTTTATATTGTTCATATATATGAATCTTAAAGAAGTTTATAATAAATAAGATAATTTTACCTTTCAAAATATTTTATTTTTTTTATTGAATGGATTATAAATTAATTTTTTATATAAGGTGGATAAGATTAAAAGATGGTAGAGATAATAAAGACTTAATCTCTCATCTATGGGTCTTCTCTTGAATGAAAATATTACTCTGTGGTGATAGGAGTTGGATTACTACAAACATTCATGAGTCTTTTAAGCAGATATATACGGAATATTTGATAATATATTATTCATTTAAATGGGTTAAAAGAGTGTTTTTTCATGAGGTGGGTGAGGGGTTATTTCTACTTGTAGAGAAGTGTATTTTATGAAAAAAAAACGTTAAATAAAATAATATATCGATGTTAATACATGTAATAGTGGTTTTTTCAAATGTGAAATTATCTATTAATTCAATATATCAATTTTAATAGTTTAAAAATATTATAATTATAATAAATTAATCTATCAAAAAACGTGGATGAAACGAAAAATTGTAATTGTAAGAAATAACTTTTTTTATTATGTTTTGTAATTTTTTAGGTTAGGAAAATGAGTTCAGTGTAATTTCACGAACAATTTCTGAAATTAAATATATCATGGTTTGAAAAAAATTTCTAGAATTGATAAATTTAGTATTTCATTATGAATAATGTAATTCAATTTACATTGATTATGAGAAAAACTCTATTTTTACTATTCATCCACAAATTGATGTATTTCAAAAAATTACCTAAAAAAAGAACCCTTAGTTTATTCTATTTTGATGATTTGAAAAATAATATTCATTTAATAAAAATAAATTTCTAAAAAAGATATTTTTAATTTTTATTATAAAAACAATTTTCACAATATACATTAATATAAAGTTTATTAAAAATGGTTTTTTATTTTATTTCAATTTTTAATCATGATATTTATTTTCATTAAATTATAAAATTAAAATTTACTTCTATTAAGAATGATATATATTCTTTAGGTCATAATATATTATTTTTATGGAAAAATACTATTCTTACGGTCATGTTATAATTTTAATGGTCACACTACTTCCTATTAATACTACTCTTATCATTCAAAGAATATTCTTCTCAATTACTCTCAAATTCATATAGTGATATTTTCTATAATGTTTCTTGGTTTAATAATAATTTTTCCATTCAAAAAATATTTCCAATTGGGGAGATTGGTCTTCTACATTTGGGTGACCGATATTTTCCCATTACAACTTATGTATTTTAAATTTTTGTTTAGTTTTAATGTTTTGAATATTAATTGGTTTAATTGAAAATTATTGTTTCTGTGTTTATTAATGAAACTGTTAAATAATTGGTTTCCCTAAATTTTTTATGTCTATATAATAATTCAACACAAAGTTTTTCAAGAAATAAATTTTACATAAAACATCGAGTCATTAAAATTCCCTCATTCAATTAACAACCATTTATTCATTAGGACATGCACAATGTTGATTGCATTTTTAAATTGTTCCCCATTTCATTAGAAATGATTATACATTATGTATATATGAAATAATTATTTTTCATGTAGTTAAATATAATTATATTCCTATCATATTGGTTCCACAATAATTCTATCTTGAACCTGAAGTGTATGACCCAATATAAAAGTGGGGGTGTGAAGGGACAAATAATTCCTTTTAATATTGATAAGATACTCTTAATACAACACCTCATTATATCCATGCACTTCCCATGTAGATATTATGTAATTACATCAGCTTCACTCTGACACCCTAAAATTCATCCACATGTTAACAAAATCATTGAGTGGAATAGTCTTACTTTTTTAATTACACTTTTTTTATTCTTATGTACTTCACACTATTTATAATGATAAATATACGAGTTTCCACTATATGTTCTTCATCATGTGAATACAAATTTACAAATCACATTCTTTTAATATTATCTTCGTCCTGTCCTTTTCATTATGTTCAATAGATTTTTTTAAAAATGATTTATTTTTACCTCTTATTTCTTTAGTGTGCATGAATTTCAATAGAACTTCTTATATAGTTCTCTTATTACTGTTCAGTATTTATTCTTATAATATATATTTCACTGTATATCTTCTCAATTATTCAACTATTTAGGGTGTATATGAATATTTAGAGTTGATTTCACCTAATTACTTCATCAATACTAACAAAAAATTTCCTTTATTCCTATATCAAATCTTTAATAGTATACACATCCCATATATACAAAAATATATAAATTTGATTAATACAAGGACTACAACAACTGTTGTTTTATAATATTTATCTTCAATGTTACATTATTTTCATTAAAATATAAATAATTTAACTGAATTTTTTATTTGTTTTAAATCAATTTTTCCTTGATCATCATCCAGATTTATTGATTAATTCAACAATCCAATCCCCATTCATTATTTCATAATAACCAATTTATAATTTTAACAATGTGTTCCGGAATCCATGATTTCATATTTGAGTGTATTCATTCATTGATCATGTAAAATCATCTGTGATCTACTCATCCATAACTTTTCCATATAATTTAATTTTTCATATATGGAAAAAATACATAGATGAATTCATGTTACTATACTACCTCATGGAACCACCATTTTGGGACATGGATATTACCAAAAAACCATCTTCCATTTTATAAAACCTTGAAATACAAGAAGTTCGTTATCACATTTTCAATTATTGTACTACATCACCTAGAATAATCAGATTTATCATCCTGGGACTCTCATGACATCATATATAAATATATATATTTAAAACCTAATTCAAAATTTGATCAAAATCAAGAACACGATCTAAAAATACCATTACTTACACTATATGACGTGGTATTATTATTTAAAAATGTATTTTCCAACATTAATGAATTGATTTTTTTAATCATAATATATAGCTTTACACAACGCAACGAAGTCACATTTCCCACTTCCTTCAATTCAACACTCATTATTTATGGTTTTTGGTATTTTGGAATCATAAATGATGATCTTTAATGAATACATTACATGAATAACTCTCCTCAATTACTATTATTTCATCAACAGTCATATGAGGTTTGTACCCAGTGTAAAATTTCATCAAAATGGAATATATGTCTTCATAGAAGTTGTATAATAACTTCATAGAAGATAAACATGAATATAAAATCATTCATTAATAAATATATGTGAATTTGAAACACTCAAACTATAGGAATATCTCAATCATCCAAAATAATAGTTTTACATGATATATATTTTTCATAATTTATATGTCCGGATTCTGGTAAAATATATCTGGCTCATACGAATAGATGATCATATATCATTTATTATTCTCTATAAAGTAGTTAATTATTGCTTTTTGTAATGGGACATACAACATCAGTGCATTACATTGTGGAAATCAGTGTTCGAGGTATTCTGGGAAGTTAAGGTGGTTTATTTCGTCACTTTGAGAAATTTCACAGCTTATCCAAATTTTCAAATAGTGTCTCACTTTGGAGGTAAATCATTGGAGGTGACTTGTTCATGGTAATTCACTAGTGGATACTAGCTAGCGGTGAGTCACTGGGCATCACTTGATAGAGGTAACATACTTGTGGGGACTCACTAAAGGGCACTTACTAATGGTCTCTCGATGGTGGTGACTCACTGGCTGTGTATCATCCATCGTTACCTCACCAGAGGTTCCTCAAAAGTGGTTCCTCATAAATGGTGACTCACCAAGTGGTGCCTTATATAATGGTAGCTGAAGAATAGTGCCTCTCTGAGTACTGTCTCGCCGAATTTTGACTCATCAAGCGGTGATTTACTGAGCGATTCCTTTCCTAACAGTGACTCATGAACAATGTTTCCTACATCATATAGTTTCACTATATTGACAATTTCATTAATGTAAAACTCTTTTAAATCCATGTTTAATGGGATTTGAGACATATTTAAATACCATAAATTCTACCCTAATTTTCATAAGGTTCCCTGGGATTTTACATGGTTCAAAAATGTTATCTTGACTCGATCATCAATTAATGGAAAATCAAAGATACATCAAAACCACTTCTCTATTTAGATATTTTTAAAGTCTATATACCATTTCCCCTAGTTATAACTTATTTCTTACCCTTGTGTTAGGCACACTAATGATTTTATCCAATAGGAGTTGTTCGATCGGGTTGTATCTTCGATGTCATGCTTTACTGGTGTTTCTCCTACACTATGTGTGACATTATTTTGGTGCAACATGAATGTGTTGATCTACTATTCTTCCAGGTAGGTCTTCTTTTATCTTTCAAAATTTTGTAACATGTGGGTTGGTTTATTGTTTTTTACCATTAAAAAGATAGTTGAATTTAGATTAATAATGTTAATTTTATATATTTTAAATCAATTAAGTTGGGTCTAGGAAACATGGAACATGAACTTTATTTGAAATTTGTTTTGTTTATACTGTGATCTATATGGGATAACTACCTAATGAATATCATGGATTTTGGTAGTCTGTGTTTTGTCATGGAATTTTTATAGAGTGAATATTAACTATTTTCATTGAACATTTTAATATTTAAATTGATAACCATGTATATTCGGCAGAAAAATGGATACCCCAAGAGTATACAATTTTAGTGATAAAGCCTAAATTGAAAAGTGGAATAAAAAAATTAATGCAATGCTAAATTTAAATATGTTTTTAATTGTTAGTGTGGTGATTTGGTAGTAGTAATATATGTTCATGAGGGATTGGTTATGTGTATATCGTAATCTAGGAATAGTATGATTGGGTAGTGGTGCTACAAATCTAGTTTTGGTTTCGTGTGTTTCCTGATGTTCATGTGAGTTCGGGGTAGCATCAGTTGGAAGAAGGAATAATTAACTCATTTATTCTCTATGAGTAGCATATAGAAAGCTTCAACATGTATCTGGATATCGATATATGTTATACCATGAATGATATTTAAGGGTTGTCTCCCTGGATCAATATGTCTTAATATGATGTTCATTGATCTACTATGGATTTCATCACCTTATGGTCTTTTATTGTTTTTCATATTGTGTGTTGTGCTTATTAGTTTCCCAAGTACTAGTGGAATGGATAAATGATTTATTTAATCAATAATTAATGGCTAAACAGACTGTGTGTGAATGTGGAATCGAATATATGGATTGATGTGTAGTTTTATCCATAAGAGGTAGTAGTGTGGTTGGGAGTGTTGTGAGTTGGTTGATTTTTTTAGACCCCATAAGTTAGTCTTGAGTTTTTGGTATCATATATTTATATTTTGGTATTTCCCTTATGATTTTCATATGCACCCCAACCTAGTTGAGCACTATTTTTAAAAAACACCTATCATAATGTGGGATGATGTCTTTCCCAAACATCCCTATGGGAGGATTTATGGTTGGCCACCTGCTCTTCCCATATCCATATTTTGGGTAGTTATAACCCATGACTCATTGGATGGGTTGTGGTTTGTGGGACCAATGTTTGTAAATGTGAGATTTTCATCACCATGTTTCTTTAGGATAATATTTGTTGGGCTTTACCATGTGACGTCGAGATGAGGTGTGTTTTGTGGCCTAGGACATTACAGGTATGAAGTGGAGTTGATTGTGGCCTTGGTGCATGTCTTGGGTATTTTATGTGGTTCTTGAGGTCTAGAAGTGAGAAGATGGGTTGTGATGTGGTGGATTCAGAATAGTTGGGAGTGATAGGATGTTATCTATTAGGATGTTATAGCTTCTAATTAGTGGGAATGTGGTTCTTCATAACCAATCATCAAGGTGGATTAAATTATATTATATTATAAGACTTGTGTTTTTTGATGATAATGACATGGTGATTTTGTGGTGGTTAGTATACAGGAATAGGTTTTTTAGATCTTCTCTTTTCTCGCAGTTTCATTTTTAATCCAATTTAGCATAGACACGAGAGACATGGTTTTTCCTAATGATTATACTTTTTTTCAAGACTTAAATATATAAAATTCTTTCATCATTCCAATAGTATTAAGTGGACCATGTTTTACCCTACTAGCAGGGATCTCGATAGATGATGGGTCACTACATAGCTTTTCTTAAATATTTTACTTTGGTGACTTTTGAATTATGATTATTTTATATAACACATTAATGTGATGTGGGATTTAGATTTATTTTTATATTGAACTTTGGAGTTCCACTTTTTATGATTCATCTTATCTCCCTATCATGTATCCTAAATAGGGTAATGACTCTTGTATTATAAGTTTTCTACACTATTGGTTCTTGTTTCCATCTCAGGGCCAAATGAGGTAGGAAATGGGGTCATTATCTCACTTACATCAGTTCTGACACATGAGGAGTATCTTTGCATAGAGGGGGTCTTGATAGAGTGGTATCAGAACTAATGGGTGAGGGATAAGATGTATTTTGTAGTTATTCATAGTGTTTAGTTCATGGGATGGTATAGAAACATTTCCAATTGACGTTGGTAAATGACATAGGATTGGTAGAGTGGATATGACATGTCATATTATATTTTATTATGATCATGTGTATAAAATCTAATATTATGGAATGACCAGGTAACACAGAAATTCATTTTGGTAGAGACATAGGAATGGTACATGCATTATAATGACTTATGATCCTATTTGAATTAGGTTCTTTTAATAAGGTTACAATGGGTTTAATGAATGAAAGAAAATCTTAGAAAGAAATCCATACTAGTCAGGATTAGGAAATATTTCTTCCCTTTTAGTTATGGATCTTGGTCATAATCCACTTGTGGCTTAGGAAGTGGAGGATTAGTAAGATGATATGCCTAATGACCATATAGTTGATCTAGCGAAGGAGGAAGAACAGTTGAAAAGTAAATTATGTGCTTTCTAGTTGAAGGACTTGGGTATGTATGAGGGATACATTTCATTTGTTGTGATAGATATATGGTTTTATGATCATGAAAAAACCTTCAATTTGATCGGTGCATTGAAAGGTTACTCTGACACTTGAAAGGTTAGTCACATGATTACTATAGCACACAATTAGTGGACATTGTATATGGGGGTGCAAATAGAGTAAGATGTTTTATTGGTTGGCATCTATAAGGAGTTCTAGGAATAGTTCCTTTGGTCAACCATGAGGGATGAGAAGATGTAGGATCTACACTACCTTTTGTAGGAGAGTGTGCACTATGGGTGATTAGGATCACGTTCATTGATATATTTTGATTTCCCCACCCCATGTCCACTTTTTAGATGAGGAGTCTAGTGTGAGACGTTGTGAGGAGGATCTTCATCCTTTTAACTAGAATGTTGTTACTCACTTTACATGGAAAATGTATCCAGAGGATTCAAAAAGGTAGAGGTGATTGAGCAGATGAACACATGAGGAGGTCTATAATAATAGGGGAGGTAGTAGAGTTCTTTAATAGTCAGGGTAGTCTATTAAAGGAAAAAGGTACAAGGGCCTTCAAGGTTTTGACCAATTGAGAGTCGACCTCAATGGATTCCTTTCTGATCATCTAGTGCCTATGGTTCCTATTACTTCATTATTAGATTCTGCCTAGGGTTTTCTTAAAATTATTAAATGTACATCATCAGAACCAGTTTCTAGGGGATTCTAGAGCATAGTTTTGAGTAGGAGGAGGATAGTTTCAATTCTATCCATATAAATATATAATAGTGAGGTTTTTTTAATATAAGGGGTAGTAGGATTTCACTCTGTCGAGGGGAGATAGAGAAGGTATAGAATGACCTCAGGATAATCCTTTTGTTTAGATGATGTGACTTGAGCATGGCTATCGATGAGGTCATCATCCAAGTGGAAGATGATCTATATGTGGTCAGTTTCATGTTGTATTGGATATTTTTCCAGCGTGGCTGGAGTTCATCAGAGGTATGATTAGTTTTCTTATTCATGTTCCTTGTTTTCCATTTAATTCTAGAGCTTCACACTCTATTGTTTCAACATCTATTTCCATATAACCAGGACCTGATGAAAAGAGGTCTTAGATTCCTATAGTGTTGAGTACGACAGGTTGAGGCTATACTATCAAATTTGAAATGTTTTAGGGGTGTATACTAATAATGGGGCAACTTCAATTACATGGGGAAACTTCTTACTAAACATGAATCCAAATGATTTCATCTTTAGAATCAGCTGGTTGTATTTTCCGAATGCTATTATCAAAATTTTCTGGTTTATAGTAGTGTTTTTGTATATGGATGATCATCATGTGTATTTAATTTCTGGACAGGGTTCTCTTGTGGTATGTCGGGGTGCGAAACTTCTTCTATCAATGTTGTATGACCTATATCTGGAATCGGTGGATGATGAGATTATAGAGGCTCTGAGGTTTATCTTTGATTCCTAAATGTTATCTCCTTGGAGGTTTTGATGCTACCCCCACAATGATATGTCATTGTTAGGATATAATTGAAGCCATAAACTTCTCATATTTTGGTGGCACCTTTTCAGATGTCGCATTCTGAGTTGTTGGTGCTAAGGAATCAGATAGGTAATCTGATGAAAAAGGGTTTTATCTAGAACAATGTGTTATGGTGGGGTGCTCCAATGATTTTGACAAAGAAGGGGGATGATAGTATGAGGTTTTTTATATAATACCCGAGGTCGAATCATATGAAAGTCTAGAATCTTTACCCACATCCAAGGATAAATGTTATTTTTAGCCAGCTGGGAGGGGATAGTTGGTTCACTATGATCAATCTACATTCTAGATATGACCAGTTAAGGGTAAAGGAAGGAAATTTCTAAAATCATATATCAGATGCATGAATGGGAAAATTGAGATTTTATTTATGTTTTTTGGTTTTATGAATGCAATATTTGGGTTTATGGGACTCATGAACAATGATTTCTGTGAGTTATTGGTTTGGTTCATATTCGTTTTCATCGATGACTTCCTGATCAACTTGAAGTTAAAGTGGATGTTATAATGAGTAAGAGCCTTTTTTAAATTTCAATGGTGATTATTTTACTTGGATATGATATCGATATCTATATAAATTAAAATGAACATACATAATATGTATTTGTATAATTAAATGGTTAACACTATGTGGGAATTCTAATTGAAATGTAAATGGTTTTTCGTCTGTACATTTTTATTCATACTCAAGATACTAGAACATTTTCTGTGTTTTACGAGTCCTTGACCCAAACCAATACCTAATAATGGGATGTATGAAGTATCTCCTTGTGTTTATATTATAATCCTCATCCCCTTTACCAAGATTTTGGATCTAGAAGGGAGGTATCAATAACTTACAATATAAATTATTACCAATAATTTCCTACATCTTTATCTTTACGTATAATGTTAAATATTATATGAGGCAAGTTCTAGACAATTGTAATGTTATACCACCATGCTTTCCTCAAGTAATATTCTGGTATTTTTTTGAAGACCATTTTTTAGAGGTAGTTGGCCTTGAGCCATTTGTATTAACTCAAATAGTTCATCATTAGGACCTCATTTTTATTTTCATTGTGGTTACAATGTTCTTATCTATGATATCCTCTTTTTATTTATACATTCATCACAAATATCTTTTTTACCTACCCATATATGATAGAGATGAATAGGGAATTAAAAAAATAATCCTCCAACCTTTTTGAGTGGTGAATGTACTCATTCTAATGAATCATTAATATAGATTATGTTATCTATCATCAACAATATAGAGACAGATCAGGTTTCAAGAGTCATTCTTTCTTCCTGTCCAATACATGACTATGATAAGAGTCGATGGGATGTTTCCACTCAGGTAGTTCAACTTCAAGGACTTATATAAGAATACTTCCAAACATCCTTCTATGTATACTTCATTGAATAGACACTGATATTAGACAATTCCAATGAGTTTATGAATCATGAGAAGACTACCATATTAGTGATTGATTTCATAGATCATTTCTCTATGAATCATCATTATTCATGAATACTGGCAATGGTTAGTTGTTGGTTGAGGTACATTTTGTGGATGGTTATTCATTTTCCATCAAATAACTGGAGAATATTTTTAGTTTTACCACCATTTAAATGATAGGGAACTAGGCCCTCATCATAGAGCAGAACATGAGGGTGGGTGGTAGTATGGGCCATTCTGAATTATCTTCTTAGTAGGTATATGGTTTTACTATATTAAAGGTACATAGTTTTAAGGGTGCGTGTTGGGGAAATACCATATCGACATCATGCACTAGAATTTGTGTGTTGTGCCACTAGTGTGGTAGGGAAATTCCTAAGAATACATAGTTTACAAGGAACCTGACTATGTTACGAGCTTTTGAGATGATGGGTTACACTCAGGGGTTTATCAAAACATTCCATTATGTACCTAGTGAGGTGAGATCTGTACCAACACGACATTCATGTACATGATCAATAACTCCACATAAATCTATGCATTACTCTACTACTAGCCGACCAGGATGAGGAGGTGGACTTGGATGAGGTAGTCATACATCAAAGGAACAACACCCATAGTGTGGAACTACCCATGATAGTCAAGATGAATAGTGGGTCCATGCATAGGGACATATTTATGTAGTGATATATTCTCATAAGGATAATATTCCAAGAAATTCAGTAGTATGAGGTACTATTCTAGTATTCTATACTTTAGTTTTTTCCTTATTTCATAATGGTAAAACACACACAATTATATTTTCTGCAATTGTGTAATGTAGGGGACTAGGGATAAAGTAATTTAATGGTGTTATAACACATGAAATTTTGTTATTTGTTAAATAGGTGATTGTGTGTTAGTGTGTGTGGTTTCCCTTTGTGATAGTTAGATAACTATTTTTTTGGGATTTATTTTCCCTCAAGATGGCCATCTTTGAAATCATTTGTTGTATGATTTTATAATTACCATAAAAAAATGTTGATTTATATCACTGAATGGTGCATTTTACATCACCTGAGGGAAGAACATATCATTATCAAGTTTAATGTGATATCTTAGACACTTGACCAAGACTAGAGTATCATGGGTTCGGGGAGGTCACAAACTAGATATACATTTTCTTCAACAAAATTAGGTAATACGACTTATAGAATTACCTTGTTTGGTGGATAACATTATGTAAATATTCCTTTCTACTATTTATATATATTTAATACTATAAAATTGGTGTATTTTACTATTGGCCTAGATTTATGAGTGGATCTAGTCTCTATTCCTACATATAGGATGTCACCACCTATGCTCTAAGAACAGGTAACATAGTTAGATTATATTGAAGTAAAGGGTTTTATATAAACTTGTACATTTTGAAGGGGATAGGTTTTCCCTCTCTTCGTGAAGGTATAAAATACCATTAGGTTTTTCATGGATTATTGATGATATATCTAGATTATGGTGAATAAATGGTATCTATTTCCTCATATATAAGACCACCTCGATCATCTCAGATTAGTGAAATATTTCGATAAGATTTATTAGAGGGTGGGATACCATTTGGTGTGTATGAGAAATTCCAACATATATTGTACTTTATCATTCATCCTATATAAGTATGTAGTTATATTATTTTTCCTTAATAATGGACGTAGATTTTTTTGGGACTCAATGAATTGGGAATTCCATCCATTCCTGAATTCATTTATGGTTGTGTTTGTAGGTGAATACTTGGGGTATTATTTAACTAGAGAAGGTCATTAAAACTATATTGAGATATTATATATATGTTTAGATAAAAACATATGTATTATATGATCATAAATATCCACTTCTATATTGATATGTATCACATCATGGGGAATATTATTTCATACATTGGAGTATCAGTTGAACTAAAGAAGGATTGTTTAGTTGTTTCCTATGATAATAACAAGAATGAATTTAAAATAAAAATATTATTTGGTAAGGTAGGATATTATCGGAATGTCATAAATAACATATCATTCAAATAATAATCATTAATAGGCTTCACTAACATGGGTGTGTTCTTCATGTGGTCAGATGCATGTGAGGATGAATTTCCATAGTTATTTGGGAGATTGCCATTGGCATCAATTCAGAATTTGATAAATCCATAAAAAATATATATTAATTACTATAATTATTTAGGGAATAATATTGGAGTAGTTTGGATAGTATGATATATAGTTATATAATATAGTTCTTAATAGTTGAGACTTCATTACCCTAATTTCTATACGCAGAACCTCAATAAAACTGTCAAGGTATGTGATTTACAATGTTGGAGGCATTATATTTTGGTTGAGTGGTTTTTAATTTTTGAATCTAATAAAATACTAATATATATATATCCACAAATCATGACTTGAATCTCATCTAGTGCATGTGGGTATAAAACTACAATCATTTGACATTAGGCTCTCCAAAACGACTGGGAAGGGAAATGTTGTTGTTGAACCCTTGATCAATAAAAATTAAACACATAATGTCCATGAGGCTATTGGTGGGTGGATATTTATAGATATAATTATATAGATTACCTGGACGTTTAGGAATATCATTTGTATCCTATTTTAGAATCCTTAGTATGGGCATAATCCCTTCTGAAATCGGTGTGCATTTGAAAGATTTTATATTTCAAGGGCCTCATTTTGATAGAGAGATTTTCTAGGTAGAACACACCACCTTGTTGGGTGGATGATGGTGATGAGATCTTGATCATTAATTTATGTGTGTGGGTGCCTACTGATATACCTGAGGACATGATGTGGGTTACTCAATTTTTTATTTTTCAGTTCACTATGGGTGTAAAAATATGTTCCATTACCAATTTCGTGATTTTTAGTGGCCATGTATGAATAGGTATAATGAAAGTTTCATCGCTATTTATTAGACCTATCAGTATGTGACGATAGAGCACTAGTGAAATACATTTTTTCTACAGAAACAATCCATTCCAATTTTGAAATGTAATGACATCAGTATATATTTTGTAATGGTGTTTCCATGATCCCCTCAAGGTAGTGATGCAATATGTGTGAATGGAGACATATTAACCTTGTTTACACACTTTCTACCTTTCTAAGAGAGTTTCTTAGTTGACGAGATTGAAAGGATTTATATTTCTTAAATTATTAACTATAATGGAATTCCCAATTCATCACATTAGATCGAGATAAACCTTTTAAATTGTAAATCTTGTTGGTTTTATATAAGGAACAATGTTCACATGTGATTTTGAGTACATCTTATCTCCTTCAGACTGACAGATAGACAATGCAGATGATAAGATAATTAGAAGACATGTTCTAGGTATGCATACGTGATTTCAATGTTTCATTGGAAAAATATAAATCATTTTGAATGATCCTACTGTAATGAATTTTACTAAAAAATATAGATGGTTCTTTATCATCACTTTAAGATAGGCCATTCTATTAACTACTTTTCTAGTTAGAGGCTGGTGAGGAAACACTATTGGGACATTATCTCATTCATGAGACTTCAGAGAAAGTAAAAATAATTAAAAACAATATGGAAATGATGTAGAATAGAAATAAATTGTATACCAATCATCATATTTGACCTCAAATATTCATGGTGGGACATCTAGTATTTTTATGAGTTTCTCCTACATCATGTCATAGATGAATATAAATACAGGGAATGTTGTCACCTTATTATGTTAGGACATTAAATATTTTGGAGAGAGTATGATATGTGGCATATTAGATACATTTACCTCAAATATACTATTCCAAGAATGAAATCCTCAATATGTCACAACATATCTATTATCATGTTGACTCGTATCATTCATATAGTCCAAAGTATATTGAGCTAGAGGAAGATTCATTCTTTTAATGGAATGAAATACCTATCATTGATTGAATAATGATGGATTTCATATATATGTTAATTCCACCAGTCTAGTTTCTATGGTAGCATGGTCATGTATAAGATGAGATCAAGAAGCAGGAATCTGATTTGTGTGAACATTAGACTGAACATTTCATAGGAGATACTTTTATAGCCTCATAAGGGAAAATATGGGATGAGTTTTATTATGGATGTGTGGTCTAAAATATATGATTTTTGAAGAGGTCTCTATCATTAGGTTATAATTAGAACCCACTCGTCATATGATATTTGTATACACTTAAGTCTAAATAGTGGGTTGGGAGAGTCTACACCTCATTTGAATCTATGACTATTGGAATTTGAGGTGGAAGACCAGGCTATATGGTAAGAATATAGTTATGTCTAACTATGTATCTCAACCATACAAGAACCTAGTGAATAGAAGTCTCCCACATGGTTTGTCTACAATAGTGTGATACATGCCTCATTCCCATGCAGTTTTTCATATTTTATGACCAGTACATTTCTCAAAGTCTACCCATGGTAACTCAATGACTGAACCAAACTGAGGGATTAAAGTTCCCTATGTAGTTTATGATATATGGACAACAGGAGGGTTGACCGTCTATGAATCCAAACTGTGAGACTCAAAATTTAAATTTTAAATTTACATAATTCACTAATAATGTTTTCAGTCATCAACCACTCATTCTTATTCATCCAATTGTGATTCACTCTCCCTCACATGTGATCTGGTCATCAAGCTAATACATTCTTTGTTGTTGTATCATCATTTGATCTCTCATATCATCATCATCTGGTGCATTGGATTCCTATAGGTAAACTACCTATTCCCCTTTCTTCCATTATTCATTTACAATCCCATGATATACTATATTTTGGTGTGATATTGGTTTCCATATTTATTATGAAATTCATCCATTTTTAGATTTCTCTAATTTTAGTATGATTAAAGACCCAACATTGGACGTGGAAAGTGATATGGGGTTACTATACATATGCCTAATTACATTTTAAATGTTTTTTTACTTATATAAACAGAATTTTTGATGCACACCATAATTTTTCCGATAGAACCTTATAAGTTTTAATAATTTAAATTGTGTATCCTTCTATGACCATTATGGTACATACTAATAGTAAATTATTTCCTTAGTTGTTGTCCATGATATGAGCCACTATAATATGTGTGAACTTCCATCATGGAAAGTTTGAAAAAAAATTTAAATTAAATAAACACATTTTTAGTGACTTTTCCATTAAAATAATTGAATCAGATTGTGCAATAAATCTTGAAGGGTGTGTTTCCACAAGCTAGACCATATGTTTTTATGTCCTAGTTATATTAAATGAAAAAATTGAATTTGAAAAAAAATTATGTTTTTAGAATTTTATGTTTGTTAAATGATATTATATTTTAATATTGAAGCCTCAATTCATACTAAGCCATTAGTGGTATAGGTTTCCCTTAATTAATCATCATGGATAGCCTCACTCTGAATTTTAATTAGAAATTCATATAGAATGGTAAACCTGGAGGGGATCGATATATTTTATTCCATGAATGGGATCATCATGAATTATCCTTACATCTATATTATAGACAATAGTTCTTTTAGATGTGATAATGAATGGGCTCAATGGAAAGATGTTTATAAAAAGAAACGTGTGAAACATTTTCCCCTATTTGAAAAATCACTGACGGTCTCGATGGATGTTTTCCTTACACCATACATGGAGTGATATATGGGATCCAAAATACGGATCACCATGGATGGCCTCATACAGAAGTATGTAATTATTTATCTCCTAGTGTGATAATTGGGTTCCTTGATATGTTCCACCTTGTATGAGACTAGGAAAAAGGCAATTAAATTCATGATATCCCTTCTATGTAATTCGAGGAATGCTTGTACAATTATATAAAAGGGTGCTCCAAACAATAAAAATAAAAATATTGTCATCTATCTAGTATTTATACTAATCTAATGATCAGCCATTCATACACTAAATCATAATTTAATTTTCAATATTTTACATATATACATCTATCATAGGATGAAGCGGCTATTATCTGTCAAGTATGTATAAGGAATTTACACCAAAATGTTTAAATATTTGGTGATTTATATTTGTTATATAAATAAAAATGACTCATTTTAAATGCATGTATTGGACTAATCTAGACACCATTGGTGGTAAAGTACTTAGTATATCTCACACAGTAGTCAATCAACCCCTATTACATAAGTAGACTTTATGAATATATGTGTAGATTAGTGGAAAAATACGGCTCACAATATTTGATTCTTGGTACAACGATATATCTTGTGGGAAGAAGATTGAGCCTATGCTAATGATTATAGAAGAGATTTCTTTTTCCCCATTTGTATTATGGTATATCTTTCGGTATATTCCTAATTCACATTAATCCTATATATCGTACTTATTTATAGCGTCATGACATGATGGTCATCTGTTGAACCTATTTATGATTTATGTTATAATTTTTTATTTTTCCTTGGGTAATTTATTAATATTATCCCAATAATGATTTGTTTATTAATGCTTCTGATGATTCTTATATATTATTTACTAATTTACAACACTCTGACTCAGGATAGAAAATTATCCCCATTGATACACCATATATCCCCTCTACTAGTCATCATTCTCTAGCATATGGTGTGGTGTGAATGGGGACATATAGAAAACCATATCAGGGAACTATTTAGTGGCTTCAATGGTGAGGGGGCACTAAAATCTATATAATGAAACACTTCATGGTTGATTTAATAAAAATTATCCCTTATGGTTTTATTAACCCAGTGTACTAAATTTCTAGACCCGCATCCATTTTTCAATATCCATACATGAATACATTATGTGGGAAATCACAATTTACTTGCTTTACCAAAATATTAAGATTTCATCCAATTCGTAGTCAGAACCCATAGACTTATTCGTATTTATTTAACGAATATCCACTAATCATAACATCTAGAATTAATTATACACTAATTTGAGGCCTACTATGGTTACTCAAACCTAAATTAAAAATTACATCACTTTTTAAATATTAGTTTCCCAAATATACAATCCAATAATAACGTTGTATAATTTTTTTGAATTATTATACATAAAAATAAATAATAATAAACTCAAAAATAACATATTTATGTTGAACCCCACCAAGTTATTCCAACACCAAAAGATATGATAAAACATTATTGGATATCCAAGATAAATTACATTTGTAAAATTATGATCAAAGAAACATAGTGAGGGTTTAAGCATGTAAAAAATTATAATATTAGTGTCAAAAGGCCTAAAAAGATATCAACTTGTGAATGATGATATTCATAGAAATATGGTATAATGAAACAATATCATAATATCATTATTTCATAAATATTTTGAAATAACAAAAAACAATATAACATCCGACCACATAAAACATACATCACATGTAACCTTCAAAGAATCCAAAAATGAGTTCCATAAACCAATGATTCTATTTAAAATTTTAAAACATTGAACCTATACTAAATCCACCTATCACCACGTCATCATTCCACGTTGATTGAAGTTACGCCTTATATTGTGTGACAATCGATTCACATCATCCTTGAGTCGTGAACCAATAACACTGATCCCCATCAACACTTCTGAATAGAATGTCAGCAATCCTCCACCAGAATCCATCATTATAGACATAGTGTATCAGCGACATCGAAAAAGCCAATAGAACAACATTAAAAATGGAAAAAATTGATGTAGAAACGAATCCATCACCATCCATGCCAATACATAGACATCATAATCATCATAGTGACATAGTAAACACACCATAATTGATGGAGATCTGAAAATTCATATGGATAGATACATTGGAAACACACCCTGATGCACCTTGCCATCACCCTGAACCAAAAAAACACTAGATACATCAAAGGTCCACCAAAACCCACCAAAACCATTGATAAATGTAATGACACAAGTTATCTGCCAAGATATTTCAAAAGCAAAACCACCAAAATCCACCATGAAACAAGAAAGACATAGAAAATCCTTTGATCAACGAGCTACATCCGCAAAACCATCATTGATTATTTTCTAGAGCCAATGAATTTGAAGAATCCAAAATCCATCAGCCACCCAAACTCACATAAAAAATTCATAGAATACCACTACAGAATACTACCTCGGAAATGGAAGTAGAGTCTTGGAACAAGAGAAAAGAAGTGAGCATGAATGAGGCTGATAAAGTTTATCCATTGGACTCCCCACCGGGTGACCGACCACATAATAAAAATCAATATCCAAAAAAACCAGAAGGAAACATCAAACTGAAAAATAGGAAAACATAATTATATGTCAATAAACACTTCCCAGACCATATTCATAATATGGAAAATGTCCCATAATAGAATACACTCACTCAATAATCCCTAACATAATAAAACTTGAGATATAGTGATTTTCCCAATGAATTTAAGGGATATTTTTTTGACAACAACCCTCACATCATGTAAAAGCAATTCCATATTGGATATATATGGGGAATGAACCATCAATTAATCATAATCATGATCATACCCTACTGAAGGAAGTGTAATTTCTAAATATCATTCATTGTATAATTGAAGGATAAATAATGTATATTCTATAGAGAAACTAAAATTTAATTTTGTATAATGAATATATATATTTTTAAATCTTATGATAATTATTAATTTATTATATATAATATTCTGGGGAAGAATCTAACAAAAGAATGATTTAAAACATATCACTTTGCTGATGCCTTTCTGAAATTACCAAAGAGTTTAAAAAAAAAGTGTAACGATATAGTTTTCCAAATAATAATTATTGAACAAATAGGTTAATATATAATATAATAATTCATATTAATTTATATTCATGTTTTATAAATCATTCAAAGGTTTGATTCCCACAATGAGATATGAAACATTAATTTTAAGTTAATTTATTTAATACATGTAGTATTTTTAATTGGAAATAAATATTAAAAATCCCAAAAGAAAATTATATTAAACTAGGTATCTATGTATGTGAAATATATATAAAAATATAAGAGATTCCTGAGATGTAAATTTCATAAAATGGTGGAAAATAATGATCATGTGTAATTTTAATTTCTCAATGGAGGTTAAAATGACCAGGAACATTATTTTAAAACACATTTGTAGAAAGAAATGAATCATAAAAATTAATAAAACCTTATTTTAAAAGTATGATAAGAAAATAAAAATTTAAAATTTGATAAAAACATAATTTGGTCCTCAATTAAAAACCATAACCTTAGTGGGAATGTAAATTAAAAACACAGAGAGGAAACCATCATTTTAATCGATATGAATTATTCATAGAATATTATAATTTTTAAAATGGATTTAAAATAATTAGTAAATTTTTTTTTAAACAATGTGATATCGTAAGATATAAATGGGATAAAATATATTAAATGAATGATGTACCTCAATGATAAAATTTATAAATCCTAAAATATGGTTTATTTATAAAACACCCATTTATTTTAGGGAGTAATTCAATCATAATATACAATAAGGAATAAACGAAAGAAAGGAATATTTCCTTATTCTATATTATGCTTATATTATATAAGTAATTGGGATATTATATACCCTGGAATGTTGAATATCAGTTCATAATATCATTTCATTCCACAAAGAAGGGTTATTGAGTTGAAAACCGATTCGCTTGTGACTAAAAGAGATTTTCAATTGAAAAGGATTCATTAATAACTATTTGAATTTTATTATATAATTACCAAATACCAAATTAATTTATATTTCATATTCCATGTTAAATTACCTTTAATATGCAATTTAATTAAAATATAGTTTACTTTATTAGGTATGTTACAAGATTGTATTCTTTTAATTCATCACAAACTCCGTATTTTATAATGAACATTGTAGAATTAAATGTTAAATATTATCATACTTTCTAGGATACTCATAAATAAATCTAAATTATTTTTATATATTTATTTTATATTCAAATCCAATAATGATTATTGGTGATAAAAAATGATATTCCTTTATTTTAGATACAAAATTTTTAATATAAGCATGACTAGTTTTCCAATTTCTTTACAAATGATATTAAATAATTAAATATTATACTTTTAATTTTGAGAATAATATTTATATAAAATATATAATATTTATTTTTTCATTTAATACATTTTCTCATTAATTATTTTTTGTAATAAAAATTAATGATATATCTTTATGGAGGTGGAATTCCATGCATTACATTCACGATAAATTTCTTTATCACAGTGGATGGAAAGGAATAAATATTTGTTATTAAAAAGCACGATAACATATATTAATTTTAATTATACTTATTTAATTTTATATTAATGGTTATACGAGTTTGGAAAAGTAATTTAAAGAGGAATATTTATGGAGATGGTAGTTTTTAAATGGGAGATTTTATCTTATCTTTATAATTTTAATGCACCTAATTTCCAATGTATACCATATAGAGCCCCATAGAATAGATATTAGATAATTTATTATAGTATAGATAGTATAAATATAATTCCAATGGGAATTAAAATGGTATGTGAAACCATTCAGGGGTGTTGGTGATTCCATTATATATGTGAATAAAATGGAACTTTTTAGAATAAAAATTACAATTCCATTATATCAATACAAAAGTACTTTATCAATAGATCAAAAAATTCATTATAATGGATTGGGATTAGAAATTCATTTTACATATCCACAAAAAATAATTTCCACACATGTTTGATACAAGTCTTTTTTCTTACAGGATTATTTTACATTTAAAAATTTTATTTTTAACAATAGTAAATAGTTTTTCACTAAGTAATATATAAATTAATTTTAAATACAATATGGCACATATTAAAAAATATATTTATTTTATAAAAAAATTAGACATAATTTAGTCTATTTACGTTTTTAATTTTTATAAAATATCCTTTTAAATTAAAAAATAAAATAGATTGAAAATATTTTAATAGAAGATAACATTTTACTATATGAAATATTTAATATAATGTATAATTGGTTAAAAATTTGATTGAGTGAAAAAAAATTATATAGAGGATTAAAATTAACATCACAGATATAATTTAATTTTGTTAAATATTATAGATAAAATAAACAAATACACAATATTTTTAAAAGGATTCACAAAGTAACTATTTGTCTGTTATCATGGTAATTAAGAATAATAATTAATATAATATAATTATTCCTAAAACTATAACTGATCATGTTTTATAACAATGAATTTTGAAAATAAAATATAAGAAATATATTATTATATTTAATTTATAAATTTGATAATTTTTTATTTTTATTAAAAATGTGTAAAAATTTATTTCTATTTAAAAAATTACAACCATTTCAATATTTTTAAACAGGTGTTTTAGAAATTAAAAATTGTAATTTTTTTATTATATTAATTATTAAAGATAAAATTTCTCTATAAAAATTATTTACTAAGCATTTATTTATTTATTATTTAATCAAATATACAGTTTTTAACAATAGCGAGTATTTTTTACTTTTCATCAAAAAATATATATTATTTCAAAAGTGGATAAATATTTTTTCATAATAAAATATTCATTTTATTAACTAATAATAATTATTTTCATTGGAAAAAATACTATAAAATTTATTTATTTATAGTTTATATTTAAAATTTAAATTCTAGAAAAATCTATTTTTTTTGGTAAATGTGGTTTTAAAAATTATGCATTTTTTAAAATGATTACTAATTTTTGTGATGTTAATACATTAATTCATATATAATGGTATTTAAGATATTTAAATATAAATTTCATGGACATACAAAAAATATTTAATAAAATTGTTCTTTGAAAATAAATATTATATTTATAATAAAGATGATTAAAAAATGTATTCAGTTCTTTATATTTAAAAACTATTTTTAATGTACCTTTACTATTTAAACGTGAAATATATTTATATATATATATATCATTGTATATTTAAATTATTTTATTATTAATATTTACATATAACATACAATTATTATATATATATATATATATATATATAAAATATTACTATCATATTTCTTCCATTATGAGTTATGTTATTATAAAATTGCATCAAAAAAATAAAGTAAATTTTTACGATGCTTTTAAATATGTCGAATAACCAAATTTATAATGGAGATATTTGTACCTATATTATTTTTAAAGAGCATATTTATATTGATCACGTTTCATTATGATATATTTACTTACTAAATCAATCTTTCATTTCACTCTAACATCACTCTCTATAGTTCAAAATTTAAATATTTCATTATTTGTTTCTCTTTTAATGGATTTCTTAATCAATAAATGTTTTGTTTTAATATTAGTTATTCGGATTGATGATGATAACCAATGAAATTTTAGTATCATGTCGGGTATATTCATTTCAATCAAATGTAGGCCCTTTAATTTTTATATTTTAAAAAATTTACTTAATCCATAGCGAGTAAAAATTCATGGAGTGGATTACATAGTTTAATGTTCATTTTTTTGTAATTTCACACATTGAATGAATAACATGTATTTAGATCGGTTCATAACATAAAGGGAAATTTTTAAAAATAGGTATCAATCCTTTTGAATAAATATCAGAACTTTATCTTAAAATTTATATAAAAATAATAATAATAATGATAATAACAAAAAATAATAATGGATCCTAAAAATAGGGTTGTCACTATATAATTTAATGCATTAGTATAACAATTAGATCACATATTATGTACCCAAGAGTGATTGTATCTTCTTCAGGATATATTTTATAAAAATTTATACATACATTCTGGTCACTTGTTTTCATCATCATATTAAGGTGGAATTATTTTCAAAACCGTTGGTTATAGAGTGGACTACATGTTCTTCTTCTTAAAATTTAGGTCATCCATCAGTATTATCATAGCTTGAAGAAACATGACATTCAACCTCTTCGATAAAGATTGAAATATTTATCAATATTATTTTCTAAATTATTTTCATGTTTTTAATATTATATAGAGAAATATAATTTTCCACTAAAATAGATAAATCATCACAAAAAAATATAGTTGATAAATCATTATAGAAATGATAAATTATAAACAAAAGATAAAAATTTAGATAATTTATTCCAATACGTATGAACATGTACTTAGATACAAATTTTTCATACCATTAAGGGATATGATAAACACTAATATGGTGTGATTCAATGTTGGGGAATTTGATTCTAATTAAATATTCGTCGGCATTTTCCTATCAAAACACATTAGAAAATGATTCCCAAAAACAGAAAACATTTCCTTAGTTCATTAGAACACCCACAAATTGGATAGGGTATTTAAAAGTTTCACAATTCTATAATAAATCAATTCCTTTTGGTGAAATAAAAATAATCATTAGTCATGCACAATAGTATAGTGAGATACCTACTAAAATAAGATATATAGAAAATATTCTTCAATGAGATGTGTGACACCCTAAAATAAACATGGGGGATAGAAAAGAACTTTTAGTCAATAGATTGGTTTTAACATGGTCCAATTGCAACATCATGATGGATATTATACTAGATATTTAGAATGACATTGATTTCATCAATTGTATTACAAAACTAGTACAAAACTCCAGATATTATTAATTTTTATAACTATCATAGTGTTACCCTATTTGTTTCCACATGCTAACAAACATTAAGAATAAGATGAATTAAACCCTTCATTATATTTTCATGTATGCATAGATGTTTAAACAGATTTTACTATAATAAAAGTGAGTTTTTATACTTATATTTCTTATTCTTATTTAATAGAATAAAAAAATATTATTTCCAACTATCTTATTTTACCTCTACTCATAATCTTTTGAAACATATTTGAAAAAAAAAATTATTGACTTCCTTATTCCATTATTGGTTCAAATGAGTTTCATTTTATATTCATAACTACCTCTCATATTATTGTTTTATTCATCTTCAATGACAAATGTGTTTCACTACATCTATTTTAAATTCATTGACTCATGAGGATGTAGTAGAATTTATTGGGTTTCGTATCTATTATTATTTAATTTTTATGGGGAAAATATTTTATTCAAAATTTTTATTATATCTTGAAAACTAATATTATCACTATGATTCAAAAATATAAATATCTACAAATAATAATTTCTATAAAATTTTTTATTTTTCATCTCCTCCTTCATTATTTATTTTTCTCCAAGATAAAATAAATTTTTCATTTCAATTACCATGTGCTATATTTATTTGCACCCTCAATGATCGTAAGAAAAATATTTTTTCTCGATCCAAAATTCATTACCCCTATGTTAATTTCATAAAGCTACATCACAATCAGTAAAAGCATGTTCATGAATCCACCATTTTATATTTTTTGGTCATTATTATGTAAATAGGTGCTAATTTTACTAATATTAACCTTCTAAATATTCCTTGATAATTTATTTTACATATTAACATTCTGAATATATGCTTGAAATCAGGAATCTTTTTTACTCATTGAACCACCATTTTCGACATATGATTATCCTAAAAATAATTTTTTCTTTCTATAACTTTTCATAATTTGATATATAGAGTATTTCATTTTCATTTCAGGATTGAATCACCCTAAATAATAAGATTTATCATCCTATGAATTTAACATTATCAAATATTAGGATATAAGGTAAATGAAATTATTCTTCAATTGAAAAATGATTAAACGATTTCAGTGTATTATTTTGGAGACTTTATAACATCATTTCTTCTTTGAAACTGATTTACTTTTATATATGCATTGATACATTGATATAAATATATAGAATCCCCACCAACCTCATGTTTTAGCTTACCCAATACCATTTCTCATCATTCCTGATTTATATCATGATCATTCTTGAATTTTTGACTAAATATCTTCAATTTTTATGCATCCTGAATAACTATAAAGTGTCATCAATAAAAATATAGATTACACATTGTCACAACCCATCCCCCTGGGCATGTATAGTGACTACCCCAAGCCCTCCTTCCATAGGCTAGGGGCTGGAGACTAGTACTAGAGGCATAAATCCCTAAACTGGGAAGGAATTTCTTTTATAACTATAAACAATCACATCAGATTACACAACTAGAAGTAAAAAAACTCTGTAAAACTGTATACAAAATAAGTGCTGGAATGTAAAATGGGCCGTAAATACAAGCCCAATAGGAAACTACAAGTACAACTGAAAGCAAGTACAACTGGAGAAATGAAAAGCTACTATTGGTTCACCCTCTGGGGTTCCAACCTGAAGGGTAGTTACAGATGGCCTCCACATCACTCCACGTCCGTCCAACTCCTCCTTGTACCGACTCATCATAAGGTTCGCCTCTGGGTACCGTCCCGTCCTTCTACCCTCTGCCTCAGTCAGAAATGTATGTTGTCTATAACAAACACAATGAGGTGCATGAAAAGCTAGTGCAGGGGTGAGTATAATGATACTCAGTAGGGACCCCAAGACCCTCAAGGTCTCACAAATCCAACAAGGATAAACCAAAAAGAATGAAATCAATGGATAACCATTACATAGGTCTATACCCATACATATACTTAAGTTATCTAGTAACCCATATCAATAAGGAGGAAAATAGAAAAGTCATTAACAGAGCTCAAACCAGGATTTTATTCTAGGGGTAGTATCAAGTAACATCCCTAGTCACACTGTCGAAACCTCAGTTGATGGTGTGGACCTCCTTTATCGAGTACAGCGAGCCTACCGTGTCACGTAGAGGTGCTTCCCACTATCATGGACTATTGCGGTACTCCTCCCATCATGTTCCTAGGGCCTTCTGCACTCTCACAAAAGAACTCTCCACTATGGGTCTGTTGCACTCACACAGAGGCGCCCCCCTCGTATCTTGCTGTGGTACTTATCATGTCAATTATCGTGGGTCTACCGCGTCACACAGAGGCACTCCCCATTGTAGGTCTGTTGCACTCACATAGAGGTTCTCCCCTTCATGGCATGTTGAGGTACTCCTCCTATCGAGTACTATGGGTCTGCCGCGTCACATAGAGGCGCTCCCCACTGTAGGAGTTCCCCATTACACAGAGGTTCTCCCCACTGGGCTAGTCTAAACACTCCGAGTCGCAAGGTCAGCAGTCGTCAGGTCTCATCCAAGTACTAGGTCTCCGTACCCCGCTCAATCATCTTCGAGAGGATCCGCTCCATGAGCTATAGGTCTATCCTACAACTATCACAAAATCCCAAGTAGAAGTATCTCAAAGTTCCACCTCGTCAAATCAGTCTCAACGCAATAGAATGACCGTCAAACGGACGCCCGGTCTGTCTGATATTGGCATTTCTGTTCCAGGGGCCTAGTTGGATTTTAGATTCAACCCAACCCAACAGTACCGCAACTGTTTCCAAACATCATGTTGGGTATTTCAAAAGAACCATATCTCTCTAAGCTTTCTGTTTCCATAGAAGTTTCGTCGATCAGAAAACTCTATCCCATGTTATGGGTGAAAAGGTGAATTCATGTCAAACGGTTCCAGACTGGGGTCTAACCCGGTCTGTGGGTCCGATGCGGCCTGAGGTTCTTGCCCGGCCTGAGGGGGTAGCCCGGCCCGAGTGCGGCCCGGCCTGAGGGGGTGTTCTAGCCGGAGGGGGCGGGCTGGCGGCCTTCGTGGCCTGGCGGGTGGCCCGCGCTGTCCTGGATGGTGGCGCTAGCCCTAGCCACATCAAGGGGGGAGTCCGCACACCCCCTGGAATCCCGAATGACAGAGCTGTTTGGGTGGGTACCAAACCGGGGCTAGGTGGTGCCGGTCCACGAAGCAGGACTCACTGGGTCCCGCTCCTCTCGGATGGCTGGCCTGACGGCGGCCACCTTTGCTCTTCCCCTTCGGCCCGCCCTGGTTGCGGCTTCTCCATCTGCGCGGCTCGACGATGCCACGACCCTCCACCGCGGCCTGCCCTGGTGGAGGCTCTTTACCTCCACGGGGTGCGCCGGTATCGCGCCCCTCCGGCAGTCTGCCAGCCACCTGTGTACACCGCCGTGGCCAGGGGCCACAACTTAATCTTCTGTGCGGCATGACGATCCTGCGCCCTTTCGATGACATGTCATCCTTCTGCCGCTGGTTTCCTTCACGGCTAGATTTTCTCACTTTTGGCCTGACGTCGACCACCATTGCTCTGCCACCGTCGTCAATAGGCGAGGAAAAATGAAGGGGTGTGGTCGATCTGTGTTCGTGTGACCCAATCTCTCCATGTAATGTTGATAACATTTGGCAATTCATAAACCAAGATTTTCTAGATGAATAATGGATACAAATCAATCTTTAATCCCCCTACCTCGGGTTCATTTTTCATTGATGATGTCGTGGAATGAAGGACAACGTATTATTGACGTCTGCAAGAAGACGATGAAGTAGAGGATGATGTCTTCAAGGTTTTTCAAGGACGACACTTACCCTTCTTTCCATAGTTGAAGGTCGTTCTTTGTTGGTGGAAGAAGTGTTCTTCGTTGGGAGAATTATTTTCTCCAAGCTCTTTCAAACCCTCTCCCAAAGATCCACCAAAATAAAAATGCCAACCCAAAAATAATTAGTTTAGTTAACCCATTATTTAATTTTTGGGCAAAACATTCAAAAGATTTCAAATTAATAAATTAATGTTTTGAGTGGATTGGAACTTTAATGAGGGATGTTCAAGGGTTCTCCCCACTTATGGGGAGTTTCAAGGAGGTTTAAAGTATGGGTGGTCCCCACCCTTTTAATCGATAAGAGGTGTTGGGTCCTCGGGTGGGCCACACCACCATATCCTTTCATGGGAAGTTATGGTGTGGTGGACCACACCTCTCACTTCCTCTTGGAGGTTTTAGCCACCAAATAAAAATAAGATAATCACTTTATTTTTATTTATTTTTAGTAAAAACCCAAAAACTAACATCCATTCTCGACCAACAGTTGTCAAGGTGAAAGTCTTCATAAGCGAATACCGGCACTGCGAGTTCAACAGTGCCATCAGATTTTAATTCCGAGCACTGGTTCAAAAGTTATAAGATATCGATTGTATGTTAACTAAACCTACATGAACAAAACATCGAAAATTTATTCCGGGCACACCTGGCCTCGGAATCAGGTGTCGTAAATTTTCACGGACTCGTTAAATTATTAAGTTTTTAATTTTTTTTCATAGAAATTCTGAGTCTTTAAATTCTCCCCAAAATAATTTTTTATGTCCCATTAATCTATAACTAGAACTATGGGATAAAAAGGGGTACTGATAACGCATCTGAGCCTCCTAATCCCATGTGCTATCTTGGAGGTTCCCATGCTGCCAGCGAACGCACCCTAGAGGTAATGACCATCCTCGTAGGACCTGCTCCTATCGATCCTCAATCTCCACTGGGACCTCCATGAAATTCACCCCGTAATCTATGTCTAGATCTCTATGTTCGATGATGTGGCAAGGGTCATGCACGTATCTCCTCAGCTGAGATACGTGGAAGAAGTCATGCACCTGATGCAACTGAGGTGGAAGAGATAAGAAGTAAGCCACTTTGCCTACTCTTCTGAGGACCTAGAATGGTTCGATGAATCGCAGAGATAACTTGCTGGATCAGAAAAATCTCCATAGACCTCATCGAGGTGAGACACGTAGAAAGATGTGGTATCCATCCTTGAACATCAGAGGTCTCCATATCTTGTCAGCATAAGACTTCTGTCTGCTCTGTTTTGTTTTCATCCACACTTGGATGATCTGCACCTTCTTCGAGGAAGCTCACACCATCTCTCGTCCCACTATTTTTGACTCCCTATGGTCTATCCAGCACAAAGATGATCTGCATGGTTGCCCGTACAATGCCTCGAAAGTTTCTATACCGATGGTGGATTGATTGCTATTATTATATGAAAACTCCACCAAAGGAAAGTGATCCTCCCAAATGTGATCAAAGTCAACGACACATGCACGTATCATGTGCATGAGGGTTTGAATGGTCTGCTCAGTCTGACCATCTGTCTGAGGATGGAAGTCGGTGATCAGAAAAAACATATGTCCCAAAAGCCTCTTGCAACCACTTCCATAGACAGGAAGTAATGTGTGCATCATGATCAGAGCCAATATAATAAGGTACTACTTGTAGCCTCACAATATCCTATACATAGAGGCATATCTCTACTGAGCACTTCTCCCTAATTAGTAGGAAGTGGGATGACTTGCTGAGTCAGTCGACGATCACCCAAATCATGTCGTAACCACTGAATGTACGTGGAGGACCCGTCATGAAATCCATGAATATCCCATCCCTATTCCACTATGGGACCTCTAAGGGATGATCCAAGCCTACTGGTACCTGGTGCTCTGCCATCACTTGCTGCCATGTGAGGTGTCAGGAGACAAGATCTGCTACTCCCTTCTTCATACTTGGCCACCAGTGCTGTCGTCGAAGGTCCTGGTACATCTTTTCCACTCCTGGATGTAATGCTTGAGGGGAAGTGTGGAAATCCATAAAAAATTTCTCCTCAAGTTCAACTGGTAACAAGGTACATCCACTGAAGTGGATGACGTGCTCCACACCTTAAGAGAATCCATCAGGTGTGTTCCCTATGGTATTCTGAGCACGTCGTGTCTCGCAATCAGCATCCCGATGTTGCACCTCTCTAACTCACTAAAGAAGTGGAGGAGTGACTGTAAGATACTGTAGAATAGATACCCCATCTCTATCCCCAAATGATATCTATAAAGTACCCACCTGCTCTGTCACCTCTTCTAGCAGTTGTATACCAGATCTTCTATTGAGTGCATCTGTAACAATGTTCCCTTTCCCAGGAGTATAGACTATCTCTAGTTCATATTCCCTAGAGGAACTCTAGCCATCGTTGTTGTCTCAGGTTTAGGCCCTTCTAGGAGAATTTTTACCTGAGACTCTTGTGATCATAGTACATGGTAAAACGTTCGCCCATCAGATAGTGTCGCCACATCTTCAAGGTGATGACCACTGCTGCTAACTCCAGGTCATGGGTAGTGTAGTTCTACTCAGGCTATCTCAGCTACCGAGAACCATAAGCAATCACTACTCACTCTTGAATCAGGACACACCCAATTCTGTTCCCTAATGTGTCGCAGTTAACTACGTACCCATAGCCTTCCTCTAGAAGCCTCTTGATGGGGGCACTATTCAGCCTATGCAACAGCTTCTGAATGCTCTACTGGCATCTCTCCGACCACATGAAGGGTTTACCCTTCTTTTTTCAAGTGGTGCAACTCTAGAGAAGTCTGGAACGAACCTCCGATAGTATCCAGACAAACCCAGGAAACTCCGCACCTCCGCCACACTCTTTGGTGGCTCCCAAAAATGCACCTCTTGTATCATCACGGGATCTACCGCAACCCCAGCCTCCGAGATGACGTGGCCCAAAAAGTGAACCTCTTAAATCCAGAACTGGCTTATCGAGATCTTACAATAAATCTTGTGCTCTCGAAGTTTGTCTACTACTACCTGCAAATGGTAGGAATGTTCTTCCTCAGTGGTCAAGTAGATTAGTATGTCATCGATGAAGACTATGAAAAATCTATCAGGGTAAGGTTGTAATCTCTTGTTAATGAGACTCATGAACACTACTGGAGTGTTGGTTACGCCGAAGGGAATAACCAAGTACCCATAGTGTCCATACAGACACCTGAAGGCCACCTTCTGCACATACCCATCTCGAACTCTAAGCTGATGATAGTCTGGTCTGAGATTTATCTTTGAGAACCACCATGATCCCTTCAGATGATCAAAGAGGTCGTCAATCCTCGAGAGTCGGTACTTTTTCTTCATGGTAACCAGGTTTAGGAAATGGTAGTCAAAACAAATACTCAATATCCCATCCGCCTTCTTGGGGAATAAAATCGGGGCTACTCAGGGAGAGACACTAGGCCGGATGAATGCCTTCCCCTAGAAGTCCTCCAACTGTACTCGTATCTCACAAAGCTTTGTAAAAGCCATCCAATATGCTGGAGTAGGTATCTGTCTAATCCCGGGGTACATGTCAATGTATAAGTCCACCTCTCTGGGAGAAGGTATTCCTGTAACATCATCATGAAAAACATCTGTGTACTGGTCCAACACTAGGATAGCTCAGACTCTCCACATCAACTACTTCGAGGGTATGGTAGACCAACGTATGCGTGATCGGTTGCACCCTCCTCTGAGTATTCATTCAGGTGTTGAAAATGTTCCCTTCTCACTGGTGAAGGTAAACCTGGTCTGATACGTACATACACACAACACTTTTCACTTAATATAGTCGATCTGAACATGGACTATAGATAACCAGTCCATACCCAAGATGACATCGTAATGCCTCAACGCTGTAACTAAGAGATCCCAGCCGAAGCTATCGCCTCCTAGAGTAAGCTCTCACTGCTATCACCAGTGCACAATCATAAAATTAGCTCCCATAGGAGTATCCAACTGTAATGATGGAGCCAACGGCTCCATTGGATTCTCTGAACTTCGAACGAGTGAAGTTGAAATGAAAGAGTGACTGGAACCTATGTCTATAATAACTACAACTATGGTGGAGTAGACACAGATCGTACCTCAAATCATCTTCGATGCTCTGTGGTCATATGGCTCAACTTCCTAAAGATGATCTCTCCCCTATCCACCTGCTCCCTGGAGTCGGGGTGGACCTCCTGATGGTGGTGGTATTGACACCTCGTAACGTTTTCCACCACCAGCTGCACGTCCAACTCCTATTCCACTTCCTCCTCCTCCCTGCAGACCACCTTGTTCAAAACTTTGCCTCTGCCTGTGAGGTCCTTCAACTGTCTGGTGATGATCTGAACGGAGGGTCGGATAGTCACGAGCCATGTGACCCTGCCCGCCGCACGATTAACACTACCTTCTCCTAATAGGTAAGTCACTTCCCCATGTGTTCCACACAGTAGATACTGAGTCCTGTGGTCATCGACCCATGGGTTTGGTTCACTTGGACCCTTGAATCATCTGTCTACTACCACCTATAGAAGACTCCACTGCATGTTGACTAGTTGTGGGTCTCACTGCTGGATACAGCTCATTAAGGAAACTTTCCACTGGGCGGGATCTCTATAACACCCCCACCTGCATCGAGATACTGAGGGAGACCAATGATTCCCTGATCTCTCTCTTGAGCCCCTGCTCGAAGGTCCAGACCCTAAAGAATTGGTCCCGTACCATATCTGGGGAGTAGCGCAAGTGGTCGGTGAACCTCACTGAGTTCTGAGTTACAGTCATGGTACCCCTTTGTAGATGTAGTATCTCCTATATCCACACCACACGAAGGGTTAATGGGACAAACTCCACATGGAACAGGATCTCGATGTCTGTCCAGAGTAGTGCGCATTTTCATGCACCTGGAGCATCAGGCTCCACCATCTTCCGGCTGCTTCCTAATGGAGACTCCTGGCATGGATTACCATGTAGTCTTTTGGTGTCCATACTAGCTTGAAGACTCTCACCATAGCCTCCAGCCAATCCTCAGCTGCCTGTGGGTCCGTCTCTCCCCTGAACCTGGGTGGCCTTTGGCGTTGGAACTCGTGAAACACGCTCAAGTGACATGCATTGTCTGCTGCTGGGGATGGTGGAATCAGTGGCCCAACAGGAAGTAGTACCGTTGGCTGCTCCAATAGAAAAGGGCCCTACACTGTGGCCTCATCGCTCAGTGGGATATCAGTGTGTACAACTCTCAGGACTCTCATTGGTCATCCACTGCGAGCCATTCAGAAAGAAACATATGTGACATTGTCAAAATATTTATACCTGGTGAGCTGACCTGGTTGAGATAACAAAAAGAAAACTTTTGAAAACACACACGCAATCAGTGTTTTCATGCATTGAGATGAAAATTAGAAGTAAGGGTCCTGGTGTATGGATACTTCTGTCACCCGAACCAACACTAGACTCCCTGAACTGAAAACCACACTTAGTACCATTAACACTATTACTTCATATAGAGGAATGATCAGAGTTCTATGTTCAGTGGTAGAACCGACTCCTCTGATACCAATTTGTTATGAACCGTCTCCTAGGGCCCGTATCGTGACTACCCCAAGCCCAAATTCAATAGGCCAGGGGCATGAGACTAGCAATGAAGGCGTAAATCCTTAAACCTGGAAGGAATTGCCTTTATAATTGTAAACAATCACATCAGAGTACACAACTGAAAGTAAAATTGCAAGTAAAACTGTATACAAAAGAAGTGATGGAATGTTAAAGGGGACGGAAATACAAGCCCAACAGGAAATTACAACTAAAACTGAATGCAAGTACAACTATATAAAATTAAAGCATCTACTGGGTCGTCCTACGGGGTTCCTACCTAATGGGTAGATACAGAGGGCCTCCTAAGCAATCCACGTCCATCTCGCTCCTCCGTTTACCGACTCGTGGTAATTTTCACCTCTGGGTACCATCCATTCCTACTACCCTTGTCCTCATTCAGTGTTGTCCGTCATCTTCAACCAACACAATGAGGTGTAGGAAAAGCTCGTACAGGGGTGAGTAAAACGATACATAGTAGGGACACCGAGACCATCAATGTCTTACAAATCCATCAAGGATAAACCAAAAAGTATGAAATCATTGGATAAACATTACATAGATATATACACATATATATACCTAAATTATATAGTAACCCGTCTCAATCATTATTAATACAGAATAGTCATTGACTCAACTCAATCCAAGATTTTATTGTAGGGGTAGTATCAAGTAATATCTCCAGTCACACTGTCGGAACCTCAGATGATGGTGTACTCCTCCTCTATCGATTATAGTGGGATTTCCGGGTTACAAAGAGGTTATTCCCACTATCATGTACTAATGTGGTTCTCCTCCCATCGAGTACTGTGGGTCTGCTGCGCTCGCATAGATGTGCTGCCCACTGTGGGTCAGCCGCACTCACCCAGAGGGGCTCCCTCTCGTAGCCTAATGAGGTACTCTTCTTATCGAGTACCATGGGTATTCTGCTTCACACAGAGGCCCTCCCCACTGTTGTTCTGCCGCATCACACAGAGGCGCTCCCCACTGGGCTAGTCGAAACACTTCAACTCGAAAGGTCAGCAGTCGTCACATCTCAGCCAACTACTAGGTCTCCGTACTCTGCTCGCTCGTCTCCGTGTGGATCCAATCCATGAGCTATAGGTAGAACCTTCAACTATCAAGTAGTCCCATGTATATGTATCTTAATGGTTTTCCACGTCATAGGGGTCTCAATGCATCAGATAGCGAGTCAAACGGACTCTGGGTCTGTGAGTTTTAGGCCTCTCTGTTCCAGGGGCCCGGTTGGATTTTATATTCAAACCAACCCAAACGTATCCCAAATGTGTTCAAACATCATGTGGGGTATTACAAAAGAACCATCTCGCTCTATGATTTATGTATCCGTAGACAGTTCGTCGACGAGACACTCGTAGCCCTTGTTATGAGTGAAAAGGTGAATTCGGGTCAAACGGGTCCGGACTGGGGTCCTACCCGGTCCGAGGGTCCAACTCGGAACGAGGGGGCGGTTTGGCCCAAGGGCGGATCAGCCCAAGGGGGAGTCCCAGCCCGAGGGGGTGCCCCGACCCACACTAGGTTCGGCCCGGCGGCCCGTGTGGCATGGCTGGCGACCCGTGATGGCCTGCCTGGATAGTGGCTCATGGTGCCCTGCGATGCCCGCCCTAGCCACGTCCAGGGGGGAGTCCATGTGCCCTCTGGAATCCTGAATGATAGAGCCCTTTGGGTTGGTACTAAACTGGTTCCAGGTGGCAGCGGTCCACTATACGGGACCCGCTAGGTCCCACTACTCCTGGCTGGCCGAGCGGCCAGCCGCTTCGGCATCGCCGGCGAACGACCCGACGCCGGTCGCCTCTGCTCCTCCACCCTGGTCGTAGCTTCTCCCTATGCGCGGTGTGATGGCGACATGCCCCTCTGCCATGGCCCGCCCTGGCCGCAACTCCTTTCCTCCACGCGGCGCAACGACGTCGCACCCCTCCTACGGCCTGTCGGCATCCCGTGTACACCACATTGGCCAGGGTCCACCGCCTATTGTTCCGCGTGGCATGATAATGGAGCGCCCTTCTGACGACCTGACGGCCTTGCGCCGCCGGTTTCCATCACTGCCGGATTTCATCGTGTCTCGCCCAGCATCGGTCGTCATTGCTCCACCACCATCGTCAACAAGTGTGGAAAAACGAAGGGAGAGTGTTGATCCATGTTCATGCGGCCCGATCTCTCCACGTTATGGTGAAAACATTTGGTGATTCATAAACAAAGATTTGTTAGATGACGAGTGGAAAAAAATAAATCTTAAATCCCCCAACCTCGGGTTCGTTGATCATCGACGATGTCGTGGAAAGGCAGACATAAATTCATTGACATCTGGAAGAAGGTGAAGAAGTCGAGGACAACACTATCAGCATTCTTTAAGGAAATCGCTTCCCCTTCTTACCCCAGTAGAAGATCATTCTTCGTTGGTGAATGAAATGTTCTTCGTTGGGATAATTAGCTTCTCCAAGCTCTTTCAACCCCTCTCCCAATGTTCCAGTAAAAGAAAAATGCCAACCTAAAAATAATGGGTTATGTTAACCCATTATTTAATTTTAGAGAAAAACATTCAAAAGATTTGAAATTATTTAATTAATTTATTTTGTGGATTGGCAATTTATTGATGGAATTTCAAGGGTTCTCCCCACTTATGAGAAGTTTCAAGGAGGTATAAAGACCGAGTGGTCCCCACCCCATTAATTGATAAGAGGTGTTTAGACCTCGGGTGGGTCCCACCATAATAACCTCTTAAGGAAGGTTATGGTGTGCTGTCCCCCATCTCTAACATCTTCTTGGAGGTTTTAACCACCAAATAAAAATAAGCTAAACAGTTTATTTTTATTTAATATTATTAAAAAAACCAAAAACTACCTTCCATTCTCGACCAACTACCATCGAGGTGAAAGTCTTCTTAAGCAAATAAATGCGCTATGAGTTCAACGATGCCCTCATATTTCTATTCCAAGCACCCGTCAATATTTATAAAATCTCACTCACACATTAACTGAATATACCCATAGAAAAGTTGATATATTTATTCTGGGCATACCGGGCCTCAGAATCAAGTGCCGTAAATTTTCACGGACTCGTAAAATTCTGATGTGTTTAAATTTTTTTTTCAAGGAAATTTCGTGTCTTTACACAAATAATATTTGTGGCCTTAAAAAATATACTCATAAATTAATGGTCTATCCTCATGGATGTTGTACAAATCATTCATGGAATCTCCTCACACAAGGGAGCGTAGTTTTTTATAATATCCAAGCATGATTGATACTCAAATTAGTGAAACATCACATTCATCCAACGAAAGATCTATGGCTTATTCATATCATCCTTAATAATTCATTTTTTTATAAGAAGACTTTTGAGGCTCATAGAGGAATATAATAATGGAATGTTCATTCAGTGTGAGGATGTAGGAATGTGTGAGACCATGAGGGCATAGAGAATTTCTAGTTTTGGATACGTGTTGGAAAGGAATGGTGTGTTGGGATGGGTGAAAATGCTTCTTGAGATATGAATATGTTGCAATTCCTTGTGACCATAGTGGGAACTGTGGGATATGGATGAGGTAGTTGGGTTATGGATCATGAATTTTTAGTTTGTTTTGGATGAAACACCCCAGTTGGTCTGTGGTGATGAATGTCAATGAGATGTTAAAAAATAGAGAAGGCCAAGTCTTGAAGTAGGTTATGGTGTCTTCATGGTGGGTTCTAACATTGGTGGTGGATAGTATAGGGTGGTTTTTATGGAAAAATTCTCAGAGAATTTGTTTTTAGTAATAATCATGTCCAATATCATTACATAATCATAGATACACTGATAATGATCTAGATTTATGTACAGTGACTTGAATATGTTTGGGCTTGATATGGGACACCATAGAGTTTTTTCTATTTGTATAACAACTGTATATTCATGTGGTGGGGAGTAAACCATCGAATGGTTGTGGGTGAGGTCATTTTAATGGAACAGACGTAGATGAATTTTATGGATGCAACTATAGAAACTATGAAATTGTATAGTTAACCACAATTTCATTTTTTTTGGAAAAATCTAGACAGCCACGTCCAATCATGAAGGTCTACTTGCACTGAAGTGCATTTCAACATATTTGAAATGTATTGTGAAATGTGGTGAATGTGATACCCCAATGAGGGGTCTAGTATGGTAGTCATTAATGTATGGGGCATAACATTGAGTGAATTTTGTGACATGTGGATGCTAATGGTAAGTAGTTAAGGGTATTTTTCTATTCCTTAGGTGTCAGGTGGGCCTCATAAATAGTGGATGATTGAGTTAAGAGATGTCTTAAGGATCTGTAAGTATTTATAGCTGACATATGTTTTTCATAATTGGTGAATTTGGTGTGTGTTGTAAGGATGAAGATGGTTCCTAGATCCATGGTTTCTGTGGAACTAAATTTTCACTGGATCATAGGAAATGTCCCCCATAAGTTTTTGCAGGTGAATCTACATTCCGTATTTGAGAATGTGTCATGTACAAGTCTGGGATGACATGCAAATAGTGGTAGTATGGAGTCAATGGAGTGATTCGTCTTGTATGTCCAACATGTTTGGTTAAAAGGAACGAATTTGGTGGTAATTAAACCACCTCTTGGTAATGTTATATTGATTACTAAACTTTAGTGATGGTAATGAGGTCAAAGTAATAACAAATTTGTCTTGGCTGAGATATGAATGATAGATGTGTGATAAAACATAAAAATCACAATGGAAAGGATGAATGCCAATGTTGGGTATTTTTCAATGGATGGTTCAGTGCAATTATTTGGAAAACATGTTCTATATGATACCGAAGTTTAGTTGAGGTTATGTGGGTCTCCTTCTGGTGGTTGTGAAGAGATAAAGTGTTTTCTATAAAGATTGATAACAAAAAAGTTGTTATTTGGTGATGTAAGCAGTATTATCAGTCAAATCGTCATGTGTGAGCATTTCTTTTATGTTTTATACACAGTTATAAATGTGGCCTAGGGTTATATTTTTTTGATTGTCATGAGAAAAATTTATTCTTTTCTGTGATACGGATGTTCTCGAATGTGGTGAGGATTTTGGGGCTTGTGTTTTGTACAAATGTACATCATGATTTATTGTGGGAATATCTGTAATATTTCAGTGATACTGAGGATGGGTTACCATTAGGCTTCTAAAACTATGGGTGATGGAGCTAGTTGTATTTGGAAAAAATAATTGAGAGGATCAAAATGAGTGTGTCTCAATTATCTTTACTAGGGTAATGTAATTCCTTTTCTGTATTCTTCGTGAGGTGGTTCAGTGATTTTACCATACCTCACTCTTGAGTTATATTTGTAGAGTTATGATTTATGGATACATCGTTGAGGATCATCGGGTTGTATTTAGGGATCTTGGTTAGAGAAATGCTTCAAGTAAGTAATATTTCTTGGGTCATAATATGGTGAAAACATGATCATGTCTAGGAGATGTCTTAGAATATGAATGATTAGTGGTGGGACCATGTCCCGACCATGGGGCATGGTGGTTTAGAATGGTTTGGAGGTATGGATTGAGAATAATCCGTTAAAAGGTGGGAGTTTGTAAGATCATAGCCTTTTGTGAAGTTATGTTGTTGATTGATTTTTATATATTATTATTTTGTTGGATAATGAAGAAGTTTTGTATGACATAATTCATGGGTTTTTGTTTGGTGTTCAAGACTAGAATGGAGGGAAAATGGGATGAATAGTGGGAACCACATGGTTAGATCAAACTGTTCCCCTAGCTAAATAAATTATGTGTCTTGGAGACATTTTCTAGAAGTGGATAGTGCATGGTTAACACAAATATTGTCCAACCATTTGTGTGCCTTAGGGAAATTGTGTGGCTAAGACCATGTTTCAGAAAAAGAGTTATACGATCAATGTATTCTTTGAAAACAACATGTCAAAACCGTGCAGCCTATAAAAAGTGTAATTTTCTATATTTTACTTCACAATCTTATTTTATTACCCCCTCCGCATGATGTTTCACTCTATATGGACTCCTACATCAATGGTGATGACCAAAACCCTCCATGAATTCAGAGGGATGATCTCCCCTATATTTTAAGGTATTTTGAGTGTTGTTTCATGTGAATCAATGAGTAGTGCGGGTCTATCCTTCCTCATTGATATATTATATATATTTGGACTTTAAAATATCAATTCATATTCAAAATCCCTAAATCCATCATGTTCTGGTAGATTCAATGTTGGGTCATTAAAGGGTGTTCGAGTTTGACTGAATGGATGGAATTGGGATAGTAGTCATCTCTAAGAATGAGGTAGGTGGTGTTTAAAATTTCTCGGGTAGTATAGTTATTATATATATGTATGTTGTTATTCTAAAGTGTTTCATCAATTCATTTCCTTGTGATTTTTAATGAAAATTTAGTCTTAATTAAGATTCATGTGGGAGACCCTTCACAATCCCTTTTTGATTCAATGATATTGTGATACAAAACCTAGGGTTACCCATGTGATGTATTAAACCCTTGAAAAAGTGAATTAAATTTGGAAACAATAAGATAAAGGAAATCTTAGAGTGGATAGGTTTTGATTTTTTTGGCATGTTTATTGGTAAAGTAATAATTTTTTACTGATTTTTATATTTTTGATGTTCCCTAGGAGATTTTAAAACGGGTTTAAATGTATGTTTTAGGGTTTTTACCCAAACATGGTATTCGATGAAAAAAATGTGTTTGAATCTGAGGAATGTTTTGAAAGAAATTGTTGAACACAATTGATTTAAGGATTTTTTATTAATTAGTTTATAATGATGATATCAAATGTTCGTGTGGCCCCATCATTGTGAAAATGATTAGCAATTGTTTAGAATGATTGAAAAGGGGAAATATACATTGAGGATTGTTTTAGTTTTCAAATAGGGAGAATTATGTTATAATCGATGACTTCAAGGAAATTAAAAATTTGTAGTATGAATTGTAGTTTATACCATGATGTAGTCGAAGGGGTTTTTTATCATGTTATGAGAATTTGTTATTTGGGTAATGTTGAGGATGTTTCAAATGGATTGTGAAATATGTTTATCTTCCTTTTATTTCTAGTACATATTAAATGGTCAATATGGAAAATTTTTATTCACTTATGAATTGATAAATATGATAAATGCGTTTTCATTATGGAATTTATTTATTTTGTTAAATGTGAAATAAGGGAGTTATTGAATGTTCCTAATGGTTTTTTTCCTGATAATGATAATTTGGAAAAAATGTGTTGTGTAATGTAAATTGTAAATTTGTTAATGGGTTATAGAATGATGTGAATTAAGATAAATATTTTCATGGATTGTGATTATTACGTAAAATTTCTAATATGTTTCAATATTTAGTTTATAATGGGGACAAATAAATAACCCTTTGTAGATGGATAGGTAGTATGGGGGTATTGAATGAGGTTATACACCCATAGGTTGATTTATAAGGAGGATCTGAACATCATCCCATAATACATGGGTTTTGGATAGAGTCAAATCTCTCTTCCCCTAATGGTTTAATTACACTCAAATCACAGAATTAAGGTGTGATGTATGTATTGATGTGACGTGTTCATAAATTGTGAGATACAGATTTTATTGATCCTTGATGTAGGATAATTGATCGACTTAGACCGTGTTTTCAATTATGTAAATTATGAACCCCCAGATCTTGTGATAAATTATAATTTATTACTTAACATTTAATAAGTGTCAAAATAGAAATAATGACTATTATAGTTAAAGAGAATGTGCTGAGTTTTGATTTATTAAACCCATTATGGTTAAAAGTGTTTGCATTTCCTTGTAACTTGAATTAGACTCCCTATGATTTAAATATGTTTTTAAACTGTTTTACCCTAGATTATATAAGGAATAAAATAAATATTTAAATATTACATAAATGACTTCATGGTTCCTTGTTTATTTTTCTCACTTGTTTATATTCATACACCATTGTATAAGAGTATGGTTTCTTTAGACACTATGTGTGGTGACCTATTGAGTTGTACTCATAACCTACCCAGGATACCATAACACTTGGGTACCTGAGAAAATGATAATTGTTTTAGGTAGCATTTTGTGACAGAGACCTGTTCTGTGTTTCTTACATTAGTTATTCAGAAAAAGCATGGGATCTCATGATTGGTTTGGGTCGTGGGTCAGAGTTTATGATTTTATTGGTTGTTAAAGTTTATCATATTTTTTGTATGACCACCTAATATGTTTTATATTAATCATATAGTGTGTCATGTCTTACATGGACACTTATAGAAATTTTCACATGTTTTACATTTTATTGGTTTCAACTTGTTATTATATCTATTGATATTATTTTCTATTATATACTATTATCAAAAATAATGTATAGTATCTCCATCAATCCTTTATAGAACTACACTTCTAGTCAGTAGCCTCTCTCATATTGGTACACGTGAATATGGTCATGTGATGACCTAGATTGGGGCATCATATATTTTTCATTGGGTCAGAGATGTTACATTTATTTTTTGGAGTGAAAATGATATTGATGGAATAAAATTCACATTTACATATGAGGTATTTTCCACAGAATATCATATTGTAGGGATTGGAGATATGTGGGATTATATTAGATTATATAATGATAAATATTAATTTTAGGAAATTTAAATTCCTCATTCATCGTAGTATTTAAAATGATGAAATATTAAAATTGGAAATTTTCAAGAACACTATAATACATTGGGGTTGACCTATCAATTTAGAAAATGAAAATGATCTAATAAAATAACATTCATGTAGTATATAAAATTAAATATTATTATTAATCATTTCATATAATTTATAAGGAGTCTAGTGATTTATTATGGCACAAAACATATCATATGATATGATTGATAATTAAACCACTTATAATTGTTTTCATGCCTTAGAAACAAGTTTCATAAAGTAATTATTAATAGATTTACTTTATTGATATTTTCATTGTGGATATACAAATTCCATATAGTGGGATCATATAAAAAAATAATATATGGATGACTGATAATATGAATATTTTTTGTTTATTTCTCATAGTGGGACATTACTATTGAAATAATGTAACATAATCTTCATTTTATGATGAATATATCATACCATGAAATATAATGTTCACACTATGTTAGGATAAATAATTAAGTATATATTGGTGGATCACCTCTTGATATTATAAGTAGTTAAATGAAAGATATATTCAGAATTTCCAAGATGAATTACTTTGACATGCATTTTACCACAATAAATGTACTCACATTGTGGACGTTTATATGAAGATAATGTTAGTGATATATTTTTATAGAGTTGTTAATTTTTTAAGGAATAAAAAATTCATGTTTTCATATTTTATTCCTATAATTTTATGAGATATTTTAAATAATTTAACTACTGTATGGGGAGTTGAATTGAAACATTAAAATCCAACACACATTAAATTATCATAGACTTTTTGGGAGTCAAAATTAAAGTGGTATATTTCATAAATAAAATTAAGGTTGATTTTAGAATATAATTAAATGATTGGTTCCAATAAAATTTAGTTGTATTCATAAGAAGGATTATAATTGGGAAATTTACCAGTATATTTCATTGAACTGGATTGGAGAAGTTCAATATCTATGAAGAATGGTCAATGATGATGAAAAAAATTTCATATATTAATAATGTTTCTGATGATTTTAGGATATGTATCCATAATCTATCATATAATGTTAACCTAAATTTATGGTGATGTTCGTAGACAATTTATAAAAGTAATTGAGTTACAAATATGACCCTTGTGAGGTAGTGAACCATATACAAACCTTATAATTTTATGGACAAGTATATTTTAATTCCAAGTACAAATAAAACCTCTAAAAAATGATATTTGAGTAATCTGTATATCAACACATATTGTTGTATATTAATTTGATTATCACAATGTAGGAGTATGTTGAAAATTTATTACAAATTATGTTCATGAATTATATATATTAAGAGTGATATAAATTGGCTACAATGGTTTAATTAATAATTAAAAATAATAATTATCAGATAAGGATAAGAGTTATATCAATCATACCATTTTTGTGGGAATAAATTGTTTATTACCATATGTATTATAGGGGAATGATTTTCATAGGCGGTTATAATTTGTGGAATTTTTATTTAAGGTGAAATTATTTTCATTCCTGAATACAGACACCCATTTTTTATTACATCTCACTATATACAAACATAGATATGAAAATATGTATCTAGATATAGGTTCCTTATATTGGATGTTTTATTCTATAATGTAATTTGAATAATTTATATTAAGGATTATTATTGACTTGAATTATTTTGATGATATTGTAGTGGGATATAATAAAGAAGAAGAAAAACTCCAAGGGAAATCATTGTACAGAATTAGTGATTTATAATTTTTTTGGTGGACCCAAATAGTTTTTTAAGGTCATGTATGATTCAGTTTAATTGTGAAAATTTTAATTATTTATGTTATAGTGTAAGATATAAAATAGTTCTTGATATCCCTCCTTATGTTGAAACTAATTTTTATGAAGATATATAATAAATTTTTGTGATGGATAATGAAATTTTATCGAATAATATTGATCAATAGGTATGAGAAGAAAATATGAAAATAGAATAGTACAATTAATCATATGAGATTAATGTAATAGTATTAAAAACTGTGGTTGAAATTTTGAAAACTATATTGAAAATTTTGGTTGATTTGGCATACAATATAAAGGTAAAAAATAATCTAAAGAAATTTTATTTAATTATATTCATAAAAAAAGAGTAAAATATCAAGGATGGTTAAAACGATAAGGGACTTAAAATAGAGGATGGACAAAAGTAGATGGACTTGTAGGATGATAGTGTTACATGTTTTTAATTATTGGTGGATGAGAAAAAACAAATAAAATAATTTATATGGAATCAGGATATGATTTCTAGGATTAACACCAAGATAGAATTGTATTGTGATATATGAAAACATATTCCTAAGAAATGGATTGAAAGTGTATACATAGTTGAGGAATAATGATTACATGAATAATAAATAAAAACCAAATGGAAATAATTTCACACAACATAATTAAGAGTTAATATTATTTATGAATAAAGTGTTATAATCAATTTACTACGTAAAACCACTTCTTTAAGATAATTTATACATATTATTTTATTATCCTTTATGAAGTGATAGTTAAAAAAAGAAAGTATGTTTTATGAGTTAAGATACACGAAATAAGTGTTATGTCACATTGACATTATTCCATGGGAAAAATAATATTTAAACATGATGAAAGAACATCTATGGAATGGTATTATAGATATATGAGAATGAATAAAAAATTAAACTAGTTTAGGTAATAAAAAATCACCTAAAAATATCCCAATAATAAATAATTACAATCTATTAATATCATAACAACAAATGGAGACTTTTGGTTATATTGTGGAATTCATTAATATATTTATTTCATTTCAAGGAATAAATGGAATATATAAAACACCATTATATTCATTGAATAATTGAAAATTTGTTTTTTTAACTATAAATATAGAGGTTTCAGTTATATTACAAAAATTATGATTACATTAGTCATTTATCTACTTGTGATTAAAGGAGAATATTGGTAGGTGTAAATGGAATTGGTTAAATTTAATTTAAAAAAAAATATCCAAGTTATAAGTGGATATCATGGTATGTATAACAATAAAACAATTGATACCACTATTAAGAAGTGTTTATCCAAATAAAACGTTGAACAAAATAAGTATTAGAAATGTTGGATGAGAATTTTGAAAAATTAAATATGATAACACGTTGTTGCATCCCATTTAAAGGATCTATAACAATGTATTGTTAGTTTTAAAATAAAAAAAATTACATTTAATAAAACATAATCAGATAAAAAGGTTTCAAAAAGAAAAATTACATTCAATGTAATTCAAAGAAATACATATCAATTAGAGTACTTAATAAATAATATAATATATTTTGGGAAATTATGTGAATAAAATGTAGGATAAAATTAATAAGAAGGTTAATTCTATAAAAAAACATTTGATGTATTCTAACTAATTTTAAAATGGTGTATAATAAGAAATCACTAGATAACATCTACTCTAAATCCACTTCAAGTTGGAGTGTTTGGATGATACCTTACCATATCTAATTAAATTTATAAATGTTATTGATGTGATATTTTTTTAGTTAGATATATTCCATTTATAAATATCACTAAAAAGCTAAAAGTAATTATAATGTTTGTATTTATGTGATAATTATTATTGGATAGGTGCATGTGAAATTTTATTGAATCTATAAATTCAGTTATATGAGATATAAAAAATGTATTTTAGAAATAAACTAATGTTCTTATATTTTTCATCAATGACATATTGAACATTATACTATGATGTGAACATTTTAACCCATCTGATGGACATTAATTTTCTTAGAGGAAACCCTACTGGGGATGAATACGATAAAATTATGATTTATTTATTTTTATCTAACATGTGAATTGATATTATTATTCATCGAATATAAAACTCTTTTACTATTGGATAATTATCATGATAAATATAATTTTCAAATTTTTTCATGATTTATGGATTTCTATTTGATGTTTTGATATAAATATAATATGTTTTTCACCCCCATCAATCGATGACAAATTTTACTCAAAAGAAAATATATTTTTGAAATATTGTATTGATTTTCATAGAAGGAATCAAAATCCTCTTCAATTTACACCTATAATGATGAATTATGGTATGAGTAACATTATTTGAAATTAATTTCCAATCACTAGTGGTTTCATTAATGTTTTTTTAGATTAAAATGTTATTACTCTAGTAGGAAATTTATGATGTTTCGTCTTATGAATTATAGAAGAGGGTGAGTGTAGTAGATAATATTTAAATTTTGTACTTGAACTCTTGCTTCCATAACGAATATCCAACATATTTATATTTGTTGTTTTTTATATATATCATTTCATATTTTCAATATGACACAGTAATAGTTTTTTATGGAATGTATCTATAGCAGACTATGTTTTTCGAAAATGAAATTTCGTTTTTAATTTTGATGAAAAAATGATGATTAGGATATAAATATTAGGTTTCATGAAGTTTATTCAAAGAGAAGAATTATATCATATCTAGATATAATATATATATATATATATTATATTATTAAATATTGATAATTTTAACTTATGATTCCATTATTCACATAAAATTTATGGAGAAGGCTTCCCTGAATGTAGTGTTTTGTAATTGATCTATGTGTTAGGGTTTTTCATCCTAATAACTGATTAGAATCAGTTTTCCATTATCATTAGAATAAGTGAAGTAATATTTTATCCCCAAAAAACTTATAATTTTTGATAAATGGTTAGAGCCTGGTTTATTTAATATAATTAAATTAGATAAAAATGATAACCAAAGTGAGTATATTAAACATATCCTCAATGGTAATGAATTTTAAAATATTCAATGTTAAATAAATTTTTGTGGAATATGTGCTTTAGGTTTGATCTGAAAGGTGAAGAAATAAAACTGGATCTAATTTTAATTAAAATGCATAGAGAAGATAGAATCATTTTTTATGATGTATACTATTAGAATCTTTAGGTTTAGTTGGAATATGTTTCCCGATAGTGAATATCATGGATCATATAAATTATATTGCACGTATCAAGATGATTGGTAGGTATAGGGTGGGTGAGATTCTTTTCTAAAAATTTAAATTAGAAAATTTTCAAAAATATTTTTAGAACATTTGTTAGTATTTTTTTTATCAACACTTTTTCTTTGTGGTGGAAAACAAAGTAGAAATGTTTGGTCTGATAATATTGTATTTGTTTATAAGACATTTTGTCCATGGTCTATTTATTCTAAAATATTATTATTAGATGTTCTGGGAGAAGCGATAGAGGTATTATGAAAAATAAGATATAATTTATATCGATATTTTAATAGAATTAATTAGATTGAATGTAAATAGAATATATTTATTTTATTTTTTTTGTTTTAAATATATTCAACATTTTTGTTATTGTTCATAGGGAATAATAATGTCTTGGATCTCCATGAATACATAAGGTTAATATAGTAAGTGGAATATAAAAATGTTATTCACACATCATACATTCAATGGTTCATGTCCAAACGGAATCAAACAAATGTTATGGAGAAGAAGTAAAATTATACACATGGTACTTTTGTAATGAATTTTACACATCTAATAAAAATGGGTTATTTTCAATACTAATAAAATATACCAAAGGGATAACCTTATCGATGATACAAAGGGATGATTTATAGACTAAAAAAATTTTAAAATTGGTTTATTTTTTGAATACACTGTATTACATAATGAATTTTCTATATTATTGGAAGTGGAAAATTCACAAACATGATGTTATTCAAGATAAGATATAATCAAATTCAAAAGGGTTTTACCAACATTGTGACATGTAAGGGTTGACTTTATTATCCATTAAATGGAATATTCCAATGGATAATGAATTACTATGATATGATAAAGTGAATTCCATTAGTATTGAATGGATATTATTGATATAATTGAAGACTTAGATTATGAAAAAAAACATATCCAATGTTAACATTCATAAAATTGTTAATTGGGATTGGGTTCATGTAATGGGAGTTGGTTTCACACCCTAAAGAGGAATATTCATATATTTTAGGGGTAAATAATATTTATATATGATTATGTAATGGGAAAAGTTATTCCATAATTTTATATATGGATAAATGAGATTTATGGATAGTGGGTGTAAATTTCATTATAGAACATAGTCATGGGAAAAAATAACAATAATATGTTGGGGAAGATGAATGGATCACATGGTGATAAAAAAGTCCATTATATGTCTGGTTTTCATATAATTAAGGGATAATAGAGTCATGTAATGATATTTTATAGAGTTAAATAAAATATAATTAGTAGTATTTCTTATTTAGTATTCTACTATGAATTATTCCTTGATAAGGGGGAACTCTATAGATGTTATAATATAGGTAGATGTATTATTTCATTGCTTCATATGTAGTCAAACATTGCAAAATTAAGATTTAATTCAGGTTGTTATCAATATATTTTTATTATAGTTTAAGTGTTTATCATGATAAGAAATGACATGAATTTTATAGAGTTTGATAGGCTCTATTAGATGAACTACAGAATAACTACCATGGAAATTATAGTTGTGTTAGGGGAAGAGATATCATTGATAAATAGAAAGAACCAAAATATTTGAGATTATATATAAGAAAAAATATTACTGTGCAGTTTGATAATATTGAATCATGTGAATATGAAAATTGACATATAAAAATATTAGACATAGTGGAGAACAATTCTAGAATAATAGTGGATTAAAAAATTGATAAAAACATTATATGTACATAATTATCTAGATAAAGTGTGATTAAAGATATTACATTACATATCATGGAACATGAGTCCAAAGTCATGGTTATTTAAACATAATAACAAATATATATAATAATGTGTAGACAAACGAAAATCGTTTAACTTTTGGTTCATTACCAAAAGTGGTGATACTATTTTTTATTTCCACGATTTCATTGGTGTTTTTATTTTTGAAGAAGTGATCAATGGAAAGGTTTCAAGGAATTTACTCATAGTATGTAGTGAATTTTCCCACAACTATATATTTTAAGCGACAAATTCCATTAAATTACCCTATAAAAACCCATCACTAAATATAAATATTTGTTGATATAAATACAAGAACACATTTTCATTTTATTCTCCATGGATCACACATATGCGAGTAAAAAATGTAAAATTCATTAATATTTTTTAAACGATTAACACAAATTATTATGATTTTTTTTAATTTTATAAAGATTAATTTATTAATCTTTTTAATTGAAAAATAATAGAAGGATTAAAATTGGATTATAAATTAAATAATAAATTTTATGTTCTAATATTAATTAAAATATCTATATCAGTTATGATGGAGATTATTTAATGAATAGGTAATTATATTGGAATTAGTTTCATACCTTGACCCCCCACCCACCTTAGGGTTTCTGTCACTAAATATCCATGTCAATGTGAAAAACACTTTACTGGTTTATTAGTATGTGTGAAATTCATTAAAATTGGTAATCATTTTTTTGATCCTCAGTGATATATTATTTAAAAACAAACTATTTACAATATGACACTTTTTATCTAGATCATGGTATATATGTTGGATAATATGTAGATATAATCCATATGATCAAATTATTAAAAGGAAATTCGAAATAATTTTGATAAAATAGTACTCTATGGTCACTATTACATTAATATAATGTTGAAAAATAATAGTTACATGATAGTATATTTTATAATATGGTAAAAATTAAAATAAAAAATTTAATAAGATCAATAAAAACAAAATCTACTAGGCTCTCAATGGTAATAGATCCAACTATTAATATTTCCCTACTTATTTTATATTAGATAATAATCTATATCTTGTTATAGAGTTGTTATAGTTGTTGGTCTGTGCTTTTTCATTTATGGTTATCATGTATACTGTGACATCTGATATATGGGAAAAACACATAGGAGGTGATATCCCTTAGTATTAACATTTTATTTCATATCATAAAAATTCCATATTTTCAATACCATAGTAATATGTTTTTAATAATATATATCATGAATACAATTTTCAATCATGCAATATTTTTCTTTCCGAATTAAATACTTTCATATTTTATGCATCCTTGTAGCTATATCCTAATATGAAATGTACTAAGTATTTAATTATATGCATACCACTGGATCTCATAATCTTCTATTCTATATTTAAATATCACTATTATGGTATATAATATCAAGTTTATTTTTAGGTAAACTAGTTTATTATTATGATGAAATAAATAATTTTTACCGAACCAATTTTGAGGAACTCATTGTTTTATAATTTCTCATATATTGTTCGGGAACTCTAACTACTACATCATGTCTTTATCAAAGTTCTATAATGAATTGTTTCACCAAAACTAATTTCTAGAAAATATAAATTCTATATAAATATGATGTAATTTATGATAGATTAAAATTATTATATATATGAAATTTTATTAATCACAAAAAATCAATTATGTACCATACAAAATCATATTTGAGAGATTTTATATCATTTAACTAAAATAATTGTTACTCCTAAATTTTTCAAAATTTTATTTTTATATTAACAATCTTCATATGAAACTAATATATATATATAACCCAATAGATATATCTTTCTATATCTTTTTCCAAATAACATGGGTGGCTACATCATGTTATTCTAGGAGAAATAATTTAATATTGGTCTTAGTTATCCATAAGACATAGTAACTATTTACATTATATTAGGAATATATTTTACAGAACAAAGTATGGAACACCCATTGATCTGTTACAAAAATAGGGATCATAATTATTTTTATAAAACATGAATTCTAAAATATATTTAAAAAAAATTGTATTCCATGATAATGCTATTTTTCTGAATACATATAAAGATCTCAAAATCATAGATACCTTGCGAGTGTTATTTTGAATCACTAACATAGATGGTTGCATCATATTAACAACATTCACATGGCTTCCTTTGAATAAGGTGTTCTTGATATACATTATCCTAATTTTGTAATCATATAATATTGATATTACAAATATAATATTAAATTATTATTTAATTTTTATCAATGAATTTTTTTACATAATACATTGCAATATGTATCCTAAAACAATTACTACCAAATAATGAAATAATGATCTCAAATATAACTTTTATGTATAGTTTCTTTGGGAGTACATTGAAATGAAATAACATAATCTAAATAAACAAGTAAAATAAATAACCATATTTTGACACATAGAATCTAATTATGAATTTGAAAGAATATTTTAGACATTGATTACAGTAATAACATTCATCCTCATTTTATTAATGTTCATTATTATCATTGTGTAATATATCACCAAACCTGGGGAGTATATTTTCCCCTTTTAGTTTGGTCTTCCTATATAGTTTTTGTTCCAATAAAATTTAATCCCACCATATCATCTAGAGATACTATTCCTAAACAAACTAATTTAAATTGAGGGACATGAATTCATTGAAGGTAAGCATTATACTAATATCTAAAGAGTGAAATGATTACATATTATTCAAATATTGTTAATCAATTGAAAAAAAATCATTCTCTATAAGCATTACTTATATCATAAATTTCATTCATGGTAACTTATTGAGGAGAACATAGTTTTTTCTTCATATATGTTTATTAGAATATTATAACCATGAAAATGTGTCAAATAAAAACACGTGATTCTATGAAATTATGGATTTATGTCATATAATGACATATATGATATACATTAGTAAATATAATTCATGTTTGGTTATAGTAGAAATTCTTATAACTGTAATGTGTTTATGAAGAGGGGTAATAGAAGAACTAATATATTAAAATGAATAATTGTTATTCCACCATTTTATAACATTAGAACTCATATATGTATATGTTAATGTGATATTAAAGATCAAAACAATATATATATTAAATTATCAGTGAACTATGGCTATAGTACTATTTAATTAATAGAAAAAGGGTTTTTATCTCATACCAAGCATATTGACTACATTATATTACATTACAAAACTATCATAAATGATATGTGTGAGGTACATGAATTTTCCTCTATCTCCTCCTCAGAGTAGTTCACAAATACTTTTGCAAACATATTATATATGATTTAAGGTATGATTTCTGTAAAAGTATTATGGTTCATTTTTCACAATACATTACATGTAATCTTGTGAGAATACTATAATGAGTTATCTCAATGTGTTAAATCACCATTCTATATTCATCCATGTAGTTTTATATTAGATTTAATTGAAAAATATTTATGTATTAAAAACTAGGTATTATTTTTTCTTAGGATATATATTTTATACTAAATATTTATATCGAATATCCATGGTTCAATGAAAACTAAAATATTAATTGATAATGATTTATAAAAACAAAATAAATTTTAAATATAATATATTATATAAATTTGTATATAATTAGAAAATGAGATAATTTTTTTTGTAAGTGTCTATAAAAAATAGTTTTACTATAAGAAATCCAGCTAGAAATTTTCATGTTATGATATTCATTAGCTGAAGTAAGTTTCATCCCCCTAGATAACATCTATAATATTATTACACATAATTTTACTAATTTTTTTTCTTATTATAATTGTATTAAAATGTATAAAAAATATTTATTACTTAATACCTAATTTTAGAATTGAAATATTATATGCACTGATGAATATAACTATATTATAACATTTTGGTTTCATTTAGTTTTATTAATATGTGTTTCCCTTACAGTCACCTTCCATGACACATTTGATGTCAATTTCTTCATATTAATTACCATAGCATTGAGTCATTTACATATTTATTGGATGTGGTAGAAGAAAAATTATAAATAATTTTTCCATGTATTTTTAAACCAGTTCACTCAAATTGATTTAAATACATGGAGATAATCCATCATCCCTCGAAGTCATATCAATTTTTCAAACCATATTCAAATGATTCATGAACTAGTTCTACATATAATTAATTATATATAAATTTTTACTAAATATGATGAATATAGTTGTCATATATGATAATATTAGATTTGTGGACAATTTTCTATTCAAATTAAAGATGATTTCTCTAATTTAAGGACATAATTTCACATCCAATGTACATGAAAACTATGTATGTCTTCATATTTAAAATTATAATTACATTATGTGTTGAAAATATTATTAATCATTAGACTATTTTACACCATTTCATTTTCATATATAAATTTTCTCATGGTGTATGCACCATTGTCCTTAAATTCATCCTATAATATCAATACAAAGTTGTTCGTGTGATGAAACAACCATTTGAATTGTCCTCCATGTTCCTGTATCATGTGTACTTCTCACCCTCACTCGTTACATATTTTATATAGGTTGAAATTAGATATTATATCATATAAAAATGATCAGGTAGAAATATATTGTCAAATTACCTATACCATAGTGGGATGCTTATTCTTGTGGGCAATATTATTGTATCATATATTAACAAACCAAATTAGTAGTATTTGATCATAATTTATATAATCGAATAAAATATTTTTTTTAATTAATATCAATATGTAATTATGATGTAATTAAAAATAAAAAAATTATTATACCACTAATTTTCTATATCCAAATATCTAGCAACATTTGATTAAACATATATAGTATCTCATATATTCTCACAGAAATGATCCATATTTCAATTATCACAACATATATTTAAAGACCTATAATTTCCATGTAAATGATTTTTTGTAAATATATGGGAATTTTTTGAGTCCACAAAAATTGACAGCTCATGATTACGAGACCCGGTGTGCCCGGAATCAATTTCTGATGTTTTTTCAGGTACGTTCAGTAAACTTATGAGCGAGATTTTCTAGCTTTTTAACCGGTGCTTAGAATTAAAATCCAAGGACACCGTTGAACACAAAGCGCCAGTATTCTCTTAAGAATACATTCACCTCGACAACAGCTGGTCGAAGGTGAAAGTTTGTTTTTGGAGTTTTTCATGGAAATAACAAAATAAATGCATGTTTTATTTTATTTTATCTTTTATAACCACCCATGTGGATGTTGAAGGTGGTGACCACCACACCATAACCTCCCATGAATGGTTATAGTGGTGGGGGCCACCCGAACATAACCTCCCATGAGAGGATACTATGTAGGGACCACCTGGGACAAAACCCCTCAATTAATTGAGGAAAACCTATAAACCCCCTATTAAATGAGGGAGAGTCTCATAACATCCTTTAAATTAATGGTGCCACAATCCCCCTCTTTTAATGGTGTCAACCCTCCAACTAAAATTAATTGCGCCATATCATTTAATTAAAAGTTACATTTTTAATTTTAAACCCGTCAAAATAAATAATATATAATCATTTATTTGGAGGTCTATCTATTCATTTGTTGGCAAAAGGTTGGGAAAGGAGGATTAGGTCTCTTGACAGAAAACTCTCCAATAAAGAACACTTCCTACATGAAGAATGCTCCACTGATGAAGAACGTAAACCCTGACATTGACCTTCTTCCTTGGGACTTCCTCTGACAAAGGACATCTTCGACTACGACGAGTCAGCGCACAAACTGATGATCGAGGAAAATGCCAACGTCCATATATTCCCAAAGATCCGCCTACTTCCCCGTGACTCTGTCGGCAAACAATGAACAAGGTAGGGATTTTATTTAAGTATGATATTATTCCCTTTATTATTTCCTTATAAAAGAAAGAACATGGACCAACATATTATCATGTTGATCTGCAAATGATTTTCCTTGCGGGTTAGGAATAGATTATTAACGAGGGATTATGGGAGTTTATGTTTTTAAGATATCTTCCATGCATGTTTCTTCCTTATGTTCTTGATGAGCCAAATGATACCACTCTAAATGCGGAGGGTTCTGGCCAAACAAACATGGACCGACCCACAACTGATCTTCTTTGTGGTGTCTTTTGAAATGGAGATGAAGGCAACGGTCGCACCACCCGCGGCCTCAGCGACCTACGCCGCCCCTAAGGAGTTCCGACTGCTGACCGGACCGGCCCCTGCACCCCAGACGTGCCGCCCCCAGATGCGCTGCCCTCTACGTCTACGCCATCCTCGCCGCTCGCTTCGGCCACACCGACTTGGCGGTCACGCCGCCCTCGTTGGCCATGACGCCCTCGCCGGTCATGCCGCCCGCACAGGTCATGCTACCCTGCCGACTGTGCCACACTCACTGGCCCTCTTGCCACGCTTTTCCCCCACTAGTTGCACCTCCCGCAACGGCCCCACCACCCCCCCCCCCCCCCACCGGCCGCCGACCACGCTGCCCTCGTCGGCCACAACGCCCCGACCGTCATGCTGCCCCTGGCCTAGCTGGTCGTGCCCTTTCGACTCCCCAATCAAACTGGCCCCTCTCGGTGCCCTTCTGGGTCGAGCTGAGCTGCCTCATGGCCTTGCAACTCTCCGCAGTTCCTCGCGGCCAACTGGGCTGGGCATAGTGGGCTGGGCTAAACCTTACAGGCTTTCCCTCCCAAAGTGCCGGGAGAGACCCAATGGGTTAGGCTGGGTCGACCCGAACCTGGTCATCCCAGACTGGGACATGCTGGGTCGGTCCAACCGGGGATACCCGAACCTGGTCGGCCCAGAATAGGTTGTGACGGTTCGGTCCGACCGTGTTAGATCGGTCCCAGGCCCACTCTGACCCTTTACTTTCTTTTGGCCATATCATTGGTACCAAAAGTCCATTTGATGAACCTTCAGTAGTGATGGTAATCTTATAGAGTGAATTTCCAATTGAGTATACTCCACTAGAGTTTGGCTATAGTTGAGGTATGGTCAGGTTGGATCGTTCAAGAATCCAACCGGCCCCCAGGACTAAAAGTCTAATGACACACAGACCGGGCGTCCGATTGATGCATTGTCAGTTGCGTTTAGACCCCTATGATGTGGAGGAAATTTTATATACTTATTCATTGGACTTCGTGATAGTTATAGCATCTATGAGTATCTTCTGGAGCAGATCTTCCAGAGACGACTGAGCATTTGTGCGGGAACCTAGTAGCTGGCTGAGACTTGATTACTACTAACCATTTGACTCATAGTTACTTGACTAGCCTAGTGGGGAGATCCTAGTTGTGGTGGATGAACAATGGAGGAGGAACGCCTGGTTGTGGCGGTAGACCCGCGGTACTCGACGGGAGGAGTACCTCTGCTGGCTATGAGGTGGAGCGCCTAGTGGTGGCGGTAGACCCAAAGTGGAGAGCGTCTCTGTGTGATGTAGCTGACCAATGGTACTCGATAGGAGGAGTACCTTAACATTCCAAGGTTAGTGGAATGATCCTGGTTGTGGAGGAAGGCCCACTGTACTCGATAGAGGAGGAGTTCTCCAGCATCCAAGGGTTCAAAATGTAACTACCCCCCCTAAAATAAAAACCTGGTTGAGCTGAGTTAGATTTTCAGTGTTCTCCACATGATTTTGATGGATCACTTAATAAAAGAAGTATTTGTATGATCATATACCTATGTAAGGATATCTGTTAATTTCATAATTTGTGGTTTATCTTTGTTGGATTTTTTGAGAGTTTGAGGGTCTCGGGGACCCTCTTGAGTATTGTTACACTCACCCCTGCATGGGAGATGCCTGCACCTCATTGTGTTGGATTCATAAAATGGAAAGTGTTGATCGAGGCTGAGAGTACTGGGACTAGACAGTACCCGGAGTTGGACCACACAGCGTGTCGGTACATGGCGGAGAGAGACGAAAGAGTAGTGCTGAGGAGGTGATCTGTACGTACCCGTCAGGTAAGAACCTGAAGGACGACGTAGTTTCTATTGTTTCTTTTTCCTCAGTTGTACTTGAACTTTCCAGTTGGGCTTGTGTTCTGGATCCTTTTAATTACTGTACTCCCTTTTTGGATATACAATTTACTAATTTTTGTATATTTCTATGTCTGTTTACATGTTATAAAGTAAATTAATTCCTAGTTTTAGTAAAATACGTTTTTGGTGCTAGTCCCCATCCCCTGGCCTATGGAAGGCGGGCCTGGGGTAGTCAGGGCATGGGCCCTGGGGAATGGGTCATTAAAAATTGCTACTAGAGGAATCAGTTCGACCTTAGAACATAGGACTCTGATCTTTTCTATGAAGCAATATTTTTTAGGTTAGTGATAGTGTTTTTCAATCTAGGGAGTCCAGTATTGGTGCAGCGGTCGACGTATCCGTACACCATGACGCTGACTTCTGATTTCTGAATCTGTGCATGAAAAAATGATTGCATTTGTCTTTTCAAAAGTTTTCTTGAACTCAGCTAAACGAGGTCAGCTCACTAGGTATATCTTTTTCCCATGTCACATTTGTTTCTTACAGGAATCCTCCACGTGGACAACCTGCTATATTCCCGAGAGTTGTATACCTGGATAGCCCACCGAGCGACGAGGCCTCGGTGCAGGGACCTTTTCCAGCGGAGGCACCAACGGTACCTTTACCCCTTGGGCCAATGATGCTACCATCCCTAGTAGCAGACTATCCATGCCTCTTGGGAGAATTGCATGAGTTTGAGCACTAGAGGACACCCAAGTTGAGTGAAGAGACGGAACCACATGCGGCTGAGGATTGGATGAATGTTGTTGTGAGAGTTTTTAGACTAGTAGGGACACCAGTCAACATCATGGTGATACATACTGCCAGCCTTATACAGGAAGTAGAAGGTACATGGTGGAGCTTGATGCTCCAGGTTCATGACAAGGTGATGCTTTTCTGGGAAGGCTTCAAGATCCTGTTTCAGGAAGAGTTTTCCCATTGACTCTTCGTGTTGTGCTCATACATGATCTAATTCATCTAAAGTAGGGAAACATAATTGTAGATCAATACAAAGTTAGTTTCACAGACCTCTCATGCTACTCCATTGATATGGGGCGAGATCCATTCTATAGGGTCCAGACCTTCAGCAGGGTCTTATACAGGAGATCAGAGCTCTGATGATCTCACTAAGCATATCGACGCATGTGGGGATGCTAGAGAAAGCCCTCTTGGTAGAGAGTTTACTTAGTGAGTAGTAACCAGTAGTGAGATCCACCACAAGTTGACACATAGAGGAGTCTTATGCAGCTGGCAGCAAATGAATGTCGCAGAGGTCTAAAAGGACCAGACCTATAGGTGGACAACCACGTGACTCATGATCAGTTGGGTTGGGTGCCTGAAGAAAAAACAGACATGCCAGGAGTGGGCAGTGTTACTCATGCGGTATGCAGGGTCACATTGATCGTGACTGTCTGACCCTCCATTCCAATGATTAGGAAATGGTTGAAGGACCGTCCAGGCAGAGACTGAGATTCGATCAAGGTGGTCCGCAGGGTGTAGGTAGACATGGTAGAGGAGCTGGTCGTGCATCTAGTGGTGGGCGACATTTAGAGGTGTTATCGCCACCACTACCAGGAGGTCCACCCCTACCGTAGGAAGCAGGTGGTGAGGGGAGAGATCTTATATAGGTTGATTAATGATACAATCATGGATCTCCAGATATTCTTCGAGATACAACTTTTCCCTAATCCACCATTGCGGTATTACTTATTGACACAGGTGCAAGTTACTCTTTCATTTCCATTACCCTTGTTCGGAGCTCATAGATTCTGACAGAGCCATTAGCTCAATCCCTACGGATAGATAATCCTACGAGAGAAGATTTAATGATTTATCACGGGTGCCGGTAGTGTGAGATTATTCTAGGAGTTGAGAACTTTGGCTGGGATCTCCTAGTAGCGACGCTGAGGCCTTACGGCGTCATCTTGGGTATATAATGGTTATCTATAGTCCATGCTCAGATAGACTGTATTAGGTGAAATGTGGGGTTTTTCTTCATGGATGTGACCAGGTTTACCTTCACCAGTTATAAGGGAGCCTTTTCAACACATGATGGAGTATCTATAGAGGAGAGTGTATTCGATCACTCATTAGTTGGTTAGCCTAACCCTCAGAGAAGTTGATGTGGAGAGTCCAAGCTATTCCGTAGGGGTAGACAAGTACGTGGATGTCTTTCCTGATGATGTTCCATGTCTACCCCATCATAGAGAGGTATAATTTTACATTGACTTGTACCACGAGATGGAACCGATATCTGCACCAGTGTATTGGATGGCTCCCGTAGAGCTTCGCAAGCTGCGGGTACAGCTAGAGGACTTGCAGGGGAAGGGATTTATCTGGCCCAATGTTTCACCTTGGGTAGCCCTAATTCTTTTCACCAAGAAAGAGGATGAGAGCTTAAGGATTTTTGTTGACTATAGGTGCCATAATCAGGTGACTATGAAGAATAAGTACCCACTCCCGAGGATTGACAATCTCTTTGATCAGCTGAAAGGAGCACAGTGGTTCTTGGAGATATACCTTAGATCAGGCTATCACCAGCTCAGAGTGTGAGATGAGGATGTGCAGAATATATCTTTCAGATGTTGGTACGACCACTATGAGTTATTGGTTATGCCTTTCTGAATAACTAATTCTTGAGAAGTGTTCGTGGGACACATGAACAAGATCTTCTATCCATACCTTGATTGCTTCATAGTATTCTTCATCGACGACATTCTGATCTACTTGACTACTGAGGAGGAGCATGCTTATCATTTGCAGTTAGTTCTAGACAAACTCTGAGAGCTCCAACATTATGGTATGCTCTGGAAGTTCCGGTTCTGGATCCAAGTGGTTTACTTTTTTAGACATGTTATCTCAGAGGATGGAGTTGTAGTGGATCCAGCGAATATTGAGGCGGTACTTGCTAAGGAGCCACCCAAGAGGGTGATGGAGGTACGGAGATTCCTGGGTTTTTCCGTATACTACCGGAGGGTTGTACCAGACTTCTCCAGAGTTGTATCACCACTATCAGCATTGAGGATGATGGGGAAACCCTTTGTGTGGTCAGAGAGATGCAAGAAGAGCTTTCATGAGATGTGGAATAGGCTGACTAGTGCCCCCATATTGAGGCTTCCAGGGTAAGGCGTAGGGTATTTAGTATTTTGTGACTCATCAGGGACCTGACCTGGATGTGTCCTCATGCAAGAGTGATAAGAGATCTCATATGGTTCTCGGAAGCTAGGACAACAAGAGAATAACTATGCTACCCATGACCTGGAGTTAGCAGTAGTGGTCTTCTCCTTGACGATGTGGAGGCACTATCTGATGGGCAAAAATTTTACCGTGTACACTGATCACAAGAGTCTTAGGTATATCATCTCCCAGAAGGATCTAAACCTGAGACAATATTGATGGATTGCGTTCCTCCAAGACTACAACTTCGAGACAGTATATACTCTTGATAAGGTTAATGTTGTAGCCGAAGCACTCATCAAGAGATCTGGTATACAACTTCTAGGAGAAGTGATGGAGCAGCTGGCCACTTTGTAGATATCCTTTGTGGATTGGGATAGAAAAGCTTTTCATCAGTCACTTATAGTCACTCCCCCACTTCTTGAGCGATTCGGGGAGGTGCAATGTGGAGACCCTAACTGTGAGACACGACTTTCTCAGATATCTTCTTGACAGTCACCTGATAAATTTTATGAAGGTGGGGAGCATGTCATCCTCCTTAGATGATGTATCATGCTACCAATGTCACTTCAGGAGGAAGTGTTGAGGGAGTTACACACATCCAGTCTAGTAGTACATCAATGAGTGGCGAAGATGTACCAGGACCTCCGATGATAGCACTAGTGGCCAGGAATGAGGAAATTAGTAGCAGAGTTTGTCTCTCAATGCCTCACTTGTCAACAAGTGAAGGCAGAGCATCAAGTACCAGTAGGCCTGGTTCAGCATTTGGAGGTCCCAGAGTGGAAGTGGGATGGGATATCCATTGAATTCGTGATGGATCTTTAACGTACATCAAGGGGACACGATTCTATTTGGGTGATCATCGACCAACTCACCAAGTCTTCCCACTTCCTACTAATCAGAGAGTAGGGTTCAGTAGTGTTCTTGGGATGCCTCTATATACAGTAGATTGTGAGACTATATGGATTTCCATTGACTATTATCTCAAATCATGACACACGATTTACTTCCCGGCTATGGAAGGGGTTGCAGGAGTCTTTCGAGATGAAAATTCATTTGAGCACCACCTTCCATCCTCAGACGGAATGCCAGACTGATCAGACCATTCAAACCCTCGAGGACATGTTGCATTCTTGTGTCCTCGACTTCAGTCACAGCTGGGAGGATCACTTACCCTTGGTGGAGTAATCATATAACAACATCTATCACTCCACCATAGGGATGTCACCTTTTAGGTGTTATACGTGCGACCATGCAGATCACCTTTGTGTAGGACAGACCCATGGGAGTCAGCACTAGTTTGACAAGAGATGGTACATGCTACAATAGAGAAGTTGCAGATCATCAAAGAGCTAATAAAGACTACACATAGTAGGCAGAAGTCATATGACGACAAGATACGGAAACCTCTAGAGGTTTAGGATGGAAACCACGTCTTTCTAAGAGTATCACCTCGAAGAGGTTTGCAGAGATTTGGCCGAGGTGGAAAGTTATATTCGCGGTTCATCCGACCTTTTCAGTTCCTCAACAGAGTTGGCGAGGTGCCATACCGCTTAGCTCATCCACCTTAGTTGTACTGTTTGAATGACATCTTCCACGTATCCAAGCTGAGGAGATATGTGCACAACCCTTCTCACATCTTTGACCATGGTGATATGGGCGTCGATGATGGGGATACTTTTACAGTGGTTCCAATAGAGATTGAGGATTTACATGAGCGTGTCCTTCTTGGATGGTTGATACCTCTTGTGCACGTTTTTTGTCAGCACGAGAATCTCCAGAAGAGAACATGGGAGCAGGAGGCTCAGATTCGTGCTAAGTACCCTGACTTGTATACCTAGGTGAGTTGTGGATTATGTGGACGTAGAGCCATGAGGTTGGTAGAAGGTAAATTACTGGAATTTCCATGTAAATTTTTTTCTAAATATATGGGAATTTTATGAGTCTGCAAAAATTGACGATACATGATTCCAAGGCCTAGTGTGCCCGAAATCTATTTCTGTAGTTTTGTTCGGGTACGTTCAGTAAACGTACGAGTAGTTTTTGCTAACTTTTGAATCGCTGCTCAGAATTGAAATCTAAGAAGACCGTTGAACTCATAGTGTCGATATTATATCAAGAAAACTTTCACCTTGACGGTAGTTGGTCGAGGTTGAATTTTAGGTTTTTGGGTTTTTCATGGAAATTATAAAATAAAATAAACTCATGTTTTATTTTATTTTATCTATTATAAACACCCATGTAGAAGTTGGATGTGGGGACCACCACACCATAACCTACCTTGAGAGGTTATGGTTTTGGGGCCCACCCGAACCTAACCTCCAATGACAGGTTACGATGTGGGTACCACCAAGGACAAAACCAATAATTAATTGAGGAAAACCACTCAAATCTCTTTTAAATGAGGGAGAGTCTCTTGAACTCCCTTAACTTAATGGTGCCACCCCCCTCTTTTAATGGTGTCAACCCTCCTCCTTTAATTAATTGAGCCATCTAATTTAATTAAATTCTACAATTTGAATTTTAAACCTATAAAATTAAATAATAGATAATCTTTTATTTGGAGGGGTTATCTATTCATTTGTTGATAAATGGTTGGAAAAGTAGGATTATATATCTTGAGATAAAACTCTCCAATGAAGAACACTTACTCAATGAAGAATGCTCCACCAATGAAGAACATCAACCCCAACTTCGACCATCTTCCTTGGGAAATCCTTTGGCATACAATGTCTTCGACTACGATGATCCGGTACACAAACCGATGATCAAGGAAAACACTGACGTCTGTCTTTTCCCAACGATATGTCTTCTTCCACATGACTCCATTTACGAACAATGAACTAGTTAGAGATTTTATTTAAGTATGATATTATTCCATTGAATCTTTCCTTCTAATAAAATAATAGAGACCATATTATTATCATGTTGATCCGTGAATGATTTTCCTTGAGGGTTGGGAATAAATTTTTAACGAGGGATTATGGGAGTTGTGGTTTTTACGATATCATCCATGCACTTTCCTTGCTTATGTTATTGATGAGACAAATGATACCACTCTAAATGCGGAGGGTGCGGGCCAAACAAACATGGTCCGACCCCCCGCCGATCTTCTTTGTGGTGTTCTTCGAAACGTCGACGAAGGTGACGAAGGAAACAGTCATGCCGCCCGTGGCCTCAGCGACCTGCGCTACCCCTGCAGTGTTCCAACCACTGACTGAACTGGCCCCCAGGCCCCGACTACGCTGCACCCCCGCCGCACCACCCTCGCTGGCTACATCACCCCCGACAGCCGTGCCAGTCCCGCTTGTCACGTCGTCGGCACCGCCCACGCCGTTTGCACCACCCACGATGGCTGAGCCGCCCCCACCGCCCCCCCCCGACTATGCCTACCCCACTGGCCGAACAACACAACATGCAACGCTGACCCCTCCTTCCGCCCTAGACTCACCGGACGCACCGCCCCACTGGTTGCAACGGTCCCGCCGCCTCGCCGACAGCGCCGCCCCCACCGGCTGCACCGTCCTCTCCAGCTACTTTTCCCTCGCCGAACTCGTTTCCCCGCCGAACGCACTTCCCCTGGTCGGACCGGAGCACCTTCGTGGCACCCCGGCCGAACCGGCCCCTAGCGGCGCCCTTTCGGGCCAATCCTCCCTAGGTTGGGCCGAGCTGCCCCGTGCCCTTGCGGTTCTCCGCAGTTCCTCACGACCTGCTGGGTTGGGTCCAGTGGGTCGTGCCAAAACTAACGGGATGGACCACCCAATGGGATAGGCTAGACCCAACAGGTTAGACTAGTTCGACCTAAACCAGACCGGACCGGACCTGGGCCCACTACGATCCTTTACTTTCATTTGGCCATATCTTTGGCACCAGACATCAGTTTGATGAACCGTCAGCGGTGCTGGTAATCATGGATTATGGCAGTCCCTTTGAGTATACTCCACTAGAGTTTGGGGTATATTTGATATACATTTAGGTAGAATCGTGCACAAATCCAATAGGGCCCCGTGACTAAAAGGCTAATAACTCACAGACCAGGCATCCGATTGATGCGCCGTCAGTTAGATTGAGACCCATATGACATGGCAGACCATTGAGATGATTCTTTGTTAGACTTTGTGAAAGTCAGTGCATCAACCAGTAGCTGGTGAAGTGTATCCTCTAGAGATGAGAGTGAATTTGTGAGAGAACCTAATAGCTTGCTAAGACTTGACAATCGCTGACCATTTGACTCGGAGTGACTCGACATGCCCAGTTGAGAGAGACTGGTTGTAGAGGCAGACCCACGGTGGAGGAGCACATGGTTGTGGGGGTAGACTCGCCGTACTCAATAGGAGGAGTTCCTATACAGGATATGAAGGGGAGCGCCTGGTTGTGGTAGCAGACCATCAGGGGGGAGCGCCTCTCGGTGACACAGCTTACCCACAATACTCGACAGGAGGGTAACTCAGTAGTCCAAGGTTAGTGGGAAGCGCCTGGATGTGGCGGTAGGCCCACTATACTCGATAGAGGAGGATATATCTAGTAGCCAAGGGTTCTTAATGTTACTACCCCCATATAATAGAATCATGGTTGAGCTGAATCAGTTTTTCTATGTTTTACTCATGATTGAGATGGATCACTTGATAACTTAGGTATATGTATGGGCACATTCATAAGTAAGGGTATCTATTGATTTCGTATTTTGTGGTTTATCCTTGTTGGATTTTGTGAGACCCTGAGGGTCTCAGGGTCCCTCTTGAGTATCATTATACTCACCCTTGCAAGGGCTATGCCCGCACCTCGTTGTGTTGGATGCAGACGACAAACTATGCTGATCGAGGCTGAGAGTACCAGGACTGGATGGTACCTGGAGGGGGACCATACGACGTGTTGGTACACGGAGGAGAGGGACGGAAGATGAGTGTTGAGGAGGTATTCTCTACCTACCCTTCAGGTAGTAACCCGAAGGATGACCCATTAGCTGTTTTTCCTTTTTTCTTAGTTGTACTAGTTTTTCAGTTGTACTTGCACTTTCCAGTTGGTCTTGTATTCTACCACCTTTTTAATTAATGTACTCACTTGTTGGATATGCGATTTACTCATTTATGTATCTTGTTGTGTGTGTTTACAGTTTATAAAGTAAATTCCTTCCCAGTTTTAGGGAAATGCGCCTATGGTGCTAGTCGACAGCCCCAGGCCTATGGAAGGCAGTCTTGGGGTAGTCACGACATGGGCCCCAGGGAATGGGTCGTGACAATATATTATTGAAATTAAAATTAAATATATATAAATACATCTGAATTAAAAATATATATATATATAATTTTTATACAATGATTATAATTTTACTATGTAAGTATGTTATATGTTTTATTAAACCTGATAATTAATATTTCCCCTGATAATGAATAAATGAACAATTTATCTATGGTAGAATTTTCTTTAGAAGATAAAAGTTGAATTATGAAATATATTTTTATTTGAGGTTTTTTATCATATGAAAAAATTATTCATTATTCATTACCTGATAGTTAATATTATATTATGATTACATAATTAATTATTCATTTTCAATAAAATAAATTTAAATAACATTTAATTTATTTTTTCATTTCATGACGACTAATGTAGGAAGTTCATGTGAACAAGTTTTTTTAAAAAAATATATACCATTCAATAGAGAATTTATTAAATAAAAATTAATATATCAATATATTAAAAATATTTTATGCCATCATGATCTTATTGAGAGATGATAATCCAACCACTACCCCTAAGAAAAATCACATTCAACTAAAAAACTTTAGATTTTATAATATAATTATCCGTAAAATTTTTTAATTTCAATGTCACTATGATTTATAATTAATTTAGTTTAAACGAACTCTGATAGACAATTTCAAAACTATTATTTAATGAAATTGTTATTGCCCATATATATAATTAATGGTTATAAATAAGAATATACTTCTTTTGAAACATATATAGGATGTTTCTTTAATTTAAATTTATTTTATTATTCCAAGGGATAATTATTAATTATTTGGGACACAAAAAATATTTAATAAAAAAAATATTGTTTTTTATAGTTTATTTGACATGATAAACAAAGCATAAACAACACCTGAAATATATTTCCTAAAATTTAATAACTTTGATAACATAGGGAACATGCAACACTAAGTAGAAATGAACAATAATATAGTATAACATTTAATATTAACCATTATATTGAATGGTTTAAATTTTCATTAAAAAATATTTCAATTATGGTTTTCAATTTATTTAGAAATAAAATTAGTATCATTTAATATATATATATATATATAAATGTTTTTTTTAAATTTGGTTTTTTCTAAAATAATGTTCATGATGGATTTTGTGAAAAAAATTTAAACTAATTTATTATAAAATTTATAAAATGTAATTGATAAATGAAAATAACTTTTGAAATCATAATATACATATAATATTGGTGTTAATTTTTTATAATTTTATTAAATGACTATTTTTTATTAATTGTGATAAATAAAAAAAAATATTTAAGAAATTAATTTTTTACAATATTTTTAGAATTAAATTATATTATAAATTGGTTTAAAATAAAAATTAGTTTAATTCCCAATGAATTATCCCATCTTATTTCATTTTTATAATTTTCATTTTGAATCTTGATTTCAAAATCTTTTATTCATTTGAACATTATCACATTGAAAACTAGCTCTGTAATCTAGTTTGTTAGATGAACATCAAATTATTTTTCCACTTAAGATAATGTTATTTTTCAAAATATATTATATGTTTTTAATAATACAAATTCATATTATATATTATATAAATGTTGATATTTAAGGTAAATTATTATTGAAAACAAACCCAAAATTAATTTCCAGCTGTTATGGTAAAAATGGGATTATGATGGAACAAACTGAATAAGATAACGGTTGATAAGACATAAAACATGCATAAAATAATATATATATATATATATATAAACCATATCATTTCTAAGGCTCATTAATATTCCATTTTTACCCTTTTTGAATTTTAAAACATGGCTACAACAAATTCATTTAAAATTTTACAATTGTTTAATTCATCTCACTTATAAAATGTCACCCAATATCCTCTGTTATAAACATGATAACTAATTTCTTTTGATCACATAAATTCCTAAATACCATAAAAAATATCCCTGTACTCATATTAGTAGACATATTTTTTGATTAAACACATCATATTATGTATTTTGTAGAAATCTAATATTCTTAAATGTGAAAGAGGTAAAATTCTTTGTCGAGTGTTTTTATATTTTTTTATTAATTATCATCATTAATATATTATTAATACATGATTTTGAAGAAAAATTGTTATCATAAATATTCTGAGAGTATTTTATGTTAAGATCATTTCTTAAAAAAATTCTCTTTCATAAAAATGTGTTTGGAAATCATCATTTATTTCTTTGGTAGAATATCACCTCACAATCTGATGACATTCATTTTTCAATTACAACCTCTCACTACTGGGTATGATGAATGGGAATTATTTATATATATGATATTAAGGAAAAATTTATAATTTTAATAATTATTTCATATATAATGTTTTTACATTCTATTTTTAGTGGATGTTATAGCATCAATTGTGTAAATTGTGGACTACTGCCTCTCAAAGTTATATGATTCATTTATCACTAGATATTTACGTGGAAGGTAGTGAGGATAAGTATAAATAATATATATTATATATATTTAATAATTTTTATATTTAATAAATAATTATTATTTTGTAATGGTAGTATATCATATAATTTTTTTCTGGAAAATGATAACATTTTTCATGTACATGTGGACGACCGCCTTATGAAGTGACGAAAATCAATTTTCATCACCACCCAACATGGATTGTATATATAAGTATGATTGAAGAACTAATATTGTTTTTATTATATTATATTACTTATGTAAAAATAAAATATTACATACCTTCTTTTCATAATGATCATTGAAAAATTGAAACGTTACTCACAGGTAAATATGACATGTTATCTCTATGATCGTAAAAAAAATATTTTTTCAAAAAAAATATTTCTGATAGGTAGTAAATATGATAATTAATTATTATTATTATTATTATTATAGATTTTATGACAATATTTAATAGGATCTATAACATGAATATTCATGAAAAAGTCTAATAGAGAATACAAGGCAATTATCACACGAAATAATGAAAATAATGAATGGTTTTCAATGAATGGGTTATAATATGTTATAAATGTATCATATATGAGATTATACATATTTATATTTTTGTTTTATAATTTAATAACATTTTTAAAACCTATATATCATACGATAAATCATTTTCTACCAAAATGAAATGTGAGGTAAGGGACTTCATCTCAATTTCCCATCATTGTGGCATATTTTTTATGAGATGAAACTAATTTATTACAAATAGTGTACATAACCTTCCCACTGATATTTAATATCCTAAATAAATCACACAGTATTTCATTTTTATTTTAATGTTTTATTATTTTAAATTAGTTTAATTTACTATAAAATCAATAAAAAGTCAATAATTTCATAATAAAATTTATTGTCATTAGGATATCTTAATACATAATTGTATTTGATATCGTTAAGAAAATTGAAATGAATTTTGAATATATATTTATATATTTTATATTTTTCATGAGTATTTATATTTTATAGAATAAGTTGATTCATTGGTTAATTCACAATTCATCATTATGATCTTTATAAAGGATTATTTCACAATATCATTTAAATTATGAATGTTAAAACATGAATTTCCTTTGAAAGAAAATATTTTATGGTTATTTAATAAAAAATTTAATTTTTCTCATATATGGTTTTCAATAAATATAACTCTAGTGATAAATCAATATTTTTACTCATTTCTATGTAAAATAACTGAGAAAATGTTTTAAATAAAAAATGACATTATTTCCCTCTTCTGTCCAAAAAAACAATTTTACAAAATATTATGTTATCTTAGGAAATAAAATAAAAACTTTTCTTATAATTTTAATATTAAATAGGAAATAAATTCATACCAGTTTTTACCTTTTATAATTTTATTAAGGAATATTCAGGTTATTTTTAAATTAATTTTTATTTGAATTTACCAAAAATCTAAATGTAATTTTAGTTTTTTCATAAATTTCATGTACATAATTGATATTATCATGACCAATAGTTTTATTTGGAAATATAAATTAGAGTATTTAACAATTAATTTTGACTTTAATTATTTTTAAATAGTATTTTGAAAATCTATTTTTAGATGTTTATTTTTAACAATGAATGGATATATTCCTCAATAATTTTTTAAAGACCATGAATGTTTTTTCATTTCATGATTGATAACAATGATTTATTTTCCACATAATATATGTAGAATATGATGTAATGAAACCATCCTTATTAATTTTATATTATGTTTAAGATATCTTGGTTGATGTAATGTTTTGAAATTCAGACCCTTGATACAATTTTGAAGTCTTGATTTTTCCCGAGAATTGCTCATTTCATATGGAAATTAAATTTCAGTGAAATATCCATATTATTTTTCATGGATATGTTTATTTTTGAAGCCATGCATAATTTCAATGCATGGTGTTCTACATTAAATTTTTTTATCCATTAGAATATTTTTATATCTATATACATTACTCAATACAAATGTTTCATGAAAAGGAACAAATTTGATTAATTAAATAAATTGTTTGATATATTAGGAATGATCCCAAAAAATACTGATGGGCGGGGGATGAAATTATATATCTCCTCAATACATCATTTTTCTAATGAAGAGAATAATTATGATTTTATTAAATAGTTTTCTATCTAAATATTGTATTATCTTCTAAAAGTTATTAATTGTAAAGGTATCATGTTCCCGAGAACATGAAATCCCACAACTAATGATTTCTTCCTTAAGACTTACATCAATTTTATCACAAATATTTTACCATTGATATTATCCCAGAATGATTTTTATTCTCAGTTTATTGAATAATTAGTATGTATTTTCAGTGATTTAACTATTCATATTAAATATGCCTTATCCTATTATTATAGGAAAATTATTTTTTTGAATGGAATGTGTGTTCATTAACTACAATTCCATATAGATTATTCAAAATTTATTGATGATATCTTCCACAATACATTACACTTACTGAGCATTTTAGATCACAATAATTTTTTTTCATTTCACTAAGATTCAATTGAGTATACAAATATATATTAAATTAAATTTTTATTTGGAATACTGTTCTTCTTGTGAACAAATATGTCATAAATTTAATTTTCAAATGTAATGAAATACACAAGTATGTGTAATCATTATAAAGACAACTAAAATTATAATATTTATTAGGAAAGAGTTCATTTTATAATACGAGAATGTAATAAACCGAGCCCCGTCACAATTATAATGGGTTTTTTGTTGATATAGTCAGTATCTGATGAAGTTTAGTATAATCAAAGGGATCAATATTTAATAAAACATTGATTTGGGATTATAACACTATGAAATGATTTTATACTAGGTAAATAATAACATACTAATGATTTGATAAGGTATATATTTTTTTGTTTTTCCTAGAAATATATACATTTATATATACTACAAGTGGGCGTGGTTCTAAAAGAGACATATCTAGTTGTAAAATCCTTTGCATTTTCATTTTCTTGAGTCAAGGTGGAATTTCTACCTAGACATAAGAAACACCCTAAGAAAAAGTAGCAAAAAATAAATTCCATGGACATCAATATATTTTGAGTAATATTATAAATTTTAAATAAAAAAACACTAAAAATACTGAAACAAAAGCCACTATATGTTTCATGAAGACGATGTAATTCAACTAAATTTTTTCTCAAATTATAGAAATACCAAACTACACCATGAACAATATCAATGTAATAAAGTGGAAAACAAAACCAAAATTCTCAATGAATATAAATAAGAAATTAAAATTACATCTTTATTATTCAAACAATTTTAATGAAAAAGTGTAAATCCTTTAGTTCATCCAAAAAAAGAAATAATAGAGCCATGGGAGAACAGTGTAAGCATATACGATTTGATCTCCCTAAACAATTTTCATGAGATATAGTGTTCCTTAGTTTTTGGATCATATAAAATATGATCTTTAAACTGGAAGGTCTACTTGTCTAGGATTTTATGTATTCTTCAACATTGACCTTCCCATCATTGAATCCCCCATCATGAATCACATCATGCTTACAGATCCATGTATATATATCCTCATTGATAGTCACCCCTAATGACCTCGAAATTATTAAATTATCTTTATCATTAATAGTATTGACTGACATAAACTCTTTAAAAACCACTTCCCTTGAGATTATAAGAAATTCAAAAGAATGATCATGAACACCAACACAATTCAGCAACTACCAAGAGGCACTGTTGTTTGTCTTCATGTATTTCAACTTCATTTTTGATCGTGTCTCCACTAGAAGTTGAAAAAATGAGTATCCCTTCTTTAATTTATGAATACCCATCTGGATCTTGGTTCAACCCAGTCTGAGAGGCAATTTTCCTAAAACCTCCTTCTCTATTTCAGTTTCACAAGACAAGTTCTTTAACACATTTTTTACGTCCTTGGACGATCTTTACAGATTATCTTAAAACATCTAAATTGGATTATCAATTGAAAATTGTTCAAAGGGAATACCTAACGTAATGAATGCCACCTATTCACTATGATCTTGCTCTAATCAACTATATATCCCCAAAATCATTTCTTAAAACATTGTACCATGTATTATTACCCTCACTGAGATCAGTAGAAATCGCATCCTTGCCTCCAACAATAATACTGCTCCATGAAACACCACCTCCAGATATAATTCACCCTTGGGAGCCATGGGTCCTCCAAAATCCACTAATGGAGTATCCATATTTTAATTAAAATAATTTCCCATTATTGGACTCCATTGATCAAATGAAACATTCACCAAAGCCTTGGGATTATCTGTGTCCCTCCTCAACTTACTAAATATGCTGATCACCAAAGGGTTTATTTCTCTAGATTCACTACAAAATACCTTTTCTGTGGTCTCCACATCCAAAATCACATGACCATAAGAAAAAATAACAATAATAGTCTCAAGATCCTTTCTGATGCCTATTGGTTCCATACCATGTTTCTTATAGAGGTGTCCAAACCAACCCTTGGAGACATCCAATCACTAACCTATTCAAAAACTTGCCAAATGAAAATCACCACATTATTTTTAAAAATATTAACTATAAATTATACCATCAAATGAACCAAATTTCCAAAGAAGGGGGTTAGTAAGGAAGCATACAAGGTTTTATAAAAACAACATCCCTACTTACACCACCAGGGTAGCACATGTTACCAAATTGTTTTAAAAATATTTAGAACAATTTATTTCAAACCCAAACCATGACTATGAAAAATAGTTTCTATGTAAAAACGATTTAAAAACCAAAATAATATTAATGTAAAGAAACTAAACAATTATTTAAAACCATTTCTCTATTTTTATTTTGCATTCCCATTTCAATCCACATATCAAAATATCCACACATTCTTGCATAGGTTAAAATTTCATAATCATGAGAAGTTTAATGTTGATTGATAAAAATAAATTAAGGTAACCCTATACACGTTTCTTAATGGCACATTTCCCTTCTATAGGGACACATCATATAAAATGGAGACACATAATACAATTATGACAAAACAATTCAAAAACAGTTATCCCAATCTATTTCAATAAAACTATGTTTTGATTGAAAACATTTCAAAAAAACATATTTATAAATAAATAAAGTTCTAAAATCATCCTTTTAAAATAAATCAAGAGATAAAATTTCACAATTAATCATCATGTCCCAAAAACATCACTAAATAAGTATTCTACAAATTAGTTCATAATAATTTCACAATCAAATTAATGAAATTTAATCTATTTGAAACTACTGCTTGAATTACTAATAAAAGAATTCCATTTTGAAGAACCCAACTATAGAAACTATACTAGAAAAAATGAAGGCATAAAAATCATCAACAAATCCTAGTACAATCTATAAATAACAAAATAATATTTCATTCTGTATCATCAAAAAAACTAAATATAATAATTATTTGCATAAAATATCATATATATACCCTTAATGGACTCTTTATATGAATTCAAGATAGGGAAGAGATGTAGATATAAGGAAACCCATCATAAAGGGAGACATACCAATTGATACAACCATTAACTATCCATGACATTCAAACAAATCATTTTGGATTGAAGGGGATTTTGTTCGTAGCCTTTAGGTTGAGGAACACTTGAGTTAGGTTAAAAATATAGGACAAAAGGTGGAATATAGGTAATATAAAGGAAGATAATTTTTTTAGGATTTACTTTAAATTTATCTATTGATTGGTCAAATGATTAATAAAACCAAATCCTAACATTTCTATGTAATTAATCATTAAACACCCTCCAATAATGTTGGATTTCATTTTTAAAAACATAAATCACAATAATTGGTTTTACAATGTATATATTTGTTTGTTTACTCTTATTAAACAACAAGGATTGTAAAAAAAATTCTAACCCTTTTTTCACCTAAAGTCCACTATTTCACTTTTCATGGTGTCTTATATGAGTTTCATGGTTCCTACAAATAGTGATGAAATCATTATCCTCTAGAAAATACCCAAAAAAATTTCAAAATTACAACATACCATAAAAATATTCTCCAAATACATAAAATGAATAAATTATATAAACAAAAGGTGACACACATGAAACTAGGTGTGATAAATTATCTCCAACATTGACCATCACTGTACTTATAATGTATAAAAAATTTCTTTAATGTTTTGGTTCATTTCTTGGTCATTTACTTCTCCCATTCCCACATTTCTCCAAATATCAAACCATATTTCCAAAAAATCCATAATAAACTGATAATTTCTACATGAAATACTTTCTCTTTAATATGCATAATATAAAAAGTACATTTAATATTGAATCATCCCACTCTATGTCAATTTGATCTATTTAATCAAATAATTAAGATCATGATTATACATTTTCAATTGAGACACTTGAAACAAATTATGCTCTTCGTGGAACTATGGTGGAAATCCAACCACAATACTACTTCAGAAACATGTTAAAGTGTCCTAATAGAACCTATATATAATGATGATTATACTTTATGCATTCAAAAATAATGATACCCAATCCTTTAAGAGATTCTCAAAAACAAATTGTCACCGAAATTGAACAAAAATGGTCATTAAGAATGATCTGCTTATAATTTCTGATGAATCAGTGTCCTCTCCACTAGTTTCCCAATCTACTGAATTTTCTCTATTATCACTTGGAAATGACGAGGCCCAAATAGTGAAGTATTTCATGATTCCACCAATCTATGTTTATAATGAAGGGGAAACCCTTACAATGCTTCAAAAGGATCCATATGTATTGAGGATTGATAACTTATGTTATACAATAAGTCCTCTAATGGTGTATTCACCTACAATAATCCACCGAAATATACTACAGAAGCCAACAACATGTCTTTAAATGATCATATCATCTTATTTTATTATCCATCTTTCTAAGGGTGTTTCCCTATACTCATAGTCAACAATGTTCTAAGGGATTTATGTATGGATTTCTATAAATTATATATAAAACTATAATCTCGGTCTGAAATTAATGATATGGTTCTATCATAATTCAATACAACATCTAACTCATAGATTATATATCTGTCCTCTACCACATGATAATATGGTATAGGGACTAAATGGGTTTACCATTTGAGTTTATCAAGTATCACCGACAGGGTATTGTATTTAAAACAAGTTATTGGGAGACCTGTTACTAAATAAATTTATATCTATTCCCATTTAAAATATGAATTGGTAAAGACAACAACATTCTTTCTGGTCATTGAATATCTTCCTTAACATACTGACAAGTTAAGAGTCTAAAAAATTAACTCAACCACGTTTCTATTTTCAATAACCCTATAAAATGACACTGTCAAATAATTATACATAATTTTTATTACAAGAAGAACTACAAATATCAAATTGTGGTATGAATAATGTAATTGTTCTTGGAATGACATATGTAAGACCATCTGACCTTGAAACCCCAAAATCGATCTCCCATCTTGCATCCATCTCTAAACTATCTACCAACTACTAAGTTTTAGATAAAAACAGATTTTGAACCTGATATTTTTGCAACTAAAACTTTTTCAAGACAACTATGAATAAACAAATCTAGATATAAATCTACATCACTGCCTTGGTTTTCACACTCTAAGTGCATGTCAACTTTCACCACCAACAACTTCTATTGATCTAATGATTTGTTCTCTAACTAAGCATATTAATTTTAGAATAATTCATATATTATATAATTTATAATACCCAGTATATTCATCAAATCATATTCAAACATTGTTTGATAATACATTAATCTACTATATCTCAGAATCAAATCAATTTTTGGTAAAATATGTTTCATGATATTATAATCCATACTAATCAGAAATTAAAAAAAAATATTTAATGGAACCAAGTCATCAATGCATGGACAATGGAATCTAATTACAAATCATGTTTTGATTTACTATTCTCATAAAATTGTAATAATTTTAGTCTATAAGAAACAACACAATATTCTTATATGAGAACACATCCAACTCCAAATCCTAGAGAATCACAGTAAATGACATACCCTTGTTCTAATTTTAGTAATATAATGATTATTTTTTATGTAAGGTCTCTTTTAAAGACATTTGTAATTTCTCGTTCACTTGTAATGGAACACAATTTATTTTAATTGATGTTGTTGTTTTGGATAGTCATGAAATTCATGAAATAAAATCAGAAATAATTATTTAGAACATGGTAACATTGTATCTCAATTACACTCTATGGTAGTTACCAATAGATAATAACCTTTACATCTTCTATAACCACTAAACAATTTAAGACTAAATTCCAAAAAAATTCACCAATGTATGCAAAATACATAGTTTGAATGTTTTTATACAATCTATAATCTATCAAGATTACCAATACTATTATTAAGTTGTTCTCATACTCCTCCATTTTCCTTTAATTCGTAAATATTTCATCTATGAATAGTACCCTATATAATATAAACCTATTAGAAATATCTAATTCATCAATGGTATAAGTATTGTGGATGAATTTGAATGACCGATAGGAATAATAACATAATCATATTTTCCATGTATACTTATGAAATTTATCATTGGAATATCCTTTTTTGATCCCAAAATTGGTGATATCCTAATTAAAATTCCATTTTATAGAACCAATATCCCCCCATAAATTGATCTAACATATCAAAAATTCATATAAAAGGATATTGTTTCCTTATTGTAACATGTATATGCTTTCAATAACCCAGACACAACTAAAATATTTTATCCACCTTTTTGAAAAACAAGATTGGTGCTTCCCACAGAGGTGTGCTTGGATTAATGGATCTATTCTTTCTTGATATTCTAACTAAACATTCAATTCCATTAACAGTGTTGGATAAATTTTATTAGATGGAAGGGAAATAGAAAGTGTCTCATTTAAGAGATGTATTATAAAACCCACTTCTCCTCTTAGAGGATACCCAAAATATTTTTGGTAAAACAAATATGAAATGATAAACAACCAGTGAAAACTGTAATTGTAAATATATTTATTAAAAAAATCAAACACTTCCAAATTGTTAGAGATCATTTCAACTTTATTTCCAACAATATCATTGCACCTACATTTAAATTATGGTATCTTAAAAATGGTTGACACCATTATTAGTTGTAATACTAACCCAATTGTTATAACAGATCATGTGAGCCAAGAACATGATCAACCAATCCAAAACAATAATTATTTCATAGAAAACCAAAAGAAACAGATAATAATCGCATATAAACTTCAATCCATCATCAATTATAGAATATTCTCTACACATAATGTCTCAAAATACTCTTTAACTATAAGGAGTTTATAGTTTCAAAATATAATGCACCAAATCAACTTTTAAATATTGGATATCAAAAAAAATTAATGGGGTGAACCAATATCAAATAATGCTTTTATTAGGATATAATTAAAAAAACATTACCCCCAAGGTCAGTAGTCCAAATTTATTATCCAAAATCACAATCTCATCTCAATAAAAATGTTTAATCACCACACTATTTTTTTTATTATGAAATTGAGATTAACCTACCTAAAGATTCATGGTATTCCTAAAATCACAATGGCCATATTTTTACTATTGATTAATGGTAGTACGTTCACCTCATACTATAGAAGAAATATATTTATGAAAAACATTTTAATAGTCCTGGACACCTATCATTCGACCACTATGAAAACATCACAAGATATTTCCTATCTAATTAAAACTATGGCATGCCCTTGGTGGTTTTGAGAAAAAAATCTTGATGTGATCAACCAATCAACATTAGATACATCCATAATAACACTTGGGTTTAGGTTTAATATCCATGGATCCAACAACCTCTATTTGATTCACACCACTGAAATAGAAATATGTTTCCATATTCTACTTATTCGTAGAATTGGACTTCCCCCCATTTCATATAAGTGTCAACATTATTACTCCACCCTTAGTTTTTGAGATATCTCTTTCATACATAATTTTTCTATTGAACATCTCTATATAATATTTCATAAAAAACATGATAATTTTTTAATGAATATATTCCCACATCCATGATTGGAAAATAGGTTCCCTCAATGAATCACATGAAACATATTTGTGTAGAAAGAGCACTAAATTCATAAATATATATGCATACTTTATCATTGATAGGTTCTTAAGCATCAAGATAAAATAATGTGTCATTTTTCTATTCCTAAATGTATGGGGATATATTTTTTTTGTCAAAAAAATCATCAAAATCTTCTCATGTAATTCCTCAGACTAAATTATCCTAAAAAATTAAATCCCACCAATTGACTGAAAGATCATATATCATAAACATCCCCAATATCACGTTCATTTATGATGGTGTTCTCAGAAAATTGATGATTCAATTAACCTTTATCTAAGGTGAACATCGAGCTCTTTAAATAGTTATGATATTCTTTATTCGCTTGTAATGGAACAAAATTCCATGTAAATGATTTCATTGGTGAAATTAGTAATGAAAATTTATGAGAAAAACAATAGTATTAACATGATAGAACATGGATGTTGTTTATATCGAATACACATATTAGTGGTTACCAATAGATAGTGATCTCTCTTGAATCCCAATATAGTCTCCATATGGCTCTCATGCTCCTCCATAGTCCTTGAATTCACCATTATGAAAACCAAGAACGTAACAAAAAAATGAAGAGATCATTGAAATTTCATATTCATGAATACCATAAAAATGTTTGGATTTTTTGTACCAAAATGCATTACCACTTACTCATAATTGAAATATCTACATCTGAAAGATGACATTGAAATATCATCCTTCTGAACCCAAAATTGGTTACATACTAATCGCAAATCAACTTAAAATAGCCATTGCGATCCCCTAAATTGAGAAAACATATCATCAGTTCATTTATGTATTTAAAATTTATTTATCATATCATTGTTAATATTATCATAATGTATATGCAACTGAAATTTAACATCTTACTTTTTTTACAACTAGTACTGGTGCTTCCCCTAGAGTTATGCTTGGATGAATTAACCCTTTTATTTGTAGAAATTATAATAACACAATCAATTAAATTAACAATTATTGTCTCATATGATAAGATATAAGGGAATTAGTACTTGTACCTAAAAGGAGATCAATCATAAACTCTACTTCTCTTGGGGGTGGACCCCGTGAGACATTTTTGGGAACCAAACATAAAAAATATAAATAACCATTAAAAACTAATATTTTAAATATCTTATAACAATTCTATATCAAATTATTACAACTAGTATGATATTGTTACATCATCTGGTGCCAGTATGCATGATTGAACTATCATTACATTATGGTCTCCAAAAAATATATACTTGACACCATTATTATTCATAAATATAACCCATAGTGTATAATAGATGATGTGATCCTATATCATTGTCAACCAATACATAATCTTGTTTATTTCATTGAAAACCATAAAAAACAAATACTAGTCCCATACAAACACATCCCCATCAGAAGTTAAAGAAAAATCTCTATTCATAAGTTCCCATCTTTTTTTTACCAAAATTAGTTTTGTGGTTTAATATAAAATTCCCCATTTCAATATTTAAACCATGTAGATCAATAACATGAGAAGATGTAAAGTAATTTGATGTACCCATATCAAATAATCCTTATATAAGGGTGCAATTCAATATAATCATAACTATCATGGTTGATTTTCTAGATTGATCATCCAAAACCACATTCTCTTATCGATACAACTTCTTAATAATTAAAATTTATTCTTTATTACCCAATAAAGACTCCCCTTCCCGAGGAGTAATGTTATTACAATAATCAGAAGGTCTATCTCATTTTTTCTGATGATATATATTTTTCTTGCCTTATCCAATAGAGGAATGCCAATTCTAGGGAAAATGAGATGTTTCTCGAAAACCCGACCTTGGAGAAAAACCACAATAGCACCGAAGATGTCCCATATGATGGAAACTCTAGAATGCTCTTTGTGATGATGTGAAAACTATTTTTATGTGATAGAATGTTCCAATTTCTAAACATCAATCATTACCCATTATTTTGTTTTTAAATATTCACATATCCAACAATAAAACTTTGATTCATTCAACTGCCTTGGAAATAGGTTTCCATATTCCACTTATTCCAAGCATTGGTCTTCCCAATAAATCACATAGGAATAAACATTATACTCTTCACCATAATCTTGCTTATGTCCCATTCCTCAAATGTTTTTCCTTTGATTATCACTATAGAATCCTTCATAAATTCCATGAAAATATTCAAATGAATCACTTTCCTCATCCTAGATTCAAAAAAGTGTTTCATCAATGAATCACCTGCGGCGTCTTAGGGTGAAAAGAGGAATAGATTTTTAATTTTTAATCACAATCTAACAATGATAGGTTATCATTCTTCAATGTCAAAAATTATGTTATCCGTGAAATCTTGAATGTATGAGGTTTGAATTTTTCAGTAATTATTCTAAATCATTTAACGCAATTCCTAGGTAAAATTTATCCTGAAATGATAAATCCCACTATCAGTATGCGTGCATATGTAGAATAGAAATCCCTAACATGAAATTAATTAATAATAGTGTTCCTAGGAAATTAATTATATAATTAATAATATTCATTCACACATTTGCATTATATAGTCTCAAATCAAACAAAAATATAGGTGTATTAAAATTTTGGAACTAAATAGAATGATCCCCATGTGTTGGTTCATATTTTATGTTCCCTATATCCAGATCCTAAAAGGCTTGGACAATAATCTCATCCACCAATTGGTTCACCTATTTCTTATGTGCAACCAAATTCTAAAAGACATCATATATTTTGATTCAATAGTGCATATCGAGTTCCATTTTATATTACCAAAATAAAAAGACTAAATTCTAACATTCAGTAAAATAAATGATTAAAAATTAAAATTTATTATATCACAAAAATCATAATATGTCATTCCACTCATCAAAAAAGCTTTTTTAAAACCATTTATTAAAAATCCAACATGGTTTTGGAAATCAAAACATTTTCCAAATAACACAACTATTCTCTTTTTGAAACCACACATTTGAAAACAATATAATCATTTTTAAAAAATATGCACTCTTAAAAAAATCATAAATCATTTAATAAATTTAAATAAAAATTCTTATGGTATTTCATTCGAACAATTCATGGAATTATATTCTCATTCTCAAAAACCATGACAATTAAATTAAAAATCCTATAAGTATGTCTGAAAACATCTGTAAACAACTCCCATGTAAATTTAATTTAAACATAACCGGATTAGAAATATTTTCTTATTCATTATATTTCATGTTCTGACATCCTAGTCATTTATACAATCCCAACTAAAGGACTATACTATGATGATTTCTCACACAAAGGAAAAAAACCAATATCATTTTTACTAATGAATTGGAACCGACCATGGAAATATCACATTAATATCATAGAAGAAATAGTATGATTCAATTTTCTCCAAAATTAAAGATGTATCGGCCAACACTTATACCATTTTGTAACATCATGACCCTCCTTTTTTGGGTTTTATCGATGTAGAATTACATCATAGCCTTAGGAGACCTCATGATGATGTAAAAGGATTGAAATCAATTCCAAGGGCATAAATACTTTTGGTGGAACATTTTCTATATGAAATTAAAAACCACCCCTAATAATTAAATAAGAAAAAAAACTATACCATTTGTGATTATTAGGAAAAATCAATATGTTAAAAAATATAGTAATACCAAACTACACCAAGAAAAAATTCATAGTACCAATGTGGAAGTATAAAACTCAAAGATTAATGTATCCAAATACACCTACACGAACACACCCAACAAGCTCCATGATCGAACTCCACAATCAATGAACATGAATCATGAATCACCACTAAGTAAATTTAATACATTCCCTTTAAATAGGACTAGATAAATAATATCAGAAAAATCACCAAAGTTATAATGATGGTACTATGTAATGTAACTATGTAGGTTTTCCCAAATAAATTTTCTACTAATACCACTATAATGCAACATGATATTACATTTATATAAAAAATTTAAAATAATTTATAAAAAATTAAAATATATCTAAAAAAATATTTTTCATGGTAAAAAAATTTCTAATATAAATAACATTTCAAAGGAATAAAACAAATAAATTCTATAAAAACTATTCCCTCTATTTCAATTTTCAAATACCAGTTACATTCCACATATCCACATAACTACTAAAAAAAGAGGTGACAATTCAATACCAATGAGTGGTCTCTCTTCTATCAACCAAGTCATCACAAGGTAACCACATGCTAGTGCATTAATGGCACACAACCCTTCCAAAGGGTAACAATAAAGAACTAAACACATGCCAACCAATTATTCAAAATCAATTACAAAAAATTTATTAAAATTGATTAAATAAATCAACATTTTAATTTTAATCCACTCTATAAAATAATTTTCAAAAAATAAATACACTCACGAAATATTAAAATTGTAATTTTAAAATCATTCATTAATTAACATTTTAAAAAAATTCAAAAACTCCATAAATCATCAATAAATGAAATTTTTAAATAAATTTCACAAAAAATTAGAAATTAAATTGATGAAATTTAAAAAATTTGAAACCATTCCTTCATTTTATAATAAGAGGAGTCGACAGTGATGACTCCAACCTTAGAAACATTGGTAGAAAAAAAGAACGATACAAAGTATTCAATAAAAACATGGTTGAATCAATACACACCCTCATTAGATCTTGTTACCAAAAATAAAAACACCCTATGTAATTATTATTTTTATCAACTATTTTAGCTATATCCCTAATAGAATATATCTATGAATCCAACCATGTTCCAGCTTCTTCATTTATACACCCCCTGAATAGTTATAAAAATAGTGTTCCAATCATGTTTTTTCCTCCATTATATATTTAATCGTCACTCATATGAGAACACATAATATTGAAAAAAAAATTGTGCCCGAAAAAGTGCCAATAAAAATCCCACAATTTCCCATTTCATAGTTACTTGTAAGAGTTGAATGGTTACTATTAACCATTCTCAAACTGTGAACCTCCAATGAAGATGTAATTTTTTCTTGAATTCATCTAAAACCTACAATGAAACAATCAATTATATTTAAAAATAAATATATATAATTTAAGTGTAAAATTCATGAAACCATTGTTGAGACATTAGAGATAATGACTCTGAAAAGGGAACATCAGAATTTATATGGTCATCTCCTAACACATGATAACGAGCCTTACTTCACTGATGATTTAATAATTATGGAGAGAATCCTTTGGAATGTGCACATTTTCTTTGGAAACCAATTTTTTCAATTTGAATTAGTGATGAAATTGAAATAACTATGTTTAATATATGGTGTCTTCGATTGAAAATATCTTATTTATATTTATAATTCCAATAAATGATTACTTGGATTCCCCACTGCGAATAATGTTTCTAAAAATTTGTTTTTTTGTATTAGGTATTTTATAGAAACCTACATAATTTTGTTAATAATGACTATGATTTAAAATGAGGAGACTATGAGAAACTAAATGGGATGATGAATCGAGTGAATGATATTGCTATTATGACTAATAACTATCCTAAAATATGACCAACAACATGTTCCATGACCAATTGTTTGAATCACCATTTATGATACAAATATAGATCACTATGAGCTTGAGTGGAAATGAATATTGAGAAAATAAGGATTTATTTCATTAATTTATGAAATGTGGAAGGAGACACATGGGAAATTATCTCAATACACAAGTAAAATTATTTATGTATGGAAATTATATAGTTAAGGAAATGAATTATTGATGAAAAATAAAGAGTACAATTGAAGGAAATTAATATCATCCTCTGGATGTATTTATATTTACTCATTTTAAATTTAGGGAACCTAATACTTATCTGAGTTAATGAACTACTTTAATGTTTAAACCTCAAACCAAAGAAGGACAAAAATTGAAATAAAATATGTGAGTATTTATGTTTTTGGATTCTAGAATTAAATTTTATATTTATTTTTTCGAATATAATGTTTTCATAAGAATCTCAAAACTCCTGTTATTATGTAAAATTTTAGAAGCATATATGTCTTCATTAATATAATTATTAAGGATACCATTGTGGATTTTTGAGTCTAAAATTGATCAAATGATACTTTTTTAAAACCACTTTTCTATGTTTTCTATGATGAAATTATATCATGATGAAGCATATTTGGGGACATGTTTATTGAAATAAAACCCTTTCTATTTGTATATACTGCTGTGAAAATTATAATTAAGGAAGAAATAAATTATTATCTTAGAATTAAGTTTACATGTATTGGTGAACATTAAGGGTTTTATTATCTTTTATAATTAGTTAATTAGGGGTTATTAGACATTAGGATTTTTATACATTTTTTTAATATATTTATAGATAATGTAAAACCCACATAAGGGTGCTAACACATCACATCCAGAAATTTCGTTGTGATTAAACCCAAGACCAAAGGATAATAATTTTTTCTCTCCTGCAATTGTATTGTGTTAATATTTTAGTTAAAATTTCTATGAATTTAGGTAAATAATGTTTGAAACGAATATTAATGATGAACTGGTGGTGCCACTGTGAGGTTTATAGATTAATGTATTAAATTTGATAACATATTTTATCCACTTCGATTTTTTAAAATTGTTAAAAGTAGTTAGAAATAATTTCCACTATTTTTGAATATTATGACGCATTTGATGATAATTTGACTCATTTAGGCCTAAAAAATTCATTTTTTATATAAATATCATAGAGTTCGTCATGAATTAGTAATTGATAAATTCACAACCAAAGGATGAAATTATTCTTGTGGAATAGAAACGTCTCATGTAATATATTTCTATATATTAATATACCAGAAAGGAATTCATATAAATTTGGAAAATAAACATGTAAAAAAGTATCATATTAAAATAATATCTTATGAATCTTATGGTATTTTTTATAAAATAAAAAAAATTGAATTTAGGCCCTTATTTTTTATTTATCACGAAATTTCATACGATCAATGTCCTCTACCACTATCTATAACTATTATGAATATTTAATGAACATTTCATTATTTTACACCTATATTCACCTAATTTTAGATCATGTTTTTTTATTACTTATGAAATTGTAATTAATTTATCATTTATTAAAGGATGTTTTATAATCTATTTTATGATGTTATTTTTAACAATATTCTTTTCAAATGTCAGAGCCTTGATAATTAAGGTCAATTTAAAATGATGAGAATTGTTTTATATTATAGAGAATGCAACATAATGATATTTTAATGTATGAAAATATAATTAATATAGTGTTTGACACAAATCATTGATATTAAACAACCCATGAAATACAATTCAATAAATATAATCTATTTGATTCCACATGAAACATGCAACCCTGATTCCAAATGAACCATAATATTGTATACCATTATAACATAACCATAATGTTTTTAGGTTGGAATGGTAGTAAAAATAGTATAAAAAATATAGTATTCTGTTAATTTGAATTTAATTGTGAATTATTTAATTGAAAAAGATTTTTTCTCTGAACAATGGGGTTTTAATGCTGGTTTTTTATCATTTTGGATACATAATTTAAAAAAATTAAACCATTATAAAAAGATTTGAAAAAATGTAATTAATTATTTAAATTAGTATATACTAATTATAAAATGATTATTTTTTTAGATTTTCTGAAATGTATCATTTTTCGATGAATACTTAAAAATACTAAATTTTAATCGAAAACTACATGATGAATTATAGTTTTTAGAATAATATAATTTATTTTAAAAGTGTTCTGAAATATAAAAAATTAAAAAATATATAAATAAATCTAAATATGTTAATTTTAATCATTATTGTATTTAATTTGAACAAAAACATTGTATCCTTTTGAGCATATTCTATTTATAAACTTGTTTTCTCCTCCTGTCTGCTGGATTAATTTCATATTATTTTTTTCAATTATATGAAATTAATTTAAAAAATGGATTCCATATTTTGAAAAAAAATAATTCATATAAAAATATGACAATATTATTTTTTTACCACAGTCAATAGTTAATATAGTAAATAGTGTTTACAATAGTTATTGTAAAAATGGGATTATAGGGTATTCAAAATAATATAATAACTGATAAGATTACATAAAAACATTACCAAAAATATATTGAATTTCTATATATCATAATAATAATGTCTAAATATAAAAAATAATCTAATTTTTAACCTTTTTCATGTAAAAAACATGGGTATACCATTTTATTTTTAAAAATTACTTGTCTTCCAATCACATCACTTATAAAAGGAAATCTACAATCCTCTCAACTTCATAACGTAAACCCTATTTTCATCCCATCACTAACCAAATAACTTTTAAAAATTCCTAATATCGTAATAAAAGCTTTTATTTTTTAAAAAATAAAACACATTTGTGCTTTTTGTTGAAAACTTATGAAGGTTTCCCAAGGAAGATGTGGGTTTATTGATCGAGAATTTTTATTTTATTTCTTCATCCACCTCCTATAATTGTAATTAACGATGATAATCTGATTAAATAGCAATATAAAAATATACATAAAATACTATATGTTGGGTGAATTGCCTATATTTGTCCCTTATTTTAACAAATGGGTTATAAAATCATCATTATTTTGTGTGTTAGATTACCGTGTTGTGAACTGATACTTTTCATGTTTCTATTACCACCTCTTCACGGTTTGGAGTGATAGTGTATGTAAAGGATCCATATGATATTAAAAACAAAATTATACTTTAGGATTCATTATATCATAGATATATATATATATATAATAACTATATTACATTCCATATATGATACAATAACATCACTTTCTGTATGGATGACTATTGTCTCACAAAGCTGTGTGGTTCATTCATTACTAATGTTTTTCATGATTGGTAATAATGAAAAAGAAAATATATATTTTAAATAAATGATAAAATTAAGGCATTAATTAGATAATTATTATTTATAAAATTTATTGTGTTATTTTAAATTTTATGCAAAAAAATTAAATCATCATTCGTGTATGTGTGGACTATCACCTTAACGAAGATATATGGATCCATTTTCATCAATACATCACATAGAAAATATATGTATATTATTATTAAAAAAGTAATATGGTATTTATGAAATTATAATGTTATTTAATGATAAAAATTACTTAACTAATTTCAAAAATGATCATCAGAAAATTGAAATTTAACTCATATATATGTATAGCCTAATGTCTCCATGTAACTAACATAATCATTTGAAGAAAACCATATTTCATTTTTAGTCATGAAGGTAGAAATGAAATTAAAATATTATAATTATTTAATGATTATTATTTAATATATTATTAAACTATATAATATTCCCTTGTATTAGAACTTTCATGACGAATAATTAATGAGAAAACATTGCATTAACACCCAAAAACAATGAAAATATTGAAATAATTTTAATGAAAATGTGATATGATATTAAAAAATTATCGTATATTATATTAAAAATATTATTATTTGACATTTATATGTTAAAAAAATTATTAAATCCATTACATTGGAGGTTAATATATGTCCAACCAAATTGAAGTGTGAGGTAAGGGAAATATCCCCAATTTCTATTCATTAAGGATTATTTTATTATTGTGATCTTAATTTATTATAAATGGTGAACATAGTATCCATTTTATGTGTAATATAATTAATCCCTACAATACCATGGTATTTTTATTTTTATTTTAAATTAATTAATCTATGGATATTTGACTAGGAAATATTCAATTGTTATATAATTTCATAACTAAATTTATTTTCATTGGGTAATATTACTTTTTCATTTGAATGGATATTATATCATTACATGTGTGATGAGTTTTTACTATGTGTTTTTTTATTTAGTCTTAATTTATATGGATTTATATTTGATATTCATAATCTATCCATGGGATAATTCTCACATCTATGTCACGATCTTTGCAAAGGTTTATTTCACAATGTATCATTACTCGGGATTGTTTATACATGAGTCTCATTTGAATGAAATTATTTATCACGTTAGATTTAAAATTTTCAACTCATTTCAAATATAAATAGTACATTTTTTAGAAAATATGACATCATTTTCCACTTTAGTTGAAACTCATTTAACAGACGAAACATTTTTATTCATAAAAATTGTTTATAAATTTGAAGATTCGTTATTAATGATATTTGTACGCATTTTTACTTTTATAAATAGTTTTTATATGAAAATTCAGGTTGTTATTTAAAAAAATTATAGTTTTTTACTGATAATTATAAAAGAAATATATTATTCAGTACTTTTTATGGTATTTTAATTCATCATCACCCCTAAGATGTTATCAAACATCATTTATATGTTTCAAATGTTATTTTCAATGTTAATTAATTTCAAAAAAAATATAATTTTTTTAAAAGTTTTTTCAAATCAAATCATTTTTTAAATATTATTTTTAAATATTTACTTATTAACAGTATATTCTTCAACAATAAGAACCATATATTTTTATAATACTTCAATATAGATATATTATACCGATAAGATAAATATTAATTATATTGAGGGTTTAATAATTTTTTTCTAATTAAACAATTGAAATTATTTTGTTTGATCCATTTTTATTGTCACTAACTTTCCTATAACATAATCACTTTCTTCTTAACCTTACAGTTTCCCTAAACCACACTATTATTTATCATGTATATACTCATTTATTAAAATGAATATAATTTCTACATATATTTCTAGGAATTGGATGTTTTTATTTTATCTTGTTAAATACTAATAAATATATATTATTTAGAAAATAACGAAATTTAATGATAGGAGATGTTGTTCATGAATCAAATTAATTATTCGATATATGAGGAATGATTTTCGAACTCACCGATTGATGGTGAAAATATTTATATATCTCATGATGCATTAGTAATATAATGACAGAAATAAGTTAGATTGTATTAACATTATTTCAATATGTGGTTCAAACTATCTTATGGATGGTCTTGACAATGGAGTTATCACGTGCACAAGAACATGATGTCCAACTTTTATTCTTTTTCATCATTAAGAATTCAATCAATTTTATCCATGGATTTGCACAATGGTATAATTTTTAGATGAATTTAATTCAAATTATAATGATTTAGTAAAATGATTTTTATGTTATTTATAATTAAATATTGATTATTCCTTATCAAATTATGATATAAGGGATTTGAAATAAATATATTTATTTTTATTTTCCATTAAATATTTATAATTATTTATTAATTCATCATAGTTTTTATTGTACATAACCCTTACTGTGAATTTTAATTTGCCCATTTTTTTGTATCATTTCTCCATTATTCTAGTAATAGTAATATGATTGATGTGAATATACATACTCGAGGTAATAATTTTATTCATGAAATATGTAGAAAAAATATTTGGTAATTTTTGTTTTAATATATAATTACGGACATAATAATATATTTATTGAACCAAAACTACTATACTATTCTGTAATCTAGAATGAGATTCTATAAATATTATGCCACTGTGGTAATGATTAAACCTTCTCTATGATACTAGGGTTAGAATCACTAAACCTAGTAGAAAATAGATTTTATATGAAACAATATGATATGAATTTAATAAAAATATATTAGGGATCATAAAACTATTATGTAATTTGCTGATAATGTAATAAAAACATCTTATTTTATTGGTAAGGTTAAGATTATAATGTTTTCCAAGCAATATATTCATATCTGGATATTATAGTTAGACATGGTTTTTGAATAAATGTGCCTCATGGGAATAACTAATAGAAGGGTGCATTGGGTGTGACCAGATCATCCCTTGGAATATAACAATGGGTCTTATTGTGCACCATGTTTGACACTCTCTATGGATATTTTTTGAATAATTCACATTTTATTTCAAATCCATTATGAATCATTTGAATTGATGATTAAAATGAATGAATAAAATAAAACCTATGTTGTATTAGATTGAATATATGGTGTAATTTTTTAATCATCCTATAAAAGATTATATCGATTTCCTAATAAAAGTTTTTGTTTCTCAGAGTATGAATTTTTATTTTATTCAATGTATGAAACACATAGAAATCATATTAACATTCAATGTGACCGAAAATGATATGGGTAACTACCTGAACTTCTATGAATAAAATTCCCTTTTTTGTTGAGTTAAATTCTCAATTATGTATTATAGTTGTAGAAAAAAACATGAACTTATTGTGTTATATTATATCCTATAGAATTTAAAATACAATTCAGTATCATTACCATTGATAATATAAAAATTTAACATAAAACATATGATTAGTATAAATATAGGGGTTTGGAAAATTTATTTGAATTAGAAAATAGAAGTGATATCCTCAAGCCGCAAGATTATTCCCTACTAAGCCCATTTATCAGAGCCTGTGAGGGATATGACATCCTAGAAAATTTCATTTTACCATGTCCATTATTAGATCCAACAACTAGATCACAAGAAAAATAGTTTATGGTATAAGTTATATCTTTTAGTGATCACCACCCAAACCATGTATGTTGTACTCCCCACGAAAATCTCACAAACACAAACCGTACCTTATAGAGTTTTCAGATGTAATAAATTGTTTTTAATCCTAAAATTAACAATATGAATATATATTTTGTGTTTTTAATCGCAGTTAGGGGATTAAGGGAGTGGTAAATGTTCCCTATAGTCCGGTATCGCACCAAAGTTCAAATTCGGGTGGGCGCAAGTAAAAATATAGTACTATTCATTTGGTGAAGAAGAAGATGATACAAGACTATGGGGAAGAAGGAATGGTGTAATTAGGTTGTGTTGTAGTCAATATGTAACCCTGGTTACAAAAGAAGTGTGATGCAGGCATGATGTCACACTGTTCTTTTAGTCCGTGTAATGGACTTCATGCCCACTCAGTCTACGGGCCACTTATTAGATACGTAATGGATTGATGGGTGGGATATCCCCTTGGGATGGGGGCTTAGCCCTTCCTTTCCAGTCTATTTGTGAGGTAAGTGTGTCTTTTGGAATGTAATTATACCCCATGTTCATAATACATATAAAAATGTATTTTATTTTCAATAGAATAACGATTATATTTACTTCTTCTTATTTTTTACTTTATATTTTTTTGATTTTTATTCGATATAATAGAAATTATATTTTTTAGTGATATGTGACATAAAATAAGGAATTCATGTTGATGAATTAATTTTTTTTCAATAATTAATATTTTATTAAAAAATATTATTGAATAATACATATTTTTTGTAGTTAATAATATAAATTTACAACGTAAAAATAATTCTTAGATGGGTTGGAAGATATTTATTGTCAAAAACCCTAAATTTCTCAATAAATGAAAATAGTTATATTAATATAGAAAAATCACATTTTTATAAACAAATTATTATAAATTTAATTTTTGGAATCAGAGCATCAATAATTATTAACGGTGTACGATTCACGTTTTTCTAAGTGAATCGAATTTGCGTGAAAAAATTAAATATGTTATAAATATATAGTGTGTACTATGAAATCATAATGAACCAAAAGGGATATAATAAATTATATTAGGGTATAATGAAAAATATATATGTATTTATCTTTAATATAATGTATTTTTTTGGTTATATTATAAAATTTTAAAAAAATATGAATCCTTTTAAAAACAACAATATAATGTAATATTTTAAAATCATTTCATTAAAAACATGACTCACTTACACATCAAAAAGTGTGATATTATAATAATATTATCCCATGGCCTTATAAAATAATTAATTACAATACCATTTGGTTGAAACCCTAGACAATGCCATGCAATGGTTTTTTGAGTAGATAACTTTATTTTATAGAGTCCAAAACCTATGTTTTAGAAATAATAAAAAAATCACATCCATTTTCCTATATAAACCCCTCCAATCTACATTTAATAATCACTAAAGAATCATTATCGCATATTTAATCTTAAATAAACTATGTATAGTCCAATAATGTTCCTTTAGGTTATCAATAAGCTCACACAATACTTTTTTAATTACCTTCTCAATGAAAGGGAACCTCGCCTTTCCCAACTAATTCTAGCATCATCATTATCATATGAATTGTATCTAAAATTAATAGTAATGGGATATGTTATTATATTTAACCATTACATCACAACTGATTTATATATTATGATATTGACCTTTCACATTCATCTATCCATCCATTGAATATTTACATTCCCCCGTTTTTCTGTTGAAATGTCATTCTGATTTAAATTAAAAATTATAGTGTGTTGAATTCCCATACATATATCCATTCTAGGGTGTTCACCTTCAGGAATGTATAATTAATTTATTAGGGGATTATGTTTGTTTAGTCGACACTCCATAATCATTAAATTAATTATTATAAATTATTATCCTATGAGTAATGATATATGTAGAAAAGTTAATCATGTGGATGATATGAAGGTGATAGGTGCACCAAATATTATATAATGAATCAATGGTTTGGGTACTGTTTTAGTCTCATGAGATATAATTAATGGCATTAGGTAGTGAATGTAATCCATCATGGGGATTTTCCACTATTTCATGGGTTTTCAGGGGTTATCCTTGACCTATGTTTATGATTTCTTGTTTAATACTCTTTTCACTTTCCCATGGTTCCATATTTTATCTTGATATTTCATGAATCATTGTTTATTTTTTTGATTATCTCCCTTTCTTAATTCCATATAAATTCATATTGTATATCTTGTACTAATTTCTCTATGATATTCCATTTTTATTCCCTCTTTAGGCTTTATAGTTCTCCCATTTTTTTCTGTATGTCCCCTTCTTATCCAATATATCATTACGTATGATGAAATATAACGATAAGGATAAAATGTTTTCATTATTTTTTATTCTTACTCTATTTAGATTTTTTATTTAATTTGTATAATTCCAAATAAAGTATAAATCTTGATCAACTGGGTTGTGTTATGCATATTAATATGTAATAAATCCTGAATTAATGTGTAATAATAATAAGGATTGTCATTGTTTCTATAAAATAAGTGATTAGTAAATTTTGTAATTACAATTATAATGACATAAAAAATTCCTTAGGCATAAGAAAATACATAAGAAAACAACTGAGTATAATGGTAATGTATATAATATATCGTATTCAAGATAATACATCCATATCAAGATAACATAAGTGGTTGTGTCTCTAACACATATGTAACATGGTGTACCACCCAAAAAACCACATTGATCTATATTCAATTGAGAAATAGTTAAAAAAAATGGCCTTACTAAACCCTCATTTTATGCACCCATGGGATATGATATTGTAATTAATAATCATATTATAAACAATTATTTTTGGAAAAAAAGTCTAATTTTTTTTGTGTGAGTAAATACATTAGGAAAAATATATATTGATGTCTATATATTCATATGAAAAAGAATAACTGTCATTTATATATAATCACATTAATTATATATGTTTAAAATTTATACATTTAATAGTTTTTAATAAATAATCATCATTTTTCTATTTAATCTTGCCAATGGTTGTAAATAAGAAGAACAAATTAAGCATGAAATGTGAAGCGCAATGTGTTGACTACCCAAATGTGATTCACTGACCAATGGGAGTAGTAATAGTGAATATTGTGATGATAAATGATAAGATTAATTAGTATCTTTTTTAAATTCTGAATTATAATGATTGAGAAAATCACCCTAAAAATTAAATAGTATATTTTTATACCATTATAAAAAAAGGTCATTTAAATTAAATAGATCATCCGATCCCTTAAGCATGGAACCATGGATCAAATCCATTCATACGATTTTTATGATCCTTAATTTTTTTGAGCAATAGATGGTCATACTGTATTTTCATTTTATGGAGGGAAGTGCTTATCATTGGTGGAAATTGATCAATAATATGAATAATGAAGATGATATCAAAGTTATGTGGTGGAAAGAATTTTTATTTTTTTATAAATATTTACACCTACACTCTCAGACAGAAAATGGAAAGGAATTTCCATTACATATAGAAAAAGTATAATTAATCGATAAGGGAAAATGATAAAGACATCACAAAACGTTAATGATATTGTAGACACCATGAAATTTGTTGCAAGCACTTCTCTGTAAATAATGATGAATTTCAATTTGTCGAGATTGAAAATGACCACAACCAGGCTCGAAAAGTTCCTGGTGAGACTCTGCATTTTTTATGGCGGTCAGTGACGGTATTGAAGGAACCGGGATGAAAGGGTCGAGGTCGTACATTGGGAGTGATCCCAAACTAGGGTGTGGGGGTTGCTCCACCGCTGTAGGGATAAATTATTTGGTTATGTCCCTATAGAGGATCTCATGGTACCTGCGCATAAACCCCTATGCCCCACCATACTGAATGATAATGAAACTATGATTTTGGATTTGTCCTCTAAAATTCTCCCTAGTCTAGTGAAATCACCAGCGGTGCGCTAGTCTACTTGGGCACCGCCCATCTTGCATGCAGCCACTTGCACAGCACAGTGTTGTCATGAAACCTACATGCATGACCAAACTCCTTTTTCCCAAGGTCTTATTTTTTCCTATAAATAGACCCTTGAGGCCTCCATTTTTATGGATTAATTTCCATGAATCCCAATTGTTTCATTGGTTCCCCTAGTACTTCTACCTAGTCTTCTGAAACATTCAAGATATTTCTTCAACACCTTGAGAGGAATATTTAAAGGAGTATACTTGTGTATAAGTCCTTTTAGTGTTTAAAAACCATAACACCTGCGCGCCAAAAGCTCCTAACCTCCCCAAGTCATAAATACTTGCATGCCGCCTATTCCTTTTATAGGAACATGAGTGCCCCACATGTTAGACCACCTGTGATTATATTTTAATTCTTGACAAATGTCTCACCCAAGTATTAACACATGTTTTTCATCGCTTAAGTGAACATCAGGTTGCCCAAGCCTACTTGGGCACCCATACTTATATACCCTTTTCTACTTGGGAGACCCTATTTGATTCACTTACTCCCTCCAGTCTATAATCCATCAATCCTTCATCAAATCCATTAATGGCAAGGCTTTTTTTCTGTATCTCCCTTTCTTTAATGGGATTCTGTTGTGAGGTCCACCAAAAACTATTGACTTATCAAACCTTTATGAAAGGCACATCAATGTGTCTCTAATTTGGGTATTTATATCCATAATCATAGGTATTACAGATTTGTTTTATATGGGAGTTAGGATACATAGAACATTTGTGGGTTTGTATATCCACAGTAACATGGACGTTTCTCCTAGAAACATTGTTGGGATGTTCCCAGTTTAGAGGAGGGATTGGGTCCCGACCTCTCCCTTCTCAAAGAGATGACCCAGAACCTCAGGACTCTAGTGGGGAAGGTATGGTTCAAACATGCCTTTCCACCCATGTATAAGAGAAGACTCCCTACTCTATTAGGATCAATTTTTTGGAATTTATCCTAGTGTATGCCGCTAACCATCATTGTTTTTTCCTTGAATTGGACCCTTGTCCATTCTGAAGAGAATAGAGAAAAGGCTCGTCGCCTCTCCCCCTTCCCGGGACGCCTCGACCACATCCACTGTGGCCAGCATTGGCTCTCCCTCTTACTTCAGCAGAAGAGGAAAAAATTGAAAGTTCAACTGTCATTGTTGAATCTATCACATATTTTTTTTCTTACATTGAGCATGAATCACGTGGTATTAGTGATTTGTGATGATTACAATATATACACAAACACTCATTATACTAAATGAACTAAAAGATCTCTGATTCTCACCATGACTGGGATACATTGGAAGTCTTCTTAGGGCTAGAGCTCACTAGATATCCTCATCAAGAATCCAACCTTAATCACCTTATTCTGGGAATCCTCTTTAGGAATAAGCCCCAAATTAAACCCTCAGTTCGTTAAGGAATCCTTTTTAATAAGTAAGAACAAAAGAATTTCCCTCAAATGACTATACTATTCTATTAGAATTATTGAACTATGTGGGATTTGATTAACATTTATATGGTATACATAGGAATCCTCCATGAAGATAAAACCAAATTTCAAAATTCAACTATGTTCTCCTTGGCCATATTCCCAACAGGGTCTGATCCGACTTGACAACCCATATCCTTTCCATGTTCCTTGGGCTTCATTATCAAAATTCTAAAATTATGTTTTTACTAAGCACCTTCTGCTTAGATGTCCATACTACATGACACTAAACTATATGGATAGGTCCTAATCACATGACCTTAAATTGTAGGATGTGTCCCATTCAGTAGTACTGAACTAGGAGGGTTCTTATTCCTTTCACAAGGATACGTAGTAATCTCATTTAAGGAGCATGATCGCGTGATCAAACCAAAAGTTTATCTCCATCGATGACAATAAATTTCTGAGTTCTCCACTAAGTGGATCAAAAACTTGTATCGTCATAATGATGATTAAATCAATCTTGTACTAGTATATTAGAGGATACCATTGATGTATAACCTTAAATACATACAGTTATCTCCATTGATGAAGAACCTTTAATACATAGTGATGATTCTAAATTTTAAACATGTTAATAAGTGATTGTAAATTCTAAGGGAAACTTATGTAATACATGGTTAATTAATAAGGATTTATGAAAATATCATATATTTATAAATAGAGTCTCGTAGTATACCATAATTCCCCCAAAAAGTTTGTGATGATTCTAACATCCCATCCTCTCGAGAAATTTATGTTCCTAAGTATTGTAATGTTTAAAATTAATGAAGGCCTGCCTTTGAAAAGTAGGTCCCTTTTTGGATAATGAACTGTTGGATGTTTCTTTTTCCATAAATAAATCCAATGGAAACCGCCTGGAATGTAGTTCCATTAGACATTTATCTATTTCAGCTCCAGATATTATCCTCATATTACCAATTTATGAGAGTGGTAGTAATAATTATGAAGATACTCATCAGTCACTTCATCATGAAGGCTTACTTTATGAGAATGAGGTCAATTTAGAACACCTATCTCTGGATGAAAGCCATGACAACCCTCTATGTGGCCAGAAGACCAAGGAGAAAGAAGTATTACCCCTTTCTATAATCTACCTTGGTAATCCTCCTCATGATGACATTCTCTGAGAAAGTCTACTCCAATGTAGTTTTACACATTGTCAAGAAAATTCTATAATTGACAATGTAGTGATGAGAAATCCCTCTTATCTCGAGGGACTTGCAAACACAAGGCCAGTCATGTCTGATGCCTTGTCATTGAAAGGTGAATCACTTTCTCAACCAAAAGATATCTTAAGGGGGTAATCATTATCTAAACCTCCATTGGGTCATTTGTATTCTAATACAGTGCATGAACTTTTGTAAGACCATATTGAGAAACCTCTTGTGAAAGACGATAAAGATGTGTTAAACATGAGGAAATAATTGGCTAAGGGAGAAGTAATTGTCATGTTCTATCATTTGGAAAATTCTCATTATAAAATTCCTAAATTGATTACAGAAGATTGAATTCATGAAATCCACTTCAATTTATGGAATAATCTTCATCATTTAAAAACCAAAGTATTACCATATGATGAATATAAAAATAATGTAAAGGTAATATAAGGGTTGAAACTCCAAATTTACATGGAATCTCTCTCAGTTTCCCTACATCAAATGGTTTAAAAACATTAGATAATCCTTCATCATGCATGAATTAATGCTCTAAAGTGACATCACCATTTAATTTTCGATCCCCCGTCAAGTATTTGTATCAGAGGATGGGGTGCATATAGAGCATTTCATTTCACTGCACTCCAAAATCAGAGAAGTTACCAAAAGTGGTCTCATGTAATGTAATTTACCATAGTCAACCACAACCAATATATTTTGTATGTAATTGAATATACGCTCAACAACTGACCTCAACCAGCTCCCATCATAGTTAGGCCCAATGGAAAGATGTCTATGACTTTCTTTTACAACAATCATTTGAGAATATAGAGAAGGAATCCCTCATAGATGATTTTAGGCATCATAGTATGAAAATATATGAAATAAAAAAGTGATCTTCCAAAACATGTTATTTTAGTGGTTTTTAGATAATGCACCCAATTAATGTCAGATCCAAAATTCACAAAATCAGAAGGGAAGCTGTACGAATTTTAACCTTAGTAGTTCAAGAATCAACACATCTTGCAAGGATGGGGGATAATTTAATTCAGCCTTCAAATTCATTAAGAAATATTCATATATTTGAAGAAGAAGAACAGGAACAACCCCATCCTACTGGGCTGTGGGATTTTTTACATATGCAATTCCCTCCTCAACAGAAGTCAGTTTTATTCTAATTTGGGAAGAAGCCATAAAGAAAGAGTACAATTTAATAATACAAAGATTCACATCTGTTTAATATCCTCCAAAAAGTTCTGTGAATTCATCATATTAGAGAACATGGTCTCATGGATGATATAGAGGTTGGTGATCTTACAAAATTACTGATAGATTTTCATCGATGCATTATGCATTAGGGTATGTCATTAAAACCATTGTAGATGATTTTCCCGAAAACAAGTACAGTTTTGGAAAATTAGAAGATGAAGTACTTGTCAATAATATGGTACACACTGAGGAAAATGAAGAATGTGTGCATACTCGAAATTAGAAACATACCTAGAATCTTGGTATGCCTTCTTATAACCAAATTCAACTCCTCCGAATGGAATCTAACAAGGGGAAATGTAAAATTAAGATTTCATATCACTTTTCCACTAGATATGTTCAATCTATTTCACTTGAAAATATATTTTCATGACTATAATAGAAAATGAATTAGTTGAAAATACTTAATACAGAGTTACTTCAATGAATCAATTATGCCAAACATACTCCCTAGGCAGGTCCTCAACATACACATCTTGTAGGACCTCCTTGGCAAAGAGAAGTATTAGTAACTATAGATGAGGATATTGAATTCCCTTCACTAGGTACACGGTCAAGGTAGGATAAGAAACATCCTAATAGGCCTATTCTCGTGTGTTATTCAAGGAAAATATTGGGACCACCAACACTGGTTTTTTTAGTCATTGCACCAGTGGAAGCTCTAGTTTCAATAACAGTACAGGTTCCAACTCCACAAGATGTTCCCCAAATGCTTATGAATTCAATTGAGGAGTGAATGAATTGATTGGAAGCTATGGAAGAATGACCTGTACCTTTTCAACCAGAAAAGAGATCTTACCCTGAATGTGTGGATGCAATTCCTCCCTCAACAAATTTTGTGAATACCACATTCCCATTCATCAATGTTTTGGGAGATCTGGATCAACACATAACACATTTTGATTCCCTTTGTGATCCAATGATGGGAACTTCTAAACAACAAGATTCAGTAAAGCTTAGGTGTTTTGTGCAGTCATTATAGGGAGCACCTTTTGTCTTGTATACATGTTTACAATATCAATCAATTACTAGAAGAGAAGATCTCCATTATAAATTCCTTCTCCAATTTATATCAACACAACCAAAAGCAACCATTTTTTGATCATAATAATTGTAAAAACAAGGAAAATGAAAGATTTTCAGATGTCATTGCGCGATGGAGAAAATTAACATATTACTTAATTCCAGAACACCCAAAAGAAGAGTTGATTCCAATTTGTGTGGAAAATATACATGATGATTTTCTTCCACCATTGATCCCTATGAAATACACAGGAGGGTTTAGAGACCTTACTTCAATCGATCAATAGATAGAATACTCTGTTATAGAAAAAATGGATTAAACTTGTGTAATTACATCAACTCCAGGAAGGAGGATAGGAAATGTAGAAGCTACTACATTTACACTCAATAAAGCACATGTACCTACTTCAACTTCATGACCTTCAACATACTGACGGTATTTTCCTCTTAATCATTAGCAGCAATGGCCACCTCATCAAGATGATCCATGTGATCAAAGGCGAAGATAGTATGTGTAATTAATGAACAATGATTATTCTTTCTAGAATTAACATGTTGATGGATACATCATCTCATGTTTTGAAAAAAAATTGGTTAAGTTTCTTGAAAAAAAACAAATAAATAAGGACATGAAGATCTTCCTAGTTGTTTTCCCATTCACCAAATATTTGGGCATTCCATCCAAGAATCATTTCATTTAAAGGACCTCTTCCAAAAGATGGTAGACTCTAGAAAAGTGAAACTGAAAATTTCATCAGCTCTAGTAGAATTTGTTAACGCTACCAATCCAGAGGAAGATGGCGAAGAGATGGATGTCAAAAGTAAAATTGTGCAGAAATATAATGATTGGATTATTTGGAAAATGATTAATAGGAATCATGCCATTTTACGAGCACAGTTGAACCAACTGATTTTGTCTTATGCCACATACAACACAGTAAAACCATCTTCATCAAAAGGGTTTTCTTTAGAAAAGAAAAGTGATTATAAGGACAATGATCAGTCCGAAGAAGATAAGCTCACATTATTTCTAATTTAGTGCTTGACCATGCAACATTTTGTTCCTTCTATTTTAAAAGCATGGGAACCAACCCGAAAAATGGCATAATCAGAATTAACCCTTCATGAAGAATCTATATTAGATATAGAGTTGATCTTTTCTTCATCCAATGTTATTCATTTAATGGATCCTTATAAAGATGGCGATTCTGAGTATAATGATCCATAATTCCTTGTACCTAATTGGGGATCCAGAGGAATAGGCCATGGTCTAGGATATAGGGGAAGACATGGGAATTCTAGATTCCACCATTTCAACTATACCGCTTATTGAAACATATATGAGGCAAAAACTCATGTAAGATCCCTTCATCAGGCTCAACAGGAACAAGAAGTTTCTTCCATAAAAGACAGGTTCAGTTCTGACATGATTATTTTGGAGGAATGTTTAGAAGTCACATCGTCTTCTTCTCAGAAAGTGAATGGATCTAGTCAGTCTAATCTACCAAATCCATGAGTATTTCAAGCTTCAGCTCCGACAAAAAATATGTCTACATCAGAAGTATCAACTTCCCAAACACATAAAAACCCGTATCTTCATTCTAGAAAATGTAGAAATTTAGACCAAATGTTTGATGTCTTGAATCAATTGGCCTATGTACTATTCATGCTGTAAATTTTGGATGCTTTAATCTATCAAATGATCTTATAGAAGCAATCATTGAGGCTTGGTCAAGTCCTTAAGAGTTTCAAACCAAAGCTGTTGCTGCTAAGGTTTACCATATATAAAATTATCTTGCATAATGTCATGTAGTAATATATTTTAAATATGAATTGATGATTATGTTGTACATGGACAGATTAGAACCTTTTATTTTTCTGGCATGGTCAATGACGTAGACATCCGATGATCCTTAATTGATAATGGCTCTGGAGTCATCGTCATTCATGTTTGTACACTTCTTCTATTGGACCACACTGAATATGACTTATCTCTATAGAAATTAATTTTGACATCCAAGGATAATAACGAGAAATAACCTCTGGGTGAGATTACACACAGAACTTAGTTTGGAGATGTCACGACCCATCACCAGGGGCCCATGCTGTGACTACCCCAAGCCCTCCTTCTATAGGCTAGGGGATGGAAACTATCACCAAAGGAGAAATTCCCTATAATAGGGAAGGCATAGCTTTTCTAACCTGTAAACACCCACAAACGAGAACATAGGTAGATACAAATCACCATGTAAAACATTATAACAAAAGAGTGCTAAAAGTAAAATGGGATGGAATACAATCACAACTTAATGTTACAAGTACAACTGAAATGCAACACAACTGAAAATAGATGAAAACTGCTATTGGGTCATCCTCTGAGGTTCCTACATGAATGGTAGGTACATATCGCCTCCTTAGAAATACACGTATGTCCGTCTCTTCCTTATACCGACTCGTCGTAAGGTCCACCTCCGGGTACCGTCCAGTCCTGGTACTCTATTCCTCAGTCAGCACTATCCGTCTTCGGCACAAAACACAATGCAGTGCGAGCATAGCCCATGGAGGGGTGAGTATAACGATACTGAGTAGGGACCCCGAGACCCTCTAGGTCTCACAAAACCCACCAAGGATAAATCAAAAAGTTTGAAATCAATAGACAACCTTACTTATGTATATGACCATACATATACCTATGTTATCATGTAATCAATCTCAATCATGAGGAAAACTCCTGTGGGTCTTCCGCGTCATGAAGGCACCCCCCACCGTGGTACTTCCGCATCACCAAGGCACTCCCCACTAGGCTTGTTTAGGTATTCCTCCTATTGAGTATCATGATTCTACCATGTCACCAAGGCGCTCTACACCATGTGCCTGATGAGTCACCAAGGTGCTACCCATAGGGCCTGTTGAGTCACTCTGAGTCGAAAAGGTTAGCCGTCATCAAGTCTCACCTGACCACTAGGTTCCCGTACTATACTCACTCATCTCTGCTAGGATTCTCTCCATAGGATACTGGTCGATACTCCAACTTCCACAAAATCCCATGAAGAAGTATATCAATGGTCTGCCATGTCATAGGGGTCTCAATGCAATAGACATCGCGTCAATCAGACGTCCTGCCTATGAGTTATTAGCCTTTTACTCCCGAGGGCCCGGTTGGATTCGTGCTCGATCCAACCTGACTGTTCCCCATCTTAATCCAAAACACCGGCGGTGTATAATCAAAGGGACCATCACGCTCCAAGATTTTTAGTGTCGCTAACGATTCGTCAAACGGAGGTCTGGTGCCATATTTATGGCCAAAAGAAAGTAACTGGGTCATAGTGGGCCAGGGTCCGGTCCAACCCATCCAATGGTGCGTCCCATCACATATAGTATTGCGAGGGTGCAGACCAGCCATGGGTACCACTAGGGCGCGGACCGGTCACGTGGTCATGGACTGGCTGCGGGGGGGGGGGGGGGGGGCAGAGATCAGCCGTGGGTGCATGGACCTACCGTGAGGGTGGCGGACTGGCCGTAGGTTCGCTGTTCGGCCACAGGTCGGCAGACCGGCTGTTGGGTGGTGGTCCAGCCGTGATCCAGTGGACCGGCCGTGAGGGGGCACCTCGGCTGTGGGGTGGTGCCTCGGCCACGGGGTGGCGCCTCGGCCGCAGGGCAGTGTAGAGCCTTGGATGGCGGTGGCCACGGGGCGGTGTCGATTGGCCGTCACCTTTGTCATGGTCGGTGGTGGTGTCGACTGCTGTTCTTGCGCCCTATCCTTGGATGGTTGTTGTCTTCCTCTATCATGAAGAACACCACACGATTTCTAGAAGGGTTGGGCCTTGTTGGTTTGGCTCGTACCCTCCGCATTAGGGTGGTACTATACGGCTCAACATAAACAAGAATGAAGAACGTCAAACCCTCCTACAAAGATTTTTCCCAACCTACAAAAGTAATAGAAGGGGTGTACATGGGAAGTGATAGAAATAAACCCCTACCTCATTTGTTTAATGATGTTGGAAAAATAAGGTAGTACAGTCATCAATTCGTTGTAGATGAGGATGTCACTACACTGAATGATGTCCTGAGGAAGAAGGTCGAAGGAGGTCAGAGTTCTTCATTGGTGGATCGTTCTTCATTGGAGAGCGTTCTCCCAAGTTCTCCCAATCCTCCTTTTCCAATGCTTTTCCAACAAATGAATATCCAACCAAATAAAATATGTTTATATATTTAATTTATTAGAAAATCTAGTTGTCTTAATTAATTGGCAACAGTAAATGGGTTGCGTTGGCAGAAAATTCAAATTGGAGGATACCAAGGGTTGGCACAATTTAATGTGGAGGAAGCTCCAAAGGCTCCACTACATTAATGAGGGTGTTGAAGAGGATTAGAACATAGGTGGTCCCCACCACCATAACCTATAATGAGAGGTTAGGCTTTGGTGGTCCCCACCAACATAACCTATCATGGGAGGTTAAGGACTAGTGGTTCCCACTTCTCAACATCCACATGGAGAATAAAACTCATTTGGTCTCACCTCCACAATTCACATGGGTGCTTCAAATAAAAATAAAATGCTTGCACAATTTTTTTTGTATTTTATTCCATCACGAAAAACCCAAAAAATAACTTTCACCCTCGACCAACTATCGTCGAGGTGAAAGTCTCATTAAGCAAATACTGGCATTTAAAGTTAAATAGTGCCCTCAGATTTCAATTATGAGAACCATTTTATAATATAGAAAAACCATTTCACACATTTACAAAACATACCCAAAATAATGTTCAAAAATTCATTCCGCGGACTCCAGGCCTCGGAATCATAGGACATCAATTTTTTAGGACTCATAAAATTCCCATTTATTTATATAACATGACATGAAAATTGCATGTCTTTACATTCTCCCCACCTCAGGGATCTACGTCCCCATAAGACACAACACAAACTTGGTAAAAAAGTGGGGGTACTGAGCACATATCTGAGCATCCCACTCCCATGTGCTCTCCTGGAGGTTCCCATGCTGCCAAAAAACACGCCCCAGAGGTATCGACCATCCATGAAGGACCCTCTTCTATTGATCCTCAATCTCTACTGGAACCTCCGTAAAAGTATCCCCATCGTCGACATCCACCTTTCCATGGTCGATGATGTGAGAAGGGTCATGCACATATCTTCTCATCTTGGATAAGTGGAAGAATCCATGCATCCGGTGAAACTAGGGTAAAAGAGCTAAGTGGTAATCCACCTCCCTGAATCAACTGGGGACCTAAAAAGATCTGATGAACCTCATAAATAACTTACCTACATGGCTCAATCCCTGAAATCCTCATCAAGGTGAGACCTATAGAAATACGTGGTCGCAATCCTCAAACTCCATAGGTCTCTCTATCTAGTCAGAATACGACATCTTCCTGCTCTGTGCAGTCTTCATCCGCTCCTTGATGATCTTCACCTTCCCTATGTTAGCTCGTACCATATCTAGTCCCACTAGTGCTGACACCCCTTGGTCAGTCCAGCAGAAAGGTGATCTGAAATGTTGCCCGTACAACACCTCAAAAGGTGTCATACCTATGGTGGAGTGATATCTATTGTTGTATGAAAACTCGAACAACGGTAATTGATCATCCCAGCTGTGACTAAATTCATGGAAACAAGAATGCAACATGTCCTCAAGGGACTAAATGTTCCGCTCAGTATTGACATCCGTCTGAGGATGGAAGGCAATGCTCAAATGAAGCTTCGCCCCAAAAGCCTCATGCAGCCCCTTCCATAGCTGGTTAGTGATTGTGTCACGATCGGAGACAATCATCAAAGGTACTCCGTGTTACAGCATAATCTCATACACATAGAGGTGTCCTAAACCCTCTACGAAACACTACTCACTGATCAGTAGGAAGTGGGCCGACTTGGTGAGTCGGTCAACGATCACCTAAATCCAGTCATGTCTCTTGGATGTACGTGGAAGTACTATCACGAATTCCATTAATATACTATCCCACTTCCACTTTAGGTCCTCTAAAGGATTAAAAAAGCCTACTGGTACCTGATGATCCACCTTCACTTGTTGACAAATGAGGCACTAATAAACAAACTATGCAATTGATTTCTTCATTCCCGACCACCAGTGCTGTCGTCTAAGATCCTTCTACATCTTTACCACTCTTGGATGTACCGCTAGAGGGAATGTGTGGAAGTCCCTCCACACTTCCTCTTGAATTGAAACTTGTACCATGTAACATCAATTGAAGAGGATGACATGCTCCCCACCTTCATAAAATCTATCAAGTGCATGTCCTATGGATATCTGAGCACGTTGTGCCTCGTAGTCAGTGTCCCCATGTTGTGCCTCCCTGACTTGCTGATGGAGTGGGGGGGGGGGTGACTGTAAGATACTGGTGAAAATATTCTCCATCTCTATCCACAAAGGATATTTGTAATGTGGTTAGATTCTCCATCTCTACTCCTAGCAGCTTTATACCAGACCTCCTGCTGAGTGAATCTGCTTCAACGTTCCCCTTCCCTGGAGTATAGACTATCTTGAAGTCATAGTCATGGAGAACTCAATCCAACATCGTTGTCTCAGGATCAGGTCCTTATGAGAGAAGATATACCTGAGACTCTTGTTATCAGAGTACACTATAAAATGATCGCCCATCAGATAGTGCCACCACATCTTCATGGTGAAGACCACGACTACTAACTTCAGTTCATGGGTAGTGTAGTTCTGCTCATTCTATCTCAGATGCCGAGAAACGTATGCAATAACTTCATGCTCCTACATCAGGAAACATCTGAGCATGTTCCCTGATGTGTTTAATTAAACTACATACCCTACGCCCTACTCTAGAAGCCTCCAGATGGCAGAAATAGTCATCCTCTTCTTGAGCTCTTGAAAACACTGATGGCATCACTCCGACCACACGAAGGGTTCTCCCTTCATTGTCAAGGATGATAGTGGTGCTCCAACTCTAGAGATGTCTGGCACAAACCTCCAGTAATATCAATCCAATCCCATGAATCTCTATACCTCTATCACACTCCAAGTTGGATCCAAAGCAAGTACAACTTCAATATTCACAGGATCTACTGAAACTCTAGATTTCAATATGACATTTCCTAGACAGTGAACCTCTCGAATCCAATACTGGAACTTCAAGATCTTACCATAATATTGGTTCTCCCAGAGTGTGTCTAGTACTACCTGCATGTGATAGGCATGATCCTCTTCAGTAGTTGTGTAGATCAGAATTTTGTCGATGAAGACCACAACAATGTAATAATGTTATTTCTAAAAGATCATGTTCATGAGTCCCATTAACACTACTAGAGAGTTGGTTACACCAAATGGCATAACCCAGAACTCGTAATATCCATAAAGACATCTGAAGGTCGTCTTCTATGCATCCTCATCTCACACTCTGAGCTGGTGATAGCCTGAACTGAGGTCTATCTTCGAGAACCATCGTGATCCCTTCAGATGAAAAAAGAGGTCATCAATACTCAGGAGTGGGTAATTCTTCTTCATGGTCATCGGGTTCAGGCATCGATATTCGACACAATTTCGAAAAATCTTGTCCGCCTTCTTGGAGAAAAAAATCGAGGCTGCACAGGGGGAAAAACTGGGCCAGATGAATCCCTTCCCCTGCAGGTCCTCTACCTGTACCTGCAGTTCATGAAGCTCCGCAGGAGCCATCTGTTACACTGGTGTAGATATTGGTATTTTCTTGGGGTATAATTCATTGTAAAATTTTACCTCTCTATAAGGAAGTAGACCAAGCACATCATCAGTGAAGACATCCGTGTACTGGTCCACCACTACCGGATAGCTCGGACTCTCCACATCGATAATATTTTATTCTCTATTAGAAAATATTGATAAATCATCACAAACCTCCCTTTTCTATGTACAATTTATGGATTATTATATATGATTATTATATATGATGATTTTCAACTTTTATTAATGAATATCTATTCTATATGGTATATTAAGAAAGAAATAGAGCCCACAGCTCCGAGGGTAAGGCTAGCCAAATGATGAGTGATCAGCTGCACTCTCCACCTGGTAAGTCCATACTGCACTAAAAGGCTCCCTTCTCTCCAGTGAAGGTAAACCTGGTCCCATCCATGCAGACACACCATAATTTTCTCTTAATACAGTCAATCTATGCATGGGATGTAGATAACTAGTCAATACCCATGATGACATCGTAAGGCCTCAACACCACTACTAGGAGATCCCAGCCGAAGCTCTTTCCTCCTAGATTAAGCTCGCACTGCTGGCACCAGTGCGTAATCATCAAGTACTCCCCAGTACGAGTCTTTGGCCATAAATATTGAGCCAACAGCTCCATCAGAATCTTCGAGCTCCGAACGAGGGAAGTGGAAATGATGGAATGACTAGAATATGTGTCTATAAGTACTGAAGCTATGGTGGAGTAGACATAGATCGTACCTCGAATCATCTCTGGAGTGCCATTATCATAAGCCTCAGCTAGCAAGAGATGATCTCTCCCATATCCATCTACTCCATGTGGTCAGGGTGGACCTCTTAGTTGTGGATGTGGTAATATCTCGAATCATCTCCCACCACCAACTACATGACCAACTCCTCTTCCACACCCACCTTCTCCCTACAGACCACCTCGATCGAACCTCTGTCTCATTCTAGGTGGTCCCTCGACTATCTTTTGATCATCTGTTTGATGGGTCGGACAGTCATGAGACAGTGACCCTTCCCGCCTCATGAGAAACACTGCCCGGTCCTGGCATAACTGGCTCCGCCTCGGGTGCCCCGCATAACTGATCGTGGGTCATGCGGTCTTTCACCCGTAGGTCTAGTCCTCTTGGTACTCTGTGATGACTGTCTGCTGCAAGCTGTAGAATAATCCACTACGTGATTTCTGGAAGTTGGTCTCTCTACTGGGGACTGGTCAGCAAGGAAACACTCCACCAACAGGGCTCTCTCTAACACCCCTTCTGTGTCAAGATGTTGAGTGAGATCCACAAAGCTCAGATCTCCCACCTGAGCCCATTATTGAAGGTTTGGGCCCTGAAGAATAAGTCTCACACCATATTGGTGGAGTGACATGAGTGGTCACTGAACCTCCCTGAGTACAGAGCTACAATCATGTTTCTCTACTTTAGATGATGAAGCTCATGTATACATATTACACGAAGAGAAGCTGGAACAAACTATTCCTGAAAAAGGCTCTCAAAGTTTTCCTATAGGAGCACCACCTTGTCGTGAACCGGGAGCATCAAGCTCCACCATATGATCATTTCTATCTATAGAAGGATGGCAGAAAGAATCACCATGAGATTGGCTGCTAACCTAACTAGTTGAAAAACTCTCACCACATCCTCAAACCAATCCTCAGCCCCCTGCGGGTCCATATCTCCCCTGAACCTAGGTGGCCTATGGCACTAGAGCTCGTGAAACACACTCAAGTGGTGTCCACCATCTACTGGTGGGGATGGTGGTATCAGTGGCCCAATGGGGAGTGGTACCACTGGTGCCTCTGTTGGTGCCTCCACTGGTTAAGGTCTCTACACCATGGCCTCCTCGCTCAGTGGGCTATCAGTGCGTACAACACTAAGAACTCATGTTGGATATCATCGTAGAGGCATCCTGAAAAGAATAGGGTCCCCCACTGTCAATAAGTTATAACTCTTGAGTTGAAAGTTATACCTGGTGAGCTGAAACAAAATATCACCAAGAATTTTTTTGAAAACACACACGCAATCAATGTTTTCATGCATTGAGTCGGAAATCAATAGTTAGGGTCCTGGTGTATGAATATGTCAACCACTGCACCAACATTGGTTTCCCAAAACTGATAACCATACTCACAACACTTAACACTATTTCCATTGAAAGAAATATCAGAGTCCTATGTTCTGTGGTAGAACCAAATCCTTTGATACCAATTTGTCACGACCCGTCCCCTGGGGCCCGTTCCCTGACTACCCCAAACTCATCTTCCATAGGCCAAGGGCTGGCGACTAGCACCAAAGGAGAAACTCCCTATAACTTGGAGTAATTTCGGTTATAACCTGTAAACAAAAAAATTGAGCACATAGCTGTATACGAATCACCAACTAAAACATTATAATAAAAGAGTGTTGAAAGTAAAGGGGGCTAGAATACAAGACCAACTATAATGTACAAGTACAACTGAAATGCAATGCAACTGATGAAAGATAAAAACAGCTACTGGGACATCCTCCAAGGTTCCTACCTGAAGGGTAGGTACAGATTACCTCCTTAGCACTCCACATCTGTCTGTCTTCCTCCTTCACCGAATCGTCGTAAGGTCTACCTCCAGGTACCATCCATTCCTGGTACTCCCATCCTTAGTCAGCGATGTCCACCGTCTACACAAAACACAACAATGTGTGGTCATTTTCAATGCATGGGTGTGTATAACGATACTCAGTAGGAGCCCTGTGACCCTCAAGGTCTCACTAAATCCACCAAGGATAAACCATAAAGTATGAAATCAACAAAAAACATTACTTAGGTATATTCCCATACATATACCTAAGTTATCAAGTAATCCATCTCAATCATGGGGAAAACACAAAGGTATTGACTCAACTCACACCAAGATTTATTCTCAAGGTTTTATCAAGTAGCATTCCCAGTCACAACATTGAACACATCGGCTGCTGGAGAACTCTTCCTCTATCGAGTATAGTGGGCCTACCACATCACACGGAGGCAGTTCCCACTAACCTTGGACTACTGAGGAACTTCTATATTCGAGTACCATGGGTCTATCATGTCACCAAGGCACTCGCCACCGTGGGTCGGCTGCGTCACTAAGGCGCTCCCCACTGGGCTAGCTAAGGTACTCCTCTTATCGAGTATCATGGGTATGCTATGTCCCCAAGGTGATCCCAACCATGGGCCTGCCGCATCACCAAGGCACTCCCCACTGGGCCGGTCTAGTCACTCTGAGTCGAAACGGTCAGCAGTCATCCAGTCTCAGCCAGCCACTGGGTTCCTGCATTACGCTCGCTCATCTTCCGGAGGATCCGCTCCATAGGCTACTCAACGATACTCCAACTACCATGATTTCCCACAATGAAATATATCAAATGTCTTCTATGTCATAGGGGTCTCAACACAATAGATGGAACATCAATCAGAAGCCAGGTTTGTGAGTTATTAGCTTTTTTGTCCCAGGGGCCCGATTGGATTCGTGCTCTATCCAACATGACTGTTCCCCATAATAATCCAAATCACATGTGGGGTATACTCAAAGGGACCATCACCCTCCAGTATTTCTAGCGTTTCTGACGGTTTATCAAATGGGGGTCTGGTGACAATGTTATGGCCAATAGAAAGTAACTGGGTCGTAGTGGGCCCGTGTCCAGTCTGACTCGGTCGGACCGACTCGGCCTGGGCTGATACTATTAATAATTTCTGGTTTATATCCCATTAAATAATAATATTTTAATAATATATCATTGTTTAGTGATACTCAGTATTGTGTACAATATAAAATATCGAGGTCTGTTTCTCTTTCATGTAACACAAGTCATGTTAGTGTCGCATATAGAGCAAGAATATATTGGTGTAGTTTACAAAACAATACATCAAAGAAATTAAAATTACACTATCTTGTTAAATCTCAGGGTGTTAAATAATTTTTTATAAAAATTGTGGTTTTGGAAGAAAAAGTCTTTATTACCTAAAAGTGAAAAAATATTGACTTTTCTAAATAAATTATCCATCATTTTATGTTCCAAATATAAAAATAATGGTACTATTATATGAATGATTGGATGACTATATAGAAAATAAAAACTATATTGAGTTTAATGAATATCAAATAATCCCCCAAGGAGGACTGAAATATTAAAAAACACTAAATAATGATGAGATTGTGAAATAAACTATTGCCACCATGGTCACATTTAAATCAGAAGTCCAATAAAATAAATAGAATGAAATGAAAAATTTAATTATTTTTATTGAAATATATTTAGGAAATTAAATATATAAAAGGGAATTACATAAATTATACAAATAAATAAGTATTGAATATGCCAAATGTCTTGTGTAGGTAAAAGTGAAAACTGAAATTCATACCTCTAGTTTGATTCCATTATATATGTATGAAAATCATTTAAAATAAATATAGGCATATTATACATGTATTAAATAGAAATAAAAAAATATCACATTCCATTTTTTATTTATATATTGCCTTTTATAAACCATTTATTAAGAATTATTTGTTATAATCAGTATTTCGAGTGATAATTGATTCATCTTTCATATAATATTTGGTCGAATAATTTTTTACCTTTGACATTGATGAGGTTTGCATTTTAAAAAAAAATTATACATTGTTATACATATGATGTATATTATATATATATATATATATATATATATATATATATATATTTTCTATCTATTAATTATAGATATATAAAATAGATTATAACATTCATAGAGATAGTAAGTCATACGTATGTATTAATATTGTTTCCATATTATCATAATCAATTGAACGAAATGAAACTAAATTTTTAATCACATTTAAGGAATCATTATTATTTTATATATAACATATGTAATATTAAAATAAATCATTATTATCATTAATGTGAAAATAAAATTTAGAACATTTCTCTTCACTGTGTGAAGGTGGTAGTCGAGAGATACAATTGAGTTTCATGGTTGTTTTCCAATAGATTGGAATGTATGAAGTTATAAATTATATTATATTTAATTAATAATATCTAGGTTATAAATATGATATATATTAATTAACTGTATACTCAATAAATTCCATATAATTCATGAGAAAAAAAATATCATCACATTGTATGGTTGTTTTTCTCTATGCAAAAGAGTAAAGTTATATTAACTCAGCATGGAATGCTAATTAAGAAGTTATATCTGATATCATACTTCCAAAATTATAATAGTGTCCAAATTTTCTATAAATATGTTAAATCAGTTTTTATTTCCCATCTTTGATGGTTGTAATGGAGAATAAATTACATCCATTCATGAGGATGTTTTCCACCATACACATGATTGACAGTTTTTATTTCCATTTGAGGGATGTTGATATGAATAGAGGTTATTACATTAACATAATAAAAATTATATATATTTTAGATACATGTTATATTATTTTGATAATGTTTTATAATTTGTTATAGTGTTATTATAAGAATTAATGTGAAATTGAATAAAAAAATTACCTCTTCTTCACCCAACCTCTTTTGGTTAAAATTAAATCCTTTCCTGATTGGATATATAATTTCATAATAGTATATAATATGTGTGGAGGAATTTATGGAACTTTTTTTTAGAAAATATTTTTTATAACAATGGGTTTTTAATGTGTGATGATTAGATGAGATGGGTTTATCATTTATAACTGTGGTAGAGGACATTTAGGGTATTTTTAAAAAGATAATCTTACACCCCCATTAATTTTCAATGATAAAATAATCTAAAATGTATCATTATCAAACAATAATAGTGATATAGTTTATAAATGTCCACAATTTTTTTTGGAGAAATATTTATTCAATTTTTACTTCTATATTTTTTTATTAAACTCTAGTAATCTTCACCATAAGTGTGATAATTAATTTTTACTGATTTAAAGATTAATTATAGTAAAAATAATGTTATGATTATTAGATAATATAAAAATATATAATTTTTTATATAGAATCACTTATTCTAAATTTATATCAAATATTTTGTAGAAATAGATTTGAAGATAAACCTGCAGACACAAAAAAACAGTTATCAAGAAATGTATTTTTGAGGGAAAATATAATATTTTTTCAAATATATAAATAAGAATCTTCATTATTTTAATTTGAAAATATAAAATTATATTTATAATGTATAAATTTTATTAATATAATTCCACATTAGGGTCTATAATCATTATTTATAATTTAGAAACATTAAACACTTGAAAAAAGATTTCATATAAATTCGTTTTTAAACCCAAAAGTAAAATTATAAAAAAATATAAAATAATGTTTATTTAAATGAAATTAATTTTGATAAATATTTAAAAAATATTAAATAAAATAAAATTAAAATATAAATTGTCGTTATTTGATTAATAATTTAATTAATAAAAGTGATATTTTTACAAAAATCAATATTTTTCAATATTCAATAAAAAATAACTATTTTCTAAAAATTAATAATAAATGATAAAAATAATGTTTTAATATTACTATTTCACAAATATATGTGTATACTTTCAGGTACTTTCTAAAATATATGTAAAAATATATTTGTTTTTATGTGCACATTACATGGCTAATCTTTCTTTTTAGAATAATATATTTTTTCGTGAGACATTTAATTATCAATAAAATGATTATTAAATTATATATAATAATCATATAACCCAAAAACATGTTTTATACATGTGTATGCCATATATTTTTAATATTTTGTTTATAATTATGTATACCTACTAATTTTACAACTATGTCATATCAATGTTCTATATTCTATTTTATTGAGACTATGAGAAGCATGTTCATAAAACTATTTAATAGATTGAACTTATTAAAAAATAAATTTATTATAAAATATAGAGGTAAACCATTAACATATATTATTTCTTTTTCAAGCCATATATCTTATAGAATATGAGAATTATATTGTAAATACTTAGGGTGTGACATTCAACCCCAATAAATAATTTATTCCCCCATAATTTAATTTTGACCTCAAAAAATAGGTCATTGACATTTGATAATATGTATTTCAGAAAAACAAACCATAAAATGGGTTAAAAAATCATCCTTTTAATAAGATATAAATGGAATTAAAAAGATCAGATAGTTTTATATAAAAATATTGTTTCATATTTGAGAACATTATTTTGATGTGGAAATGGAAGAAAAGTGTAAATAATTATACAGAGTGATAAACATAAATTTACATAAAAAAGAGAGTGATCAATTAAATATTATGAAAATAAAAACAACTATTATACGTTAATTTAAAGTGTCATGTGTTTCATTATATATTATTTTAATGAGATGCCATTTTTGTTTCAAGGTAGTTTTCCAAATGTTGAGAAATTCATTAACTATCACGAAAGATAACACCAAAAAATAAACATATTTAATATAATTGAAAGAGTTATTTCTTCCTTTGGTTGTGAATTGATGAATTTAGATTACATTTTTAACTCGAAGAAATTTATATCAAAAGATGATTTTTTAATACCTAAATAAATAAAACCAAATTTCATAGTATCATAATATTCTTAAAAGACTATTAAGTCATTTTGTTTATATCTAAATATATTCTATGACTACAATGGTACGAAAAAATTTTACAATAACACCCAAATATGATCATAATATATTATATAAATTTGTAAGCATAATATTCATCCACAATACATCTAAAAAAATTCATATTCCATTAATTTCTATGGAATGTCACTAAATGAAAATTTTATTCTCCAGATAATATAATATGGATCGTAAACTCACATTACATATAATTTAATACAATTATCATTATAAAACAATAACTAAAAGAATTTATTAAAAAAAATTAATTTTCCATTTATTCCTTTAATAAACTCTCAAATTGTCTATTTTTTTCCAAAATTCCAAAAATGTATATAACTACATTATAGAAAACAATAAAAATAAAATCACTAATCAATTTCCAAATCTCCAATAAAATATCAAAGAAATATATTTATTCTAATTATCTCAATGTCAGTTATATATTAATGATTATATTCCCTTATTCATGTGTCCACTATGATGTTCAATTTTTCACTTAATTAATTATGCTGATCATCAGTTACATTCAACATATGCTCTAATTTCCTGAAAAAACAGTTAATAGAAAAATCCATTTACATTTAATAATTTATATAAATATAATATAATTGATAATATTCTCTATAACAAAATCCTTTTATCCAAAAACAAGAAATTTAACCATTCCACTTCATCTATAGTATTAGAATATGATGGAAATTAACTTCTAAGTTTCTTTTGACATATGTCCACATGAATCGTAGGGAATTCATTTGATTAGAATGAAATCACTATACATTTAAATAATTGAACATTAGAATATTCTAAACGACTATATAAATCCAAATCATGGTGTTATTTATCTCCACTCATCAATAAAAAATATTTCCTTTAAGTAAGTACCATGTTGGTTTTGTCTGTAATAATTACAAATGGGAAAAATCATTCTTTCCCTTATTCCCCTTATTAATTTTTTTCTATGACATCCACTTCATGCCTTGATTACAAATATAAGAATAATACATATTTAATTAATTATCTATATTAATAGAACATTATACTATATCATCATATGATTCAAATTTTTCGGCAACTATTTACTTTTAAATTATTTTCATCAGATCATAAAAATTGATCATTCATACTCTTTTAATAATATGCATTAACAGAGTTCACATTCATTCTATTTTGTTAACTTTTTTTAAAAAAATTAATACATTATATTATATTATATTATTATAAAACAAATCATACAATCAATAAACTAGTGAAAAACTATAATTCAAATGAAAAAATTAGTAGTATATTATCTCATATTCATAAAAATTGTTTCATTATGAATGTTTTCAAATAGTAGAAATTTTCTCAAATACATCATTATTGTTTCTAAATAACAAATTACTTATCTTAAGAATTTCATCTAGGAGTTTAAAACTAGGTGTGCACTAATGAATTTTTTTATTTACTAGGTAAAAATTTACTTAATTACGATATTCTATTTTTATTTATCAAACCAATATACTTGTGTTCTAAAATGACATCATTTTTTATTATCTCTATAGTAATGTATTTATTTTTAAAAATCTATACCATATGAAAACATTATTATGTTCTTATATACTTCTGGTCAACATATATAAAAGGATTATATTCCCTAATTTATGATTCCATTCATCTGGATTGAATGGTTTCAACTAAAAATCCATTAAAACAAACACCAAAGAACACAAATAAAGTTTCCTAGAGTGGGGGGTTACTTTTTTAAATTGGAATACGATATAAGTGATAAAATCCAAAAGGACAAAATATTTTAATAATCTTGGAAATCTATAAAGATATAAATATTTTTCATATATATTAAAACATAATTTATAAAAATTTATTTTCATTTTGATCATCCTTATTACCTCCTACATACGAATCTAGGTAAATATTAATAAACATTATAGAATCATACAAAAATTAAATATTATAATGAGTTGATATCTAATTCTATGAAAGTGTATGTGTACAATTGAAGATAACATTAATTTGTATTATTTAATAAACATCTCGATGTAAATAACTGAAACACGTGCATTTAATAAATATCATAAAAATGAATAATTTTATGGAATTAATAAATTATTATAAAATAATTCATTATAAATAATAACATGTGCATAAAAAATAAAAATGTATGTTCTAATGAATTTTTTAATCCCATGGAATATAAATAACTAATCTCATAATGATTGAATTCATACTTATAAAAATAAGAAACATTATTTTTAGACCAGTCAAAACAACGTTAACATTTATTGGTTAAAATAGATTTAATATATCCAAGTGAATTATCTCACAGGACCTATCGATTCATTTAGGGGCTATATAATTTAAGTCCCCACCATTACATAATAATTCCAATAAATTACTCAAATATAGGTGGTGAAAATAATCAATATAAACCATAATTTTGAAAAAATAACAGAAAAAATGTTTTAAACACCTTAATCAATAATCATAATCGAAAACCATCCATAGTAATATTGGGAATTGTAATAAAATATTATATTCTTATTCAAACTGATAAAAACTCATCTTGATAAATAATTATAAGGACCTTGTATTTAAATATATCAAAATTTTGAGTTATGCAATGAATTTTATTTTCTCTCACATTATGGATCTTTTAAGGTATATAGTTTTAGAAAATTATCCCAATACACATCCATTCCAAAAACAGTACAAATAAAATGTTGGAACATCCAAATCATATCCATTTTTTACATATTTTAAACATTTGAGAAATTAAAGCATGATAACTTTTATGATGTTGTTTATGACATTAATCATGAATTACTATCATTCCTTACAGATCATTAAGTAATGTAAAATAAATTATATAACATTTGATGAGAATAAAAAGATCAGTAATGGATATAAAAATAAAGAAACCATTAGTCCATTAATTGAAATTAAAAAAAATTAAAACATTATCATAAAGTAATACATTTCACCCTTAATATGTAGTAAATTTTTTACCACGAAAATAACATGGTTCATAACCTTTTTGTTGCACATGAGCCTCAGCCTAGTTGGTGAGGACTCGCTAGGTGCATCCAAGAGACCTGATATCAAATCTGGGTCGAGGAATATTTCTGGTACTGTAGAGTCACTATAGCAGTACTGTAGCATGCACTGTAGCATTACTGTAGTAGGCACTGTGTAGGTACTATTCGGTAGTATAGTAGTCGGAACTATTCATCCATCTGGGCCTTTCGGCCACCAGTTTGGTCCTTGGGTCCTGCAAGGATTTCAGGCCACCCAAGGCCATCAGGCAAGTTGATTATCAAGGCCTTTGGGCCACCTTAAAGGTCTTCTGGTCACCAAAGGACCTTCAGGCCACATGAATGCAGGCCCCAGACACACTACAAAAAAGATGCAGCCTGAGAAGAGGATTCAAAGCAGGTGAACACACCAAAGGTGAGCCAAATGGATTGTTAGAATGAGAGAGTATGGTTATGCCATCAGTACCAGCTTGTGCTTGTACGGGAAGCCAAGAAAGATGGTCATGCAAAGTTGGAGGGCTAATATTAGGATGCAGATGCTGGGGATGGACAGTTCCCTGTAGATAAACTGTTTGAATTCCCTATGATCTTCAGAACATGTAATCTCCTAAGCCTACGGGCCATGTAATCTCTGAGCCTACATGCCTTGTAAGGGTTCCCCCTCATCCCTTGAAAGGGGGGTTATCAAAAATCAATAAAAATGAAGGCCTTTGGGCCATTCAAGAATAACCTTTTTGTAATAAAGAAATTACAAAAAACTATAGAATGAACATAAGGAACATAATGAAACATGGGACATCATTATAATTTTCACCATTATAAATGGAATTACTATTAGGTTGACTTCAATACATGTCACTCTTATAGAGGGAGTATCTTGGTGGCTGACATTGATTTCCAATATCTTATAGGACTATCATTGACCCACCCATTGTCGGTTTAACACAGAACCACCCATAATAGGATAATCAGGGATCCACGAATAAAATATCCATGTACAAATAAAAATTCATAACATAAAAAATATTGATATTTTAATCAATTAAATAATAAAATATCATTTTAAATCATAGGAAAACATTTAAATATATGGAAATAATCAAAAAAAATTCAAATAACATTTTTTATAACAAAAAAATAGAAAGGGAAAAGAAGGATTTAATTTCATTTTAAAAATATGAAAGGCTTTAGAGGAAAGTATATGATAACAGAAAAACCCATTTATTTTCGTTTTATATCCATATAAATAAATATGCAGAATAATATAAAGAAAAATTTAACAGGGGAATAGTTTTTGAAATTAAATCATCCATCATTCGAAATGTTTTATTACATGTCGAACATTTAAATCAGAAGACATAAAAAAATACCATTTATATTGAAATGAAATTAAATACTAATAGATATAATATTATTATTTAATTTCAATGGATATTTATATAAATTTTATAAAATAATAAAGCTGAATATCATACTGGAATGCCCCAATGAAAAGTGATTGAAATGAATTCCTTTAACATGAGTCTGAATTGTGACGTATGAATTTAAATTAATGAATAAGAAACATATTTTATTAATTAATAGTCACATTAAACATTTTAGACATTACCTTTATTTCACATATAATATGTTTGTAAAAAACTAAATAAACAACTAAATTTAAAATGGATTTTTTCTTCATATTTACTTTATGTGTCAAAAAGTTATTCAGTATGTCAACTATGGTCAAAGGACTCATTACATTTACATATAGAAAATAATAATAACAAAATAATTATCAAATTTTTACATAAATTATTCTCTTAAAACCAATATGGAATGATTATTATAAAAAATGATCTATCAATAAATCATGATGATTGTAGGTCGTATATACGCATAAATAAAATTATATTCATTAAATGGTTGATATGGAAAGAGTGAATGTAACATTTTTCCTTCTATAATTATAATTATATATGATATTACATATTAGTAGTTCATATATAATTATATGTATAAATACTAGGATGTAATAACTAAATCACATCATGTCGAGGAGGCGGTAGTCTATACATCTATGGACAATGTTATCACATTTTCACATTGTGAAAGGTAAATACGAGGAATTATATATTATATTTATATGGAGGGGATTATATTATTAATATCATATTTATATCATTTTTCACATATTTTTAATTATTCCAATCCTTAGATCATTTTTTTGTAATGTGTTAACGAATCCCATCTCTTTGATGAGGTGGTAGTCCACACATCCCCAAATGACATTACCATATCTGCAAAGAAATAGAAAGACCAATATAATGTGTATATAAAAATTAAAGAAGTATGAATACATAATATAAATCATTTATTGATCTATAAAAAATGATATTTTTGGATCATAAGTCTCGTACATGAATGTTTGAAATGGAAAAATCGACGACAATGTTAATTGAGTAGGTAGTATCCCATACACGAATGATAATATGATTACACATTTGATTTTCGTTTGTGTAGGTGTATGTAAAAAACTTATAATAAAAACATTTATGTATATTTAGAGTAATATATTTTCTATATTAAAAGTTGATAATAATATATAAAGGGATTTTATAAGGAAACAATGTAAAAATGGATGTTGATGATTGTAACATCTTCTTTGGGTAACTAATATTTGTTTTCTCCAAAGGACATCATGGTAGTATTTATAAAAATGGTGATGCCTATCGGATAAGGTGAGGGGTGCGTGGAGATTAATTGGTTGGGGTTATGAAAATCCAATAAGTAATGATGGCTATAAATATATAGTAGAAGAGGAAAGATTTTATAATAGGGGAAAAATATAGATTAGGTACTCATGAAATAAACTATTTTCTCAGCAAATTTTATTTTTCTAGTAAGAGATATAAATATATCATTTTAGATATATAGAGGACTCATGGTCAAAATATTTAAATTAAATTTTTATATATACAATTTTAAGGTCTATTTTAATTCTTATTATCCATGTTTATATAATTATTATGATCATTTTTCATAATAACTATTATTAATATAATTTATACTTTACTAATCAAATTGGTAATAAAATTAAACATATTATATATTATAAATTATTTTATTTAAAATATGGAATAAATTTTAAAAAATTAGAAACAAAGTATTGGATTGAATTAATATAAAAATAATAGCACAGATGGGATGTGACAATAAGTTTTTAATGTGAAAATGTTCTAAATTCTGGTATGCTTTTATATCTATAATCAATGTAAAACTACATCTAACGAACTAAATTAGTTTTATTGTTAATATATTTATCTAATTATAAAATTAAAAATCATGATAATAATTTTACTATATTAATAAATTTTAAAAAATAGTATTTAACTACAAATCATTATTGTTCACAATTCATTGAAATATGATTATTCTCAGAAAAATAAAAAAGTTCACCTAAAAAAAATTTCAAAATTTTTATTCAAAAAATAAATTTATTTCCAATGTAAATGTTCTAAAATTTTCATAATATTTATTTTATTTAATTTTTCCATTAAATGATGGAAAAACATAAAATAAAAAATAAATATATTTTTATTATTTTAATTTGATTTATTTTAATTTTATGGTAATAAAGTTTATTGGATGAATGTAAAAAAATTAATTAAAACATGTAAAAATAATATATTTAGTCATATTATTTCTTAATAATACAACAAATATGGGATTATTGCCATGTAAAATTTCAATTTTAACAATATGTTATTTTTCGGCATAACTCATTCTTGTAAGAAATGTATGATATTATAGAAACTCCTTGATGCATGTATATTTTGATATCGTACATAGAACCCCTTTTTATAGTAATATTAAAATATATTTGAAAAATAGTTATTAATAATAAAAATGATTTATCCTATCATATATTTGAGATGATACATCCTTTCATCTTTTGAAATTGTGTCCTTGTAATTTTATTCACTATTAAAATATGTGGGGGAGATTATTACCTTATATCATTTTTATATTCCCATGTTTCCTCTTAAACCATATGGTTCTTCCATAAAACATAATCATAATGAATTACCTTATTCTTCATCACATTATCTATACAGTTATGAACCATAACTAGTTGTTCCTCAGAATAAAAATTCTCTTCCATATGAACTAATTCAATACTTAAAACAAATAATCAATCTGGTGCATACTAACATAACATTGAAACATTAAATAATTTATATATTTGGTAAGAACTCAAAGGTAAGATCAATTAATAGAAACTGATCCATCTCAATCCATGATTTCATATGGTCTAATGAACTCTACACTCTATATCCTATTCTTACCCAAACATATATAACTTTTCATGGGAGAAAATTTGGGAATGAGATGATCATGTAACTCAAAATAAATATATTTTCTCCAATTACCTTCATATCCATTAATCCTACATTGAAAAATTTTCATGTGATACTGAATCAATTAAAATATCTATGTCATTTCTCTAAAAAATTGTTCTAATTATCATACTTTATTCTACATCATACCAATACACTACTGTTCGAAGCCACATTCTGTATAATACCGCCAAGAGTTCCATATATATATACAATAATGAAAACTGTTATTATAAGTACACTAAACAAGTAGTCCCAAAATGTAGGGTAATCTATTGAGAATGAATAAAACATATCTTCCAAGGTCTAAATCATCCGCACATAATTTCTATCAGAATAAGGGTTAAAAAGTGAGATAGAATTTAATTTAGTACCCAATGATTTCTAAATTCCAATCCTAAAAATTGATACAAAGGGTGAACAGTCTGATATAATAGAGATAGATACTATACACAACCTAATAATACTTTTAGATACATTCCAAAAATATTCTCTAAAAACATCATATCTCAAATGGGGATAAAATGTTCATAATTAGTTAAATGATAAACAATAACAAAAATAAAATTATAAACATGATTAGTCTTTTTTAATCCTACCACATAATCCAATGATATATTTTCCCATTTCCACTATAGTAGTATAAATGTTTGAAGAATCGTTTTATTTAACTTTACCTCTACATTAATGTATCGAAAATACAAGTATTCAAAATAAAATCCGAAATATATGACATAATTCCAACTCACTAGTAATAGTCCCATTGTATCTGTACATATTATTAGTGAATAGATGAATGGAAAACAAATAACTATAATCTACATAAAAAAATTAATTCTTAAACAATGAATCATAATGAACACACAATATTATTTCAAATCTTAAACCACCTTCATCGTCAATATTAAAATTTGTAAACATACCATTATTTATGGATTCTACAATTTCGTGAAAATGTTGTTCAACCCCATCGCCCATATAAATTCCATAATAATAATTTGAATACATGAAAACATGAAACAAAATAGTATATTTCCCTACATAAACTACATTTATGCCCAAATTCATCAAATAATTTAACAAAGGGTCACATTGCAAATATATCAACGTTAATATATAATTACATTTTTTACATAAAGTATCATCCACATTGTTTTCTTCACCATGATGATAATGAATCGTTAAATAATAGTCCTTGATTATTTCCATAGATATTTTATTTCTCATGTTCTATTTTATTAGAGTGAATATATACTTGAATATTATACCATTATTATCGATTTAAATCATTACTCCAAAGAAATTATGATTCCAAAATTTTTATGTTATGAAATAAATATCTAATTCCAATTCGTGCCAAAGTGTACTTCAAGTCATTAGTTTCCATTATATGGGACGAATAAACAATTACCTATTCATTATAGACCATGACACAACCCTGTCTATATAATAAAATATCTATGTAAATTAAAAGCAAATATTTCTAGATGGAAGGTCCATAAATATATTATATATCATCATTTAATTTAAATCGTGAAAACAAGCATCCCATTATTCTATCAAGATAAATCTAATTGTCTTTTGTTTTATATTAGTTATTTGGAAATATAGTGGATAAACGTTTTCAGAAAACCATTATTAAAACCCCTATATTTGAAAAATATTTTTCTATTATGCATTCGTAGGCCTTGGGCACTCTTCAATAGCTTTTGTTTTAGTGGGGTCAAAAATTATTCCAACTATAAAAATAATATGACAAATGAATGAATTTTCTTCCACTTAGAATTCAATATTAATAAACATTATATATTATTTATTTTCTTTTATGTTTTGAAAAAATTATTTACATGTCTTTCATCTTACTCATGTATTTAAAAATATAAAAAAATATCATCAATAAACACTACCACAAACTGTTCTAAAAACCAAATGAAGAATGTATTCATAAGATTTATTAATATAAAAGGTATATTAGATGACATAATGTTCATAAATCCATTCTCATAATACTCTTGTGCTGTCTGAAATACTGTCTTTGGGATGTCATCCTCATTCACATTTAGAAAATTCTACCCAAACCTCATATCATTATTTGAGAATCATGAATCTAAATGGAGATAATCAAAAAAAAACCACCAATGTGAGGAAAATGAAAATAGTTATTAAAAGTGATGTTTTTTATGGAGATCTAATAAATCAAAATATTAAAGAACAAAACATAATTTTTCACAAATAAAACATGTTCACCCCATGATGAATTACTATGTCAAATGAAACAATTATGAATAATTTCTTGAAACTGGGTTGTCAGTTACAAAAGTTTTAAATCATCAATTCTACAAGAGGGTTTAAAATATTATTTGAATAAATATGTAAATAAATAGTAGATTCAACTTATTGATCAATAATAACCAAAGGAAAATCAAGAAAAATACCTTTTATTAAATTCAATATTATATTGTCTTTAATTTGAAAAAAATTTATTCTTTTCAAAAAGAAGTGTTGAGTAATGTTCATTGCTCCCTTTAAATCATTTATCACCTTCTTTATATATTATAAAATGTATAAAAAATTGAATAAAACATTATTGACTTTCAATATATTAAGCATGAATAACATAAAGGTAATCCATACCAGAAATGATATTAAACTACATTATGGTTATTTCGACAACATTATCAAGAGATCTCATCCCAAAAATGAAAGAAAATATATTAACGCATGATAACATTTATGATACATTTAAATAATGAAATGTGATGTCTTCTGAACATTATTCATTTTTTTCAAAATCTAAATCATTTATAAATTATTGCATGATAACATTTATGATACATTTACAACCATTCAACATGAATTCGTAAAATACTTAACTAATCCTTAATTCTCGGGGAGAACATTAAAACACAATGGATGACAATAAAAATCATAATATGGGATATAAAAATGAGTAAATAATTATTCCATTACTAAACATTAAAAATTATGAAAATAATAGCATATTTAAATATGTTTTACCATTAATATGTAGTACATACACTCCTTTGAAAACAATCCTTGTTCATACCTATTTTTATCACAATATTACCATAAATCCCATTTTATGCAATGAAAAGAAATAAATGTAACTTAGTACATCATCGTACTTTTTACTCATATAAATTGAATGTACATGTGGTCGAATTCAATAATGTTCAATGTTAATAATAGAATATATATTCGGCCAAATTACATACCCATTGCATTGGGGTGATATTAAAGAAACACCTATCGTTAGTTTAACACATTATAATTTATTATTGCCTTATCATTGATCTTTATATCATATATCAACGAACCATTAATAGTTATAACACGTAAAAAATCAATTCTAAACCTTTAACTCATTAAATTCATTTTTAATAACGATAAAAAATTTCAAGATAAGTACATAATCAATCCATTTTAAATAAATAATTTCATAATAAAATACCGACATAATGAAAATGAGGGGTTTAATTTTCTATGAAAAACATTAATAATTATAGAGGAAAAAAATATAAAAATAGAAAATTTTGATATTTTTACCACCTTTAGATATTTATAAATAAGAATGTTAAATAATATCTATCATATTAGAATAGAATAGATGTTTTTCATGTAAAATCATTAAATATTCAAACTGTCAAATTCCACATTGAATATTTAAATCATCACTTAAAAAAAACATTTAAAAACATTAAATAACATAAGAATATATAATTTGAAGATGGAATGTCAAAATAGTTGTTAATAAAACATATAAAATAATAAAGGTTCAAATTATTAAGAAATTATTTAATGAAAGGAGATTGAGATGAAATCCCTCAGCTTGAGTCAGACTTGCATTGTACGTCTTTAACATCCTGAATTATAAAAATATGTAATTATTTATAAATAGTACCTCTTTTTATTTATCATTAAATTTTAATCAATTTTTAAAAAAAATTATACAACTTCTTAAGAAAATATGTTTATATTAGGTGTTTTGACCATATTCAATTTATGTATCAAAAAGGAAATTGGTAGGTCTAATATGGAAAATGTGGTCTCTACATAAGCATCCCTACAATAATAATATTGAAATAAATAAACTATTTATAAATTAATTGAAATTTTAAAACCAATCATGAAATATGTATATAAAAAATCAACCAACATAACAATCAAGGAGACGATGTAGGTCATACATATATGTGAGTAATGTTTCCATTTCTAAATGAACTTAATGAAAACAAGGTAAGTAAAATTTATCATCTCATAAATGGTAGTCATATCATATATACAACATTATTTAGTAAAATATGATTTCTTAAATAATTATTTTGATGTTAAAAAAGGATTCTCATCACGTCAAAGATGCGATATTCCACATGTCTATGACTAATGTTATGACATTTTCACTATATGAATGGGTAATAAAAAAATGATATATTATATTTATAGAATGATAATTTTGTCTAAACATTAAAATATATTAAAAGTATGAAACATTTGTTTTATTAAACCCATCCATAATAAATTCAATATAATGCATTAATAGACTACATCATTCGTAAGTTGTGGTAGTCCAGACATCCAAAAAGGACATTGTCTTATTTAGAATACATGGAAATATGAAAGGTATTTGTATATAAAAAATTTAAATGTATGAATAATTAATAAATAATATATATATACTCTTTATAGCACAATTCCCCCCATTAAATGTGGTAATGGTGAAAAGAATGACATCATTACAAGAAGTGATAATTTTTCCATCACAAACTGTAATTTATATACCCATTTGAAGGATGTGTGTATAGTGTTAAGTAGAACCAAAAAACTCGAAAAAATTTAAAAAATGAATGTTGATGAATGTGACCATTTTTATGGTTAACTACATTTGGATGTCACTAATGTACATATTATTTGGTTTTGATCATATAGAGATGCCTCTAAGGAAAGGGGAGGGATATGGGATGTTTATTAAGGGAAATAGAGGTGTAAAGAGATGGAGAGGATATCTATACTTTTATAAAATGGTAATTAATTAATAGAAATGTGTGGTCACCACATTCAACTTATTAGCTAATGCTTATAGATAGAACATTGTAGATAGTTATAAGTTTAATTGCATAAATATAGCAATAAGATAATTTCTAGACATGTTTAGGGTCATTTTTACAAATTATTCCCCATGTTTTTTCATTAATTAAACATATTTTTTCCTTAATCAAAATAATTAATTTTTAATACTTTTACTAATTAGTTAGGTAAAAAACTAATGTTTACCTTATTTAATGTTATGTATTATTTCTATTCCTAATATAGAGTTTGTTTTCCCAACATTCAGTGTCACGAACCAACCCGCGACCACCCTGAACTGGTCACTCGAGCCAGTCCGCAACATCGCCCGAAGGGCGTTCCCGATCCCCATGGGCTGACAACTAGTGTCCGGCATCAAAAGTAAACATGTGGGAACAATTTGGCCCAAAAGAAAATAAATTAAGTAGCGGAAAGAAATATAATGAAAGATAATAAATAATGAACAACCAACAACACTACTAAACTAACTACGACCAAAACTCCTCATGACATCGTGAGTCACTCTCCACACCGCAACCAAGTCTCGCCCATGGAGAACAAGCTCAAGTCAACCTGCAACAGAAACTAAAAACAGGAAACAAACTATAGGCATGAGTATTAAAATTCAGAAGGTAGGCCCGACTAATTCTATTCCCAATGCACATACCATTAAAAAAATAATTTATCAATTCCAGGTTTGCACTAAATTATATTAAATATGGTTTCCACACACACATTAATTTTTTGAAAACAAGTAACAGTCCATTGCACCTTTTAATTTAGAACAAGATTTTTGTTGAAAGAAACAGGTGCATTGCATTTTTAAAACTTTTTTGCGAACAATTTAGAAATTCAATCTTTAGTTGTTAGTCAAAAGGAAAATCACACACAACACAGAAGACACACTAAGGGAAATGGAAAAAGTGGCACACAAGGGTCAATAACTGAACTGGACCTCTCAATCGTCTGCCACATACAAATAAATACTAAAATAAACATGGGTCGAACCTAGGAGATCGTGAACAATCAAGAACATACTATACATGTGACTCATCCTGAAGGCATTCCCTAACTCGATGACTTCAATACGCCCTAATTCTCGGCATAGCCCTACATGACCTAACCGAGGGGACCAATACCAATAATAACAATAACCTAGTATTCCCCTCCTACAGGCCACTAGCCAGTGCATATTCTAAACTACTGTAGAAATCATTTTCAGAAGATTCACTCACTATGCCAGATTCCCATGTCAACACATGAAATAAAAAGGGGGTGCATCCACAATGTAAATTAATCAGTCACGATGCACAAACATCACACACACCTCACGCAATCAACGCACACCAAACATCACCTCAAGTGGGTTTTTCAAAATAATATATTTTATTAAAGTTCCAAATGGGCCTTCAACAATTTTAAAGAAAGACCTCATTTCATGAGAAAACCTAAAACAATTGTTCAGAAGAAATAATTTATCTTTAAAACTAGAAGTACATTTGAAATTCTGTTATTTATGTTTAAATCCCAAATTGGCCTTCTTCCAATACCGGGTGTTCACTCGTCAAGAAAATCTTTCAAGTGTTCTGTAAAAAATAAATGGCTATTTTCACACCAAAAAATAATATAAAAATTATTTATATTATATTATTTCCAATTTATTAAAATTAATAAAATATCAAGCAATTAATAAATTCTAAATCTAAAGGTATGTGCAGTGGGGGACCTACCTCGGCTCACTGTCCAAACACAATGACGCAATGCGCTTCGCACGGGCGCCCAAGCGTGCGTGCAAGCTGACGATCGCATGAGCATGGAAAAACCTTGCAAACTCCCTGCAACTGCAAAGATAACTAAAATACGTAAACACCAACTTAAAAAATCCTAACGAACAAAAAACGCAAAAGAACCACCTCGACCTATTTTAAAAACATAACTCACATTGTTTCCACTATTTTATAACCCATAAGATTTTTAAAACAATTTCCAAAGAGTGACCCATGTCTTTAGACGCCCAAACCCACTTTTAAAACCAATGCAATACATAAAACCAATTTCAACAACTTCTTAATTTAATAACATATTCATACTTATAAACTACTCATAAGAGACACCAAAAAAACATCACACACACAATATATCAAACCATTTAAAAACTATTCTCGCACCTTTCAAAACATAATCAACACCACGTGCAAAACCAAATGCACCTTTTCAAAATTAAGGAAACTATTTTCATAATTTGAAAACCCACTATATATAAAAAAATCTTATTCAACTGTTCTAAAAATTAATGCATGGCCTAAAATTCTAAACATGATAAACCAGATAAACAATTAAAATATTTCATCAAATAACATTATTATATACCGAATAACCTACACATAATAAGAGGAACATTCAAATAATATTTTTCGTAATTTTAACCAACACAAAACACTGCAATAATTCAGTAATTCCACTTATTGAGATGCAGTTTATGCATTAAAAAAATATCTAAAACACAGATGTGTCATGGGTTGTGCAGGAATGGAAGAATTTGGAAATTTCCTAACCCGAACAAGTGCAGATGAAATGGAACATCACTGGAAGGAATATCAATGACCCACAGATCAAAAATGCACCCTAGACAATGAGAAAGTCAAAAACAATTACCAGCTTCAAGATTAAATTGAGGAAAAAAATGCTCATTCAAAAGAAATTTGCACCGACGGAGAGGAAACTGCCAGCCGGGGAGAAGGTGGAGGTGCTGCGATTTGCGCCGGAACACCACCGGAGAGAGGAATACCAGGATGGAAGGTGTGAAAGAGGTGAGAGGCGAGGCTAGAGCGTGAGCAGGGGGTGGGTGAGGGCGGAGTTGGCTAGGCAGTGAACATGGAGGGGAGGCAGCGAATCTCGTGGTGGTGAATTCTAATGGACCCAGCGATGAGGCGGCTCGGGGTGAGGAAAACCGGCTGGAGCGAGCAGGGAGGGTAGCGAGGGCAGGGGTGGAAGTGGCTGGGGATGAGTGCGGGGGAGCGAAGCTGCGCGTGGGAAGAGGTTTAAGGGGAAAGGGGCGATGGGAGAAGGCCGGAAGCGGGATGCGACGGAGCTAGGGATGCGACCAGGCTGGGTGAAACACCATGAGAGAAGGGAGAGGAAGGAACGGTGAGCGCATAACACTAGAGGTAGGAGGCGACGAGGTCGAGGCTGGTCGGTGAGCTACGCAAGGAATTGAGGTGGAGACTGGATAGCGGCGGGGAATGGGGGTAGGAGAGGGGGCTGCCTGGGTAGCGAGGGAGGGGACCTAGTGCACACAGTATGGGAAGAGGAAGGAGAGTTACGGCCACGGTGTGGAAGGAAAGGGGGGGGGGGGTGTGCCGACGGGTATTAGGGTTAGGGGTATTTCTCTTTTTTAATTTTATTGTAATAAAATTATAAAAATAATAAAATCTGAAATAGAATAATATAAATAGAAATTAAATAATAATGCTAATAATAATACCTGAATAATAATAATAATAAAATATACATTAATAAAGATAATTTTAATAAAATTTGTTAACCATTAAAATAGTAGTTAAAATAGTAATAAAAATAATAATACATCGAATAATGATAATATAGTAATTATAATAATAATAATATTAAGAAGAATAATAATAATAATAATAACACATGAAGAAAAATAATAAATTCAATGAAAAGAAGATTAATAAAAATATAAAAAATTTTAATTACACCATATTATCAAAAATAATAAAAATAATAAATTGGAAAAATGCCCAACACCTGGGCCGACTGCGCGGAGACCGCCAACCGTGCGGCAGCCATGCATGGCTCCGAAAACCAGTGAAGGCGTTAAATGATAAAAACATTTAATTTGGGCACACCCCAGACCTCGGCGCGAACACTCGTAACCAAGAAAAAAAATTAAATTTAAATAGAAAGGGTGGCTCTGACATCCAAACATATAATTGGCATGAAATTATTTAAAATTTATTCCCACTCACAGGATGTGACGGTGGGTTTTTTACGTGAAAATGTTTAAGAGTTTGGTATTTTTTATATATAAATTCAATGAGAAATATTTTCGAATGAAAAAAATTAGATTTAATGGTAAAATAATTTTCTAATATTATATAAAAACAAATCTAGAACATAATTTAATTATGTTATTAATTTGGGAAGAAATATGTTTTGAACTACAATTTTGTGCTACTCATTATTCATCAAAATATCAATATTATCATAAAAATACCAAAAAAATAACCCAAAGTATATTCTAATATTTAAATTTCTCAAAATAAGAATATTTTCTCATATAAAAATTATAAAAGTGTCCAAACATTGATTTAAAATATGTAGACCATTAAAAGGTGAAATAATACATTTTAAAAGTAAATAGTTTTTAAATCATAAAAATGTATTTATTCTTCTTTTAATCCTATAAAAGTTATTAGATCAACTTTGTAATATTTAATAATCATAAATAAACATAATATTGATAGTTATATTCAATCTCACTGATACACTAGAGAATCAATAACAACAACTAAAAAATTAAATTCGAAAAAATTATTATTTTTTATATAACTCATTTATGTGTGAAACATAAGATTTCAGAGAAACTCATTATTTCTTGTCAGATAAACTATCTGAAATTGCTCTATATTTTATGATAAATATTAAATATAATTCATAAAATACTAATGAATATTGAAAATACTTATTCTATTAATACTCACGATGAAATAATAATAAGTATAGTATCATTAGATCAAATACCAAATAGTGAATAAGTAAAATAATGTTTTTTTGTCATTGATGGATATAAATTCTATAAAAATATCATTTTTAACATTATGGAATAAAATAATATTTGGGTACTAAAAATAATCTTTTAAAATAAAAATTTTAAAATATATTTTAAAAATAAATTTCATTGAATATTAACATAGAAATAGATAATATAATCATTAGAATATTTAGTAGTCATGATAGTGGGAATTTAGTTAATGCTGTAAAATTTCAACGAATGATTCATTTCAAATTTTTGGTAAAATTAAAATATTCCATGTTTGGAAAATTACAAGAATATTACATTTATTATAATTTCTAAAATGTATGTAGAGGGTAAATATTCCATTAATAAATCATTTGTCTAATTTAAAAAACTTTTTTGGGAAATGTGATTTTGGGTGAAAAAGAAGAATCCCTTAAAAAATAATGCTTCTATTTCTTAAAGACAATTTCTTGAATATTTTATGTACCAAATAAATGAAATATGTTAATATTACATGAGAATGTTTATAAATAACAATAAGAGTATAAATATATATATTTTTTTAAAAAATAAAAACAATTCCCTCACGGAAGACATGAATGATTACTATCTTAAACAATGATAAGATTGTGAAATACCCATTACCACTTTGGTAAAATTTTATTCATAAGACGCCTAAAAGAAATAACTTAAAATTAAATTGTATATATTATTAATAAAATTATATTCAGAATATAACATATCAAAAAGGGAAGTATATACACCACACAATGGATTAAATGACGAATATAGAATACGCCTAATAGAAGTAAATTGGGGACAAAAAAACCATTAATTGGGTTTGATTATATTCAAATGTTTATAGACTAAATTTATAGTAAATCAATGTTCATTATAAATAAAATAAAATAAAAAATTAAATATATCAGGTACCATATATAATTTAATTATATAATTTTGTCACCCATTTAATAAACATTCATGGAAATAATAACTCTTTTAGGTGATGATTTCTTAATTTCGCATCGATGTTTTATCCACCAATTACATCCCTTTACATTGATCCTAGGAACATCATTTTATATTCTTAACCATGATATAAATATAATATATATTCGTTATATATATATAATCTATAATTGTTACATATAGAAAATGGATTACACAATTCATGTAGATGGTGGACCTACATAAGTATAAATATTGATTCCATTTTTATCGAAAATTGACACAATTTGAAAATGAAAAATTCTTATTATTTTTACAATAAATATTATTTCATTTATAGTATTTATATTGATAAAATAAATCAGTATTATCATGAACAGATAAATTAAATGTAAATAATTTCACATCACAATATAGAGGCGGTTGTTCACACATACACACAATCCATGTTATTGTTTTCTAATGTTCTATATGTTTATAAGTTATATGAGATATTATAAATATAGGTGTATTTTTAATACATAAATATAATTTTTATTAATTAAATATATTTTTAAAACCTTCAATGAAATTTTTAAGAGAAAAATATCACATCGATTCATGATAGAGTTTTGTACCAAACATACAAGCGACGTTATCGTGCCGCACAATGGAATGAAAATTGAGAAATCACATGTGACATGGTAATTAAATAAAAATAAAAATGTAATAAAAATATCATTCAAAGATAAATCCATCTTTAAATCCATCCATGAAAGGTGTTGATGGAATAAAATTCAATCAGTTTACAAGGTTATAAATTATAGTAGTCATAATCGATGATTTTGTTTCCAATTTAATGAAAGTAGAGATGAATATAGTTTATTACATTAATATAATAACATATGAGTAAATATTAGATACTTTTATATTATAATTTTTGAGTTTTATAACATTATAATGAGTTTTATGAAGATGTAAAATGATAATGCATTGGTAGTAACATTATGTCTCATTTGGGAAAGCACATTAGGTCTAACCGAAATCATTATTACATTAAGTTTATAATTCCTATAATTACTATATAATGACTATAGGTGTGTATGTAAGGGTTGTAGGAAGGTTATGGAAAATCCAAATTGGGTTTTAAGTGTTAATAATGGAGTATATGGGAAGATATTTATAAGAATGGTGTGGACAAATATAAAAAATTTGAAAATGTAATATGATAGAAACATTTTTCTCCTACCACATGAAATGTCCAAGACCATGTCCCATGAATTGGATCCCTGATCTAAAAAAAACATGATCCTAGGCATGTATCACTATATGGAAGAGGTTTCAAACTAGCAGTGAGGGTCTGTTAAGTCATTCGTGGGGAGACTATACCATATTTTTTGATATTAATACATCATTAGTATAAATAAACAATTAAAGAAGCAATATATATAATAATTAAAAATAATTTCTCAATATAATCAATTCTGTAAATACAATATCCAACTAAAACATCAAAAATACCACCCTAATGTACATGTAAAGTGTAAAATGAACACCAAAAGTAATGAAACTGATGACTCCTAACTAGGTCCAGAACCGCATTTCGATCCCTAATACATTCCTTATTCCCAACATCGCCATATAACATAGGGAAAATTCCATAATATTGCGATGAAATAATAAAATTCATTCAGGTACTGACCATGTATCCCATGTAGGTAGTGAGTACAAATTAGTAGGGCCCCATCAATGGTGTCTAAAGAAATTTACTCTATAATAGTGTATATTTTTTTATAAAGAATAATGTTTAATTAATAATAAATATTTATCACATATATTAGTTATTCTATAATTAACCACATAAAACATTGGTTTCCCATTGACACCCAAATCATGATACCTTCTTTAGCTTGCGCTAGAGTCTGATCCATCCCCAAGGGATATCGCATATCTGAATGTCTATGATAAAATTCATTATCATAATTCATATGGAATTTATCCAAAACAAAAATTTGTAAATCAATCCAGTGTGAGTATTGTTCATTATGGGCTCTAACATCATGGGTTTATATTTAGTGATACAAAACAAACTATATATGCCACATAGAAAAAATGGGGAATCTATCACATTCATTCCTAGCAAATGATCACATGATCCTTTGAAAACAAATTAGATGCTCACATAACCTTCTTTCATTACGGATGACGCGATCCTTATTTAAAAAATAATATAAGATATCTCTATCTTCTACCTAAAGGGATGACATGGTCCTCATGTAAAAAATACTATAATATCTCATAACATTCTCCCTTTATTCTCATTCTCATATCCTAGAAATCCAATGTGCTACCTCTTCCAAAACAATCACAACTAATTATTGGTTCATCAAACATTCAATTATTTAATTCGCAATTAATTATTGACTTCTAAACCTTCATTTCATTAAATAATTAATTGGTCATTCAATATCAATTAATTAATTAAACAATATATTTACTACGTATATTAAATTAATCAATACACTAATTAATTAATCATAACTAATTTTTATTAATTAATCCAAGGATTAATTATTAATATCTATTCAATTAAGTAATTTACACCATTAATTAATCAAAACATTCCCTTTAATTAGTCCACCAATTAATATATCACTTAAACTCCATAAATTAATTAGACAATTAATTAACTATATAAAGTAAATTAACTAATTAAAAAAATCATCTAATCATTTTACAACTTGACAAAAAATTATTCACCATTTTAATTCAACATTTAAATAATTAACCAAAGATTTAATTATCCTACAAATCCTTTAAAATATCAATATTGTGTGTGTTACATAAATACAATTAATTAATTTCACAATTATTTATTGTAAAAATCCCATTAATTAGTTACATAATTAATTAATAAATATCCCCAATAGAAAATACAATAATTAATTATACATGATATTATTTGATTCACAATATTATTAACTCATAATGAAATTTACAATTAATTAACTCAAAACATATATCTCAATATCTGATAATTAATTCAATAATTAATTATCCAACATACAAATGTCATTTTAATCAACTAATTAATAAATCATATCAATTCAAAAACCCACCAATCGATATTAATTAATATTCCAATTTTTTAATCTAATTAGTTTAATTTCAATATCACAAAAATCCTCATTAATTAATTCCCCAATTAAATAATCTAACTCATTATATTTCTTTAATACATCAATATCTATTAATTAATACACATATTAAGTATACCATTTATATAATTCAAAATTTCAATTATCACATAACTCTCACTGATGATTCATCAAATAATTTGCACATTTATTTAACACAACTATTAAATAATAACATTACTCTAATTAATTAATTCATCGATTAATTAATTAAAACCCATAATCACAAAAAACCCACAGAATTAATTCATAAAATAATTATTCCAACTAAATCAGTCAAATAACCCCATATAATTCCTTAATTATTTTTTATTTATAAATCAATTCAATATCCCCAATTAATTCATCAATTTTTTATACCTACAAAATCAATTAAATGTTCCCAATATATTCATAAATTAATTATCCTCACTCAAACACTTAGATATCCCAAATTAGGTGATCAATTTTTATTTTCATACTAAATCAAATTATTTATTTTAACAATTAAATAATTCCATTAAACAACTTCGTAATCATAGCTATTCCTAAAAATTAATTCTAAAATTAATTATTCCATTTCAATAACTTTAATATATAATAATTAATTCATCAATTAATTATTCATTTATAATAATCTATATCTCACCATAATTAATTCAAAAATCAATTACCCCAAATATCAATTTCATAATCTCAACCATTCACATTAATTAATTATACAATTAATTATTCATGTGAAACAATCCTGATAACTCCATGATTAATTTTACAATTACATTTTCATGATATAAAAAACCATTATCCCCATTTCACATTTTTTAGTTAATTTATTCCCCAACATAATTAACTTATTCAAGTATATAATTGCTAAAAATTGAATATATATTCAAAAATTACAAACACAAATTGTAATCAATACCATGGGATATGATTTTTAGGCCACCTACATGATGAATTTTTTCCAATAGATAATCCCAAATGGTAGTGGATCCATCATGAACTCACTAATGAACACGGTCTAGGTCTGAAACCTAAATCTATGATCCTAGATATAGATTTAAAAATAAATCAGTTCTTGATCTAATAATCCATGATCATGATTCAAAGAATCTATTTATAGATCCAACAATGGATAAACATATTTCCTTTTCTAAAGGAATATTATTAGAAGTGTCACATATATTAAACTATAGGATCACTCGTACATAGGAGGTTCATAGAGGGTATTCAATCGAAGATGGTGGATCATTGTGGGGTTTTAGTTCATGGGGAATGCTATGTATAGGGAATTTGATCCCTCAAGGATGTGCATAGAGGATTTATAGTCAAAAGAAGTGGTGTATAGGATGTTTTGGGTTGAAAATGGTGGTGGGAAGAGAACCTGTAGGATAGAATGGTGTGTTCCTAGGTTAATGTGATTATGGATACACATTTTTAATTTTTGGGGTGTAAAAATACATGACATGAATTCACATTTATCATCGTATAAGAATTGAAACTCAATTCCCTTTTTTCTTTAGTGAAGTCCCATCAAACCATTAAAAAACAATAAATGAAAATTTCATGTTGTGCAATCATCCACGTGGTGTAATATAATTACATTTGGTACAATCCAATTTCATGACATGTCAATATGTGTTGAGATAAATTTATAGGGGGTGTAATCAACATTCATGACATGTCAAAACATGGTGAAAACTACATATAGTGGGTGTAAATTGCTGATGTTGTGAATTAATTCAATCCAAAAGATTAATTCAAAGGGTCTAACAAAAAAATACCCATCATGAATTTGGGTTCATATAATGTATTTCATATATATCCAGAACTCCCCAGTTAATCCTACTTCTGACATATAAAATTCAGGAACATATTATCTCCAAACCTTATTACAAATTTTCAACGAGTTGTACTACCAATCTCTTTAAATATTACAATTGAAAAGGTTTGTCCCACTAATCTCGCTCATGTACTTCTATTGCACTTATTTTATCTTGAACCCGTCTATGTTTCCACATTACAAAAAATATGTAACACCCCATTATTTAATAGAACATTATCTCTTCAATGTCATTGAATAGTTTGCGCTACATGCAACACCAAGTTCGAGCGCACCATGACATATCAAACTAGCCATTCAAAAATAAGATATGAATATTATTAAATTAATTTTGAATTTTATATACTCCATATAATCTTATCATCCATATTATGTGTTTCTTAAATATAATATAAGAGCCAATTCATTTTTTCAGAGGAATGATATATTTTAAAAAAATGCAATTTTACCTCCTTTTAATGGAGAACCTTTTAAAAAGCCAATATTTGACCCTTATATATATTAAATTTAATGAAATTAAATTATTGTTCATTATCAGGAGATAAAAAGTTTGTTTGGATAATTTTTTGGTATGTTTAGGATAACTTTCACATTTTGATGAATAGTAAATATACTACATTTTAATTGAAAAAAACTTTTTTAATCGAAATAATTTATTGTGTCAAATTATGAATTTGAGTTTTTTTAAAGTTTTATTAGATTATATTTTTATAATTTAATATAATTTAGGTCATTGGATGTAATTTTACATTTAAATTGTACAAAAACGGAAGTTATTATTTTGATAGTTTTTACTTCATAAAAACTGGATTTCTGGTTTTGAAAATGGGAAGTCATATTAAATTATATAATGATAGTAATTTGTTTTGAATTTGGTAAAATATATATAATTTTTGGATTCATAATATAAAAATTATCTTCGGGTGAATTTTCGGTATTTTTATGAAATCATTCAATTTTTGATGAATACTGAAAACCATGCCTTATTTTTTAAAAGCTATTTTTTATTTCAAAAATTAATTATTTAATTTAAATTTAATTTAGGTTAAAATAGATACATAATAACTATATATGTTAAATGTTATTCATTATCGTATTTTTATACTAAAATTTGATGTATAATATTTTATTTAACATTTTTACGTCTTTTACCCACTCTATAGGGACATTTGAAAATTTGAATAAAATGTAATTTTACCACTTCAGTGAATTGAATTTTAAAAATTTGAGATATATAGTTGATATCAGTATTTAAATTTTTGTTCAACAAGATGAAAATAATTTTCATAAATAGTAACTTCTGAATTTTACATAGCACACTTAAAAGTAAATAGGGTAATTAAATGTAAAATTGATATTATAATTGTCATAAAACATGTCCTAATTATATTGGATAAGTTTATTTCGACCAAAATAATCATTATGAATAATATATATTCCTTTTGGTTCCCTTTTATTAGTTTAGGACAATTATAATTAATTTATTTAAAGAAGAGTTAAAAGTGTTAAATTCAAAGCATAATAACTAAACCATTTTCTAATATAGGGTTATACAAAAGCTAAATTTGAATATGAATATTAATTATGAATATTATTATATTTTCTAAATCATGGTATTTAATTTATAATTTTTATACAGTAAATAAATAAATTTATTTATAACAAAATAATAATGAGGTAATTTCTTTATTAATAGAATATTAAAATAATTGACATTTTAAATATCAATATAAATGAATATTGAGATTTTTGAGGCATTCCACTAATTTTATAGTTTAATATGACATGTTAGAGAAGATTTAATATATTATTTTTGCAGTAATACCGTTATTTTGACTTTCAGAAAAAATAAATACTAAATAGTGTAAAAATTGTCACAAATGAGTTGTTAAAACAAATAATATTTTATTAAATGATATAATATTCTTAATAATATGAAGATTGGGAAAAGAACTTATATAATGATATATATATAATTAATTAACCACTTGAGATTCCCTTGGTGTTTTATAGTATGTTTATTAACCATGTAATATTAAAATACAACAAGACAATGTAAAAGTTAAACTATTTAACTAAGAGTAAAATCTAACTGATATTGTTAATATGGTGACATAAACATTTATAAAACCTATTGGATTAGAGGATTTAGACCCATCCCCACATTATCCAAGAAATAAGTCCATTTATAGCAATTATAAATCAAAAATGATTTTATAAAATATTAATATTTTAATTATTTCCTAAAGTGACCCCCACCTCTCTTGTAATAGGGTACCTCCCCTTCTTTCAAAATCACACATCAAAAGTCATTGGATCATCCAAAAACAACTAAAATATCCACCCAACTACCCTCACTTAATCTTAAAGAATATACATTGATCATAATAAAAACTTAGGATCCATTTTTATCAAATAAAATAGAAAAACCAGAAGAAGATTTAATTAATTCATCACCTTTTTCAATGTTCTTTTCTTCACCCACATCCCCATTCATTGATTTTTTTATACTTAAATTATAAATCAAGTAACTTCTACATACAATGATGTTTTTATAATTATTTTTCAACTATATTCATTATTTTATCCATCCTATTAATGAAAAATTCACCAAATGTGCCTACGTACGGCTTACCATCTCCACGTCGTGGTGTAGTTTTTTATTCAAAACATCATTATTTGGATGGGTATAATAATGAGTACAATTGATTTAAATAATAAATATACAATGTTAATTATTCTTTATATATAATATAACATCAAATTATATATGATTTCACCATAAATAGAATGACATCGTCGCTCGTGTGTATATACAATTTACCGTCACCACGATGTGATTAGATTCATATCCACGTTCACCATTTAATGATGATGGAAAAAATATATATTATTAAAAAGTATGCAATATATAACATAATAATTATATTGGAGATATATATATATATATATAATCATTTATATATATCTCATTCAATTACTTCTGTTCAATACGATATGAAACCGGAAATACTATTTCATTGTACGTATGGCCTACCATCATCATAAACCGTGTTATCCATTTTATATATATATCTATTATACATAGTTATATTATGAATTTATATGATTCATAAATCATTTTTTATATTCCCTAATAAATTAATTGAAGATATAAGTGATACCATCAATAATTACAAGTTAAAATGTGTACGATAGAGAAAGCATTTAATACCCAAAATATTATTTTAAAATATAAATTATTATTAAATGGTAGAATAAAGCCATAAATGAATAAATTATGATATCATAAATATGAATATGGATATGTTAAAATTTAATAACATTCTATGGTCATTATAACTGAGGTTATATATACCCTCAACTAAAGAAATTACATGTAAATGGTTAATTTTACAATCTCTTTATGATTCGAAGTTGTTTTAATGAAAGTTTCTACAAGTAATTCATTAAAATTATGATCCTTGTTTCTTAAAAAAAATTCAAAACATTTTTATTATTTCATAGGATATGGTTTTAATTCATTTATACCCTTTTTTTACTTTTTAAAAAAAAAATTGAATGGATTGTTTCAGTCATTTTCCAAACAAGGTACTTGATGACATTTTTTAAAAATTGTGGTAAGAATGTTTTTTAAACATATATGGTTGGTGCAACTATTTTCCTCCATTATAATACCTTCTATTATTCAAGAACAATATTATAAGAATATTTTAAAAATAAATGTTTTTTATAATTATTTTACTTTTTATCATTTTAAAATAATAAGTGATTTTTCTCTCAAATAGTTTCTATTTCATCAATGTCAACATCCTTTGATGGATTTTACTCTCATTTGAGGTAGATTTATTATTATACAATCATCCATATTTTATTTAATGTTTTGTGATATATTTTACTATAGATGTCTAATATTAATACCATTAATGGTAAATGATTAATGTATCAACATTTTGGATGCATGTTTTAATATGATTGTTTATATTACATTTCATCATTTTCATATGTTTAATGAATTGGACTTAGTAAGTAATGGGTGGAGCCTGTTATAACAACTTGATTCATCAGTTGGTCTCATGAGACAAGATAGTTTCTTAGAATAATGCCTTGGAAAAATTTTATTTGTAGTCAAGGCATGAGGCATTGACTATGTGTTTATGATGTCCCACATTATGCATTACATCATTATAAAATTAGCCATTGATATTAAATGTCATTATTCGACTATTATAATCTCCCTGAGAATAATTAAATAAAATTATTTGATTTATATTTTACATATTATGCTGAAGTTTAATTTTGAAAGGCTGTTGTTTTATTCTAATACATTTCCTTCAATTTTTATCATTATTTATTAAAGTTTCCTCTATATTGTTATGTTTACTGAGAATCTGAGCTCACCCCTTTCCTATGTTTTATTTTTCCAAAATTTAAATAAGTATATTATGATTGATCGAAAAGAATATACTCAGAGATATAAATCTTTTCAAAAGGGACACAATGTTGTTGTATTTTCATTTCACGGTGTAATGTAAAACATATGTATGTATCTAGTACTTCCATGGCTACTAAAATAATCGTCCTTTCAGGAATTGATCTATTATGATCATTCCAATGTTATGTAATATTGAACCGACACTAGTTAACTAGGGTTGGGGTGTTATATTTTGTATTGGAGGATGTTTAGTAAAAACCATGGAATCTAGATTTAGAAAAACTCAAATTAGAGTACATTACACTAGTATGGACATTTAGGATTTGTATAGAATAACATCCTAGAATTTTGGTAATGTATTAATTTTATAATTTTTCCAAGAAAATAAATCCCTGTATGGATACAAATAGGTAGAGGTGGCTCTGTTACAGATGTACCTAGGAGTGAAAACTCCAAAAAGGAGTTTCGGGCTTGACCCGGGGCATATTGGTTCACAACAGTGGGCTTTGCTGCACTCTAGGTATTGAAACTCCAAGGGAATATGAGTAGGATAATTTAAATTTTCTTTACAAACCATTCTATAGGATTTATGAGTAAATATGTCCTCAAATAAAACATTTTAATTATCATGGATTATATGTATAATTATTTCAATTTATATTAGGTATTTCACAAGTTTGGAATTAGGAATTACTATTAATAAACTATCCTGGTGTATGCCATTGTTAATAAATGGTGCCCATTAGATGGAATGAAATCTCTAGCAATATGCCTAAACCAAATAGTAACAATGATCATATCTTTCATTTTTTCAAGAAAAATTTTAGAAGGGAAATATTGTCCCAAATATTCTCCTTAAATAAAGAAATATTGTCATGTGTCAATGAGATAAGTAATGAATTCTTTGAGTCCTATGGATTTTAGGGGAAGCCAGGGAAGAAAAGAATTGTATAGATAACGATGAATAAAAGGAATAAGGGAATGAAGGATTTTCCCATATGTAGTAACTTTGGAGAGAATAAAATTAGTGAATACATGAAGGGAATGGGGGTCTGTTATAAGTTTTTCAAAAAAAGGAAACCAAGTACATGAATTCAAGGGTAAGAAAATGGTTTCAAATATGTAATTCTTCATCCTCAAAGAGTTGGGACACTACAAAAATCAATGTCCCAGTCATCAAAGTATACCATAAATTATTCTATTGGATAATAATCATGTTATGATACTACCACAGATGAAGAGTAATAATTAGTGTTCTTAAATTTTTATTAATGAATTATGTCATTTGAGTGTTGTATCAATGATGTACTGGTTATATTAATTATGGAAATAAATGAGGATTATATCGTAGTACTATTTCGTTGAGGATATCAGATTATATGGTACTATGAATAGTGACTCAACAACAAGTTAAATTTTTTGTAAAATTCATGGTTTATGAAATATAAACCTTAATATGGTCTTGATACAGAGGTAGTGATTTTGGAATAAGGGATGGTTTAATTGTATAAATTATATTGTATATTCATGACTACCATGAATCTTATTAACGGTTTTTTTATTCCATTGTTGTTTGAGTATTCTATATTTTTGGATGTATAGAATATATCTAGTATTCTATAAGGAATAAGTGAGAATGAATATAATCAACAAGGATTTATGGTAATTCAGGGTGTTACCATGTTTTAACAGAATACACGATGAAGGTAATCACATGTTATTATGTGGAAAAAATAGATCAACATTAGGTTATGTTGACCTTACTTATAATTTTTTGGACTTTTATTTTGGGCAAAAGTATTTTGGAAAAGACTAATGATTGGTATTGATTATGTTAGACATTTTTTAGAATGTTTTAAGGGCAAAAAATTTCTTATTATAATTTTTCGATTTTTTTTATAAAATGGACAACCCAAAGGTCTGGAGACAACCCTTCTCATCCAAAAAAGTCATGAGACGTGTACATGAAACTGAAGGGCGACAAGGGAGCATCACCTACCACTGGCCTACATGATGTATTGGTTTTCATATTTTGGGTTTTTTTTAATGATATGAAATTTGATTTATAAATTAAATTTTTAAACCCTATAAGATTAGAATAAAAAAATATTTATGAGTTATATTATCTTTTAGAGTTAAAGATGAGTTTGGAGTAGAAATTAATTAAAGGATTGAACTCTACAGGTCAAGTAGTTTTTTTATTCAATGAAGAAATTAATTCATAAACATTACGTAAATGATCTTAAATCAAAAAATGTGTTATCATAATACTTTATATTTTGATGAACCAATGATATTTTAAATCATCATATAATTAAGGCATTGAAGCCATCAATTTGCCATTTATTTTTCACTTATTTGTGATTGATTAACTCAATCACTCCCTATAAATATCATCATTTTTCCTCATATTATGTTTCTATAATTTTCAATAATGATATTCTATTAGAAACTCTAATTTGGTGGTGAATTTTTCATTTCCCTTTCCCTCTTATTAAGACTACTTTTTATTAACCATATTTCTGATGATTGTTTTCCAGAAACGTATTTTCCATTTTAAACCATTTATTTCTAATGAACAATTTCAAATTGCCGGGAAACAATTTATTTAAGGTGAGGAGAATGTAACACCCCAATATTTCATTTTAAGTTATCTATTTAAAATAATTCAAAACCATGCACTACACACAATACAGAGTTTCAGCATACCACGACTTACCAAAGTAGCCATTCAAAAATAATTTATGAATAGTGTTAACCAGATTTTAAATTTTATATACTCTATATAAATTTAGAATCCATAATATGTGTTTTTAGGCATAATATAAAAAAATTCCGTTTTTTCAGATAAATGATGTATTTTTTTTTTGTAAAAAGAATTTTACAATATTTTAATGGTGAACCTTTTTTAAATCCAATATTTTCCACATTAATATATAAAATTTAGTGAAATTAAATTATTATATAAAATAGGTACATAAAAATATAGTTTGGATAAATTTTTGGTAATTTTCTAATAAAATTTGTATTTTGATGAATAGTGAAAATACTAAATTTTAATTAAAAACAACTTTTTAATAAATATAATATATAGTGATAAATTATTCCTTTGATTTTTTTCAATGTATAATTAGATTATATTTTTATCATTTAATATAATTTAGTTTATTGGATGTAATTTCACATTTAAATTGTATATAACCACATATCAATCTTTTGATAGTTTTTATTTCTTTAAAACACACTATTTGGTTTTGAAAATGAGAATTGATTTTATATTAATTAATGAAACTCATATGTTTTGAATTTTGAGAAATAGAAATCATTTTTGGGTTATGAATATCAATATTTTCTTAGGGTGAATTTTTGGTATTTTTCGGAAAACATTCAATTTTTGATGAATTGTGAAAAACAATGCCATATTGTTTGAACCCTACTTTTTATTTAAATAATTTTATATTTTATTAAAATTTTACTTTAGGTAAAAATATATACCTAATACCTATATAATTTAAATTTAATTCATTTGATTCATTTTATAATAAAATTAGATGTATAAAATTTTATTGAACATTTTAACGTCTTTTCCCCACATTCTAGGTACATTTCCAAATTTTCATAAAATGTAATTTTACCGCTTATGTGAATTAAATTTAGAAAATCCGAGAGACAAAGTTGACATTAGTAAGTTATATTTGGTTCAATCGAATGTAAATAATTCTTAGTGAATAGTAAATTTTGAATTTTATTTACCACGGTTAAAAGTTAATATGGTTATTAAATCTAAAAATAATATTATAATTAATATAACACATCTTTTAATTGTATTTTATAATTTTATTTCGACCAAAATCCAACTTAGGAATTAAATATGGTCGTTTTGGTTTATGTGGATTAGATTAAAACATTTATTATTATTTTTTGAAGAAGAGAAAAAGGTGTTAAATTCATATTTTAATAATTAACCAATTTTAATATAGGGTTATACATAAGATAAATTCTACTATAAATATTAATTAAAAAAATAAAAACTATCCTACATCATGGTATTTTATTTATTAATTCTAGTCATTAAATAATTAAATTTATTAATGACACAATGATGATGCAGTAATAAACTTTTTAATTAAAGATTAAAATAATTGATATTATAAATATCAAAATAAATGTAAAATGAGTATTGTGATTCGTTAAAATAATTTTATAAGTTAATATGAAATGTTAGGGTTGATATAATGTATTTTTTTTAAGTAATCATGTTTAGATGACTTTCAAAAAAACCAAATACTATATAGTGTCTAACTTGACATAAATCAGTTTTAAAAAAATACTATATAATAATATAATATAAACTTCCTAAGAATATAAAGTTTGGAAAAAGGAATTATATAATGATTTATATGTACTTAATGAACCACTTTACGTTTTCTTGGAATTTTATAGTATGTTTAATAACCATGTAATATAAAAATATAAGAAGACATTGTAAAAGTAAATATATTTAACTAAGACTTATGTCTAAAAGATAAGGATACTATGGTGACCTAAACTTGTATAAAACCTATTGAATGAAGGTATTGAGACCCATCCCCACCATAGCCTCAAAATAAATCCATTTTCAGACATTATATTCGAAAATTATTTTATAATAAAATAATATGTCAATCATTTCCTAAAGTGACTCTCACATATCTTATAAAATGGTACATCCCGTTCTCTCAAAATCACACCTCTAAAGCCATTTGTCTCTTCAAAACGCTACTCATATATCAACCCAACAACCCTCAATAATTCTTAGAGGCCATACATTGATCAGAAGCTAACATAAAAAGATATTTCAATCAAATCATAAGGAATAACCTGAAGAAGAGTTAATTACATCATCTCCTCTTTAAATGTCATTTTCTTCTTCCACATCCACTTTATTTTATTTTTTCCATACTATAATAATAATTCCAGTAACTTCTACATAATGATATGTTATTATAAATATTTTACAACCATATTCAATATTCTATCCATCCTATTAATGAAAAAGTCTCTACAAGTGCGTATGTACGGCTTACCGTCTCCACATCGTGGTATAGTTTGTTATTCAATAATTCAGTATTTGTATGGGTATAATAATGACTATAAATGATGTAAATAATAAATATAAAATGTTAATGATTCTTTATATATAATTTAGCATCAAATTTCATATTATTTCACCATTAATATAATGATATCATCGCTCATGCGTACGTACGACTTAACATCTCCACGATGCGATGAGATTCATTTCCACGTTCACCATTCAACGATGATTATACGAAATATATATTGTTAATCAGTTTGTAATATATGACATAATAATTCTATTTTAAATATAAAATAATTACATATATATATTTATTTACATATATCTCATTCACTTACTTCCGTTCAATATGATATGAAAACGTAAACAACGTTTATGCGCACGTGCGGCCTACCGTCTCCATAAACGGTGTTTTCCATTTCATATATCAACCTAATATACTAATTTATATTCTGAATATATATATGATACATAAATAATATTTTTATATTGAGGAGGAAATTATATCATGATATAATCGATATTATCAAGAATAAAATGTTAAAACAAATACGATAGAGATGGCATTTATTACCCAAAAAATTATTTTAACATATCAGTTATTATTAAATGGGTAGTATAAATCCATAAATGAATAAAGTCTGATATCATAAATTTAAATATGGTTCTGTTATAATTTATTAACAAGCTATGGTCCTTATACATGAGGTTAAATGCACCCTCGACCAAATGAAAGTACATGGAAAGGGTTAATTATACAATATATTTATTATCTGAGGTGGTTTTTAAAAAATTATCAACCGGGAATTAATTATCATCATCATATGTGTTTCTTAAAAATGTATTTCAAAACATTTTTACTATTTCCTAGAATATGGTTTAATTTAATTTTTACCATTTTTTGACTTTTTATAAAATGGTTTGAAAGGAATATTTCTATCATTTTCCAAATAATGTACATTATAACGTTTTCAGAAAATTAAGGTAAGAATGTTTTTATAACTTAAATGGTGGGTGTAGATATTTTCATCCATTATAATAACTTCAAGCTGCCGTTAAAGGTTTATTAGAATATTTTCAAAATAAATGTTTTCTTTTATAACTATTTGGCTATTAATGTTTTTCAAAATAGAATGTGATATTTTTCTCATATTGTTATGATTTCATCTATGTCAATATCTACTGATGGATTTTACACTTTTTTAAAGTTGAATTATTATGATACAATCTTCCATATTTTATTAAAGGTTTTATGAAATGTTTGAATGTGGATGTGTTGTTTTTACACCATTCATGGTTTATGTTTAATGTTTTAACATTTTGTATTCTTGTTTTATAATGAATGTTTATGTTATTTTTCAACCGTTTTGTATGATGAATGAATTTGAGTTAGTAAGTGATGGGTGGATCCCACTTTAGCTACTTGATGCATCGGTAGGTCTCATTAGAGAAACTAGTGTCTTGGAAGAAAAAATTGACAAAATCATATTTTTAGTCTTCATACAAGGCATTGAATATGTTTTTATGATGTCCGACATTATACATTCCATTGTTATGAAATTATCTATTGATATTACATGTGGTTATAAGATTAGTGTAATATCTATATGAATAAGTAAATATAATTATTTGATTTATCCTTTCCATATTATGTTGAATTTTAATTTTAAAAGACTTGTGTTTTAGTCTTACACATTTCATTCAATATTTATGCTTATTTATGAAAGTTTGGGCTATATTATTATCCTTACTGATCTTTTGAGATCACCAATTTCTTAAGTTTTATTTTTCCCAGGATGTGAAGAAGAATGTTATGATTGACCTACAAGAATACTCTAAGGGATATGAGTGTGTTCAATGGGGACACAATGTTGTTGTTTTTCTATTTAATGATATAATTTAAAACATATGCATGTATCTCGTACTTCTAATGGTACTAAATTAATCATTGTTTAGACAGTTGATCTCGTATGATCATGCCAATGTTATGTAATAATGCACCGACTCTAGTTAACTAGGGTCAGGGCTGTACAAACTATCAGCATGGACGTTCCCTATATCACCTACCACTGTGAGATAACACACACTCAATATTCCCCTAAAGGATGCATCCGTCTCAATCTCAACATCCACAACATACCAGACAAATTTCCCAAATCATTTATCCCTAATACAATAGTAATCCATCCAATATTGTCATTTATATTTCCCATTAAAAACTACCTATAAAATATTTACACCCACACCTCTAGGTCTCACCCAGAATTTCCCCTGAGGAATTTAATGATTCACCTTAAAGATTCCACATTATAATTATAATGTCACAACTACAATCCATTGGTACTATGAACGACACCTACTATTGCAAAATCTCTCCCAACCATTGGAGCATTATTAGCAATGGATTTCCAAGAAACACAACCACTATAGTTTTTTGTCAACTTCCAGTCAATCTATACAACCTCGTCGTTAAATTTTCATTAATGTAACATCCATTATCCATCCACACAAATAATTATTCTTAATCACAATATCTAAGGGAAAAAATATCCATCCAAAATACATTTAGATAGCTAAGTGTCATGATAGATGTTTGTTAGTGTACCAAGGATGCTTTCTGTATAGGGTACATGATCATAAATTAATAAAATTATACTAAGTATTCATTGATGGTGGACACCAAAAATACTTCTTTATTGATATTAACAAAAAATATGGAAACATATTAATATATCAAAAGTCTCAATATTTTCCTGTCCTCCAAAACATTCACCACATTTATCCAAAACAATACTGTTCCATGCACAACCGACAACCATGTCATAAATCTAGGGAATTTTCACTACCCAAACCACTCACATCATAGGAAAACTAAAAAACAAAAGGATTCTCATTTCATAATATTATCATAGTTGTAATGGTGGATTTACACTATTCTTTATAAAGTCCTTCCCCCTTTTCATGTCACATGATCAAGAATGACGCACTATCTATACCCTTAACAATAATATACCTATTTCCAAGATAACAAGGGTATACACATTATCATAATTCAAATTTATCACTTGGAAAACCATTTAATCTCATTTTTAAACATTTTAGAATAATTTTAAATTTTATGTATGGAAAAATGTTATTTTAATTTCAGAAAATGGGAAAAAAATTTAATTTATATAACCTACAAAATACTAGTATTTTCATGCAGTCCGACCATGATCCATGTTATAATAAACATGATTGACTAAAATGATGAATACAGACACATATATTGATCTATACTAGGCCATGAGTCAAATATCAACCAATCGTTGGAATAATAATCACATCACATAATAAGTGGGTCATCCAATAGTAAATAATATTCAACTATAATATAAAATATAGATAACTACAATCCCACAATGGGAATCCAGGTTCCTCTGCATATATGGGGTAGCTACTCCCATGAACGATATCATAAACAATCCCCAACTCCTCCTAGTCTATTGTCTACCTTATGTAAATATTAACACAAACAAAGATGAAAGTAAATATAGAACTTTAATACCACCTTGTAATTTCCTTTCCCATATTCCATGAACATGTTCCCCAAGAGGGACTGTCATTTGATTTCAGGCATGCCTCCCTATATGCTAGTGTTTTACGAATAACAATGAGTTTATGTTATGTCAGTCATGGGGAGACTATACCATCTTTTATAAGATTAATTCACTATCAAAAATAAAAACAATAGGGGAAGATTATAATAGTCAATTCATTTATATATATATAATAAAAATATGACTTACAATGTCCACCTAAAATAGAAAATATTCCAGACTAAATTACATGACATGGGTCAAATGAAGGATCAAAATAAAAGACATTGGCATCCCTTTAGCGGGTCCTAAAAAATGTCTTGTTCCCTCATCAGTTCTCCATCCCCAACTAATCCATCTAACAAATATCATTTTCCATTTACATGACATTCATCTATAAATTATTTTATGGTATCAATCTATAAGCCTTCATAGAGAGTGATTACAACTCATTAGGTCGGACCAATGGTGTTTAAGAAATCCAATTTGTTATATTGAATGATATTATATAATGAATAATTTAAAATTCTTAATAAATAGTAATCAAATATACAGATTTTTCTTTTATGAACCACATAAACTACTGGGTTCTTAAGGATACCCAAATCTCAATACCTAATTCAGTTTATGTTTGTTTCTGAACTATACCCAAAGGGAAACCACAAATCTGAATGTCCATATTATCATTCATTATCATAATTCATATAAAATTAATCATAATCATAAAAATGTAAATCAGTATTTCTTGAGTAATGTTCACAATGGGATCAACCCTCATGGGTTTATATTGAGAAATAAAAAATGATGTATAAAGTCTTCAAATGAAAAAATGTAAAGCTCCCATAGGCTTTCCCCTCGAAATCTTAAACAATCCTTTGAAAAAAATTAGAAGCTTGCAATGTATTTTTCCCTTAAGGATCTTCGTGTCTCTATGTAAACTATATTTTTACTTCCCTCCTTATTCTTCCCTTTATTATAACACAATCATTAGGTAAAAAATATTAGATGTTCTCTTGGTCTTCTCTCATTAATTTCATTCCCACTCCCCAGTTATACCATGTACTACTCCATTCCATGATTATCAAAACCACTTCCCATTTCATAAAACATTCCATTTATTAATTCAAAATTAGTTAATCAGATCAAACAATTTATTTAATTCAATGATTAATTACTCATCCCATCTTTGTTAATTAAATCAATAATTGAGTAATAATTCCCATTACATTAATATATTTATTATTTAATTAATCATAACTATTTTCCATCAATTAATCCCATTTTTAATTATTCACATCAATTTCCTTAATAAAATTAAACGGTTAATTAATCGTAAAATTTATTTAAATTAATTCATCAATTAATTTTCCATATCAACACTTTTAATTAATTCAATAATTAATCATCCATATAATTTCCATTAATTTATTCAATAATTAATTAATCATTTAAAAAATCGACCACCAATATGTAATTAACTAATTAGATTTTTAAAATTTATTATTGAACAATTCAATAATTTACAGAATAATTAGATATCCTCCAAATCCTTTTAAAATTCACCAATTTTTCAATCACATAAGTTCCTATAATTGATTCCCATATAAATTTAAAAATTATCCCATTAGTAAATTCATTAATTAATTATTCAATATCCACAACTTCAATTCCTATAATTAGTTCAACCATTAATAATCTAATTCAAAATCTCAATAACTTATAATTAATTCTAAAATTAGTTATCTCAAATAATCTATATCAATATCCCATAATTAATTCATCAATTAATTATCCTACATAGAAATCTCATTGTACATTAAATAATTAAACCAATTATTTTTCAATATTTTCAATTTAATATACACGCGATAAATATTAATTAATTTACTAATTAATTATTTTAATTGTTCAATTACACCATCACAATAGTCCACATTAATTAATTAATCAATTAATTAATCTAACCAATTTAATTGCATCAAAACATTAATCTATTTTAATTAATTTCTTTATTAATTAATCTATTTATGTAATAAAACAATTAAATAATCACATAACTCCCATTAATTAATAATTGATCAGTTATTCCATTTAATTAATTCAATAATTAAATAACAACATAACTCTCATTAATTAAATCATTTTTTAATTAATTAAAATCCATAATGACAAAAATCACATTGAATATTTGTCAATGAATTATTCCATCAAAATCAAACTAATAACCCCAACTAATTCCTCAATTAATTTTAATTTCTAAATTAATTCAATATCAAAAATTAATTCCCCAACAAATTAACCCAACACAATCAATTAATTGTTCCCAATAAATTCATCAATTAATTTCCCACAATTAACCAATTAAGTACCCCTATTAGTTTTTTAATTATTTTTTCTCACTCAATCACATTATTCAATTCAACAATTTAATAATTACTTTGAATCAATTTTGTGACATATTAGATTCGGATGCCACTGAACTGGTGCTTTTTACCCAATTGGTCACATGGCCTTAATCACATTTCCCCAAAAAATAGATGATTCTGACATGAGGTGAGAGTCTGGGGTGTGATAGTGGTGAAAATATTACCTTATTGGTAGAGTGTAACACAAAAAAATAGTAACATAAAAGATGAGAATAATTAGATACCCTAAAACTATATCAAAAAATGGAGACAAATAATAAAGATAACCATATTTCATAACATATAAAAGATGATCAATCTTGTTAAATGTTCTATGAAAGCATACAAAATGGGATACACTGCTGTCAGAGAAAAAATACAATAAAAATGTATATAAATACAAAAGAAACATCTGAAGAATCACATTACACGGATTGTTCCATTTCTCTCCTCCTCTTAAAAAAAAATAAAGTACATGTAAGGGTTAACTTTCCCATATCAATAGAAGCAACAATTTATTGTGTTTGTTTTTAAAAACATGACCCAAACAGGGGGTAAAAAATAACTCCCAGTATGAAAACCCTCAAGATTTTATCTACTTTGATTGTGAATATTTGAAATATGTGTTATACAGAAGTTAAATTTGTAAACATGGATGTACTCAAAAGAAAAAAAATCCTAAAATTAATTTCATTCTTTTAAATTCATCTCATGTTCATTAATCGATTCAACTAAGTTTAATTTTATATGTTTCGTGATCTGTCAAAGTCTTGTCTATCCCATGTATCATGTAAAAAAAATAGATACCTCAACATGCTATCTTAATAGAACGAAGTGAATATCGAATCCAATATTCTTCTTTGGCTTGTAATATGCACCATATTTCATTCCATTTTAAAATGTCTCAAGACCAAGCCTTATGTATAAAAATTTAAACAAATTTCAAGTAGGTACAAGTCTGTTATATGATAATTTCAACATGTATCAGGGTAAAACCATGTATATAAGCATTTCAACATGTCTGAATTAGGGACATGGCCAATATATCAACATTTTAGCATATTTCAGGGGAAATACATAGTATATAAGAATTTAATAATGTTTCAATCAGGGATGATCCCAGTATATCAGCAATTCAATATCTGACAATTAGGGATGTTCCCAGAATATTAGCATTTTAGCATGTGTTACTGTCGAAACTCGGTCTATATACATTTTAGTATGTTTCAATAAGGGATGAGCCCAGTATACCAGCATTTTTGCATAAAATAAAACACAAGTAATATATTCTAATTCATGGATAACATAATAAAAAATAAATTGGTAATTATACATAATAATACATTAGTGAATGAAACTATCCAATGTCTTAAACTAATATACTTACATGGGAAATTTACATCACAAGCCTAACATATAATCTAACAATTACAAGGCTTAAAAATCATAGTCATAAAATTAGGAAATAGGGAAAATCCTAATCTAAGGCCTCTAATCCTTCCAATTCCAATTTAACCCAAATGGAATTCCATAATAAATCAATTCATTCTTAGTAACCCAAATAGGGAAAAAAAGTCTTGCCTCATAGGGAACATAGGGCAAATGGCCATAAAAAACAATTCAAGGGAAATAAAACCATGGGGTGTCCCTAATTCATGGAATTCAGCATCAAGAATGGATACTATATTTAATTACATAAACATCATTACTAAATAATATATGACAAATGTAAATTGAAGTGACACCCAAAAATTGGTTCATGACACATCAGTACATGTATTCATCTCGACAATTAGCGAGAGGCACAAGAATACCTTCCATGCCCTTGTGTGAACCTCCTTGTCTCTTTTCAACTTCTAATTCAATCTATAATGATCTATATATACTGGGTTCAAATTGATTCGATGAAGAATAAATCGAGATTCGTACTGACAAACAGAAGCCAAATCCCTATATAATGATACGGTCTCGTGAACCTATTGCCTCATCTGACCAGAATTATAGAAAACAAGGCTTAACCATTATAAAAAAACTTATAAAATACATATTGTGTAATAGGAACTATATGCCATATAGGTTTTTTATTCTGAATTTTATGGATGACATCCCTTACATGTGATGCACCAACTTGCTGACATGATTACACGACATGTACCGGGGAATACACGATGCGTAACCTACAAGTATATGCATGTTATGTGTAGAGCCATTAATTTGCCTATTGTATTCATTTTCCTTAAGTATAAACCCCAAAGGATAGATCAGTACCATAAAAGAAGAATTAGGTTCTTACAAACTTCCCCCCTTAAAGAAATTCATCTATGAATTTCCCTTCTAAGGGTGGTGAAGAAATTTTTGAGAATAACTCCACTAATGTGATTGTACATAATCCTTCCTCAACCATGTATCTTCATGTAGCCGACCATGATTCCATAGCACTCATACAAAAGGAATAGACCGGCCATAGAGAACCTAGGTGATATGATCCACAATTTTAATAGGATGCCCCTCAAAAGATGCATATACCTGTAACATAACCTGATTGGTTGGAAAAGAATGAGACGAGTTTGATGAGTAATGCAAAAAAAATTGAAACATGGATGAAATCATGCATATACTGGTACCTCTGAGGTAACTAAAGATGATAGGCGAGTGGTCAACCATTTCCAGAATCTCAAACAGCCGGACGTATCTCAGTGAATTCTTACCTTGTATCTCGATCCTCTTATATACCAACCTCAGTGCAACATGAAAGAATACATGATACCTAACCTCACACTCCATCTGTTGTCTACAAAGATAGAATTAATATTTTAAAGATGATTGTGTAGTAACCAACTACTTCTGAATCAACTGCACCTTCCCAGATGTCTCATCGATATGAAGATGTACCAGCATAGCTGCCTCTCCTGCCTTTGGTCTATATAGGAGTGATCAACATGGTCAACCATAAAAAGACTCATATGGTTTCAACTAAATATTATCCTGAAAAATATTTTCATAAGAAAATCAACAAATGGTTTGTGTCTCTCCCAAGAAACCCCAATAACTAGGATGTATGCCTGAATCATGTCCTCTAGCACCTGAATTGTGTGATATGAATGACCATCTATATGATGGAGGTAAGATGTTCTCTGAAGCACCTATATACCCATTTCTCTAAATATCCAATGCCAAAGAATGAGATGTAAATTGGGGGTCCTTATATGAAATGATAGAATTCAGAACACCAAACATTTGTACAATCACATGGATGTATAACCTCAAAAACTCATCAACTCTAAATGTTTTGTGGATAGGTAGGAAAAGTGAAACCATCATGAGAATTTAATGAAAAAATAACATGACATCATTACCATGATTCCTCCTACATCATAAAAAACCCACAACGCATTCCCATGATAATTCTAGCGATACTATAACTGTAACTTTCCATTAAATTAATTTACCCAAAACCAACTGAGGTTATATCAACATCCTCATATCAATGTACTGTTGAAACCCCGACTAACCTCATCAAATGTGGTCTCACATTCATTCCTAAAAAAAAATTTCAAACTTTTACAACAAACCCACCTTAAAATGGAGGAGTGTTTAAACTAGTTCTCTCGAACCAAACACTATGAACAATAAAGATAGTGAGTCAAACCATCAATCGATGACATATCATAGACACACCCAGATTAGGAGGATATCATGTTGCAATAAAACACAATTACTTCCCCCAAGGAACCATACAAAAACAAACATCATGATCACAAATGCTCATAGCTATCTCTCAATGAATATCATTTGTCAATCCATCACATGATCAACTAAATGGTCATGCCACAACATGAGTAAAATTGTAATTCCGAATCCATCCCACTGGAATCATTACCACTTTTTATGACATGGAATCTAATCCCTACTATATGTCCTATATGACCTCATATTCATCAACTCGAAGAATAAGTAACTCAACAAAGTGTTCCATACTCCCCATTACACATGGGAGTTTGGTACAAGACCATATGTACACATAAAAACACTCATCAATCCCAAAGTGGTATCCGACTGGAAATCACATTGAAAAAAAGGCACACATACATAAGTACGTACACGGTGTTCCTACAACGGATCCCATGTATCACTCATGAATAACAATGGCCCATTAAAAACTACCTTTCTAGTGAAATACACATAAAATAACACAATCTATCCCAATGGCTCTCAATTAGAGTGTGGTGTATAATCGATTATTTCTTAGTGAATCTAAAATGATGTCAGGGTAGAGGAAATTCTCATCGACTAATATTGATAAAACTAAGAAAACCATAAGGATTAATAGAGTAGGACAATAAAACCACTACTGGTAGAACTCCTGATTTAAAACCTGGCTTCACCTAACGAGGCATCATCATTTAACTAAGCCCAATCCCTTTATCATAAGGAATTTCTATAAAAGATAACTCTTAATCATGGAGGTCCTCCCTTGATCAATGGTGCCTCAAAAAGGCTAAGCCCACATCCAACTGAAACAACATCATTTTTTCAAGTGAACATCAACATGAAATAAGACTCACAATCCTATAATAATTCAAATAAAAATTTCAATCTCTGAATGGTCCAGGATTTGGATCCTTGTACTAGGAAGAAAGAAATATAAACATAACTAAAAAGGCACACCCCACCTTGGAATATCATAATCATCATTAAGAAGGAACTGTTTGTCTCCAATGCATGTTTTTAGAACCAACATAATAGTACGATTGTATTTCCTCCATCCAAAATCATCACATCATATCATGTTGGCATAAAATCCAAAATTTGACCGAATAGAGTGTCAAAACACTGATGACATAGAAATTGCTCCCATGAAGTGGGAAAGACATCATTCCAAAATGATCAGGTCACTCTACTCCAAATATAACTAATTGCATACATAACATCTCAAAGATAAATGATTAAAACCAACATGACCATTTTTTATTAAAATTTAACACTCGAATTGTACCATGTAAGTCCACATATACTACCCAGAGTTTGAAAAAACATACAGAACATATGGTAGTATTAACAGCATTCCAACCCTACGTATCTTATTACTAGATGACTCACACAATAACTTGCTAAAAATCACATCGTCAACATAACCATTTTCACGGATGATGGCATACCAATTTCCCCATCAAATATAGAAAGAGATGTTCACACAACATCCTAATCACCTTACAATGCTCGAGGCATGTCTAACCCACTAAACTGAGCATTCCACATTGATAATTCCTATATCAAGGGTTAATATACAATGATCACCCATAAAAATAAGGTTCTCCTCTTTAAAGACTCAAAAAAACTACTAGGGAAATGAAACCTTTGTGGTACCAATATTAGAATGTTCTACCACATGCAATCCCCTAATGAATAATAGTCATAATTACAATGATATGAATCTGAGTCCGGATCCTCCAGGTTACCCAAGCGAAGGAATCCTAAGTGTGATCCTTTGCTAAAAAGGAAATGGAAGAATCCAACACGTGATCCTCAAAAGATAAAAAAAAGAGGAATCATGTAAATGGGATCCTCAAAAATGTTACAAAGAAGAGAGATCCTACAAGGGGCTCTCTAGAATAATATGTAAGAAAAGGAATCCCTCATGATATCCTAGGTAAAAATATTAAAGATATAAATATATATTACATTAGGTTCTCAATGTAGAAACAGAAGCTGTGAAATCCTAAAAAAATTCTCCATATCAACACATATCACAACATCCTAATCCAGAAGGAAACATCTCTCGAGGGAAATGTACTCACATCCTAGGTTACGAGAGATAACTCACAACTCATCTCATATTACCAATATTAACTATGTTGTTATGAACACCAAACTAGTAATTCATGCGAATATCACTCTCATGTGACAACAGAAATGGTAAATAGATGATGAAACTCTTCATTTAGAAAGAAACCCCAGAACACCCATTAATAGTATATATAACACTCCAAAGGTTACACCATTGTGATCTATGTGAAAAACTACTCATAGAGGACTATTATCATGTCTAAACTATCAAAGGATGATAAAATTGGAAAAGACCCTAAATGGGTATCATGAAAGAAGTACACATCGGTTTGAAACCACAGACAATGTGTTTTATCATGCTCAAACATAGGCTCATAATACGGGTATCCTATCTTTGTATACATCCCATATAAAAAGCTTTTCATAACTACACATTTTGTGTAATCATGTTATCCCTCCAGACTATGTACCCCCACATGGAATAATTCACATGGGTTCTTCCTGAGTAAGCCCACGCAATGTGTACCAAAATTACAGAAACTTTTACTAGGAAAACCCACCACACATTGTTCTTTCTCAAACTTTCGGACACATGGTCACTTACCACATGTCATGAACTATGATTACATGGAATGTAACCATGAAAATATACATTCTTTCCCCAAATAAGAAGAACACACTAAAAGGTAAGCTAAACTACATTCATTATAAAGTGGGAATTTTAAGAATAGAAAATCTAGATTTCACAGGAAATCCTTGTTCTGTAGAAAAACCGTCTAGTGTTACATAAAATTATGATCCTTATGATGCCATACTCTACATGAATCAAGGATTTGAACCCAAGCATAACATATCGCAATAACATTATATACAAAATGGTGAAATATGACCCTCCAAATATTGATCAATGAGGGCCCATACACATCAGAGATCAAAGTTTGGTATTCATCCAAATCGAACCATAAAACACATAAACAAACTTATTTCAACCACACACACACATATATATATATATATATCATGGTACCTATCACAAAAAAATGCATCTATATCTCTACATCTATCAAAACTGCATGCAATCAGTAATGTTATCTTAATGACATTGGAAAGAATTCAAGGCATGTGATTTCTTAAAAATTCCTATAAGGTGTATGATATAGAATAACCACATCTCACCAGGTTGAAAAAATTAGATCTACAATAATATAAATACTAACAGTAAAAAATATGTTCATCACCCAACGCTGACATCGAGTCAACTATAACAACCCAAAATCCAAAAATCACTAGTCACTTAGAGGCAATTATACTTTTCCTTCTACGCAGGGTAGCTACTCCCTTGAACAATTTATTATAAAACTCCATATTATTCCTAACCATATCTAATTTCTAAAAATGTATGGATAACCAGAAAATAACCCCCTATGATTCCACTTTGTAACATCCATCATCCAGATACCACTGAATTGGTTGTACGTACCTTGTTGGTTGCATGACCTAAAACACATTTCCCCAACCTCCAGAGGATTCTGACTAATATGGAGGACCTATGTTGTGGCAGTGGGAAACTATTATCTCATTTGTATTGTTTAACATAGTATAACAATAGTATAAAATTTCATAATCATTAAATAATTTACCATTCAATAATACAATGGATGAAAAATAAAAATATTACCAGAATTTATAACATAAAAAAGATTATGCATCCTATCAACATTTATAGAAAAGAAGCCTAAATAGGACAAACGACAATTAGATAAAAAATTCAATACCATGGTATAGAAATACAATAGAAATATCAGAATAATTACAAGCCTTGGCTTGACCCCTTGGTCTTCGGCCACTAAACAACAAATCATGTACATGTAGAAGGGAACTTTTCCATATTGAAACCAGCAAAAATTTAATCTATATGAGACCAAAAACATGAAACAAACAGGGTGTGAGAAATAAATCCCTATAAGAACCCACCCATGATCTATGCCATTCTATCATTGAATATAAGAAATAGGAAGTGTATAGAAGTGAACACAGTAAACTAGGATGTACTCAAAAGTAAACTATCTATGAAGTACTGTCATTATTTTACATTCATCTCATGTTAATTAATTTATTCAATTGAATTGAATTATTTCTGTATTGTGACTCATGATAATAACACAAATCACCTGTATAATGTAAAAACAATATATTCCTCAATAGACTATCTAAATAGATAGAAGTGAAGTCTTAATCAATACTTGTGATTTTCATTGGAAGATGCATCATAAGTCATTCCATATCAATATGCCTCAGGGCCAAGCCTGATGTATATTTAGTTCATCATATTTCAAATAGGGACGAGCCCTGTATATAAGCATTTAAACATGTTCCAGCTTAAAACCAGGTATATGATAATTTCAACATGATTCTATCAAAGATGTGACCAGTATAGCAGCATTTTAGCATGTGTTAGGTTCAAAACCTATTATATAATCATATAATCATGTTTAAATCAGGGATGAGCCCATGACATTATCATGTCATCATGTATCAATTAGGGATGTGCCCAGTATATGATCATTTTATCATGTGTTTGGGTCAACACCCAATATATTTGCATTTTAGCTTCTATCAATTAGGGACGAGCCCAGTATATCAGCGTTTAAGCATAAAACACAACTAAATTAAATTTAAATATTACATGGTTAATATAATAACAACTCACCTAAGAATCATACATAATATGAAATAAGTGAATTGAAATATCACAGGGCTTAAACTATTTTACTCACGTGGTTATTTTTTATCACAAGCCACACATGCGATCTAACAATTACAAGTTTTAAAAAATAATACACGTAATATAGGGTAATGTGGAAAAATAGTAATCTCATTCCCTTAATTTATCCAATTTCAATTTTACCCAAATGAAAACCATTATTTATAAATTTATTTCTAAGAACCCAAATTTGAAAAATTAGGGCTCGCCTCATACGAGAAATGGTTACATGGACATAAACAACTATTCATGGGAAAAACACGCTTTGTGTTGCCTTAATTAAGGGCAATAAACATTACGCATGAATAAAAACATATATTAAATTACCTAAACCTAATTATGAAACAACATGGGTCAAAAATATATCATAGAGACACCCAAAAGTGGGCGCACAACACTTCATCACATATATTCATATCAAAAATTAAAGAGAGGAAAAAGGAAACCTACCTTTTCTGCCTGTGACTCTCATCATCCATCATCAATTTATATTTCAATCTAGATTTAAATCTATTAATTGGGTTCAAATTCATCTTACGACTAATGAATCATGTATCGAACGGATAAATGGGATCCAAATTTCCTTTTGGCATAGCTGTCATGAAAACCCAGTGCCTCCTCTATCTAGAATGATAGAAAACAAAGATACTACCCATTTTAGAAAAAAAATAGAAAATACATGTCATTTAAGATGAACTACATGCAGTGTTGGTTTTTCAATGTTCATTTCACGGCCGACATCCCTTACACATCAGGCACCGAATTCACAACTTGATTACACAGTGTGTACCATAGAATACATGGCACGTAACTACCAATTCTAGATGTTTAAGGTGTAAGGCAAATATTTAACCTCTTTTATTCATATTCTTTAGTATTAAACGAGTAAATGGATAGATCTGAACCTAAAAAATAATTGGGTTTGTACAAATTTCATAATCAGGGGAATCCCAACAAATTATTCCTAAAATGAATTATTACAATTGAACAACATAAATATTCAATAATTAATTCATCATTTAATTATTATAATTTCATAAATCTATATCTCCCCATAATTAATAAAATATATAATTTTCCCAAATCACAATTTCCTAATCCCAACCATTAACATTAATTAAATATATAATTAATTAATAATTTCCAAAAATCTCGCTAACTCCAAAATTATTTTCACAATTGTTTATTCATGATATAAAATCCAAATATCCATATTTCACTTTTATTTTTAGGAATTCAATCACCAAATTAATTAGTTTAATAAAGATCTCTATTTATAAACATGAAATATAAATTCAATAATTACATAACCCAAATTGAAATCAAAACTACATGATTTAAAATTTATACAACTTACCTCAAGAACTGTGACTACTTCTTTCCAACAGACAATTAAAATTTGAAGAGGAACCATCAAAAACATAATAAAGAACATTGTATAGATCCGAAAACTAAATCCATGATTAAATGAATGAAGATCTATTAACATTACATTTAAATCCAATGATCCTTGATCTAAATTAAAAAAATCAAGATCTAGATCAATGAATCCAAGATCTAGATTCTGAAATTGTAGATCTATATCCAGTAGTGAAATATAATTTTTCTTTTGTCTACGAAGAGGAGTTGAGGAGTGATATATCTCAAACAAGAAGAACACTAATAACTGGGAGAATAATATTGGGTATTTGATTGAAGACAGTGGTGCATAGAGGGGTTTCAGTCCAAGGTAGAACCTCTGTGAAAAAGCTTTGATCCAAGGTGGTGGAATGGAGATGAATTCTTGTCTAAGGAGGTGGTTTGTGTGATGTCATGTGTTTAATGTGGTAGTTCATTGTGTGTATGCAGCAGATAAAGGCATGTTTGGAGGATACCAAAATGATGGATAAATTTTTTTAATTTAATGTGAATAGAAAATGCATGACGTGAATTCCCATATTTCATCTTGTATGAATCTCAATTAATTTCACCCCTTTCCCAAGTTAAATCTCAAAAAACCTTTCAAAAATAAAATAATGAATACTAAACATTGTTTAATATAACACGTGTTGTAATCAAATTACATGTGGTGTAATCTAATTTCATGACATGATGACATGTTGTGAAATACCATTATAGGGGTTGTAATCTATATTTGTGACATGTCAAAATGTATAGAATAATACTTATAGGGGGTTTGAATTTGTGAATTTGTGAACTAATTAAAGCCAAAAATTAAATTGAGAAGGTATTCAAAAAACAATTAACGTTGTTAATTGGTTCCATAACATGTATTTTTTTTATGTTAAAACTCACCACATAATATGCCTGCACCCTAGGAAAAGGTGGGAACTAGATATATAGTAATAAAATGTCCAAAAATGGGTTTTTAAAATATTTTAGGCTATTTTTATGATTTTATTCTTAGTTTTACTCCTAGTAAATTCAATTACACTACAACTATGGTAATTATTTATTTATTTTTAAATATTAATTAAGGAATAATAATTATGTTTTGATTATTACACAATGTGAATTAAGTGATTATGAATATTGAATAAAATTTTCCAAATTCAATTCATATAATTTTTATAATCCAATTTCAAATTAAACTTGTAGAGGCATAAACAAAATATTTTCAAAAATTCTATTTTTCAAGGAAAATGTGAACTTATAAGAGCTTTATATGTTTGAATATTGGTTAAAATAATTTAAGCATATAAATTTATCTATATAATCTATAAATATTATTTAAATTATAGTATATTATGGGTAAATTATATAAATTATAATTGGAAAACATTATGCACTTTAAGATATTTTTGAGTAAAATAATTTCCATAGAAAAAATTATAATAAAAACATATATAAATACGATTAAAATGTAATTATTTGGATTAAATAATCCTAAATATAACTTATATTATTTTAAAAAATTAGAATAATAATTGTCTTTTAAAATTATTTTATTTATTGTAATTCAATTATACTTGTAAAAATATCAGTATATTTCATTATTTACTAATAAATTGATATGTTTTATTTAAAACAAAACATTTCACCGAATGTTTAATTTTATAATATGATTTCATAAAGAGCTTTTATTTTTGAATTTAATTTTATAAAATATTTAAAAAATTTATTTTAAATTATGTTCTAAAAGTAAAACTAAACAACCATTTAAAAAGTTATTTTTTAAGATTAATTTTATTTTCTTTCTAATAGATATAATTTTATTTTCAATCAGTACACAACCATTAAATGTATTTTATACATTTATAAAACATTTTATTTTGATAATAATTATCCAATGAATAAATGATAATTTAGAAGGCCTGTTATAATAGTATTGTATAATATGAATCATTTAGAAACATTGAGTCATGATTAGAAAACATTCATATAGAATTCATTTTATAAGGAAGAATCCTATTTTAATATATATGGGTGATACATTCTCTTCCAAGATTTATGTTACATTTCATATGTTCTATTCAAGATTATTTTCCTATTTAAAAATGATTGGGAATAACTTGTTGGGTATTTTTCCAGCATATATCTCTATTACACCACTATGGACTCATCATGTATTCTTGCCATTTAAATTAATGCATTACACTATGTGAACATGTTCTACATGTCATGTGTTCTCTATGATATATAGTCACTAGACTTATAGGTTGAGTAAAAAATTACATGTCATGTCTGTAACTAGTGGACTACTTATCATTTATCAAAGTTACACATCAGATAGGCTTAATAACCGAGCCGATGGTTTCCCCATTAAAAAACTAGGGTAATTAAATGCATACCACGTGTAATAAATTCTTGTTGATATAATTTTTTATGAATTACTTATTAATTATGGTTCCATTAAACATTTGAACACAACATTTACCAATGGGATATATGTTGTGTACTCTTTTATTATCTTCCAAAAATATTTAACCCAATTGGATGTGTTGTTTAAAGGTTTTTTTATTTAAAATAATTTTATTTATTTATTATAATTGTGATAACGAAGAGGAGAAAATAATATTTAATTATTTGGTTTAACAACTGATTATACCATAATTAAAAATAATGAAATTGAATAAATCAATCAATGATTTATTAATTATTTTAAATAGATATGCAATATGGCTCAAATACCATTTGATGGGTTTAGGAATAGTGAAATTACTCGATGGTGTATGCCCAACATGGATTTTTAATAATATTTTATTAAAAAAATTACCTCAAAAATAACTTTTTTGACTAATTTACTATAATAATGATTACTATACTTGAGAATCATAAAACCAAATGTAGCTTAACCACCAAATGATGTACAATTAATCTAAATAATGTATATATTCTGTTGAAATTAATTATTTCTTAGTAGATGAATATTAAAATTTCTATATGTTGTATGATCATTGTGTTTTTTTAATCCTGTGTATATTCCCTCATATAGTGATACACATGTTTTCTATGAAGCTCCAAAAATCACCATATGAATAACTAGGTTCTACTATGGTAGATCTTAACACACACATCCTTTAAATTGAACTGCCCAATAATCTCTTCATGAAAGATTCTCTATGTTCACTATTGAATTTGGAGTGATGGTGGAGGATGATCACCCCCAATTATTGAGATTTAAATTATTATGGGAGTAATATCAAGAATTTATGGAATTATCTATTTGTTTTTTTGAACAAAAAAACAATGGCTACCATTGGTGATAATATAATCTTGTCTACATAGTTCTAGGGTGAGAAAATAATAATTTCAAATGTGCACATATTATTTCCATAATACCTACACTACCTGTGCATATAAAAATTATAGTACTATAATTATTAAGCACCTAAAAAAGTTTTGTTAATTACTTAAAAATTATTTATAATATTAATATTCAATATATATTATTTCATATTGGCCAAAAAATTAGTCTTTCATTCACATAAAATATTTATTTTTCAAGGAATAATATCTATCTGATTAATAAATTATTATAAATCTTTATTAAATAATAAATGAACAAATAATATATTCAAATAAAAAAGTCTTTATGAAATATTATTTTCACAAAATATTCTATCTAATAAATACTGATTGAAATTTTATGGTCATAAAATTATGAAGAATTAGTGAACCATGTGACGGAATAATATTTATCAAAATGATAAATATTATTATAACTAATATAAGGTTCTAGATACACTTAGTGTGTGGCCCTATATGCCTCTTTCATTCTTTCATAGGACAAGCAACTCAATGTCCATGGTTAGCATCTAGAAACATCCTTAGAAACACATAGAGAAATAAGATATTGTAAAAATGAAATACAACCTCATATGAATTCATACTATTTAATATAATCTATTTATAACAATATATCTAATAATTATGGTTTAAATAGGGGTCCGTTAACCAATGTTTATGTTGTTTCATCCATTGACTTTTCAGAAATGGAGCATTACCACCGAACACCATGGACATGGATTTGTATAGTATATATCATTTCTATCAATAATCATAATATAACGACACCCATTAAATAATATAAGGGAAGAATCCTCTCTCTATTTATTTATTAATGTAATATTACGTTTGAAACACCAGATGTATCTTACATTTCTGCGAATGTATGTCATTATAATATTCGATGATAAATAAAAGTGTGTGAGTTGGAAAATAATTTGACATAATATTAATTATTATGGTTCAATACACACATCTCTTGATGGAACATCCAATGAAATATATTTTCATGAACCTCTCCATCCAAAGATTCCCCTTCGGTGCTGGAAATGGTGAATGATAGATAATGACCCCCTGTGCCCCGCCTCATGAAGTCCCTGAGGTGGAAAAAACCACCATGGGTATAAAATTCTAAAAAAATCAGAGGAATTATACTATTATAGAAACCAAGATCAGAAGATAATATTTATAATCCTCAAACAACTCTATGACATATATATATATATATGAAATCCATTACCATGCCACATGCATGATCAAAATAAAACTACTAAAAAACAATATTCTCTAATCTAAATATTAAAAACAAGGCTCCTCAGTAACATTCCAACTACACCAATGTCTAAGTTTGTAATTCCCTGCATGGTCCACATAGTCCTCATAGAAACGAGAATATTGTTTTATAATATAGAGTGAGTATAAAAATATTCTTGTGAAAAAACCAAAGGTATCTCATATACATGTGGGGGAAGCATACTAATTCCCCAATGAGAAAATAGTAGAAACCAAAAATACCCAAGTTGGAGTATTATCCATCGTAATGTTACAAAGGCATGATAAAAAAATAAATAATGTCATATATATTAACATAATAATAAAATTGGTCTTTGGGTACACTAGACCACTTTCCACTTGTTAGCTGATCACCCTAATGGAAATCATCAATGTTCTTCCTTAACCTTCTACAATCCCCATCCCACAACCCGGCCACACACACCTGGGGATCAGAGCTAGTCCCATATCCTTGGAAAATGAGGCTCACCGAATCTCACCTAAAGAAACTTGGTCCAAAACCATACCACATCCCACCTGTAGACACATGGTCCACAACAATACCTCGTACTACCTGAAAAAAAGATAGGCCCCACCCATAACTCATCCAAATAATCAAAGGAATTCACACTATATATCAACCCATAGACACCTGGAAAAGTACACCTTTACCATAGACACATGGGCCTCACAACCGAACCACAACCTTCCTAAAGAGTCTTAGGAAACCAATTTCAAAAAGAGGGAGCCGGGAAGAGTCAATAACCATCCAACCATCCTACCACTGAGATGATGGGAAAATATTCCACCCTATGAAGATGTGGGTGTTCATATCATAGTTATCAACTTGAGAGAGTTTGTATAAAAAATAACAAGGAAGTACAGTTATATATTTTGGTTTCAAACACTTAGTCAAAACTAGGAGTTATTTTCAAACAAATAAAAACCACACAAGACCACCTTTATTGATACCTCTAAATGAAAATCTACAAAATAAGTCACAATTTAATTCATAACCCTTTCTAACACATTTAAAAATTAAAAACATTAAAAAATATCACATCATATTTATGGTGTATTTAACACCCATACCAACCACTATCATGATCAGTATTCTGAATAATTTGCATCAAATATACTCCAAAAAATTATAATTGAAATTTCATACCCACACATATAAACACCTCTCAATGCAACAAAACCATGCTTCCCTGCTGCATAACCACATCACACCTAGGAATAGAAAAATATACACCCTAATGTATTCCCACTACACAAACTGCTAAAACATACCCCAATCAGTCAATCCATCAACTTGAGGACCCATTACACCATTTTATCTACCCAATAAACATATCCACACTCCCAAAAACATCACTAAACAACTAGCACGTGGCACAATGTAGACCAAAACTAAACACGACACAAATCCACACAAAATAAAATATGTGTTCAGATTTAGCAAAAAATTATTCATTAATTACACTATGATAATTCATGGTCTATCACATTGAAATATTGATCATGAGGCATCCATTTATTTAACCAGGTATATGTAATTAAGCAATTTTTATTTTTATGCATATCACATGAACTAAACAACATGAATGTTGTTTACGACACAAGAATGGACCTCAAAGATCCATAATTTTCAATGGGGAATTTATCTCATATTTACACAAAATGAAAAACAAAATCAAGTATTTTAAACCATTTAAATACACTTCACTTACATGTTCAATTCAATTATACAGTTATTTATATTTAATTAGGGAAGAAAAACTATGATCCATAGAATCAAATTAGATCCCACCCACTCAATTCACAATAATGGTGAAACAAATTAGAAACCCTACCCTGAATAATCTTACCAATTAACCCAGCCACCGCAGGGCATTGAAGAAATCTAAAAAGTGACAAACACACTACAAGAAATGAAGATCAACCTATTCTATAGCAAAGGATCATAATAATTATACAAAAAAAAATCATGCCAAGCCAACCAAAATTGTAGTGGGGAATTCCTTGTACAAGAAAAATAGGAAATGGATGAAATTCATAAGAAAACACACCATGGATTGATAAAAGTTCACATATAAGAAGCCACCAGATTCAATTGACCATGGAGGGAAGAGTGGGGATATAAGGTCTCCTCCAAGAACCTTGGGTTAGTTTTTAATTAGATTATAAAATTTGAATTTATGAATTAAATAAGGATTGTATAAATGAAAACATTCTATGGAAACTAGATCATGGGATTACATGGCATTTAATCCCCATTCATTATGTGAAACCCTTGGAGGTCCACTTTTTTCTAATAACTCATCGCATCTCAAATTATTTTATTTTTCAGAACACAAATCTCTCCACATCGTGAGCCCTTAAATATAAGCCATGAGCCTGAGACTCACAATGTGTAACCTCATTACACAGTGTGTAATCCTATAACCTCTAGCCTTTAACACCTGAAACTCTCCAAAATACCTCCACCCATTTCTATCATCCAAAACCCAAAATGTAATGGGCCATGATGACAAGAACCAATATACAAATACATATCAAAAAATTTTATTCCTCAAGAATCCAAAACCAAGATCCGATGAAATAGGGGTGAGAAAACATCCCCATGAGATACCTATAAAGGATCTCTTAATTCATATAACACTAATACAAAAAAAAATCAAATTTCAATGATAACCACCATACAATGCTCATAATCTGTAGTGTGAAACCTCCTAATCCAAGAACACCTCATCCAAAATCATTTTCTCCAACTGAAAAGAAGACACACCACACATGAAAAATAACCACACTATCCGAAAAAAGAACAAGTGAATTTATTCCTCCATGTCATGATATTATCCACTCTCAGTTGTAATGACTAGCCCACATGTGCTAAATCTCATCAAAATTAATTTATCAGAATTTGGAATCTTTCCATCACATTTCAATACATTAAGACTTCATCAAAATCACAGAACATGTAAAAAACTCATCTCATAGTTAAAAAAGATCAAACAAGACATTACAAAGAAAAATAGAACAAGGAAAAACTCAAAACAACTCTGAGTACTAGAAAAGAAATTACATTTATCTATCCTCATAACTTACCACCAGGGCACCGTTCCTCCACAACTCATGAACCTATGTAATGGTCTAACCATGAAGCACCATATCCTAATGATTCTGGGTCTCTACTGGCCACTAGAATAACGTTATGTCTTCTTTGATATCTAACTCTCCCTAGTTAATAACATCGTATTCCTTATGAAGATACCGATAGAGTTGAGAGATGTGAAAGATGATGTGAATCATCTCCCACTATGGTTGAATCATCAACTGGCATGCCACCTCACAATCTTTCACCAAAATCGAAAATATTCCAATAATTATAGGATAAACCTTACTTACCCTGCCAAACCATCACTTCCCACACTGAGGGGAAAGCATCAAGAACACGTGGTCCCAAAACCTCCAAATACTAGGGCCTCTACCTTCATTGTGTAAAATACTTATTCGAGTTATGCTCCACATTCAACCTCTCATGAAAATGTTGAACCATCATTGTCATGCTATGTAATACCATAAGACAAAGAAAAATTATCCCCCAACCTCTATCAAGAATATAGGCGAACAAAATGACCATCCATATAGGGTTTCAAATGATGTACATCCAATAGTAGAGTGATAGATATTATTATAAGAAAACTCTACGAGTAGGTTTCATACCCATGATCCTCGAAATTACATGATGCTTTCCCACAACAAATCTTCCAACATCTAGATTGTCTATTCTGTATTCCCATATTTCTGATGTTAGAATGTAGTACTGAGGAATAACTAAGAACTGAAAGAGTTCTAAAATACCCTCTAGATCTGTGAGGTAAAAAAAGCATCCCAATCTGAGTAAATGGATCTCAAATCTCCATGCAACTGCACCCCCTCAACCCCAGACCTATTTTTCATGGAATCCAATGCACCTGACTCCTTAATCACTATGAATTGAGATGATTTTTCCAGTCGATCAACTAATACTCAGATCACATCACATACTCACTGATCCCTTGGTTACCCTATGAAGAAATCCATTGATATTTCATCCACCTCCACTTATGGAAACCTACATACTGAATCAAACTATCCGAGACATAGTCTTTACCCATCACTAATTGGAACACTAAACAACTTCCCATAAACATCAACACTTCTTATATCATACCAAGCCCTCAAAACTACATCCTTAAACCATTTTAAAGCATGGAAGTAAATGGGATCCCTGATAAAGGTGAGATATAAAACTCACATAGGACTCCCTTGCAAACCACCACGAGAACAAAAAATATCCCATTGAACCACACACCTTCCTATGGAAACGAGATCACTAGATCTTGATAATCTTCCCCTTTAGATAGTTGAATGATTCTTGACACTACTCAATTTAAAAAAAATTTATCATTCCTTGATGGAAATTTTTTTCAACCGACCTAAAACTATTGAGAAATCAGGTACTAATTACTAGTAGGAGCCTAGGATATCAAGAATATAGAAAACCAATGTACATTCATGGGTGCTACCCAAGAAAAAATTACCTCAACCTTTGATGTGTCCATGACCACACCCTGATGTGAAACTACATTTCCAAGGAAACTCACCTCATGCGTCCAAAACTAAAACTTAGTTAAAAATCTGTATAGTTGGTGGCATTGAAGGAATTGTAAAAATGACATGTGGTTCTCTGTATACTCCTCTTATAACCTTGAGTAGATGTGGATGTCATTTATTATTAAAAATATGAACCATTATATGAACTCATGAAATACAGATTTCATATTCTCCATTAACACAGCCTATGTGTTCGTAACACCTAATGGCTTAATGACGAACTCAATGTTTCGGTACCTGCATCTGATTTTTTTTTCAGAATATCGGCCTTTTTAAAACTCAACTACTAATATCCAGACTACAGATCAATCATTGAAAACCCAAATTCCCCTCCCAACTGGTTGAAGAGATATACTATCTCTAGAATGGGTTAATAGTTCTTGATAGCCTCATAATTCAACATCTAGTAGTCTATACACAACATTAGACTACCATCTTCCATTATTGAAAACAACACTGAAGCACACACTAGGGGAAAACTGGGTATGAAAAATACCATCTTCATTAGATAAAAAATATGGATCCTCAACTCACTCATCTCAGAACGTCTGATCTGATACAGATCCAATAAAATCATGAATCGACAGGCTATAAGTCCATCCCAAACCCAACATCTTGTAGGGGTGGGGGGTGTAGAGTCACATCCTACATTGATAAAAACTTTCAAAACACCAAAAAAACACCAGAAACCTCTACCATATAAGAATCAAATTATTCTACTAATACCTCTACCAATATGGAAAAAAGAGGCTCCACATGCTGACTTCCCACCTAAAAACTCCAGTAATAAAAAAATACACTATTCACACACATAATAAACAAGACTCTCCTCCAGAAGAAGCTGATTATGGAATTAATTGAATACAACCATTCAATGCCGAGAATAACCTCATATGACTACATCAATAGAATGGATATGTCCCCACAAGACTGATGTAGTCCCAACACATGTATACATCGCCGACATGTATCAATCTTTTTGGATTTCCTAGGACTATCATAAACAACCCCAATGGAAATGGAAGCATATCTATTTCTAGTCCTATAACATGGGATATCACTAGTAAAATGAAGTAGTTTGATGTTCCCGAATCAATCAATTATCAAGAAATAGTAGTAAACAAATAAATTTTACCTCGAACAAGCTCTGGCCCTGATATAACTTCTACATTTTTTGTATGAAACTGAACACACCTAGATCCACTTTTGTTATGAGGATGAGGGGCTCCACTACCAAACCTAGGTTTAGGTCCATAAGAAACACCCTATGGTCTGACTCCATCATCTCCATCTCTACTTAGTGTAGTAGGAACCTGTTATAAGTACTATAGAAATGTCCTGGCATGAAAGTGCTACTGAGGGGAGTGTTTAACCTAACCACATCCACCATAATGATCTAGAATGGATTCCAAAAACTAAAATTGAAGATATCCATGTGCTCCAAAATAGAAACTCCAAAGATCCATGTTTATTAGAAACACATGAGGACCTGAAGGCCGAAATGAAAATTGTTGGGGTCGGTTCCCTGGTGGCCGAAACCTCGAAGGTCCTAGAACCAATGACCTACTTCTAGTTGTATTTCCCTTATAAGAACCATATTTTATACCCTCGCATGGTATACCTCCTCATGAGTTCATCCTCTCTAATTCATATGCATTCTTCTAGACCTCAATTTACATCAACAAGGTAATTGGGGAAACTGCATTCTGTATATGAGGATGAAGTTCATCCTATATGAATCTCGTTATAGATTTATCATTTAGAAAGAGATCTATTAAAATTAGAAGGTGATCCTTGAACATAATCACCAGCTCTCATACTGACATACTCCCCTATGAGAGGGATAGTAGCTCATGTATAATCATAGCCTTCAAAGTTGAACAAGGAATTTTATTTCGAGACACATTCTCGAGATCGACCCATTGAACATATGTCTCCTTCCCCTACACTAGGTACCTTTTCCACCACTAACATACATCTCCCCACTTGTAGTTTACATAAAAAGGAACCTAGTACTCCATCGGATCCCGTATTATGTGAAATATGGTCACAAGCAACTAGAACCAACTCTCCATCTCTAAGTGAAAAATGCTTCCCTTGTACATTACCAGATCTTACCACTAGAAAACGCATGGAATCATCTTCAACTAATCATCTTCTCCTACATGGTCAACCCTCTATTGATCGACTGAGTATGCATGTTGATCCTCCATTACCTTCTCTAAACAAGGACAACTAATGATTTCTATAGATGAAAATGTTAAACTAGGAGCTCCTATGCCTGAGTAGTATGTAATTTTATTTAAGATTAATTTTATAATACTATTTACTTAAATTTTCGAAAACTCCCAATTCAAACAACAACAAAAGCCATTATGATTCTCATACCACTACTAGGGTCTCTACCCTGAAAACAGTGTAACCTCACATGGTCATTAAGAAGACTCAGTGTCCTTGCATCGGATCATGGGGGCCCAAAAATACCATGTCATCTATGGTCTCCCTTGTACTATGTTAAGAACTATGATTACCTAACATGGTTTCCCTAGAAACCCATTATACCGTCACTATTCATAAATCTAAACACAATCATGTCTCTCAACCATTAGCTCGAATCACATTCTATCATGACCCCTCACTCTATTGATTCCCCTCTTGAGATGGCAATATAGAAAAAGAGATAATGACCCCAGATTTCCACCTCCAGTAGGCCCCGTGGTGGATACCAAAACCAATGGAATACATTTCTAAAAAAATAGGAGGCATTACTCTTTTATAGTTACCAAGATTGGGAGATAATATGTATCAACCTAAGACAACTCTAATACATATATACATATATATCTATATATAAGAATAAAAAATCCTTCCAACATGAATGATTAAAAGAAATATTATAACATAACACGTGTTTGAAAATAAAATACCAAAAACAAGGATAAGCATAGAAAAATTAATTCTCCTAATGTACAACATATTAATTTCCATTATGGTTCACAAAGTCCACTTGGAAACATGATGAAATATTTATAAAATAGAGAGATAATACAAGTATACTTATAAGCAAAAAACATGGTCTCTCATGCACAAGTGGGATATTCATACTAATTCCCCAATGAGAAAATAGTAGAATCCAACATCACATAACCAAGAGTATTAGCAATACCAACTTCACGAAGTCCCACTCACAAAATTACGAAAGAAATGAAATGTAATATAATTACCATAATGATATCTAGGTACACTACACCACATCCCACTATTTAACTACTCACCATTATGGAAAAGGTCATGTCACTTACACACTCTTCCAAAATACCCATATCACAGAATGTGAACACAAACCTAGGCCTCAGTGCTAGTCACACAACCTTGGGAAATGCACCACCCCACATCCTTCCAATAGACAACTCGACCAGAACCATACCCCCACCCCCTGAAAATAGTAGGGCCATAACCATACATCATCTCACCCACATTCACCTAGGCTACAACCATACCCCATCTCCAAAACTCCTGGGCTGAAACACCACATATCATCCGATAAACACATTGGAAAGAAAAACTAGCCCATAGAGACATGGGCCTCCGAATGGCACCACAACCTGCCCGAAGTGTTTTTAGTTACCAACACATAGAAGAGGTAGTCGTGAAGAGACAATAATCATCCATACATCATCCTACTATGTTGTTGGTAAAATATAACCTCCCCCCTTGAAAATGGGGGTTTTCAAAACATAGTGGGAAACTATGGTGTGATTAATATAGATATAATAATGATTTATAGGTATATATATATATATCTATCAACCATTAACCCCATCCTATGGATTTTTCTAAAAAACAGCTTTCCTATAAAAAACTTTGCTGGAACATCTAAATCGACAACTACAGAATGTTCCAAAATTCAATTCCTAAACCGAGATAACCCAATTAACCAAATATTTTTCTTTATTATGAAAAAAACATATCCATTCAATATCTACCCATGCAGATACTGAACAGGTCATGCAAGAAGCCACATATTATTAACCATGCATAGGTAATGGCCCACAGTAAAGTAAATGGCATCATGTTTCTTCTTCGTCTAACACAAATATCAACCACTCAAATTATTAATCTTCTAATTAATACTTCCCAAACCATAATCAAAAATAAAAAACCCACAATTTCATAACAACACCCTTCAACACATCACATATAAACCAAATCAGGTAGTCCCACTGGATAGCCCCATCACTCACAACAACAGAACAATCGACAACCAAGTATAGTCCCACTTCCCCACACTACTCTACCGTTCCTCAATCAATCAATATCGGAACCTGATATCCCATTACACATCCCATTCCACCCCATTCACAAGACCGTTCTCCCAACCACTACACCACACAACTAAAAAGATGAAGAAAATAGTACAAAACCAATAAATGACACACCACCACACTAAAAAAAGAAATGTGTATTATTATATAGAAAGGACTCATTATTTAATTCCACTTTCATAATTAAGGGGTTATCACATTTTATGTTCGATCGTGAAGAATACATTTATTTATTAGGGTAGATGTAATTATAAAATTTCCATTTAAATGTGTTTCAAAATAACTGGCCAACATAACACTTGTTTAGTGTACAAGGAAGGACACCCAATTACCATGATTTTATGGGGTGTGTAGATTGTCCATTAAATACATCGCAATCAATATCTAAGATATTAAAATCCTACGAACAAACCCCAAATCCCATTTCAATTCAATTTTTTAGTTCATTATCATTAATTCTGGTGGCCCAACTATGATTTGTAGAGAAAAATGTAGATCACATCCAGGTGATTCAAAATCAAAGAGAAATTATGGAGAAACCCTACCTTGAAGAAAATTTTAAATTCATCCAGGCACCACATGGTGAAGATGAAAGCCCCCAAGTGACAATCAAACCACTAGATATTCATATAAATATACTACATACAAAAGGATAATAAAAAATTATCCCAAACACTCATCCCAATACTACCTGAATTATTGAATTTAATTATGGGGGTAAAATTAGAGAAAAAAGATCAAAAAGAGGGGACAACATATCATTGGTCTATTACAGATCACTTATGAACAACAAAAAGATTCAATTGACCAAGGATATAGGATAGGGGATCGATGAACTCCTAGGGATTCCTATAGTTTATCTAGAATTAGGGGAATATAGAGAATAGGTGAATAAAATTTTGTCTGGCTAAACAATAACATTTTTATAAAACAAGGTAGTCGGATTACCCAAATTGTAATACCGTTTCACATCATGAAACCCCATGATGTTCACTTACACTGGAAAATCATCGACTCTCAAATTATTGATTTTTTATGACCTAAAATCTCCCCATGTCTTGAACCCTTCCATTATATCCCTAAACACAAGATAAACATCATGTAACCTCATTGCATGGTGTGTAACCATACCACATTAAGCCTTTAGCACCTAAACCTCTCCAAACTGTCATCGATCATTTCAAACCTCCAAAACCTGCAATGTAACGGATTGCGAGGACATGAATTGGTACATATATAATCATGGATTTATAATTGGGGGGATCGTCTCCAAATAATATCCAAAACATTATATTATAGAGCATTTACATCATGAGAAGTGATCTCAAGGATGTGGGAGTCTCCACCCATATTATCAAATTAGATTTGTGTCCCTAAATTTTTTTAATCTATATATATATTGAATTTATTTTAATAATACATTTGTGTATCATCTAGGTTTTTTTGTAGCAATGATCCTCTATAGACTTTTAGTGCCACTGCTACTCTATTAAAATTATAACACTAATTTTTATATGGAATAACAAACAGGATGTGATAATGAAATTCTCATTATTCAAAACTATCTGTATAGGTAATAATAATTTTAAAAAAAACATTCTCCATGATTCCAACCCTGAACCATTGATGAAATTATGTGTATGTCAAAGAAGATCACACAATGAATATGTTATCGTCTTACCTAACTATTTATAAAACAAATTCCTCTTATTACTCCTATAAATAAATTTATCCATCCTAAAAAAATAAATATATTATAAGAAATATAATAGTATTTTTTGTGATTATGGGAAAATCATTCCACCTATTCTCCATGAAATGGAGAAAAAGTTATTTAATGTGCATATGTGATGACTACCACCTCCACATAGCAATATGATTCACCATCCATCAGCACATCACATTGACATATATATATTTATTAATTTAAAAAATATTTATATGTTTTATATGTTTTATTTTTTATTCATAAAATATAAAATATTATTTATATTTACTTACATGTCTGTGTTACGAAATGTAATCAACATTCACATGTATGTACAATCTACAATATCCAGGAATGGTGTAATTCATTTTTAAATAAATACAGTCATATGAATGGTTATAAATATTAATATAATGAATTTAAATTATATTTTTATCATGATACAAATTTCTTAGAGGACATAAAAATTTTCAGGTTTTATGTATAATGATTTATAAATTAAATCATACATTAAAACTAATAAGTTATCACCAGAAATGATGATGACAATGAATGATTTTAATTTATTTGGGGAAAAAATATTACAAAAAAAATAATCAGGTCAAAATTATAAATATTATTCTCATATAGAATTAGACAAATTATATATTTATTATGTAAGATTTTGAAATAACATATAGTGAAAATGTCCTAGTGTAAGGGTTTAAGGTTAAAATATCAATATTTACTGATATTTTTATGATTAAATGTAATTTAATTATATTTTATAATATAATTCATAAAAATATTACTTATTTTATTTTACTATATTAATTTATATATATTACGTGATATTTAATATTTTTAATTCCTCACAATATTAAAATAATCATTTTAAGGGAAACTAGCTACATAAATAGATTCTTTTGGGAATAATTTTCATCTATGTACATATATCATTTAATTTTTCTCAAATAATGATTTTAGTATTGTAGAATGACTAATTAAACTCCTTTCTAAACATGTTTATCATTCTATAAAAAGAGTTAAATTTGATCTTCTTGTCACTTTTTAAAAAATGATATTTTTAGTAAAAGTGTGGATATAATAATTGATTTTTCATTTAATGCATGAATGTATTTTACCACCATAAAAACTAAAATTTTAATTTATTATTGATTAAAAATATTTCTTTTTTATTTTCAAGGGAATTATGGTTTTTAAAATTATTGACATTTTTAATATATATATATATATAAAGAAAATGGTATTTTCACTATTTTCAAAGAAAATTTCAAATGATATTTTAAAGGTATTTTTCATCTATGTTAAATTTATTTATTTATTATAATATTTAAATGGGTATATGATAATTACATATCAGCACATTTCATTTTGATGATGGATTATGATGACCTGTGGATGATTCAATAAAACATATTTCTTTTCAACAGTTCATATTATGATGAAATAATGTAATGTTTTTGAGAATCCTATCCATTTACTATGTTATTATTATATTCATTCATGTAGTTTTTATGATATTTTATTTAACAAATGTATTTTTTCATTTTTTATTACTCTCACCCAAATTATATATCTTTCCAATAAACTAGTTAACGATTTATATTACATTATATAACATGAACCTGAATGGGTAGTTATCCTAGTTTAATAAGGGAATAAATAAAAACATATAGACTTGGTATTTAACAATGAATGATTAAATGACTTAAAAATGAATGAACCTGGTAATATTTGACACACATGGTTGAAATCCATGAATAAGATAATTGTTTTAATTTTATGTGTATTAGAAAAACATAGGAATTATATTTATTATATTCTCATATCACTCCTATCTAATTATTGATTATTCCAAACTATAATTGATTATGTATCTATACTATTATTCATTATTATAAAAATATGAATAAATTCCTATCAATTTTTAATTTTTTGATAATTTAATCACACACATGTACCTATAATATAATCACATATAATAATTTACTAATATCTTCAATTTTTACAATTTCAGGGGATCTTACCTCACCAATTCCTCATTTACCTTCCATATTTTATGATGAAATATTTTATATAGCATATATAAAATATTTTTTACATGTATTGAAATCATTGTGTTTTATATTCAATATCATTCCAGAAATTATATTATTATGTTTCTAGTATCCAAAGACTCTAACACATTATGGTTATGGGGTGTCTATTTTTATGAAATGTATTGAATGTTAATCGAAAAATATTATATGTTTTTATATAACAAGATCAAGTCACATGAAGATATATTAGATAAGGTAGTGGTTATATTTTTGGATATTATGATTAGGGTACCTTATTCTAAAGCATGTGCATAATTCTACATCAAATTTAGATTTCTAAAACGTCGTTATAGAATAGATTATGCCAAATTGTTACCAAATAAATTCATCTCCCAAAGGTGAAAGGTGAAAAAAATATGCTATTACTGAACCTAGTGGTAACATCTCAAAAATGGAAAATAATTATTAACACGGTCATGATTGGAGAATGATGAGTGGTCCTATTTGGAAAAAATCCTCTAATATATCATTTAATCCTTTTGTTTTGATTTTGTTTGTTGAAAAAACAGGTTACCATGATATGTTATGGAGTTAGAAAGATGATGTTGAAAATATATAATTGAAATGATCCAATATAAATTAATAGATTCTATAGAGGTGGTATGAAAATATTTTATTCTAGTTGGAATATTTTCATAGTGTTTTAAAAAAAATTTCACCTCAGAATGTGGAAAATGGTGCAATGTTTTTTTGGAATAGGATGTTTCATGCATGGTTGAAGGTGGTTTGGAAATTTGAGATCAAGGATTTTTTTGGGATCACAACATGAAAATATGGAAAAGTAATGATGTGCATGAAATATTATAATTTTTGTGAATAAAACTTACTCACCCAATGCGATGTCAAATCGGGTTTTCCAAACTCGACGAAATGCTCCAAAAAGGAATTTGATGGGTGAAAATCATTCACCTAGTGTCTAAACATCATATAAATATACAGCTACAACCCTCATTGTAGATGATCCACCATTAGATAAATTAGTTCTATGAATCATGTAATAATGATTCACTAAATTATTTACGCATAATAATAGTGTTTCGTATAATCAGAGGATTGCGTAGAATATCAAAATCTTGTTCCCAAGTAGGTCTTTCACAAAAAAGAAAAATGTTGCATGATAATTGATAATTTTTTGTGCATGGAACATATTTTTTATGATAAATAAATAAGTTTAAATTTAGTTATATGGTAAAGGGGTACTCATATTTTGGATGAAAGTGTAACTTCATTATACACTATATAAGGTGTAAAAAAATTAAGTGATGAAATATATTAAGGATATTTTGAAAATTCAGGGAGAATGCATCAGTTCAGAGTGAAGTGATATTTCATATAGTTGTTGGTTATAAACATGGGTTACAATGATGGTGCTCAAAACATTTTAAATAGCAGTGCTCTTTTATTGGATTTGGTGTATCAGAACATTTTTTTATGCTAAATGGATGTAGCGTAGTGAGGTTAAACCAAGTAAAAATTATGTGTCTCATTAATGATTTAATTTTTATTCATACATTGGTGTGGGAAATAGGGAGATCTATTTTTTAATATTAAATCAAGATCAATGGTGGTAGTGGTTGTATTTATTCAAACATTGATTATCCCCCCTTAGGGTATTTTTCCTAGTTGGGATAACATGTACTAAATCTTTAATTTACGATCAAAAATCATAGGTGATTTGATTATGTTATTTATAGTATTCATTCGATCCATTATGTTGAATTTAAATATATGTTAACTATGGATGTCCTATATAAAAAATATTGTGATAAAAGATCAAAAATTTAATTTCATCATTTAAACATCCTATGAATTATTTTTCATGATTTTAATTTTTCTCTCTATGATTATAATTTCTTTTAATACATTTTTTTATAAAATGGAAATATCCTAGACAAATAATTTCTACAATGAATTTTATAGAGAAATTAATAATTTTTCTCCTCTCAAATAATATGATAAAATATATAAAATAAAAAATATTTTTATTATGTATACATAAGTTTCAAAAAATATGAATCATGTTGATATTCCAAATGAACCTAATGAGAAAAAATGTTTTATTGGGGATTTTATTCAGTAACATTTACCTTATTTTACTGGTTCCATTGACATAATAATATATATGAAATCGATCGCTACCATTGAAAAGATATTATTGTACTCCAATAATGATAGCATGAAAAAGGTGGTTTGTTATTTTTTTAATCTAGATGGGGAATTAGATCAATGGTTAACATGTTATAACAATAATAAATTGAGTCCATTATGTGGGGTTATTGAATAATGTTATTTATTCCCTAAGAAAATTCTATGTATGATTTATAAAAAATTGGAGGTGAAATTCCTTAGTGTAAATATGATGTAAGATGTATATATGATTACCAATGAATAATTTTAAAACACATATTATGTAAAAATATAGTTTTTTAATTAAACATTATAGTATGATTGATTTTTTAATAAGTGTGTTTAAACAATATTCTTAAAATATTTTATCCATATGAAATATTAGTAGCTGTGAATATGTTGTTCCGTTTTCTCTCATGGTTGAAATAGAGATTAGAGTCACCCATAATTCTCATGGTTATGATAAAACTATATATATGTGATTCCCATGAAATTATAAAAATAAAAAACATGTAGGAAAGAATATGATTCTTCTTTTAGTCTTTAAGTGCATAATGAAACATTGATTAAATTTCTATATGGGGTCTCTTTAAATTATTATGTGTGGAAAATAAGTACAACGTGGAAATGAATGTTAATGAGATGTGAAAAGGTAAATTGTTTTTAGTGGGGGAGTAAAACATAAAGTGAAACCAAGACCTAAATTATCAAATTTATAGAATAATACAAATTATAAAAAAAATTCCTCAATCTGATAGATAATGAAAAAAAATCACCACCAGCCAGTGTAATATTCAAAACACTATTTTATACTGTAAGAAACAAACCATAGAATATTAAACTTTTACGATACTATATTAAGGAGAATATTTAAATATGTAATTTTTAAATGTTATATTTTTTTAGAAAAAAAATACAATTCATCTTACATATATTATGTTAAGGTGATTTTTTTGGGTTTTTTCAAAAAATAATTATATATAGGTGAATAGTAAAAATATTGTTTTTCTAAAAATTATGAATCTTCTAAAATATCTATGATATAAGAAGAATATAAAACAAAAATATCATTTTTAAAATATAATATATTTTTTAGCTACTAACTATATGAAATTTAAATTATTTATTCCACATATAAATCCAATGTCCAGTATTTTTAGATAAAATTAAAATGTTACATTAATGGAAAATCAAATTAAAGTATTTTCATTCAATAAAATATTTTTGTGGTGAGATTAGGTTTTTTATTCCATGCATGAATCATAATTTTTTTTAATAACAAATATATATATGAAATTGAAATAATTATCCAATATATTTTTAGGTTATATATAAATTTATTCTATAAATGAAATATATAATTATAAAAAAATATTTTTTCAGGGTATATTATGTTTATTTTAAAAAACCTATTTTCAGAAAATTAAAATGTTTATATTATTAAATTATTTTAAAAAATTATTTTTGAATTATATAATTATGTAAATAAAAATTAATAATTTTTTCAATAATATAAGAATATTCTTTTTCAGAAAAAAAATGTACCCATGTAAACCTAAATTTCAATAAAAAAATAAAATGAAAAAATATAAATGAAAAATTTTATGGATACCTAAAACATTATTGGAAGAATTTAATTTCAACACACTCTCACATTATCCTCATTATTTTCATTTCTAATAATTTTTTTTCAAGAATAGTGTCTACTAATTATTCAAAATGCCTGGTTTACTCAAAAAGTACACTTTTGTTCACTTATAAAAGTTTATCATACAAACCAAATCTAAGCTCACCATTAATTTATTATGTATTCCTTAAAAAATTTCCCAATTTTCCTCTTATACTCATATCCATGGATATAATGCATATGTCACCATTTATTATATTAAATCCTTCATTTCTAATGGGAATTTCAATGAACTTTGAAGCATAATGAATGAGTGACATCAAATAATCTTCTTTAATTTTTAATTATAATCATTGAACTTTTTTCTATCCAAAAAAATATAATTATATATGTATAACTTTTATTGTTAAATATTATTATTGTAATATTATTATTATTTTTCAATCACTAATCCCATCAAATAAATAAACTGAAATTACTATTTATGTGTTTCTACATACTACAACCACCATGAGAAGTGAAATTCATTTATCATCACCACATATAATTCATGGTTCCTAGAAGGAATTTATTTTAGAAATTTGATGTTTAATGTGTCATAATGTTTATTTAGGGAAAATTTTAGAACCTATTAATGATAGGATTACTAGAAAATTGACATTAATTCAATAATTTAAAAAATAGTTTGGAGGAAAATTTTCTAATAAAATTATGCTATATCACAGTAATAATTCATAAACTATTTCATTATTATTTAGTTAAATTATTATTACAATAAAAATATATGTAAAATATCGTTCATTTAATCATGGTATTTTAGGTTGGGAGATTTTTTACCACCTACATAAGAATAATATGAATATGTATCATGAATTTATATGGAAACATAGTTATTTTTATAACAAAAAATTGAAATATTATAATTTTATTGACATGTTATATAAATTTTATTTTGATCAATTAAGAAAACATTGTTACATCTACAAGAATAATGGAATTATTCTTGTTATCAATTTCATATTCAAGGATAGAGAATAAAAATCAGTTGAATATTAATTGAATCATAATAAATAATTATAAAATATTGATAATGATAAAATTAATTAACTACTAATGATTATCATTAGTGAATTATTAATATAGATATAGATCTTTTTAATGTAATATAAAATATCAAATTAATAAATCCTAATGTGGGATAATACATAAATTAACTACAATATATATATATAATGACTATATATGAAGAGAATAATTGAAAATACATATTATTTAAGGATCTAAATTAATTGTTGATGATTTAACTATTTGTGATAATTGTTTTTAATGTATATTTTTGGATGTTAATGTAAGAGGTAATTGTATTCTGTCTCAAATTACTCTCTTTGGGACATGATTGGTATTACTCATATAATTACATTTCTTAGTTGTAAATAATGCATGTATAAAATTTTATATATTGAAATAAAATTTTTATTTAATTTTATGATTACATTTAAGCCGTCTACTTCATGGCGGATTCATTTAAATGTATCACAATCCAAAATATTGAAATTTTCATTGTACATTTTCATTTATTATGATAAATGTTATATTAAAAAATTAATGTAATTTTATATTGAACATACATTAACATTATTTTTTTAATATTGCACCTGAAATATAAGGAATTTAAAGGGTTACATGTTTTTGTCTATCATATTCTTTTCATTAGTGAGTTACTCAAAATATTTTCAAAATCAATTTTCAATGTTTAATAACCAACCTATGGTTTGGTAATGTTAAACTATGTGTAGTTTATTGGAAAACACATCAACGTATTTATTATGGAATATAGAATATTTTGTGGTACTCATTCACCTTGTTTTAATCTCCCCAAAAATGATGATTATTCATTGACTCGATTATCACTCTGATGTTCAATGAATGGGCCTACAGGTGAAAATATGGATTGAAACTCTTTAGATATATGATTTTTAATATTCACATGGATATTATTAAATCTGATGAAGGAGTTTTCCATCCATTTCACTAGTCTCCTACAAATGCATTAACTTTATCCTAGTTTTTATCATTTATGTATAACTCGGCATATTGAATGTATTTTTAATACTATTTTTTGATAATTGTACTTCATGTCACATTGATGCTACCCCACATATTATATATTCATTAAGTTGTATTTTCATATACATATAATATGTTCTAATGACTTTCATGGTTGTTTTATATATATTTCATTAAATGATTTTCAAATTTTCATTCAATTAGAGGAACCATTAGAAAAGTTATAAAATTTATTGTTTACTATTATAGTGAATACATTGGACTTAATATAGTGTTTTGCAGGGACTAGAAATATATCAACATTTAAAAAATTAATAAGTATCTAGATACAAAATAACATAATCTTCAGTTCATACCTATTCATATATTATCATAGTGTCATGGAACATGAATTCAATAACATGTCTTCTAGGGACCATGGAACACCCTACGAGGGGAGGGGTGAATCAGGGTGTCAATGTTTTCAACAAAACTGATTGATTGTGTTCCCATTTTAGAAGGAACCTGTTAAACCTATCACATGAAAATGATTAGTAAACAATAAATGACATTCAATGAGACAAAACAATAATTTCACATGGTTCATCAGTCAAATATAGTTATAGGATAATATGATGAAAGTGTTTCAATAATACCTAAATCAAAAAAACATCACAAGGTGTGGAATACAAAAGACTAGGAATAGTCACTCAATGATAGGAACACTATTTTTATAAAATATTAGGGATAACTCACTACATACCTCATATCATTTCTGTCAACTCAGCCTTTTTAAGTATATTGGGAAGGATCCACACATAGTTTATGGACATGTGAATCCCTTCATTTTCTTTAAATAAGGCATCCCCAACTATGTATTGAAACTTTATTGAAGTCAAACTTTTACTCATAGATGAAATCCAATTTTCAATAAACTAATATTTTGCAAACCATTCCTCTAAGAACCGGCCTCTTCTATTCGAAAAATGTGCTGCTCTACAAAACCCATTTGGAAAACCCCTTCACAAAACCATTCTCTGTACTATCTCAATTTACCGCTTAAGTGATTAAATTATTATCCATCGACCAAATCCTCATCGATGAGGTGTATTTCTCAAACCAACTTCCACAATTTATTTCTACTTCATGAACCATTTTCCATTGTTGGCTACAGTACCCCCAAAAAATTCTAGTGGTGGGATTTCATTGCGGTCCACTTATCCATTCATGAAATCATCCACATGATCCTATTCTTCTTCACGATGATTCCATGCTACGAACTACATTGGAATTCATCAAATACCTCTTCGATTTCTAATAAAATTTTCTTCACATAACTATGGTGACTCATCTCCTAATATAGTCAAATTGATGAAAATATATCTTTACTTAGTTTCACTTGAACATTTGATGTGGTACAATAATCACTACGTAATGCTCCTTTGGGGAACTATTTTCCATGCACAGTCCACAAACTTCCTATCTCCTTTTATAACATCAATAATCACTACCTTACTTCCAAAAATGAATTGACATCCCACAAACCTTTTTCTTTCCATGTAATATGAACCTTCAAATATACCATATCCATCCCATGAAAGTTTTTTCTTTTACATCCAATGAAACATCATTAATGGTTTTTTTAGTGATTCAATATGAAAATCCATCATTACCTATTTTTCCTCATCGACCATCATACCTCATATGTGGTTTGAAAACTGTAATTTGGGGCTCGAGAAACATGATTTCTGGGGTTCTTCTCATAACACTGTCATAATTAACAATAATAATCTCATGATATTTAGGACCATAATTTTGGGATACACTTGGAAACAACGCAACATGAAACAGTTTCTTAAACCTATATGGTATGAATACTTGCCTTGAATACTCAGTAATGAACCTAATGTAGATTAAAAAACTCGATCAATAATCCATTTCAATTAAAGGACACCCTTAAGTTCAACAATTTTGATGTCCTCTTTCAAAATTCTATGAATATGAGATAAATGATTATTATTATCCTTAATTTAACATATTTTCATGTTTATATCATTCGACCATTTTTATAATATTATTTATATGTGTAGTTTATTTATTAATATCATAACACATATTCCATGTTTCTATCAAGATAAATTGTGCTATATAATATTCCTCACTAATCATCATAGACAATATTTTTTTTTTAATTTCCCAAACACCCTTCAGGAGAACTATGTTTATTTATCACAGATATGACAAAACAGGTAAAAATGTCCACATAATGTGTTCATGATGTATCATATATTTTCAAATTTAATTCATATTTTTATGTATTCCTATAATAATACTATTCTATTGGATCCTATGATGAATCTTGTATTATATCAAATTAATGAGATATTATTATCAGATCATTTTTTTTAGATTATATCTTATTGTATTTGGTTTCATATAATGTTTATTAGAAACCCTAGGGAAAATACCTAATGGAACATGGTTATATAATTCATGTTCCATGAAAAAATCTACCATATTTCTAATATACACTATAGAAATCTCATTTGAGAATTGTATTTTAGAATTAAAAATGAAGATAATATTTTCTATATACCATCATATAATGATTGTGAATAATTAGATGAATTGAAATTGTAACAACAAATTTTGTCAATGTAGGTGTGTTCCTACTCAATATGATAATGAACTTGAATTAAAGACTAATAAGATCATTACAATATTAGTAAATTTTAAATAGTTTCTAAAAACATTTCTCACCCACATTAAGAAACATATTAAAAAACTACATGGTGTAACATTGTTTTACCACATCATGGAAAAATTACATCCTAGTTCCGTATAAAAAATAATAAATTTGTAATTGAACAATTGATCATTTCTCTTGTGAACACCATTATTCATTTAGGTTGTAGTGAAATGGGAATATTTATCACTGAAGCATATCATCTTATGGGAGATATGGACTAATAGTGGTCACTATTAAAAAAACTAAATAAGATATAATAAGTTAAGGAATAAAGAATTGGTAACTATTAAGGAGGCACTCTATAAAGAATAATTACATCATAAGAAATGATCATAAATGGAAAGGTTGTTTTTGAATCCTTGTAAAAAGGAGGAGGACAAGATTAATGTGTGTGAGAAGAAATATTTATGGTTTTTGGGGAATTTTGTGTAATGAGTATATAGAATAAAAATCAGTATTGGTTATTAATTTTATTGGTAGATTAAGACCCTGCACAATGTATTGGTCACGTAGACTATTTCATCATATGATGATATAGTATCATGTGCTATTAATAGAAAAAATGTGTTCTCTATGAAGTATGTATTCAAGGGAAAATTGGAGAAGATGAAGTCATTTGAGAGACATTGGATAACCCATGTTGTAATGGGGGAAAATGTATGAAGTTTCACAAATGTTATAACTATGGAATGAAACATCATGTAAATTATATGAAGTGGAAAATATATTATTACTAATTTTGATAAAATGGTCATTGGAGTAGAAAATGAAATGATAATGTAGTACTTATTTATTTTCAGCTGATTCACTATTAGTTGAAGGGAAATTATGTGATCTAATTTACCAAATGTCAAGTTAATTCACCTCTAAAAAGTACGTGGGAGAATGGTAATGATTATGTGATTGAGCCATCAAATGATAAAGTCAATATGATGTGGTGTCAGATATGTTGATGTCATCTTTAAAGATAGGTAATATTTTAGTTTATTACCAATTTTCACACACTTTTATCTCTTCCATGTTGTCCAAAAAAATATTATATATTTACATAGTAGTCTACTTAGGGTGTTGTCAACAAAAACATTAAGTTGAAATAGTATTATATCAATGAAAATTCTGGAAGATATAATTTTAATGAATGGGAATAAAAATATAGAAAACATAGTTTATATATATATATATATATATTTGAATTTGAAATGATCCATGATATAGATTGGCTCTCAATCTAGAATGACGAAATTTATATTCAATAAAAAAGGTGAATTGACATATATTGTCTTCAGATGTGAAACATAATCAACAAAATCATGTTTTGATCCATTCTTAATACCTCATATTAATGAAATTTTAGGTAATGATGATTTTTAATATTTATCCATATATAAGGAATACTTCCTAACTATATACATTGATACTATTTCAAATAAATTCATTGATTTTTTTCAAGAACAATGACATGTTCATCTACCATAGGATGAAGTTTTGTTTTTCAATGAACTCATTCGTGATTCAAAGGATATATCCAAATGTGAATATATAATTTATCCAGTATAGTTGGTTGACATGAAAAAAAGTGTTTTTGGATCTGTGTGATAAATTATTTTTACAACCTAGTGTTTCCCAATGGGGATCCCTTGTTATATTTTTTTAAAACAGTTATTGGTCTATGTTATGATTCATCTATTATAGGGAGATCAATGGAATTACTATAAAAAATAAGTATTATTTACCAAAAATTAGGGATTTATTTTATTATCTTCAAAAGAATAAGTATATATAAATGTTTGATAATTTATCTAATTGTTCAAGGATTATTGTGAAGAAGGATTATCTACCAAGAATTCATTTGAATAATATAAAAAATTTATGAGATTATTGAAAATATTATTGGAATAAACATAGTACCTTTTGTAATTATGGGTAATATGAATAGAGTATTCATGTATTCTAATGATAACATTATATTGGGTTTCATTGGTGATATCATAATATACCCTATGAGTCATGGATATCAAGAGAGACATCTATAAAAAATTCTTAAGATGTGCATAAAAAATAATTTGTGAAAAATATTAACTATGTTTTCTTAATTAATGATATTTCTTTTCTTGGTTATATTTTTTCACAACAAGTAATTTCTATAAACCATTCAATTAAATTTATAGTCAACTAGTTTTTTACACTATTGTTGGAAAATAATATCAAATGTTTATTGTGTTAATTAGGTAACAATCATAGGTTTGTTCATGATTTTTTCGTTAGTTTTTAATCCATTATCCATGTTAACATATAATGTTATAAATTTCTCATAATCAAGGGAATGTGTACAATTATTCAAAGTGATAGTATGTAAATTTATTAGTGTATAAATAAAAAAATTGTATTTTAACATCCATCCCCTCACCCATTTGATTTGTAAGTTGCAATTGGTGTCATTGGCATTCAGTGACATCCAAAAGACACCGAAGTCTAGAAATATATGGTAAGGTCCCCATATACATTTGGGGGATGATTTTCAATTGATATAAAACATCCCATAACATAATAAAATAACAACTAAACCTATATATGATGTATGAGTAATAAATTGAAACTCAAAACATAACAAAGACAATAATCATATAAGAATACGACTAAAAAACTGGAAACATAAAAAACAGATCAAAAATACAAAAAAACCTAGATAGAAAATACATCAATCCAGAAACTCCAAACTAGATCAATCAAAATATACCACAACCATAGTGTCATGATTCAACAGTAATGAATTTATATACCTTTAATTTACATATATTTCAATACCGCAAATTTAAAAAAATACAACCTTGACCATGTATGGTGTGAGCCTAAAGACATTTTGATTACCCATATGTCATCTAGACACATCCCAATTGAAAAAACATATTTTTTTCTATTATATATTTAAATTGTTAAATAATAAAACTTTTTTTAAATCAAGGCTAAAACAATTTTCCATGAAATAAAATAAGAAATGTTTATATATTTCTTGATTTAAATTTCTTATACCCATTCCATGATTTCAATAATCCAAACATGCATAACTAAGTGATTGTTCCAAACACGTGATTTAAATCTTATCAATATATAATTTCATCACAACGTAACCAATAAGAGATTCCCCAATGGAACACTCACCTTTAGTAGGGTCACATCTAATGAAAATTTACTCATTCCAATAGTTCATTCCAAAAAAATTACACACCATTCCACATAAAAACGTTATTTTTTTAAACAATAAACACTAATTTTCAAAGTATCAAATGAAAAATATCATTATAAAATAATAAATTTTAAATTATCTTGAATGGGGATATTCATCAAGACCAACAAATTTCCAAAATTTATCCAAACAATCACAAAATATCTTTCAATATGATATCACAAAATAATTTCACAATCACTTCACATAAAATGATTCATTAAATATAATAATTGAAGTTATAATATAGTAGAGTGTAGAGAGATGTCACCTACCTCATAAGTTATTGTAAATGTGAAGAATAACAAATTAATTATATATATCTAATCATGAACCACTTTTAATACAAAAATCAACCTATAAAACATGAATATTATCACTAATGACCAAGGATGAATCCTAGTTTATTGGGTAATATTTTATCATAATAAGAAAGATAATACATATAAGAATAATGGAAAAGAATAGAAACTTACCAATCAATCCAGATCCCCAGCCAGATTTAATATATTAAAAAAATACCAACATTAAATGGAATCTATCTCTAATGAATTGGGAGGAAAATAAATTTCATATTATGAAAGAACACGTAATTTTAATGGGTATTAGGGATAAAATAATATCACATCCTAAATTTTATAATCTGAAACTGCACTTTTAATGGTTATGAAACATAATTACTAAAATCATGCACTGACCATCAATCAGATTATAGTGTCCCTAAACTTTTACATTTAAAATTGATTTATTTTAAGCATTATTTAATATTATAGTACAATCAAATAACCGTGATGTCTTGTTTCTTTGAAGAGTAGTTATATAAAATTGAAAACATGGAACTAAATAAATAAATTCACTATTTATTATTCAAAGAGATATATTATCTTCTACTCTACTAAAACATCAACATAGGGTACCCTAGGGAACACATGAACAATGAAATGAGATAAATAACCTAGTAAGGTAATAACCCTATGAACAAAGAAATAACACATTCCATAGGAGGCATGACAAGATGATATAAAATGGAATGTAACATTTAGAATCATAACATATAAACATGGAATCATATAAAAATGGAGTCCTAGTAATGTGGAACTAATATAAAACATGTCTTTATAATGAGTCATGTCAACCCGCTAAGATCGTTTATCATGGTAGCACAAACCAAGGATAACTATCAAGATCGACGCACATGGTAGAACAAGCCAATGTTAACCATCAAGACCATCACACATAAAATATCATGAGGAAAAAAGTTACCCAATTCATTAGAGAACTATCTGGGTGAACCCATCTGAATTTTATTGAATATGTGTTCTTCGTAATGAATAATACATAATCAATAAACATAAGGGTTACCCATGGAATGAATTGAGTACCATAATCATGTCATAAAACAAAAAAAAATGTTGTATAATAAAAGTGTCAATGAAAGAATGAATCAAAAATGCACCTGGAAATTCTCAATGGAAAATAGGTATGTATCATGTTTTTTGATGTCAAGTAAAAGTGACAAAATTTAAGAAAATTCTTTATGAAATTTTAGCAATAAAGCATTTTTTAGTGGTTTTAATGAAATATAATATATCATTTAAAATATAAAAGGAAACAAAACGTTATATAAAAGAATAAGTGAACCTAAAATTTTTTCATCATAAAAATGCTGATTTTATAAAGAAAATATTATCTTAAAATAGAAGATATAGTGAAATTGAAATAGGATAATAATTTGGGGAGTTCCCTCAAAACAGGTTTTCTTGTGGGGAAGTTTTGAGGAGGGAATCACTTAACAACATTTATATCCCAAATATATAATGAGGGATAGATCTTTAAACATGATTTTTGAGAATATAAACAGTATTTATATATTGTACATGTAAATATATGACAACTTCATTTTTGAAAAAAAAGTTATAGAGCATCCTGAATGAATAAAGGTGGTTCGGGTATAATCCATTACAGATTATCGACATGGTATCGAGTGTACTTAATTGGGATTAATGAGAGATAAATTGGGTTTATAATAACATATGAATAATGAGGAAAGTATGCATGAGGTTCCAAATCATTCCCAATAATTAGTTATTAAATATAATAGGGAATAAAAACAATGAAATGAATGAATAAAAGTGAAATAGAGAAGATCCCTTGTGTTTAGACTAATGGTGTTCACAACATGATATTAATGACCTAAATAATAATAATAGTTTCATTAAATAAAAATGATATAAAATATTATATAATTATATGATCTATTATATCCTATTTTTTTTATTCATGGCAATTTTTGATTGGTTAATAGGATCATTTTTATTGTTCAAGACCATTTTCTTCCTTGGTTTAATGATCATTTCACTTATATTAATGTATGGATACACATGTATGGTGATATTTTTTGTCTAGAACCGATGTTATATTCTTTTTTTGAAATTACATATGTTTAAATAGTTGTAAATTTTATTAGGTTACTTGGAGGGATGATTAATCATTATGTAAAACCATAGTAATAACGTTTTGGTTTAGTTGGTTGTTTTTTCCACAATGAACACATTATATTTTATAAATGAAAACCATGAATAAAAAATTATTACAAAACAATATATATGCCATAATAAATATATTATGTTCTAGTCAAGAGGATGTTGGGTGTCAAGGGTGCTCTCGAGGGTGAAAGCAATGAAGACCCTAAGCTGGGTGACGGTATTGATAATTCACGGGAGAAGGAGGCGGTTGATCTGAGTGATGGAGACCGTATTGGTCACGTGGATCTCTTCAGCCTCTATACGAATCAAAGATCTGAGAAATCAGTGCTCAACAGTTCTTATGGTCATGGAAAGAGCTTTCCATATGTGGCTAAACATGCTGGAGGCTTCTCCTTCTTGGATTGGGATGCGGGTAGCTTGGGAAGAATTATACAGAAGGGTCGGATTACGCATGTATCGGGGAATCAAACTGTTATTGAGGAAAGGGTAAAATTGTAAAAAATTTCAATTATTGCTCAAGTTGTGATTCCAAAAGGGAGACAACCTTGGAAATTTCATGACCTCACTAGAAGATTGGTGGAGATTTGTGGCTTCAGTGACAGGAAGATGACGGCCATGGGGTGGGGGTTCTATCATTTGGTATTCCTCTTTAATGAATGCAAACGACATGCATGGAGTTTCGGATCAGTTCCTCTACTTCATGGCTTCTTCAGATTCACGAATGGGATGGGAATTTTGATCCCAGCTTGGTCAAAAACACCTTTTTCCATGTATGGATACGTATTCATAAATTCAGTTGGCTTTATTGCCACCCAAAAATCATGTGGGATATTTCTTCTTCTACTAGGAATCCAATAAGGCTTGAAAAGAAAACAGAAAACCCTAGCTTTGGTCATTATGCTAGGATTCTAGTGTTAGTAGACATGTAAACTAATTTAAAGGATGAAGTGGTTTTCACCACTAGGGATTACATCATTAACCTTAAAATAGGATATGAAAGGAAATGTAAATTCTATTTCAATTGTCAAATCTTTGGGAATGTACTTTCTGAATGTAATAGGAATATGATTTTCTCCTCCTATAATTTTAGTGGGAATGATGCTGGTAGTTGTCGAAGGAAGAAAACTGATCAAGTCCCCTCAAAACTTGATATAAATTTCAAAAATGGATAGGTAGTGACTGAGAAACTGGATGCCCAGAATGCATCCTTGAAACCTAATGGTGATATTGTCCTTCCTACTGAGGATGGAAATTTTAGCTTACAGAACCCATCACATGTTAAACCTAACATACAGGATAAGGTGGATGGTGTTGAAAATGTTAATGAAGGGAATAAGAAACAATCCATTCAATTGCACACTGAGGATGGTGTGCTTGCTAGCCAGGTGTCCACAATTTATGATGCTGTTGTTATCAATACCAATGAGGGGAGCCCGACAAGGAATGGTAATTTAATCTGTCCATGACTGAGGGCGCTAGTGCTTGGATCATAAATGACCCTGTTAGGCAGGAATCCCACATGGAAGGTGGAATGTTGGTACATCCCATTGTGGACCTAGCATGAAAATTATCACAAATACCTTCATCTAAGGTTGCAAGAATAAAGTTACCTGTAAAATTAACAATGCCTGTCGATTCAGAAAACATGTTTATCTCTCTTTCAGATGATTAAGATGAACCTCTCAAGGATGAAGGTGCAGCCAATGAATTGCTGGATGAGAATAATTCAGATCCCGAAGAATTATTATCTCCAAGCTATGCTAGCCCCTGTACTAGATAGATGTCAACTAATTAATGAAGATAATCTTATGGAACTACCAGGGTCTTGGGAATTCTCCCATGGTGAGAACCATAAAGCATATTATCATGACCAATAAACCCATGATATTGGGTATTGCTGAGCCAAGAATGAATTTTGAAAGATGGATGGACTTTAATTGGAATGTCCGGGGATACTCCTTTATTGCAACCAATCAGCGAGAGACTGTGAATGAATCTCAATGGGTGCTAAAACACAATAGTGTTATCCTTGATTCTTTTCAAAATGATCTATAGTCAGTAAATCTTTTTTTATGCTTTCAGTCTAATTATCTATGTGTGAATTTTCTGTATGCCTTTAATTAGTACATCAGAATAAGGTCATTATGGAACACCATTCTCACCATTTCTGAGAACATGTTTACTGGATGGATTCTTCTTGGCGACATTAATACTATATTGGGGACAAAGGATAAAACTAGAAGAAATTTTTGTTGAGATTTATCCAAAGGCCTTTCTTCCTGTATTGATCATTATACGTTGACTGATGTCTCCATCTTAGGTTCGGAATTTACTTGGAGTAGGTACACTCTAAATGGGTGGCAGGCAAGTAATGATGCTATTTTGATCTAGAGAATCTGAAAAAACAGACTACCCATTAAGAGTATGTTGCAGCGCACTGGCCTCAGTCTGGCTTTGTTATGTCACTTCTCCTTTAGTAGTGATGAATCTCTTTCACACCTGTTTATCTAGTGTGATTTCTCTGTTCATTTATGGAATTATGTGCACTCCCCTTTCCACTATAGCCATGATTTCTACTCTATTGAATCACTGCTATGTTCATCATTTTAGATTGATTTCAGTAATCAAGTAAAATCCTTGATTATTGCTTCTACTGTATCAGCTTTCTCCTATATCTATAAATCTAGGAACAATATTGTTTTTAACAACGTCATGCCTTCTTTCCGGTAAGGAGTTCTGGTGATACATCGATCTATTAAACATGCTGCAGTGAATCAAACTAGGACCCTAAACAATGATGTATCTGACCTTGTACTTTTGAGAAATCTTGGTGTTAGTAGAAGGTAAAGGAAGCCCAAATTGGCCAGGTACATTCAGTGGATTCCACTAATCTCATAATTGTTGAACGTGAATGTGGATGGGGTGGCCTCTAGTGCACCGAGTCCTGTTGGGTGTGTAGGAGTCTTCAGAACTCATCAGGGCATTGTTAAAGGATTTTTATTCCATTATATTGGGTATGCTCCTGCGATTGAAGCATTACTGTGGGGTATGATCAAGTCTATCAGGTATGCACCACATTATGGTTAGCGTAGAGTATGGTTAGAGTTGGAATCACATGTTTCTATGTTTATTTTGAAAAATCGATCTCAGAATGTTCCCTGGATGATGATGGCTTCTTGGATCTGTTGTCTTAGTCTCACTGAATACTTATGCCTTGATGTTTCCCATGTCTATCAAGAAGCTAACCAGGTTGTTTGTGCTCTCTCCAAAAGGTCCATTATGGAGGATGGTTCTAGTTGGTCATTTTTTCTGCCCTCCTATTGTGATAGTATAGTTAGCAATGATAGGGATGGTGTTTTCTATAGACAGCTTTTAAAGGCTCCATGTTTCTAAGTTGTACTGTACTGTTTACCCTTTTTTATAATAGTTTGTCTAGAGCAGGTTTCTGCCTGTCTCTCAATCCTTTTGGCTGTGTTCTAGTCAACCAATAAAATAGTTCCATGACCATAATTGAAGATGTTAACGGAAATTGGAAACCCATCGTCCTTAAATGTGGTAAATTAACACATCTCGTATTGTGTCTTTACTACTAAAATAAAAGAAGGGCAAATTAGATATAATGTTAACATATTCCATTATCATTAAAACATTACAGTAAATATATGATACTAGAGTTTTCATAAAAATTGGATGAGGATACTGAATGATAGAAACGTAAACAAATGAACTTAAAAAAAATATAAAGGATTTGAAAATAGGAATTTACCTCTTGAATCAATATTCCTTGAGAACATCTTATGGGGAAAGGATTTTGTATTTTGAAATTTCTAAGGGATGTTTCGCATGGGGAAGAGATTGCAGGATATATATACTGAATTTAAAGAATCGCCATAGATTTAGAGGAGTGAAGAGAAGACGATAGTGTGGGTGGTTTCTATAGTTAAGGGGAGGATGGTTTTATTAATTTTCTATACATTTGATTTTTATTTTCCTATAAGACAAGAAATAGTAATTATTATTGTGACCAAAAAAATTAAAAAATGAATCTGAGTTCGAGATAATGTAATTACATAAGCAATACAATAGATTATGACATCATAATTCATGTATTTAGGATTTATTGTAAATTATCATATTTTACAATTCACTAAAAATTATAGTATTTCAAACAAATATAAAAAATTCACCATAACCATTTATCGATGTCTAGAATCAAAAAATAAACACTATTTTTCAAAAATATTTTTACAAGTATAGTTAATTTAATTATTAATTAAAATCTAAATTTACATTAAAAATACATATTTTTAAACTATAATTGATTTTATAATGTTGTAAAAAATAGCATAATGTCTTATAAATTTATCATGATACTAGAAGACATAAAATTGTTAATTCTTGAACAATTTTTATGAAAATAAAATTTATTTTAAATTATTATGTTAATTTTAATTAATTAATAATGACTCATAAAAATACCAATACTTTTTCTATGGTCATATTATCACTTATAAGATGCCTATATTATATTTATACATTAATGGATGAGGTAACTATTCTTTTGGACAATTTACTAGAAATAAGGGTCATATTAATATAAATAAGGTTATGTTACTATTATAAATTTTAGGTTACTGTTCACCAAAAAAAATATTTGTTCCATTAGACTCCAAGCCACTTACTGATCGCTACCGTGTATGTATGATTTTTGAAATTCAAATCACAGAAGCTTCAAAATTATGTTAAAAGGTAACATATTACATAGTAGTTCATTATGTTGTGATTTCATTTGATTATATGAAATAATTATAAGAAAAGAATTCCATTCATAAAACATTAGGTCGTAACATTATTTACCCCTTAAGAAATTTCTTCCTTGAAATTTTATTTTACATTCAATTCTATAAACAAGTTCATGTACTTTTCCTTCATTTCCTACTCTAGTTCCCATGTTTCCTCTTCATACTTATGGTTCCTCCATAGTAATATGACCAAGTGAGTAGAATTGTTATGTAGAACATTATATGTACTATCCATTATCCTCACTGTCTTATCCTCATAAGAATGATCATCTTCCAATTTTACCTCCTCTAATGAGAGTACATGTGAAGGATAAGGTATGTAAATCCTTAAGAGGGATACATGAAATACATTGTGTACTTTGTACATGGTAAGAAGAAGCATCATATGATAGGCAAAAAATTTGACTCGATGAAGGATCTCAGAAGGGATGATGTACCTGGAACATAACTTTCTCTTCTTCCCAAACCTCATTACCTTCATCCATGGATATATGTGTTGAAATACCACATTTACAACATTAAATTCAAGGTCTCATACACGATTGTCTACATAACATTTTTTTTTTGAATTTGGGATACCTTTTTTTTATGAATAGTTTTCACATTATCCACTTTTTCATCAACCATTTTAGGTTCTAGAATCTTATGCTCAACTACTCCATCCTAACACACTGGTGTTCTGCATCTTTTCACAAAAAGGGCTCTGTATGGTGCCATTTAGAAGCTCTAGTAGAAACTATTGTTATAGAATAATTCGACCAGTGGAAGATGTTGTTCCCATCCTCCTTTAAAGACCATAGAATATGCTCCCAACATATCTACCAATGTTTAAATACAATGCTCAGATTGGCCCTCAGTTTGAGGATGATAGTCTATACAGAAGTTCATGCCAATGGTTTGAGCATGTTGGAGACTTTTCTAGAACATTGAGGTGAATCTCAAATCACGATCCGATACTATAGATAGTGGTATACCATGAATCCATAACAATTCAATGAAATATAACTGTGATGGTTGATCCAATGAGAATTTCTATCAAATTTATATAAAGTGAGATGTCATTGTAAAATGATGAACAATGAACCATATTGCATTGTTTCCTTTGTATGTCCTTAGATGTCAAGTGAAAAAGTCTATGGTGATTTTCTCCAAATTCCATGTTTCTATAGGTAGTGGTTTCATCATCCACTTAGAATTCTATCTTTCATCCTTCACTTTTTAACATAACAGTCACTTTGATGTATAGTCAACAAACTGATTCTATAAATTGCTCCACCAAAAGTTCTTTCGGATATCTTGATACATCATTTTTTCCCCTTTGTGAAAATAAGATGTTGATGTATGTGCTTCATTCATATATACTTCTTTAAATATGGATCAGATTGTACACAAGATCTTGACCCAAATCTTACAACTCCTTCTTAATCAATCATGGACTCACCATATTTCCCTTTTCTAATGGCTTCCACCTTTTTTGAATTTCCTCATGATTTCTTTGAGTATCCATTATTTTCTCCATGAGGGATTATTGAGAAATAATATTGGAAATGATTGATGTTGTAACACCATTAATGATTCCAATGTCCATCCTCTGAAAATCTATAATGATTGGATCCTTTTCATGTATCATCAGTGATAAATATGCAAGATCCTTTCTACATAGAGAATATGCAACCTTGTTTTACTTACCGGGATGGTAGTGTATTGATCAGTCCAAATCCTTGTTGAGATCTATCCATCTCTAATGGAGAATATTAATCTCCCTTTGTGTGAATATCTATTTGAGACTCTTGAGATCAATATATATCTCACACTTCTTTCGATAGAGATAATGCTTCCATATTTTTAATGCAAAGATCACAACCACAAACTCTAGATCATGCGTAGGATAAATTTTCTCATGGATATTCAACTACCTTGGGAAATATGCTATAACCTTATTATTTTGTATTAGTACACAACCTAAGACATTCATCGATGCACCATTTTACACCTCAATGAGTTCTCCACTTGATGAGAGTGTGAGTACTAGAAAAATGATAAGCCTTTTTTAAACTCCTTAAAGAATTTTTCACAATCTCGAGTCCATAAAAAATTTACTCTCATCCAAGTCAGATGGATCATTGGGTTTGAAAATTTTGAAATGTTCTTCACAAATCGTCTATAATACTAGGCTAGTCCAACAACGATCTGGATAACCATTTTGATGTTGGCATGGACCACTCTTCAATTCCCATTATCTTATAAGGGTCTATAGATATTCCATTAATGATGGTAACATTCACAATGAATGATACATCCTCCATCTCTAATACACATTTAAATTAATTTTCATATTGATTTATCCCATTGCATTGTCTTTAAGATAGTATTCAAATTCTCCTCATGTTCCTCCTTGATTTTGGAGTATATAAAAATATTCTCAATAATGATGACAAAATATTTGTCTCAAAAATAACTAAATAATTTATTCATTAATACCATGAAAATTTATGGACCATTAGTGAGTCTTAAGGTAATCTCAATTAACTATTTGTGTTCATACATCGTTCGAAAGTAATTCTTTCGAATATCATTCTTTCTCTCCATTAATTGGTGATATCCCGATTGAAGTTCTACCTTTGAAAAATAACTAGTCTTATGAAGAATATCAAACTAGTCATCTATTCTTAGAAGGGGACATTCTAATTTTTTTTATTGATCTCATGATAATCAATGAAGATGCATATTGATCTCTCCTTCTTCAATAAAAAGAAGACCGGTACACCCCATGGTGTAGCACTTGGGTGTATAAACCCATTCACCAGATTCTCTTGTAACTGCTTCTTTAGTTCTTCCAGATCTATGGTGGCCATTCTATAAGATGAATTTGATATAGGTAGGGATCCAAGAATATGACCAATTGAGAACACAACCTCTCAATCAGGAGGATGAAAAAGACACACATCAGGGAATAAGTCAGTGTAATCCCTCACGATTGGCTTCATGAATGTTTCTCTCCTTTTTTCAATCATCGAGCTAGACATTCCTACTCGTAACCAAACAATATCCACATATGAGATGATTATTCTAATGGGGATTCAACTTCTTCCTTACACATGTGACGAATTGAAGGATTCTTTGGGATGTAAATGGTGATCTACCAATCCCATTAATTAAGGTTGGATTTTTATAAAGATATCCAACGCATGATAAAGACAAAATCAGTCATCATTAAAGGATGTATGATGATATTTGGTAGGATGTTAAATCCACTAACATAAATTGAAGAGGTGTTATAAACCATGGATTAAATAATTTCCCCATTCGATGTTCCCACAGATAACATGTCCACCAAATTTTAACGTGTCGTTTGAATTGATCTAATAAACATGCAAGATATGAAAGATTGTGTAGAACTAGAATCAAATATTTTTTTCTCGAATCATGATGGAATAACTAGTGTACTTATCACCACATCATTTTCCAACTCCACCTCTAAATTTTTTATATCATAAGACCTTCCTAGTTTCCTTGGAGGTTGTTGTTGTTTTCCATTGACAATCCTCAGCTTAGGGAAATTGCTCGCATGATGAACATTATTCTTGTTGTTATAACACATCACTATTGTTTGAGTATTGATCTGAAAAATCATTTCTTATACAATATTAGCTGTGTTATTTAGAACACATCTACAATTTATTTCTAGATGCCCCAACTTTTCCAAATTTTAAGTAATTATTTGATCCCTTTAGACAATTCCCATGATGCTGCTTCCAATAATATTTTCATGTGGGATGATCGAGCTTCATTCCATCATGGAATTTATTTGTGGCACTGCCCAAAATGGTATCTATTTTCCTCTTATTATCACTGGGTCCATGATGCCACTAATAGTATCTAATATTCATTTTAAACTTAAGGGTACAACTGGAAATCATCTCATAGTTGTCGATGTATCAAATCGCTAAATCTTTTAGTAGACTTGTATTTAGTCTACTAAATAAGTGATCCACCTTCATTTATGTGTTCATGAAAAATCTAGAGGCATATATTGCTTGCCCTAGGACGGTTTCTTCAAACAACCTAATTGACTCCTATTCCTTTTACATGATTCTAAGGAACTATCTTTTTATATTGAGATAGAGGTTTTAGGGAATATATTTATTGAAAAACATTTCCGTTAATCCCTCAAATTCCATTAAATCAATTTCCTCCTGAGGTGTCGTATTCTTGATTAATTTCCACCACTGATTTAACAACCAAATGTTTTTCAATGGAAATTACCTTCTTATAAATATTTCATAAAATCACATGAAAACAAAATGCAATGAACTTCTATGTGCTAAGTGAACTTTAAATAAAAGATTATCAATTCTGTGTTTGGAATTTCAAAAATATGATATACACGGTTGAAATCATTATGTTTTTTGGAGTCTGATAAGAAAAAAATAATCCTCGGTGAATAGTTATCTACACTATTTAATAGTAACATTCCCTTATTAATAGTGATATACCCTAATTAATAGTAACCTTACCCTTGAATATTATAATAAAATTAAGGTATCTTATAAGTGAAAATTTGAACATAGTAAAAGTATTGATATTTTTGTAAGTCATAAATAATTAACTATAATTTATTAATTAAAATAAGAGAAAATATATTTTCATAAAATGTGTTCATATATTAACAAATCTATGTCCTCAAGATTTATGATAATTTTATAAAACCTTAATTTATTTTTGAAACCATTATAAAGTCAGTTTTAATTTTAGAAACTATTTTATTCAAGTAAATTAAGATTTTAATTGAATATTAAATTAATCTTATTTATAAATTTATTTTTGAAAAATGGACTTCATTTTTGGATTTATAAATTGAAAAATGGTTGGCAGGGATTTTTGGGATTTATTGAAATACTGGAATTTTTTATGAATAGTTAAATACCGTAATTTACAAAGTAAGAAAAATAAGCTAATTATAGAGTCATGTATGATGTGTTGCGGATGTAATCCCACATGGTTCATTATCACATGATAAAATTACTATTCATGATCATGGAAGACTCACTATTACTTGTATTTTGGGGAAATATTAAACTAATTAATTTTATATTTAGAAAACCCATCTCCCCTCCACTATAAATAAAACCCATCACACCCTCATTTCCTCCCACCTCTCAAGTTTCAATATTTGTCTAAACTCTACCCAAGAATCTTCTCAAGTCCCTCCCCCACATCCAAGAGCTTCTGGTCTAATCAAAATACCAAGCCTAGGTCTCTTTTGAAGGATCTCAGGAGGAGGATTCCAGAGGTAATTTCTCTTCCTCTTCCCTTTAATTTCATTTCAATTCCAGGTTCTTTTATTATTCTATCCCCACATATCGTCATCCACATGGAATTTAAACTCCAGTATCCAAAATATACTATACTTCTATGACACTAATATGATATTATACCATCCTACTCCATTTCCCTCTTCCTTTTACTTTATAAAAGAAAACTTTGTTCGTGAGGTGTTAATCTACCAACATTAAGAACTGCATGTTTTCTTTTCTACTTTCAGATATTGTCATGAAATTTTTTTATTATTGAACCATAATATTTTATATTTATTATGTACTTTTTAATATTCTGGACTAAATTATGTATACATTACTAAATTATTATACCAAACAAGTTCAATGTGGTCTAAAAACTACCCAAATTAACCCAAACAATCACCATTTAATTCTTATCAAATGATTCATCCATAAGGTATATAATATAATTCATTATATGATTACATTAATATCTTTAATATAATTAATAACATGAAATATATGTTCTTTATTTTTAACCATCTTCTACATGAACGTCTATTTATGAATACATGTGAACCACTCAAGAAAACCATAAAAATGAACATTCCCGAACATTGTTTTTGAACATTATAACTCAACGAAATGATCATAAAATAACTTAATGAAACCATAATGAACTATATTCATGTAATAATGGTTCTTTAATAGTTTATTAATGAATATAATGTGGTTATACATGATATAAAAGAGAATAAAGTGTTCTAATACAAGTTTAGGGGAAATTCTCGAACCCAACATTCATCCGTCGTGTTCTACCACTTTCACTCTATTTTTTATTTGGATACACCTTAAAAATTATTTTTCTACCATTTTTTTCTTTTCTGGGATATAAATTTTTTTTTCTAGTGTTTATGTCAACCAAAACTTTTCCAAAAGAACTATTCTTTTGAGAACACACCTTTTACTTCTCATTCATGGTTGACAGTTCTTTTAACTTGTATGTTATTTCCTCTTTCTTTCCAGAACCCAATGTTTGTGAATCTGTTCTTATGAGATGAAAACCATTCCATATCCTTGGTTATTTATATTCATATTTTCATTGTGTCATTCATGATAAATGATAATGTTATGATGTGACGGGTGTGCCCGTTATTATATAGAGAAATTTGAATGATTCAAAGAGACGAGTGCACCTGGAATTATAAAGTCATCCATTGCATTGGGTAATGTAATGAATCTTGTGAGTTAATGTAAAACTATGTGTGAACAAGTTGATATCATTTTTCATAAGTAGGTGTGATTGTTAACCACTAAGACATGATGTTTAATTTATAATCATTTCCACATTTCAAGTCTCTTATTAATGTTACCTATCATGTTCATGATCCTTTGCCTATGTAATGGTTATACTCCCCCATTGTTATATTGTTCATATATATGATTTTACTAGGATTTTATCTCACCCCTTTTTATGTATATCTTAAGGTGACTACATGTACTATGGAGAGTTGAAGTGCCAATAAGATTCTAGAGAAGAAGGATTTAAATAAATGTTTATCCTTTATATTGTAATTGTTATGTATGGTCCATGTATTCCGAAGACACTAAACATTTGGATCATTTATGTGTAACAATATTCTGTTGTTTATCTTTAAAAAGATGTAATTGTAAGGTAAGGGATGTTGGGTCATTATAGTTTGTATCGGAGGCAAGGTTTAGTTAATTTGGGAATTAGGATTAGTGAGCCCTAGAGAAAACCGCTAGTATGAGACAAAGTAAATATATATATACAAGAAGCTTTACATATGGATCCCATATGTTATGATTTTAGAATAAATAAATTCAATTAATTAGTTATTCATGAATTGTTGAATTCTATTTTTTTCTAACCTTTTCTATTTTAGAATATGGTGGGAACCATGAGAAACAAGGCCACAACTCATGCACTATCCAATGCAACGATTGCTCGAACGACATCCCCAATGATTTGGGAGGTGGAGTTTAGAACATCATGGTGATGACTGACCAACTATCTTAGGTTATGAACAATAACCATAATAATGGGGAACATCCACCTTCACTAAGTTGGGAGAAATGGGCAATCAAAATTTTTATGTGGCAACGACCACCGACGTTTAGTGGATCATCTAACCCACTAGTTGCGGAGAAATGGGTCAACTCCATAGAGAAGAAAATTTATATGCTTATCTATTTTGAGACAGAGAAGGTGAATCTATCCATTTATCATCTAGATGGATAGGCTGATCAATGGTGGACTTTGATTAAGAACACCATGCCAAGGGAGGAAATTGAAGAGATGGAATGGTTAGACTTGAAGATAATGTTTCATTAAAAGTATTTCCCAAAAACTCTTCGCAGGAAGATGTAGAGAGAATTTATAGAACTCAATAGAAATTAAGGAGAATATGTCACAACCTATGATGTTAATTTCACATGTATTTCAAGGTACGCTTCAGATTTTGTTATAAAAAATTATAAAAAAAATTATAGATTATTTAGTGATTTAAAACCACACCTTCGAAAGGCTCCTGCAATTCGAGAAATTTGGAGTTATGAAGACGTTGTTTGATGTTATCATAAAGATGAGATGAAGATTTTAGAATGTTCCCATGGATACGATGATCAAAAACAAAAAATGGAGTTTCATGATGGTGGATCCAATGTCAAAGGGGGGAATAAAACTCAATGACGTACATGCCAAAAATGTGGGATGTTGCACCATGGGAACTATCTCTATGGGACGAGGAAGTGCTTAAAGTGTGGGAAAGAAGGAAACCATGCTCAAGAGTGTCGAAAGGACATAAAAAGGAAGAGAAATATATCTGAATAAAGGAGAGAACCACCCATGGTTCAATGTTACAACTATGGGGAGCTACGGCACTATGCAAGATAGTGCACTAAACCTCGATTTCTTGAGGGTAATCAGTATCAGCAGCTACCAATGCCAAAGGACCATGGGAAGTCATATTCCATGACTACTATGGAAGTGGAGCAAGATAATGAAGTTGTAATAGGTACACTTACTATTCACTCAAGAATGGGAAAATTCTTATTTGAGCTTGTTTCTATACATTATTTTATATCTAGAATGTTTTCTTGAACTATAGAATCAAAGTAGGAAAACCATGAAGTATAGTTATCTATAAAAACAACAAGTGGTGAAATAATTGAAACCCAAGTGTTTGACTATTCTCATATTGGCGTTTGTGGGAATATTCTTATAGAGAATATTGTAATAATTACCATGGTGGAATTCGAGACTACAATGGTAATGGATTAGATCTTATTACATAGAGCACATATCAACTGTCAGGAAAAGGAAATATCTTTTCATATTCCATACCATCCCCCGATCCTCTTCAAATTCAAGGAAGATCATGAATCTCCTCTGGAAAATCCTTCCATGGTGTGGATGATGATTCCCTATGAAGATGCATACCTCACCCATATTGTTGAGTGAAAGGAAAGTGACATCCTTGAGGAAATGCCCATCCTGAGGGAATAAGGTGATGTATTTATTAAACAGTTGCAAGGAATTCCATCAGATTGTGGGGTAGTGTTCTCAATTGAACTAATACTCAAAGATATTTCTATCTCAATGTGTCCCTATTGGATGGCTCATATTTAACTGGAAGTGTTAAATAAGTAGCTACAAGAGCATTTGGAAAAAGGGTTCATTAGCCCTAGTGCTTCACCATCGGGTGCGCCAGTGCTCTTTATGAAGAAGAAGGATGGAACAATGTAGTTGTGTATTGATTATCAGAAAATCAACAAGACCAATATAAATAACAAGTATCCTCTTATATGGATTGAAGACTTCATCGATCAGTTAAGAAGAGCTCAATACATCTCAATGGTGGATCTTCATTATGTATATCATCAGGGAATGTGGAAGAAGGAGGATATTTAGAAGACTACCATCCATACAAGGTATGAGAACTATGTGTTTCTGGTGATGCACTTTATACATACAAATCCCCCTGCAATATTTATATATATTATGATTAGAGTCTGTAGACATTACCTTCAAAATGTTTTGGTAGTGTTTATTGATGTTATTCTCATATACTCCATGAGAATGGTGGAACATGAATAACATCTATGAATTGAGTTGGAGACTTTGGGATGAGATAATTTGTATTCAATGTTCATGAAGTGTGACTTTTGGACTAAGAAAATCACTTTCTTGGGACCTGTAATCACAAGTGAGGTAATTTATATGCACGTTTCAAAAACAAAGGCAATTGAAAAATGGCCCATGCCCTCTACTGTCAAAGAAATCCGTATCATTATTGGATTAGCTAGGTACTACTGACATTTTGGGAGAGCGTTTTCATGATTTTCAAGCTCGCTAACTCAGTTAACTAGGAAAGGGGTAAAGTATGTTTGGACAGAAGAATGTGAGGCAAGCTTAAGGAGATAAATAGAAGGCTGATCACATCACCTGTACTCACACCACCAAAAAGTGGAGAAAGTTTTGCGATATATAGTGATTCTTTAAAGAATTTCTTGGGTTGTGTACTCATGAAAAAGGACAACGTGATAGCCTATACCTCAAAGTTGTTGAAGATACATGAGTTGAACTACCTAACGCATAATAGAGAGATGTAATCCTTGATTTTTGCCTTGAAAATCTGGGTGCATTACCTTTATGGTGAAGAGTGTGACATATACACAGACCACAAGAGCATAAATTATATATTCACAAAAAGGGAGCTCAAAATGCATCAAAAAAGATGAGTAGAGCTAATGAAGTATTACCATTGATCTATTCACTATCATTCTAGAATGGAGAACAAGGTAGCTGATGCTCTATGCAGAAATTAACTTGCTACTCTATCCAAGTTAAGGTTTGAGAAAGACCATATCTTCATGGATTTGCAATGAATGGATTTAGAAATCACAAGGGCATGGGATACATCCTACCTTGCCCAAATTATTGCACAAACATACATCGAAGAGAAGATTAAGGAAGCCCAAAGAGATAATGTGGAGATACAAAAGAGGGTGAATGCATTAATGGAAGGGAAGTAGAAAGATTTCCATATCGATGATGATGTTGTGGTTAATTTTGGAACGTAGCATTGTGTTCCTTCATCACTTGGGATAAATAAGGATATGTTATACAATGCACATAGCTCAACAATCATACCCATCTTTGGAGTACCAAGATGTACTGTGATTTCAGAGAACAGTTCAGGTGGTATAACAAAAAGAATGATATTGTAGAATATAAATCATGGTGCTTGGTGTGTTAACAAGTTAAACCAGAGATACAATGGTCCAAACGGTTGATGAAACCATTGCCTATTCCCAGGCGTAAATGAGAGAATGTTACCGTGGACTTTCTCACGGGTCTCCAAAAGACGTCGAAGGGAAATAAAGCAATATGGGTTGTGGTTGACCGTCCCACCAAAACTGCCCATTTTATCACTATTCAGGGTGATATCTCACTGGAACAACATGTAAGGATATATGTGATGGATGTGGTGATACTGCATGGTGTTCCACTCTCAATTGTTTCTGATCATGATCTAAGGTTCACATCATAATTCTAGATGATCCTTCAACATGCTTTGAGTACTGAATTAAATTTTAGCAGGTCCTATCACCCCCAAACTGATAACCAATCTAAAAGGACTATTCAAACTCTTGAATATATTCTAATTGCATGCTTTCTTGAATTAAAAGGTGGAGGGGATAAACATCTCCCATTGGTTGAGTTCTCATACAACAATTGCTTCCACTAGAGTATTCAGATGGATCCATATGAAGCTCTGTATGGAAAGCGATGTAGAACTCCAACCTATTGGCATGATGTTTAATAAATAAAGATAAATGGACCTTGTCAAGTGTAAGATATGAATTAGAAGGGTCAAGTCAGACAGAAACACAACCAAGCTTCTTAGAATTGGCAAAAAATCTATGCTGATAACTATTGAAGAATCTTTGAGTTCGATGTGGGGTATAAAGTCTTCTTCCCAATATCACCATGGAAGAGAGGCATGTGATTTGGAATGAAAGGAAAGTTAATACCATGGTACATTGGCCCATTCTTGATCCTTTATCGTATAAGATTTGTGGCCTATTGGCTTTCACTTCCACCGAAGATGGCTCATGTTCATGATGTGTTTCATGTATCACTACAAAGTAAGTACATACCGGACCCCTCACATGTAATAAACTCAAATGTGGAACAGCAAGAAGATGATATATACTATGAGGAGTATCCAGTAGAGATTCTAGACCAGAGAGATAAGGTTCATTGTAATGAGACAACCCACCATGTCAAAGTGTTTTGGAGGAACCATATGTTTGAATTAGCTACATGGGAACCAGAATAGGCGATGATAGATAAGTTCCCTCACCTGTTTATATAAAATGAAATTTCAAGGGAAAAAATTCATAAGGGGGAAAAATGTAACGACCAGATGTTTTTGAATGGAAATTCAAATCTTATAAATATGTCATAAAATCATAGGAAAGAACAATGTAATGAACTACTATGTGCTAAGTGACCTTTAAACAAAATATTTTCACTTCTGTGTTTGGAATTTTGAAAATCCGACATACACGGTTGAAGTTAGTAAGTTATTTAGAGTTCAATAAGGAAAACATAATTTTTGGTGAATAATAACCAACCCTAATAAATTGTTACCCACGCTTATGAATAAGGATATTACCTGATTAACAGTAACCTTACCCTTGATAAATTAAATAATATTAAGGTGTCTTATAAGTGACAATTTGAACATAGTAAAAGCATTGGTATTTTTGTAAGTGATAAATAATTAATTTTAATTAATTAATTAATTTAAAGGAAAATTTACTTTCCTAATATGTGTTCATTTATTAACAAAACTATTTCTTCTACATTTAAGAAAATTTTATAAGACCTTAAGTAATTTTTGAAAGCATTATAAAGTCTGTTTTAATTTTAAAAACTGTTTTTTATGTAAATTATGATATAAATTAATATTAAATTAATCATATTTAGATATTTATTTTCGAAAAATGGACTTCATTTTTGGATTCTACATATCTATAAATGGTTGTGGTGAATTTTTAGGATTTTTCTAAAATACATGAATTTTTTATGAATAGTGAAATACCATAATTTACAAAATAACTTAAATTAGCAAATTATAGAGTCATGAATGATGTTCCAATGATGTAAGTTCACTTGGTTCTGGATCACATAATAACATTACTATTCTTGGTCATAGAAGACTCACTATTCCTTGTCTTTTGGGGAAATAATAAACCAGTGAATTTTATATTGAGAAAACCCCTCTCCCCTCCACTATAAATACCACCCATCACACCATTATTACCTCACACCTGTCATGCTTTAATAATTTTCTAAACTCAGCCCGTGCATATTCCCTATCCCCTCCCCATATTCCAAGATCTTTTGGTCTCATCCAAATACCAATCCTAGGTCTCTTAAGGAATATCTCAAGAGGAGGATTCAAGAGGTAATTTCTCTTCCTCTTTCCTTTAATTTCCTTTCAGTTTCAAGGTCGTTTCTTATTCTCTATCCACTAATATTAATCCACATGGTATGTCAACTCCAATATCATACATAATTTATAATTTTATGATACTAATTTAATATTATTATTCCATCCAACCCTTTCCCTCTTCCTTTTATTTTATAAAGGAAAACATTGTTCGAGAGGTGTTAATCTATCACATTCAAGAAAGATGTGTTTTCTTTCCTACATTCATATCTGGTCATGAAACCATTTTTATGTTTGATCCAGAATATGATAGAATTATTATTTCCTATTTAATGTTCTTGAACTAACTTATGTATGTATTACTAAATATTAAACTAAACTAGTTCGTTGTGGTCGAAAAACTACCCAAATTAACCCAAACAATCGTCATTTAATAATTATCTTATGATTCATTCAACTGGTATATAATATCTTTCATTATACCATCACTATAAATTCATTAATATCATTAATAACATTAAATATAAGTTCCATATTTTTATCCATGTTCTACACGAACTTCTATTTTTTGAATACAAGTGAACCGCTCAAAAAACCCTAAAAATGAACATTCATGAACAATGTTCTTAAACTCTATAACTCATCCAACGGAACATAAAATAACTTAATGAAATGGTAATAAACAATATTCATTTAAAAAAGGTTCTATAATTGGTAATTAATGAATCTAATGTGGTTATACATGACATTAAATAGAAGAAAGTGTTCTGATAAAATGTAAGGGGAAATTCTCAAACCCAACTTTCATCCTTTGGGTTCTCCCACTTTCCCACTATTTTTTATTTGGTTACTCCATAAAAATCATATGTTCATCATTTTAATTCCATTTTTGGGATAATAATGTTTTTCACATGTATTTATGTCAAACAAATTGTTTTAAAAAAACTCTTCTTTTGAGAACACACATTTTACTTCTTATTCAAGGTTGACGGTTCTTGTAACTTGTATGTTATTACCTATTTCTTTTGGGAACCCAATGATTATGAATGTGTTCTTATGAGATGAAAACCATTAATTTTCATGGGTTATTAATGTTCATATGTTGATTATGGCTTGCATGATAAAATATAATGTTATGATGTGACGGGTGCACCCAAAATTATAAAACGCAATATGAATATTTTAATGTGACCGGCACACCCTGAATTATACACTACTCCAATGAATTGGGTAATGTGATGAATCTCCTGAGTTAATGTAAAATTTTTTGTGAACAAGATGATATCATTTTTCACATGTATGAGTGGTAGTTAACCATTGACAAACGATGTTTCATTTTTATGCATTTCCACATTTCAAGTATATTATTAATGCTTCCTATCAAGTTTATGACCATTTTCCAATGTTATGGTTATGCTCATCGATTGTTATATTGTTTTTATATATCCTATTACTGGGATATTCTCTCACCCATTTCTTGTTATATCCATAGGTGACTACATGTACTAAGGAGAGGTCAAGTTCCAATAAGAATCTAGAGAAAAAGTAAATATATAAATGATTTTTCTCGATATTGTAGTTGTTATGTATGGTCTTAGTTTGCCAAATAACTAAACAATTTGATCCTATATGTTTAATACTATTTTGTTTTTTATTGTTAAAATAATGTAATAGTAATGTAATAGAGGTTGGGTCACTATTACTGATCAGCTTCCCCATCAAAACGATATGCCTCCGGTACGACTTTCACTTCTTCTAAGCAATGAATGACCGATAATATCATTTCCATTGATTTAATAAACGGTTCTATGAGGAGTGGATCAGATGATCCATAAAACATGGGAGGCCTTTTATGGATAATCTATTAAAGGGATACTTTCTCTTTATTTTGAGTAGGAGGTTGTCCAACATGATTCAAGTTATTATTTATAACTTGAGCCAGCTAAGAAATTACTTTCATGTGTTTTTGAGCACCCGTTCCCATATTATCCAGATTATAGTTAGGGAAATATTCACATTCACAATCACATTTATTTTTGCCATGATTTATTCTATTTCCAACAATTATCTAATAAAAATTATTCACAATAAGAGGGTTTGAATACATATCTACTGAACATAAAATGAAATATTGAACATAATAGGATAAACTTATGAAGGATAAGTATTTAATAATATTTGTTTCCATATGTTTCAATCTAGGTTATCCTTGATTATTTTAATTACATATATTCTTATGGGATTTTTCATTATTTCGTTAATAATGGTTTATTCCAATATCATGAATTTACCAAAGCGTATCTCCTGGGAGTGTCAAACCTAGAGTGCAGCAAGGCCCCTTGTCATGCACCGGTTCCTATTCTAGTCTAGCTCAAAGAGGTGTTTTCACGTTTTACCCATAGATGAATCTATGCCATGGCCACATCTACTTTATTTTATCCAAACAAGGGTGTATTTTTTTTGATGAACAACTTACCCTATACAAAACAAAATTTAGGGTTGTTTTCTTATTCATAGCCTCATCCATACGGTTCGTACTGAAGTGATCTATTCCTAATAACCTAAATTAACTAGACCATCCTCTGACACTAAATATAGAAACCATATCCTTTTACATTTAACATTACATGATTTTAATCATAATTAAACATTAAATTACATTTGAATGATTGTTACGTTTAGTTTCATAGAAGACTAGGTACATAAAACATGATAACATGGAACTAAATAGAAAATTTCATTATTTATTATTCAAATTGAGTTCCTATCTTGAATTGTGATCATACATATTCCTAGGTTACTCTAAGGAACACATGAGAAAATGGATGAGTATAATAGCCCAGTAAGGGAATAACTATATGAAAAAACATTATCACATGGGACATGAGGAATGGCATGATGATATAAAAAGGAATGTAACATATGGAATCATAAATAAGTAAATATGGAATCATATAATCATTGATTCATAGAAATGAGGAAGAAACATAAATCATGACTTTATTATGAGTAAAGGAAACCCACCATGATCTATGCACATGGTAGAACTAGCTTGGGCTAACCTCCAGGACAGTCACACATGGTAGAAAAAGTCAAGGATAACCACCATGACTATCAAACATACCGTATCATGCTACTCAAAATTACCATATGTATTGGAGCGCTATCTGGTATCACGCATATTATCATTCATTAATATGTTTTCCACATAAAAAATCAGACATAATCAATTAACACATGGGTTACCCATGGAAATAATTAGGTACCATAATCTTGTCATAAAGAATAAAAAACGGGCATACCATAAAAGTATCCATGAATGAAAAGAACCAAAATATAAAAGGAATTTTACAAGGGGAAATAAATATGTATCATGGTAAGTGATTTTAATTATAAGTGACCACATGTATGAAAATTATTTTTGAAATTTTAGTAGTAAACTATTTTGCGTGGTTTTATGGAAAACATTATATAGACTTTAAAACAGATAAGTGAATAATCCTTTATATAAAACCAGAAGTGAACCAAGAATTTTTTTCATAATAAAAATATGATTTTTATAAAGAAAATTTTAGCTTAAAATAGATGATATAGTTTACTTAAAAAAGGGTAGGAATTCCAGAATTATCCTCAAAATAGGTTTGATTATTGGGATGTATTGAGGCGAAAATCACATAAAAGAATGTACATCCCCAAAAGAGAATGACAGATGGATTATGAAACATGAGTTTCAAGAATATTCATATTATGTATAATTTGTATATAAAAATATAAGACAAATTCATTTGGGTAAAAATATTGATAGATAAACTTGAAGTAATAATGGTGTTTTGGTTGAATCCCTTACGGATTATCAGTTTGGTATCATGTGTACATAAAAGGGATTAATGAGAGATAAATGTAGTTTATCATTACTTATAAATAAGGAATAATGTAGGGGGCAGTTCTAAATCCTACAACGTCAATATAGATTAAAAATAAATGGCAATTACATAGAGTACATGAATGAATAAAAGTGAAATATAGAAGATCCAAAACCTTATGTCTGATGGTGTTCTCCACATGATATTAATGTCCAGAATAATAAAATTAGGGTACTTAATTAATGATTACATAATATATTATATAATTAAATTATTTATCATAACCATTTTATATTCATTCATGAACATTTTTATTTGTTTATAGGTTTAATTTTATTGTTTGGTTATGTTTTCTTCCATGGTTAATGATCTGTTCACTTATATTAATCATCAGATATACATATTTGATGGTCATGGGTGTCTGGAATTGAATTTATATTCTTTTATTGATAATATAGAATGTTATATGGTTTTAGATTTCATCTGGTTAATTGGAGTTATGATTAATCATTATGTAAAACATTAGTGACAACCTTTTTTGTTAATTTGTGGTTTTGGCCACGATGAACACATTTTGTTTTATAACTCAAATCCATGTATAAAAAATTATTCTTGAACCATATATTAGACATAAAACATATATTCCTGTCTGGTTCAGGCTTGAAAATGGTTTCATGACCACAAATTAAGACATTAGAGGAAATTGGAAATCCATCGTTCTTGAATGTGGTAAATTAACACATCTTGGACGATGTCTTCAGTATTAAAATAAAATAAGGGTAAATGAAGGATGATGTTAATGTATTCCATTATAAAAAAAATGTTATAGAAAAATCAAGGTACTTTTTTTGGCATAATATTTTGATAAAGAGGTAAGGATATAAAAGTAAACAAATGAGCTTGATATTAATGTAAAATAATTGAAAAGAGGAATTTACCTCTTGAATCAATTTTCTTAGAGTGCTATATAAAGGGAGACGATTTGGTATTTTGAAGTGAATAAGGGATGTTGGATGTGGGGGATGATATTTGGGTATATTTTACTGTAATTTAAATAAGTAACAATCCTTTAGTAGACTGTAGAGAATATGGGATTGTTGGTGGTTTTTATAGTGGTGGGGAGGAGGGTTCTCTTAATTTATTTAAATATTAGTTTATTATTTTTCCATAAGAAAAACTATAGTAATGAATATTATGAAAAAAATAGTATATATTTTATTAGAGTTCTAGATAATGGCTTAAATCATCCATACATTAGATTATGACATCATAATTCTTATATTTATTGTTTATTGTAAATTATCATATTTTATTATTCACTAAAATTCAATTATTTCATAAAAATACCAAATATTCACTGTTACCATTTATAGATGTTTAGAATCAAAAAATGAACACCATTTTTCAAAAATAATTTTCGAAATATAATTAATTTAATTTTTATTTAAAAAATTAATTTACAGGAAAAATATAGATTTAAAATCATAATTGATTTTATAATGTATTAAAAAATTTAATAATGTATTATATAAATTATATTAAAACAATAAGACATACAATTTTTAATTTATGAACACTTTTTAGGAATATAAATTTCTTTTTAAATTAATTAATTAATTGTAATTAATTATTTAAGACTCACAAAAATACAAATATAGTTTCTCTGTTCATATTATCACTTGTAAGATGCCAAAAATTTATTTATATATTCATGGATGAGGTTACAATTATTTTGGATGATTTAATAATAATAAGGTTCATATTACTATTCATAAGTTATGTTATTATTCAAAAGCATAGGTTACTATTCTCCCAAAATTGAGTTTATTGCATTAGACTCCAAACAATTTGCTGATCGCAACCGTGTATGTCAAATTATCTAAATTCAAATCAAATAAGGGCCAAAAATATTTTTTATAGTCACATAGTACATATTAGTTCATTGTGTAGTGATTTAAAGTGATTATATGACATAAGTATAAAAAGGAAATTTCTATTTATAATATATTTGGTCATTAAATATTTATTATAATTATACACCCCTTCAAGTGTACTCTTTCTATCTATAAATATCCCCTTTTTATTTATAGTCAGGTCCAAACTCACAAAAGAATTTATAGGGGACGAAAATGATAAATCCCCAAAAAATCCATAAAAACATACCACTTAATATATAAGGGAGGGAGTGAAAATAGTTAAAAATATCAATATAGGGATCTTTATCTGCATAATTTTACAGAGGATCGACAACAATATTCCATTTTCTTAGTGTATGCCTAATCTCCACTCATTCAACAAACCACTCCCTACATTCTCAATGGATATGAGTAATTCACAAGGATGACAACATGATGTTGGCTATGAGTCTCTTAAGAATCATGTATTCAATCTCAACATATTGGATCTTTAGTTCATAGATTGTATACCAAGAGATACCAAAATTCAGATCCATCTCTTATTCTCCAAATGCATCTATATGACCATTAATGGAACTAGAAACTATCCGAACCAATCCATGGCTATCATGACCCAACATGCCTCCGTACGTGATGACTAGGACATAAGACCCATCCATGTTGACCTTCATCCCATGTTTGGGAGGCTTCCACATGACCGAGCAGCCTCGATGTGGATCACGAGAAGATAAAGCACCCCTTACTAGTTTTGAAGAATATGGTACAATAAGGATGAGTTCCCCAACTTAAAATGAGATCTTGAAGTTCAAACACAAGAAAATATAGATGAACCATCAACCCAAAACACAAATTAGTCCCACCATTCCTCATATAGATTATAGCATCCCTCAAGACCCAGAAAACCACTACTATTAATCCTACACATTCCCTACCATTTCCCACTATATATATCATCTTAAAGATGCATGACTCCAAGAAAGTGTCCACTAAATCCCCATGAATATCAAGGTTTATTAAATCACCCCAAAATACCAAATGGATTATTCTAACGTACAATCTCTAAAAAGGTAATACATAGTCTCTCTTACATGTCTCTCAAAGAACCATCTTTGAGAGCACAAAGTATCCCCCACATCAGGACATTATCATTGGTTGGATTATCCTGGTGTATCAATCTCTAAACAAGAAAATAGAGTTTCCATTGAATTGTAATAAACAATAATTTATTTCCAGATGTTCAGATCCCACAACCCATCCAAAACATCGTTAGATGATTTTCTGCTAAAACCACCTAATGATGAGCCCATAAATGTACACATGTCCTTCCACACCCCTACCTTAATTCATTCGAATGATATCTTTTTCTGAACATTTAAAACTACTTCAAGGAAGAAAATATGTCCACTGGCATCCTTGAAGGATATAGTTCTGACTAGACACCCTGGAAAAAACATCGGCTCCTACCCTGCCAAAGAGTCCTTCAAGAACAGGACGTAGAAAAATTATACAACCCACCTAGCCTTCCCATTAAAATCACCCATACAATCATCCATCCCATTAACCATCCTCTGTATCCACCTTATTCAATCAACCCAACTCCTCTAATCATTATTGTACCTCTCATTCCTGAACATGACCCAGAGGTACATGCCTACAACAATTTCCTATGAGAGTCTAGCATGACAGGCATGCATTCATTCCTTCAAACACTAAATCCCAACTCTTATTTCTTTAATTGGTATATAATGATGTTCCCAATAGTCCCAATGACATTTCCTAGTCATTCGGCCTTCCAACGTGAAGACATCTAATAGTATTTTAATCATTTGAACCATCCCCTTATGAGGATTGAAAATTTCCAAGAGGTGCATGGGAATATAGGTCGAGATGTTATTTATTATTTGAGACTACATAGATTGGCCAAACAATGAACGGATATTGTTTTTTCATAGTTATAAATGCATTGACATTCATGATTTTTTAATGATGATTCATGAATAATACTAACAATTCTAAATCCATGAAGCTTCATTAAATCGTAAAAAAATCAAAAACACCTCTCAAAATTCTAAAAAATATCATAATAATTACATATACATAAAATAAATAAATACATTATTAATTAAAAAATTATTTAGGTGATAAATTTACACCACCATGGGTCATTCCATCACAAAAAAGTAGAAAACTAGTATTTTCATTTAAAAATTAGGGCCATTGCACCATAGTTTTCTTTTCATTCTTCCATTATTCTAATTGAATCTAACCATGTAATAGAATGATTATTTTACCATACATTACATTCTATTGTCTATCTAAAATTGATATTTGATTAGGACTCAATGTATATGTTGTCCCTAGGTCAATGTCGTTCAATCGAATCACATGGTATGATTAGGTTTGGTATACGTCAATTGGGATACATGATACATATTTTTTAATTAATTGATCAATGGTATAATTTCAAACTGATAATAAAATTCGTCAAATTATACATTTATCCCGAAAAGGAATATTTATCAAGGAGATAACATTACATATGTTCATAAAGTATGATTCTCAAACCATGGAGAGAATCTTAAGGACACACGATCCCTCACCCCAAATGACAGCATTCACAACCATATTCTTATTTAAATGTACATTTTCCCTTTTATTAGTAACTTAAACCCTCACCCCCCCCCCAATTTGTTTACCCTAGTCCCCCTAAAATTTAGATTATTTTTTATATCTTTTGAGTGGATAGATCTGGGCGCACAGTTTGGCGGCATTGTTTCTAAATTTTTATACACAAATTGTGTACTATTTTCCAGTTCAATAAAAATGTTTTTTAATTCCAATTTTTTCTTTTCTAGCCTTATCCCAAATTTCCCCTAACTAACCCTAATATTTCAACTCATCCATTAAAGAATTTTAATATTTCTCATGCTATATAGGAAGCCATTTTTAAGGATTTTTGGTTTGGAAAACAACAATCCTCTTCAAGTAAGTGATTTGCTACATTATTTCGTCCATGTTCACATGATTTATTCCACCTTTCATGAAGTTTCAAATGTCCAGAATATAGGGTTTAATACCTAGGGTTTAATTTTGGGTTACTTGGTTCAATATTGTGTTTTATAGTTCATTTTCACTCCTTTATGGTGCGGCGGTGGCGCGATTGATGTTTTGCACAAGGATTTCATGTCTTCAAAATATAAAGTAGGTGTTTCCAGGGTTAAAAATTATTGCATGAGTTTAACTTTATTATTAAACCTATTTTGAATGTTTTCCACCCATTGATTGTACTGAAAAAATCATATTTTGTATATTTTATTGAGCGTTGAATTTTAATGATCCATTTTGGCTTGAAATTGGTATTTTTTATGTGCTTTATAAGTTTTATCATTTGGGTTTGTTTTATATTATAACAAATGGATTAATAAAATGTCATTAGGGATGAAAAATCATGTTGGGTTTGTTATTTATTTAAATCTGGCCTTGAAAGAGTCGGTTTGAATGGATTTTAGTGTACAAAACCCTGTTTTCCTACTTCAATTTTTTAATCATTTTTAATGGATTGTTGAGTTACAAATTGGTGAAATGGCACGTTAGGTAAATTTTTTGTTGTGTATGTTTTATATGTTTTTTTATGTTCAATTGATATTTTTAATATGAATAATAGAATTGATCACAATGACAGAAACCCGAGTATCAAGGTGAGTGGAATAGGTCTATTAAGCTACTAATCTAGTTGTGGTATCATCATTGTTTAAAAAAAATATTTTGAAGATGACAACACTAAATAAACATTGAGGAAGATTGGGCTCCACAAGGACATTGGGATTTCCAATTCTAGTGTCTCTTTCATGAGAATGTTACTGATTTTGGATATGTTTACTTCGAGATACGAAGTACATAGGGTCTGATAACTAGCTAACTAATAGGTGTTTTACCGTGACTACTGATCAGTGACTATAAGGTACTCACCATAGACATATAGTGTGTGTTTTTAAACATTCATTAGAATTTGTGTTTTATTCATATGTTCTCGTCCTAAAAATATAATCTCATAAAAAAATTCATTTTAGGTTACATGCTTTTTTAAAGTGTCACCGACATTTATTTTTTATAAAAATTTCAATCATTTTGTCTTAATTTTTTTGAACATGTAATAAATTGGATGAAATAATTTTTATCATAGGTTGGAAATCTAAATACACATTTCGGTTTAATTAGACTTTAGTATTTTTTATTTCAGTAATGGAAATGCCTTTGAAGACAATATTTTGGGATGTTAGCTTTCATCCTGGGTATGATGTTGTGGGAAGGCATGGAGACGATGAACCATTTTCATGAGGTGGTTCTGGAGCTGTTTTTGATGCTACTTTGGTGTTGAGTCCCTCCTGGGATTAGTCTAAAACCATGTATATCAATTCAAAATTTTATTTTAATCATTTTTTTAATGAATTTTCATATTCAATTTATTTATTGTTGTTGGTTGTTTTATGATCCCAGAACCACATAAATTACTCCCAAATAATTATTTTTGATACCTATGAACTTGTGCCAGCCCATGGGGATAAGGAAAACCTTTTAGGACAAGCCATGGACTAGGCCGAGAGCTAGTTTGGATGGATACTGTATTTGTATTGTTATAAAATTGTATTAGAATTTGGTCAAGTTGTTGGGTCATAACATTTGGGATGATTCTTGTTAGACATGAGCTAGAACTATCGAGGATTGGATTTCTAGTTTCTATTAGGGTTTTGGCCCATAACTCCCAGGATAAGAACTCAAGTATCCATGACATATTGTGATTTTGTTTGTTTGACATCACTTCTAGGTGAGATTTTCAGGCTAAAACATCATGTGGACATTGGGTGGGTTGAAGTAGTTGTTTATTTAATTGTTGGGGTGATTATTATTTATTCATATTTGATGTTATTTTTTAATTGTTTCAGAAATATTGTACTAATGTATTCCTTTTTTATTTTTTCCTTTTATAACAAAATTCCTCCCCAAAATTCTCACAGGCATCCATGGGATGAAGCTGTTGAATGTTCTCCCTCACTGCTTGATCAAAGGCTGGTGGAAGTTGTGGTTCGGGATTTCCATGATCATGGATAGGGAGTGCATCATACTCCATCTCCAGATAGATAAAATGATTCTTCTAATAAGAAATAAAATTACAATGACTTTTTGAAGAACATGCATCTTACCTTCTGATGTAACATAGTACCCCAGGATTTATATGAGTGGAATGATAAGATATAGCACATTTTTGAGTTCACTGACACAACACATGAGGTTTGGGTGAATTGTACCTCGTTTTTTTAGAGGGTCCCTGATGGAGGTGTTGGTAATTAGTGATTAAAGTTTTAAATCATGATAAAATGGGCTAGAAGGATATAAAGGTTGCCTTCAACAACCAGTAATGTCCTGAAATATAATCATGGGATAAATGTATAGTGTTTATGGAACTCATCCAGGTGGATCAGTCAGTGATTTATTATGCCCAAGACTTTGACTAGAATGTCCTATATGAACCTAAAATTGTCTCCAATGAGTAAATTATGGCCCAAAAGATTGGGAGGTGTTTGTGGCTAGAGATCTATTCTTATTAATTCAAGTTCAAGTTCACGACCTATATAGAGGTGGTCGATTGGGATTGTATAGTGAATATTGATCACAATGGAAGGAATGGTTTCTCTTGTATGGTGCCAGTGATGTGCAGTGGTAGTTCATATTAGAAAAAAAGGATGCGATATGTGGATGAGAAAAAGGGAGGAGGTAGTTAAGGCCATCCTCCCATACAATTATCATGTGTGTTTTATGATATGAGGTCCGTCATGTGTCGCCATTCTGAGAGGTCGGGGAACAACCAACCTTCTTGTACATATACTATGAGGTCTTGTTATCAATGTATAGCTATGGGGATCATGCATCAATTCTTTTAATGTGGAACGTACACTCTAGAGTGGGGCGAGGTATGTGGATTCTTGGAGAATACCAACTCAGTTAGATCCATCGAGGATAGTTGGTTCTCAGTTTTGTGGACATGGAGGCAGGGATATATCTTTTTCTAGGTCGAGCTAGTTTAGGGAAGAGTCACTAGTGAGTGTTCATTCTGAGGAAGAGTTGATAAATCTTCAAAAAGTGAATCAAGCACCAGCAGGATCAGATATAGTGCCTTCTACAGTTATTGGTATTGTTTTCATTGCATCTCATTTATCTTTTATTATCATTGAAAATGGTGATACTATTTTTTAACTATTCACATATTGTGATCCTACGGAATATTACAATAATGTTTCCATCATTTGTAATGGAGTTGTTGATACCATTGTGTAAGAATAAAGATCAAGGTCTCAAGTTCCCTTCGGGTGTTCTTTTCATGTTAGGGATTTAGATAGAGTGGGACTTCCTAGTAATTTTTATGGAAATTTTTGATGTAATCTTTCGAACATATTGGTTGGTTCATTATTAAGAACATATCGATAGTTATTGGTGGTGGGTTAGTTTCATAGAACCCGATGTGAGTCCTCATATTATTCATGGGGAATGGGATGCAGAGTCGAAGGGTGCAGGAAATCCACTCCAAGAGTTGGGGAATCTATTTTTACAGTTAAAATCACTCATGCTAGAGGATGATGGTTTTTTTATGTAGTGTTGATTACCTAATGTAGTGGATGCTTTCACTGGGGTACTTCTAGATAATTTTTCATTCTTTCCCCTTGAGCGGGATATGGAGTTCCTAATTTATTTGGAACCAGGATCATAGAAAATATATCTTTCCGCATATCATATGGATCCCATAGAGTTGAGGAAGTTATTGATATTACTAGACGATTTGGAAATCAATGTATTCATTCACCTGATCATCCTTCATTGGGACTCTCTAGTTCCTTTGATAAAGAGGCCAGGTGGATCCCTATTGTTGTGAATTTATTTCCAAAATATGAAAAAGGTAACCATAGAAAAATATCAATTTTCCTGAAAAGATGACTTATTTGAATAGATAAAGGTGAAAAAGTATTTTTCCAAGATATAATTTCATTACGGTTACCACCATGATTTGGTGAGAGAAGAAGATATACCGAAGATAGCTTTCTAATGTAGGTTTGACAACATTGAGTACTTGTTCATGCCCTTTGGATTGAACAACGCACCAATGGTCTTTATAAAACTCATGAATAGTGTGTCCCAAAAATATATTGACACATTTGTCGTGGTATTTGTTGACGAAATCCTAGTTTACATTGGATCTGATCAAAATAATTATCATCATTTTAAGATCATGTTAGGCACATTGTTGGACCATTTCTATTATGAAATTTTGTCCAAGTGAACATTTAGAATCCTGTAAGAGATTTTTATTGAACATTTCATCCTAGAATAGGGGGGTTTTCTGGACCATTAAAAGATTAGTGATTTTATTTCCTTGGATTTTCCAAAGAATGTGTTCGATATTAGAAGCTTCCCCACCCTCGTATGTTATTATAGAGAGTTTGACCTAGATTTCTCTCGCCTAGATTCACCCATTACCGCACTCACCTGAAAAGGGGTCACGTTTGAATGGCCCCCAGAATATCAATAATTCTTATTGAATTTGTAGAGGCAGTTGAATACCATACCCATTTTGAGCCTGAAAAAATATGGACAGGGCTATGTGGTGTATTTTGATGATTCATGAATGTGTGTAGGGTGTGTTCTTTTGAATGGTTGTCATGTAGTGGAGTATAACTATCTCCAACACTAACCACATGAAATGAACAACCCGACCCATGACATGGAGTTAGAAGCGGTGATGCATGTTTTAAAGAAATCTAATTTCTACCACTTTTGGGAGATTTTCATGGTATATACTGATCATAAGAGCCTAGAATACATTTTCTTGCTGAAGGTTCTTAACCAGAGGCATTTTTTTCGTATAGAGTATATGAAGGGGTTCAATTTTAAAAACATATATACCCTATGGAAGGGTAATGTGGTGGTTAATAACTTGATCATAAAATAACCATTTCATGGTTTGAGGAAGTCCAACGTTGAGTAGACTCTGATTAGAATCTTTTCTCAGATGCATGTGGAGACCAATGTGCACAGTGTAAGTGAATTCATGGAAAGAGTTCTCTTTACCCCTTATTTATTAGGGTTCATTCATCTAGAGTAGCCAAGTGATATGGTATATCATTGTTCTATGTAGTTTCTTCATTGTGAGGATAGGTTTTCTGAATGGACTTACTCTCCTGAGGGAATCATTGGCTTTAGGGTCCAGTCAGTGGTGATTTTGTGTCTAAGGATGTTTGTGATGTAGGATACCCACCAATGTCAGTTGTCCATTTATCCTTGAACCAAAAAAATGTTCTATGGTGTTTTTCAATAGTTCGGGTGTCCGTGTATGATGAGATTTATCGTTAATTTTTATCAAGGTGTTATACTTGTCACAGCTGAAATAAAAGCCTCAAAGGCCCTATTTTTTCTTTAGTCATTTCCCATTCCTACCTATAAGTGGGACAAGGTAACCATGGACTTTTTTCATGGAATGCCTCATACACCTCAGGGTAATAATGAAATTTTAGTGCTGATTGATCGCATAAAAAAATCACCCAATGTCATTCAGTTAATATACACATCTAATGTTTATGAGTTAGGTCGATTGTATATTTAGTAGGTGGTAAGGATTCATGGTGTGGCCTCAGTAGTTGTTTGAGATAAATACACCCTCTTCTCCAATAAGTTTTGCAAAGTCATTCAAAATGATTTGGAGTCATATATTTTGATCAAAAAAACATAAAAACCTCAGATGAATGGTCAGATAGAGCAAGAAAATCAAATTTTGGAACAGTTTTTTTTGTTTATATATCTTCGACTTTGGTGGTTCATTGGATAACCATTTTGTATTGGTCAGGTTTTATTATAATAACAGTAAACTATTATTGTTTTGAATGGATCCTTTTGATGTGACCTATGGTCGGCCATGTCGGTCCCCCTTGTTATTGGCTGATGTTGGTGAGACCACACTATTTTGTCCGATCATTATGTAAGAGACATATGAGAAGTTCACGTTGATCAAGAGGCTATTATTGACATCTTAGAGCCACCAAAATAATATTATGACCATAGTCATTGTGATCTATGATTTTCGGTGTGTGATCGGGTATTCTTGATGGTGGCCCATTGAATGGGGCTTCCATGTTTGGGAAAGTTGTGAAAGCTAAACCTGATGTATGTTAGACCTTTTGAGATCATTGCTGTAACACCCCAGATAAGGGCTCCACTCAACGGGTGCCCAGAAACAGGTTGGTCACATGAGCTAAAGTGCATTTCCCCAAACACAGGAGGCTACCGACTAGCAGAGAGGGCCCAGGTATGCTAGTGGGGAAACTATTCCATCATTTGTCAAAGTGTAGCGCATTGGAAAAGATAAATAAGTTCTAAAAGCAGAAGCAATAAACAACATATCACTGAAATGGATAACTGAAGTAGAAGAGAACCACCAATCATATACATCAAGATGCATCATGTCACTATTCTATTAAAAAAACCATAACATGATACACTACAGTACAATACAATACAACTCACATAAAAGTACATCAAAACAAAACAACCCGAGTAAACAGAACGCAGCAGCATCACAAGCCTATGCTCGGTCCCATGGTCTCCTACTCCTCTGCTACAATCATGTACCTGAATAAGGAACCTTGCCCCTATCGAAACCTGCAGAAATGAAATCCATTTTGGCCGAAGACATGGCTTAAATATAGTGTGAGAAATAAATCCTAGTAGGTAACCACCAAAGGCCCATTCCCAACTACCAGTGAAAAAAATGTGCACCATAAGTGTGCAGTAGTAGAATGCAATAAACTAAGCAGTAATCAAAAGTAACTAACTCAAACATTTATATTTCCATTTTAATATTTATTTAACCATGCCAAACATGTGCTTTAACTTGGTAGGTATAACATATGAAAATCACCACAGTGAATGTACAAAGTAAAGGTTGCCCGAAGACATGCAAATCATCACCCTCAGGTAATCAGAATCAAAAACCCACAGGTGGCTACCCATAGGCATAACGAATATTTCCTGCAGGCATACGAGGTGTCACCCATAGGCACCGAATCTACTGCCCACAGGTATGAGAAGATTTTCCCGCAGGCTAAACGAACACTGCCCATAGGCTAAGCAAAACATTACCCACAGGATAAATAGAACTCTTCCATCAAGAACATCTAACCAGGCCGATCACAACATATAATCAAGAAATTATATAATATTCATCTCATGTAAACTTAAATCATGATATATTTAATGGTATACCCTCGGGTAACCTGGAAAAACGGCTAAACAGAGGAATTCACCCTAGGGGTGGTCCTGGATCCAAGAAGTGATCCTAAAGAGAAATTTATAATTACATTAAATCTCCCATACAGTAATAGGAATTTAAAAATCCAAGGCCTTAACCATACGATACCCTAAACACGCGTTTTTAGCACATCGGTACACAATTTCAACCCCACAGTTGGAAATAAAAATCAAAAACCTACCTTGATCTCCACTGATCGATTTACATGAACAACGCTTCTCGAGTCATCCAAGAACAAAGTATATATGGGATAAAGAATTCCCATTCAAAATTGAATAACATCCCTTAGCGGAATAATTGGTAAGAAAAGCGCAAGGAGATGGGAGGACTTACCCGTATGGTCCCGACATGATCAAAAGAGGTGGAAATGGATTCTTGTTGCGCGATTGGTTGATCTCTAAAGCTCAGACCTTCCTTCTGAGCTCCCAAACAAACCCAAAGCCTCCTCTACCGAATGAGAAGGCTACTGCCTATTTTAAGAGAAAAAACAAACAAACTACAAGGCGTGTACTCTCAAGTACACGGTGTGTACTTGTCATTTTCTTAACTCTTCCTTTGGCGGCTTCTTTCCACCGCGGAACAATTCATCTGTCGACATGAGTACACGATGTGTATTTCTGAATACACGGCGTGTACTATCACTCTGTTAGAGGATACTTCCACCGCCATACTATTCACATTCCAACTGATTATGCAGCGTGTAAATACCATGTACACGACGTGTGGTCAGTGTTTACGCCCTTCTTCTCTTACATTCGTGCACGCCCTATGTACTCATCCCACACGACCAATGTACACAGCATGTGGAAATGTACATGATGTGTACCCATAAAATTTGAGATTTTTCCCTATTTTCTATATTTTTTCAAAAACACATAAGGAAAAAAGAAATGAAGAACCTATGCATCAAGAATAAGAACTGGGTTCTTACAAACATCCCCCATTAAAGCAATTCTTCCCTGAATTTCCCTTCCAAGGGTGGAAAAGAGAAAGATGGGAATACCTCTGGCCACTGAGCACGTACGTCGATCTCCTGCTCCCAAGTTTCATCCTACACTTGGCCATGCTACCATAGCACCCATACGAGAGGAACTGACCGGCCTCAGAGAACCTTCATGCTCCTATCAACAATACGAATCCGGTTCTCCTCAAAGGACACATCGACTTGAAGCTCAACCTCCTTGGGCTGAAAGAAATGAGACAAGTCTAAGTGATAATGGCATATCTGTGATACATGGAATATATCATGCATGGCACTCTACCTCTGTGGTACTTGCAACTGATAGGAAACCGGCCCGACTCTCTATGGAATCTCAAACGACCCCACATTCCTCGTTGAAATTTTACCCTGTCTCCTAATCTGCATGTGTCCCAACCTCGGTAAAACACGCAAGAACAACTGATACCCACCCACGAACCCCAAGGGTCTTATGTGGAAATCAACATAAGATTTAATATGATACTGTGTAGTATCCATCAACTTCTGAATCAATTAGACCTGCTCAAAAGTCTCCTACACGAGTCGTCGTCCTAGTAAAGCTGCCTCACCTACCTCCAACCAGCACAGGGGTGATCGGCATGGTCTACCATATAAATTCTCATAAGGTTCCATCTCAATAGTTTCATGAAGACTATTATTATAGGCAAAATCTACCAGGGTTTTATGCTTCTCCCAAGATCCCCCAAAGTCCATGATGCATGCACATAGAATGTCCTCAAGCACCTGTATCCTATGCTCTAACTGGATATCGGTCTGAGGGTGGTATGATGTGCTCAGAAGCTCCTGTGTAACCAGTGCCCTCTGAAAACTCTGCCAGAAACAAGACATAAAACATGTGTCCCTATCTGAAATGATAGAATAAGAGACCCCATGAAGACGTACAACCACATAGATGTATAACTTTCCAAGATCGTCAACTCCGAAGGACTCCTTGATCAGAAAAATAGTAATCAACCTTCTTGATTCTGTCCACAACAACCCACACAGTATCATTGCCTCTAGGTGACCTCAGCATCCTAGTCACTAAATCGATCACAACATCATATCATTTCCATTCCAGAATGGGTAACTAATGTAACAGTCTGTCCAGCCTCTGATGTTCCGCCTTCACCTACTGACAGGTGGAACATCTCAAAACAAAACCTGCTACCTCTCGTTTCATACCCGGCCACCAATACTGATGTTCCAATTCATGGTACATTTTGGAAACTCCAGGATGGATGACCCATACTGAAGCATGTAACTCCCAGATAAGTTCCTCATGTATATCCCCTGGAACCCACACTCGTCCATGGACACACAATACCTCATCATTGCCTATCGTCCAATCGGGAGGAGGGTCCTCACTTTCCACCGACTCTCGTATAACTAGGCCTTCAGAATCTGATAGTTGCCTCATCCCCACTATATCCAAGAGGGTATAAGTCATAGCTAAGGATGAAAGATAGGTTTTCTCCAGACTATCGTGAACCTCAAAATGCATCTCAGAGAATAAAGCCATAAGTTGCCACTCACCACTAGCCTGATGTACTACCTCTGTCTGGGGTTTCCTACTCAGTGAATGTGCTACTGCATTACCCTTACCAGGTGTATAGGAAATCTCAAATTCAAAGGACTGAAGGAATTCAACCCACCTTCACTGTCTCAAGTTAAAGTCACACTAGGTAATGATATATTTAAGACTTTTGTGGTTTCTAAACACCAAAAAATGTTCTCCCAAGAGATAATGTCTCCAGCAGCGTAACACATGAACTACTGCAGCCAACATGAGATCATGTGTTTGGTAATTCCTCTCATGTGGCCCAAACTACCGAGACATGTACACAACTACTCAATCTCCATGCATCAACATGGCTCCCGGTCCAATACCTGATACATCACAATAAACTGTATAGATCATACTTTTCTCTGGAAGTATTAGGATTTGTGCTAATGTCAACCTTCCCTTCATCTCTTGAAAGGCTGTCTCGCAAGATTCTAACCAAACGAACATCACACCCTTCTTAGTCATACCCGTAAACGGTGCTTCTATGTAAGAGAAGTCCTGTATTAAGCACCTGTAATAACCATCCGGCCCTAAGAAACTCCATATCTCAAACAAATTATTAGGTTGCTCCAAGGAAACAACTGTTCTCACCTTCTCTGAGACTATTTCAACTCCTACCTCTGAGATATTAAGAACCACGAATTGTATCTAGTCCATCCAAAAGTGGCACTTTGAGAGCTTAGCATACAGATGATGCTCTCTCAGGGTACTCAATACGATCTCAAGTTCAGTGGCATGGTCGTGTCGAGTGTGAGATTACTCCAAGAAATTGTTCCGGAATACTACCACAAAAGAATCCAAATAATGATTGAAAACACGATTCATCAGAGACATGAAAACTTTTGGCGTGTTCGTGAGTCCGAACGGCTTAACTAAGTGCTCGTATAGACCATATCTGCTCCAAAATCCATAAGATGTATATATAATGGTCGAACGTGGAACTGATGATATCTGAATCTCATGTCAATCTTCGAGAACACTCATTCTCCCCGAAGTTGATAAAAAAGATCATCAATCATCGGTAAGGGATATCGGTTCTTCACCATCAGCTATTTCAGCTTACGATAGTCCACACAGAGTCTGAGGGTACCGTCTACCTTTTTTGTAAAAAGGACTGATGAACCCCAATGAGATGTACTGGGTTGGATAAACCCCTTTTTCTGTAACTCCTCTAACTGCCTCTTGAGCTCTTGCAACTCAGGTGTAGCCATCCTATAAGGAGGAATGGACGCCGGTGCCACTCCTAGCACAAGCTCAATAAGGAAATCCTCCTCTCGCTCTGAAGGAAGACCTAAAAATTTGTCCAGGAAGACATCCCTGAAACAATAAACTATCGGAAGAAAATCCATCTTACAAGTCCACTGATCATCCATATATAAACTCACAATCTGGGCTATCACAGTACCTCGCCCACGATGCCTGGGTCCAGCTTGGCTCACCAGGACATCCCATTCTCTCTTGTATAGAAACTATCTGCCCTCTAGTGAGGTGAAACTCACCCTGCGACGATAGCAATCCACAAAGGATTGAAAGGGTACCAACCAGTCCATCTTATGAATAAAATCATCAGATTTCATCACTAAGACATAGATGTCCCATAAAAGGTGACACCCACCTACCTCAAGGGGGCACTCCCGGCACTGACGCACACCAGCCATCCTCTCTCCCAACTGAGTTTCTAGCTTCATGATATATGAAGAAGAAGAAACACATATCCCAAGGATCTCCACAATGGTTGCAGATATGAAGCTATATGTAGAACCCTTATAAAAAAGAACTAAAGATAAAACAGAAGCAACTAGAATAGTACCTCTAATAGTAGAATTTCCAAGATTTATCTCTTGTTGGGTCTGTTGCACTGCATATGTCTGCCTAGTGTTGTGGCCTTACAACACAGCCTGGCTACACTGAGCTAACCTACCTTATTGCCTCTGAGATCCTGGTGTTCGGATACGATGGCCATGGCCACCATCTCTGTCTGCACGCCCTGATGTATTCTATTTTCCCGACTGGTAAGAAGCTGCTGGTCCTTCTCCCGCATGCAGAGTCTTCACAGAACCCCTATCACTAGCCAGTGGTGAAAATTCCCTAAAAAATTGATGTAGATGACCCATCCTTCTACAGACTCGGCACTCCACTAGGTCACATGGACACTGAGGTCTCTTGTGCCCCTCTCTTCCACACTAGTAGCACATGACCTTCCCACCTGAAGTATTCTTATGACTAGTACTACCACCGTGAGAGAAGCCCATCTGCATATTTCTCTTGCCGGTAGAAATAGTACCTGAAACTGGTGTTGAACCACCCTGGCCTGCACCATTAGCTTCCCAGTGGTTTCGCACAGTAATCATTGCCTGGATGACAATATCAGGCACTGTAAGCAACCTAAAAACTTTCACCAGTGCTCAGATGTCATATCGAAGACCATCCTCAGATCATCTAGAACTCAGCGTCTTGTCTCCCACCATAACAGGTGAATAACTCTTTATCTCGGTGAAGTGGGAGGAATAATCCATCACTGAAATAGCGTCGTTCCGCATATTCATGAACTCTTAAGATCGATCTACCTTCAGCGTCTCCGGGAAGAAGAAGTCATAGAAGGCTATCTGAAAATATTCCCATGCCATGTCACAGTGATGCTCAGAGTGTGTAGTAACATCCCACCACCTCTTGGAAGAATCATTCATCATGTCTGTAGTGAGTATGACCCTCCTCCCTAGAGGTGTCTCCAGATGCTCGAAAATAGTCTGCTTAGACCCCAGCCAAGACTCTGCGGCCTGTGGTCCCCCATCCCCTGAAAACGTAGGCTGATACTGCTGCTAGAATATACGTGTCAGCTCTACCATAGATGTGTCTACCAGCGGTGCTCCCTGGAAGATCTACATGAACTGCATGAAGCCTCCATGAAACTGAGCATCTGCACATGTGTCTGATATAACAGCTGGAAATTCATCTGGCACTGCTAGAGGTTCTATCAGTAGCCCATGGCCTATCGTCTCTGGAGTATACTCGTTGCTACTCTCCTAGAGAACAACTCAAAGTTGTCTCAGCGGCATGACTCTACAAGGTCCAAACACAACTTAGATTTATTATTATCAAATACTGAAAACAGGGAGTGTAATAAGGGAACATGAGAAAGAAAGCATTCGTGATTTAAAATACTTGACTACACGATGTGTATAAACAAAACACAGCATGTTCTCAGAGGCCATCCTCATGGGCATGTACTCCAGCTAAAAATGGTCCTGTAAAACCCCAGACACACGATGTTTTGCCTACAAACATGGTGTGTTCTTGAATCCTCCTTCCCTTCCTGAGTCCTTCTACATGGCTAAGCCACAAGGCCCTCCTAAAACAAAATGACACAGCATGTCCCACAGGCACACAACATGTACTTGACTGGCATTCACTAGCCCGTGTTGTTCATCACACGGCCTGTATAGCCAGGTCACACTATAAGTTATGTTCCAAAAAGACACAAAATGTTCAAAGAAGTCCTAGAACAACCCATGTTTCTCGCTACACTGTCGACTACACGGCTAACACTACACATCATGTTCCAAGTCGAAACAACGTGTACTAGGGAAGATAACTTCGACCTGTGTTGTTTGTGACATGGATGGGTACCTGGTTCAGAATACACAGCATGTTCAAGGTAGAAATGTCGTGTATGTCTTAAGGATTCCACCATCAATGTTGTTAGTTACACGGGCATACACCGGGTCAACACTACATAGCGTGTACGGGTGGTGCATGACATGTACTTAAAAAGTTTTCATTTCTTCCTGATCATAAGAACATACGGTATGTGTCCAAGGAACTTCATTTCATGTATCCTGGGTTTTCTGGACATAAGCCTCAGAAACTACTCTGGAGCCAAAAAAAACACTGAAACCAACACCTACGTGCCAAATTCCGATCCTTGAGGGCCCATACTCTTCATGAATCAAAGCTTGGAATCTTTAAACATGTTATAACAAAGTAAACTCATCAATGATTCACCAAATTCGGGTTATTGAGGGCCCATATTCCCCAAAAACAAATTTTTAGAGTCCATCCTATCATCAACATCACACAACAATACCCTATCAAATAGTAGGTATTTATTAGAGTAGCTATCACAATAGCATGCTTTTCTAGCACAACAACAATCACAACAACATGCAATTTCTAATGAACCTACATTGCATGGAATGAATGCATGAAATGTGATTTTTAGCATGCGTATAAATGATGCATGAGATGGATTACCCTCATCTCATCAGGTTTCAAATAAATAGAACCCATGTATAAAATATAAATAGAACAATCACAAGTGTTTCAACAAACGGCGAAAATCAAGTCAAATGTCAAATTTGCAAAATTAGAAAAATTGTAATAAATGTGGTAGACTGGATTTTCCCTGTACATGGGTAAGATACTCCCGGACATAGAATATTACCATCCATAATTTCCGCCCTATCCATGACTATAGGATCTAAATAGTAAATCAATGAAAATAATTCCTCTATACCACTTTGTAATGTCCCGGATCCGAGTGCCACTCAATGGGTGCCCCGAACCCGGTTGGTCACATGAACTCCAGTGCATATCCCCAAATGCCAGAGGCTACCAACTAGCAGTGAGGGACTAAGTCTAATAGTGGTGAAACTGTTACCTCATTCGTCAAAGTGTAGCGTAGTGGAAAAGATAAATAACATACAAGAGCGGAATGAGTAAACAACATATAACAAAAATGGAGAACTAAAGTAAAAGATAACCGCCAGTCATATACATAGAAATGTAGTATGTAACTATTCTATGAAAACAACCAGAACAGGATACACTGTAGTACAATACTATACAACTCAAGTACAAGTACAACAAAACAAAACAAGCAGAGTAAACAGAAAGTAACAACATCGCATGCCTAAGCTCGGTCCTATGCTCTCCTACTCCACTGCTACAATCATGTACCTATATAGAGACCCTTTCTCCTATTGACACCTGCAAAAATGTAATTTGTTTTGGCTGAAGACATGTTCCAAATAGGGTGTGAGAAATAAATCCCAGTAGGCAAACACCAAAGGCCCTTGCCCATCTTCCAGTGAAAAAAATGTGCAACCGAAGTGTGCAGTAGTTTAATGAAATAAACTAAGCAGTACTCAAAAATAAACTAACTCTACCAGTTATATTTCCATTTCAATATTCATTTAACCATGACATGATTGTGCTTTAACTTTCCAGGTATAACATATGAAAATCACCATAGTGAATAGACAAAGTAAACATTGACTGAAGACATTCAAATCCTTACCCTCAGGTAATCAGATTCAAAAACCCACAGGTGACTACCAACATGCATAACAAATATTTCCCATAGGCATACGAGGTGTCACCCACAGGCACAGAATCTACTTCCCACAGGTATGAGAAGAGTTTCCCATAGGCTAAATGAACACTGCTCACAGGCTAAGCAAAACATTGCCCACAGGATAAATAGAACACTATCCCCAGGCACATGTAATTGTGACAATCCCAACATATAAGCAAGAAATTATATTCAATTCCTCTCAAGGAAACAAAAAACATGCTAAATTTAACGGTATACCCTCGGGTAACCAGGACAAACGGCTAAACAGAGAAACGGACCCTAGGGGTGGTCCAGGATCCAAGAAGCAATCCCAAACCGCAATTTATAATTACATTCTATCACCTATACAATTCAATGTATTTAAAACAGCCAAGGCCTCAACAATAAACACCCTAAACATGGGTTCGAAGAACAACAATACACAATTTTAACTCCATAGATGGAAATAAACATCAGACCACCTACCTCAATCTCCACTGATCAATATACGTGAATGATGCTTCCTGAATCATCCATGAATGACATAGATCTGGGATAAATAATTCCCATTCAAACATAAATAACTCCCCTCAGAAGAATAATTGGAAAGAACAGTGCAAGAAGAGGGGAGGGCTTACCCGTACGGTCCCAATGTGATCAATGGAGCCGGAAACAGATTCACGGTGCACGATCGGGTGATCTCTAAAGCTCCGGTCATCCATTCGAGCTCCCAAACGAACCAAAAGATTCTTCTACTGAATGAGGAGGCTACTGCCCATTTTAAGCTAAACTACATGACTTGTACTCTCAAGTACACGACGTGTACTTTTCATTTTTTAACTGTTCCTCTGGCAGCTTTTTTCGACCACAACGCTGTTCATCTATTGACATGTGTAAACATCGTGTATTTCTGAATACACGAAGTTTACTGTCGCTCCGATGGCGGCTATATCCACTTCCTTACTATTCACCTTCCGACTGATTACACGGTGTGTAAATACCAAGTACACAGTGTGTTGTCAGTTTCTACACCCTTCATTTTCAACAGGCCTACACGCCCTGTGTACTCATCCTACATGACGAAGGTACATTTCGTGTGGAAAAGTACATGGCGTTTACCTACAAAATTTGGGATTTTTTCTAATTTTTCTTATCTTCTCAAAAAAAACTTAAGGACAAAAAAAAGAGGAACCCGTACCTCAAGAATAAGAACCAGGTTCTTACAACTATGCGCATTAGGAAGGTGTAATAAATATGATATTCTCCATCTTATTTAATATCTATTAACATATTATTCAATATTTCCATGTTGAAACATGAGGAACTTGATTGTGAACAAAGAGGGAAACCCATGAATCTTGGTTGGCGGCCTCGAACCAATATGCTTGTGATCTACTATTTTTATCTTCCCTCTTTCACAAAGAATTTTTTATTATGACAATACTAATTAAACATTTATGATGTTTTTGGATCAATATGCCATTGGTTTTTCCCTTCATAGTCACACGAGCAAGATAATGATACTGAATATGGATATGCTTACAATGAGAAAAGATGTACCATGTTCCCCACAACAAGATAGTTTTTAAGGGTGTTCTAGTTACTAATGCACATTGAATATATGGTACTCATTATAGGAATATGGTTTTATTTAATGTAAAATTCATTATCATGTCTTTTTATTCCAATTTTTTAATTAATTTTAGATTCTTCTTTAAAAATTTATTTCTTTCAAAGGTGTATCCTTATTAAAAGTGTCACTAGTATTACTTGTATATAAAAACACACTATAATTTTATCATAGAATATATTTGACATTAATATGTTGGGTTGAATCCTTTTGGACTTATTCTTATACCCTACATACAACTTTATGTATAAATATAATTCATTATGTTTGACATAATTAAGGGAAAGGTCTTTTGAGATGGTAGTTCAGGTTATTAGCTTCCATCCTTGGTGCAGGGTTGTAGAGAAGGCATTGGGATGATGAGCCCTTGTTGTGTGGTGGTTCTTGAGTTTTATTTTTTGGATAATATTGTGTTTTCTACCTCTAGTTATTTATTTAAACCATGAATTTCAATTATGAATTTTATTTAATTCTTGTTAGGAATGAATTATTATATTCAATTTACTTAATGTTTTTTGTTGTTTTATGGATCCAATTTCCTGTAAATTGTTTGCAAAACAATATTTTTGATACTGGGGAACATGTTCCAGAAAAAGGATATAGGGAAATCCCAACTGGACATACCATGGATTAGGTTGGGTGCTTGTTTTGATGGAGGCTAGATCTTGATTGTGACAACAACGATCATCAGTAAGATACACATATGATTTTTGATGAATCAGTTTCATCTATATCATATTTCAAATCAAATAAAGAATTTATTTTGTATCATGTATATGTATGGGTCCAACTAGAGAAGTCTCACATGCATTAACATAAAAAATGGTATAATGTAATGGAATCCCGTAAAATTATTTAAATAAATAATTATGTGTGGAGACCTGATAACTATTTTTTTGAGATTTCAATTATTATTATTAGATCCTCACACTCCATGAGCATCCAATGTCCATTACACAATCCATTTTCATGTCCTAAAACTATTGGATTTATCTTTTATAATTTCAGTATATTTTATGATGATATAGTTTTCATATAGTAAATTGAGTCCCCATGATTTTCTATAAGGAATTAAAAAATGATATGCAAAACCAACATCCTTTTATATAAACTCGAGAATAGAATTCAATTCTTCTTAAAAAAATCGATGTAGTTTTTTGGATAATCCTCCACCGTAAAAGATTCATGATTATGGATAAAATGAGTCATCTTCACCACCCGATCCTCAATTAGAAATATAGAGTCTTGTATTATATCCTTAATTAGTAAAACATTCATAAAGATGATGTATATCAGCTCATATGACCATATGTGAATTTGAAAATACTGTAACATTAAAATTGTTCATTATTGTTCCTCCTTGACATACTAATAGCTACAAATTATCAAAACAAAAACTCCCATTTACCTTTTCCTTCCATTATTATAGAATAATTTAAGATTATTTGGAATTTCATATCGTTTAATAAAATAATATTTATTTTCAAATACCATTAATTTATACGTTGACACTATTCATTAAATTGAAACATAAAAATATCATTAAAATATATATCATCCCACAAGATAAATTTATACATCACATTCATGAGAATAACATTGATAAATAAATTATAACATTAATTACATTAAATTATATTAATTTTATCATTTTGGATATCATTTATTTGATATTTTCAATAATTAATCAATTACAACCTCATCCTTGTGAAACCCTTTAATGTATATATTTCTTTATTAAAATTTAAAAAAAAATTAAACTGAAAAAATAAATATATTATACTTCATAAATTTCTTTATAATATTATAAGTATTATGGGTAACCCCATATTGAAATATTTGACTTGCTAAAAAATGTTCAAGAATATTGAATTTTGCCTGAATAAAATATAAATATAGTTATATTCCCATAAAATGACCATAAATGGTCACATACCTGATCATTTTATTATTATTTAAGAAAATACTCTTCAAATAACATTAGGAAAACTGTTAGGTTCATTTTATAATATTTATTGCATTTTTTAATCAAAATTACCTAATTTACCATTAATAGTGGTAAAATATTTCTATACTACCTATTAATATTGTACAAAAATATAACTGAAAAATTTACTACATTTATAAAATATTATTCAAAATTTTTAAAACATTTTTAAAAATTATAAACACATAAGATTCTTATATGAATTTAAAAATTACTCACATAGACTATGTGTGAAAGGAATGTTTTAAAAAGAAAATTTTCAAAAGATTGAAATGTTTTTTATATATATATTCTTGATAAAAGATATTACAATGAAATTAATTAGATTAATATATTTATAATTTATAAATTTTTACATTATAACTAATTTAAAATATTATATACCATTATAAATTACATAAATAAAGATTCAGTATTCATAGAAAATGACTTAATTTTATGTATTCATTAAAAAAATCAAACTTATCATTTAAATATGAAATATTAAAGAAATATAAACTTTTATATCCTTATATCATAGTAGAAAATTAATTTTTTTTATTAATATCCCAAAATTTTATATCAAAACAAGTGTTTGTTAAAAGGCAAAAACATACTAACTTTTGAAAAAAAAATGGATTTTTTTGCATAGAAGTTGTAATATTTTGTAATGTTTATTATAGATATCACATCATATGAATGATAAATCATTATGTTGAATAGATTATATATATAATATATTAATATACATATATGTTTGCAGACAATATTTTGAATGTTATTTTAATATTAGTCACACTCGTCATTATAATGGCTAGTTCATAATGAAGACATGTAAATAATTATTTTTAGTTTTTTAAGCACGTTTTTTCATATATTGTATAATATCGAACATAGTATTAAAATTTTTAGAACCATGATTTTATATATGTATATCTCAATATATTTTATTTATTGACCATCATTTTGGATATCATCAGTTGAGTTTCAAAAATGATCATATACACATTACAACCTTTTATACAATGAATAAAATTTATGATTTTATTGTAATAATATTTTTATATAAAAATTACCCTATAATGCTCTTGGATCTAATGTATAGAGTGTTAGATATTATCTCAGATAATATGTGATAGTATTTATATATAATATTCTTATATAGACAATGTTAAAGGAATAAAATTTCTATCATGTTTGGATTTTTTTTGAAGAACTCGATGATGGATAAACTATATGAAAAATTTATAAATTGTAAATTTTTCCTACATAATGTCTCATTCATGGGTGATATAATCAAAATTTATGGAATATCTACATATTATTTTATAATGGATGTTATTGAACAATGATTGAGTTCAACCATGGTGATTGAAATACAATGTTTATTTTTATTGATTGCATATGCGAAATGTTTTTTGAAAAAATTCTAATGATAATCAAATCCATTATACAATTTCATGTGGATTGGTTCAAATTTTTTTCGTGGTAAATTTATATAATATATTAAGGTACTAATGTTAATTTTGGATAGTTCATATTGGTTTACACTACCCTAGAGTAGAGAGGGTTTTGTGATGTATAGTTGTTATTTAAGAAGTAATGTAATATTTTCATATGACAAATGAAATAATAGTTGCATATGAATAATGATAATTTATTGTTCAGGAGAAACATTAATTGAGTAATGATTTGAAGCTTTAAGTAATAATATTTTTTATAAAAATATGGATTAATTATATATAGTATGGAACTCTTGAAATATATACTAATAATATAATATTAAATTTTATATTTGCACTAATATGTTTGAATATGATATAAAGGATATCAATGGACTTGATTAATGATTATGACCACTCAATGAATTTCCACCCTGGTATGGTGAATAAGGTAGCTGATACTTTATTTTTGAGGGAAATGGAATGTTTATTCTTTATAATTATTGAAAGAGAACTGGTTATTAGAGTATTGTAAAGGAATGACATTCAAATAATATATAAAGCAGAATTATTATATCATTATCAAAATAATGTTAAACCATCCATTATTGTGATGAATAAAGTGGGTTGGAAGAGAAAAAGATGAGTCGAAAAAGAATATAAGGATGATTATATATTGAAATATTATCTATCATGGAATAATAATAAATTAGTACAAGGTATGTGTACTAGTAATAATGTATTTATAAGATTAGTGGGATAAATTAGAAATCGTATAATTAACTATTCATCCTAGATCCCTATATATCTATATATCACTCAAAAACAATTCATGGATGGACAATATAAAAATGGATATTGTAAAGTAGGTATCTCAATGCCCACTATGTTAGAAAACCAATGTTGAGACTCATAATATAATTTTATGTTATACTAATTAAACATACTAGAATGGAAAGGGGAAGACATCACCATTAATTTTATTTTATGACTCCCCAATATAGTTATAGGTCATAATTTATTTTTTTGTAGTTTATCACCTTAGAGTGTTATTTCACTATATTTCAATAAAGTACTATTTCACCCTTTATCAACTTTACACAATATACATTAAATAGGTGGTAATTTTCTATGGAGTGCTATGGACTATCTATATTTATCAAGATATAATTTTTACCACAATGTTATAGAGAATTCATCAGTACTCATTGATACATTATTGACATTTCTCAATTCGCAACATCCTTAAACATATGGTCCATTTTAGAGGACCATTGAAACTATAAAAAATATGTTTAGATATTTCTCAATGGATTTCTGAGGTTTTTGGGATCAATACATTCCTCTAATTGGATTGTCTTATAGCAATAAAATTTACATAAGAATTAAGATGGATCCTTATGAATCCCACAATGAGTTGAAATATATAACTCAAACTATATGGGACTAATTTGAATATTTTAATATGTTAAGTACTTACACTACAATGGAATTTTTTGAGAATGATAGTGTCATTGAGCAACACATCTGGGTATCTTTGAGTCGATAAAGAATGTATAAGGATAACCATCAATGAAATCTTGAGTATAAATATAAAGATATGTTATTCTTATAGATACATCATTGGATAAATATTATAATGATTTAACTATAGTGGATACCGGTCCTTATATAAAATTTTACCCACATGATTTTTGAGTGAGTAGGAATGGAAGAATATCCCTTATATCATAAAATGGATCTTGGAAAACTTCATGTTGTGTTCTATTTATCAATTTTGCGGAATTGAGTTTCAAATCATTCACATATTCATAAATCATAGGTAATATCTCTATGAAATCAATATTTTTTCATGTAATGAATTTTTGGATATCATGGATAAGTGATACAACATGTTGCGGAACATGAAAACACACTAGATCAATATATTTAGTGAAACCATTATATTGATGAATGTATGTGGGAATATAAGGATGTGGTGAAGCATAATAAACTTCATTTGATTAAAACATAGTAGTGGAATTTTTAGGGTGAAATTATTTTATGGGGGTAGAATGTAACACCCATATATTTTATAATATATTTCCCAAAAATATGTTTAATGAATATGATAACTTCTGATGAATAAAATAGTAACGACCCGTCCTAGTGAAGCCCACGCCGCAACATCCCATGCTCACCTATAATAGGCTTGGGGCTGGTGACTAGCACTGAGTAGATATATTACTAACATGGGAGGCAATGCCTATGTACCTATACAGACACACACATCTCCCAACCCACAATGATAAAATTTAAATACCACCAGGGAAAAAATGCATGCATACCACTCAACCCAACCAACAGAGTATGATGGAAAGTAAAGTAAATAATGTAAATAGGGCCAGAATACAAGACCACCAATAACAAGAGTCTGAAAACTACGATGTCCAACTTGTAAACAAAAAGTGGTATTGGGACTGCTGCTCGTAGCCATAGTAACACCTCATCTTGTAGGGAACTCAGAATGCTCAGTCCTATCTTGATCTGCCTTGGACTCTGTGAAAAGGTTGTTTGTCTGCACAACACGCGACCTGTGCAGTAAAATCCCCTGCATAGGTGAGCATACCAATACTCAGTAGAGGACCACTAAAACCACAATGAAATTTACAAAGGAAAGGCACAATCAGATCTACACAGTATATTTCTACTAAAAATATAACAAATGAACACAATAAAGATATACTCAAATCCCAAAACCTTAGTCTAGTGAAATATCACTCAATAGCATTCCCCCACTTGGTATTTAGTTCGAAGATTCCATGAAGAACTCATCTGGGAGAACACACTCCATGAGTCTGATAGCTCTAATGATGTCTGTTCGAGAAGTATTGTCCCGATGGAATAGTCACAGGAGATAGATGCACTCGTTTCGGGAGAACACACAATTGAGTGTAAAAAATATCACGATACACAAATGAGGATCACTGCCAGGGCCATGGAGGATTCAGTGAATCATTTTTAATTCACCTACTAGGTAGAGGATCGACGCATGTGGAATTAGTAATCTCGATACTTGAATATACCTAGTGTCAAGAATGGATAAAGATTCTGACTCTGGGCCTCTTAAAGGGATACCTGACTTTATCTCAGAATTTTCTGCTGAAGGGATCATAGTTCTATTGTAGTAAACGATACATTAGCTTTAGTGGAATGATAAAATGGGGCACAAACCCAAAGGAATCACATCCATGATACATTGGACAAGAATACAATTCCATGTAATGAAAAGTACACAGTGTGTAGATGTGTCACAGGTCGTGTCTTATGACCCTTTGTACCGGAACTATACAATGGCCCATGTCTCAAGGGTGTTCAGGTAGGATCATCAGTACACAACGTGTAGTAAAGATCACACACCGCGGATGAGTAACTAGGGTCAGCTCCGTGTACGCGACTGTGTGCCCGTACATGGCTTTATCTTTTGTGCATCATCCTGTGTAATCGGTACATGGGGTAACCTGTGGTGTCGGCCTGGTCTGGCCATGTGGTGTAGTACAAGGTCATGTACTCCATCCTGTATCTATGTATCGCCCAAGATACACACCGCGTACCACGTAAGGACCCACATATTGTGTCATCACTTCGTGCCTCATGAAATCCTAGCTACTGCTGAGCCGGTACCACACAATGTGTTCTTTGAGAATATATGTTGTGTTCTTTGAATATTTTTAGAAAAGTCAATCTTAGTCTCCGCACCTCCGAGCTCCTCCAATCCACAATCCGGCTGTCTGATCGTCACGAAACTGATTGGTTGAGGTCGCCCGATTCTTATGAAGCTGATTCTGTCAGTCTCGGGCCTCATATCGGCTACAAAAATGTAGTTTGATAATCCACAGGATAAATGTTCTATGAAAGATTATTCCCAAACCATGTTGATTCATCCGCATCCATCATTGTCGTACCTCTTCTAGGTTTCCACTATGTCATATCTCTAATTTTTGATGTTTTTTTCACAAAATGGTTGTGCACAAATCCATTGTTCATCACCCCATGAAAAACACAAATAACACGAGAGAAAATAAAGGGGGAAGAAATCCAAAAGAAAATCTAAGAATGAATCTCTATCGTTACTCGTCACGACATTGATCTTCTCCCGTTAGTAGGATCAGATGGAGCAGAATCAAAACATTAATCTAACTTGGATTATTTCCTTGAGATCAATGCAATAAAAAACATCCCAAAAAAACATACGAATCAATGGATCAACATGTTCATGGGTTGACCCATGTTCATCATCTATCCCAAGAATGGGGAAGAATAATTAAAATAAAAACCATACCTCTATCCAGTTGATGAAAGGCCATCACGTCGTATTCATCAGTGAGGTTCATCGGATCTGAGATGTGTCGTCATTGTCTACCAACAGGTTCTCCTCCAAAGCTCCAAGATCCTCTCTTTCAATTCGCAAGGTTATGAGGCTAACCTTGTAAACATTCCATTGGAAGGTATCTAAAAAGGATGGAATTATGTTAATGTGTAAAAAAGAAAACTTTTATGTAAAATAAAATATAATTTTATTTTATTTTCATTAAATATCCACAAACTAACTCTCGCAGCTGACCTGTGCCAATCGATGTTAGGCCCCATATAAGGTAAATTTGCTGCTGTAAACGTAAGAGTGCCCTCATATTTCTAATCTCATCACCCATTTAAATTATATTCCACATTTATAGGAAACCTTCTCACACACGCTATTTTAAATTATAATTTATTTCAATCATTTATTCTGAGAACTCCGAGACTCCGAATCGCACACCGTCGAATGTTATGGTCTTGAAATATTTCGATATAATATTTAAAAAAACAATAAACGGAAATTTCAATACATTACATTATACCAACCATGGGGCTTTTCATCCTCGAAAATCCATAACAAAGGCTACCCAAAAAGATGTGGGTAATGGGCACAGATCATAGTATCCCGCTCCCACATTATCTCTTAAAGATTACCATGTTTCCACCAAACATGCACCAAGTAAATTGATCATGCACAAAATATTCTCTCCTACCGATTCTCAATCTCCACTGTGTACTCAGAAAAGGTCACTCAATCCTCGATGTCCAGCTCTCCCCAGTAGATGATGTGTGATGGTTCATACACACACCTACTCACCTGTGAGACGTGGAATATATCATGTACTCGATGCAACTGTGATGGTATAGCTAGGCGGTATGCCACCTTGCCTACCCTAGACATTTTCTGGAAAGGTCTGATGATCCTTGGAGATAGATTCTCACCCAAGCCAAATCTCTTTAACCCTCATCCAGATGAGAGCCGAAAAAATTTGTGGAATCCCTCCTTGAACTACAGAGGTCTCCGCCGACCATCAACTTAAGACTAATACCAGATCTGTGTAGTCTTTATCCACTCCCAGATGATCGGCACCTTCTCGGTGGTAGATTGTACCAACTCTGTACCCATGAGTGCTGACTCTCTAGGGTCGGTCCAGCAAAGTGATGACTGGCAGGGCCTCCCATATAAAGCCTGAAAAGGTTCCAAACCTATAGTGGAGTGGTTTTTATTTTTTTTATGTAAAATCCACTAGTGGTAGGTGATCCCCCAACTAAGACCAAAGTCCAATATGTTGGCATGAAACATATCCTCCATGACAAGGATGGTCCTCTCTATCTGACCATCGATCTGAGGATGAAACGCCATGTTCAAGCGTAAATGAGTCCCCAACTCTTGTTTAAATAACGTACACAACTAGGATGTGAAGCAAGTGACTTGATCTGAGACTATTGTAGAAGTTACACAACGAGGATGAACAATCTCATGCACGTAGAGGCGTCCCAAGCTCTCTACGGAACTCTTCTCCATAAAAGCTATGAAGTGGGCTAACTTGGTTAGTCGGTCAATGACCAACCATATGGAATCATGCCTCATGGACTTTCATGGTAGTCCCTTCACTAATTCCATTGATATTCCATCCCATTTCCACTTCAAATCTTCTAGGGGTGAGATAATCACGCTAGAACCTGGTGCCCAGCCATCACATGCGGGCATGTAAGGCATCGAGAAACGAACCCTACTTCTGCCTTCTTCATTCCTGACCACCAGAACTATAATTAGAGATCCGGATACATCTTCTCCACTCCAGGATGTAATAATTAAAGGGGACATATGAAACACCATCGGGACCTCCTCCCACGATGCCACTGGTACAAGAGTGTGTCCTCTGAAAATAATTATGCGCTCCCCACCGTGCGAATAACCATCAGGAGCATGACCTATGAAAAAATGAGGATGTAAATCCTCAGAGTCGATATCCCCAAGCTGTGCCTCCACAACTTGTTGTTATAGTGAAGGGGAGACAACCATAAAATGACAGTATGTTTCATCCTCTCTATCCACGAAGGACAACTACAACACGACTAACTGTTCTATCGCCTCACTCAATTGTTATGAGCTCGACCTTCTGCTAAGAGAATATGCCACCTATTCTACTTCCCAGGAGTATAGATGATCTCAAAATCATAGTCTAATAGAAACTCTAGCCAATTTATTTTTCCTAGATTCAAATCCTTCGGCGAGAAGACGTACTTGTGGTACTTGTCGTTAGAGTAGACGATAAATCGTTCGCCCATAATGTAGTGTCGCCACATATTCAATGTGAAGAATACTACTACCAAATCGAGATTGTGGGTCTCATAGTTATACTCAAGTGTCCATATATGGGGAGAACCATAAGCAATCACTTCTTATCTCTACATCAGGACATATCCATGCCCGGTTCCTGATGCATCGTAGAAAACTACATACCCGAAACCCTCCTCCGGTAATCTCAATATCTGAGCGTTGTTAAATATTTCCATAACTCCTCAAAAGACTACTCGAACTTCTCCATACTTATGAAGGGCTTTCCCTGCCTGTTCAAGACATTCATCAGTGATAATATTTGTGAGAAATCAGGAAGGAATCTCTAGTAATATCCTACCAACCCAAGAAATCTTTGCACCTGTGTCACGCTCTTAGGTGGCTCCCCTTGTAAGACTGCCTCCACCTTGGCTGGGTCCATAGCTACACCATATAATGAGAAGAAATTTCCCAGAATGTGGACCTCATGAATCCATAATTGGCACTTCGAGAGATTCCCATAAAGTCGGTGATCTCAGAGTATGTCTATAACCATCCCTAGGTGTCTCGCATGCTCCTCCCCTGACACTGAGTACACAAAGATGCTGTCAATGAAGACCACTAAGAACCAATCAATGTACGACTAGATGATCCATAACATCAGTCCCATGAACACTATGAGGGTATTTTTCATGCCGAATTTCATCACCAAGTATTCATAGTGACTGTTGTGGCTCTAAAATTCGTCTTCATTATATCCTTGTCCCATACTTGTAACTGGTGATAACCTGATAGAAATTCAAACTTCGTGAACCATTGTGGCCCTCTTAGCCGATCAATGTGGTAATTTATTTTTTGCAGTGGATACATTTTCCTCACCGTTACCTAATTTAGGAACTGGTAATCCTTGAACAACCTCAAACTCTTGTTTTCGTTCATGGAAAACAATACTGGGGCCACCTACGGAGAAACATTGGGTCTTACGAAACCATTGATATGCAAATCCTCCAAATTCACCCTCAGTTCTCGAAGCTCTATGGGAGAAATCTGATATGTAGATAAGAAAATCAGTGTCGTCCCAGGGTGTAAGTCGATGTAGAAGTCGATTTCCCAGCGGGGAGGTAGTCCTAGAATATCTTTAGGAGAGACGTCCCCGTACTCTGTCACTACTGCTAGGAATTAGGAGCTCATCACTTCTACTACTCTAATGGAAATGCTATCAAACTCATGGGTGACCAGCTGCATGCTTTTATGCATGAGCCCATTCTGTGCTACCTAGGTCTCATTTTCTTTAACAAAAGAAATCCTCTTCCCTTCACTGCAGAGACACCGCACCTTTCTCCTAAAGCAATCAATCTGGACATGGACCAAAGATAACCAATTCATATAGAGAATGACGTCATAAGGCAACAACGCAACCACCAAGAGGTTCCAACCAAAACTCTCACCTCTAAGGGTAAGATCAAACTCTCTATAAATGTGCGTGATCATTGAGTCTCCTCCTGTAGGTGTCTCCAAGGGTAATGATAGAGTCAATGGCTCTATCAGAATATCGAGGTATCTCATAATACATGTTTTGATGATGGAATTACAAGAACCTATGAATATAAGTACAGATGCTAAGGTATAAAAAACACAAATCATACCTCCGATCATCCCTGGTGTCCCTGGGTCATATGCCTCAACTGCATGCAGCTGTCCCCGCCCTTGTCCCCCAGCCCTCTAAGCCTAGTGCAGGACTCCTGTTGGTGGTGGTGGAAGTATATCGAAGCGTCTTGCCCAACCTGTGGATCTCCCTTCTCTTCTAACACATCTTTTACCTGGCGGGTTTATTTTTTATACTCTCTGCCTCTGCCTTAGTGGCCCATCTACTGCCTCCCTATCAACAGCTCGACGGGTCGACAAATCTCTAATGAGATGTCCCCTACCGTCGCACAAGTAGCACCGCCTCTCCCTAGACTGACTGGATCCATCCTGAGATCCCTAGATTGTGGATCCCCTATCCTGGGACCACCTATTATGTCTCCAATATCCCGATCCCTGTGCCTGATGTCGTATCCCTACTGTTGAGGTCTCCGTACCTGTTTCCTACTGTTGACTTTCATCGGTTGTCTCTGCTCCACTAAGAATCTTTCGATCACCCTGGATCACTCGACCACACCGGCATAAGTATAAATTCATAGAGGAACGACAGTAGCTCAGATGTCCCTTCATCGAACTTTCTTAAAAGTCCCATCTATGAAGAAAATTTCCCTGACCATATCCACGGAGTACCTGGAAAGGATGGTGAACCTCGATGAATAGTTAGCTACCATAAAACTACCCTACTAGAGCTGAAGAATCTCTTTGATGTGTAGTGATCTCAGCATAACTGATGGGAACTCCTCCCTAAATATTCACTCAAACTATGTCCTCAAATGAGTCTCCTCGCCATGAGTCTGTGTCATCAGACTCCACCATCGCCCCACTGAACCATGAAGAAGGCTCGCTCCTAGAATCACCCTCTTTATCACTGGTGTCCTCACGAGACAAAAAACTCGGGTCACCGACTTCAGTAAGTCCTCAACTTCCTGAGGGCTGGGCTCACATCGGAACATGGGGGGTCACTGTCTCTGGAACTCTTGGAGCATGATCAGCCCGTGCTCCTCGTCGGTCAATACTACAGGTACTACAGGCTGCTCCAATGGTGGTATTATAGCAGGTGCACCACCTGGAAGAAACGCCTTGGTAATTTTGTCCCTGTATCTAAGCCACATCACTAAGGTGGTCATCCTCGTGATTGTGCAGTAGAATAATAGAAGGTATGCATCACAGAGGCTTCTTGTAAGAAAACAATATGTACCATGGTTAATGAGTATATCTAGATATCCGACAAAAGGAAATGGATAACTAAATCCATTCATATATGATGCATTTACCATTCTCCTATTTACCCAAAACTAGTGTTTTCACATATAGAGTCTAAAACTAGGTTATCAGAGTCCGGGTCTATGGATACGTCAGCAGCCCGCACCAACACTGGAGTATCTGTCCTGAATTCCAAGCATGAAACACTTAACAGTATTTCCCCAAACCAATCTCATAGACTATTGGTCCTAAGGTAGAACCCACCACCTCTGATACCACTCTTTCACGACCTACCCTAGTGGGTCCCAAGCTGTGACTCCCCAAGCCCTCCTCCAATAGGACAAGGGCTGGGCACTAGCACTGAGTATGCATATTTCTAACATGGGAGGAATTGCCTATGTACATGTACTCATGTACACATATACAATACCATAATGCTAAAAGGTAAAAAAAATAGTGAACAAAATGCATACATAAAACTCAACCCAACAAACAATGTACGATGGAAGGAAAAGTACTGAATGTAAACTGGGCCAGAATACAAGCACACTAAAAACAAGAGTCTGAAAACTAAAATGTCTGACCTGTGAACACAATGGTGTACTACAACTACTGCTCGTAGCCATAGGAATTCCATGGCCTATAGGGAACTCAGAAATCCTGGTCCTATCCAGATCTTCCCTAGACTCTGTCAAAAGGCTGCTCGTCTGCACAAGAAACGACATGTGTGGGTAAATCCCATACAGGGGTGATTATAACAATACTCAGTAGAGGACCCCGAAAACCACAAAGAAATACACAATGGAAAGGCACATCCATCTCTACACATTATATTTCTACTGAACAAATAATAGGAGAACACAATACATATATACTGAAATCCCAAACCTGTAGTTTAGGGACAAGTCACACTACATCGTACCCCCACTAGGGATTCAGTTGAGAGATTCTAAGAAGCACTCATCTGGGAGAACACACTCCACGAGTTTGATACTCTAAAGACATCTATCCAAGAAGTACTGTCATTTGGGAAAGGTCACTAGAGATAGATGCACTCATTCTGGGAGAACACACTCCTGAGTGAGGAAAAGATCATGACCAGGGCCTTGGTGGATACCGTGAATCATCCAGAATTAACCTTCTAGTTAGAGGATCAGGGCCCTATGGAATTATTGAAATTGATACCTGACTCTACCTAGGGCCAATAATGGATAGAGGATATCGTTCTTGGCCTCTCGGAAGGATTCCTAACTATGTCTCAGAACGTCCCACTAATGGGGTCATTCTCTTGTAGTTGGAAATGATACCTGGTCTTCATTGGAATGAGAAAAAAGGGTAAAAACCCAAACAAAACATGTCCATTATATGGTGTAAAAAAAGATATAACCATGTACTAAAATGTACAGGGCGTGTAGAAATGTCACACACTATGTCTTCTAACCCTTGGTACTACCCGTGTACTACGTCCCATGCCGTAAGGTTGGTCGCATAGGAAATTCAGTACACGACATGTAGTACAGATCACATGCCTTATCCAAGTAATTGGGGTCAGCTCCATGTATGCGGGCATGTGCCCGTACATGGATTTATCCCATGTGTGCCATCCTGTGTAATTGGTAAACGGGGTAACCCATGTAGCAGGCCTGGTCTGGTAGTGTGGTGGAGTAAATGGCCATGTACTCCAACCTGTGTCTTTGTTTCACTCGAGATACATGTAGAGTTCCACGTAAAGACCAATGTTCCATGTTCTTTGGAGAACACGTCGTGTCATCGCTTCATGCCTCATGAAACCCTATCCATTGCTGAGCCAGTACCACATGAGATGTTTTCGGGAATACACGCCGTGTTCTTTCATAAATTTCTCAAACCGACTTTCTTCATTACCACACCCCAGAGCTCCTACGATCCTCGATCTGGTCATCCAGTCATCGCGAAACTGAAGGGTCGAGGTTGCCCGATCCATAGGAAGCCGATTGGGTTGGTCTCGGGCCACAGATCTGCCTGGAAAACGTTTTTTGATCATCCACATGAAGAACAAATGAAGAGAGATTATTTCTGAACAATGTTGATTCGTACTTCTCCATCGTCGTCACATCTCTGCTAGGTCACCACGATGTAGGATCTCTATTTTGGGATTGTTGCATCACAAAACAGATGCGGAACGATCCATTGTTCATCACCCCACTCGCCTTCTTCCTCTGGATCTTTAGCAGTAACACATGCTACCTGGGTTGAAGAACCATTTAGTTTGACCTGTCCTAAGTCCACCATATTTTTTAAGAGGTCTTTGAAGACAAAACACTTCTAAATGGGATTCCCTAACATCTGATTAAGTGGAAAATAGTTGGGTTAGTCTCCATCTCCTTCCTTGTTCGGACTCTTAGGCCTTGGAAATTAAACCAAATTATTTTACAGATCCGAAATGAAGTAAAAAAAACATCTTCATTTCAGAAAGAATAAACATTTATATTTAACACCTCAAATTGATTCCGTCTTTGATCTCTTTGATCATCTTGATGAAATGGACTCTGTTGTTGACTCTCAGGAGGTAGAGCCCTTCGATAGGATGAAGGTTTTGAAGTAGAAGTAGGTACATGTTCTTTTTTAAGCTTAACTGTAGCAGTATCTACTTTACCCATTCTCCTCCCTAGAGCTGGTGGAATTGCATGAGTTTTATCCTTAGTCATTGTAAGAGAGTCTTCAATCTATTGATTGATTGAAGTAAGGTCTTGAAACCCTCCTGTATATTTCACAGGGATCAATGATGTGCATAATTCACCACACAAATTTTCCACACAGATTGGAAACAATTCTTCTTGAGGGAGTGTTAATCCTAAAGAATATTTTAATCCCTTCTAGAGAGTAATGAAATATAAAACACTTTAATTATCCCTTTGCTTACAATTTGTAAGATCAAAAACTATTGTCTTTGTCAACATTGAGCTGAATTGAAGAAGGAATTTTAGACGGAGATCCTCCCACCTAGTAATTAACCGGGATTGCAAGCTTGTATACCAGACAAAAGAAGGCCCTTGTAATGACTGTAAAAAATACATGAGCTTAACTGCTTCTTTTTTTTGGAGTTTCCATCATAATATCATAAAGAGAATCAAAATGTGTTAAGTGTTGCTCTGGGTCTCCCGAACCATTAGAAATTGGGAATGTGGTACTTGCAAAATTTGATGGGGGATGAATTGCATCAACACATTTAGGGTAAGCACTTTTCTCCGGTTGAATTGGCACATTTTTTCCATCCATATCTTCCAAATGATCTATTAATGACTCATTGGTATTCATTAATTTTTGAGAAACATCTGGTTGAGCTTGGACCTATGCATGTGAAATAACTGGAGTTTGAACAGGTGTACCAACTGGGACTTCCACTGATGGTAGTATTACCGGTTGTTGTTGCGTATAACCCATAGGATTGGACCTGTGTGGGTGTACTAGTAAATAAAGATATTCTTGATCCTTTCCAGTAACTGCAACGAGTTTCTTTGACTGACTGACTCCAGCATGCTTAGAAGGAAGACTACCTTGAAGTAGTTCTGCATTCAACCTCCTTAACTCCTTCATTTACACAACTTGTTGTGATAAAATTTCCTCTAATGAGAGTGAATGGCCTTCTCCATAGGTAGGGGTATCCTGTCATTTTCCTTTCCCCTTGTTTGACACCTTTTGGAGAGGGGGAAGTTGGTTATTGGAAGGATCACCTAAATTCTGGGTAAGCCATTTATTCCGGGTACGCATACCTTCCTCATTTTCCTCTGTGTGTACATCCTCTTGAGTATGATCATCTTCATCTGATCCCTATGAGTGAGCCTCATGTTCTAGAGGATCATTAACAACAACATTGATGACATTTATTAATGCATAACGCACTGTATCCCTTCTATCGGCATTTCTATGATGCTGTCTTCTTCCATGTCCATGATGAGACATTGAATTTTGTTGATTTGATCACTAATGAACTTCTTGATGAACCATAATTTGGAGGGAATATCCTAATAATTCTGCTCTTCGTTTCTCCTATGGAATCATCCCTAACCGAGAGAATATTTACATTCTCTGCGGATGATATTGAGGATTTGAAAAAGTCTCCATTCCGGTGGACTGGAGCTATTCCTGTTGTTCCTTATCAACTACTCGAATCCTATTTTTTGATTTTGAGGGTTGGGTTAAAAGAGTCCCCAATCTGGCAAGATAGGGTGGCTCTTGAGCTACTACATCTGATACATTCTTAAAAGATCTCTTGATTTTGCAGACTTTAGTCAGAAAATTTACTGGATGCATCAACCTGCATCCACTCAAATCACCTAGCTCAAATTACCATTGTATGATTTCTGACACTTCTGTCACTTGATGATGTGATTACTCTAAATGAGAAGCATGTCAGATATTCTAATTTTCTTGATGCAAGATTAATTCGACAACTTGTTCTATGTATACCATATTTTGTGAAGAACTATTTGAGGCATGTTCCTGATCAAGCCTTTGATTACAGATAAAACCAATTTCCTGTGGCCGGCCATGGTCAATAACATTTCATGAGACCATTTTTTGCAGGGTTTCTTGACTGGAGAGTACAATGAAATGCAGTTCTCTATGAACACCCCATCCCTGATATGAATACCAGATGGGGCATGGGAAATTAACTGGAACAATCTTTTTAGTGCACCAAGGCATGAATGATGAAGGGCTCTCTGCTGCTTTTCATCATTCAGATATTGGAAAACTGAGAGAGATGCCAAATAAATTTGGAATTGTAACCCTTCTATTATATTAACATTATTTTCATATTCATCATAATATAATATTTTCTTTTTCAATTGACAAAGAGTTCTCCACATGTTGAGATGAATATCTTGAATACAATCTTCCATCAACATTTATAGAATATCATACTGAGAGTTAGTGAAAGGACAAAACATGACTGGTACATCAAATTTCGCCAGTTGTTTCTCATATTCAACATTTCCTCTTTATCATTCAATGAAGATTATTCTACCTTGTTAGACCATAGATGGTTCTTCCTTGTTGATTCATCATATTCAATAATATTGGTAGATAATTCATTTATCAAACTAGAAGATGAATGACTCCGGGGTGGTTCTAAGAATGTCCTACACCCTGGGCTATCTTCTGATTGAGAAAGTATTTCACCTACTAGAGGTAAAGCATCATACATTACTGCCTTCACATTTGCATGTGCCTCAAGATAAGAGGACTTTCTCGTTACTACATTTTCCTTTAATGAATTTTCCAAGAAATGCAAGTTACTACTGCTGATAGGAATTTCACAGCTAAATTCATCATAATAAGGAGGACCACCATGGTGGGTTACAGCAAAAGTTGAAACATTTTTCTCCTTGATCTTCTGGCCATGCAGAGGGTTATCGTGACTCTCATCTGAAGATGATACTTGGAGATTTATTGAACTATCATGAAGAAATCCTTCATGAGGAAGTGTCTTATGCAGACCTTCATAATTATTGTTCCCACTATTGGGAAATGATTGAATAGAATCTTGATTTGCAATAGACAATTATCTGAGTGCTTCAAGAACTGCAGTATCGAGCAAGTCCTTATTACAAATTGGATCTTGATTTCTAGACTGTGCGGAACGAGTCTTTTTGTTAGATGCCTTATTACTCACTTGAGTAAATTTTTTTTGATGAAAGTGGTTATTATGGGAATGTGTATGTGCCTTCTTAGGAGAAATAGTCAGGTCAGGCTGATTATCTCTATTCAAATCAGTTGTATGTGCCTGACTTGATTTTCCGTATGACATGGGTGAGTATGCCCCAAAAACTTCATTGACTGGAACAGAGGTGTGTATCTGTTTCGGAGTGATATGTTGATGAGTCACTCCACTGGAATGGACAGATTTATATTTCTTTCCCTGTGATTCTGCTAAAGCTATTATGATATTCTGACAGGCATCCAGAATATGAGCAGAGATTTTCTTCTGCTCTTTCACCATTGTCAGAATGTGAATGGTGAAATCAGCTACTGGAATGGGAATATACATCCATTCCGTATCTGTAGTAGGTGTATGTGCCTTCTCATGTCCTCATTTCCATGTTATTGAATTCTGACAGTACTCATGCATAGGGTCAGAGAGCTGAGTATGCTCCAAATTTGACATCGGGGCTTTCCGACTAACTTATTTGGTTGCTACCAAACAAGACTGTTGGCTATCTTGATGAACATTGGCAAGTGTATGTTCTTACTGTGTATTCTTCAATAAGTATGGTTGATAAATTTCCATCAATACTGTAACTTGAGACTACTGACAGAATTGTTGATTGTAAACAGGTGTATGTGTCTGCTTATTAGTTGTCACCATATTAAATTGGCGAACTTCTTAGGGTGTAGTCAGACGAGCCTACTGGCTGGTTGATGAATTATAAACAGATGTATATGCCTGCCTATAATACTCCATCGGAAATGACTGATGGGATTGGTGAGTTGCTACCAGATGAGTCAGCTGGGAAGCGGGATTAGAATGGACAGGTGTATGTGTCCGGTCGTTGCTTGCCATCAAGTTAGGTTGATGGACTTCTCCGGAGGGGGAAGAGGTAAGAACCTAATACCTATTGGAAGGATTTCACATCGGGTGGTTTTTCTTGCGGACTCTGGTTTGAGGGACCTGAGCCAAACCCCTAAAGGTGATACCCTCATCATGATGACGGTGCACTGCCGCATGAGTCTAGCAGTGATTGTTGATGGGAGCCCTCGAGAAGGACTCTTTCATTCTTGAACTGAGGCCTTGAGTTACCTCTTAATTCAACTCCCTGTAATATGGAAGGGACTGGTTATTGAGTTCTTGGGGATAATGACCCAAAACAGTTAGAGATGGTGGTTAGCACCGCCTGATTCTTGTCACTGGTCGTCACTGTCAAGACAACTAGGGTGAGTTATTAAAATGGAGGTCTTGTCAAGAATCCTCTAGAGATGGAATGGCACCGTGTTGATGGTGTTCCTTAAACAATGCATTTGAAACCCAGTGTTTCAGATGCTGAGTAGGTGATGTCATCCTCATAGTGGACGAATATCCCATACGAGTTGCAACAGATGCATTCACGGGTGTGAACTTTAGAGAAGCACTATCTGTAACATAGAGAGATCTTGAAAAAATGAGTGCCTGTTTGATATAATAGAAATAATCAAGATAAGTTCGGACACTACATCTTTTGGATAAGCACATATGTTATTGATTTCTTTTTTGGCCCTCATATTGAGTTAAATAGAGGCCTAATAAATAAGTAAAACATCATTTAACTTGGATAAGGATTCACGTTGTGTTCGCCATTTTTTCCTCTAAAAATGGGGATGATGTTGTTTGTTTAAGGTTCAAACATTCCAATTGGTTTCTAACTGGTTTGTTTTTAGAACCGGAAACATCCATTGATTCTATATCCATTTGGACCTACTTTCCAAAGGTATGTTCTAATTAGTTGTGGAACGATGAGGCTTTAGAATTTCCATTGGTCGAGAGGATGGGAGGTCAGACTCATCACACCTTTTGCGGGGGGATTGTTGTCTACTCTGGGACTCTCTTTATAGATTTCAGTTGTGTTCTTGAATCCTAATTAAATTACAAAGTATGAAAATGAGATTTCTTTTATATCTGACTATCAATGATTGATATGTATGAGATTTAGAGAATATTTTATATGTATTTGGAGTTCTTCATAAATACATAATCATCTGTAGTTGTTAGAGATTATTATTCAATGGGATACTTCAACACATTATATAGAAATATCATGGTCATTATTATAACCCTACTGGTTTTAAAACCACTCAGTGGGGCACTTGATGTTTATTTTCATTCAGAAGGACAAGGATTTTTTCATAGTTGGGATCGTACCCCCAGATGGGCTACCAACGTATCCTTATTAGAAAATGAATCAGAACCCATGTAGTTCGATTAAAGAAGTATGAGGTTTATTCATAATTGAGGACGCAAAGAAAGATGTCATAATTAATTTTATGCTCTAAGATCATGTGGGTCATGCTCGGTGTGAGAAACAAGAGGTATCAGTAAAACCTGATGATTGATCCACGAAAGATGCAATAAAAATGAATGATGTGGGGTTTATGTATGTACGACTTCCAAGATAGATTAATATTGGGATTTACTTCAGGGAAGAAACCCGGGAACAAGGTCCATAAAGGTATATGTGCTATATGGAGATTTGGATACATAATGTAGGACTAACACCTGAGAAGGAGGCCTAAATTAGAGGGGACTTATGAGGGGGTTTTATTCCTGAGAAGTAATCCAAGATCAAAAGAAATTAAGACTCCGGCTTACTCCTGAAAAGGAGGCCCAAGTTAAGGGAAATTATAACTGGGACTTACCCCTGAAAAGGAGGTCCATGATAGAGGGAAAATTATAATTGGGGATTACTCTTGAGGAGGATGACCATATTAAGGGAACATGGAAAGGGGATTACTCCTGAAAACGAGGCCTAGCTTAAAGATATTCTCATATTTAAAGGATGAGGTTGAATGAATGAAATCTCTTACCGTAGTGACATAAAGATATGTAAATCACTTCGATTTTGAGAGATGTTCCAATGAATTCCTTTTAGATAAGGAAGCCAATAGAGGAACAATTCCATAAATGACATTGAAGAGGGTTTTTACGGCTAACTCTTTAAGAGGAGTTGTGGATTTGAAGAAAAGAGGTGAATAGGCAGGAGGGGCACCCAAAAAGAGGCCAGCGCGCAAGTCCTGTTGGTCTGCGCAAGTACTGATCTTGCAATCATACTTGCGCGACACATGTGTACTTTCACGACGGTTAACCCATAGGGTAATACATGGGAAGGGCTTGGCTCAAGCCCTTATTATTATCCCTAGAGGTTTCCAAAAGTGTGGCGTGCAAGTTTTGTTGAAGGGATAAGGTGGCACGAAAGTGTCTTCATTTCCCTTAAGGGTTAGACACTTAGGTGTGCAAGTGTTGATGAATTTCAACACTTAGGCCATGTTCCCCTAATTAGATCATACATTCTAGGTATGTAATTAACTTTGAAGTTTTTGAAAGACTTCAAGTAGAGACTAGGGCTCCGAGAGCTCAAATCTCACTTTTTGAATTTTCTGTCTCCAAAATGGGGGGCCGACAAGGGATAATTATAGGCTACTAATGACCCTGGGTGAAAATCAAATATGGTGTTCAAGTCACCTGTGCACCCAATATGTGGCATGCAGGAATAAATGTGTGATCATGATGAAACTTGTGAGTACTATCTTTAAAAAAATCATTGTTCATGCCTTTATCAATTTTTGATGTTTCTTCAATGGATGAATCTCTTTGTGCTATGGTATTCTTCTTCTCCAGTCATTAGACTCCATGACGGAAAGGATCGTCAACAGGGATAAAACATGTTTACATAGATAATGTTGTGTCTTTCAATTATTTTATTCCGAATTTTAATGTTTTTAATTCCACCAATGTGTTATTTAAAGGGAAATTGTCACATTTTATAGTTTTAGGAGTATTTTTGATCTTAATTGAAAAAATGGCTTATTTTGGATTTAAACAGTTTTCATTTATTATAATGTTTTGGCAATAATATTTTCTAAACTGATCCAAATTGAAAACAAAATTCTTTTATAGGTATCTATTTTCGATGAGGTTCGTTTTATCCCTTTGGACCCAAAGCTCAAGCAATAATTTGGAAGCTCAAATCTAGCCCACAATCCAGGCCTCAAAAAATGTGTATAGAACTGAATAATTGTATTGTGGGGCCCATATATCATAAATTTCCAAACCATTGGAGATGAAATTGTAAATTACGCTAGAAGACATCCTGAGGTACAAGTTTCATTTATATGGATGCGCATTATTATTTAATTATCAAGGTTATTAATGTGTTGGAACTCGGTGCATTGGAAGATGAAGAGTCTGTTTGGCAGAAATGAATATCCGGAGTACTTTGGCTATAGATATCTCCCCACATGTCCAATTATTCTCAAATTTAGTGGGACAACAAAGGGGAGATAGGAGAACAAATTTAAAGAAGGACCCAATTCCAAATTCTGTCATTATAGAGGCCATCCACGAGCCTACATTCGGAGATGATTTTTGGAGCCACATTTTCCCACATTCTCCCTATAAAAGAGTGTGATTTCATCATTATAAAGAGTTGGAAACTTAGGAATAGCCTTTGTTGGAAATTATATGTAGTTTCGTATTTTATTTTCTTTTAATTTCATTCTGTAATTGCATTCCATATTTTAATTCAGGTGTTATCCTTTCTCCACATTTCTTTCTCTCTTTTGTTTTCTTCCCCCATTTTCTCCATCATTGTGAACACTTATGCTCATGATAATTACTATCTATCCTAAGGAATTTCCCAGGGGAGTAATCTAGTGATGAACCCAAGTCATTGATCATTCATTTGTTAATGTTTCTTATTTTATGAGAGTTATAACGAGGGGGATCTTAGTGGGTAAGGTGCTGTTGTGTCTCCACTTGCCACCCGAGGTTTAAATTTAACTTATTCAATATTCTCCCTCGATCGAGGAGGTGGATGTGTGGTCTCTCGGAGATCGTTGAGAGTACCAAATTTTTACAACCATATTCAGAGGTGTCTGTACATACATACTGTGAAGCATGTTCATTATGTAAATAAGAAACTAATAATGAGATTATGAAGGTTCACTCTGGGTGATGCTCTTGGGAATGTCTCTTTTCTATCTTAACATCATTATGTTTGCATTCGTTCTGTTGAATTGCATCTTCATATTTACTTTTAGTTTTTCATTTTTAATTATAAAATATCATTTTGGTCATTTTAGTTTACATATACATAGTGAATTAGAAATAGTGGGCGACTGACTACAAAAGGCTCCTCAAGAGATCGACCTAGGTTAGCTACTGTGTTTCACTTAGTATAAATATTTATGAGAGAACGCACGAAAAAGGTACATAAAATTGGCGCCATTTCCGGGGATCCAAGTGGTATTCAATCATTATTTTTATTCACATATTGTACATTATTTTTTCTCTCTTTCATTTAAAAAAACACCAAAAAATCATAATTTTCAAAAACTAAAAAAATATATTTCTTCACGATGAATTCCAATTCAAATTATTATGCATGGACTGACCAATCACAGGTGCATGAAGAAATTCAATATGATCTTGAATCCCAAATTCATTAACATAATGGAGAAATAAAAAAACATCAGGGAAAATCTGAAATAGTTTAAGGATATATCCATTCAATGGTGAAACAACCCGAACCTGAACCAGTACCGGAACCTGAACCTAAACGAGTAGAGGAAGAGATTTCACCAATCATTTTTAATGTTAAAGAACCTGAGTTGGGTGAGAAGGACCTTCTAAAGGAGTTAATAATATCTGCTGTACTCATCCATTTCTCTAGGAGGTCCTTGATGTACACATTCTAGCTGATTTACTTATGGGAGATCAAGATTTTTTGAAGAATCATGGAAAACTTTGTTAAATATAACCCGCAACATGATCTTCCCATCCTTTGTAATGAACAATCAGAACCTTTTGACCTCTCTCCTACTTTGGAAGATGAAGAAAAGATGCACCTGCTGAGATAGATTTGCCAATGGTCTTTCCAAAAGAGATCAATTTCGATGCTGACTTACTTGAAAGGGATGATTTCTTGATTAATTCATAATGTTTTAATTTTATTCAAACTAAATTGTTTTTTGACTTCACCTTTCCTGAAATCTCTGATACATTACAAATAGATCAGTCCATTGATGATAAATAAGATACTACCCATGTGGTGGAGGTTGAGGAAGCGGAGCTGGATAATCATGTGATGCAACTGCCTCCTCTACAAAAAATTTCATACCATTTGGAGGAGGACACCACATAAGTTCACAGGGAGTAGCTAGGATTTTAATTCAAGGTTTCCACTAAAAAATAAATCAGGTTGTGTATTTCCTTTTCTTTTTTTTTTGTTTTCTACCCAATATAAATTCTGTGTGAATTGTTTCTTGACCTGATTTGAGCTTAAAGGGGGTAGTAAATGGAGTAATTTTAGGGGAGGGATTTCAACTTTATTTTAGGAATTTTGTATGTGCTTTAATTTTATTTTTCAAGTTTTTTTATTATTGAAATTTTCTTATTTTCATTTTCATGTTTTTCATGTGATTTTATTAATTTTGAGCTGAATCGAATACTTTGGGAAAATACAAACCATGTTGGTATTTTTGGCCCATTGATTGATTTGAATGTTTGAGGATTGAAATGATTTCTGAATGGATTTTGTTCCCTGATACCTGAACATTTATTTTGATGATGTTTGATTGATTGTGAAACTCATGTGCACTAGTGTTGTCCAAATTGAAAATCTTGCCCAATGCGAGAGTTTTCTAAATTTTTTTGAGATCGTCTTATATTTCTCTTTTTACTGAGAGTCTTGAGACATTTTGTGTGATCCATTACTAGCTAATTTTCTCTTTTTCAAACTTTTAGAGTTTATAGAATGTGTTATGTATGATTGAGGCATGACTTTGAAATCCCTTTTTCATTCAATTCTTATTTTGGCCTACCTTTACATCTATGCTTCATTAAGCCCCTAGTAGCCATGAAATACCTTTTTTGGTATCCACATTACAAGCCATTTATCCCTTTCCAACCTTCTTTAGAAGTTAAATGCGTGATTATTGTTGAACTCAAGTGTGGGGGAGGGAGATGATGGGTTGTATTTTTCTTTCCTGGAGAATCTTTTTGAGCTGAATTGAATTTGTTTCCATATTTATTATTTCTTGGGGGAAAAATTTCATTATGGGAAGATGGATGGGAGGACCAAAATATCAATACATCTATGGGCCGGCTGTTCACCAATATTTGAAGATCAAAATCTTCCTCTCTTTTCCTTCAAAATATGATTCTGAAAAGAAATCCAGATCTATATTCAAGCTGAAACAATTCTAGAAATGGAGAAAAGTGGGATGAAAATAATTGATGCTGAAATTATAAGTGTGGAATTCCAAAAAGAAGAGGTGTTTGGAGGTGAATCATTTTTGATCTGATTGAGTATCTCACCATTCTTGAGAAAAACTTTTTTCTTGCATTTACTTCACTTTAGAGCTTAACCCTCCTCATTCTTCCATAGATGTTTTTACATTTTAAAACTGCTAAACCTAAGCCTTAGAAAAATCCATGAAAAAATCCTCATGATTGACACATTTTTTACTCTTTGAAGTAGAGATACTAGGAGGATAGAAAGCCTATGGAAATCACACATGTTCTTGGGAAAGAGAAAAACTCCACATTAAAAAACCTTTAGTGAAGGGAGAAATATTTTTCTGGGGAGGTAGGTATGACATGCATATGAGGATTAACATGAGATTTAATGGATTAATATTATTTTTTAGGATTTATAAAATTCTGATCCATGTAGGAGGCATGATATTTTTTCTGATATGATAATTGAGCTATGTTGTCATTTATGCTTTGAGAAGTTTGTTTTTGACCATGGTATAAGATGATTGGCCAGGAGTGCAATGTTTAAGAGTGGGGGAATTGATAGAACAAATATTTTCAATTATTTTATTCTTAATTTCAATGTTTTTAATCCCACCAATGTTTTTAATGGTAAATTGTCACATTTCATAGTTTTAGGAGTATTTTTAGCTTAATTGAAAAAATGGCTTATTTTGGATTTAAACAGTTTTCATTTATTATAATGTTTTGTCCATAACATTTTCTAAACTGATCCAAATTGAAATATTATTATTTCATAGGTTTCTATTTTTGATTAGCTTCATTTTATCTTGTTGGAACCAAATCTCAAAAATCATTTGGAAGCTCAAATCCAGCTCAAAAACCTAGCCTCGAAAACTGTGCACAGAAATGCATTATTGTATTGTGGGGCCCATATATCATAAATGGAAAAACCATTGGAGCTTAAATTGAACATAAAACTATAAGATATCTCTTGTAACAAGTTTCATTTATATGGACGTGCATGATTATTTCATTCTCAAGGACATTAATGCATTGGAACTTGGTGCATTGGAAGACGGAGAGTCTGTTTGGAAGAATTGAATATCCGGAGTACATTGGCAATATCTCTCTCCCCACGGGTCCAATTATTCTCAAATTTTGTGGTACGAAAAAGGGGAGATAGGAGAACATCTTTAATGAAGGAACCAGTTTCAGATTCTATCATTAAAGTGTCCATCCATGGCCATACATTCAGTGATGATTTTTGGATCCAAATTTTCACACATTCTCCCTATAAAAGAGTGTGCTTTCTTCATTCTAAAGGGTTGGAAACATAGGAATAGACATTTTTGGCCATTATATATATTTTAGTATTTTCTTTTCTGTTACTTTCATTCTGTAATTTTATTCCATATTTTAATTCAAGTGTTCTCCTTTCTCCACTTTTCTTCTGTCTTTTTTTTCTTCCCCCGTTTTATCCATCACTGTGAACTCTTATGCTCGTGATCATGAATACCTATCCTGAAGAATTTCCTAGGGGAGTAATCCAGTGATGAACCCAAGTCATTGATCATTAGTTTCTTAATGTTCCTTATTTTCGTACAGTTATAACAAGGGGGATCTTAGTGGGTAAGGCGCCGTTGTGTCTCCACTTTCCACCCGTGGTTTAGCTTTCACTTATGCAATATTTTCCCTCGATCGAGGAGGTGGATGTGTGGTCCCTCGGAGATCATTGAGAATACCATATGTTCACAAACATATTTATTGGTGGATTTCAATACATATGATGGATTATGTTCATTAAGAAAATTAGAAACATATAATGTGATGATGAAGGTTCACTCTGGGTGATACTCTCAGGAATGTATCCTTTCTGTCTTAACATCATTCTGTTTGCATTCATTCTGTTGAATTGCATCTACATATTTAATTTTAGTTTTGCTTTTTTAATTCTAAAATATCATTTCTTGTCATTTTAGTTTATATATACATAGTGAATTAGAAATAGTGAGTGACTGACTGCAAAAGGATCCTCAAGATATCGACCAAGGTCAGCCACTGTGCTGCACTTAGTATAAATATTTTTGAAAGCACACATGACAACACTACATCAGATTGGCACCATTTCCGGGGATCCAAGTTTTCTTCACTCATTTTTTTTATTCACAGATGGTAAATTTTTTTTTCTTCCTTTCATTTAAAAAACACAAAAAAAATCATAAATTTCAAAAACTAAAAAAATATCTTTGTTCACGATGAATTTAAATTCAAATTATTATGCATGGACTGACCAATCACAGGTGCATGAAGATGTTAAATATTATCCTAAATCCCAAATTCAAGAGCAAAAAGAAGAAATAAAAAAACTTCATAGAAAATATGAAATAGTTGAATGATATATCAGTTCAATGGTACAACAACCCGAACCTGAACAAGAACCTGAAACTAAACCTGAACGAGTGGTGGAAGAGATTTCACCGATCATATTTTATGTCAATGAACCTAAAGCGAGTGAAAAGGATCTTCTAATATAGTTAATTATATCATCATGTACTCAACTATTGCTCTAGGAGGTCCCTGATATACACATTCCAGCTGATGTACTTATGGGAGATCAACATTTTTTGGAAGAATCTTGGAAAAAATTTGTTGAAGATAACCTGAAACATGATCTTCCCATCCTTTATAATGAACAATAAGAACCTTTTGACCACTCTCCTGCTTTGGAAGATGAATAAGAAGATGCACCTTCTAAGATGGAGTTGCCAATGGTATTTCCAGAAGAGATCAATTTCCAAGTTGACTTACTTGAAATGGAATATTTCTGGATTGATTCATCATGTTTTAATTTTATTCAAACTAAATTGTTTTCTAACTTCACCTTTCCTAAAATTTCTGATACAATACAAATGTATCAGACCTTGGATGATAAAAAGGAGACTACCCAAGTGGTGGATATTGAGGAAGAGGATCTGGATAATCATGTGGTGCAACTTCCTCCTCTACAACAAATTTCATACCATTTGGAGGAGGAAACCACAAAAGTTTACAGGGAGCAGCTAAGATTTTAACTCAAGGATGCCACTAAAAAATAAATCAGGAAGTGTCTTTCATTATATTTATTTTGTTTGATTACCAATATAAATCCTGTGTGAAATGTTTCTTGACCTGATTTGAGGTTAAAGGGGGTAGTAAATGGAGTACGTGTGGGAGAGGTATTTCAACTTGTTTTTAAGAATTTTGTGTGTGATTTCATTTTACTTTTCAAGTTGTTTTTTTTGGAAATTTTCTTATTTTTCTTTTTCAATTTTTTTGTGAGTTTTTAGAAATTTTGAGAACAATTGAATACTTTGGGAAAATACAAACCATGTTGGTATTTTTTCCCATTTCTTGATTTGAATGTTTGAGGATTTAAAGGATTTCTGAATGGATTTGTTTCCTGATTTCTGATCTTTTCATTTGATGAAGATTGGTTGATTGTGAAACTCATGTTCACTAGTGCTGTCCAAATTTAAAATCTTGCCCAACCCGAGAGGTTTCTAAACCTGTTTGATATCTTCTTATATTTATCTTCCTCTTGAGAGCCTTGAGACATGTTGTGTGATCTGGAATGTGTTATTTTTCTCTTTTTAATTTCTGTTAGAGTTTATAGAATGTGTTAAGTATGATTGAGGTATTACTTTGAAATCCCTTTTTTATTCAATTCTAATTTTGGAATACCTTTACATATGTCCTTCATTAAGCCCCTGGTATCCACAAAATACCTTATTAGTTAGCCACATTAAAATACATTTATCCCTTTCTATCCTTCTTTAGAAGTTAAATGCATGATTATTGTTGAACTCATGTGTGGGAGAGGGAGAAGATGGGTTATATTTTTCTTTCCTAGAGAATCTTTTTTGAGATGAATTGAAAGTGTTGCCATATTTATTATTGCTTTGGGGAAAAATTTTCATTATGGGAAGATGTATGGTTGGAACAAAATATCAATACATATATGGGCCGGCTGTTCACCAATATTTTAAGATCAAAATCATCCTCTCTTTTCCTTCAAAATATGATTCTGAAGAGAAATATATATCAGAATTAAAGCTGAAACAATGCTTAAAATGGGGAAAAGAGGGATGAAAATCATTTATGCTGAAATTCTATGTGTGGAATTATCAAAATAAGATGTTATTGGAGGTGATTCATTTTTGATCTAATTGAGGAGCACACCATTCTTTAGAAAAATTGTTTTCATGCATTTACTTCAATTTAGAGCTTAACCCTCCTCATTTTTCCTCAGATGTTTTTACATTTTAATCCTGGAAACCTTAAGCCTCATAACAACCCATGAAAAATACCTCATGATTGTCACATTTTTGACTCTTTGATGTGGAGATACTAGGAGGATAGAAAGCCTATAGAAATCACACATGTTCTTGGGAAAGAGAAAAACTCCACATTAAAAATCCTTGAGTGAAGAGAGAAATATTTTTGGGGGGAGGTAGGTATGACATGCATGAGAGAATTAACATGATATTGAATGGATTCATATGATTATTGAGGATTTATGAGATTCTGATGAATGTAGGAGGCTTGATATTTTCACTGATATGATTATTGAGCAATGTTGTCATTTATGTTTTGAGAAGTTTTTTTTGACCATGGAATAAGATGATTTCCCAGTAGTGAAATGTTTAAGTGTGGAGGAATTTATAGAACAAATATTTTCAATTATTTTATTCTGAATTTCAATGTTTTTAATCCCACCAATGTGTTATTTAAAGAGAAATTGTCACATTTTATAGTTTTAGGAGTATTTTTTAGCTTAATTGGAAAAATGACTTATTATGGTTTTAAAAAATTTTCATCTATTATAATATTTAGGCCATAAAATTTTATAAACTGATAAAAATTGAAAAATTATCCTTTTATAGGATTCTATTTAGATGCTCAAATCCAACTCACAAACCAGGCCTCGAAAATTGTGCACAGAACTGCATAATTGTATTGTGGGACCCATATATCTTAAATGGACAAACCATTTGTGCTGAGATTTTACATGGATATATAAGCTATCCCGAGGAACAAGTTTCAGTTATATGGGCATGCATTATTCTTTAATTATCAAGTTCATTAATGTGTTGGAACTCAGTGCATTGGAAGAAGAAGAGTCAGTTTGGATGAATTGAATATCTGGAGTACATTGGAAATAACTCTCTCCCCAAGTGTCCAATTATTCTCAAATTTTGTGGGAAGACATAGGGGAGATATACGAACAACTTTAAATATGGACCAAGTTCCAAATTCTATCATTCATGAGGCCATCCATGGGCCTATATTTGGAGATTAGTTTTGGAGCCAAATTTTCACACATTCTCCTTATAAAAGAGTGTGTTTTCTTTATTCTAAAGGGCTGGCAACTTAGGAATATCCATTGTTGGACATTATATGTAGTTTGTTATTTTATTTTATTTTACTTTAATTCTGTAATTGCATTCCATATTTTAATTCAAGTTTTATCCTTTCTCCACTTTTCTTTCTATCTTTTGTTTTCTCCCCCCGTTTTCTCCATCACTGTGAACTCTTATGCTCATGATCATGAGTAGCTAAGATGAGAATTTCCCGGGGTATTAATCAAGTGATGAACTCAAGTCGTTGATCATTAATTTCTTAATGTTTTTTATTTTCATAGAGTTATAATGAGAGGGATTTTAGTGGGCATGGCACCTTTGTGTCTCCACTTGCCACCCAAGGTTTAGCTTTCAGTTCTGCAATATTTACCCTCGATCGAGGAGGTGGATGTGTGGTCTCTCAGCGATTTTTGAGAGTACCATATGTTTACAACCATATGCAGAGGAGTATGTCCATTCATACGATAGAGCATGTTCATTAAGTAAATTAGAAACTAATAATGAGATGACGAAGGTTCACTTTGGGTGATGCTCTCGGGAATGTCTCCTTTCTGTCTTAACATCATTCCGTTTACATTCATTCGGTTGAATTTCATCTGCATAATTAATTTTATTTTTTCATTTTTAATTATAAAATATCATTTATGGTAATTTTAGTTTATATATTAACAGTGAATTAGAAATAATGAGCGACTGAATGAAAAAGGCTCCTCAAGAGATCGACCTAGGTCAGATACTGTACTGCACTTAGTATAAATATTTTTGAGAGCACGCACGACAACGTTACATCATACCTCTATAAATTTCCCCAGAATTCCTATTGAATTATATAGTTATTATTTTAATGGAAAAATGAGAAGGATAAGCTATCTGATTTTCCCGAATAGATAGTGGATGAAAATGTCACATTTTAGAAAATAGCACATGAATGCTTCTTCATGAACTCGTGCCATGAAGCTAAGTTAAACAACAAATATTTTTCTCAATACAATCTCCTCAATATTGGAGTAAATATTTTATAGAAAGTTCATTAAAATGAAAATATATGAGGATTTTACATCAGATAATATAATTAGAAATATTATTATTACTATATTCATATACTTCATGAACTGACACCACATGATAGGAAAACATTACCATCCATGGTATTAAAATGAAGGCTTCTTTCTTAGGGTCACTATGCCTCAGATGGCTCATCAATATGATGTCAAATATATAATATGTGGCATATTCATGGTTTCCACTACATAGTTAATAATACTAATATTTTATATAATTATAATTATTATTTTATTTATATTAAATCTCTCCCAATGGGGATTTTCTCAATAAGACACCACATCTCATACTATACACACCACCATTTCCACTTTAAGTCCCTTTTTTTATTTCATTATATTATCATAATTATAATGTTAAATAATAATATAAAATTTCTACCCTTGGAAAACTCCCAACGCACATATTAGGCTCCCCCTCTAAACGATTCATCTTATTTAATAGTTTTCACATATTTAAAAATTATTATTGTTATTATTTATTATATTAATATAATTTATTTATAGGGGATTCAAGACCCCAATTCATTCCAACTATACCAATTAGTGCCTCAACCATTTATCACCTAAATTCTATTATGTTCAATAATAGTAATTAAAATAACTCACATAATATAATTTAACTGCAACAAATATCATAAGTTATTATTATTATTATTAATTACAGAACCACTATTGTGGTGTAACATAAACTCTACCTTATGAAAAAAATACTAAATTCCATCATTACTAGTGACCCAATTCAACCAACACATTGCTTAGAAATATCAATGGGTTCACTATGAAATATATCCGCTCAATCTGAATTAGACACCACTGATACCAAATCCATAGTTTTTTCCCATTTTAATCACCACATCTCTATCATGTCTCCAAAATCAATGTCTGATCTCTTGATTGTGATCCATTCTATGAATGAAAAAAATAATAAAGGATACATAACCTCAAGCATCATCAAATAACTGATCAAAAATAACATCAATAATGAAAACATGTAGAAGATAGAGAGAGAAACATAAAACAAAAAATGAGGAACCATCCTCATCCAATTTTAGTTTTCCCTCAATTTATTGATGAGTGAAGGAGAACAGAGAGAAATATGTAAACTAATGAAATAACAATTCCAATACCACCAGAAAAAAATGTAATTTCCCTAATCAAAAAATCAATCTGTGAATTTTCTTTTATGTGATTTAAATATACTTATTTTGGGTAAATAAAATGAGAATATATCCAAAATAAAATCATTCCATTTTTTGAAAATTCACTAAAAAATACCAATCACATGTCATTGGCAAGGATTGGATCAACAATATACATGGCAATTGTCATTTCATACCCTACTACGATTGTTGATCAATGATCCCAATCTCTTCCAACATTCCTCCATGCTCCCTACTCAATTCTCAATGCTATGAGTATATCCATACAAATTTGTTATATCGAATATATATATATATTAAAATTTGTTATTTCAAAAATGTAATAATATAAATAAAAAAATCTATTTTATTTTCTTAATTTCTTCTACGATGTCTTTTTCACACACACTCTGTGAAAACATAGATTATGTTTTAGAAAGATTAAAACCTAAATTATGATCTCATCTATGATCTAGTATTTCTGACCTGGGATCCTTTTAAAAAAATTACACTATTTTAGTAATATAACATTCAGGTGATACTGATTAATTTAATATATTTATAAAAATAATTTTGGGAACACCTAACCTGATAATCTCACATTCTCAAAGTGCATGTATCCAAAAATATTTTTAGAATTATTCCAAAGATATACATGATAATAATAAGATATTTCCTTATTCCCTCCTTTAAATCTTTTAATCCCAAAAACAGGAAAAAATTAAATGGTGTATGATAATGAGGTCACAACTAAGTCTATTTCTCTTATGATATCTCTGAATAGATCCATGTGATATCTAAAAGCACTCAACATGTAAAACACATTCCTACATAGGGTTATTGTCACGACCCGCCTTCACCAAAAGGAGGGAAGGGACAGCAGATTTCCATAACCTTCCTTCTTTATGTTGAAGGAGTGATAATGACCCCCGAGACCAACCTTCAATAGGTCGCGGAGTGGAGACTAGCACCAAGGGTATATAATTTCACACAAAATGGATGACATTACCCTTTTCATTAATAGGATCGGGAGATAAGATGATGAAACACAACAACACCAAAACTGGATGTAAATGTAAAGATAAGAAAACCACTCCCATATGCATGCTGCAGAAGTAAAAGCTAGAAAGTTCTAGGTGTCTACAAGGGTAATGTACCAAAAGCAACAAAAACAGAAACTGCAACGGTCCCAACGCCCGAGCTAGTACATCCCCGCACAATCCCCAAAGTCCTCATGGAAACCTGAAAGTAGTTTTATATACGTAGGGTGAGTATACAAGTACACTTAGTAGAGAAAACCAAAGACTCTTGTGCACAAGTGAAGAGACATTCTAATGCCCCATGGAGAAAAAGATATCAAACACCTAACAAGGTAAACTATCCACCCAAGCCTCATCAAGACACACTCCCCAAATAACGCAAGTCAAGTAATGTATAGTAATAACACATCGATGTTTGGGTACCTCGGGCCACTTTCCCACTGGCTATTGAAGACATCCTATGCATCGAACCCATCCCGCCATTCTCACCATAGTCCCACTGCCACACCCGCCCGCACACACCTGGGCCACAACCACACATCCCGCTTGCAAACACCTGGGCCACAACCGCCATCCTACATGTAGACACCTGGTCCACAACAACCTCACGTAACCATGACGACAAACACCTTGGCCAGAATAACCACTGCCACGCCCGAAGACACCTGGGATAGAAAGCTATCGTCATGCCCAAAGACACCTAGGCCTCATCCCAAAGTTACTTGGGAAACAACCTGGCCGCAAACACCTGGTCCAACCACCACAACTACACTGCTCGATGATTCTTGGGCTAATGGTGGACCTCAGGCCATCACATCCTACCCAAAGAGTCTTCTGCTATCCGGAAAAGGGAGTAGAAACAGAGCTAATAACCAGCGACTCATAGGAGTGTTGGAAAAAACACCCTCCCCATAAAATGGGGTGTTCGGCACGAATTGATCAACTTGGTTGGGGCACGAATAAGAAACACAAGAACTAAAATCATTAATATATATATATATATATAACAAGCACTCATCCCAACCAAGGGTTCCAAACCTAACCCTAACACCCTTGTCATTATTGACTCACAATAGATGTCACAACACTCGCGACCGAGTCACAACTCGTTCTTAAAATAATTCCCCACTCAACCATTATTGTTTTCTTCTTCAAGTGACCCCATTTAATAAATTCTGCAATACTGGGAAACTAGGAGGCATAAGCACAAGCCTAGGGGAAAAGTTACATCCAACAATAATATAAACATTCACACCCATTTCTCTTGTAAGTTCATATCAAAGTAAGATCACTCCAAGTATTGGAACCAAAGTTAGCATCAAGATACAACCCCACATCCCCAGAACCATGAACTTAAAAGGTTTCACAATAGAAGAGGATTCCACCCAAATTTGTGATGCAAGCAGAGTCACAACCAACAACCGTTCCACAACAGAGGATCCCATCCTCACCCACATCACCCCATAAGCAATCAAATAGAAAAACAAACACAGTACCAAAAAAAGCTGGGAAACATCAATTTTCAAGCACATAATTTACCTATTTCCTCTTTCTGTTGGTTAACCGGGGTTATCACACAAGGTTTCATGTTTACTGGGCATCCATTTAATCCACCGAGTTCACGTGATTAATTAATTTCCATATTACATCCATTTAATCATCACATAACACAATAGTTTATTAGTGCATAGAGAGATACCACCAACAGTCAATTATTTTTAGTAAGCATACATCCAAACAATTCACAACATAATAATCAAGGAAGATCAGGAAAATAGAACAGCAGTATATCGATCACACCCCTCCCCTTTATTCCTTTAAAAGTCTGTTTGTTATCATCATTAACACTTGTATTCATCCATTATGATAGAAACAAAAGTGAACCCACCCCACATGATACACAGAAAGGAGAGAAGAAGGAAAAAATCTCTACCTCAAAGGTTTTTGATGCAACCACGACGGTTGAAGAACGCTCAAGAAACTGCGTCGATTCTCCATGAATATTCTTTAGATATCCTCTCCTATGACAACCAAGACCAAATATCTTCATATTAGACATCCTCACACTTAGATCTACCCATAAGAGGCGTATATCTAAGAAAACGAGAGAGGCGGGGTAGTAGAACTAAGAAAACAAGCAAGAACGATCACATACCTCAAGGAACCGACTTCGATTCACAAAGAAAAGCATCCCAATTGCCTCCAAAATTCAGGGGAGAGGTTATTCTACCTCCAAGGAAGTGTAATCCTGAGTTATGGCCGCTTAGGGACTTAAAAAAACTATTTAGAAGCAAAATATTTCAGATCCACAATTTTGGGATCTAACTTTAAGTGCCTGCACGGTTAGTCCACACTGTTTCACAAACCATGCGCTAACCGTGCATTATCTTCTACCTCACCAAACACTCCTAACACGGTTAGTCCACATGGTTAGTCAAACCGTGTGCTAACCGTTCGTTTTATAATCCCTATAACACCAACCTTGCACAATTTTTCCACACGGTTTATCCAAACCGTGCGCTAACAGTGAGAAATCTATTGCCCTTTAACACTCCTTAAATGTCCACCCAAACGCACCCCAAGGAAAATTGACCTCCCGACACACCACCAGCACCACATTTCACAAAGTAATGGATTGGAGAGGTCTATTCAATTACATCAGATACCCCTCAAAACATTATCATCCTCGAGAATCTAAAAAAAACCCCACCTAATGAAAGGATAGGGGTCCGATCAACTCCCCCTCGAATGATACCTCTTAGGGAAAACCGCCTTATTACCAATGAGTGCCACATTCTCCATATATATCCTGAACAATCACATACATACCGCTCCTCTCCCCTGTTAAACCAAGAAAAACGAAAGACCAAACTATCTGGTCACGTGGGTGAGGGGTTTCCCTTCCTCTATGTTATGATATTATCTACTTTGGGTGGCACTGACTCACCCGCATGGGTTTAAGCGCATCCAGTTTAATGCGTCTTAACTAGGGATCAGGTTCTCCCCTCCCCACATCTTAAAACACTTCACACACATCCAAAGAAATGGAAAAAAAGACATTCCATAATTATCAAGGTAAAGCTTTCCATCAACCAAGTACGAAAAAAACAGAATAAAACTTAATACAACTCTGGGTATTGGGCATGCATTTGAGTCTCTCACTCCCAGGTACTTTCCTAAATCCCACCATGTCTCCACAACACATGAACCAAAGAATGGTTCATCCTTGAAGCAACTTCTCTTCACGACCTTCGATCATCACTGGTTGCTCCATGAACGTTGCATCGTCCCTGATATCTACATCTCCCCACTCGAGGACGTGTGAATCATCATGCAGATACCGACGGTGCTAGGAAACATGGAAGACATTGTGCACCCTTTAGAGCAATGGTGGCAACGCCAGTTGAGAAGCCACCTCACCGTCCCACTGTAGCACATCTAACTGTCCGAAAAACCTGGGGGAAAGCTTACTCCCTTTGCTGAACCTCCGCTGCCCATGCTGAGGGAAGACCATCAGGAATACGTGGTCCCCAACCTCGAACTCCAAGGGTCTCCTCCTATTATCGGCGTATAACTTATGCCGGTCTTGAGCTGCATTCATCCTCTCTCGTATAAGCTGAACCTTCTCTGTTGTGCTTTTCACCACCTCCAGGACAAGAACACCTACTTCTCTGACCTCTATCCAGCATACGGGTGAGTGGGACGCCCTCCCGTACAAAGATTATCAAGGAGCCATGCCAATGGTAGAGTAATAATGTTGTTGTAAGAGAACTATATCAGAGGAATGTGTTGAACCCATGATCCTCCAAGGTCCAAAACACATGCTCCTAGAATATCATTCAACGTCGGGATGGTGCACTCTGTCTTCCCATCTGTATGAAGGTGGAAAGCAGTGCTAAGGCATAGTTGGTTGCCAATGGCATGTTGCAATACCCTCTAGACTTGTGGGGTAAACCATGCATCCCTATCCGAGATTATGGACGTCGAAACTCCATGAAACCGCACCAACTCATCCACATACCTCCGTTCTAAGGCATCCACTATACCCAACTCCTTGATTGCCAGGAAGTGAGCTCATTTCGTCATGAGGGACACCACCAACCAGATGGCGTTGCTGCCTCCTTGAACCATGGGTAGCCCTGTGATGAAATCCATTGATATTTCATCACACTTCCACTCAGGGACATCTAAGGGTTGAAACAAACCACCTGGAACACGGTGTAAATCCTTCACCTGCTGACACACTTGGAACTTGGCCACAAACTCTGCCACTGGCAGCTTTATCCCGGGCCACCAAAACTATCTCTTTAGAGCCTGGTACATCTTGGAAACTCCCGGGTGTACCTCTACGGGTGATTTGTGGAACTCACCATGAACCCTCTCACACATCATCTCTATTAAAAACATCTTCCCTCGGAAAAGCATCTGATTCTGACAATCTTCCGCCCACCCTTCTAGGGCATCGCCTTGGGAAACCCGGTCACACATCACTTCACTTTCTGAATCTCCCCACTAGGGCTCCTCCACCTACTGTAGTAGAGGAGACTTCTCTTTCATCTGATACAGCAAACCTCTACCACCATCCATCCTTGCATCCGGGTGTAGGGAATCAAACCCCTCCATCGCCCTCCAAGTGTCGTCCAACTCTCAGAACGCATCCCTCTATGAACTTCTAGTCAAGGAATCAGCCACCACGTTTCCTTTACCTGAGGTGTAAGAAATATCGAAATCATAATCCTGAAGGAATTACATCCACCTTCACTATTGTAAGTTCTGGTCCTGTTGGGATAAGATATGCTTCAAGATTTTGTGATATGTGAAGACCACAAAGCGCTTCCCGATGAGGTAATGCTGCCACAAAATTAGCGTGAAAATGACCGCCGCAAGCTCTAGTTCATGAGTGACATAATTACGTTCATGAGGACATAATTTCCTAGACCCATAAGAGATCACCCCTTGCCGCTGAATCAACACACATATGAGCCATTTCCATGAAGCATCACAGAACATCTCATTAGCCGCCCCTTCTTCTTGGAACCTCAAAACTGGGGCACATACCAAATTTTCCTTCAAATAACTGAAGGAAGCCTCACACTTCTCATACCACATAAAATCCTGGTCCTTCTTGTTCAATGAACTCAAAGGTGCTGTTAATCGGGAGAAGTTAGGCATGAATCTCTGGTAGTAACCTGCCAGCCCCTGGAAACTACAAACCCCTGCCACGTTCTTGGGTGCTACCCAAGAAAAAACTACCTCGACCATTGACGAGTCCACTGCTATCCCCTTCTCGGACACCACATGTACAAGTATGTGCACTTCTCATGTCTAGAACTTGCACTTGGACATTTCCCATAGATTTGGTGATGTCGGAGGACCTCCAAACCCATCCTCAGGTGCTTAGCGTGATCCTTCTCTGATCTTGAGTAGATCAGGATGTCGTCGATGAACACGACTAAGAACCGATCCAGGTACTCCTGGAAGACGGAGTTCATAAGACCCACGAACACAGCCGGAGCATTTATAACGCTGAATGGCATAGCCCAAAAACTCAATGTGCCAATATCTGCACCTGAAGACCATCTTCGGGATGTCGCCCTCCTTCAACCTCAACTAGTGATATCCAGACCGTAGGTCGATCTTTGAGAACCATCCTACCCCTTTCAACTAGTCAAAGAGATCAACTATCCTAAGAAGAGGGTAGCGATTTTTGACCGTTACCTGATTCAATCTCCTGTAGTCTATGCACAGCCTTAGAACACCATCAACCTTCTTCGTAAACAACACAAGAGCACCCCACGGTGACACACTCGGTCAAACAAAACCCTTCATTATTAGATCGTCAATCTGAATCCACAACTCTCGTAGCCCCGAAGGTTCCATCCGGTAGGGATCCATCGAAATCGGACGAGCACCATGTTGTAAGTCTATCCCAAACTCAACATCACGTCAAGGGGGTAGAGTCGTCAACTCCTCAGGGAAGGCATCCATAAACTAACTGACGATCCCTGGTACCTCCACCATCACTGTATCAAATGACTCCACTGATAGCTCAACTAACAGGGAGAGGAGGGGTTCCTCTCACCTGCTGCCCTTCTGGCCACCCCCTCGCCGGTGAAAGTAACATGTCAACTACATAAGCATGAAAACACGACCCTTTCTCTAAAGCAGTCGATGCCGTCACATACAGAGAACAGCCGGTCAATGCCTTGAATGACTTAATATGGTTGTATCTTCAATAGCATGAGGTCACTGACTAACTGATGTGACCCTATCATCGGTATACATCCTCGATAAACATATATCAAGTCAGTGTGACCTATGACTAGTGTGCTCAGAACAAGGGGCACTCGAAGTCTCTCGACATCTAGACCCAAATCATGGGCTGGACTGGGTGTAACAAAAGAGTGCAAAGCTCATGTATCAAACAAGATGTAAGTAAGGGTACTGAAAAAACTGATCATACCTTGAACGACCTTCGGTCCTACTAGAACTGCTGCCTCCGCGGCGTGCAACTACCTGTGCCCAGCTCCTCTACCTCTCACATGTCAGCCGCCTCCCCGACCATGCCCTAGTCTAGGTCCTTGAGGAGTGCACTGAGGCCGGTCTCCTCCTACAATGTCTACCCTCATTAAAGTGGGAGCTCGCTAACCCTATTGTTTCTGCTGATGGGGCCTAGCTGGGAAATGCTACTACTACTAAGGTGGGAGCTGAACCATCCCACCACCTCTATACAACAATCTCTCTGGAAACTATTTCTGAAGGTTCCCATGGATACCACAGACATAGCATCTCGGCCCTGAGCCCGAAGAGAAAGGGAGAGGGCTGGGAGATCGAAACTGGAACTGCTGGGGCCTGCTCTCTACTGGTCGAATCCTAGAGGGCACTGATGCTGGAGGCCTAGTGGTGAAAGCCTTCCATTTCGATTATCCCACCTAGATCCCCTCTCTTGAAACACCTCCCAGCATGTTCATCTTCTCCACCACCTCTGCCATCTTCTGGACCACCAAGTATGTCGGCAAGGCGAAGGGGGTAACAACGTATTGGAGGGAAGGTCCGAGCGCCTCCTCTAAATGTCTCATCCGAGACTCCTAATCCAGAAAGTGGTCTAGAGCAAAGTGGAGGAGATCCTTGAAGTTGATCCCCATCTCCCTTATTGAAATACACCCCTACCGAAGGGAGAGTAGCTCCTGCCTCTTCTTAGCTTTCATCATTGAAGAGAGGAATTCCGCCCGGAACTCCTTCTCGAAATCAGCCCATGCCACCTCAGCCTCTGTCCTTTCCCCCAGGTAGAGCGTCCACCACTGACGCGCTACTCCCCACATCTGGCTCACGGCCAGAGGAACCCAGTACTCCGTCGAAGCCCGGATCAAGCTGGAAGCTATCACCAGCTCCTCTCGCCAACTCTCCATCTTCATGTCAGAGGTGTTCCCCTAATACTTTTCGAGGGTCTAACTCTATAAGACTTAAAGAATCTTTTACCACTTGTCGTCCTCTTCCTCTCGATCATCACTCTACCGATCAGCCATGTCAACCTCCTGGGCCTCGATCTCCCGCACCACTCATGGTCGTCTCCCAGGTGCCATAGTTGCAAGGTAAATAAGGAATGCCTAAGCCCAAGTAGTGCAAAATATTTTTCTTAAATTTTCTTAAACTTATTATTTATTTCAATCCCCAAAAAGCTCATAAATACAAGAACATAAGTCATTATGATGCATTTACTTTTCCTAGGGTCTCTACCTTGCAATCAGTGCAACCTTACATGGTTGTTTGGTAGGTCCAGAGTCCTTGCATCAGATCACAGGGGGGGGGGGGCTAAAATTGCGTGTCCTAGCCGGTCTTCCCTAGCCTAATTCACACACCATGTTCACCCAAAACTGTTGCCCTACCATCCCATGAAATCCTCACAGTTCCTAACTCCAGACTCCATCCAATCTCTCAACATGCATCCTTTGATACCATTCTGTCACGACTCGCCTTCACCAAAAGGAGGGAAAGGACATCAGATTTCCAGACCCTTCCTTCTTTAAGTTGAAGGAGAGATAATGACCCCCGAGACTCTCCTACAATAGGTCTCTAAGTGGCGACTAGCACCAAGGTTATAGAATCTCACAAAACATGGAAGGAATTTCCATTTTCCTTAATAGGATCGAGAGATATGATGATGAAACCCAACAATGCCAAAACTGGAAGTAAATGTAAAGAATAGAAAACCACTCCCATATGCATGATACAAAAGTAAAATCCAGAAAGTAATAGGTGTATAAAACGGTAAAGTAAAAATAGTAAGAAAAAAAACTGCAACGGTCCCAACGCCCGAGCTAGTACGGCCCTGCACAATCCTCGAAGTCCTCTTCGCAACCTGAATGCAGTTTAATATACGTAGGGTGAGTATACAAGTACACTCTGTAATTAAAACCAAAGACTCTCCTGCACAAGTGAGGAGACATTCTAATGCCCTGTGGAAAAAGTGATAACCAAACACCTAACAAGGTAAAATATCCACCAAAGCCTCACCAAGGCACACTCCCCAAATAACGAAAGTCAAATAAAGTATAGTAATAGAACATCAATGTTTGGGTACCTCGGGCCACTTTACCACTGGTTATTGAAGACATACTACGCATCGAACCAATCCCACCATTCTCACTACAGTCCCACTACCACACTCGCCCACACACACCTAGGCCGCAACAACAAATACCACCGATAAACACCTGGGCCACAACCGCCATCCCGCCCACAGACACCTAGGCCATAACAACATCACGTAACCATGACCTCAAACACCTAGGCCATAACAACCACTGCAACGCCTGAAGACACCCGGGCTAGAAAGCTACCGTCATGCCCGAAGACACCTCAGCCTCATCCCGAAGATTCTTGGGTAACAACCTACCCATAAACACCTGGGCCAACCACCACAACTGCCACACCCGAAGATTCTTGGGCTAATAATGGAACTCAGGCCATCACAACCTTCCTGAAGTGTCTTGGACTATTTTGGAAAAGGAGCAGAAAAGGAGCTAATAACCAGCCACTCATAAGAGTGTTGGAAAAAACACCCTCCCCATAAAATGTGATGTTCAGCACGAAGTGGTCAACATGGGTAGGGAGCGAATAAAAAACACAAGAACTATAGTCAAATATATATATATATATAACAAGCACTCATCCCAACCTAGGGTTCCACACCTAACCCAAACACCCTTGTTACAATTCATTCAAAAAATAAGTCACGACACTCGTGGATGAGTCACAACTCATTCCCAATCTAATTTCCCACCCAACCATTCTTGTTTTCATGTTCAAGTGACCCCATTTAATAAATTCTTCACTACTGTGCAACTAGCAGGCATAAGCTAAAGACTAGGGGAAACGTTATAGCCAACAACAATTTAAACATTCACACCCAGTTCTCTTGTAAGTTTACATCAATGTGAGATCCCTCCATGTATTGGAACCAAAGCTGGCATCAAGATATAGCCCCACATCCATAGAACCATGAACCATAAAGGTATCACAACAGAAGAGGATTCCACCCCAATTGTGATGCAAGTAGAGTCACAACCAACAACTGTGCCACAACGGAGGATCCCATCCTCACCCACATCACCCAAAAAGCAATCAAAAAGAAAAACACACCCACTACCAAAAAAAGAATGGAAACTTCCAAGTTCAAGCACATCATTTACCTATTTCCACTTTCCGTTGCTTAACCGGGGTCATCACACAAGGTTTCATGTTTACTGGGCATCCATTTAATCCACTAAGTTCAGGTGATTAATCAATTTCTATATTACAACCATTTTATCATCAAAGAGGACAATAGTTTATTGGAGCACAGAGAGAAACCACCAACAATCAATTATTTCAGTAAGCATACATCCAAACAATTCACAACATAATAATCAAGGAAGAGCAGGAAAACAGAACATCAGTATATCGATCACACCCCTCCCCTTTATTCCTTTAAAAGTCAGTTTTTATCTTCATTAATGCTTGGATTCATCCATTCCCACAGAAACAAATGCTCCCCCACCCTGCATGACACACGTAAAGTTGAGATGAAGGAAAAGATCCCTACCACAAAGGTTTTTGATGAAACCATGACGGTCGAAGAATGCTCCAGAAACTGTGTCGAATCTCCATAAATCTTCTTTAGATATCCTCTTCTAACACAACCAAGACCAATGCTCTTCATATTCGACATCTTCAAACTTATATCTACCCATAACGAGCGTAGATATAAGAAACAGAGAAAGGATGAGGAGTAGATCTAACAAAACAAGAAAGAACGATCACATACCTCAAGGAACCGGCTTCGATTCGCCACGAAAAGCCTCCTGGTCACGTCCAAAATGCTTGGGAGAGGCTCTTCTACCTCCAAGGAAGGGTAATCCAGAGTTATGGCTGCTTAGGGGCTTAAAAGAACCATTTAGAGGAAGAAGAGTTCAGATCCACAATTTTAGGATCTAACTTTAAGTTCCCACATGGTTAGTCCTCAATGTTAAGCAAACCGTGCACTTACCATGTGTTAGATTCTGCCTCACCAAACACTCCTCGCATGGTTAGTCTGCACGGTTAGCCAAACCGTGTGCTAACCATGCATTAGCCATGAACTCCAACACCATCCTTTCATGGTTTGGCCGCACGGTTTAGCCAAACTGTGCTCTAACCGTTAGAAAGCTATTTCTCTTTATCTCTCCTTAAAAGTCCACCCAAACACACCCCCAAGGCACCTCGACCTCGCAGCACACATCCAGCACCGCATTTCACAAAGGAATGGACCAGAGAGGTCTGGACCATTACAATTATTATCCCACCGACCATCAATGTAACAAAATCCTCATAACAAAAAAACACTACTCATGCATTCCATTCACCCTGGTCAATATCTTTAAATGATTCATAGACAAATATCATTTGATTTGACCATTTGAGATCTCCCTAAAACCCAAAACTACTAAGGCATCAGTTTTCTGTGGAACACCACCTCTCTAAAATGACACAACAACTAGAAAACAAATTGTGAATGATTCCTAGAGATACTCTACCATTCATTCTAATGCTATGTAACTCTCCCACTCTGAAGGAAACAATGTTTATTGCTCTTAGTACTCCATATGATTTTCTATTATCCCTCATCCAACTTTGGATGAAGTTCATCCTTTTAAAAATACTTAGTACAACCAAAAAAGGACCCAAACACTATTACCCATTTCCTCCATCTAGTATAACAATGTCATATAAGGTTCCTCATTCATGGCCTCAAATTGGTTATACTCCATTTGTGGTGTAGTAGTCATCATGAAATGAAAAACCAACCAATTTAATATGATCCTACCTACTATTTCTCAAAACCGATATAAAAACGAAATCATGTTCAACAAAACCAAAATGTTCTTTTATACAAGTACAACTAGCTAGGTTAATACACAATAAAAAATCAACTGATTCCCCAAAGGCATCACGCATCCTCTCCCTAATCCTACTCTTATGTATGAATCACTTTCTACAGTTATTATTAATGGAATTCCAAAAATTAAAACAACAAATGCATGTTCAAGTGTACTTACTGCTCTAAAAAACATTTTCAACCATCTTCATAAGATAATAGAAAAACAAATATGTTGTCTAAAAAACTCACTGAAAATCCACTGCGTTAGAACTAATGATATGAGATCCTGGTACATCCTCCCCACATCTTGATTTATTTATAATGAAAAATTCTCATTATAAAATAAAATCACATTTTGACCAGAGTCATTATTCATTCCATGAATAAGGATGTCATGATTTCATCATTCAATGAACTGTATCAAGAAAATATAAAGAGGATACCATATCTTGTATGATCATTGAGTTGAAAATTGGAATTCAGTGCTCACACCCATTCATAACATGTGGATGGATAAAAAATATATAATGTATCTATATATATCCATCCTCTTGAAAAAGAAATTTAATTGTTTTGAGGAAAAGTGTTTTGTTCCCTTGCTTGACAACAACATATGAAAAACAACATGTTGAGATTCAACTACAACATCCATACCCTAGATGGCCCTCAATCTCACACCACCTCAAAATTTTTAGGGTCCACTTTTCCTCCCATTTATGAGAATACATATATATATATATGTGTGTAAATTTTAATGTACAATTAGATCCAAAAGTGTTTTTAGAAGTCTATAAATCCCAGAGGATGTTTAGAAACATCAACGCATGTCTTGTATGCTCTAAAAATCATGTCAAGGAAACACATATTCCATCAACGAACACGACCGAAAACATATCCAATGATGGTTAAGGATATTTTCCATAATTCACACAATTGTTTTTGTTTTATACCACTAACCAATGTGTATCACCATTAAATATAAAAACAACAGTTGTAATTGAATGCCACCCATGTTATTTCCTGCCCCAAAATAAGAAGTTTTGATAACCCATATAAAAGAGAACAATGAGATCAAAATTTCCTTTAACACAATGGATGTCCAAAAAAGGATCCACTGGTATCATTAGACCTCAAAAGGTACACAATAAGACTAAAGTGGAACATTACACCATGTGACAACAACAACGTGGGATGTGAAGACACATGTCATGCCTCAAACTACACTCATGACAACACAAGATTAAACATCATTTAAATAATTATATCTATATCCAACAATTTATCACAACCATGGATTTTATTGAAACCTTATAACAAAAGAATATAATAATTTTAGATGTTAGGAAAACTTGCCACCACACCTCAACACTACTTTCTTTGGGTGACACTGACACTCCTTCACAGTTTTGGATCGAATATGAGGAATGAGTCTTGGTGGGGGAATTTCCACTCTCTCTCAAAGGTCCAATATTATGTCAGTAATAAAAAATATAGGGTTTTATAAATATCTCACATCACTCTATATATGTATCGCAAACTGGACCATCATTAGAGAGAGATCTCATTCAATGGAGACATTCACACAGCAGACAAATTTCATTCCTCCACCACCCAGGAAGGAGTCCCTTCCCACCATGTAGAATGGGTAATATCTACATATAGAACTCTATATGAACACTCAGAAAATGGGTTTAGTCTTATAGTACAAATAGATTCAACTTCTAATCCCAGGAAAAAATGGGTCGTAAGAATAACCATTCCATCAGTCGGGATCCACAATCTCTAGAAACCCAAACCAATGCATTGACCTGAATCTCTACCACCATGGGGTCTACCACAACCTGAACTGTTGTAGCTCGAGATTAAACTACCCCAATCATGCATCCAACATGTAAGAGGATGTTGATCAATGCCCAGAAGGTATATGAAATACATGGGGGAAAATTTCATTATGTACGTGTTTTCATGAACAAAATTTTATACCCATAAAATGATGAAATTTAAATTTACCAAAAAATAATGAATAAATAATATATATTTCCAGAATGTGATTATGAAAAAAGTAGTGGAAATACATAAAAGGGTAGAAATACAATCAAAAATAACAGGAACGTTTAGTCCCCCTGGTTTTGAAATTGTGGATTGTAGTCAAATGTAATAATGTTTATCTTCTCAGTATATCTATCCCTAACTATAGAATCCTACTCCTATCCCACCAAGGACTCCAAAAAAAAATTTTTATTCAAAATATATGACTCATGCAAGAAGATTCCATGAAAATATGAGTGTAAAAATACCCTATATGATACCACAAAATCGCAAAGCCCAATGCGGTGAGAGAAACATTCACCTCTAATTTGGTATTTGTATACATCCACTATAACATGAATATCTACATATATTCAACATATACTCATAGTCTCAATGTAATGATAATAATTATAATTTCATCCTAGGATTCTTTCTCAAAGGTTTCTTACAATGCTCATCTGGGAGAAAACACTCCACTATCTATACTGTGTCTAGCGACACTCATCCTAGAGGTCACACTCATTTGGTCTTCACAAAAAGTAAACTGGTAGGGTTAAATCAATATATAAACTTATTCAGACTACACCTCATCATAATGATCATATCTGGATAGATAGATATGGTGCCAATGCCCTAGGCCCACTAGGGGGACACCAGTCCCTACTTGAAACATCCTCTTAGATAGGGGACCGAAAATCATCCTAATATAGGTCACTACAATACATAGAAACCCAACCTAGGGAATCCACGAGTGAAATGAGGATCCCTATATACCTATATAAGGGATACATGCACCACACCACTATATATATAGTGGAAAAATTTTATGTTAACTGGCTCAATAATAAGATAAATCGCTCACACAATGCTAAACTGCAAATTTTTCATAGGGATCACCCTCTATGACATGAACAACATGCCACATCGAATGCTCATATTAATAGAATAATGGACATAATCAACTAATTCTCATGCATGGAGCCTCAGACAAGCTCTCAAAAAAGTTAAGATTAGGTGAAATATAAATACAAACTATCCTCAAAGGTGTACATGACATGTAATTGTGGGTACATGGCATGTCTCACTATGTTTGGGACTACCCATTTCTAGATTTTCCAAAATCCTCATGAACAAGAGGTGATCATCCGAATAGATAAAACATAATTCTACTGATTGTAGTGCCCTAGCCTTAAATATTACATAATCATTAATTATGATAAAAATTCACTTTGAGGATCTTTTTGGGTTATGAGATTTAGAGAATTCTGTCAGAAAATATCCATAACAACTTGAATATTACATATAGACAGTTCAACTCACTGTCTATTTTCTCCAAAAACTATTTAAAACAAAACAAGAAATCATTTCATGTTTTAATAAAATAACTTTTCATTGATCCCATCTTTTACTCTGTTCTACTTTATGTTCCATGAAAAAAATTCAAAACTTTGGATGAGAATAAAAAGCTCGGTAAGGGGATCATAAAGAAAGAAAGTTGTCAGTCTTTAAATAACATGAAAAAATGAATACTTTATTATAAAGTAATACTTTTCACCTTTATGAATTAGTAAAAACACTTCACTAAATATAAGCTCATTGCATATCCTTTATGTATCCCAAATTATACCACAATCCCATAGAATGCAACATATAACATATAATGAAAACATGGGACATAAACATACTTAATGGAATAACCATACAGTAAATTTCCACACATATCACTAAATGGATTATCCATATGACCAACATTCATACCCAACTCATTAGAGGTTATAACATTACCACCCATCCCTGGTTGAACATAGAACCACCCGTCATTTGGTTAATGATGTTACCACCCGCCAAATGTCCATGTTCCATTATATAATCATAACACATAAAATATTGAAAATATCAACATCTCACTAAAAAAAATCATTTTCAATCATAAGAGAAAATTTCAAGATTTCGAAATACCTAATCCATATCGAAAACCATTTTCAATACCAAAAAATCCAAAACGGAATATGGGGTTTCATTTTTCCCTTTAAAACGTTAAGGATAGTAGAGTAATCCAAAAACAATTACGGTGGAAGAGAGGTCATTGTCACCACATACATTAAAAAAAGCATTTTTTCGTTTTGTAAAACACTTCATAAATAAAATATTCCAATTTAATGAATGTAAAATACATAGGGGTTTATTATACACCATATAAAACATAGTTGTGTCTAAATCAAAATATACCTCAACGAAAGGATATTGAGACAAAGTCCCTTACAATGATTTTTTAAAATACAATCTATCGATTATGTTTATTCACTATAAGTGCACATAAGGAAATTTTACGTACAAGATGTTAAAAAATTCAATTTCCCACATAACCATAGAACGACATTATCTAGATGTAGGAGATCAACATAATGAATGGAAATTGGGTTAATAAGTTCCATTGCATCGTGTCCAAAATGACTCATTCATTCTCTAATTAACTGAGTAATTAATTTAAGTTAATGTCTACATGTTTCAGAACATTTTTCGGTTTTACTATTTCATTTATATCACTTGATACCATGTTATATCAATTAGTTGATTATTTAAGTCAAAAATGAACTTGATATAATTACAAATTTTCCATGTGGTCAAAATTACATTATCTCCATAATTATATTCCCTATTTATATATCAAATATATAATATATATCATGTATATATGTGTTTAGAATATTCCATATCATTTGGATATAAGAAATGAAAAGCACCATCCATGGAGACTGTAAGCCATACGTATGCATGAACACAACGTTCATTTATTTTTAATATTTAATGGAATGAAAACTAAATGATACATAAGTATAATATAATTCTAGTATAATATCATATGTATGTTCATTTACTCCATCCTTTATACATTCCATGTATAACATGAATGACTCATATCACTTTGAGGGGGCTATAGTCCACACTTCCTCAAATGAAATTATCATATTTATACAATATAAAAAGCATAAAGGTATGTTATAAATGAGAATTATAGAATCATCTAGATAACATAAATATCATAAATAATATATATAATTATAGTTCCATAATCGTTTCATGATGAGGTAGTTCACCGTCCATAGAAACAGTGTGTTCTTAACCATTAGATGGAGGTTTGCGTAAGTGTAGTTCGAATACATCCAATTAAAAAACATAGTATATTTTGGATACTAGGGTTTTCATATAAAAATATAATAATGAGATCATAGGGAGTGTAGAAGGAAAGAATAATTTAAAGAATCTTGGGAGAATACATTACCTCAAATTAGGTAACTTCTTTTGATTTGAGTGATAGGGCTCCCTTGAATTGACTTATGCCTATGGGATGGATTATAATAGTAAGGGAGGGATGTTGAGACCTTATTTTGGCATAAGTTAGACAATACAAAGGTCTTTAAAGGTTTTAGTATTGGGTTTGAGGTGATGACCATAAATAAATGAGAGGAGGGGCACTTTAGGAAAGTTTGAATGTATTATTTTATAATAAAAGGGTTTTCCGTTTCTAAAGGTCAAAAAGACATTAAATTAAAATATAATATGACTATTGTTAAAAATTAAATCATCAAATTAGAATTAGATATGTTATGAATATTTTTTAATCCTTATCTTTTTTATTTAACCATCTTTTACTCTTATAGTTTTATCAGGCATTTAACACTATGAGAATCAAAATAGTTACCAAAACATGAAAAATATCTAATTATAGAGTCAATTTTTTTTTTATTTTTTGTAACTGTTCAGACAAATCTTGTATTTTTTATAATTTTATAATATTTAATAAAATCTTTCATATTTTAAAATATGATTTATATAAATTTTTACACTATTCATATCATGACATTTTTAGAAATCCATAACAACTTGATTGATTCGAAGAAAAAACATCATTAATAGAAATAACACATGTAAATATCATCCATAAAATTAATGGATTACATCTAAATAAGATAATTAAATTTATTTTACCATTTATAATATCATTTATTTTTAATCTATTATTAATGAAGTAATCAATCTATTATCATTGTGTAATAATTAAATTTATTTATTTAACCTCTAAATAAAATAAATAAAATATCATGATTAAGGAAACATTTTTATTTTTCTAATGACTATTTATAGTCTTATATATAACTTATAAAACCCCATATAAATTTTTTTTACTAAAAGATATAAGTTTATATTTCATTTTCTTTAACGTTAAATTAATTTTTATAAAATGACATGTTCACTATCAAGTTGCTCCATGGGGTCCCAAAATCAACCAAAGGATGCCTATGATCAGACATGTGTCAGCCAATAGGCTTAAGAAATGAGTTAGGGTAATTTTATATTATTATAATATTATTTTTTAGCCCTATTTATCATATTTACCTTTTAACGATGGGAAATTTAATATTTACTGAAGATATTATTCATAATGTCTGAAAATAAAAGTTATCTATTTACACCATGTTGACCACTTGATTCAAAATATGAAATCCATTTCTCCAAATTAATAGTACAGATGTGGCATAAATTATTTTAAAAATAATCCCCATTTTCAAAATAGAAAAGCATGTTTTTAAGAAATAATAACTATCAAAATATTAACATGTGTTCCTATCTAGTTAAAATCTGAAATTACATACAATGACCAACATTGGTTTATAGGGAAAAAAATTATAGATTTTCTCTTTAAAAAACAATTATAAGATAATGTAACCATATAAATAAATCATATTAATATACATTATTAATTTAAAATGCATTATTTTTCACTATTCATTAGAAAATGAACATTACCAGAAAAATACAAAAAAATATCCAAAGTAAAATTTGATGTCCCTCTTATAATAGAGTAATTTATTTTGTCAAATGGAATATATAAGTTTCACCAAACTATATTTTAAAAGGGTTCTCCATCAAAAGGAATTAAATCAACCTTTAAAAAAATATTATAGTATTTTATGCTTAAAATCAGATTCATTCATATTTTAAGAATCTAAAATATATTGGATAAAAGTAAAAACATTTAAAAAAACATTTGTAATCATATTTTAGTCAGTTATATTCATTTATTCCAATACAATGTCTCGACTTTACCTACAATTTAAAATAATAATAACATTATATTATTTTTCTGTATAACTCAATGTTCTATGCAACGTAATATTTCAAAGAGAACTGTTGTACCATGTTGAGTACACTATCATTTATAGCATCCCATTTCAATGTAAAATAAAATTTTAATTCACAAATATTAATAAATATGAAAATGTAATATTCTTTATTTACCTGGGATGTTACATTGATATTTCATTACAAACAGCCTCAAATATTCTAATGGATTACACTATTGTGATCCTCATAGAAAACGTTCAGGATAGGCTATACACATTTCCCAAAATATATATCTAATGAAAAAGTAAAATTTGACCAATTAAATCATGAACATTGCTTCATTGTACCAAGCCAAAAAGTTGTTTTAAATAACTAATTTGTTTTTGATAACTTCTTCCTCAATATAATGGTTATGATTGCTCACAATATTCTTCAACATTACATCATGTTAGGAGGGTATGTTAGATAATAGATTTTTAATAATGGTATTATTATTTTTATTAGATGCTTCATGGACCTACACCACAAGTTAAAAAATAGTATCCATCAAGGGTCTATCAATGACCACCTAATCATTTGGGTCAAGATACTGCTGATATATCATCAATCTATTTTCAAATGCGTAAATTAGAACAAATTCATGGTTTCCACATTAATGTTAATAATAATAATAATTTATATTATTATTTTAATAATTTAGAATCACATACAAGGGGGATACGCTCAAGGAGCCTCGCCATCTCATGTTATACTCTCCACTTATTTCACTTGAATCCTATTTTATTAGATTTTTATATTTTATCACCATTATCCTATAAATAATATTTTAAATTTAAAATCCATTTAGAAAATCACATCACACAACTTAGGATCTCCCCTATTCACAATTCTTCTAATTTATTATTTTTATCTTATTTTTCATTTATTTTATTATTATAAATAAAAAAGGAAGACATATAGAGCGAATTAAAGGAACCCATTCACATTACCATTACATGTAGGCTCCCATAACTCTATATTATTATTAATAAAAATAATAATTATCATAACTCACTTAATCTGATTTAATAACAATTAATATCATGAGTAATTACTTCTATATATAATAATAAATCAACCTCACATATTAGGCCATGGAAAATCTTCCATCCACACCAAGACTAAAATATACCATCCTCGGTGACCAAATTTCAACCACTCATTGCTCAAAAATATCAATCGGTGAAATGATTATTATATCTACTATATTAGGAAAAGAAATAATTGATATCTGATCCAAATATAGGTTCCCTTTGTAATATTTATGCATCTTTCTTGTCTAAAAAATACAAGTCTGAGATCATGAATGAAATTTTTTTTTCTAAAGAAATGACACATAGTGAACGGTATCATATACCTAATTGAATAACTATTTAAAGAGAATACCTAAATTGAACACATATAGAATAGGTAGATAGAAACATGACAAATAAACCTAAGGAACATAACACATCACACGTCCTTTTTTCCACAATTCTTTTTTTAGGATGATGAATTTTGGGAACGATTTAGACTTATGAAATATAAATTCCTATAGCATAGGAGAATAATGAAATTAACCTAATTAAATGATATATATTCAAATTAATTGTGTTATATCATTTATCCTTTTTTGTTGTGGGAAATGGAAACAAGGACAAATCAAAAACAAAACATCATATCATTATTTTTATAAATCACTAATGAGGAATTATTTCATATAATTATCATTGATGAGATCCAAAATCGATGTTTCCAATAGCATAAATTATTGTACTCCAATTATTGACCCAAGATTTGAATGACATCAAAGGTTCCTAAACGCTCATCGCTCAATTCTCAGGGTTATGACTCTAACTGTAAAATTTTGTTATAGCAGACTATTTATATTGTGAAAAAGGCCAGTATTTTCAATTGAATAATATAAATAAATAAAATTATTTTATTCTATAAATTGAGACCATAATTGAGTTTTTAGAAACACATCAAGTTGGCAATGATTATTTATCCCCTAGGAAAAAATGCATATTCATAACTCAAAATGTTCATAATATTACTGATACGAGATTCTGTTTAAGAGGTATTCAATTTATCAAGAAAACTAAATGAACGTGATATTAATATATTTAATATATTTAAAAAATTAATTTTGGGTGAACTGTGCCTCAGAAACTAATGCCATCTAAGTGACCAACTCTAGAAATATTCACTAAAATATTCAATTGTATTAAATGAATAATTCAGGATAGTAGATGAATATAAGTTCTGTAGTTATATTATATTAATCTCATAAAACCAAAATATATTCTTTTAAATTTTATATTTTTATGATTTGAATTTCTTCCATTTATTATACTCTCGTATGTATATAAAAATATTGTGAATATTTTTATAAGTTAATGTCCTTAATTCTAATTTTCCACACATATTTTCGTTTTTCGAAATCCATGATTATAAATTTTTTATGTATTTTTTTAGATTTACATAAATATTTTAAAAAGGGAATTTTCATTTATATTTACAATCATTGATAATTATTAAATTTTAAATTTTCAATGGGTTTTAATAGGATTGAGTTTTGACGATTATCAAATCTATGAAAATAAATTTTATTTTTTAACATATATAGAATAATATGTTGTTCCCATTTTAATTCCCAATATTAATATTTATTATTCCTTTAAAATTAAAATATATTCTAAAATTTCAATCTAATTTCAATTTTTGTTTGAAATTTATTTTCTAAAAGATACCAAAAGGAATATATATTTTAAATTAATTTTTGTAGAATATATTAATCATTTTGAAAAATCTATTTTTCATCAACATCAACATCACTTTCATTGTTTTTACTCCTAATTCGTTATAGGTTATTATGATTCCATAAATATTACTTCTCTTGATGGATTATTATGATGATGTTTTAAGGATGATTTCATTAAACTAGTTTCATTCCCATTATTTATTTTGTTATGATGATGTGGTAAGTGTTTAAATGATCTTGTAGCATGCATCTGTTTGATTATCATTATGCAACAAGAATGGGAAATAATTTTATATCCCTCTAGTTAGTTCAGTAATGATTTTTAATGATATAAAATAATATCAGCTAGGATGGGGAGTGAACATAATCATATAAGGGAATTTATCCACAATTATAGTGTAGGTAGTGATTCATGGCTATGGAAATGATGGAAATGGGTAGTGAAGACACTCAGACCTAGGTCTATGTTCAATATGATAGTCTTGGATAGGATACTTGAATATGGACATAAATTGATGTACATATATGTTGGAATAAAATTTATTCCATATTATCATGATATTCTCTAATAGTTCTTGACTCAATATTTATGATTCCAACACCTTATAATTGTTGTATTTTATTTTTTTAAATAATTATACCATGACTAATTATTTATTTATATCGATTCATTTATATTTTTTTGTTTGATATCATCATATTTTGATTCCCTTATTCATATATTATTCCTACTTATAGACAGTAATTGATTTATCCTATTGTTACCTTTATTGGGAATTTGAGCCCAGCATTTCTTATATATCCTTTTAATTTTTATACATTGAAATGAATTAGGTATTATATTTAAAACAATGAATCTATATATGAATTAATTTATCAGAGATTTTTTTTGGAATTATCATAATCTAGGTGGATTATTTATATAGTCTCTAATAATGTAAAATTTGACGGTTATGAGTATTTTTTTATTGTAATTTTTTTGAATATTCCACTAAAATGTTATCTTATTTATGTATGTAATTCATGAGATTGCTTAATTAGTATCTAGAAATATGAAATGGAAACCATAGAGAATTAAGTCAGTGATGCAAAAACAACATCGATCATGCAAAACTTGTAATATAGTATAATCTATTTTACTAAAAATATCTCATCTATAATTATATATACATTTGTTCTAACCCAGTACACCTGAAAAAAAATTATTAAAATTCATAATAGAGTCCTTTTAATAAAAACTATTACAATGTATTTAATCATATATCTATTAAAATCAATGAGCTAGTGATATTGTATTCAATTAATATGGAATGGGAAAACCCTTTTAAATTTATTAAATTATTTCCAAAAAACATATATTACACCCCCCAATTCATGAAACCTCTCAACAAGAATATTTCACCATGGATTTCATTCATAGTTAAAATTTGTTGATTATTAAAAAACATTTGATTGTAATCTGAATTAGAGGGATAAACAAACATCTTCATGTATAGGAATATCCATAAACACAAAATCTAGGGATCTAATATTATTAAATTTGTACATATTTCTTCCCAACATAGATATCACTAAGTTAATAATTAATTAGAATAAGTTGTTATGTCACTTCACATCGAAGTATTTTTTATATTATATTATAAATATATTATCTAGATCATTGTGTATTTGTTTAACAATATTTTCAAAGAATCTCACCAATATCATCATACCAAGGATCACGTATTACCATTCAATGTGAAAGAATACTCTAGGTACACTATAATATTAAAATTAATGTGAACAAAATTATTATTTCATTAGATATGTATTAATTTATTATTAATACCGGAAAATCTAGTTGGTTCTAGTGAACCGACTCAAACAATGGGGCATCTTATTTATCTGTTTAATGGGTTTTCTATTATACATAGATTATATCAATTTACAAATGAATTAACTTTTTTCCTAATTAATCTTGATGAATAAATTTTATTTTTTATTATAAATATATTCCAACATCCAATTTACTTTAATAGATAAATGAATATCCCACGTTATACATTCATCTTCAACCACCTCTTTGGTGGAATCTTCATATAATTTTACATGGTATTTCCTTACATTATATGAATCTATAATATCATAATAAATATATTAATAAAGTAATATAATTTTTATTTTACTTAAATGTGTATAAGTTCGGATTAATGATTTCCGCATCCAATTTATCATCTTTTATGCTTGTATCCATTTTCAATTCCACTTGATACACTTCTATATATTATCCTTAATGATTTATTATTACCTCATATTAATTAACCATATTTCCCTTATTATCTTCTATATTCCCACTAATATACTAGACCTTAAACCATTTTCTGACACATCAGTTAGAATATAACTAAGATTAATATATAGTTAATTAAAAATAAATTCATAATTTTTTATGTTTATGGAAAATAGTTCCCCTACAATAGTTTTATCATGGAGATACATTTCTTCATATGAGGTTGCTATGAATCCAATTATAGGAATAGGATTCAGTGACGAAAAAATTATACATATAAATATTAGATATTATTAAATTAATAATAACTACATGTCTCAAGATCCATTATAGAACCATAGAGTTTTAATTTCTTTAGAAACATATATACATAAAAAAGGGATATGTAAAAGATTTAAATCATATCTCACTGTTTTCATCACAAATAGATACCTTATTAGACTTGACATACATAGAATATTTAATCTTATATTTCAGAAAAGGAACATACTAAGGGTGATCTCAAATACTCAGTAGAGTAAAAAATGTATATTTATTTGTCTACTAAATTAATACTAAATAATAACGGTATAATCACATGAGGTTATCCTTTTAAAATCATACCAATAAAAAATAATCATAATATTGAGTCATGGAATAACTCTAAAAATTTCATAATAGGTGATTCATAATGAAATAAAGTAACCTGATTTATTTTATATTAACATTAAAAAAAATATTGAAAGTATAGAATAAAGAATTTCATAATAATAATTATAAAAATATATTGTATGTAAGCATGTACTGTCCCCGTCCTCATAGCCAAATTATTATTTTCCATGAGCTTGGATTCCACATAGAATCAGGTGTGCCTCCCCATACGCCATATGCTATCTAATAGAAGAAAATGTGTTACAAAAAACACAGGAAGGCTATACCTTTGGAATTGAGTAAGGAAACAACAGAAGGAACATCAATAGATAAAATAACTGAAATAACAATAAATGGAAAACATATTATTTTATCCAAAATATTAATTTATTTTATTAATTATTTTTTCACTCTACATGTTAGGAATTCATACAAACAATATTTACAATACCTATACTATAAATGACTTCGATTATGGACCCAAGTCCAAACACTATTTAGAGCTCCATTAAAAAACTAAACAACCCTTTCACACACCACACACTTGGTACATGTCACAAAACTACTCCATGAAATATGTAGAATCTACTCAAGTACCCATGTTCTATTGTATTCCATGCAGGGTGTGAGGACAACCTTATAGGCCACCTCCAATGATGTCTATAAGATTAATAAATATATACAACATTATACTCATGTATTCAAAGTATAATATTTAAATTAAACAATAATGAATTCATCCTTCAAATTTCCAAGAATTATTATTAACACATTTAATATTTTATGATCCATTATATCATCGAACTAACCAACTAGATCTGGCCATGCCACAAGTCTAATCAATAATATAAATGGGGTATAATCATTATGTCAAAAAAGTGACATCACTAACTAATCAATTTATCAACATATCTCAGATCATATGTTATACAATCAAGCCATTTCTATATGTTTTTTATGATATATCCTCAGTATGACATCCCAAACCATGACAACATTAGGACCATGGAAACCGTAAATGTGTAGAGCCTCAATCTGACATTTTAATTTATAATATTCATCAGCGGGTCATAAATAATATTCCATTAATATATCAAAAAAGGAGCCCTAATTTATAAGTTAGGACCATAATGAATTAGCCCAATGTAAAAACTCAAACCAAGAATCAGGGGGTCCTAAATCATCAGTCTCTCCTAACCCCCAAATATAGATCCATGGTCCAATAACAAATTTAAACTAATTACCAATAATATATGTGAACATGAAATCATTGAGCACTTAAATTATTTACCCTTTACATTCCATAACCCATATCAACAAATATTATATTGAACCATACACCCTCTTATTCCATTTCAACAACTATGAAATAAATACGATAAATTTCATTTCACAATACTTGATAACACATAATCGAAATACTTATATATATTGTCCTCCATGATTTATGATCATATCGTGTAAAATAACCACATTTCCATTATTTTCTGATTTATTCCCACTAAAAGAAAAGACAATACATTTTTTAGATTCATCAGTCAAAATATAACTTGGATTAGTAGATGGTTAGTTAATAATAAATTAATAATTTTTTAGGTTCATGGAAAATATTTCTCCTACAATAGTTTTATCTTGGAGATACATATCTTAATTTTGTGTCGCAATGAATCCAGTTTTAGGAATATTCTACAGTGACCCAAAAATTAGATACATAAATATTAGATACTATTAGATTAATATCAATTACATATATCTTGATCCATTCCAGATCCATAGAGTTTTAATTTCCTTGTAAACATAGGTTCATAAAAATGGGTATATATATGATTTACATCATATCTCACTAAATTATTCCTACATGAACAACATGGTAATTTAAATAACCCTGGTGGTCATATTTGTCTCCCTCTATAGATATGATGGTAAAAATCATCTGATAATATTTCATATGAGGTTATTATAGGAATATATTTTCTATAGCTAGAATTGAATTTTATCCAGTTATTTTATGAGATTACTTAATCAGTATCTTGAAACATGCAATGAAAACCATAGTAAATGAAGTAAATTATACCAAAATAACATCCATATTATGAAACATATTATATAATATAATATATTTTCCTATCGACATCTCAGCAATAATTATATCATCATGCGTTCTTACCTAGTACACCTAAATAACAACTGATTAAAATTCATAAAAGAGTCATTTAATGGAATACAATTTTCATTTATTTAAAAATATATATATATATATATATTAAAAATAATGAGATAGTGATATTTTATTCCATTAATATAGAATATGAAACCCCTCCCAAATTAATTCAGTTATTTCCAAATATCTTATATTGCACCCAACGCATGACACCTATCAATGAGAGTATGTCACCATGGATTTCATCCTTAAGTAAAATTCATAGATTATTTATAAAATTTGATATTAATGTCAATTATATGGAAAAATAAACATATTCATAGATATGAGTATATATAAAATCAAAATCTATGGAATAGCTAGGCGAAGGTGGAGATATGATTTCACAAAATATCTAAATTATCCTCCTTGATTTATGGTCATATCTTAAAATATAACCACACTTCCCTTATTTTCTTCTCTATTCCAACAAAAATAAAAGACTACAATGAATTTTTAGACTCATCAGCTAAAATATAACTATTATTAATTCATTGTTAATTAACAATGAATTCAAACATTTCTATGTTCATGGAGAAAATTTTCCCTAAAATAATTTTATCCTGGAGATACATTTCATCATATGAGGTCGATGTAAAACAAGTTTTAGTAATAATCTATGGTGACCCAAAAATTACATACATAAATATTAGATATTAATAGATTAATATAAATTACATTTATCAAGATCTATTCAAGAAAAATAGAGTATTAATTTTTTTTCATCGATATATAAAAAATTGGCATATAAAAGATTTAAATAATATCTCACTATGTTCATAACAAATAAAACCCTTATTAGACATGAAATACATGGAACATTTCATATTATCTTCCAAAAAAGGAAACATAAAAATTAGTGAGCTCAGATGATCATTATGGGTAATAAATGGATATTAATGTGATCACTAAATCAAAACTAGAGCATAAGAAGATAAAAAAAATGAGGTTAAACATTTAGAAACATGCCAATAATTCAAAATAAATATGGAGTAATGGAATAATTCTTATAAGTTCATAATAGGCAATTCATAATGAAATAAAATAACAAGATTTATTAGATATTAACATTGAAAAAAACTATTATAAAAAGTGTGTAATAAAGTGTTTCATAATCATAAACATAGAAATACATTTTTTGTAATAATGTAATATCCCCGATCTAATAGCCACAGTATTATTTTCCCTGAGTTTGGTTACCACAAGGCCTTAGGTGTGACTCCCCATATTCCAGATGCTACCGACTAGATGCAATGGTCTGAATATAAACATGGGAAGATTATACATTTCTAATAGAGTAAAGAACCAACATAACAAACATCAATAGATAAAAAAAATGAAATCATATAATATTATCTAAAAACGAAAATTTAGATAAATTAATGATATGCGCACTCTAAATGTTAGGCATTCAGACAAACAAAATTTACTATACATTAACCATAAATGATTTCGATCATGGACCCAAGTCCCAAAACGATCCCGAGATCCATTCAAAAACAAAAAAAACTTTCATAAAACTTTACATTTTACATGTCATAATCATATACCTATAAATACATACAATCAACATGGGTACCCATGGTATATGAAGGTCCAATCAGGGCATGAGGAAAACTTTGTAAGCCCCCTCCAATTCTAACTAATGAAATAATAAATAAGTAGAACATTATATTTATGTAGACAAGGTATAATATTTAAATAAAAAAATTATTAAAACATTAATTACATTTAAAATAATTATTATTCCATCATTTAATCCTTTATGTTTCATTATATCATCAAACTATCAAACTAGTTCTGGCAATGCCACATGTCTAATCCATATAATAAATCAAGAAAATTATATTAGTCAGAAAGGGGAATTCACTAATCAATCATTTTATCAACTTATCTCAGATTATATGATAGACAATCAAGCCATTTCCATATTTGTTTGATGATATATCCCAACTAGAACATCCCAAACCATGAAAACATTATGACCATGGACACTATAAAAGCATAGAGCCTTAGTCCAACATACAAATAAAATTGTTTCATTGACCGCTCCTAAATAATTATTCAATAATATCTCAAAAAAGGAACCCTAATCGATATGTTAGGACCATAATGAACCAGAAAAACCTCCAAACTCAAACTCTTAATTGGTGGGTCCCGGATCCTCAGTCTTTCCTATCCCCAGAAATTAAAGCCTTGGTCCTATACAGTAATTAAAATACTTACCAAAAATATATTTGCCCATGTTATCTTTTACCACATAAATTATTTACTATTTTTATTACATATCCCATATAAATAAAATTTCTATTAAATAATACACCCCCTTATTCCATTTCAACAACTATAAAAAAATTAAGATCAATTTCATTTCACAACCATTGATAACACACAATTGAAATACTCATTTAAAATCATATAAAAATACCCCAAATATGTGCATTCCTATTTGAAAAATAATCTAATTCCCAATCATTCATTCACATTACCAATGATTTCATAATAATCATTAATACAATTTCGCTAAATGTGAACCTCTAACTAATTTAAAATTATTATTTTAGATATATTTGGAAAACCAAATTATAAATCATCACGAAGTTAATCCCTCCTTGTACACTACTACTAATTCATAATAAACCCTTACATTGCACTAAAATGGATTAAAACCCCATGGAGTTGAAAACGGTAGAAATCAAGGGATTAGACTTCAGAATGGAAGGAAACAACACAACAACCCATATGTACACAATTGAGGTAAATAGAGTAGAATAATAACATGGAAAATTGATTCAAACTATTTGAATATCTAAATACCCCATAATTAATAGTGGATCACCAATAGAGGAGGAGTGGATACTGGTTAATCACTATAGATGGTGGGGGTAAAATGAGGGAGAAATTTAGGGGAGTATATATTAATCTTTAGGGGTTAAAAAATCATACATTCAATCTTCATAAGGTCTGGAAGATTGGTCAAACCAAGTGCTAACTTTGTAGCTCCCTCTATCCAAGAGGGGCCAATCCACACCTTTTCTTTTGAGCACACCAAAATTTTTTCAAACTATGTGGTTCCCATTCAATATCCTTTTTCAATAAGGATTCCAGACCACAATGCATCCATGGACTAGAATATTTTTCGTTCTAATCATTCCCTAACCGTTTGTTTGATATGGTTGTCCCCTTTTATTCTCCTTTCATTTCAAAAAATCCCAAAACACCCATGAAACTTCCCATACCCCATGAAAATAATTATTAGAAACAATTATTTATATCCAAAATATAAATAATGATGAACCTCACCATGAAGTCGGATCATTCAAAACCCACTAAGAAATTCATCACATGTTATCTGTTGGATAAATACCCATTCATGTACTTTTGGATTTGGATATCCTCTTCTGTATCATATTTTGGTATTCATATAGCCCCCCATTTAGCTTTTTGGGTCATAAACCATTAACTATTATCCAGGGAATTTTATGTCTATAACTAACCAACAAATAACTTTATCATAATCAATTCAAATTATTTCTTCACGATGTTGAAATCATTTGTCATTTCATAATTACATAACTTGTCAGAAAAATGGGGTTCAATAATATTTTATCATTGTAATCATAAAACATTCATAGAGAGAGTAAATATGGAATCATTAGATACTATATAGTGTGAATCCTAATTAGCAGAAATCGATATTGTCGTATATGTTAATAACAATAAAATATCACATGATCATTTCTTAAAGAATATAAAATATTCATATTGAAATCACATATATATAATATAAAAAATTAAAAAATATAATTGAATAATTCCCTAGAAAAATTATAAAATAATTCAATGAAATGTAGTCATGACTATGAAAAAATTTGTTCATCTTGGATATGTTGATATACAGATTCCTATCATAGCATTGGTAAAACGTACATCTTTACAAAAAAGATAATAATATTAAATGTATATTTATTTATATATGTTAACTAATGGGTGATAATGTAATAAATTATTATATATGAATAATAAAAATAGTCATATAAACATTTTAATTAAAATATATACATGGGAAAAACTATTCCTGAACCAATAGAAAAATAAAGCTAATTTTCCATAAAACAATCAGGATGATTTTTTAGTGGATTGGGATAGATAAATAATTGGAAAAAATATTTCAAATAAATGAATATAGGAGAGTAAATTACAATATTTTTTTTGGTGATATATTTTATAATTTTTTCATAATAATTTTATAAACAATCTATCCATATAAAAATCATATTATTATATAGAACTCTTAGATGAAGTTCAACATGCATTATAAGTGTTATAAAACAATATATAATAAATGAAAATGTATAATAATTATATAATTGAACAATATAAATATTTATAATTCCATATAAGGTTTTCTATTAGTATTTCATCTCCCATCAATTAATTATTATTATTTGAAATCACAATATTTTTCATAGTTTCATTTGTCATGTATGTATTGAGCCCACTATTATGGTTATATCATCTTGATCATGGTACCATTAAAAAAATATTTTTAATAATTATATAAATATTATATATAGTAATTATAAACATATATATAACCAAATTTTGTGATGAAAAATGAATATAATTGTTCATGGAGATGGTTGTACATACATGCCCATGAATGATGTTTTCATTTTAATATAAAATGATAGAAAGACAGATAAATATTATTTTATTATTAATTGATCATTATTATATCATATATATTATATATATTTATAAAATTCATCATTATAAACATCTATGTTAGGTAGTGAAGGAAAATGGGCCATGTCAGAATTTGAAGGCAGTAGTACACACATACACACAAGTTATACATTCATTTCTGATTTGATGGAATGGATGTAGAAAATGGTTATGAAATCATTATAATAACATATATGTGTGTATATATATATTATTTTATTAATCAGGTTTTTATCGATATATAATGTTTAAAGAAGTCATAATAAGAAATAAAATTGAAAGAGATCAATTAATATTTATGCATCTACGTTAACAATCTTCCCTTGTCTTACACCATAAAACATCGATGATTAGTCTTAGATTAAGATCGAAACATTAATGGTGAAGGGAATGAATATTGTATGTAATTGTTTTTCATTTTTTGATATATATGCCTCATTAATCATGAATTAGGAGAAGATAATGGCTTTTTACATGTGAGGATATGAAAATCATGGACGTAATTAAAAAATATAAATATAATAAATTTATATACAATTTATAATGATTAAAAATGGAAAATGATTCAAAGATAATTTAATATTGGGTCAAATAATCTCAAAAATCTATGATTTATTTAGTTTACTTTTCAAATATTACATGAATCAATTATTTCAACTCCCATGTAATCAATTTTAAATCATAACTGTGATACAAATTATGTTGACACCGTAGAATTTATCCCAATGATATCCCAAATTCTTCCCTAAAAGACCAAATATTGTATTAAATTTCACAATCGTTGATTTGACAGGTAATATAGCTTGAACGGAGTTACAGATTATTAGTTAAGTACATTCGATGATGGACTAGAAAATTGGTTCGGGGAGCCCATTAAAGAAGCTCTGTCCTTGATCGTGGAGTATATAAAATTGACAAGAGTCTCCATGAGCCCCACAAAGGCCGAAAAATAAGCCTCTATGTGTCTATGGAAATTTAACAACGCCTCTAAAAGCACCATGATGGCCATGAAAGATGCCTCTATGATTCCAGGGATCTTGAAAAAATCTCTATCCATCACGAGTATCACAATGTCTATGACGGTATCCTCTGTGACAACGATAAACATGATGGAAATGCCTCTGATTATAGATCACGACTTAATTCTCAAAGACATTTTATATTCATTAAACACATTTCTTCTCCATGGTGATCTTCGCTGACCTCCATAACCTATTAATATTTGGTGCAACCCCCATCATGAGTATGAACGCGGCCCCTTTGGTGGTCGATCCACCATTTCACAGCGCTCCCAAGCACTGCGAAGTGATGGCATTCACTAAAGCCTCCACACATTGTGAAGGACGGATCCCCATTCAGGATGATTGAGGCTCCATGAAGACCCATGATCTGCAATACCCAGATCTCCTCAATGCTTATTCGTGAGCCCTAGGCTTCGCAAAGCCCCATGCTCTGTGTAGAGTCACTCCAAGAAATTTTCGGGCTGGGACGTTGAAATTTTCTGTTACACCCTTATGAGCATCCACCTCCCTCTTGTGGAATACCATGATTTTTGATACTCATAAAAAATGCATGAAACAACTCTTTTTTTTGAAATATTCATCTTGGTCCATTTCCCATGTCATTACATGAGATTCTCATCATCAATTCCCTGATTAAATTTAGTCAAACCATTTCTCTTGTAACTCATTGAAACCTCATCACATGACTGATATGATATGATCCACCAGAATGGGATTCCCTTGTGTAATTCCCAACACCAGCTGTTTCTAGGTGACTTATGCCTAATAGTTCTGTCTACATGACTATAAACAATAGAACACCTTATATTACAAACATAGTATGCCTCTTGTTCTGAATAATAGATGCATTATACCCCAAGAATTATATTCAAATAGTCCTATATACATGACTATAAATTATTTTATTGGACATATAACAAATATATGATACCTCTTGTTTTGAATAATTGATTACTTATGTTTCTATATTAATAATCCAATTTCCCTCTCAACATGTCAAAAAAATTTAGTACACCTTATACGACAAACATAAGATTCCACTAGCTCTAAAATATAGATTTCTTATACACTAAGCATATGATGCCAATATTCCTCACTACATGACATTAAACTATAGAATACGCTGTAATTCTATAATAGGATGAATCATGTTCCAAAAAATATATGTGTTATGTGTCAAGTATAATATGCCTCATTCCATGATTACAGTGGTTTAATTTATTGATTATTTTTATCTATTCGAGCATTCCATAACTACACCTCGTTCCTTGTGTGTCCTTCATTTAAATATTATCTGATTTCATGTATGAAGGGACCCCTTAATAGCCTGGTCTCATTCCATATTGGCTCACATACCATTCTTGGCCAATACCCTAGAAAACAGTGGACAACTCTTCATGTAAGGCCCCATTTTTAGAATACAGTCAAGGGTTGAACATTTTCTATTTATTTCTATCTCAGGCAAACTTGATGTCAATTTTTAATTCAAATATGATCTATAGTTATCTCCCATCGTCATGTATCACCCATTTAGTTTCGAATGTTGTGAATGTGATTCAAACTTTTCATCTCCCTTTTTTCGTACTGATTCCAATATCCTTGGAATTATCCCACTTGTGCACATGCACATACGTTTAGGCATAAATTATATGCCTCATCCCACCAGTGAGATGGGATATCCTCATGGTAAGACATGTTTAAGAAGTTACGGGATGCTTCCATGTGTATGAAGAATCCACCATATCCGCTCCATAACATCTCCCAAGCAGCTTCCCTATGTAATTACCATTCACCATTTCCACTCTTTAGTGTCACTCGGGTTGCTTCAATGCATAAGACCCATTCACCTTTTGTCTCCCTAATGGCTATCGAGAAGTTTCATGTATCATCCACATCCACCATTATCGCTCCATAGCGGCACTTGGGCAGCATCCCTTCGTAAGCACCGTTCACCTTTTCCTATACTTAGTTGCACCAAGGAAGTATCTCGGCGTAGGGCCCACTCGCCATTACTGCTCTTTAGTGGCAGTTGGACAACTTCCATGCATAAGCCCCATCCACAGTTGTCTCTCCATAGTAGTACCCATATAGCTTCGATGTGTAATCCCCATTCACCTTTTCTAATTCATAGCGGCACCCGATGAGATTTCCTACATAATCCCCATTCTCTTTTACCGCTCCTTAGTAGCACCCATGAATCCTACATGCATAATACCCATCCACCATTACTTCTCTATTTAAGCACCCGAGAAGACTCCCTATGTTTGTCCCAGTCATATTTTCCTCTTATGAGGGTCACCGGGGCATCATCCCCATGTTTTCCCTATTAACAATTCATGTTCCGTAGCGGCACCCGACAACTTCCTTGTGTATTCTCCATCCATAGATGCCTCTCTATAGTGCCTCCTAGGCAGCTTCCCTACATAAGCATCATTCACCATTGTTGCACCTTAGCAGCACCCGGGTATCTTTCCATTGTAATCCACATTCACCATTATTTAAGCTTTTCAGAACCTATGCATCTTCTATTCATAAGCCCCATCATCCATTTCCACTACCTAGTAGAACCTGAGAATCATTAATGTGTAACCCTCATCCACCATTGCAGCTAAATTGTGGGACCTGAGAAACTTGCCTACATTTTACCCATTCAAGTTTACTACTCTTTAGCAGCACCTAGGCTTCATCCATATATAAGCCCTATTCACCACCTTTTGTGGCTGGACCATCGCGCCACAATCTTTAGGTCTGTTTTTGCCTCGTTTTTCTCACACCGATCATGAATCACGTGATATTAGTTTAAAACAATGACCATATCATCCTCTCTGGGTTGTTTTAGTGTGTAAGCCTCATTTCTCATCCCTCCGAACTTCTTGGACTTTGATCTTTTCCTTTTCTAGGCAAGGTACATAAATGGCGTCCTTGAGGTTCAAGCCCATCATCCATCAGTTCAGACTATTTCAAGTTGGTTCAACCTTGTCCTACATGACGTTAAACTATATGCTTTTAAAATATGTGGGTTTTGTTCCCTGTCTCCTAGGTAGGGTACGTAGATATCTTCAGTAAGGTTCAACCGTAAATATTGGAAAACCGGTCGAACTATGTTGGTTTTGTTCGCTATATCCTAGGCTGGGTACATAAGAAGCCTCTTTGAGGTCCAAAACAAAACATAGGTAACCATTGGGGTCCCCTTTGTTGGGACCCTCATACATGGATCATCCTTTTGTGGAATCAGACCAAATATCATGCCACTAAACACGTATAACCCCATCATGTCATCCGGTCCATTTCCTTTTCATACACCCCAATTTCATGACCCATCAGAACTATGTAGACATTGATCACATCCCATTCTAGGAATGGTACTTAAAAGCCAACCTGAGGTTCAATCCCATCACCCATTTGTTCGGACCACTTTATGTCAGTTCACCCTCATCCCACATGACGTTAGACTGTATGCCCCTTTTCATCTTGCATGATACTAAACTATAAGAATTCGAAATATGAGTGTTTTTATCTCTGTATCCTAGGAAGGGTATATAGGAATCCTCCTTGAGATAAATCCCAGAACATAGGTCAACCATTGAATCTACATGGGTTTTGATCCCTATCTCTTTGGGAGGGTACGTTGGAAGCATCCCTGAGGATCAACCCTAAAAATTTGTAAACCTATTCAAACAACGTGGTTTTTGATACCTATCTCCATGAAAAGGTATATCTGAAGTTTCCAGATGTTCTACTTCATTTAGATCCCATCCATGCGTCCATAATCATAGTCCACATCCTAAGGTTCCCATCTCCCCACTAAACTATGTTGACTTTGATTCCCTTCCCTAGGTATATGTAGGAATCATGTACATGGTTCAATACCAACATCATCTTCATTATCATGTCGATTCCATCTCCACTCACTCCATCTCAAAAATCACCATCCATATCCATCCAGACTCTTACCCAGGTCACCTCATCCCGGTGAGGTCATGCCATCCATTAGGGATGATATCCATACATAAGACCAAGAATATACCCTGGTTTTTGTTCTCAGTGTACACACAGATTCATCACCCCTTCGAAATACGTGGGTTTTGACCACTATCATCTATGCAGGGTACTTAGAAAACCTAACTGAGGTTCTATCGTATCTAATGGTAAACCCCGGTGTCTCCCTTTTTGGGGTGTAAATTATCTAATTTTCATTTAGTGGTGTCTGGATCAGCCTTCACGGGGTGATATCTTTCCTTTTACGGGACACACCACCTTGAATCCATCCTCATCAGACATTCAAATCCATCAATCAGGTAAACCATCCAGTACATAACTCCTAGGGATGTACCAATCTGATCCATCTCTATGGGATGTCCTAATCACTCTTATTACGTCTCCGGAATATGTTTATCATGTACCCCACATCATTCTAAATATGATATTCCTATATAAAACCTCATAATTTATTCCTTTTTTCTAACTGTCTCTCCATGATGTTAAACTCATAGACTACCTCATATTAAACATAAGATGTCTTTGGAATACCTGATATGACACAACTTTTGAATAACTATCTCTGTAAGTCATTAAACTCGTGGAATACCCCATGTTAATATCGTGAAATTGAGGAAAACCTAAGATATTTTACTCTAGAATATGATACCCCATGATTGATGTGGGATACCTCAGGTTTTGTTCCCTTGAGATGCCCTCTTATGAGGAAGAATACATGTTCTCCGAAATACATGTATCCCATGATTCCCCGACATGCATGATGTTTTCATCCACTTTGACTGAAGGTTTATACCATGTCACGACCCCATTGAATATCCTATCATATGTAGTGTAATTAATAGGTATCCACAATGATATGGTACCAAGATTGAGATTCATGAAAAATGACACATATCTTTGTGGGAGACCCAGACAAGGCCACAAATTATGATGAGGATTCTTGAGAAAGATGAAATGACATTCCATCACCCCATTTTGATTAAGGTATATACATCCATTAATAAGTGACAGATTCCACCCACCAATGGAAAGCAGGAATGTGGGGAAACAACAAAACGTGTGCTCGCAGAGAGATCCACGCCCCAAAAAAGCATTAAAAATAAATTTTGTAATGTTTTTACTATTCATTGAGAAAAAATATGGAGTATGGTTCATTTCCAATTCTAGATGTACTGATTCCAATTATGGAATAATTTTTTTCCATTTCAATTTCTATATGTGGTATAAATTAATCTTTAAATAATCACATTAAACACAGTGAATAATATTTTTAAAAATATATATTTTATTAATAAAATTGAATTTTATTCCATTCTCTTCAAATTGAAGACTAATAAATTTATATTAAAATAATTTATTTAATACATAATATATACATTTCATTAAAAAATAAGAAATAATTTTTTATTTAATATATTTTGATAAAAAAAATTGCGCACATAAATAGAGTTTTATAAAAAATTACCATTAAATGATTTCATCTGCATTTCATACATTTAGATAACAAATGTCTATATGTTTATTAATAAATTATGAATATATTTCATTTAACATAATTATTATTTGATATGAATATAAACATTGTAGATTATAATTCATAACCATTCTATAAAATTAATATACAATCCCATAATTTGTGGAACTTCCCTCTTTGAGTATGAGTTAACCTCATTACTCGAAAATGTTTTTGGGTTACAAATTCCTAATCATGGATAGGTTACAATTGGTTTTTATAGAGAAATGAGAAATATGATGTTATGATCTATATGTATAATATATTTACATCATGAATTTCAAATTTATAAACTGAATTCTTTAGGCCAACCCCATGAAATCAATAAAAGGGTTGAATGGTTTGGGTCTAATTCCATGAATCTTAATCATTCAAATATTATCTCTTGTGTAGTTTTTGAAACTAAAATTCACATCCTGATATGGATTCATAATGTGAAAGGATTTTTTTACATTTTTAATCATAAGTGAATTGTTTATAGTTGTATGTGGGAATAAAGGAATTCATATTGGGAATGGCCTATTCAAGTCATGATTTTTCCATACCCAACTATCATTTAAAACATTCAGTGGTTTTCATTCTAATAATGAATTTTATTGTATCAACTAAAGATCTTCGGAATATTTTGTTGAGAATTTATCTCTGAATGAGATGATACTATAATTAAATCATAGAGTTTTAGATAAAATGTTTTATGTTATGACATCAATTTTTTTCATTTATCTTATATCTTCCATTGTTCATTCAATTCGGGTCTCTTAGATGGGTTGACTGATTAGAATTATGTTCTAATTGTAGGAACAAACAAGACAATAATTTTCCTTGATGTGAAAGATGGTTGATTATTAAATTTACATTGGTCATTGAGGGGTTTTTTATGACATATAATCTTTTTATTATGGTTTTATATAACAATTATCTAATATTGGTATTGATTTCTTATAGTAAGTGAAATAATTGTTATAGTATTGGGACTCCCTCACTTTACCAACATGAATTGATTATTCCTTGTTTTGAAAAATCCATAAATTTTTGGCCTCCAATGGAACCTATCAGGTTTAAGAGAATTGATTCTGGACATGTTGACACTTGAGAGGTGATCCTATCCATGAATATGTGATGAAATGGATGTCTTTATAATATTATTTTTGTATATGAAATAAATTTTGATACATGTTAACTCAAAATTTCATTTTAATTTTGAGAATTGGTATTTTAGAATTATTTTTTAAATGGGTTAACTGGTATAATTGTGTGTTATGATATTGGGGATTCGTGTTGATATAGGGGAATCATCTTAAATATATGTAATTACATGTTAATTGGTAAATTCAAAAATTGACATTTTTTTATTATGATAATGTTTTTGGATATGGTTCATGCATGATATAGTTTTTTTTATTGTACATCATATTATTGAATTGATTCCTAAGGGATTTAAGGATTATATTGGAAGATATGGATACCATTCTTCATAACGATGTGTTCTCTTTGTTGATGTTTTTACCTCAATCATTGTATAAGGACCCCATGAGATGGAAACCATTTTCCTTTAATATTGTTGCAAGTTAATGTATTTAACCATAGAATCTCATAGGATGTAATGATTCAGAATCACATCATTCAAAAAAAATAAGAGGGTGGTTGGTATGATTTTTTTAGGTTGATTATGGATCTATTATTTTGTAATACAACAATACCTCTATGATAGATACAACAAAAGTAGTAACAGAAAGGGAATCCATGGAAATGAACATCATCTTCTGAATATTGTAATTTTATAGTCAGTAAAAATCAAAAAGAAATCCACAATCACCTAAAGTCTCATTTTTCCATTATATATTATCATTATTGTTGTAGGTTAACCCATCTATAGAGGTTCTATAGGATCCCCAATAATAAAGTAGTGGAAGAGTATTAGGACCAACACTTGATTTTGTGAATGAATCACCTACCCATCAGTAAACCAGTAACATGAGATATACCAAACATTAAGAATGATGTAGGGATCATGTTACTCTTACCAAGAGAAATATATACCAATAATAATGTCTAAAATATGGGATTCATATTGAAGACCTAGGAAGACTGGTGAATCAGTTGCACACTGTAATATTTTTTCGAATAAGTCCAGATGCCATACCTTCTTTGTTAGATTTATGATTTTTATGTAAATTATCCTTGTCTATATTTTCTGTTATTTGAAATAATAATGTTTTTTATAAACAATTTTTAATTAATTCAAATTCCTATTTGGATAGAATGGATTTCTTAATTTTCACCAATAGGCCATCAGTGGTGCAATCAGTGGTTATCAAAGATTGTAAGAAGTGTTCTCAATTATTTTTTGGCTATCATTTCCTTTGGGAATGGTTTCTTGTTGCACTAAATAAATAATATTTACTTTTGGGTATGGAAAATATAGTACATAAATAGGATCATATACACTATTATCATAGGAGGATTCCAATCTTATCGATAGAGGGAGATTAATAGACCACCGGGGTAATTTAAATCATCATGTTTTTCATGTAGGAAAAAATAGTGAGGATTGGATTGTTTCTTAACTCTAATAATATAATTTATTCTTGATGATAGTTTAATGAGCTGGATAATCATCCTCTATTGGTGAAATATTTTTTAGAGTGGATTTATTTATGAGTTTTCTTGATTGACACCATACTAAGAGATCAATTTCTTGATTGTGTTGGTTCTAGTAAATGAGCTACATTCTATCAGACCTTATTGAATGGAACGAACAAAGAATCATGAGATGAATATTTATTTTATTGATCTATAATCAAAGGAATTCATAACCCCATGTACTTCACCTTGAGTTTCACTTTTTATTTTTTCCAAATGTATGATTATTCATTTGAATTATGTTATTGTTATATGAGACTGAACCAAATGAGGGTTTAAAATTTGAATCCCCTTTAGGGAATCAATGATCTCTTTGACCAGCTAATTGTTTCTGATATTTAATTTAGGGAAAAAATTTATTTAGGGTACCATAATATGACTGTAAGACTATTTAACATTTCCCAAATAATTTTTCGGAACATGTATCTCTTGTATACTATCTTGGTGATGTTTTTCCATATGATAAATACAATATTACTAGTCATGTCCATGATAAATTGAGTCATTCATCCATTACTAGAAAACATTGTGGTGGTTTTAATTGATGAAATATTATGTTACTCTCAGACACCAAATATTCATACAAAATATAATGAAATCATCCATAGTATGCTGGATGACTATTGTTATTATAAAAATACATCCAAATAAAATTTATAGATGCTATGTATCACTTCTTTTGTCATGGTAGATTATAGGATTTAGTGTCAGTGGCCCAAAAAAAGATTTTTTCAATAGTAATATACGATTTTCCAAAATAATTACATTTTTATTTAGAGTTCAATGTCATTAGGTAGCTATAACTTTTATTTCATCCAAGACATATCCCATATATAAGCATTTATATATTGGGTGACCATGAAAGGGTAGAAGTTTCATTAGTAAAATATTTTTCAGTAATATTTCCGTGAAATGCATAATGGGATGACCATATTAAGAATCCACACCATTACGGTGTTAGGTATAGAATATACCATGTAATGTGATGCACCCGATGTCATACTCAGAAAATTTACCATATTGGGGGATCTTGTTTTATCTTAGGGATCCATATTGATATAACAAAATGAGATAATATACAATAATAAATATTTGTATATATATATAGTGGTAAAAACAATGAGATTTTTGTGTCTTTATATCTCGTGAGATATATTTTTGATGTACACAGACCATAAGATCATTATTTATACAATTTTTTAGAGATACCAAAAACATGGGTCAAGGAGGTAGACCTAGTATATGTAGTCCTTTAATATCGTTCTTGATTACATACTAGGTAAAGGAAATTATTTTTCGTGATGCATTGAGCTAGATGTCACCAAATGTGGTTGTATGATATTCTTATAATTAGTGGATTCTAATGAAACTATTTTCAGACATGCATCTGGTTGTTCAAGAGTGACACTAATGAGTTTCTCTTACATCTAAATCATTTTCACCCAAGGTTCTAGACCAGATAAATATAAAGATGTTTTATTTTTTAGATGGATTGTCTGTATGGGATAGTTTATATGATGGAGGTATATTTTTGGGATGTTCTCTAGGTATTGGATATGTTCTTACATTCAATGGAAAATTATTTATTGTTATAATACTATCTAGGTGTCGATGGGGGAGTATTACGCATCCCCATGGATGTTATATCCAATTATGAAAAATATGTATCATTATCTCTATATAAGGTACTAGAATCTAGGGATGAAAAAGGAGGAAGTATGCTTTATAGAAAGATGTATCACCTATTAGAAAGTGAAGGATGAGTATCATAGTCATACTATGATGTTGTGGTTTGTTCCAATTCTAAAATTTATGTGGGATGATGTTAATATAATCTGTTTTTGAATACATATGAATCATCACATGTGTGATGTATTATGGGTTAATTTTTATTGAATAATGAAATTACCATTTCATTCCCATCTAGGATACATTCAAAATCAATGGTCTAGGTAGCCTATATATGTATGAATTTTTTTGTTATGATTGTATTCTAAGGAGTATCATTTCATATTATGATCTTTATTGCACTTATTTCAGGTAGGGTCATCTGAAGGATCTCAGAACATGGGTTCCTCTATGCACAACCAATGATATATAGACTAATTGTAAATCTAAATGGATCATTCTAATTATGTAAGATATTTTTGGAGAATATATTTTGGGTTTTAGTTGTTATTGGGAGAAACATCTACAAAAACATTGATATTGGTTATAATAAAAACTTCAACAACCAATCATTCAATGACTAATATACATATTCATTTCATTTTTAACTTCATTAGTAAGTTTCAGGATTGTCAGTTCGATTTGGACATTTTCTTTTTTTACAATATGTCATTGTAGTTTCAGTTGATCATAAATCATTTGTGACCATAAAGAACTGGTAGAATTGATATACTAATAATCATAGAATATATGTCAATTTTTTGGTTTATCATATTATTTTTATTCTAGTTTCACCATGGGTAGTGCAATTTCGGATAAAGATGTGATGGAATCAATACACAAAGACTATTTTGGAATATGAAATTGTGGAATTTTTCGGTATAGTGTAGTACTACATAACACATCTATATGAACAAATTTTCTTGCACAAAATTTTTCACATGTCACTATGTAAGAGATATAATAAACACCCCTCTAACATGATAGACATTTAAAACATGTAGTATTATAATTATGCATCCTAAGAGAATAATCTAATCTGTATCATTGTCAATAGTGTTTATAATCTACGAGGGAAGACTAAACATGTCATATGAGTGTAGTTGCAACATAGGCTGAGTCAAGAGGAGGCTTGGGAGAGTGAATATGATTTAAATAGATAGTTTCAGAAATGATTTGTTAATACACATAGAAAACAATTAATGGAAAATATTGGGGATGTAATGTTATTTTTTGGGGAGATTATAAGATACAATTATTTTTTAATATCTACCAATTTTATTATTCATTAACCTATGTTAGTGTTTTTGTTTTTCATGTGTAACTTTGTAATTGTTTCATAGTGCTAGTTGGTTTTCTCTAGATATACTACTGGATGAGGAGAAAAATTTCTTTTGGTAGAATGAATTCATGTCCGAAATTCCCAATTAACAACATAAATTGTTCAAGATAATGTAATAAAATATATTAAATGCATGAATAGTTTTTGGATGACCCCAGGAATATTATTCATAGCTCGAAAGATTCATGGAAAGTCCAAAAGACTAATATTCATGTCTTTAGATGGATTGAAGTTTTGAAATTTAATTTTCTGGGTTTTTAATTATAGGTGATTAATTTTTTATTATATATGAAGCTTTATTAATACACAATGTGAATTGGTAGATTTAATTATGAATATACTACAACCATAAATCTTTTAAATCATATTTTGTAGAACATTATAGTAAAGTGTTATTTAATTTTTACAGAAGCTCCTCTGTATATTCCTCTAGGAATTCCTCTATGATCATAATGAAACATCATTTGGATATGGGTTTTCAATAACAAGAGTTTGAAGCTATTCCTTTATTTAATTTTCCCCCTCCTTTATCTATTGTCTTTTCTGTGGGGAATCATATTTCATGTTGAATAATTTGCATCAATAACTTATTTCATACACTAATGCCACTAACTTTTTCAATCATTGGTACGAAGGAAAAAATATGATTAACACATTAGACATTGATTGATTAATTACATCTTCTCTTCATCTGAGGAGGATGGTCTACAAAAACTCTTAACTGTATACTTTTTTCAATAGAATTTATCTAAGGTCAATCGTTCTAGAATGTCGTATGGGTGACTAACATGAATAAAAAATTATATGTTCTTATAAAATCCTAAATATTATACCCCACAAAGAAACAACCATTTAAATTGTGATTGAGATCCAACTTTTCACCACCCAATAGTTGGGCATACTCAATGATGAGTGATGTAATGGAAGTCAAATAAACATGGTTTTTTCTAAACATAAATGTTTTGATAAATGTACCCCCTAAATATCATGCCATTTTTTTGATAAATTATGATTTTTTACATCACATGATAATTGGGATAAAGGGTGACTTAGTATGATATGATATAAGTGATTCATCTATATTCTATAGAATCCACCAAATGATTATAAATGACTTATTATGTTATAATTGTGTAAATTAATAATTTGTCTCATTATTATATGTTTCATCTGGTTGATTCATGATATGTGGGAATTTCATGTACTTGATACTTCTGACAAGATGCGTTAAGGAATGATCCACTATCTCATACGACATAGAAGAATATAATCATCATTATGCAGGAGAATCCCATATTGAGATAGATTCAATATTCATTGAAATTTGTGAACTATGAATATTTCTGTTGATCTATCATAGTATTTGGTTCACATGTGATGGATAAATTTCTCGTAGTCGATGTGTGATGTGGGACGATGTCTGAGGAACATGTATATTATAAAGATCTAGTGTGTTGAAAAATTTTCAATATTAATGTGAACCAAGGGAAATTATATTTGGCTATAGAATAATACATTGGAACATTATGAAATGATTAATTGAGACATGAAACAAGAACTTTTTCATGAATTGGGATAATCAAGTGATAATTTTGGTTATTTTCTATAATATCGAAGGATCCACCACTAGAGAGATATATCGATCATGGAGCCGAAGAAGACTTGGATGAACCAAAATGTCAACCGAGAGCTTGACTCAGTATTTGTATACAATGAATTGAATTTATTTATGAATAAACACCCATTGTATAACATTATTCAATTCACAATATATTTAATCTAGATAGTTTACACACCATAGGTGTCTTCTTAATAATTTGTACTCAAACCCTCTATATTTTGCTATTTGTTCACATGGAAGTTTCCATGGATGTAGATCATGAAATGGAAATGGGCCTTGCATTGACTAATTTATTATTATATGGGTGGTATCATATAAACATGATAAACACAGGGGGCCAGTACTGGGGTATATAGTGTCTTTTATTGAGTTTTGTAGTCTATTACATATATGAAATTTAGTTAGTCATCCAACAATACTCAACATGTCATTGCATTATTATGAAATTATTTAGATGGTTATGTTTATTTATTATTCTTATTAATCATCATAATTTATTATTTTTGTTATTCCACTATTATTTTTTACAATGTACTAATGGGTACCAGCTCTCCAGTGTATTCCGTACACCCATGAAACCACTCAGTAGCCTTTGACATATGGGGTGGTGCTCCTATGGTTCGGTAACCTACATGGCTCAGTTATATGAGGGATTAATGGTTAGTGATGTTAATGTGAATTTATTTGATAAATTGGTCTAATAATCATTAATTAATTTAGTTAAATTGAGTAACTATAAAAAAAACTAACCATTTTTTATATTTTTTGTAATTTCATTATCACATTCTATGTTTCTTATCCAATTTATAGGTTATAAAGTGATACAATATAACTTGTTCATTTAGAAAATGTGTTATATGTACTCAAATATATGAATTATTTCTCATTTATTTAAATAAAAATACATATAAAATCTTATGGTGTACATTATAAACTCTTTAAAATGAATTTCATCACAAAATACCATCAATATGGTAATAAAGTTTGATTTTTCAAATTCATCACATCCTCTTGTTCCCCTAATGATTCTTCCAATTTAACTATTCCTTTAGACTGCATTTATATTGTGAGAAGTGATATTATGTAAAAAAATTAAATCGATGATCCAATATTTCTACTAGATTTTATTTATTGGAATGAATATGAACTGTAGGTACAAACTCTGAGTATAATACACTTGATGGATAATGAATATACTTAATTTATGGATATCATTTCTTTTAGGAATCAATTCTTGGTTAAATAACTAGATGAAATATAATTTGGGGTATGAAAAAAATTGTCTTATAATATTATCATATAAACTATTTTCAGATGAGCTCTTCCATCATATTGCTTGAGGGGGATTAATATGACCCTCAAGGTGATTTGAATAATCATGTTGTTCATGTAGTAACAATTTAGTGTGGATTGGATTGTATCATAACTCTAATAATAGATTGGGTTCTTTATCAAAATTTAATGCATCTGAATAATCATCCTCTATTGGTGAACTATTTTAAGAATGATTTTATTAACAAGGTTTCTAGATTTAATCCTTACCATGTTATCGATTTCATAATTGTGTTTGTTCTATTAAATGAACTAATTTCTATCATACCTTATATAATGACACCAACATAGCTTCATGGGTTGAATATATATTCCATACATCTATAAATAATGGAATTCATATCACCTAGTACTTCTCCTAGAGATTAACATTTTTTATCAATGTAAGTTGATTCATTTAATTTAACTTAGGATTATAAGATACTGAACCAAATGATGGTCTCAATTTGGAATCCCCTTAAGGGGTTAAATTATATCATTGACCAATTAATTGGTTCTAGAATTTTATTTAGGGTCACGATTTGGTTAGGGTTGTTAATTCAATAAGGTTTACTTATTTTTTTCCATTCCTTCATGTTTGGGGAGATTGTATAGTCAATAAAGATTCCTTATGACTTTACCATTTCATCATGTTTTGAAAATCACAAACACCTTATCTTAAGGAAAATTTTATTTACCCTATGTTTTACTTTGATAAGGGAAATTTTCCTTCTCCAAGGAAATTTATCCTTACCATGTATTTCATGTTCATTTTGTCTCTATGTATAAAGTTTAGTTTCATATCCAAAACATCAGAATCATATATATACTTAGATATAATGAATTCTGTTTTCAAGATCCGAATTCTAGTTCCGAACTCTCTAAATTCAGACTTCAAACTCTTCTGAGTTCTGAATATGAGTTCCTTGAATTCAGAGTCTGAACTCTTCTATGTTCTGACTACGAGTTCTCTAAATTCATACTCCAAAATCTTCTGAGTTCTGACACTATGTTCTTTGAATTTAGACTCCAAAGTCTTATTGATTCAGACTCTGAGCTTTGTAAGTTTAGACTCCGAACACTTATGAATTCATAAAATGAATTCTACTGAATTCAAGACTCCATAATTATATATAATTCTAACTCTGAATTCTTCTAATAAATATAATTCAAATATCTATGTGTGATAGACACCGAATGAGTTTTTTGTTAGACTTAAATCTATTTGTCCTTAAAATCCAAAAAATGATTTTGGTTATGTAATCATATTCTTTCATACACTTGTTTTGGTAATAAAATGATGTCGTGTAATCCGTTACTAACTAACCATTGTTTGAGTGACATGTGTAATGGTCCCTCCAAAATTCAAGGAAAAATATGAATGTTGGAGGAGGGAGTTGACTATTGAAGCCATTCCTAGAAATAAGAGCTCATTTGAAAGATCTCATAACATTACACCTTTTGAAAATTGTTCTATGACTCTAGAGATTACATGCTGCTAAAGTGATTTCTAGAGAGATACATTTCATGATTTTTGTGTAATGAAAATCATGTTCATATTTTCTTCGTGAGACTCCGATTGTTGCTGAGTACTTTGGAGGGCTTCCAGGGATCAGAAGAAAGAGGATCTGACTACCTTAAAGATCGATGACTTCCTTACCAAGGAAGACAGAGGTGCTGACTACCTTGAAGTTGAGGGCATCCTGGGATAGCAAGAGAGACACCGGTGTTCCTATTAAGAGATTACCCTGGTGTTGGTAATATATACTTTCTTGAAAGTCTAAATCGAGGGACCTTTATCTAAGGTTGTTGGATACCCTTCTCATTGGGTAAAAAGATTTACTACTTGTTACATGTTTTTTCATGTTTTCCACTGAATTATGGCTGTTCTGGAGATTATAAATATCTTTTAATTTCTTACACGTGTAAACTTATATATAGTAAGATTTTATATACTTTAAGGTAGAATATTCATCTTTGTAAACTTTTGTTATGTTTCAATTCCGGATTCAATTTTCTGGAATTGCATTCCTGGAATCAAATTTTTGGAATCAAGAAAGGTTGTAGAACTAGAGGGTTTGTAAATTTACCTTTATTAACCTTGTTTAATAATATAAAGGTTTCTATCCAATATTAAAAGATTTAAATAATTATTAATGTATAGAATTAACCCCCCTCTTGGTTTTTGAGCATCATTAAATACTATAATCAACATCTTCATTAATTATTTAGATCATATAATTGGTATCAGAGCTAGTCTCTGAATTTTTAATATTCACATATATTTTTTCCTTACTCAGGTTTTTAATTTTTCTATATCTTCCTTGCTGAGAAATATTATCCTTGTTTACAACTTTTATTACTAATAAGTTTGTGTGGAAAGACTTTCTCTAAGATGGCATGAATCATTGTTGGTTCCATTATTATCCTAAATCCAACTAGACCACCTATTTTTGATGGGAATGATTAAAAATATTGGGGAGATCATATAAATACATTTATTATCAATACTGGAGTAGATAATTTTTTTATGCTTACTAGAGGATATAAAATCCATTACAAGGAAGTTAGTACTTTCACCAGTCATGAAAATCAAGAATATCAATTTAATTATAAGATACGCAATACGTTGCTTTGTTCCATTACTAGAGATATATATAGCCAAATATCATCCAGTGAAGTAGAAAATATTTTGTGGAAGAAGCTCGAAGATACTAACTTAAGAACATCCAAATATATTGAAATAAGAAAGGCCATGCTCAGAGCTGAGTATCATGGTTTTTTTCATTCCTTGTGGAACCCCCATATGTAATGTGCAGCAAAGATTTATGGCTATTGTTAATAGTTTACAATATATGGGTGAGAAAGGACTAGTTGATGAATCTCTTGTGGAGAAGATCATAGACAACATTCCCAATGAGTTGGAATCCAAGATAACAATGATAGATGAGAATAGAAATGTTAATCAGATTTATCTTGATGATATTTTTGGAACTCTAATTCAACATGAGACTACAATGAAGAGAGATTCTCATAATGTTAAGAAGAATAATGGCAATGGTAGTGTTGCTTTTACTAAAACTTCAAATCATATGAAAGGAAAGACTCCTGATATAGTTACTAGTTCCAAATATGAGAAGGCTTCTATTCAATCCAAATATAGTGGTAGTGATTCTTTAGAAAATGAGTTAGCCAATCCTTATTGAATGATGAACAAGATTTTTGTATTGAATAACTTTCAATATAGATACAATAAAAACTAAAGGAAAGATAAGAAAGGTTCAGAAGTCACATGGTATGAATGAAAAAGAGTTGGAAATATAAGACCTAATTGTCCTATGCTTGAAAGAATGGAAAGAAAGGAAAATAATTCTGAGAGAAATAAAAATAAGTACTAAAAAGCTAATGCTAAGAATGTTCTGAAAGCTAAGGACACGTGTAGTGCTAGTGGTGGAGACTATTCAGATGAATAATCATTGTACGAATCTTTTAGACTGAGGAATCTAGGTATACTATCCTGACTACCTATTGAAAATCATTACTTAACGGATAAGGTACAAAATGCTGAATCGATGACCAATATATCATTAAATGCTAAATATAGTGATAGTAATTTTTATAACTCTTCTGATGATGAATCTTCTTTTGTTGAAGATAATACTCTACCTACTTATGAAGAAGATTCTAGGTTTTCTAATCCTCTTGAGAATGAGAATTCAAAACTCAAGAAAAATCTTGACAACGTAAAGACTAGAAATACTATTATTACTAAGGAAATATCAGATCTTTCTAAAGATCTTGATAAGAAAATTTTTTATTTCAAAATTATTTCAAAAAACCTTGAGTAATTAAATTCTAAGAAGGACAAACTTTCTAAGGATCTAGAAAAAGTAATTTCTACGAAAAAAGTTTTCAAGCCTAACTCTAGTTCAAAAACAATTGTTTTTGAAGATTAGAACTTAGTTATCAAAATAAATCCAAAATATTTTCCTTGATGAAGTGATTGTCAAACTATACCTTAGGGATTGAAGATTTTGATAAGATGTATTCTCAAATCCAACCTCTAAGAAATAATTCTGGATTTTGTTATACTAGTTCTTAACCAATTTTTAGTAACAATTATTTTGTTCCTCAATGTTCTTCATTTTGTACTAAATGTAATTGTGGTAGGAATTGGGCAATAAATTAATCCATAAACAAAACTCAATCATTAGGTTTTCATAAATCCATTTTTCTATGAAAATGTGGGTACCTAAGATCATGCTTTCGGAAAATTCTGGATCCATGAAAATTTGGATTTTGAAAGTCTAACATTCTTATTTTCAGGAAAATAGAGAATGTACCAACAATAATACATGGTACATGGATAGTGGATGTTCCCAGCACATGAATGGTAAAAAAACCCTTTGAAAAGACGATCAATACGAAAGGAGGAAAAGTATCTTTTAGAGATAATGCTATAGGAGAAATTATTGGTATAGGTAACATCATTCTTCTTGGAAAAACATTGATAAAAATGCTTTATTTTTCAAGGTTCTTTATCACAACCTCATTAGCATAAGTCAACTACATGATTAAGGTTACCTTGTGAATTTTAGGAATGAAAAGTGCTTAGTAATCAATTCCAAGGAAGAGTCTTTTATTTCTTCCAATAGCCAAGATAATGATTACACAATAAACATAGAAGACGTTAGGAGATAAGACCTACCTTTCCTTAGTACAATAGAAGATCATTCATGGTTATGTCATAGAAGTTTAGGACACTTTAACCTTAGAAACCTATGAAACATCTCTAAGAAAAGACTAGTTAATGATATTCCAGAGCTTATGGTTGATTTTTCAAATGTTTTTGATTCTTGTCAATATGGAAAGCAACATAAATCATGTTTTAAGTCAATCAGTGAAGTCTCAACTACTGATGCATTACAGTTAGTTCATATGGATCTTTTTGGACCATCACAAATTAGAAGTATTGGAGGAAAATATTATGTAATTGTTTTAGTTGATGATTACAATAGGTTAATGTGGGTCTATTTTCTAGCAACGAAATCTGATGATTTTTCTTATTTCAAATGTTTTAGATCCCAAGTTAAAAATGATAAAACCCTTCCATTGATAAATATTCATAGTGATCAAGGAGTATAATTTCAAAATTCTGATTTTGAAACATTTTGTAGTAGAAAAGGAATTACTCGTAACTTCTTATCACCTAGAATACCTCAACAAAATGGTGTTGCTGAAAGAAGGAATAGAATTATTCAAGAGATAACAACAACCATGTTGAGTTAATATTCTATAGAAACACTTTTTTGGGATGAAGCTGTATTTACTATTTGTTATACTATAAATCATATTTTTATTAGACCATTTCTTAATAAAACATCTTATGAGTTATGGAATTGTATAAAACTTATACTTTCCAACATTAATGTCACAAACCGAATCAGGTCGCCATCAACTCGACGCTCGACCCGACCCGCGGCAAGGCCCGAAGGGAGTCCCCAATCCCCATGGGCTGGCACAAGTGCCCGAGTATCCATTTTAACTTTGGGAACGATTTACTCGAGTAACAAAAATAAAGCATCCAACCAAAAATAAACCAAACAAAAGTAAAAGTGGTATCCATACATGAAAACAACCAAAACAGGGTTTTGAGTCACAAGTATTCAAAATCCAAATAACACTAAAACAAGATGAACAAAAACAAACCTAAGAACTGTCGCCCAGTGTGAGGACACCGCCATTAAGCCACCACCAAAACGCCACGTAGATAGGCCTACTAACAACTTGAACCACTGCTCCCAAAAGCTAGACCCTTACTTGTATTAGAAGTAAAAAAATCTACTTACACCCAAGGGTGTAAGTAGGGTGTGAGAAATCGCCCAGGAGGATATCACCATGAAAATATTCCACACACAAATATCAAAAGACAAACCATTTGAAATGCTAAATAAAGAAAGAAAAAGGTGCAAAAAGAAATGGTTTTTCATAAAATGACTTCAAAGAAAGACAGTTCAAGATAAAAACATTAGGGTAGTGATTCAAGTGACATATCACATATTATTGTGTACGCAAAGTAACTGGTTGCACTAAAGGATGGGAGAGGCCCAAAAGGTTACTAGAGCATGTGGGACCCTAGAATGTCGTGTCTCGGTGAAACATGGATTAGGTTGCCACGACCCTCAGATAACGTGGCTTAGAAGGCCACGACCCTCAGAACATGTGGCTTAGAAGGCCACGAACCTCGTATATCATATGTTTAGTTAGTGTTGAAATCGTCAAACATACCAGTGAAACCTGGTCGTGTCATCTCCGGAACACTTGGTCACTAGTCCTAGTCTCCCTACATAATACCCCGGCTTCCCTCCTTGTGCTCACATAAATTCAAAGTTCACATAACATGTCACCTGCACACTGTTATCCTTTTTGAAAACCCCACGCACACCAAAACTTTTTGAAACTCAAACTGCACTGCTTACGTATTGAATTAAACTACGTACATAACTCAACGAAATCACTTTGAAGGTTTATTAAACAGTTTCAAACATGTCGCAAAAGTTTTTGAAGGGAAACACTCACTCAAAACCCATTTTTAAAATAAAACATATTTTGACACGCCAAAACACAAAATGTGTCATCCACACTTTCTAATTCACACACTACACAGTTTACAAATACTAATAAATAGCCAAAGTTATTTTTCACAATTAACATGGACTTGCATCACATAAATACACCACTGAAAAATTATATGCACATTTAAAATGTAATCAGAACTATTTTTTTTGAATGGAAACTAATTAGCAAGGTGATGAAAAATTAAACCAACACGCAAATGATCTCCATATGATAATTGAGTGTGGAATCACCTACATCAAATAGGAAAGGAAAAGTCACGGCGCAAAACTCCCGTTGCGCAACATCGCACCGTATTGAGCCGTCAAACAGATCCTAAAACAGCAGACCGTTAAACAGTTTCAAAAATAATAACATAATAATAATAGTAATAAAAATTATAATATAATAATAATAATAAAACATAATAATAATAATAATAATACCAAAATAATAATAATAGCATAACAATAATCATAATAACATAATAATCATAATAATGATATAATAATAATGATAATAATAATAATAATAACAATACTATAGTATTAATAATAATAACATAAAAATAATTATGATAATGATATAATAACAATATCATTAACATAATAAAAATAATAATACTATAATAATAATAATGATCACATAATAATAATTATAATAAAACGTTAATAACATAGTAAATAAAATAAAATAATAGAATAAATTAAAAACTAACAAAACAAACCCTGTTTTGGCAGAGCAGAGGAGGGCGGCCGAACAAGGAGGAGCGGCTGAGCGGGAAGATGGGGCCGAGCGGGAGGGAGCGTGCCGGCTGGGGCGGTGGAGGCTTGGGCAGCAGGAGGGTGCAGCGGCGCTGTCTAGCGGAACAGAGGAAGAGGGGGTGCGCCGGTCTGCTGGTGGAGGGTGTGGCCGAACCGGAGGGCGCTGCTACTGGTCGATCCGAGAAAGGAGGAGAGGAGATGTGGTCGGGGTAAGTAGGGAGCAGCAGGCGCGATGGAGATGGGGGGAGGAAAAAGGTCCGATGGGGAAGGAGAATGGGGAAGGTGGTAGGGGGTAGCAGGATGGTCAGCCGAGCGGGAGTAGCAGCAGGCGGAGAGGGTGAGGGTGCGAGGCAGGTCGGGGTGCGGCAGGGAAGGCCATGCCAAGGATGCGGGAGCTGGTCCGAAGGGAGGAAGAAAACCAGGCGGCTGCTAGGGTTCGCACGGACCAGGTGAGGGGCGGATGAACAGTAACCCGCGAGAGATAAAGAGAGAAAATGTATGAGGAAAAAAATAAAAGAAAATAGAAAAGAAAGGATAACATAAAATAAAAGAAAATAAAAATAAAAATAAAAGAAGATAAGGGAATAAGAAGAGATGTATAGGAAGGATAAAATAAAATAAAAATAATAGTAGTAATAATAATACTAATAACATAATAATCAATAAAAATAATAATAATATTAGCAATAATAATAATAATAATAATAATAATAATACTAACATCATAATAAAAATAAAAATAATAATAAGAATAATAACAACAACATAATCATAATAAAAATAATAATAATAATAGTAATAGCATAAAAATAATAATCATAATAGAAATAAAAATAATATAATAATTATAATACTATGAAACTAAAGTTAATCGCCCGAAAAAAGAATATTCGCGTAGCGATCGCCGCATGTTAAAAACGCAAGGTCGTGCGGCTACGCCCGTGCTCTGCCCGTGCACCGAGCGGTGTAAAGTAAATGCGCATTTATCAGCGGCACAATAAAGACCTCATTTCAGGTTCAGATCTCACTTAAAACCAGTAATTAAATAAGCAAGCGATTAAATTCATGAAATAAAAATTTAAAATTTAGGTCATACCTCAAGGCGAAGTCCGGGCGTGACAATTCTCCCCACCATGAAAACTTTATGCCTTCGGAATGTCAGCTCAAAGCCTGATCAGAGAATAGAAAAGGGTACTCCTGCTCAACCCATGACTTCCGCTCCCAAGTTTCATGCTCATCCTTCCTGTGCTGCCAGAGAATACGGACCAGAGGAATGGATATTCCACGCAACACCTTTTCATGAGAATCCACTATACTCACTGATCGCTCAACCACAGACAAGTCGGACTCTGTCTCCAGCTCCCCCTAATTCACCACATGCGACGGGTCGTGGTTGTACTTCTTTAGTTGGGAGACATGAAATATGTCGTGAATCGACATCAACTATGAGGGAAAAGATAACCTGTATGCCACCTTGCCAATCCGTTCAAGAATCTCGAAGGGTCTGACATGTCTTGGTGTCAGCTTCCCCTGCATCCCCAAACGACGGTGACCCAAGCAAGGGGCCACTTTCAAGAACACTCTGTCCCCCACTGAAAATTCAAGATCCCGCCGCCGATGATATTCATAAGACTTGTGGCAACTCTGCGCTGTCAACAACCACTTCCTAATCAGCTTGACCTTCTTAGACGTCTCCTGAACAAGGCTCAGTCCCAAGAGAGAGGCCTCTCCTACCTCAGCCCAACACAAATAAGACTGACAAGGCCGACTATAGAGCGCCTCAAACGTTGTCATTCTGATGGAAGAATGGTAACTGTTATTATAAGAAAACTCAAGCAGTCCTAAATGGCTATCCCATGAGCATCCAAAATCTAACACACAGGCTCGGAGCATGTCCTCCAAAATATGATTCGCCCGCTCCGTCTGGCCATTGGTCTGAGGATGGAATGTCGTGCTCATCTTAATCTACGACCCCAAAGCCTTCTGGAGGCCTCCCCAAAACCGAGATGTAAAGTGGGGGTCCCTGTCATAAACAACTACCGATGGAACACCATGATTTCTGACTACCTCCTGAACATACAAGCGCCCCAACTCCTCTACCTTCACTGTATCTCTGATCGAAATAAAGTGAGCTGGCTTGGTCAAGCAGTCAATCACTACCCAGATATCATTCCTCCCTCGAGGTGTATGCGGCAAGCCAATGGTGAAGTCCATGGCGACCTCATCCCACTTCCAGGTAGGAATGGGTAATGGCTGGAGTAGGCCAGATGGTCTCTGATGCTCTGCTTTTACTTGCTGGAAAGTATAGAATCTGGATACAAATTCGTCTATGTCCCGTCTCATACCTGGCCACCAGAACTGACGACGAACATAATAATACATCTTGGTAGTACCAGGATGGACGACCCACTGAGATTGGTGGCTATCCTGCATCACCACCTTCCGCAGAGACAACGACACCACAACACGACCTTTGAAGTAGAAGAACCTCTGGGAAGATAAGGACCAATCAGAAGGAGTCTCCCCACCATGATGAATCTTCATAGATCACTGACACAGCTCATCGCCAGGCTGCTCCCGCTGAATCAACTCCAGAAGAGCATGAGTCAAATGGATGCTAGCCAAGAAAGTACCTCCACTGTGTTCCCTGCTCTCCAAGTGAATCCGGGCGAAGAGCCCCATCAAAGTCCACTCATCGCTGGACTTCCTCAACGCCTGCACTGGTACCTTTCTGCTAGAAGTGTCAGCTACCACATTACCCTTTCGAGGGGTATAGACAATAACAAAATCAAAACCCTGCAGGTACTCGACCCAGTGGCGCTGCCTCAAATTGAGATCCTTCTTAGAGAAAATGTAGTCCAGGCTCTTATGGTGAGAATAGACCACAAAATTCTCCTCAAAAAGATAGTGGCGCCACATCTTCAAATCATGCATCACCACTGCCAACTCTAAGTCGTGAGTCGGATAGTTCTTATCATGTGGCCGGAGTTGGCGAGAACCATAAGCCACAACATGGTCATCCTGCATGAGAACACATCCAAGGCCCGTACCTGAAGCATCATAGTACACCACATAGCGCTTTCCTGACTCTGGTAGGGTCAACACAGGTGCGGTGGTCAACCGCTGCTTTAATTCCTCGAATGATACTTGGCACTGTGGGCTCCACTTAAACTTCACCCCTTTCCGGGTGAGTGCGGTCAGGGGGGAGGAAAGCCGCAAGAAGTCATGTACAAAGTGCCTGTAATAACCAGAAAATCCCAGAAAACTCCTGATCTCAAACACATTTCTCAGCTGCTCCCAAGACATAACTGCCCTGATCTTTTCAGGATCCACTGAAACCCATTTTTCTGAGACGACATACCCCAGAAACCTCACTTCCCTGATCTAGAAAGTGCACTTCCAGAGTTTGGAAAACAGGCGGTGACCCGCAAAGTGCCCAAAACAACGTGCAGGGGATGCTCATGCTCCTCCTCAGATCGAGAATAAACCAGTATGTCATCCATGAATACCACGACAGATGAGTCGAGATATTGGTGGAACACCGTATTCATGAGCGCCATGAAAACTGCAGGAGCATTCATCAGTCTGAAAGGAAAGACCAAGTACTCGAAGTGACCTCACCTGCTTCGGAAAGCCGTATTCATGATATATGATTCTCTCACCATGAGCTGGTGGTTCCCTAATGCAAAACAATCTTGGAGAACCACTTTTCCCCCTTCATCTGGTACAAAAAAATTGACAATCCGAGGCAAAGGGTATTTATTCTTGATGGTTACCTTGTTTAATTTCCAGTAATCAATGCACAATCGAAGGGTTCCATCGGCCTTCTTCGCGAATAAAACCGGTGCGGCACAAGGAGAGATGCTTAGGCGAATGAATCCTTTGGATTCCAAATCGTCCAACTATATCTTTAATTCCCTCACTTCAATGGGGGCCATGAAATATGAGGGAAGAGATATAGGCTATGTTCCCGGCGCCAACTCAATCAAAAACTCCATGTCCCGCTCTGGGGGTAAGCTAGAAAAATCATATGGGAAGACCTCTGGGAACTCATCCACTACACGAGGTAACCGGCCCAATAAAATACCACCTTAATCCTCCAGCTCGAGCGATGACAACTGATGAGCAAGATTTCCCAGCTCAGTGAGTGGAGGTCCCGCACGTCCCGACCGAGGATCCCATTCTCTGTGAAATAACTAGGGAGTCCCATCTGGTGTCATAGAACTGACTCGGTGCTGATAACAATCAATGTGCACCATAAAGCGCACCATCCAGTCTATACCAAGGATCACATCAAATAGGTCCATGTCAAGGACCAAGAAATCCCATTCCATCTCGACTCCCGACACAGAGAGTAAGCACGATCGACACTTTAGGCCTTGCTCCCTCTTTTTCCCCAGAGGTGTTACTAACTCTATAGCAAATGATAACATCTCATTCGGTAGGTTCAACAGATTCACAAGGTGAGCAGATATGAAAGAAAATGAAGCACCAGTATCAAATAAAACTGTAGCAATAGAAGATGCAACCAGAATAGTACCTCGAACCGTCGAAGGCCCTGCATCAGATCCCGCTGGTGCCTGATCCACAACATGTAGTTGCCTGGTCCTTGCCTGAGAACGACCGCTCGCCTAAGGCTCTGCCCTGATCTGGCTCTACCCTAAAGACGATCCGGTCCTACCACCACACCCACCAAACCGAGATCCAGTCGTTCTGGTCGGCTCTGTCTGAACTGATACCCCTCTGGAAGCCACAGATCCAGCCCCACTCTAGTATGGGCGTGCAGTCCTGCAGAAGCGCTGTAGATTTCCCACAACTCCACATCCATGGCATGGTCTGGGAGGGTAAGGACAAATAGGTCAGATGTGCCCTACCCTTCCGCACTGATGGCACACTACGAACCCTGCATCAGAATCCCCAGATGAGAAATGCCTTGGAGGATGACCAGATCTGCCATCACTCTTCTTCCATTTCTCATCACACTTCCTCTTCTTCTCAGATGAACTGCCACTCCCAAGCCCTGACACTGATCCAGAAAACCCTGAATTTCCCTGCTGGTCAATATCGGCCATACAAGCACGATCAACCACCTCAGCATAAGTCTTCAGCTTGAATAAGAAAACCTGGGAGTGTATTTCTAGTCGAAGGCCCTTCTCAAACTTCCGAGCTTTCAAGAATTCGCTCGAAACTATCTCAGGTGCGTATAGTACCACTTCAGCCAAGCGGTTCACGTACTCCATCACTGTCATACTTCCTTGCAAAAGGTCCATGAATTCCAGAGATCTATCATAGGCTAGCAACTCTGGACAATATTTCCCGTTGTAGATCACCTTGAAATCTTTCTAGCTCATGTGCTCATGTTTTCCAGCCTGGACCACTGATTCCCATCATTTGTGACTGGAACCCTCTAGCTGGAACGAGGCACACTTCACCCTGACTTCCTCGGGCGTGTCAAAGAATTCAAACATACGTTCTATCTTTTCGAGCCACTCCTCTGCCTCCTGAGGTTCTGAACTTCCTTGGAAAGAATGAGGTTTATTCCTCAGAAACTCTTGAGCTCTATCCTTCCTGGAGCCAAATTCTTCCCCTCTAGATGGAATAGGGGCGAGGGCAGGAGTCGCCCCTTGTCCCAAAGCTTGAACGGCTCGGACCATATCCTCTTCCAATCTCTGATCAAGCGGTGTGGGAGAACTCTCTCCGGCTTCCTCCCGTGGGTGCAAGGGAGCTCTCTGGGGAGGCATCTTACTGCAAAGGGAAACAATCAAGAAGGGATACCATAAATATCACATATCTCAAAAGTAACTATATTTTTCCACAAGATAGATAATCATCAGTAAACCAAACATGCAAAAACGACTTCGTGCAAAAACTCTACCTTTTTTCCTGGTGTCCATGTACAGTCTGCAGCCTACACGTCCCACCTAGAAAATAAGTGAACAAGCACCCGGACAACCCATGGTGACTCATTATCTGCCATGAGGCATGCTGGCCAGGCACCCTACTCACAACATGAATTTTGAGCCCCGGCAGACCCAAATACTGTATAATCCAACTCATCCCAAATAACATAAACCACGCACTAACCTCCTATGATACCATTTTTTCACGAACCGAATCGGGTCTCCATCAACTCGACGCCCGACCCGACCCGCGGCAAGGCCCGAAGGGCATCCCCGATCCCCATGGGCTGGCACAAGTGCCCGGGTATCCATTTTAACTTTGGGAACGATTTACCCAAGTAACAAAAATAAAGCAGCCAGACAAAAATAAACCAAACTAAAGTAAAAGTGGCAGCTAGACGTGAAGAAAACCAAAACAGGTTTTTGAGTCACAAGTAATCAAAATCCAAATAACACTAAAACAAGATGACCAAAAACAAACCTAATAACTGTCTCCTGGTGTGAGGACACCGCTCCTAAGACACCACCAAAACGCCACGTAGATAGGCCTGCTAACAACCTGAACCACTGCTCCCAAAAGCTGGACCCTTACATGTATTAGAAGAAAAAAAATAAACTTACACCCAAGGGTGTAAGTAGGGTGTGAGAAATCGCCCAGCAGGATATCACCAAGAAAATATTCCACACACAAATATCAAAAGACAAACCATTTGCAATCCTAAATAAAGAAAGAAAAAGGTGTAAAAAGAAATGGTTTTTCATAAAAAGACTTCAAAGAAAGACAGTTCAAGATAAACACATTAGGGTAGTGATTCAAGTGACATATCACGTATCATTGTGCATGCAAAGTAACCGGTAGCACCAAAGGATGGGAGAGGTCGAAAAGGGTACTAGAGCATGTGGGACCCTATAACGTCGTGTCTTGGTGAAACATGGCTTAGGTGGCCACGACCCTCAAATAACGTGGCTTAGAAGGCCACCACCCTTAGAACACGTGGCTTAGAAGTCCATGACCCTCAGATATCATATGTTTAGTTAGTGTTTCAATCGTCAAACCTGCCAGTGATACCGGGTCAGGTCATCTCCGGAACACTAGCTCACTAGTCCTAGTCTCCCCACCTAATACCCCGGCTTCCCTCCTTGTGCTCACCTAAATTCAAAGTTCACATAACTTTTCACCTGCACACTGATATCCTTTTTGAAAACCCCACGCACACCAAAACTTTTTGAAACTCAAATTGCACTGCTTACGTATTGAATTAAACTAGGTACATAACTCAACGAAATCACATTGAAGGTTTATTAAATAGTTTCAAACATGTCGCAAATGTTTTTGAAGGGAAAAACTCACTAAAAACCCATTGTTAAAATAAAACATATTTTGACACGCCAAAACACAAACTGCATCATCCGCACTTTCTAATTCACACACTGCACAGTTTACAAATACTAATAAACAGCCAAAGGAAGTTTTCACAACAAAAATGGACTTGCATCACATAAATACACTACTAGAAAATTAGATGCACATTTAAAATGTAATCAGAACTAATTGTTTTTGAATGGAAACTAATTAGAAAGGTTCTAAAAAATTAAACCACCACGCAAATGATCGCCATATGATAATTGAGTGTGGAATCCACTACCTCAAATACGAACGGAAAAGTCACGGCGCAAAACTCCCGTTGCACAACATCGCACCGTATTGAACCGTCAAACAAATCCTAAAACAACATACTGTTAAACAGTTTCAAAAATAATAACATAATAATAATAGTAATAAAAATAATAAAATAATAATAATAATAAAATATAATAATAAAAATAATAATACCAAAATAATAATAATAGCATAACAATAATAATAATAACAAAATAATCATAATAATGATATAATAATAATGATAATAATAATAATTATAACAATACTATAGTATTAATAATAATAACATAATAATAATTATTATAATGATATAATAACAATAACAATAACATAATAATAATAATAATATAATAATAATAATGATGATCACATAATAATAATTTTAATAAAACATTAATAACTTAGTCAATAAAATAAAAGAATATAATAAATTAAAAACAAACAAAACAAACCCTGTTTTGGTGGTGCGGAGGAGGGCGACCGAACAGGGAGGCGCGGCTGAGCGGGAAGGAGGGGCCAAGCAGGAGGGAGCACCCCGGCTGGGGTGGAGGAGGCTCGGGCCGCAGGAGGGTGCAGCGGCGTTGTCCAGCAGAACAGAGGAAGAGGGGTTGCGTCGGTCTGCTGGTGGAGGGCGTGGCCGAACTGGAGGGCACTACTGCTGGTCGATCCAGGAAAGGAGGAGAAGAGTTGTGGTCGGGGTAAGCAGGGAGCAACAGGCGCAGAGGAGATGGGAGGAGGAAAAAGGTCCGACGGGGAAGCAGAATGGGGAAGGCAACAGGGGGTAGCAGGATGGTCGGTCGAGCGGGAGTAGCAGCAGGCGGAGAGGGTGAGGGCACGAGGCAGGTCGGGGCGCGGTAGGGAAGGTCGGGCCGAGGATGTGGGAGCTGGTCCGAAGGGAGAAAGAAAACCAGGCGGCTGCTATGGTTCGCGCGGACCAGGTGAGGGGCGGATGAATAGTAAACTGTGGGAGACAAAGAGAGCAAAAGTGGGAGGAAAAAAATAAAATAAAATAGAAAAGAAAGGATAAAATAAAATAAAATAATAGATAAATAAAAATAAAATAAGATAATTGAATAAGAAGAGAAGTAGAGGAAGGATAAAATAAAATAAGAATAATATTAGTAATAATAATACTAATAACATAATAATCAATAAAAATAATATTATTATTAGAAATAATAATAATAATAATACTAACTTCATAATACAAATATTAATAATAATAATAATAATAACATAATCATAATAAAAAATAAAATAAAAAAATAAAAATAAAAATAATAATCATAATAGCAATAATAATAATATAATAATAAGAATACTTTGAAACTAAAGTTAATCGCCCGACAAAGGAACATTCGCGTAGCGAGCGTCACATGTTAAAAATTAAAGGTCATGCGTCTACGCCCATACTCTGCCCGTGCACCGAGCAATGTAATGTAAATGCGCATTTATCAGCGCCACAACAAAGACCTCATTTCAGGTTCAGCCCGCACTTAAAACCAATAATTTAATAAGCAAGCGATTAAATTCATGAAATAAAAATTTAAAATTTAGGTCATACCTCAAGGTGAAGTCTGGGCGTGACAATTATGGTTTTTGGTTGCAAGGTAATCATTTTGAATACTAAAGAAAATTTACACAAATTCTCACCAAAATCTGATGTAGTAATTTTCTTAGTCTACTCCACAACTTCTAAGGCTTATAGAGTTTTTATAAAAACACTTTTACTGTTGAAGAAATAGTACATGTCAAATTTGATGAAACTGATCCAATTTTTTTAAACAATCTCAATCTACCTATTCGGATGTGTTTTTAAAAAACAATTATCAATCTTTTTTAGAAGATCCTTCTGATAAGGAAATTGTTCAAGAAGAAGTTTTTGAAGCATTTTCCCCAGAAGATTTCCTACCCTATGTTGATGAACAGGTTTTAGAAAACCCAAATCAGTTTTTTCTTAAGAATCATCCCAGTGATAGTATCATTGGTGATGAAAATTAACCTGTAAGGACTAGAACTTCCTTAAGGAATGAAGTAGAAGATCTAGCATTCCTTTCCCAATTAGAACAAAAAAGCACTGATAAAGATTTAGGTGATGATGATTGGATGAAATCTATGCAAGATGAACTAAATGAATTCGAATGGAATAAAGTATGGACTTTGGTTGAAATACCTAAGGAAACTTCTGTTATTGGAGTTAAATTGGTCTTTATAAATAAATATGATGAAAATGGAATCATTGTATAAAATAAAAATAGATTGGTTGTTAATGGATATAATCAACAAGAAGGAATAGACTATGAAGAAACCTATGCTCCAGTATCTAGGCATGAATCTATTCATATTCTAATTTACTTTATATCATTATTCAACATCAAACATTTTCAAATGGATGTGAAATGTGCATTTCAAAATGTTTTGTTCAAGAGGATTTTTTTTATTGAACAACATCCTGGTTTTGATGATATAAAAGATCCTAACCATGTTTATAAACATATTGTAGCTTTGTATGGACTTAAGAAACCCCCTCGATATTGGTATGATAGGCTTACATGATTATTCCTTCAAAATAATTATTTTAAGGGAAATGTAGATCCAACCCTATTTATAAATAAAGATAAGAAAAATGTATTGATTGTTTATATATATGTTGATGAGATTATATTTGGTTCACCTCAGCAATATTTAACTAATTCCTTAGCGGATCTAATGAAATTTTAATTTGAAATTAGTATGATGGGTGAGTTAACATTTTCTTTGGTTTTCAAATTTCTGAAAAACCAGAAGGAATCTATATATCCCAACATATGTATATTAATGATCTTCATAAAAAGTCTGTATATGACAACACTAAGAGTATTATTACTCCCATTGGTACCTCAAAAAAACTTGATATTGATAAAGGTGGGAAACCAGTAGATCAAACATCTTTTAGAGGTATGATAGGAAGTTTAATTTACATGACAACTACTCATCTAGACTGAATGTATTCAGTATTCTTATGTGTAAGATATCAATCCAATCCTATGGAATCTTATTTTGGACGCGAGAATAATTTTTTTCTACTTAAAGGGAACAATGTATTTTGGACTCTTTTATACTTATTGAAATTATTTTGTTATAAATTTTTTAGATGCTTAATTTGGAGGATTTATAATGGATAGGAAAAGTATATCTGGAACATGTTATTTATTAGGAGATTCATTAGTTTCTTGTTCATGCAAGAAGCAACACATAGTAGAACATTCCACTGCTGAATCTGAATATGTAGTAGTTGGAAGTTGTTGTGCTCAAGTGTTGTTGATGCAACAAATACTCACAGACAATGGTATGAGTTTTAACAAATCAAAAATTCAGTGTTATAATACTAGTTCCATTTCCCTTAGTAAAAACCATGAACATCACTCTCAAGAAAAACAGATAGATATTAGGCATCACTTTCTTAGTAATCACTCACCAAAAGGGGATATCATTCTTCAATTTATAGGAACACAAAATCAACATGATGATATTTTCACAAAATCTTTACCCTCCGATATATTTGAATACATTAAACAGAATTTAAGAATGATAATCATAAGGTAATATTCCTTGTTAACTTTCTGTTGAAACAAATCACTTTACAATAATAACCCCCTTTTCATAGGTGGGGTATATTTTCATGTTAGATAGATCAACATATTTCGTAATTAAAATTTTCATAGTCATATTTTTCAAATCTTTTGTAATGAAAATTATCATAGTCAAAACTTTCAAATATTTCGTAATGGAAATTTTTGTAGTCATATTTTCCAAATCTTTCGTAATGAAAAAATTCATAGTAAGATTTTCTAAATTTTATTTAAGGAAGTTATTTTATATAGTCTAAAATTTTTTCATAGTCCAAAATTTTTCATTTTCTAAAATTTATTTTCATAGTTTAAATTTTCAAAATAGAGATTTTTGTTTTATTTTTTTCGTAATCAAAATTTTTGGAATCTAATGTTCTTTGAGAAGATTTTTCCTCAAGACGAATAATCTTTCAAGAAATCCTAAAGGTTTGTTTCATTTCCTGTATTTTTGTAATAATATTTTACTTGCTAGTAGCTTTTATTGTTTTTAAATTTTTTGGATACTCTTTTCCTTAAATCTGAAGGTTTTTATTAAAAAAACCTCAAATGATAGGATCCAAGATTTACATGCGGCTATCATATCAACCTTCAGATCTGATCAGAAGGATTTTCAGTGATTGGATTGAGTTTGGAAGATAAACCATCACATCAAACTCTTATATAAAGGATCCCCTGATGGTTGTCCCACATCGAATCTCATGATCTTGCGCGCTGATTTTATGCCCTTATATATAATTTCATTCCAGTTATACAAGGGTTTCTCAATTTTGAATCTCTATAGAAGAATCTTCTAAGAAATATATGTCTACTTTCATGAAAATCTCATAGTGGAAAGTCTATAGAGAAAGGTTGGTGTATCCAAACTTCTTCTCTAAGTATGATTCGATCATCTCGGAAAAAATTAAGCTGAATGGATGAGAGTGTGTTTGTGTATCGAACCTAGGGGCTCATGATTTTGTATATCCAGACATGCCAGTTGAATTTTATGAATTAGTTAGTTTCTTTTGAGGAAGAAGGCAGAGAGAAGTTTTCCTTCAAGAGCTATGGAAAGACTTATGCTCTTTCATATACTAAGGAAGCTAGTTTGTTTGGTATTCCATTAGAAGGGGAAGCTGAGTTCTGTTCTCATAAGTTTCCATATGTCAAAGGATTTTTTGTTAAGGAGAAGGCTATGGCATGTCTTTGACACTCGGATGTAAATAATCCAAAGATCTCTCACTTATCTACAAATTATCTTATTATCAAATTATGGGTCCAAGGTTTTATAATTCCGAGAAAAGGGGAAAAAGGAATATTGAAGAGGAGTTACATGTATATCATGGATTTCATGGTGAACCAATGGAAGATAAATCTGGTTCAGTATACACTTATTACGATTCAGAATATTAATAATGGAATCTTGGAGGCTCAGATAATCATTTATCCAGCCATTATCTCCCTCTAAATTGTTCGGTGCTTAGAATCTTTTAAAATTCTTTTCATCTCGAAGACAAGGAATTGAAAAGTCATGTTAGTTAGTGATGATACCCTGAAGAGGATAAACATTTGTTTTTCTATAGACTCTGGAGAATTTTATGACTTTCAAGAGGAAGAAGATGATGTTGATTTGAAAAAACTAGAAGTCGACGAATAGTATAAAAAGGTAGGAAGAAAAATTATATTAAAGGAAGTAGTAGTGGAAGGAAAAACTCTAGAGCCCATGGAAATACAATCTACACCTCCAAAACCTAAGAACAAAAAATCATATCCAGATGAGGTAGTTGCTAAGTGGAGAGAAGACCATGAGTACAGGAAAGCAGGGGAGCCAATTTTTTGTTTGGATCCTGATAAAGCAAAAGACATAAAATAGAATAAAACTGATGAGCTTGAAAATAATTCTAATGAAAATAAGTAAAATAAGAAATTAACTGAAGCTGAGATATTGAAATCTCTTTTAGAGGATGCTAATAAAGCATCAGAGATCATTCAAATACCAAAATACTTCACGGTAGTAACCTTACCTGAAACCCCTAGAAATAATTTTGTGGCTCTAGAAAATGTCAAAGAAAAATAAGTAGAAAAAGTAATGGAAGAAGAAAAAGAAGAAGAAGGAAATAGTGATAATGAATATTTGATTAAGAAAGTGGAAGACATTCATGTGAAGGAAAGTCCATCAGAGAAGCTGTTGATCCAAACATCTCAAGTTGAATCTTCAATGATTGTTACTCCTTAGTTAGATGACAAGATTGAATCTATGAATAAGCTGTCTAGAGAAGAAAGTTCTAATCATGATTTCATACACATAGAGGACACTAAGGCAAGTGCATAGAAAGAAGACATAGATGAAGAAAAAATTGTTCATCTGTCTGACAGTTAACAAGAATATTCGGATGGGGAAGCCATTCTGAGAACAAATGAGGGTAAATATGTGGTTGTTGGTACACCTAGTAAAGCTGTTGTAAAAACGAAGGAAGCTAATGGATCTTCAAAGAGGAAGGTTGCTGAGTTAGAAAAAGATCTATCACTAAGCAAAGTTTCATATTTGGAATCATTATCTCTTAGACATGATTTTGTTGTTTAGTCATTGAAGATGCTTTTTGGGACATTTCTGATTTTTCCAAGCATTGACTCAAGATGTCAAATGCTTCAAGAGTCCTTGAACTAGAAATCGGATTCTATAACCATGGTTATGGATAAGTGTGTAAAGATTGAGGCTGATTTCAAGAATTTTTCCGTTAACTATGATACCCACAAAAGCTATTGTAATAAAATGGTTAGCTGTTCAAAGAAGTCAGTTGAAGATATGAGAGATCTTGATGTGTTCCAAGATAGCGTCATTGTGGAATTTAACATTGAAGATGTTAAGATCAAGGATCTCTGAGAAATTTTGAAGAAAAGATGAATATGGAACAAAATTATCAGATTCTAGATGTGAATGATTTGAATGGGAAACTATATTTAAAATCACAAAGATGGAAGAGAGAAAGAGATCTTTAGATTGAGATAGAAGAAAAGCATGTCAACCAGGAAGAAGTCCTAAAGGATCAGGCAGAGGCTCTTACGACTCAGGATGATAGAATCAATGCATTAGAGAAAAAATCAGAGGATCAGGATCAGATTCTTAAGCAAGAATAGGAAGACCAGAAAAATCTTAATAAGCTCAAAACAATACTAAAGAAGCCGAGGACCAAGGAAATGAAATGATAACTTTTTGTAAATATGATTTTTGTTGAATTTTCCTTGTTGTAAAATTTTTTCTAATCCTAATGAAATGTTTGGTTACATGTCTTTTGGTTGTTTATTACTGATATTTCAGGTACCATATTTACTTTTCTATTACTTTTATTTCTTTTTGAGAATCAAAATAGGCGAGAAAGGAAAAAATAATTCTATTTAAAGAAGAAATTCCTCTAAGTAAGGGGGAGTTCATCTAAGGGGGAGCTCTTATACAAGATCATATTCAATAAAAGGCTAAGTCTCATTTAGAAAATATATAATATGATCATTAGTGTTACAAATCCTATGGGGGTCATTCTTATTCATCCTTTATCATGTGTTAAAGGAGATAAGATTTATTTTCAATGTATAGAAAAATATTTTCTAAGTCCATATATTCTATTTCGTAAGGATGTTTGTGCTTTCCAAAAAGGGAGAGATTTTTGAGTCCATAATGTTTCTTTATGATTTTTCAATTCCTTCATGTTTGGGGAGATTATTGAGTAAATAAGTTTTCCTATTGTCTTTACCATTTTTTCATGTTTTGAAAATCTCAAACACCTTATCTTAAGGAAAATTTCATTTACCCTATGTTTTACTTTCATAAGGAATATTTTCCTTCCCCAAGGAAATTTATCCTTGCCATGGGTTTTATTATTCATTTTTTCTCTATGTATAAAATTAGGTTCTTATCAAAAAAACTCGGAATCATAAAAACACTTATATATAAATCATTCTATTTTCAGGATTCGAATATAGGTTCTGAAATCTCTAAATTTAGACTCAGAACTCTTCTGAGTTCTTACTCTAAGTTCTCTAAATTCAGACTCCAAACTCTTCGGTGTTCTAACTATAAGATCCTTGAATTATGACTCCGAACACTTCTGAGTTCTGACTCTGAGTTTTCTGAATTCAGACTCTGAAGTCTTATGAATTCAGACTCTGAGCTTTGCATGTTTAGAATCCGAACTCTTATGAATTCAGACTCTGAATTCTACTAAATTCAAGACTCTGAATTTCCTTGAAATTCAGACTCCTAAATTCTATAGAATTGTAACTATAAATTCCTCTGATAAATTGAATCCGAATAACTATGTGCTATTGAAATCAAATGTGTTTTTGTTTAGACTCTGAACTATTTTCCTTTAAACATCGAAAAATGATTTTTTAATGTATTCATATTCTTGCTTACACTTTTTTTAGTTATAAAATGATGTCGTGTATTCATTAACTAACTAACCGTTGATTGAGTGACATGTGTATAGGTCCCTAAAAAAATCAATGAAAAATATGACCATTGGAGGAGGGATCCGACCTTTGAAGTCATGCCTATAAATAAGAGCTCATTTGAAAGTGCTCATAATGTTACAACTTTTTAAAACATTTTTATGACTCTAGAGGTTATATGCGGTTGAAGTGATTTGTAGAGAGAGACTTTTCATGCTTTGTGCATACAGAAAATCTTGTTCAGATTTGCTTAGTGCGACTCTGAATGTTACTGAGTACATTGAAGGCCTTACGAGGATAATAAGATATAGGTTCCGACAACCTTAAAGCTCGAGGACATCCTCGCTGAGGAAGACAGAAGTGCCAACTACCATGAAGTTGAGTGCATGAGTGGATAACAAGATAGACTCTGATCTTCGTATCAAGGGCTTACTCTAGTGTGGGTATGGAATACTTTCTTGAATGTATAAATCAAGGGACCATTATCCAAGGTTTATGGATACCCTTATCTTTCGGTTCAAAGATTTACTACATGTTACTTATTTGTTTCAAGTTTTCCACTGCATTTTGATTATTGTGGAATGTATAACTATGTTATACTTTCTTAAACTTGTACATACTGATTTATTATGATTCTATACACATTAATGTAAACTTTTTATCTTTGTAAAATTTTGTTACGTTTCATTTCTAGATTCACTTTTTCGGAATTTCATTCTTGGAATCACATTTCTAGAATCAAGCATGTTTGTAGAACTAGATGTTTTGTTAATTTAACCTATTTAACCTTTTTAAACAATAGAAAGGTTTCTTACCAACATTAAAATTTCAAAAGTATTTTTAAAGTATAAAATTAACCCTACTTATTGAATATTGAGCATCATTAGATACAAAAATCAGTATCTTTATTCATTATTTCGGTCCTACAAGGGACCATCATATGAGTGTAAGATTATTTAACATTCCCCTAATCATTTTTATGAACATATATATCATGTATTATATTATAGTGATGTTGTTACTTATGATAAATATAATAGTAATAGTCTTTTCCATGATGAATCAGATCATTCCTTCATTCTTAGAAATCTTTGTGGTGGTTTTTATTGATTAAATCTTTGTTCCTCACAGTCTACAAATATTCATACCCAATATAATGAAATCACCCAAAGTATGTTGGATGAATATTGAGTTTACATAATATAATCCATATAAAATTTAAAGAGGATATGTATCACTTTATTATGCCATGAATGATTATAGGATTTAGTTTCAGTGGTCCCAAAGAAGGTTTTTTTAAATAATATCACAGGATTTTATAAAATAATTACATTTTGATACAGAGTTCAGTGGAATTAGTTAGCTATTACTATTATTTCATCCATGACTTATCCTATATGGAATCATTAATATATTGGATGACCACAAAATGATTGATGTTTTATAAGTGAAATATTTTTGAGTAAGATTTCTAGGACATACAGAATGATCTGACCATACCACCCATTGACACAATGATTGGGTTAGCTAAGAAATAAACCATGTAATTTGATGCATCGGAAGTCATGCTCAAAGAATTATTCATATTGGGGGATCATTTTATATCTTATCGATTCATATAGATATAATAAAATGGGATAAAATAACCAAATCAATATCTTTATACACCAATAGTGGTGAAACACAATCATTTTAGTGTCTTTAACTCTTATGAAAAATATTTTTGGTTTACATAGACAATAAGATCCTTATTTATATAATTTTATAGTCGGACTTAAATCATTAGTCAAGGAGGTAGATATAGTATCGATAGTCCTTTACCATTAATCTTGATTACATACCTAGAAATGGAAATAATTTTTTGATGCATTGAGATAGATGGCATTGAATGTTCATGAATGATATTATAATAATGATTGTATTCTAAGGAACATCTTTTTGGACATGCATCTGGTCAATAAAGAGTGCTAGTGATGAGATTCTCTAACTTCTATATCATATAAACCCACAGTTCTAGACCTGTTCAATATAAATATGTTTTATATTTAAGAGGGATTATTTTTATGGGATAGTTTATATGATGGTGATCCATTATTAGGATGGCCTCTAGGTATTGGATATTTTATACCATTCCATGTCTAGTTATTTATTCCTATGATATTATGTAGGTGTTCATGAAGGAGTACCATGCTTCCAAATTCATGTTAAATCCTATTCAAAAAAATATGTATCATTGTCTCCATAGGAGGTAATTCATTCTAGTTATGAAAAAGGAGGCAATATGCATTATATAAAGATGTATAACCCCTTTGCATGTGAAGGATGAGAATCATTGGCCAATTATTCTATTGTAGTTTTTCCCATTCAAACATGTAAGTGGGATAATGTTAATATAATTTCTTTTAGAATACCAAGTAAATATCAAAAGAGTGGTGATTTATTTGTTAATTTTTATTGCATAACGAAATTACCATTTAATTCCGATATAGGAAACATTCACAATGAATGGCCTAGGTGGCCTCTAAATATATACAATTGTTTGGTATGATGGAATTTTAAGGTGTATCATTTCATATTTAGATCCTCATTGCACAACTTAGTTCAGGTAGGATCATATGATGGATCTCAGGTCTTGGGTTATCTTATGTACAACTAATGAAACATAGACTAATATTAAGTCTAAATGGATTATTCTAATTATGTATAAATTATTTGGGCCAATATTTTGGGATTTAGTTGTTAATGGGAGAGACATATAAAAATCATAGGTCTTGATTATTATAAAGCATTCAACAATCTATCCTTCAATGACATATATTGTAGTTCATTTCGTTTTTCACTTTTTAGGGTACATAGCAGGATTTTCCGTTATCATTGGAAATTTTCATTTTCCGGATATGTCTTTGTAGATTCAATTGATGATGGACCATTTAGTAATCATACCGAACTGGTAGAATTGATATACTAATAATCATAGAATTTATTTCTACTTTATGGTTTATCATAATATTTTTAATCTTGTTTCTCTATATCTAGTGCTATTTAAGATAAATAAGTGATGGATTATTTTAACAAAGATTGTTTTTGACATTTGGAATAATGGAATTGGTCAGTCTAGTGGCGGTCTTTGTAGCTCGTTGATAGTGGTACATTTTAATGCACAACATGTTTCACAGGTCAATGGATAAGAGATATCATAAATACTCCTCTAACATGATAGACATTTAAAACATGGAGTTTGATAAATTTGATTCCATTGAGAATAATATAATGTTTATCATTGTCCATAGTGTTTATAATCTATAATGGAAGACTGAACATCTTTTATGAGAGTAGTTGTCGCGTGGACCTATTCAATAGGAGACTTGGGGGAGTGAACTTTATTTAAATATATATTTTTTAAAGAGATTTGTTAATACCAATAGAACATAAGTAAGGAAAATAATGGGGATGGAATGTTATATGGTTTGGAGGTTATAAGATATAATTATTATTAGATATACACCACTTTTATTTTTCATTAACCAATGTGATAATGGTTGTTTTTCTTGTGTACCAATATAATTGTTTCTTTGTGGTGGTTGGTTTTCTCATATGAGTCAACTAGATGAAGAGGATGATTTATTTTTTGTAGAATAAATTCTTTTTGGGAATTCCCAATTGACAATGTAAATTTCTTATGTTACCCTAATAAAATACATAAAATGAATTAATAGTTTTGGTTGGCCCCATGAATCTTTTTCATATCATGAAATCTTCATGGGATGTCCAAAAAACTGAATTTAATTTCTTTATATTGATTGAAAATGTGAATTTGTATTTTGATGTTATAAATTAGTGGTGATTAATATTTAGTGTATATGGTAATTGATGAATACACAATGTGAATGGGTAATTTTAATTGTTAATAGACTATAACCAAAACTATTTTAAATAAAATGTTGTAGTTCATTATAATGAAGTGTTATTTAATTTTTTTCTAATGATCCTCTATAGATGCCTTTATTAATTCTTCTGTAATACTGAATCAACATCATTTAGATTTCGGTGTTCTAGATCAAGTGTTTGAAACATCCTTTATTTAATATTTTTTTATCCTCCCTTATCAGTTGGATTTTCTGTTAGGAATCCTATTTCATGTTGTATAACTAGTATCAAGAACTTATTTCATACACTAATGGTACTATTGTTTCAATTTTTTGTTTAGAGGAAAAATATAATCACCATATTGGACATTGATTGATTCTTTGCGTATTCTCTTCTTGTGGGAAGGATGGTCAAGAAAAACTCTCAAATGTAATTTTTTCCAATAGAATTTTAACTAATTTCCATCATTCTAGGATGTTGAATGTATGACTACAATGGATTGAAAATATCTTGTTCTTATAAAATCAAAAACATTATACCACAAAAATAGACAATCAAGTGCATTCGTATTGAGATCCATATTTTTTCCACCCAATAGTTGGGCATACCCTTTAATGAGTGATGTAGTCAAAGTCATGGAAACATGATTTTCTAAAAACATATAATTTGTGATAAATTTAACCCACCATATCATGTATTTTATGATAAATTGTGATCTTTTTAATCACATTAGAAATGGGATAAATGTTGACTTTGAATGATATAAAATCATGGATTCTATATAATTCCAAAATGATTGTTATGTAATAATTGGGTAAATTAATATTTCGTCTTCTACTTATATGTTTCCTATTTTTGATTCAGGATATATTGTAATTTCATTTACTTGATACTACTATATTGATGAATTACGGAATTATCCACTATATAATAAGTCTTGGAACCAACTATTCATCATTATGAAGGAGAATCATATATTGATATTGATTAAATATCCTTTGAAATTTGTGCACTATGATTATTTAAGTTGACCTATCATAGTCTAGGGGCCATGTGTGATTTATAAAATTCAAGTTGTTGATGTGTGCTCTAGGAATATGTATGGGGATATTTTATATTACAAGGGTCTAGTGTGTTGGATAATTTTCCTCTATCCATGTTCACCACAAGAAAAAATATTTGGGTATAGAATTATATAAGGGACCATTATGAAATGGTTAATCAAAACCTGAAACAATACCTTTTCATGAGTTGTGATAATAAACCGATAATTTTGGTGATTTATCTTGATATAGTAGAATCCACTTCTAGACATAGATAACAAGCATAGATCCGAAGAAGAAATGAATGACACTATGTGTAAACCTAGAACATGAAGCTCAGTTTTTATGTATGATGAGTTGAATATATTTAGGAATTAAAACCCATTTTTATCTCATTAAATATATATTCAAACTAGATTTTTGAGACACTGTTGGTGTCGGCCTTCTAAGGTGTAATAACATCCTATATAGGCTTCTATTTGTTAACGTGGATGATTTTGTGGTTTTAGGTCATGAAATGTAAGAGGTATTTATATTGATTAATTGATGAACAGATTGGTGGGATCATATAATCATGATGAACATGGGGGGGGGGGGGGTCAGGACTAGGGTCCTTAGTGTCTTTTCTTGATTTTTAGTGTATTAATTATATGTCATTTCGCTTGTCGTCAAGTTATATTCAACATGTCATTACATTATTTTGAAATTATTTTGATTGGTATATTTGTTTATTATTAATATTAATCATCATATTTTACTATTTTTATTATTCTAATCATATTTTATACTTTGTAGTAATAGGTATTATCTCTCCGAAAAATTCTGTATACCCATGAACCTACTCAGTAGCCTATGACATATGGGGTGGTGATCCTACTGTCCAGTAACCCACAAGGCTCAGATATATGAGGGTTACATAGGTAGGTATGTTAAAGTACATTTATTTCAAAAATAGTTCCAATAATCATTAATATATTAATTAAAATTTATAAACTATCAAAAAAATTTCATTTTTGTTTATTTTTTTTTGTATTTTTGTTAATTCCACCAAAGGTTTCTTTTCTAATGTATATGTTATAAGGGGAAACAAAATGACTTTTTCATTTATACAAGGTGTTATTGTACAAAACTATAAAAAATATTTCTATTTTATTTTAATTAAAATACAGATAATATCTAGTGGTGTACATTATATGCCACTTAAAATGAACTTCACCACAAAATACCCTCAGCTTGATAGAAAATGATAATTTACCTATTTCATCACATCCTTAAGATCCCCGAAATATTCATTCATTTGTTATTCATTTAGACTACATTTAAATAGTGATTAGTGTTGTTATGTAGAACATTAAATCAGTGATAAAATATTTCTACGGGTTTTTATTTATAGGAATGAACCTTCTATTTAGGTACAAACTCTGAGTTTAGTACATTTGATGGAAAACGAATATACTTCCCTGGGAGAGATATGTGGAAAATATTTTTAAATTTAAAGGTATTTAGTGTGATTTCAATTATATTAAACTATCTTAGAATTATAAATAGTATTTGGATGGATGACATATAAATTGGTAAACATCTCCATATTTCAGAGTTCTATAACCATATTCCATATATAATTTCATAGAAATCTCATCAAAATAATTTTAAGTTCATGATGTTATCGATGATTGTCATAATAACTATCCTGTCAGCTCTAATCACCTAATTCTTATAATAAATGGTTTTAGAATTCATTTTAATTTCCTTATATAACATAGTACACAATAACATTCTTCCTCTAATTTCACCCCATCATGATGTAGTTATATGATTCATTCCATATAGGTATTTAAAAAGTGCCATAAAATTATTTATTGAAATAATTTATTATATGAACTATATATATAGGGAATGTTATAATATTAAACACCATTTAATTATTAAGATAAATATTTATTTAGATGCTCTGGGATTTGAATTTTTCTCACAGAATGACCATTTTTTAAAAAATGATAATAATTACAAAAACATAACTTTATATACATTGTTGGATTAATACATTCCTAGGTATTTTTTAGTAAACCACCTATCTGGAACAAATACCATATAATGTGGTAATACCTTAATATTTACTATTTCCTTAATGTTTATATGAGAAATATGATAATTAAATAAATCATCTCTCATAATAATTAAATGTACTTACTCTATAAGGGGATCTACCACAACTCAAATGACATTATAGACATTAGATGTTTCGGGATTGTTATGAAAAAATCAATGATGATGATTTACAATTAAAAATATCATATGGGTATTATTTAAAAATAACCCACATAATATTTTCTAATATATATAACTTGCTAGAAAACAGGCACTGAGATACATACTCTGCAATTTCTCTCATTATGATGTACCATATGAAATAGTCTTCCAGATCTCTACAAAACGTCATTCTTCAAGGATGAAAATATAATGATGATATATTTGCAACTTCCAATACCATTTTCTCATTTATTTTATTCATGTGACACATTCATGATTCTTGTATTTTATTATTACACCACAATCAATGTTAAACTAAATAACCTTTCTGAAATTCTTTGATTGGTCCACATAATACTTATATATGCCTTTAATATACATATGGAAACATTTTTTAACTATAATTTGAGAAAGATATGACCTCAAACCTTCATTCATGATTTATAGGTCAATTATATACAATTTCATAAATATTGGATCCTTATTTTAACCTTATTATAGATAATCTTGCATGATTAATTTGACTCTATGAATAATCCTCCATATTCACATACCAAGGAGGGTTTGTATTGGGTGGTTGTAATAATTAAACAACTCTAACAATATTAATTATCACATACCCAAATCAATAATGTGAAAATATGCTTCAAACTGTTAAATTACAATATAAGCAACAAAAATCACTATAATGATACAACATTATATTGTTTAAGAAAAACGTTCTCGAACTACATATCATGAGTTTGGGTATTTTTTAATTGAGAAAAAAAAATCAGAATGACCCATAGGATATCATCATTTAATTTTATATTAGATAAACACCTATGCACTTATTATATGAATCACTAAAAATAAGAACCATTTCTCGACTATTGCGTAGTGTGAGTACAGATACACAAAAAACCCTCTATTCAGCTCATTAAAAAATTTAACTCATTCATCAATCCAAATAAAAATTAATACCATACTTTTAAAAACTGTGAGTGGATTATATAGAGTTGAAAAATATTCCCAATAATTTGATTAAATACATTTAATTTTATAAATGTATAGATCTCAAACACAATTATTGGAACAGACCAATGTTCAATAACTTCATTTTTCATTGACTAATTCATATACCCTATATTTATATTATATTAAATAGTGATGGATCGTTGGGTGACCAATCTTCACAATTGTTAAATTGATCACACCTATTCTATTTACATAGTTACTTTAGTACATTCCTCATGTATTCTTCATGATCCTTATTACTCTTATGTTAAACAAAAAATATCATCTACAATGATTGCCATGAAAAAATTAGTATAAATTTTAAAGTCTCTATTCATTTAATCTTCCATGATAGTGGGGTGATTTGTATGACCTAATTGAATTACTATAAATTCATATATCCTATACCACATATTAAATGCTATCATGGGTTCAACATTATTTATGACTATCAATAGATAGTATCAAAATAGAATAAAATATTTGAGAACTATCAATCTACTCATAATTGATCAAACAAATCAATCATTTGTCTAATATGATACATATTGATTATTATAATATATTTATGTTATCGTTAATCAAATAAGATTCATTATTATACATCGTTCCTCTTACAAAAAAAGAATAGGATCACTTCATCCTGAGAAACATGACCAAATGATTCCCTTATTATAATATTTAATGTGTTTGTATATTATTTACTCAAAGTAAATTCATGTGATTCTATATTTATTCATTGAATTAGGTGTAACACTACGTAAGCGATCTACTGAAAAATAATCTTCACAAAAAAATAATTACTATGAAATACATTTGTAAATTTATCAATAACAATTTGTAAAATATAAAAATATTTGATATTAAGTGTCTCCCAAAATAGATGTGTTAAATACCCCATTGGAATATGAATCAATACCCATATAATGGAGGTAATTTTAATTTGAGATTTGTCTTTATATGTGATCTTATAGAAAATCAACGTTTATTTCAGAACCTCAAATGTAACTTCCCTTCCTAATAAATTGATATTTTTTTTATAAAATGAAAGGAAATTCATGACCATAGTGATATCAAATTTATAATTAGGAACAATACAACTATTTTTATAATGAAAATAAAAAATATTCATTCATTGAAGAATCATATACATGATTTGATATCAACATAACATTACGGGTATTATCATATAATTAAACCTCTAATAATTTAGGTGGTAATGATATACCAGTATAATATTGTTCATATATAAAATATTAGGTATATCTACAATAAAATTCTACATCAACAGATCTAGACTAGATTGTAAATGTATATTTAAACAAATCATTATGAAAACACATATTAGCAATAAATATTGCATGATAATTCCCATAATCTATAGGTTTAATTTGTAACTAATGTAGACTTTATATATTAAATATAAGAATTTAGAACTGGTAATTACAATAACCATACCCCTAAAAAATTGAAACAATGATGTCTGGCTCTAGTGATTAATAAATATTTTTCTCTATAAGAATAATTTGATACAATTTTTTATCAAATTAAAATTCTATTTCCTAAAATACATCCTTTAAACAATAAAATAATTTAATAGTACCATTAAGGAAATTACTAATATATACCTTTCCAAAAATTTTAAATAATTAATGAATAATCATCTTACAAATTTTTTTTGTTATTATAATTTCCCTTAAATTTGATCATTATTTTGTAATCAAAATAATAAGGTTAATATGGGACTCCTATATAAATTTCTACCATGAAAACATCTTGAATGATTTCATATTAGCTTTTAATGTGTCTTATAGATAACACACATAAGAATATATGTATTATGAAATTTAATAATCAATCAATTATACATTTAGGTTTGATAATAATATTAAAATTATATAAATTTTTTTAAAAAATAATTTCTATATAAGTACTAATAGATTTATTATTTTTTGGATTTAGATTACATAATTCATTTTCCATATTTATAAATTGAATATAATGTAATTTTATATTGAATAATGATATTATAATCTCATGTCATAATATATATTATGTTTCATGATGTTTCCTCGAGTTCATGATATGATTCCTCAATTTATATGTCTCACCATCCAAATGATTAATAACCAAAATAATGTTTTCATTCCCAAACACTAGAGAATGGAAAATATAATTTATTTTGTACTCATCCATTACTCAGAAATTAGTGGATCCATGGATCCCAAAAAAGATGGTGGATATTTACTCAGTAAGAGATCCATATAATTTTTCCTCCACTTTCTCATTTGGATGATTATTAAGATTTATTGTTTCTTAATGTAGTGTACGTATAATTGTGATTTTTTCATATCATCACTAATTAAAATTATTTTTCACTGGTGGAAAATCATTTCATGTCCTATCATATTATTTTTTATCATTATTCATTCTAGTTAATTCCATTGACTGAAGCAATAATAATATCTCAAGTAATAATAATTATAGTGGATAAAAATATAATCATGAAAATAATTTATACGGTATAGAAATATTGAAACCATCAAATAAATAATTAAATCCTTGTGTTAAATATAACTAATACATGGTTATTATTTATTCATATATAATATATTTTTCAATTAATAATTTGAACATATTTCCAAGCTTATACCCTTGGATTATGTAGCATAGTTTGAAGGCATAGGGTTTGTCATAGTGAATCCGTGAAAATCAAGTTAATATTATATCCACCCCATACAATGTTGTTTCGCATAGATTAATTTGTACCATATCTATATACACATTCATATTTCCAAATAGTAATGTATATTCATAGAAACCAATAATAATTTATAAATCATAACCTATTATTTTCACAATATATTTTCATATTCTATTGGAGCTATATTTCCTCAATGTATTTAAAAAATTACCAAACCATTCAGTAATACCATATGAGGTTACCCAAGCAATAAAAAAATAAATATTTTATCATATTATATGAATTTTCATCAAATATCATTAAGATAAACAATAGAACCATAATTGTTTTTTATAGTCATTGATATGTAAAGAACTTGTATATAAATGATTTACATAATCTCCCAGAATTTTCAGAAATACTGATACCCTTCATAAATAGATCATATATAGAACCATTCATCATATCTATTGGAAATGAAAAATTAATAATGGGAAAGATCAGTTTATCAATATGGGTAAAAATATGGGGATCTCAGTTATCACTTCACCATAGAATGAGTGAAAGGGTATGAAAACTTGAGCATAAAAATTCATAACAATTCCCAATAATTAATAGATCATAATAGTAAGTCATGGAATAAATCTTATAAGTTCCTAATGTATTAATAATAATGTACTAAAAGAACATAATCTATAAGATCATATTTTTTCCATAATATGATGTCATAAAATTGTGTCATAAATGGATTCATAATCGAAATCAAAGAAATTATATGTCAATGATACCCAGTAAGACATTCATCACATAGTGAACTTGGGAAAACCATACATCTTCCAACATTAGTCTTGGTATAATAATCTATGTAACCTAATTTGAGTAAGGGAAAACCACCCATATACATTATTTAATTATAAAACATCATTCATTAAATAATAAATTAGATGGTGATAGTTTACCCACCCATTAGATAAACATACTCCACTCAAGTATAGTTCACCAGATCGTCAATAACATTAATCTTTTAGTTATATCTCAACTCATGAAAAAATAAATAGTTTTTATAAATAATTCTTGATTGTAATAAAAAACCATTCTGGTAAATAATAAATATTTTATCTTACTAATATTTCCACATTTAACCTTGTGTGACATGAATGATTTTATCCATAGATTAATATATTATTAAAATATCATTGAAACATTTTAGGTGGAAAATACCCTTTTCATTTTTAAATAAGTTTTCTAAAATATAAATAATCTTGAAATAAAAAGGTAAAAATGTTCACTCCGAATATCCATGTAATATTTTAAATAATGATTCAATGAAAAGAGTATTTGTGTAGGGGGAAATTTTTTTTGGGTGGTATACAAAAAAAATGATTTCAATCACACCGTTGAAAAAAAGAACATCATTATGTAATTGAATTTTTCCTATTAAACCATATATTATATAATAGGAAATGTTATAAAAAAATAAAAAATATATATAATAATATAAAAATTCTTGAAAATAATTTAAATAAATTATGAAAAAATAATAAAAAGATTATCAATCATGTAATAAAAGATATTTGCATTCCCATAAAACCATTAGATCATAATTTTGAGTACGTGAATTTCAAAAAAATAATGGAAATAATTTAATTACAAAAAAATAATAATTTAGTAGAATATAATACAGGATATTACTCAAGAGAGAGATAATATATTTAATCCATTTATTATTTAATCTTATACATTAAAGGAAAACATGATATTGTAGCATTAATCTTATACATCAAATTTTAATTTCATTGTAAGAGTTATAAACTCAAGTATTATAAGGTTAAATTTCTATTAATTCTATTTTGGAACAATATAAATACGTATAATTTTAAATATCAAACACTAATGTCATTTCAATACAACTTTTTAAATAATTCTTAAAAAAAGATGTTTTCGGTTGTTAAATAATTTTTTCATTTATGTTTTGATTTGTAAATAATTTATATTGAAAATAGGTCATGTTTTGTTTTCATTTTAGGAATGTTAATTAAGAAATTATAATCATATATATTCATAATTCACATATTTGTAATCATTGATAATAATTAATGACAGAAAAATGAATAACATGTTTAATAATGAGAACAGTCTAAATGTACACATGAATGATGGTTTCATATTAAAAAAAAATTGAATGGAAGGAAAATAATATTTTATCATTGAATAATAATTATTATATAATAATTATCATACATATTTTTGAAATCCATCATTAAAATGATCAATGTGTTTTAGTGGTTGAAAGGTATTCATATTGTTATGTTGAGGCGGTTGTCCACATGTTAAAATAAATGATACATTCAGTTCCCATTACAGGTAATGGAGGTGAATGTTTATAGTATAACCTTCATTATAGCATCCTCATATATTAAAAATACTAATTTTATCGTATTATGATGTATCAAATTTTTTATTGAATATTGAAGAAGAAATTAAAATTAAAGGTCTCTTTTATGATTTATATCACTTCTTTCTGAGAAGACATTTGAATTACACCTTTCACTTTGAATGATAGGTCTTATGCGATGATTTTTGGATCAATGGATTTTCGTAAATAACATTTGAAAGGTATTAAGGTTTTTTGGAGGACATAGAATCCTAAAGGTTCAATAATAAATGAGGAGATGAAGTGCCCTTTTATAAGTGAGGAGAGTGAGAACATGGAGTCACAGAGATGAATTAATTATAAGTAATATCATTCTGAAGTAAAAAGTTCAATACAAACATTAAATTAATGATAGTATAAATTATAGTCCCAATAAATACTGGTTTTGTGGAAATACTAAAATTATCTATTACTTTAAACACATGACAATTTTTTTTAACTTTAACCCTCAAAACAAATTTTCAATATTTTTACTATTCAATAAGTCAGAAAATGATGATTTAATCATTAAGTGTTTTATTTTATAATTAAAAAAATGCATTCAATTTTGTTAACGTCAATTTATATAAGTGGAATATGTTAATTTTGAATTATTCGCTTGAAATATAACTGAAACATGCTTTGAGAAATATGAATATTAATTAAAAAAATAAAATATAATTTAATTGAATTCTTTGATAAATTATAAAATAAATGATAAAACAATGTAATTTGTATATGGTAATTAAATTTCATAATAAAAATTAGTCAATATATATTTAATTATTTAATTATGATATGTCAATTTCTTGAATAATATCTTATTTATTAAAACTAAATGCATTTAAACATAAAATGATTTTATCTTCCTTTAAAACCTCTATAAAAAATGATATTTTTATTAATTAATTATAAATATATTTCATTAAACAAATTTTTTAATAGAGATCAATATACATTTCTTATATAGTAATAAATAGCATGTTGAAAAATATATTACAAATAAATGTTTCTATATTAATAATAATAATATTTATAAAAATTGGGGTCTTATCAAATGAAAATTATCATTACATATATATCTTAATTTATTTAGTTCTATTCATACCTTCCAATCTAATATCTAGGTTACCGAGGTACACTATTATATAAGATCTTTTATAATTGAGGAATTATGTAATGAACATCGTCAAATACTACAAATGTATTTCAATGGAAACACATAATAAATCCTGGGAGGATTCACATGTACAGTGGGATCACATTATGACCTGTACCCTACATACTTTATATAATTAAAAATAAGATATATTTTATTTTATTCTTCAATAAATTATTTACCTAATCTTATTCAATAAAATATGAGAGAATTAGAGTTTCTTATGAATAATTTCCAATTATTTATTATATATAAATCTTCATGATCTCTACCAATTACTACTAAAACAATAGATATATTTTAAATTTATTCCTTAATACCAAATTGAATACTCTTATTTTTTGTCATATAGTTGGTTTACATCAAATCCAAATTAGGAATCTAGGTTATATATTTTTTTTTTTGCTTCTAGTCACTTACTACAATATGATTGTCAAATTTAACATGTTGGAAAGAAGTAAATTATTCCATATTTTATATGACATATAAAACTTATATTCTGTGATACAATATATGTTTTATCTATGGGTCATTTTATTCTTCCATCTATGTGTATTTTTTCCATGTATATGATTGATTATATTCTAAATATATCATTTTTATATAATTTTAAACATAAAAAACAACGACAGAACTAATGTAATAAAGAGACAAAGTAATTAAAAAGACAAATAATATTTAATTTATTCACCTTAATCCATGGAAATAATGCTAAATGTTTTCGAAGTTATTTAATGAACACAAATATATAGGAGTTTTTTGATAGTTAGAATATAGCATAGTGGATAACATATTTCATATAAAAGGATCATTTTTATTCACCCATTTAATTACCCAAAACTATATATTTTATTACTTTTCATAATTATGAAATTATAAAGAGGATATATTTTTTATGAACAATAAAAATAATCAAAATATAAAATTGATGAGGTGTGATAATTAGTTTATTTCATAAATACATTCCATTTTTATTTTGTAATATATCATTGCTATTTTATTTATAAATAATTGGAACACTCATTATCATTTATGTCATTACCCCCACTATTTGACAATTTTATGGAGTTATTCAATTAAAATAAAAAAATCATCAAAACATTTATCCTTTAATTTCATTTGGTTGGAGTAATCCATATGTCAAATAAATAAAACCAAAAACCCAATACCCATACACGAAATAATGGTAGTGAATCCTATAGTTAATGGGGAATGATTACTATCCACTCCTTCCATAGACACCAATAGATATCATTTGATGTATGAAAACAAAAGGGTGGTTATTTTTACATTTTTGAGATTAATACACAGTGAATAATAATAATTATGAACTTAAAATACAAAAAAAATTCTAACTCATGTTTTCCATTGTAACTCCATAAATTAATGAAGAAATAAGGATTGAAATATATTTCATGAAATCAATTTTTAAAAACATAATCTGAAAAATCAACTCTGTAATAAAAGTTATAACATTAGGGGTGGTTGTTTCAAAGGGTAATAAAATATTAAATGACTGATAATGATGAAATTATAGAAATAGAAAAATTAATTCACATCAATATTCAGATATTTGATATGTTTTTACATGAGGGTCAGGTATTATTTAGAAACTCCCTTATAGTCCTCATGTCCATGAAGTGATTCCATGTGTCTTGTTTGTTGAGTATGTTTTTGGTGAGAGGGATTCAATACACATACTACATCATTAAATTTTTTCCATTTTTGGGTTTCATTTGTCCATGAAATTATTTATTTCCTTTATTTAGCCTTTTAACATGTATGAGGAATCCCTATTTTCCCCTACGGTACACATGTCTGCCTAATAGATTTGACATCAATATATGACTATAATCTCACCATAATAGATGCAATATGAATTCATTTGTAGCTACAAGTGGAAATCATTATTGGCCCGCACTATATTTCACATTATAGTGTGACATTTCATTCTATAGGGAATGTATAATTTTTGGGGAGTTCACAATATATCATGTGGAAATTGATTTTATTTATTCCTTGAAAATATATTAGAGAACTGAGGAATCTATTTTGGGATAATAGATTGTCTTTCTAATACTAATAAATCCTAGTATTGATTAAGTCAACTTACTTTCATATTAGATATTAAACATGTTTGTATTATATTTAGAATTAATGAAAATTCAAGAGGAGCTTGAAATTACCTTTGTAATCTTTGTAAAATTGTTTTGGGAATATGACGTTACATTTTGTGTATGGTGTGGCATTCCATAGACGATGATAATCAATGGTGGAATTAATATTACATGTTATAGTTTCATAGACTGTATTAATGAGTGACACTACAGTAGTAAGTTATTTTTGAATAATTTGTATCACGGTGCATCATTAATCTCAATAACATAGAAGTTTCAATTTTTTGAATCATAGTAATGGGTCGCGGTGGGAGTATTATAGGGTAATGACATAGCCCTATGTGGTTTTTCTAGATATTATTGGTGATATAACACATTAATTTATGAAAAAAATTGATATTTTTTCTATTGAATAGTCATATATTTATAAAAATTTCATTCTTCATCACAGTAAATTTCATATTTTGATTTGTAAATACTTAACCCATGTCTTATATAGTTTTTAATAAAACCCTTTAATTTTTAACCATCACAATAAATAATATTACATAAAATTAGTCATTAAAATCATTATTTTAGGTCTTTTTAAAATTAATAACCAATATTGTAATATAAAGAGAAAATAATTAAAATAAATAAATTTTGTGGAGATAATGATTAAAAAACATTAAATTATAGATGAATATATGAATTTTCATCTATAATGATCATGTGAACATACACCAATGATGGGGTGTGGAAAAATTAAATTTATGTTGTTTCAACTAGTGGAGAACAGTAGACACCCATTTATATGTAACACGACGAGATTCTGAGTTGGTTCACTTATATAATCTAAATCACTTATATCTACATAGTTTTGTATCATTTTTTCAATTTTATAAAAATTGAAAAATATTTTAGGGTTTTGATTATTTTTTAATTAATAAAATTAAATAAAATATTAAAATGTATACATAACATAATATGAAATTATAATTGAATGAAATTAAAAAGAAATAGTATGGTCTTAGGTTCGGTTTTTTGTTTCTTCATTATTTTGCATTGTTTTTTATTTTATATTAATAATGAAAACATGAATTATCAGGATGAATTACAATTATTTTCTTTATAATGTGAGAAATCATGAATTCCTCTCTAATATAAATCCAAACAACACTTTTTTCATGGTTTATGACACGACTTGGAAAGGGGTGTGACATCAATGAGTTCCAAACTCTATCGGTATCGTTTCATCGACTTATTGGTTCATGTCCATCATGTGATGAGCTAACCAATGGTGGGAGGGAAAATAGATTTAAAAAATATAATATAAATAATTTTTTGTGCTTGGCCTATGAGAGAGTTTCCACGCCCATGAATGTAAAATTCGTCTATCAAAAACATAAATAAAATGTTATGTAATAATTAATGAACACCATATCCTCTCTAGAGACAATCCTCTATTTAGTCTCCCATTATCGAGAGTAAGATATATCGTTATAGGTATAACGAAGAGAAAAATAATAAAATAAAATTAATTAACTAAGAATAAGAAAAGAAGATGAAGAATAAAATAAATACAGAAAAATTATGCATTTTTAGAAAGAAATATAGGGGAAAATTTTTGAATAATAATAATAAAATAATAAATAGAATAAATTTATATATATAATATATATAGACACTATTAATAAATGATAATAAGGGGAAATAAATTAAAAAAAGAAGATAAATTTTTTAGAATGAGAAGAGTGGTCCAAAAGATAGACTTCGTCAAACATAAATGAGATAAATATATTTATAAATGAAAAGAAAATTACAATTGCAATAAATATAACACAGAAGTAAATAAGTAAAAAAAGAAAAGAAAAATTATCATCGTCAACAATCACTAGGACCCCACAACAGATTACAATGTTAATTCCTCTTCATTTACTTGAATGAGGTATCAATTTATAGCATGGTAGGAGTATATATCCATAAAATATGGATTAAATTCCATGAATGAGAATGATATTCAAAATATTTAGTGATTTTTAATTTTCTTCTGATACTGAGGATGATTTTGGAAACACACATGACATTTTTGTGATTGAATAATTATGCATAGACTGGATTCCTTATTTGGAACATTCTTCATGTAATCCACTCAAGCATTGAGGAGGATGCATGGCATCAGTTCCCGGAGGAGGTGGTGGAATTTAGTCATGGTAGAATTGAATTTCTCTTTATATACACATCCATTCTTAAAAATGTTCGGATGGAATAAGAAATGTTGCATTGGGTCATGCATGGATTCCATGATGATCCAAGTTTATGGAAATATTTGGGATTCAAAGCAGAGTTTTATCCAAGATCATCCAATATAGACCTTATAGGTTCTCAAGTGATTTCACTGATTGTACTAAGATTTCGAGCTAAAGATATGGGTTTATGATTCTTTCTAATCATTGGAATGCAGAGAAAGTATGGGACCACAATGTTTCTACAGAAAATAGAACTTTAATATGAGTTTACCACATCCTATATTGAATTGAGGAAGATGGGAGATATGGATTATAATAAAAATAGGTGGATATCCCCCTAGTTATGTCACATGGGGGTTGGAGGACCCCCGACCCGCTTCCATGCACCACCCTGGGCCGATGAAACATCCATCCATTAGACATGTGGTCTTGACCACTACACACATATTCACTCCAGAAAGCCTGATCATATCTCTTTTCCCTAGTAGCTTGACCACCATAGGGCCACTTATTCACATGAAATTATCCTATGTGTGACTGTTTGTTGGTGATATACATCCCATTTGTCCACCATGGCCAGTTAGCCCTTCATGGACTAGAACAGTGACATGGTTCTAGTGGCAGAGGGCTATCCATGCACAGATAACGATGTAGATAACTTCTTAAGAATGAGTTGTATAAATTTAATAATATTCCTACATTTTATAGGGTTAAATAATAAAAATTTAATTTTAAAATTCAATAATAATTCTTCATATTATATCATGTTTCATTTAATAAATAAATTCTACCATTTTAAAACAAAATAATGAAATATACGTGAATGATCATTGAAAAATATTTTAAAATCATTGAAAATTTATTAAAATATAACTAAATATTACTCTATCAAATACCTACACATGTAAAAAATGATTTTATTAAATTGTTAAATATCAATATAGAATTTCAAAGGACATTAAATCAATAAATATTTGAATTTCAATGTAACAGAAACAAACGATTGTCAATTCAAAATCAATATTTTAATGTCCACAGTAAATATTAAATTAATTTCACTATTTTCAAAGAAAGAAAATAAATTATTTATCTTTTACCCTTTTTGAAATGATGGAACATATACTTTTGTTCATTAATGTTCCTCAATACAATATAATCGAACATTAAAATTCATTATCAATCTTTCTTTTTAATTTTTTTTCACTCGCCTATCACTATATTATTTAATGTATAGTTCTTATTATATCATGTAAACATGATCTATATCAATAATAATGTAATGAAATAATCTCCAAACTTTGTAAAGGAATAATGAACATAAAATCACGAGGGCTTGTAATTAAGGAGAACTTTTATCTAAGCCATAAGTTCGGTAAGAATTATCATTTAAAAATAAAGCCTCATGGTTATGTTTTCTCACTTGTTTATAATTATTGTTATTAAAAATAATATATCAATGGAATTATCACTTCTAATTTATCAAAACCAATTTCCCCCAAAAAAATTGATGTTTTAGTATGATACAAAATAATGAATAATTAATGATTTGTGCACCATGTTGATTTTTTCTTAACATTTATACTATTGTTTTTAAATATAATATTATTTTTTTAATTTCATGCACTGAATAAACATCACATACCCCACAAAGTCTCATATGATAAAAGTTATAGGACATGTAATGGTGATTTAGGTATTCCCAAAAACATAATACATTTTTCATTTTTTATACACAGTTCATTTTATCCCATTCTCCATTACACCCTTCACCCCCACATTGCAACATTAAATTATCATCAAAATACTAAGGTTAATGAGGGAATGGATAAACATTGATTGAAACATGACTCATCCTTGACAAGATAATTCATAGTTTTTATGGGATAAATAAGAATAATTGTAAAGGTGGATTTCAAGGATAAGGTAATTTCAAAAGATACATCAATTATTTTTAATGTGTTTTTGTAACATAATATATTTTACATGTTCAAATTAACATTATATTTGGTGACATGTCCAATGATAGAACCATCAATATGGTAATTAATAAAATAGGAATATAATTGTCTATAAATACTATTAGGAATGGATCATATGATTTCAAACAATTCCACAAGGTAAGAATAAATATAAAATATCAATTAATATGAATTTCAGATTTTAAAAACTTTAAAATGATAATGAAATTTCCATTACATTAATCAATTAATTCACTAAAATAATGAGTCCTCATTTTAAAATCCATGCATCAATTTTATCATCAATTTAATATTTTAATCAATAAATAACATTATAATGTAAATATAAAAATTTCATATAATGATTCCTAATAAATTCATATATACTTGGTAATACATGTTAAGAAGAAATTCAAGTGTGGTCATGAAATTTTGTAGTGTAAATCTGAAAAAATGTTTTTAGACAAAAATTGAAAGTATTATTAATATAAAAAATTAATGGTGAAATCAATTTTTGATGAAGCATATCCCTCATTACTCTATTTTTTTTGGAGGTCATGTTCCATCATTAACCAAAAAAAGAAAATTAAACAATTAATCTCAAGGATCATGTCCTTAATGTTAAAAAATGATAGAGGTAGGGGAAATAATATTAGACAACATTCATGAATGGAATTCATATCTATATTCAAAAAAGTGTATAAGGATATTTTGTAACGCCCCGACCCCAGTTACCCAGAGTTGGTGCATTATTATAAAAAATTTGAATGATCACAACAAAGATCAAATCTCGACGATCGATTAGTTTAGTAGCCTTGGAAACAATATATATATTCATAAAGATTTATATTACATCATAAAAATGGAAACTAAAAAAACATTGTCTACATAGTACACACTCATGTCCCCACATACTATCCCTGTAGTTCATTCATAAATTACTTCTTCACATCCTGGGAAAAATAAAACAGTGAAAGGGGTGAGCTCAGATGCTCAGTAAAGATAACAATATAGCTGAAACTTTCATTAATAAAGATAATCATTTAAGGCAGTGTATAACTAAAACAAAAGCCTTTCAAACTTTAACATCAGAATAATATGGCAAAGATAAAATGAAATAATCCCATTTACTTATTCACATGGATATTCTATTAGTCGAATAATCACATGCAATATCAATAACGACTTTCATAATGATGGAATGCATAATGCCAGACTATCATAACCACATAGCCAAGGCCTCATGCCAAGAATACAAATAAGATTTGTTCAAGGCCTTGTGTCAAGTCACTATTTTGTCTCATGAGACCTACAGATGCATCGAGGAGCTATAGACGGCTCCACCCGTCAGTTATTATGTCTGATTCATTCTTCCTATGAACAGGTTTAAAAATAACATAAACTTTCGTATTAAAAGTAGCATATGAAATGTCAATACAATCACCATAAACCATGAATGGAATGAAAATAACACATCCATAGTCAAAAATATCACAAAACCTTCAATAATATATGGATGTTTTGTATCATAATAAATAAACTTCAAATAAGCGTAAAATCCATCAAAGGATGTTGATATAGTTGAAATCAATACTATTTGAGAGAAATATCTCTTTTTTTACACCATTTAAAAGTCACATAATTATAAAATAAAAAATACTACTTTTAAAATATACTTATAAGCTTGTATGGGAGGCTTCGATGATTTTATAACGATGTAAAATAGCCTCACCCTCCGTATAAGTTAAAAAAAGACATTCTTACCTTAATTATGTCGAAAAGGTTAAAAAGGACCTTGTTTGGAAACCGAAAGAATGATTCCTTTATAAAATTCTTATAAAAATTCAACAAGGGTATAAATGACTTTATAACATAGTCTTTAAAATAGTATGAATAATTTGAGATACATTTTTAAGAAACATGGATGTGGATGAAAAAGAGGTCCTAGTAGATAATCACATATAAACAACCTCGGATAATGAAGAGATTGTGAAATAACCCTTACCTTGTACTTTTCCTTAGTCGAAGGTATGTTAAACTCATTTATAACAGTTAAAACATTGTTATTAAGTTATACAAGAACCATATACATAATTATGATATCATATATGATCTTTTACTAATGATTGTTAATAATAGTTTAGTATTATCTTAATTTCGGGTGTTAATTTAATCGTTTTCTTATATATGTTTTTTTACATAAGGCATGTTTGTTATGGATATATTGTATTTTATTCATATCCAGAATGATATCACGTCCATAAATAATATTTTTAATCATAAAATGACAATTAGACTTGAATGGATATGATGGGGAATGAATCTTATCGCGTTCATGTAGACGGTAGTCCGTATGTACGCATGAGTGACAATATCATTCATTTGATTTTAATATATTATATAATTGGATGGTATATAATATAAAAATAATCCTTATCATGTTATATTTATTATTTACAGGAATTATACATCATTATTATACCCATCTAAATAATAATATATTGAATAATAATTACACAACGACGTGGAGACGGTAGGCCGTACGTACGCACGTATGGTGACATGTCATTCAAGGGATGGATAGAATAATGAATTTGGTGGTTCCATATTTATAATAACATCACAGTATATAGAATATAAAGTAGTTATTATTGTATAATGGAAATAACATGGATTGAAGAAGTTGAAGAAGAAATGAAGTTGAAAAAGGGTGGTGAAAACATTACCTCTTCTTCGGGTTCTTCTTTTTGATTTGATCAAAATGGCTCTATAGGTTGGAGTTCTGATCAAAATAAGGCCCCTAGGTTGAATTGAATGAAGTTGAGAGTGTATTTCGGTAGGGGTTGTCTGAGACAAATGGCTTTGAATGTGTGAATTAGTGATAAGGGGGAGTTCTCTTTTATAAGAGGGGTGAGGGGCACCTTTGGAAAAGCTAGATATATTATTTTATAATAAATTAATATTCGGTTTATAATGGCTCAAAAGTGGATTATTCAAAGTCTAAGGTAGGTATGGGTCAAAATAATTTAAACCAATAGAATTTAGATAGGTTTGGATAATTATATTAACCTTATCTTTTAGTTTTAACTCTTAGTTAATTAGTTTGACATTTACCATGTCACTTTGTATTTTTATATTATATAGATAATAAACATACTATATACATCCAAGCGACCCAGAAGTGGTCCATTATTGATACACCTATAATTATATATGTTGCTTGGACGATCCTTAGATTTTTAGGTATTGAATATCAATTAATAATATAATATTTGTTTAAAAACTCTTTTATGTCAATTTTGACACTATTTGGTATTTGAATTTTGGGACAATCATAACAGCATTATTAAATCGAAAAAAATAATTCAATCAATAATAACATGTAATATTAACCTATAAAATTAGTGTAGTTCATAAAAAGGCTCAAATTACATTTATTTGGATATTTATAATATCAATTATTTTAATATTTCATTAATTAGGTATTTACTGCATCACCATTGTGTCATAAATAAAATAAATTTTATAATTTCTAAAAATTATAAATAAAATACCATTATGTATGAAATATTTTTATCTCTATGATGAATATTTAAAATCAAAATTTTCTTTTGTATAACCCTATATTAAAAATGTATTAGTAATTAATCTTTGTTAACTCTTCTTTGAATTAAATAATAATAAATGTCCTAATCTAATCCAAGTGGTCCTAAATGATAATATTTTATTCCTAAGGTTGTTTTTGGTTGAGATAAACATTTACAATAGAATTAGGACATGTGTGAGGGTAATATTAATATCATTTTTACCCTTAATTATCCTACTTACTTTTAACCGTGGTAAATAAAAGTAAAAAGTTACTATTCTCCAAAAATTATTTTTATCAAACTGTACCACATTTTACTCATTGTTATTAACCGAATCTCTTGGGTTTTTCGAAATTCCACTCACAGAAGTGATAAAATTATGTTCTTTGTGAATTTACAAATTCTCCTAGGATGTGGGTAAAAGACGGTGAAAAGATCAATAAAATTTTTATATATCTAAAATTATTCTAAACTAACTCCAATGAATTACATTGAACTTATATAGGTATTATGTATCTATTTTGACCTTAATTAAATTTAAATAAAATAAATAATTATTAAAATAAAATGTCGGTTTTAACCAATAACTCAGTGTTTTTCACTATTCATAAATATTTGAACATTTTCAAAAAAATACAAAAAAATCACCCTAGGATAATTTCGATATTACGAATCCAAAAATGAAATCCATTTTGAATGATAAAATTTATAAAATTTCAAAAATTGGGTATTAATATTCATAACGGAATGTTTGATGGGTTATGGTGTGTGTTATAACTCGAGGTTTCGTACAACAAACGCTACTGTATTATTCAAAGAGAATCGTACCGTGGATGCTTGGGGTGTTACATTCTCCCCTCATTCAAATAATTTCATCCTAAAAATTTCTAGAAAATTACTGTATAAAAAGACTCGGGTGATTCTTCATCATAAGTTCCTCTGGTTCCCACGTTGCCTCTTCTATATTATGGTTTCTCCATAGAACTTTTACCAGGCGAGTCCTCTGGTTTCTCAGCACTTGTTCTCTGGTATCAAGAATCCTAATGGGCTCTTCGCAATAAGATTGATCGGGTTCCAGTTCGAATTCCTCGTAAGTGAGTACATGCGTTGGGTCAGGCATATATTTACTCAATAGTGATACATGGAACACATTGGGATCTTTGGAGAGACTTGGCGGCATTTCCAAATGGTAAGCTACAACCCCAATTCGTTCTAGAATTTCGAAAGGTCCGATGTACCTTGGACTCAATTTATGTTTCTTACCGAAACGTAGAACTCCCTTCCATAAAGATACCTTCAAGAAAACATGATCTACTAACTGAAATTCCAAATCCTTCCTTCAGTTATTGGCATTTTTCTTTTGCCTTCTTTGAACTGCTTTGATGTGGTTTTGGATTACCTTCACCTTTTCCATTGTTCCCCCCACCAGTTTTGGACCTCTGGGTTTTCTTTCACCAACGTCATCCCAACATTTTGGTGTGCGACATCTCTTTCCATATAATGCTTTATATGGAGCCATCTAAATACTTGAATGGAAGCAATTATTATAGGAAAATTCTACCAGAGGTAAATATTGATCCCACATACCCTTAAAGTCAAGTGAGCAAGATCTCAACATGTCTTCTAAGGTTTAAACAGTCCATTCTGATTGTCCATCTGTTTGAGGGTGGTAAGAAGTTCTCAAATAAAGTTCAGTATCCAAGTCCTTCTGAATAATCTTCTAGAATCTCGATGTAAAATGGGGATCTCGAACCGAAACAATCGATAAAGGTACTCCATGAAGTCTGACAAATTCATTAATATATAGTCTTCCAAGACGTTCAAGTGGTAAATCTTCCCTTATATCAAGAAAATGTGATGACTTGGTAAGACAATCAACAATGACCCATATTTCATCGTTCCTTATTGGAGTCTTTGGTAGTCCCATGTCAAATTCCATCATAATATTATCCCATTTCCACTCAGGTATGGGAAGAGGTTTTAATACTCCACCAGGTCGTTGCCCACCAGCTTTTACTTGTTGACAAACCAAAATCTGGACACAAAATCAGCAATCTCTCTCTTCATGTTGTCCCACAAAAAATGTTCCTTCAAATCTCTATACATTTTGGTTCTCCCAGGGTGTATAGAGAAATTGGAACTATGAGCATCATCTAACAATTCCCTTTTTAGATCATGTATATTGGGAACACAAAGTCTCCTCCCAAATTTTAAAGTTCCTTCTTCATACACAAAGTCTCTCATTCTCCCATCATTCACAGCTTTAATCTTCTTCTAAAACTATTCATTATCATTCTGAGAACTCTTTATCCTTTCTAGTAAAGATGGTTTGGAAACCATTTGAAAAATCATTGATGTTTCAACTTCCATGGTTATTCCCATGTCCATATTCACTACATCCATGAAAATTGGATCCCTTCCAATTCTCATATTGTTCAAAACTCCATGATCTTTTCTACTCAAAGCATCTGCCACCTTCTTTTCCTTCCCCGGGTGGTAGTGTATCGTGAAATCATAATCCATGAGTAGTTCAAGCCATCTCCTTTTCCTCATGTTGAGTACATTCTGTGAGAAAATATACTTCAAACTCTTGTGATCAGTATAAATCTCACATTTTTACCATAGAGATAATGTCTCCATATCATCAAAGCAAAGACTAAATCAGAAAACTCAAGATCATGAGTAGGATAGTTTTGCTAATGAAGTTTTAGCTTCCATGATACATAGTCAATAACCCTATTATTCTGCTTAAGGACACAACCAAGTCCTTTCTTTGACGCATCACTACAAATAATGAACCCATCATTCCCAGATGGTATAGTCAATATAAAAGCATTGACTAGTATTCTCTTTAGTTCTTCAAAAAATTCTTCACACTCTTTTGTCCAGACAAATTTAACCCCTTTACGTCTGATCTTTGTTAATGGGTTAGCCAATCGGGCAAAAATTCTGGATGAAACGTCGATAATAACCTGCTAAACCAACAAAAATGTGTACCATAGTTATACTCGTCGGTGCTGGCCATTACTGAATTGCTCTTGTCTTAGAAGGATCAATAGATATTAAATATTTATAGAAAATATGGCCAAGAAAAGAAATCTCTTGAAGCCATAATTCACACATGCAAATCTTTCTAGATAATTCATGTCTTCTTAGAGTCTTCAGGATAATGTGCATCTGAATTTTATGATCTTCGTATCTTCTTGAGTATACCCAGATAACATCAATAAATACCACCACAAAATTCATTGAGATATTCATTGAAAAATCTATTCATTAGATCCATGAATACAGATGGTCCATTATTCAATCCAAAAGGCATTATAGTAAACTCGTAATGCCCATATCTGGTTTGAAATGTTGTCTTCGGAATTTATTCCTTCTCTACACACAACTAATGGTATCCAGACCGAATGTGAATCTTTGAAATGTATTGAGCTCTATGATGTTGGTCAAATAAATCATCAATGCGAGGTAGGGGATACTTGTAATTTATTGTTATAGAATTTATTTCCTTATAGTCGATACATAACCTCATAAATCCATCTTTCTTCTTAACAAAAAGGACATGGTCTCCCCATGGAGAAACACTAGGTCAAATAAATCTTTTATTACCCAATTACTCTAGTTATTTATTTAGATCAACTAATTCCACAGTGGCCATTCTATAAGGGGTCTTCGATATAGGCCTTGATCCAGGAATTAAATCAATGGAAAACTCAACTTCTCCTTCTAGAGGATGTCTAGGTAAATCATCGAAAAACTCATCTACATATTCTTTAACAATAGGTTCATCCTCTATTTGAACATTCCTTTCCTCACCCACAGTCATTTCATTCTCTTCACCCCAATAATTGAATTTACTTGGGCTACTGGGGTTGGATCCAGATAAGAATTAGGTGGTGATGATTCCGCTCTAATGATAAGGTGTTCCTTATCATCATCATCAAAAATAGTAACCTCCTTCTTCTTACAATAAATTTGTGCATCATGGTCCGAAAGAAAATCCTTTCCGAGCATTATATCTAACTCAACCATAGGTTTGACGATGAGATTAGTGGATAAAGAAAATTTATGTGCTCTAATGGGTACTGATTCACATAACTTTGTCACAATGATACTTCCCTTAGGAGTTTTAACTGACAACTCCCTTGTTAAATCAAATTGTAAATATCTAATTTTCTTATCACACTTGGAAGATATGAAATAATGCGATGATCCAGAATCAAATAATGCCTTTTCTAAACATGACGAAACCATTAAATGATATGCCACCATGTATTGTGGAGCTTCTACCTCAGCAGTAGTGATAGAATAATCTTGTCCTTGATCCCTTGGACTTTTCTGAGGTAAGTTCCCCTGATGCTTAGGGTATTCGTTGGCATAATTTCCCATATCTCTACTGTTGTAGAATTGAACATCAGTATCTTTTTTCTTTCCCTTTCTATCACGAGCTTGGTGGCCTTTTTCACCACACTTGTAAAAGACTCCCATTCCATTCAATCAAGTACCAGTGTGTTTCTTCCCATATTTACTGCATGATGGATATTCAATTTTTCCCTTATTTCCCTTCGTTCCATTCCAAGATTGATCGGCAGATCTCTTCTTCTCTTGCTTTTCTTTAAAGTCATAATACTTAGAGAATTCATTTTCTGTCTTGATAGAACAAGAGACAATATCTTCATACGACGAGAAGGATTGTGACACTAATTCTCGACGATGAAATGGTTTTAACACATAATATAAACGATCAATCTTACTTCTTGGGTTACGTATATAATCTCTAGCAAACCTTGCTAACCTTGTAAAGTTAGCATCATACTTTGTGACATTCTCTTCCTCCTTTTGTCTAAAACTCAAGAATTTCCTTTCCATATCTGCTCGATGGTCACGGGGAAATTATTTTTCTAAAAATAGAACATTGAACTCCCTCCATTCCATATTTGATACTTCATCATATTCCTTCATGTTTGGAATTAATGACCACCATTGATCAGCATCTCCAATGAGGTGGTAAACTGAAATGATAAATTCTTCTCTTTCACTAATCCCCAAAGCCTGAAAAAATTTCTCTAGGGAACTTATTCATTGCTCAGCTACCAATAGATTTGTACTCCCATTGAATGTTGGTGGTTGTTTCCTCATGAAGCGATCTAACATTTATCCTCCACGTTGTGGATCAGGGTTGTCACGACCCGTCCTCGGGGCCCATGTCGTGACTACCCCAAGCCCGCCTTCCATAGGCCAGGGGTTGGCGAATAGCACCAAAGGCATAAATTCCCATAACTGGGAAGGCATTGCATTTATAAAAGAAAACAAAACACCACATAGTACAAGCGGAAGTAAAACACTAAGTAAAACTGAAACAAGCTGTGCTGAAAGTAAAGGGGGCCAGAAATAGAAGCCCAACTATAAAGTACAACTGTAAAGGGAAAACAGGAACTGAAAAGAAAATAAGCAACATCGAACCATCCTCTAGAATTCCCACCTGAAGGGTGAGTACAGATAGCCTCCACAGCTCCTCGGGTCCCGCCGTCTACTCCGAGTACGTCCAGCCCAGTGGTCCACCTCCGAGTACCGACCTGCTCCGAAAGCCTTAACCGCGATAAGCGTTATCCGTCGTCTGCAACCAACACAACGTAGTGCGGGCATAACCCGTGCAAGGGTGAGTATAAGCTACTCAGTAGGGACCCTGAGGCCCCTGAAGGTCTCCCAAAATCCACAAAGGATAATCCACAAAGGAGAGGTAAAATCACAAAGAAACATCCGACACTTCTTAGGTATATGCCCATACATAAACCTAAGTCATCAATTCCAGTTCGGCTCCAAGCTCTGAGCCCAAGTACAACCCAGTCCACATATGAAAGAAAAATGTAAATCCACACAAGAAAGCAAAACATTATCCACACAGGATAGAACAACTCAATGCACAGAGGAAAGAAAAACTGGATTCAGCTCACACAGGTACTTCTTCATATGACGTTAGAGATGATCAGATGTAGCCACCGATTCATCTAAGCCATCGGATCCACAAAGGATCTCTAGGTACTAACCCCCGCAATGACCCACACAGGATCGATAATGAAGTTGAACCCATAACTATTGGGAAACTCCTTCTCCATCATGTACAGTGGTTATGCCACTATAACCAAGCGCTTCCCTCTTACCTTGGACTGCTGTAGTACTCAACCTATTGAGTATTGTGGGCCTGCTGCTACAACCAAGTGCTTCCCACCATGGGTCTACCACTACAACCAAGCGCTCCCCCTCATAGCCTCTAGAGGTACTCCTTCTTTTGAGTATCACGGGTCAGCCTCTACAACCAAGCACTCCTCCATCGTGGGTCTGCCGCTACAACCAAGCGCTCCCCCGTGCTGCTACAACCAAGTGCTCCTCCATCGTGGGTATGTCGCTACAACCAAGCGCTCCCCCTCATAGCCCCCAGAGGTACTCCTTCTCTTGAGTACCACGGGTCTGCCGCTACAACCAAGCGCTCCTCTGCCATGGGTCTGCCGCTACAACCAAGCGCTCCCCACTGGGCTATCCGTAACACCCCGAGTCATTCGATCAGCAGTCTTCAAGTCTCAACCGGCTCTGAGGTTTCCGCACACAGTATGCTCGTTTCGGGAGGGTCCACTCCACGAGCTAAGAGGTCGATGCATCAACTGACATGTAGTCCGGAGTTGATGTATCCCAAGATGTACCATAGTGGTCACTGCCGAAATCAAAGAGGATTCCCGTACTGTTTTCATCATCGTCGCAGTCGTAGCCTGCTCTAGGGTTCCCGCACACAGTAAGCTCATTCGGTAGGGTCCACTCCACGAGCCGAGAGGCTGATACATCAACTGACAAAAAGTACGGAGTTGATGTATCCAAAAGATCCGTATAGTCAACAGGAACTCAATGCAACAGATTGAGCGTCAATCGGATGCCCGGTCTGAGAGTTATTGGCTGTTCCGTCCCAGGGGCCCATTTGGTTTTGAAATCAAATCCAACCCGACCATACTCCACATGCGTCTAAACCTTGGGTGGAGTAAGCCAAAAGATCCGTCTCACATAGAGAAATCGATCGAAGTCGACGGCACGTAAATCAGACGTCCGGAACTCATGTTATGAGTGTTTCCGCTCCGAGGGCCCAGTTGGTTTTGTGGACGAACCAACCCGGCCGAACCCAAAGTATTCCGAAACCTGGAGTGTAATATACCGAAACGACCGTCTCGATCCAAGGATCACATCTTTATTAGTAGCACGTCGATTGGAGGCCCATAGCTCATGATACGGGAAAAAGTCTGAAAAGGTCCGAAAATGGGGGGTTTGGACCCCGCCCGACCCGGCCCAACCCTCCCTGGGTCAGCCCGGACCGGTTCAACCCGACCCGGGTCGAGGTCCGACCCGGCCGGCGCGGCCCGGCCTGGTCACGACCCAGCCCAGCCGACGGATCGGCTCGGCTGTTACGGCCGAGCCGCGGGTGGGGGGGGGGGGGGCAGCCCCCGCATGAAGAAGAGTCGCGGCCCCGTGTGGGGCCGTTCCGTGACACCCGGACATGGATTAAGCCGCGTCCCTCCTCCGCGGTCTCGCGCGGCCGCTGCTTCAGCCGCGGCTGGTCTTCCCAGCGGCGCGCCGATGAGGGCTTCCGCGGACCACCAGACGCGCTCCGGTTGTCCAATTTGCGCGCGGTCTTCGCCAGTGCTCGTCCCGGGACTCGTTCTTCACTACAAAGCCTTAAAAATTAACTTGCGGCCCCGCCAATCCGCGCATAACAAACAAAAAGGGCAGTGGGTTCGGACTTGTTCGTTGGTCCTCACCCACCGTGTTAGTGGTTTTTAAAGTCTCACAACAATCATATTTAACATCCGGGGATATAAATCACAATGATTTAAAAGTAACAACCCCTACCTCGTAGTTATCGTCGGACGAGAGTTCTTCGCGGAATTGACCGTCGTGGAAGAAGAAAATTGTCCCGTCGTGGAAGGGCATCACATCATCGTGGAACACAGTGTCGTGTCGACGATCTCCGAGGGTTAAAGAAAACACACATATTTAATTTCACGAATTAAATCCATGTTGATGATAAAATCCACAAAGGAAAAATTAATAGATCAGCAATCTCCTACCTCAAGCAGTTGATCGAATATTTGTTATGGGAGGAGAATCGTCGCAGAAGAACTTTGGGAAGGAGAATCATCGGCATCGCGGTACATGGCGTCGCATCATCGATCTCCGAGGGTTCGGCATTCTTCATCGCCTTTCGTCGAAGGCCATCGTTCTTCGCGTTATTCACGTTCTTCGCGTTCTTCGTGAAGGAGGATGAAGATATAGTTCTCCAAATCCTCTCAACAAGCAACCTGTCAACAAAAAAAGGGGTTTTGGTCTTATTTTATTATTAGGCCAACAGTTTGAAAAACAGGTTAAGAAACGAACCATTAATTTGGTTAATTAATGGAAACGACTTAACAATCCATTTAATAGGAGCGTTAAGAGTTTTAGAAAATGCACCAGTTGACTTTCATTATTGAGCAGTTTTCGCGGGTTCATTTCTTAGTGGAAAAGATACGGTGGGGCTCGTGCGGGCCCCACCTCACAAATATCCTACCAAGAGGGTAGGATATTTTGGGTTCCACCCTATCTACTTAAACTCATCTTAAGTAGCTTTATGTGGCTTTAAGTGGCTTTAAGTGAAATAAAATAAAGTTGTCGCACCACTTTATTTTATTTTCTTCACTTAACCCCAAAAAATTAAAAACCACACCCAAGAAAATGCAACTCCGGAAGAGGTATTTCTAAGAAAATACCGGCACTGCGATTCTATCGGTGCCCTAAGAATTTGATTCCAAGCACCGGTTCAAAATTTAGAAAAATCCGCTCATTCGTTCACTGAACGTACCCGATCTAAACTTTGTAAACTGATTCTGGGCACGACGGGCCTCGGAATCACGTGTCGTTAGAAACTGCATTCTTGTAAAATTCCAAAGAAAATTAAGAAAAAAATTTCCTTGAAATTTACGAGTCTTTACATCACTCCCATTACAAGGCTTTACGTCCTCGTAAAGATACATCATATACTAGGGAAACAAAAGTGGGTACTGAGAAAGCATCTGAGCCTCCCACTCCCAAGTGCTCTCCTGGAGGTTCCCGTGCTGCCATCTGATGCGCACAAGAGGAATCGACCATCCACATAGGACCCACTCCCGTCGATCCTAGATCTCCACTGGGACCTCCGTAAAAGTCACCCCATCATTAACACCCAGCTCCCCATGGTCAATGAACTGCGATGGGTCGAGCTCATAGCTCCCCAGTTGAGATACATAGAAGTCATCAAGAACCTAGTGCAACTGAGGTGGGTGGGTCAAGCGGTAAACCACCTCGCCTACCCTTCTGAGGACCTAGATAGGACCGTTGAACCTCGGTGATAACTTGTCGTCTCAACCATAACTTTGTAATCCACGTCGAGGTGAGACACGCAAGAAGACGAGGTCCCCATCCTCGAACTCTAGCGGCCTCCGCCTCCTGTCAGCATAAGACTATTGCCGGCTCTGAGCTATCCTCATCCGCTCTTGGATGACTTGGACCTTTCTAGTCCTACAAGAGCTGCTGATATTTCTTCTTTTCCAATAAGAAAAATCCGGTCTCATCCCCTGGATGAACAATTTTGGTGGCCTAATACAGTCAATCCTGACATGGATGATACTATTCCATAACAAGGATGGAGTCGTAAGGCCTCGACGCTACTACCAAGAGATCAAACCATTACTCTTGCCTCCAAGGGTTGAGTCACATTGTCGGCATCAGTGTGTGGTCACTAGGTCTCCTCTAGTAGGTATCTCAAAGTGAGGGTCAAGTCAACGGTTTTTAAACCGGAACCTCTTAGTAACAACTAAAAGAGAGGACATGAAGGTAAACGACACAAGAAAAGTGTCTTTTATTACTACAACTCAAAGTACAAAGACACAAAACATCTACAGTGCTAGAAGCAGCATAAAAAAAAGTCTGCAGGTCTAGATCTAGTCATGCTCCTGTCCATCTTCTCCCGGAGCTCCACGATCGTAGGCCTCAACTGCGTGAAGTTGAGCTCTCCCATGTCCACCAGCTCCCTGCGGTCAGGGTGGACCTCCTGGTGGTGATGGTGGCAAAACCTCGAAGCATCTTCCACCTCCAGCTGCATGACCAGCTCCCCTGCCATGGTCTCATGCTCCATGCGGTCTGCCTCGAACGAACCTCTGCCTCAGCCTGGGATGTCCCTCATTCATCTGTTGGTCATCCGTATGGCGGGTCGGATAGTCACACACCATGTGACCAACCCCGCCGCAGGAGTAACACTGTCTGCTCATGGTAAGTCGTTGTCCACCCCGGGTGCCTTGTAAAAACGATCATGTGTCACGCGGTCGACCACCGGTAGGTCTAGTCCTCTTGGACCCATGCGTCTTCTATCTACTTCCCACTGCAGAAGACTCTACTGCATGCCGGATAGTGGTGGGTCCTGCTACTGGATACTACTCAGCAAGGAAAGTCTCCACTATGAGGGATCGTTCTAACGCCCCTGTCTGTGTCAGAATGCTGTGAGAAACTACTTAAGCTTTGATCTCTCACCTGAGCCCCTTCTCGAAGGTTCGGGCCCTGAAGAATGGGTCCCATACCATGTCCGTGGCATAGCACGAGAGATCGGTATACCTCACCGCGTACTGGGATACTGTCATGCTACCATGCCGCATCTGTTGTAGCTCCTGGATGCGCACCGCTCAGAGGGTGGATGGGACGAACTCTGAGCGAAAAGGCTCTCAAAGTCTATCCAAAGGAGTGATGCCTCGTTGTGCACCTGTAGAATCAAGCTCCACCATCTGCCTGCTGCCGCAAGCAGGAGGTTCGCTGCAAGGACCACCATAAGGTCTGCTGGTGTCCTCACTAACTGAAAAACTCGTACAACCGCCTCCAGCTAGTCCTTGGCTTCCTGGGGGTCCGTCTCCCCACGGAACCTGGGCGGTCACTGGCACTGGAACTCATGCAGTGCACTAAGGCGACGTGCATCATCTGCGGCTGGGGCTGGAAGCATCGGTGGCTCGACCGGTAGAGGTACCGTCAGTGCCTCTGCTGTCAAAGGGCCCTGCACCGAGGCCTTGTCCCTCGGTGGGTTGTCGTCACACTCAACTCTCGAAACCCGAGATGGCTGCCTTCGTGGGGCCATCATGAAAGGGAAACAGGTGTGCCATGTTCAGAACAGTATACCTTGTGAGATGACACAAATTAATCACAAAGAAAACTTGAAATACACATGAAATCAATGTTTTTATGCATTAAGTCAGAAATCAGAAGTCAGGGTCCTGGTGTACGGATACGTCGGCCGCCGCACCAACACTGGGATCCCTGGACTGATAACCACACTCAATACACTTAACCCTATTGCATCACATAGAAGATAGATCAGAGTCTACGGTGGAACTAAACTCCTCTCATACCAATTTGTCACGACCCGTCCTCGGGGCCTGTGCCGTGACTACCCCAAGCCCACCTTCCATAGGCCAGGGGCTGACGACTAGCACCCAAGGCGTAAATTCCGATAATTGGGAAGGAATTGCCTTTATAAAAGTAAACAAAACACCACAGAGTACAAGCGGACGTAAAATACTGAGTAAAACTGAAACAAGTTCTGCTCAAAGTAATGGGGGACGGAAATACAAGCCCAACTGTAATGTACATCTGGAAAGGGAAAACAGCAACTGAAAAGAAAATCCGCAGTGTCAAGCCGTCCTATGGAAGTCACACCTGGAGGGTGAGTACAGATAGCCTCCACAGCTCCGCGGGTCCCACCATCTACTCTGAGTACGTCCAACCCAGTGGCCCACCTCCAGTTACCGACCTGCTCCGCAAGCCTCAACCGTGATCAGTGTTGTCCATCATCTGCAACCAACACAACGTAGTGCAGGCATAACCCATGCAACAGTGAGTATAAGCTACTCAGTAGGGACCCCGAGACCCCCGAAGGTCTCCCAAAATTCACAAAGGATAAACTATAAAGGAGAGGTACAATCTCGAAGTAACATTCGAAAATGCTTAGGTATATGCCCATACATATACCTAAGTCATCAATTCCAGTTCGGCTCCAAGCTCTGTGGCCAAGTACAACCCAGTCCACATAGGAAATAAAAACGTAAATCCACACAGGAACGAAAAATGTAATCCACACAGGAGAGAAAAACTCAATCCACAGAGTAAAGAAAAACAGGATTCAACTCACATAGGTACTTCTTCGTATGATGTTAGAGATGATCAGATGTAGCCACTGAATCATCTAAGCCGTCAGACCCACAAAGGATCTGTAGGTACTAACCCCCGCAATGACCCACACATGATCGATCATGATGTTGAACCCATTTCTATTGGGAAACTCCTTCTCCATCATGTACATTGGTTATGCCGCTACAACCAAGTGCTTCCCTCTTACCTTGGACTGCTATAGTACTCCACCTATCGAGTACTGTGGGCCTGCTGCTACAACCAAGAACATCCCACCATGGGTCTGCTGCTACAACCAAGTGCTCCACCTCCTAGCCTCTAGAGGTACTCCTTCTGTTGAGTACCACAGGTCAGCCGCTAGATCCAAGCGCTCCCCCTTGCTGCTACAACCATGAACTCCTCCGTCGTGGGTCTGCCATTACAACCAAGCGCTCCCCCTCATAGCCTCCAGAGGTACTCCTTCTGTTGAGTACCGCGGGTCTACCGCTACAACCAAGAGCTCCTCCGTCGTGGGTCTGCCGCAACAACCAAGCGCTCCCCACTGGGCTATCCGTAACACACCGAGTCTCTCGATCAGCAGTCGTCAAGTCTCAACCGACTCTATGGTTTCCGTACACAACATTCCCGTTCCGGGAGGGTCCACTCCATGAGCTAAGAGTTCGATGCATCAACTGAAATGTAGTCCGTAGATGATGTATCCCAAGATGTACCGTAGTGGTCACAGCTGAAAACACGGAGGATTCCCGTACTGTTTTCATCATCGTCACAGTCGCAGCTAGCTCTAGGGTTCTCGCACACAGCAAGCTCGTTTGGGAGGGTCCGCTCCACGAGCCGAGAGGCTGATACATCAACTGACACAAAGTCCAGAGTTGATGTATCCAAATGATCCGTATCGTCAACAGGAACTCAACGCAACAGATGGCGCGTCAATCGGATGCCCGGTCTGAGAGTTATTGGCTTTTCCGTCCCAGGGGCCCGGGTGGTTTATAAATCAAAACCAACCTGACCGTACTCCACCTGTGTCCAAAACTTGGGCGGAGTAATCCAAAAGATCCTTCTCACTTAGAATAATCCACCAAAGTAGACAACACGTAAATCGGACGTCCGGAGCTCACGTTATGAGTGTTTCCGCTCCGAGGGCCCGATTGGTTTCGTGGACGAACAAACCCGGCCAAACCCAAAGTATTCCGAAACCTTGAGTGTAATATACCGAAAAGACCATCTCGATCCAAGGATTGCATCGTCGCTGACGGCGCATTGATTGGAGGTGCATAGCTCATGATACGGGAAAATGTACGAAAAGGTCCGAAAACGGGGGGGTCTGGGCCCGGACCAACCTGGCCCAACCCCCCCTTGGTCGGCCCGAACTGGGACAACCCAACTCGGGTCCGGGTCCGACTCGGCTGGCACGGCCCGGCCCGGCCTGGGTGGCCTGGCCCGGCCTGGGCGTGACCCGGCCCGGCCGGCAGGTCGGATCGGTTGTTACGGCCGAGCCGCGGGTGGGGGGCACGCTGCCCCCGCATAAAAAAGAGCTGCGACCCCACGTGGGGCCGCTCCGTGACACCCGGACGCAGCTTAAGCCGCGTTCCTCCTCCGCGGTCCCGCGCGGCCATGGGACTGGCCAGCGCCGCTGCGGCTTCAGCCGCGGCGGGTCTTCCCGGCGGCGCGCCGACGGGGGCTTCCGCAGACCACTGGACGTGCTCCGGTGGTCCAATTAACTTGCGGCCCCATTTGTCGTCTCCCGCCAATCCGTGCATAACAAACAAAAAGGGCGGTGGTTTCGGACATGTTCGTTGGTCCGCACCCACCGCGTTAGTGGTTTTTAAAGTCTCACAATAATCATATTTAACCATCGGGGATATAAATCACAATGATTTAAAAGGAACAACCCCTACCTCGTAGTTGCCGTCGGAGGAGAGTACTTTGCGGAATTGAATGTCGCAGAAGAAGAGAATCGTCGCTTAGCGGAAGGGCGTCACGTCGTCGTGAAACACGATGTCGCGTCGACGATCTCAGAGGGTTAAAGAAAACACATAGATTTAATTTCACGAATTAAATCCATGTTGAGGATAAAATCCACAAAGGAAAAATTAAAAGACCCGCAATCTCCTACCTCAAGCAGTTGATCGAAGATTTGTCGCGGGAGGAGATTCGTCGCAGAAGAACGTCGGGAAGGAGAATCGTCAGGGTCGCGGTACACAGTGTCGCATCGTTGATCTATGAGGGTTCGGCGTTCTTCGTCGCCTTTCGTCTAAGGCTGGAGTTCTTCGCGTTCTTCGCGTTCTTCACGTTCTTCATAAAGGAGGATGAAGATAAAGTTCTCTAAATCCTCTCAACAAGGAACCCGTCAACAAAAAAAGGGGTGTTGGTCTTATTTTATTATTATGCCAACACATTGAAAAATAGGTTAAGAAATGAACCATATTTTTGTTGAATTAATGGTAACAGCTTAACAGTCCATTTAATAGGAGCGTTAAGAGTTTTAGAAAATGCATCAGTTGACTTTCATTAATGAGGAGTTTTCACGGGTGCGTTTCTTAGTGAAAAAGAAACAGTGGGGCTTATGCGGGCCCCACCTCACAAATATCTTACCAAGATGGTATGATATTTTGGGTTCCACCCTATCTTCATCAACTCAGCTTAAGCAGCTTCAAGTGGCTTTAAGTGAAATAAAATAAAGTTGTTACAACACTTTATTTTATTTTCTTCACTTAACCCCAAAAAATTAAAAACCACACTCGAGAAAACGCAACTTCGGAAAAGGAGTTTCTAAGAAAATACCGACGCGAAGATTCCATCAGTGCCCTCAGAATTCGATTCCGAGCACCGGTTTAAAAGTTAGAAAAACCCGCTCGTTCGTTCACTGAATGTACCTGAGCCAAACTTCGGAAAATGATTCCGGGCAAACCGGGCCTCGGAATCACGTGCCGTCAGAGACTGCGTTCTTGTAAAATTCCAAAAAAAATTAAGAAAAAAATTTCCTTCAAATATATGGGTCTTTAAAAGGGTGATCCATATGGGTAAGGTTATTATTCATAACCTGAGTGAGTTTTCCCAGTATGGTGATAAGCTGATTAGCACCAGTCGTATCACCATCTCCACTATAATTATCTTGAGCATGTGGGAAATCCCTACATGAAGTGAATGCATTGATACGGTTTCCATTTCTTCAAATAGGCACCATTTCTAAACAATGTCATAAACTAGATCAGTTTATGAATCAAAATACATAATTCCATACTTATAAAACACTTAACATAAATTGAACTATTTATAGATATAATCCCTAATCATAAAAAAATTTTCATTGAGGAATTATATACTCATAAACCCTTCATAATGGTTTGTAAAAAAAATAAGAGTTATCCTAAGCATATCCACCGGGAGTGTCGTAACCAAGAGTGCAGCAAGGCCCGTCGTCGTGCACCAGTTCCAGTTCGAGTCTAGATCAAAGCGGTGTTTTCAGGTTTTACCCCTAGGTACATTTGTTCCAGAGCCGCCTCTACCTACTCGTATCTATATAGGGATGTATTTCTCGGAAAACTCACATTATCTCTACAATAACAAAATTCTAGGAAGTTCTTCTTTACTAATCCTCAAAGTCCATCTTAGGACTATGTGCTCTAATCATAGTTTATCTAAATCTAGCTTCCATGGTTAGTGATAAAATTCCTCTAATAGAAACTGTAATGCCCCGACCCCAGTTACCCAGAGTCGGTGCATTATTACAAAACATTGGCACGATCACAAGAAAGATCAAATCTTGAAACATCGATTAGTTTAGTAGCCTTGAAAACACTAGATATATTCATATAGTTTTACATTACATCATAAAAATGAAAACTAAAACAACATAGTCTCTATATTCTACACTCATTTCCCCACATAATCTCCCTGTAGGTCATTCATAAATTACTTCTTCACATCCTGGGAAAAATGAAACATTAAAAGGGGTGAGCTCAGATGCTCAGTAAGGATAACAATATAGCAGAAACTTTCATAAATAAACATAAAAATTTCAGGCAATATATAACTAAAACAAAATACTTTTAAGTGATAACTTCAGAATAATATGGAAAATATAAAATGAAATAATTCCATTTACTTATTCACATGGATATTCTACTAGTCGAATAATCACATGCAATATAAATAACCACTTTCATAATGATGGAATTCATAATGCCAGAATATCGTAACCGCATAGCCAAGGCCTCGTGCCAAGACTACAAATAAGATTTTTTCAAGGCCTTATGTCAAGAAACTAGTTTGTCTCATGAGACCTACAGATGCATCGAGGATCTATAGCAGGCTCCACATATCACTTATTAAGTCCAATGCATTTCTCATATGAACAGGTTTAAACATAACATAAACATTCGTATTAACACTAGCATGCGAAATGTCAATACTTTCACCATAAACCATGTATGTTATAAAAATAACACATCCACAGTCAAAAATATCACAAAAACATCAATAATAAATGGATGTTTTTTATCATAATAAATAAAATTCAAATAAGAATGAAATCCATCCAAGGATGTTGACATAGATGAAATCAAAACTATTTGAGAGAAATATCTCTTTTTTTTAAATCATTTAAAAGTCACATAATTATAAAATAAAACATTTACATTGAAAATATTCTTATAAGCTTGTAAGGGAAACTTCTATGATTTTATAATGGCAGAAAATATCTGCACCCACCGTATAAGTTAAAAAAATACATTCTTACCTTAATTCTGTCGAAAAGGATAAAAAGGACCTTGTTTGGAAAATGACAGAAATATTCCTTTATAAACATCTTATAAAAAGTAAAAAAGGGTATAAATGAATTTATATCATAGTATTTAAAATATTAATAATTATTTGAAATACCTTTTTAAGAAACATAGATGTGGATGATAAAGAGGTCCCAGTATATAATCACATATAAACAACCTCGGATAATGAAGAGATTGTTAAATAACCCTTTCCTTGTAATTTTCCTTAGTAGATGGTATGTCATCCTCTTGTATAATAGTTAAAACATTGTTACTAATTTATATAAGAACCATATACATAATTATGAGATCATATATGATCTTCTATTAATGCTTTGTTAATAAGATTTTAGTATTATCGTCGTTTCGGGTGTTAACTTAATCGTTTTATTATATATGGTTTGTTACATAAACCATGGTTTTTATGGATAGTCTGTATTTTATTCATATCCAGAATGATATAATGTCCCTAAACATTATTTTTAATCATAAAATGAGAATTATAATTCAATGGATACGATGGGGAATGAATCTCATCGCGTTCGTGGAGAAGGTAGTGCGTACGTACGCACGAGCGACAATATCATTCTTTGATATTAATATAATATATAATTTCACGGTATATAATATAAAAATAATCCTTATCATGTTTTATTTACTATTTAAATGAAATATACATCATTATTTTACCCATCTAAATAATAATATATTGAATAACAATTACACCACGGCCTGGAGACGGTAGGCCGTACGTACGCACGTATGGTGACATGTCATTCAAGGGATGGATAGAATAATGAATTTGGTTGTTCCATATTTATAATAACATCGTAGTATATATTATATAAAGGATTTATTATTTTATAATTGAAATAACAAGGAAATAAGAAGTTTAAGATGAAATGAACTTGAAAAAGGTTGGTGAAAACATTACCTCTTCTTCAGGTTTTTCCTTTTGATTTGATCAAAAGGGATCCTTAGGTTGGCTATATGATCAATATAAGGCATCTAGGTTTAATTGATAGAAGTTGAGAGAGTATTTGGTCAGGGGTTGGTGGAGCCAAAAAGCTTTGAATGTGTGAATTAGTGAGAAGTGTGAGTTCCCTTTTATAAGAGGGGTGAGGGGAACCTTTGGAAAAGCTAGAAATATTATTTTATAATAAATTAATATTCGGTTTCTAAGGGCTCCAATGATGATTATTCAATTTATAAGGTGTTGATGGGTTGAAATACTTTCAACTAATAGAATTTAGACTGGTTTGGGTAATTATATTAACCTTATATTTTAGTTTTGACTCTTAGTTAATTAGTTTGACATTTACCATGTCACTTTGTATTTTTATAATATATAGTTAATAAACATACTATATACAAACAAGAGACCCCCAAGTGGTCAATTAATGATACACATATCATTATATAAGTCTCTTTTATGATCCTTATATTTTTAGTAACTGAATATCAATTAATAATATAATATTTGTTTTAAAAACTCTTTTATGTCAATTTTGACACTATTTGGTATTTGATTTTTATGACAATCATAACAGTATTATTACTTCAGAAAAACATAATTAAATCAATAATAACATGTCATATTAATCTATATAATTAGTGGAATTCATAAAAAGTCTCAAATTACATTTATTAGGATATTTATAATATGAATTATTTTAATATTTCATTAATTAGGTATTTACTGCATCGCCATTGTGTCATAAAAAAATAAATTATTTAATGTCTAAAAGGTATAAATAAAATACCATTATATAAGAAATCATTTTATCTTTCTAATGAATATTTACAATCTTATATATCTAATGTGTAACCCTACATTAAGAATGTGTTAGTAATTAAACTTTGATTTCACTCTTTTAACTCTTCATTGAATTAAATAATAATAAATGTCCTAATCTAATACAAGTGGACCTAAATGATAATATTTTATTCCTAATGTTGTTTTTGGTCGAGATAAACTTGTCTACTAGAATTAGGACATGTTTTAGGGTAATATTAATATCATTTTACCCTTAATTATCCTATTTACTTTTAACCGTGGTAAATAAATGTAAAAAGTTACTATTCACCAAAAATTATTTTTATCTTAGAGAACCACATTATAGTCCTTGATATTAACCGTGTCTCTCAGATTTTCGAAATTACACTCACAAAATCGTTAAAATTATTTTTTATGTGAATTCGTAAATTCTCCTAAGAGTTGGGTAAAAGACGGTGAAAAGTTAAATAAAATTTTTATATATCTAAAATGATTCTAAACTAACTCCAATAAATTACATTGCACTTATATAGGTATTATGTATATATTTTGACCTTAATTAAATTTAAATAAAATAAATAATTATTTAAAAAAAAGTCGGTTTTAACCAATAACTTAGTATTTTTCACTATTCATCAATAATTGAATGTTTTCTGAAAAATACCAAAAAATCAACCTAGGATAATTACGATATTCCAAATCCAAAAATGAATTCCATTTTGAATGATAAAATTTATAAAATTTTAATGTGGGTAATACTATTTATAACAGCTAGTTTGATTAGTTGTGGTGTGTGTTAGAACTCGAGGTTGCGTACAACACACACAACTATATTATTCAAAGAGAAGCGTACCGTGGAGGCTTGGGGTGTTACATATTTTCTTGAATGATCCCCCATAAGGACATTAAAAGTTTATATCATCGAATGGGAAGTACCAGCTATTACCCAGTTTATAATGGTGGCTGAATATTCTCAACCTTTTACCACCATATGTTCCTTTTCTAGTCTTGTTCTTCTTCATTGGTGGTGATGAATGATCCATCCTTTGAGAATATCATGTCCCTCCCTGAAAACATAAGTTCATATTCCATGGAATGTGTATGATTATATATATGAATAAACCTCAAAAATGGATTCTACCTGTGAAACCTCATTTTGATTTTATAATAATGACTCAATATAGGATTCATCAATAAAAAAATCAATTGGATGAAACCAAGTATTTTTAACTAAAAAATTTTTTACATTAAATTTTTATATGTAATTTCCCATTTTCAATATCAACATGCTCTGTCATTATTTCCATCTACACAAAACATGGAAATCCATATGGTCATGCTCATATGAATGGTCACAAATTCTTAGAGATCCATGTGTTCCTCCATAAATCCTGGCCGAATTTTTTCATCTTATTATAAGTCATTAAATAAATTGAAACTATCTAAAATTTAGAAAAATTATCAAATGATACTTAAATAATATTGAATAAAATAAAAAAATATAAAATAGGATCACATCCCTCTATGTTTTCTTATTTAATCTACACCTCAGTGATGAGTACCATTTGATGTTGGATCATAGTGGATGTAGATTTGTAGTTTGGCTCCTCCATGTTTTTTTCAAACTCCGCCATATAGGGGTGGTATTCCTTCACTTTTGATACATCTTATTATTTGAATGTATTGGGGATATGAATTAGTTTACCACAATAATTAAAAAATTCATTTAGATAATGTTTATATCCTGCATGTAGATTATCTAGTATGACAATATTATCATAGATCCATTCTATCACAACATGAACCACTTATATTGAGTTCTTTAAATGGTTGTGATATAGATACTTCTCAATCATGGTCGCACGATAATCTATAATTTCTGAAAAATTAGCAAGCATTGGTGGCTCTTTATCCGATTTTGGATAAGTTTTCTCAAGGGTCATATTATGGTTCTTATATTTTCAATCCATTATTCCATGAAGAAGTTTCACAATCTCTTTTAATATTTGAAAATCATATTTAATCTGTGTTTATCAAAATGTTCATAAAAATTATCAAGGGGTACTTCTTCAACGTTTTTTTTCAGAAAACAAGGATGGATCTACTTCTGTATTAGCACTTCTTGATAAAATTACAGAAATTACTCCCAAAATTCAGTACACCCCCTGAATAGTCCCTCAAATAGTTGTTGTTTAAGAGACTCCTTATTCTATTGGATATTTTCCATAATATTCTAAAAAATAAATATTTTTATTCTATTTCCGTATATCAAATTGTCCCATATGGAAAAATTATCCTCATTATACCAAGAATGTTGAACTAAGTGTTCTTACACATATAAGAATATAGTCCATGAAGAATAATAATACTTTCAATACATCCTAGAAAAATAATGAATTTTTTTAATTTTTGTAATTTTTTTAAATCCTTTACATCTTTTTAAAATTAAAAAATAGAAAATTTTAAGCTGACTAGAGATTTGATCCCCATAAACAGTTCCCATTTTTAATGAACAAATATTGTGAGGTACATATAACAAAACTTTAAATGATTTTCCATATGTAGAGATATTGATGAAAAATGACATCTCACTTTAGTAGGATCTCAATTAATTCAGTCACATAATATATATCAACTGTGTATTCGTGTTTTAATTATTTTATGAAAATAGTGTTATATGTTTTTGTGTCAATTACTTTAAAATTACGGAAGTAAGATATAATATGAATATTTATTCTTATTCGAATATAAAATTATAAAAATATAAATTTAAAAACAAATTATAGGGTAATATTTTTCATTTTGGGTTTAATCATTTTTATCAATTATTTTTAGTCTATTTTGAAAATCAAAAAAGAAATATTATAATTAATTACAATAATTCTACTTATAAATATTGAAATCTCAAATGGATAAGAAATATAAATCCCACATCAAAATGTAATCAAATTGATGACACACATTTTTCGATGGTGTGACATCTTCCAAGACCGATATATATCGATGTATTCTCCACTATTGATTTTCTCAACACCATATTTTTAATAGCTATCCTGTAGAGAGATATAAAATAGAGTATGAAAAATAATATAAATAAATTTTATTTCATAACCTAATGGATAGTATCAACACCTATTCATTTCACTATCATCTATCACACACATAAAATAAAAATAATGTTATAATTAAAGTACTCCATCACATCTTAATGTCAAGGACCAGGTTAGTCTTCATTACCGAGAGTAAAAGAACACTTGGTTTATAGAATGATAATAGTAAAAATGAAATAAATTATTAAATAAAAAACAACAAATTAGGAATAATAATAAAATAAAAATATAATAATACTCGATAAAAATAATGAGATCTTGAAATATAATAAAATATATGATGATCAATAAGAAGATAGTAAAAAGATGATGTAGAGGAATGAAATTAAAATTTATAGATATTTTAAATTTTATATAACAATAAGGAATATTTTTTCAAAGAAGTAGAATATGGAAGGAAGAGAAACAATTTGATAAATATTAGTAACCAATTTATTTATAAAATAATAATAATTTAATTATAATAAAAAATTAATAAAATGAAAATAAAAACATTGGAATACAGAAAAATTATCAATACTATTAACCTTCAATGCGATCACTATTATGGTGTGGTTGTCAACTACTCTTTTTTCATTTGCAGTAATTAGACTTTTAATAAGAATAGAGGAGTAGGGATTCCTCGCACTTGACATCATTGCGTAGTAGGAAAAATATTATCAAAATCAAAAATTATTTATCAATACTTTATGATATTAATGATAATTTTAAAAATTCCCATTAGATTCATGTGTTTCAATACTGGTGGATTATTGATAGATTTTTATGGCCCCTTCTTATTTTCATATCATGGAATTAGTATGGATGATTAATGGAATCGATGAGATGAGGCGATGGTGGAATTATTGTGTAGAAATGTCAGCTACTCCTTCCTATAGCCCGCATTATTTCAATGTGTCCGGAGGGATCCAAAAATTGGACACGGTTATTATTCATGTCTTCGAATATGTTCCCATGTGTTGGATGTAGTTGGATGTGCTAAAAGTGGTCAAGTCATGATCATCCCATAACGATCACAGAGTTTCTACGGTGATTTTGTTAGAGTTCTGGTGGCATTGAGTTGAATATAGAATTAGATAAGGGATTATGATTATATCTAAGCGTGGGTGAGCATAGAAATAGTGTAATTGTAGAGTTTCTTAAAAATGTGAACATTAAACCATGTTTACCCGCTCTCACAATGAATCATTGAAGCATGGACCACTACATTATAATAGAAGCATAAGATCACCCTTGTAATGAAGTCACTAAGAGACCGGAGGACCCCCTCCCACCACCATGGAGCACCTCAAGACGATAAAGTGTTCATACCATAGTCGTACGTACTTGAAAAACACATAACCATGAAGACTTTCAGGCACCAGACAAGCTATTATCCCTAGAGTTTTGACCTCCCATAGGCCTCATATGTTAGAGAAAAAACCCTAGTTGTGGCTTTTAACTGGTGTTTTGCATCTCTTTGGTCCACCATGGTCATCTCCCCCTCTATGGGATAACTTGGTGACTTATATTTACTAGTTGAGTGCTTACCAAATATGATTTTGTTTAAATAAACTCCAAAAAATAGTTATTAATGTTTCATAAATTTAAAAAATTTATAAATATTCATAAACAATATTTCAAATTTAATATTACGTACTATTTTTTCCAATTAAATAATTTTCATTCAATAGTTAAATATTCTAATTTTATAATAAAACATTGAATAATACTTGAATTATCATTTATATGAAAAAATCTACAAAATTGATTACAAATATGCACAAAAAATGAATATGTTTCCATCATTGTCAATATATATTTTTTTCATCGTATTAGTAAAATATTACATTATTTTATAGGGGAATCATGCTTGACCATTTAGACTCATTATTATATAAACAATAGATTCATTATGTATATTACATTAAAAAATTATTTTTTTATGTAAATATGTTAAATAAAATATTTTGTAATCATAAAAAATTATAATGAAATACAATTTCCATGATTCGTAAGATTTTTTATTACATCTAAAACATTGGTATTAATTATGTAATATGATTTACTTTATAGTTATTAATTTATTAATATGAATTTATTAACATCACCTATCAAATAAAATCCATAGTTTTATAACCCATTTGTCTTTTTAAATTATAAATTTTTACAGTAACCATACTCATACTTAAAAATCCCACAATTTATTGATGTATAAATACATTCCTCTACTAATGTAAACTATTCAGTTGTTCAAAGATATGGAAAAATATTCTATTTATTATCTACATGATAGTGATTGTTATTTTTTATCTATCCCATCAGAAATTAATTTCAAAATTTATATTTATAAGGTTTCCCCTATGAATGAATGTTTCTTCTGGCCTCAAATCACAAAATATACCTATTCTAATATGATTGAGTAAAATCATATAAAATGCATGTCGAAAAACTAAACAAAAGTATGATTTTTTATTTCAAATTCATTTCATATTAATGCTTTATCATTACCAAAATATTCCATTCGATATCTATGGACAATCAAAATTTTAAAAAGAACCATGTTCATGATGATTTTAGAGAGGAAATAACGTTCTTTAATCCACATGATTCTAATATTAGTTTACATAGTTGAAATATCAATTATGATATCTTTACCATTATTAGGTCTTTACATCCATGAAATTCCAGGCTAAATTGAGGTAAATTAATACCTCTCCTAAATTTCATTAGCATGATTAAAATAATAATATTTCAACTCATCTAAAGATAAAATCCAATTTTCAATTGAAAATAATCCACTAGTATTGTTACCATTTTATTTTCCATCCATAAAAAACGTTTTTTACTTTATATATTACTATAATACACATTTTTAGGACCAATGTTATATCATGAATTATATTATCCATAAAAACAATTTCTCCAATTGCGATATACGATATATTATCATCCTTATTTATTAACTTCCAGCTAATACTCCATTCAAGTAATTTTTAGAATCTTCATAATATGTAATTATATGAAAAATATCATAGTGTATATTTCACATCATAAGTATAAATATAATGTCATTTTCTCTCTATATGATTCCAACCACCTATTGTCCTTAAAGTTATTTATACTAATTTAATGATAGATAGTGGTCTTAAAAATATTTCTTCTAATTATAAATCATATTCTCTACCCTAATTTTGGATGTATTATATATAAATTAATGTCTATATTAACCCATGTGTTAAAGTATTTTGTATTTTAATAATTATCTCAATTCCCTCATGGATGATTCATCAATTTAATACAACTATTTATCTTAAAATATAATTATTTATATTATTTTATTAGAATATAAAACAATTATTTGATTATAACATTTCATTATATTCACCAAAACCACTTCATCATGAAATAAAATCATCATTCCCCTCTCCATAATAAATTCTTTGAATTCCATGATCATATTATATTATTTATCATATACAATTTAAAATCAACAAATTATAATGTTGTTTATTAGAAACAATTTTTTCACCTATAATGCTCTCCAACTGAACATATTGGTTTTGATAATGGTAAAATCCTAAATTATTATTTGAATGGTCCTCGAGTCATTTTATTCATTTTCCATTATTGTCGAATAACATGTAGTGGTTGTATGAGTTCAAATTTTTAACCAAGCATACCATTTGGAATATATTACTCGTCAATATTAACATTTGATTAAAACCATTTCCAACTATTAATACTCTAGATGTTATAAAAAATTATGTTTACCTTCAATAAAAAAATAAATAAACATTATTGTGTATCTTATATACCATGAACTTATTTTTTAAACATGTTTATTGATGTGTTTCTAAATATGATATTTTGTTTAGGGGTTAATATCATTCAAAAAAATTGAATGATTTTAGCCTCAATTTATTCTCTATAGATTCTCTTTAACATTTCAATGAAGTATTTCAATCCATTATAATATTTATGAAGGAAAATGGAATTTTGGAGTCAAACCTTGTTTTTACAGTCTTCAATTTTATCTCAATAAATTATATGAACTATTAAAATTCATAGTTATATATTTATATATCATCATGAAAATAAATCCACCCCATGACCATAATTATTATCTATTTGGACAAGTGAATCACTATTTTTTCAAGATTTTCATGATTTTAATATGAATAAATATTTCTAAATAAATGATAAAGTGATTACAAAACTTACTAATGTAAGAGATTATTACATTGAATTATAAAAAGTTAGTAATCTATAATATATTTTCATTATAATTTTAACATCATTCATCAGAACACCAAATTAACTAATATATCCAACTTTATCAATGATTCTATTAAATTAATCATAAATATATTCATTTATAATCAATATTAGGTTGTAAATTATTTTGAAGAAAATATAATCGTTTCTCCATTACATTTTTTTCACCTTTATAGATGTTTTCATTTCATTCACATTTATCATTAGTAGATTAAAATTTCACTATCTTCATAGAAATTTTATTTTACATTATTCAAAAATTATAATTTTTATCCATCATATTAATATTATTTATTTTCCAATCAAGATCAGTATTATATAGCTCTATAGAATAACTCACATATATACGATTTCAAAAGGATGAATAAAAGCGATCCTATAACAGTGTGAGATTTATCTTATTTTATTCAAACTAATATGATAATTGTAGGAAAAAAGTTTACCCCATATAAAATAAAAAATTTATCTATATTTTGAATATATACTTAATATATGAACCATGATTAATGTCGTTTATATGATTTTACTTATTGAACCACATCATAAGAAAAACTAAAAACGAGTGGACATGAATTATGATGCAAATATATTTCCATTAAAATTTATTTTTATATTCTTAAATATTTTTAGTAATAATGTTATCCCTTTAATCATATGGGTAGAATAATTTAATCATTTAATATAAATAACAAATGTGGTAGTAATGTTTTTATTATATTATAATATGAGTGAAAATTTACTGTTTACTTCGTTTATAGTGTGTAAATAAATGAAAAACGTTATCTATGATCCTATATTTAATGTTTATGAATCTCTGCCAATTAATCATATTGTCTCTCTCTCAAATTATTTATACCCAAACATCTTTGAGACAAGGAATAAAATACAGGAAAACAAAATGTTCCCATTAAAGTACTTCCATAGAATTTAAAAACACAGTATATTTTGTATTTTTTCCATATACATGTTTTTCTGTAAAATAAACAAATAAAATCAATATCATATATATATAAAAATTGCAATTATATTAAAAACATTTTAAAATAACATCATGTTCCAAATTTGGGTTTCAGAAAATACTGCTATAAAGAACCAAATGTATAGTATATTTATCTTTTATGTTGTACTCTTCAAAAGTATGTCCATACACGAGATCCTTCACATTTATAACTAGCCTACTTTGAGGAATGCATCAAATATCATGGATATTGTCCTTGAGTCTATTGATGGTGTAAAAACAATTCACCTAAAATGGGAGCCTCTTCCATGTAAGGGTTTTGATAAAAACTTGCAATTCACCCCTCAAATGGAGTGTAGATTCCTCATGTACGATGTACACTTCAGGAGTACTAAAATCCTAGTGAAATATTCAATCACAAACCTGATTATGTTCATTAATGGTATTAACTTAATTTATTTAGATTTGAATGTTAAGGATATTGATGGTGTCAGAACACTCTATCTCGAATGGGATAGTTGTATCAGAGGCAATATTCATAAAAATAACCATTACATCAATTAGTGGATAAAAAATGAAGTATGAAGGTCTTTTAGGTAGCAATATTCCATGGTATTCCCATCATAATGGTGGCTAGATCCAAAAAAATCCTCTGATTATATGACGGAATTCACTCATTTTTCTGGATCATGGCCTTTACATTGTGGATGTCATGAGAACTCTCCACCTGGAGTATAATCATCTTTCCATCAATGGTGTTCACAAATATTTTCATTACTCCCTTCAGGTGGAAGGAATAATTATTTTTTATGTCACTATTTTCTGATATACAACCTTGACCACTCACCAAGCCCTAGATTTTTACATTATCCTGGCCATTGAAATCAGATATTGTGTCACCCATTCCATTGGTATAAATTTTATAATATATATTTTTCACATAAAAAATTAAATTAGTGTGGTGTATAACATTGTATTGAGATTCCCCTGATTAGACCAAATAGCCATTTAAGAACTATTCTTGAGTAACATTTCTTAGTGTAACATCAGTCATTTCAATACTCTCTAATATATTAAAACACTATATACTAATGACCATATATATTAACTAATAAATGGATCATTTCCAATAATGAACAACATGGTTTCTACATGATTTTTGTTTCTCTCAAAGAATCCCCTATAAAATACTAAATCCTCTTCAAAACATTATTAAATAATAATATCAAGAAAATTATGATTAAAAACAAACATAATTATTTTTCAATAAAACATGTATATCATTCCACATTCATCAACTTTAGTGAAACATAATCTAAAAATATATAATTTATATAACTAATATGCCAACACTATGATATTTTTTTAATTATCCAATATAATCTATTAATAATATTATTATTCATTTAAAATATAACTAAATTATTTTTTAATATATTTTATTTAAATATCTTATATTATATATAATTCCATCATAATTTCTTATAGTTTTATTAAATTTAGTAATGTTTGATTTTTGATATTATTTTTGGATATTCTCATCTGATATTCATTACTATAGTTTTTATTTATATTTCTATCTATTATATAGAACTAGTTTACATGGTTATAGTGAATGTGAACTTGTGCATAGTATGTTTGGTATTATAATGAATTTTATATTTATTATAATATCTACTCATGTGGTATTTACTCCCTATATAAATAAGTTTTTATTCAAAATTTTGAGGATACACCAATAAATATGAAAATATAATATAATATTCTTCATTGTATAATTAATATACCATGTAACATTGTCCATATTTTTATCTCTCTAATGTACATTCATAATAAATGTTCTCTAATTTTTTAGGAGTTAATATCTAATATATATTATTTTTCGAGTTAGTTTTTGTTTGGATAAGTCAATCATTATCATTATATCATCTCTTGGGAATATATTAATTTGATATGGGATATAATTTCACAATAGCTTGATATATAATAGATTTTTTACTATATATGAAGTATGTCAGAAATTCTAGATGATAATAAAATAAACCTATTATCTCTAAAATATCAAAATGCAAACTATTAATTAGATTTTACATACTTTTCATAGAAAACAATAAAACTCCATCATAGGTCGGTACACAAAGTAATACATTATCCTAACATTAAAATCTATGTCCTTCCTCTAATTATCTTAATTTTTTACCCTAATCTATGATGATTTATTTTTAAATAGCTTTCACATAATATGTCTTATCATAGCCTGATTTTAGAAGAACAAGCCACCATTCCCAGAAATCATTTTAATAGGTTGGAGTATAATTATCTTATATGTAAAACAATTTTTATGTTATATTGAACAATAGTATTTTATATATATTATATAAAGGTAGATATAATTCCAATGACTCATTGAATTTAATTAATAATGACCTCAACCTTTCATCTACAATTCGGATTTTCTTTTTTAGGTGACCATTTATTTTTTGAGTTATTTATTATTATTATTAATGTATCGTCATGTTTATTTATATTGAAATACTCATAAAAATTTTTATAATAAATTAAGGTATTGTCCAATAATATAAATTGATGTGTACCATAAATCCTCACAACATTATTTATATAATGTTATTTTATTCTTTGAAGTGGTTGATCTACCCTTATTTGGAAGAAATATGTCTAATTTTCAAGGTTATCCATCATTACCAGTAATAAATATTTTATATTTTATGTTCATCAAAGACTAGCATCAAATTCCATTTAAATATTTTTTCACACCAACATTTATATATATAGATATTTCAAGAAACTCTTTGGAAGGTTTCTGTATACATTTACTTGTTTTAATATAATGCAACATGAAAAATAGTTAACAACTACCCTACTTATTTTTTTATGTTCTCTCAAAAATCTCAATTAGTCTTTCTACATAAAGATTGTATAGATTAATTTTTTTATTTAATCTAAATCAGATATCCTTGAAAATATAATTTATTATCATTAAATATAATGAAATTAAAAACCTATATAAAAATTCATATTTAATTTATTTTAATCCCAAATATTCAATAGACTAAATATTCATTAATAACAATTTAACATGTTATTATGAATTAATTTTCATGTTTAATAAATACCATTGTGAAATTACATAGACAAATATTTTACATTTATTTTTAATTTATATATCTATGTGTACTAAATCATTGAGAATTATATCCTTATTTAGGTTCATCAGGGATATAAGTCAATGATCTTTCTTACTCAATGCATCTAACAAAAAAAATTCAAAAAAAATTTTGTTGTGTATTTCTCGATTATATGAATTAAGTATTTCAACCATATCCACTATCTCTTATTATGATCATTTTAGGAAAAAATATAGTTGTACCTCTAATAAAAATTATATATACCAACTCATTCCCAAAAAATATAGTTCCCCTTATCTTCAAGGAAATTATTATTGTTTCCAATGTTATATATTGTGATGTTTGATTTTGTGCACATGTCTATAATTTCCATGATGTATATACAATAAATCATTTATTTTTTGTATTGAATTTCCCTAAAACGTTCTATAATGAAAAAAAATATATATAAAAACATTCTTATATTATATGTTAATCAAATAATAGTATATTAATTAATCTCTTAAATAATTATTCATATCAATATTTACCTTCCCTTAACCATGAGAATTTAATCTCTTTATGTGTAAAAAATTTTAACGATTTTTCTAATGTTTAAAAATATAAAATAAAAATGTCGATATTTAAAATATAATCAATAAAAAATATATTTTAGATATAGTTTTTTGGTGAAATTACTTAACAACCGTATTCATTAATATATCAAAACAATATTCCATACATCAAGACACCAAGACCAAGAATGGAAAATCATTGAATCAAAATTTCATTATTACAAAATTTCTAAAATAATCTATTTTAGTGATTATATGTAAGAAATGCATATATAGTTATCAAACACATCATTGTTATTATATTATATCAATATATAATGAACAAATACCAAAACCAAGCTTAGCTTGTTTTTAAAAAGAATATTCATTTGATCCACACATACTATGGGTGTATTAATTATTTCATAATGAATCATTGATAATTCTTAATAAAAATACCTTTTATCAGATATCTAAATTTAAAATACTATCCTACATTAAATTAAATTTAACATAAGTAAAATAATGATTAGTCATGGAATTTTTTATCCCCTTGAATTTGATTAAAAAAAACATCTATGCACGCTAGACGATAATTTTTCGTAATAGTAATAGAGTTGATTAAATATAATTATTCCAAAATATCAATGACTAGTACTTCTATGATACAATAATATTTTGATATCATAAATGGGAGACACTTGGTTGAACTAATCTCTAATCATACAATCCATATAGTTCTTACATAATTTTAACATTGTCATTCAATAGGGTAATTTAGAATGGAATTTTACATTTGGGATGATGTTAGAGAGTAATAAATCATCATAATATAATTTATTATTTTTAATACATATATATTATATTTATTGTATATCATTCTTTATCATTGATTTCATTTAACCATCCTTTTCACTGTGAATTTCATTATGATTGGTCATTAAAGGTTTTTGTTGAAAATACTCAAGTAATTAATTTTCCCCCATAAAATATGTGAATTTAGGACTACACCATAAATCATGAATTATTTATCATGTTAGTAAACAAATTCATTATACATTGAGGCATTACCTCCAAAGAATAATGTCAAAGTCAACATTCTATTTAATAATATTTCTTATTACTATGTAAACCCCTTTCTTCTTAATAAAATAAAATGAAATTCCTTAAAAATGTTTTCTCCACAAATAGTTTAAACATCAATCATTATCCTCTATGTAATATTATATTATTCCGTATACCTGCATAAAATATTTGATATTTATATTTTAAATAAAACCAGATTCAAAATATTTATCAATGAAAATTCATTTAGTAGTAAATTTTAATGAATTTATATCAATTAAGAATTATAATTCTACATTAGTATTTGATAATACCGACCTATCTCCATCAAAATCATCACAGGTAAACCCCTTTGATAATATAATCATTTATTAGAATATTGTTTAATATCCTTGTAACTGAATCATTGAATATTAATAGAATCTCTCTTTTATTTTAATTCAGGTTATTCATGGAATTTATCTTTTCACTTGAAAAAAATATCATTTAATGAATTAAATCCAATTGTAATTTTTTTAAATAATTAAATTATGTTAATAAAATTACCCCTCCTTATTCCCCAATGAAAAAAGTTTTTCTACAAAGAACTCAACCATCCACCACATCTCATACATTAATTAAATAATATAAATGATTTTTAAGTACTAAATGTCATTCATGATATCACATTTCACTATATTCACATATGATTAAATTCATTTAGAGACTATTAGAACAATATCTTGTATAATTAATCTATAAAAAAATTATCTACATTCATGTTATATTTCCATGAATAATCTCTTACATATCTAACAACACATGTAATTTTTTCATCATACGTGTCAAAAAATTCGACATTATTATAAAATAAATTTTTTCACTTCATTATATATTATCTACATTCCCTAATTTAAAATATTTCACTAAGAATATTTCATTATAAGAATTAAATTCCACAAAATCAATTTTTTTCTCATTAGTATTGTTTTTAATCAATGAATATCATTTATCCAAATCCCCCCAATGAATTTATAAATTTATTATAACATTCTTCTTTTCACTTAATCATCATTAGATAAATATATTTTCTATAAAAATCATATAGTACTCCAATAAAAAGGAATTAATGGTATTATTAAAATATAAATATTTTTCCATCTCAAATTATCTAACATTTTCAAATCATTCCCAAGGGAAATTGGATGGACCCATTTTTAAATGTTATTTATTATAAAATTCATAAACAATCTTAATATAGTTAAAATATTCATACCACTAATTCCATAAACTTTTTTTTACTTAATTCAATAATTTATAAAGAATATTATCGATGTAATTTTTTTTAATTACATTATATATCCTTTATAAATAATGTATTAAAATAATTATTTTACAGATATGCCAATAAATTAAAAATAATGGTATATAATTTCTATTAATTTATATAAAATTCATAACAAGTATTCCATATATTCATGAAAATTTTAAACATTTTCCTTCGGTGCTATCAAAATATTTTGATTTCAAACATTTTTGTTATCAATCTAATTTATTTAGTATATATAAAAACTTATCTATTAAATAAAATTAAAAATATAACTCAAAAAACATAGAGTAGATGGATGTTTTTATAAATTTTTATAATAAAAATATCATGTTATATCTGATCCAACAGTTTAGTGATCTATAGAAAATAAATAAATTCATGATTATTAAATTATATTGGAATTTAAAATTATATTTTAAAAACACAATATATTTTATTACAATTTCATATTTATCATTTGTCACTTACAATTCTGCAGGATTTCTATGTGAAAATATTAAATACTATTATGTGTGGACTCAAATTCATAGTATTTTATACCACGTTGTAGAAGTTAATGTTTTATAAAAATTACTTTTTAAATATATAAGGAATACATAATAAAATGATTTCATATAACTAAAAATATAAGAGTAATATCTCTTTAAATGACATAGAAAAGTATATATGTAACTAAAAGTCTCACAATATATGCTCTAATAAAAACTGGAAAAAAATTAGATATAATAAAAATATTTTCATGGAATCAAACTCAATTAGTAACTAATTTTTTTACTCACATAGCCAATTCTAAAGTATGTTTGTCTCTTGACACCAACAGATTCATCGAGTGACTATGTAATATTTTTCCCTCAATCACATACCAAATATAATTCTTCCATACCATGAAAATTTTGGATAAAAAAAATATTATAATATTTTATATGGATACACAATAATAAACTATGATATGTAAGACAGAATTACCATTATAGAAATAATGGATATATATATTTCAATGCTTCTCTTGTCAATATAACAATATTTCATTCTAGTTTAATTTCAATTTATCAAAATATAATCATATTTCTTTTATAATTTAAATTAAGATACCCATATTACTGGAATTATAATGGTGTAATATTTGTAGTATACATATATTGTATAATGATATAAATAGTAATTATTCATTGAATACAATATTTTTCAATGGATTATTGAAAAAGGATAGTAAAATCCACACAAATGTAAGATCATTGAATCATAAAATTATAATTTACAATAGAGATATACATATTTTATATTAAATAACTGTAAATATTATAATAAATGACACATAATGATCACTTACTTGAAATCCTAGTTTAAGGCCTAATACACATAATAGAGATTAAAGATGATATGTCTTAGCCCAAAATTGATAGAGAATAAATTTTACAACATTAAATATCTACAATACATAATATACAATGAATAAATATACTTTTTGAAAATTTTATTTTTTGATTTTGAAATATTTCAGTGTTATATTTAATTATAGATGTGAAAATTTCCAAGGGAATGACAATTTATAATTTTTATTATTATAAAGTGTTAAAATTAATAATGTATAATAAATTTAATATTATTTTTTAATGGAATTAAAAATGGATATTTTATTGAAATGAATAGATTGTATTAATAACCCTTACCTTGATAAATATCTAATTAACACTTTTTAAATAATCACATTTTAACATTAATTGTTTCTCAAATGGACTTTCGATAGGGAAATTAAAAAAATATCTATAATAAATATTTTATAATAAAATTTAATAAGATTACGATGGGAACATAAATAGAATGATGTATAATATATTTATTATTTTTACTTAGTGTTCAACAAATTTTATTATAGAATATTTAACAATGTTGTCTTACTAAATGATATTGATCAATGTGTCTCATGATAATATATTTTTTTCTTACATTTTTGGATAAATTATTAAAATCCATTTAGGTACCTTATTATTTAATTGGATAATAATTTTTTTTAGACTTTTATTTTTAAAACTTGAAATAATTGCATGAATTCATAATCATTTTATATGATATGAAAATATATTTTTAGATTTTAAGAAACATCATTTTAGTAGAGAGACTATATATTATTTTGTATTAATTTATTTTACTTATACTAACATTTTTATTAAAAAATTAACTCATAATAAAATCCATATAAAAAGAATAAATTTTATTAATCACCCCACGTGTTATCTATTTTTCCAAATTCTTAAAAAAATACTATGTGATAATTTTTTTATTGGTTCTAAATTTAATTTATATTTTGAGATAGTAATTTCATATATGTATATATATTAAAATATAAAATAAACCACATAGTCTATTTTCAAAAATTATCTATACATCATATGAATAAATAATATTTTTATAAAACACATGGAAATTATATATATATAATTACATTCTCACTCATTTATTAATTATAATTAATTATATTTATTAATTATAATATTAATATATAATATTATCATTAATAGTGGATTTTTTTGATTATACATAGTGGTCACATTACTATTAATGTGGTTATTTTTTATGATGTTTTATACATCTCTATTACATTATATTTTATTTCATTAAGAATACATGTAAAATATAAAAGAATGGGAGGTTAAATCCTCTTTTAAAGTAGAATATTATAGTACTATGTACTCTCTTATATATTTATGTATATTCATGAAATCCATACTAGTAACCACAATAGTTTACCTTTTCAAAATTGATAATTATGAATACTGATAATTATGGATAACATTTTAATATATTTTCTCTATAATTCCATTCAATTTAATTATACTATATTTTAATGTTGTACAGATGGGAATTTTGGAATTTATTTCTATATTCGGGGTTTTAAGGAATTATTGAATTCTTAATAGAACTATGAGAATTCCTATATATGTATAAATGATAGTGTTAAAAAAATACATATTTTAGTGAGATATAATAATGCACAACATTTCATTTATGGTCAAGTGTCTTGAACAATTGTGGTTTTTTTAGTTCTGTAACCATGACAATTTTTTTTGAAATTTATTCCTTGTAGTGAATATAATTTAGGTATTTTATAAATGAAAACAAAATTAATTTTTTTTATAAAATATTAGGATATATTACTAGGAATACTTCTGAGAAATTTAATATCATATAAAGCATATTGATAAGCACATTTTACAAATAATGGTTTTGAGTGGTACTTATGCATGAGTATAAATTTCTAATCAAGCAAAAGAATGATAAATATAAATTCATGAAATATTTAAATTAAATATTATAGAAACATTTTCCCAGTATCATTGATTTGATCAATGTTGGGAAACTGGGAACATGGTGGACGTACTACAATTTTCCAAAATCAATAATAGAAATGTTAGGAATGTTGAAATAATAATATTATAACTAGTAATCTATGATGAGGGGTCCATTTAACCAACAATATTGATGAATGATTATATTTTTTGGACCAAGAAAATTATGAGGATAAAACTATGGGATATCATTCATTAAAAGACATGTAAAATTTAAAAACAGTATACATGCTCATAACATCACTGTAAATATAGAGTGTGTCCTAGTTATATATTATTGTTATCCAAAGTATTAGAAATTTCATTGTATGTTTTTTTAGTAATGGACCTTTAATAGAGGTAAGATACATTGTCACGAATCTATAATGGGTGAAAGGATGAATTCTCACCCAAATAGGTGACTTGGATGACTGATATTCTCATTGAGGATTCCATGAAGGCTTGGTGAAGCTCATTATGATGTGGTAAGATAGGTCCTATGGTTTATCAAAAAACCTGTCTTGGAAGGATACAAAATATAGGGTGAATTTTAATAGTCTCCCTAGAAAACCATTTGAGGGGAAAAAGATTATACTTTTTTAAGATGCTATGGTGTAATAATACATCACCGTATTATATGGAATCTCTTCTCATGTAGATTATGATTACAAATTTATAGAAAATTATTGGGAAAAATTTCCTATCAAAATAGTTTTTGGTGACAAATACATTATATTACTAAAATACCCAACATTTTTCAAATGTATTATTGATTTTGATTCCAAAATCACTAATGGAGATTTCAAAAATTCCTTGTTAAATATGTTACATATTCAACCACTCTAAATATCCATCTTGGGTCTTATAGATTCATTTTATATTGAAATTAGTGGATTCAATTCCAATTATAGGGAAAAACAACCTAATCACCTTACTTTTTGTGGTAATGTATTTTTATCCATGTACATTTTGATAATATATATTTGTGTATTCAATGAACTGGACCATACATGGTGTTTTATATTGCGAATATAAAATATATTATAAAAGGATGCACGTAATCTAGTAGTGTTTGGTTTGCATGAAATATTATAGAAGGGATTATATAATTCCTTTATTAGAATGTACACGTAGCCCTCAATTGTGAGTGTGTTTGTAAGTACATGTACGGAATGTGTGTTTCTTATAATAGGTAACAACCTAATAATTTTTTTTAAAAAATAATTCATATTATAATCAATAATAAGTGGATATATATTGATCATGGTCCATATTTTATCTCCAAGAGAGAACTAATTAATGCTAAATTAAAAATTTCCCATGTTTATTTTTTCTTCCCATATCTAATTTTTTTAGGTAAAATGTTATCTAGAAGGTACATAAATGGTTATTTTTTATAATATTTTTATGGAATTTAAAGTAAATAATATAAAATAAATTATATCATCAAGACAATAAATTTTTAATTTTTTTAATAATCATCATACCATATCATATAAACAATTTAGAATCATATAGAGATATAATTTAAAATCTCTTCATTCCTAGAGTTATCCACTTTTTCAACCTAACTCATTCCATTTGAATAATTATAAAATAAAATAAAAATTAAATAATGTATGCAATAGTGTTTTTAGTTTAAAATAATTCAAACATCAATATAAATTACATTACAATAAACGAATAAGCTTCAATGAAAAAACTGGGATCATTTGTTAATTATTTATGTATTAGGATAACTATTTGGGTGGATTCTATTTGAATATACTTTTTATGAATATTTAGAAATAAAATATTTGTTTTTAAAAATGGAATCTTCACTGAAGAATCATTTTTAACAATTTAATAATTTTAATTCGTTAATTTTATAAATGTAGGAGTCAAATTTAAGAGCATGCCTGTTTTGGAAACAATAGGACAATATCACCTCAATTATATTTGATACCACATATTAATAGTGGATATTGTTTATTTGTAAAAAAATGTATAGTTTCAAAACTATTGGTATTTGATAGACAAATTGGTGGATATAAAATCATGGTTATTTGTGAAAAAAAAGATCACAACTCAAGGGATTTTTTAATAAATGAATATAATTTGAATCATGGAATTTATAAAACAAATGGGGGCTAAATAGTAATGGATTTTATAATTAGGATGATGAGTTTCCAAATATGAAAGTTTATGTGAATAAATTTACCAAATTTTGATTTATTGTTGGGATTAAGGATTAAATGGGTCATTTTCTGTCCGAGAAAAATACCAATAAAACTCAAATAAATTTTATTAATACAAGCATTTTAATGGATAATAAATTATTTTATTTTTAAAACATTAAGGAAACCACGAAATATAATGTTTTCCAATAATATTATATACAAATCACACTATATGTGACTACTTTTTTAAATGGTGATCCTAGAAATAAAAAAAACATTTGTAGTGTGAGGAGGTCAAATAACACCCCATACAAATGCTTTTATCATTTATTGGAGTGGTTTGTGATTCCACCCCCCCTGAAAATGAATTTTCCATTAGGGATAGCATGTAGTGATTTAACACCCACCCAAAAAGGACATTTTTACATTGTAAACTAAGTTTCCTTCTAAATCATTGAAAACCAACTTATAATATATCAATGATTATTTTATCACTCGTCAACATGACACCAATTATTCTAGGTGTTCAACTAAATATCTTAGGAAAAATAGTTCTTTACATTCTAAACAGATAACATGTCTTCGGAAAAAAATGTATTAAGGGTTAACAAAGGAGACAATAGAAGACTCATATAGGTATGTTACCTGTAAAATATTGAAATAGAGACCCATAATGGGATCATTTTTGATAGGACATATCTAGAAACTCATAGTGGTTGGGATGGAAGAATATAATCTCACTACAAAGTAAACACCTTCATGGGACACTCTATAATTCCGCACCCCACAAAATAATGTCCAGTATATGGGATGTGTTTTTATAAATGTCTTTTTCCCTTATGACATTATGGTGATCTCTCCATGTAGAATTCAACCTCTTATTGGACTCTAAAAAAAATATATAATTGTATTAATATCTATCCTACTAGAACCTTGGAATGATATCATCAATACATCAACCATGGCCACCTTGTTCATATTTCTGATGGACATGGAACACTAGTGTGTCCCCACATCTACTCTATCATTATAATTGTAATAAAATAACTATATTTATCCTCCTTTTTTGAGGGATAATTATAAAGATAATTGTATATCATTACCATTATATTAAAGATCTTGACCATACAGTGTTAGATGGATTATCATGATTGGTGGTGACATAGGTTTACAAAAATATTAATTTAATCAAACGAAAAGCCCTCTTTTTTTCATTTAACTACCATTACCACTTTTACCCATATCAAAAGGGGATTGAATGAGGCTTCCCACTATTTAATCCCACCTTGAGTAAGCCCCTTGTTTTTTATTTAGAATTTTCACTTTCATTCTAATGACCCATAATTAATAACCAATGGAATGTAGAGATTATTTGGTTTTACATATCATTCAATTTTGTTTTTTTCTCACATTGATTATAACTCAAATGGTTAAAGAGTGTATTGATGATAATAAAATCATTATTATATAGAACTCATAGAATACATGGAATCATTTTTTGGATCTTTCAGTCACCTTCCAATGGGAATCCTATCAATTATAATACTAAACTATGTTAACAGGGCCACATCTAGAAATTTCCATATAATAAAATAATTTAGGTAGTTATATTCCCAATGATTTATTAATGTGACTCTTAATTGATGTAAACAACAACATTATAAACTATGTAGTAATGGATTCATATCCAAATGTGATCTGTACGAATCCTTACAAATGTTTGATACCAAAACCCCTTACTCAACATATTATTCACGCAGAAACATTTATAAGAGTGTAATATCCATCTATGTAGTTAAAATAACTTCCACCTCTTTTAGGCCACTTCAGTGTATGTCACACAAAATCCTCGACTAAGATCCTTCCCCTTTGATGTCATTTCTACATTATATTAAAATACATAGTTTTCTTTATATCACATAACATCAAAACTCATGATCTTTCACATTAAGTGGAATCAAACTACATGGTTTTTAGTTCCATTCATAATGATATGTATGAATAAAATCTATTTGGTTTGATCCCAACATCAATCAATTCACTTCTTGCTTAGGGATGATAAATTATATAATTCCACACTATGAGTTTTAAATCAAACATCATGATAATAAAAGAACTAATAATATTTATTATTAACATTCAACAGTATACCATAGATGGAGGACAATATATAATAAGATACGTATCCATTGATGAAGAACCTTTAATAAAAAATGATTTTTGAATAAAATTTATGATAATTATTTATTGTTTCCATAATTGAGTCATATATATTATTAGGATTTTGAAATGGATTCATGAATCAGTCTTAAATATATAACATATTCTCAAATTAGGTAATAATTCCCCAAAAAATAGTGTCATCATCATGACCACACATCATCTCAACCAATGTGTGTCCCAAAACAATTCTATGATCCATTTTTTAAAAACCAATATCCTTTGGAAATTTTGATCATGGAATATATTTATTAAGTGAAATGATGTTGGTTTTCATCTCTATAATAAAAGGCATTGTAAACCTGCTAGAAAGGAAATCTAAATATGTGTATGATATGAAGGGTCATCCAACTACATCATGACACAACTTTAAAACCCTATGGGGATTTTTTGAATGAAATATAAATAGTGAAACCAACTTTAATCCATATCCAAATTGATTCTATTGGCCACATGTTAGGACCCTTTGGAACTCACAAAAATTTAAATCGGGAAACAAATGGATTTAAGCAGATCACTATTCCATGAAATCATTTATTAATATATTTTTTTCATATGTATTTATTGTTAATTAATATATATAGGAAAATATTTCAAGAACCCAATTTTATCAAATGGCGTCCATATTGATGAAACAAACATAAAAATAGACTAATCCAAAAGATGGGTCCTCTCTGAACCCAATGAAATCATCTATAATCCAGTGTCTTCAACACGAGGTCACAAATGAGATGATTTTAGAGTTTATTTAAAATATATTAGCAATGAGGAAAGTAAAATTTAAAATCAAATTATGGTAGATGAATTGTGTTAACATATATTTTTAATGAGGAAAGTGAAACTGATATTGATCCATACATCCTTCAAACATTACATGACATAATGAAATCAGAAGTACTTATTGTAATCCAAACACACAAATCCATCCAAGAAATTAGTTTGATTCTTCAACATAATAATATGTATGCAAACAATTAGACACATATCAATAATCATGCATAGAAGCATCATTTTCCAAATCACATGATTGACAAATAAGCTGGCATTCCTCATACCCCCATCCAAACTCGAGGTCATTGGTCAGTCCCAGTGTCCAATCCATAGAATTCATATATTACCTTCAGAATTATATAAATCTATCATATTATCCTATTAATAACATAAGGGATACTCAGATAGATCCCCATATATGATATTCAATGTCCATAACATGTGATCCTAGTCACCCACAAGAGAGCATAAAAAATAAAGCATCACCATTTGTGATTGGAATATGAACTATAGTATAATGAACCATTATTTCTCAAAAATGGTGTTCTGGAATCCCCCATAAGCTTATATATGCAAACATGTAATCATAATAATCAATTAATAAATTAATTAGGTATTATATTAAATTATGAATTCCTCCCAACAACTTTTCTTCTTCTAGTTTCAGTGGTACTCCATATATATATTACCATGAAGAGTTATCTCATGTCTATAATTTGTTCGATAATGTGATCACATATCTTGATGAGAAAAATGAAAAAACTCTCCATATAAAAAATATTAAAAAAAATTAGGCCTTACCCTTAATAGAATCTACCCAAGTTTCCCTCTATTCTGTATAATATATAGCAATTCCCTGTGATTTCGGACAATAAGTAGTGATGGTAGTTCATCTGTTGATTTTATTATTTACAAATGGCATTCATGTTGTGATACTTATTATTAAATATACATTCTTACCTTTTCAACATCTACAATTATAAATCACTCTTATCATGTTAAATGTTAGAAAATAATGTTATTCAATCATAATGCCCAATCATTAACATATGGAATCCTATCACAAATAAAAGTCAAAATCGGGAAACAGTCATTCTCTAAACTACCCTGAGATCACATTACTTCGAATGAATTATATAAAATCCCTACTAACAACAATTTATAGATCAAATAAGGTAGTAAACACCCACTATGAGATGATCATTATGAGGAAACACATGTAGAAGAAGAGGATAATATGGTTCCTATGTAAATAAAATAAGATGAGGACAATATTGTTATTAGGTTATGGCCCTTAGATGATTTCCAATATGATACTACAATTTTTCTATTAGATGAATTCATGGACAACATCTCTATTAACCTTGGTAAAACCTAGAACCTCTTTAAAAAATGTTCTTTCCTTCTCGAGGGTATGAATACCATGTTATAGTCATGGAATAAATTTATCTTTAAGTTTAAATGGCATTCCTTTATGAAATTCAGTGGTCGGGATTTTGAAAATAGAAAAAAAACATCAAATTTCTTTCCAAAATACATTTAATTAATTACATCATCTAATTTTAAACTCATTACTGAGTTCCCATATAAGGGATGGGAAAAAAAGAGATTTTAATTTCACCTTTCTACATGACTAAAAAAAATAGAATAGATATTAATTAATTTTATTTCAGTAATTTGGTTATCATATGTTATAAATACATGAGAAAATGAGTTTTCTCACCAATAACCATCAATAAGAAGGAAAAAAATACAATAGGCCTGATGATAGGAATCTATTGAATGACTCATATATCAGAATTCACGAACAATAAACAAGATTTCCAATAAACTGAATTCAATCGCTGGATACCAAATATGACTCCAAAAGAAATTATATCACATTAACACAATATATTAAACCAAACTTATGATCAAATGGGGATATACTATGCAACGATATCATCGATGGTAGAATAAACTATTTCGATATATTAATATCCACAACTACCATGGATGTGATTATTTTTAACATAATCTATCCCTTCTAAGACAATAAAACTGGTCTAACTCCGGATAAAAATACAATAGGATAATTCCAATACTATATTATTGGTTGTATTTTTTCCTCAAAAACCCCGTACTATATTAATTATTCTTTACCATTTAGATTGAATGCCCAAAAAAATTGATCCTCATTGTTCATCCCATCTATCAACTCAGTTTCCTCGTCATGATCTCATTAAGATGATTTTACATACAAGATATAATCAACTCAAACATTGTTAAGTAGGTCCATGGGGATCCTAAATGGGAGGAAATAGTATTAGTAAGGATAAAAATGGATATTAATTTATTATAGTCACAACTAATCTATTAGATAGAAGTTCTTTTGGTGCATATCCAAGGGATAACCATCCCTCCTATCATTGTACCCCCTTTAAGTCACCTAAAATGAATTTTGAATTGGTGAAAATCATTATTTATACTCCCAAGGATTCCCAAAAATATGACATTAACATATAATACTAATAAGATGATTTTTCTATGTTGAACATGGTACATTCTGAGATAAATGAAAAAGGAAAGTATAATGTGAATAAAATTCTCACAAAAAACATCGGGGTTTATAAGAATACCCATCCACCACCCCCTTGAAGAGTTTCATCCAAGGAAAACTATAATATTATTATTAATCCAAATTATATGCATAAAGGAGTTGAATTACTCATGATATAAGTGGGGTTCGTGTAGTGTGATTAGAAAATGCATGATCTAAAGCAGTAAAATGAAGATGTAATATGATTTATTGTCCCTAGTGGGAATGATCATTATGTGGATACTAAAAAAAAATCTTATATCTTACCCCTCAAAAAAGATCAGGTCAAATATAGAAGATAAAATATTGAGATCTCGCTAAAACCTAGGCCCCAATAATAATTTTATTTTGTCTCAATTATAGTTGGTTATTTGTAATAACATGTATTTTTGAAACATTCAGGTATAAACATAGATAAATTTTAATGGTTTTCCAATTATTGGTATCAACCATCGATAATCCTATATCTATAATATCACATAATGCCTATTACTTCTCTTGATAATGATCATGTTCATTTAAAAATTTCCCTGATGCTCTTTATTTTTATTGAGTCATTTGAATAATGATTGTAAATTGTTGAGAAATTATATGAACTTGTACAGTGGAAATGGAATCCATACCTTGAAAGGGTGGATGTGAACCTTCCCATGCGAAAATATAAGATCACTAAATTTCAAATATATAAGTTCATGGGGGCTCCTGAGTATCATTGGTTACATTTTTTAACTCATTTAATCCCATAAAGTATATACATACAAAAAAATTAGTGGGGAAACTCAGGTTCACTATTGAAGCAATATATAATCCTACCTCCATGTGGTACAATTATTTTTTGGCTTGGTCTATCATGGTTCTGGAAGATCTATACATGTATTTTCTACTTATAATTCATTCAATTATATATAAGAGAGAAATGATGACCTCTCAATATGAAAACAATTATAGAAAGGGATGTTCTCAATTATTATTTCTTGGTGGAAGTTGTTAATTAGTTTTATAATCCATCAAATACCACATGATGACTTATTGTCCATATATATATATAATCATCATTAAGGGTTTAAAATTCCTCTCGTCCATATCAAATATACGTTTGGATTTCAGAATATTATATTCATAAAATATGTTGGACTATTTCATCTTGAAATAAAAATTCATATTACTAGTTTATTAAACATGATCAATGGAAAATATATGGTAAAGTAGAGGGTGGAATTTTCATGATTATGCCTGAACATTTGTCATCTCCAACAATAAATCTCACATCATATCATGGGGAACCCCCTTCTATAAATCATGAATGTCACTCCATAAATTAGTATGAGTGCGTAGTAAATAGATGTAATTACACTGAGGAATAGAAATATTGTGTTTATTATCTCTGAGATGAGAAGGTTCTTGGCATATACATAGATGCCTTAAAAAAATTTATCCGGACGATTTGGGTTGTATGGATGAAACACCATAACTATTTATCCATTCAATAGATACTTTGCCACACAATCTTGGAATTAATTGTTTTCATTGAAATCATTATAAACTAATGGTCTTGAGGAATGTAAGGTTAGAAAATCCCCCAGTTAAAGTGGAATATGTTTTTATTGATTCCCCTGACAAAGAAGGGTTTTGGTACATAGTTTCTAAAATGTATTTACAAAAGACTAATAATTTTATTATTATAATATATTTTTTAAAATTAATTCTATCATAAAATCATTATTTAACTAACCAACAATGACCCCAGTTTCTCCATCTACAGCATAATCATCTGCATCGGTGTTGTAGTACTCTCTAATATTGTCCTACACGAAGCAACATTATCAGATAATAGATAGATAATTACATGAAGACGTTTTTATATGGATTTAAAACCAACCCCTAATATCTTATATTTTATACCACTATCCTAGTGGACATGGATATTGTCCCACAAACATGCATCATGAGAGGTTTTCTTCTAGACAATGACAACTTTTGAAATATAATTAATCTCCAGATCCATTATTGTCAGTAAGTTAATATGTCCCATCTATGATAATGAATTTGAATGAGAATCCAGGTTCCTTAAACCCATTTGGAATCTATGGAAAGATTCCATATGATCCTAGATTAAAGGGGAAGATAGATTCATTGTTTAAAACAATAATCCAACAAAGACATTTCTCAAACCATTTGTACTCTAGAAGCTCATTAACGTTCCATCCATCTACCTTAGTGAGTGTGGAAAAGTTTACCCACACATGTTATTGGTTTCCATAAATAGATCGTTACAACACGTTCAATTTTATGATATCCCTCAGAATGTAGGAATACCTATTTGAAATAACCCACAAAGGAAATAACATCATTCACTCATGTTCCAAGGGATGATCTTCTTACAAAATTTACTGAGGCTTAAAAATTGATAATGAAATAAGATAATCATTCTAGAAAGTGAATACAGTTATCCCAAAAGTATGATTTTTGATATAAATTGTCTATGGTGCTGGCCCTAATTTCAATCTAGGATGCTCTATGAACAAAAAAATACCTCTGTGGAAAATGAATAGGGTTTTTTGTGGATTTCATTGGATTTTTATGATGATTTTTAAACTACTAAATAATATCATTTAATGGTCGATTCCACAAAATTCCACATAATAATTTATTCTGCATTACAAGAAAAAAATAATTTTATACTAGGAATCATCACACTAGTATATGTATTTAGATGAAGAATTGATATTGATATCTAAACAAGTTTCACTGATAATTTACTAGATGCAAGCATCATTCCAATAAGAAAATAACATTGAATGGGATATAAAGATGTCAACACATCCCCTAACACTCTAAAGCTACAACATTATGATAAAAGAAATACAAATACCCTTGGATGTTAAAATTTTAGGGATCGATTTGGGGACCTCATTTCTAACTAAGAATTTATGGTTATCTAGAATGATATTGAATTAAACATTATAACTGTTGATGTGGGGGTTACAATATGTTTCTCAATCGATTAAGGGTGCTTTAGGAGGATCTGGTCAATGTGTGCGGTCTTGAAGGTGGTGATGGGATTTCCCAGGCTAGTGGACGATCTTATTCTTATTACCTCACAGGCTCATCGACGATGGTCATTGTGGTAAATGTTAGGTGACTGATGATTTTATGTTTGAATGTCATGAGGTTTTTGTGGGGAGTCTCTATAGTCGGGGTTCCCAGATCCACATTTCTACTTCCTGTGTGCAGTTTGGAATCCGTTGGAATTATATTTCCCTAGAATTAACATCTGTTTGGGGATTTGATGGAGGTTGGGTTTCAACCTATATTATGGTAATCAGTGAAGGCTATATGGTTTTTGGGTTCATGATTTGGTCTGATTTTCAACTTTTTATACTACAATCAGAAAGTTGGAGTGCAGGTTTCTGCTGGTTTCATTGTCTGTTGGGATATAGTGTGTTGAATGATTGGTAATGGTGGAGCTACTGGTTGAATGTGTAAAATTGGGAATGAAATTTTTGTATTACATGTCTTTGGTTCTCTGCGGGTTCAATGTTTGTGGGATGATTCATATGTCCTACAAGGGGTTTCATTAGAAGGGGTTTATATTAGAGGTTTTATCTTGGTCATCACTACAAATTCGGATGTTTGAGATTTTATGGCCTTGCCATCGGTTCTAGGCCCATGAATTAAGGCACATAATATTTTTTAGATAGTGATTAGTATGGGGAAGTTGATTTTATTATCTTGGAAGGTGGTTAGGGGCTCATTTTTTATTTTATTGTGTTATTTAGCATAAAACCATTTTCCTATGGTGATTTTTTTGTTTTATATTGTGGATTCCTTAATATTTTCACAATTTTTCCTTAAAATTAGTTGAATAAAAAAAATTTAATATTCAGTCGGTCATGATGGTTGATCCCTATAGCACTGAAAATGTCACTAACCCTACGAAAAGTGATAGAATATTTGAATAATATGCCCTTGTTATTTCCTTTAAGCACAATTGGTTCCCTAGATAATCAGTTTATTGAAAAAAGGGTATCATTTACCAAGGGGAGAGAGAATATAATCCATATCTATATTAGATATTCCTTATACAACTTCAATAAAAATCCACATCATCATTCAGGTTGGAGGAGGATAGTTCATCATATTTATGATAAAATGATGAATCCACTCCTAACTCTAAACATATTATTTCAACACATACATCTGCAAAGAGTGAAGAGGAAAATGAATGGGAATATAAAGAGGAAAAGGAATATGTATAAGTGGAGGACCTCTTATATGCAACTAAAATATACATGTATGATTTCTATACCAGTAATAAAAATCATAAAGAAATAAATATGTGTTTAAATGGATATTGAATACCCATATTAATTAGAGAATACATGTTTTCCAGTTAAAAATAATCATATAACTCCTTTTATGAATAAAAATTGAGATTTTTTTCCTATAAATACAATGACTTTTTGATCTTAGATCTCTTGGTGGAGACTCACTACATGGGATTTCAATAAAATCACATAAGATACCAAAAGTAATCCAAATTAACTACCATGACACACAAAAAAAAATCAGGATGATGATGACAATCATATCAATTAAATTTTCAATTTTGATCTATATTATCCAAAATGGATATCTAATATAATGTTGTTAAAGAAAAGAATGGTAAAATTATGGTCTTAATTGACATTAGATATCTCAATTATAATAGTATGAACATTGACTTTATACTTCCAAATATTGAAGTATGAATTGATGATAATGCCATATATTAGTTACATTCCATCATAGATGTATATTCAGGGTACAAAAATGTATAGATTACTCATGATGTTAAGGATTCCATTTGTATTAGATCTCCCAAGGGGTGTACTTTTTTCAGGTAATTCCAATAATTTTGTAGAATATTGGTGCTACATATCATCATTCTATGTATCGAATCTTGGAACCAATTTTGGAAATTTTGATCAAGTTCTTTGTCCATGAAATGGTTGTTAAGTATTTGATGTTTTCTAACCACATGTGTTATATTAAAACCATTTTTAATAAATTGTGATAGCATACACTAATGATAAGTCCCTTGAAATTTTAAATTTCATTTTCCTCAGTAAACATTCATGGAATCATGATATTCCATCATGTCATCAAAATAGGTCATAGGACCACTATTTTCATCATTAATATTTCAACTCTTCAGATCCTAAATGAGTTGAGGGTGTTATAGTGAAGGCCATTACTATATGCAGCACATGATAGAAAACCTCAAAACAATTTATTACCCTTCACTAGTTTTATGAAAAATGTTCTCACGTATATGTGTAATGAAGAATGTTATTAATAATTAGATATTTTTACAATGTATCTATTAATTCAACCAATTTTGATGCATTGTTGTGTAGAATCCATAAATTTGTTGTGTTAAAATTTTTTGACGATGAATGGGTTCTTTAATTTCACAAAATAATGACACTTTGAATGAAAATAACCTCTAATATTCCAGCTGAACCAGGATAGATACCGAGACTCACCACTCAAATATTGAGAAGAACAATCATTCATTAGTCTTCTTGGTTCATATCTTGAGGCACTGCCTACAACACCATAATGTAACCCTAGTATCTTTTGAAAACCATCTTAAATAAATCATGATCCATCCTATGTTCAATGGATGGTAGAAACGATTGTTGGTTATCCTACTACAATTTGAAATTTACAAGATGATAGAGAAATTGTTAAAATACATATAATAAGAATAATTCATTACATCACATCCCATAAAAGAAAAAAATCAATTCAATTTAGAATTTACTAATCAAGATAGATTCTCTATCCAAGAGGCCCCTAAGATATGGGATATCTATTTCAATGGTTCTTCCCGAATCCTAGTAGGGAAGTGATTAGAAGATCCCATGCTCTAAACAATTTGGATGGCAGTCATTCTCATACCCACAATAATGTATGTCTTACCTTATTCCTTAATGTTGTTAAATTGAATCACAAAGAATGTGGCAGTTTAGTAGTCCCATATTGTTGGTCTTGTAATTTTACAAGAAAATTTGGTTGATATAATAAAGGTAAAAGTATAATCAATGTTTGTAATCAATAAATTCAATGGTAAAGATGATATATAAAAGAATGTGTTAATCCACTAGTATGACAATGTCTAAGGGATACTATATGAATTCCTATAGAATCCCAAATATTCTGACATCTAATGAAAAAAAATTCACATGAATAAGGATTCGAAAATGTCTATACATATTTAGAAATCCAAAATAGAATGAAATATTCATATATATCATGCGTCACTAGTTAATGATTCCTTTTTTCATGATTATATGGATGGAATAAATGAGCTTAATTACATCCCATGAAACACAATTTTGAAATAGATTAGAATATTCCTATTGTCGATTGGCATCAAAAGAGAGGTCCCACAATAGACAATGCAGGATAATTGAATTCCTGATGATGATCAACCAAAATTTATCATTATGGATTAACAAATCCCAATAAATTCATTAATAAATAGGGATTCCAATGATTCCTATTCAAGGTAATTGATTGATAAAATACCATTTTCATCATGAAATATGTATATACAGGGGAATAAAGCGAACACATGTCAGGATTATTTATTTCCCATGAAATGTAGTGTCCTGGATACTACATTTCGTCAATGATTCTGGATTTAAAAAATCAATCATAAAGCTCTATTCAAACCCAATATACACCATGTTCATTAATTACCCCTAGAGTTTCTATATATATCAAATTAATCTTATCATCGTACAATATGGGGAATAGATGTTGTACAATTGAATCCTCTAGGTATGGATGTGAAATTAATATATATCCTTATTACTACCAATCTATCTTCCAAATAAAAAGAAGAAATACCGCCCAAATATATTGGGAATAAATGTATTTTATTGTTTATGAATGAAAATATCATTACCGTGTTTGGATTCCCTCATATGATACAAATGTAAAATGGAAAGTAATTCTTTTTAATAAATTTACAAAATCTATATCAAGAGTATAACATAATTTCAAACCATTTATATTGATATAATATAACTGGTAATTGATATATGGAGGAATACATCAAGACCGTATTAAACATAGTCTTGGATAAATGGTATAAAAAGTGTATTATCCTGAAAATAATTTTGCTTACATGTGGTCATATTAGACTAAAACAAAGACTAAAAAATAGGAATCCCCGTGTTTTCTGTTATATGAAACATGAAATCTCCTTACCATTGAGGTCAAATTAACCTCACATCACATTAAAATCTAAAATACGCTATCTGCATAAGACAAATCGCAAAAATAGCTAAATTATTTACAGAAAATCATTGAAAAAATACATCACACCTTGAATCACATGGAAATTCACAAAAATAAAACATAAAATTATTTCTATATGTGTTTTTACCTATAATCCTTCCACCATGCATAACTACTATAGGTCCTTAGGACCCTACTGATACAATTAAATAAGCATCCAATATTTTGGCCAAAGATTGAGGGACCTTGTGCAATACACATGTTGCGCTCTAATAGAGCTTATTCATTGATTTTTAAGGATGGAATTCTTTTTATTGACCTTAAAATGAATATTTATCTAGGATAAAGGTTTAATATTCCTGGAAAATTCCCAGGTCCCATGATTTCCACTTATCATTTTTTGATATCCAACCGTAAAAGCCCAAAAAAATCTATATAGGCATTCCAAGATGGTGCACAGAGCTAGCAATATGGTTGGGTGAGAATATCGTAATTTTTGTATCCTCCTCTTGTTTCTAAAGGAGGTATTGGTTGCTCGAGTGGCCTTAGCGAGTGATTGGGACGTAACACTGAAAGGCCACCTTCAAAGAGATTATGAACATGTCCTTGTTTTTAATTATGGTTTCAGATAATCAAATCTAATTTAGGGAATAATTGGTTGATTCTAATTTAGAGAATAGAAATTGTTAATAGGTTTCAAATCCCATAGTTTTTTCATCATAGGGGATTCATTCGTCTAGGTGCGACTTGTTCAAATAGTCTTCCGCCTCTATTCATTTTACTAGAGAAACATCATAAAAAATCATTGATCACTTAGGCAATTCTTCCACATTAGATGAAGACTTGGGATATTTTTTGGAGTTTAAATGTTTTGATGGAGGGATATTGAAATCATGATAAATTCGTTATCTCATCTTCTCAGTTCAGTTTTTTTTGGATCCATGTGGCGGTACTTTAGTCATGTCTTTATTTAGTACATTGGATGGAATGGGGGAGTAATTAGGTGAGGATTTAGCAGTTGCTTCTGCACTATCTTATCGCTGAGTGGGGGAAGTGAAGGAGGATCTGGTAGATGATGTACAATGGGTGAAAAAACGGGGATGTGAGGTAACAACAAGTGGATCATGTTTTTTAGGCTTGGGGTTGATCGAGGTAGTGGGTAGATAAGATTACTATAGTGAAATAATATAGATATATATTAAATGATTTGAATGATTGATATGAGTATAAAAAAATATTTACTGATAATATATAATTCTAGTAGTTATATAATAGTAATTTTTAAGATAATGACTATTAATAATTATATAAATGAAATAGAATATATTATATATTAATATGTATTCAATAATATTATAAATTTAGATAATATATTAATAAGTGATGGATCATAATTGTAAATTATAATAATTTTATTGTAAATAAAAACAGTGAAATTTATTAAAGGAATAGAATAATTCTTAATTACTAAAATAATAAGAAATTTTTTTGTTTTCTATAATCATATTTTTAACAAAGGAATTTCAATATTTATTTAATAATTAATTAATTCATTATGGAATTATTAGATAATAAGAGTTATTATATTTTATAGTATGAAATTAAATTATTAAAATTTAAATGATATATTAATTATAAAATTGAAATCTGGGTGATATCTTTTATTTAAGATTATGTTTTTGATGTACTATTTATATTTTTTTATAAGAATTTAGGACATTTATTTTAGATTCTCAATTTATATTGTGAATGGGTGGCTTATAAGGAAGGATTAGTGGTTGCATGTGTCAGATATAAAATGTGAAAGACAATAGGTAAGGGGTACTAGTTCATTGATTCTCTCATGTTTTACGACATTAGAGGACCATCAAGAGCGCCATCTCTTTGTGTGATTTATCTTCCTATATTATCATTGAATGTAATATAACTAAATAATATGCTAAATGGATAACTGATTTTGGATAACATATCATTAGTTATTATTCATCATATTTTAAAAATATTTGAGAACTGTTTAAATAATATCATTTTTTCATTTTCATTTACCTATAGTGTATTGTTCAAACTTATTCCTTGACCGAGAACTCAAAAATCATTATCATAACTTCCCAGAACAATTACATCAATTTATTAAATAATAAAGGTATTATATTTGATATTGTATGAAAATATAATTTATAAATAGTAAAATGTTGTGTCTTTGTCATCATCATTAATAACATTACCATATATAGATAGAAAACATACATAAAGATGAACAAACACACACACAAAAGAATATATATTCACTCTGAAGAACCCCATAAAATATTCTTATTTCATGTGGTGGATTAATGAAGTTATGAAACAACACATAATGATAAAATAATATCATTTTTTATTATTTTATTCCTCAGGGAACATCTATTGTATTACTGAGAGTTTAATTGTATTTTTGTGTTTCTATACATTATGTAGTAGTGGTACCCATATCTGATATTTGAAAATTAAAAAAAAAATTCCCACTATAATTGATTCCATTAGATGCCATAATCATCCGTATGTGTCACATTTTCTTGGTTGATGGTAGTTTATAAATATAATAATTTAAGCAACCTCATATAGTGATGCCATATAATGCATGACGTTTTGGAACACATCTATATCATTAGGCTAAATAGTTTTACCAAACCATGTAGGCAAATTTAATGTATATTTGATCAATAGTGGAATGGAAACATAATAAGAAGTTATTTTTTCCCATGAGACTGTACATTCACACTAACCTTTTCCTCACAAGATATTGTATTATGTAATATATCAAAAATATAATATTAACAATTTAACATTGTAACAAAATTAAATAAGTGACTCTTGCGTGGTGGTTTCTTATATAATAGTTCGCATATTAACTTCTTTCTCAAAAAATTATGTATTTGATATATTTCATAGTTAGAGAAAGAATCTTATTCTAGTATAATAGTGTGTTTTATGATGTTTCCTTTGTGAGGGAATAATATAAAATCCCAACATAGTTTTTTTAAAGAAAATTAAATTAGGAGAATTATTTTAAAATACTCAATTTTAAATTTTAAAATAATCTCTCAATTTTTTAATTTTAAGGAATCAATGGGATAATTTTTATATTTAAAAATCCAATTATATATTAAAAATGTTTATGTTCAAAAACTAAATTTATATTATTTATTATATGTAATGTTTTATATTCAAAATTATTTGTCTTTGTATATTTTTTCAAAACGGAATTATCTTTTATGATTGAAACCATTCATTGGAAAAACACATTTTTATACACATTTTTAATATTCCAATAAAAATTATAATAAAATCATTTATATCATGATTAAAATGAAATAATTTATTAAAGGGGTTTTATATGAATATTCAATTTAACCTCATTATAACCTTTATTTTTTATTTAACACCGACATTCCATGGAAAAAATTGTATGTTTTTATCAGATCACAATGAATTTATTTATACACAATTTATTTTATATGTTTTTATAGATATCAAAGATGTTATATTGATGTTTTAATTAATATTATGATGAATAATCCAAATAGTTGAATATTTTTATTAAAATAAAATGGGAAGTTTCAATGATATTGAGGGATATGGAATGAAACCAATCCTCGATTGAATTTATACACTAATGTGATATGTGGGCCCAATATTTCCCATTAAAATTTTAGGTTTCACCATTGATTTATAGAATATATATGAATCTAATTTGTTATGATTTATTAGTGAAATGATGATATATATTTTTAATTGGTAAATATTAGACAATAAATGGGGATTAAGTATTTTTCAAATAAAATTTGAAATAAAAGTACTTTATCAAAATTGGTTATAAATAATTTTTAATATGCTTCCCTATATATAAAATTTTATTTATATAGGTAAAAACAAAATATTTTAAAAACCCATTTAAATTTTAAATTTTGATTTTACATTTATTTATTATGAAATACAATTTATTAATTGAAAACCTTATTAATGATATTTTGTAATTTCTTAAAAGTTTTTTTCTTGTTCATCATAAAATTTTAAAATTTTTATATCACTTAACCTTTTCAAACATCATTAAAATGAATAATTGATATTTATGAGTTATTATGGATTCATGTTACATTTAATAGAATTATCTTGATTGGAGAAACGATTGTTCTAAGAAAATTCATTGTTAAAACAATTATTATATACCTCATATATAAAAGAATTCTTAATATTATAAAGCTCCTAGAATATAATGAATCAATATTATATAGGAAAGAAGTATTTATATTTCATATTTTATTTATAAATTTTAAAAAATGACAATCTACTCTAATATGAAATAAAATATAATTAATAAAAAATGGATATTTGGATTTTATCATCAGATCTTGGAGTGTTGATTATGTGTGTCATAATTTGTATCACTGAAAATGTTTAGAAAACATTATAGATTACAATTTTTTCATTCGAGGATAATTTCATAGTTATTAATTCCCTTATAAGTTTTTTTGATATTATTATAAGGTGATTATAAAGAAAAAGGATTTGTAGATATTAGAATGAATTTTCCATCTAATGGGGGAATCCCATATGTTTTTAGGATTTTTAATTCTAGATTAATAAATATTTATTATGATAAATTAAAATTATAATATTTCATGACAAAATTATATATAATAAAAAATAGGTTTATTAAAACCAGTTTAATTTTAATTTAGGAAAAATTTATTTTTTAAAAGTTGATTTTGATGTTAATTATATCCATAAAATATAATTAAAATTACAAGGATGAAATTTATTCATGTTGGATGAATGTAATGCCTTGATATTCTAATATAAAATATTTTTCTATTTTTGTTTTAATAACTAGGTCTTACTTGAAAAAAATATACTATATTTTAGAAACAATATTTTATCAAAAAAAAACTTCATTACATTACCTATAATCACAATAATAAAAGCAATAAAATAATATAAAATATTCTTATAGAAAGAGAAAAATATAAATGTATTTAATCTATTTTAGAAATTACATTTTTGAACTTATAATTATTGTTCATAATCATATTATTTGTATGTATTAATTTAAAAAGATACATATATTTTTTCAACAAAATTTAATTATTATTATCCTATGTGTAATATAATAAGTTGAATATTTTTTTTATGATTTCAAATATCACGATTCTAAGTGACTGTATATGACAAAACTAAACAACAATAGTATAATAATCATTAAAAATAAATATAACAATTTCTATAAATAAAATATTTTAAATTAATATAATTATACATGAAACTTTTTAATTTGAACATAATCTATTTAATTAAAATTATAAAATTAAATATAAAAATAATAATAAAATTTACATATAAAATAATAAAATGAATAAATATAAATATTTTAAATCCATCTTTTGAAATACATATATTTGCTATCCAAATATGTTAGTAAGAGAATAATGAAATATATTAAATTAAATGTATATATTCCAATAATAATATGATATTTAATATTATATATATATATAACTATATAAAGATGATAATTTATAATGATTTATTATGATACTTATAATTAACATATAATTATATAAAATAAATTACTGTAATGAGAGAAGTTGTTATAACATAAACTATTTAATTTTATTATTAATTATAATATCAGAATAGTTATTATGATAAATTTATGGAAAATTAACAATTATAATAATGGTACATAATATCTTAAATATTAATATTTATGTATGAATATTTCAAATATAGATCATATTATTATCATTTATAGTTGAATATATTATCTTATAATAATTATAACAGGTATAAAAAGTGGAACATTATAAATGAATAAAACAAGACTGAACTAATAAAACTATATGTATATACTATAATTTTATAAGTCAAATTTAAAAAAGGAAATTTATATATTTATTTAGTAAATAAATTCTACATGATATAATTTATAGATTATAGGAGTTATAAAAAATTATATATTGATATTAGTTGTGTATAATTTAAATAATAAATTTATTATCTTATTTGATTTTAATGAATAAATTATTTGTCAGACTATTTTATTATAGTAACATATATATATTTATTCTAAAAAATTGGGAAATCCATTGCATCGTAATAGCATAGATTATTCGTTAGAAAAATATATGAATGGACAAGATATTACATAGGTTAGATCTAAACAATTTGGGTTAAGAGGCCGAAATAAGTTCTTCATAGAATCTATTGTGTGTGTGTTGGTAAGGGACAACATATGAGAGAAATGGGTCAATGTGTGCTTCATTGTCCTGTTTACAACGATATTAAATATAGGGATACACCTCATAGGACACATAGATGATTTCAGATTCCATCGAATTGGTTTCAGTTTATCTTACATTAAAAATGTGTGGGAATCAATATTTTTGAAAAAATAACACATTTCCCTCTCCAGGGACCTAAAATGAGTCGTACATAATTTTTCCTCAAAAAATGAAATTATAAATCACTTTAGAACACAAAATATTGATTTCATTAGTTAAAACAATGTTTTTATATTAAATTCATGGTTGGATAAAAGAAAATGTGTTAAACTATAAAACGACATGTCGTAATATTCATCCTCCTTCACATTATAGGATATCAATGAAACACACACACACATATATAATTTCATAATTATTATTAAAATATATTTTTCTCCTCTATCAAATGGAATTACCAAGGAAGGAAACAACTCATACGGATAAAATATCAACCTATGTTGTTATTTTATTCAATAATGCAAAACAGTAAGACTTATAAAAATTACTAGAAATAAATATATATTATGTTTCATTATTATTTTTATAATATTATTGGATGAGTGAAATAAATTTAAAATTGTAACCCATTCCATTAGTCATCATCATATTCCTCTAATGAAATTATTTTATGTTTAATGGAAGGTTATAAATAGATACATTGAGGGAACAACACAGAGTGAGTCTGTATAAATAATGAATGTTTAGAGGATTATAAAAATAATACGATAAATAAATTTATGAATCCACATCAATAAATAGAAAAAATTTGTGACCTATGGTACATATGAAATGGAATAATTTGAAATTTTTTTTAAGAGGTTCATAATAATTATTATATTCCCTCCTCATATTGTTTGTCAAATAAATATTTTTTAGTAAAATGGAAAATGATTCACAATTTAGGTGACATATAAATCTACTTATCTCCTCCAGAGTGTTCATCAAATTAATAAATGTTGTGATTCCATAAAATAATATTTCCCTTTAATTTTTGATCTCATATTGTGTAAATGAGAAATTTTTTTTATTTTTAGAAATATAAATTTGAAATTGAAAACTCTAGAAGAGGAATTCTAAAATCCTAATACCCAATTTTAGGTAATTCCTTTATCTTTATTTATTACCTTTAAATTGGGGGTTTCATGGGCTCCCTATGATATATTAAATTTTTTTTAGAAAATGAACTCAATTTTAGGGATGTTTGTTTGTTTGAATTAATGATTTATGATTATAAACATGTAATGGCTTAGTATGCTTCACCTCGTGTTCAGATGATGCCTGAGGTGGTCTAGTATTTTTGTATTAAAATATAAATTTTGTCTCTTGTAAATTAACATGTTGTGTAATGGTATTACACTATGTAATGTTCACTATTTTCAAATCCATAGGTGAGTACAAAATTTATTCTACACACCTTGTATAGATTAATCACTATGTAATGTTAAAATATGGGGTTTTAATTTAAATGTGACCATTTTTAGAGTATATATATTACATGTATTAAACTTATTTTAAAGTAGTTACTATCCATTTAGATATCACAATTTTGGGTTTTAGAGTGGTTTACATCTAATATTTAAATCATTCTTCTACAACACTCTTTTCTATCAACCTAGATCTCTTCTCTGGTGATTTTGGGAACCTCGGTTCAATCCAAATCAATTCGTTTGACAATGGATCATCAGTGAATTTTTGTTGTGCCTATACTGGTAAAATTAGGCTGATATTATCCATTTCTATTGACCATTGTAGCATTAATGTGTTTCTTGTTTGGATCTGTTTATTTAAGAAGATATGTTTTCTTGATTCCTTTTAGCTTCATTGTCTGATTATGATCTATATGTTGATACTTTGTTGATAGTGGTGTCTTAAGTGTGCATTCATGAGGTATGTGTGGTTTACCCTTATACTCTAACCCTTTTTTTAAATTAAATCAATCGACAAGGGTGTATAATTATTCTAGAATTTCAATTTTTAATGTTTGGTTCTTTATTTTAGTGGATTTTGTTTCCATCATGTTTGGCCTAAATTTTGAGGTATGAGGTTCTTTTAATAATTTTTTTTTGGGAAATGAATTTCAATTCTTTTTGATAAAAACATTTATTACGTGGAATGACGTGAAATGAATGATTTGTTTTGGGTGTGTGTTGAATTTTGATTATAAAATATAAATTTTCCATATATTCGTTAAATAGAGTGGATTTTCATATAATTGTAAGAAGGTTTTTTGAAATGCATTTCAAAACATAGATTGATGAAAATGGTTTCAAGAATGAATTTTGTAAATAACGAACTTTTTATTCCTTAGGTACATAGGTAGAAGGTGTAGTAATATTCCTCATACTCTAATGGAGAGATTTCTCTTGGGGATTTCCTTTACCTCATAAGCCTGTTGATCTAAAGACTTTTCATACCTCTTAGGGTGGTTCAATATTTTTGGGTTTTCCATTTCATTATAGAAAAGATTAATGTGATTACAGTAATTATGTGTATGATTATATATGTTTATTTAAAAGTTTCCAATATATCCTAACATAGAGTGATCCTTGGAGGGATATTAACTCATGTTTCGGCCGATTTGGGTTGTCCTGGTATGTAATGTTTTGATTTTAACTACCATGGTTGTTATATGATATTTCATGGATAATTTTTTGACATGATATAATAATTTTCATATATTTTTATGAAATTGTTTGAATTCTATATACCTAATTTATTAGTAAATGTGAAAAAATGGAAATTAATTTATCGACAATTCATTAAATAATAAAGCTATAAAATTGTATATTATTCATTGTTTTATTAATTTTATAGAATTCATGTATTATTGAACTATGATATTATTTTGAGCACCTATGTGTGACCCTACTATGAATTATACCTAAAACTCCACATACCCCTTCAGTAGTAAATAGACCTTGTTTTGGCTATCGATGATCGTAAAGGACATGTACCACAATGAGGATGAAATGTTTTATTTTATGGAACCATCCATAAATATTATATAATATTGAATTAAGTTCATAATTCACATTTTTGATCACTTTATGTTTATATCTCAAGAGTATTTTTTAATAAAATTTACATAAAATCTTGAATATTATTAGAAGACACTTCAACTAACAATCCATTTTTTCCATAAAAGAAATACTCGTAAAAACAAAACATGACATCATTTCATGTTTTAATAGAACCACTTTTCCTTGATTCCATCTATGACTATATTCTTCATTATGTCTTATGAATAACATTGAAAAATGTTAGATGATGATACAAATATTATTTAGGGATACATTAATAAGGAAAAGTGTTAGTCATAAAATAACATGAAAATAATAAATACATTATTATAATTTTATTATAACATTGTAGAATTTGTAGAAACACTTCACTAAATATAATCTCATTATTCACCATTCTTTAACCAAAATATTACCACAATCCCCTAGAATGCAGCATATAACAACAAATTGTAACATGGGACACAATCATACTTAAATGTAATAACAATTTAGTTTACTTCCACACATATCACAAAATGGAATAGCTATACGGCCAGCTTTCATACCCAATGCATTGGAGGTTATAACATAATAAAATGTCTTTAGTTTATCACAAACCACCCATCATTTGGTTTATCATGTAACAAGTTTTCAAATCTCTATGTACCATTATATAATCATAAGAAATAAAATATTTCAAATATAAATATTTCACTTATTACATTTCATTTTCAATCACCAAAAATAATTTCAAGATATTGAAATACTCAATCCATTTTAAAAACATTAAGGCTAATAGAGGAAGCCAAATAATGATTATGGTAGGGGAGTGGTAATTGTCGTCACATACATTAAAAAAATTCCTATTTTCATTTGGTAAAATGCTTGGTAAAAAAAATTTTCCTTTGAAAGGAAGTAAAAGTAAAATGGGTTTATTATACACTGTATAATGGAAAGTTGGGTATAAATGAAAATATTCCTCAATTAAAGTAGATTGAGATGAAGTTCCCTACCTCGTGTCTGACATGACTTGTTAGTTATATAATTTCTATAATAATAAAATTAAGTTAATTTATACTTGCATCAGAATATTTTTTTTTATTGTTCATTTTATATCACTTATTACCAAGTTAAAAAAATTACAAAATTAGTTAAGTTAATATCGGTTGTTTTTAGATCTTGGGTACTTGATTTGAAAACGAGCATGCTATAATTACAATTATTACATGTGGTCAAAATTACATTATCTCTAAAATATTATTCATATATATAATATATATCTTGTATATACGTATTTATAATATTTCATAACATTTGGAGATAAGAAATGAAATTCACTATTCATGGAGACAGTAAGCTGAAGGAACACATGAATGATACTTTTATTACTATTTCATATTTAACGGAATGAATAAATAATGATACATAGGTATATTATAATTATGGTATAATATAATATCTTCTATATGTTACATAAGTTAATTAATTCCATCCTTTATACGATCCTTGTATGGCATGAACGAGTCATATCACTTTTAGGGGGAGGTAGTCTGCACTTCCTCAAATGAAATTATCACATTTACATATCTTGAAAATCATAAATTAGTGTTTTAAATTATAATTAATAAATAATAAAGAAAATATATAAATAATATATATCATATAAATATAGTTCCATCATAATTTCCACCATGATAGGTGGTAGGAGATAATTGATCAACAATCATTTCATGGGGCAGTAGTTCATTGTCCACAGAAACTGTATGCTCTAAATCTAATTGATGGAGGTGTGTGTAATTGTAGATTGAATCCTTCTCATAAGAACAACCTAGTTTATTTGGGATACTGGTGTTGTTATATAATCAATGAATAATAATATCATAGAGAGTGTATAAGGAAAAAATAATGGAATGGAACTTGAGAGATGATATTACCTCAAATAAGGTAAATTATTTTGATTTAAGCCAAAGGGATCCCTTGAATTTCCATCTTCCATAATGAAGGATTATAGGAGGAAGGTAGGAATGTTATGAGATTATTGAAGTAGTGTTTGGGTGATCCAAGGGGATTGATATGTTGTTGAAATGGGATAGAGGGGGTTTCCATTTATAAGAGGGAGGTGGGGCACCTTAAGAACGTTTGAAAGTATTATTATATTATTAATTGATTTTCAAATTCTAATAAACCAAAGTGATATATTTCAAATATCAGATGATGAAAGATAAAAATCCTCCCACAAAATGGGTTTTAGAAAATTTTAGGGTAAAAGATTTACCCTATCATTTAGAATTAACCACTCCTAAACTAATTTTTCTTTTACCATGTATTCTTGTATTTTCATAATATATGGTTACTGTAGTTACTATAAAATGACATGATAACAAAAAATGGATCAGTAATGAAATATGTAACATCATATATGTCAGTAGGACAAATACTTGTTATTTAGTACTATTATATCATATAATAAAATATTAATTGATTTAAAAATCATTAATGCAAATTTCTATACTATCTATATCATGATTATTTTTTAAAATACATAACGACATGATTCTTTTCAACTAACATCATTCATTTAAATATTTAATTACTAATATAATCACGGCATCACCATTATTTCATAAATAAATTTTTATTTTGATTTCTAAAAATTATAAATAAAATACCAGGATGTTGGAAATATATTTATATTTATAATGAATATTTATATTATATGATATCACTTATATTACCCCATATAATGTTTTTTAGTAAAATATACATATTTACCCTAGTAACTGCAGTTAGAGGCAGAAGACACCAAACCATTTATTTAAAAATGAAAATTACAGTAATGCATGAAAATGGATGCAGATGTAAATCATGCCCACATCGAGAGACTAGTTCCATGAGAAATGAGACGATTACATACCATAGTATTCATATCCTTCACCACATCCATAGTAAGTTTTTTCTCTATAGTAGCTCATTCCCACTCTAAATTTGTTTCATATTGGTTCAAAAAATTAATGTACTTCTCTATGAGCTTCAACTGTTCCATTGATAAATCCTCTTTACTGGATTGTACACAATAATTATTTAAGAGCGGGGGTAGCTCCTCTTTCCCTCATAGAGGACGAACTAGTGGTCACCAGCTTTGGTAGGTAAGAATAATCATTACATGGTTTTCAACTTGGTGGAACAATTCAAATTCAATCACATTTATATATCCTACTTCTCCCTCCTTGAAGAATGTCAGTGTAAGAAGTTTTGACAATTCCAATGTTTTCATTGTAACAATTAGCGTTAATTCCCCATTTTATAATGGTTTTAATGATAGTAAAATTGTTGACTCTGTCATCCTTCCTCATTGGAATACTCTCTATGGAAACCAGAATCCCTCGTAGGTTAGATGGAATGTTATGGTCAATCGGTGAGAGAAATTGATGATTCTCCTTTTTTCAATGCCCATCATCCAACGCCATCTGAATTTCATTCATATTGGACTCCACATGATTGTTGGGAGTGATTTTTATATCATCGTCCAAATTGGATCCCTCAATCACATAGGGAACTTCCCCATAATCCATGTCTGCAAATAGGTTGACTATGATAATATGTCCTTTCACCTCACCATTTTCAGAGGACACACTACCCAAAGGCTTCTCACGCTAGAGAACAGACTTCAATGGAGAAAAAGAGGTTTTATTCTCAATAACAAATAAATTCTAATGACCATGATCACTCAGTAACCTATCAAAAACTAGCTCCACTATTGGGTTATAGGAAACCTGTATCTTCTTCACTCTGTAACCACTGACATGATCTTCTGTGGGGTCAGCCTATTATGTCTCCTACACCACCACTACAATCAAAGGATATTCAACCAATGCATCCCTAGTTTGATCCCCTCCCACGAAAAAAGTCTCATTGTTATCCTCCCATAACAATTGAATGGTCCCATGATCAACATGTTCATAATTAATATATCTCTGTAACATCATGTTATGTTTTCTGGTACTTTTGATGTTTCCAAGTACCTCTGTTTTGCTGTAGTGACTTGTGGGGTGCGTTCGTGTGATCTTTTAAGTAAAACAAAAGGGCAATGTCTTGTGCATGGTTCGCACATGGTTTTACAAACAGTGTGACCAAACCGTTCCAACCAAGTATAAATGGATAGAGAGGTACGCACGGTGTGCACTCGATTGTGGGTGCACGGTTTGAGAAGCCGTCCGATCAAACCGTGCAGACCGTGTATCTCTGGATAGTGAGGTCTTCATGGTGTGCGCATGGTTTGACAAACCATGCACCTCTGCCCAGGTAAACCGTGTGTGTGGTTTCTAATTCCATATTTATTTTTTAAAACCACCTGAACCCCTGGGAAATCCATTATTTTTACATTTCCTTGGGCTTGACTCATTTTATGTCTTTCCAAAGCCTCCTAGAGAGATTCCAAGGTGATCTGAACATCTTTTTCGAGATTAAAGGCTAGGATTGAAGATCGTCTCTCCTCCTGGTAAGTATATTTCATCCCGTTGTGTTTCTCATTTATTCCTCTATCTTTCTTTGATATTTTCATGAGAGATTTTATTTGTTTCCATAGAACTAAACCTATGAGTTGAAGTATAGATCTAGGATTTTGAATCTAGATCTAGTTTTGAAAGATCATGATTCCATTGATCTTAATTTTTGTTTTATGTATTTAGATCCATATTTTTTATCGATGTTGTTGTGTCGCTCGGTGTTTGGGGTTTCTCATTGGGATAACTCCCATCAATAAATCGACATAGGTGATTCCATCCCGACATGCCTAATTGATTATCATTATATTTTCTTGGATTATTTCAATTGTTGATTTAAATCCATTTGATTAAGTTTTCTTTCAATTAAATTGATAAGAACTCAATTCTGGTGATTTGAGATATTTGAAATAGTTTTTTCATGGAAATATGGAAAACAACAATTCCATTGAATTGGGTGTATTTATGGAAATTGTCTGATTTAAACTGTTGCATTTAAATTAAGGATTTTATGGAAGTGATTTCTATAAAATTGATGAATTTAATTGTGGAAATAAATTTTGTAATGATGGAATTGGTTTTGAATGGATTTGAAACTAGTGAAAATCGATTAAAATGATTTGATAGAAACCCATTGGTTTTATTTGGTGAAAAGGGTATGTTTTGAATAAAACCTATTTTGGTTTTAAATGGAATGAAAATGGCACTTTTGAAATGGAAGAATGGGATTGATAGTATTTTAAGCATTCTTAAAATATTTCACCCATCATGTAAGATCATATGCAAGCCTTAGGTAGTTAGTGAGTTATTCAGATACACTCTATGCTACAACATCATTCTAAAACATACATGCAATGGGTCCCATACCCGATGGGTTGGTGACATGTCTCCTTTGGCCAGTGTCATAGTGATGTGTGTATACACATTGTGCTATGTTCACATAGAGAGTGTGGAATCCTATAACTGGTTAATACTATTAAACCTTTTTGCAGATGACCATGTTTCTCTCTTGTTTATTTATATTTAAGATATAAACTCATGCCAATGCTTATGAGATGCCTTACATGCCTGCTGAATTTATATAATCTGTTTTATATAAATGCAATACTTAAGCCATTGATTTATAAATATTCGATCATTTGTAAAGCCTTTGGTTAAGGTGTTTCCCCATCATTTGAAAATTTATATCATGTTTTGTTTAAATATTCTTTTGAAATTTACAAACCTATTTATTTAAAAATTGAATTCTTTTCTTTGGATAATCTTCATTTGGAATCTGTTACAGAATCTTTGGTGGTATCTTATTTGGCTTAGGCTCACACCCTACATTTTCCTTCGGGTGTTTGTATACTTTCTTCTTCCAGGATCGAGCAAAGTGAAGGGACCTCTTGGAGGTGGATCCAGTTGTTGATCTATGTTCTTGGAATGGTCTTGTTTTTCCATTTTTAGTACTTGGGAGGTAGTACTTTGGTCTTTTTATGCCACCTTGTTTTCTAGTACATTTCTCCCGGTGATTTTTCATTTTTATTGTATACTGTCTTGTTTCGTTTTCTTCTGCATTCTTGTGGAAAAAATCGTTCCCACTTGTATGTTGTGCGATTCTAGGTCCTAGTAGTCGACCCGTGGGGATCGAGAACACCCTTTGGGCTATGTCAGGGCCAGCTCGGTTATCGGGTTACCAGGGTACCTGGGCTAGTTCGTGAAAGAAAATGGTATCAGAGGGAAGTTTAAGTATCTTACCTTGATGATAGTATACATTTGAGTATTCTTGATGGGACTTAGGAGGTAGTTGTGATTTAGTGTCTGGGGAGCTCTCATCGTAATGAACCTTAAGTCACTATAGTTGGTTAGGGAAATATGACTTGTGGATTAATTCTAGTATTTTCCTTGTTTTGATTTTGAGAGAGTGAAATCTAAATCTTGTTAATCACATCTATTACGAATAGTATTCCTTGTTATTATATTGAGTGTAAATCAAATGTCTTTTTATGTTGTATAGAATCATGCTGCTGAGAAGACGTGAGAATAGGATACAAAAAAAGGATACTGCTGAATCTCAGCAAGCGAGTCCAGTTGTGGATCCGAGTCTGGTTGAAGTGATTGTTCGCACTGTCCAAGCTCTAGGACATGTGCCGTCTCCTGTTCCTATTCAGACTCCAGCTATAGATCCTCATAGTTATTTTCTCTGAAGTCATTCTCAAGAGTTCCTATGCTAGAAGCCACCAGTTTTCAAAGCTTCCACTGACCCTCAACATGTTGAGGAATGGTTGAGTAAGACTGATCATCTGTTTGGGTTCTTGGAGACACCTAATGTGATCAAGGTGAAGTGTGCCACCTTTTTGTTGGAGGGACCTAGTAGGTGATGGTGGGACACGATGGTGACAACTGGAAAACATGAGGGTTTGGAGTGGAATGACTTTAGGGTTCTTTTCACTGACTAGTTCTATCTAGAATCAATGGCGTTGGCTAAGGCTGTAGAGTTTTTAAAGCTTGAGCAGGCCAGCAAAACCATAACTGAGTACTCAAATCGTTATTCTGAACTATTACAGTTTGGTCCTGATATTGTATCTAATGAGATGATGAAGGCTCGATGATTCGATTTGAGACTTCAATCAGATATATGTTCTTAGGTTTTCCTAGTGAAGCTACCCACTTATGCTGATGTGCTGGATAGGGCGATGATGGTTGAGATGGACTTGGAAGGAAAGTCAGGGTTGAAAGAGGTTTGTTTCCCTCCTAATGGTAGTGTGGGTTCTTTAATTTAAAATGGAAGCATGGCTTTTCTCCAGGTGGTTTTTGACAGCAGAGTCATCCCAGACATTCAGTAGCACTAGGAGTGGATTCATTGACTTTCTATCAGGGTGGGAAGCCATGACATTCAAAGAGGGTTTTCACTAAGACACCCAAGAACTATAGCTCATATGGACATTTAGGGCACTAACAGAGTTTCTACCATCAATTTTGTACTCCACGTAGTGGAACAATATCATCAGCACCTCCAAGAATTGTGGGGCAATCAAAAGCTTCACGTACAAAAGTGTTCAAGCCACAAGCATCTGGAACGAAGCTTCTTCATGTAGTGGAAGAGTTTCTAGAGGTAGATGACGTAGGTCCTGCAACTGTGAGAGGTACCATTACTATAGCTCAATCTTTTGTGATTTCTCTTTTTAATACTGGTGAATCTCACTCTCTTATTTCAACCCATATTGTTAATCTGGTTAATCTACCAATGGAGCTTTTACCTTGTGCGATGGATATTACTAAACCCCTTGGTACAATGAGAGAGAAGGGTGTTCTTAGTCCTGCTTATGTCTTCTTTCTATCAGATGTTGATCATGCTTGGAGTTTCTTGGTTCTCAACATGAAATCTTTTGACTTCATATTTGGGATAGATTGGTTCATTACCAATAAATCCCAGATCGATTGTTATCTTAGACGGGTCTACCTTACTACACCAAGTGGTGTGCCTCTTGTTTTTCAAGAAGAATGGGACCCATGGTCAAGTAGAGCCAGACCCACTTATCCAGAGATAGAGAAAGTTATATGAGTGTTTTCTTTTGATCTGGAGAGATATTCATTATGTGGTGATCTTCCTCCAGTCATTGATGAGTTTCCCGACGTGTTTCCTTCTGATTTTTCTTGTTTTCCACCAGTAAGAGAGGTTGATTTGTCTATTAACTTAATGCCAAGTACTCAACCGGTTTGCATTCTCTCTTAATTAATGGCTCCAACTGAACTAAAAGAACTGAAGGATAAGTTATACGATCTTCTTGAGAAAAGTTTTATATGCCCCAGTGTGTCACCTTGGGCAGCACCAGTTCTCTTCACCAAGAAGGTTGATGGTTTTTTTGCTTATGTTTTTATTATCGAAATCCCAATCCAGTTACGATAAAGAAAAAATATCCTTTACCAAAAATTGATGACTTATTTGATCAATTGAAAAAATAAAATTGGTTTTCAAAAATTTATCTTTGATCTGGTTACCATCAGTTGAGGATAAATGAATATGACATTAATAAGACCACTTTTTTGAGTAGGTATAGCCATTATGAGTACCTTGATATTCCCTTCAGCCTAAAAAATTCTCCTACAGTTATCATGAATTTAATGAACATGGTTTTTCGTGAGTATTTAGACACTTCTGTGGTTGTCTTTTTGGATGACATTCTTGTCTAAACCAAGTTTGAGGTGGATCATGTGAATCATCTGAGAACAATTATGAGTCTTATAAGGAATCGCCAGCTTTATGTCAAGACTTCAAAGTGAGATTTATGGATTTTGGAAGTAATATTCTTGGGGCAAGTCTTGTTAGAACAAGGAATATTAGTTGATCCTGAGATGCTGAAGGCTGTTATGACTTGGGAACAACCACGAAATGTTTTTGAGATTCAGTTCTTTTTGGGCTTAGCAGGATATTATTGCCGGTTAGTTAAAGAATTCTTAATGCTAGCTTCACCAATGACTGCTCTGACTCGAAAGGGAGAGAAGTTTTCCTGGAATGATAAATTTCAGATTTATTTTGTTCAGCTAAAGCATATTTTGACTATTTTGGTGGTGCTAACTCTTCCTGAGGCTCGGATAGGTTACATGGACTTCATTGATGCATTGGGTTCAGGTACGGGATGTTTTATTATGCAAGGTAATCATGTTGTTGCCTGTGGATCTCGTCAGCTTAAGCCTCATGAGAAGAACTATCATACCCATGACCTTGAACATGTAGTTATAATGCACACACTTATGTGTTGGAGACATTACCTTTGTGGAGAAAGGTTTTTTGTTTATTCAGACCACAATAGATTGAGTTATATCTTCTCTCAATAATATTTGAATATACACCAAAGGCGTTGGATGGAGTACCTACAATCTTTCAAATTTGACAATGCCTATACCCTGGGGAAAGGAAATGTAGCTGCAGATGCGTTAAACAGAAATCTTACAACACATGCTGTGAAAGAATCTTCAGAAGAGTGGAGTTTGATGGCTCTTTTTTCTCAGTTTCATATTGGAGTTCAGTGGAAGGGGAAGGAATTTTCATTAGCTAGTGTTCAATTGAAATATTCTCTCCTTGAGTTAATTCTTCAGGAACAACAACTGGATAATGAATTCCATAGCATTAGGGACTCTTTTTATGGTGGGGAGACCACCACCCAGTGGTCGTTCTTCAAAGAGGGTGTTTTTTGTTATCGAAACCATTGAGTTGTGCTAGTAGTAGCATGGAAGGATGTGATGTGGGATTTTCATAAATCTCAGTGGACTGTGCACCCAGGAACCACGAAAATGTTCTATAAAATGCGGTGGAAGTTTTTTTGGTCAGGTATGAGACGAGACATTGCTGAGTTTGAATCTTGTTGCTATACATTCCAGTAGGTGAAAGCTGAGCACTAGAAACCTTCATGTTTTCTTCAACCACTTTCAGTCCCTGCATGGAAGTGGAATTAAATCTCCATGGAATTTTTGGTTGGGTTACCTCAAACCCAGAGAAAGAAAAACGCGATATGGGTTTTGATCGATAGGCTAACCAAGTCATGTCACATTATACATATTCGGGATACAACCAAAGTTGAGGAGTTGGGAAATATCTATGTGAAATAAATTGTTTGTTTTCACAGAGTTCCACATGCTATAGTCTCTGATAGGGATCCTCGAATTACTTCTCACTTTTGGATAGGCCTTCAGGGGGAAATGGGATGTCAGGTCCATTTAAGTACGTCCTACCATCCACAGTCAGATGGCTAAATAGAGAGAGCTATTCAGATCCTTGAGGATATGATCCGCGCTTGTGTTCTTGACTTTGGTGGGTTTTGGGATGATCATCTAGGGCTAGTTTAGTTTTCTTATAAAAATAGATACCAGTCTACGATCAAAATTCTCCTTTTGAGGAATTGTATGGTCGGCCTTGTAAATCTCATTTATGTTAGTGGGAGGTTGGTGAATGTTCCTTGGTAGGACCGAGTTTGGTCCAAGAGATGACAGCTAATATCCAGTTGATTCGTTAGAGAATGTTGACAGCACAGAGTCTGTACAAGTCATATGCTGATCATCGCTGTAAACCTGTAGAGTTCTCAGTTGGTGACCAGGTGTTCTTGAACGTTTCACCCTGAGTAGGTGATCGACAGATCGGGAGGCAAGGGAAGCTTGCTCCTCGTTTTGTGGGGCCTTTTTAGGTTGTTGGTATTGTAGGTAAATTTTCTTACCATATAACTCTACCACCACAGCTGACGTTGATATATAACGTGTTCCGTGTATCGCAGCTGCAAAACTATCTCTCTGATCCATCTCATGTTGTCAGCTTGAGTGATCTTGGGATGGAACCAGATTTATCTATGACTGAATGACCAGTTATGGTTTTTGATTTTGAGACCAAGGTACTTTGTGGGAGAACGATACCTCTGGTCCGTGTGCTTTGGCAGCTTGGTTCTGATTCTCATGAGACGTGGGAAATGGAGGCACTAATGAGAGAGCAGTGGAATCATCTTTTTGACGTGGAGGTTTCTTCATAGGCTTTTTGGGGAAAGAAAGATCTTATGGTGAAGAGGTTGTAACATCATGTTACATTTTCAGGTACTTTTGATGTTTCTATGTACCCTTGTTTTGGTGTAGTGACTTGGTGGGTCCATTCGGGTGAAGTTTTAAGTAAAAGAAAAGGACAATGTCTTGTGCACAGTTTGAAAAACCGTGCGACCAAACCGTGTGGACCATGTATTTCTAGATAGTGAGTTCAGCACGGTGTGACCACGGTTTGAAAAACTGTGCGCCTCTGCCCAGGAAAACCATGCACGTGGTTTCTAATTCTGAATTTCTATTTTAAAACCACCCAAACCCCCAGGAATCCCATAATTTCGTCCTTAGATCAGGCTTGACTAATTTTAGGTCTTTCTAAAGCCTCCTAGAGAGATTCTAAGGCGATCTGAACATCTTTCATAGAGATTGAATTCTTAGAATAAAGATCCACTCTCTTCCTGGTAAGTGGATTTCATCCCATTATGTTTCTCGTTTATTCCTTTATATTTCCTGGACCTTTTCATTCGAGATTTTATTTGTTTCCTTGGATCTAAACCAATGAGTTGAGATATAGATCTAGGATTATGAATCTAGATCTAGTTTTTCAAGATCTTGATTCCTTTGATCTAAATTTTGGTTTTAAGGATTTAGATCCAGATTTTTTATGGACTTTGTTGTGCCGCTCGGTGTTTGGGGTTTCTCGTGGGCTGACAACCGTTAATAAATCATGGTAGGTGGTTCCATCCTAACATTACAAATTTATTAACATTTTATTTTCTTGGTTTATTTCAATTGTTGATTTAAATCCCATTGATCAAGTTTCCTTTCAATTAAATTGATAAAAACATGATTACGATGATTCAATATATTTGAAATGATTTTGGCATGGAAATTTGGAAATCCCCAATTCTGTTGAATTGGGTGTGTTTATAGAAATTGGCCAATTTAAATTTTTTTATTTAAACTGTGGATTTGATGGAAATAATTTCAGTTAAATTATTGAATTTAATTGTGGAAATAAATTGTGTAATGATGGAATTGGTTTCGAATGGATTTCAAATAGGTGAAAATTGCTTAAAATGATTTGATATAAACCCATTGGTTTTATATTGTGAAAAGGGCATGTTTTGAATAAAACCTATTTTGGTTTTAAATGGAAGGAAATTGGAACTTTTAAAATTAAAGAATGATATTTATCATATTTTATGCTCTCTTAAATTAGGTCATCCATCATGTAACAGCACATGCAAGCCTTAGGTAGTTAGTGAGTTATTTGGATACACACTACACTACGACAACATTCTAAAACATACTTGTAGCGGGTCGCATCCTCGACGGTTTGGTGACAAGTCTCCTTTGGAAAATGTCATAGGGACATGTGAATACACATTTTTCCGAGTTCACATAGAGAGTGTGGAATCCTATAACTAGTTAATACTATCGTACCTTTTGGCAGATGACCATGTTGCTCTCTTCTTTATTTATATTTGATATATAAATGTATTCTAATGCTTATGAGCTACGTTACATGCCTGTTGAATTTATATAACCTATTTTATATAAATGTTTTACTTAATCCATTGATTTAGAAATATTCCATAATTTGTGAAGTCTTTGCTTATAGTGTGATTCCATCATTTGAAAATGTATATCATGTTTTGTTTAAATATGATTTTGGAATTACCAAACCTGTTTATTTAAAAATTGAAATTATTTCTTTGGATAATCTACATTTGTAATATGTTACGGAATAATTGGTGGTATCCTTCTAGGCTTAAGCTCACACCCTACATTTTACTTCAGGTGTTTGTAGACTTTCAACTTCTAGGATCGAGAAAAGGGAAGGGACCTCTTGGAGGTGGATCTAGTTGTTGATATTTGGTCATGGGTTGGGGTTGTTTTTCCATTTTTAGTACTTTTTTTGTAGTACTTTGGGATTTTTATGCCTCCTTGTTTTCTGGTACATTACTCCTGGTGGAGTTTCTTTTGTATTGCATACTTTCTTGTTTCGTTTGATTATGTATTCTTGTTGGAAAAATTGTTCCCACTTGTATGTTGTACGATGACAGGGCCGACTTAGTGATCAGGTTACCAGGTTACCTAGGCTGGATCGTGATAGTATCACCATCAACGGTGGGATTTAACATGTATTTATATTGTGATGAACCAACTCCATGGGAAAAAAGTGGCAGAAGGACGTGTAGTAGGACAACCTATATTAAAACACAACCTCATGCTTCCAAATTATATTTGAACAATCAGTGATCCCAATGCATTTCAGAGGTGAATTTACAACATCAACATAAACACAAATTAGTAGACAAATTGGATGGCACACAAACTCAGTGTGACTCTCAGAGAACAAATACCACCCCACAATATTACCAATTTCACAAATAATGGAAGGAATTTTAAAGGATATTGGTAAACCATGCAATGATACACAGGTCTCTATCGTTGAAGGGTCACACCTCATGTGAAAATCAAATCTTCATTGGATGAGATAGAAGGAGAAACCATTACATCGTCGAGGTGCCCTAGACCAGGAAGCGATTAAATCCTATTCTGAACCAAACCGAATCATGACGTTCTTTCGATGAAGAAATCTAGTGACTGCACATTTCTAAAATTCCATGTTTCTGTGACGAATTGATCAAACAATTCAACCGAAGGCCGATTGAGTTGGAATCAGGAGACTAGGGTGTGTCCGCATAGATCTGGGATGCTATTTAGCTTCTTCGGAAGCAGATATAGTTGGGGCGCCTCTAAAAAAATATCTAGAACCTTCAAAGAGAGACGAATTCTAAGGATTGGAGGAGGGAAAGTAAAAATTTTCTGCAATGACCTAACCTTCATAGGAGAAAGAGGACCCGAGGATCGACTCTCTGATTGGGAGGGGGATCGGACTTTGGTGATATGTGGGTTAGGGAATCATTGAAAGAGTAAATATTGAGACTCCCTCTCTAACTTATGTATGTCTCTAAAAGATACATGTTTAGGTTATATTTTACATAACATTAAATTAATTGTAATTAGATGACTTTTTCACCCAAAAGTGGCTCCAAAGGGTTCTAAAATTGACCTAATTATGCCCATGATAAGACATATCTCATTCAATAGGGTTAGGACATGTGTTCGAGTAATTCAATAATATTATTATATTATTATTTATCCTTATTTACTGGATATACCCGATAACCATTTTAAATTAAATATTTACTGATGATACTATTCATAATGTCTAAAAATAGAAGATACCTATTTACAAAATTTGGACCTCTTGATTGCAAATATGAAATCAAATTAACCAAATTCAAAACACATAACTTTCAGAAATTAGTTAAAAAATAATTATGTTTGGCAAAACCAAAAACTATGCTTTTAAGAAGTAAAAATTATAAAATTATTGACTTGGGTTTTTGTTAAATTTCAAAGTGAAATTATTTCAAAGTGAAATTATTTCAAATCACTGAAATTGAATTAAAAGATAAAAATATGATAAAATAAAACATTAAAAACATTTAAAATTACAATATACCTATATAATTAAATTAGATTAAAAGGCAGTTTTGAATTAAAATGTAGTATTATTCTATATTTATTAAAAATTGAACTTTAGTAGAAAAATTCAAAAATATCACCCAAAGAAAATTAGGATGTTATTATTTTAAATAATAATATTATTATTTTAAATAAAAAATATAAATGTCTCAAAAAAATGGATTTAAAAAGGGTTCGACAATAAAAGGTGGTGAATCAGTATTTTTAGAAAAATAATTGTTTTTCTGAAGAAATGAATTTATTCTTATATCATACCTAGAAATAAAATAAGATGACTTTAAAACATTATATTGAATATATATCATTTATTTTTCATCAAATAAAAGTCATTAATGAGGGATGTTAAATCAAAATTATTCTCTTTTAATTAGGTTTTCATAAAAAAAATATTCTATTCAATTGGTTTTTATTTCCATTTCTAATTATTTTTGTAATCAATGAATAATCATTAAAACATGTTTAAACCATATTTTAGATTTCATTTAATAATATCCATTCCCAAAATAACAATAATTGCGTGTTAACTCTAATTTAAAATAATAATAATATAATTTTATTATTTTTCAATATAACTCAATGTCCTGTGCAATATAAGATTTTAGAGAAGACCGTTGTTGCGTGTTGAGTATACTATCAGAAAAATAATCCCATTTAACTTAAAATTAATATCTTATTCATAAATATTTATAAAAATTAAAATGTATTAATTTATATATACCTTGGTTATTACATCCTTATCTAAATTTGGAAAGTTTTTCCTCACAATTTTAAAAATGGGCTCAGAAATATCATTGAAAACCCCAAATAGAAAAATGAGTCAATAAAAATATCACTTTAAATGAAATATAGAGAAGTATAAAGGTCTCCCATGATAAAACAAATACTATTATTCCATGAAAATATGGATATAGAATTGATAAATAACCCTAATTTTTTTGATGGGTATTTATAGAAAGCATGTTCAAAAGAAAGTAATCCCCCAGAAAACCACAAACATGTGATAGGTAAAACTGGAATTCATTCCCATGTAGGAAAAGTAATTAGAAAACATTTTTTTTGTTTTATTATCGCTATCATTAATTTAGAGAATTTATTTAATAGATTGACAATGAACATAAGTAAATATACATAGTTTTTAAGTAGAGTTTCATCCTTTAAATTTTTTTTACAAAAAACTCATATTTTTTCAAAATGATGAGTATTAATGATGACTTAATCACACCTAAAGCACTAGAATCTACTTCTAGACAATCAAATAATTCAAAAAAGATAAACTTTATATATTTCCAATGACTTTAGAAATTATCCAAAACCAAAATGGTTAGTACAAGTTCACATAATCTCTAAAAAGTATAATCAATTATAAATATTAAATACTACATGAAATCTCCAAAATTGAACAAAAAATACCCAAATGATATCAAAGACATTTCAATAGATAATTGTCTTTAAAATTAATCTAAATAATCCAATCTATGTTTGAATCAAAAAAATCAGAAGGATTTGATAACATAGTCTTCCATGAAAAATGTTAACATTTATAACATCGACTACACTTAAAGTATCATAGTTAAATGTAATTAATTGCATCCCTTATTATCTATGATAGGTTTATCAGTTCCATAAATAAAATAAATCTTTATATGTCAATAATAAAAATATAGATTTTTCAAAAATTAAATTCCACCATTACCCCTCAATTGTAATCACAAAATATTCTATTGTTCTTAAGCATATAGTGTTCCCAAAAGATAAAACATCTTCCCAAATAACCTTTATGAAAAAATCAAAAAATAATATTTATTTAAAAATGATACCTATTTAATTATACATAATATCCAAAATAAACATATTCTTGATCAATAATATCTTTTAACTAAAAATAATTTGTCATACTAACTAGGGACTTCCTATAGTCCAGTGGTAAGAGAACTGTACTTGTCGCCCTTAGGTTGTGGGTTTGATTCTCATGGACTTGTCATATATGATGGGATGGCACCCATCCTATGGGTTGTTCATTTTCTATAACCATATAATTATTATATTATTATCAAAATATGATAATTTACTCAAAAATAATTGCAACATATTTTATCCTCATATGTTATCTAATATCATTCATTATGCATCCCAAAATATAATTACCATTTATATCGTCAAAAACAAAAGATCATATGAACCCATAAGTTTATAAATTATGTCCACATATGAAAATATAATTATATCTTGAATAAAATATTCACATATCAAACATCAGGGTTATACACACTAGAAAAATTCTTCCAATGTAGTCCCATAATAAAAAGAGCCTTAATAATTTTAAGCATTTAGTAATCCTAAAATCTATCATAACTCTTAAATACCTTATATATAGATTTAATACTCATTAAATGTTTTTCATGATCTATTTTCTATTATTTTCTAACTTATTCATAAATACTTCATTCTTACAAACAAAATCTTGAGTCATATCCTAAGATTCAATAATCCCAAACCATCAACATTGAAATAATCTGTACCTTTCATTGGTCATTGAAAATTTCCTCATCCTAAATTAGAATGGCATTAGCTATTGGGAAAAATTTATATATACTATCTTATATATCCCATTCCCAAATATTTGTATTATGAATCTATTTCTATAATGACCTTACACAACACATTTAAAACATTTAATTGATACCTAGGTAATAACTTTTTTTCATTTTCCTAGAGTCAACTGGATGCTTCTTTTTTCTTTTGTATTTTCTTGATTTATCACATTCATTACAACATATAAATAATCTTCTTGTCCCTTTGAAACATTTTCTTATGTGTCTCTATTCACATCATTGAAAGATATATTTTTTATTACTCTTACATTTATTATTATTACCTAAACATCCAAAGAGAATTATTTATCACATATGCGATGCCTTATAAAAATCACCATGGTTTAGGTGGTCAATAATGACTCTAGATAGTAGGTTTAGAATAAATATAAGTTTTCTCATTATGGATCCCATTTCATTCATTTGATTATTCAGAAAACTATCACAATTTTCTTCACATCCATTTTTTCATTGGTGCCTACTAGATCTAGAAATTTACTAAAACAAAAAGGTCAGTGTTAGTGTATCAATAAAATCAACATATATTATATTATGAGGAGGGTAAAGATTAAGATATACATATTCATGTCATCTTAAATTCATTCAATTTATCTAAAATAACTATGACTCTTTCTAATGTTCTAACTATTATGGTTTTGTCACTTATGCCTAAATAACACCCTAAACTCTAAAGTTATCTTAACCGACCTCTAATACCAACTATATGGACCCAGTGTTAAGAATTTTTTTATTCTATAATTAAGTAAATAATTGACATTGAAAATATTTTTAGGTTTAGTGGTTTAGAGAATTAGGTCATAGCTTATACCTTAAATTTTTAATATTATAGGTATTCAATTAAACTCAATATCTATTTTTTTCATAAACCAATAACTCATTAAAAACATGACATTATTTCATGTTTTAATTTTATAACTTGTCCATGAGCGTATATATGACTCTATTCTTCTTTATGTCCTTTGAAAACATTTCAAAACATGGGATGGGCATTAAAAGACCAGTAAGGGATACATAAATATAAAAAATGATAGTCTTTTAATAAAATGAAACCATGATTAATTTATGATAATATAAATTTTTTCACTCTTAAGAGGTAGTAATAAAATATCATTGAATATAATCTCATTGGTTACCCTTTTGTATCAAAAATATTATCACAATCCCATAGAATGAAACATATAACATATAATAGTAACTTTGGACATAAAAATATATTAATGGAATAACCATACAGTAAAAATTCATACATATCACTACATAGAATAGCCATACGACTATCATCCATACTTATTGCATTGGGGGTTATAACGTAACCACCTGTCCTTGGTTTATGATGGAAACACACATCATTTGGTCTATCATGTAACCACTCTGGAACTGTCTAACTACCATGATATAATCATTAAAAATAAAATATTTCAAATATAGATATTTCACTAACTACAATTCATTTCCAATCAGAATAAAATCATCTCAAGATATTTAAATACTGAATCCATTTCAAAAACCATTTTCAATACAAAAAAAACAATAAAATCTAAATAAGTGGATTTTTATTTTTAAAACCATTAATACTTCTTGAGGAATACAGATAACAATTATAACTACAGAGAGGTCATTATCACCACATACATTAAAAAAATTTCTTTAATAATTTATAAAAATGCATTGTAGAAAAAATACTTCCCTTTTAATGAATGAAAAATTCAAAGTGTTTTATTATACAACATATAAATGAATGTTGTGTATATATAAAAATATGCCTCAAAGAAAGAATATTGAGACGATGTCCCTTACCTCATGTACGACATTAATTTTTCATCACTTAATTACCGGAATATGAAATATAAGTAAATTTATACTTGATTCATTACCTTTGATATTTTTATTTTTCCTTTTATATCACTTATTACTACATTAAAATAAGTACATAATTATTTAAGTTAATATCGGTCATTTTGTTTATATTGGCTACATGAGTTGAAAATGATCTTATTATAATTACAATTTGTCCATGTGGTCAAAAGTCCATTATAAATGTAATATTATTCAAATATAAATAATATATATCTATTATATATTTATTTATAATATTCCATTACATTTGGAGATATGAAATGAAATGCATCGTTCATATAGACAATATATTGTACATATGTATAAACACTACATTCATTTCAATTTTATATATAATGGAATGAATGAATAATGATAGATATGTATATTATAATTATAGAATAATTTCATATTTTATATATGTTACATTATTTCATTAACACCATCCATTATATGTTCCATGTATGGCATGGATGAGTCATATCACTTTGAGGGTGCGCTAGTCTGCGCTTCGTCAAATGAACTTATCGTGTTTAGACATCATAAAAAGAATAAAGGTATATTGTAAATAGTAATTTTAGTAGAATAATGATAATATAAAAATAATATATATATTATAAATATAGTTCTATAATAAGTATCAACATCAGAGTTTATAAAAGATAATTGAACAATCATCATTTTGAGTGGTTGTAGCTCGCCGTCTACAGAAACAATATGTTATAAATAAATTACATGGATGTTTATGTAAGTGTTGTTAGAATCCTTATAATAACATCAAAATTTTATATCGAGGATACTAGAGTTGTTATATAAAAAATTAATAAGAAGATCATAGTGAGTGGATAAGGAAAAATAATGGAAAGGAACTTGAGAGGAGACGTTACCGCAAACCTGGTAACATCTATTGATTTGAGTCGAAGGAATCTCTTGAATTTCCATATTCCTAGGTTAAGGAATCTATGAGTAAGGGAGTAATCTTATGAGAATATTGGATTAGTGTTACGGTGATACAAGGGGCTTGAGAGGAGTTGGTAATGGGTTAGACGTGGTTTTCTTTTTTTAAGAGGGAGGAGGGGCACATTAGGAAAGTTTGAATGTATTATTTTATTATTAATTGATTTTAGAATTATAATGACACAAAAGTGATATATTTATAATATCATATGAGTATGGTTCAAAACCCTATCTTAAAATGGGGTTTTTTACACTTTTAGGTTACAAAATTAACCTTATCTTTTAGTATTAACCATTAGTAAATTAATTAATCTTTTACAATGTCATTATGTATACTCATAATATATGGTTACCAAAGTTACTATAAACTTCCAAGAGACCCCAAAATGTATCATTAATGAAATTTTCAACATCATATATTTCATATTTTTGATTCATTTATTTTTAGATATGTTATATCATATAATAAAATATTAATTTATTTAAAAACTAATTTGTGACAATTTTTATACTATTTATTTCATGATTTTTTTAAAAACCATAACAACATGATTATTTCTAAAAACATAATTATTTAAAATATAAAAATTCATAATAATACCTAAAATTAGTGTATAGAATAAAAAGTTCAAAAAATAATTTTATGTTAATATTTACAATATAATTTATTAAATTCTTTCATTAATAATGTAATCACTACTTCAAAATTGGGTCACATATGAATTTATTTATTTGGGGTAAAAAATTTATAAATAAAATAACATGATGAATGAAGACTTTTTATCTTTAAAATTACCATTTATTGTAGAATATGTCACTTATATAATCCCATATAATGAATGTTTTAGTTAAACATACTGGTTTGTGCTATTTTTTTCCATTACTTTAAATTAGAAGCAATTAATTGTCATTTTCACACACAAGTGGATCCATGGTGTCCTAAAATAGAACCAAATATTATAATGGTCAAAAAAACATCATAAAATAAGGTTAGGAAAAGGTTTAGGATATTTTAATATTATTATAATATTATTTTTTATCTATATTTACCAGATTTACCCTTTAACAATGGTAAATAAAATATTTACTAAAGCTACTATAAAAAATGTATAAATATAAATGTTAACTATTAAAAAGTTTTGGACCTCATAATTCCAAATATTAAATCCATTTATCAAAATTAAATACAATTAATATTGAGATTTTAGTTTAAAATTAATTAATTTTGTAAAAAGAAAAAGCTTGGTTTTAAGAAGTAAATACTACTAAATTATTGACAAGCATTTATGTCAAATTTCAATGTAAAATTAATTCCAATGAACCAAATTGGATTATATTATAAAAATATAATCCAATTAAACTTTAAAACCAATTAAATTTATAATCTATATATATAAATAAATTATATTAAAACACATTTTTGAATTAAAATACAATATTTTTCAATATTAATAAAAAATGAACTTTAGCAAAAAAAATTACCAAAATTTGATCCTATGTATTTTTTGATATTCTTCTTCTAAATAAAAATTATATTTCGTTTAAGAAATAGATAATGGTGTAAAAAAACATATTTAAAATGGGTTCCCTATAAAAAGTCTTTAAAACAGCATTTTTAGAAAAATACTTTTTTTAAAAAAATTGAATATTTTCTTATATCATATCTAGAAAACATATAAGATGAATTTAAATCATTACATTGAATATATATCATTTGTTTCCGTTAAATAAAAATCCATGAAGAGTGATATGAAAACAAAATTATTCTCATTTAAATAGTTTTCCCTAATAGCACATCAATTATAATCAATGGGTTATTATTTGCACTTCTAATATATTTTGAAATAAATGAATTTCCATTTAAACACGTGTAAAACATATTTGAAAAATATGTTGATACTATTAATTCCATCAATTAAAATGTCTCGGAAATAACTGCCATTTTTAATAAGAATAATTATATTATTGTATTACTTTTTACTATAAATCAATGTTCTATGCAATGTATGATTTCGAAGAATATTTTTGTTTCATGTTGAGTACGCTATCAGAAAAAGAGTACCCTTTAATATAAAATTGATATCTTATTCATAAGTATTAATAGAAATCAAAAGGTATTTTTTTATAAATACTTGGGTCTTTTGATTTAAGTCTGCTGGGTTTTAGTAGATTGATGGTGAGATGGAGGGATTTTTCCCATGAAATCTCATAGAGATTATTGGAAGAACTATTTTTCGGTTATCATACATTGTTTTTGGACATGAATATTATATTTATTTTGTATACCATTTCTAATGATTCACCTATATTGTTCCATTTATGTTATTTAATATAAATATAAATATTAATTTTTCATTTGTAATTTCATTATATATATATATATCATGTTTCCTACTTCGGGTTATGTGAAATGTTTACCGTAATTGTTTTGATTCCTAAGTGATAGAAACCATCCCATAGGGATTGGTAAGTCCCTATTGGTATGTGAAAAATTCAGGCAATATACAATTTTTATAGGGTATCTAGGTTTGGTTTATCATAATTGGTATCAATAAAGGCTAGGATTCAATATTATTTTACTTGGGATGTTTGGTAAAATATAGATAGGAATGTTACAACATGAGAGGTATGTTATTGTGGGTTCCAATATAGATCTATATGTGAAGAGACTCATTTTTCCATGGGATTTTGGAATGCATGTAACAAATTTCTGATCTCATCACAATCATCTATTTTTTTAGTGGTATTCATGTTTCAACTAATATTATTCTAGTTTTTTTCTAAATTATTTTGTTTGGGTGTGAATGGTAATTTTTTTGGGATATGTTTGGTTACATACTCAAGGTATTGGACATTATTCTTCTCATTGGGATATTTTAAGGATTAGAAAACTATCGATCTAATATTTTTGTATTTTTATGCCCTTGATCATAATGTATTTCAAGATAATAATGATTTTTTTTAGGTAAATCGGGGAGCAGTGGAAGGATAATATTAATAATGATAATTATTTCATGATAATACTCTATCCATTAGTAGACAGAATGATCCTAAAGAAGAAAATATATGGCATGAAAGTATTTATAAAAATTTCTTAATTATTTGATACACTTGATAATATTATATTGATGTGTGTGGTGTCCATACTTGAGGGTCTCGACATTTGGTGGTGGTATTCCCTGGTACATGTGGATAGGAATAAGGGATTCGACTGGGAGAGTCTCTAGAATATTTTATATCGATGTTTTTACATTTTTCTCATTATGGATACGACTCTTGAGTTACTCTATTTTTAGTATGGATTTATGTATGTATATTCATACACCAACGTTTATCCTGAGACGTGTTTTCTTGCACAGGTGGTTGTAATAAATGAACATATGAATGATCTTATGTAACATCAGGGATTGAGAAAAGATATTATATTATTGGTATTTATACAAATGTTTTCAAACTATGAAGAGACATTATATAGTTATGTAGTTGTAGAAATAATTATGGTAGAAAAGGTTGGATATTTTTTCCCTTCTCTTCAAGGTAGTGGAAACAATAGTGGAGCTCCATGAAAAAATAGGAATTGGTAGGATCATTATAGGAGTGGTGGAGGTCATTATCGATAGCAGTCCTCTTTGGAAAATACATTCTTTGCTAATGGAGTACCTATGATTTTCTATCAGCATGTAAATGATAGTAAAAAATGAGACACTTCTTTTTCCCATATAATGATGTGCAATGGTTGTGGATGTTATGCTCATTTATAGGTTTTCTATTTGGCTATGTCAACACCTCAATATTTCTAGTAATCATTAACTCCAATGGCCACAATGACGTAAATAAAAGATTAAATGACTATAGGGATCAAACAATAGGCCTCTATAGGGATGGAAATTCATTAAATAGTTGATTTTTTGGGGGAGGTAGATCATGTTCTAGTGTCAATGAGAGTTACCATCATTATATAATCATTAGTAGAGATTTTTTATTTGATATTGGCACCTCCCAGTCATTTATATCCAGTTTTTTTACGATTTTATTGAACCTAAAATAAAACTCATATGATTTTTCATTATGTTGTAGATGCCTCTATAGTGGTGATATAGTAGGGGTGTATGTGTCCTTCTTCCCATTCGATAGAAATTGAAGTGTTCATTTATTATTTTATTCTTCTTAATCATGATACGCATGACATCAAAATCATTACAGATCAACTTATTTCTCATCATGATGAGGTTGATTTTGTTCATCAGCATTTTCTATTTCCTGTGTCTAGTGGGGGATCCAATGTGTTTTTCGTAAATTTGTATCTGAGGCCTATTCATACAGAACAATCCCACCCATTGATCCATTGATTCTTGTCTATGTTTTTAGTTGAGCCTATTTCTACCTCTTATGTGGTTGATCTTCTGGCTATTTTTTTGATATTTTCCATATATTTTATATGAGACTTTACTTATGCTTCCTCTAGTGAGGGAGGTGTATTTTTACAATTGACTTAGTTCCTAGAATGTATATAAATTTGATAAATTATTATTGTATGGAACATATAAGGATAAAGGAGCACAATATTCCATGCGATGACATAAGGTAGCAGGGTCCTTTCATCATAGTATTTCACTATAGGAATTCTCACTTCTCTATTTCATAATGGAATATGGTTCACTCATCTTTGGAACAAAAATAAGATGTTGAATCATAGAATATATAATTAAAACTATCATATTCTTTGTGTTGATGATTTAATTCACTGGTTTAGGGGAGAAATAGTGTTTATTAATTGATCTTCAATCAGGTTATCATTGTTTCAATGTTGTGGAGTGTGATATACTGAAGATAACCTTTAGGGTTAAGTATGGTCTATAAAATTATATTGTGCTATTTTTTTGTATGAATAATAGTTAATAGATTTTGTTGGAGTTGATAAATCAAATATTCCATCCGTATCATTACACATTTGTGATAGTGTTCGTGGATAATATTATAGTTTACTCAAGATATGATCATGAGAATCAACACTATTTGGTTTTAGTTTTATAAATTCTAAGAAGACAATATTTTTATGGAATCCTTTCAAAATGAAATGTAAAAATAATAGAAGTGACATTATTAGTCAACATGATTTCATAGCATGGTTTATCAGTTGATAATAAGATGCAAAATACTATATTTTCATGAATACAAACATGAAATTTATTTGATATATAGAGCTTACTTGGCCTTTTTGGATATTATTAATAGTTCTTCAATGATTTCTCTACGATGGGTTCACCTTTGACTGATATTTCCAAGAAAGGGATGAAATTGTCTTGGTATTCATTGTGTTAGTCATATATTTATGAGGTAAAATTACTTCTGGAATCGACTCTTATATTATCATACCTAATCCTGATAAGGGGTATATGGTTTTTTGGGATGATTCTAGTGATTGATTTAGTTTTCTGCACATTTAAAATGATTTTGTGAATAATTATGAATCTCTTCAGCATCCACTACATTATATGAATTCTCCCACTCATGATAAAATTATTCTTTCTATTTTGAAAGATCTTATGTGTTGTGAAAATTTTCTTTTGAAGAGTGGTTAATAGTCCTTTATGATAATAATAGTTGGGCTGTATATTTTTTCATATATACATGTATCTCATATAGAAATTTTGGGTAGAGTACCTTAAAATGATCTCTATCACTATCTACCATACCAAGAGTAAGGGTAATTTTTATGCATACACACTGAGACGAAATTTGCAATTATAGGTTTTTTAGAATTTAATGAAAAGGGGAACCATGTTAGAAAATTTTATCAGTTGTATCTGGAAGTTTCAAAAGTAGTTTGAGGCATGTTTTATAATAGTGTTCAGTAATCATAATATCATGTTGTGTATTTTCTATAGTTCTAGTAACATGATTATTATTTTAGATTGATTTTAAAAAACGGTTATGGTGGGGATACCATTTCTTGTTTGTCTTGGCCATTATATGGTATTCTATACTTTTGGGATATTTATGTCATACCATAAAAAATGGGGATCTTAGTTTTATTTCATTTACATATTTAATCTTTTTTAAATATTCTTGAAGCTATGAAAATATTTTATTAATTAAAATAGTTATTCATCTGTCCTGGTATGAAGCGCGACATTTCTGATTTTTATCCATTTGTTACACCTTATAGTAGATAAATATAGAGCATCAAGAAACTTTTGGTTTTTTTCATCCCCATACATACCAGGTTTCTAAATTCAATTATGTCTCCCTAGAATTTATTGTTTGTTTTCTAGAGTTTCCTCATTAATGAAATACTATATCTCTGGAGATTTTACAGTTGAAAGGTAATCACATATAATTCTGATTATGGACACCAATAATGTTGAATAAATGGGTATATTATATGTATAAAATATTGTAACGTTACATTGGTTTCTTTCGTACTATGTTTTATATTATTATCATAATTTTACATAGTGTTTTGGTTGTGTCTTCAAGAGGTGATACATTATCAACTTAAGTTGAGTACAACTTATATTCCAAATACAATCATTCATATCGAGTGTGTTATTCGAATATTGAGAGGATACAATCCATGATAATGTATTGGATTTTTTGTATCTATTAGGATAGAAAAATGGTAATATTTGAGTTTTATTATTACATTAGTAACATTATTTTGATCAAAATCTATATTTTATAAGATTTTATGGTCAGGTATGTTGATCAACCATTTGTTGGGCTATGGTGGGAATAGATGTTTTGATGGAAATTTGTTTATTAGAATATGTGAGTGAGGATTAAAGATATTGATTGATGTATTATTATAATTATGAGTCAAAACAATTATTATATATATCAATAATTTCTTCCTTTTTATTTCAAAATAGTTGACAGTATTTTCATGATGGTTTCTCCAAGGTTGGGTCCTTGTCATATTTGAAAATAGGGATGGATAGATTCAACATATGTTGGACCATTTTTTGTCACTATAAAACATGGTATGTTTTCTTATCAGTGGGAATTTTTATATCATATGATTTTAATTCAGGATGTTGTCCATATATTAAAGCTTATGAAATACTATAATGATCCCAGTTATGATTTTATTTATGAATAAATTTGGTTAGTGAAAGATGTTCCAGTTACATACAATCCCATATATATCACTGAATCTCTTGTGAAATTATTCCAGGAACGTCAATTCCATTGGATAGAGTGTTAATGGGACACACATTAGATTCTAATGAAACATAAGAGAATGATTCATTGATAAAGGAGATGTTGTATCACATCTTCATGAGATGTCAGTCTAACACAAGACTTCTCTAGGATATAATGTATTATATTATAGTGTATGAAACAACTCATTAGATAGATTTATGAAACTATATTCTCATTAAATATTTCAAACTTTATTTGGTTTTGTTTTGGGCTATCAATGATAGAGGAAATTTTTGAGGAGGTGATATAATGTTATATTATTTTTTTGAATTTATGATCTCCTAGTAAAAATGTTTAATTTCTTGGATGGGTTGTCCTTGATTTCGTAGAACACTTGAGGTGGTTTCTACTTTCATGTAAGGATATTCTCTTTTTTCTTTTTGATGGGAAATTAAATTATATGTAATTGTATTAAATAACAATTAATGTTTTATAGGTTGAATTAATGATATGAGAGCACAATGAGATATTTTATAAGATGTGTATATGATTTATTCTATATAATGATTAAAATTCAATTTTTTATAAAAAGGTTATGGTTTTTTCGGTGTATATTTTCCATTTGGATTACACATCGGGTAATGAGATTCCACACCACGTAGGTCTAGTGAGGTTTTATATTAGGTTTCTTCATAACTAATATTTCATTCATTCATCATCATCCATCCATGATCTCATCCTGGATATATTATCCTATGAAAAGGGTTACATCCATTAATTTTGGGTCAACTTCTCTAACATTAGATCATCAGGTATGTTTTGTTGCACATTTCTAGGTAAGCTAAAATTGCTAATTCAACATTTACATTTTTTTGCTAGTGTTTTTTCATCGCATTATCATATCTTTTGATAAGTAATAATGTTTATTATTATTTTTTTTTCTTGATCTGTTCTGTGGTATTGTTCTGGTGGTCGAACCAATTATTTTTGTGGTGTAGGGAGTGTACTTTCTTATGTTATGTTTTCTCCCCTTTTCCACCATTCATTTTATTAAATTCAACAAATTATAAGGGGTTTATATGGATTCTATGACTTTTTTTGCAGTTGGGTTTATTCAATTGATAGATTCTATTGTTTTCTTATATAGCCCATGTTTTGAGGTAGGTTACTTTTTCTCTAGCCCGTGTTGGCAAAATTATTTTATTAGGTTTTTTATAAATTGTTTTAATAAATTAAATTGAATTATATTAATGATTTGGGTTTTATTTTTTTGGAATTGGATTTTTTATAAATTATAGTTCCCTCTATTTTTAGTAAATAAAAGGGTTTTAGAACAATTGGTAAATGGTTTTTTTAAATGATTTTCAGTGTTTGTTTGGATGAATTGTTTTATACATTTGAGAACATGGGTATCCTTAGGTATATTGGTGTATGGTTTAGTATTATGCCTCTCCAACTATGGAGTGTGTGGAATTCTAATTGGTATTTACACTTCTCCGTAGGAATGTTATTATGTGGTCTTATTAGACCTATTGGGCGATTCATTTTCCATATTATTCATATTCTATTTAAACATGATAGATATTTTGATAGGGTTGATGTGAAAACATTTATCTTGGTTTATGTTTGATTTTTTTGGATATCCTTACATAGTGTGATCATTTTCATTATAATAGCATTTCCATTGGTTAATTTCGGTTTACATAGTTTGTACAAAGTTGGCTATAATATAATGGTTTTATATGATATGTGATGCATGATTTTGATTGAAATAATATAACCATTTTTATATATGTATTCTAAATGATGTGAAATGAATGTATATAATTTATTAAAAAATTTGGAAAAATGTAAATTGTTATTTTTACCTTGATTCTGATACAAAAACTGATAAACTATATACCATGACTTTTTTAACATTGATAATTCTTAAATTATTATTCAGACTTCATATGTAACACCCAGGTGGGACTCTAATGATCATGTCAAATCGCATCCATTATACCCTTTCAATTGTTCATAGAACTAGTTTTGTCTTTTGAAGGAGGAAAAAAAAGGTTACAAAATAAATGAAAATGAGTTTATATTATCCTGGTTTTGGTATCTATATGATGTGATAGAAGGCTTTTTTCATCAATTTCACATGGTGGTGGTTGGATGAGCTATTTTTGTTTGTTTTCCTTTGCAATTTGTCTTATCTTCTAGAGATTGTTTAGGCTATCAATTGATTTTTTTCTCTTATCTTATTTCCTTAATGTTATGTCATATACATATATGTAATTATTTTTCTTCAATTATTCCATTTTATACATATATATATTTGTATTTTTTTATACTTTGGGATTAGAAATATCATTTCCTCTATTTTTATTAATGGCTGGCTACTAGATTACAACCTATGTTGATCACAAACTCCCATCTTGTATATAATATATTGTATTAGGTAACTAGTACGAGTGGTTATCTTGGTCGCTTTTGAAAAATACATAATTTTTAAAAGAAAATATTATAAGTGAATTTTATAAAATATTAAATTTTAAAATTTATAAGTATCTATATTTTATTATGTTATCACAAAATAAGGATCTTATTTTTATTTTTTAATCATTAATTTTTTGAAAAAAAAAATTATTTTAATAATTCACAGTCATTATATTTTTTCAAACTATGATTTTTTAAATTCATCTATGTTAGTATATATTATACATTTATATTAGTATTTCATATTTTATAATATGAAATATTAATGAACTCATATATCTACATATTTTTTTGTCCCCCGTTATCAATTTTAAAATATCATTTCCTCTATGATTCTACTAAAAAATTTATTTAATGAATTTTTGGATAAATTTTCAGTTACCTCATATGAATAAAATTTTTATTTATACATTATATAAATTATAGTCAATTTATGTAGATTTGTCATCTAAGTATGAATTTATGTATTTGTCTTTTCTTTAAAAATTTTAACCATTATTTTTTAAAAGTTCTATTATATTGCAATTTATTATGATAAATTTATTATAATGAAAAGTATTTATTTATATAATGGTATGTTGGAATTATAATTGATGATAAGGGATTGGAATAGAACCCAAAAGTCAAGGGTTAATAGCCAAATAATTTATTTTTTCCTATATAACCCATTTAAATTCCTTGATTCATCACCAATATTTGAAATCATTTTGAGAATATTATGATTTCATTTTATAGTGAAATAGTTCTATATATTTGATATGACATGAATTTATTTTCAAGGGGAATATTTGAATATAAAATGATAATTTAAATGTTATTATTTTATTTTACGTGGTTTGTATAATTGTAAATTATGTTTTTAAAATCTCCATATTCATTTATTCGGCTTAATATTTTTTTTAGTAAATCACCTTTTTATGATTTGTAATTTTTAACAATATTATTTATTGAAAATTTAATTTTTTATATGTTCAAGTATTAGAAAAGAATGTAAAAATTAGGTTTTATGAAAATCAAAATATCATAATTAAATTTTCTGCTCACCCTAATTATCAAATGATTATGACATTATTTTTTATGAGTAGGACCTAATGTACAGTCACATCTTGATTATGAGGTCTCCAATTTGTTAATATTGGATTACTATAAAAGATTTTTATTAACGGTGAATATAATAATTTATGATAAATTCATCGACAATATATATGAGAGAGTTTAAAATTCCATAAAATAAATAAATATCATCTGGTATATAGTGACTGAATACATGGAATTTATATTTTAGTCATAAGTTTTTAGATAAGTTTCTTTTATTTTAATACCACTTCCATTATAAAATAATGTCAATGATTTATAAAAAATTTGTGATGTGACTGTTTTAGGATAATTAAAGAGTTAGATTCCCCATTTTGTGTCTGTATTATATTATTTTCTGTTGATTCATAAGATAAAGGTCATTTATATTTTAGATCTAATCTAAAATATAATAATGGAAACATATAATTTTTTCATTGTTCAATTGCTTTAGATTTATTATTTATTACTATAGTCTTTTAGAATAAACGTTTTTCATGATGTGATTTCATATAAGAGAAATTATATTCACTCAATTATATGTAATTATAAATATAAAAAATATTATCTATAGAGTCCATGAAGATAAATAAAATTTTATTATGTCTCAGATAATTAATATTATGATAGAATAACAAAATATTAGAGGTAGAATGTAAGAAACATGAGATTTTTGTATAATTTTTTAATTTAAATAAATGTTTTTGTTCTCACTCGTATCACAAATAAAAAATATTTGACATATTTTATAATGAAATATCATATAATTTTTTTATCTTTATCTCTATATACACAATTAATAAAATTAATAATTTAATTTGAAATATTTTTATTATAAAATCACAATTTTGTCTATATTTTTTTTATTTCGAAATAATTTGTATGGATAAACACTTGTTAAATGTAATTTTTATCTAAAAGTATTTTCATTTAAAAAAATAACTATGTAATTAATAAATTATTATTTTAAAATTAATAGATATAGGTTAATTAAATTATTCATTAATTATTTTTAAATTATTTTTATATAAATGACTGTATATGGTAATAATAAACTTCAGTATTAGTTTGGCATGTACTTAAGAATACAATATTACAATAAATGTAATATTAGAAATTAATATATCTATATATAAATTGTATAAATTTAAAATTATTATGTGTAATAATAATTTATAAAATTTTTAGTCGAGTAGTATTTTCTATGATGTATTAGATATTATCTTCAAATAGATATATATTATTATAATATAACATGAGAAAAAGAAATAATGTGACACTTGATGTATTATACTGAAATTAATGAATTATTTTATTTACAAATGAATATAGAGAAATTGAACTATTTTATATATGAATGAATATAAATAACATATTATATAAAATCTTAATTTAAAATGAATATATAAAATATGTATAATTTACTGAAATATATACATATGAAGTTAATGTTATATCTTACTGGATTAAATAAAGGTGAGGAACATTTATATTTTTGGTCCAAATCCTTAAACTGGTCCAGGGAGCATGCCTACAAAACCTAGTGCAGATCCCGAGAAAATATTAAATTATTTAAATTATTTCATGACATTTAAGTTAAATTATACACCATGTCTGGATGCATTGTTTTGGTAAAAATTAATTAAATGGGGTTTAGAGGTATAATAATAATTTTAATGAAATAAAGTTAAATGGAAAAGGATAAAAATAAATAATTATATAAATGTAGTTGGAGAAGTGTAAAAATAATTATAATGGGTAAAAAAACTTCTTATAATTATTTTCCTATCCCCCACACTTGTTATTTGATTTATTTAATGATGATTTATTTTATTATTTATCTCTTTATTTTTCCTTTTCTTTTTTCCTCTTATTTTATTTTATTTTATTTTATTTGCATTGGCCCTTCCCCTCTTCTCTCCATCTCCCAATTGGTGCATCTCCCCCCTCCCAGGTGGTACGCACCTCCCCCCTCATCCTTTGAAAGATTGTTGCACCTCCTATTCTACTCAGTTTCCAATGCCTTCAAAAGCTCAATGAAGCTCTTGGTATGACTAATAATTTGAACCATGAATCGTTAAATTTCATATATTCTCTACCATGTAATTTACCACTTATGGTATTATTATAAGTCGTCAGTTTTCTAAAAAAATTTGATTTCATCCATTTAAGGTCAAGACAAATGCTTTCACAGAATATGTGAGATAATATGACTATAGGGTAGGTATTATGTGATCTTTCATATCTTTTCATCATGTTAATAATTTTTCACTATTGTGTTGCTCGTCGATGCCTACTAGCGAATCTAAATTAAAAAATATTAATTAAATTAAAAACATTGCATCGATAGTTGTGAAATTTGTTTAATGTAAACCCTTCATAGGTTGTCTCCAAGCTGTCGGACACCCCTATGGGTATTCTGATATAATCTTCATGTCATTACTATTATCCTAGTTTCATTAATTTAACTACTTTTTTTTGTTTTTATAATACTTTGGGTTGAAGTTTAAATTGAATAAAAAATTTAGGGTGAATTGTTTGAAGAAATAATTTGGTAATGATGATTTCAATTCCTTGTGTTTTGAAAAAAATTGTTTCCTCTGTTTATGCTATTAAATTCGATGTTATGTTATACCTGACTTATGATTTTGGAATATCTTAGATACAAAAATAGATTAAATTTTATATTCCAACATTGGGATATATGTTTATGTTCTTCTCTTATTGTTTGAAGGTAATCAAGTTGGGAGGGGGAATATGGATTCCATAATAAGAACCCATAATTGGACTCATCATTCTCGATAGGTTATAGGACTATGCATTAGGGAAGAGATGTTTTAGGCTCATCATTCATGGGAAACCATCATATTCTCATATACTATTGAGTTATAGCAGTTCCTAGAGGGGATATCGAGGACGAACCCATTGGAACGATGGCTATGCCAAGACAATATTGAGACTCAATCCATTCTGTGTGATACCTAGTAAGGAAAATTGGTTAGATCCCCACAAGTTAAACCTATTATTATGAAATTTAGATCCTTGGATGGTCCTAGTGGCATTGGATAATTTATTTTATGTACCACATCGATACCTTGGCAATGGGCTCAAACACCACTTCATTACTTATCAATTTTTAAATAAATTTTTGAGATGATTTTATTGATATATCTTAAATATTTACTTATTTATTTTGATCCTATCATGCGATGTTAGTGTGCCCAGTTTTAACATATAGTTTAGACCCTAATCCAATTAAAAAATTTGGGATATATGATTTTTCTTTAGATGTAATGTTATATAGGCCATGTTTATATATTCATCATTACCAGGTATTGTATTCATACATGCAGAATATTCTGATGTAAATGGTATGGGAAGGGTGTAATCTTGCAAACCATGTCCATGTTATTGATATTTCTTTATTATTTTAGTTTCCTGCTTCTATTATACACCATCACATTATTATTGGTTTACTCCATGAAATGGATGTTTAAAAATTCCATGGGTTACAACCTACTGATATTATATCTCACACCCTTATTAGGAACTGATTAGTACCCTGGTAGACATTATGTTCACATGTATTGATATAGGGAAGCGTACCTTTTCTGATTCTTGATTACTTTTTTTGTTTTGGATGGATCATTGGGAAAGACGACCGGGCCATGCTCGATATTACACGTCGGAGTTTATATTTGTCCTTTGATTTCATGTTATTATGTTGTCTATGGTTGTACCTCAAACAAAAACTCTTTTATTTATTTACATATACTATTATGCATTAACATCATTATTGGTATTGTTATGATTATTCATCTTTTGTTGTCTATTTATTTGGTGTGTAATTTATCTACCTATGCCACAATCTGTTTTCTTTCCATTATTTCTTCATATACATGATCTTTTATATTATTACCTTTTTTCATGATATATCTTTTTCTTCTGTAGTTAATATCTCCCCAAAGACATACCCTATACTGTTGCTGCTAGTCGGTTGCCTCTAATGTCTGGAGTGATGCGTTTGAGGTCTTCTGGTGCACTGTCATGGGGACCAATTCCAAAGGCACTAAGGGCGGGATGCTATAAAAAATATTGTTTTAAAAATTATAAAATAAAATATTTAATAAAAAATATTAATCTTAGATATATTATTTTATTTAGTATGAATATAATGAAATTTCAAAATTATGGTAGTGAAATTTAATAAGATCATTTTGTAACACCACCTATTTTAGGGCCATCATAATTTTTATTTTTATTTATGATTATAATATCACATAATGTTTCTATACTCTTTTAAAAGTACTAAAACATGAATAGAAACTTTTCCAAACAAAATATGAACAAAACAAAAAACAATTTATTCATTCACAAGTTTGGCATTACAAAAATGGGACATAAAACTAAGTTTCATACACCATTGATTATTAATATATATAGATGAATAATAAATATTAAAATAACATATATAAAAATGGATAATCGATGGAATAGAATAAAATTTTTATGACTAGAAAATATCATTGATAATCTACAAAATTGAGTTTCACTAGTACCCAAACAAAATTTTTAATTATGAAGAGTGCCAGGATAGGAAGATAAATTTTGAAAAATATTAAACATTTTTTCCTTTAAAAGTTAAAGAGGAATTAAAAAATACTTTATAATTATATGTATTGGAAAAATATATTGCCATTATTAATATGGTCCTTGTAAATATTTTATTTATTAATATAACCATTTTTTATTTAATCATTGGTTTAATATCCTGTATCCATACTAAATTCGTTTATCATTATGATGTAAGTTTAAAATAGTAGAACTAACATTGAGATACTAAAATGATATATATATATATATATATTCATTACATAAAAATATTAATAAAATTATTATTAAAATATAATTCTAAATATTTATATATAATTATAATTAATATTCTTTTATTCATTTAATAGTAAAGAATAATTTCTTATTAAATAAATATAAAATTGTGGGTATTTGTTAATGTGAATTTTGTACAAGAGTAATAATATTTTTCGAAGAAATATTTTGATAAATATTCTATAATTATCCTAATAATTTAATCTTGAACTATTAAACTATTATTATATAAAATCTAATACCTTTACATCACCTAAAATTGAAAATAATATGAAATAATATTAAGAACACATAAATCATAAGAACATAATTTTTTGATAAATTTGTTTTGTTAATAAGGTATTATTTATATTTAAAATATAATTATATAAAATTTAGATTTATAATTTTATTAAATAAACATATTGTTTGGGTTAATTATATTATTTTGAACATGTGATGATTTTTTTGTATTTTTTTTAAATAATCGATTTTACTGGTATAATAAAATATGACTTTTAATAAAATCTATATATTATGTAACAAATATATTTATTTATAAATAAATATACATAATTTAAAAAAATTATATCGTTAATTTACAAAACTACAAGTATAATTTTTTTGAAATTCATGTAATATTTCACAAAAAATCATTTTATGGAAATATTTTAATAATAATTAAAGTACATCAACTTTAGATAATAAATATAGAAAATTAATTTCTTTTTTGTGTTCAATATTATTACATTAAACTATATGTTCAAATTATTTTTTATGCATAATGATAAAATTTAATGATTACTGTTAATTGTTGCGATAATGGTAAACTATTTAAAAATATGATTATTTATAAAATATCATGTAATTTTTCACATAGTCAAAGAAATTTTTATTATTTAAATAATGAGTGTAATTTTTTATAAATAATATATAAATTAGTTTAAAAATAATGAATTTGTTAATTAATAATAAATAAAAAATAAAATATATTTTATGGTTAAAAGTAACTTTTTTCCAAAACTTCTTTGAATATGATATAAACTAAAAAATTTAATGTTATTATAAAATATTTATAAATTGAAGAATATTAAATTAATATATAATTTTATATCAAATTAAAATTATAAATAGGGAAAACATTATAATTTTAAATAAAATCTAAATTACTTGGTTAAAACGTGATGCAATATAAAAATCATAATGTTAAAATAAAAATATGTATGGTAAAATATTTAAAATACATTAAAAATGAAGTAAAAATTGTTATATAAGTAAATAACTACCCCATTTGTTCTAGATTCCATTTTTACTTAATTTTGGAGTCATTTAACATTTAATAGTTAATGGAGATCAAATAAGTGTAAAGGGGTTTCCCAAAAGGGCCACTTTCTTCACATATAATAGTGGATGACATGGAACCCTCCATGGTTTATAGTACAATTAAAATTTAAATTAAAAATATACCCATAATAGCTCAAATATATTTCATTTTTCTGTTATTGAGTCCCGGTTTTCTATAATTATGTTTTAGCCCTTCACATCTAATGAACTCTCTCTGATAAGAACAAGTCACTATTGTAAGTATTACCTAATCTGTAACTTTTTATCGTCAATATTTATCTCCAAAATACCAAATATATATTAAAATATAATGTAATAAGTTTAATTATTATACAAAAACATTAATAAAATGTTTTAATGACCATTATTTATTCCTCTCCATCCTCTAACTAAAATAAAAGTGATGTGAGTGTGGTGCACAAACCATCTCTCCCACAAATAGACATTTATCATTTCCCATCACCACCATTAGTAGATGATAAAAAAGAATTAATTGTTGAATAAATTTGATAAATATAATATTTATTATAATAACAAATATAAAATTATCTTTTACATTCTTTCCCTTGTGTTCTTTGAGAAATGGAATCATTCATAATTTTTATATATAATCTATAGCCTTTAGAAGAAATATGTTTAATTTTTCACCATCACCCATATTAGATGGATTAGAAAATATGTTAAATATATAAAAATATATACCATAATAATATTATGATTCATTATATTATGGTAATATTGTATAAATATTCCATTTCTGTTCAACATATACTACTAGTTATGAAAATATTTATTGAACAATATTGTGTAAAAGATGTATTAAAAATATTATATTATAAATATTTAAAGTTAATGAAAAATTAAATATGAACTTTATATATGAATAGGGTTCTCAGTTATATAAAAATATATATTAATTTAATTATTCATTATGTTATGTGCAATTGAATGTCACTTCCACACTTCAGCTAAGGGTTCCATATTAACCAATCTTCTTTGAGGCATTTCTTGATATTATGCAAAATAATTCAATTTTATGGGGTATATTTTTACCCCATTATTAATTATTTAATAATTTTTTCCTGAACCTGGAAATTGCACATCAATTAATTTTTTTACTTGATATGTTCTCTGATCATGGTATTCCCTAAAATGTAACTTTATTTGTTAAAAGAATTTGATTTCTTTATTTGAAATGTTTCCCTTTGAGTTTAAAAATTTAATAAATATGGAATACAATATTTCTATATTTGAATGTAAATTTGATTAAAATATTCATAATAATTTATAAATTATACTTTTTAAAAATGTGATAATATTTAAAATAAATCCCATCAATTTAAATGAGGGTTGGCCGTCCTTATCCATAATTTTTATTCCCTCCGATGTTATCCATTTTAATTGGAATAAAATTATATTGATATATTAACCTAAATTCATAAATAACAATACTAATTTTCAAATTATATCTTTATCCCTATTATTTATGATGTTTTATATTCAAGAAACATGTTTTATAACATATAAAGGAATATTCTTGCCCGCCTTTTTGAGTTTTTAATTTCATATTATATTTCATTTTCTCAATATTATAAAACAGTACACCCTTTGTCTACTTCAATTATTATAAATTTCTATTAAATATTTACAACGTTAAATATCCTTTTCATTTTTGGGTTTATACATGATTTTAATTCGCCAAAATATTATCACTTTTATATAAATATCTCTTATGGGATGTTTCATATTTCTTGTCTCATTCTAGAGAAACCCCATTAAATGTTTTCAAATATATGAACTGATTCATAAAATCACCATTTTTGTAGATGAACTATTTTATTCCTTTGTTCTTTTATTGAACCTAAAAGGGAGTTTCCATCTTTAAAAACAACCTTCTCTTATTTAACCAACCAACACCCTAGTGGTCCATTTCTTTTATATTATATTTTATTTTCATCATGAATTTAATAAAATTGGAACAATATATTCATCGAATGTATACCTTTATTGAATTATGAAAATATAAAAAATATGGTTATTTCTCTTCTACAGAGTCCGTATTATTTTTCCTTTGGCTATGCATTGATTAATAATTATTAAACCTACTTCCTTAATAGGGGATTGATAATGATTTTGACATATTTATTGTTTATATTAATCATGTTCTAAACATATTAATGTCTTTTATTTATGTGATAATTGGTTCCAAAAATTATATATCCCTCTATTTAATTTGGTAATACATTATATCTCAATATTTTTTTTAGTGGATTTGTGAGTGAAGCTAATACACTATGGGATTGTTCAAATTATTATGAAAGTCTTAGGAGTGAACATTTTCATAAGATTATGATATTTAAATTTATATCTATTCAACATGTCTTTGATTCCATGATATTATGAATTCAATTCATTATTCAATGTCTCCATGTTTCTAATTATCCTATTTATGATATCAAAGTTTGAATCCTAACCCTAATGTTATCCATTATTGCAATGTTTTTCTACCTAAATTGGTATTCTAACTCACTATTTTAATTATGAATTTACCAAAAATATATAATATTATGTTATAGATGATTCATACTTATTAGGATAACTTAATGTAATTTTAAATAAATATGAAATTTTTATTATTAAGTTGATCTATTTTTAATATATAATCATCAAAATTCAAATGAAACAACGATCCTTTGTATGTGTATTTTTTAAAAAGCATAATTGAATATGAAATAACATGTGTTTTAGAAATTTCCATAGTATTTCATATCAATTGATGTTTTATTCATTTTTTGTGATTAGTTTGAAAGATTCCTAGTGAAAATAATAGTGAAAATTGGAAGGGATATTCCTATATATAAAATAACATACTAATATTTTGGTGAGAGGGTGATTGTGTGGTTTTCTATTAAAGTTAGAAAATATTTATATATAAGAATATAGATATGGGTATGACATATATGTAAATATGGGTAATGACCCCGATGTGGTTTCAATAGGTATTTACTGAACTATGAAATAGTGAATGACAATGAGAACTAAAATATCACTCATAGATATAAAATAACTATGGGTATTATTTTGTTGATCATATAATATTTACATATCACTAGGATGGATTTAATTATATTAACATTTCTATAATTCGCTAAAAATTATCAGATAAAAAAACTTATAGTAACCTAGGATAATAAGTGATTGATTATGGATTAAGAAAATGAATTATATATTAATGTATTTTTAAATGGGGAAAAAGGTATTAATATTGAATTAATTTTATATTACAAATGAAGGAAATCCACCATTAATATTTATTTTTATTATGAATGGTGACCACTTTTGGTTTTAATTAGATATAGTTATAGATGTAACTGAGTTAATATTTTTTGTGATTGATAATGTCCTGAAGAGATCAATAATCAAAAAATTTATTTGGTATATTTATAGAGTAATATATTGATTAATAAAAATTAAATATTCCGGAAAATTATTAAAAATATATCTATGGTGGGATTCCAGATTTTCCCCTAAAATATAAGGATGGAGGCTCATGAAAATTCATACAGTGATGACAATGAAGGATGAAAAACCAAATTTCATTCGTGTGAAAAATTTTAGAAGAATATCCAATGAAATTAAATCAATTGGAATATAAAATTATTTACCTATAGAAGAGGGGGTTATAGAGCATCAAACTATAATAGAATTATAAACCTCCTGAATCAGAATGATGGGAGTGTAATTAATAAATACAAAAGAACCACTAAGTCTCCATTACATTATGTTTGAAAAAAAGTAACCATCTGAGACAATCTAATAATATTATTTATAAATATTTTTTAAAAATTCAATAAATTAAAATCTTAGGGGAACAAAAATAGTTATACTCAATCACAACTAAGGATGCGGGTTCTCAAAATACGGTGGATTAGGGAATGCTGATAATCCACACAATAATTATGACTATTATATTTCTATATTCTTAAAACCCATCCTTTTTAACTATAATGATTTAAGAGAACATCAAATTGTCACCTCCAACTCTATATTTGATATTTTTATTAAAAACAACTAATGGTATCATCGTTTTATTACATTATTATTTTAATGAGAGCATTTCTTATGAAAAGTCTTATTATCTTTCCTTTATATATTTAAAATGAATTTATAAATGTATTTTATCTCTACACTATGAGGAATTAAATATTTGGAATATAATGATAATATTTCTTATCAACCTATTATAGTCTATTAATGGATGATTATGAGAAACAATTATAAAAAATTAGGCAATTTTAGTCTTCATATAAAATAATGAGAGATTTTTGAGTCAATTATTTTGAGAAAAAATCAATATTATGTGTTATCCTATTCGAGAAAAAATGAAATAATTTTAAATATGTAAAGGGGAGTATTAATCCCAAAATTATATCCCATTTCACATTTATCTAAATGAAAACATTATTTATTTATATTAATAAGTAATAAATAAAACTAAAAAGTCCCAATTTGATTAATCGGGGAGAGTGTAACAACCCTGGTTGTATGAGACAATTTTTTGATGATTATGATTATTATTATGTCTATATGTTTAAATAAAACATCTAAATTCTGTTAAATCATTGAATTATAATAATAAAATGTTCCCTATAATATTGGAACAAAAAAAAATTCACATTTTTCATTTATAATATGGATACTAACACAAAATAACATAAACTTAGGTACAATCATTATAAATTATTACTCAACGCTGATGAAGTACATACATTAAAAGGGAATTATTTTGTAATGGAAAATTAATTTAAATGAATAAAATTATCATTACTATGATATATCATGGATCAACATCACCTGTATGGATCACCAATAGTCATACAAAATATTTAATGAGGAAGATATCCAAGAAAGGGGAAATTATTATACCAATTTTGAAACAAGTACAATTATTTTTCATGTGATAGTGGAATCAATGAATGATTTAGTAAGTATATTTATATGAAAGATATTTTTTCATTATAAATATTTTTATTAAAAATTTAATCATTTTAAAAATATAAAATTAGAATAATAATGTTGTGATTTGTCATTTAGTATATTTAAAATAATAGTACAAATAAAAAAATATTTATTTGATATTAAAATTATATTTATATATTTATATGAGTAACCTATTATTATTCGTAATATTTTTATTAAAATATTATATGATTAATGTATTTAATACTGATGTATGTTTCAACATTAATTGAGAAGTATAAACTAAATTTCCTGAATATAAAAAATTGAATAATTATATTTGGTAAAGATTATAAATTAAAAATGTAAAATTTAATTTCGAATAATTATTTTATAATGTATTTTATAATTTTCCTAATGGATTAAATTCACTTTATAATAATATCATTAAATGTGAACTAATGTATTAAACTCACATAAATAAAAAATTGATATAAAATTATATCAATAACAATGATGGCATAAAATGTGTCATTTAGAGAAAAACAATTTTGTTATAATTTAATTTCATATATTGAAAAGGGTAACATATAAATTTTATAATTTTAAATGTATAAAGTGAAATTAATTTTTAATACATTTTATCAATATATACTATGATAATTTTTACCCTTTTTAGAAATAACTTTATTTAGTTGAATAGAAAAAAACTTATGTTTACTAAAAATTATTACATTATTAATATAAAACTTTATTAAAGGTTTATGAATCTAGTTTTTATATATAAAATAATTATTGAATATGTAATAGAAATCAATGATATTATATCATTGATAAATTTTTTTACCACATCTATGACATTTTTGACAATCAATTAAATTTCAAACACAAAAATTGTTTTTACATGCTTATTATAATAATGGGACTTTATCAATATTAGATATTAAATATAAAAAAGTTATTTTATGTATTTTTACATATAAATATTATATTAAATGTTAACTATAGTTTTTATTAATAAATAAAATATTTGTAATATTATTGTTAATTACAATTATAATGGTAAAACAACATTTATTTTTATATTATCTAATTTATTATTTCATAAATAAAAATGAATGAATTAAAAAAATGATTGTAATATAATTTTTTAAACTAAATTTAAGTATAGTTGGACTAATTGAATATGAAATCTAAAATAAATAATATGAAAGAAAACATAATGGTTTAGCATATTTTTTCTAAAAAAATTGATATCATATTTAAAATATTTTTAATTAAAAATAAAACATTATAATATTTATAAATATATTTAGATTATATTTAGATAAAATATATGCTAAAAATTATAATATGGTTTATATTATATATCTTATTACTAAAAAATTTAATTGGTTATCACTGCTCCCTAAGGTAAAAAATAAAATGTAAACATATAAAGAAAACTTTGTTAAATGATATAATATATTTTTATTAAATATACATAAACACTATAATGAGGGATTATAGACTAAATACCACCCAAAACACCATTATTTTATATCATTACTATCTTTTTCTAATGAATAATTTTTTTTATCTTGTAAGTATGCAATTCAACCCAAAAGTTCCTTTTTTTCACGTTTAAAACTAGATCACTTCCAACCATGGATTTTTACAATTACTATTTTAGTTTAACATGTATAATATCATAAATGTCTCTCAGATAATTGATGATATTATAATTATAACAATTTTCCATTTATTTAATATTAAATCCATCACTTTTGAAGAAATATCTCTATGAAAATATAGTCTCCAATGTAAGTATTACCTTCTTAGTATCTTATTATATGTTATGATTTTCTTCTGAATCAGTTATGTCCACAAAATTATAATTCCATTCAAATCATTATTTTAATTGTTATATATTATATTAATGGAATAACCATTATTTATTACACATTAACTTCTAAGAGAGACAAAATCATCTTTAGTGCATTTCGAGAACTACCCCTCCAAATAGAGATGTCTTATATTATTCATTACCACTATTCATGGATTATAAAAAAGATATATGGATGAATATATATTATATCTATTTTTAATCCTTAACTCAAAATTTTAAAATTATATGATACCTTATCTTCCAATCATTCATTGAAAATTTGATACAATAATCATGATTATTTATGAACTATCGCCTCCAAGAGCAATGGGTTTCACATCTGATCACCAACAATAATGTTTGGATTTAAAAATATATTTATTATATAAATATTATATCCAAAAAATACTTATTTTTTGATGTTAAGAAATTATTATAAATTTTTTATACCATGTTAAAAATATACAAGGATTAATAAGAAAATTGACCAAACTACCTAATGTAACCAATGTATAAAAAATGTTATATTAAATGTAAATAATAAATTTTGGTAAAAGGAACATGTAATTTTAAATAGATATGAATTATTTTCCTATGTATATCAATATCTATAATTAATTAATTTTTGTTATTTAAGAAGTTCATTGTAAGTGGATTGTGCTTTGATAAATCATGTATTTTTTTTATATCAATCATTTTTCATTGAGGCATGGATGTTTATTATTCACCAACATTAATTTGAATTTTTTATATAATATCACCATTTATTTTAATATCATAAATTATTATGAACATTTTAAAATTTTCATCTAGTCATGAACATTATGTGTGAAATAATATATATCTTTCATAAAATGTAATGTTATTTTCTAACTCAATTGGATTTCATGAGATATAATATTCACATTCAATATTCATATTTTATTTAATATGATATACTACATTTATCTACTATAGCATCACCACTATTAAACAATTATTTAATGATGAGTTGTTATTCATTTTTTGAAAATTTTACTATAAAATGGATAATCCTCATACATTTCAATGTAAAATTCCCCTCTTGGTCAAAAATTTCCATTTATAAGAAATATGTAAACTAATAATTGGATGAATAATTAACTATTATCTCATTTGAAAATAATTTTTATATAAATTGTACTTAAAAATAATGTTTTTAATGATTATTGATTTTTATCGATTATGACTAAAAATATTGTAATGGATCTTTAAGAACATATTCATGGCTGGCTAATAACACATTCTATTTACATTTATGACTTTTATGGTATGTTACTACAATTAAATTATTATATTTTTATAAATATGTACCTACCATATATACCAAGATAAATATAATTTTCATTTTTTATGTTATATATATTTAGGCCCCTTCAAATTTCACAGTTTTATGTAATCTCGATTTTGGGGAACATTATTATTTATTAACTTATATCATGTGTCTCTCTAATAATATTTTTGAGTAATTAATAGACTTTAAACAACAAAAATATTTTATTATTAACCCAATTATGTCAAAAAAAATTTAAAAACAAAATGTATTTACTTATTTAAAATATATTTTACTTAATTCTTATAGCATCACCAAAGTGGTCCCTTTTTAATCATTCTTAACATATATAAATCTTATGAATTTTTTAATATTGGAATTTTATGTTCTATAACTATATAAATTATTTCAATTACGAATGAATAAAATAATTTATTTAATTTCTCTATTAGGAATATATATGATTTTTATTAGGATATTCCTTGAATCACAATTATGAATCCCACTTAATTCTCATCAGTTTGGGTATGATGATGATATTGGAATGGTATAATTTCCATTATGTGGAATGATATATATGGTTTTCATTTATGTGATTGATGGTTTTGTTATTATATATTAAACCATTTCGGTGGGTAGTTATTTACATCATATGAGATGTTATATAATGTATTAGAAAATATTATTGTCAACCCTTGGAATTTATTTATATTATGATGATGGTCTAGTATTGACCATTGAATTATGTTATTTATATAATGTTTTTCTATTTTACCCATGTTTATGATTCCATGAATTTATAAAATCATTTCCTTAATCCATGTATCCATGATTATAATCTTCTTCTTTATGATATCATGTTACGCCTCATGACTCGCATGTTATGATTTTTTGAAATTTATATTCTCATTCAAGGATTTCTATATCTCCCAAATAAAAATTTATTTTTCCTATGACATCATTTAATATTTTAGAGGATTCAAAGTTGTTAGGAGAACAATGTGGTGTTAAAAATAAGGATTATATCATTATTTTTATGATGATGTATTTTTTTGTCTTATCGCCCAAATACTATATACCTTTCAATCCTTGTGTATGTGTGTTGTAAATTAATTGTTTGAACCATGAAATAAAATTCATTTAAATAATGGGTCACTATGAAAATTTGATATCTATAAAATATTATTGAAATTATTTAATATACGATTATTTGTGATTATATTAATTTGTATATTATAATAAATTTAACAAGTAAAGATATTTAATCATTATTAATGAGTAGAACATGGTTGAATTTAAATAATTATATATTTATGAATTATTATAATCTTTATGGTCATGTGAAATATAGAACAATGGTAAAACGAGGTTCATTCACAAATATATACTAATTGAACAAATGTTAATGTATGTGTTGAATAAGTGAGAAAAAAAAAGGAAATTTACTCAAACCATGAAATTTTACAATACCTGAAATAAATTTCATATCACTGAACATGTGAAATTGGTTAATGCGAATAAAAAATTTGAGTTATTTAATAAGGAAATTATTGAATGGAAATGAATAAGCTAGGATGGCCACTAAATACGTTAAAAATTATTTTCATTGTTGTAAGATTTACAATTCATATTTAGGATGACCTCCAACTATGTATAAATTTAATATTCCTATGAAATTCAATTAAATTCATATAGAATTAGGTATTATTATCCTGAGGATGATCATATGCCTTCGTTGGTTATAGGCGAGTCATATATATTCCATATATAACATAAAAATTAAAAAATAGGGGGATAATGACATAAATTTTCCACATTTTAAATAAAAATAGATGTATTTTTAATATGATACTCAATGTATATTGTGTGTTTTATGGTATGTGAGCATTCAATGGGAGTTAAAATTTTATAATGTCAATCTTGTCCAAAATAGACTAATATAATGTCTATAATAGGGTATGTTAGAAGGAGATGACAAAAATTAGGTTCTAATATTGGTTATATATACATATCATCCTGTCATGAATGAATTGGTATCAGTAAACCCACAAATAATGGTTGTGCTAAATTTTTTATCTTAATTTTGCATTAATTGCAGGAAAAAATTATTTATATTTCATCACATGTGTAATGATAATTGGAGTGGTAAATAGTAAATATATATATTTATTATGAGATAGATAATAGAAGATCTGTGTTTTATTATATAATGTCCTGATATAATATAAATCAATAAGTCTAATTCTTAATTTCAAGTCCATATACTTGGACGGATTGGATAAAAGTGAAAGTTACAGATGAGAATTAAATGGGTTGTTCCTATATCGTTATGTACCTTGATTGAAAAAGAATCCATCCATTAATAATTTGTGGATAAATGAAATATATTACCAATGAAAAATGTAAATGGACGAGATAAAGTTGTGAGTTAGTGAGCACACATGTAGGGGTTCAAATAGGAAACGACACAAAAGATGAATTTATGTCTAAAAATATTAGGGGATCTGGGTGTAACTATATGGTATCCCAAAGAAATGAAAATATAAAAAACCCAATATTAATAATAAATTCACAAATTTAGTGGTCATGGATGATTGCGAGATTAAATTACGGTCAAGAATAATTTATCAAACAATATATTCATATTTTTTATGAATAATATTTTTTTGAGATAATTCAATAAGATGGTATATAAGGGAAAAGATATAAAAATGAATTTTTGGATATATAGATAACGGTGGATCAATGTGTAATTATATATTATCAAAATTAAAGGATAGTTTATAAAACCACATTTTAATGGATATTGTATACAATTTAATGGCTTTAATGAAATAGGTTTTTGCTGGTACGCCTAGATAGGTGATGAGAAAATTGAAAAATGTATTACATAAACAGGAATTTAAACACACATATAATTTTTTAATGGGATATCATGTTTTAGTGAAGGACTAATGAAAGACTTCTGATATTAATTTGGAGACCATAATATAATAAATCGTGCCTATATATGACTCATATATAAATTGATTGGGCTATATAGAATGGAACTTTCTAAGTGATGGTTATCTTTTGGGATGAATCAAAAATTGTTTATATTAAGTGAATGTGGGAAATAAGTTATTCCCTTATTTTTATTGTCATATGAAAAGGAATATATCATAAAATTTAGATTCATGTTATAAGAACAATATGTCATAATATTAAATTTCATTGAGTATGAAAATCATAAGACCTATATGATGCTATGAGAAGTACTTCATGAGAAATAACTCATTAATGGGAATTGAAATACACTAACCATATATGATAATTATGGAATATTATTAGTTGAATAATATATTAGGTATGATATCTATTTATACTTTTTCCACTCTATATTTTTAGTTTTCTTTCATTATTTTATTCATTTTCCTTATAATAAGACCAATTATTTTTGGTTAAATAAGCATATAAAAAATCTAGTTCAAATCCATTAGCAACAAGGTTTTGATAAAAAATTAATTGATAAAACTATTACATCATTTTAAAATCAAGATACTTTAATAAACACAAACACACACATTTAATCATTATAATTTACCTCATCATAAATTTATTCTTGGGTAATAGATACTAAATTTATATATGAATGAAATCCTATGTCCAATCAACTATTGATTATGCGTTTGGCTATTTATAAGTACATGTAGAGGTAAAATATGAAGAGAGATCATTCTGGTTCCTTTCATTCAATGATTTTTTATCCATGTCTTTGCGGAAGAATTTCTTAATACAACTCCATATACATTCATAACATTTTGGTAAAAAGATGAATGATTGGACTCTATGTTATGAAAAAAATTAAATTTAATTATTTCAAAAACATATAGATGGAACCATTTTCTATAATAATTATGTGATAATATTTTGATATAGTGATGATATCTGAATTCATGAAATTTACTATGACCATCATATATGTTTTATTTTAAAGGAAATTACTACTACCAACATAAAAAATAAGTTGGTAAAAGTTGTGTGAGATTTTAATTCATTAAAAATTGTTACAATTATGAAACCATGAATTATACCAACATATAGTTAATGTAATAGAGTATATAATACCTTTACATAATTCGAGGAGTTCATGAATGAATTTAATATTGAACAGTCATGTATGTCACTTCCTTGTGACTATCATATTATTTTGCATGAAAAATGGCTACAAATATCCAATTATTTTTTTTGTTAATTATTCTGATCAATAATTGTGGAAAACTATATGATTTATAATATACTCTCCCCATGATAGGTAGTATCTCTCATCCTTATCTAAAAAAGGGATGGGCCCCATAAATGTCATTTTTAGGAATAACATTAATGGGATTTTTTGTTTCTTTGAGGATAAAATATTATAATAATTAAATTAAAGTATCTTATATTTATTTCACTTATTAATTTGTGTGAATATGATGGAACTATATAAAATTATATATTTAAAATGTTTCAACAATGGTGGGGGGGATCAGGATCCATCTTGAGATAATGTTATATAAACATCATTTATTACATCATTGTCATTTCCAATAAATGGGAAGATCACTCATCAATATTTAATATATAAGATTATTGTATCCTAATATTTATATATTATTATTGTATATATATTGTATAATTAATCCACCAATGAATTTTCTGATTAAGGAAAATGGGACAGAACAAGATCCACTAGGGATTTATTTTCATTTCCAATGTATATTGACGTAGGGGTATTATTTCCCATTTCATAATAGAATACACATCCTTGAACTCCTTGGAATCCTTATATCAGTATAATTTAAAATAATATATTTTTACTAGTGGTAGAAATTCTATGGCCAAGCTTACAATTATAGATGGTGTTCTTCCTTGATATTGGTGTAGCCCTTTAAAAAGATTAACTAGTATAGGAAGATAACGTTTTCTAAAGAAATATCGATAATTCATAACTCAAAAAGGTTTATACTTTTAACCTCAATATTATTTAATGTTAACTATTTATAATTTTTAGCGAAGGAAATTTTCCACGTTTGATAAGTATAATATATAGAAAAAATCTCATTATTCTGGAGTTATATGTTTTCATGTTAATCTCTATAAAAGGGTTTGGTTTAAAATATTATTCAAATTAATTTACAATGCTTTTATTTTTGTGTAAAATTAATATTTAATTACTAATGGGTTATATCCTATTAATATAATCATAATAATCAATATAAAATCCATATTGATAAATTTTTGGACACTATTATTCAATAGATCATTCACCTGGTCACACATTGAATGGTCCTCAGCATGGTCCTACCATACATTTTTCAGAAGGATTATTTCTTATCAAAAATAGTTTTATGTTGTTGGAATGTTTTTTAGAATGAGATTATGGGATTTTATCATCTCACTATGAATATAATTTCATTATCTCTTTTTACAAAACATATTAATGACATGATTTTGAATAATGTACCCAATAAAATATTTATACGGATTTAATTTTATATCCTTAAAATCTAACTAATTATGTCTAACAAATTTGGTTATAGATAAGAAATCTAAAAGAACCTTTTGGGAATTATTGGTTATCTTGGGCATCTGTTTTATCTTCCTCTGGATAAGGAATTTTTTAATTCTTTATTAATTTCTTAAGGAATTTTGGGTTCAATACACAAGGAATCAAATATATTTCCATTGTGGTTACTCAGTATGAGAATAAAATGAATCTAGTTCTCCCTAAACCATGAAACATAATCTTATATCATAATCCATTCTTGTATTTTTACCTAATTCTTTTAGTTCTATTCACATATGGTGTCATATTCTAATCACAAGGGGAAGAGAATAATTGTAGTCTTATCACATATAAGAATGACATATTGCTAATTTAATCATCACATGAGCTTATTATTGTAATAATATAATCCAATTCTAGATAAACATTTGAGTAGTTCCACGGACAACATAGAGGGTGAATTATACACATAACATAAGTATCTATGGCTTATTATATTGGAAATGACGGGATCAGATATATATTGAAGGGGTATCTTTATTATCACGACATAGGGTTTGTAGTGTTATTACCAAGAACCATATAAGATTAAATTTATTCTGATTTTATATTTAATAAAGTGGATATTTATTTAAATAAATTATATCTTATTGATTTTTGTTAAGAAAAATGTAAATGTGATAATGTCCAAGAGTGTTTGTCACATTGAAAAGGCCATATCAGCTCCCTAGATTGATGAGAATCTTGACATGTAATGATGTTGTAATTAAATATATTTATATTATATGGTAACATAATTTGATGGGGATCATACTATATTGACAGTCAGGTATGAGTACACATAAATATATTACAACTCATCTCTTCAATTTCACAAATGGTAATCTCTAGGATATGATATGGTGATATCTAACCACCCATTAGGTTTTCAAAATTCTTAGGTCTAAAAAAATATTCCTACATGTGAGAGTGTGAAATGGCCCATATAATGTAAGATTATTATTATTTATTTTCTGGAATCACACACTAATATTTACAGACCAAAATAGTAATGTCATATATTCGCATGACATAGGGTAGTTTTTGTAGCAATGAGTTACATGTTATTAATGAATACGTAGAGATGGATATTTCCATTACATATTTATGGAAATTAATATCTTAGGCCCTTTATTAAAATTTTATTATAACACTATATTCCATTTCCACATTGGAGGGATGATTTGATTTTAGATAGTTAATGAAAGTCTAATAAATCATATGGGTTGATTGCATGAATATGCAACACGATTAGTGGGATATTCATAGAATGGTTAATATTATTGATAAAAATATCTTTTATTGTCATTGATTTTGTGACAGTAACTTATTTCATAATGGTGAGTAGACCCATTACTAGATAGAAATAATGGATATTGGGAATAATCACCTAATTCAATGAAAAAGAATCCCATAGGGTCACATATTAAGTGTTTCTATTGATATCATTTAAATTAAATTTGAATTTATTTATTTGTATAATGTTTATTCTCGAGACTGAGGAATAATTTAATTACATATTTATCTGACAAAATTAATATATCAAAAGGTAATTAATATTTATTTATTTTTTATTTTTTATTTACTTATGGAATATTTAATATATATTTAATCAAAAGACTATGAATGACATATTTATTTTATCAATTGAATATTTAATAAATATGTATTCAAAACCAATGGAATGAAATATGAATTTCTATATTTAATATATAATTAGTAGGATTAGATATCCATGTTGTGTTTTATAATAAATATTATATTCCAATATGGTAAATCTAGAATTATCATTACTTCATTTTTCACCCACAATAATAATGATAATAATATTTTGGTTATTATTACATGGTATGAGGAAATATTAGTATTAATGAGTAATTTATTCATTTTTATTCCTTAAATAATAATTTTAGTCTTAAAATATCATTATAAATAAATGATTATAGCTATTTTTAAATATATTTATTGAGATTGATAATTTGGGAGAATTATTTTGTTCTAAAAAATCTAGTCCCTCATTATTGATTTAAGAAAACATATGATATTCTATTCTCTCCACCACCGTCTCATTAATGATATTGAAAGGAAATTTTTTTATACTAAATGAATTTTTACATTGATATATATGAAAAATGAAAGATAATATATCCACTAAAAAAGAACCAAACCATCCATCCACATTGTTTATAGATTAATAAAGAAGGTGGGGATCAAAACTAGATGAATTCTACACCAAGATCTTATAATCAAAATGAGGCTAAACTGAAATGGATTTTAGATGATCAACATCATCAATGATGAAAGAACCAAATATAAATTTATTTTTTCTTTCAGTCTATTTAAATTAATTATAAATTTCATATGAAAAGTTTTTATCTGAGTTCCAGTGTATTTCAATGTCAATAATTACTGGAAACATTTCATTGGAAATGAAATTCATATATTTTAAAATATATTAATGATTAATCAAATCCAAATTTTTTTGATTTAGGATGAACTCTATTGAGCGCATCCACCATACCTAAAACCATCTAGTGATATCTGAGGGTTCACGTTCAAATTTATAATAATCTATTTTATATTTGATCATTGTGACATTGAAATTAAAAATTTATTTTATACATTAAATAATTCCTATGTTTTTTTTAAATATATTATTTACTTTGTTCAATATATTTTGATATTACCATGATTAATTTTTAATTAATGAAGAAAACATCATAGAAACTCTTCAGGAGGTGCCAAGAATTCTGTCTATAGAATACAATACTACTGAAATTGTACCTCATTTTTACCTGTCATGTAACATTTTCATTGATGTATGATGCCCATGTGGAATCAAGGAAATATATTAATCTATACAAATTAATAATAGTAATTCCACTGCATGTTTAAAATCAAAATAAATCATGGTTTTTATATTGAACATGTCATTTATATTGACAGTACACTATGTAGTCATCCTATTTTCATGGTGGAAGGAATAGGTTCAAACATTATCTTTTAAGTAATATAGAATGATAATTTAATGGAAATAATTTTAGACTTTAAGTTATATATATTGTTTAAAATAATATGAATATTTTATACATATCATATTGTTAATAAATGTCGATATAAAGTACAGGATAATTCCCTAGGCGTGTACTGCTGATATTTGACACAGAGAAGTACATGCTGAGCGAATGAATTTCACACACTATTTACTTTACCTAATTATAAGGAAATCATAAATTTATTTAATTACACCACTCACCATGATCAACCTGAGTTTTTTGGGACATGATTTTTCATAGTATACATTGTTTATTAGGTTTTATATTATATTATTACAATATTTATTTCTGATAATATTAAAATCTTTAAATCATGTATTTATGTTGTATAAAAATAAATGATCACATTACATTACTCATTATATCTAATTTTCTTGTGTATTTTGTGGCATTAAATAGGATGTGGATAACATGAAATTACGACACATTAGTTGTACAGAATATGTCAAATTACATTTTTGTTTATAATTTAAATTACATTGATTACTTTAGATAGGTAATAAATGAGTTTCTTATATCAACAGTGTTAAAAACTATTTCATTGTGTTTTAAATTTTTTTTGTAATTTATTAAAAATCAATCCAATTTGAAATTTCAAAAATAATGGATGAAATAATATGAATTTAACAATTATATTTATATGAAAATTTTTCATATAAATGTGAGTGTCTTATATTATTAAATAAATAATATAAATGAATTATTGTAATTTTTTAAAAAAAACATTTCATATATATAAGTGACTGTTATCATTGAATTTAACTATATTTGTGCTGTTTTTATTTTATTTTATTATATTTCAATTAATTATTCTTAAAAAATAATATGTCATTTGACTCACACTTCCCCCTATTTTATTATGTAGGCCAGGATTTTCCATTATTTTTTATTTAATTCTACTCAACCAATCATTTGGTTCCCCTTGTATACAAGTGATTTTAAAATATTTTTTTTGTAAAACATGTTTTTTAAAGGTTTATGGTGTTGTTTTGAGATGGAAATGCGGGAATCTTTATTAAAGATATAGTGTAGATAACCAATATAGTAGATAAATAAGTGGATATTTGGGATATTTGAACACATTCCAATACTATTGTAATATTTTATCTATATGTATATTAATTTGTTTTTTCCATTAAAAATCATAGATTTGATAAATTTATATATTGTTTCAATAATTTAATACTTTATTTCTATCATCTGCATGATTTATTTTATGTATGAAACAATTCAATATCTTAAATAAATTGAATAATATGAAATTATAGAAATAAACAAAATTGGTTATACCTAAATTTATATTAAATACAATGTCAAACAATAAAGTATAATCAAATTTAAATTAAAAATATATGTTCATGATAAAATATGAAAATTCAGGTATAATTTATAAAATATATCAAATTAATATTAATTGATACTACATATGAAATTAAATCATTAATAATAAAAAACATAAAACCATGTGTTTTAACTACCAATGTTGGTTGACATAGTTTTATCTCTCGGTTATCATGAATGTTTTGTGCTAACAAACACAATTTAAATCCAAAAAAGTACCCCATTATAGAATGTATGTAATATGAATGAATGTGTTGAGGAAATATGAGTAATTACTTCAACACTAGGGAGTTCACTCACCACATTAAAGAGTTATATGGTATAGTTGTAAAAAACATACCTACATATATAACATCATGTAATTGATCATTACCTTTAGTGGGATATGAATGAGAAATATAGATTGTTTCCCATATAAATTCTATGAAATTTTAAATGTTGGTTATATTTAATAATGTTTGTGGAACTTGATTTTAAAAAAGGAGAATTAATAGAAATAATTTTTTTATATCCTATATAAATTATAATCATGTGACGTACTAATAATATGATATTTAACTATATACCAATGGACTGAAAACCAATGATATAAACTAGATCATTTTAAAAAAATTATGTTATTATAAATACGAAATTATAGATATGGTAATTCCATTTAGGTGGTGCATTTTTATGAGAATATTTAAATATATAATGAAACCCTATAATTTTTCTACAATCCCAAATGGTGGGGAAATATGAAAACCATTTCTCTCAAAGATATTTTTAAGGTCTGTCATATTTTATATTAATAATGATGTCAACTATGTCCCTATAGTTGATGATTCCACATTTATAAATTGATTCCAAAACCATAACATTTTAAATAATTTTTTAACAATGTATGATGCAATTTATTGTAATATATAAGATTTTAAATGCACTATATTATAGTGAAGGTGAAGAAAGTAATTTCTCTAACCATAATAGTCTCAAAATGATATGTTTTATTAATTATTTCAAGAAATAAGTCTTCTAATTGGATTATAAATTCCCAATTAATATGGGTTTTTATCTTTTCCACCATGATTATCATTATTTTCTGAAACTCAGAAACATAAATGTATACATTAGTCAATAATTTATTAACATAGGGTAAAATTAATTAATGAAATATGGTCCTCCCATACATATAATGTAAAACTTGAGATAAAATCTTATAGATCCCATGGATAATGTAAATACAAATGGTCTTTTATAGAAACCATCAATTTGAGAAATGATTCAACGGTAGAAGAGTGAATATAAGGTTATTTTCATCTTATATAAAAATAATGGACACTATAAATTTCCATGATTTGAATAATAAATATGTATAATCCAAACATGTTATATTCATCAAGTTTATATAAATCAAATTTTGATTAAAATAAAATATTCTTATAGTATAGATGTATTTGAATAAATGGGAAAAAGTATGAAGAGAAATGTTATAGAGTGAACTCAACATGAGCTAATAAATTTATATTCCAACATAATTTTAACGTATATTACTAATTATCAATCGAAAAATAATGACTCACATTTTACAGTATCAAAAACAATTATCTTGGTTTTTATGTGTACATAAGATGACATTATTTCACATTTTCAATAAATGGTGTGATGTTAAATCAATAAAAATCTAGTGGTTTAGTATCACATTAATTACTGATATCCATCAAAATTCAATATGAATATAAAATATACGCCCCCTTAATTATAGGGGAATTTAAAATAATTTTAAAAAACATAAATTATTTGAATTCATTATGTCCAAAAATAATTTTTAGTCTCAATTATTCTATGATAGCGAATATACAAAAAATATATCTATGTGTTTTGGATAAAGAAGTAATTATAAAAAATAATATTAAAAAAATAATTAATGGGTAAGATCATTATTTACATATGGAATATTCAAATTCTAATGAAAACTTAAATTATTCAAAATATCATTTTATGATGTTTTTGAAATGCTAAGTGATGTAAAAGAGTGCACTTAGTAATGATTTAGGAATCTCTATAATTGAATTTTGGAGAACTAATATTATAATAGTTAAATGCTAATAAATGTTGTGTAAACATATTATCACACTCACGTATCATTTTCTAAAACAATATCGTGATTTTAGTTAGAAAACATGACAAATAATTATTTACATATATATTTCAATTTTTTAACACATTTTCATGAAATTTTCATCAAACGGAAGTGACAAATATAATAAAATTACATCTATATTTTATAATTGATATCATTTCAATTTTTTTTGGTAATATTATATTAGGGAATGAGTAGATGTTTTTATTAAAAATTGACAATAAATACCTATATTTATCTTCAAATTAACATCATATACAAAGTTTCATTAGAGTTAATAATCATGTATCCATTTGGATATTAACGTCATTTCAAGATTTTATATATTTTCATAAGGGATGAAAATATTTTTTGGTTGATTAATAATACATAACACTTATGAGTTTAGGGTCTTAATGCACATGATTTTTCATTGGAATGATGGACTCCACAATGATTAGTGGGACGAGTAGTTCTAGATAAAAAAATCATATATGAATTCATACACAATGATTTGGTTTATGGTCATTAGTTTGAGTGATACCTATATTAATATATGAAAATCAATAATCATATAAAGAAGAACCAAATAGATATAGTAAATTTCTAACAAGTATATATAAATTATTTTAATTGAATCGATGTATCAAATTTAGAGGTTTCAGAATTATAAATAACTATAAGATTTCATATTGATAATGATTATTCATATCAAACTATATTTTTATGTTAAAGATATATTTCAAAAATAAAAAATTATTGATTATTGAAATTTTTATTCAATGATAAAACCTATAAAAATCATCACGATAAAAATCCTTTTAAATTATTATTTTCAAATCGAACTTATTTGATCATCATATTCAAGTTTTGATAGTTATTGATACATCATGGGTGGAATCATTATGTAGCATAACAATATGATGTGACAAAAAGCTGATCCTATCATAATTGAATTCAAGGAATAAATGGAATGGTTTATTAACTTCATAAAAATATAAATGTCATATAAATATTATAAAAATTATCTTATGAATAAATCATGAATCAAGTTCCAATAAAATTCATTTCAAAGTAATGAATGAAATCTGTATCTACATTCTTTCTAAGAGAACTAATTGTTTTAATGATAAGAATTATTATTAAATATTGAAATGAAATGTTATGTTTTACCAGTGTATTATGTTAAATGAATGAAATTTATACACGTATATCATGATGTACCATCCATGTTCTCAGGAACAAGATCTAATTTTTTTATTCATGTTCATTTAAAATGTAGTCAGACTTCACATATTAGCAATTTATTGAAATATATTAATTGAACAAGAAATATAACATAATATTTATTAAATAACACTTTATGTATAAATTTATTTTTTAGATGTGAGGGACATTAAAAATATTACTAAAGGTAAAATATAAATTACAAAAAATGGACATGAAATACTAAACATGTAGGAGAAAAATAAAGAAGATCGTTAATGAGTCTGCATATAATGGTAAGAGTTATTTGAAACATATGTCGTGATATATACTAAAAATTAATATTATAGATGCATAATAGGTAAATATCACATGTGTCTGATATGACGACATCATTACATAATTAGAAATTTATGATAGTACATAAAATATAAGAGTTTTATAATCTTATGATGACAATGTAATTTTGAATACATGTGATAATGATAAATTTTCATTTGTCTTAAATTTGTTAAATTTAATCTTTTATAATATGTAACAATTGTGGAATGTAAAAGAAGTACTTTTTTCGGAAAGAGGTTTCCATATTTAATGCATATGAGTTCTTTAATGATTATGTTGGACCTTCAAAATAAAGTTTGAAAATTGAATTATCAAGTTGGGTTATACAAAAACAATAATATTTTTCATTATACTGATATTAATTGAATATGGAGTTGTATAGGATGTCATGATTTTGATAGTGGAACAATATGTTTATACATAGATATATAAATAAAAAATGTATTTTCTCAAGGATGTATTGTTTTAATAAGTCGATTCACTACATTGTTACTTTAACAACCCTAGTCATGGAAGCATGGATGGCCCAATAGTTGTAAATACACTCAATATAAGAAGGATTAAAATTTGGAATCTATCTAGTAAATAATATTTTTATCTTTTTCATGTGTGATTCTATAAAAAAAATTAAATTTAAATATAAAATATTTTTTATAAAAATATATGAAATTTCATTACATAACATAATGATCCATGATATAATTGTATAGGTATAGTATCTTTGGAAACGTTGAAAACTAAAAAATTAGTTTATAATAGTTCTAAATCATCTTAGAATCACTTTTTTATAAATTATCACCCTTAATAGAAATATAATTATTAATACATTAATTCTAAACACGGGGAAAGGAAACATAATGAAGGTTTCTGCTCCGATGATCAATAATGGAAATCAATAGGGATATCAATGATCACATAATAATTACATTACCAAGAGGGTATATGAAAATTATATTAGAATTTAATGACCATTACATAAAAAAATATTAAAATCATATGTAATTGAATAAATCAAGGTATTTCATAAGACCAGAATCATAGGGGAATCTGATAATGATAACCATGAATTTTTAATATAGGTATAAGTCAATTATTTGTGGCATACACATAAAAATAATAAATCTATCCTTTTAGTCAATGACTGTTCCCATAATATCATAGTTGAATGGGTTCACTACAAAGACCCTCTTAGTAGTCAATATTCACTCTACTAATAATCAAAGTGGTAAATGTCCCATATTGAATTAGGTTGACTCCCCATTCTACTCCAATTTATATAATTTCTTATCAATAATTTAACAATTAATATGATGGAGTTATATGACCCAACCATCACATAATAAATTTCCTAAATATTTTTGATAGAAATCAAAATTCATTCATCATATCAGAATGCTTGGACAGTAATGGGTTTCAAAAACATAACCCATACATAATGAATAATTTTCATAAAAATTCCATCATTTCATTACCACATAGATAATGGAAAAAATTGGTTTAACCAAAATTATGTAGGTGTATAGACAAATAACTATTTAAATAATAAGGATGGTATTATAGAATCATATCCCAAGTAAAACATTATCAAAATATATGAATTTGTTTTGAAGAATTAAAAATGTTAAAAAGATCAGTAAAACATCTTTACAGAAATAACCATCACATTTTTTTGTAATTATTGATTAAAAACAATAAAATTTAGAAGTAAAAAATTTTTCTTTTAAAATAACCTTAAAACCATTTAATGGATGATTCAATAAAAAAAATCATCATTATTGTGGGAAAATACATGCATTCCATATAAGAGATAAAATAATTTATTCAATAATTTTTGTAAAAAAAAGTCAACAATTATATTGTACAAAAAATGATAAAAAATTCTATTAAATATATTTTTGGAAAATTAATTCATTTTTAATAATTAATATAGAAAATCATAGTACAATATTAATAAAAAATATTTTCAAAAATATTTTTATTACATGGATTTGGATGAAAAAAATTCATATGAAGAGTTATGTGAATCACTTTCCCTTGGTAAACATATTATTGGTTTGATTAGTAAATAAAATGTATAAAATGAAAGAAAAAACGAGTAATTTCATTAAATAAACATATTATAATAAAGTTATTATATTTTATGAGAGTTAAATCATAATTGTTTTCATCCTAAAAGCATAGTCAAGTCAAATCCATACTAAAAACAACACTATAAAATAAAACCCAAACCTCGAGTTCTCTATGCCTTTAATGGACATTAAGCTCTAATAAAGTAAATTAAAACATATCATAACTGTATAAATCCATCCTTATCTTAATCTTACTATAATATATTATTCTTTTATGATTATTTTATCCACATTTTAACATTCATTCAAATTAAAATCATTATTTTAGGGTGTAAATTTTTTATCATTAGAATTTTTGTTCAGTAGAATTAGATATTATACATTTATAGAGATAATAGGTCATACATTCACATGGATTCTTTTTTAATATTAAAATGAATATAAAAAATTTTTAATTTATAATTAACATTGTCAAAATCATAATTTCATCATTAATATCATAAATAATAATCCTGATTATTTTCGTTACTATTATAGTAAAATGTTATTGAAATGTAAATCATAATGTGTTGTTGAGGTGGTACACTACATGTTCACATGAATGAATTTTTTTCCATATCGGAGTGGTTGGTGGGTAGGTTTATGTGTTATTTTACTTTTAAAATAATTAAATATAAAAAAAATCACATATAATTATTTAAATAATAATAATACACCTCCCAAAAAGTTAGTGGTTAAAAATTAATTGTATTGATACCTAGAGATTTTAATTTTTACATAATCACGAGCATTACATTAAAATCTCATTTAATGGGAAAGAGGTTGTATAATAGTTTTCTGATAATAATAAAAACATTTAATAATATTTTAGAGGAAAATGTTATTTTTTATGATTTATTCCTTGGATTTGGAAGAGTTAATAAATATGAGAACAGTGAGTGATCAATTAAGGTGATTCCCACTTATTTGAAACAAATCATTTAGATATCATTTAAAAGATACCATGATAGACTTTTGGGAAGTAAAAAACTACATGGATGTGTCTATGAATGATTATAAGATAAATTGATAGATTTTGACTGAGATAGAATGAACATTGTAGTGTGATGAAATGAGAGAGAAGGTGACCATTTATAAATGAGATGAGGGGAATTTATGGAATTTCTGAAAAGATAAAAATAAAAAATACAATTCCTAACTAAAGATATTCCTAATTTAAATTTGTTTGAAGTTGTGATTTTATTGGGTTTTCTTCCAATAATCCAATGAAATATTGAAATTTTTTGGTGTCATGGCGTATCTTTTTTCAAATATATATAATTTATTTGATAAATAATAGTATATTATATAATTTTGTAATATAAAGTAAAAAATTTATTTGTTTGTATTATTTATTTATGAATAAATACAAGTTATATAATTTTGTAAATATATATATTTAATGTAAATACGATTACAAATATATGATATATATATATATATATATTTCATAGGATATATTCATTATAATATATAAATGTATTTTTTTATATCTTATATTTATTTTTTTGTATTAGTAATGTAGAATTATATAAGATATGTACTGTATATTATAATAAAAATTAATTATTTCTTAAGGAATTTATTTATAACCCATGATTATTGCATTAATGAAATTAATTATTGTACATTAATAAAACATATTTATTAAATTCTATCATATAAATATTTACATATTTTTAGAAAATTAAAGTGAATAATCGAGATATTTTTTCTTATATAATGTTATTTTACATATATTTGATTTTATCCCACTGAATTTCATAATATTTTTCCATGTATTGTTGTATTTATGTAAAAATAATTATATAAAATAAATCTATCTAGTGAAACTATATATTTTAATTGCATATAATTTCCACAAGTTTTTTATTGTCTTTGAGATAGTGTTTAGGAATATGTTTTTATAATGACTATATACCATGAAACCCATTATAGAACCATAAAAATAATAGAATATTTGGAAATATAAAAATTAATATATTACCAATTTTTTTTAAAAATTAACTATATCCATATATTATCTATAGATTTTTTGTATCTATTGTAATAAAAAGTTTTAATACATTAATGGAACAACGGTAGAATTTTCCCCTCTAGGTAATTTATACCCAATTTATTTTGTGTCCAAAATTAAATTTTTATATTTAAAATTGTAAGAATATTTTTATGTTAAATAAATGATGAAACTCTTTCTACCTAGGAAGATTCATTGAGCCTAGAATATTTTAATTCACCCACACTTATTCCCATGACAAATTTTAATTTAGATATTCTTTCAGCTGGATGAAATGATCTTTATATTTTTCATTAATCATACTTCAAAATTTTAGACCAATTTTTTTAGGAAATTTGTTATGAATGAATTTTAGTGGTGGGGCTCATTCGGTCAGATCAACATGATTTTTTATTTTATTGAAACTTATCACCCATCAAAATGTAGATAAGTATTTAATTATCATATATATATATATAATTCACACAATGACGAAATAAAAATTTAAAAGAAAAATACTAATGTGAAATTAAATTGAAAAACTAGATTTCACATTCATCTTTTCAAATGTATAATTAATTCTTGTCATTGTATATTTACAAAATAACAAAAAGAATTAAAACAACGACTGATGTTTTGTAAGATATTATATATATATTATATCATTGATCAACTAAATGAAAAATATTTGAATTAATTCCACCAAAAATTAATTGGCATTAACTGAAAAATAAATATTATTTATCCTCATAACACAACCCATCCATTATTATAAATACCTACTATATATTGCAATTAAACCACACCAATGTTGTATTTGTCACATAATTCACCTCCCAATAAGTCAATTCCATTTTTACCCCTTCAATTATGATGATTTTTTATATGGATAATGGTTAATAAATGCATCATTTAGAATTTTTCTCTTAAATGTACGGTACTTTTTTACTCAATTTCCATTCATTGGGTTGAGATTCTAAATCATTGATTATTTTATTCCATGATTATGTTTTTTATTTTCTTTTATTGAATAATTTTTTTTATTCCAATTGTATATTATGGATTTATATTATTCAGAGAAAATCACACATTAGTTAATTATGATTTCAATAATATGATAATTTTAAGATAAATAACCTACTAACCCTTTTTGATTCAGGCAATCCACTTTTGAGATTTTTCATAATATAATATATTATTTTTCCCATTAAATTTTGATTTTACTTGTACTAATAATTAATTTTGACAATTAGGGAACACTATTCCATCTTATTATGTTTTTCAAATATTCAATGTTGTATACCATTGTGTTGTTGAAATAATTTCATGATGTTTTCTATTTTAATGAAATATTTTCATATTTTGATTAAAAAACTATTACATATCTTTGTGTATTAACCTACATGTAAAAATATCTTATTGATTATGGGATTTACATATAATAAACTTTAATTCAATTTTCATGGGATGAAAATGACGTTATATACAATAAATTTAGCTCTTTGTTTGAATTGATATTGATATAAAACATGTTATTTATTAATTCATGTTATTGATGAAATTATTTTTTATGTTTAATGAGGATCACAATATATATTATCTTTGATGTATGTGCCCTGATAATGATCTAATTCATTGGTTAAAAGGTTAATGTTGATATATGGCATACTTATGTCACCATGGTATATTATTGTGGTAGTTATTCTTATTGAAACTCTATTAATAAATCTTGTGGATACACTTATGGATGTATTTTCTTATATTGTAGACACGTTTTCAAGTCTATATTCATGTTATTTATAGTCATATCATTGTGCCAAATTTTTATTCCTCTTTATCACATTCTTCCATTGATAATTAAAATTCTAGTATTTACCCTCACCCCTAACTTTTATGTATATCCCAATTATATGAGATGTAGAATGTAACATCTCAGGTAAATAATGAATAATACATTTTCATAATTATTAATATTTGAGAATTAAATATTAGTTTTACATTAAAGGGCTTTCTATGTTCGATAACATACCCGATACGCAACAACGAGTTTATATGAAATCTTACATTTCACACTATTAATATAATAATATTATTTTAAATGGTAGTTAATACGTAGCCGTTTTATTGGAAGGAATGAATATAAATAACTAAAAAATGAATATATATGTTTGTTAGATATTTTTATAGTTATCCAATATAAGATAAAGGCTTAAAATAAGAAAAGAATTCAATTTTAAGCATAAATACTCTAATATACACTAAAAGGTTGATTTATCGCCTTTTGATGGAAAACCCTCTTTAAAAATAGATTTGGTCACACTTATACATTATTTTGGACTAAATTAAATCCTTCTTTAGAATCGAGTCATCAAAATCTACTTTTTGAATGTTTTTTATTTGTCCGATAAAGATTATTTTTAATGAATTAGTTAAAAATGTTGTATTTTAATTCAAAACCTCATTTTAATCTAATTTATTTATATGATTAGATTATTTTTTGAATTTTTTTAAAGTATAATTAAAATATATTTTTACAATTTAATCCAATGGTGGTCATTGGAATTAATTTCACTTTGAAATTGGACTTAAACTTGTGTCAATCTTTTAATAGATATTGTTTCTTAAAAACATGATTTTTTTTTGACCGCGGAAATTAATTATTAAATTAAATATTGAAAATTATATGTTTTGAATTTTGTGAAATAGACATCATTTTTTAATTATTAATATCAATTATATCTAAGGATTATTTTTTGGTATCTTTCTGAAAAAATTCAATTTTTGATGAATATTGAAACCACAAAGCTGTAGTTAAAAACTGATTTTTCGTTTAAATGAAACATTATCACTTTTTTTATTTGAATTTCAAAACTCCAACATACATGGTTTTCATTAGGAAGTAAAATTTGGTTCAATGGTATTAAAATAATTATTTGTTGAATTGTAACTTTTAAATTTTATTAATCGTGATTAAAGTTAATTAGTGTAATTTAAGGTAAAAATAATGTTTTAATAATATGAAATTACCTTGAAACATGTCCTACCTTTATTTTATGAGTCATGGCCGACCAATAAAATCCATGGGTCAACTTGGGGACCCCATGGAGCCACTTGGGGTAAGAAAATGACATTAATAACTTTTTATTTAAAGTTAAAATAAAAATGTCACAAACTTGTATTGCTTTACTAAAACGAATTTCATGGGGTTATACAAGTCATATGTTTGACTATAAATACTAATTAAAAATATAAAAATATTTCCTACTTCATGATATTTTTTTTAAAATTTTTAGACATTAAATAAATAAATTTATTTATGACACCATGATGACGCAACGTTTACCTCATTAATAAATGATTTAAATAAAATTTAAAGATAAGGGAAATTCTAAGACTTACACATCACTAAAACCTATTGGATGGGTGTATTTCGAACCCTTATCACCTTATCCTCAGGATATATAATTATGGGACATTTGATATCAGAAAAGAATTTTATAATAAAGTAACTTTTCAAGACTTTCCAAAATTGCCCCTCCTCCCTCTTGTAAAAGGCCCCCACCTCTACCTCCTTACCCACACCTCTCGGGCCTATGGATTGACAAAATGATGCTCCTTTTAACTCTACACATCCTTATTTTCATCTTAGAAGTCTTTCCTTAGGCAGAAATATCTTAATGAAAACATTTTGGTTCAAATCAAGAAGAGTTACCCGATTTAAAGGTAATGTTCTCTCTTATGTTCTTTTGTTTTATTTTGCTTCTCCAACCCCATAAACTATTTTTATTACTTTATTTTGTAAAAAAACCTATATCTTAAATATACTATGATGTTTTTATGATAATTATTCGATCTACACTTACACACACCTCAGTCTAATGGTTAAAGAACATACTATTTCTGTGGATGGTGAATTTCTGCCTCATGAAATGATGAATGTTCAATATTCTTCTAAAACCATTCATGGTGGCCATTAAGAGGTCACTATATTTATATATTATATATATTATGTTTCTGTTTTCCATATTTTTCTGTATTTTTCATTTATGTAATACCTATATTATTTCCATTATGGGTAAACATGATATCTTCATTTTAGGAAGTGCGGACTACCGCCCCCTCATAGTGATTTGATTCGTTAATGCCATATGTGGGACGTATAAAGGAAGGAGTAACTGAAATTATATTTTATATTATACTGGAATTATTATATACCTTTATATCATTATTATTTCATTACATTAAATACTAAATAGAAATGAAAGTAGCGTTTATGCGTACGTATGGCTTACCGTCTCCATGAATGGTGCATTTCATTTATTAACTCTAAATGTTATGTAATATTATAAATGCATTTATATACTGGATATATATTATATATATGATATCTACATCTTGAATATAATTCTAGATATAATGGATATTTTACCACATGAACAACTTGTAATTATAAGAAGTTTATTTATTTTTACTCAAGTACCAATGATCGACAAAATGACAGATATTAACTGAACTAATTACATAATGTTCATACCATGGTAATAAGTGATATAAAAGGAATAATGAACATGAAAAAGCTTCTTAATCAATTATAAATTAACTCGATCTTATTATTCCAGATATTAAAGAACGATCGAGTCATGTCAAAGAGGAGGTAAGGGATCCTACCTATCTCTTTCTTTTTAAGTACTCTCTTTTATGTCATTTCTTTTAAGATCCTCTTTCTTATGTTGGGGGCGTTCTTTAATATTACTATTAATTTAATTTCTATGTAAATATGATGAGAGACCCTATTTTATTTCATCAATCCATTTTTTGGAAGTTTTAAGTGGCGTCGTTAGGCTACCATGTTTTCGTAAGGGATTTTCATCTCACTTTTATTCCCATGGGATTTTTGATACATTTTCCACCATTTCCCTTGAGTGGTGTATGTACTGCCCATTATTATACACTTTTTGTAATATAATTTCATTTACGGGTATTTTCATCTTCATTGTATTACCCTTATTCCATTGGGTGTATGTTTCGAAAGTTACCCAAATCGGTAAGGGGACCTTTCACCCTCCTCTTCTTTAAAAAGAATTCTTTTTGTTATGTATTTCAATTTACATATTCTTATGTGGGGATATGTTATTCTATATCCTTATTGATTTAAATTTTATATCCAAGTGATGAGATACCATTTTATCTCTCATCAATTAATTTTATGAATTTTAATATGACACTGTTAGGCTGTCGAATTTTTGCAAAGGAACTTCTTAACTCAATTTCAATTCTTTTGGTTAAACATGTACTCCATGAATATGTAATTATATGAATATTTGTGAATGACTCTGATTGTTTTACACTTAATATAAAATTATATTGGGTTTATTTATATTTCTCACACATAATTATGTAATTCATTTATCCTTAATCAAAGGAAACTATCTTTGTATGTGACTTCACCTCAATTTATATTCCATTGAGAATTCATTTTTGTTTTGTACCAATTCACTTTGATATAGTGTATATACTTCCCTTTGGAATATTATATAATGAATACCATTATTGTCATGATATTATATTGTTTTTATTAAATTTTATTACTTTAAAAGTTTCAAAGTGTTGTGGGACACTTTGATTCAAAAATCTCTTTATTACATGGGTTTTAAAATAGTTTGATAAATCATTGATTTTTTTAATCTATTGAAATGATATACTGTGATTTCAAATGAAATGTTAATAGTGAAATATTTATATTTTCCATACTTTATGTGCTGTGATTTTTTAATGGTACTTGGACATTTGACGGGTGGTTACGTGATTAACCAAATGACGGGTGGTGCCGTGAATACCGGGACGGGTGGTTACGTAATATCCTCCAATGAATTGGGTTTGGAAGTCGGCCATATGGCTATTACATGTAGTGATATGTGTGGAAGTCCATCGTATGGTAATTCCATTTAAGTATGTTTATGTCCCAAGATACCTTTATATGTTATGTGTTCTTTATATGGGTTTTATGGTAATATTTTCTTTCAAAAAGGTTATGTAATGATCTTTTATTCTGTGAAGATTATTTAATACTTCTTAAAGGGGGAAATTATTACTTTGATAAATTATTCAAGGTTTACTTGATGTTTTGAAAAACTAACAGTTTTCCTTCTTTATGTATCCTGTACTAAAATTTTTATGCTCACCCCATGTTTTTTGAAATGTTATTCATAGGATATAATGTGGATAGTGTCATGGATGGGATCAAGGAAAGACATTTTATCTAAAACATGGGACTAGACATGTTTCTTTTTAAGAGTTTTTATTTTATGGAAACATGGAAGAAGTGTCTACTTTGCAATCTTTTGAAATGTAATAGTTATGTCTTAATGTTCTAAATCTCTAAACCTGAAAAGATCATCTATGTGAATTATTCATTTAATTCACGATTATGTTATGTTTTAAGGCCGATCCTTATAGTAGGTATCAAAGTTCAGTTTAGATTACTTTATATGATAGAGTTTTGTTTAATCATAAGTGACATGTTGTGTATAACCACATTGGCTAGTATATTAGATGGTGTCTTTGATTTTTTTGAATGTTAGAATGAGTTTGAGATTAATTAGATAAATATATCTTAGTGTTTATCCTCCTCATTATTATATGATGATTTTACTAATATACTCACACTTAACTTTTTGGTTTTAGTAAATGGCTAGATCTAGCAGGCACCAAAGTAACAATGGATGTGAAGGAAACTGTGATAGTTTTCTGAACGAGCAACTGAATGATATGAGATCTTCAATGAGAAATCTTGTGGTTTTTTTCAACCAAATATAAGGAGTCATGATTAACCACTTGAACCTTGGTGTGTTCTCTAATGCATAATGTATGATATAACCAACTTTATGGGGAAGTTCAAGTAATAATTATAAAGGTAACCATTAGGGTTTATATGATCCCTACTTTTTTAAGTAATTATGGGTTACTATATGATAGAAAATGAAAGGCATGAGATATGACTGTGGTTAAATTATGTTATCATTATTTTTAAATATTTTATATCTTTTTGGAAAATGTTTTAAGAATAATATAGTTTTGGAAAAAAGAAAACAAGCAGACCGTGTGACAACCCGTCGCGTCGGACAAAGCTGTGGGAATCGAACCCACAACCAAATTGCGACTGGTATTTATCAACTACCACTGGACTACGTGAAGTCCTTGGTTAGTTTGACTAATTATTTTTATTTAGATTATTTTATGAATCAAGAGTAAGTTTATTTTGGGTTATCTATGGAAATTATTAGCCTATCATAGTGTATATGTGATTAGGTTAATTACTTTTCAATATGAGACTTTAAGAGCAACTGATATTATTTGGAGAAAAATGTTAATATTTAGCTTGGAAGACTATGTGATTTAAATCCATAAAAGATTTTGGTTTCAATCATGGTGTGGTTTACATTGAATAATTTTAAGGACAATTCTTTATCGAATGGTCTTTATTGAACTTTGGGTTTTATTGGACAAATTTTAGAGATTACGAATAGATTTTATTTTTATAAAGGATTATCCTTTTTGGGTATTATCTGATATCGTACTAACAATTTTGGTTATGGTTTTGGTCTAAAGAAATGAGAAATATATAGTTCTCTTTTGTGGATTAGGTGATTCTCTAGAAATTGATTATAGCACTTTTAATTAAACAATTCATCCTAAATACTCGCCTTTTGGAGAAAATATGAGTTTGTGTAAGAAATTTAGTAAGAGATGAAAGTATACCAGACAAGTAAGTATGTTTCCTTATGATTTAGTTAAGATCATAAATAAATTAATCAATGAAAAGTAACTTAAAACAAAAATCTTGTTTGTTAACTTTTCTTACTGGGGAATCAAATACAGTATAACCCATCACTTGTTTCTGACTTTCTGGTGGTTAACATTCTCCTAAACATGTTTTCTGTCACTCTAAATCAGAACATGACCAATTTTTTTCTCATCCATGTCCATGTATTCCTACATGTAATCCTAGCATGGGTTAACTCGGGTGATCTTTGTACTTTCCTTTATTTGTTTTAAAGTGATAGTTTAATTGACTCTTTTTCCGATGTGGGGATTTCAATTAAATTTTTGAGCCCAATTTTTTTTAAAATTGCGAGGATGAAATTCCCAAAAGGGGGGAACGATGTAACATCCAAATTAAATAAAGAATAATAAATTTCCATAATTATTAATATTTGCTAATTAAATATTAATTTTACATTAAAGGGGTTGCTATGTTCGATAGCTTACCCGATACGCAACAACGAGTTTCTTTGAAATCTTTCGTTGCACACTAGTAATATAATAATATTATATAAAATGGTAGTTAACACATAGCCATTGTATTTCAGGTAATGAATAGAAATAACTAAAAATGAATATATATATATATATATGTTTGTTAAAAGTTTTTATATTTATCCAATAAAACATAAAGGTTTAAAATAATAAAAGAATTCAATTTTAAGCATAAATACTCTAATATTCATTAAAAGGACGATTTATCACCTTTTGATGGTGAACCCTCATTAAAAATAGTATTGGTCACTCTTATACATTCTTTTGGACCAAATTAAATCATTCTTTATAATTTGGACATCAAAATTTACTTTTTTATGTTTTTTTTATTTTTCTGATAAAGTTCATTTTTAATGAATAAGTAAAAAATGTTGTATTTTAATTCAAACCCTCTTTCTAATCCAATTTATATATATGATTATATTATCAATTTAATTGGTTTTAATGTGAAATTAGAATATATTTTTACCATATAGTTCAATGGTGGTCATTGAAATAAATTTCACTTTGAAATTTGACTTAAACTAGTGTCAATATTTTAATAGATATTGTTCCTTAAAAACAAGCTATTTATTTTGACAACAGGAATTAATTATTAAATTAATTAATGAAAATTATATGTTTTGAATTTTTAAAATAGAAATAATTTTTTAATTTAGAATATCAATTATATCTTAGGGTGAATTTTTGGTATTTTTATGAAATATATCAATTTTTGATGAATAGTGAAACCACTTAGTGGTAGTTAAAAACTGATTTTTCATTTAAATGAAAATTTATCACTTTTGTGAATTGAATTTCAAAAATCTGACATACATGGTTGTCATTAGGAAGTAAAATGTGGTTCAATGGGATTAAAATAATTTTTTGGTGAATAGTAACTTTTATGTTTTATTAATCGCGATTAAATGTAATCAGTTTACTTTAAGGTAAAAATAATGTTTTAATAATTTGAAATTACCTTGAAACATGTCCTAACAATATTGGATGAACCATGGCCTACCAGGGTAATCCATGGGTCAACTTTCGGACCCCATAATGCCCCTTGGGTAAGAAAATGACATTAATAACTTTTTATTTAAAGTTAAAAAAAATGACACAAACATGTATTATTTTACTAAAACAATTTTTACATGTTGTTATAAAAGTCTTAGTTTTGACTTTAAATATTCATTTGAAATATAAAAAAATTTCCTACATCATGATATATTTTTTTTATAATTTTTAGACATTAAATAAATATATTTATTTATGGAACCATGATGATGCGGCGTTTACCTCATTAATAATCGATTTAAATAAAATGAAAAGATAAGGTAAAATATAAGAATTAAACTTGTATAAAACCTATTGGATGGGTGTATTTAAAACCGTTATCACCTTATCCTAGAGATATATAGTTTTCGGTCCTTTGATATCTGAAAATCATTTTATAATAAAGTAACTTTTCAAGACTTTCCAAGAGTGCCCCTCCTCCCTCTTATAAAAGGCCCCCACCAATACCTCCTTACCCACATCTCTCAAGCCTTTGGCTTGACCAAAATCTGATCATTGTATCTCTACAATTACCTCTATTCATCCTAGAAGCCTTGCCATAGGCAGAAAGCTCTTAAAGAAACACTTTTGGTTCAATCCAAGAGGATTTACCCGATTTAAAGGTAATGTTCTCTCTTATGTTATTTTGTTTTATTTTGCTTCTCCAACCCCCTAAACTCTTTTTATTACTTTATTTTGTAACAAAACTAGTATATTAAATATACTAGGATGTTTTTATGAGAATTATTAGAGCTAAACTTACACACACCTTCATCTAATGGTTAAATAACATACTATTTTTGTGGATGGAGAATTTCTGCTTCACGAAACAATGATTGTTCAATATTCTTCTAACACCTTTCATGGTGGCCATTAAGATGTCACTATATTTATATATGATATATATTTTGTTTATTGTTTCCATATTTTTATGTATTTTTCATTTATGGCATACATTTATGGTTTCCATTATGGGTGAACGCGATATCTTCATTTTAGGAAGTGCAGACTACCGCCCCTTAAAGTGATTTGATTTGCTAATGCCATATTTTGGACGTATAAAGGATGGAGTTACTAAAATTATATATGATATTATACTGGAATTATAATACACCTTTATATCATTATGATTTCATTCCATTAAATACTAAATAGAAATGAAAGTAGCGTTCATGTGTAATTATGGATTACCGTCTCCATGAACGGTGCATTTCATTTCATACCTATAAATGTCATGTAATATTATAAATGAAAGTATATAGCGGATATATATTATATATATGATATATACATCATGAATATAATTCTGGATATAATGGATATTTTACCACATGAACAACTTGTAATGTTAAATGGGTCTAATTACATTCATCCGATAATAATTATGATATGAAATTATGGTTTCATCATTTAAATATTAAATCGATTAAGCTAATTTATCCATTATCGAGGAGATAAATGTTACCACAGCTACTATTCCTTTTAAAAATAATAAAACAATCATATTTTACAAATTTTAAAATCAAAAATATGAATTTATAATTAATATTATCTAATTTAATATCATTAAATGGAATAAATAACTTTTAATGTAACTACTCAAAATAAGATTAACAAAAAAAATTAAGAAGTATATTTTTAATGATAAAACTATATTTCCTATAATCCTATGAATAAAAAAATTATTTTATTGATAAAAAATTAAATTTAATATTATATATATTTCATTAAAAAATTATCCAATCTTGATTAATTTAATTTATTAGGAAAATACGTTTTAACAATCTAATTTTTTCCAGAAAAAAATCTCATATATAAAAATAATATTTTCTATTTTCACTTCAAAATAATTTATAACTGATTATTTCATTTTATAATTTTTTTGACTAAATTTATATCATAATTATTTAATTAATATTCATACCCACCTATCCAATGTATAGGTTATTGTGGTCTCTCTATATTTTAATAATGTTATCTAGATAGTCAAAACCGAATCATCCATGTGATGAAATCTATCAAAGATAGTTATGTGTAATCTGATATTCCAATATATTATTGTGTGAAATCGGTATTTTTACATTTATATTAATATTAATTCATATCATGAATCAAACACTTATATTTATAGACCAAATCATTAACACAAAATCCTCTTGGGATGTAGTGTATGTTGGGTGTGGGACTGCTAAAATGTTTGTAATTAATTTTTTGATGAAGGGTTTACCTTTTCATATTTATGGAAGTTGACATATGGGAACTATTATTGAAATAGAACATTCACATGAAACTAATTATCGGTGGTGTAATGATAATATTATTTTAGATAGTCTAATAAATACTTATCAGGCATTTAGGATGTTCAATTGGGTGTCAACCTACTTGTGAGACATTATAAAATATAGATTGTATTAAAAAGTGTGTGCTCTTATATGGTTGTCAAGGATGTCACATTAAGATCATTCATTTGGGTTTCATGATCTATTTCTAGAAAGTAATATTGGAACATAGAAAAGCCTGCATAATTCTAGTGAAAAATTAATCTTAGGGGGTCAAACAATAAGTGTATCCATTAATCTTGATTAAATTGAAAATCAATTCTATAGATTATTTAAATAGCATACTTTAGACCAATGAATAATTTTATTCTAAATTTCTTGATCACACGTATCATTAGTAGATTAATAAATAATTATTTATTAATTAATTAAAATCTATTAATTTATTCAAACAATTAATAAATATTTATTCACCATACTATGTAAAATATATTTTTTTGAAATTTTATAATTAATTATTCATAAATAATTAAATAAGTCAACTTTTTTGTGAATAATCATTTAATTAAATATTTAGTAGTGTATCCAAAAAATAATATGGAGGACGAGTGGATCATGAATGTCACTCATAACAGAAATTGATTTACATGTTTGTAAAATAATATTTTTTATTGCACTAGTTTTAAAAAACTATTATATAAAAAGTATTATAATTAAATGTAACGGGGTTATATAAGGTTTAACATATTATATAATGTCCATTACGAAATAAAATTATATTTTAAGTTTAACTATATCATTATAAATTGATGATTCGGTCTATTGGGCAGAGAATGATTGAGATGGTTCATTTTGGAGAACCGTTGTGCACAATGAAATCTTGAGCTCTATTTCATGAATGAATAATGATTTATAGATTCTATTCCCTCCTTTACCCTCCCAAGGATGAGAGTAAAAATCCAATTTATTAAGTATGATGGATTTTTATAGTGAAATAGATGAACAAAATCAGGCTTTTTGATCCACCACTATAGCCCTTACAAATCCATTGGTGTTATTTAGATATTACTTAAGAATGTTTATCACAACTAGAAAGAATCTATACCGTGATCCTTCACAAATAATGATGATAAACTGCAATGTGATATGGATGATAAAAAACATCATTGTTCAAAGATTCCAAGACCAAGATAATCATTCTTCTAATCAATTTAATGTAGATATTAATTTTTCGTGAAAAGATCCATCTTTCGGGTTAATCATATTTCATTATCAATGTTATTTAGAAAAATATATTTGTTCATGAAGTTAATATATTTTACAATGTGAAAATTATCCATTGATTCCAACATTTTAAATGTTAGTTTCATACCTAATAAGAACATATGTTGTTACTATAAGTATGAAGGGGTTTTTTATGATAGTCACATACGGAAGAGGATAGACATATTATTGAAACCTACATAATTCAATTTTCAAATCACATATTCCATAGAATTTTATCACATTGGTAAGGGATACACGTATTGTCATATTATATGATTAGTTAAAATTTTAATGTTTATTGGTGACGTGATGATTCAATGTCTAGTGGGGATTTATCTAATCAAATTTTCACTAGAGGGAGGTCAAATTTTAAACTATAGTATGGAATCATATATATTATTATCTAGTGGGTACCCTTACATGATCTCAATATTTCATATAAGGTATGGATTTTATCATCTCTCAAAGATGTGGTGGTATAATAATGTTGTTCAATGTTTGGTATTAGACCACATTTGAGTCATCTAAAGTATAAAATAGGGATAGGAATCAAAAAACACATTTTTTTAGCTATATAAGATTAAGGTAGTGTGACTATATTGTCTATATAAATTAGCTATATGCTATAAGGATACATAAATAATTAAACCGAATACTTAGAGAGATTGGGTATAGATTACTCATTAATATTCTTTAGCTCCACCTTGATATATGAAGGATATGTGTTCAGGAATAGGCATTTATTTTGGAATATACCCCTTTCATGGAATAAAACAAATTGGTGATTCCAATCAGATGATTTTTCCAAAAGGTAATGTGTTGAGGTTTCCAATTATTATAAACAATAATGAGGAAAAAATCCCATGTTTCAATCTACGGGCCTAGTAATGAGATATAATGATAATGATCATGAACTTGGAATTTTCAAGAAAATATATTTATTAAATTGGTGTAAAACCCATAAAGCCTTAACTGTTACTAATGTATAGTTATTGAAACGATGAAATTAAATAAGTCCCCATGGAATTGGATTAAAATAATATGGGTGTTTTATGACACCATTATTTTCATGGTTACAAAATATTGTGTGAAGATAGTTCTTCAAGGGAGTTATTTTCCCGAGAACATATGAATAACATGATAATACTATAGAATATGTATTGGTGGAGAGTATTAATGTTTCTCACCAATATGAATTGATGTAGATTTTTGAGGTAGTATGTACTGTTAATGTTAATGATTCATGATCAGGGAGCTTTGAATTCAAAATATCCAAATGATAATCCAAAAAATGGGGAGATGAGTTTCATTTTTATCAAATAATATAAAAATACGTTACTAGTTTATGGAATTTCCAATGTTTTTGATTCATAAATTATTGCATGTGGAGGATTGGGCTTATTTGGAGTCCTTATTAATAGAATTGGGAAACTCTAAATTATGTTAATATGTATACATGTATTTTGATCTTATTCTTTTATCAATTTTCATATAAGATATTACCATGTGGAAACAAATAGACTTCTGTCGTTCCTCCTATTATAGACTCATGAAAATGTATTTATTAATGATTCTAGTCATCTTCTTTATATAATTAATATTTCAAATTTACATAAATTTTAATATGTGAATCAATTTTAGGTTCATGTAAAAGTTAAATTGAATACAATGAAATTTACTATTACCACGACTACTATGTTCCCTAGAGTTTGTTTTTTTATCTAACAGATATCTAATTACTAATAAAATTTAATCTATGGATTAATTAATGTTTTTTTAGTAGTGGATAAAGGACATGGAATACTCATGTTTTGAATATTGACAACACATTACCAAACTACGAAATATTTTAATTGTGTAACCAAAATTCAATTCTTATGAAATCATATGACATGTGATGATAGAACATTCATCCTCTTTAAGAATATACATGATTTTCTTCTCAAAATCAAATTATGTTTTTTGACTAAATATTGTATTGGGTGTTCCATGGAAATCATAATAGGGAAACGTTTTGGGATCGAATAATGCCCCCCACAAATTGGACACATAATAAAACTAAGACAATCAAAGTCTATGTAAAATTCAAAATTATAACTCTCAATCATGTTACTAAAAAGTAAAACTAAAACCTATAATGGCAGATAATTCATTCTTGGTGTGATTAATCAGAGATGATAGATAGTTGTTAATATTACAGTAGATATCATTATATGAATGGATATTTTAATCTTCAAATTTATTTGGGAAGATAATTAATAAATAAGTAATGATTGATAAATAAGATTGGATTTATTATATATGATTTTTTCCATGTGAACATACATGAGGCCTGGGGGTGGGACACCTAGGGTTCCAAAAGTCCACATGACGAATGGGATGGGGGAATGTATGATTTCAATCCATGATTTAAGATTAAAAGACGAGACATTTGTAGATAGACCAAGACTATCTATTTATGAATTCAAATAACAAGTTTTATTAAAATAACATCGATAATGATTAGTCTATGATATCTGACATTGATGTGAGTTAGGTCATGGGTTGTTGAATTTTCACCAAAGGGGATTCCATTATTATGTGATGAAATTGGTTCAATGGGTATGACAAACCCCTAAAATATGGAATTACCTTACCTGATTTCGACTCACATTAAAGGATTTAATTCAATGTTGATAAAAAACGAAACTGTAGAACATGTAAACATCATAAGAGGTTTCCCTTCAGATTATTGTTCCATCATTATTAGTAATCCATTAAAAAATGAAGAGGGTATCAATATATATATATTAATTAAACAATGTATTTCATCCTAATAGGAGGTATGTTTTGATGATTTTTATCCCTCCTAAGGTTATAACATCGTGAATTGATTATATCGACAATGAATAATAAAATAAAAGGAATGATAAAAAATTATCCTAAAAAAAGAAATCCCATAAAACATATAATAATTGAAAAAGTAATCATTAAAATAGTTTCTTAATTCTGATTTTGATATAGATTTATTTAATGTATCCTAGAATTTAACATATATGGTGAAAGGATTTTTGTTCATATATTGTGGATAGAAGACTTTTTCCTAGTTTTTGATCATCGAAATCCAACCATATGTTATTATTAGTTTAGGTTCATGTCTCTCACACCAGAAATGAACTATCTATATATAAATGAGGGAAAAATTATATTTGAATTTGAATCCCAAATAGACGGTAAGAATTCCTAAATGTTTGGAGTACTGATTTAATGATTATGTTTTATGTATAATGTAGATTCTACGAGTCTATTTATTAATCATAATATCAATTGAATGTCCTAGAACATTTATTGAAATTTTTAAAATTACATTAATCAAATTTAAGGTAATAATAAATGTAAAAAATACATGGTTATCCTTGATATCTTAGTACCAAAAATGTTGAAATGGATCTAGATAATGGGGAACTAGATGAAAACATGAGACATAAATGTATAGAGAATTGGTGGTTGGGCATAAGATGAGATATTCATAAATAAATATTTATATTATGAGTTGGGAGACAATATAATCATATACAACAGTGAGAATATTGATGTGGGATCAATACTATGATCATGTTGTAGTAGGAGATCGAGAACACCTTAGATGAAGTTTCATCTTAGTAATGATTTAACACATCCTACAGTATAAATTCAAGAAATTAGACATTTCAATACAGTTTATTTATATATTATATGAATATTGAACCATTAGATTAATTTCATATGGTGAGAAAAATTTTGTCACGAACCAGGCCGGGTCATCATCCGACCCAAGGACCAACCCGGTCCGCGACATGGCCCGAAGGGCGTTCCCGATCCCCACAGGCTGGCAACTAGTGCCGGGCATCAAAACAAACCAGTTGGGAATTGTTTGGCCCATGAAAAAGATAAACAAACATAAACTGAACAAGCATATAAATAAAGGAAAACAAACTGAATGACGTGGCTGCAAAAAAGGAATAAACAAAGAAACGCGACATACCTCAGGTGACCCCGTGGATCACCACGGTATGAAAACCACTCACTTTCAAAAGTGATCCAAGACTGAAACCTACAACTGAAAAGTAAAGTAGGCGTGAGCACCGAGATGCTCAGTAGGAAAGCCAAAAACAACCACGTCCTATGCCTCCGCCTTTGTTAAGAAATCCACAATGCCAGTTTGGAAATAAGATATAATAAAATAGTGTTTCTCCTTTTCAAATTTAAGTAACGAGTTTGCATTTTTAGGTAAAGCCTTTTACTTCCACTACATTTTCAAAATAGGTTTCAAGCATGCATTTAACATTTCAAAATGAAAAGAAACCAGTTTGGATTAAAATATGGTTTTCACAAACAAGGCATCAAGTATGAAAGAACTGAAAAAAAAGTTACATCGTTACCAGCATGACAAAAAGTGAGCACCATGGGTAATCCCTATAGGCAGCTAGAACAAGTGAGAACCTAAAGACCTCGTACATCAGTGAAACGTGGCTTAGAAGACCACGACCCTCAGAAAACGTGGCTTAGAAGGCCACGACCCTCAGAAAACGTGGCTTAGAAGGCCACAGCCCTCCGAAATTCATATGTTTAGTTAGTGATGTCGCGTCAATCCTGCTAGACGAACTGGGACGAACCCCTGCCGTGTCATCTAGCGTACTAGTCCTGGTCACCCACCTAGATACTCGGGATTTCCCATTGTTCTCTATTTCAAATGGTGGTGAGTTTTCTTTATCAAGCAATCAAACAAGTACGTTACACTTTCTTTATCAAAAAATCATTCAACATTTCACCACTGCACTCCCTACTTGAGTGCATTACCCATCTTTACATCACAAAATCCCACACAAGCCTTTACACTAGGCACATATATCACAAACTGCTCATAAACACTTGCATCACATTTTATTTTTAAATTTAGGGGGAATGACTAAAAGGGGGTTTTCTATTTTCGCAAACCAAATCTTAAAGTGCCAAACGGGCCTTTCATAAAACATTCTTAAGATGCCAAACATGCTTAATGACATAAAGGAAACATTTTAAAAAAAAAATAAATCAGTCAAAAAGGCCAAACACCTTTGGAAATACACATTACTAATTCAGAACCACTTAAGAAATCAATTTTTCGATAAAAGGTCACTTAAGACCGATAGCATTAAAAATACATTTAAATTTCCAAATCAAAGGTGTAATCATTTCTAGAAACCGTAACCTGATTTCATATCATGTGGATATAGCGTAAATGTAAAACATATTTTTAAAACAAGCAAGCAATTATGAATCTCAAATTAAAGGCATAGGCATAGAGGACCTACCTCAAACTTGTCGCTGCTTGAAGACGAACATTCAAACTGATCCTTGGCGCACACACACACATGCATTTATACATGTATATATATATACACACCCATAGGGGCATTGCACATATATATATATATGCCTTACTTTATGCAAGTGCATGCGGGGTACCTCGACACCCGCGGCCCAAAACCATTGTAGCGGGGTCCTGCGCACTCCACAAAACATATAATAAATTAAAAGAACAAATTATGCAATACATCAAAATTAGTACCACAAAATTCACACAAATGAAACACACCCAAACTACATCATAGCGCCACTTCAAAAACACTCGCATGTCAAAATCATTGCAAAACATGAATCTCATAATTTATACAGATTAAATAAGCCATCTGCACCACTTATAAAATATTTTAAAAAGACATAACACAACATAAAACAACAACGCACCCGAAAACCACTTCTAAGGCCAAAACCATACCGAAACAGACTCCAACGAAATAAAACGCATCCCTTGCATCATTTAATAAACTCAGTGCACAGTTCATAAACCACCAGTAAATGACACATTGTGGGTTTTTATCAATAAACACACTCGATATCACAACACCTTTTACAAAACTAATAAATCAAAGCATACTAAATTTTCTTCAAAACAACTTCACACAAAACAAATTAATTGTAGTACATGGTAAATTAATTGGACAAGAAAATTGTTTCAGCAATAACGTTTAACATAAAATCACCAATTTAAAACAAAACCACCTCAATACCATTCACAAATCATTTTCGCACCACCCAAAGGATTAGCATGAAATTACCTACAACATGTGTCGAAAACTCCAAAACTTGGTGCGACGCGTCAACCATGTCCAATCCGCACCACAAGAGAACCAAAATATACTCTGATTAATAAGATTGAAAATGTAAACTACAAATTAAAACCCCAAATTGACACCCTAACTGCTGGAAATCTAAAAACCCAAAGAAACAAGGAGAAAAACCTAAGGAAGGAAGAATGAAAACTCTACCCAGGGGTTGCGCCGGAGGTGAGCAGTGCTGAAAGGGAGGGAGGCCGGGACGGAGCGGGGTTGCGCAAGCAAAGAGATGGGGCGGCGTTCGCAGCGGTCGCGGCCGGGAGAGGGGGTCGGGACGGTGAGTGCGAGCAGAACGGGACGACGCGAGAGGTGTCGGCCGCAGCAGGGTGAGGAGGCCGGACAGAGAGGGGGCCGGGACGACGAGCCGGACGGGAGTCGGACAGAGGTGTCGCGCCTGGGGAAGGGGCGGAGGCCAGACGGGGAGGGGACCAGGACGCGGTGGCGCAAGCAGGCTGGGACGGGAGGCACCGGATGCGGGAGGCCGCGCGATCGGGAGCAAAGGGGGAGGGGGCCGCGTAGGGTTAGAAGAGAAATGGGGGAAGGGGGGGCTGTGCGCGACACACGGGAAAGCAGGGAGGAAAAAAACAATAAAAGAAAAGAATAAAAAAAATAAGATAAGAAATAAATAAAAGTAAATAAAATAAAATAAAACAAATAAAACTTTAATAATTACCAATAATAATAACCTTAATAAGGATTTTAATAAACCCAAATAATAATAATAATAATAATAATAATAATAATAACTTCATAATAATTATTATAAACTAAACCGTAATATTATTATTAATAATAATTAGAAGAAAAATAATAATCAAATTGTTAATAATTATATCTATTAACCATACTAATAATAATAGTAATCGACATTATTATAATATTGATCCAACTCATGAAAACGCATTTTATCTATTCGCCTTGTACAAGAGGCACGCCGCGCGGTGACCCGAGCAATGCCACGCGGCTTTGAACTTGTCATGCCCATGCACCAGATGCTGTCAAGGGAAAAGCATTCGTTCATCAACAAAATACAAAAATTTCAAAGAGGTTTGGTCGCAGCTTGGTAGAAAGTTTCAAAAATCCGATGAAATCATAAAATAATATTATCTTAATAGTTCGGGTGTGACAATTCTCCCCACCACAAAAACATTCTGCCCCCAGAAAGTCGCCCAGTCGAACTAGGAATCAAACTCGAGTTTGGAACTAAACGTGGCCAACAAAATCACAACTCGCTGTGACTTTTCACTCTATCAGTCACACCCGACCAACTCTGAGGGGAACTGAAAAGAAAAGAATCATCAGGAAAAGAGGAGGGTTCTCCCCACCACAAGAACCCGACTAGAACAACAGGCATTGAGGTTCTTAGCATGACCCAACTCTGGAACTTCTAACTTGATCCAAGAGGGAACCTCCACACAGACCAAACCTCGAAAAAGGCACGACAAGATTCATGGTGGGTCTCCCCACCATCTAAGAACCGACTAGCTTTAACCAACCAGTATAAACCGACATGAGATCTTCCGAACCAAACCAGAGACCACTGTGACAAGAGAAACCCAAAGAAGAATTCTACGAAATAACGAACCTAACCATGACTCATAATTTCTACAAGAGATGTGCATCTCCAAAACAAGCATGCATTAAAACAAAATGGGTCACACTTGAGGAGGCGCAGCTGCAGGAATTACAAGAAAACAAGAACACCATGCATTTTTACAACCACAGTGGGGTATTCAAAGAACAAAGACCACAACGAGAAAAAGAGACCTTTGCGACTCTTACAGAAAAATAGAACCTTCAATGACGAGGAAGCTTGAACCGAGAAATTAAAACTGTCCCTATTTTAGCACTAGAGACAAAAGTTAGAACAATGTGACCCACACCCAACGATTCCTGACTGCGTGAAAGGCTTCACTCCGAGACCTGTGGCTGGAGCTCTGATGTCTTGAAGAATCTGTTGCCCCGTAGTCAGGGGCTAGCATCCTTCTATCAAGACTCCTCCTAATGAAGCCGCTAGAAGAACCTCTCGAAGTTCACCAAACAGCCACACCGACAGCAAGTCTTCAATGGATGATGATGATGCGACTTAATGTACCCAAACCGGCCACACAAGAAGCGAACGAGAGAGTGGCCTGACTAATAGAAGATGGAATTGATAAGAAAACTTGTCTGAGATGGGTTCCTCCGGTTCGCTCTCACAGAATGGGGAACCATCCCAAACAACAAAGGGGACCGGTCCTTGAACAATAGACGAAGACCCCACACAAGAGAATCTTTAACTGATTCTGCGACATCATCTTTGAAGAAAAGGGAACCAACTTCTTGAGATGCCCAATGTAGGCCTTCACTATTCGTTGGCATTGCTGGACACTCATGAGCCTTGTCGCTTCCATCACCTTCGCTTCCACAAATATAAACAAACTAATGAGAGTAGTCCTAAACACCTTCCATGTCATACCATCATGCAATGACACTAGGGTTATCTCCTCCACCAATCCCAAGTTGCACATTCAAATGGACCTGAACCAACACAGACTCTCTTAGCATTAGGAGTTCCCAATAACCTGAAAACACCAACGACTTCACCAATCTAGTTCGCTACCTTAAACAAATCACGATCGTCACAGGAGTTAGACAATGACTGAAGAGAATTCAATTGCACCGCCCTGCTAAGGGTCTAGGTAGAACCAACAACTAGAAGAGACTCACTAGAAACATCTGGGACTTTTCTGGGCAGAATATTCAAAACAAGAGGCACGAATCTGAATCAAAAGTTATCATAAATCATAATTCCACACCACAATCACAAACAAAAGCTCAAACTCAAATCACTATTCCAACCACAATTCAGTACGTCAAAACCAAGAACTCACGAAAAGGAATACCCAACACAAAAAGAGAAAGCCAAACAATTTCTCACTCACTTTTCTAAATGTTTGAAAAACCCCTTTTGAAAACCATTTTTCAGCAAACAAAACAACTTAGATATCCACCATTGATATCCCATGAAGTCTCACACATACATATCCATGTGCTAGCTCAAGCACCCATGCACTCACATCACCAATTCCTCCACTTTCCACATGCGCACCTCAATGTATGTGATCACTCATAGGAATACCAAGGGTCAATTCAAGACACTTATCATTTCCAAAACATACCATTAAGCACACATCACAAATTCCCAACCAATTTGAAAAAGTAGCTTATCATCAAGGCAATACATTTCCAATTTCCTAAAACATTTCCAATTCACATTCCAAAAAGTTTTACTGAGATTCCAAAACAACTTCCAAAACACCTCTCATTTTCCCTTTTGAAACCACACATTTGTTAAAAGAAAACAATTTCCATTTCAAAACCACTCTTCCACTCTAACACCACATTCCCAATTCAAACCACCTTCACAAAAATCCATTTTAATTTTTAAGATCTACTCACACCAACCAAAATGAAGGTCAAACAGAACTCACATCAAAATTTCCAAAAATAAGGGACTAGTGGCGATGCCAACCCGGTAACATGGCTTAGCAGACCATGCTCCGAGCGGGTATCCACCGCAAGAAGTATCTCGAACCGTGCACTAGGGCTGTACATAGGTAGCTACTCCATGCAAGTCTGCCACGTAACACTGGCTCACTTCCTTGGTCATCCCTCATCCACACATACCAATCCAAAGAAGAAAATTCAAATCTTGGACTACCCCTGGAAACTCGAGTCTCGGGACGAGCAAGGGTTCATGACGTCCTTCAAACACCTACCTCTCAAGTCCCGACACACCTAATCACCAAGCTACTTGACACCCCAAATAACAAGGGCACCTCTGATACCATTTTGTCACGAACCAGGCCGGGTCGTCATCCGACCCAACGCCCAACCCGGTCCGCGACATGGCCCAAAGGGCGTTCCCGATCCCCACGGGTTGGCAACTAGTGCCGGGCATCAAAACAAACCAGTTGGGAACAGTTTGGCCCATGAAAAAGATAAGAAAACATAAACTGAACGAGCATATGAATAAAGGAAAACAAATTGAACGACGTGGCAGCAGAAAAGGAATAAACAATGAAACGCGACATATCTCAGGTGACCCCGTGGATCACCACGGTACGAAAACCAGTCACTTCCAAAAGCGATCCAAGACTGAAACCTACAACTGAAAAGTAAAGTAGGCGTGAGCACCGAGATGCTCAGTAGGAAATCCAAAAACAACCACGTCCTATGCCTCCGCCTTTATTAAGAAATCCACAATGCCAGTTTGGAAATAAGATAAAATAAAATAGTGTTTCTCCTTTTCAAATTTAAGTAACGAGTTTGCATTTTTAGGTGAAGCCTTTTACTTCCACTACATTTTCAAAATAGGTTTCAAGCATGCATTTAACATTTCAAAATGAAAAGAAACCAGTTTGGATTAAAATATGGTTTTCACAAACAAGGCATCAAGTATGAAACAACTGAAAAAAAAAATTTACATCGTTACCAGCATGACAAAAAGTGAGCACCATGGGTAATCCCTATAGGCAGCTAGAACAAGTGGGAACCTAAAGACCTCATACCTCAGTGAAACGTGGCTTAGAAGACCACGACCCTCAGAAAACATGGCTTAGAAGGCCACGACCCTCAGAAAACGTGGCTTAAAAGGCCACGACCCTCCGAAATTCATATGTTTAGTTAGTGTTGTCGCGTCAATCCTGCTAGACAAACCGGGACGAACCCCTGCCGTGTCATCTAGCGTACTAGTCCTGGTCACCCACCTAGATACCCGGGTTTTCCCATTGTGCTCTATTTCAAATGGTGGTGAGTTTCTTTATCAAGCAATCAAACAAGTACATTACACTTTCTTTATCTAAAACTCATTCAACCTTTCACCACTGCACTCCCTACTTGAGTGCATCCCCCCTCTTTACATCACAAAATCACGCACAAGCCTTTACACTAGGCACATATATCACAAACTGCTCATAAACACCTGCATCACATTTTATTTTTAAATTTAGGGGGAATGACTAAAAGGGGGTTTTCTATTTTCGCAAACCAAATCTTAACGTGCCAAACAGGCCTTTCATAAAACATTCTTAAGATGCCAAACATGCTTAATGACATAAAGGAAACATTTTTTTTAAAAAATCAATCAGTAAAAAAGTCCAAACACCTTTGGAAATACACATTACTAATTCAGAACCACTTAAGAAATCAATTTTTCGATAAAAGGTCACTTAAGACCGATAGCATTAAAAATACATTTAAATTTCCAAATCAAAGGCGTAATCATTTCTAGCAACCGTAACCTGATTTCATAGCATGTGGATATAGCATAAATGTAAAACATATTTTTAAAACAAGCAAGCAATTATGAATCTCAAATTAAAGGCATAGGCATAGAGGACCTACCTCAAACTTGTCGCTGCTTGAAGATGAACATTCAAACTGATCCTTGGCGCGCACACGCACATGCATTTATACATGTATATATATATATACACCCATAAGTGCATTGCACATATATATATATATTCCTTACTTTATGCATGTGCATGCGGGGTACCTCGACACCCGCGACCCAAAACCGTTGTAGCGGGGTCCTGCGCACTCCACAAAACATGTAATAAATTAAAAGAACAAATTATGCAATACTTCAAAATTAGTACCACAAAATTCACACAAACGAAACACACCCAAACTACATCATAGCGCCACTTCAAAAACACTCGCACATCAAAATCATTGCAAAACATGAATCTCATAATTTATACAGATTAAATAAGCCATCTGCACCACTTATAAAACATTTTAAAAATACATAACACAACATAAAACAACAACGCACCCGAAAACCACTTCTAAGGCCAAAAGCATACCGAAACAGACTCCAACGAAATAAAACTCAGCCCTTGCATCATTTAATAAACTCAGTGCATAGTTCATAAACCACCAGTAAATGACACATTGTGGGTTTTTATCAATAAACACACTCGATATCACAATACCTTTTACAAAACTAATAAATCAAAGCATACAAAATTTTCTTCAAAACAACTTCGCACAAAACAAATTAATTGTAGTACATGGTAAATTAATTGGACAAGAAAATTTTTTCAGCAAGAAAGTTTAACATAAAATCACCAATTTAAAACAAAACCACCTCAATACCATTCTCAAATCATTTTCGCACCACCCAAAGGATTAGCATGAAATTACCTACAACATGTGTCGAAAACTCCAAAACTCGGTGCGACGCGTCAACCATGTCCAATCCGCACCACAAGAGAACCAAAATATACTCTGATTAATAAGATTGAAAATGTAAACTACAAATTAAAACCCCAAATTGACACCCTAAATGCTGGAAATCTAAAAACCCAAAGAAACAAGGACAAAAAACTAAGCAAGGAAGAAAGAAAACTCTACCCAGGGGTTGCGCCGGAGGTGAGAAGCGCTGAAAGGGAGGAAGGCCGGGACGGAGTGGGGTTGTGCAAGCAAAGAGATGGGGCGGCGTTCGCAGCGGTCGCGGCTGGGAGAGGGGTCGGGACGGTGAGTGCGAGCAGAACGGGACGACGCGAGAGGCGTCGGCCGCAGCAGGGTGAGGAGGCCGGACGGAGAGAGGGCCGGGACGACGAGCCGGACGGGAGTCGGACAGAGGTGTCGCGCCTGGGGAAGGGGCGGAGGCCAGACGGGGAGGGGACCAGGACGTAGTGGCGCAAGCAGGCTGGGACGGGAGGAGCCGGACGCGGGAGGCCGCACGATCGGGAGAAAAGGGGGAGGGGGCCGCGTAGGGTTAGAAGAGAAATGGGGGAAGGGGGGGTTGTGCACGACACACAAGAAAGGAGGAAAAAAAACAAGAAAAGAAAAGAATAAAAAAAAATAAGATAAGAAATAAATAAAAGTAAATAATATAAAATAAAACAAATAAAACTTTAATAATTAACAATAATAATAACCTTAATAAGGATTTTAATAAACCCCAATAATAATAATAATAATAATAATAATAATAACTTCATAATAATTATTATAAACTAAACCGTAATATTATTATTAATAATAATTAGAAGAAAAATTATAATGAACTTGTTAATAATTATATCTATTAACCATACTAATAATAACATTAATCGACATTATTATAATATTGATCCAACTCATGAAAATGCATTTTATCTATTCGCCTTGTACAAGAGGCACGCCGCGCGGTGACCCGAGCAAAGCCGCGCGGCTTTGAACTTGTCATGCCCATGCACCGGATGCTGTCAAGGGAAAAGCATTCGTTCATCAACAAAATACAAAAATTTCAAAGAGGTTTGGTCGCAGCTTGGTAGAAAGTTTCAAAAATCCGATGAAATCATAAAATAATATTATCTTAAAAGTTCGGGTGTGACAAATTTTGTGGGGGTTATGATTTAAATCATGTTCCACAGTAAAAAAATATCTCAATATCAAAACTGAGGAGACAAATCAATGAAAATAAACATAGGTCAGTCATTCCCATTGTGATAAAAAGGGTCATTAATGTATTATTCTTGTTAAATTGAATTATTTAAAGGGGTATATAGTGTATGGATTTTAATATTTCATGGATCACCATAGAAACCCATGAATGTGAAAAAAATTGATTCGGTTTCTTTTATGAGTTCTTTCTCTTTACAAAGATTCATAAATTTATGAAGGGGAAACACCAATTGTAATTGAAATTTTAATGAATAATGGATGTGGTAACATGGTAAATTATGACCAATATTATTTGAATCATTATTATAAATGCATCTAGGTTATATATTACTTCTAAACATGTATTAAAAACCATTTCCCACCTTTTTACAACTTCATATAGAGTTAAATTATTTTAGGATGATATCAAATATTTTAAACATGGGTTTTATCACACATTATTTCATAGAATCTTTTAGTACATGTACCATATAGGGGATATAATACATTATAGATTTGTTCAATAATCATATGCAAGATGTGTCTAACAATATATACTAATGAATATTTAAACTCTAGGAGCTCAAAGTGGATTGTAAAAAGGAAGGGAGATTACCAATCCATATTAAAACAGTCTTGGGGTTATTTCATCATGAATTTTGTGTGTAGAGAGAATAAAATGATATCACTGAGGTATCATCTATTATATTTTGTTATTCATTCATATACTAGATAAAAACAATTAAAATTAATTGAAATTGAGTTTTGATCACAAGTTAGGTTACTTATGGGATGCTAGATCATTCTGGTTTTATGTAATGTAACTCAACATTTGTGATGAACTACATATTTTTGTTTAAAATAATCTACAAAATATGGAGAAATTTTATCTGTCATTGGATAAAAAAACTACTCATTAATGGGTTAACCAAATTTAATCATCTAAATGTTCTAGTAGAGATTATAAAAATTAGGGACTTGATTCTTGGACTATATATGTGTAAATTTTAAGGTAATGAAACCAAAACATGGGGTTGTTACTTTTAATGGAGTGAATCATAGACATGGGGGAATACCATTTATTATCATGTAGTTTTGACTATAATAATTTCTATTAATGTAAAAAAATACCCTTGGGTGTTCATTTTAAAATTATCAAATAGGACAAGGGTGTGTGCCTTTTTTAGTTGTTTTTATTGGAACAAGGGAATAAATTTCTATTGCATGCAGTAGGAACTACATATTTAAATTTTTTAATAAATTTTTTTGGATAAAATTTTTCTTAATGTAGTTTTGTAACATGAAATGATATTATATGTACTCCCTTGAAAAAAATTAAGGTAACGGTAGCTTGCTTTATATGTAATGTAGAGTATAACTGATCAAAAATATATTGAAATAATTATATCCTACTCATTTTATTGGTCAATGAGAACATGATAATCCAAAATGTTGTTTATATACATATATATTGTGTGTGTGTATTTACTTAATTAAAATTTATTTATCAATTTATATGAGATATGAATTATATGAGAATAAAATAATTTCATAATTAATAGTGTTTTCCTAAGGAAATGTATTTTTCTAGGATATATTAATTTTTAAATAAAATATTATGATCACTAAAAATAATTTTATTGAAATTTTAAGTATAATATTGTATACTCCTTTAAAATTAGCTTTATATTAGTCAGGAATAAATATATATTTATTTTATGGTAAAAACATTTATTATCTAGAAAAAAAATTCTATTTGGGAAATTTTTTTATATTCCTGAATTAAATTATTAAAAATTTATTAATGATATTTAAAAAATATATTGACTAAATATTATACAATATTATTTAAAATTCATATAATTGTTTACTATCTAGGAATGTGAATATATTTTTATTTATTGATAATAAGTCATTATTGAAAAAATCGTATTTGTTTCCTTTCATAAGATTATTTTAATCAAAATTTAAATAAATTATAGATATTTAATTTGAAAAATTGAATTAAATATTTTATATCCTAACTTATAATTTTTTTTATTTATCACACATTTAATTTTTTAATTATTAACAGAAAAAATAATAATAATAGTAATGGTTTTAAGGTTTTATTGATTATTAAATTAAGATATATTGTAAAAAATCCAAAATACACATGTATAAATGTTTTAGTTAAAGATATTTCAACTTTATATTATCATTAATTGTAATTAATGGAAATTATTGTAAATATCCTATTGAAATTAACATTATATTATTTAAATCATTTATGTAATTCAATGCATGTTTCTCCTATCACATATAAAAGTAAAAAACCTCTCCCACCTTATTCACAAATAGTATTTAATTTTTTTATAGATTAAATACCCAATCACTTTAATTTAATCCATACCCTCATTCTTGATCATTTGTTTCTTACCATATGATCATCCTATGATGTCCGAAAGTGTATCCCCAAAGGCGGTCTTTCATTAAAGAGGTTATCGTCTTACCCAACCGATTCAAAGTTTATTTCATCTAAAATTAATCTATATTTTATATAACCATCCTCAAATAATTACACAAGTATCATAAATGTAATAATATTTTATTATGATTATTTGAAAACCATTTTCCACCTCGTTTCATTCAAATGTAATGTGGATGTATTGTTCCAGAATAAGTGTGGACTACCATCTCCACATTGAGATACAATTCATCTTCCAAATACACCTCATATTGATTGGTCTAGTAAATATATTTATATTTATTTTAAAATTATCATTACACAGTGGTAATAATTTATTATTAATTATTTTCATTATTTCAATACAAATATAATACATTTCTCATGCGTACGTATAGACTATCTTCTTCGTGATGAGTGTAATTAGATTTTATATAAAAAAAATTTGAAGTTCAGAATATTTATATAATATAATTATCTATATATATATATTATCATCATTTTGATTCTATAGATTACGGATCCATGATGAATACTTTGGGACCATAATTGTCAAATCAAATCCTTACAGAAAAATGATGTAGTTAACACCAATAATGATGATAAAAAAGAGTGATTTTCAATGAACATGTGATAATTTGTTAATAATAAATTGGCTCTCAAATTAAATTTTTGAATATGAATAAATTATTTAGTTATAATAAATTTTAATTTATTTTAATATAGGTTAAAAACACATTAAACACATTTTAGTTTGTAGGTAGGTGTTTTATATTACAATCCCATGTTTTAATTATTATTGTTTAAGAAAAAGTATCAAATTATTACCTTATATGATATTTATCTCAAAATAATATTTCATTTCTTATGATTTATTTATTTATATGAATTAATAGTTTTCCTTTCATTTTACACAATAATTACAAAAGCTTATAAATGAATGATTTGTTGAAAAACTGACATTAATTTTTTATTGGTCAGGAAACAATTTTTATCTTGTGCATTTTAAATTAATTCTTTTCAAGATATTATATAGTATTATCCAATAAATTATTAATAATTTTTTTATCCATTTATTAATTTCTAATTAAAAATTTATGAGAAACTGTCTTTTAAATTTCTAGATGATGTATTTTTAGGAAACTGTATGAACATAATCTTCTTTAACATATACCACATGAACATTTCATCAAACTATAAAAACTAATATATTATTTTAATTTTCTATTTCATTTTTCCATAATTACATTAAAATATTATTTATTTAAAAATATTGTTTATTTTTTCATATTTTGAATAAATTTTTTAAAAAAAAATTCATTGTACTCAAAAAATGTTTGAATGGACATTTAATGATATTTTTATCTATAAAAACATTAATTCATGTTACTTAGGATTCATAGGGATTAAGATAATATTACAGAAACATTATTCATTATCTAAATGGATTTAATATATTATTATTAAACATTTATTAAACCCATTTTATCCCAAGATTATTTTTAAGGACATTATAAATCTTTTCATCATGTTTTGTATTAAATATGAATGGATTATAATTAATATATGGGTGGGTTGATTAAATAACTATAGTGTTTTTGGTAATGAATAATTTTATATTAGATCAAAGTGTAAATGGGTTGTCATCAATCTACCCAACGAAAGTACATAGGTTACAACTTGGAGCAAAAAATAGGTACATTTTTTGTCATCCCACTCTTAACATGCGATTAATGTCTTGGTGGGTAACCTTTATATAATATTAATATGATTATTATTATTACAAAACAATTTACACTACCTATGTCATTTTTTTCTACTTATGATATTATCACATGGTTCTTGATTAGATGTACTTAAATGAGTTGTGTCTTATAAACTACCAAATCCCTGTATGATCATTATGATATTTTAATAGAGGATTGTATTGAATGAATGTTATTATAATATTCTCAAACACTTACACTAATGTTACTCTTCCATTTTATTATTAACTCATATCTCTCATGTTTACTAATAATATGAAATTGAACTCACCTATTCTTATTTTTTCATTCCCTATGATAGGATGAATAGTGTTATGTAGGACAAGAAAAATAAAAGTTCAATAAGAGAAAAAGGATTTGAGATATATAATTATCATTTCTTAAAAAACATATCTATGAATCCAGTCTCTAGTGTCACAAATCCATTATAGTTCTATAGAATGTATTGTTATAATATTTATTGAATATATTTCGAAAATTATGTAACATTTAAGTATTTAATGTTTGGGATACCAAATTGGTACTACTGTAGGTTTTAGATATTAGAGAGATTGGTATTATAAAATATTAATGATAACCATTAAGATAATACCATTTATGGGAAATTATAATTTGTTATGATAAATAATAAAGTGTGTGTCCCCAATAAAATAAATTGATGTATGGATATTGACATATAGATATGGGTAGGGAATAAGTAAACTAAGGGGAACATTGAAAGGGGATGAATGGGTATTAACTCAATTTCTGGTAGTGGAAAAAGAGTTATAATAAGACTACACACCATGACAAAAACTCATATGAGATATGATTAGTTTAATTGAAATTTTCTTTATAAAAAAAAAGAAGGATTTGAATAGATAACGACCATGGGTGATAAAGGATATAACTATGGTAAAATATATTGAATATAATCATTAATTATTTTGATGTTATAATATTTATTTTTATGATTATATTAACTATATCTATGATTATTTTATCCACGCTATTTTTTTTCTCTAATTTAATAGATAAAATGTAGAATAATCTTACTAACCTTGAATTTAATGGAAAATTACTTGATATTATTCGAGGGAAACCTAATTTTATGTGGTCAATATTTAATAATATTATATTTATTCTTATAAAATATACTCAATATAAGAATCACGCTGAGATTGAAAATACTAAATGGATGGAACAATTTAAAGTTGAGTCCTTCATGAGGTAATGTCCTACTTCTATTGGTGGGTATATTAATTTATTTTTTACTAGGAAATTTATATATACCAATGAAATGTTATTATTCATTAGGTAATGATTAGTGGAAAAAAAATTAACTTATATTTTCATCATTTGGATAATGATTTATTAAAGTAGTTGGATCATATACATAACAAAAGGAAACAAGAAAAAATGGTATTCATTTAGTTGGAAGATTTTTAGAGGTAATATTTACTTAATTAATTTCATTAAATACATCATATGTAAATGATACATGAATTACATGAGCTAACGATTGAGGGATAAAGAAATAATTACTACATAGGAGGAAAACTTTAAAAGTATTACATGGTACATATCTATTTGTATCATTGAAAATGAAAATAATATTGATAAAATTATTGATGGATTAAAACATGACATTAAAAAGCTATTATTCATAAGAGGATTCAATGGATTTAGATAAATCAAGGTACCTCCCTATATAAATACCATATCATTTTCAAATAATGTGTCATCACATTTTATATTCCCAACAAAACTATGATCAATATTGTAGTTTCTAGGATCACAAAATTACATTGGAAATTAATTCGTCATTATCGGTATTGATTTCATTAAATATATGTTATTTATCATATATGTTTGGGTATAAACTCATCATTGATGACATTCTTATTATATTGTAGTTTATTTACATTTTTAATGAATATATTATTAGTATCTATTCCAATCATGACATTTATTTTTCTATATAACTGAAACTTGATATCTCACAGATTTTAGGGACTCATTATAGAATGGACCTAATTTGGTTAGATAAGACTGAGAAGAAACTCCAAAAAAATCTATAATAGGGATTCATATAGTACTCTGCCGCCGCTATAGTGAAATGCCACTGCTACAGTGCCTGTCGTTGCTACAGTGCCACAGTTTTTATAGTACGCTATAGTACTACTACAGTAACCTGTGCCCAATGGGTATTGAACCCCCATTTTTCATGTATATTTAAGGGGTGATTACCACTAAGCCAAACCCCAACTACACCATTAATAAATATTAATCAATTGAGTTGTAAGGTTACATGGAGTACCATATTATATTATATCTATTTGAGATAAGAGGATTAACTCAATATTTATAACAAATATTTAGATAATATAAAATACAAGGTTATGTTTCAATAAATGTTATCATCCTCGTATAGATGTTCAGTCATAGTGCACCATTCCCAACCTGGTGGATAAACTATTATTTTATTATTTATATATAAATGACATATGGGATCAACCCATTTTTATTATTGAATATCCTTTAAAAATGAAATTCACTCAAGCATTAAAATGGATTCTTATGAATCCATATATTGAATAAATTAATAAAACCACTAATCTTGTGATAAATATGGAGAATGATAAATATTGGGATATAATCTAAATTATAAAATCGAAAATATGGTTATTTCCATAATATATCCCAAAAAAGAAAACTCATAGATGGTGGAATTATAATCCTAATAATTTTTGTGTGGTTTGGATTTAAAGATTAGTTTGATTGAATTCCTATGAATTTATATATTAATTAATTTTATAGGATTTTGAATGAATTGAAATATGAGGCTAATGTATATTATCCTCTTCAAATATTTTTTACTCAGTCTACATGGTAGCTTATTTCTTTGTGCCACCACCAAACCAATCTCTACATCATGGTATGCTATATGTATCTATTTTGAGGAAGTAAAAACATGATCCATCACATGTTCTGAAATTAGAAGTTATACTACTCGAGCTTGTTATTTCTTATAAATAACAACTAGTATAAATCTAGGACATTTGAGATATTGTTCAATGGAAGAATGCTACTGAATAGGTTAATGTTATTTTAAATGAATATAAAATTTATTTTAAACTAAATTATAACCCATGATGTTATGAAGAAGATGTATCACAATTTTTTCATAATACTAATATAATTTATAGTTATAAATTCATATATGGAGTATAATAATAAATTATTATATTTTATATATATTAAATTAAAATAAATGTTATGTGGCTTCTTTCATTCATTACAACAACATCGAGTATAAATATACCATGATATATTATAACTTGTATAACAAATCCATTTGATTGGAGGATATGTATAAGATTAACTAGATTATTATATATGTGTGTATGTGTGTCTTTTTGTCTGTGTGTGTCTGTGTGATAATCATTAATTAATGTTTGTTGATTAATTCCTTTGAAATAATTATTAACTTTTAATAAAATCATTTTATACAAAAAAGCCCCATTTTTATAATGAAATGTATATTTTATGGTGTTAAGAATTTTTATATAAATAATTAAATTTGTCACTATTATGATTTTTAAATTAAATTATTATAAAATTATTTAATATCCATTCATGTATAAGTTATCTTATAGTAAGAATTGAAGATAATATCATTTGACGGTAAAAGGAGTTTTGTTTTAGAAATCAATTTTTATGTATATAATGTGTTCTATCATAATAAAATAAATTATTATATGTTGATTAATTATTATTATTAAATTTTTGGATTATATGTTCATTAATGTTTTTTTACTTTTATCTAATTTCAATTACTATTCATAAAATGAAAATAATTCAGATTGATGCATAAAAATGTATTCTGTAAATAATGTTTATTTCCTTTTGCTTGATTGTTTTATATTTATTTTTGCAACATCTTGAAGTTGAAAAATAATCTATGGATTCTAAATTTTATATTAAATTATAAAACATTTTTAATTATTCGGTTCTCATTTTTAGTTATAATGAATTCAAAATCTTGAAGGAATATTTTACCATTGTCAAAGTAAAAAGTGTTTATCAGGGCATAAATTATGTGTTAAGAGTATAAATAATAGTTAAACTTATATAAATACCATAAGATTAAAAATTTTATACATTATAATATCATACCTTTTATTTCATATACATTTTTAAACAATTTTACAAGAAAATGTGTTTATATTATTTAAATAAATTAATTAATTCCATTTCTACCCACCAAAATCACCATTAATGTGTGATCATTAAGTCAAAATTATTTATAAGTTTTGAGAAATATATATCTGAAAATACATTCCAAAAATCTATCCTGGATTCATTCCCTTCAAAATTGATCTCACTTTCTTATCCAAATATCACCCCATGTAGCTTATGTGGTATGCCAATGGATATCAATCAAAGAAGATGTAATACTCTTACATGATTCTTATAAATTATATTTTTTATTGTGTATAAAAAAATCTATTTTAGTCAAAAATAATTTATTATTATAATATAATAAATAGAAAAATATTATATTATTACAGTGGGATATCCATTTTTCTCCTCTTTTCCATTAAATTCGTAACGAACTTGTCAAACATGTGTATGTGTAGACTACCACCACCACATTGTGATAAGATTAATTTTACATCACTTAATCATATAGACTATTATAATCATATATTTAATAAATATATAAAATATTTATGAGATAGTTATGATTGTATAATTATATAATATTATTCTTACTTATTTCATTGTATTCGTTAGAAATGAATGTAGTTTTAACACATCTATATGACTACCATCTCCATGAATGCTGCAAATCACTTTCTTTTCTTTCATTTTTTTATGCTTATTAAAATTTATATAATGAATGTGTGTGTGTGTTTGGGTTATATTTATATCATTTTTATCACTATGAATATAATGGAACCATCATCGAGATTCAATGTCCAGAACATCTGAATCTGTGTGATCATTAAATATAACATAATTAACACAAGAAATGATGTGTACAATGAATTATTGTTAGTGAATGGGTGATTAGAAGTTATAAAAAGTATAATTATATTATAATTATGAATTTTATTTTTCATTAAATGTATAGAAATTTTAACTATATTATACATTACTTTAAAATTACATGAATAGTATGTCAGACCTTAGGGTTTTTTTGTTATAATTTTATTTATTGACTTTACTATTAATGATTAAATTAAAAATTATAAAATATTAAAATATAAATATCAAAGATTTTATGTATTTTATTCTTTTATATTTATTTTTTGATAATATAAATTGTAAATTCAGCTAATTTACACTAAATTATCAAACATATGAAAGAGTTTTTTTTAAAGAAAACTGACATTGTTTTTTAGTTTAGGCCCAAATATTTTTCATTTAAGTCTAGTTTTTATTTTTAATTTTTTTGATAATGAAATTATTATTATTCAATGATATATTAAATTCTTTTATACCCTTTTTTGACTTTTCTTAAAATGTTTTAAATAGAATCTTAATATCATTATTTGAATAAGTTACATTTTATCAAAGGAGATAAAAAAATATTTGTTTTATCATATGAGATAGGAATTATTTTTCTGAAATACATTACTACTCTTTTAATCAAAAAATACATTACATCTATCAATAGTTTTTTTCATAGAAAATATTTTCCCTTATATAATGGAATTTTATTAATTTTAAATTTTTTATTGAAAAATAAAAGTGTATTTTTATTAAAAAAATGATTCAATGATATATTAAAGGTATACTAATATATGAATACATACATTGATTTTACTTATTCATCAATAAAAATATAAGTCTGTTTCCGACGCTTTGGTCGGGGCGCGCACGTCCATCTTGTCTGAGGACAGCGGCTCTGTATGTTTTCTCACATTCAAGCATTCCAAAGGTAGGTGGCAGTCGTTCCTTGTTTAGGGAAATTTTCTCCTTCATCTAAATGGGATGATGGGATTTTGGTTCTTCCTTCTGTGGATTCCTCCTCAAAACTTGTCAACTAGTTTGTGTCTCCCTTAAATATTAAGTCGTGGTTTATGAATATCTTCCAAGTGCCATATCTTCATGGACACTAGTTAATTACACTGCTTATATATGGATGTTCCAAGGGGTCCGGTCAGGACAGTAAACATCAGTCGGGGGAGTAGTCATGTCGGACATCACAGGCATGTCTGGATGCTGAAACACTATCACTTCTGGGTTTCTTCACCTTATTATAGGGCATCTCGATGGTGCAGAAGCTTGAGGAATCCCATGTCGAATGCAGGAAATCATATTCCACAGGCATGTATCTTAGGTTTTCCTTAGCTTCCTATGTTTAACAAAGGGATGTTGTTGGTTTATCGTCTAGTGGGTACAGATTAGAATGATCGGAACACTGACTACAGCGGATCAGGTGAGGCGACCCCTGGAGGGAACACCAATTTTGGGGCTAATGTGTGGTTAGCTACCAAATTTTTGTTAAGGGGAATGGGGAATGAGGTGGCGTGATCCCACCGGAATATGGAGGCTCGGGTAAGAACCAAAATGGATGATGGATGGTTAAGTGAAGTGGGTAGATAATGAGATAGATTCGAATCAAGGACGATATTGATGTTGGTCATGAGTCTTAAAGAGACCTGAAATGTATCACTACAACCGAGAATCAAAGACCTTGTTGTTCACCCGTGACAATGGCTTACCATCAAATGGGGTTGACAACAGCGTGCAGTTGGATGGGGTCACAACGGCTTACCATTGGATGGGGTCCCAATGGCTTACCTCTAGATGAGGGTCACAACATCTTACCGTTGCATGGGGGGTCAAACCTCAGGGAGGATTCCTACGTACCTTGTCCAGGAGAAAAGGAACAAGGCCTATGTACATCAGGAATGGTGAATTCATTTTTGCGTCATGCCAGACTGAAAGGGGGCATGCAGTTTAATGTGATTAGGGATAAAGGAGGTCTGATATGAAGGGGGCTTGGAAACAATGGTAGTTGGTCTTCAACCTCAGGGAAGCTTCCTACGTACCATCAATTGACAATGATCAGTGTTCTCGTAGTTCGGGCTGGTATGGGTGAACCGACATGAAGGGGTTTAGAGCTACTGGGTGTTGGGCATGAACCTCATGGAGGCATCCTACATACCTCCCTTTTTCAAGGACCAAGGACATCATAGTTTAGGTTGGGTTTGGTGAACCGACATGAAGATTGTCGGGACCAAAGGTTGGTGGGATTTAACCTCAGGGGGGCTTCTTACGTACCTCTCCTTGGAAAGGATCAAAGACCTAGTCTTTCAGGTTATTTTGGTGAACCGATATGAAGATGGTTGAGAATATTGGGTGGTGGGATTGAACCTTAGAGATGCTTCTTATGTACCTCACCATGGAAAGAATGAAAGACCTAGTATTTTGGGATGGGTTTGGGGCTTACGCTCTAGGATGTACAAAAAGGATGTCATGGTCGATGCTTCCTCTAAACTCGCATGATTCATGCTGGGTTTGAGAAAAAAGAAGCAGCAAGGACCTAAATATCACAACGCAAAGGTGCGTCCCTGAAGGGTGGTGAATAGAGCTTACGCAATGAAGCTACCTAGGTGCTACTATGGAGCGGCAATGGGGCATGGGTCTTACACAAATGAGAAGCACAAATGCCTCTATGGAGTGATAACTGTGATTGGGGATTATGCATGGAAGTTACATGGGTGCCTCTTTGAAGCAGAAATGGTGGATGGGGCTTACGTGAGAAAGCTACCCATGTGCTACTATGGAGCAGCAATGGTGAATGGGGCTTACACCAGGAAGCAGCCCATGTGCTCCAATGGAGCGACAAAGATGCATGGGGCATACGCAAGGAAGCTGCCCGGGTGCCGCTATAGAGCGACAACAGTGCATGGGGCTTACACATAGAATCTTCTTGGGTACTGCTTTGATGTAGAAATGGTTGATGGGTCTTACGTAAGGAAGCTTCCCATGTTCCGCTAAGAAGTGGAAATGGTGAATGGGGATCACTCTAGGAAGCTACCCGTGAGCCACTATGGAGTGGTAATTGTGCATGGGGCCTATGCTTGGATGTTTCCCATGTGCCTCTATGGAGTGTAAATGGTGCATTGGGCTTACGCAAGGAAGATTATAGGGTGCCATTATGGAGTGACAAAGGTGCACGGGGCTTACGCATTAAAGCTACCTAGGTGACGATTTGAAGCAGAAATGGTGGATGGGGCTTACACAGGGAAGCTTCCCGAGTTCCTCTATAGAGTGGCAACGGTGGCTGGGGATTACGCAATGAATCTTCCCAAAGAGGAAACAAGGGGTTACTCTAGGATAGAGGCTCAGGAGGTGGAAAGTCATAGCAGGGGAGGGATATGACACACAGAAAGAGAGAAGAAGCAGGGGTGCTGCCTCCTGCAAAAAAAGTCTAAGGGATTACACCAGGGTGGTTCCCTTTCCCCACGGATGATCTTCTATCCAATAAAGACGATGTCGTTCCATGTGAGGAATGATCTCACTCCCGTGAAGACTGGTGGGTGTAGAGAATGTCTGAGATGGGGCACCTCATGGGTATGACATAGGGCGAGGCTGCAGTTTAACATTATGTGATGAGGATGATGGTTCTTGGAAGTTTAACGTACTTCAGCTCGGATGAGGTGGGTATTCTCCACACCAGTATGACTTATATAACCAATACCTGCCCGCCCTTAAGGGAAGGAAGGAATCGTTAATTCCATGACTGGGTGGTATCGAGATGTGATCCCACTAGTGGTCCACATGATCATGGTTATACGAAGAAGCAATATCCATTAGTGGGCCTCTGTGAAGAAGCATGAGGTGATGCACCTCCCAAGGGACTTTGACGTTACATCGTGCAAACCTAACGGGTTGCACTGGAAAAGAAGTTGCAGTGAAAAAGAGTTCATAGGTAGAAGCCTGGTAGAGCTATAGTGCTCCATGTAGTGTAGGGGCTTCATGAAGGAGTATACTTCGTGAAGATAAGTGGCCTAGCCTAGGAATAAGACACATATGCATATCGGAGGAGCTTCGCTAAGTGGAAAGGCATTCGCAAAGAAATGCCTCGTGAAGCAATGCAGCCTCACGAAGCAAGTTGTTGTGATGAAATGTGATTTTAGAAGCACGGTGACCCTACCTTTGCTGGTGGGGAAAGTGTATATGGAGGGTGTTTCATGAAGCATAAACATTTCATGAAAACTCGAGTCCCCGTGGGGATCCCCATACATTGAAAAGTCCCATGGGCTTCGTGAAAGGCACCCTCTAGGAAGAGGGGTTAAATTAAAGAAATTGGGGAGGAACTTTTGAATGAAAATGTACCTTGAGAAACTCATGGTTTGAAGAGAAAGAATTGATTCTCAATTTCAGAGCTCAGAAGGTGAATTGATGGATGATCAATCTTTTGGTCTTGATGGGTGCCATGTATTTATAGGCAAGAGGCACCGTGAAGCAGAGCTCACTCGGCGTGAAGGCGGAGTTTTCTTTGTGGCAGGTTTAAAATGTTAAATCGGATCACAGAGGATGCCGCCTCCTTGTTCGACGACGGGCTCGCGAACCTCAAATTCATTCTTAGAGCATCCCGCCTCCTTGATCCATGGAAGGATCGTGAACATCAAAGGGGTTTGCAGGGCGTCCCAACTCCTTACTCTGCGGTGGGCTCGTGATCGTCAAAAGGGGTTCATAGGAAGTCATGCATCCTTGCTCTGTGGAAGGCTCGCGAATATTAAACGGGTTTTTGGGGCATCCCGTCTCCTTGCTCCGTGGTGGTCTCTCGAATTTCAAAGGGGTTCCCTGGGCATCCCGCCTCTTGGCTCCACCGTTGGCTCCCGAACGTCAAAGGGGTTCATGGGGAATCCGGCCTCCTTGCTCCACCGTGGGCTCACAAACATCAAAAGTGGTTCACGGGGCATCCCACATCTTTTATCTGTGGAGGGCTCATAAACTTCAATTTGATTCGTGTGCCTCCCACCTCCTTTCTCCGTGTAACGCTCACGAACGTCATAGTGGTTCACGGGGTATCCTTCCTCCTTACTCCGCGGTGGGAACAAGGTCATGTGGCTCCACAAAAGGTCTCCGCGACACAGCCGTGGAGACTTTCCTATTGTTCTTCTTCTTCACATTTTTTGGTGCCAAAAAATCCCCCCCCCCGCCACCAAAGATACGAAGCTGAGGATAAATGAAGGGTCCAAGTCTGAGGGTCAATCGCCAATATCACTAAGTTTTCCGTAAAGCTGTTTTGTGAAGAGGGATCGTGAGGCAGATAGGCGACGTGCAGGCTTAGCGCGGCATGAATCTCGGTGCAGTATGGACACTCCATGAAGCTCTGAAGGTCATCACCTATTAATAGGGGAGCTGACCTCTATTTTTTCTTTTCTATCCTCAGTGAATTTATCTATTAGTGCTCTCAATTCATGATGCTCATGCGCACACTGCGATTGCCCTCCATGAATCAGTTCTTCTTCTTCGCGGTGCATAATGAGTATTTGAATTCACGTCGGAGAGCATTACATCATTACATTGGCATTCCAGGGTAGGGTTCCACAAATAGTCTTTGCGAACATGCTCTGCGAAAGAGATTTGTGAACCAAACCCAAAAATCACCCAAAATTAAAACAGAATGACTCACAGAGAGGCTGCAAGGGGGTCCTTGCAGACGCTATCCAAAGGGAGGAGATGGTTAATATTCTTGGCCTAGGGGAGTTAATATGGATCCATTCTCTCCAGGGTTCATTGGTGGAGTGGTTATCAGAGAGCCATAAGAACTATCCACTATGAAAGAGGTTTCCATTGTATGGATTTAGGCTAAGGGATGATGTCTTACATCCTATATAAAGTATGTAAGAGCTATCATACTAGTTCAGAAGTATGTTGTGTCAGCACAAATGATTCAAGGCGGCTAATGGACATGCCTGAGAAGACTTCGCACCCATCATTGTTGACTGCCAATGTAACCACATGAACAACGTGGATGGGCAGGAAATGCAGCCGATGACCCCCCCCCCCCCATGTACCTGACATTTTTGAAGACATCCTTGTGAAACCCGAGTAAGGGATGGTTTGTGGAGTGGGACCTGTTCCAGGGAAGCAACATCATAAATGACTAGTCCTGGGCCTACTTGGTATGTGCTTTGTGTGAGGAGTTCAGGGAGGAGTTGAGAATATTGGGTCTGTATGAGTTTTCTTGGGCCTCCCAATTCCAAATTTTCCAACTAAAGCAGTTGATGCCGAAATTGTTGAGAAGGTGGTCATTGAGGACCAATGCCTTCCACTTACACCACGGGGAGTTTCACATCATCTTGTGGGATGTGCACCAGTTCTCAAGGGTCCCAATATTGGGGGTGATGAATGATGAATTCATCCCCGTTATGGGCGTGTGGGAGAATCTAGAGTAGATGTCGCCGTCAGTGATGGTGTTGATGATGTTGGTGCATGGAGAGGACAAGGAAGCAGTGTAGAATGTCAATTTCAGGTGGTGGTTCAAGTGATTTCTGAATTTTCTGAAAGAGATGTAGTTTTCGACGAGGCCTCAGAGTTTCCTAAAGGTGGATCAACTGGGCAAGGAGCACTCGTACGGGTGGCTCATGGAGGACATCTAGTGGAAAACCTTGGGATTAAGTGTAAGCACTTAACAAAAACCGATAGTCTATATGGAATCATTCATCGTGGCTCTCATCTATGGTTGGATCTTTCTAGTGAGGGATACAAACACGGACGTGAAACCAATCACATTCATCATGGAATCCGTGTTGGTGATGGAAGGGAGAGTCAACCTTGTGATCCTAAGGCTTTCCTTCCTATACAAGATGTTGTGGCACATCAGTGATGGAAAGAGGATTTAGATGATATACAGGCCATTTCACCTCCTCTATGGGTAGATGGAAGTGCATGTTAGGTGGTTTATGAATACCATAACCCCATCTCGCCTCTAGGATCAATCCTGAAAGCCGCAAGAAGCTTTCTCGTGAAGCTGACCACACCATTGGTACTCTAACAGGTGTGGAATGAGGAAGAATTCAACTTTGACCCGCTTTTGTTGCCAACAGGTTCTTTTACTGATGATGTCCAATGAACGTAAGACCACAGGTCCTATCTCTTATCCTTTCGAGGTGGAGTGCTAGTGGAAAGGGTGGACCGTGAGCCGCTCTGCGAGCTGTACACCCTTCACCGATTTGCCGGGAAATTTCGGTGTCTGTAGATACTGACCACACAGGTCTATCTAGGGGTGTGCCATGAGGAACACACATGTGTGATGAGGAAAATTTTGTCCATGTTCACATGGGAATATGCGACTATGTGGAACAAGATACCTCCAACTACTAGTATTTTCGGGTTGGTAAAAATGTGTGCCCAAAGCTGGGAGGCGGCCTACCTGGGAGAGATGCTAAAGTTGCCAACTCTTCAGTTCGGTGATGGTGACCCTTCTCATCCTCAGGGCTGGGGCCGGATGGTGCCATGGGAATCCCAGGGTGGTGGGGTTGTTGTGTTAGTGAGGCCCACACCAATTGAGGCGACGATAGTGGCATAAGATCCAACAATGGTAGAGGACTCGGTGGTCCCAGAATAACCGGGTTATCTAGAGGGGAGGCCACCAACATGATTCCATAGGATATCCACCAAGGCTCCAAGGAAGCAGATGCACCATATAGAAATTCTGGAGAATTTTGTCTTCCTAGAGGCCTGGGACATCTAGGAAGTCAACCGGCAATTCCTTGGCCAGTCTAAGATGTGAAAACACTTGAACCGTCTCAAGAAGGATTTTTCGGAGATAGGCCATATCAGGTCCAGCTTTGCGGTGTCTTGAGTGGAGGTGGAACAATACCTAGCAGTTCTGGAGGACATTGTACATTCCTATGGTGTCCCGTATCCATGGACAGACCGTGTCAAGGTTCTGCTAGATCGTACAGTCCCTATACAGTTTTCGGCCACTGAATTCAGAGAGCTCTTCCCTATGCCGAAAAAATTAGATGAGTACTTTTAAGGGGCGAGGCCAGTATAGGGATCCCATTAGAGGAGGGTGATATCAGTGATCAAGACTCGTATCCTGAAGATTTCACAGAGTTCTGCGAGGTAAAATCCCAAAACCCTTCCTTAGGGTATGCATCCAAGTCATTTTGGACTCCTTACTAACATCAGAACTATACCGGAGGACCATAAACATAGAACATGTTCCCATACCTAAGTGGATGTAGATGCATGGACTTCAGGATTCACGCCCGCCACTATATATATTTGTACGTTTGGTGGGGCCAGGACCCCAGAGGTGGCTTCATAGAAGCTTTCATACCTTCCAACAATATACAGGGGCCACGCCTTGGGGTGCCAACTGCATCAACCAAAGAACGAGACCACGAATTCGATCTTTGTAAGTCTCCTTTAATAAATTCATTATTGTCACCCATTGACTATGTCAACTGAAGTCGATGCCCATTTTTGGTGCGCAATGTTCTTCAAATGGTGGGTGTCATCGTGCCGAGGTTGGTCGGGGATTCTTGTGGTGTCCTTCTCAGAGGAATAATAGTGATCGTAGTGGTGGATATCCAAACCGACCAAGCTGTGGTGCTCCCAATCACTGGTTTGACCGTCAGCAGGGCTGATCCAGAGATCATTAGGGTGGGGTCCAATGAGTAGGATTGATCAAACAGTCCGGGTCCTGTTGTACCTGATCAAACACCATATGCGGACCCTACTGATGAGTTCCTAGTGGTGTTCCCTACATATGATCCAGCCAACCATGCCAACTGGGATGAGATGACCTCTGATTAAGTGGACAGAAAAATAGCCTGTCGCTGATCATGGAAGCTGATCAAGTGATTCATTGATGACACCCCCCAAATATAATGGCTGGATGAGATGGATAGACTTCGCTCGTTGCTGCATTAATAGTGTTTTGGGGGAGTGAATGCTTGGCATTCCCACATGCTCATCCGTGATATTATGGCAGAAAAGATTCAAGAGTATGACCATGGCCTTGGTGTGGGCTGGTAGAGGAGGAAAACAGTCAACATCAAGAGGCTACAGGAGGCTGAAAATGAGGTACAATGGTGGAAGAGTCGGGCGGACGAGCACTCAACCTCCCTCAACGCACAATCTGAGCTAATATTGCGATTGAAGGTCCAGCTAAGAGAGTCTGAAGATGGTATGAAGCGAGCCTCCGAATGAATTATATTCATCCAGACCGGCATGGAGTGATCCTCGATTGTGGCTGACATGTTATGCCCCATCGCTACTGAGGAGAAGTCGGAGCTAAAAAGGTGGCAGCAAATCCTGGACGCCATCAGCCATAGGGAGGCAGAGTTACGACGCTCTTCTTATAGGGTCAACCCATCCATTGGAGGGGTTGATCCTAGTGTATTGTAATTCATGAAACCTCTAAATGTACATTCACACATGGAATTTTTATGCTAACTGTATGCATGAGTTCCATTATTTGTGTTGGTTTATTGCATTCATGTGACATTTGTGGTGCTTCCAGCGATCATTCCGTAAGATCACGTAGGTTGGGCCCAATGTGAGAAACATGGGATGACCACCTTATTACTCCATTCAAACATGTTAGTGCAAACCAAGCTTCAGGTATCCTGGGGATTGAATAGTTGATCTGAATTCCTAGGAGAAAAGGGGAGATGTTCGACTGGAGGAGTACATGGTGCAGTAGCTATAAGCCCAATGAAAACAAAGGTTATGCTGGACCTGAAGAAAAGGTTATGTGCGGTCTTCCATATCCCATGTGGATGGGAATAAAGCCACACATAGTTCTATGGAGTCGTACAACAAGGTACCAGTGCCATAGATAAAATGGTCCTACGGGTCTGGCCCTCGAACAAAAAAAAGTGGCATTTGAGGGGTTTTATTTTTCCTTTAGGGTGAATGGATATATTTTTTTGGGAAGTGATGGACCTAGAGTAGAAATAGCCAGAATCTCCACAAGAATCATGTTGTATAAAGGCATTGACAAATGGTATCATTGATGACTAATACCAAACATGATGTCCCATCGAGGAAGGACATCACGATGGAGTGTTGTTTTTCATCGTGTGGCTAGGACGATAATGTCGTATTTTATAGTCATGGGATGGGACCAGGCCATGAAATTTTAACGCCATGCAGGATAGAGGAAATTGTATAATGTCATGTGGGACTCGGCATCATACTTTAAAGTGATATGGCTTAGACGTATATATGAGAGATGAGGTTCCAGAGGGGATGTGGACGGCGTGATAAAGAATACACAATGTGAATGAGGACGAGGTCCACATCATACCGTGTTTGATTCAAAGCAGGAAACCTTGGTCCGAGGTGCCAAGAATGGTTAGAAGATAAGGGGCTGGAGAAACTAGCTCCCAGATGATCTGGACCTAAAGATGAGATGTCTGGGTGTTCTTAAATTTCCCATGAGGATGGGAATCAAGCCACACATAGTTTTGAAAGGTTCCTTTTAACGTCTTGCAGGACAACATATAGTTTAATGTCATGTGGGACAAGAATTAGGGGGGAAACTCTTAAAAAGGGGCATACATGGTGTGGTTAATGAAAACTCGATGTGAATGATGAAAAAATCTCATACCATGCCACACGGTCCCATAAGAGATAGAGCTCATAGGCAGAAAAAAAGTGATAAATTAGTGGAACTCGAGCTGGACCCAAAGTTGAGATGTCTAGGAGTTCATATGTATCCTAGGGGAATAATAACCTAGCCATATGTAGTTCTGAAAGATATTGTAGTTTATGGTCTCAGAGGTCGGACTAGAGAGAATTGAAACTCTTCTAAATAGGCCTAAACCTTGATCACATCCCTAAGCACATGTGAGTCGATCTCGGTGTGGGAAACAATGGAGGAAGAGGATTTGAAAATACATGGAATGTATTTAGGGGAGAAATCGGTGTGGATCCCTGAAGAACACCTTACCACATATTTTTCCTCCTACAATTCAAATGTGCACCGAGGGATAGTACCAAGAGTGTCAAAATTCCACTATAGACATAATGAGGTGGAAAATGGTGTAAATCATTCGACCGATATTTTGGGCTTAATGGGGATGGTGTGATGATGGAGGATAAATGATGACCATGTTCAAAACATTGTATCCATATCAAGTGACCCGAGATGGGGACAAAAAATGAGCATCAACCACTGACTGCATTCTCAACATGGGACATACAACAATTTTATGTTCGAAACCCTTGAGGACATTGGACAATAATGGTAGGAGGGCCCTTGGGTCAAGCATCCATGCCATTTGGGGGTCCCTTCAGATGTGAAAGATGGTGAAATCCCAAAAAAGGGGGAACATGAATCCTATAAGGTGGGTGGGAACTTGTCTAGGTAAAATCTGATACTCCAAGCACTGAACTAGAGAACTCTTGGGAACATTGGTGAATCAATGTTGTGGTTTAAGGGGCTCACCTTGAGATCATCCAATATGAAAATATGAGTATAGATCAAAGAGATAGAGAACTATCATGAGAAAGAGGTATATTCCGTGGTTGTTACAAACACAACATGAATGGAGACCTAAGCCCATACCACACCATTTATCCATCTCATGGAAGAATTTAGGACAAGGGGCCTAGATAATAGAGATATATATAAGAGATGGGGCTAGGCCCATAAGCGAAATGTCCAGGAATTTCTATATATCCCATGAGGATGGGAATCAAGCCGTACATAGTACTTAATGTCCATAAAGATTTAACATCATGCAATGAGAACATAAATATGGGTGTGATACCCCAACGTGGGCTGTGTATAGCACAGTGAGTAACCTAACATGAGTGAGGACATAATCTCGTACTACACGGTACAACCCTAAGTGAGATCTTGGAACATGTGCTCGAGATTGGGCTATAGAAATTCTATCACGGCCTGATTTTAGTTTAACGTCTTGCAGTGTGGATGATAGTGATCTCAGTTTAAATTCCTAGAGCTCGGACCGTAGATGCCACATTTTCAAAACAGAAATGATAAAAGAGGAAAACTGTTTACCATATTTTAAACACAATATCCCTCTTTGTGTGACAATAGGACGAGCAAAACAATAGAGCATCAACGGATGACCGTATTCGCAACACGAGATATATATCAATTTTTTCCTTAAATCCTCGAGTACGTTGTCATGTAATGGTAGGAGGGCCCTTAATTCGAGTACCTGTACCGTTTGGGGTCCTTTTGGATGTAAAATAAAATGAGAACCCGAATGATGGGGCTCATAATGTATGTGGGGCCAGCTCTCGCAGAAAAGGTTTTATGAAAAAGAGGAATATCTAAAGGGGATATGTGGGGCATCACACAATAGACTGACAAGAGTGGGGACATATGCTCATGCCATACCGCTCAGTCCCAAATGAGCACTCAGGCTGAGGGGCCGAAAGGGTTGAGGGACCTGAGGCCGGGCGTCCCGTCCCACTGCAACCATATGACATCTTATGTAGTTACCACCACATCACAACACCTAATCCCACATGAGTAGTGCTCGGTGTGGGAAAAATGAGCTGAATTCGGATTTCCATATCTTATAAGGGTCTGATAGCTAGCATCGACTAAAGGAAATTGCATGTTGAAGATATAGTGGGAAGTATGAACAACCACAATCAATGATTGGGACCTACAGGGGTGGTGAAAATGACAAAGGATAGCTGCTGACCATGTTCAAAACACATCGTCCTTATAGTGCGACCTAAAATGGGAACTCAAATGAGCATCGACCGCTGAACATATTTGCAACTCAGGACTTGTGTCAACTTGTTACTCAAAATCCTCTAGGGTGTTGGCCTGAAGTGGTAGGAGAGCCCTTGAGCTGAGTATTCATGCCAGTCGGGGGTCCTTTTAGATGTAAAAGTTGTTGGAGTCCCAATCAAAGGAGTGGGTAATCTATAGCTATGACCGTGAATTTTAACGTCAAGTGGGGAGGTGAAAGTGATGGACATCTCCAGGGAGCGGGACGTATGGTGGGATCGAGATGAGATCGACATGAATTGGGGAAAAGTCTTATACCATTCCATGTGTCCCACCCCAAGGATAGATTTTGATGTTTGGGCTAGGCCAACAGACAAAATTTCTAGGCATTCCTTCGTATCCCATGAGGATGGGAATCAAGACAAATGTAGTTCTTAAAGGCCATATATTTTAATGTCGTGGGTGAGGACGTGGGAGACTAGAAGAATGAGGAGGGAGAAAATGGTGCAATCATCCTAATCATGACATGAGTGGGGCCAAAGAATCCTTCACTATGTCCTTTAAGGATTCTCCAAGAGGACTACCCCTGGGGGGAAATAGTCAAAGAAAAGAGTTTGGGGGCTGGACTCAACATGAAATGTTTGAGTGTTCTTACGTATCTCATACAAGATGCGAATCAAGTCATACACAGTTATAAAGGTGAAGTTTAATGTCTTACAGGATGACATACAGTTTATTGTCATGCAGGATATCTTACAGTTTATGGTCATGTAGGACCGGGCAGTTTAGGGTCTTGTGGGACCAAACAGTTTAGGGACATGTCAGACCTGTTGGCCTAGGCAAAGTATTTCTTGAGGAACATGGCCTTTATGGGAGGAGTTATACACTCAACGTCCATGGTTACGAGTGACTATGCTCCATTGGGGTAAACCTAGTGAGCAATGAAAGGTCCATCCCACTTGGGCTCCAAGTGGGGTGGTTTTCTACCAGGTATCATTGTTTTCATGAGGACCAAAACCAAATTTCCTTGAATGAAGGAGAAAATTCGAGCTTTCATGTTGAAATCTCTGGCTATCTTGTGTTGATTCCTTTCCAAATTATGCAGGGCACGAAGCATGTTCTCATTGAGCACTTCCGACTCATCCAGATGGATTTCAGCTACTTTGTTTGGCGCTTTCTAATCATAGACAGTTCTGCGCAATGAGGGAAATTGAATCTCGATGGACATGACGCCCTCTGTCCCATACACCAGGGAATATGGGGTCACTTGGGTGGAAATATGATTCATCTTCTGATAAGCCTAGAGGGCATTGGGGAGCTTGTCCGGCCAACTATTTTTATTTTCACTAACCATGTCATGTTGAATGCTAGAGAGGGTCTTATTGAACGCCTTGATCTTTCCATTTTCATGTGAATGATAGCTAGAGGTATGGTTAGAAAATATTTTGTACATAGCATACAATTTCTACAGCTCAACCACTCAGAAGTTCATTCTGTTATCGGTGAGTATGGCATGACAGACCCCAAATCGGTAGATGATGTTGGATATCACAACGTCATTGATGGAATGGTCCTTGACATCTTTGAGTGGAATTTCCTCTGCCCACATGGAGAATAAATCTGTGGCAGTCAGGTTGAACATGCACTAGCAAGTTGTCGCCAGTGGATATTGTTCCATGACATCAAGTCCCCACACCAAAAATAGCCAAGATAACTTGATGGAGTAGAGAGTTTCTGGCGGCTGATGCATAGAGTTAGAATGAATCTGGATTGCATGTCATATTTTTGAAAACTCTATGTAGTCATGGATCATGGAGGGCTAAAAATACCACAGTTTTCGGATCTGATGAGACATTTTCATCCTAGTCTAGTGGGCGCCACAGAAACCTGCATGAACCTTCCGCATGTCTTGAGGAATCTAGTCTCCTTGAATGCAACGGAGGAGAATACCATCAAAATCGTGCTTGTAGAAGATCCTTTCAAAGCTAGGACCACTTTGGAGGGTAAACTGTAACACGTGGTGTCAGATTCATGCTTGCTCAGATAGATCTGTCAAGAGATTACCATGTTGGAAGTATTCAACCAAGGGTATCCTTCAATCGACATTCACTCCCATATCCTTTTTTGGGGGACCTTGGGGTCCTAATAAGGAGGCGTCGGTGGTGTGGAGGCTTACCTATGACCCATCATCATTATCTGGAGTGACGAGAGATATGACTCTCCAGTCTGCCACATGGATAATCATATCATCTTGCTTAGGCTCTATAAGTGAAACAACTAGGCCTAATAAGGCATCTGACCAACCATTCTATGACTGAGGGACATGGGTAACCTCTGGCTGAGAGGGGAACTAGGCCATTTACTAGAGAGTTCACTACAAAAATGGTTTGAGCTTTGGCTTTCTGACGATATATTCACCGTCAATTTTCATGATTACTAGTTCGGAGTCCCCTTTCACATGAAAATAGGGAACATCAATCTCGAGAGCCAGCTCAAGGTCAATGATGAGAGCCTGATACTCAACATCAATGTTGGTGCATCCTTCTGACAACTGGAATGAGTATGTTAGGATGTCTTGTGTCGTGGTAATGAAGGCGAGACCTAGTTCTACCCTATTGAGATTGGGGTCATTGAGCCTCCTACCAGTGGGGCTTCAGGAAGCACCATCAAAATGAATCTACCAACACGGCATGACTTGGTCCACCAAGAGGATCTACCTATCAGGGAAATAAAGATTCAAGGTCGGGTCAGCAGGGGATGGATGGGAAGCAAGTAAATCTACCAATTCATTCCCCTTAATAGCTTCCTAAGGGAGAAACATGTTATCAAACAGTTGGAGAATTACCGCCCCCTAAGCTGGATGGCCTATCAACATGGGACGGTTCAAAATGTACATTAGTGGATCTACCTAGGACACAATCTATACCTCATGGTGCTACAGATAATGTCGCAATTTCTGTACAACGAATACTAACGCAAGGAAGCTCCTTCCAATGGGGGAGTATATAGACTCAGTATCGCAGAGCATGCGACTGAGGTAGTAAAGGATGTTCTCTGTCCCATCATAGTTCTTCTGGGTGAGATGGGTGCCGAGAGATCATTCTAGGGAGGTCACATAAATGAACAATGGATTTCAGGAGACTGGTGGCATTGACACCGGTGGCTGGAGCAGATACTGCTTGATCTCCTCGAATGCAGTCTAATATTCTTTATCCCACTCATAGAGTGTGGCTTTCTTCTTGAGCTGAGAAAATGGTTTACATATGTTGGCCAGATTCACAATGAATCAGCGTATGTAGGCTAAGTGTCCTTGGAAACCTCAAAGCTCCCAATTGTTTCTCAGATGAGACATCTAGCTAATGGCCTTGATCTTCATTGGGTCGATCTCAATGCCCCTGTATCTGACAACGAAGCTGAGAAACATTCTAGAGGTGACCCTAAAGGCACACATCAATGGGTATATCTTCAGGTGACGGGCATAAAGGAAGAAAAACACTTTATCAAGGTCTTAAATATGGTTCTGACTCTAGAGAGATTTGACCACCAGATCATCCACATATAATTCCACCAACATTAAAAGGATTGTCTTAAATATGCGATGCATAGCCTTCTGGTAGTTGGAACCTACATTCATTAAACCGAAGGGCCTGACTTGGTAACATAAAGTACCTTCTGGTGACCTAAAGGATATGAAATCCTCATCCTCAATGGCCATTCATATCGAGTTGTACCCTGAGTACCCTTCCATGAAGGATAGGGCTAGGAATTTAGTTGTAGCGTCAATCAAAAACTTCGTCACTAAAAGGGGAAAAATCATCCTTCAGACAAAGATGGTTGAGATCCAGGAAGTCGATGCATTCCCTGATATGTCCATTATTCTTCCTTACTGAAAAAATATTGGCCACCCATTTGGGGTATTGGACTTCATTAATAAACATATATATGATAATCTTATCAACTTCCACCTCTACCATATCCCCATGAAAAGGGTGCATCTTTCTAGGAGGCTGCTTGAACCCGAAACGATTTGTCGGGAGATCGAGGCGGTGGATGACTACCTGAGTATATAGTCTTGGAATCATGTCATAACTCTAGGAGAATACATGGAGGTGTTGTTTCAGGAATTATATGTAATTTTGTTGCTCCTCAAGGGGCATGGCAACACAGATCAAAGTGGGTCTCGGGTCTGCCTCACCTACCGAGCATCACTTGTACCAAGTCATCGACTGTTGTAGAGACGCCCTCCTCAAAGGCAAGAGGAGAATCCTCTAAACCATCTTCTTCACTTGTTGAGGGGGAATCCTTAGTGGGAGGAGTTGCTTCTAGGTCGGTAGATCCAGACAGGAGGCTGGTACTAGCCTAAGCGGTAGTGGTTACTGTATCATATGACTCCTGTGTTGTCGCTACAAGAGCGATGAAGGTTGTTGATCCAATCCCATCTAGCCTTCGAACCAAGGGGCAACACTTGATGATGTTGAATAAATATTGGCACGTTGTCTTGAACTGGTTGATTCCAGCCAGGTGGAACAAGCACGTATGACGTATCTTCGTTTCCATTGGGTGGACATCCTGATACCTTATGGGGGTAGAAGGCTTCAGAATCACCTGAGCATGATTTTTATTAGATTATGATGAGATCTTCCAACATCGCTTAAGCATGGGAATGTGTTCCCCCTAGTCCCAAAAACAACGAATCATTGTCCCAGGTCCAGTGTCATAGACTCTAATAGGTGAATTTCAAAGGCATGAGCATCATCTAGATCTATCCATGGGCTAGTCGTATCCATGGCATGGTCGACCTCATTAGTTTGACTTTTCTTGTCCATACTCTTTTAGTAGTCAGCATCCAGGTAGCAGGCATCGCAAGAGGAAAAGTGAGAAACATAACCTTGACAAACTCCTGCTCGACCATTATGGGAGTATTTTGGACACTGGTGATATGATTAGGGAACCACTGTATACAGGTGGATCCAAGACTTTCCCATAAATCCATTGTAGGTGGTGTCCTTGGAGGAAACCATAAAATTGATGCTGAAAACATGGCCACCAAACTGGGTCTTCAAGTAGTTCTTACCAGCCAATGTCTGTTATGTCTTGTCATATCCTTGTATTCTTAGGTCAGAGGGAATCAGATCATCTTCAGACAATCCCGGATTTTGCAGTGTCTGATTTAGTGTTAGGTTAATTCTAGAGCTTGTGTCGACAAGATAGTGATTAACCTCCATGTCATTGAACTGGCCGGTGATGTACAGTGGATGAGTGTTCCTCTATATGGGAGATCCTCTCTAGAGAATGATAAGATGGTTGGGAATTTAGCATTCTCAATTTCCTTAGCATGGAAGGATTCTTGGGCTGCTACTTCCATCTCAAACTGAAGGGGGCTTCATAAAGCATCAGCATGGGAATCACACATATCTGACGATAGGAGAAGGGCCTCACGGATAGAGTGTCATGCAAGAATACTAGAGAGATTCTTAAGGACTTTTTACTTCCACACCAAGTGTGAACTTATTCTTATAGGAGGTCACTCTATGACAGGAGGTATGGTGGTCCCCGTTGACTGGACCAGTGGTTGACTAGTACTCAGAACATCTCACTGCCCACTGGTCAAGGCCTGTGGTGTGGCTACCAGATGAGGGCTAGATGAATGAGATCGGCCAATAGTAGGGCGTGGCTGGTAACGGCCTAGCCGGGGTGGATCTTCCTGATCCAACAACATAAATGGCAGATGATGCATTCTTGATTCCATTATATGAGAAGGTTGGGCATGTCGATCACTACATTGTGGATGTTGCTTGTTTTCGTTAGCATGCATTTCCTGGATTGAAGTGCTGACCGATCCACTCTGAAAGCCCATATATCCACGGCTCCGTCAATGGTAATGATGGCTGGGGATGTTTGGAGGATATGCCTGGAGTTCCTCATTGTCAGGAATCATGAAGGGGTTTACGAACTCTACAGTGTTAACATAGGTTTACCCTTGACCATCACACGGAGATTCGTCCACTACTGGACAAATTCTGGGTGCGATATCCATATACAAGGGAATGAAGTCACTGAGAGTTCGGGATGAAGATGGCATCGGCGGGGGGACATTGCTTTCCCTTATGTCCCTGGTGTTTGCTCTTCTAGGAAGAGGCTGGCTGAGATGGCGATGAAGAAGTGGTGGTTGTAGCTTCTGAAGGCTCTGTCCGATTCAGGCATGCTTTGATGATACCATGGGCATGGAAAACTATTTTTGGAGTCATCCATTTGTCATAATTCTCGAACCCGTGATTGGAAACCTGATGCCACTCGCCCTTGCTGTCACTAATATTGTCTGGCCTTGTGAAGATGCATGAAACCTATGTCAGAGTCGGGCCTAAAAGGAATATGTTTTAATCTACATAATCTGCAATACAATCTTTAAAAACATATAACATATTGAGATTGTTCCCCATGATCTGGTGGTAGGGGCATTAATTAGGGTGATCTGTGAGGTTTTCCTCTTCCGGTCTTCTACATTCAAGAAAACGTAGAATCTCCTACTCCAAGTCACTGCAGAAGTAAACAGGTACTTGTGCCTCATTGAAAGAGTAGGTTCTAATTCTATTGTTCAGAAATGGGTGATTGGAGCTTGACCACAACGGGAGGTTAGAGGACCCTATAGATGAGGTGGATCTTGGTTATCTCTCCTGGGTAGTGGCGGCACATTACCCGGGGTCACCTACCTATTCTTGGGTGGGTGCTGCTGGGCCGGTGGCTGTGCCTGAGGAAGGGGGCCTCTTTGAGGCTTTGGTGGAAACTCCACTGAAAGTAACTCTAGTCTTCTGGGGGCCTCTATTGGGGCCACTATGGTAAGCTCGTCCGTCGAGTCCGTTCTCGTGGGGATCAAGGGAGGAGACATATGTGCTTTCTTGGCCTGCTGTAAGGCCTCTTCTAAAAACTAAGGCTTCTCAGATAAGTCTCAGAATCCTCTGATATTGTTATCGGTGACCAAAGAGGGGACCAAATCCGTCTTGAGTTCCCTTTGCACATATTCAGCAATTGATCCTGAGTTAGCAGCATGTCAAGGGAATACATGTGTCCTTTTCACTGGGCGACAAAGTCGATGGCATGTCCATCAGGCCTATGTTTGCACTTGAAGAGGTCTGTGATACTCGTCCACTGCGTGGTGGAACTGAACTGGTAGAGGAATTGACTACAAAATTCCTCCCAGCCGATTACTAATCTGATGGGTAGCTGGTTATAATAAAAAAACGTAGGACCTTCCAATGTTTCCACAAAACATCAGATCTTGGAAGCCTCCCACTGCACTGGAGTTCTCAAAATGGGGCCACAGCTTGACGTAAAGTGGGCCAGGTCCAGTGGCGGGTCCCCTATCCTCTTGAAGGTGTAAAATGTGCAATTATTGAAACCCGGGGTTTCTAGAATATCATCCACCCATGCCATATATGGATTTCCATCAGGCGAGAGTTTCCACCTAACGCATCTCTAATGCCTCAAGACTGGAAATAAGTGCCTCAATTGGATTATCTGGGAGTGGGTACCTATCATGACAATGATCCATAACTACCAATATGTCGTAGGGATATTAAACATGATAAGGTGGCCCATCGGCTCGTGGGGAAGAGGGTGGAATGACCTGTGGGGCAGCTGGGGGAGCCTGAGCTAGATCCCGAGGGTCATTATGCCGTTCAGGAGGATTTGGAAACACGTATCGCACCTTATTTCCATAAGCTATGGCCTCAAACCTGTCTGTGTGGATATGATGGTTAGGGTCACTAGAGGTAATTTGTCAAGGGGAAGTTGTGCCTACCCCTTCTGCCACAACCTAAGATCACCGTAGTCCGATCTTTGCTCTACAACACGTTCAACAAGGAGGTTGTCAACCACCTTCTTCTGATCTGTGAGTTGCTGACACAACACGACTTTCTCAGGGTCGTCCTTCGCCTTCTTCACCAAGCTAAATGTGTCATAGGGCTTGAAAAGTCTCTGATGCTTTTTACCCTTATAGTGATTCTAGCTAAGGACTAATGCCTCAGTGGGCGCGGGGATACCCAACATGCTCCTCTATTTGCAAGTAACCCTCCCCAAAATATCCAATAGAAGTGGCACACCTTCAGGGGGAGGTCCTTATAATGGAGCTCTAGCTCATTATCTTCCTTTAATAGGATGGCCATGTTGACTGTGACTCTACCCCGGGGAATTTCCTCGATATCACCTGATAATTCGGGTTGCATCTATATAGGACTGAAGAGGAGGGAAAAATATTGACCCCATCCACAGATCTGCACATGGGGAGAAGCATCTTTGATAATCATGTGAAGTACCATGAAACTCTAGATTCATCTCTGCTAGAGGGCCTTACGACGGCGTAAAAACTCACATCACTGAGCCACAGGGAGTGCAGACAGATCAACCAGTCGACATTGGTCACCAATGTCTTCAAAATGTGATTGGCTATTCGAATAAGAAATTTGCTAGTGTTGAAGGCAGAAATGCATCTTCCAAATGGTTTGATGGAAACACTCAACATACTCTGGGGTGAGGAATTCTAGAACACAGAAATGTGGTGCTGCCACGGGCCAAAACATCCCAGGGAAGTGCTCTTCTATGAAGGTATTCTATAAGATCCTTCGCTCTGATTCAGGTTCTATCCTTTCATTACCCCACTCGTCCACCAGAGGCAGCTGAGGTACTGGAAGAGGTAACGAAGCAGACCGCTGTGATGGTAGGCTGTCCAGTGGAGAGCATGGAGAGCATGCTGAAAAACTGCCACATCTTGGGATGTCCTTTGAAAAGGGTAGCAACTTAGCCACCACATCATGGTAGGATGGTCTGATGGATATAGTTACTAGTGCAGAGATCAGGGATACAAGCTATGGGCTGTGTTGCTGCTCATCCACCATTGGTCCCCAGAATAGCTCTTTGTGATCTCTAGTCGAGGTAGAGAGTGCTTCTAGTGATGACGGTGGTGATTTCACAACAGTGAGCTACGAGTTTGAATTTTTTTCCCTTCTGCATATACCTTAGGAGGGAGGAAGTAATCCAATGGCCCTCTCATTCTAGGAGTACTAGGCTGATGTGCCTTGTTCCTATCCCTACCCTTGAAATGGAGGACCTAGATGAGGGTTCCATAATTAAGTCATATTTGGCTTTGGAATATGAGAAGCAAACCAGTTTTATCTCATTTTGAATCTTCTCGGTGGTCCTTTTATTGTTGTGATGACCCGACCTCCATCAACATGATGGTTCTTTAGGGAAGGGAAGATTTTTGACACCAAGATGACCTTCAACCATCCTGCTATTGGGGCGGAGAGGGCTTCTGCCTGAGCAAGACGAAGTGCGAGGAGCACTAGGACATATATCAAAGGGGGTATGGTAGGACCTCTGTGGGAAGTGCTGGAGTGGGTAGGACCTCTGCTAGAGCCTATAAGAGCACGGATGGGATGCCCATGCTTGTTTTCCCTGGTGACATTATTGTGAAGAAGATCCTCATACTGGTCAAGATGAGCGTAGGTAGGGCCTCCATGTTGGAAGCTGGTGAGGAAAGCTGGACTTCACCCCTCTGGTTGCTGAGGTGAGGAGGACCTTCGCTAGCTGCAGTTAGAATTGGGGGAGTCCCCCCCTCCCACTGGATATTGACCGGATGCACAATTTCTACACCCTGGTGGTCTGTGGATGGTGGGATGACTCCATACCAGATGTAATGATCATGAGAGAGGATTTGGTACTATGTGTCACCATCGTGGAGAGGTCCCTTATAATGACTAAGGGTAGCACGAGGTGGACCTCCATGTCAAACCTGGAAGTGGGGAAGACTGGTGTTCTCCATGGTGGAGGTACGAGGAGGTCCTCCGTGCTGACGGCAGCCATTACCTGCACCAGCGGCTAGGAGAGTCGACCCATCCTGCCCGTGGGGTAATTAGAGCCTCGATCCGGGATGGATATACAAGTTCCCCTGCTCAGCATATGCAAGGGGTTGATGATACATGTCGGTGGTGGCCCGTGCCACAGTAGTTGCTGACGTTGACACACTTTGGCAGGTGTCTTCGTTGGCATGTGCCAGAAGTTGGCATTGTGTCAACTGTACTGGAGTCAACCATGTAGGCACATGTCTTACCTACTCCTTGACTCATGGGACTAGGCGGTGGCACTGGGACGACCTAGTGGGAGCCCTCCTTGGGGGCCCCTAAATAGGTATCCCAACCGGGTCGGCCCTCACATCTCCTACCTTTTCGGTGTAGTAGAGAGAATCGTCAAGGCCTTCTAGGGAGAGGCTCTATAAATGATTGTATGTTTGTGTGGGGAGCAGTGCCTCCATGCACGGCCCTTGGGGGTGGCATTGGTGATGAGGCACAGACGCCACTAGATCATGGCGGGCTATATACTATGTTGGGATATTCCTATCCACATTGTACCGGCATACGAGGTCATTGATCACAGTCCACTGAATGAGTTTATAATGGGACATGGGGTGTGGGAACCGGAAGTTTGTAGTCCAGGAGATTCTTTCCAAAGTGGTGGAGCCACGCAGGACTTCCGCGATGGCATTTCCCCTGACCTTGCGTCGGTGGGTTGGTGGTGATGGAATTCCTACAGGAGCTAGGTTTGTGAAAAGAAAGGAGATTAAAATATTAGTGTAGAATGTAAAGGAATTGACGACCAGTGCCCCAATGTCGTTCCATCATCCATGGCCGGTAATATAGATCCACGCTAACAACATTGGGATGTACAATTCATTAACTTCCCCAATGTCTAGTGAGTTTCACGTCGGGCCGGTTATTTTCATGGCAGTACCCAAGGCCGGATAGCTGGATCTAGTGACACGCTAATCCACTGATGTCTCAAACTCTAATAATCTCTATATGGAGGAGAAGAAATTCAGGTCGGGTTCACCATTTCTATTTCCGATGCTTTCCCCGAGGTGCATGCGTCCGTCCTGTTTGTTGACTGCATCGCTGTTTGTTTTCCCACATTCCCACTTTCCAAAGGTAGGCCTCATTCGTTCCTTGTTCAGGGATGTTTTCTCCCTGGAAAAAATGTGGTGATGGGATGTCGGTTCATCCTTCAGTGGATTCCTCCTCGAAACTCATCACCTAGTCCTGGTCTCCCTTAAAGATTAAATCGTGGTGTATGACTCTCTTCCTAGTGACATATCTTCATGGACACCGATTAATTACACTACTTATGTTGGGACGTACAAGGGTTCATGTTTGGGTAGTAACCTTTCGTCGGGGGTGTAGTCATGTTGGACATCGCAGGCGTCTCCGGACGCTAGAACAATAATGCCTCTGGGTTTCTTCACCTTATTATAGGGCTTCTCGAGGGCACAGAAGCCTGAGGTTTCCCATTTCAAATGTGGGGAATCATATTCCATAGGCATGTATATATGGTTTTCCTCAGCTTCTTATGTTTAACACAGGGTATGCTGCATGTTTAATGTCTAGCAGAGACAATTCTGACTGATTAGAACACTGACTAGAGCGAATCTGATGAGGCGACCCCTAGAGGGAACACTGATTTTGGGGCCAACGCATGGTTAGCTACCCGATTGTTTTTAAGGCGAATTGGGAATGTGGTGGCATGATCTCACTGGGATCTGGTAGCCCGTGTAAGAACCAAAATCGATGATGGATTGTTAAGAAAAGTAGGTTGAGAATGAGATGGAGTCGACTCGAGAACAATGGTGATGTTGGGCTTGAGTATCGAAGAGACCTCCTTCGTATCCCTCTGGCTAGGAATCAATTTCCTTTTAGTTCATCCCTGACAATAACTTACCGTAAAAGGGAGTTGACAATGGCTTACTGCTAGATGCGGTCACAACGGCTTACCGCTGGATGGGGTCACAATGGATTACCGCTGGATGGGGGTCACAACGGCATACCACTGGATGGGGATCACAACATAGGGAGGCTTCCTACCAGCCTTATCCAGGAAACAAGGATCAAGGCCTACGTAGTTTGGGAATGGTGAATGTACTTTAACGCCGTGAAGGACTGAAATGGGGCCTGCAGATTAATGTCATTTAGGACCAAGGTTTTCCGACGCGAAGGATGGTGGGGACCCATGGTTGTTATGCTCGAACCTCAGGGAGGCTTCCTACGTACCTTGCCTTGATGAAGATCAAAGTCCATTTAGTTCAGGATGGTTTGGGAGAACAAACTTCAAGGGGGTCAGAGAGACTAGGTGTTGGGCTTGAACCATAGGGAGACATCCAATGTACCTTTCCATGGCAAGGATCAAAGACCTCATAGTTCACGTTGGGTTTGGGAACCAAGGTGAATATGGTCGGGACCAATGATCTGTTGGCTATAATCACCGGGAGGATTCTTACGTACCTCACCTAGGGAAGGATCATAGACATCATAGTTCAAGTTAGTTTGGTGAACCGATGTGAAGATGGTCAGAACCTATGGGTGGTGGGATTCAACCTCTGGGAGGCTTCCTACAAACCTCACCTTGTAAAGGATCAAACACCTCGTAGTTTAGGATGTGTTTGGTGCTTATTCTCAAGGATTCCTAGACAGAATTTCATGGTTGATGCTTTCTCTAAGCCCACGTGAGTTGTGCTCAGTGTGATAAACAAGAGGCATCAAGGAACTGATGATCACCACACAAAGGTGAATCCATAAAGGGTGGTGAATAAGAATTACTCTAGGAAGAATCTCGGGTGCCGCTATGGAGCAGCAATGGTGCATGGGGCTTACCCAAGGGGGAAGCCCAGGTGCCGCTATGGAGCATCAACTGTGAATGGTTATTAAGCATGGAAGTTTTCTGGGTACCACTTTGAAGCATAAATGGTGGATGGAGCTTACAGAAGTAAGCTACCCATGTGCCACTAAGGAGCTTCAATGGTGAATGGGGCTTACACAAAAAAGTTTCGCATGTGCTGCTATGGATAGGCAATGGTGCATAGGAATTACACAAGGAAACTTCTTGGGAGCTACTATCGAGAGACAACAGTGCAAGGTCCATACGCATGGAAGCTTCCCCAGTGCCTCTTTAAAGCGAAAAAGGTGGATAAGGATTACAGAAGGAAGATTCTCGTGTGTTGATAAGGAGGGACAACGGTGAATGGGGCTTGTGCAAGGAAGCTTCTCATGTGTTGCTATGGAGCAGCAATTGTGCATGGGGATTATGCATGGAAGTTTCCCATGTAATGTTATGGAGTGTAAATGGTGTTTGGTGCTTATGAAAGAAAGATACTTGGGCGCCGCTATGGAGTGCCAACGGTGCATGGGGCATACGTCGGAAAGCTACCTAGGTGCCACTTTAAAGCGGAAATGGTGGATGGGGGCTTAGGCAAGGAAGTTGCCCGGGTACCATTAAGAAGCAAAAATGGTGGTTGGGGCTTTCACAAGGAAGCTGACCAAAGTGGAATCAGGGACTTAAAGCAGGATGGAGCCCTGGGTAGTGAAAACTCCTAGCACGAGAGGGATTTGGAACCCAGGAAGAGAAGAGGAGCAGCCGTGCTACCTCCTACAAAAAAGGCTACATGGCTTACACTAGGGTGGATTCCCATTCCCTGCGGAGGGATGCCGGTCCACCAGATATGATTCATTCCTTTTGAATAATGATCACACTCAAGTGGAGACCAGTCGGCGTAGAGAATGTCCGAGATGGGGCACCCCGTGTGCACGGCATAGGGAGAGGCTATAGTTTAACGTCATGTGCTGAGGATGATGGAGCTTTGTAGTTTAACGTCCTGCAACTCAGACGAGGTGGGTTTTCTCTGCACCACTAGGACTTACATAATTGATACCCACCCACCTTTAAAGGAAGGAAGGCATCAACAATGTCGTGACTGGGGGGTGTCGAGAGGTGATCTAATTGGGGGGTCCATGTTAGCATGGCTATGTGAAGAAAAAATAGCCACCATCATGACTATGCGAAGAAGCATAAGGCAAACCAACACAATGTGAAGCACCGCCCAAGGGACATTGAAGTTACATCATGCAATCCTGGATGGTTTCACAAAAAAGTAGTTATAGGGAAAAGAGTTCATAGGTAAAAGCCTTATAGATCTCTGGTGCTCCATGTAGTGGAGTGGATTCTGAAAGGGGTATGCTTCGCGATGCGAAGTGGACTTTCCTAGGAATTGGGCACAATATCATATAGGTGGAGCTTCACGAAGTGGAAAGCAAATCACAAATCAATGCCTCATGAAGAAAGGGCACCTAGAAAAGTAAGGTGTTTTGAAGCAATGTGCTTCGCGAAGCACATTGACCCTCCCATAGAATGTGGGTCGGATGTGTATGGATGGTTTTTCATGAATCATAAACGCTTCGCAATGATCTGAGTCCCAGTGGGGATCCCCTTTCCTTGTTAAGGCCCATGGGATTCACAAAAGGCATCCCTCTCAGAAGAGGGGTCAAATTAAGGCAAAGGGGAAGACACTTCAAAATGAAAAAGTACCTTGAGAAACTCATGGTTTGCAGAGCACGAAGTGATTCATGATTTGAGAGCTAATAAGGTGGAAGGTAAGAATATTCGTCCATTGGGTTCGAGGGGATCCCTGTATTTATAGGCAAGAGACGGTGCAAACTAGAGCTCGCTCGACATGAAGATAGAGTATGCTCCACGGCGGGTCACGAATGTCAAATAGGCTCATGAAGGATCCTACCTCCATGCTCTGCGGCAGGCTCACAAATGTCAAATTCTTTCGTGGAGCATCCAGCCTCGGTGCTCCATGACAAGCTCATGAATGTTAAAGGGGTTCATAGGGAATCACGGCTCCTTGCTCTATGGTGGACTCATGAACTTCAAAAGGGGTTCATGGGGGATCCCTCTTCTTTGCTTTGTGGTGGGTTTGCGAAAATAAAAGGGGTTCATGGGGCATCATGCCTCCTTGATCCGTGGGGGGATCACAAACTTCAAAGGGGTTTGTAGGGTGTCTAGCCTCCTTGCCATGCGGTGGAATCGCAAACGTCAAAGGGGTTCACGTGGCATCCCGCCTCCTTGCTCCACATTGGGCTCGTGAACATCAAAAGGGGTAGGTGGGGAATCCTTCCTCCTTGCTTCGCAGAGGGCTCGCGAACGTCAAAGGGGTTCATGGGGCATCCTGCCTCTTTCCTCTATGGTGGGATCACAAATGTCAAAGGGGTTCCCGGGGCATCCAACATCCTTTCTCCACTATGGGCATGGGTCCATGGTGCTTTGCGAATGGTCTTCGCGAGGTATCCCCAAAGACCTCCCTCTTGTTCTTCTTATTCCCATCTTTTGGAACCAACAAAGTCAATGAAACAATCCAAATTATGTCTCTATATTTTTTCACATTATGATGATGCAATATTGATGAAATCCATTTTACATTATTTGAGTTATGATGTGATGAAATCATATTTTCTTTCCTGATCATGTGTTAAACATCTAAATTTATTTCTATAATGTTCTTGGATGGTCAATTAAATCCCTTTGATGGATTGGAAAATTATTTATCATATATAAGCACAAAATTTAATTGATTTGTTATCCAAATTCCAATAAAGGAAAAATTTGTAGTAAACCTATGTTCAAAAAAGTTACAAGGGTGCTTATCCTAATCCTATCTGATGATTAATGTATCGGTGAGAATGTTCTATATAAAAATTATACAACTATGATTATTCAACTATATTTATGAAACTATATAGGAATTAATAAAATAGTTATGATATGATATACTACCTGTTCATCTTTAATTCTTCTATGAATCCTGTATTATTATTTTTAAATTCCATGTACCAAGATTAGGATCTATGAATTTTTGGATGTTATTTTCAAAAGTTCACATTATTTTCTCACACTCCCATACTCTTGTTAGTGTTGTGTGATATCTATATTGTTTATCCTTATTAATAATATGTGATAACTCTTTCACATGTTTTGTATCCCCGTTTTATTTTTGATGAAATGTTTTAGGTATGATATGTATAATAATGTTTTTATTCTAGATGAAAAATGCGTGTCATGTTAATGATATTTTAAGAAATAATACATATATATATATAGTCTCCATTGAAAATAAACCCTTCTGGTTATAGGGTTGGTATTATTATTTTATTTACGGACTATTAATAAAAAAATTGTTTAATATTTAAGTAGGTGATGTTTTGGTATCATCACCTTGACTTGGAATTTGGGGGCCCAAAAATTGAATATTATATAGGGTCCTAGTAAAATATAGAATATCTATAAAATGAGTTATTAATTTTTATGAAAATATTATTTGACTAGTAATTTATTTTTCTAGAATATATTTCAATGTCAAACACCATATAATTTATTAAAATGTGGAAAGGATGACATTCTGTAACATTTAATATCATATATATTAGACTATGAGGGGTCATTTAATGATAAATTCTCTAATAATTTCATACAGTATTTGGTGAGATGAGAATATGAATTCTCATCATAGAGATACACATTATGACCCATGATCCTTTTTGATATTTTATATTCACTGTAACATTTTAATATATTAATAAAGAGGATAACTTGGGTATTATATGCTATAATATTTATAAGGTCTCAAATTATGAGTTCATAACCTGAATTTTATTTATACCACCTTCCATTATAATTTTACTATTATTGTCGATCAATAAATAATGGACATATTTTATGGCTGTATAGATTTTAGCATCGGTTTTTTAAGGTTATAAACAATCAAACATGGGTTAGATAATCTATCCAACAGAAAAGGAACACCTGATGTGAATGATAATGACTACAAAAGGATATGAGAGATCATCCAATAAAATATATAGATGTTGTTTAAATAACTAGGTCAGAGGACATATTTTAGGGGACTAGCACTAACTCAGTAATATATAGGTGATTGCGACATAGATATGGACAAAAACTTAAGACCAGAAATAGGCTATGAATGATTTATAGTAGGTTCAACAAAAGGATATCTAGAAATGGTGAAATATAAAATGATATTAAAATAAAATAGAATATATTTATGAGGGGTGGAATCCCTCCTTACAGATCATGCTCATCTATACGAGAGAAGGGGTGCGATATTTTGACACACTATCATGACATAGATAAGGAACCCCAACATGATTATAGAGAGTCTTTTAAACTATGTATAAATGATAATTACTTGATTGAACTAATAAGGATATTTCGTGGGATATATCTTAATATGTTAATCTTCATAATGATTGGAATTAAAATGTCAGACATTGATAAGAGGAGTTTTGAGTGTTCTAGAAGGAGGCTATGTAGTTTAATTTATTTTGGTGAGGATAATGATCATGTAATTTAATTTCATTTAGAGATGATGAAATGAGGTTTCATAGTCCTGAAGTCATGTTCCTAATATTGAGATGGGAAAATCAATTATGGTAAGAACGAAAAAAATCCGTTTATATAATATCACAAGTGTGATGATTGAATTGAGAATCAATTGGTAATGGAAGGCTAATCATGTCACATGTTGGTTCCAAAATGTTATGGATATTTTGTGGTAATGATATTAAGTCAACAACTAAAGATAACCCATGACAATTTTGAGGCATTCTGAGAAATATGCACAAGGATACATTACCCTATTAATATAACAACACATATGATAACATAAAATCAATATTTTTAAGACTCCACTCATTCTAGGGATTGCATCAATGGGGATATTAAGGCACCAAGAATTTGAATCATAAATGAAGTTTTACTTCTACTAAACTAGTTTTATCCAATTATTTTCATTATTATAGATTGTAAAAAAAATAATGAAAAAGGCCACCACATATCAGTGCTAGAAATAATGTGCTGATATAAGGGCCCATTTAGGAGTGCTACTAAAAATCACTAATAAAATGAATATTTTATGAAACAAATATATCATAAAAGATAATATATAAATATATAAATATATAAATATATTTATATTGATATAAAAATAATACATATTTTTTACACGTGTTTTAGATATGTCAAAATAGGCATTAACACTTATTTATAAGATATAGTTAAAACATTTGATAAAATAAATTTAAAAAATTATTAATTATTAATTTCATAATTATTATTTTGTAACGTTAATTTTATAATATTTGGATGACCTAAAAATTATATAAATTAATGATGAGACTAATATATACTTGATGGGTACTTAAATCCACCATAAAGTGTGATCCAAATGACCCATTGGGTTCTACCACATATCAATTCAATGACGTTGATGAGCTCTTTGCACTGCTAACTATGTGGAAACCCCAATATCATTTTTTAGAGAAAATAATTGCTTAGAGGAACAATATAATGGAGTTTTTAGTTGGGGTTGCTCATTTTTTTACATTTTAAAAAATATAAATCTTGTTTTTGTTGGTATATTTGACCATTTTTAGAAGGGACCATATTTTTTGAAATTTCTAAAATTCACAATGAAATTCTGCTTTTTTAATTATATCTTCTGTATAATGTATTTTTATTTATCATTAAATATAAATTTTTTCATATTTTAATTTATAATAAATCAATTGTATAAAGACATATTTATATGTAATTTCAAAAAAATATATTTCTAATAATATAAAAAATGTACTATTGAGTTTATCTAAAATTAAAATTATCCAATATATTAAAATTATAAAATTAATTAACATGTATATATATAAAAAGACATATAATTTTTATATATAAAAATTATTGTGTCAAAAAAATATATATATATGTGTGTGTGTGTGTGTGTGTGTATATATATATATATATAAGGCCCCAGACTTAAACCTTACTTAATCTTGAGTTATTACAAGATTACACATTGAGGATCTTTTCAGGTTTAGAGTTTTAGAGAATTAGATCATAAAACTTGAATTACATTCCACATTTAAACAAAGTGGTTACATAAAGATAGTATTCATTTATCCCATCAACGGATACATATTTAAAATAAAACATGGATTCTTTCTTGACACTTCCTTGTCACTATCATCATATCATGTACCTTTCCCTTGACCTGTGAAAAACATTTCAAATAAAACTTTAGATGAGCATAAAAAGCTCAGTAAGGGTTATAAAAATATGGAAAGGAAACATGAGTTTATATATACATAAGAATGAAATCATACTTTACCGATAAAACAGAGTCACTTTAACATACCTCATCAGATCAGGAATAAATCATAGAAATCATAAGACAAAATAGGTAACTTGATGCATTCATAAAATTCTTACGTAGGGAGTAACCCTCTTGGTTACGTTTGGAATACCCACCACGGTATATTCCCTAAATATCTTCGGAGAATCCTTAATGTATCACTCCTTTGTGTTACCCAATGCATTGGAGAGCTATATCAGGCTCACTCGCCCTTATTTTATCATGGAACCACCGATCTTCATAATAATTCCCAAGAACCATAACATAATCGTATCACATAAAACATGCATAAAGGAAACATAACATTTCCACATTTCAATCACAAGATATCAATACAACACATTGATATAATAAAAATATTATGAAAACCATTTTCAATACCAAAATAAAGGAAAAGTAAAACATGGTATTTATTTTTGTTTTAAAAAGAAGGTATGGCTTGTAGAGGAAGCCGCAACTCAAATAATGGTCACAGCGGCAGAGAAGTCGTTGTCGCCGCATACTTATGAAAAAAACATTCCCCTTTGTCGTTTTGTAAAACTCTTCGTATAAAAATATTCCTTTTGGATAAACGAAAATGTCAAAGAGGTCTATACACCGTATTAAAGAAGGTTGTGTATAAAATAAAATATGCCTCATTGAAAGGAGATTGAGACGAAGTCCCATACAAAGAAGGTATCCTTGGATTAAAGATAAATCAGTTACATAATTATTTGTGACAAACGAATACATGAAATATATGTGGTATTAAGTGTAAAAAATAAGAGGACATTCAAACATAATCATAGAACGACATATTCAAGGTGTACAAGTTTATCCCAATGAATCAAAATTGGGTTAAGAAGTTTCCTTGCAAAAATTCGACAGCCTAACGGCGTCACTTCAAAAATTCAGAAAAAGAGTTGATGTGAGATAAAAAGGGTATATCATCACATGAACATACAATATAAATCAAAAAGGATATATATGAAAATATCCCAACATAATAGTATGTGAATTAAAAGACATAACAAAAGAAGTCTTTTAAAAAAGAGGAGGGTGAAGGGTTCTCTTACCGACTTGGGTAACTTTCGAAACGTACACCCCACTGAATAAGGTTCATAAAATGAATATGTAAATACCCATAAATGAAATTATATTACACAAGGAGAATAATAATGGGCAGTACATATAACACTCAAAGGAAATGGTGGCAAATGTAGAATAAATCTCACAGGAATAAAAGTGAGATGAAAAATCCCTTATGAAAACTCGGCAGCCTAACAACGCCACTTAAAACTTCCAAAAATGGATTGTTGAGATAAAATACGATCTCTCATCATATTAAAATAAAATGTTTAGAAATATGAATATAAAAGAACATCCCCCAACATAACAAAGAGGAGCTTTAAAGAAGTTACATAAAGGGGAGTACTTAAAAAGAAATAGATAGGTTGGATCTCTTACGAAAATTCAGCAGCCTAATGGCGCCACTCAAAACATCCAAAATGGATTGATGAGAGAAAATGGGATCTCTCATCATATGAACAAAAAAATTACAGTATGAGTAATATAAAAGAACATCGCAATCATAAGAAATATGAGCATAAAAGGAATGACATAAAAGAGTGTACTTAAGAAGAAAGAGAGGAGTAGGATCCCTTACCTCGGGTCCAACTTGTCTCAATCGTTCTTTAACGTCCTGAATAATAAACTTGAGTTAATTTATACATGTTTAAAAACATTTTTCAAGTTCATTATTCTTTTTATATCACTTATTTCCATGTCATGAACACTATGTAATTATTTTTGTTAATAACAGTCGTTTTAACGATCATTGGTACTTATGTCAAAAATAAACCATTTATAATTACAAGTTGTTCATGTATCCATTATATCCATAATTTTATTCATGATGTAGATATCATATATATCATATATATCCAGTACATGCGTGAATTTATAATATTACATAATATTTAGAGGTAAAAAATGAAATGCACCGTTCATCTAGAAGGTAAGCCGTATGTACGCATTTACGCTGCTTCCATTTCTATTTTGTATTTTATGAAATGGAATAATAATTATATATAGGTATATTATAATTCCAGTATAATATCATATATAATATCATAACTCTATCCTTTATACGTCCCACATATAGTATTAATGAATCAAATCACTTTTAGGGGGTGGTAGTCCGCACTTACTTAAATGAAGATATCACGTTTACCCATAATGGAAACCATAAAGGTATGAAGAAAATGAAAAATACAGAAGCTTAAGGAAAAAATAATAATATTATATGTCATATATAAATATAGTGTCATCTTAATGGCCACCTTTGAAGGTATTAAAATAATGTTGAACAATCATCGTTTCAGGAGTCAGAAATTCGCCATCCACGGAATCAGTATATTCTTTAATCATTAGATGTAGGTGTGTGTAAGTGTAGCTCGAATCCTTCCTATAACAAAATCCTAGTACATGTAAGATTCTTTTTTTGTTACAAAAGAAATTAATAAAATGATTTTAGGGGGTTGGAGAAGAATATAACACAAAATAACACAAGTGAAGACAGTACCTTAAAATCAGGTAACTCCCTTTGGTTTGAGCTCAAAGGCTTCCTTGGGAAGACTTCTGCCAAAAGTGAGGCTTCAAGGAGTAAGAGAGGGATGTTTAGAGACAAAATGGGCAGGGTTTGGCCGATCCAAAGGCTTTGGAAGTGTCGGTAAGGAGGTAGAGGTGGGGGCCTTTTATAAGAGGAGAGGAGGGGCACTCTTGAAAAGTAAAGAAATGTTACTTTATTTTAAAATATGTTTCGGATTCAAAAGGACCCACATTGATATTATTCGAGGGTAAGGTGATAAGGGTTAGAAATCCACCCATCCAATAGGTTTTGGACGTGTTTAGATCTTAGATTTTACACTATCTTTCCATTTTATTTAAATCGTTAAATAATGATGTCATCGGTGCATCATCATGATGTCATAAATAATTTAATTTATTTAATGTCTAAAAATTATAAAAAAAATAATATGATGTAGGAAATATTTTTACCCTTCCAATGACTATTTATAGTCAAAAATCGGATTTGTATAACCCCATGTAAAAATTCCTTTACTAAAACATCTCATGTTTGTATCATTTTTACATTAACAATAAATAAAAAGGTTTTTATCTCATTTTCCAACCAAAGTGGCTCCATGGGGTCCCCAAGTTGACCCATGGATTTTCTCGGTCGTCCATGACACATCCAATGAGGGTAGGACATGTTTCAATCTCATTTTATATTATTAAAACAATTTTTTACCTTAAACTATACTAATTACCTCTAATCGCGATTAATAAACATAAAAGATACTATTCACCAAAAAAATTATTTTAATTCCATTGAAACACATTATTCTTTTTAATAACAACCATGTATGTCGGATTTTTGAAATTCAAAACATAGAGGTGGTAAATTTTCATTTAAACGGAAAATCAGTTTTTATAAGTACCACTTAGTTGTTTCACTATTCATAAAAAATTGAAGTTCTTCAGAAAAATACCAAAACTTCACCCTAAGCTATTTTGATATTCCAAATATAAAAATGAAGTCTATTTTACAAAATTCAAAACATATAAGTTGAATTAATTAATTTAATAATTAATTCCCACTTTCAGAGCAAATTTCATGTTTTTATGAAACAATAAGTATCAAAAGATTGACACTAGTTTAAGTCCGATTTCAAAATGAAATAAATTCCAATGACTACTATTTGATTAAATGGTACAAATATATTTTAATTTCACATTGAAACCAATTAAAAAAATAATCCTAATCATATAAATAAATTAGATTAAAAAGAGGTTTTCAATTAAAATACAACATTTTTTACTATTCATAAAAAAATTAACATTATCGGAAAAATACCAAAAATTTACACAAAGTAAATTTTGATGTCCCAATTCTAAAGAAGAATTTTATTTTGTCAAATATAACATATAAAATTGTCAAAAAGTTGATTTAAAATAGGTTCTCCTTCAAAAGGCAGTTAATCAACCTTTTAAAGAATATTAGAATATTTACGCTTAAAATTGGATTCATTTGCATTTTTAATCCTCTAAAATTTATTGTAAAAAGTAAAAATATTTGAAAAACATATATAATCATTTTGTAGTTAGTTCTATTCATTCCCTTCATCACAATATCTCGGCGTTAACTACCATTTAAAATAATATTATTTTATTGTTAGAGTGCAACGTATGATTCCCAAGAAACTCGTTGTTGCGTGTTGGGTACGCCATCGAGCATAGCATCCCCTTTAAAGTTATATAAATATTTTATTCACAAATATGAATAAATTCGAAAATGTCATACTCTTTATTTACCTGGGGTATTACATCCTTCACACCTTTTGGGAATTGTGTCCTCGCAATTGTAAAATTGGGCTTGGAAACTTCATTGAAAATATCACATCGGAACAAGAGTCAGTAAAACAATCACTTTAAAATAAAGAATGATAAGTACAAAGGTCACCCGAGTTAACCCATACTAGGATTCCATGTAGGAAAACATGGACATGGAGGAGAAAAAATATGGTCATGTTTTGATGGAGAGTGATAGAAAACATGTTTAGGAGAAAGTTAACCACAAGAAAATCACAAACTTGTGATGGGTTAAAAGGTATTCGATTCCACAGTCGGAAACGTTAATAGACAACATTTTTATTTTAAGTTACTTTATATTGAGGAATTTATTCACAAGGAATCATAATCACTTATCATGCTGACTTTCAACTTTTATTAGATTGCTTACACAAACTCATATTTTCTCCAAAAGACGAGTATTTAGGAGGACTTTTTCACATTAAGAGTACTATAATCAACTTCTAGAAAATCACCTAATCCACAAAAGAGAACTATATACTTTCCATGTCTTTAGACTTTAACCAAAACCAAAACCAAAAAGGTTAGTACAAGATCAGATTATCCAGAAATGGATAACCCTTTATAAAAAGAAAATCTATTTTTAATCTGCAAAATTTGTCCAAAAAACCCCAATGTTCAACGAGGACCATTCGATAAACAATTTGTCCATAAAATTCTTCAAAGTAAACTAAACTAAGATTGAAACAAAAATATATGAAGGATTTAATCACATAGGCTTCCATGGTACAAATTAACTTTTATCTCCAAATAACATCAGTTGCTCTTAAATTATCATATTGAAAAGTAATTAACCAAATCACATATCCTCCATGATAGGTTAATCATGTCCATAGATAACCCAAAATAAACTTACTCTTGATTCTTAAAATCATCTAACTAAAAATAATCAGTCAAACTAACCAGGGACTTCACGTAGTCCAGTGGTAGGTGATAAATACCAGTCACACTTTGGTTGTGGGTTTGATTCCCGCAGCTTTGCCCGATGCGATGGGTTGTCAAACGGTCTGTGTGCTGTCCTTTTTATAAAACTTCAAAAAATAAACCTAACACGTTGTAACCTCAATAGTTTCCTTATACCTCCCATGTTCATCCAAATTTATTACAATCTCAACATTGTAATTCTTGAAGTCTTATTTCACCACCATAAGATAAAATAAAACGATTCCCAAAATGAATAACATCATACCTTGATCATGGCGTCCACTCGGTTTCATCGTCATATTGCTCACGTAGGTAGAAGTCACATTCATTACAACAATGATTTAGAGATCCTTCAAAATCATTTGCTTCCACCATCCAAATACACCTTGTACAACATGGGACATATGGGTGTTCTCAGAAAAACAGTTTTGGAAAATAATCATGTATGATATATAATTCCAAAACATATGATAAAACATGATTTTTATAAAATAGTCGAACAGAATTTGAGTTGAAACTTTCTATTATTGGTCCGTTTAAAATACCATAAGTATGTGCTGAGAGACTATATTTTAAAAGAAAATATAAATAGGTTGCGTAAGGGTCTCCTTTCTTAGAACCATTAATAAAATCATAATATGCTTCAAATTCTGTTGATAAGGTAAAATATTTGAAAATACCTTGATATTATTTACCTTTCTTGAAAATATGAGTATATATTTGAAAATAGTATTTATCTAAAAACAACCCATGATCCACGATGATAATGAGGTATAGTGGAGGTGTTTGATATCTCAAACAATTTCTTGCAAGTGAGTTGAATGCGAGAAAAAGTTTCACAATCATCCGAACATGACTTTTCAATAATTATTGCAAGCATGTCAACTAGAAGAGATATGAATGTCGTTTGAGATCCTTCTCCTTCCATTCGTATCTGACTTTACATGACCTGAAAAAATATATAAAACAAGGATCTAACTGAAATAATAGATATAGAGACTAATCATGTGTCTAACAAAAACTACTAATCCCTAAAGTTGTCTAAACCGACCTTTGATACCAACTATAAGGCCCCATCCTTCAACCTTACTTAATCTTGAGTTATTACAAGATTACACATTGAGGATCTTTTCAGGTTTAGAGTTTTAGAGAATTAGATCATATAACATTAATTACATTCCACATTTAAATAAAGTGGTTATATAAAGATAGTATTCATTTATCCCATCAACAGAAACATATTTAAAATAAAACATGGATTCTTTCTTGACACTTCCTTGTCACTATCAACATATCATGTACCTTTCCCTTGACCTGTGAAAAACTTTTAAAAAAAAAATTGGGATGAGCATAAAAAGCTCAGTAAGGGTTATAAAAATATGGAAATGAAACATGAGTTCATATATACATAAGAATGATATCATACATTACTGATAAAACAAAGGCACTTTAACATACCTCATCAAATCATGAATAAATCATAGAAATAAAAAGACATAAAAGGTAACTTGAGGCATTCATAACATTTTTACGTAGGGAGTAACCCTCTTGGTTACGTTTGGAATACCCACAACATTATATTCCCTAAATCCCTTCGAAGAAACATTAATGTTTCACTCCTTCGCGTTACCGAATGCATTGGAGATCTATATCGGGCTCACCCTCTCTTAGTTTATCATAGAACCACCCATCTTCATAATAATGCCAAAGAACCATAACATAATCATATCACATAAAACATGCATAAAGGGAACATAACATTTCCACATTTCAATCACAAGATATCAATACAACACATTGATACAATAAAAACATTATGAAAACCATTTTCAATACCAAAATAAAAGAAAAGTAAAACATGGTATTTATTTTTCTTTTAAAAAGAAGGTATGGCTTGTAGAGGAAGCCGAAACTCAAATAATGGTCACAGCGGCGGAGAAGTCGTTGTCGCCGCATACGTATGACAAAAAAATTCCCGTTTTTCGTTTTGTAAAACGATTCGTATAAAAATCTTCCATTTGGATAAACATAAAAGTCAAAGGGGTTTATACACCATATTAAATAAGGTTGTGTATAAAATAAAATATGCCTCAATGAAAGGGGATTGAGACGAAGTCCCATACAAAGACGATATCCTTGGATTATGGATAAATCAGTTACATAATTATGTGTGACAAACGAATACACGAAATATAAGTGGTATTAAGTGTAAAAAAATCATATGAATTTCACAAATAATCATAGAACGACATATTCAAGGTGTACAAGTTTATCCCAATGAATCAAAATTGGGTTAAGAAGTTTCCTTGCAAAAATTTGACAGCCTAACGGCGTCACTTCAAAATTCAGAAAAAGAGTTTATGTGAGATAAAAAGGGTATCTCATCACATGGACATAAAATTTAAATAAATAAGGATATAGGAGAACATAACCTAACATAATAGTATGTGAATTATAAGACATAACAAAATAAGTCTTTTAAAAAAGAGGAGGGTGATGGGTTCCCTTTCCGGCTTGGGTAACTTTCGAAACATACACCCCATTGAAGAAGGGTCATACAATGAATATGTAAATACCCATAAATGAAATTATATTACACAAGGAGTATAATAATTGTCATTAAATATACCACTCAAAGTAAATGGTGGCACATGTAGCATAAATCTCACGTGAATAAAAGTGAGATGAAAAAACCCTTACGAAAACTCGCCAGCCTAACATCGCCACTTAAAACGTCAAAAAATGGTTTGATGAGATCAAATAGGATCTCTCATCATATTAAAATAAAATTTACAGAACGATGAATATAAAATAACATCCCCCAACATAACAAAGAGGAGATTTAATGAAGTGACATAAAGGGGAGTACATAAAAAGAAATAGAGAGGTTGGATCTCTTATGAAAATTTGGCAGCCTAACGGCGCCACTCAAAACTTCCAAAATGGATTGATGAGAGAAAATAGGATCTCTCAACATATGAACAAAAAAATTACATTAGGAGTAATATAAAATAACATCCCAATCATAAGAAATATGAGCTTAAAAGGAATGACATAAAAGAGTGTACTTAAAAAGAAAGAGAGGAGTAGGATCCCTTACCTCGGGTCCAACTTGACTCGATCGTTCTTTAACATCCTGAATAACAAACTTTAGTTAATTTCTAATTGTTTAAGAACCTTTATAAAGTTCATTATTCCTTTTATATCACTTATTTCCATGTCATGAACACTATGTAATTATTTAAGTTAATAACGGTGGTTTTAACGATCATTGGTACATTAGTCAAAAATAAACCCTTTATAATTACAAGTTGTTCATGTATCCATTATATCCAGAATTGTATTCATGATATAGATATCATATATATCATATATATATATCCAGTACATGCATGCATTTATAATATTACATAACATTTAGAGGTAAGAAATGAAATGCACCGTTCATTGAGACGGTAAGTCGTACGTACGCATGAACGCTGCTTCCATTTCTATTTCGTATTTTATTAAATGGATTCATAATGATATAAAGGTATATTATAATTCTAGTATAATATCATATATAATATCATAACTCCATCCTTTATATGTCCCGCATATGGTATTAACCAATCAAATCACTTTGAGGGGGCGGTAGTCCGCACTTCCTTAAATGAAGATATCGCGTTTACCCATAATGGAAACCATAAAGGTATGAAGAAAATGAAAAATACGGAAGCTTAAGGAAAACATAATCATATTATATGTTATATATAAATATATTTTCATCTTAATGGCCAACTTTGAAAGTATTAAAATAATGTTGAATAATCATCGTTTCAGGAGGCAGAAATTCGCCATCCACGGAATCAGTATATTCTTTAACCATTAGATGTAGGTGTGTGTAAGTGTAGCTCGAATCCTTCATATAACAACATCCTAGTACATGGAAGATACTGTTTTTGTTACAAAAGAAATTAATAAAAATATTTTAGGGGGTTGGAGAAGCAAAATAACACAAATAACACAAGTGAAGACATTATCTTAAAATCGGGTAACTCCCTGTGGATTGAGCTCAAAGGCTTCCTTGAGAAGACTTCTGCCCAAAGTGAGGCTTCAAGGAGTAAGATATGGAATTGGAGAGACAAAATGGGTAGGGTTTGGCCGAGACAATGGCTTTGGAAGTGTGGGTAAGGAGGTAGAGGTGGGGGCCTTTTATAAGAGTAGAGGAGGGGCACTCTTGGAAAGTAAAGAAATGTTACATTATTTTAAAATGCGTTTCGGATTAAAAAGGTCCCACATTGATATAATTCAAGGGTAAGGTGATTACGGTTCGAAATACACCCATCCAATAGGTTTTGGACATGTTTATGTCTTATATTTTACATTATCTTTCCATTTTATTTAAATCGTAAAATAATGAGGTCATCACTGCATCATCACGACGTCATAAATAATTTAATTTATTTAATGTCTAAAAATAATAAAAAAAATACTATGATGTAGGAAATATTTTTATCTTTCCAATGACTATTTATAGTCAAAAATCGTACTTGCATAACACCATGTAAATTTTTTTTTAGTAAAACATCTCATGTTTCTGTCATTTTTACTTAACATTAAATAAAAAGGTATTTATGTCATTTTTTAACCAAAGTGGCTCAATGGGGTCCCCAAGTTGACCCATGGATTTTCTTGGTCGGCCATGACATATCCAATGAGGGTAGGACATCTTTCGAGCTCATTTTATATTATTAAAACATTATTTTTACCTTAAACTACACTAATTACCTCTAATTGCGATTAATATACTTAAAAGTTACTATTCACCAAAAAATTATTTTAATTCCATTGAACCACATTTTAATTTTTAATAACAACCATGTATGTCGGATTTTTGAAATTCAAAACACAGTGGTGGTAAAATTTCATTTAAACGGAAAATCGGTTTTTATAAGTACCACTTAGTGGTTTCACTATTCATCAAAATTTGAAGTTTTTCAGAAAAATACGAAAACATCACCCTAAGATATATTTGATATTCAAAATAAAAAAATGAAGTCTATTTTACAAAATTCAAAACATATAAGTTGCATTAATTAATTTAATAATTAATTCCCGCAGTCAGAGCAAATAGCGTATTTTTATGAAATAATAAGTATCAAAAGATTGACACTAGTTTAAGTCCGATTTCAAAATAAAATAAATTCCAACGACCACAATTGGATTAAATGGTAAAAATATATTCTAATTTAACTTTGATACCATTTCAAAAGATAATCTAATCATATAAATATATTAGATTAAAAAGATGTTTTGAATTAAAATACAACATTTTTCACTACTCATTAAAAAATTAACATTATCGGAAAAATACCAAAAATTTACACAAAGTAAATTTTGATGTCCCGATTCTAAATAAGAATTTTATTTTGTCAAATATAACACATAAAATTGTCAAAAAGTGGATTTAAAAGAGGTCCGCCTTCAAAAGGCGGTTAATCGACCTTTTAAAGAATATTAGAATGTTTTCGCTTAAAATTGGATTCATTCGCATTTTTAATCCTCTAACATTTATTGTAAAAAGTAAAAATATTTGACAAACATATATAATCATTTTTTAGTTAGTTATATTCATTCTCTCCATCACAAAAGTTAGGCGTTAACTACCATTTAAAATAATATTATTTTATTATTAGAGTGCAACGTAAGATTCCCAAGAAACTCATTATTGCGTGTTGGGTACTCCATAGAGCATAGAGTCCCCTTTAAAGATATATAAATATTTTATTCACAAATATGGATAAATGTGAAAATATCATACTCTTTATTTACCTGGGGTGTTATAGTATATATATTTTTTGAAATATGTAAATAAATAAAAATTCATTAAATTTTAATATATGTATGTTAGAAATATAAATGTAAAAATGTCTATATTAATATATTTGTGTGTAAATTAACAATATATATAATATATAAATGTATTTTTATAAATAAATAATTGACATTACAATTAAATATATTAATTAGATGTATTTTAGTGTAAATGTTTTAAAATATATTATCAAAAATTTATAATTAGATATATGATTAAATGTATATATTTTTATTAATATGTATAAATAACATAAAATAGACAATAGAAAATAGGGTGTGGTGGAAATGGACTTTTTGTTACAAAAGAGATTTAAAATGATCACATATAGACACACACATGATGGTGAAATTATGTAAAGCACTTATAAAGTAGAGGGCGACACTTGAGTGAGTGTCTGAAAAGCACTGATAATCGGTAGTGAGAAGCCCAGATAAATGGGGGATAATGAGAGGATTGATAAAATTAAATTTATACAAATTTATCAGTGCTTAAAAAAGCCCTTATAAAGGGGTCCTTCAACAAAGCTAAAAAATAACTAATAATGGACCATATTATTTGTTCTTTTAAGAACTATTAAAGGGTACCATAATTAGTTCTTCATACAAGAATTATTAAATACATACATTTAAAATCACATACATTATTATAAATTCTATAGAGATGTAAATCATTTTCACTAGGATTTCTATAGTCTAAATTTTTACTATAGTGTAAAATTGGATGAGGATGGTAATTGAAAAAATTAAAAAATATGGTCCCCCATTTTAATATTACGAATGGGTTTCTGAAAAGTATAGTCGATTAGAGTAAATATTTGAAAAATAAATGAAAAAATATTTCTTCCATGAATACTCTATACATGACCTTTTATAGGGTTTCATACTTTCTATCATTGTTCTATCACTATAGGAATTCAATTGAAATATTAATGATTTATTAGGAAATCTAAAATCTTAAAACATGAAATGTGGAAGATTAAATGTGCAATAATCTATGGGTGGTCAAAATTTCCCTTAGTTACACCTCTATTGACTGTTAATAAATAAAATTAAACATGTCTAATAGAGTGCTGAAACCATGTGGGTTATAGGAAAATATACATAATTTCGCAATGTAAATTGAGCGTGTCCCTAAAAAATTAATTGTCACAAAGCAGGCACCATGAGGTGGGTAGGTCATGAATGGAAAAGAAATAGTTTAGATAAAACATGAATTGGACTAAAATTTCTATTACCTAAAAGACAAAAAATAAAGAAACATATTTTAAAGTCGTTATTCTTAGAGTCAAGGGGTTTCTTGAAGTTTTAAACATTGTATCTGGTGGAAAAAAACTAACATGAATGGGGAGGAACAATAAAACTCTATATGACCTCCAAAATGATTTCATAAATTTAGATGTCATTATTGTTAGAACATAGAAGATATAATTTATGTACATATATCCATTGACCATGGAACTGATATTGTATATATTGAAATAAAATTAAGGGAAAATGTGAAATATAAATATTATATGTTTACATAAAAAGAAGTGGGGGTAATTTTTCATAATTAAATGTTGGGATTAACATAAAAGGATTTATATTTTAAAATAAGTTAATTAATTCCATATAGTATGGGTATAATGGTCATTCAACATGAATAAAGGTTAAAAGTTTATGTATAGAAGAATGGAGGTCATCTCACTAACAATGTGCATAGTTTATAGTCATGATGCTTTGACCAGTGGGTGAGGTAACCAATATTGAGCTGATAAAAACTTCTAGCTGTATTAAGACATTATAGATGACCCCCAAAAGATGTAGAAAAAGATAATGGTTGGGATTATTATACTATATCATTTTGAATGATGAACGACCACGATTGAATGTGGTGAAATTAGACACCAGCAAAGGGGAATTATACAACCTAGAATTTTAAACAATATTATTTTACAAAAAAATTTATTTTTAGAGTGTCATAATCTGTAGAACTATATAGGTATATTTGAAACATAATAATAGAGTTTTGATCAATATATAAATGTTGGTTAAAATTATCGTGATAATCAATAATAATTTTTACGTTATATTTATTGATTTTAAATTGAAATGATAATGGATACTTTATATGGAATGAAATGTCGATGGACTAATACAGTAGATTCGGGTGATAGAAAGCCTATTTTTTAGATCTTTGGATAAAGGTAGCATCACTGGTATTCACTATGCATCAATCCCAAGTCGAGCTTCAACATGTTAATCTTGAACGAAATCACATATGGGAGATGTTCAGGATAGTAGAGATTGCCACTCGTGAGATGTTATATGAGAGTCCCCAAGAGTCTATCACTATCACACACATTATTCTTTGGTCAAATTTAGGTGTTTTAAGAGGTAATTATTTGAGACCCTAAACATATAAAATTTAATCTCTTTGTTTGAATGAAATTATAATTTCATCATTTCTGTTTTATGAATAGATAATCTTAATAAAATATATGTTTAATAGATAAAAATTTGATAAATTTATTTTTGATGTCAAAAATTTTACATTTCAGAGAGTTATCATACATAGAGAATTATATTGGTAAAATAAACATCGTTTTTGAAATTCAAATTCCAAAATCAACACATGATAAATTCATACTAGTTTTCTATGTAGATTCAATTTTGTGTTTAGTAGTAATTGATGAATTTTATTTTTAAGGAATACTATTTTATGAATTGTATTATGATTGATGAACAGTAAAAACATATATTTTTATACATTATTAAATTATCTATTCTTCAAAATGATTTTTGAAAAATGAACATACATTGCTGTGATCAGTAATATATCTAGAGTTTAGTGGGATCAAATTAATTTGTATATGGAATAGTTACTTGTAACTTTATAATAGTAATGTTTTCTTTAAGAATAGTAATTTGACCAATGAAATATTAACCTCATCTAAGGATGTATTAATATATTTTAGTCATGTTACATTGTAATGTGATATAACTATATCATAGTATAAGTAAATAAATGGTTGAGAATTTTTAATTTAAGTATTTGTGTTTTATTTATTTATTTTAGTTTAAATTGAAAATTATTTTTATAAAATGGAGTTCATTTTTGAATTATATACATTGAAAAATGGTTTGGGTGAATTTTTGGGATTTTTCTAATATAGTTAAATATTCGATGAAAAGTAAAAATATGGTTTTCTATTTTTGATATGATTAATGTCATAATAACTAGGTCATAATGTTGTAATGAGTAATAAAAGTTGTTGGTCAGCTATTTTGGATTAAAATTTGACATGTGGTGTCCCATGTGGCTTGGAACATGGGAAAATACCACCATAAAGCCCATGGATTTTCAAATACCACTGAGGAGTTGTTGTAACACCCCAAGATTTCATAGTGTGTTATTTCTTCAAAATAATTCAATAACTTGCACTACACACAACACCGAGTTCAATCACACCATGACTTAAAAAAAATCCATTCAAAAGAGGTTATGAATAGTGTTAACTAAATTTTAATGTTTATATAATCCTTATAATTTTAGAATCCATATTATGAGTTTCTTAGTCATAATGCAAGAACAGATTCATTTTCAGTATTTCACTTTTATCAACTTTTGATAGTGAAACCTTTTTAAATACTATATTTTAAATTTTTTGACTAAATGGGGACATCAAAAATTTAAAATGATACATCCCAAACTTCTACGGTACGCTTCTCTTTGAATAATGTGATAGCGTGTGTTGTACGCAACACCGAGTTCTAACAACCAATTAAACTAACCGTTATGAATAGTAATAACTACTTTTTGAAATTATATATATTTTATATTTCAAAATGGGCTTCATTTTTGGATTCATAATATCAAAATTAGCCTAGGGTGAAATTTTGGTACTTTTCGGATAACTTTCATATTTTGATGAATAGTGAAAATTACTAAATTTTAATTAAAAACAACTTTTTTAATCAAAATAATTAATATTGATAAATTATGAATTTGAGTGGTTTTAAAGTATATTTAGAATATATTTTTACCATTTAATATAATGTTGGTCATTGGACATAATTTTACAATTAAACCGAACATAAACGAGTGTCAATCTTTTGATAGTTATTATCTCTTAAAACACGTTTTTTGTTTTGACAGCGGGAATTAATTTTAAATTAATTTCTGCCACTTATGTGTTTTGAATTTAGGAAAATAGATTCCATATTTGGAATCAGGATGTTCAAATTGTGTAAATAGGTAACTTTTATTTTTAGACATTTTGAATAATTACTGCGGTAAATATTTTATTTACCATGGTTAAGGGTAAATCCGGTAAATAAGGGTTAAAAAAATAATATTATAATAATACTAAATTACCCTAAAATGTGTCTTAACCCTATTGGTAGATACATTGTCGACCATGGGCATCTTTGGGTCGATTTTGGGACCCCATGGATCCACTTGTAAGTGATAATGACACTTTATTTTAATTAAGTCAAAATGAATACAAAAATGACACAAGCATATATATTTTAGAAACACAATTGTTACATAGGGTTATATAAGTTGGATTTTAGATTATAAATATTCATTAGAAATCTAAAACGATTTCCTACATAATGATATTTTATTCATAATTTTTAGACATTAAATAATTTATTTTATTTATGACACAATGATGATGCAGTAATTACTATAATAGTGAAAAATTAAAATAATTGATATTATAAATATCCAAATAAATATAATATGAAACTTTTAATGAATTAAACTAATTTTCTAGGATAATATGATATATTAGGATTTATTTAATAGACTTTGTTCGAAGTAATCAATCTTTTATGAGTTTCACAAAAATCAACTATTGAATAGTGTCAAAATTGACATAAAAGAGTTTTTAAAACAAATATTATATTATTAATTGATATTGAATTCCTAAAAATCTAAGGTTAGGCAAAGAGACTTATATAAGGATAGGTTCATCCTTAATGGACCACTTGGGGGTAGCTTGGATGTATATAGTAAGTTTATTAACCATATTATATAAAAATACAAAGAGACATTGTAAAAGTGAAACTAATTAACTTAGAGTTAATACTTAAAGATATGGTTAATATAAGTACCCAAACCTGTCTAAATTCTATTTGTTGAGTGGTTTTCGACCTATCCCCACCTTAACCTTTGAATAATAAACTTTGGAGACATTAGAAACCTAATATGAATTTATTATAAATTAATATTTCTAGCTTTTCGAAAGGTGCCCCTCACCCCTCTTATAAAAGGGCACTCCTCCTTCTCATTTCTTCACACCTTCAAAGCCTTTTGGCTCGGCCAAACTCTGCCCAAATACTCTCCCAACATCCCTCACTACAACCTAGAGGCCTTAGTTTGATCAGAAAGCCAACCTAAGGAGCCCTTTTGATCAAATCAAAAGGAAGAACCCGAAGAAGAGGTAATTATTTCACCAACCTTTTCCAAGTTCCTTTCTTCTTCCACTTCCTCTTTCTTTGTTCTTACCATTCTAAAATAATAACTCCAGTATCTTACATATACTGTGATGTTATTATAAATATGGTACAACCATATTCTGTATTCTATCCACCCTTTGAATAACATGTCACTATACGTACGTACGTACGGCTTACCGTCTCCACGTCGTGGTGTAATTGTTATTCAATATATTATTACTTGGATGGGTATAATAATGATGTGTAACTCATGAAAATAATAAATATAACATGTTAATGATTCTGTATATATGATATACCATCCATTTATATATTATTTTAATATCAAAAGAATGATATTGTCGCTCGTGCGTACGTACGGACTACCGTCTCCACGAACGCGGTGAGATCCATCCTCCATCGTATCCATTCAAGTCTTATTCTCATTTTAGGGTTAAAAATAATGTTAATATCATTCTGATTATGAATATGATTTAATCTATCCATTACAAACATGTCTTACGTAACCAAACATTTAAGAAGAACGAATCGATTTTCACCTGAAACGACGATAATACTAAGATATTATTAATAAAGCAATGTTAAAAGATCATATATGATATCATATTAATGTATATGATTCTTGTATAATTTAATAACAATTATTTCACCATTATACAGGAGGTCAACCGACCCCAACCAAGGAAAAGTACAAGGTAAGGGTTATTTCACAATCTCTTCATTATCCGAGGTTGTTTATTTGTAATAATCTACTGGGATCTCTTTATCATCCACATCCATGTTTCTTAAAAATGTATTTCAAAACATTTTAATTATTTACAAGAATATGGGATAAAGTCATTTATACCCTTGTTTGACTTTTTATAAGAGGTTTATAAAGTAATCATTCCGTCGTTTTCAAAACAAGGTCATTTTTAACCTTTTCGACAGAATTAAGGTAAGAACGTTTTTTTAAACATATACGGCGGGTGCGGCTAATTTCCACTGTTATAAAATCTTCAAAACATCCCTTACAAGCTTATAAGAATATTTTCAAAGAAAATGTTTTATTTTATATGTATCTTAAATTATTTCAAAATAAAAGGAGATATTTCTTTAAAAAGAATTTTGATTTCATCTATGTCAACATCCTTTGATGGATTTTAAGATTATTTGAAGTTGATTTATTATGATACAAAACTTCTATATTGTATTGAAGGTTTTGTGATATGTTTGACTGTGGATGTGCTATTTTTATACCATTCATAGTTTATGGTGAAAGTATTGACATTTCGTATGCTAGTTTTAATACGAATGTTTATGTTATGTTTAAACCTTTTCATATGGGAATGCATTGGACTTAATATGTGACGGGTGGAGCCCGCTATAGCTCCTCGATGCATCGGTAGGTCTCATGAGACAAACTAGTGTCTTGGCACAAGTCCTTGACAAAATCTTATTTGTAGTCTTGGCACGAGGCCTTGGCTATGTGGTTATGATAGTCTGGCATTATGCATTCCATAATTATGAAAGTGGTTATTGATTTTGTATGTGATTATTCGATTAGTAGAATAACCATGTGAATATATAAATGGCATTATTTCATTTTATTTATGCCATACTATATTAAATGTTCAAGTTTAAAAGGCTTTTGTTTTAGTTATACATTGCCTTAAAATTTTTATTCTTATTTATGAAAGTTTCCGCTATATTGTTATCCTTACTGGGCATTTGAGCTCACCCCTTTTCTATGTTTTATTTTTCCCAGGATGTGAAGATGTAAGTTATGAATGACCTTCAGGGATATTATGAGGGGATTATAGTGTGGACTATGGAAACATTATGTTGTTGTAGTAGTTTTTCATTTTATGATGTAATGTAAAACTTATGAATATATCTAGTGTTTCCAAGGCTACTAAACCAATCGGTCTTTCGAGATTTGATCTTTCTTGTGATCATGCCAATGTTACGAAGTAATGCACCGACTCTGGGCAGCTGGGGTCGGGGCGTTACAGTTGGTATCAGAGGAAGTTTAGTACAAACCTTGGAAGCTAAATTTAGATAAACTCTGATTAGAGCACGTAGACCTAAGATGAACTTTGAAGATTAGTATAGAAGAACTTCCTAGAATTTTGGTATTGTAGAGATTTTGTGAGTTTTCCGAGCAATACATCCCTGTCTGGATACGAGCAGGTAGAGGCGGCTCTGGCACAAATGTACCTAGGGGTAAAACCCGAAAACACCGCTTTGAGCTAGACTCGAACGGGAACTGGTGCACGACAACGGGCCTTGCTGCACTCTTGGTTACGACACTCTCGGGGGATATGCTTAGGATAACTCTCACTATCTTTACAAATCATTATGAAGGGTTTATGAGTATATAATTCCTCAAAGAAAACATTTTTATGATTATGGATTATATCCATAAATAGTTCAATTTATGTTAAGTGTTTTATAAGTATGGGATTATGTATTTTGATTCATAAACTGATCTAGTTTATGCCATTGTTTAGAAATGGCGCCCAGTAGAAGGAATGAGAACTCCAGAAATGCACATGATCCAAAGAGAAGGAAGGATCATATATTTCATGGTATTAAGCTAGAATTTATAAGAGAAATAGTATCCCATTTATTATCATCATATGAAGAAATAATATCATGTGTTGATAAGATAAGTAAAGAGTTTACTGAGTCCTATGGCTTTGAAGGGAAGCAAGAGAAGAAAAGGATAGAAGAGAGAAAGATGGATAAAGGGAAGAGGGAAAAGAAGAATTTTCCCATATGTGGTAACTGTGGAAAGAAACACCCTGGAACTTGCCTGAAAGGAATGGGAGTTTGTTATAAGTGTGGAGGAAAAGGGCACAAAGTACGTGACTGCAAGGGTAAGAAAATGGTTTCAAATGTACAATGCTTCATTTGCAAGGAGTTTGGACACTACACGAACCTATGTCCCAGTCATCAGACTATGCCGCAAATGATGTTATTGGATAATAATCAAGTTATGATACTACCACAGATGAAGAGGAATGATTAGAGTTCTTATGTTGATTATGTCAATTGAGTGTTGTATCAACAATGTACTTGTTATAATAATTATGGAGTATATAAGGATTGTACTGCAGTACTATTTCATTAAGGACTTCAGATTGTGTGGAACAAAGAAAAGTGACTCGTTAGCAGGATAGATTTTTGGAAAATATATGGTTGAGAGAATGATAAACCATAATATAGTTCTGATACTGAGGTAGTGATTTTGGAATAATATGTGATTGTTTTGGATAAATTATATTGGATATTCTTGACTACCTTGGAACTGATTAATGATTTGTATATTCCATCATTTTTTTGGGGTTTAAAACATTTTTGGATTAATGAAGTATATCCAGCATTCTATATGGAATAAGGGAGAATGAATGTAATCAATAAGGAATATGGTAATACATGATGAAGGTATTCATATTCTATTACGGGGTAAAAAGGATCTATATTATGTTTACCTTCCTAATAAATGATGGACTGTGAGTTTAGACAGAAGTATTTTGGATAGTTCTAGTTTGGATTATTTTGGATTTCCATAAAAGGACAACCCAGAGGTCGGGCGGCAACCCGTCGCGTCCGGCAAGGCTGCGAGACTTGAACCCGCAACCGAAAGGCGACAAGGGTGTATCACCTACCACTGTCCCACGAGATGTCCTGAATTAAATAATGTAGTTTTTTTTAAAAGATCTGGTAGATGAATTATAAATTCATTTATTTTGGAACCCTGTACGAATAGTATAAATAGAAAAAAAAAATTACGTTCTATTATCTTTTAGAGTGAAAGATGAGTTTGTGGTAGAAATTTATTAATGGGTAAAATTCTAATTATAAAGTAAGTATATCTCCTTATTATATTAGCCAATCTCATAAATAAATTCCTCAACATTAATAATAGAAACTTAGAACAAAAATGTTGTCCTAGATGGTACCTTAAATCATCACAAATTTATGGCTTTGGGATTGTTGGCCTTTTCATAGCCATGTTCTCTACCACTCTCCATCAGATAATTGATGGCTAGATTTTTCTTCCATATCCATATTTTCTTACATGGAACCCTAGTATGTGTTATTTTCGGTAATCTTCATACTTTCCACTCTTTATTTAAAATAGAGGCCTCATTAATTAATTTTTCGATGTGGGATTTCAACTAAGATATTTTGAAACGTCAAAAATGTGTTATCCCAATACCCTATGTTTTGTTGAACCGATGGTATTTCAAATCATCATAGATTGATGATTTTAAGGACCTCAATTTTATACTTGTTTGTTATTGATGACCTCAATCACTACCTATAAATATTTACGTTTTTCCTCCAATTATATGTCTCTAATTGCCACCAATGTTCTCCTAATCGAGATCATAATTTGGTGGTGACCCTTTCATTTCTCGTTTCCTCATATTAAGAATAAATTTTAGTAACCCAATTTCCAATGTGGGTTTTCCCACAAATATATTTTCTACTTTCAACCTTTTATTTTCGAAGAACAATTTCAAATTGCGAGAACGCAATTTATTGAAGGAGGGGAGAATGTAACACCCCAAGATTTCATAGTGTGTTATTTCTTCAAAATAATTCAATAACTTGCACTACAAACAACACCGAGTTCAATCACACCATGACTTAAAAAAAATTCCATTCAAAAGAGGTTATGAATAGTGTTAACTAAATTTTAATGTTTATATAATCCTTATAATTTTAGAATCCATATTATGAGTTTCTTAGTCATAATGCAAGAACAGATTCATTTTCAGTATTGCACTTTTATCAACTTTTGATAGTGAAACCTTTTTAAATACTATATTTTAAATTTTTTGACTAAATGAGGACATCATAAATTTAAAATGATACATCCCATTCTTCTACGGTACGCTTCTCTTTGAATAATGTGATAGCGTGTGTTGTACGCAACACCGAGTTCTAACAACCAATTAAACTAACCGTTATGAATAGTAATAACTAATTTTTTAAATTATATATATTTTATATTTCAAAATGGGCTTCATTTTTGGATTCAGAATATCAAAATTAGCCTAGGGTGAAATTTTGGTACTTTTCGGATAACTTTCATATTTTGATGAATAGTGAAAATTACTAAATTTTAATTAAAAAAAACTTTTTTAATCAAAATAATTAATATTGATAAATTATGAATTTGAGTGGTTTTAAAGTATATTTAGAATAGATTTTTACCATTTAATATAATGTTGGTCATTGGACATAATTTTACAATTAAACTGAACACAAACGAGTGTCAATCTTTTGATAGTTATTATCTCTTAAAAACACGCTTTTTGTTTTGACAGCGGGAATTAATTTTAAATTAATTTCTGCCACTTCTGTGTTTTGAATTTATGAAAATGGATTCCATATTTGTAATCAGGATGTTAAAATTGTGTAAATAGGTAACTTTTATTTTTAGACATTTTGAATAATTACTGCGGTAAATATTTTATTTACCATGGTTAAGGGTAAATCCGGTAAATAAGGGTTAAAAAATAATATTATAATAATACTAAATTACCCTAAAACGTGTCTTAACCCTATTGGTAGATACATGTACGACCATGGGCATATTTGGGTCGATTTTGGGACCCCATGGATCCACTTGTAAGTGATAATGACACTTTATTTTAATTAAGTCAAAATGAATACAAAAATGACACAAGCATATATCTTTTATCAAAACAATTGTTACATAGGGTTATATAAGTTGGATTTTAGATTATAAATATTCATTAGAATGATAAAAAGATTTCCTACATAATGATATTTTATTTATAATTTTTAGACATTAAATAATTTATTTTATTTATGACACAATGATGATGCAGTAATTACTATAATAGTGAAAAATTAAACTAATTGATATTATAAATACCCAAAAAAATATAATATGAAACTTTTAATGAATTAAAATAATTTTCTAGGATAATACGATATATTAGGATTGATTTAATTGACTTTGTTCGAAGTAATCAATCTGTTATGAGTTTCACAAAAATCAACTATTGAATAGTGTCAAAATTGACATAAAACAGTTTTTAAAACAAATATTATATTATTAATTGATATTAAATTCATAAAAATATAAGGTTCGGCCAAGAGACTTATATAAGGATAGTTTCATCATTAATGGACCACTTGGGGGTTGCTTGGATGTATATAGTAAGTTTATTAACCATATTATATAAAAATACAAAGAGACATTGTAAAAGTGAAACTAATTAACTTAGAGTTAATACTTAAAGATAAGGTTAATATAAGTACCCTAACCTGTCTAAATTCTATTGGTTGAGTGTTTTTAGACCTATCCCCACCTTAAACTTTGAATAATCAACTTTGGAGCCATTAGAAACCGAATATGAATTTATTATAAATTAATATTTCTAGCTTTTCAAAAGGTTCCCCTCACCCCTCTTATAAAAGGGCACTCCTCCTTCTAATTTCTTCACACCTTCAAAGCCTTTTGGCTCGGCCAAACTCTGCCCAAATACTCTCCCAACATCCCTCACTACAACCTAGAGGCCTTAGTTTGATCAGAAAGCCAACCTATGGAGCCCTTTTGATCAAATCAAAAGGAAGAACCCGAAGAAGAGGTAATGATTTCACCACCCTTTTCCAAGTTCCGTTCTTCTTCCACTTCCTCTTTCTTTGTTCTTACCAATCTAAAATAATAACTCCAGTATCTTACATATACTGTGATGTTATTATAAATATGGTACAACCATATTTAGTATTCTATCCACCCTTTGAATAACTTGTCACCATACGTGCGTACGTACGGCTTACCGTCTCCACGTCGTGGTGTAATTGTTATTCAATATATTATTATTTGGATGGGTATAATAATGATGTGTAACTCATGTAAATAATAAATATAAAATGATAATGATTCTTTATATATGATATACCATCCATTTATATATTATTTTAATATCAAAAGAATGATATTGTCGCTCGTGCGTACGTACGGACTACCGTCTCCACGAACGCGGTGAGATCCATCCTCCATCGTATCCATTAAAGTCTTATTATCATTTTAGGGTTAAAAATACTGTTAATATCATTCTGATTATGAATAAGATTTAATCTATCCATTACAAACATGTATTACGTAACCAAACATTTAAGAAGAACGAATCGATTATCACCTGAAACGACGATAATACTAAGATATTATTAATAAAGCAATGTTAAAAGATCATATATGATATCATATTAATGTATATGATTCTTGTATAATTTAATAACAATTATTTCACCATTATACAGGAGGTTAACCGACCCCAACCAAGGAAAAGTACAAGGTAAGGGTTATTTCACAATCTCTTCATTATCCGAGGTTGTTTATTTGTAATAATCTACTGGGATCTCTTTATCATCCACATCCATGTTTCTTCAAAAAGTATTTCAAAACATTTTTATTATTTACAAGAATATGGGTTAATGTCATTTATACCCTTGTTTGACTTTTTATAAGAGGTTTATAAAGGAATCTTTCCGTCGTTTTCAAAACAAGGTCATTTTTAACCTTTTCGACAGAATTAAGGTAAGAACGTTTTTTTTAAACTTATACGGCGGGTGCGACTAATTTCCACCGTTATAAAATCTTCAAAACTTCCCTTAAAAGCTTATAAGAATATTTTCAATGAAAATGTTTTATTTTATATGGATCTTAAATTATTTCAAAATAAAAGGAAATATTTCTTTAAAAAGAATTTTGATTTCATCTATGTCAAATTCATTGATGGATTTTAAGATTATTTGAAGTTGATTTATTATGATACAAAACTTCTATATTGTATTGAAGGTTTTGTGATATGTTTGACTGTGGATGTGCTATTTTTATACCATTCATAGTTTATGGTGAAAGTATTGACATTTCGTATGCTAGTTTTAATACGAATGTTTATGTTATGTTTAAACCTTTTCATATGGGAATGCATTGGACTTAATATGTGACGGGTGGAGCCCGCTATAGCTCCTCGATGCATCGGTAGGTCTCATGAGACAAACTAGTGTCTTGGCACCAGGCCTTGACAAAATCTTATTTGTAGTCTTGGCACGAGGCCTTGGCTATGTGGTTATGATAGTCTGGCATTATGCATTCCATCATTATGAAAGTGGTTATTGATTTTTCATGTGATTATTCGATTAGTAGAATAACCATGTGAATAAGTAAATGGAATTATTTCATTTTATTTATGCCATACTATATTAAATGTTCAAGTTTAAAAGGCTTTTGTTTTAGTTATACATTGCCTTAAAATGTTTATTCTTATTTATGAAAGTTTCCGCTATATTGTTATCCTTACTGGGCATTTGAGCTCACCCCTTTTCTATGTTTTATTTTTCCCAGGATGTGAAGATGTAAGTTATGAATGACCTTCAGGGATATTATGAGGGGATTATAGTGTGGACTATGGAAACATTATGTTGTTGTAGTAGTTTTTCATTTTATGATGTAATGTAAAACTTATGAATATATCTAGTGTTTCCAAGGCTACTAAAACAATCGGTCTTTCGAGATTTGATCTTTCTTGTGATCATGCCAACGTTATGAAGTAATGCACCGACTCTGGGCAGCTGGGGTCGGGGCGTTACAGTTGTCCTCAGTTATTAATAACAAAATATCCTCTCTTTTACTATAAATATCATTATATTAATTCAATTCCATTCATTCCAAAATAATTACCAACAAATTTCTAAAAGTATCACCACACAAGGGGTCCTCTCAAGTTGTTTTCATTCCCTCAAGGTCATAATTTAAGAGTTTTAGAAGTTACTCTTTAAGGTAAGGGAATTTTGAACGTCTCTCTTATTTTCAAGCACTCTTTAATGTGGTATGTATTTAATATTTCAATAATTTGTTATTATTTACATATTATTATGTATCTATATTGTATTATGTATCATTTATGAATTGGTGAAACCTATCCATTCTATTTTTAATCTTTTATAATCCCAGGAATCATAATCATTGTGCTGTAGAATTTTCATCTAAAAATATCTCTCTTTTTCTCAATATATGCATTTATTTTAATCATTTTAATACCCAATTCTATTTCATTTCAAGGGTTATTCAAAATGTCAAAAGATTATTTTATTTTATTCTGTAATTTATATTAAAAAAATCATCATTCCCTTTCCTTGGATTATTAAGGACATAATGAACATGTTATATGAACTTCTTAAAATGTTGTGATTTTGATATGAAAACCATTTCATTTATTCTCATTTAGTTACTAATAAATGGTATTATTAATGTCTATTTAGATCACATGAAGATAAATACATATTAAGGGTGTTCCTTTATAGAGATCCAAGCATTGGGAAATTAAATTTATATCTATAGATGACATGTTTTACCATACCTTGGTGAATAACCTTGGTAATTTTTATGACACGATGGGGATGAAACATGGTGATATTATTATAAATGTATAAATTAATGGTTTTAGAAAAATTTAAATTTTATAATTCATGTTCAATATATTATGATATCTCCCTTTTTCCATTCCTCAAGTCATTACGTATATCAAGTTCTTATTGATTTTCCTCACGATCATAACTAATCTATTTCCCTTGTTTATCCTTACTAGTGCTTCTGCTCACCCTTTCCATTGATGTATGTCCCCAGGTTATTAGAATGAGTAATTGTACATAGTATGAACTATTTATTACTTCATTCAAGGAGATAATAAAAATTTTATATTTTTTCATGTATTCTTTATGATATTTCCAATAAAATTAACAATGTATATCCACTAAAATGTAATGCAATGTTATGTAATAATAAAATATGAAATATTAGCAATCGAAGGATAGTTTAGTTATTTATTGAAATTAGAATATACAACCTTTATGAAGAACCCTAATGTAATTTTTAAATATAATAAACCATCATGGTATTTTGGTGAAATATTACATAGGTGGTTTTCAAACATATGATTCCTGGTGAGGATACAAAAAATTGGATTTCGCACTAGCATAGATGTATCATGGAGGAAAACCCAAAAAACACCACTTTGAGGTTGATTGAAATTGGAATTGGTGCATGTCAATGTGATTTAATTCACTCATAGTTTGACACTCCTAGGGGATATGTTTTGTTAATGACATTCTTTTTAGGAACCATTAAGAAGAATTTATAGAAAATTTATTTATTGATAATTATTAACGTTTTTAATCATTATGTTTTTAAGACAAAAAACCTGTAGAGTTGTATAATTCTTAAATGAAAAAAAAATCTCAGTATGGTCTTCTTCATTTAGTAAATGGTGTGAAAAGATAAGAACTCTTCAAATGGTGACCTCAACAGACCATGCGCCGAAAGACCTCTGATTGAAACCGGAATGAAAAATATCATGAGAATGATGAATCAACAAAATATAGTTATAGGAATTAAACTGAATCAATATGCAATATAGATTTCAACATGAATGGAACAACATTCATTTGAATCTTTTATCCACACGTGATCAGCAGTGTTTAGTGGATCTACAGACCCATTGTTTGATGAATAATTGACAAGCTATATCAAAAAGAGATTTTCATTACTTCATTGTTATAAACAAGTGAAAGACACCCTGGGAGAGAAAAGAAAGTCGATGATGCATTAAAGAGGGAAGAGCCTATTGTGATGGAAATGAATTTGGATTAAAATATATCCTTTTATAAAATCCCTAGTCAAACAATGAATTAATAACATAACAGAAGGGACTTCGTCAATCCTATCTAAAAAGGATTTCTCAACCATCATTACAGGTGAATATCAATAAATATAAGAAATAAGAACCTTTTAAATAGAATAACATTGAATCTAATAAGGATTGGATGTTTTCTTGATTTTAACATTTATGATGAAGGTGTAATGAAATTTTTCAGAGGACTTTGGGTTCCATATATTTTGGAAATAATGGAGCTAATGGATGATTCTCATAGCTCAGCATTATCTATACATCCTAGAAGCAATAAAATGTATAGGTTCCCTTGTGATCATTATTGGCGGGATAACATGAAAATGGAGATTGTAGACTACACTATAATATGATTGGTGTGTTGGCAAGTGAAGAAAGAGTGACAAATTCATAAAGGTCTATTAAACCACTACCCCGACCATCATGGAATGTTGATAATATCACTATGGAATTTTTCAGTGGTATCTAAAAAATATCCATTGTAAACAATTCCATGTGGGTTATTGTGGACCATATCACCTAGACAACCCATTTAATCACTATCTAGGATTATTTCTCTCTTGATCATCATGTCGGGATTTACACAAGGGAAGTGGTAACTCTATATGGGTTACCATTATATATCATTTATAATTTTCATCCAATGTTCACATCAAAATTACGGATAAGTAATTATCATGAATTGAGTACCAAATTGAATTTCAGTATGGCCTATCACCACCAAACTAATGGCCAGTCTGAAAGGGCTATTAAAACACACGAGGTCCTACTGGGAACATGCTATATAGAAATTAGAGGTGGATTGGATCAAAATCTTCCATTAGTTATGTTCTCTTACAACAAAATATTCCACTTGAAAATTCAATTAGAATCATATGAAGCTCTATATTAGAAGTGGGGAAGAAATCCATCTTGTTGGAATGAAGCTAGTGAGAGAAATATTTTTGGGTCTAATATTGTCAAATAGATGATAAAAAATGTTAATTCCATACAACAACACATTAAGGATGATTAGATCTAGTAAAAGAGCTATGGTGACCACCATCAAATGGATGTGGAGTTTGATGTTGGTGACAAGTGATTCCTTTGAATTTTCCGATGGAAGATATTCATATTGTTTTGAAAGAAAGGGAAGCTTAGCCCCATGTAAAATTTTCACTATGAAATCCATAGTCGTATATGGGTATTGTCATATAGGCTTGAACATCCTCCAAATCCAGGACATTTTTATGATGTTTTAAATGTATCTATCTTGGGTAAGTACATACCTGGCCATTCACAAGTACTGAATCAAGATGTGGAATAATTGGAACTTCAAATCTCTTATAAGGAGCAACAAATAGAGATCGTTTACTATAAGGACAAGGATTAATGTAACATGACAACCCATATCATTAAAATGTTGTGGAATAATAATAAATTTAAAAAATACATGTGGGTGACAGAGGAGACAAAAAGGCATAAGTATCCACATCGTTTCTCTTATGATAGTACAAGATGAATTTTCGATTAAGAAATTACTTAAGAAGGGTAGAATGTGATAACCTAAAATTTTTGAATATTATTTTGTTTCTAGAAAATATATGTTTTACAGTGTAATAATATATAAAACAATATTATTATAATTAAAATGTAAAAATTGATTTTTATGGTTGTATGGCTATTGGTTAATATGGTAATTGGAAATAAAAATGATTTTAACTCTATAATTATTGTCTAAAAATAGATATAAAAATTGATAATAAATTCCTAAAAAAATATTTTATTGTCTCTTATAATAGACTTATGCCTTACGAAGCCTACTATTCCATTATTGGGAAGTAGGTAGTGTCACTGGGATTATATCTGGAAGAATCCCAAGATGAGCTTCAGCATGTTAATCAGGAATAAAATTTCATGCAATAGAATTTCAAGATAATATAGATTAAAAATCAAGTGATGATATCTAATCCACCTCAAGAGTTAACCTCCATCATACGCCTTACCGTAAGGTTTTAAGAACATATTTTAAGGGGTTATGAGTTGAGGACAAAGATACATAAACTGTAATCCACTTGTTTTAATAAAATTATTATGTCAGTATTTCAATTTTAAGAACGGAATTCTTAATATTGTTTTTGATTAATTAAGAAAATTTTACAACTTTTTTTTTGGATTTAAAAATTGTAATTTTCAATGATTTCACGTATAGAGAATTCTCATGTTAAAATTAATATCATTCTTGAATTTCAAATGTCAAAATTAGTCTATAGTGTATTTTTTCACATTATAATAAGAATAAATTTAATGATGAATAGTATTTTTTGATGAAAAGTATTTGATGAATAGAAAAAAATGTAATTATTAAATAAAAGTTTTTTCTAAAATGATTTTTAAAAAATAGACATAAACTATAATTATTAGTAAGATATTTAGAGTCTAACAAAATCAATTTAGTATTCTTGGTGACTAGTAACACGTTCTTTTTGAATAGTACTATTACCCTTATGAACAATAATTTTACCAATATAATAACAACATCACCTAAGCATGTATAAATATATTTTAGTCATCATAAATACTATTGTTATATTATTATATCATAGTATAAGTAAATTAATGTTTTAGAAATTTAATTTTATGTATAAGTATTGAATTATTTTTGTTTAATTTAAAATATTATTAATTTTTATAAAATGTAGTTCATTTTTTGAATTATACATGTTGAAAAATGTTTATAGTGACTTTTTGGTATTTTTTATGAAATAGTTTTATTTTTGATGAAAAGTAAACATACCGTTATGAGTTTTAGGTATGTCTAATGACATCATAACTATTTTATAATTATTTAATGAGTAAGGTAAGATATTGGTAGACTATTATGGATTAAAATATTATATTATTTTTCCCATGTGTAAAATACCATGGGAAAATATCATGGGAAAGCACATGGTTTTGAAAATACCATCAATGAGCTGTCCTCAAGAATTAATAGAAAACTCCCACTATTTTACTATAAATATGAATATATTACTTCCTTTACATTTATTCAATAATCAATCCATGTGAATCCACGATATTATTAACTCCCATGTTGTCCTACCATGGTATCATCATTCCTTAAATGTCTCAATATTAGAGTTTTAGAAGTTACTCTTCAGGGTATGGGAATTAGAAAACTTCCATTTTCCTTTCATGTTGTCTTTTATGTGTTATGTATTTAAATTTCCCATACCATGTTATTATTTCCATTATATTATATCCCGATATTTTATTATGAGTATTTAATGAATGGGTTATCACTATCCCCTTTATTATTAATGTTTTATTAAACCGTGTTTCATACCTCTTATTCTGTAGAATTTTCGTCTTAAAATATATCTCATTTTCTCAATAAATTGTTTTATTTTAATTAAGTGACTTCCCAAACCTCTTTAATTTCTTAGGGTATTCATAATGAAATAAAAAATATTTATTTTATTATATAATTGACATACATATAAACCTCATTCTATTTTTTATGTTATAAATGACAAAATGATCATGTTTTTAAGAACATTATAAAACACCATGATTTTGATATGAAACCTATTTATTTTATTCTCTGTGGGTGATTTAAGAAATATTTGATTATAATATGTTTATATCACATGAATATAATGATATTAGAATAGATCACCCTGATTTTACACTAATTCCTTGGGTAAATAAATTAATCTCTAGAGATAACATGTTTTACAACACCTAAATGAATAACCGTTGTTATTTATATGACATCGTGGGGATGTACCATGGTGATATGGTTTGGAATGTAAAAATTAAATGTTGTAGCCACATTTTTATGTTATAATTCATAACTATTTTATTATTTCATGTCCCTTTTTTCCATAGCTCATTTCTTTATGCGTATCATCAATGTATTATCGATCTCCCTCAAGATCACAAGTAAATCATATGCATTTTCTATCCTTACTATCCTTCTTCTAAACATTTTCAATGATGCATCTCCCTAGGTTATGAGATGTAGTAATTGAACAATGAAAGAAAATATGATGAATACTTTCATGTGTACTAGAATAATGTTATTGTTTTTATTTATTATGTACCGTATTTACAAGACACTAAACATTAAAGATCATCTGTTTCTAAATTGTATTGCAGTGTTACGGAATAAAAAGTTGGGATTCTATAGTCATTAAGAAAATTAATGAGGTGGAGTGTAGATAAGACTAGTTGTTGTTATATGACTAGAGATCTATTAATTATATCATATATCCATAAATGAGAATTAATCCACATATAATTCTATATGGATGGAATCTTTTTCATAGATCTAAATAATCTAAGATCTATGGGTTACGATGGGATGTATTATCTTGTGGGAAAAATGACATCTAAAATCAAATATATATAAGTAGAATAATCCTCAATACAAACAATTGTGGGATTATATATAATTTATATTGAAAGGCCATAGATAGAATATTTGGGAATCATTATATATTGAAAAATACAATGAATTGAGGAACAAATAAATATTGAATTATTGTGTAGAAAGTGGACAATATCAGGGTAAGGAAGGATACTACATAGTATATGAATTTGAAAAAGTTGTAATGTTTAAGCATCATATAATTAAACATAAACTACATAGTTTAAGGTAATGTATCCAGGACTGAGAACAATATATTTTAATATTCTTTTATAAATGAAATGGTCACACTGTTTAACATCATGTGATGAGAATAAAATGACATACAAATAAATGTCATGAATATGTTACCAATGTTAAATGTAGATTATGTTCATATGATGAGGATACGTTCCATGTATTTTAATGTCATGTGAGATATAATCATAATGTTATATGTTTATTTTAAACTCATAAATGTTGTGATAATTTTTTGTTTAAATTCATGTATTTTTATCTAATATTGTATAATTTTAGGATATATGTGAAGGACAAACATCTAACATGGTTTATGACCTTTTCAGTGAAAACACATTGCTTTCATAGCTTATTTCAATAGAATAATGGAAATGTAAATTCCCAATCCTTAAATAGAATATTCATAAATTATTTTGGAGAGAAACAAAATAGTAAACATAATCTAATGTGAATTACACTTGATGTGGAATAAAACATGTATAAAAAATAACTCATTATAGATAAGATAAGATGTTACTGAAGTGTTATTCCAGGTTAGAATGTTGCAGAATTTTTTTTAAAAAAATAAGAGGAAAAATTCCCTTATAAAAATCGAAAATAAATTTTCTTTAGAAGAATGTGAATAGAAGAATCCCATTAAAAACATTGTGGAAACAATTATATAAGAAAATAGTTGAAAAGGGATAAAAAAGACCAATGTGATCAAAGGAACATATATTTCAAGAGAATAAGGGGAACATGTTTCATCGCCCCACCCCCGAAATGATAATACAGTAGTAAAATTCATCAATGATAGTGCATCTCCCCCATACATGATGTTTCACCATGCTGGATGTATGATGAGGTAGAGAACCCCTCCCAGACCCAAAAAAATGGAGGGAGTACTAGATGATATATACCATCACATCTATCTCTCTTTTTTCCACCACTAGAGAATTCAAATGAAGATATCACATCATGTCAGCCTAATTCAGCAGTAATCAAGACAAAAATCACAATACAAAATTGAATTAAGGCACCCATCCTTCCAAGTAGAAGGAATGATGTCCGGATGATGGGTCTTAACACACCCAATACTCATTTGAGCCCACCCAAGTAGTAGCACATGAATGATTATTCCCAACTATCCAAATGCAATGAAACAAATTCTAAAACCCATAAATACATAAATAACCCATCAACCAACCAGTTTCATAAAAAATAAAATTTATAGTTAAAAATGATTCAAATAATCCATACCCAATTTAAATCATCCTCAATATGGGTTTTCATCTAACAATCAAGGAAAAATGACCCCTGGAATCAGCGATAATATAGACCACCAAGTTTAGTAATGGAATTATTATGCAAAGGTAGGTAGAAAATGACCATTTCACCTACCAATCAATGCAATAGACTCGGATCAAAATTGTATGTAGGGATATAAACCACCACCTGGTATCCAAACATCAAAACACGAGATAGATGTTGGATGAATACCTCAAAATGAATCTCCCAGTGGCTACAAATGTGACCGTTAATATGCATTGAATCACCATTTCATAGGTATCAAACAATCCAAAGATGACAAGATTTGGAGAGACTCAAGAAGAAAAAGCCCATCATAACATGACATGAAGTCCAAGCTACTACATCTCCTACAATTTCATGTGATGAGTAAAAAAATCCCACATATTTCCAATACCATAAGAGGAATTAGATCTGGGTAGATTTGAGATAAAGGGCGTTCCATCACAACCATACCCTGGAAATTCACAACCAATAGTAGGTAAGTAACATGAGTTCGTGAAATACCAAAAAGAATACCTAGAATGGAGGAATATTGGAAGAGACTGTAGGAGGAAGGCATGACATTCATGAGTCTTTAATCTAGAATCTTTTATAACCCTATATGAAGAGGTTTCATGCTCAGGATAGAGTACCAGTGGAGAAAGGATCCATCATACTAGCATTACATCAACCATTGAATATGACCTAATAAAATGGATATTGGCTTGAGGTAAACCCAAAATATTTATTCATTAAATATTATATCTATTGATACATGAATAAAAATATGTATGCATTTTATAATATTATGAATATTAGGGGTGGAAAAAAATCATGACATAAAAGATATGAACCAAATGGGTGTCGAAAATCTGTTAGAGATGATCTTTAAAAAAATCAAAACATGGATTCCACTACCTCAGCATCAATAATGAGGGAATCTAAAATTAATTTAATCCAATGACCATGTACTACAAACATGGTACCAATTATGTTTCATTAATGAATCGTTCAACATAAATACACTGGATGGGACTCTTGATATTTAAAGTGCTGTAAAATCGCATCAAGATTGTTCAATAAGAAATCATTACTTTATGGGGATTGGTGAAAGTGGAGACTTTAATTATAAAATAAAAATTTAATGAGTGAGTTGAAAAATTTTAACATTCTATATTCAATAATAGAATTCACTGATAATATATTTAGGAGTTGTTAGTGACAACGAGAGAAAAAATCATCTCTTTGAAGGAGTTTTGTCACAATTTTAGGTGAGTAGAGATAACCATTAAAGGGGAATTGATCATCAAGATATGGTTAAGGGAAAATTATGTGGATCATGGATTGGGATAAGTCATTTGGGTGACATTATGTCACCTACAATAATGGGAATCAATTCATGTGTATTTAAAGTTAAATTAATTTATGAGATCAAAAAAAGAGGAAGGGATGTCGTCTTATTTAAGGATTTCAACCAAATTATACAGTTTAAATTTTCTACATGAAAAATATCAAGAATTAAATTTTCGGTGATGAAGCATCAACAAGTTTTTTTAGTTTAATAAGATACAAAAAAGACCAATTTCTATTTATTTTCTTAAATATTTATTGAAAATTGGATTCTCTAAAAATGTAACATATTATCGAATATAATATATTCTATATAGATTATCATCTTATAGTTAGGAATCATGTCTTATAATATGAAGTTATATGACTTTCTCTATTTTAAACAATGTAAATATAAATGATTTAGAACATGAGAAACCATATATTGATAAATATGTTATGTAGTAAAAATCCATATTTATAAATGAATATTAACTATTTGGGTAGAACATGTGAATGGTGAACAATACATCCAATTCGGGCTCTAGATTTACTTGTTTACCTCATGATATCATCAGTTCCCCTATTACTCATACCAATTAAATTTAGATGAATAAATTTTGTAGATAGTATAGTTGAACTTTAACACCATGATATTTTCTGAATAATTATTATTTTTTCAACTAATTTAACTTTTTTATATGTATAATTTCACACAACATTTAAATTAGTTTATTTAATTTTAATGAAGTGTGTTTGGATTGTATTAAATGAAACAAAAATTTAATCAGGCACCATACACAACATAAATTGAATCATTATCTATATAGAACATTGGGGTTATATTTCATTACACACAACAATGACATTCATCGATGGGTTACGTAATTAGGAATTTATATTTATAATATACAAAAATATATTATTAAAACGTTAATTTTAATATAATAGTCAATCACCAAGACATAAAATTAATGGTTATAAATATAATTTAATAATTTATGAAAATATATTTTTTAAAAAATATAACCATAATTAATAGGTAACCAATTTGTTATAAATGAATATGAAAACCGACTAACTATATTGGGATGTATTATTATTTTTATAGTCACATATCTTTTTTACCACAATAAATTAAATTAATTAATTTTTTTGAGTTATATTAATGTAATATATATAGTATATATTCCATCATATATTTTTTATATTAATCCAATATATTTGATAGACATAATATAGGAACAAACACGATTTCTGTTTTAAAAACTAAACATATATGTTTACCTAAATTTTATTCAAGAGACCATTTTAAATTAAATTTTTGGAACATTTATATATTTCATATTTGAATATAGTCATTTTAATTAAAACGGTATAATATTAATTATTTTAAGAAAATTGTTTTTTTTTTCTATGACGTTTTTTATAAAAAGAGAAAATATTGAATTTTATATCAAAACTTCTTTCTCAACTAATTTATTTATAATTATTAATTACATTTAAATTGGTTTAAATAATTTATTAAGTAATTTTTAGGTCATTAAACCCAATTTAGATCATTTGAATCAATTTAACTATGTTATTTTTTTAAAAAACATAGCAGTCTTTTCAAAGTTTTTACATAAAAAATAGGCAATGTCGAGCCATCTATGAGAATAATTATAAATTATATTATTTTTAATAAATGAGTTTAATTTTAAAAAATGGATTAATTATTTGGAATAATAATTATTTTTAATGTTAAATTATTTTCACGTTGTTTTTAACTAAATATATTTCACTGAAATTTTTTAAAAATTATTGCATCGAATAATGTATAATTAAGCTTGACTAGAGACTAAACTATAAAATTTAGGGCTTAATTGACCACAAAACATGTCCAAAATCCAATTTATGGATATATTTTGACCCTATTATCATATGGATATATGGTGGATCATTATTGGATGAAAATTCCATGGGAAACCATGGGTAAATTATATTTCCTAAAATTTACCAGAGTAACACTATTCCTCTTCTAAAAAATGGACTCCTAACCTCCCACGACTTAACAACTATAAATTTACGTTGTCTAGACCATGGTTTGAACCTAAAAATCACTAACATATACCTAGGATTCTTTCATAGGTAATAAAGAAATACATGGAATATTTTTGGTGAAAACATAAAAGGGTTACCCAAATAAGAATAACGTTCTTCTATATGTTATTTTATTTTAGTTCTATTTTACATCTGCAAACAATTTTAAATTATTAATGTATAATTTTTTTTTATTAAATATAAAATTATTTTTTTATTGTAATGTTTATAACTAAAAATTCATATGAATCCATCAATTCAGTAACAAACATACTATTTATGTGTACAATGAACTATCGCCTCACGAAATGATGATTGTTCATTTTTCCATTATCACATGTCATGATCGAAATTATAATGGAAAATATTTATATATTAAATATATATATATGATATTTATAAAATATTTATTCTTTAGGAATATTTAGTTGGAACATACCTTCATTCTTTTCTTCTTGTGTAAATACAACAATTTCATTTGAGGAAGTGTTGACTACAGCCCCTCAAATCAATGTGATTCATTCATAGACTACAAGAAATGTATTAAGGATGTGTTTCATGAAAAATATCATATATATGATTTAATAATTATACTATATTTATATTTTTAAACAATATACATATAATTAATTTTCTTTCATTCCTCCAATATGAAAATAAAATGGGAATGTTGTTCATGTGTACGTACGACCTACCATCTCCATTAATAGTGTATTCCATATAATAAATTTAAATTTAACTTATTATTATAATAAAAGCATAATCACTATAATTTAGATTTATATAATTTCTTAAATTATAGAAATCATGATGTATGTATAAATGAAAAGGTATAATAAATTAGGACACATGTGAAAACCAAAAAAGATATTACCCCAAGTGTGACCTTAAAATTATATTTTTTACATTATGGTAAGATAAAGTAAAAAATAAAACCATATATGGTATTATATATGAGAATATGTTTTGGAATTAGATATTTAAACATTTTCATTTATTATATAGAATGATTGAATGGGTACAATTTGAGTCAAGACACAAGGTAAGTTGATTTTATCTCTATTTTTCTTTCTATGAGATGAAAGCCTTAATGACCCCCTCATTTCCCTTTTTTTATTTATACATACCATGGATGTATTATTCGATTAATATTATTATTATTTTTGTGTTTACATTTCCATTTTATATATTTATTTCCTTTGGGTTATCTATCATAAAATTCCAATCGGTAAAAAACATTGTCTCAATTTTCCTTCTTTGAGACACCTTCCATGTCATGAACCATTATTTATCTATGATGTGTATATAATAGATTTTTAAATTTTATATATTTATTCACCATATATTCACGACATTATAACTTTTAGGGAAGTTGATTCATTCCATTATGAATTAATGTACCAAAAATTATAACATTTTATTCCTACATTCTTATTGTTTTTCGATATTTCTTAGGATTATGCTTCGATTGATGAAATAATATGATCCATATCTCAAGGGAACTCATGAATTTTAATAACCACTGGCCATTCATGTTATATAAATGCAATGGTACATTTTCCATCTATTTGTTGTTTAAGATAATAATTTTTTTGATAATCTGAAATTATGTATCTTTTCAGTACGAAATTGTTGTCCATTCAAAATAACTATTTATGAAATAATTTTCAAGCATAATTCATACTTTTTTATTTATTTTCAATGAAATTGTTTTAAAAAGTTTTTCAATAATTATTTATTTGTTACCATATTATTTTTGATGAAATGTGTTGCAAAACATATTCAATATTTATTTATAAGTATTCAAGGAAAATTATTTTCAAAATACATTCATGAATTATTTATAGTTTTTTAATTTTTTTCAATGAAATGGGTTGTAAATATTTTTCATTATTATTTTATATGTTTTCAAGTAAAATGGTTTTTTAATTATTTCATCTTTATTTTTTGGTTTTCATGGGAAAAGGATTTCAAAATTTTAAAAAAATATTTCTTTCTATTTTTAGTGAATTTTTAATGAAAATTGATTATAAAGGTTTTATGTAACAAAATTATTTTTCATTGACGGGAAGGTATTTTCATCAATAAATGTTTTCAAATCATAATACCATGTTATTTTCCATCCGTAAATACATCTTTCAATGTTAGATATTCCCTTCAAGGAAAGGATATAGATGTTCCATTCATATTATTTCTTAAATGGTTTTTGTATTGATATAATTATGTTTTTGACACCCATCTGTCTTCCACGGTGTATATTATTTTGAATCATGACTCTTTTTATGGGTTATTACTTTATTAATATATTATGAAACCTATATGTCTTCCAGTGGTTTTGATTTGTTTAAATGTTAATAGTATCCATTTCTTTTCATGGGTTTTGATTTTAGTTTAATAAAATCCATCTATTTTTGTGGGTTAGTATATGATAAATTTTTTTTCTATAAAATGAATATATAATTTAATAATGAGATCGGAGTGACCTATATCACCTTCCAATTAATTTTGTAATGATAATTTGAATATAAACATAATGTGTACCTTGGTTGTACCATGTTCCATAAAGTAAGAGGGAACATGAGTTATACCCCAAGTATGAAAGGAAGAGTGCACATATGTTGTAGCACAATACGAAAAGTAATATAGATCATGAGTTGCAACCCAATCATAAATGTAATATGGGACATAGTTTTTATACCAACCCTGATGTGAATAGAACACTTGGTTTAGTCTTATCTAATAAGTAATAGGGATCATAGGTTTTAGCCAATTCTTGAATGTATGAGGATATATAGGTTGTCATCCCATCTCTAAGTAGGTACATAGATAATATCCTAATACTATAATATGAGAAATGTCTTGTTTGGTAGCTTTTAAATAATATTTTATATTCTAATGTACATGCCACAAACTATTTGTCTTATTCTATAGTTATTCTCTCTTTTATTATGTTATTTACATCCTTGCGATTCATGTATTATGAATTACCTTGATCTTTCCCGTGATTAATTATTATGATTTTATGATATACAAGTTATGATATTCTAATTTTATGATCATGTTATCATACACAAAATCTCATTTTTATGCTTACAAGTCTCTGTTTTTTACCCTTACCGAGCATTTGTGCTCATCCCTTTTTATGTATCTCTCCCACAGTGATGATGACTTGTATAATTTAAGATGTGTCTAAAAAGGTTCAATGTCATGAATAATCTAGTAGGTCATAATGTTGCTCAATTTTGTACTGGGGTTTATGTTTCCTTTTTTCTGAATCCACCAACCTAGTATAGTATTTAAGAATCTCTTTATATAATTTTTATGTATTATATAAATTGGAAGTATAGTTAATGTATGAAAAATAAGTCATTATATTTGGAATCATAGAAATTGTTTAGTTATAGTTTGTAATATAATATTACAATTCATTAGTGATAACTATAATTATATATCATATTATTATTATAAGGATAATAAAATGTATTTTAATATTATCATTACTTTTTGTAGATGATAGAGTGAGTGGTCTCCAAGAGATACATCCATGACTAGAATATACAAGTGGATATGGAAAAATGATAGATGTACCTAGGGGTAAAAACACTAACAAGATTTCATGGGCCTGACTTGGGGTAATCTGGTACATGACAACAGATTACTACACACTTGAACAAACACTCCCAAGGGATATGTATTAGAAATTAACAATTACTCCATGAACCATACTGATGGATTTAAATTTATTTTGGCTATGAATAACCTATGATAAACATTTTTTCCATAGATTAAAATTGTGTGTCATGATTTAGACATCATATAATTAATTGTTCATTATTATGTGGTTTTTGTCTACAATATATTTTATTCAGCTTTTTCTTTCTAATTTTAATTAATAGATTTAACTAGAATGAACTAGATTAACAGTGAATGTATTAGATTTCTAAATTATGGGAATTTTGAAAATTAGTTTCTCATGTGGAAATCTCATAAATAGATTTATACATTAGAAATGAGTGTTAGATATACTTTTGTGGATGTATTGACCATAAAGGTAATGTGAAAGGTATGTGATGTTATTAAATTAGTTTCTACATTAATAATATGATGCATGGTTAGATTTTTGTGGGGAAACTATATGACATGATTCATATATCATATTTTAATAAATAGGTATTATAAAATAAGATGATGAATCCTAAGTAATGGTTTAAGAGAAAATTATAGATGGATGAAGTATTTGTATTTTTGAATTATAATATTATGTTATATGAATCATGAAATATATATATAATTTTAGTATATGATTTCAGTATTTATTGGAAGGGATATGATTAATAGTTGTGAAGATATAGAAAAATTATTACATGGAATGGTGAATACCAAGTAGTACTATGTTATATAAGGGTAATCAATGTTAAGATGATTTCCTGACATTATTTTTAAATAATTGTAATTTATTTTTTTGGAAGAGTTATATGGTTAAACATTCATGAAATTTTTATGTAAAACATATGAGGAGGTATTTATGTATTGATAACGTATTCAAAACCAAAACTAAAAAGCAATTTTGTGATTAACCTTTTTTTTCAAGGATTACCATCACATTTGATTCGATAAATTTTTTACTGTCGTATTAGATAATGAAATAATCTATATTGTTTAATAAACAATCATATATTGAAATTTCATAGGTCATAAAACCTTGATCAATGGATGATAACAGACTCACGCCTACCATTGGAATGTATGATGTCCAAGTTAATATACAATTATTTTTTATGAATAATTCTTAAAGATTAATCTATAGAGAAAAATTTTATGATTTTAAATAAATGAATTAACCTTATATATTTTTAGAAAATATAGACAAATAGTTGTTATTTTTATTAATTTATTGTCATTATGTTATACCAAACGTTTATTTTTGTACTTCGAGCATCAAAGATAATTCCTTGACATTCATTTATCGATGCAATGGATGAATTAAAAATATATAAAATCACATGTAAAAGATAAAATTTTGATTATTGAAATATGTATTGTTTGTATATTTACTTATATTATTGGTCAATAAATTTATTATTCAATGTTTGGATAATGATTAAAAAATGTGTTTGTCTGAATACCATAATTTTTGTTGAAACCACAGCCTTTTAAATCATCACTGATTTTTAATTTTATGCCCTCAAAATTTTTTGATCATTCATTTGAATTTGAATGATGAACTAAATACATGCATATAAATATATATTATTTCCCGCCATTTATAATATTTTCTATCAATCTATGTTCTTGTATGTTGAAACATAATTATATGTACTTTTTGTAATCGTTATGGTTCTAACTATCACTTTCTAAGAGAAGTCATAGTAATCATTTTTTATGTGGGTCTCTATGAATAAAAAAGTCATGAATTGATACATTCATTAAAAATATTATTTTTGAGGGAAAATTCATTTAAATGGGTAATTAATGTAAAAACCTTAGATTTTTGAATTATTTTTTTCAAATTCATTTAACCATTTTAATATTTTTTTCACGCAACACTAAAACAATTCATTTATATTAAATAAATATTATTGGATTTATTTATAAAGAAAGAAATATTAATAATCCACTACCCATAACATACATTTTAGATATCTTTACATGAAACCCCATGTTTATCTTGTGTTACATTCAACAGTGACATTATTTATTGGGTTGTGTAGCATGCAATACTATGTTTTAGTGAACACTAATTTATTATTAAATTGTTATAATTAAATATAATAAGTAATAATTTAGATATTAAATTTGAATATATGAATAAAATTAACTTATATATGAAAATTTATAGTTTAATAAAATATAATATGAATTCATATATATCCAATTAATTGGAAATAAATATGAAAACAGATTGAATATAAAGGGAAACATTATTATTTTTATGGACAAAAAGCTATTTTAACATTATTAATTAAATTATTTTAAATTATTGAGTGATATTAATTTAATATATATCTAATAAATTTAATGAATTTTTTTTATAATCATCCATTAGGGTTTATAGTCATAATATAGAAATAAACCCAATGATATTTTTAATAACGTATATTTTCATTACCACCTTTTAATAGAGAGACATTGTAAATATATTTTTTCAAAAATTTATTGGTTAAATATGTCAAAAATAAACCAAATATTTTTAATAGGAATGTAATAAATATTATGGAATAACTTCATTTGTAATTTCTAAAGAGTTTCAATTTTTATTGATTAATGTTATCTACAGAATTTATGTTCAAAAATTCTTTTTCATCTAATTTTTTTTATGATTACATTTAATTTAAATTAAAATAAATGTATAATTAGATTATATTTTTTTCAATAAATCCAATAAACTTCATGGGAATCAATTTGACATTTTAATTGAGTATAAAAAACATGTAAAACTTCTAGATGTATTTACATGAAAAACTTACATTATCAACCCGACTATAGAATTAAATTTATATTAATAACTACCAGTTATGTGATTGGCATTTGAAAAATTGGATTTCATATTTGTAATAATAATCGTTTATAAAGTCTAATAATTTGAACATAGTAATTTACCAAACATATTAATGAAATTAATTAATATTAATTACAACCATTGAGGTAAAATAATGTTTGACTAAGGACTAAATCATTAATGTAAGGCCTAAATGTCATAAAATGTTATATAAAATCAATTTTATGGAAAATATCTCATCTATACCATTACATATCTTGAAAATATAAAATTATTGAGTCCACATACCATGGAAAATATGTGAGTGGAGTTCCCATTCCAAAATTATACAATATTGCCCCTCCTCCTCCACTGTAAAAAAGCCTCAAATCTCGCACTTATTCACACCTAAAAATCTACGTTGGAATGAATATTATACACAAATGTGTCTCACCAACATCCTTCACAATATCTTATAATCATCCACTTCATCATAATTAAATCCAAATATGACATTTGGTGAAAACCAAACGGAGTTACCTGAGTAAGTGTAATATTTTTCATCACATTCTTTTATATTATTTGAAAAATCCATATATAAAATATTATTATTATATATTTGTAAAAAACCACCAGTATCCATTTTATACTATAATAATTTTATATTGTGGATTTTACCTACACATACACTCACATCAATCTAATAAGTAACGAACATACTATTTACGTGTACAACAAACCACCACCTCAAGGAATGATGATTGTTAAATATTTCCATTATCACCTCTCATGTCTAAAATTAAAATGGAAAATATATTTATATTTTAAATATAAATTACATTTATAATTAATTTATTATTCATTAATTTTTTAGAGTATTCATTTTATTTTTATTCTTGTGTAAATATGATTATTTTGTTTGTCGAACTGTGGACTACCGCACCCTCAAAAACAATGTGATTTAATCACACACACCATGGAATGTATTAACTATGTTTAAACAATGTGATTACTATAGGTAAAAATAATAATAATAATTTATTTATATTATAAAAATATATACATATATTTAATTTTAGTTATCTATTTTAATTCAGTAATAAGATAGAAACATTGTTATTGTGTACATACGGACAACAATGACCATGAACTGTTTGTTTCATTTTATACATATATAGTATATTGATTATTATAATAAAAATATAATGAATATATTTTATATTTATATCATTGATTAAATTAATTAAGTCATTATATATTAATAATTACAAAATAAATAAACAATTACAACATATGCGAAGAACAAAGTAGATATTAACCAAAGTGTAACATTAACATGGAATAGTTAAGAAGTGAGTAATATAATTACCTAATAAAACCATAAATGCTATTATATTTATGAATATTAATTTGTAAAATATTTATAATAAATATAATTTTATTATACATGAGGATTTAATGAGTACAATGAGAGTCAACACCGAAGGTAAGTGTATTTCAATTAACTTTTTCTTTAAATGATATACATGCATCAATCACAACTCATTTCGTTTTTTTGGAGTGTATAATCTCTATGGATGTATCAAATGACTATTAAAATTAGTTTTATTATTATTTACATATCCATTTTTTTATATTTGTTTAATGGGGATTAGGTTACAAAAGATACCATATATTTAATGTTACATTGTCTCAATCTTACTTCTTTAAGATAAATGCCTTGTCAATCCCCTATATAATTCCATGAAATGTGTATACATTATTTTATAAAGTTATATCATGAATTACCTTATTTAAATGATATTTAAATAATAATTTAATGTAATGATTTCTATCATGAATTAATTTTACCATAATGGTAACCGTTTATTGCTACAATCTTATCGTTTAAAGAGATTGTATAGAATTATGTTACGTTGAAGTGATATTATGATTCATATATCAAGAACACTAATAAATTTAATAACCTATATATATTAATGTTATATAAATGTATTGGTTCTATTTATACTATTTTTTACTTCATCTAATTATGAACACCCTTTTTGGAAAATCTGACATTATTTCTTCATTCAGTAGGAAGTCTATGTAACTTCAAAACCATTTATTCTATAAAAATTTTAAATTATTTTTTAATATGTTTTTGTTTTATTTTAAATGAATATTATTTTCAAAATTCTATCAATAATTTAGTAATGTTTTTCAAAATATATTTATTTTTATGGTTCTGAAAACATTATAATGATTTTTTACATTTTTTTAAAGAAAATTATTTTCAAAATGTATTCAATCAGTATTGTTAGGATTTTAAATATGTTATTAATGAAATGTTTCTCAAATTTTCTTTGAGATTATTTTATATGTTTTCATGTAAAAATTGTTTCAAAATGTTTTCTATATTTTTTTATAACTATTGAATGGAAATATTTTTCAATATTATTTGTAACTTTTTGTATAAGTCTTGAATGGATTATCAATAATTTTTTTATAATGGATAAATATTTTAAAAATAATTTTCAATGAATAAATGATATATTACTAAATAAAAGTTTAAAAAATATATTTTTCTGGTATTTTCAATCTAAGATGGAATCTGCTGATGTTACTCTTTCTATTATAGAAATGGATTCAAAGGATCTATTCATATAAATCATTAATTTTTTATGTTTTGATAGAATGATGCTTTTAAACTTGTTTCACATCCCAGAGATATATTATTTTAAAACATGATTGTATTATCTAGTTATATCTCAATTTAATGAATAAAAACATATCTATTTTCAATGGTTTTATATATGTTTTAATATCAATGATACACATTTTGTTTCATGGGTTATGATTATATATATATATATAATAAATATATTTTTATGGGTCATGATACGGGGAGTGTTTTGTTAGAACATGCATGTATGATTTCATTGAATTGTGGGTGGCACCTATATCTCCCACCAATTCATTGTATAATGATAAATTTTATGTTTTATCAAGTGGTACAGTAGATTTATCAAAATTATTAAAGTAAGAGGGAATACAAGTTGTAGTCTAATTCAAAAAGTAAGAGGGTGTATAGGTTGTAAACAAAGCATGAACGGATGTGGAAACATTGGTTATAACCAAATCCTAAATATAATAGGGATCATGTCTACTTTTAAAAGAAAGAATGTAAGAGGGAAAACGAGTTTTATCCCATGCCTGAAGGTATATGGGCACAATATTTTTAGCCTTATACTGAAATTAATAGGTAACATGAGTTGTATCCTAATACTATATGAATGATTGTACAGGGGTTGTTAGTTGAAGACCTAACCATGTACACAAGTCATATCCCAAGCCTAATAAGTTATGATGATCCTGGTTGGTTTCTCTGACAAAAGGGTTTTTATTATTATGAGTTTAACACAAATTTTATGTCATATTTTGTTGTTATTCTCTAATTGACTATGTTGATTATGTTCTAATGATTCATTTCTAATAAACTACCATTATAAATGAAATGATTCAGGATTGTGATCTTATGATTTGGAATGTATGGTATTATAATGTTATATTCATATTTTCACACACTATTATCATGTTTATAGTTACATTTCACTCTTTTGAATCCATACAATGAATATGAGATCACTACTATTTATGTTTACTTCCCTATGTAATGAATATGTGTACTACATAATAAAATTTTAAGAATTTATCTACTCATAAAGTACCTAGATGGAGATAATTTATCTCTATTATGTATTAGAGTTTATGTTTCCATGTTTCCTAAGGTAGTAAACTAATAACTATTTTTGGTATATTTATGTATCATGTTTTAAATTATCTGAAAATTTGATGTGATGTAATGTTAGTGTATGAAATGTGAGGTTCATTATAAAAACAAATTTAAAACTCAGTTTTGATGAATGGTGAGTTTTTTGGGTGACTATAGAATTTTTTAATTAGGGTCTACATGAATAAATAATCGAATTCTATTCCTTTCATGTTTAAGAAACTAATCATATATAGTCATCCTAATGGATGAAATATGAAAAAATGGGTTTTACATGCTAGTTTTTATACACTAGAGAGTTGGGATTCACTTGGGTGGATGTATGAGTTGTGATATTTTATTCCGACAATTACCTTGTGGTGTTTTCTATAAAATATTTCTTTATTTCACATATTTTCTATAAATTTATAGAGTTCATTAATTAATTATTTATTCTCTCTATTTTTAGCATATTATATAAGGATATTTGATTAGACAAAATGTCATACATGGAATATTAATTCATTAGTTTATTTTCGAAAAATTTAGTACCTATTCCATGGTATTTTTTAGGGACCTCAATCTGATGATTGATGTGGGATTTCAAAATATCAAACACCAAACTAGTTTTAACAACCTTTAGATGATCGAATCCATCCATTTTTAATAATAAATTAGTGGTAGTTATGATGAACATGAACTGTCAGTTTTTTTTGTGGGTATGTACCCAAAACATCAATTCCATATATTGATAAAACACATTAATATTTGTTTTTTAAAGATAACTAAAGATGAGGATGTTTGATTTTGTAGGAAATGTGTAATTATTGATAGTTATTGTTTCATTTGTTGAAGTCATTAAACATTGTATGAACAAATTATCCATATTCTTATATTTGGTGATAGAGAATCAATATTTTTTTTGATATCATCATGAAAAACTATGAATTAATAGAAAATATTGGGAAATTTCATATCCCTCGATTCTATCGAAAATTATTACATGAATGTAGTTCTTAAAGATTAATATCTATGTGTTGGTTCCATCGTAGTAGAAAACATTCCTCGCCCTTTTATAAAATTTCTATTTCATTGAATGGCTTACATTAGGTTGTAATTTTAAGGGTACTAATTCATTAGACCGCATAATTATATACTTCAATTATGGGGACAAATGTGGTATATATAATGGAGGATTTGGAAGTGGATTAATTCACCTTATTGTCATCCTCATCAAATAAAATGGATTTAATCACATTTTTATTCACTATAAAAAGGACCGTATTATTCCAGACAAGATCAATATGTCATTAAACGAATTTTTCTTGTGTTTGTGATAAATTGATTTTGGAATATTGATTATGATACATCATATTCTCAAAATTAAATCTAATGGTTCCTTATTTCACTTTATCATGGAGATGAGATCTTATTTAATACTAATTTTTAGTAACTAATTATATGTTTGAGGACCAAATAAAATATTATTTCCATATATATGCATGGGATATAAAATATATGGTTCAACTCAGGGAAGATAGTGTTAGAATGGATCTCATCCACATTATTGGGGAATCCCTACGAATGCATGACTATGTAATATATAAGCACCCTTGAGGGAATGATTTAGTCAACTGAAATGTATAAAATAATTATTTTTGGGATGATCATTATTATCATGGTCATTTACTATTAGTAATCATCAAATTAATTTTTCTGTGATGGTATTATTTTAATGATAGATTAAAATATTCATATAAAACATGACATCAATGATAAAACCCTTTAACGTTGGGAAAAAAAATTCAACTACCATGTATTTTCCATTATCAATCATAATCTAGGTGAACCTAATGAACATTTATTTATTGAAATCTACTCACTATCCCATACTTTCAGTCAAGTTAGGATGGATGGGGGTATATAATAGTATATGAATACATAATCCAGACAATCATCATGATATTATATATAGTGATTCATCTTTTGGACTGTGAAGACAATGTTACTATAGTTCTTCTAAACAAGATAATATTTGTACTTCATTTGAATTATCATAAGACACATATAGAAAAAAATATTCTAATTACCATTTTAAATCATCAATTTTAAGAGGTTTAAAATATTTTTATCAATACCCAATGCAATGAAAATCATAGGTTCCCCCATGATATGAGGAATCCAAAATATAGAATTCAATAAAAAATGATCAATGCAATCCAATGCTCTATAGAATTATTTCCCCATGTATTATGATGTATCTTTATTTTTCATTATGTTAAAGTATTTACATTTTCTAGATATTATAGAATAAAAATTCCACATGTTATTTATGATACCATTATAACTTAAAAACTCTAAAATATTTCATGATGGAGGTAATTCAATGATTACCTTGATCATCTCTGGATCAATTTTTATGCCTTCATACCCTAAATTGGTACAAAGGATCATCCAAAAGGTAACCATTAATACACAGATAAAATGGTTCTTCACTAGGTTTTCAATGCATATAATACTAAACACTTTGTACATATTATTGATATGACTTTGTAATTGATTGTATTTAACAACCAAATCAACCACATAACACTCGATCAATCTTTTATGGAGGGGATCGATAATGGGATGCATTGATTAACATTAAGAATCTGAAAATTTATTTAATATAAAAGGAATCACATGTTATGAATAGTTTCTTAAAGGATTCCTAAATGTGAAAAACTCATTATCATTTAGGAATGTTAATAATTAATGGCAAGAGGATTACACATCCATTGAGGGGTTGTAATGGAAGCCAGTAGTTACATGTATCAGAAACAATGTCTATGTGATATGAATTTTTTCTTAAGATATTATGGGTTGAGGTTTAATATTTCATTACAGACTCGACTTTTCCAATCCTTCTTTTTAAATAAGAAAATATTTATAACCATATTAGTGTAATATACTTCTCTTATGAATATGGATTGATCATTTTATCATATTTTACCTTGACCATTTTTCAATATGAGAGAGACATCCATATATGTTCTTACATATATTCATAGAGAACAATGGGAAGGATTTGATGGTATATGGAAATAGGAAGGTCAATACCTATTACCTCTTTATAGTTTTATATAAATAAGAAATATTAATCCCTGAGGCATTAAATTCACTACTCTTATTCCTTGTGGGTCTAGATATAAATAATAAAAATAAAACTCAGATATTCTTAAATGATGTATTAAACTATATGAGATCATTGAAAAATTTGGAAAAAACTTATTCAAAGGGAAAATGTAATTTTTCAACATCATCACCAAGAGAACAATGAGGACTATAGAGTGGAGATAGCTCCTATAAAATTGGTGGTTGTCAAGTAAAATAAACATCTTATTCAAGGGAGGAACGTTTTAAACCAGATTATTATCTATATAGTTTTTAAATGGCTAGTTTTGGAGAGTCTAAGGATCATGTCATATGTTCCCTACACTGGTTTGTTCCAATACCATTTCATTATGGCATATTCCAGTGGATCACTATTTTCTCAGTTATATTATTTTTTATAAAAGGGTAGATTTATATTAAATGTAATGGGATAAATTTTATATGGTTAAACGGAAGAGGTAAACTTTGTTTTAGAGGAAGTTACACTTCATTTGAGTAAAAGGGGATATATATACACATAAATTTTGAGGGTACGATTAAACGATGTAGAATATATGGGGTAAATTCTTATAGAGGATGTATCAAAAATAGAATGATTTTATTTATGCAATTATAGGGATAAGATAAGGTAACTATCAAAATATTATGACCATGGACACACATTACTATTTTTTCATTTGTTTCGTTCAACTATATAGTAATAGACAACACCAAGGTAGTGATAATAACATAAATTTGTGGGGGTTTCATCATATTTTCTCTAACCTACTTTACATTAGTTGATGTACATTAGGAATTGGATGCCTAATGAAGGTTATATATGTCGATTTAAAAAAAGTCATTTAATATGGTGTATTGAAAAAATGGATTTTTGTATCAAATAAACGTCTCCAAACAAGGAAATCAATAAAATCATTCTAAGTGGATTTTGGATTCAATTATCAAAAACCAAAATTATTTGATTATATGGTAATGTTTTGACTTATTTAGATCTTATATTTGTATGTATCTTAGTTGGAATTAGAAAAATCCCCGAGATAGTGTTTTCTATCAACTATGGATATTTATACTATTGATAATTATTAAGACCATCTCATGGAATATATTACCCAATATAATTTCACCGTCATCATCGCAAAATAATGATATTGGTTCCCTATTGTTATGTCATTAACAACCTTACCATATTCGTATTTATAATTATACTAATTACTTTTAAAATTTATAGAAAACATTAAGGTATCCATGAGTGACTCATGATGATCCATTAATAGTCAGAGTCAATCAAAAATTTATAGTTGTGTTGCTGTTATATTATCTCTCCCTTGGTAAATCTACATTAAATGATGCATGAAGGGACCATATATTGTAGGTAATTTATATTTGTTATAATATTAAAATTACATATGGGGAATGGGATATTTTTGTTGAGAAATGGATTGGAATGTCTTTAGAAGATTATAAAATACAAGATCATGTCATAGAGTTATATTTTAAGACACTACAATATATGGATTTTCATTTTGAATTTGGAGAAATTATTTTATTCAAGTATTGGTATCAAATATATCATTATCTATTCTAGTACCCAACACGTTATGATATCAAGATGGTAAATTTACAATTGATCAATAGAAACTACAAAATATTCCTAGAAGATGTAGTTGTAAATCATCATTGTTATAATATAAATATTTTTCTCCAAAAGTTGTTGAATAATTTTTAGAAAAGAAATTATTTATTATAGGATTCTAAAAATACATAGTGGGATATTATCCAACATTTGAATTAAGGGGTATAAAGTCTATGATATTTCCTTTTGAAGTTGGATCCAATATATGATATTGATTATCGATGAAAGGTATGAATAAGATAATTTTTCTTTTGGATGCATATAAAATTGATGTCACCATTGGAGTAAAAAATATTTCTTTATATGGAGATTAATGGTTAAAATCAAAATGGATTACCCCATGGGATTAAGTGATTTACTTTTAGGAATTATGGTTATGAAAAGAAAAAATCCCCATTAATCTATGAATTATTTCTTATTTCTAATATCCTAATAGGAATTACAATTGTTTTAAACTGTTATTATATGTTATTATGGATTTGTATGTCCTATAATGACAATATCTAGATAATCTTAGTTCTATTCAAAAAAAATATGTTGTAAAATGTTCTATCTTGGAAGCATATGACAACAGTATTAGATTCAATGTCTCTTTAATTTATCCATTAATAAAATATTAAATTCCAATTGAATTATAAATTTCAGCTCTATTATATCGATAAAGAACATGGTAACATTATTTAAGATAATTAATTTGACAATTTTTTAGTATATAAAAGGCATCACTTCCCTTCCCTGATGGGGGCCCAAAAAAACTTATCTGAATTATTGTCTATATAGTATTATTTATCAAAGAATCATAATGCTAAATATATAAAGAAGCTGTGTTATTCCTGAAATTTTTTTTTTCTTCCTAGGATTTTATATAATAGTCAAGATTAAGGGGGTCCTTTTATATCTTTCTACTTGGACTCCTAAAGACATTGATATATTTGTGTGAATTGAGGAATCATTATAGATACATCAGGGTGATGTGTATTGAGATCATATTATAATATGAATTCTTCAAAAACCTACCTAGCATAATATTATTAATTAAATTGGATATAAATGGGCAGTTTTAATCTATTCTAATGTATTATGAAGGTAATAGATAATCTATTACTTAAATTTTGGGTGTTATTGAATAATGTACTATTTATGGTAGATGAAATATAGTACCAAAACAATAAGTAGATATTCTTGGGTATTAATAGAAATTATATATAGATTATTATAATATATAAAATCATTTCATTATATAGTCTAGATAATGTAATAGAGTTCTACAACCTCATCAAGATCTAGGGATCCCAGAATCAATCCATTGTAATAGAAATAGTGTGAAAGGTGATACTCTAAGTCACATATAAAGTTGGGGGAGGAGAAACTAATATGGGTGACATGGTCAACCCATTCTACCTACAAATTCATTTCATGACCCAATACTTATATATACATTTAAAAGGATTCTAGGTGAATTGTAGGAAATATTATAATGTCGTCTTTTGGTGTTTAATATGGGATAAGACACTAGCTAGTCAGTTGGATAATTGGTTTTTGTGGTCAATGAATAGTAAATATTAATCAAATTATTCTACATGAGATAAAACTATGTATAAATCCATAAATTTCATTTATTGGGTTGACCCAACAGAGTTTGTGCTGATTTAAAAAAATTAAAACTATATTTTTTTAAGGTTTTGAATCATATATGAAAGTGTAATTCTAAACATCATCTAGGTACAGATGGAATCCTTTTTATATATCATTCTTAATTTTCTGATTTAATTTGATATATTGATGAAAATTCATTATTCCTGCTTTAATCATAGTTTTCTTTATAAAATCATGCATGAAGGATCCCTCATTCGTGCCTTAAAAAGGTTAAGATACTGTTAAGATATTTGAATTGTTATTTAAGAAGTAAATTCATAGCCTATATTCTATTTCTATTAATCATTATGAACTTATACTCTATATATCATGTAATACTGTCAATCATCACATTGTGAATCGTCCATTTATCTGTTAATTTTAATATCATGCTTCGTATCATCATGGGGTTGATATCTATAATAGTAACTATGTAAGGAGATAGTGGTAGATATTTTATAACATTATTACCTAAAATATATTATGAGGAGTTTCATTTACACATGTGAGGATTCCAAAGTTATGTGTAAAACAATTTTTACCCTTTAATTAGTGCATTTGAAGATTCCCCATTATTAATATAACATAGCAATGGAGACATTATTTTTACAATCTCTTGAATATTTATTAATATCCACTAGAGATAGGTTGTTAATACAATGTATATTCATGGACATCATCCTTCTAATACTAAAATTTAAGAGAATGAATTTTCTTGGAACTTATTGAGTATACTTGTTAATAGTCTTCATTGTTTTTAAACATTATATTTTTTTCATGTAGATATATCTTGATTTATTTTTGGTGAGAAAATCATGGTTAGAGAAATATAGGGTTGGATATGGAAAAATATTTATTGGATTATGTATATTGGGTTGGGATTCTGAGAAACTATAGTTTTATTATTCAATGATTTTAGAGGGTAAATTTAACTCTGAAGGGGTGAATTGGGATGAATCTGTAAAAGGAGTTTGGGAATACAACTTCTATCCAAACTCCAAAAACTGGGGTCCCAGAATGTTTGATTACATATCTAGGATGAGGATGTTTCAATCTATAGATATGTAAGATTCATCGTCTTCCCCATATACGGGTGTCTCTATACTCTTGTTGAGTGAGGTCATCATGTTTTTATGGACCCACCAAATATTTCTCCCAATGTAATGAAATATCCCTTTGTTTTTCATATATATTCTATATAATTGGAGATATTTGATGTTTAAAAAACCACGGGTTTGTATATCTAATTTATAAACAAAATATAGTGAATCCTCTGTATATACTAGTATTTGGAGAGGGTCTTCATGACAAAGTGTACATCTATTGAGATGGTATATCTGAGTATGATATACTCTTTAATACCAAATGTATGATCGAATATGTAAAATAAGATACAAATACAAGAGGGGGTGAATTGTATTCTTTAAAAATTCCTTTGGAACTTTTACAGATAACCAAAACGCACAACACCTCTAATTTCTAATAACTTTCTTGCTTCTAGAAAACTGATTCTGGAAATGAAACTTAACAATAGATTACAACTAATAAGTTTCTACATTAAAGAATATAGAATCTAACTAAATCAGAGTAAATGTTTAAGGATGTATATGAAATTTATACTTTCTTAACAACTAAAATACACAGTGGAAAACAAAGTAGTAACCCTACAAGTAACAAGTAAATACTCTTTTAACCCAAAGAGGAGGGTATCCAAAAACCCTGGATATAAATTCTCTTGCTTTATACTTTTAATAAATTATGTCTTACAAAAACCCAGGAGAGCCCTCAATCTGAAGATCAGTATCTGTATTTCTATCCTCACAATCCCTTGATTTGTGGGGAAATCAGAACCTCTGACTTAACAACCCAAAGTCTCTAATTTTAAGGAAATCTATCCTCTACACTAAGAAAATCTGCACGAAGCAAAGTTTAAACAATTCGTTCAAACTTTCTACATGAATCCTGAGAGTTTATTAGAGCCTCTCTCTCTAGAAATCACTTCAACAGCATGTAGAAACACTTGTCAAAGTTCAGTGTTAAGTATTGATATCTTTTCAAATGAGCTCTTATTTATAGGCACAACACCAATGGTCGGATATCTCCTCTAATGGTCATATTCTTCCTTGAATTTTGGAGGGACCTGTACACATGTCACTCAATCAACGGTTAGTGAGTAACTGAAAGCATGACATCATTTTATAACTAAACTAGTGTAAGTATAACCAAAATCTGATATTCAGAATGTAAGTAAATGAAAGTTCGAAGTATAACCAAAAATGAGTTTGGAGTGTATAATAAAAGGATATTCAGATTCTGTTTTCTAGGAATTCAGAACCTGAATTATATAGAATTCCACAGTCTCAATTTCAAGGATATTCGGATTCTAGATTCAAAAGAATTTAGAACCTAAACATATAATATTTGGAAGAATATTTTATGAGAATTCGGAGTTAGAAGTCATAGGAGTTCAGAGTCTGAATTCAGAGAACTCGATGTCAGAACTCAGAGATGTTTGTAACCATAATTCGTAATTAGAATTCATAGTATAACTTTACATAAGATCGTAATCAAAATTATGAGTCGAACATCAAGAATGTTCGCATCTGGAATTCAGACTTGAACTTCATAACGTTCGTATCCTGAATTTAGAGTGGAATTTCATGAGAGTTCATAGCCGGAATTTAGAGTTTTCATCCATGAGAGTTCGTAACCAGAATTCGGAGTTGAACTTCATGAGAGTCCGTAACCAGAATTCAGAGTTGAATTTCATGATAGTTCGTAACCATAATTCCGAGTTGAACTTCATGAGAGTTTGTAACACGAATTATGAGTTGAACTTAATGAGAGTTCGTAACCAGATTTCTAAGAATTCAGATCCAAAAACAGAATGCTTCATATCTAGGTATTTATAGGATTCTGAGGTTTTGGTATCAATCTTAGTTTTACACATATGAAGTTTATGATTTGAACAACAAAATCTAGGTAAGGGTAAATTTCTGTGTGTAAGGAAATTTTCCATCAGAGAGTAAAACAAGGGTAAAAAGAGATTTTCCTTGAAATAAAGTGTTTGAGATTTTCAAAATATGATGAATAATGAAGTCATAAGGGAACCTTATTGACTTAACAATCTCCCCCAAGTATGAAGGAATGAAAAAGTCATAAGAAAAACCATATTGACTCAACAACATCATCTATGAAAATTGAAATCCTATGTCGGTGACTACCTATCCTCAGATATTATTACAAATTCCGTAAAAAAAATTTATAATAAATAAAAGGATGTCCTATATTCTATTGTATCAAGGGTTTCCAAGAATCGGTCCCCGATATTCTGTCTTTTATGATGATGAAAAATATTTTTGGACACTGATATTCCCCGAGTAATGTGATCATTATTGCAGGTATTACTATTACTATTCTACATAATATCACTATATAGGAAAGTAACTCCTCCACCATCATAGGATCATCTATGTGATAGGATGATATGGAAATGGGATAACCACTAAGATGGTTGTTAGTGGTCTCAATTGTTGGGAGAGTGGAACTAGTGAGCAGTATGGGCATATAAGGTCTTTATCCCTATCTAGAATATATATTTTTATGTACTATTCTTGATGTTTCAAGGGTTCATAAATTGAGATAGATTCATTATGAGTATAAGAAATACTACTTTTTGGGTTCGAACAATGGTTTTCTCATGACATAGGAGCAATAGAGTCTATGCAAGAGTATCCAAAATTGGAGTGATCTAGACCAATTCATCTATTGGTTCAGGTTCCCCATATTGTCGTAAATGTAGGTTGACCAATAGGGAATTTCTTAACGATTCATGGGAAGATATCACATCATAAAAATAATGGATTTATGTTACATCCTTAGTGTCATTGATGGTTAAATTATTGTATTCCACATACTATATCATTAAATTTTTTGTTATCATGATATCGGGTTTAGCCCCTATAAGATCTCTACAACAAAGGTCTCTAGTTTTCTAACAAGGAATAGTTTTTATAAAATTTCTCTCCTTTTTTGGATTTATTCCATACCATTTATTTGTTTTAGAAATTATTTTATTAACTCCCAATAAATGATCAATTCACGGGAGTGGGGACAATAGAACATGGTAGTATCTAGTGAAATGGTTTTTACCACCTATTCATTATTTTGAGGGATTTATGTTTTTAGATAAATATTGGTTAAAGTAGAAACATGTATAACTCTAATATCATGATGACTATTGGGAGTGATGGGAGAACATAAAATATCTTTTATAATAGAATGAATTTTATAGGAATTGTTTATGGTATCAAGAAGAATATATATGATGATAGTGATTCCAAAATTATCCATTTTTATGGAAAATGTTAGTGGTTATGTACAACTTTACTCTTCCCAATGATATTAATAATACAAGATTCGTCTTAGGTATAGAAATTATATTTCCAATGGTTTTCACTATGTCATGTATATTTGGTTCATGCCTTATATGGTCATGTTTCAGTCCTTAAATCCCACATTTCAAATGTGTAAATCCTATCACCACTTAGGTGATATAGTTCACACAATGATCATAATTATATGATGGGGTGTCCATGGGTCATTTTGAAGATCAAAACCTATTCTACATCTCTCCCATTGATGAAATTCTCATATATCCAAATCCCAATAGAAATGTCACATTGTTATTGGTTAATTATAACGCGTGAATCATTATTAGGGGTTACTAGATAGGCTGTAGAGGATGAGTGTTTTTGGAAACATTATGTATAATTTTAAATCTTACACATATTTTATAATTACTATAGAAATTTAAAATGATGGAATCCTATGTGTTTGGTATGTTTAATAATGTGTTCCCCAACAATGGCGTCCAATGGTCGTCACATGAGAAAACATATTCTCATTACACGAGGCATCCAAATCTCAACACATCTGGTAACACATGGATCATCAGCAAAATCAGAATACTCTCATCTTCAATGTTATTATTTTATCATCATTGAAGATATCATATTATCTTCCCATACATAAGGGTAGAATCATGGCCTCATCACTTTACTGTAGGATAAATATGTCGTATAGTCATCATATATGATTATTAAGTTCTTTGCATATCTAGGGTATAGATCGTCACTATATGCATCCCATTATCATCAAATTTGGTATATTATTATTATCATATAAAACTCCTCTAAAAATCTCCTAAGGATGTATAATGTTTGGTTCATCATGAAGGTATTTCCCAATTATCATCACATGGAGCTATATATTCTCACCAAATAAGGAAGGTGAAACACATAATATTGTAAGATAACAAAAGAAATGGGCTTCTCCCCTAGTATATCACACACTCATCACAAGGGTGAAGGATCTATATAGATTCATTACATAAGGACATATTATTTTAAAATTCTTTTGGTACACCCTTGTTCTAATGAATAGTGGGGATGTATTCAAATTATTTATTTACCCGAGAGTGGAAAAAATTTTAATATCTAGTGGAAAAATTAAGTGTTTGGTGTCTAATAAAAAAACACTTTATAGGGTATTGGGTTTTCTATAAATGTATGGATTTAATATTCTCTCTATATTGAGGTGGGATTAAATGTTTTTTAGGTGATATTTATTGATACTTATATTGGATTTCATTCATATATAGTTGGGATAGGTATTAATATACACATAGTTCAGTTTACATAGTGTTATGTTAATGTAAGAGGACCTATCCATCTCATTTATGTTATTTGTAATGATATGTTTATTGAAAAAGGAATGAAATATAAAAAATTAGAAGGTCTTAATAATTTATTTTCCTAAGAATTACATGGAATGATGAATGATATATTGTTCTCAATATTAAATGTTTGGTTCAACTAGCCCATGAAAGGGGGAAATGGGTAGGGAGAATTCCAGCCATGGTAAGGTGAATTTTTTGGTATAATGGGGCCCATTATTTTGATAAAAATGAGTTGAAAATACAAATAACATCCTTGTTTCAATGTTTCTAGTGACAAAAGTAGATTAAATTGTTCATTAATAGAGAAATTTGATAATGATTTATGGATTTTCAAAATGTCAAACCCATGAGGTAGTATCTTTTGATAATATCTGTTCTATAATAGGATAGATTAATAATCATCACCATGGCTTGGGCTATATGAATTAAGGGAGTTGAGTGAAACATTAATTTATATGAAGTAAATGATATTTTATGAATCATGTTCTTCATGGAAGAGAGTTAGGATAAAAACAATGAAGTAGTATAAAATAATTCAACTCACATGTGTGAGGTAATTATTATATGTTTATCACCTATATGAATCCATGTATATGATAGTGGTTAATTGAATCGTGGATAAAAACTTTATGTGATATGAGAGCTCTATATTTTAAAATAAAAACATCGAATCCTAGAAATTGAAATATTATTTGAATTTAAATGCATAGGATACATTGATTTACACTCGTTTGGGGAACATATAGCAAGTTTATGAATAATATGCATGTGAAATAATGTCTTCAATTTTGTGGAAATATAAGATAAAGACCAACACAACTCCATGTTTAATGAAAATATATTCATCTATTTAGAACATATGATATTATATATTTTAATGGAATACTTGAGTTTCAATGAATCCTTATAATTGTATGGTTCCTTAAGTGATAATCTCATGATACCATGTTTTCATGAATGTATATACAGATCGATCAAATAATTTCAAAATTTAACCCACATAAATTTTGTGTAATAAGTTCATTTTTGTTCCTTAAATAGTAAAATATAGTCCTATGAAATAAGTTTAACCCTTTTAAAATGAGATACAAAAAAATAGGTTTTTTATATGGATACAAATTTTCAATATGAAAAGAAAAAAATGGTTTTTTCGATGTGGAAATATTTATTCCATCAATAGATTAAGGAAATGGTCAGTACATTGTGGTAGGCTGTCACAAACCCTTCAATATATAAGGAATAATTTTTCAAAGAGAGCCATGACATGGTGAGTTAAATATTATACAAAATATGGTGATCTATTTTCTATTCTCCTCTATAATAAATAAAAATTCTTTCCTAAATTAAGACACGTTTTCTAAGTGGGGGAAATATCATGGATTACATAGTAAAATTTGGTAGGTAATTATATAGTAATAACATTGTATTTGATTAGATCCATGGGAGAGGTCATGTGAATATCTATATTATACAGATAGTTCCCCATTATCAAAACCTTAAATATGAGTGAAATAGAGCTTTTTTTAAATTAATATATCATATCCCAATATACAACATTACATGATATAAAAACATCTTGGATTTCTCTGTTTACTAATAATTAATTTTTGAAATAATTGTACTAAGAAACCCTTTTATAGACACCATATAGAGGATAATTTTTTTTCTCTACTAATGAGGAATCAATATTTTATGATGATATATATTTTCTTGACTATCAAAATTCATTTGCAAATCCACATCATATTAATTGTTTTTTCCATTATCCAATTATTTCATAGTGGAAGAATATTTTTCAGCAAGATTTTCAATAAAGGGCCTAATGTTTTTTAGGAACCCATAAAATTCCCTATATTCTAAAATATTTTTATGAGTAATCATATAAAATTTTATGTTTATTTAATCGGTACTTTTTGGAAATGACAAGCATAAAATATATAAAAAATATCCATGGACACAGTACACATAGACTTTATGAAAATTATATTCAATATATGAAAAAATTGATTTATAATATCACAATTAAATATATAAAATGATCTAGACACATCCACGCTTTAATATCCATGTCATTAATATATCATTAAATTTAATTTTCATGGTGGTGTCTTGTATTTTAGTGCCTCACCATTTAATAAGTATCCTAGGATTTATTCAGGATAAATGGAATCAATTTATAGAAATAGGCCTCTTGGAAAACCTATAATGTTGTGTATTCTAAATCATTTGGCCCTATAAAAATATAATTATAAGTAAAAAACATATCCATGAATGGGGATATTTAAAATTATGAATTGTATTAATTAATTTTATTTTTAATTGGAATATAGAAATCACATTACCTGAACTGATGATTTAAATCATTATAGTCAAAAAAACCTTTAATTTTTTCATTATTCTTCATAAAAATGTTTATTTACATGTATAATTTTAGGTATTATGTTTTTTTATAATCATTTTTATCTTTTTTATCCAAATCAACATCCACCTATGTACCCTGAGTTAGATTCCTCAATTTCTATACAAGTTTATCACCATGTTGGATAGTTGATAAGACAATGAGGTAAATAAACGCCTGAGTACCTATCCATAGAATAGATTTATACTTTAAATAAAAAATATACAAGTTTTTTATGAGAAATTAATTTTATTAATTGTTAACTGAATTCAAGGATGAATAGACATGTGGGGGTTTTCTTCTTCTTTATTTCTGAGATTCACTTGATGAAGATCATTTGGATTTGTTAGGACACTCTTATTGAAGTGTGTTAAGGAATGTGAAATATACTCTCATTTATTTTCATAAAATGTGGAGGGTGTAATTTCATTATTAACATCAATGTATTTTATATATTAATTTATATACATTGATATATATATAAAGTTTTAAATGTATATGGATGATCATTGGTCTTGGTTGACACAACTTGAATTGATTTTGAGGTAAATAATCCTTATGATCCATTCTGATGGTGAATTATAATTTTATTGAAAACAATATTGTGTTTTGACCACATAATTATAATAAATTTTATAATTTATAGATTTTAAGATCTACATATAATTTTTATTGTTCATATATCAAATCTTCCTTCTACAAATATAGATGACACAACCAGGAAATTTAATTTAAAATTATAATAGAATAAATTAATTTTATCTCCAGTAATTTATCTAATTAAATTATGGAATTCTCATAAATATAGAACCATATACTCAATTCCAATGATAATGTATATAATAAATATGGTCAATATACTCCAATGGTAGTTGGGAAAAACTTCTAATTAGTTATGGGAGATAATGTTTTGTAGTGAAACCATGAGGTGGTTATTTCCAATCCATCGTAGAGTGTCATGAATCAAATATTCAGTATTTAAATAAATAAATGTGGGATATTATTATAGAGTACCCTAAATTATAAATTTATGGAATAAGTAGAATATTTGTAATATAGAGTGGAACCGAAGAATTAATATAGAGATATTTTTTTATTAAAAATAATTTAACGAAATGTATATTTATAATTACATTACATCATAATAATATACAAGCTCCAAAGAAATTAATATAAGCAAAATATTCCTCATGAGATTTTTTAATATACAAATATTACAAAATTTAAAAGGAATAGATGAATATGATTATTTCTAAAATGATGAATTGTTAATTTTTGGATGAGTTTAATTCATGTGGAATTTATTACCAATACTTGATCAATGTTGACAAAATGGGTACTTTACCTACAGAGAATTTTTTATATGAAATTTATGGCTAATTTACAACCCTTATCCATAAAATAGATTATTATATGAAAATAAACGGTTTTAATATAATCATGGTATGTATCATAACACACAAATGTCGTCTCAAATTACTATGAATTTGATAGGTCTTCGATAAGGTCATTACTATAATAATTTTAATAATTAAAATCATATATAATTAATAGTGTAACAAACCAAAATTAAAATATATGATTAATTTGAAATTAATTATTTTGTTTGATAGTCTTATCTATAAACCAAATCGAATATATGAAAAAACATGATATATTTAGTTTAAATATAAATGAGTAATTATGACCATTAAAACATAGAAATTCAATATTCAATAATGAATAAGAGTAACCTGTAATGTCTTCAACTCCATTAGCCTAGATCCAATGATTAATTTATTTTTAGTAGAACAAGATAGAAAAAATCATATCATAATGGAATAAATAGTTAGTAGGCTCAGTAAACTATATACACATTGGAATTTCAAATAACATTTCAAGGAATAAAATAAAAATACAGTGAAAGAAAATATTATTCATCCTTAAACTGATTCAAATATTCCTTCTTCATATACTAGGTAATGGAAATAAAATTACAATGTGCATAGATGTTAAAACAATTATGGACAATGGAAGATATCTTGTTTTTACAATGATTGATTAGTATAGAAAGTTAAATATCTGGAATCAAATGTAATTTTATTTATAACATTAAAATAAGTGAATCCATGGATATTATTAATGCAATAATGTGATGGATAATAATAATTAAATTTATGATGAAGAACATTCATAATTTTAGATGACATGATCATAGGAATCATGATATATCTACCATCAAAACCTTATTCCATGATAGTTCAAACTATATGTATTGATTAAATAATAATCCATTTAATTTGGACAACTAATTTACCTGATGACAATTATTGAATAATCTAGGGGAATATAATTTATGGTCTCAACTATGACTATATGTCAAAGTCATTCCTTCTATATTAAATGATCAATATAATTCAAAAACAATATTCCCTATAAAAATTTTCATATAGTTTAATTAATTTAGAATACCAACATTACATCGATCAATCTAATAAATTTCTATATAAAACTATTTATAATTAAATGATATATGGTTTTGGAAATAATCAAATCCCTGATAAAATTAATAATGCTGTTTAAACTAAATATAATGTAAAATGATAAAAAAATGTGAATTATCAAGAGACATTTCTACTAAAATTAATACGATAATACATATTATAATCAATTCATTAGAAATATCAGTTTTTTAATAATGTAGTTTTCTTTGAAAAAATTAAATAATATACATAATGTATTATTTTCATATTTCATCAACTATTTATCATTGAAAAAATATTAATGGATTATTAATGATGTTTCTAAAATAAAACTATTATGAATGTTGGAAAATTAATTAATTTCATATTCATTTAATAACATTTTTTTAAACTTCATGTATCAAATGTCAAAGAACATTTTGTAAAAAAAATAATATATTTGTTTCAGACCTTGTAAAAATAAACATGTAACATAAGATTTTCTTAAGAAATCATTTTAGAAATAAAAATGTATCTTGTGAAACAATATTGAAAAAATTGGAAATGGACGAAAAATATACTTGATCAAAAACTATAATTAGAACAGCTTGAATTTTTACCATTCATGTTGAAAAGCGTTACATTTATTGAATAATTAATCATCATGAATAAATATACATTAGAGTCAAATATTTTAAATCTAAATTATATACACTACATAATGTTATTAGGTGTATAATACAAAACATATGTTAATGGAGTGGGAATTGAGACGAAATCCCTTAAAAAGGTCATATCATTGGAGTTAGAACATAAAATTGGGGTGATTAGGTAAGAATAGTTTAATTACTCATAGAAATTTTAAATAAAAAACAAATAGAATTCAATTTAATTTCACACATAACAATTCAATAGCATAGTCAATGATGAAAAATATAACATAATGAATGTGAATTGAGTAAAAAAAACTTTACCTTTCATTTTACTTTCCCAATATATGGTTTTTTATAGTAATATAACAATTTATGCTTAATTATATTAACATAAAAATATATAGAAATATATATAATATAATATATGATCCATTAATTAATTTTCATCACCAATTTGATAACAATTATAATTATTTTAAGTGTTAAATACATGATTTTTCTTGTATGTTTTGATTTGGTTGTTTTGGTTAATGCGTAATTCTCAGGGATACATCCCCAAAATAATTTTATTCATGATCGAAAATAATATATATTCAATATATATATATATGTTCAATATACATATATATTCAATATATATATATATATATATTCATAAATATGTTTTACAGATAGATAAATGAATTACACCATTCATAGAGAAGGTAAATCATACATAAGAATGATTACTATTTTCGGTTTTATATGAAAGGGATAAAAGAAAGATAAATATTAATTAAAAAATATTAAACAATTACTATATATATATATATTATTTATAATCTTTAACTTCATCCTTATTACCATCCATGTAATTAAAAAATGAAAAATGAACCACATCGCATCGTGAAGTTAGCAGTCCACACAAACTCATAATCATCTTTATTTTTTCCCATTGACTGGAAATTAAGAACATACAATAGATATTATAAATAATTTTATTTATTTATTGATTTTAATATAAATTCATTATTTTCATATTTATAAACATCAATGTAATTTAAGGATGAAAAATGAATTAAACTATTGTGGGCAAATGGTTGGCCATAAATACATACCTGTTATTTTTCACATATCGTAAGATGGAAAATATAGGAAATATTGTTTTCTAAATCATATATATAATATGAGTATATTTATGATAGTACATTTATTATTTTATTATTTTAAAAAAATATTATAAATAATAATAAAAAATAAACTTGAATAAGTTGTTAATGAAAACTTCCTCTTCTTCAGTAGACATATTTTAGATCTACACATATTGGGCATAGGATTGTACAAATAGAAATATAAGAACATAAAAAAACTTGGATATTGATGTTTATAAGGTATTTCATTTATTTATGGTTAATATTGTTATATTAATATGCAACAAATAAAATATAGAAGGTTATTCCAATTATAAGTGTGGGGAGAGACATTTGTGGTTTTTCAAAAAGTATTAGATAATATATATATATATATATATATATATATATATATTATTTTTTATATACAAAATCATCCAAATTGTTAATATTATAATATAATATGACCATGAGTAATAATAAACACATCCAAATAATTTCTAACATGTTTTTTTATTTTTTTCATAGAAGTAATAAAGTATTAACACCCCATGTTATCACTTTATACAATAAAAACAATATTAATATTTTTTAATCTACTAAATCCAAGAATGATATCATAAAAAGAAAAATGGCTCATAAAATTCAAATTTATTTTTCAAGGTATATCTCATTAATTTGAAAAAATATATGATTTTTATGAATTTGAAATTGTTAATGAAATTGTATTTAATTTAAAATACTATCCATGTCATTTTTGATAGTATTCATTTAATTTGAAATTAAATGCATCAATAAAAATATTGAATTTGAGTATAATAAATTAACAAATCCATAAAATGTTATATTTATAGAAGAAATTGTTGGAATATATTTATTATCCAACATTTTATAGCTTTTATATCTTATTAAATCATTTATTGTATTTTTTATTAATTAATATAATATTCTGTTAACATTGTGTAGGAATTTAATACAAATATACAATTACTAAAAAAATTACATAAATTTCAATGATAAAATAAATTCATAAATATTTTAATAAAATATTTGGGGCTAGATACTTTTTATTAAAACCATAAAATATTATTGATATTAAACTAAATAATGTGATTTTTTCATCTTTATATTTTCTATTATTTATTTTATTTTCTTAGTCAAATAAATTTGTAATCAAATGCAATGATATTAAATAAATGTATGGAAATATAATATATATATATATATATGTGTGTGTGTGTGTGTGTATATAATCACCAAAATTGGAGTATTGGGTTCATTTTTAGTTCTTACTGTATTATTTTTTCATTAATAAAATGATTTACCTGAAAAATAGAGACAATTATATACCACAGTTACTATTCATTATGAGTAAAAATAACATTGAAATGTTCACCAAATCTATACATCTTATTTCCAAATATAGAATCCATTTTTCATGATTTTATTTTCATATGTGGTCAAAACAAAATACGTATACAATGAAAATTGCATTGATAAATAATTTTATAAAAAAATGCCTTTTTATGTATTAAAATGTTTTTATTATAAAATAAAATGTAAAAAAATATCTGATTAAATTAATTGGATTATTCATAATATATTAGATATAATTTTACTATAATACAATTTAATATAAGGGTTCTTGGTAAATGATTGAAATAATATTACAGTTTACAAATTTTTCATTATTTCCTAGAAAATAAATCTTTTCTTTAAAATCACACAATTTCAGCATACGGTATTTGTGATAGGATTATTTAAAAATTTATATTATTTTTATGAAATAAAATTTATGAAAATATCCAAATTTTATTAATATATACATTCCAATGTAGTTATAAAAAATTATTTCAGGAGAAAACATAATGTGATGAATAAAATATTTTTATTTGAAATTTAGTTATTATTTATTAAAAATTATTCAATTATTTTTTATTGAGTAGGTCCTTTGTATAAAATTTTAATTTTTTCATCCTGTTAGTACCCACTAATTTAATTACATGGTTATAACTGCCATATATAAATAATAATAGTTTGTGGTTCGTTTAAGCTCGGTGTCACATGTCATATGTTATATCGAACATCGTTGAATTTGAAAATTTTAGGGTGTTATTATCTCATAATTATAAGTGAATGGTTTTCTCAAACTGTGATATTATTCCAATGAATAGAAAATTACATTTGGAAATTATTTTTTAGAAACACAACATCATCAAAAGTGTTTGTATAAATTCCTCTTATAAATATGTTAAGGGAAATATTATGGTTATATAGAATAACAAAAAACTAATTCGCTAATAGGATAACATTATTGGGATGTGGAAATATAGAAATGGTGCTAAAACCTAACAACCAAGGACTACTTATGAGTGATATATATCATGTTCTAGATAATGTTAATAACCATAATACCTTATATTTTTGATGGGTAGAAGTCTATCGATTAATTATTAATGAAGGTTAATGGTGTAAATTTATATTTCATGTTCTTTTTCGTTGATGTAATTAATTCCAATACATCAATAATGTTAAAAATAATATACATGCATGAAATTTATTATTTTATTATTTAATTAATTTCCACAAAAATCCCATATTTATCTCCATTTGATGAGTATTCATGGTTTCTTTTTCATTCCTAATGCATTAAAAAAATTTAAGGGATCATGAAATCCATGAATAATAAAAAGTCATTATTCAAGTATCTCGATATTTTGGAAATAAAAAATGTATATATCATGTAATGTAATAATAAATTACTCATAAAAATCTCAATAACACCCTCAAAATTTAAATTTCAACCATTTCATAGATAGTTAACATTAAGACTCTCTCAAAATATTGTTAACACAATTTAAAACCCAAAACCATGAAATATTTGATAAAATATTTATTACTAGACAAAATATTGCATCTTGTTTCTCCCATATGGTTTATTTGATTAAATATAGAAGTTCAATAGATTTTAATATATAATTCATATACTACACATGGCTACGAAGGAAATGCATTGTGGAATTATTGGGATGTACCCATAGGGATAGATGGTAGGATGGAAAATTTGAATTACGAACCATTTGGGGGGATTCATCATAAACACCCATTGGATTGGTTTTTTATAAAACATTGTACTCAGGGATTGATTTCAGATTAAAATATAGAATTATATTCAAATTTATGGTTTCAAAAAAAGATATTTCTAAAACTATTTTGGAATAGACCCATGGGCTAGTCTATGATCAAATGAAAAGGATACAAATTGGTTTTGGTACAACCAATTGGATATACCAAAGATATTACTATTATTTTCTCCACATATATTATTCACCCTTGATTCTATAATCTAGGAATCGAGGAAGAGGGTTTCACAAACTGTTGGCCAATATCTTCTTTACTCAAACTAGGTAAGGATCATTCAATTACAACACCCAATATAAGGCTAGTGAAAACGAATGGGATAAAAAATTATTTTTAGTCTATCTACTAGCCATAGAGTTACCACGTCCGAATTTATATCTTCATTTCGTTCTATTCTAAGTATAATTATAACCAATGACCTATAGTGGATTAAATTTTCCTAACAGTATTAATTAAAATCAAGGAAACAATAAATATACTAGGAATAATTAACAAAAAAAAAATAAAAAACAATTTACACAAAATTGAAATCATATAAAATTTATTAAATAACATCTTGATTGAAGGAACAATGATTAAAAAAATGTTAATGTTACAAGTAAATTAGAATTTAAATTAGGACATCGAAATAGGAACACATAAAGAATGAGTCATTAAATGGATAGGGGTAACAAAGTACTAATAAAAAATATTAATGAAATAAATTAACATATTTTAAATGAAATCATAATAGCAATGAATAAAAAAGGGAATGTTCTAGTTTCTTCCAAATTTTTTTGTCCATTACAGGGTCTCTTTAATATTAATAGGCATACGAATAATATTACAATTAAATGTGTCACATCTTGTAAGATATCATTTTTTATTATGACCCTATACACTCATGAAGTTTAATTTATATTCAAATTATGTTCTTAACATCCTAAAATATCTCATAATATTCCTGATATGATAGATTTCATGGCCCTAATAATTAGTGAGACTCATATTAAATCTTTTCAAACCATGCATTTATCTCATATCAGGTTTCATCATCGTGTTTAGTGGTCAAGTATATCATGATGTGTGAACTAGATTCACATTATGCACATGACTCAAAACCAAAAAGAGAATCATGGTAATTAATTAAGCTAATATGTGGCCTGGTCGAGGAATACACATTATATACATTAGATTCATTATGTGTATTGACAAAATTTAATGCTTTTATAGAATCCAGTCGACTGAAAATTGAGTTTGATTCCAAATAAAAGTGTTCAGAAACCGTATTAATTATCAAATATTTTGTTATTAAATTTTAAATAAATTGTTTAGAATGTATTATACGAATATCGTTAAAAAATTCCCCCAACCATTAATAAGTACCTATGTAAAATAAAAGATATATCTCATCATGTTCACCAAATTAATAAATTTTAAAACAAGAAACATGCCTAACAACCTTTAAAATAAAACTAATTGCACATTAAAAAAGATATTCCTTTATAATATCCCATTCATACAAAATCACCCATTCCTCATAGTCATGTTATTTATCTATAATCTTTCTTACTCTAGTTACAATATCATAACTATTCCTTAGAGGCTACAAATATTTTTTGTTTATCTCTCAATAAATTTTCTCCTATCACTCAATGTAAAATATAATTATAGTTCATATAATACCTATAATGGGTTCTCTTTACCATAGTATTTCATTGGATCTCGCATATCCACTAAGTAAAGATAAAACCATTGTCACTAACTAATATAGATACACTAGTACCCTATTAACCGAGAAATAATTGACAAGGATGGAAGGGAATTTTTTATCCCCAATGTGTTGGAGACTAGCATATATAATTTAACAATAAGAATGTAGGATGATATTTCAAGAAAAACACAGAAGAAAAATATATATATATCAGTATTATTTAGGAAAACAACCAACGGAGAAAATATCAATATATCGATAGGGTAAACCAATGTCCAAAATTGTATATCATCAAAGTACCATAAAGATTATATAAAAAACCTATGTCCGAATAGATAGAATAATATATGTCGTATGGTTCACCAATAACAACAACCTCCAAGTGGTAATTTCACATATTTCAATCGTGGTAGAAAGAAATCTACAAACTCTCAAACGAAATATCATGTTGTGAGAATATTTCCTAGTTGGATCTCACGATGTGTTCCATTATAAGATAAAATAATAAATAAATAAAAATTATTCATTTATAATAAAAAATAATAATATGTCTATAAATTAATATTTAAATGAAAATATTATTTTCATTTCAAACAATTGAAAAATATCAAAAAAATTCATTAATAATCATTACTTATAAAGCAGGTTATATGAATCAACATTCATTAATGATGTAGTTCACAATAAATGTAATAAATATCAATATAATCCCAAAAAGAAACATGGTCATCTTTTCTATACGATCAAACCTATTTAAGGGATATTCACAAATCTCGTATCAATGATCAGAGTAATATCTGTACACACATCCCTTAGATACTATCCAATTAGGAATCATCAACATCCCATCGTAGATAAGACCAACAAACTGGGTTTTTATTATAAGTTTTAAGCATCAAATTTTTTTAGGGAATTAGTATCCTAGCATGTTTTTCTAAAACAACTGACTAACTACCCTGTATCACATATTCTTAGTCCACCATTCAATAATGGAAAAATATTATCAAAAGAGATTAAAATATTATCAACAAATTTATGATTTCAATATTCGTATTTCCCTTAAAAACCAAAACATGTGATTCTAGTCAATTCATTCCATTTTCATAGTAGAACCAATCATAGGTTAATATAAAAAAATATTAATCTTTTTTCTAAAAATTAATTCTCATAAAAGTTTCTAAAAATTACTTCCAATTAAAATAACACCCCATTTTGAAATTTCATTTGGATTGGGTGTCTCTCTATATATTTCTTTAAAATTTATATAAAATTCAAAAAAACTACATTATGAAATTTAGTTTTCCAAATTTAATTGAAATAAATATAAATAAATTAATAAATATGGTGGATTATAAAATAAAAAATATAAAGGAGGCCACCTATCTTTTATCATGAATAACCAATAAAAACACACCTGCAATGGGATTAACCAATTAATAATATCAAAAAAATAAGATAATGGATTAATAACTAGATTTAGTGTCCAAAAAATAACTCCAAGATCCATCAACTGGTCTATTATCTAAAAACCTATTGTGGAATGAAGAAGGGAACTGCTGATATGGAACCATAGAAGATATTTTACTTGAGAGGAACTGAATAATGTTCACAACACCTTGACCCACCAATGAAGGGGTATGGAGGAGACAATAATGTTTATTGGGAGTTTCCAATACCTAAGAATTCATTTGATATAGAGTTAGGGGCAAGAAGGTGTTTATTTGGGTGTTTGTGTGTTTTTATAATTTTCTAAAATAAAAATCACTTCTTACACAGTTATCTGGAAGAGACACATCATGATCCATAATCATGTGCCCTATGACGGGGGGAATATTTTCAACTTGGTTAGTGAATAATTTTTTATACCATTATCTAAACATTAAATCCCCCATCTTTTGGTTTGAACAGTTTACCCCAGTTGGGTGCATGGTTTTGGAAAACCCAGCGCCAACCATTAACATCCCAAAAAATTTCAAATTATCCTAATTGTCTCCCAAAACAACTTGATACAAACCCCAACAAAAAAATGTTAATAAATAATGGCTATATATATAAATGAATACCCTAAACGGGTGTTATAATCATCATAGAAAATAATCATTCATTCCCCACAAATATTATCAAGAAGTCTACTTGTAAAAAATATGAGACCACTACTCTTTCATGAGTGCCGCTCTCTCCCATGAATCATGAGTATGAGAAACATTATTCCATTGAACTTGAAACCAAATTATCATCCTCTCTAGAAGTACCTCGAATTCACATTCTAAAATCATGATTCGGTGCTCCTTCATGGATAAATTAGAATCAACATCAATATAACTCTACCACAAGACATGTGATATATAAAAAAGATACATTCATAAATACAGTACATGGAACACATTATATATCCACATAAATAGTGGTGGATTTGATTACTATTTAGACACATTCCTAATATATTCAAAAACATAAAATGGACCCATAGAATGTGCAACATAAATCTCTTTCATCACCCACATTTGATGAACCAAATGGGGTGAGACATTCAAGAACACCCAAATCACTAACATAGAATTATAATAATCTATGATGACGATCAACATAGTATTTATAATAGCTTCGTTCCTTCCAAATCGTAAGATGAATCGACTGAATAATTTCATTAATCTTTTAAACCATGATCTGTTTGACAATGGAACATTTATTGATCTCTAACGAACACAATATATATTTATAGGGTCATCCATAATAGGTAATAAAAAGAGCGATCATGATATTGGACTGGTAACTATACTTATAAAAGTACTCAACCAATCCCAAATTGTCATCTTAAGGTCCATAAAAATTTAATTACCCTAGAACAAATCATATCATCATGAATCATTATATCCCTCTCAATATGCTTGTCAATATGAAGATAGTATGTCATTCTAATGAAACTCTAAAATCCAAGTGCCTCTTGAAATCCTCTGAAAATTCACTAATTAAAATAGTGATATATATTAGAGAATATAGTTTATGGAACTCTATGAAATAGAATAATTTAATTGAAATAGATATTTACCAGCTCTTCACCTTTAATTTTATCTCAAATATGTATAATGTGATCCAATTTATTAATCTTATCGATCAAAATACAAAACACAACATTCATTTTCTAGGAATGCGTAGACAGAAATGTGATGTCCATATAGATCTCATATATATTACATGTTGGAACTGGAAGAGAATTAAAAAACATGAAGTTGTCTGGTTCACAACACTGGCATATTTCCATGTAAAATAATAAGAGAAACAAAATCAACAATTTCCCATATCATTCCTGGAAATGAAAATAATTATTGAATGTAATAAAACATTGTTGTTATTCTTGTGTTCACTACCCGTTGTGAAATATGGAAACCCTAATGGAAAATTTCCTCATATCGAAAGGCACAAAAAACTGATTCTAAAACATAAAATACACTTTGTGGGTAATTCTAACTCAGTGACCGTCTCTCCACGATAAAGATAATATTTAATTATTTATAATTCATGATAATTGTACTATTCATGATGTATATTCACAATAAGGGCGGAGTTAAAATGAGAATTTGGAAAAAACAACCATGGCTCTTACTTCATAAACTCTAATATGAATCTATAGAAAATATCTATATAGATACACTTTTATAATGATTCATTCCGAGCATAGTTAAAAATTTACCAACTCAAATCATCGGTAATGACATTACATTTCCTCAGGGATTTATGAAAGATAAAAGATAATGAATTAATGGTACTCCACCATAATTCCCTAGAGATGGTAAAAAAATTTAAGAGAATATATAACCCATTTTCATGAGGTTATAAAACATTGTAAAACAATTTTTTAAATATTAATGCCACCATATTTTAAGTGAATTTATTAGAGTGATAAGATAAGTTCTTGGGCTAAAAAATTCCCCTCATGCTTCCTAAACTTTCGAGATCTATGGGCATCAACGTGATCATAATACATAATAACTCAGAAAAAACGTATATCTTATGAATCTAAAAATATCACAATGATTTCGATAGGCTCTCGAAGAGTCAAAATTATTGAAGATGTCAAAATACATTTGTGCTCAACAAAATAACTCAAACAAATATGAACCAAAGAGAAATATACTTCATTCTGAGTTAGAGAAGTCACTAGAGATGCACACTACGAGAAATCCATTACAAATTGGTGGTAATATTAAGATATACCTATAAATATGCAAATCACAAATGAAATATGTGTTATATCCCATACCAAAATATCATTCAACTTCTTAGGGACAACATAAATATGATGTTTTGGATCAACATGACTCAGGACAATCACTTAGTAAATGCATATATTTCATTGAGATAACTTCGAATAATTTTTGTTATTTATAAAAAATTCTTTATCTATTTTATGATTATGAAAATGGTCCTCCCCATACATAGAGTAAACACGGATATCATCATCAAAGACGGAAATTCATGATTCAATATACTCATGGATGATATTGTTCATCAAATCCATGGAGACAGCATGAGAAATGGTTAGAAAAAATGGCATGAAAAGAATCCCATAATGGCCATACATTCTACACAAGGCATTTTTTGAATTCTATTTTTATTTATTCACAGTAGGTGTTAACTAGATCGGAGATAAATTTTTGAGAACCAATTATTCTATACAAAATAGTCATAAAAATCATAATTTTTTAGAGAAGATACTTGTTCTTTACCATGAATCTATTGTGTATTTAGAAATCATCCCAATATTGAATAAACCGATCAAGTTTCATTGAGAAGAAAATGATACTACACATGGTGACACACATAGGCATATATATCATTTCATTACCATATATTGTTCAACTCTTTCATTTTATATAGGGACATGTTGTAAAAATGGATAAGTACTAGGGTGTACATGATAAAAATTAAATAGACAAATCCACCTTTATTTCCAGTGTAAAACCATAGGAGTCAAAAAGAATAAAATTTTCAAATTAGATGATAGTTTGAGGGAGAAAATCACTCGGTGATTCCAACTCTAGATCAAAAGTGATCCTATATATTAACTACCCCAAACCTGGATAAGATGGCTGATCTTTGATTGACCTTAATTTCATCCTCCTCGATTGACTTGACACTTCACACCAAGTATAATAAAGAGGTCATATAGATGATAGAAGTCAATTTAGAATTTATTCTCAATGATATAATACATATCAAATATTAAATAAAGAAGTTTCATCTCATGAAATATTAAATACCATTGTAAGATCAATATCAGATAATTGTAAAACAAGAGTATGACAATAAAGACCCAACTCTCATTTCATTCCAAGGGGTTTAGTACTGTACATCACCTAAGATAAAATATAAAAAACATGATTAAATAGATTCAAAAAACAAGTTTAAATGAACCTATATGGCATGGAAATATGCCTGACATGTGAATTATTAGATCATATAATGATACATGTGACAATGCTCCTTGACTTTATTTCATCAGGCCAATGATAAATAAAAAACCTCATATATTGTAACAATCAAAAATTCCAAACAACAAGTTCGTCACCCAATAGTGAAATAATATCAATTATATTATGTAAAAATGAACAAAAACTAAAATTTTAGGAATCTTGGTTTTTATACCGAACATGGGTTCGCGACACCCAAGCTCGGCTTATGATCAAGTCCCAATAATTCTTATTCTTCAATATATTTTCTAAAAATAATTAATAATGAAATAAAATTATCTCTAATTCCACATTGTGATATATCACACTATAATGTCACTATATGGGTGCCCCATGCTCGGTGGGCTACATGGCCTCAAGTCCATCTCCCCGAATGCATGTGGTTGCCGACTCGCACTGAGGGCCTAGGGTGTGTCTGTGGGGGGACAATGCCCTCATTAACAATTTTTTGTGCAGTGGGTGTCTGAAAACATAGGTATATAGTGGAAGAAATATAAATAAATAGAATTAATAGAGGAATATAGAGACAACATTAATAATTACTGAAAAATACTAATATCATTGAACTAAAAATGTAGATATTTTATGTACTAGAATGAAAAAAATGGATACAAACCATAAGAATAACATTTTCCACAAATCATAAAGTAAAAGACTATCCAAAGAATTATGAGCCCCAAATAGGTCCTCTACTTATAAAATCCATACTAAATAGTAATAAATCAAGTGGTTTAAGTTTTATGATACCCTTTTTCAACACATAAAACCATGTATTCTGCACAAGGCTCCAAATATCACCAAGATCGGGTGTTAGATAAATGTATTTGTGGAACATCCAATGGTTTTTATAACATCAATCCAGTGTAATGGAAAAATAACAATGTTCAGGAATTCATATATAAGTAAATCTTTACAATGTAACTAAATACCCAAGTACCACCTTCATCCCTCAAGTGGTGTCTGAACAAGTAACCATTTCATTTAATAATGTAATTACCAATTATTATTGATAAATATTGTGAGGCATAACTAACAATGACAACAACTCATGATAGTATAAATACTGATGGTTCAGTGATAACAAAGAAACTATGATCAATGAAATTTAATAGTAATGTACCAATGTAACGACAAAGGTGATGTAGACCACAAGGGCCACCAAATCATTCATAAAATGTATCATGGAATGGGGTAAGTGTGTAATCCAAGGAGTGTAGAACAATTAATTAAAAAATGAGGAACCTACCGAGTCCAAGGTTATCGATGAAATTAAAATGGGGCTATGCGTTGATTGGGCGAGATGGGCTTTAACAGTGACACCTACTTGTCAATGATGGACCAATATAGTGTATTAAAGGAATAATGTAATGATATTTAAGGGATAAAATTATTTTATCCACAGATTCCTATATTATTACATGAAGGATTATAAAATATCATATCGGGCATCCAATAGATGGAAGGATCAAGATTTGGGTTGGTCTAATACTAAGAAATCCATATCATAAAATCCGAATGGGGCCCTTGAATTCTCATCACATTATTTGATCAAAATCCAAGGAAATATTGAGTGATGAAATTCAAATTTGATTATTATGTATTATAATATCATATTAGGTTCAATCCGCGACTTTCCTTAATGTGATAAGGTCATGTAGAATGCAACCATTTTATCAAGTCATCTGGCACAATCATTACCTTTCATTAGTTTGACAAGGCCTTATATCATTCAACCATTTAATGCATTTAATTCATATTCCATATTCAATTTTAATTATGATTCCTTCCACATGTGTGGTAAGAAGTGGTATGGATATTCAAACAATTAATCACTAACATTTAGTTATCAATTTTAGAATATACCTTACCTGGGTCAAGTGGTATGAATACATGGTACATTACATTATGATATCCAAAATATAAATCAATCCAATTAATATAGAAACAATTACCCATGGAGTGGTCAAGCCATGTCCCACCTAAACGATATAGAAACATGTGATAACACTAAGAAGAAGTTATGGCATAACAATTTACAAATAAGGGATGGAATTGTGGCTGTAACCACAACAAATTAATCATGTATTTAGAAATAGATTAACCATATTGTTCTAACCATTATAATAATATAATATTAATTTCATAAATGTTACCTGATGAAATCGGTGGGCTGCAGACGATGAGTCAAAAATCGATGAACATTAGGGCTAATTTATACACCACCCACCATAGGCTTGTATGACTCTCCACCTTTGGTATCAGCTGATGATTTTACAATGTTTGGAGTAGATATATAAAAAGGATAAAATACTAAAACTTGTATAACTACATCGAGTGAAAATGTGAAATATAATTGCTTAAGAGGACTCGAGTACTTACCATTGGGCAGCAAACGTGATGAATGAAAGCTTGCTCAATTTTCAAATTATTGATGTCTCTTGATTAAAACATTATATCTTCAAAAATACCCTAATTAAGAGTTAAATAGGTTAATATTTCAATATATCAGATCATGGAAGATGGATGTAGGTTAATTAGATCAGAAAGGGAAAAAATGACAATTTTCCCTTAAAATAGCATGTGCACAGTTTTTCCACACAATTTGAGAAACCATCTAGTAAACATGCACAAATAACTATGAAAAAAGTGTTTCTTACATGGTTAGGATACATGGTTATGTTTCAACTGTTTGAGGTGGATTTTTCCAAAAGAACACAATCATCACAGTTCACAAAGCAAGAGGATTTCTTACACGGTTTACTCCAGACTATGAACCAAAAATGTTTTCCCCAAAAAGGTGGTTTCTGAGATCCGAAAATGTCTCAAACACCCCTGAGACCTTTTATAACCCCTTATGATTCTACAGTAGCTCAAACGAAAAGATTTAGACCAAAATATAAAGGATCCAAACCTGACTGAAAAATGTGTACAATAGATTAACTAGATGGCTATCAACTAGAAGGTTATCTAGTTGAGGAATAATTATCATGTACACTAGATTAAATATTTACAATGTTCTAATATGATATTTTCAAAAATCCAATCCTTTGAGTCTTGAGTATATATTCCATATATAAATAAACCTAAAAATTGTGTATTATATAATAATTTATGACTGTACAATATGTAAATGTTTCCAAAAGATGAATATGAATTTATCTTATCATATCTTGGAGATTAATAGTTCAAACATGTGAATAAACTATTTAAAAATTATCTACAAAAAAACTAATAAAATGAATCAACATAACACTGAAATGAAAAAAAATTATTCTAAAAAATAACTCAATCCACATTCTTTATATCACAAAAACCATCAATTGTACTATACTCCATTATAAAATTATTTTTCATTAAATCCATAACTATATTCAATAACACCAGAACTATACAATTTAATTCTTTAGTGTCAATATTCACTTTATCCAAACAATACATTTTTACCTCATCATCATGATCATTTTAATTATTTTACCCTTATTCATATACTATAAAAATATCTACTTATAACTAAATCTCTTTTTTTGGTTATTAGTACCATTCTACAATTGATTTAGATCGTTAAAGAAATCTACTAAAGTATAACACTTATATGTATTGTTATGCATATAACCAAAATATCATTGATTAATATAATTCATCAATCCAAATACCCATGAGCATAAATCATTCCATATTTTTTTTATTGATATTATATTATTTTCCTTTACCCATTGATTCATCTATTTTACAATCCCTTGAATATTGTGTCAACGGTTTGGTTAATTCACAACATATTTATTATTTAACACTAGATTGTATTTTCGTCTTTCATTATATTATATTCATTATTGAAATGACACTTACCTATACACATATAACAAACTTAAATATCATTTAATTACTTTTTGGGATGTTACATTCCATAATTTAAATATTATGGGTATTGTTTCATTCCCTTATTCTTTATTGAAACATTACCTTATTCTAGGTTATCAGTTTCCCACTTATTCAATTGATTTCTGATAGAGATATAGGATCTTTAAAATTCATTGAGTACTTTAAGGGCACATGACACTATAACATAATATGTTGAATTTTTTGGTGTATAGGACCTTTTAGGGACCCATATTAATCCCATTAAAAAATTTCAATATTAATCTCTACGTTACGTATGTATTCCAAATCATTCCAGGTAAATAGTTTTAATTCAGTTTCATTTTAAAATACACTTTATTACTCGTGATTTAATTTTAGGATCTTACCATCCATTTTTACTAGCTATTCTGAAGGGATGTATTTTCCAAATTAAATAACATTAAATGTTTTCTATTTTATGATTTATGTGTCTATATCCACATTATTTTTATGGATAAATGAAAACCAATTATATTCATCAACATTTGAATAATAAATATTCAAAACAACCATTTCACATTCATTAATTCCAAAATCTGTGAATATTATACCAATGGTGTTAATAAATTGATCAATAACTAATCATTTTTTAGTTTCACTAAAATATAAAGGATTTTTTCACCTGATGTTATATAATATAGGTTAATCAACATGTTTTACAAAAGATTATTCATATGAAAAAGGTAACTTTTCATGTCATGACTCGTCCTCAAGACCCGTGTCGTGACTACCCATAGCCCAACTTCCATAGGTGTGGGGGTGCCAACTAGCACCATAGGCGTAAATCCAAAAGCTGGGAAGGCGTTTCCTTTATAAAAGTAATCACACAAAATAGAGTACACAGTTGGAAGCAAGTCACTATGTAGAAACAGTATAAAAAAGATGTGCTAGAAAGAAAATGGCCCGGAAATACAATCCCAATAGTAAAGTACATGGAAAAGGAAAAATAGGTACAACTAAAAATAAAAATAGCTGGAAGGTGTCTAGAAGCTCCCGGATCGTCTACCATGGATCCTAAATGAAGGGTACGTATAGATAGTCTCCTAAATGCTCTACATTCATCCGTCTCCTCCGGGTACCGACTCGTTGTGAGTTTCACCTCTGGGTACCGTCCAGTCCTCGTACACTCCGCCTCGGTCAGTGTTGTCCATCGTCTGCATCCAACACAACGAGGTGAGGGCAAAGAACGTGAGGGGGTGATTACAATGATACTCACTAGGAAACCTGAGAACCTCATGGTCTCAAAAATATCCATCAAGGTTAAACCACAAAGTACTAATAAAAAGACAACCATTACATAGGTATATGCCCATACATATACCTAAGTTATCTACTAACCCATCTCAATCATGAGGAAAAAAAGGTCATTTACTCAGCTCAAACTAGGATTTTGAGTGTATCTTAGAATTGAATATGATTAGTGGAGAAGCTTGATCATTTTATTCTGACAAGAGACACTGCTTCTGACCATACGGATTCTGACCCACAACGGATTGATAGTTACTAAACCCCGCAATGACCCACACTGGATCTGACCCACACAGGATCGGTATGCGCTGAAGCACAAAGGATTTATGAGCGCTGACCCACACAGGACATGACCCTCATAGGATCGGTATGCGCTGAACCATAGAGGATCGTCGAGCGCTGACCCACACAAGATCTTACCCACATAGGATCGCTCTGTACTAACCTCTTTATGTTCTGTCTCAAACCTCCGCCTCACTTCCAGCTACTTGGTCTTCGTACACTGTCTGCTCGCCTTTGGAAGGATATGATCTATGAGCTAATAGTAGAAATCCAACTTTCATGGAGTGTCGATTATAAGTGTCTCAAAGGACCACCTCATCATTGGGGTCACAATGCAACAGACAACGCATCAATCAGACGCCCAGTCTGTGAGTTATTGGAATTTCTATCCCGGGGGCCCCATTGGATTTTATGTTCAAAACACCCTGATCATACCCCAAATGTGTCCAAACCTCTAGTGGGGTATACCAAAGAAAATTTCTTTCTCCAAGCCTTCCATCTCTGCAGGTGGTTTGTCAATCAGACACCCGTAGCCCAAGATAGAGGCGAAAAGGTGTAAACTGGCCGAACGGGTCCAGGTTCGGTCCGACCTAGTCGTACCAACCTGGTTTGGAAATGGTTCCAACCTGATCCACAGGTATAACCTGGTCTGAGATGGCAGGCTGACCTGAGTGGTCAGCCCAACCCGAGGGGGTGGCCCGGCCCAAAGGCGGCCCGGTTGGCCCGTCGTCCTATTTGTTTCGGTGGCCCATTCGGTCGGGTGCCCCAGTCGACCTGGTGACCCGGCGGCCCGGTGGGGGACTGCCTAAGCCACGACCATGGGGAAGCGCCCACCCCTGGCTCCCAAATTTCTCTACCATTCACGTGGTGCTCAAACCGGTGCCTGGTGGTGCCGGTCCACCACACGTGGGACTCGAAGGGGTCCCGCTCCTCCTGTTTGGTCGCGTGTCCAGCCACTCCGGCTCCACGGCGGCCGGCCCGGCCAGCTACCACGGCACCTCCACCGCAATGTGACAGCGCCACGATTCTTCTAACCTCTGTGTGGCACGATGACACCATGGTTCTTCTATCCTACGCGTGGCGCGATAGCGCCACACCACTACCACTGCATCCCGACCTAGCCGCAACCTTCAACTCCTCCACGCGGCGCAACGACGTGGTGCCTCTTCCATTCGCCTCGGCCCTCCTGGATGTGGTTCCTCTACAGTGCGGTACGATGGCGCCGCACCCCTCCGGCACCATTGCGGCCCACCTGGCAGTGGCGTGGTTCCTACGTAGCGCGACTGTGTCGCGCCTCTCCGGCGGCCTGGTAGACCTTGCGTAGCTGGCTTCTTCCACGGCTGGCATGTTTCCATTCGTGTTGCTCCGACGCGGTTCTTCCTTCCGATAGCACCGTTGCACCACTGCTATCACCAAAAAACGTGATCAAACAAAGAGGGAGGGTCGGCCATGTTCGTGCGGTCTAATCTGTCCTCATTATGGTGATAAAATTCGGCAATTCGCATAACATAATTTGATCGATGAAGAATGGAACTAATTTCAACTCAAACTCCTACCTCTTTTGTCATTATTTGACGGTTGAGAATAAGAATGGTGGAATTCAATTCGTTGACATTGGGAAGAGTACAAGGAATAAGCGTTTTTGGTTTTCTTCGTAGTCGGCTCCTTCTCTTTTGGAGCGGTTGAAGATCGATGAAGAAGTTCATTGTTCTTCACTAGAGGGTGGCATTCTTCTTTGGAAGGAAGAAGTTCTCCATGTTCTCCCAATCCCTCTCTCAAGCTCCACAAAATGAATTTCCAACCCAAAAAAAATAATAGACTAACTATTCTTTTAACGGTTGGCAATATTTCAAATGGATTCAATTGGAATTTAATTAATTGAGTGCATAAATTTAATTAATTAAATGAGAGTGTTGGTGTAATTAATTTGTTGGTGAAGTCCAAGGGTTTCATCCCACATAAATGGGGGGTTTAAGGGGGGTTTAAAGCCCATGTGGCCCCCACCAAGGATATCCTCCCATGGGAGGTAATGGGTTGGTGGGCCCCACCACCATAACCTCCAATGGGAGGTTATGGTGTGGTGGCCCCCACCTCTAACCACCCCTTGGAGAAATTAACTTCCACAAATAAAAAATAATGTAACACTTTATTTTTATTTAATTTAGTTAAAAACCTCAATACTTATCTTCCATTATCGTCAAAACACAAGTGCGGTGAAGGTATCAATATGAAATCACCGACGCTACAAGATCAACGATGCCCTCAGATTTTAGTTCTGAGAACTAGTTCAAAAGTTATGAAACGTCGCTCGCACATTTACTGAACGTACCCAAAAAAATGTTCAGAAAATTATTATCAGTCACCCTATACTAACTACTGTCAAGGTTAGGCTCTACCTAGGTGAAACACGCCCCAAAGAACCCAACAGTACTCTCATATTTTCAGTCTGATTTACCATTTATATGTTATGAATTTTACAATAAAATAATTTCCACTTAATTATTTTATTTGCGGCCAAAAACCAACTTTTTCTGCTGGCCCACATCGGCAAAAGTTAATATCTTCTTAAATAAATAATTCCCTCACAAGTTCAGCGATGGTATTATATTTTTAATCTTATCTACCATTTGTGAGTTTTACACATTTGAAAAATAAAATAGCTTTATGTAATTATTTTATTTACAGTTATTCCATTTTGGAGATTTCTCACAGGAGGCATGCGCCGACTAAAATTAAGTCTTGCCTAGGGTAAACCTGCTATCCTGAGTGCTTCGGTGCCCTCAGAATTCTGATCCGAGCAACCATTTAAGAGTTATTCATCTTTTTTTGGAAAATTTCTTACACGCATAAATTTAAGCGTAACAAAACTTCTTACGGATCATTCTCGGCACTCCAATTCTCAGAATTTCATGCCGTAAGATTTCGTGGACTCATAAAATTATCATATATTTAAAAAGAATATTTACATCATAATTTTGGGTCTTTAAATTCTCCCCACCTCAGGGATTTACGTCCCCGGAAGCTAAAACTCTAACTAAGGGAACAAATGGGGGTACTGAGCACGCATCTGAGCCTCCCGCTCCCATGTGATCTCCTGGCAGTTCCCATACTTCCAACGAACGTGCACCATAGGTATCGACCGTCCATATAGGACCCGCTCTTGTCGATCCTCAATCTCCACTGGAACCTCCGTATGAGTCTCCCCAACATCAATGTCCAGCTCTCCATGTTTGATGATGTGATTAGGGTTGTGCACGTATCTCCTCAACTAAGATATGTGAAAGATGTCATGCACCTGGTGCAAATGAGGTGGAAGAGCTAAGAATTAATCCACCTCACCGACTCTACTAAGGACTAGAAAAGGTCTGATGAGTGTCAGAGTTAACTTGCCGCCTCGACCGAATCTGTGTAGGCCTTGTCGAGGTGAGACCCGTATAAAGACGTGGTCTCCATCCTCGAACTCTAGATGCCTCTGTCTACTATGACTTCTGACTTCTCCGTGCAGTCTTCATCCTCTCCTAGATGATCTACACCTTCTCCTTGGTAGCTCTTACCATCTCGGGTCCCACTAGTGATCACTCCCCAGGGTCTGTCTAGCACAAGGGTGATCTGCAAGGTCGTCCATACAATGCCACGAAATGTGCCATCTCGATGGTGGAGTGATAGCTATTGTTGTAGAAAAAATCCACAAATGGTAAGTGATCCTCCCACCTGTGGCCGATGTTGAGGACACATGCACAGAGCATTTCTTCAAGAGTCTGAATGGTCTGCTCTGTCAGAACATCTTTATGAGGGTGGATGGCGGTTCTCAGACGAAGCTACATCCTGAAATATTTTTACAACCCCTTCCATAGATGGGAAGTAAAGTGTGAATCACGGTCGGATACAATAGAATAAAGTACTCCATGTAAATGCACTATCTCTTACACATAAAGGCCTCCCAGGCTCTCTATTGAACCCCGCCCTCTGATCGGTAAAAAGTGGGCAGACTTGGCGATTCGGTCAACAATCACCAAAATCGAGTCGTGACTCCAGGATGTATGTGGAAGACCCTTCAAGAAGTCCATGGATATCCCATACCACTTCCACTATGGGACCTTTAATGGTTGAACCGAACCTGCTGGTACCTAGTGATCTTCCTTCACTTGTGGACAAGTTAGGCACCGTGAGAAAAACTCGGCTACCACCTTCTTCATACCTGGCCACCAGTGCTGTCGTCGAAGGTCCTGGTACATATTCACCACCCTTGGATGTACCTTTAGAGGGGAAGTGTGTAACTCCATCCACACTTCCTCCTGAAGTGGAACTGGTACAATGATACGTCCTCTGAAAAGGATGATGTTCCCCCCTCCGTCAGAAAATCCATCAGGTGCCTTCCCTGTGGATATCTGAGAACGTCACGTCTCACAGTCAGGGTCTCCACGATGTGCCTCCCGGACTCACTGATGAAGGGGTGGAGTTATTATAAGAGACTATTGAAAGGCTTCTTCATCCCTATCTACAAAGGATATCTGTAAGGCAGTCAGCTGCTCTGTCGCCTCGCCTAACAGCTGTATACCAGTCCTCCTGCTGATCGTATCTGCAATAATGTTCCCCTTGTCAGGAGTATTTACTATCTCAAAGTCATAGTCCTGGAAGTACTGAAAACTAAAAACTCCTACTGCCACGAGGGTTAGGCTGGCCGACACAAGAGTGATCAGCTGCACCTTCCTATGCATGAGTTTAACCTATGCAGCATGGGTTTCCTTCTTCACTGATTAAGGAAAACCTCGTCTCAAATTTGTAGATAAACCACAACCTTATTTCCTAATAAATTCAATCTATGTATGAACTATGGTTTCCCAGTCCATACCAAAACTAACGTTGTAAGGCCTCGACGCTGCCACCAAGAGGTTCCAACCGAAACTCTCACCTCTGGGGTTAGATCACACCATCGGTGTAAGTGTGATTATCATGTATCCTCTCAAAGGTATCTCCGGACATGAGGATCAAGTCAACGGTTTAACTAGAAATTCTAGGTCTGGGACCAGATTCGTGGAAGGAAGGAATGATTGGTACCTATGACTATTGATATGACAGCTAGTAGTAGACACCGTCCGTACCTCGAATCTTTCCTAGAGCCCATGGGTCACACTCCTTGACCACATGCAACTACTCTCTTCCCCTTCTCTATAGCTCCCTGAGCCTGGTGGGATCCACAAAAGGGGGGCGGTTGTAACATGTTGAAATGTACACCACCTCATGCTGCTCTCCTCGCTCTGCTTCCATGGCTGCTGCTCTACAGATTCATCTTTCCATAACACTTCCACTTTCTGGAATAGTTTACATGCCCAAGTCTCTGAGACTTGCACTATTTTCCTTCTTTCCCACTACTAACATTCACTAGCTATATCTGCTCAGCCAAATATCATTCAACCACAAAGGTTCTCTCTAGCATCCTAACATAGGTAGAAATGCACCAAGGAAAAAGTGATGTCTCGGATGTCGCTAAACACACATCACTCTGAGGTCCAATCTCCGATGCACTAATCGTATCATATACATCGATTACCATGAAAGATCGGTATGCCACGATGAATACTCCGCTATGGACATGTCGTCCTGCTGAAGTTGTAGGATTTATAGAGAACTCTCAGCCGCCTCCTTAGGACAGTCCTCAACCACCTGTAATTCGGGCTCACCTTGGAACATAAGGGGTATCTAATGCTGAAACACATGTATGACACTAATCTTACAAGTGTCCTCTATTGGTACCTCCAGTAGTGTTAGCTGACCAACATGCATTGATATAGTTGGCACATTTCCCGAAGGTACCATCTCGGAAAATTGTCCAATTACCAAAACCTCGTCACTAAGAGGACTATACTCATAGTCAGTCCCTAAAAAATACTGGTAGATAAGATCAACATCTGCTCTACTAGTGTCTCCACTAGGTGGAAAACTCTAATAATCACATCCAGCCAGTCCTCTTCTTCCTAGGAATATGTCTCGCCTCGAAACCTCATAGGCCTCTACCGCTAGAAATCATGCAATGCGCTCAGTCAGCATGCACCGTCCTCTAATGCAGCTGGTGGAATATGCTTCCTAACGGGTGGTGGTGCTGCCGGTACACCACCCGAAGGTTCCCACATCGTAAGAGGGCCTTGCACTAGAGCCTCATTGCTCAGCGGGTTTTCATCTATACTCTCCCGGAACTCTAATTGGATATCTATGTGGAGGCATCATGAATTGATGCTACACGATTACAATATTAAACCTAGTGAGTTGACCTGGATGAGATGAATTAAAGAAAATTTTTTAAAACACACACATAATCATTGTTTTCGTGCACCAATTCGGAAATCAGAAGTCAGGGTCCTGGTGTAGGGATACGTTGGCCGCCGCCCCAACACTGGACTCCCTGAACTAAAAACTGCACTCACTACAATTGACACTATTGCTTCACAGAAAATATCAAAGTCTGAAGTTCTGCTATGGAACCAACTGCTCTGATACCATTTATCACGACTTGCCTCCCCGAGCCATGAACCATGTCATCTGACCCCATGGGTCTCATGTAATACCTCTATTGCCTTCCCAGCACACTATAGACTATTACTCACTGGGGTCGCTTATCAGACTAATGACTGTCCCCACAGGCCGACACATGTTCTTTCAGTGTGTTTTTTCGTCACTCAAACACACCCTGGGAAACATCCGAGAAGGTCACCCATCCTGATTACTACTCCATGACAAGCATGATTAACTGTGGAGTTTTATTCATATAGTATATCGAAAGTAAAGGTGCACATTATTAATATGGGTAGCAACATTTGTCCTTTTTAAGTCTCACTTTTCTATGGGTGGTACATTATCCACCCGTTTAAAGCACACCGCCCTCATTGTGGACCCCAATCCTCAAACCCAGGAAGTGCCTAAGCACTTCTGGATGAGTATTGCCTCTGATACCAATTTTTCACGACCCACACACGGGACCCGTGTCATGACTAACCCAAGCCCGCCTTCCATAGTTTAGGGGCTAACGACTAGCACCAAAGGCAAAAATTCCATAGCTCAGAAAAAATTTCCTATATAAAAGTAAACACGCACAACAGAGTCCACAACATGAAGAAAGACACTATGTAGAAAATTTATACAAAATATGTGCTGCAAAGAAAAAAGGTCTGGAAATAGAAGCCCAACAGTAAAGTACAAGGAAAAGAAAAAACTGGTACAACTAAAAATAAAAATAGCTGGAAGGTGTCTAGAAGCTCCTGGATCATCGACCACATATTCTACCTGAAGGGTAGGTACATATATCCTCCTCATTGCTCCACGTATTTCTGTCTTTTCCGGGTACCGATTCGTCATGTGTTCCACCTCCAGGTACCGTCCAGTCCTCATACAGTCTGCCTCGGTTAGCATTGCCTGTCGTCTGCATTTAATACATTGAGGTGCGGTAAAAACCCATGCAGGGGTGAGTATAAAGATACTCAGTAGGGACCTCGAGACCCTCATGGTCTCACAAAATCCAACAAGGATAAACCAAAACGTAAAAATCAGTGGACAACCATTACTTAGTTATATACCCATACATATACCTAAGATATCTAGTAACCCATCTCACTCATTAGGAAAACACAAACGTCATTGACTTAGCTCAAACTAGGATTATTAGTATAGCTTAGAAGTGCAGATGATTAGTAGTGAAGCTAGTTCATTTTCTTCTGACAAGAGGCACTTATTCTGACCATATCGATTGTGACCCACACAAGATCCATAGCTACTAACCCCCGCAATGACCCACACAGGATCTGGCCCACATAGGATCGATATGCGTTGACCCACACAGGATCACTGAGCACTGGCCCACACAAGATTGCTATGAATTTACCCACATAGGATCGTTGAGCACTGACCCACATAAGATCTGACCCACATAGGATCTCTCGGTACTAACCTCTGTATGTTCTGTCTTCAACCTCTGCCTCACTGCTAGCTACTAGGTCTTCGTACACCGTATGCTCGACTCTAGAAGAATCCACTCCACGAGCTATTATTCGAACTAAAACGGTCACTAATCCCCGTTTAGAAGTATTTAAATGGACCACCTCTTCATAGAGGTCACAATGCAATAAACATCGCGTCAATCGGACTCCCGGTCTGTGAGTTATTGGCATTTCCATCCAGGGGGCCTGGTTGGATTTTCGGTTCAAACCAACCAGACCATACCCCAACTATGTCCAAACACCTAGTGGGATATTCCAAATGAACTGTCTCACTCAAATCCTTCGATCACTATAGGTGGTTCGTCAATAGGACACCCGTATCCCAAGATAGGGGTGAAAGGTGTAAATTGGCCAAACGGCTCTAGGTTTGGTCTGACCCTGTCAGACCGACCCGATCCACGAGTCTGACCCGATCTAATAGGGAATCACAACCCGAGTGGTTGGCCCAGCCCGAAGGTAGCCCAGACTGAGGGGGAGGCCTGGCACGAATGCAGCCCAGTTGGCCCGATGACCCGGTTGGCCCGACAGCCTGTTCGGCCTGGCGGCCCAGTTGGCCTGGCGGCCCAGTCGACCTGGTGACCCAGCGGCCTGGCGGGGTTCCGCCTAAGCCGCGGCCAGGGGAGTAGCAAGCGCCCCTGGCTCCCGAACGTCTCTTCCATTCGGGCGGTGCTCCAATCGGCACCATGTGGCGTCAAACCAGCACATGCGGGACACGATGGGGTCCCGCTCATCTATGCTAGTTGAGCGGCCAACCGCTCTTCCTCTAATGCGGTTGGCCCGGACGGCTACCACTACACCTCCACCACAGTGCGACGGCGCTGTGGTTCTGCTGTCCTCCACGTGGCGCGACGGCGGTGCGCCACCACCGCTACGACCCGACCTGGCCGCGGCCTTCAGCGCCTCCATGCGGCGCGACAGCGCTGCACCTCTTCAATCCGTTGTGACCCTCATGGCAGTGGTTCTTCTCTGGCGCGGTGCGACGACACCATGCCCCTTCTGGAACCGCCGTTGCCCACCTATCTGGGGTGTGGTTCCTTGCATGACGTCATGGGACCACGCCTCTCTGGCGTCCCTTAGGCCGCCGGCTTCTTCCATGGCCGGCACGTTGTCGTTCATGTTTCTCCGCCACGGTTCTTCTTTCTGGCGGCGTCGTTGCCCCATTTCCATCACCAAAAAACATGATCAAACAAAGGTTGAGGGCCGGCCATGTTCATGTGGTCTGATCCCTCCTCGTTTTGGTGATAACAATCAGCAATTCTCATACCATATTTTGAACGATGAAGAATGGAAATAATTTCAACTCAAACCCCTACCTCTCTTGTCAGTCGTTGACTGTGGAGAAGAGGAATGGTGGAAGTCAATTCGTTGATTTCGGGAAGAGTCCAAGGAAGAATCTTAGTCGGCGTTCTTCGCAGTCGGATCCTTCTCTTTTGGCTTGGTTGAAGATCGATGAAGAAGTTATTCATTCTTCGGTGGTGAGCAGCATTCTTCGTTGGAAGCAAGAAGTTCTCCATGTTATCCTTATCCCTATCTCATGCTCCATAAAATGAATTGCCAACCCAGAAAAAACAATAGAATAACTATTATTTTAATGGTAGGAAAGAATTCAAATGGATTCAAAAGGTGTTTAATTAATCGAGTGAATAAATTCAATTAATTAAATGAGAGGGTTGGTGTAATTAATTGGTGGGGGATGTCCAAGGGTTTCATCCCACATAAATGGGGGGTTTAAAGCTCATGTGGAACCCCCCAAGGATATCCTCCCAAGGGACTTTATGAACGGGTGGGCCCCACTACCATAACCTCCAATGGGAGGATTTGGTGTGCTGGCCCCAACCTCCAACCCCCCATGGAGAAATTAACTGCCAAAAAATAAAAATAAAGTAACACTTTATTTTTATTTAATTTAGTTAAAAACCCCAATATCATTCTTCCATTCCTGTCAAAATGCAACTGCTGTAAATGTCTCACTTAGAAATCACCAATGCTGCGAGCTCAACGGTGCCCTCAGAATTCATTTCCCAGCGTCTATTCATAAGTTATGAAACACCGCTCGCACATTTACTGAACATACCCGAAAAAAGTTCAGAAAATTATTATTAGTCACCCTCGACACACTGCGGTCATGGTTAGGCTCTGCCTAGGTGAAACATGGCACAAAAAATCCAAATTAACTCTCGTATTTTCAATCTCAGTTACCATTTATAAGTATTGAATTTTATAACAAAATAATTGTCACTTAATTATTTTATTTGCGTCCAAAAACTATCTTTTTCAGGTGGCTCGTGCTGGCCAATGTTAGTTTCTGCTTAGATAATGAAATCCCTCATTAGTTCAATGGTGGTCTCAGATTTTTAATCTGAGCAACCGTTTGTGAGTTATAATCATTTGAAAAATAAAATAACATTAAGTAAATATTTTATTTATAGTTATGCCATTTTTGGGATTTCTCACAGGAGGCCTGAGCCGACTAAACATAAGTCATGCCTAGGGTAAACCCTCCATCCTGAGTGCATCGATGCCCTCAAATTTTTTATCCAAGTAACCATTTAAGAGTTATTCCACTTTTTCAGTAAAACTGCTTACGCGCATTAATTTAAGCTTAACAAACATCGATGGATCATTCCGGGCACTCCTGGCCTCAAAATTGTGTGCTGTCAAATTTCGTGGACTCATAATATTCCCATATATTTAAAACAAATACATGGAAATTCCAGGTCTTTACATGTCATAACAAGGGTAATATCCCATAATTCGGTCATTATCAACTCTGATACAATACTAGTTGTATTAGTTTTTATAGTAAGAAAATCCTGACATTAACTATAGATGTAGATAAATTTTCTTCCATTAAGCCCAATCAAAAAATAATAAAACACATTTAGTTTAATCATAATCATAGAAATTATTTATTAATGAATATAATCCCATTAATGGTGTAGGATCCCAAATACTATAGAGGGTTATAATATCTCCCAATTGTGGTATGTTTATCTAATATATATATCTTGAGGATTCTACCGAAATTACTCTAATACAAATTGTGACTATTATGAATATAATATCCCATGTCTAGTGATTCATTTTTTTTAATTGAAGTACATGTATTTATTTATAAACCAAAGGGTAAAATTTTTTGGTAGTATTTATAAACTAAATACATACTAGAATCTCACAATAAATTTGAAAATAATAAAGAAAAAACATAGTGCATGTAATTATTATATATTCATGAATCATTAAATTATTACTTATTTATATCATGTTAAAAGAAACAAATATGGTTGAGGACAAATTCAATGTATGTTTTACATAGAGAATAGTATATCCTAAAGAAATAAGGAAGGGTCAATATGGGAATGTAAAAATTCCAAAAACATTCCATTTAATTATTAACTTTTCCAAAAAATGAATACATCAAAAATATTATTTTATTATTATCATGGATAATGATAATTGAATTTTAAAAGATGGAAATTCTTAATGTTTGATTTCATGATCATAGAAATATTTATATTTTCACAATCAATGACATTGGATAAGAAATGATAAACTATGGGTAGGTATACACTAGATAACCATTTAATTTGGCTAATGAGTCCTATAAGTTCATTGGAAGGATATATAATTATGGTAATAACTTTTCACCGCATGAAAAATGAATTCATCGTATATTTACTGATTAATGGTATTCAAAAACAATATTCCAAATCAATAAATGATTTTATTGAGTAATGTGTACATAATATCAATATTTCTAAAGTCAATAAAATAAAAATAAAAATAAAATTCTATATAATAAAATGGAATATGATTTTTGAAATAATGATTATCTTGATACAAATAATATTAATAAATAAGATAAATATAATCTCAAATTATCACCAGATGGTAAATGTTTTAAGAGAATTTTAATTACCACCAAACTTCTTAAGAGTTAATTAATGGCCATTGGTTCATCCAGGATATAGGTTTCATATTAAAATGAAATACATTGATGATATATGATAAATGGGAAAAATGTAAAAATAACATTTAATTAAAGTGTATTCATTTTAAAACATTTAAAAACATTTAGATGAATCAAATATAGTAAAATGGTTACGGCGATCCGAAAAACCATTACAATTATATACTTTAAAATAAAATCCTGTTGAATTTTTATTAATAAACAGAAAATTTTTCATTTATATATTTTTTTCAATACTGCAATCACACCATTTCAAAAATCAAGGAAAATTTAAATTTCATTAATAATCCATTTGATAATTGAAAATGACTCTTTAAAAAAATATTAAATGTCATATACATAGAAGAAATGTGGTCCTGACCTAAAAGAGATATATGATCATTGTTTAATGTAAAATGTGTACTGGAAATGTAATTTGAATTCAATAATTTATGATAAATAAAAAATTTATATTAATTATACATAATTTAATTTATAATAATATTCACCAGATGATGTAAATAATTTCATATCTCTAGACATATATCAATATATTATAAATTTTTATGAAAACCGTTATAAATTTTGAACATTTTGAGTGATAATTTAATAAATAATGTAACTATATTTCAATAATGTATATACAAAAACATAATATTAATTGGTCATTTTATATAGAATAATGTTATAACAATGTAAATAATGTTGAACATTATCCCAATGATTGAAAAGTAATTTATGAAACCCCTTACACCACGTTCAACAATCCATATAATTTATATTGACCTCCAATATTAAAAAAATTACTTTTTTAGAAATACATACCAATATGATATTTACAACTATAATATGATATTTTATCCATTTATAACATTGTATCACCCATTTTATAACAATTTATTATTAATATTTGTATTTTTTTCAACTTTGTTTTGCATGTTTCTATTTATTCATTAATTATGGGTCTTTACAAATTTATCATAAATGAATAATATAAAAATTTATTTAATGATATATATAGTATAAATTTAATATATATATATATATATGTTTATAGTAATCATTATATGTTATAGATATAAAAATAAATTACATTGATATTGGATATAGTAGGTCGTACATATGCATAACCACTGTTTTAATTTTTCTTAAAAAGAATAAAATGGGTAGATAATTTATAACTAACCATTATATAATCACTAGAATATAATTTATATTATATATATATATATTCATTAAACTTATAATTATTACTAACTATGTAAATCAATATTAAAGAACATTTGACATTTCTTTATGGAGGTGATAGTCCCTATGTAACCACGAGTGACATTATTATTTTCCAATTGATTTGAATATATAGAATTATATATGTTATTTTAATCCAGTATGAATATTTATTTCTTAAGTTTAATATAATTTAATTATATAATTCATTGTAAACTTACAAATTATTCAGTGATGATAAATGAATTACACTGCTACCTAGAGACAGTATGCCTTTTGCACGCATGAGTGATGTTTTTTCATTTTATAAGAAATAATAGAGTTGAAATATATATTAATGATAATAATAATATAATATAATTATATTTGTTGTACTAGAGTTGATATTTGTGTATGGTTAAATCAGATTAATTTTAAGTATATTAATAAATAAATATGAATGAGTAAGTAAAGATAATTACATTTTCTTCTGTAATATTTCATTAATTATCTTAATAGGGGACCTAGGATTGCCCTTTTGGAAGGAGATGAACTATTAAAACCTGGTCAAGTATGTTTATAAGGTAATTTGGAATGTTTGTCATGATATATTACTAAAATATCTGAACTTAAAATTGAAATGGTTTGTTCTTTTATAAGAATGGGTAGGGAAATTCTATAAGTTTCACCCTATAATGTATTGATATTAATTATATTTTACATTAAATATGATCTAAATTGTTATAATTATAATTTAATATGAGAATGAACAAAAATAATACCATAAAATAAAATTTTTCCATGTTTTTATAATTCATTCACACTTATATTTTAGTATTAACCACTCAATAACCTTTTAGACAATTAACGAAATATTAATGTTATTTAAAATTTATTTTCCAATAAAGTCACCATTAATAGAAGAATGAATGATAATTGGAAATAAATTATATCATAAAATTACATATCATTTATTTTCTAGAATATATTATTTTTATTATTTTTAAATAGTATAATTAAATAATATTGGTTTTAAAATATCATTAATAACATTTTAAAACAATTCATGCAATTTTTCAAAAAAATACATCGTGAAAATGTATAAAATACAAAATAATACTTTCAAACATCCAAAACATGACATTTTTTCCAAATATTTATATAACATAATAATTCACTATAGCATCCCTCCTTTTTATCACATAAACATTCACTTACATTTTACAAAATCGAGGATCTTTAAGGTTTAGTGTCTTGGAAACCAGGAACTTAAAACATGAAACAACAAAAGAAAACATTCTTCTTAAACACTTGAAAGGCTTCTCCTTATGTTCATCCTAGGTTCATTTCTGCATCTCAGAACCTGGGGACATACATCAAGGGAAAGGGTGAGCAGAAGGCCCAGTAAGGAAAACAAGAGAAACATTTTACATGTGAACTTGAGATACTTCAATAAGGTCATTAAAAGAACTTTAAGGCATGAGAAAGAAATAATGAGATATATCATAATAAATGTAACATTTTTTATAACATGAAGATGTGGCTGCAACATTTAATATTGACAATAGTTTTGTTTCACCAAGGTCCATCCCCAAGGTGTCGTTAAAAATTACCAAGGTTATTAACCAAGGCGTCGTTAAAAATGGTCATCTCTAGAGATTAAGTCTTTACCCAATGCATTGGAGCGCTATCAGGGCGCACCCTTAAATTTTCCTTTATTATCATGTGATCCACATATATCATCATCAAAAATTTCATAAATAACCCATATAGCATAAAATAAATGGGTTTCATTTCATAATCAAAACGTTTTAAAAACTGCTTTAGAGACATGATCTTTACGTCACTTTAAAACCCACAGAAAAGGAAGGTGGGTCTCATGTATGTAAATCCCAGAAATTAAAATATAAAATTTTGGTATATATTTGAATACCCCTTTAGAAGAAAGGGCTTTGAGTATTCACTTAATAATATAAAAGAACTTTAGAAAAAGAGAGAGACATTTTGACTTGGAAATTCTGCAGCATAACGGCTATGTTACGAGGTTTTAGAAGACATTAAAAAGAGAGGGAAAATGGGTCAAACATTAATAAATGAACCATAAAACAGTAGATGGACAGAATAAGAAGGAAACATGATCATGGTAATGAAATTTCAAGGACATACCATTTGAAATTAAAAACATGGAAGGAAGACAAAAATTAGATTTCTCTTATGAAAGTTCGGCAGCCTAACGACGTTACTTAAAACTTCAAAATACTGAATTGAAGAGATAAAATGGGGTATCTCATCATATGAACACAATAGTAAAGTATGATAGATATAGAGATCATACCCCAACATAACAAAAAGGAACTTGAAAGAATTGACATGAAAGTAGAACTTCAAAACGAGAAGGGTAAAGAATCACTTAAAAATTCGGCAGCCTAACGACGCCACATAAAACTTCAAAATACTAAATTGAAGAGATCAAATGGGGTCTCTCATCATATGAACATAAGAGTAAATTATGATAGATATAGAGATCATACCCCAAAATAACAAAAAGAAACTTGAAAGAATTGACATGAAAGTAGAACTTCAAAACGAGAAGGGTGAAGATCCACTTAAAAATTCTGCAGCCTAACGACGCCACTTAAAACTTCAAAATACTGAATTGAAGAGATCAAATGGGGTCTCTCATCATATGATCCAAAATATATCGGTATTATAAATTTATAGATCATACCCCAACATAATAAAAAGGAACTTGAAATACTTTACATGAAAATAGATCATGAAAGATGAGAAGGGAGAAAGAATCCGTTACAAAAATTTCGGCAGCCTAACGACGCCACATAAAACTTCATAAAACGAAATAATGAGAGTAATAGGGGATCTCTCATTATATGAACATGAAAAGGGCAGTAAGAGTAGTACAAAATAACATCCTCCAACATAAGAACATGGAGCATAAAAGGAATGACATAAAAGATATTACTTGAAATCAAAGAGAGAGGTCGGATCCCTTACCTTAAAATATAACTCTTAAACCACAATGGATGGGACCTTGAGGGCTTGGGGACACCTTGGGAGGACTCCTTGGGAGGTAATGAGACCATAAATTTGTTGGGGGAGAGTTGGGTGTGAAAACTAAAGGAGTAAAGGGTGGGTATTTATAGGGAAAGTGAGGGGACAAGGCATTAATGGCCAAGGGACACCTCACTAGTGGTTTTGGCAAAACCATGGGCATGCCCATGGTATTTTCCCATGGTATTTGCCACTTGGGACACCTCATAACTTATCTTACTATTCATAAATCGACCATATTGAATATATACTTAATACATCATTTAATGATGTCATTAAACACCAGTAACTTAAAAACTATATTTTCACTATTCATCAAAAATTCAACTTTCTCAAAATAATCCCAATATTTCACCTTAACCAAATATCGATGCTCTAAATACATTTATAAACTCCATTTTAGAAAAATAATTTTTTAAATAATTTTAATTTAATTTTTAAATAAAAACACTATTCATTGAAAATTCGTTTTTTTCAGTAAAATCCCAAAAAATTACCATAACATAATATCGATGCTCTGAGTTCAAAAATAAAGTCATTTTTATAAAAATAATTTTCTAAATATTTTTAATTATATTTTTAATTAAAAAACACTATTCACCCAAAAAAACTAATACTTGAATAATAATTTATGAAACCGTTATTTAACCATTTTATTGAATCACATTACTTAATCAAGGTGCCTATATTATTTTAAAACTTTCTTTAAGTGAGATTACTAATCCATTTGGTCATATTACTAATCCTAATCATAAAATCACTATTCATAATTTACTATTCATCAAAAATCAAGTTGATCTTATTAGACTCCAAATTTTGTACTGAACATAATTGTAGAAGACCATTTTTTGAAAATCATTACACATTTTTAATTATTTAAGGTTTCCATAAACATTTTTAAAATATCCTTTTTCTAAAATTCATCAAAAATATGCATACTATATTTATCCGGTCATTTGAAAATTCATAAACTTCATCATAAGAAGAAATCCCAATTTTTATTTAAAACAAAGGATTACACAAGGTAGTTACGGTCTCCTTACATAGCCTCTTATCACACCAGCATAGGACCAAAGTGTAAGGTGTGCTAAGGTGAGAGAGTCCGAGGGAGGCTCGGCCAACATTGCCCGAGTAGTAATTTCAATCAGTTTGAACTTCTTGAGAAGGTGATTCCGTTCTAGCTTTACACGATGAAGTTCGGCTTGGGTTTGGTCCAGTGTAAAGCCCAATGGTGCTACCTCCTTCCCAAGTTCTGTTAGATGGGCTTCGATCAGTCCAAGACTACTAGGTGAGGCCATCAAATCTTCTTTCTATAATAATTAACCAAGATTACTTGTATTTAGAGACAATAATCAAAACATTTTGTTCACAACGGTCATATTGACTGATGGTCATATAACAGTCAGAACCCAATGGTCTCATTTTAATTATAATCGTGTTTATCAATAAATACATTTTTGTTGAGTATAAAAATAAAATAAAATAACACATGAAATTAGGAAACAAGATTTATTCAAAATTTCGGGCCGTTACAATCTTCCCCCCTTAAGAAATTGCGTCCTCGAAATTTTAAAAAATTGGGTTTTGAAATTTCATTGAAAGTCCCACATCGGAAAAATAGTCCGTGACACCATTACTTTAAATGAAAGAAAAGGAAGTACAAAGGCCACCAGAGTTTACTCATACTAGGATTCCATGTAGGAAACATGGACATGGAGGAGAAAACAGATGGTCACGTCCTAAAGGAGAGTGATAGAAAACATGATTAGGAGGAAGTTAACCACCAGAAAATCCCAAAATTATGATGTGTGCAAGTGGTCTTTTATTACCTAGTAGGAAACGTATACCAACAATGTTTTTGTTTTACGTTCCTTTTCATAACTTTGAGGAATTCATTTTCAAAATAGAACAAAAACATAAAGAAATATATCTACCTTCATGTAGAGTTTCATCCTTTAATAAGTTTCTACCCAAAACTAATCTTTTCTCTAAACTATGAGCATTCAAAACTACTTGGTCTCATCAAAACACAAGAATCATCTTCTAGAGAATCACATAATCCACAAAATATTAACTATCTATTTCTTTTATCTTTAAACATTATCCCAAAAACCGAAAGGGTAAGGTAAAACAACTCTTCAAAAAATAAAGAATCCCATAGGAATGAAAACTACTTTTAAATCATCAATGTTCCATGTTACTACCCAAAGTTCATCCTAGTCCATTCCATAAATAACGGTCCTTAAAATTCCTCAAAATAAACCAAACTAAGATTGAAACCCAAATACAAGAAGGATTTGATATCATAGTCTTCCAAAACTTCATTGTTCATCTCCAAACAACATCAACCACTCCTAACATCTTATAACAAAAGTATCTAACCTAAACATATTTTACCCATGATAGGTTAGTCATTCCCATAAGTAACATAAATTTCTATAAGTCCACCTTAAATTCATCAATTCTTCAAATATAAGTCAACCTTAGTCCCCAATGAAAATACCGTTGTAATCTATTTACCTCGATCATATAGGGTCCCCAAAATAGTGAACGTCTTCCAAAATAAAAATCATATTTTAATCCCCTAATCATCTCTGTCATATTAGTACGGTAATCGTAGCATTTCCTATCACATTGGTTGTTGAGACATGCTCTTACATTTCCCTCCATTAACTATGAAAAGAAACTTTAATTAGGGGCTTAAATAGTTAGACAATAATCATGAAAAGAAACTTAAATCATATAAGGATTACTTGTAGTTGAAAAGTATACCCTAACTTGTGATCCCCTAGGTTCCCATCTAGGTTATCCATGATCATATATTCTTATGTGAATCTTCATTTTATTTTATCTTTGTTCCTTTAATAATGGTTCATACTATGCTTATGAATTTACCAAAGCATATCCCCCGGGAGTGTCGTAACCAAGAGTGCAGCAAGGCCCGTTGTCGTGTACTAGTTCCCGTTCGAGTCTAGCTCAATGCGGTGTTTTCGGGTTTTACCCCTATGTACATCTGTGCCAGAGCCACCTCTACCTACTCGTATCCAGACAGGGATGTATTTTCTTGGCAACCCCTTACTCAATACTCACCAAAATACCATGAAGATATCCTATATTTTAACTTTTCTATAGGCTTCTTCCTAATGTTTTCATATCCTAATTTCCACAAATAACTAAACCATCCTTTGATACCAACTATAGCATCCCACATTTTTATCACATAAACTTCCATTTACATTTTAAAAAATCATGGATCTTTAAGGTTTAGTGTCTTGGAAACCAGGAACTTAAAACATGAAACAACAAAAGAAAATATTCTTCTTAAACACTTGAAAGACTTCTCCTTATGTTCATCCTAGGTTCATTTCTGCATCTCAGAACCTTGGGACATACATCAAAGGAAAGGGTGAGCAGAAGGCCCAGTAAGGAAAACAAGAGAAACATTTTACATGTGAACTTGAGAAACTTCAATAAGGTCATGAAAAGAAATTTAAGGCATGAGAAAGAAATCATGAGATATATCATAATAAAAGTAACATTTTTCATAACTTGAAGATGTGGCTGCAACATTTAATATTGACAATATTTTCGTTTCACCAAGGTCCATACCCAAGGTGTCGTTAAAAAATACCAAGGTTATTCACCAAGGCGTCGTTAAAAATGGTCATCTCTAGAGATTAAGTCTTTACCCAATGCATTGGAGCGCTATCAGGGAGCACCCTTAAATTTTCCTTTATTATCATGTGAGCCACATATATCATCATCAAACATTTCATAAATAACCCATATAGCATAAAATAAATGGGTTTCATTTCATAATCATAACGTTTTAAAAACTGCTTTAAAGACATGATCTGTACGTCACTTTAAAACCCACAGAAGTTCGGCTTGGGTTTGGTCCAGAGAAAAGCCCAATGGTGCTACCTCCTTCCCAAGTTCTGTTAGATGGTCTTCGATCGGTCCAAGACTACTAGGTGAGGCCATCGAATCTTCTTTCTATAATAATTAACCAAGATTACTTGTATTTAGAGACAATAATCAAAACATTTTGTTCACAGCGGCCATATTGACCGATGGTCATATAACAGTCAGAACCCAATGGTCTCATTTTAATTATAATCATTTTTATCAAATAAAACATTTTTGTTGAGTATAAAAATAAAATAAAATAACACATGAAATTAGGAAACAAGATTTATTCAAAATTTCGGGCCGTTACATTCACCCAATTTTATTACATTTATTATTTTAAATTCATTTTATCAATTAATTGAAAAATATTACGTTGTCATTGCATAAAAAATAACTCCACTTATTAAAAAATTCTAACATAATTTTATATAGTAATAAAATAATTCACTATTCAAATAATATTTTATAATTAAGTATAATCTATATTATACCTATCACAAAAATTTTTATATATCAATATAAATGTTGGGACATTTCTGGCATTATGTTTTCATGAATCAATATAAAGGCATATATACATGATATATGGGTCATGGTGGATATATATATTATACCTAGATCTAATTGGTCAAAATCCACCCATAATATTGGATAAATTCTCGTGTTAGCATCATTTTCATTCAATATAATATTATTTTTTTACATTAATTATATGAAATACCCTTAACTCGGTGACGATTTATTAAAGTGGTAATGTTAATAATGGGGAAAAATATTAAGGAATATTAACCAAAATAAAAAATCTTAAAACCAATTCAATGATTTTTTTAATATTAAATTTCTTTAATTGATTAAGTTATTTTTCTATTAAAATGAAAAAGTCAATAAAAATTTGTTTTTTTGAAAAAAATTTATTATTATAAATAGGAAAATGTTAATATAATAATATATGCAAAGATATTTTTTGCAATGAATATAATTGGATTCATTATATAATAAGAGAAACATTTTTATTTTTAAACCATTTTAAAATAGAATGGAACTTTTTAAATTATTGAACCAAAAATAAATGTTTCATTAAATATCAATATTTTTCACTATTAACTGGGAAAAAACCTATTTATAAAAATAAAAAAAACCTAAGTTAAATATGAAATTATAATATAAAAATTGATTACCTATTAATATAAGAAAAATTATATTTTTTCTGGGATAAAATATTATACTCACTCCTATTAATAAAAGAACCCATTTCATTGAAGAATACTTGTTTTGAAGAATAAGATATATTTATTTAAAATGTAGTTCAGATTTATTAAACATTAATCAATACTGTTGTAATGGTTAGGTCCTTTAAATAAAATTTGAATTGAAATTAATCACATAAATACACACTAATTTAATGTACTATTTAAAACCAAAAAAATTATATAAAAATGTTTTTTTTCATTATGTTCAGAATTGTGTGTTTCATGCGCTATCAAACATATAGTTATTTTAAATTATTACGGTGTTCAAAATCATATTTCTAAAATATTCATTAATGAAAATATTGGATTCCTTTAAAATAATATATATTATATTATTTTTCTATAATACTCTCAAAAGGCAATTTATTCTGTAGAAAAAAAAATTCATGAAAAAATCATTTCCTATGATACATATTTATATTTTAATGAAAAAAATCTTATATTATAAATTATATATTATTTTAAAAATAGGATAATCTAAACATAGATGGTAAATGGGATTAAGTAATAATCATATTATTTATTATCTTATATTGTGTTTTCCTGATGAAAATGGTTTCATGGAGACCCATACTTTTTAAACATATTATTACATGATACTTATACATAAATATCCAATAAATACAATAAAACGATCATAAAGTCCTCATTTCATTTGATCACTCGGTTCATAATAAATAGACAGAAAATAAAAACTCCAATCATTATTTTATATTCTATTTTGAAATCAATAATCCATTTGAGATTATAAATTTAAATTTGATAACATTGGGAATAAATAGAGAAATAAGTTAGTTAAAAAACCTAATAAGGAAATAAACATGGTAATGAAATTTCAAAAGTGACTCAGTGCTTTAACATGATCTCACAAAAGATAAGCAACATGAGTAATCTTGTGTAATCATAACATTCAAAAAATGGTATCATAAGATTAGTGAATCATTAGAAATATTAAATAACATAAATCATGACATATATATAAGTTAAAGAAAAAATATTAGAGCAACAATTGTGGTATAAAGTCCCATAATAGATTAGGATAAATCCCAAGGATGACATCTAATGAGGTAAAAACATTACCTAATTCATTAGAGGTATTTGTAATTCCGATACCACCCATACCTTTTATTTTATGAATATTAGTTTATGTGAAACCTAATTATCTCAATCAAATGACATAATAATATGTTTTAACTATCGAATAAAATGTGTTTCATGACCTTGTCTTATGACATAACCAATATAGATTAAATAAAGAATATATTTGAGTGATGATCATAATTCATGAATTAACATATAAAATAAAAGGATAATAATATAAGAAAAAATATTAAATACATAAATACATAATTTATAACCATTCCATAACATTAAAATAAGGTAATGTAATTTATATAGTGATTGTTGATACCCTGAAAAACATTTAGGTTAAAAATTACCCTTACCTTAAGCTCGGATAAGAATTTACTTTCATTATCTTCATAAATAAAAATCATAAGTTAATTCATTACACTAATATGAATCTATTTCTATAATATTAATCCTTTTATTTTATCCAATACTACCTCTTGTTAAATTACATAATAAATTAATTTCACATTGGGTGTTTTAACTATAAATAACTCTTATGTACAAAACGACTTGATAAAATGACTAATTACAAATTTATTGAAAACTAATAACCAAAATAATGGAAAATGATTAAATTGGTATTTTTATATAATTTGTTTTTAAACCATCCATTAAATATGGTTATGAAAAAGTATTTATGATACAATCCTATAGATGGTAGGTCATACGTAAGCATGAGTAAAAGTTCAATTATATGTAGATTATGATGGAATGTATGCGATTGTTTTTATATATAAAGGATGATAATTATATAACAAATATAATATTATTTATTTAAATTTTATTAATCACAAAATTCATATTATGTAGTAAAAAACTGAATCACATCACTTCGCGATGTGGTAGTTCATCGTACACAGTAATGGCATTATCATTTATTCAATGAATGATAAGTTAAAAAATTATATGTTATATTTTATCAAAAATGTAATTATTTGAATAATATCATATATATAAATATTATTACTATTAACTTCCTTATAAATCATATGTGGAATACATCACACCTCACTTTGGGAGGTGGTAACCCGCCGTACATGCATGTTACAATGTGATATTCTATATAGAATCGAATTTAAGAATGTTTGTATGATATTATAATTCAATAATTAATATTATATGATAATTAAAATATTAAACATTAAGTATATAATTATATCTATCCATGAGAGGTGTTTATTAAGATCAAAATACACTAGTTCATGTCGTCGTAGTCCATCGTACGGATAGTCAAAGATTAAATTTATTGTTTGATAGATGATGAGATGGTTTATGTCATGAATGTAACATAAAAACCACATTTAATATGAAATATTATAATTATATTAAATTATAATGGTTTAATAATATTTTATGGAGTAGGAGGAATAAATAATATAATATTCCATGTTTAAGACATTACTTCTTATTTAGATAATTTCTTTTGGTTTTCACAAAAAACAATCCTAGATTGTAATTTTAAACAACCCAATGATTATAGGATGTATAAAAGGAAATAATGGAATTCATAAGGATAGTTATCTTATAAATTATTTGGTTATGGAATTCTGTATTAGAGATCAAAATGGTGGTCATATATAATTGTGGTAAACAAAAAAATGGGAATTTTTTAAAATATAGAATTGTAACCATGTTTTCCTAATGAAAAAAGGACTTAATATACACCAACATCATTCTATATAGGATAATAGGTAAAAATAGAGAAATAAAATATGAATTATACTTGTCTTGGTGTCATTCGTAACACTTGTCATTTTAGTTTAACCCCTGTAAACAAGTTTTATCCTTAAATGAGGTAAATATTTTTTAATAAATTCACTATTCTGTATGGTGAAAAATTTATCAAAAGTTATTATGTGATATATACAAAAATGATTCTAAATATATAATCCATTTATCTAAATTCAATTTAAAGGATTTTTTAAATTTAATATAAAATTAAACATATAAATTTGGTGAAAAATAATTCCAAAATAAGTATTTTCTATATATTAATGGGGTATTATATCAAAAGTTACATAATTAAATTATTTCAATGATATCACTTGGATAAATAAATATATAATTTAACTTTATTTTATTTTAAAACAACATGAAAAATTTTATTGTAAATGATTTAAATGGACACAACATTTTTAATTAAAATTAGAAATTTTAATCAAAACAATTACATAAAAATTTACTAAATTTCACCGCATGATAATACCAATTTGAATAATTAAAATTAATTAATTTTAGATAATAAATTTTATAAAATAATTACTAATTAACATTAAATTTTATTTTTTAATTGTAAAAAATATATCCTTTTTGAGATATATCTTATTCAGATATTTTTTTATTTCAAATTGTTCTTATTATATTTTTAATTTTTGGATTCCATTGAATTTATTTTATAAAATTTATAAATTATATTATGGGTCATAATTTCGTTTTTCTGATTACTAACCCCCATCATAATAGCTATGTTAATTTATTTTGATTAAACAATAATATTTTAATAGAGTGTCCTGTTTTGTATAAAATTTTAAATATAAAAACCCTGATAAGATTGAGTTTATGAAAAAATACTTACATATTAAAGAATCATGGTGTTATATTATCCCCCAAATAAATAAATTCTACCATTAAATTTCATATTTCATAATAAGGTAAAAATAGGTTAGGGTACCTGAACTTCATCACCTCTTCACATTCCCATGGTTCTTCCTCAAACATATTGTTTCTCCAAAGCACATAGACCGTTTTTGTTGTCTTCTTTCACAGAACATATTAAATATTAGCCATGATATAAAATGGGTTCTTTTAGGATGAAGGTTATTGTTATATCATTACACCTCTAGGTTTAGTAAATTTGAGGATATTATATATACTACATCGACAGGGATGGTTGGACAACATCATGTACATGAGATATTATAGTTGGGGGTGCTTTTTGGTATGCCACTACTAAGATGTGACCACAGAGCTCAAAGGGATGATGTATTTAAGATAATTATTTCCGATATCCTAAAACCTCAAGGCATGCATCCACTATGAATTTTCGATGTAAACAATATCCTCAACCTCAAATTCCAAGAATCATTTTCAATTTTTTGCATACCATTTTTATCAAAAAATGCATTTATTTAATTTAACAATAAATAATTCAAAAATTCACTATTAACTATGGTAAAATACGAATTCCATTCAAATTTTAGACTCAAATTTTGTCCAATAATGATAGATTCCAACACATCACTCTTACAGAGCTTTATAATGTTCTATTTGAATTCTATAATTGATAATAATTTTTTATGAGGAATCTAGTAGGGGATGGGGATGGTCCGAAAATACTATGAAATCCATTTAAAAATAACTCATAATATCATATAGAGTAAATATGGATCTCTTAGACTTACCATCTATTTGAGAGTGATAACCAGTAATGAAACTGAGTTCTATATAAAACACTTAATGATTCCCTCTCTAAAACGATGAGGTAAAACATGGATTTTGATTAGATATTATATATATTAGATGATTATGTAATATTAAGATTTACATTAGTTTTTTATATTGATTTAGATAAGATAAATGTCTTCCTCGGATAAAAATTATGTGTTTTTACATTGTACGACGATTGAATACTACCCGTATGGAATTATTTTTTTTGGGTGTCCTATAATGAAATCCATGGATATGTCTTCCCACTTTTTACACTAGAATGAGAAATATTTTCATCATACCCTTAGAATTTTATCATCCATTCATGAAATTTTTTCATATAAATCATCAAGATTCATATTTCGATATCACCATATTTATTTTATCCCAGATAAAGTTTTCCATCAGATCCCAATATATCATAGTTGTTCGGGATGAATGAAAATGGAAAAGATGTCTACATCTTCATAAATCTCCATCTTTAGATATGGTTCTTAGGGGACACAAATCTTGGTTCTAAACCATATTACAACATTTTCATCCAGTTAGAACATGGAAATGTTTCTCACATTTTTTGTAGGATGTCATTTTCTTTATTTCCCACCTAGATCCTACTAATAATGTATGGTTGATATTTTTTTGAGAAAGGTAGAATGAATCATTTTTTAACTACTATTTTATCAATCCTATTAATATCTATGAATATTTGATAGTTTCTAAATGTAATCAAAGATATAATCATTTAATCCTTTCATCATAGATCATTTACATCTTCATTTTCTTTCTTGTGAGTGTAATGAATTGTGAATTCTTAGTCAATCATCAACACTATTTGTATTCTTTTTATCATGTTAATATCTTTATACATTAATATATATTTTATCCCCTTGTGATACGTATATATTTCATTGTTCCCCCTATATAGAAAAGGTTTCCAAATATTTATGGCAATGTTCAATATATAAAACTTCATATCATGGGTTGAGTTGTTCTCATTATGATATTTCAACTTCTGTGAGGAATTTCCATCCAAATTATAACTCAATGTTAGAAATAATACGGAACACATCTTTGAATATTCCTTTTATACCAAAAATGATTCCCCACATAATGGTAGTGAATGATTTGGTGCAGTGCTAAGAAATTTTTTTAACACCTTAATTCCCTCTTCACATTTACTAGTCCATAAAAACATTAATACCATCCATCTTAACATGGATTGTGAGTTTTTAAATCAAAATTCTTTTCAAAAATCATCCATAATACCTGACATGTCGATGTAAACTATGTATCCCTATTAAAAAGTTTACTCTAGGATGAACCATGATTTAATTTTTCTTATATGGGTCTATAGATATACCTTAACTAGTGATAATATTCCCCAAGAGCGACACTCACTTTATCCATAACAAACATTTATTTTACCTTATATAGAGCTTCTTATTAATCAATGCATTTATCATAATATTCTAATTCCCCACTATATACTCCACATAGGTAGAGTATATTAAAATTTCTTATATATAAACTCGACAAAAAATCATTGAGATAATCCTAAAATATATATTCATTGTGTTTAAAAATATTTTTAAATAATTAGTGAGCATATAGGTCACTAATATAAACACATAGTTTTTCTAAATTATTTGAAAGGGAATTTGGTGAATATCATACTTCTTTACCAATAATTGGGGATATTATGACTAAATTTCCACCTTATAGAAATGTTTATCCTTATGGAGTTGACTAAACATAATATTTATAAATGGTACTATAATCATTTTCTCTATTGTGACTTCAATTTTCTCCTGATAACGAATGAAAAGTGACATTCTACTAACCTACATCATTTTTAAGAGGATAGGTGCACCACACAGTGATGCTCATTTTCATATAAATTATTTATCCATATTATCATGTAGTTACTTATTTAATACATCAAGTACACAAATGAAAATAGTATATGGATTCAATGATATTGGAAAACATATAGGTGTAAGCTCTATTGAAAATTAAATCACTCATCTTGGAGGAATATTATGGTGCTATTAATCAAATACATCAGTTTAATCCCTCAAATTAGTTATATATTCATTCATGATCATTTTCCTAGTCAAAAATAATGTGATAATGTTATATATTCATATAAACATAGATTTACATGCTTTAGAAAACTATACAATAGAAGATTCATCCTCTTATATGAAATTGTTTATAATTTAAGTGAGATTCTTGAATAAGATGGTGTTTTACTTCTCATATAATTACATGGTTTTCTATATAATAATTTTTGTCAATACCGGTAATTTCATAATATTATTCTAAAAGAAGTATCACTATATATATTGGGATGTTTAGACTATAAATATGGATATAGAATGAGTTAAATTCTTGTGATAAAATAACTAAAACATTTTTCAACATCACTAATAACTCCACTTTAATGTTTTGAGATGGTTTTCGAACAGTTTTACAAATCTTATATGATATGAAATAACACATGGAACTTGAATAACAGTGATTTTTTACCATTATGTAATTAATAACATCTATACCAGTTATAAATTCATTATTTGTATCCACATTAATCGTTATAGTGGAAAAATATCAACCTCTATCTCTTGGATTTGGAGGTTTCTATTGTCAGTTTTATCATAATCCATTGGATTTTTGTGTTATATCGTAGAAATTATAGCCCATTAAAGTTTTTCGAAATCTGGTTTTGAGTTATACAGTTGTTGTCCGAGGTTTTTTTTGGACATGTGAGTCATTTCAATGGTGATCCATTTCATGATATTACCAAATTTCCAATTTCCAATAGTATATCATTTTGTAACAATATCATTCTAGAACTAGATCATTATGATGGTAGATAAAACATATATTAGATCATCATGGAGGTGACTCACTAGTAGTGAATCCTCTCTTGATAAATCTTTGACAATGACACATCTGGTGGTGACTTACTAGTGGTGACTCGTCGGTGGTGACTCATCTGAAGGTGACACGACTGGTAGTGTCCCTACTAGTGGAGGCTCCATGGTGTTGACTCTTTTTACAGTGAACCATTTATATATTAATCTATAAAGGTGACTCGTCAAGTGGTGAAACTTCTAGAAGTGGAAGTAAGTTATTCCAGTAGTTTTCTAAATTTAACTAATTTCCAAATTGTTTAATTTTTTCCCTTTTGACAACTTTTTGTTATATAAAATGAGTTTAGTATGATATTTATCATTTTTGAAGATATTTCAAGGGATATGAATCATATTTCAATTATTATAAAAGTAATTAGGATATTAAATGGTTAAACTGTGTGGTTTTTTGAAATTTCATATTAATAAAAATTGAAAATCATTTTATATCTCGTGAGTCTCAGATATAATCATAAAATGTTAGGGGGGATTCTCATAGTTCATTCCTTCTCCATTATCATTATACATGAGTTTTTTTAATCCTCTTTCACATATGATTAATTTTACCTTATTTGTGATGATGTTTCTTGTCTCCCTAAGGGAGTTCCCTCATGTATGCAACCCCAATTTTAGTGGTGCAATCCAGTGAAAAAGGACATGTCATTAAATTTTATTCCATGAAGGTTATACCTTTTTCATCTTTATGTGTATCACATAAATGGGTTTATTATTTTCACCCCATTTGTAGAGGATTTCATCTGAATTACTATAGAAAATCAATTTTCTATATAGAAAATATAAAATGGATTGAAGACTTTTACAAATTATCGCACTATTTTGTTTATATTTTTACAAATGCTGTGAATTGTATGGGATATATAACTACTGAAAATTATCGAAGGTGTGGTCCTTTTTTATGAAATATTTTTTCGGTAGATAGTTATTTAATATCATGTGTCTTTTGACATCACATATTATATAATTATTTGACATTGTACATTAGGTTAAAATAAATTGATGCCCCAGGATTATATTGATTCTGTGATAATACTGTAAATCATGTAAAATTTAATAGAGGATGTCATTCGAAATCTAAAATTATTATTTTCACTTTTATATTATGTAACATATTTTGGGACATAATTTTGTTCTATGGGTTTTCTCGGGTGATATGATCAATGGAATATGAAGGTGTTGATATGTGTCTAGGGAAAATAAATCACATATGGTTGTATGGTCGGGATGCAATGTGTATGTTCATACATTGTGGTTGTATTATGGCTATGGTGAAGATGTGCAGATTAGAAGAAAAAAGGGGATGTCACTATATGTCTGTGGTGATGTGGGATTATATGTAAGATATTAATGAGTTATTTTGTGGTTCTAATTTCTTTGTTTTGGTAATTTCATTATGTGAATTAATTCTAGTTTACTTGGAATTAAGGAATTTATATTAAATATCAATTCTTATGAAAAATATGGAAAAATGGTTTAATTAAATTTTAATGTGTAATGTGAATATCTAGTGAATGAATGATAATAAGCTGGAATTTAATGAACCAATTTGTTGTTAATATGGGGTTATTTGATATTTTTTAAATTTGTTAAATAGATAAATGACGAATAAAAGTATAATATAATTTATGGATTTTCATTTTCTTGTATGGTGTCTTAATTATTTTTTTCAACATGGTTCTGTTATATCTACCAATTTATTAATAAAAAAATTGAATGTTAATAATTACAAATGGGCGTGATTAATGATGGGATTGATGATTGGAAATGTTGATTAACAAGTTAATATTTATATATGAAATACTAGGTTGGAAAAATGAAATAAGATATCTTTATGTGTTAAATTATTCCACTAATATTGTTGGTGAAACAAATAACATATGATAATAATTTGTCTTTTTTGATAAAAAGAGACAATGAAATAGTGCTTAATAAATGAAAATGAAACGTGGGTTGTGTTATTTTTGTTTTTATTGATTTATAGGTTCTAGTGAGGGTTGTAGTATACTAATTTCATTGGCTCTCTTGAACCCAAATGATAGGCTTGATTATTTGGTATCATATATGAATATACATTTTTTTATATACTCAACCCACCAAATCTAATTACGATGATCCGAACACCCCCATCATCATGAGGGAGTGTGTATTTCTTAAACATCTTGGTCGGAGGATGGATGGATGACCACACTCTCATCCCTTATCCCTCATCTAGAAGGTGTTATCCCAAGAATTTTTTGATATCTTACAGTTTGTGTGGCCCATGTGTGTTTGGGAGAGTTGTTCTTTCCCTGGTGACTTCGGGTTGAGATGTTTTGATCTCTCCCAAGTGTTATCAACATGTTGTGTGGTTTGTGGCCCACGTGACTGTGGATGGGATGTGATGTGGTTTGTGTCCTAAGTGTCTACTGGAAGGATGTGATATTGTTTTTGGACAGTGTGTATGATGATGGGATGTGTCGTGGTTTGTGCCCCAAGTGTCTGCACATGTGGAGTGGTGTTGCTCATAGCCCAGGTAATGAGTTGAGATGTAGTTTATGGGTCCTAGGTGTCTATCGATGGGTTGTCATGTAGTTCATTTTGAATAAGTCGGGGAGCGAGGATGTTTTCCATTATGAATGACTAGCTAAACCCATGGGATGTTTTGCAGTATACCCAAATCATTTATTATCTTAATATATTATATTACTTCACTAGAATAATTTAGTTATCATTCCCTGGGGAGGTTAGAAGGGATTGAAATCCAATTTATGTGATATTTGGTTCTACTTCATTCACACATATGCAATAGTTGAATAATTTCACTTCTGCACGAGAAAATGATTTTAATGAGTATACTAGTATTCTCAACCTACATGTATGAACATTGTTTTATGGTTTCCATAAGGACATTGTAGACCGTGTTGGACATTTCTTGTTCGAACCATTATAGTTATTGATGTGACACTGGATTAGAATTTATTTATTGGTATTTACTTAGGTGTTTTCATTGTATTTTTCATATTTTTATTCTACACATTCATGTTGGATGGATTTTTTTATTTGATTAATACATATCATAGAGTTATTTTTGGATGAACCATATCATCTCCAAAAATTGATTCTCTAAAAAGGTTAATTCCATACATTATGTGGGAATTGTATACCCTTTGTGTGGGTCGCCACCCCAGTACCTACTGGTGGTGGAATTTCGATGTATCTATGTCCATTTATTAATTTATATATCAGGAAGGGATCATTAGAGGGAGGGGCAGGGTAGAATGGTATCAGATATGATGATTGATAGATATAGTGGGGTTTAGAGTTTGGAACATGGATGATTTCATTGGATGGTAGGGGAAAATAGTCAGAATACCATGTTGTGTGACATAGGCTAGGGATACCTACTAAGACATGAGATTATAGGCCTCCCATGATCCGATTCATGGACTTTGAGCCTTCTAAATGGCCAATTGGCATGGAACACCTTGGAGGGTATATACCTAGGAGATGTACATGCATCATAATGACTTGTGTTCCTATTTGAATTTTTTGATGTTGTGATGTTAAAATGAATTAATTAGATCTTGAAATTTTATATCTGATTCATAAAATTTATCTTATGCTATTATAGTTAATTTATTGTAATTTTTTTGACATATTTATAATGAGTTAAATTATAGTCACATGGCTTGAATTGTATGTTTGAAAACATTGTAAGGTTTAAATGACCTATTTTCCTTTTTAATAAAATGATTATTTATAAATATTATTTTTATTATTTGTTATAAATATATAGATTGTCATATTTATTTTATTATGTTTTAATATTTTTTAATCATGCTTAGATTATTGGTTTTTGGTCCATTACTTAAATTTTGGAGACCCATATAGAGAATGTAACCTCAAATTAGACATAACACTAGTACGATTAAATTGATTATTCTGAAACCATGGGTACAAGTATTCTTGTTTCAATGTGAGTTAATGATTCTTTTCATTTCATCTATTTTTAATTTATCATAACCATTTGTTATTGACATGTTTTAATATTTTCATTTTGAAATTTAAATTATAAAATCTTGAAAATTTCCATCTTAAATATTTATAATTATTTTTAATATAGAAACCTTTAAATGAATAAATTTATATAAATTTTTTTAATGACAATTAAAGATTATTGATATAATTAAATAATGAAATTGATTCTATCATAAACAGTGAATTAATATTACAAAATACATAATATTGTAGAATGATTAATACAATATGTAATTATAATCAAGTTATTATTATTTAATTATAAATGATTATTTTCATGAATAATGAAATGATTTGGGGAATATTTATTCCGAGAATGATAAAGCGTGGAACATTATAATATAACATGTGAAGATTTAGTTTTTTTTAGAAATAATTATTTACTTTCACGGACATGATAAAATATTGTTTATGTAAATTTGTATTGGAATTAATGACAAGGAAATATCATGTATAATTTTCTAAATAACGTTGAATATTTATTTCCGTAGGTAATACATTTAATCTATAATGTATTGTTTGAGTATACTGAATGTGGTGTGTTATAAGACATGTTTGCATATTTTTTTGAACATTAATGCATGTTAGAACTATATAAAATTCAAAGTCACAATAATTCACTCGAAAGAAATATCATAATGTTGAGTTTTTTATGGTTGAGTTTCTGTTATCCCAATGATGGGTTGATATCACTAACTAAAAATAAGAGTTCATGGAATCCTTTATGTGTTGTGATTGTTTTAGATAATGAGATCCTTAATATGACTTATTGTTTAAATTAACCATTTCTTAACATGATAATAACATATACATGGATAATGAATCAATTCCCCATGTTAAATTTGAATTTTTTTTGAATGTACCCATTCTAAATTAGGAGGAAGAGTAATATAAACATCTGGATAATTAAAGATGATGCTATTTTTTTCTGTTATGTCTGATTGTTCTTGTTTTGACTGCTTGTGTGGAATTAGTTTTAAATCTCATCAAGTATAAAACAAGGGGAAAATGGATCCCTAACTAAGACATGATATGAATTTACACAGTTAAAAATATGAGGATGAGTCCTTTACACAAAAAATAAGATAATATATTGTCATGGGAGAGGGATTCCTCGATTTGTGTGCATGCGGATTTTCTTATTATGAAAAATGAGATCATTAGAGGTTGATTTGTGGATGATTTGGAGGAAAAAGTGGTAATGTTAAATGGTATGGATTCTTATATATGGTAAACTAGTATGCTTATGTAGTGTTGTAAAATTTTTGGTGAACGTTTTCATGAAATAGTAAGTTCATCAATTGGTAATTGTATGAAGTGGTAATGATGTGTGGTGGTAGAGATGTGTTGTTATTTTGGTAAGAATGAAAATTTTTTGGTTATGTTTTGTTGTGATTATTTTGATGTAATACCTCACCAATCATGAAATGGTTAATAACATTATTTTGATTATAAAATAAATGACCATTTTTTAAATCAGAAAAATAATAAATATGAGATTTCATCCCATTTATAAATCATTTTATAAAGGAATTGTTGGTAATGATATAGTAATTTTTTTTGAGGATGTTGTGATTTATTTTATGTGTATTACATGTATTATGGAAAAAAATATGATGAAAGGGAAATTATTTCAATCATCATGAGACATCATATTATGAACTTTTTCAGACCATGCAAGATAGCCAGGGCCCCACAAAATGGACAATATCACGGCGTGGTGGATGAGTTCTTTTGATTTTTATTCTAGATGTATCTCTATCTATATTGATATAATTTTATGTGTTGTTATAGGGCTTCTAATTGAAATCATTCAAGTAATGACATTGACCTATGAAGAATATAATTTTTAATGTTAAACCCTTTATTGTTTCTGCATAATCATGTTTTTGGAAATTAATATATTGATGACATAATAAGATAATTTTTGACATTGATAATGTGGTCTGTTTATAAACTCATGTCATGTTTATAATGTGTGAAATATGTTAATTTTAGTTTAATTAATTTAATTGTTATATGTGTTTATATTTACTAGGTAAATACATGATAATGTTCTTTTTGTATAACAATATATATTTTGTCAAAGCATGAAACCATCCGATTTTTATAAGTAATCATGGGAAATGCGAGGAAGAAAAAAGTGGGCTTCAAAAAATATAATGAATGTGTCTTCACAATGAGAATTTCGATGAAAAATATGATATGAAAAGGATATAATAATGGGTTTTGACCCAAAGTGGTTTTTTGAGACTATTGAATTTGTTTTTAATACACGATTTTTCATAGAATTTAAATTATAGGATTATTTGCAAACATAAAATGATTCAAAATAAAATGTATCAATAAATTTCTAAAATGTATTAAATCATTTGAAAAATAATTCTTAGATTTAAAACAACTTTTCCAATATGATTTAAGGAAATTTCAAAAATATTATATCTATGATTGTTAAAAAAGTTTTACTCAATCATGTTAATATATTTTCATTATGATATATTAAGAATTACATGTTTAAAATGATTAAAATTTAAATTTTTGTCATTAGTGAATGAGTATAGTGTAAGTATAAATATTTGTTAAATATAATTTTATTGTTATGTCATTAAAGGAAAAAAGTAAAAAAATCTATTCTCCTAAATTTATTCCTACAGTTAAAAACAAGACGAATATGTTTTTTTTTTGAATGTGTTAACATCCACATTGATACTATTATCGTTAAAATGTAACTTATTTTATATTAGACTCATTATACTTATCTATGTTATAGTGTTCATGTTTGATAGGTATACCTCCTAGGAGATTATGTTTAATGTATTTTTTGAATTTGAACTTCATTCCCCACCAGCAGTTATTTTCAAATATATCGAGAAACATGAGAGCTATCTCAAGGTATTGTTGTTTGGACCATTATAAAATTTTAATTGTATTTTTTTTTAAATCCATATTTGTGAGAATAGTTTTTAGAGGTATGTGATGTATTGGACCGTACTTTTTAGTTCATTACGTTGTTAGAAATCAATTTTTGAGGTGTCTCAGGGGTAGTCCAAGGTGTTTTTTTGGAAATGTGAGTCATTAAAATAGTGACCCATTCCAAGAGTTTTCCATATTGATTGTTTTAAAATTGCATCTCATTCTAGTTGTAGCTCATTATAATAATATTTCATTCATGAGGTACCTTAACAGTTGTGACTCGTTAGCGGCGACTCATTAATGGGGACTTGTCTGGTGGTTAATCACTAGTGGGGACTTGGCTAGCGGTGACTTGTCTAGTAGTGAATCACTAGTGGTGACTCATCTAGAGACGAATTATGTTGTGGTGACTCACTGGCGATGAATATTTATGTTCTGACTAGTCTAGCGGTGGCGGTGAAGAATTTCAGTAGTTTTCCAAACTTCTATAATTATCCATATTTTTCTAGTTTTTCCAATTCACTAATTTATTATAGATTTTTTTTTCTGTGCCATATTAATTTTTTTGTGATACCATTGTTGTGGATATAAATAAAATCATTGTTTTCCAAAAGACTTGGAGGCTTTTAAAAGGTCAAACTGCATGGTTTGCTGAGATTCTGCTTTAATGGAAATTCAAAACTGTTTCATATCTCATGAGTCTCAAATCAAATACTTCTTACCTCGGGTCCATCCCATAGTTCTTTACATCTCCATTATCATGATATGGGTGGTTCTGAATCCTCCTTCCCGTTAGAGTAATGTAACATTGCCAGTGCGGCTGGTTCATATTTCCTTGAGGCAGTTTTCTCTCGTACACAACACCTATGTTGGTGTAGCAAACGTGGGAGAAAGGCTATGTCAGTGATCATTCTTCCAAGTAGGTTTTCCCTTCATTTAAATTTTATTGTATCATGTGATAAGGGTTTATTATTTTCACCTCATATGAACTTGGTTTCATTTGAATTAATATAGATTATTAAATTGTTATAAATACAATATAAAGGTGTTGGTGAATATAACCTATGATCATACAATTTTATTGATATTTTGATCAATGTTGTCAATTAAATGGAAATATTCCCACTAAAAAACATGGTCATGGGGGGGGGTGTCCTTGTTTTTTAACTCGTTTTTCTGTCATTGAATACATGTATGTTGTGTGGGTGTTGATTTAATTTATAATAAAAACTTTAAACCATGTACATTTAGTTAAAATAAATGGATGCACCATGATTATATGGATATGTGATAGCTCCCCATATTAAGTGAAATTGAATAAGTGGTTCCCTATTAAATAGGTATGGAAATACATCAAGGTTGTATGATGGTGATGGTGTGGTTGTACATAAAATATAAAATAAGGGTATGTGGTTGTAAGTTAGTGATGACATGTAATAATTGGTAAGAGAGTAATGGGTTTTTGGGTTGTTCTACATTCCAGGTGTTGGTTATTTTATTAGGATTATTAATTATTGTTTCTTATGAATTATGTAACTAAATTGGAATATCGATTCTTAAGAAGAAACATGAAAATGTTTTATTTTAAATGGATTGTTGAATGTCGATGAATAATGAACTAATTAATAAAGTCTGTAATTTAAGGACATGTTGCGCTGTTAATTTGGGATTATTCGATATTTGTAAAATCTTTTATGCGAAAAAATGTGGATTAAATGTATAATTTGACATAAAGATTTAATTTTTGTTGTATTATTTTGTGATTATTTTGAATTTTTATGTAATTTTATATCTACCGAAAAATCACTTGAATTAATATTATATGTTAATAATTCCAAGTAGGCATAATTAATGAGTGAATTGATGATGATCATTATTGTTTAATAGGTTAATGTCTACATATGAACTATTGGGTTAGAAACATGAAATTAAATAACTTTATAAGTTAAATTATTTTTCTAATAATGTTTATGACACAAATAAAAGTGTCCAATAATGTGACATTCATTGATAAAATAGAAACTCTAGAACATGGATTAAAAATTTGAAATGAAATATTGTTTTTTTATGTTTTATACATTTAGTGGTAGCAGCGTGGGTGTTTGTTTTGTGGGTTGGTTGGCTGTTGTAAATACATAATATTTTATTTTGTTTTGGTATCCCATATATATATATTTATTTATTTTCGGTTTGATTTCTACAGTCATCCCACCCTTGTAGAACACTATGGGTCGAACACCCCCACCGTCATAGGGTGGTTTTGACTCCCAAAAATCATGGTGGGGGATTTATGTATGGCCACCCACTCTTACATTCTACCTCTAATAGGTAGTGGTATCCCAAGATTCATTTAGAAGGTTTTGAGGCCCATGTCCGTGTGGGAGAGTTGTTCTTTCCCAGGAGTCTTTAGGATGAAATGTGTTGTGGTTTTATATTTTTCATCAGGATTAAGTGTGGGTTTTGGTATAAATTTTATATGGCGGGATGTGATGTATTTTTTTTCTATGGGTCTATGGTTAGTATGTGATGTGGTTTGTATACATGGAGTATTCGAGTGGGATGTGATGTGGTTTGTGGCCAAGTTGTCTCCAGGAGGGATGTGATATGGCTCATGGCCAATGTGATAGGATGAGTTGTTGTTTTTGAGACCCATGTGTTTGTGGGAAATTTGTGATATGGGTTTTTTAGATTCGGTGGGAGAACAAGCATATTTTCTATTATTCAAGAGGGTATAAACTAGTGAAAAGTTGTGATAGGTTCCAAAATCATCATTTTTCATACTATATTACATAACATGACATGTATTATTTTGTGAGTGTTCTATAGTGAGGTTGGGATGGTGAGTATAACTATTTTGGTGTTGTATGGTTCTACTAATTTAAAAAGGTACATTAGTATGCTCAATTCACATGTGCATGAGACACAATGTCTTTTTTACTAAGCATACATGTACGATATCCCTATGTATATAAAAATTGTATTCTTGTTTCTAGGGAGACTTTGTGGACCATCATGCATAGATATAGTTCATACATTTCGAGTTTTTTTGCGTTTCTATCTTAGATTATATTATTTTTGTATTTAATTAGGATTTTTCTTTATTTTGGTAATAGTTTAAATTTTAACAAGAATTTCGAATGTGTTTTAGCTTCGTTTTATAAAAATCATTGTTTTTTTGGAATAACTATCTTAACTCTCAATATTAATTCTTCAATGAGGGAAATTCATCCCATTAATTGAGACTTGTATACCAATGGTTCTTTTTTACACATCGGGGCTTACTAGAGGTGGTACAAGGGAGGTCATTATCTCCCATTACTCAATACTAGCTCAAAAGGGGAATCTTTAGAGGGAAGGGTCATTCCGTAATGAATTTGTTCTCATAGATTAATTTTTCCATATAGTTGTGGCATTAGACAATTGGCTAAGTGCTCATTGTAGTATTATTATCATACAAAAGAATTGTTTTATCTCATTAGTAATAAGTGAATAGGTTTAATTCCATTCATCTACTATAGATCTAACTAAATTCAATTAGAAAATTTCCATTATTCTTCTTCCCACACATTCTACTTATGAAATGTTATACTATCATTACAATATTTTATTAATCCATGGTTCCACTAGATGTAAACATCATTTTATTCTTCCTTTCCCTATAAGAGCCTTGAGATTCACTGATATCACATAGAACATTGAGGGGACACCAACCAATTTCATTATATTTTCAAAAATATAAAATTATAAAAACATTTTACAAACATTGATTTATCCCACCAAATAGGTGTTAAACCATATATTGTATAGAGATTATAATGTATGAGTTTTATCAGGAATTTATTGTGATTTTTACTTTTTATTCCCCAAAATTAAGGTCAACATTTTACTTGATGCTAAGAAGATATGTCTAAATTTAAAATATAGTTCTAGGAAATTTTTTACCAAAATAAATTTTATGGAATTGAATCCACTATATAATATCTATATCCTTGTATTATTTATATTTTTATATATGTCCACCATTAATCAACTTGACACTCCATATGATTAAATCCAGCATAACTTTATCTTGATCAAAGAATTAAATGACAAATAATATATTTTAAATAATATTTATATATTATTCCCCAATTAAAGGATCAAAAGATCTAATTAATTTTATAATTTTTTTCTGAATATAGGATTGGATGGAAACATGAAATGTAGTTGGGAGATTAGATAATTATTCCAAACTCACATTTCAATTCAAAATTACATTTAGCTGCGAAATTATTTTTGTGATGTTCTGAAATCCTCCTATAATCTAGTTGGGAATTTTATTTGGGTAGTTAACAAATATCCCCTCATAATGGTTATTGACACATTATCACATATTTACATCCATTTGAATGAAATAAAAGGAGAATATGGTATGAGACTTTATAAATAATTAAACCATTAAAAATAAATGGTTTAGAAATAAAATGACATTTGTTCCTTAACATGTGAATTTATAGGATTCCTCCTCACTTATACCTGATAAATATTATAATATAAAATCTTATGTGAAATTATATTTCCTTCATAATTACTCATAATTTTTTTTTCTAATTTCGAAAAAAACATCTCTCAAGAAGGTCAAACCCGGTGCATAGAAATGCTTATTTTCATGTACTATGTAATGATCAATTCAAACCCAATGTTCATTTTTCAGATTTATTACCCATTTTTATATTAACAGTAGAACCACATCCACTTATAGTATTCAATGGGGGATATAATTTTTGGAATTCACAAGATCTATAAATCCCCTATATTGTAGAATATTTTTTAATACGTAGGATTATCCATGGACATATTACAATATAAATCATTAATTATTTATCATCCTATTTCCAAAGGATACATAAATATTTTGTATAGTACTAACTACAGAGAAAAAATAATTTCTAAAATTATATTACACGATTATTAAAAATTATATTACATATTTTAACATTTAGAAAACATAATGTCCTAGAATAATTAGATTTCTTGTTTCATAATTGATATAAGGAAACTAAAACATGGAATCCATATTATACATTCCATATTGTGATCTCTTAAATCCAATAAAATCCTAATTTTATATTACATGACATGGGAAATACAAAAGGAAAGGGGTGACATACAAATCCAAAAAATGGAATCAATATTATAAGGAAGAATAACTTATGATTCAATGGGATAATATGGCATCAAAATGGAGAATGCACATGAGAAAACAAGTGAAAAAAATAATATAATGGGAATAGTTCTATAAGATAATGGAATCATGGGAAATTAATAATTAAATAAATTATTACATTATCATAATTAAATGATAGAATCTTTAAAAACATCACATGGTGTATAGATTCTCATAATGGAATAGGTTCACTCCCTATTCCCATGAAAGATGTCTCAGAAGACTGAAACCATACCTAGATCATTAGAGGGATATATAATTTTTTAACCCCTCATTATATTAAATTAATGTACAAGATTATTAATTACCAATAAGGTTATAAATAATAATTAATAAACATTATAAGTTCCCACGAAAAGAATTGGGTTCCATAATCAGGTCTCAAACATACTAAAAAGAGTTCCCTTAATGATGGAATATGAGAGATGATGATAAATAATGTATCACTTCATAAATGGAAGTGGAAATTCATGAATAAAGTTTTGAGATATATATAAATAATTTTAAATAATTAAGTTACATTAAATATATTTAAATTTTGTTAGAGATATAATGTTTATAACCTAATAAAAATGGTGGGTATGAATGATCCCTTACATTTTTCCTGAGTCATCACGTGTGTTCATTATATACCAAAATAATAAATAGAAGTAAATTATTTACATTCTTAAGAACTATATTACACACTAATATTATTTTTAATATTTTATTTAGTCCAATGTTATATTAAATTAGACATCCAATTAATTTTTTATCAGATGTTTTTATGTTAAATAGATGTTTGTAAATTATCACATTCACAAGTTGAATATGGTAATATAGATTATTAATTCATAATCACTATCATGGTAGTCATGAAATACTTATCATTATTAAAGAAAAATATTTCATTTTATGTAACTTATTATATATGTATATGAAAAATGAACTACGTTATACTCACATAGATAGTTGGGAATACATATGCATTGGTAATGTTTCCATATTTTAAATATTTTAATAAAAATATGGGAGGTGTTAATTTATAATTATAGGAAGAGAATTATATCATAAATATAATATTTTTTATTAAATAACCTTATCCATACAGTTCATTTTATGTGTTAATAAAAATAAATAAGGTCACTTCGTGAGGTAGTTTTCTGCCTTAAAAATGATCATTATTATAATTGTTTAGTAACTGATAAGGTAATAATTTATATATTATATTACTATAAAAAAATTTAATATAACATTAACATAACATACTTATATATAACTATAACTCATTATCATCCAATTAAATTATAAGTGAATAACTAATCACTTTGCTTCCAGAGGTGGTAGTCAATTGTACACGTGATCAACGCTATCATATTCTTTACAAAATGGAAATTAAAATGATATACATGATATTATTACTACAGATGTATAATAATATCATAAATATCATATAAAAACAGTATGTACATTATTATATCATGCCATGATATTTGGTGAGAGAAACTGAATTACATCAGTTTGTGAGATGGTAGTCCTCCATATAGACGATAAACTATATTGTTTCCCATTTGAGGGAGCAGGATTTTGTTTCAGTTCACTCAAATAACAAAAAAAAATATTTTCAATTATAAAAATGAGGTTATTATATCATCATTTTCTATTAATAATCAATTTATATGAATGTTAAAACAATTTAAATTCTCTATTAAAGACAATACATCTTCTTTAGTCATCGTCCTTCAACATGGATGAAAAGTATTCCTACGTTCAATTTATGAAAAAGAAGTCTTATAAGACGAGGGTAGGGAATTATGGAAACTATTTTTTGTAGGTATTCATGTAGCCAAATTTATTTCTATCTTTTCAAATGATATAGGAGGGGTGGCATATTATATGCTGTGGAGAGGACTTACTTTTTAATTTTGAAAATAAAATATTCCAATAATTTTTTCCTCATTCCGAAATTATCCAAAATTCATAATTATTAAATATATATATATAATTTCTATATATTATAATTAATTGAGAATATGAAAGTTTATTTTTATTTTTAAAGGTATTGATTTTTCTTTTAACCAGGTAAACATGTTTTAAACATAAGTGTGGTAAATAATATTTACTATTTTCACTATTTATTCAAGTAAAAGTTTAATTTTAGTTTGTTGGATGAAATATATTAATTTTATTCCAAATATTCAATCCATTTTAGATAATTAAACACAAATAATTTACTATATTTAACATAAAATTCAACAATCAAATGTTTTAGAAAAACTTTTCCGAAAATAAAAAGTTTCAAAAGTTTCAATAGTTATTTTAACAAAATTAAATTTTTAATTGATTACAATGATATAATATGAATAAATTAATATATCTTTTAAATATGTTTAATTTTTATACAATATTAAAAAAATAGTGTTTTAAAATTATTTATACAAGAAGGAATTTAAAAAAAAATCAGTATCTTTCTATATTTATTGAAAATTGAAATTTATTTAAAAAATCCCAAAAATTGACCATAAGATAATATTAATATTATTATTCAAAAAATTAATTTATAGTTTTAAAATAATTTTTTTAAATTAATAAAAATTAAAGGCTATATTCTATGTCCGATGTAGAAATATATAGCTATTTTCAGAAAAATCATTAAACATTTCTTTTTTAACATCAATTGGTTCAAGTTTTATATATAATCTTTAGATAAAAATGGAAATAATTTTATACATGTGTAAACCATATAATGTATCATAATCTATTTACTCATATTCACACACACCAACATAAAAACTTTTTTTTAATAACCGTGTTCTAATAATAATATTTAATTTAGTATTGTCTGTCCATTCGAACCCGGTGTATCATGCAACATAATATATTGATAAGATAGATTCTATTGAGAAATAAATATTCATAATGGACTTTGGGTGATTTAGGTTTATAATAATATAAATTTATTTTATTTAAAAATAGAATTTATAAAGTTTAGAATAAAAAATTTAAAAAATGATCATAAATTCTAAATTCCTCATTGAAACATTTATTTATGATAAAATAATGATTATTTTAAATAATTGTTATAATTTCTATTGGAAAATGGATATATTTTAGAAAATTATAATTTCAATGATTTGATCAACATGTAGGTATAATCAAATATTTAAAAACCTTTAATGTTATCAGATATGATGTTATGGAATACAATTATACATTTTTAAGTATTCTATTTTGATATAAAACCTATTCTAAACACTTTTATAACCATTTGAAACTTTACATTAATATAGAAACAATATATTACTACTTATTAATAATAAAGTATTTGAAATATATCTATATTTTAATTTTTATATTAATGCATCATCAACATTATTTATTTTGATTAAATTAAATTTTCTTTATTAAAATTTGAAACCATGATATATTTATTATATATGTACATATATATTAAATATTAAAAAATAACTTTTTTAATAACTACTTCTACACGACTGTGTTTTAATATTTTAATTTAATTATTCACAAATGTAAAAATATTAATTGGTAAAATAGTTTTGGAATTTGAAATCATATTTATCAAATTTAATTATATTTAAAACCATAATATAATTCACTAAAAATAATTTCAAATTCTTGAAATTATTAACCAAGAAAAAATTTAAATGTTGTAAATTGAGTTTTTTTATTACTGTAAATGACAACGAAAATATAAAAAACATTACTCTAAAAAAATTATTATCTTTAGATAAACCAAAAAATTATTCCTTAATACTTTTTTTCACATTTGTGGCATTGATCCCGGAATAGTGTCATGACATTAATGAAATACATGAAGGTGATATCAAAACTACCATTTCCTTCACTTATAAATGTGTAACACTTACAAAACATAAATAATCACTTATCTACAGAGTTTTGGATTTAAAATATTTTTTCTTATGACATATATATCACAAATATTGTAAAATAAACTCATTCTCAATCATTTTAATCTTAGTCCCTTCAAACTAAAGGTTTCTTCCAATGAAAATATTTGTCTCTAAAGTCATTATTATAATATTCATACATTTTCATCATAACTATATTTTTTACATTTATTATAGATACACTAATATAATGATATTTTCATCAGTAATATAATATAATTTTTCTGTATTTATTTTTTTATCAATATTTATTCATTTAACACATCGATTAAGGAAACCAAAACTATTGTTCATTTATTTTGTAAACTATTACCTCTACAACAATATTGAATCAATTTTCCTTCATCAACATAAAATTATATATCTATGAATTATATTAAAGGATTAATTTTATCATTATTATATCATTATTGTTATATTGTGAAAAATTGAAGAACATGTTATTTAAATGATTCCTAAAATATCACTATTAATTTAATCTTTTAAAATAAACGTTCTACGAGGATAATTTTTTTTTCAAAATATTTTATTTTGGAATATCAATTAAAAATAGTAATAAATCCATAACATCATATTATATTACAATAATATATAGTGAATTATATTATTACTCTATTTGTATGATAAAATTACTAAAACCCCTATATTCATTCACTAGATTGGGTCAAGTTCATGTTTCGGTTGGTTTATACACTTATTCAAAAAAATGGACAATTTATATAATTAACACATAAAGAACATATCTACGAGTTTCATATGATAAAAATATGTATATATTTTTTTATTGTCTCTATTAAGGATCTATAATCATTGAATTCAACATTTAGGAAAACTAATTTGATTGTTTAAGAGTCACCATAACTTGATAAATGTTTATTTAATTTTCTTGGTTTGTGACCAAAATTAATAGGAAATGAAATTATAACATCGTAATGTATCTATTAAAATAATTTAAAATAACTTATATGATCAATCAATGATCATAAATGATTTGAGAATAAACAAAAACACCGTTATTAAGAAATTAGTATAAATTGTCAAAACTATAAAATGTTGATATTGAAAAGTAAATGAGATTTAAATAAAAATGATGAAAATCGATTCGATTGAGGTAATCAATTAAATGATCAAGATAATATGTTTTAGATATTTTTTTTAATGTATACTCACATAATTAATGAAATGTGGTAGGGAATTTTTTGATTTCAATTAATTGATACAATTATTTTATTTATTCATCCATTTTCATTTCTGTGGTGTATATATCATCTTTTTTGAGATATCATATCTTGAAATATATTCTAATATTTATTTCTATCATAAATTTATATAACATTCAATAAATGGGTTTTTATGAAAATATTTATTATAAAAAGGCTTTTCGTGGTATCAATTCTCATTTTTTTGATATATTAAGAATTTTATAAACCAGTACCCATTTTCATGGTGTTATATTGATTTAGCATCCCATTAATGTTTTTCACCTTTTATATAATTGGATTTAAAAAACAAATAATTTTCCTGTGTTTATGTTTTATATGATTCATTTCATTTATAGAAAGTGTATCCTTTTCGTAACTCAGTTTTCATTCATTTTTTATGATCATCCTTTGTTTATATTTTTATATAAATTGGGTACATTGTACAATTTGGTTGTATTTTATGATTTTCTCTCATTTTATTAGTATATAAACATTTTACCACTTTATCTCTTTAACAAATATTTCTCAAATCTTATGGAATATTATTTTTAAAATTAAAATATCATTATCAAGATGTATTATTATCATGATACACTAATATTGTCTTACAAATAATCACATTGCACCATACAGTGTAAAAATAAAATTTTATAGAAGTCATATTGGATGATGTTCAGCTAGAATTTAAAATAGCTTATTTACATGGAAATGTATTGGAATTACTGTTTTTATTATTCAATAATGATGATTATTGTCATGTTGACCATGTTTTATTCAACCTTCCTCATTATTTATCTAGATGGGTAATAATTTTCATGACCATTTTTATTGACTTGGATTATATTATTGGATTTAGATTTCTTTTTATTTCAATTTTAAATATGATTTAATTAATATATTATTTATTATAAATTCATTCTAGCATATGTTTAATGCATTGGACGTAAAAAAATTAACACATGAATAAAGAAATTATATTTCTTGTTAATGAAAAATATGGTAAATAGAGGCTATTGGGAGTTGGGTTTTGGTATTTTTCCCATCCTATAATAAAGTAATTTATTCGAAAAAATCCTTGAAAATACGATGTCTTAACAGCAGTCTCTAAATTTTTTTATGTTTCTCAGAACAAGGATTTTTCATTTGTATTGTGATGTCTAATACTATGCATTAAATAAATATACGATCAATATTATGGATACACATGTTTTAATTTGATATATATATATATCATAGTTTCAAAATGACTATGGATTCATATTTTTTATATATTCCTACAATAATAATTTTTCTATGTTTATACAAAGATTATATTATTTAGATGATTCCAAAAATAAATGTTTGATCTTGTAGATTCTTGTGATTCAATTTTCCCAAGATATGGTGAAACATAGAACAGTTTTCATGATTAAAAGATAAAAATAATGAATAATTTGTTTTACATTGAGTGATTTTCCGAAATTAATTATAAATGATATAAGATTGAGTATAATGATTTATTTTAGATAACCTATAATATAATGATCTTGGATATACATGGACTATAAAATGGATTGATAGGTTGATCCAAATGTTAAATCTGTGAATAAAAGGTGTCATAATGGAAGACATATAAGGGAATATTTTTTTTTATTTTTATTTTCATATTATGACATCCATTTATTAATAGTTTTTAGATATAATCATTAAAATAAATATGAGAAAGATGTTTATCTACAATCCACTATGTATTATAAACAAATAAGACAGCATAATAAAATGGTTTATAACCATATTATATACTTATCATGATGGAAAATGAGAGTTTCTTAGTATTACCTATGTAAGAGTGGTTGATATTACAATATAAATCACTTCATGATACAATAATTTGGTTTAACTAGTGATTTGATCTTCATCGATGACATTTTTATATATTTTATGGGTTTTAAGGATTAAGTGAAACATTATTGAATAATTTGGAAGTATTTTTTCATTAATGGTATAAAATATTATACTAAATTGAATAAATAAAAATGAGAAATGATTTTATAGAGATGATATTTTTGTTGATAAAACTATTCAAAAATAAAAGATTAATGGATAGAGATGATATATGTTTATTATATTCATTTTGTTGACATAATAAAAATTTGTATGATTTTGAGGAAGTATGTAAGATAAAAATTTGTAACATGTGATTTATAACTAGTTTTATATATATTTAGGTAGGTTCATATAAATATATTTGAAATGATTTATAGTGACTGTTGTGTACATTATGAACTATTTCTTAATAACTTTTTAGGATTAAACACAGTGTTAATATTTAAAGGAATATATAATCTCATTGTGGATTATTATTTTAGAGAATCAATCAGTTTTTAGGAAGGCATATCATTAAAAATATATAATTAGGGTAAATATATACTTAATTATATGATTATGGGAATGAATAATACTTCCGAAGGATGTAAAATTTCGTCTTTGGGATCATTGATTTATTTGAATAATGGGTTCATAAAATTATATAAAATTCCATTGTGATTTATTTAACATTATAATATAAATTATTGTAATAAATATGAGTGAAAGAAACTCAATTTACCCTAGGATATATATATATATAAATATATATATATATAGGAGTGATATTGCATTAATAATGTCTGATACAATTTTAGTTTTTAGGTCTATAAGGAAACACGATAATGTTCAATAATGATACATCATGAGGTAATATTTTCTTATTTTCATTTAAGATTGTTCGCTTATAAAGATAATTACGCATGTGAAATATTTTGGATTGACTTATATGTTGAAATATAAGTAACGATTGATGTAAGGGATAATGATGAGACTACTATAATGAAAAATTGAACAAAATGTGAGATGTGGTGAGATATATTATGATTATAATGAGCCAAATATTACAAAATACAATTGAAAAAGAAATCAAACTCCAAAACACACCAAGAAAAACAATTACTGTCTTAAAAATATTGTAGTGATTATGGTTATATGACATAAAATTATAAGGAAAATAGGGAAGCTATAAATATATGTTTCATCAAAATTATTAAATTTAAGAATTTTAATACTCAATATGTCAATCCAATGGCCAATGAAGGAAGTAGTAATAAAAACAAGTTAAAAGGGAAAATCCTAAAAAACTACAACTAATGGATTAGATAGTGTGTTTTTACAATATATTTTATATTATTCAAAGAAATGTTATCCTTCCCCATCTATAATAAAATTAATTATAAAAACACTACATGGTTATAATATCATAAAAATAATTTTTATGGTGTGTCAAAGTAATTACTTATAAATATAGATCAACATGAATTAGTATATTTCTATTTGAAATGATAAAAAGATTAAAACCACATATAATATGATTATAATTAGTTTATTACATAGATTAATTTCTTTCCACATACTATAATAACCCGTGAAATTCTAGTTGTAAATGGTAATTTGTGAGTTCCTTATTAGAATTACACCAATACATTTAGATAAATTATGAGAATGATATTCAATTAATTGGGGGAGAATGTCAATATCTAATATTATAATTTAATATTACATTTAATCATGTGAGTATGAATGATATAATTATTTGCACGAAACTCCTAAAATAATAGAAATCCATATATATATATATATATGATATAAATTACTAAATATTTATTTTAAAACATTTCCACTGAATTGGATGGAATTATAAATATTCATTTATTACTAATGTTGTTTTATAAATAATTTAATTGACACAATTAAAATAAATTGAATTAAATTATTGTACATAAAATTTCTAATAATATCAATTTTTTACATAAGATTATTTAAATAAATTACAATGTATATAAACCACAAATCTATTTAATGAAATTAATTATTCATTATAAATTATTATTTTTATTAATAATTTGTCAAAAAAATTAGTTGTTAAATTATATGTATTTAAAATAAATTCAATTAATTTTTTAAAGTGAAATTTTATGAAAAAATGGTTTTCAATATATATTAAGATTTAATTATTTTTATAAATTTGGGAATATAAATTTTTAAAATGGATCTCATTTTTCGATTTCCTAATATCAAAATAGTCTTTAGTTTATATTATTAGTAATTGATTTTTTTATTTATATTCAAAAATATTGGAAATTCAAAAATTATAATTTCCATTTTTGTATCACTTTTTAAGAATAACCTGTACAATTTATAAAAAATAACGTAATCAGATGTAAATTTATGAAAAATAATTTCAAATTTTAAATACTCTTTTTATTCTGATGAAATATTTCAACAATTTGTATAAAAAATTAAAATTTTAATTTAACCTAATAACCATTTTTAGTTATGTTTAAATCAAATTTCTTCATGATAAATTTGGTTTTGGCCTACATTAAAAGCAACATACCCTCATAATGATTTTTATTAAATAAATTTATTTCATTATAATTATTAACCTTGATAAATTTAATAAATATATATGTATATATTTATTTATTTATTTAAAGCCTAAAACAGTATTTTTTGAAATATAGTTTTAAAATGATTAAGTGTATTTATTTTGAAATTAAAATTTAATGCACCTATAAATGTTATTTATTAAAAAGAATGTCAAATTTAAAATTTCATGTTTTCAATTCATTAAAATGTTCAATAATAATCTTTTTAATTATTTTTAATTAATATTGTTAGAAATTAATTACCAAGTGGAGTATAAAAAAGGTGTTAACTAGTATTAACGTTGTGTACATGGATAGAAAATATTTAAAATAATTCCCAAAAAATAATATATGATATTTTTATCATAAAATACATATGGATCCTACACGTTTTACCACTTTTTATTCATATCGACTTGAATGGGACTATTAAATTTTAAAAATTGTAATGTTGTTCCCAAAAAACCCCTTTCATTTATATATAAAAGGATAATCTTTAAACAAATATTGGAATAAAATATACATTGGATTTATAATTTAAACTCCTTTATTTAATTCTCCTTTTAACCCTATCCTAGAAAAATTATTCTATGATTACTCTTAGTTATCCTATGACCTTTAATTTATGGATACATCCAAGGATAATCTAAGACCACTACATTATTATTATCAACTACATTTTTATTCATCTTAATTATATTATTTAAAAATAAAAATATCCACACCAATATAATACTATAAGTAAAATTTATATAAATATATTTTCATTTTAATAAGGTTTTTATTCATATATACCATCATTTTGAAAAGAAAAATCATTATTCCAATGTTTTGTGGACTACATTGTCAAAAATAAAATGTGTTTCAATTTCCTTAATTTCAATAAAATAATATATATAAAATGATGGTATTATTAGATAAATATTATTATTTATATATTATTATTTTTTTATATAAAATTTTATAGAAATTATTGATGATATGTTTAATAAATTATCACTGTTAATTTATTTGCATCATAATAATAATTTTTGTAGGATAATCTTTGATTCAAATTATATAATGTTTTCAAACGAATTAATTATTCATATTATTTTTAATCTCATGAAATATATCCGTATGAAATAAAAAATAATTATTTTATAATTATTTTATTGTTATATTATAATAAAACTACACCATAATCACTCATTAAATTTGGGTATGTTCATGTTTAGGGTGGTTTAACCACCTATTTCATCAAATTTATATGATTATATCATGGATAACTATCATAAATAGTTTACTGGTTTAATATGATATAAATATTTAAAAAAATTATTTTGTTCAGGTATGGTTATTTCAACATTAAACTAATTAATTAAGATAGAAAATTTCATTGTTTAAAAATTACAAAAACATTTTAATCATTAATTTCATCGTTATTGTTATTAACCTAAACTGATAAGAAATTAAATTATAACACAATAAAATATATTGAATATATATTCAAGTATATTAAATGATCATGACATGATGAAATTTTAATGATGAATAAACATGTATAATTCTATTATCAATATTGTTCAAATGATAATGAATATAAAACCATTAGGTAGAAAATTGGTAGAATACATCTACACAATGAAATATGAAAATGATTCTGAATAAAAAGTGATTTGGGTATGTTTATGAATTAAGTTTTCAAGATAAATATATTTTTTATATAGTAGGTTAAATAATATTTTTCAATTTTAGGATAAGAGGGTAGGGTTTTTGTCTCAAGTCCCCTCCATTCTATTCTTAAGTAAATTTCATTTATGTGTTGTATATATTTACCAATTTAGATATCATATTATGATAAATATTTTAATCGACTAATTTCAACATCAATATCCTTCCCTCTATTTCATGGGGTATTTATTCGAGTGATTCTAAGTAATATGGATTTTCATGTACATGATTCTATTTATTTGAGACATAATATATTTTATGCAAAACATTCCTTTTATATGGTGTTATATTGATTTCTGATCATGATAATTCTATTTCCCATGAATTTCATGTGATTTAAAATCCAAATCATGTTACTTTATTCAAGTGGATACTAATTTAATTTCCCCCTTCAGTGATCCTTTTTGGTAACACAATATTAATTCATTTAGTCGGGATCATTCTTTGATCTTATTTCATTTCTGTTGGGTACATTCAACCATTTGATTATATTATGTGGTATGCACTCATTAATTTATAGAGGATATACATTATTATTATATAAAACCTTTCATACATATTTCTCAATTATTTGGATATATTATTTTTAAAATATCTACATTAATTATATTTGTAGATTATGATTATATTCTTCACGTATTGTCTTAGTCATATAACCAACTCTCTATATGATGAAAAATAATATTTTCGAAAACATATATTTCTTTAGGATCATATAAAATGATTAATATTCTATAAAAATAGGGAAATGTATTGGAAATTCATAACTGTATATTCCAATATTGATGATTTTGGTCAGGTTGTCAATTTACTATTTAACAATTCAACTTATTCTTCAATTTTTTATGGTTATTCTAAAACAATTATTAATAAGGTCAATTTTATTTGTATTAGATATGTTTTTATTTCAATATGGATTAATATTATTATTATTTTGTTATTTTCTACCAATTAATTTTATTTTTTGGTGAATGTGTTGGAATAAATAATGTAATTGGTGGGGTTAGATATTATACATCACCTTGAAGTATCAATACGTCTTATGAGACAAAAAAAGTTGGGGTTTGGTGCAGATAACCTCCCATAATAGGATATATTCCATGAAAAATTCAATTAAAGCAGGTTTTTAATGTTCGACAATATTCATTCCATCTATTAAGGATCAATGTTTTGTACATCCATTTTGTTTTTAATTTTCATTAATATGTCATGTTTCCCAATTACTGTTGAATATTTCTTCATGTTATTTACATATTTCTTATATAATACTTGTAAAAAATTTATGCCATTATTTCTACAGTTATATGATTCCCATAATAATTGTTTGATTCCAAACCATATTATGTTTCTATTTCCATAAGTTAGTGAGAAATATACTACATGGGACATGTTTAAAAGGGTAAAATGTGTAAATGAAATATTATATGATATTTAAGACTTATAATGAAGTTATTTTTTTCATATATTATGGGAAATTTCTCTATTTCATATTATGAACATGTAATTTTTTTATTTTTGTTATGTCTTAATTATCTAAGGATCTATCACTGAAATTTTCCTTCAAATGTAAGAGATGAATTATTAATTACTTTTTATAGTTGTAAAATTTTATATATTTGATTTTAAAGTTGGTATCGAATCATGTTTTTAGTGAATGAGTTTATAGGTGCTTGAACATGGAGTTTAGGTCAAGGGTATCCCAAACAATCACACTATAATTTAAATAATAAACATTAACACATAAAAACGTTTATCATAGACTTAATACCTATAAGAATATGATATATATGATGATATTACTAATTTTCTTGATTTATAATATAATGTATTTGTAAAAATTGGCTATATTTTGTAATGTTTCTGAAATTTCAATGTTGGCTAAGAGACTGTTGTTTATCCAATAGTACCAGACAAATTATATGTGAATGGATCCGAGTGGATTCTGTATTGGATCAATGGCTCCATTATTATCTAAAGATAATAATTATCCAAATATAATCCTTTTGTATTATTTTTGTTGGTATAACACCAGGAATCTGTTATTTAACATAGCCATTTAATTAGATACCCAAATGTATTTCTCCCTAAGAGTTGACTTGATGATCAATTTTGTTATAAAATCAATAAATGTTTCATTGTTTTATTAGATATATGTCATTTACTAAGCAATACTATGGTTCCTTATCATATGAGTGTAATTTTTGTTGGGGCATAGTTCCTTTCAAAATAGTAATTAGAGAATGACTTCTATAATGGTTATGATTGGTATGGGTACTCTTGTGGAATCCGTCTCTATCACCCCTCTATATCAACAATGATTTTATATATTTTTGGATCATTAGAGGAAATATGATGTTTTAAAAATGAATTAAAGAGGAATATGAATTTCTACATGTTGATTCAGTCATTTTATGACTAATCCAGGAACACAATTTGTTGAAATTTTTTAAAATTGTTCATTAAAAATTGTGAGACATTTGTTTAGTCTGTCGTTATATACCAAATAATTATATGGTAGATCATAAAAAAATCGTGAATCAAAAAATTCTTAACCCATAATTAATTTCATCAAACAATTATTATACTAGATCACTAATGTCAAATAAAATCATGATGGTACATCCTAACAATATGTGATAATTTCAAATGATAGAGTAATCACTCAACATAGAATATTTTGTTTTATTGATCTATAGTGACGTGGTTATGTTTTTCCTATATCTCAGATAAAATAAATTATGGAATTAATTACTAATTATGGAAGAAATCAATTTTTTATTCTTAAAGTTATTGTGATTCATTTCGTTTAACCATCATACTTGTTAACATAATGAAAGTGATTTTTCACTTTTTTGAGAAGAGATGGAACATAATTGGATCAAACATATTTTTTGGTTGTATCGTGGAATTATTATTATTAAATTTTTATTATAATGGTTTTTTGTGTCTATAATTATTATTTATGAATTTTCTCATTATGATTTGGATTTGGTGCATCATATTGTGTCATATATCCATTGTGTTGTTAAATTAACAATCAATACCAACAGAGATACATTAATAAAAATTAAATTATTACATTATAATAATGGATATTCTCTAAAAAGTTATATATTAGTTTATCATATATGGTCTATATGTGAAGGGAATAATGAACACACTTCCATAAATTAATAATGTTTTTCAAATAATTTTATAAAATTGATTAAGAAAGGTAATGATTAGTTTTATCTCATTGATGAAAAAAATAATTATTGTAACTACTGGAAGTGATCATAATAACTTGTAATTGGTGTATCTACTATATTCTCCTACCATTTGAATACTAAATCAATCCAAAAACATTGAAATTAATCTGATATTCACTACTTTTTAATATGGTGTCCCTATAATTGGGCGTCAAAAGGATATATATTTTCTTACTTGTTTTTATGAATCTCTCATTCAATTAGAAAATGAGATCATAGGGTTTACTTATATATTTATTTGAAATACTAAACATACCCACTCAATTTATTTTTTCCTCTCTAACTACATCAAATAATATTGTCCTTTCATAGAATCATTTAAATATATTAAGGAATTACGTATTAATATTTTTAAAAAGTATACATGGAAACCCATTTTTTCAAGGGCACACTAGTGAGATTTATATTATTAATTTTAAAATTTTTAGAAATTTTACTTTTTATGAAAAAATGGTGTGTAAAATTAATAATCCATCAATAATATAGTTTAATTAATAATATTTTAGTGTATCAAATTTTCTATTTTGGGTGATTATAATTTTCTATTTCAATCCATATTTGATTATTGAATTGTTTAGACTAGAAGAGGCACAGTTTCTTCATCATGAAATCTATATATAGTGCATTTGTTTTTCTTGAGTATTTTAGTGTTTATTTTGTTGAGTTTCATTATATTTTCCCCATAGTAAAAATATAATTCTTCCTAAAATATATTACAATATTCCTTTAGTGTTTAGGTTAATGTTAATGTACCCATACCATTTACAAACTCCTTAGATGAATTTAATTCAATGTGATGAAGATGAATAACTAATAGAACTCTTAGATCTTGTATTACTTTATGATGTTGAGTATAAACACCTTTTTAATTCACCTTTACGTGAATGATGATCTTCGTGGATAGATACACATTTTTCTATTTGTTTTTTGTATCATGATCCCATAACCATTATCATTAGTATTAATGAAATTATATTATAATAACCCACCAGTTATAACCAAGTCATCATCCACATCACAGAAATTTGTTTTCAATTAAATCTTGAATAATGTTCAATATAGATTAAAATTATTTAATATTTCATTTCTTTATGAAATCCTGGGATTATGGAAGCATTGAGGATTTTATTTCTACTATTATCAACCATTCGAATGATGTGGGATGATTCTTCAATGATGGTTACTCGATTAAATTCTCCACTAACAACCATCCAATAGTTTATGAGATGAGAAATTGATTCATGGATCATTAATTGAGTGATTTTTCTGAATTATAATGGATCTTATAAAATCCCTAGAAATAATTATTTCTTAAATGTTTGTGGATTTATTTAGAAAATATTTATTTTTATGGTAAAAATCATCATTTTTCGGTGGTACTCATTCTCTCTTCCCTATAGGCTAGGGATTCCCTATGTTATTGATGTTGTGGCTATATCCACCCTTACTTTTCTAAAATAAACTATGGAATATTATCAATATTTAATTTTTTGAATAGTTTCTAATATAAATTTACCACCATCATGGAATTTTCTTTTCACATAATATTTATTTTATATCAATTATTATTCTTATTTTATTTTCATCATTGGTTCATATAAATTCCTATCAAAATAGAGTTGTTATAGTGTATAGAAATTATTGGATAAAATGGTAATTTTATTATTAAACTTACCAATTTGTAGAAATAAATTTTAATTTTGGATTATTTAAGAGGAAATGAAATTAAAAATAATCATAACAAAAACACCCTAAATACTAGAATTTTTTTTAAATTGATACACCCTGAATTCATCATTTTCTATGATGTTTAAATGTGGTGAGATTATTTTATAATCATTCAATGGTAATTTTGGATAATAAAATATATATATATATATATATATAACAATTCATGAAATTTATATTATTTGGGGTTCCATACACAATAAGTGAAATCATATGAACATAGACACATTTTTTGAACCACTAATATATTCTGATTAGTGAAACCATTATAAAGTATCTGTTGGAACCTAAAATGAATGATTATTATCCAAATAACTCATTAGATATATGGTTTTAATTCCTATTTGATGATATCATTAATTCCATAATGAGATGTATTAATGGGATTAAACTAACTATTAATTTATAGTTAGTCATATTAATCACCATGAATCACGGAAAAATCCTATATACAAATAATAGTTTATCATACTTTTCTAACAAAAAAAGTTTCTTTACTATTTTATTATTTAATAAATCTAAACCACTTGATATTTCTCTATCTACTACCACATTCGCACAATATATCATTTGTATTGATTATTTTCTTTTTGTAGACTCTCCCACTTATCATGGTAATATTTTAGTGATTGATGTTGCATATCATAGTATAGCTAACATTATTTTCAAAAGATACCACTGATACGATGAAAGAACCTAGAAGACTATGGACCAATGTGGTCCATTATATTATATATTTTAGAGAGTTACATTTTATTTTATATGTTATCTATTTCGTGTATTGTAATGACCATTTTTTCACATACTCGGAGGAGGACCTTCAGAGGAATTTATTGAATCTCTAGTCGAAGGACCTTCATTGATATAGATTTATATATTTATAGTATAAGTTTACATTATTTTTTATAGTCTAGAGAGGATATCTAATGTCATTTTAGAATTATTATATCGAGGGAAACTACGGTTAACAAATTTTTTTGTTTTAATTACATATTAGATCATAATATATAATATTCATGGGGATACCTCTTTTGTAATTTTCATGATCATAATTGGGTGGGAAACGAGGGTATGTGAATTATTGATTTTATAATAAAGAGGGTATTCGTGTTTAATACTCTCTGTATGACATATAGGGTTTTTTCCTTGATCACCACATGGAATGAATCTATAATTATGATAGTTTTTCACAGGATTTAGAGGATAGATCTATCAGATACCATGTATAGGAACACCATGGTTGAAATATTAAAATTCATTTTCAGAGATATTATTTACACACATTCCACATATATGATTAGAATAAAGATAAAATAAAAGGGTGTTTCTTCTTTATTTTTTGGTTAGGTGAGGACACTAACCATGTTTAATATTATTATTAATGGTAGGATGTACATTACAGATAACACTATGATAACGTTTTTGACTACTAAACTATGCTCCACCATGAGAAATACCTGAATAAATAATGTATTTATTTTAAAAATGTAGAACTCCGAAACTAATAACACAATATAGGGAATATATAACATTTTGATTCATCCTTACAAAAATAATGACCTATCTTGCCCATATGGATAATATTTTGTGGTGGATCTCTATAAAATATACTCTATAGATGACCTGTGAGGTTATATGATATGTCTCTTTGGAGATAAACAATTATTTTGGTTATTGTTCTACCTCATATGATGTGAATATGTTGAATATGCATTCCTTGAGAAGGTTATGTATTTTTTGGATTTATAAAGAATGATATATGAAATTTCTCCTTCATTTACCTTATGATATGTTGTTTAATGATTGGATAATATCATCTACATACATATGAATTAGAATTTGAACATTTGTAATCAGTTTTATCATAAGACCCTCCCACTAGGATCTAATGGATTTATGACCTATATTATCATTCAATACATAGAATCCACCTATGGGATAAGGTTTTTATGGTAATAAAAATTATATTGATTTTCTAGTTTCCTCTTAGATATCTTTTAAGTTTCCACATAGACATAGAAACTTCTTCTTTGAAAACTTGTAGCATGGGTGGATATACATTAATTTATCAAGGGAGAGGATCTAAAAATGTTCTAATGTTATAATGTGGCTGCTTAGCCCTTCGTCACTTACTATCGACATGACATCAATCATAGATTCAGTAATATTTATAGTTTTTTATTATTTTCAAAATAATTTTATTTATTAATCATCAAAGAATACATAAACCCTTGAGTCCAAATAAACCATAAAAAATATACTATTATAACATAAAAAATTAATATTTTGTATAAATAGGAAAATAAAAATTTAAAATATATATAGTTTTCATATATAATTAATTATATAATTAGTATAGTCTTTAAATGTATCTAATAAATTATACTTATACTAAATTTGGTTTTATTTCATTTTGAAAAATAATATATTTAATTTTTTATCATGTTATTAATTTATTTGATAATAAGAACATATTTTCAAAATATTAAAATTTCAAAATGATCTCGTAGTTAATTTTTTATTATTTATATAGAATAAATTTTTTAGGAATACAGAAAAATAATGCTTATTTTAAAAAAAATTGTTAGTTGAATTTAAAATGCTCAATTTTTTTAAAATTAGTTTAAAAAGAAAACTTAGGTCATTTATATTATTAATAATGTTTTATTTTTAATATACTAATTTTTATATGTATTTATGTAAAAACATTATATATATTAAACCCCATTTTTCTGAAAATGTATTTTTTTCTTCATATTTTTTGAGTTTATTTTATAATTTATTTATGGAAAATTAATAAACTTTAATTTCTATATTTTATTCATTATTTTTATTCAAAATTTCACAATTTTATGGTTTTTAAAAAATCATTTTTTGGTTTCAAAAATAAAAAAATTATTAAAATTTTTCACCGTATATAATGATAAAATAGGATTTTCAGGGTTAAACCAATATATAATTGTATACATTCCAATTATACATCTCAATATCTTAAAGCATAGAAATTTATAGACCGCATCCTATACCACATTCAATTATAATGAAATTTTGAATAATTTATCTAGATAAGACTATTTTTAAATTTTAATAATTTAAAAACTTCTATGTGTGACCTTGCCCCCACTTATTAAAGGACACCCCTCCATTCTCAAAATAACTCAAAATTACGCATACATGATTGAAAAAACCCTACCGAAATCTATTATCAGCTTCCCTGATCAGTAATTATGATCTTTTTTCTACTTAAATGACCATTCCAAGAGTCCTTAAGAAGTTATCTAAAGGAGTCCAATAGATGGAATGTTAGTCATCTTACCCAACTTATTTTAATTTATTTATTCTTTAACATCATATAAATAAGATGAATTTATAATTAAATAATAAATTCAGTTTCATAATGATAATTAAATGTCATTATTATTTTGAAAGCACCAATATAATCCTCAATTCCTCCGAATGGAATGTTAATGTATCGCTCCTATGTATTTGTGGACTATTATATCTATGTAGTTACACAATTCATTATCCATCACAATGATTAAAATATGGTAATTATGAGGAATTCATTGTTTATATATTATAATTAATAGATATAAATATATATATTCTGATTAAATTATAATATCATATCTACTTTATTACAATAGAATCTTTTAGAAAATGATAACATCGCTCTTTCGCACGTGTGTACTTCCACCTCGAGAAAGTAAGATGATTTATTTTGATTTCTTCTTTAAATGGTTTATAATAAATTAATATTTAATCAATATATATGATATATATGACATATTATGATTTTATGATGATAAATGTCTATTTACAATTCATTTTTTCCACCAATAACAATGTGAAAAAAGTGTTCATATAGAGTCATAACGTACCATCGCCATGAACATTGTAATTGAATTTTATATACATTATTTTGTTAATTACGATATATATCTCTATATAAAATGAATATAAAATATAATTATATAATGATTTGTTTTTTAATATTATCTAAAAATTATCATTGTAGAAAGAATGGACCTACCAACCAAAAATTATCATGAAAATGTAAATATTTAACATCAAAAAATGATGAATTTAATTAAGAGATCATAAATTGGTGTTAAAATATTATAAGTGAATCAAATAAGATATTATAATTATGTACATGATTCATTTACGTAATAATATCAAATTTAATTCCATTCTATGGGATAGTTGAGAACATGTTTATCAATTCAAACATGATGCAAAGGATTGATATTATAATCCAATTATTAAATGGATTTTTTAAGCCCATATATTCCACACTAAAATTTAATGATCTTCCATTAAAGAAACTATGAATTTTTTCTCAAATTAATATTTCTAAATATTAATTTTTTTAAAAAAAATTCTCTATTTATGTACTCAATAGTATGAAAAAAACATTTTTGAGGAAAATAGATATTATTTATCCAATCAATCAAAAATTATTTTTCTTCCATTTATAAGTTTTCTAAAAATGATTCTAGGAATTTCTATAATATTCCTTAATTATTATTTGAAATTTTTATAAATTTTTTCATTTTTATGAGAATATTTAATATGTTTCTTTAATAACGCAATTTTGAATTTTAACTAACCATGTGAATAGAATATTATATTAATGTACACCACCGGAACATTATATCCTTTGATAATGAAAAAATTCTTTTCAAATAAATTTATATATTTATATGGTTCTATTAAAAAAAATCATTAACATTTGTGACATTTTTATTTTTCAAATATTTTATTTCAAAGGGAAAAGGGAATTTTTCTCAATAAATGTTCTAGAGATCATTTAAAATAATTTTTCATATATGATATCATCAGTTTATGTTCCATATTCTTTATTATGATTATGATCTAATGATAATATAAACATTTATTGTATATATGGAATATGTTGTTGAATATTTATGCATGATTCTATGGAAACTATATTTTTCCCATGGGTTAATTAGGTTATCATATAATATTAATGAAATCCACTGCCTCTCCAAATGTTATTCCAATATGAATGTTTTATGAACTTTTGGTGAAAATATATATTATTTTAATTTTATGAAGGTTGGGTTCTGAATAATAATTTAATCCCATTCATTGTGTATTTATGGATATCTCATGAGATAATGAGTACTAAATTAGGGGGTCATCAATTTTTCTTATGGGATATATTCTAATATGATCACATTGGAAGTAAACCATTACTATAGATATATTAGACTAGGTAGTGAATTCATTCCACTATGACAGTCTCTATAATGATAGTCGGTTACGGAAATGAATTTATATGTGTAAGTGTATTCCATGCAATTATTTAATATTCTAATGTTATAATATAATGGATCAAGTTATTTTATTATTATACTATTCATGTATAGGAAATATTTTTCCTTATTATGTGGCTCAATATTTTGACCTATGATATGATGGGTATTAATTTAAAATGTTACGATCATGTTATAATACCCTTACACTCGTGTTATATTTTTTTTACCATTAATATATCCCATGTTTACCCTTACTGGGCATTAAATAACAGTATTTCCTAATTTTCATACCCTCAATTAATGAAGAAATGTTTATATATGATATGTCTCTAAAGAGTGATAGTTGGGAATAATATATTGTGAAATTGTGTAGTTCTCTTTTGAAATTGTTTTAATGTATCCATGTTTCCCGGGACAATAGACCTATAATATTAAAAAATTCATCATATTTTAATGTATTTATTATTCATATATTAAAATATTCTAATTGTATATGAAAATTATGTTTCACAATAGTCGGTTTCAAAAAAAATATTAGATACCATTGGAAAATAGGATTGGAAAAAGTTTAATGATTACCCTTAATAAAATCCCCTATAAAAGAGAACATACCATGTTACGGTAATTAAAGGAGTCTTAATTTACATGAAAAATACCCCTTTCATGATACTATAAGTTGGTGTTGTTTTACCACATATGTATCTATAGTTTATTACACATAAACTTGTAAGTCAACTAATTAAATTCCCATTATTGTATTTAAGTGTGAGAATGACCTTACATATCAGCTAGTTTGACACACTTGGTAGATATTCTCAGATGAATCACAACTTCATTAATAAAAATTATCAAATATTTGATTCGATGATAACATCGAACAAACTAGGTTAAACCTTAGATCTCCTATATTGAATAAGTGTGGTTATTTAGAACTACTATATTAATTTTTTCACAAATATGTGGCTTCCAAAAATTATTATTGATACTATTTAAATTAATTTTTTCACTAAATAATGGCTAGAACTTGATGAAACCATTGAAATGCTGAATTTGATGGACAATGAAAAGATTTTCCACAATGAGAAAAAAATTATATAATAAATGGACTAGAAAATATATTGATTGTTATAACATAAATTTTTAGGGAGATTAATCATAATGAGCATCCAAATTGAAAAATGATGGAAACGAATCTTGTTGATTCCTTAATGAGGAATAATCCACATTATTTTAGTGATTCTGTAGAACCACTACCTGTGGAGAAATGTTTCAGCATAACTCGGAATATATTTTCCTTTTAAATTTTTGGGACATTAAAAAGATAAATAACATTTTTATTTTTGATGGAATAGTAGATAAATGATATAATCTTATCAAAAACATGAGGAAACTATAAAAAATTTCTATGTGGAGTGTTATGAGTTTATGAGTTAATTTTAATAATTAATATCATGTTACTCTACCTATGAAAATGGAGATTTAGTTCCATGGTCTAAAATAGTAATATAATCAATCGGTTAGAACCTATGATGATAATTTTATAGACATTAAATTTACTCTTATTTTATTTTCATCCAAGATAGAGGTAATGATGAATGATTCATTAGTGGATTAAAATAAATTTTTCATGTGAATTTATACATAAGTGTTATTAGATAATATGTATAAATTATTTCACATTGTATCTGGGTGGAAAAATGATTTTTCTTCTCCCTCAATATCATAGATTTTATAATAAATGAAATATTGAATTAACTAAAATTATTATTGAAATTTTGATATGAATTTGATATTACCATCAAGATCAATGTGTGAATGGAATCATATAATAATGTTTATTAATATAAATGGAATATGTTTCATGTGTTGAAGGGAAGGTGGAAAGGAATTAAAATATAGATGTAATAGGGAGAATTGGTTATGGGTGTGAATTGAGGGAAATATCTATATAATACACCACCCATATTCTGTATTTTTAAATTAAAGGAGTATATGAATGATGTTAACTAGTGAATAAATTAGAAGGATAATGATTATAATCAAAATTATAATCCATGTAATCATAGAGACAATAGAAAATCTCATGAATTCACTATTTCTGATAAGTTGTATAATAACAAAATATTTATAGGTACTTATACCATCCTCGACTAAACTTCTTGTCTATTTTTTCAAATCTAGGTGTAACAAATTGTTTTATATGAAAAATACTATACATGAATAACAATAATATATCAATAATTAGATATTGAATTATTATCAAAACCCCTACTCGTACAATGTTCACATCTAACATTAATGAATATTATATAATTTATGTATATGAGAATACGATTACTATAAATATAGTACCCCCCTTAGTAGAGCCTGAAGATACCTTAGGTATGGACTGGGTATCTCTATTTCAGTCCTACACCCAATATTAAGGATGTAATTTCACATTAGTTGATCTGAACTAACCAAATAACTTCTACTAGTTTGAGGATAAATATTATATTTTGATGAAAATAACAACCATTATAACATTTTTTTATTAAATAGATTTGTTTATCTTATATGGTATGAGATAACCAACTATCCTTGATTTTAATATTGTACAATAGTGTGTTAGTGATTTTCCATAGAGTTTCCTCCCCCACCACGAATCATTATATGGATATTTCAATATAATTTCTACTTTACGAATCACATATTTTATAGAATTTATATAGAATATAACTGATTAATTTACAAGTATTAATGAATACAATCTAGGAGAATCCTGACATGTGATTCATTCATCCAATTTCATAACCTTGGGTTCAATAATTAATTTTTTATAAGAATAAATATGGATCAATGTGGCTCTTCATTGATTATTGAGACAATTACAATATCACAATCAATAACAATTATCATTTATCACATATTGAATATTTTTTTATCAGCTTCATTATTCGTCATTAATTTTCTAGGATTGACATCCATCATACATTGCATTAATGTAGGTTTCTAAATGGGAAATATAAAATACCATATTCTATAAATGCTATAGAAACTATGAATTCACAGTGATACTATTTGGTTGTAAAAATTCCCCATAACTCATAATGTATTTAATTAATAAAGTATTTAGATATTAACATGGTCATTTTTTGCTTATATTTATATATGTTATTCCTATATATTCATAATGTAAGTAATATTATAAATATTAGTTAAGGATTAAAATAAAGACACTACAAAAAATATTAAGGAAAAAATTTAAGAACTCTTAATTTTGAATAATTGTTTTTTTCTTTTTGGGGACATATAATATCATGGGATATTATATCTATGAATATATAAATGAAATAATTCACTGAACATTGGACCATAACAACACTAATAAATGATATCTATAGTATTCATGGTTTTTATTGATATTATCAATGAATTGCAGGGAATTATTTAGGTTAGGAGCTGATGGTTGGACTTTTTGGAAGGCATTATCGAGTGGGTATTGTAATTTTATTACAGTGGATGTTGAATAGGTTCAGTGGAAAGGGTCATGTATGAAAAAAATATAAAATAACATATATTTACTCGGTAGATTGTGGAAGGAATAACATAAAATGGCTTTCAAAAACAGACAAGGAGAATTAGTGACAATATTGACATTTGAATTATTTTATTCGATTGGTATCATGAATCTCATTGAATTTTATTATGATACAATTTTTGAGATTTCATCTTCTATGATCACTAAGAAAAAAATCATCAGTGTGATTTTTTCTTTGATCGCATTACTAGTATGAAATAAATTTTCATTTAATGATTAATATTAATGAAGAAGATAATATATATAAATGATTAATTTTTTGATATTTGACATTTCCAATGAGTGAAAATGTTTATATGTGTGGGTGTGATAACACCATGATTCACTATTTTATTTTCATCCTTACTTGAAAGTGAAAAACTAGTTTTATATTGAAATTTATAAAAATAATAACAAATTTGACTTCATATTTGATAAAATAATTGTGTTTTTTTTCACAGTTAAATAGTTAAATGTATCTTGTTTTGATAATTTCATTGTCATTGGAGGAGATTTGGATGGCTCATATTGAAGTACAACTAAAATTTTCAATTCTATATAGGATCCAAGCAGACCAATGGACTCATACGAACATATATACTACACTATTCATAAAAATTAGATGATATTTTGTGTTATGTTCCAAAAATAATTATGATACAACTATTTTGAAGACACCCAGGCCCAATACATTAATTAAGAGGTCCATACTAACTGATTTCTCTAAGCCATCGAATCTGGATGAATTCAAGGAGGTATGTTGTGTTTCAGCCATAACTCGAGCTCTTTCCCACCAAATAATGTCAATCATTAGATTTAAAAATTAAAGAGTTGGAGAAAAATATTTTTTATTTTTTCCAAAATAATAAAATACAATACTAATGTAGAAAACAATTTTCTAAATGGAATTAAGAAATCTATTTTCCCAAAACCACCTTCCACATTGCCGAAAAAATGGAACCTTCAATACCTCATTTGTATGTTCGGCCAGGAAGAACTGATCTGTCTTTTTGGAGTCCTAGGGTAATATCCTTGTCATCCTATATGTTTTAGATTACCCTTATCCACATATTAAGATCTTGGATGAAGGGTAAGTTCCACCAGAGCCTCCTCTTCTACATAATGGTGAGCTAAATGGTGGAAGGTCATTTTGAGGGATCTATACATACGTGGGAGGGAGTTTCAGAGATTATTCATATAATGGTTTTATGTAATTTTTGTGTTAAAATTTTCAATTATATTTAATATTGTCTTCATTCTCCTCAATATACATTTATTTTTTTATAATTATATGAAACACTTTTTATATCACTACCGATTGGGTTGAAATTTCATGTGGGGATATTGGGTTTCTCCATTTGGACAACAAAATAATCCTTTATTGTCATGAAAAATTATGAGATTTTAGTTTTCGTTTGTATCCCATGTCCAATTATTGATTTTCTATCCTTGACAACAGGATTTTTGTGTCACAGGGTGATTCCTTATGGATCGTTTTAAGAGGTTAGATGAGGATCTAGATCTTCAAAAATGTTTGACAAATAATTTCATTAAATAATATAAATATATCATAATAGTGAAATATCCATGATATGTGTTGGACAAGAAATGAACTCATTATCTTATCAATCATAAAACATATCCATTATTTATCAACTATTAAACTCTTTAAATTTTATTATTTTTTTAAATATATTTTCAAAACATCCCCATTTTTAGTACTTTTTATTAGAAAAACATAGTCTAAACCTATCAATTATCCTTGAGAGACGACATGGTGTCTTCCCTAGACTATAAATCAACATTAAAAACATAATCAATTTGACTTTTCATGGAAATGAATTCACCATTTCAATTCAATTCCATTTGGTATAATAATCTATTTATACTTTCACCTAATTACATCCTTAAGCCCCAACATAATATCCTTAATCTTGTTGTTTCACCATAAAAATTCAACCATGTATGTCATCTTGCATTATATAAATTTATCATTATGTTCCAAAATATGTTTCTTTTTTCCATATAAGAAATGTCATTCCCTAGTGGATGGACCATTGAGTTTTGTACATGTGCTAGATTAGGTATAAACTTCTACCTGGGAGATACATAGAACCCATAATAAACATGAGTGTTTTTTTGAAGTGATGAAAAATAATATACCTCACTAATACGATCTAGAGTATAAATGGGACAAATTTATCTATGCCCCAAAATTTACATATATATTATTTATAATTTTTCCATTTATACATCTTTTGATTAACCACCACTTCTTCTCTAACAATATTAAATTAAAATTCATGATGAATTATTCATTCTCATGGTACTTGAATAATCATAGAATCCATAAGTCACACTACTATGCTTTAAATATTTACCAAACCTATGGTGAATGTATAAATATATCCAATTAAAATACAAAATTCAACTTAACAAATTCCATAAATGGATAACCTTAATGCTCCTCAAGAAAATTCCTGACCAAAAATGAATCAAAATGGTTGAAATTATTTCATCTTAAATCCTGAAATGGACTACATATCAATAGTTTTAACCACTAATAAAATATAAAAAATGTATATATATTGATCACATATGAAAATCCATAATAAAAACATCTATTTTTGCAAGGTATAATTTACATTTTTCATTAAATAAGCTCTTATTCTAGCTGAAAACATTTCTCTCCAAAATCCAGGTCCATCTATCCATAGATATATTGACATAACAAGAGATAAAATATAAAATGTTATTTTCATATTCTATAATCTATTTATAGACAGATAATAACATCTAATTTAAATAAATGGTAAAAATAAATATTTTCATTGTTATCATATTTAAAAAATTTAATATGAAATTCCACACCATGTAGTGAACCAATAATCATGATTCACCTCTCTTGTGGTGATTTTATAATCATTCTCTTATTTCCGTTATCTTTAGATGTTATTTTGGTTTATCATTCTCATTATCTATATTTTTCGGGAAATGAATTGAATTATTCAAAGATAAACCCATTTGAAACTATAGAGTGTGGGTGGTTCATTTTGTTGAGGTCTCACTCTATTCATTTCATTGACTGACATCTTCACACCAAATTTACATTCCCTGAATCAATTTCAAAATATTCTCAAACTTGAATCACCATATTTTTATTTCCAACAAATCACCTATATTATACATATCATAAAATTTTTATATATGTGTTTGAATTTTTTTTCTTCTCTCAATTTGAAATATCTATTTAAATTCTATGGAATCCACGATTAGTTTTATCATTATCATAAATAAGAGGGTTTTTGACTTCCTTTTACTATTTTAGTTCAAATATAACTATTTATTCATTGATTTTGAAGTCCCATATGTCTAACGCCCATTAAATATTTGGTTTTAGTTCACTGTAGAATCACACAACCTTACATTTAAGAATATTATTAACTAACAAAGAGTACGTCATATGTCTTGAATAATCTTCTTCATATGTACTTTCATATTAATCATCCTTCCACTTATTCTGAAGGAAATCCTTATCTAATTTTGTGAAAAGATTATGAGAGATGTACTTATTGAAAAATAATATATTAGAATAAATCTACATTATATATTTAATGGTTTATTATTGAATTGTATTCTTAATATGAGACCACTGTTGATATTCCTCACCATTTTAATAGAAGACATTCGTAAATATCTTTTTCATGATCTGAACTTTAGTGAGTTAAATATTTCATTTTTAAGGTATTTATTAATATTTCAACAACTACTAGATATTCTAAACTCCAAAAACATGGGTTATGATTCCTTATAAAGGTATCAAGAGAATATTATTCCCACCCATGATTGTTTTGATGATCATTATGTTTCATATATAGGTAAATTTGAGTGACCAAAAAAACAAATTTTTTATTCCATCTCCAAAAATATTTCATTTCACAAGATGTAAATCTTAAAATATTACATCACACATCTCAATAAAATGATTACCTCTAGTTCTATATATTAATTAAAACCAAAAAACTTACTTTAAAGAATAATCATATTCAAATATATTGTGTTGGTTTGTAATGTGTTTGTGATTTCCAATTCATATAACTAGGGAGAGTAAAACTAGGTGTGAAAAAGGCATGTTTTAATGGACCAGATGATGATCGTGTCCATCACAATTGTCTATTTCTTTATTCATTACATTATTAATCTATTTTCTAATTCCAAATCCACATGTAATATCCAGATAATGATGTAATTTCAAGCAATCCACTTGCTCTATCATATTCAAAAATTCCACAACATTTTATTATACTTGGAGTCATCTATAGAATTATAATTATTCATATCCCAAGATATATTGTATGATATATCCAAATAAATATTCCTATAAATATCATTAGTAATTTCCAAAGTGATTTATGTATTTTTTTTCTCATCCTCATTTTCAAAGGATAAAAAACATTTTTTGGATGTCAAAAGTAAATACCTAATCATTTAATAACGGTTTATATATATATATATCACATCATAATATATTAATATTTATTATATTTAAAAAATACACTACCGAATACCAAAATGTTTTATTTACTTTATTAACTAGGTAAAACCCTTCTTATTTAGATAAAGGTCTTCAATATCTCCCATAAATAACTTCTAATTTTATAATATTCATAAACATTCACATCATAAATCCTTTCATCGTAACTTGTGAAAGTAAACATAATAAAGGGTTATATTATATTCTCATTCAGGATATGAATGTGGAATACAATAAAATAATGTGAGTATATGGGTATGGTAACATCAACAAAACAAATGAAAACAATACTCTACTAATCATTAATCAAGATCTTGTTTCATGTCATAATGATTATACATTCATAATACCTGAGTCATATAGAGTCAAAAAACAAGATCTATTAGAAAATAACATTGGGATAATAAATACTTTTTTCATTAACACGTTTTTATAATTTTTCTCGTATGAAAAAATTAAAATTAGCATAATCATTTTGTTATGTATATGAAATATGATCCTTTAATAATTGTCTTGACATGAAAATAGTTCCACACATATCCTTATGGACATGAAATGCAGTTACATGTATAAGATTTGGGACATATAATCTGGTTTATATAGAATACTATGGACATGTAATCAGGTTAAATTGTTTTAAGAAATCAAATAATGTTAATAAATAACATATTTAGTAATAATTTATTCAAAGTTTTGGAATTTTTTGGAGGGAGATATAGGACCCGACCATCATTACTTATAAAATAAACACCATTATAGGTTATAAAATTACCAACATCACATAATGAAATAAATAAGAATTTTTTCACAAGAAATTAAAAAATCATCAAAAAACCCATGAAAATAAATGGCATCTATGACACATTTATCATATTTTAACCCCAAAAAGATAAATTATAATCCATTCATCACATAATATCCCATAAAACTGAATGGGTTTCCTCAAAAAATTCATTATAGAATAACCCATCTTAATAAAATGGGGTTCCCATTTAATTATTTTGTAGATATGTAGGATAGAGGATACTAGAGAGAGATAGAGATCAAAGTGATGCCCTATATGGAATCACAATTCCCTAGCCAATGATGATGGAGACCACTGCCCCCCCCCCCCCTTGAGAAGAGGGGGGAATCTCTTCACCTCCCCCTAGAGCTCACCAATCTTCATTCATCCCCTTCTCCAACCCAAACCTTTTCCCTCCCTTCCCTATAATTTAGCTTTTCACAATGGTTCTCAACCTATTAAATGGGTATTGTTAGCTTCCATTATTGATGCTGGAGTTCATTAAGGCCTCATCATTACTTAATCATACCTAAATATCTCATTTAACTTACCATAGTACATTTTTGGATTTTTTTTATTAGTTCTCCTACAGTACTTGGGGATCGCAATACTCATCATTTTTCATACCCATTGATAAGAACCATATTAAGATCCATTTTTCCTCGAAGTCAGATTTTATTACTATGTGGTTTTCATCTTAATGATCCTTCCAAAGTTTCAACTTCATCATCTTTTTTTGTTCATCTGATCTGTACATGAGGTGGAGTGATGATGGTTTTTTGGGTATGTTTTGTCAAAAATCAACTACCATTTCAAAATCTACCAATTCTAGGTGCATTTGGAAATATGATTGGTCGGATTCTATGAACTAATAAGAGAACAGTTTCAGTGAGTCGTCATGTTTATATGCATTTATGTGTCGATATTGGAATTTACAAACCTCCTGTTATGTCAGTTTGGATCTCTATTAGTGAGGAATTTAGATACCAAATGTAGGTTTCATTTGAGTCGTGGACCATGTTATGATCATCATGCACTGTTATGGTCCATGAATATTATTCATGTCATCAGGGGTGCATGAGTTCTCAAGGTGTGGTGTATCTATCACAAGAATTGATCCCCTCCCTACCAAGACAAGCATTAACTATAATTATATGGAACTTAAAGTGAAGTAGTTATCTTCAACATTGTTCTCGGATTTCGGAGTTTCCCAGGTGATAGACTCAACCACCCCCACCCCACCATATTTTTCTAATGAAGTTATGGATGGATGGATTTATCATTATTACAAGTCTGAACAATTTTCTGATAGTGTTGGTGATGATACTCAAGTTGATGTTGGGGTGATGAACAAGTTGCAAATGAATAATTTTATTGTGGTAGTGTCCCTGAGTTAGAGGACGTCTAATATCAGCAATGCAGTTGACTCAATTTCAACTCATAACTAGTTCTGTTCTCTGAATGAGTTTGAAAAAAAAATATTATTTTTGGAAGATGGAAAACAGACATTCCATGATGGAAATAAAAACAGTTTGGAGTTTGAATATTAGAAAATTATGACCAAAGTGACAGATAGGGGACTCGCTAATAAGATTTGTCTATTAGAAGGAGGCTCTGGTAGGATCCAGATCATGTAAAGGTAAGATGGGAAACCTGTTGACTAATAACATTCCAGTTGTCCATGGGGGAAACAATAAGGACCTGAAAAGATTACTCAAACACCCCCAAAGACAATTGTAACCCATTCGGCAGGTAAGGACATGTGTAATGGTGAATAGGTTGAATCCAAATAAAATTATTTGACTAATGCCACTAATGGAGGGAAACAGGGAGTAGGGAGAGAGGATCACTTGAATCTGGTTCCTTATTCCAAGGAGGGACTGGTGTGGATTTCATGTAAGTAGTACGAAGTTGGTGTGGATTTATTGAAAATCTCCTCTAGTTCACATCACGTTACAGGTTCAAAGGACCTGGAAAAATCATGTTCTCGTCTTATGAACTCAGATGATCAAATTTTGGAGAATAATCAGCCAATTTATTCTACTAAAGAAGATGAAAAAAGAATTAATGGGAGGCCAATACATGTGGTCTTCACCATGGAACAAGGTGATTAGATCATAACGCAACATTTAATTTTTATAAAATCCTCAAGAATATGAAGATAACGTTGCAAGAGTTCATGATAACATGGGATCATTTTCTTACCTCTTCGAGGAGATCATAAATATTGAACTAGTTAAAATGGAAATTGATTTGTATAGGAAATTTTATAGGGATATCATGTCTAATAGATTTATATTTTACTTTAAAAATTATGTTTTTTTTCAATAATGTTTTTTCCTTGGTTAAACTCCATGGTTTATCACTTTTTCCATAAATGAGTTTTTTATAAAAATTTAATTTTGAGGTGTCGTTTCTCAATATATATTTTTCAGAAAATGAAAACCATCAGGAGAAATAATTAGAATAGTACGCGATGTTCGATAACCCCTATAAAGCATATGTAACATCAATGTAGTTCAACTCAGATAAAAAATGGTTTTGACATATCACTTGGAATGTTTTTAGGAAAACATTCCTTTCAACATTTTAACCCACATATTAAAGAATAATAAATTTGTAAAAAAAAATTCGTAGAAAATAATATCGAAAACTTATAGTAGAATATTATTGAATAATTTTGAAAATTAAAATGATAAATTTAATTTTAGTTTAGAAAATAACTTCTTATAGAATATAATATTTTCAAAATCATTTTCTTAAAAAATAAAAATGGATACTTATAAATTAATATATTTGACATATGAAAGGATTTCATAAGAATTTTTTTAACTGTGTAAATTTGTTTTTGAAACATATTTTTTCTAAATTCCTTTTATTTTAATATATAATTTGATTCGTGGAATGAAATATTTAATACAATTATATTTTATACTGAAAAAAAAATAATTCATGTCGTACACATTAAAAAAATATTCGATTAACATTTTAATTAAAATGAAAATGGTAATTGATAGGATAATTATATAGAGATTTCATTAAATGTATATTTTGATAAATTAAAAACACCAAAAAAATTCTATTATAAATAATTTCAGTCAGGATTGAAGTATATTTAATTTTTTTTGGAAAATACTGTTGTACACGAGAAATGGTTTTTCAACAGAATTAAAAAAGTGGATTTTTTCATAAAATAAATACATTGAAATAATGGTAATATAATGATAAAAAAGGGAAAATGTGTATTCTATTAAAATATTAGATGATATGAACATTTATGATTTTATTGAGATCATTATAATATTATTTTATAATTAGATGATTAAACATTTTAAATCATGATAAATTATGATAATTTTTTCTAAAACCCTTTTCACTTCAGTATCATTGTATTATAAGACCCAAGAATGAATAAAATTAAATTAGATTTAAAATATATTATTATTAAACAAATATGTGATATTACTTGTTAAAGGGACTGTATATACACCCTATAAAATATTATAGGTGCATAACATTATGTATATTCCAATGAAGATAAATTGAGAAAGAAATACAATACTGCAATGGTAACTCATAAACCATAAACTCCATAAAATATAAATACTAAAATAGTTGCGTTAGAATCTATAAATTTCTAGATAATATTCCTAAAATTCATTCATGGGCATTATATAAACTATAGAAAATAAACACATGGAAATTAAGATACTTATCTTCTGAAGATAAAACCTATAAGGATATCCCTTACATTCTGTATCAAAATACTTCATAAACATTAAAACATAGTTTATAACAAATATAAACTTTTTATACATCTATAAAATAAACATAAATATATATATCACAACATAAATGGATTCATTATGTCTTTTTATCACCAGTTTCTTAACAATTATATATCCAATCAATTTTTTTATTAACTACATTTTTTTGTGAATGTATTGATTTTTTATATTATATTCATATTAATTTGATCATGGTTACATCATAAAAAAGTTTTCAATCATGAAATAAATATAATATCTATTTATGTATCATTATCCTTAAATTTTAGAAGGAAAATTTTAAATATAGTATTCATTAACTTGGTATGTCGAACATATCCATGAACATTGCTTCCATTTTCTTGATTCATGAAATTATATAAACGTAAATAATATATTATAGTTAACTAGTTATTTATATGTTATATATATATAATATTTTTAACATAACTCACAGTTCTTAGATGCTTGAAACTGATGCATTATTTGATACATTGACATTATTACAAGGAATCAAATCTCCAATGACCAATCTATTTAATAGTCATAGAAATTTTGATTACATAAATGATACAAATAATATTGTGCAATAAACAATATAATATATTTTACATGATATAATGAAATAAACTAAATTCTTGTATACATATTCAATGTTATCTTCTTCATAACTTGTGAAAAAAATAGGGTGATCTGAAATTCGTAGTAAGAGTAAGTAAAACAGAAAAATAATGACTAAATATATATGTAAAGGTAAAATGATATATAATATATTCATATATACAACTAATAAAGTCATAATCTATATTCAAATTTAAGAAACTAATGATACAATCCATTTTTAAATAATAAAAAATTAAAATCAATCCATTTATATGACAATGAAAAATCTCATGGACGAATGATAACTAAAACTAATATGAATTAAATGCTGAATTTTTTTATTAAAATTTTCCTAGTTATATGGAACCCATACCATCATGACTGTTCATAATATTTTTTTATCATATTGAGTAAAAATCCATCAATTATTTCCAACTATTTCGTCTCCGGAGACAACGGATGCAACGAGAGGAATTCATTTATCAGTCCCCAACATGTGTCGTACCAGTCCATGGAATTCCAAATATATAAAATAAATTTTATTATTCATCAAACACCCATATTTAATATATAATACATATTTATCAATAATATCTCATAGGAGGATAAATAACAATAACTGTTGTTTTCATTAAATCCTTCTTAATGAAAAATTATTTTAAAACATTACAACGTGTCCCATACCATATTCATACTTTTAAACCATAATTCCCTATGAATCAAAATAAACTTATACTATCATGAAAATAAAAATTTCATGATATAACATGTCAATAGGGCAGTATATACACCATATAAAAGAAACTAGGTACATAAAACAATTGTGCCTCAATGGAATTTATACTGATATGAAAATCCATTATCATAAATTTCATTTTTTGTCTGGTATTTATACTACTATATTGTGTTAAAAAAAGTGTTAATAAATTATAAAATAAACATCATCAAGTGTCAAATATCATACATTATCTTTTTATGATGTCTGAATAAACATTTGTTAATAAACATTAATTAATTTATCTACATTAACTTTCACTTTCTTTGTTTTTCGAGTATGTTTCACTATTTAATTTTTTATTATTATAAAATTTTTCATTATTTAATAATATTTAAAACATAAAACATGATTTTAATAAAAAATTTATCATTTGTATATTTAAACATAATATTACATAATTTTTTTGGATATAATAAATGAAATGCACCATTCATGTAGACAAAATGTCATACGTACACATGAACGCTACCATCATTTTTTGTTATATTAAAATAATTTAATGTAAATGATAAATATTATATGTACATTATAATATTATTGTAATATATATCTTTTATTTTTATCATTATCATCTTCAATATATTCAACATGTATCATGGAAAAATAACATCAAATTTTGTGGGCGGTAGTCCACACTTACTCAAGCGAGGTTGTCATTTTTATGCAAAACGGAATGTATAAATGTATATGGTATAAAATAAATAAATAATAATAATTTTATTATAAATAACATATAAATAATATATAGTGTTTATAATAAATTTTTCCTTCATAATTTCCACCATGATATGGGTAAGGGATAAATGTGAAATCATCATTTTGTGAGGTTGTAGTTCATCGTAAAATGTAACAATATCATCATTACACATTAGATGAAGATGTGTGTAAGTTTAGGTTGAACCATTAGCATTCAAATATCCTAGAATATTCTTTATACTGGTTAATTAATACAATCATGGAATATGTATAGTCATCGATTGGATAAATAATGTAAAATAAATGATCTTTAGATAAGGTGTTGCATATTAATCGAGTAACTTATTTTGGTTTAGGCCAAAAGGATTCCTTGGTAGTTTTTATGAAAAATTTTTGGATTCAAGGAGGACGAAAGGGGTTTTATGAAATTATTATGGATAAAATTTTTCAAGCCAATGGTCTTGATTTGTGTGAGGTAGTGTGAGGATATTAGGCATTTTTATAGGGGAGGAATGGATAAACTAAGTATTATTGAAAGTAGTAGTGTCTTCCAAATTTATTACATGTTCCCTAATTTTTAAATAAACTATTATGGAACATTATAGGTTTAGGTTCGGAAATATGGCAATACAATAGGTTTTGAAAAATTTTATAAGTTATTTTGGACCTTAATTTTGTGGTTTGGTCCTTAGTTAAGCCTATTTTTAACGTAATCAATTAAAATATTTTTCATTAAATTCAATAGTATTTTTGTTCAAAAACTTTTTACCTTATGATAAATTATAAATTATTTAGATTCTAAATATGGAATCCATTTTTCCAAATTATAATCTTATAAGTTTCATAGATTAATTTAATATACATCCCTTATTTAGGACAACAATGCGGGTTTTTAATATAAAAATGACCAAAAGATTAACAATTTTTCTAGTTAATTTCAATATGAAATTGATTATAAGTACATAAATTTTCATATTTGATAAAGATATTTTCTATTTCCACATAAAAACTAATCTATAAAATTATTTATCATTATAAATAAATTGTATGAAAAAATTGTTTTGAACTATATTTTAGGTTTTTAACAAATCATTATAAATAAAATGTTTCATAAAAAATAAAAAATATATCCTAACAAAATTTTTATTATTTAATTTCAAATAAGATTTAATTTTTCAAATATTAATTCAATTAATTTTTTTAAAATCCATATTTCACATATTTTTTCCACAGTAGGTCGTAAAAATTTCATAATAAAAATAATGTATTTTTTGTGTAACATTAGGTTTGTTCTTATGTTGTCCCAATTGAATCTATTAGACGAATATAATAAATATTTAAATTAATATTTAATATATTTATCTAATTAATATTACAAAAAATTTGTAGTTAATTTTATTCATTAGTGTAAAACTACATTGGGATCATAATAATATTAATAATATTTTCATTATATTTAACTATATTTCATATTTTATTCCAATTAATTTATATCCAATGAAATATTTTTATATATTTTTAAACCCATATATTTTCATTTTTTGTTTTTACCTTTTCATAAAATCAAATTTATTTGATAAGTTTATTGGATATTATTCTATTAAATGATATTTTAATAATATATTGTTATTTGATAAAACAAGGTCTTGGGTGTAATGTAAGCTATAGAAGAAAACCTCTCTTGCATGTAACACACCCTACCATGGTGTTGCTAGAATTAAAATATATTGAATATACCAAATATATTTTAAATATTTAGGAAACAATAAATTCCTAAAATATTATATTCAATCATGACATTGGTAATGCGTGTGTTACAAGGTATCAAATACAATATTAACACTCTAGAAATTTGGGGGGTTACATTATCCAAACCTTAAATAAAATGAATCCTCACAAATAAAACATAAACCTATTAATAAATGGATAATAAAATAAACTACTTTTGAGAGAAATTCACCATAAAAAGTGTTAATATCACATTATCTTAATAATAGTCATAGTAAATTACAACAATCACATAACTAGTTTCCCTAATATGAGAACATATGTGGGAAATAGAATCACAGATATGGATAAAAAATCTAAATATCATGTTCTAAAGGGGAGTACCAGATAACATGTTCAGATAAATGTTTTTGACCTGAATACAATAATCCTTATGTGTGTGTTAAAGTCATTGATATCATAAAAATGTTTACAATAGGACACAATTATTGTTTCAAAACCAATTTGTATTATTAAGTTATTTATTCACTATATAAGAATATAATTTAATATACCTTCCTATAAACATAACATTTTCCATTTAATATACATAAACAATTTTTACATCATCTCATAGAAAATTATTCATAATATTGTGAAGTAATACATTATCTTATAACATGTTAACCAAGGAAAATTTGAAACAATTTTATTAATATTTATCATTTTAAAAGATTATGTTCCAATCACTTATGAAATAATGTCACGGAATTTACAAAATTAACTTATCATTATCCTTAATTTGATATGTTCTATAAATCGATTTTTTTTAAAACTCTATCAATGATATCATAGACCAGATAATAAAATTTCATTAATCAATTCCATTTTATTAATTACTTGTCTAAATTAACCATTTATTGTTCATTATCGTCAAATTATAAATATATAAATAATTGTATTTAAATTAATCATATTATTTCAAAAAATTGTATCTTTCTAATGATAAATTTTTTCTTCATACCATTCATCATATAATGTCAAATATTTAATAAAAAATTACTGCAGCACAATACTTACATATTTCATAAATACTATGATGAGATAATCATAGGAAAAATAAATTTAAAACTTATTTCATATATCAAAATACATGATAACATTAATCATTCAACTTCTATTGTGCAAAAATCATATTCTAAATCTTGATATCTTATTTTCATCAGAGATATTTTCCCTTGATTATTAAGGTATTTGTTTCTATTGTTCCCCATCTCCTTGGAGTTTTATTATTTAATAGCTAATTTTTCTTTATTTACTTGGAAAGATATTGATGGGTTCCCCTTTTCACCAAACACATAAAAACACCAAATCATTCAAACCAATTACCATATTTATTATTTCCATAATAGTCATATGTTAGAAAATCCATCTTTCCCATATTCTTATTAAATATATTCCCTTTTTTGGTTCTTCTAATAGCCTTTTCTTTTTTTGAAATCCCCTGAATATACTGATTTTTGAAAATTAATTCTCTATCTTGAGGGAACAAAAAACTATTTCATTATATGATGTCAAATTCTAATTGAAGACTTCCCTTCATATATTTTTCTTTAGACATTCAAATAAGAGTTTAATATTTAACTTCATGTGTCATATAAAATATAAGGGCCCAACCATAAAACAGTACATAATATTGAATTAAATGAATAATTCATATTTAGGATATTTTCAGGTTTATAGTTTTAGAGAATTAGGACATAACTATTACATATCAAAAGATTAAAAAGTAGACACTTAAACTTAGTTTCCATTTTTTTCAAAAAAAAACTCTTGAAACAAATATTCAAGTATTGTTCCATGTTTTAGACAGCATGAATATTCATTGATCACATCCTTGACCCTATTCATCTTTATGTCCTGTGAAAAACATTTCAAAACATGGTATGAGCATAAAAAGATCAGTAAGGTTTATAAAACAAAGATTGAAAACATTAGTTCATCATTTCATACATAACATAATCTCATTAACACAACTCATGAAATCATAAGATTTATGAATATCACATAGAAAAAATAAATCATACAGATAACTTGTGTCATCCATATCATACTTTCATTATAGCTATCATGGCTACGTAGAGAGTTACATTTGGAATACCCATCATAGTATATTCCTTAAATATCTTAGGATAAAAATTCATGTTTACCTCCATCACATTACCAAATTCATTGGGGATCTATCCCGGGCACACCCACACTAGGTTTATCATGTAACCACCTATATACGTAAACTATGCCCAAGAACTATAACATTATCATAATACATAAAATAAACATAAAGGAAAGATAAAATTTTCACATTCTAATCACATTATATCATTTAAATATATTTTCATAAAAAAATACATTATAAAAACCATTTTCAAAACCAATATACATAAAATAGTATATGGTATTTACTTTCCTTTTAAATACATTATGTCTTGCTAAGGAATCCAACGATCAAATAATACTCGCGGCGGCGGAAAGTTCGTCGTCACCACGTACGTCAAAAAAAAGCATTCTTTTATTGTTGTTTAGTAAAAAACTACATATAAAAAGATTCCATTTGAATGAAATGAAATTTCAAAGGTGTTTATAAAGCGTATAAATGCAAATTGTGTAGTAAAACAAAGTATTCCTCAATGAAAGGATATTGAGATAAAGTCATATACATAGTGTCTGACATGACCTGTTTGTCCTTTAATCTCCTGAATAATAAACTAAAGATAATTTCTAATTTCTTAAGAACCTTTTTCTAATTTATTATTCCTTTTATATCACTTATTACTATGTGATAAATATTATGTAATCATTTAATTTAATAATGGTCATTTTGTCGATATTTGGTACTTGAGTCAAAAATGAACACCACATATTTACATGTTTTCCATGTGGTCAATAGTAAATTATCTCCAGAAATATATTAATTATTTATATATCATATATATCATTTATATATGGTATATACATGTATTTATAATAGTATATAACATTTGGATATGAGGAATGAAATTCACCATTCATGGAGACGGTAAGCCGTACATACACATGAATACTACTTTCATTTCTATTTCATATTTTAATGATTTTAAAACATAATGATAATTAGATATATTATAATTCTAGTATAATAATATATATAATATCATTAACCCCACCCTTTATACATCGCACATATGGAATTAATGAGTCATATCACTTTGAGGGGGCGGTAGTCCACACTACCTCAAATAAAATTATCGTGTTTTCCCAAAATGGAAACTATAAAGGTATGCTATAAATGAAAATACAGAATCATAATGAGAACATAAAAATAATATATATCATATATAAATATAGTTCCCTCATAATGGACACTATGAGAGATGGTAGTAGATAATCGAACAATTATCATTTCGTGAGGCATTAGTTTTTCATCCACAGAAACAATATGTTCTTCACTCATTATATGAAGGTTTGTTTATGTGTAGTTATAATAATTTTCATAAAAACATCCTAGTATATTTATGATACTATTTTTTATATCAAATAAAGTAATAAAAAGATTTTATGGGGTAGGATAAGTAAAATAAAACAAAAGACCTTAAGAGAAGAAGATACCTTTAAATCGGGTAACTCCCTTGGGTTTGAACAAAAAAGGTTTTTTGATGTGTTTTATATCACAAAAATAGCTTATTTTAAATGTAATTTTTTAATTTTAATTTCCATTAATGCTTTTTTGGGGGTTTGTAAAGGTTTTATGGATAATAGGTGAGTTTTCAAGAATTGGGCCAAAATGTGAGCCCAATTCCAAATTAAAAAATCAATTTCGTATCTTTTATAACTTTTTTATTTTTTTATATTGTTCACTCATTCCAACTATTAAATGTCCTCCCCTGATATATTAACCCTAAAAATAAATTATGGAGCCTTTAAAAATCCATAACCTAGGTTTATTTTGGTTTTTATTTAAGGGATTGGGCCTGCCCGGAAGCCCATATCCAGTTTTAAAAATAAATATTATTTATTTAATACCATATTAAATATTAGTTATTTTTTGGTGATTCGAAGTCTCACATGAGAACATTACACATAACACGCCCCCAGCCTATTTTCCCCCTCTTTGGAGCTCTTAGGTATCGTGATTTGTTGACGAACTTTTTAGGATTCCTCAAATCGTCCAGATTTTGGAAGGTAAGCATATTCTTTCATAAATATTTTAATTTTCTCTATTTTTCCCTCATTTCAGTCCCCACATGACCTTCTCATCCCCATTAGAGACTCCATATCAGGTTTGGTTGCCTGGAGATTAAATTTTTGGTGTATTTGGTTCGTTTGATTCAAGATGTTTCAAGTAAGTGTTTCTTTCCTTGATTTCCTCCCCTTCCTGAGGGTTTCTTTCACCCTTTCTTGAAGTTCCTCAAGTCCAGAAGTTGAGGTCAGAACCTAGTGTTTGATTTCGTGTCATGTGGGTCAAATATTGTGGTCTAGGTCTGGATTTATCTTCCTTGAGGTGCGGCCGTGGGACGGTTGATGTTTGACACCATGTTTTGAGGGTTTCGACATAAAAGGTAGGTGATTCCATGTGTCAAAATTTCTAGATGAGTTAGTTTTCTTGAATTAATTATTATGCATGTTCCTAATATTCATTGTTTTGTGTGAAAATTATTTATGTTGGATTTAGTTAAGCATTTTTTATAGTTTCATTTTAGCATAAAATTGGGTGTTTTTCATGTGTAACCCTTTAGGTATTTTTTGGATGCGTTTTATAACATCTGAAATTGGTTTAATAAAAATTTTTTGGGCTGAAAATTCTGATTTCGTAGGTTATTGGAGTTCCATTAGGTTTTGAAGAGTTTTTTATGGGTTTAAGGTGTAAAATCTTATTGTACTTCTTGAAAGTGATTTTGAAAACGTGCGATTTTCAAGTGGATCATTTGTGGTATTGTTTGATGTGTTTGAATAAGACTTGGGGGTAGTTCAATAATTTTTTTGGGACTTACAATTATGTTTTGAATTTGTATTGTTGTGATTTTGTCCTTGAAATACGATTATGAAATGGGTTTTATGTGAAAAACATTGGTGCACTCTTTATAATTTTTTTATCAAAGTTTTGAATGGTTTAATGATTTATGTAAGAGGTGAAACCATGTTGGAAAACTGTTTTGGATAGTTTATACATTCAAAAGGACCATTTTAAATTTGAGTAGGTCTGCCATGAGATGTGTATCATCTTGGAAAGGTTTTATAAAAATCCATAATGGATTTACTAAAATGTGAAAGAGGTGTGAACGTGATGTGGGCTGTTTGTGTGAGTGCGATGTGAAAAATGGATTTTGTTTATAAAAAGTATTTTATGAATCATGTGAGGGAGATATTATGTGGTGTTTATCATATTTGGAGGTACTTTATAAAATTTTTTAAGGATGTTTTGAATTGTTAAAGTTATGAAAAACGTATTGTGGTATATTTTTGTGTCAGTTTGATTTCAAAATTCCTTTGAATGAAAAGTGGAAATTGTGACTTATGGGATGTACATGGGGATGTTTGGTTAATGTGGGATTTAGAAGTGATATTTTCGTGTGAAAACTATATTTAATGTCTTGTTGAACTTTTTTGAGCACAAACTGAAATCTTGGGTATCTAGGTGGGTGGACGTGTAATAGTATGCTAGTGAATCCGTCGGGTTTGGCCTCAGTTTCACTTAGCATGATTGACACTTACAACTCTAACTAAACTATGATGATGATGATTTGGGACCACTAGGTTATGTTTTTATTCCCTACTAGTGGCTCGTGCATGAGAATGGATATTTTTTGTGGTTACTCTCACTGAGATATGAGGTACCTAGGACCCACAAATAGCTAGTGCCTAGAGGTTATTTCCTATTGCTTGTGCTCATTAGATCCTTTATACATACCATCGACATATGGTACATTTTGCTGGAAGAAATCAGTATCTTTTGAATTTATTTTTAAATTGTTGATTCTTTAAATTAGGCAACTAGAAAACTCATTTTTTTAAGTTTCATGTTTTAAAAATTGTAACTAGAAATTACATGTTTTTGAAAACATTCATTCTTTACGTAATTTAATGTTTATCACATGGAATCTCTTAGTGGTGGTATCCTACTGGGAATTGGCTCACACCCTACTTACACCCTTGGGTGTTTGTAGACTTGGTTTTTTTTGTCGCAGGTTTGTGTACAACTTTTGTGCCAATAGTTCTAGTTTTCACAGGTCATTCATGATGTGTTGTTGTGGAGATGGCTTGAGGGAGATGCCACATGCCATGACGAGGTTCTTGGGCAGTTCTTTTTTTGGTTTTGTACCTTTGTTATAGTCCTAGTGAGTTGTTTTAGAAAATGTAATTCAGTTCTGAATTTTTGTAAAACATTGTTTGGTTTGAAAAATCCAGATTTTTTTAATTGGATTCTTTTGTTTTTTATGTTTAAATACTCAGATAAATCATTCCCAATTTTCATTTTATGATACCTGGGCACTTGTACCAGCTCGTGGGGATCGGAAACTCCCTTCAGGTCCTTGTCACTGGTTGGGTTTGGTGCTGGTTTCGGTGGTGATCTATTAGGTTCGTGACAAAATGGTATAAGAGGGATGTTCACTCTCTTTGGGTCATGTTATTTGGGGAAAAGTTTGAATAGTATGGAGTTAAAATATTCGAGACTTGGAATTTTAGGTATGAGTAGTTTGGCTGATCACCACACCTCATGATGGGATTAAAGTATCCAGGGGAAGTTAGGACCTTTCGGAGTCCTTTGGTTTTCTTTGTTTAATGATGATTAGGGGAAATGGAAAGAGAGTTGAGATAATGGTCTCAGTAAGCTCACAGGGCCTTTCAAGCCATGTGGGGCTCAAGATATTTCCTAGAACACTCTCTGTGACAGTGAAGTGATTAGAATATGGCCACCAACCATATTCCCAAGTCACCCACTAAAACTAGTTTCCTCTTGCATTGTCTTATGTACTTTAGTTTTGAAATATTAGAACTTTGGTTTTAAAGTGACATCATTTTAAGAAGTGTAAAGTTTTTATGAAATTATTTTCAAATAAATATGAAATGGTTTGACTTATGAAATAGTGGAACTGAATATTCAGAATTAATTTGAAATGGAAAAGGGTGTGCTTACATCTCTTTTGAAAGCAGAAACTATACTGAAGTTGGTTTTGAAAAAGTGTTTCCAATAGAGTTTTCTAAACTATCATATGGTGTTTTTTTGGGATGAGATGTTATGAAATTGATGTGAATAACATGAAATTTAGTACTTGTATAAATGATTGTTTCTTTCTAAATTTTTTAGTATTATTTGTATTGTGATTTGGATCTCCTGGTTAGCAATTTTGAGAAAAAGGATGTGTTGGTTGACCGTTTTGGTTTGGAAAAGTGGAAAGAATCATTGTTTTAACCATTGGTTTTTCTGTGAGTGGCCTCATGCATGGGGTTATATGGGACGATGGATGGTTTATGGCCTGAAAGGATGAGTGTCGGGATGGATATGTGGAGGGTGCCTGGTGTGGCACAAAAACATGCATGTGTGAGGCCCGTGGGGTACCATTGGTGGATACGATTATTGCTAAACCGTTTGTTTTCAAAGAATTGGTTTTAAAGAAAAACATGATGTTTTGATGAATAGTTTTGTATGGTTTATATTATGGGATTTTGAAAATTATGATGTTGTGGAATGTTTTGATTCCAATAACCCCTCCATTATAAACTGTGTTTTGGGTTTGTGTTTGGTCGGTAAGCTATGTTATAAGGATGGTTAGTGGTATCTGTTCAAAAATTTTTTGGGATTCCTTTATGGTGGTTCCATTGATGTGTTTGGATCTGGTTTTTGGAATGTTTCGACCAATGGACAAGCTTGGTTGGGTCCTTGGGTTCTCTGATTGGATAAGGTATGCCCCCATTAATGGTTAATGCATAACTGAAGTGAAACCCATATTGTTTCTCTATTGGATAATCCTATAGTTGATAAATATAAAGAATATTTTATCGATCATTGTTGATTGAGTCTACACCCATTAATTTTGTTGATTTTTGGATCCTCTTATAGTAGTATAGTTCTTGTGTATGTTTGAAAGAGACCATAGTTTCTTTAGTTTCCGGATACATCGAAGGTGGAAGTGTTCTTTAGTTGTTAGGGTGGATGAGTGTCTTGATGGTGTCTAAGAGGGCCTATGGTTTCTTCATAGTTTCTTTGAAGCAAGAGTTATTATTAAACAACCAATTTTGAGATTTTGGTCATGATAGGCTATTGTGTCAACTTTTTGGACTTTTCTGTTGTTTAGGGACTTGGCATATGGTCGCGTTCCATGTATTGTTTCTATCAATAGCAAGGGTCATGTTCAGTGACGCATTGGGATTTTGTGTGCTCATTTGACTGTCAAGGTAAAGGTAACACAATCCTATGAGGTTCTCTGTTAGGTTGGGAGTATGTCTCACTTGGAAAAAACATCAAATCCTCTATCTTAGAGCAAGGTGTTTATACGTTTCCTGCCCTTCTGTTGTTTCTCACCCAAAGAAACAAGGTGCGATGTGTGTGTATCTTCTGATCCCTTGTTTCAGTGAAATGTATAGTTTTGGTAAAGTGAGTTATGTTGTGTTTTATGACTTGAAGAATCCATAGGGGTATGCGGTGTAGTTTTTTGTGGTACCGAAATAAGAAGATCCACATAGGGGTTTCCACAACCTAACTGTGAGGATGAAGATGCTTCAATATTTTGAGCTCTAGCCAGAGGTCCCGAGGAGAAGCTTGTGCGTAGTCAGGGGAAACCCCAGTGTCATTTAAACCCTTGTACAAAGTCATATCCTTAGTATGAAAGATAGGAAGAATTTAAAACTATAGTGTCATCATATTTCTTCTGTTTTTCTCATTCGGTGGAAATAGGTGGAGGGTCTTTTATCCATGTCATCACACAATGTTATTCCCTCCCCCTTTGGTTTCCATTGAGTCTTTGGAGAATGGTTGGAAATTGGATAGACAAGTTGAGAACACGGTTTTCACATGGTTAGTTCCAAGATGAACCAAAAGAACCATTCAGATATAAGGATCTGCATAGTTATCGCACAGTTTCCCAAACAGTGCATACTAACCTTGAGACCATCCCAACTCCTTAATTTTGGGGTCTTTTTGTGTCGGCCCATGCCGGTTGGCTAAGATGGTTGGTTCTTGTGGTGGGAAGACCCACCATGGGTATCATGCAGATTATTTTTTAAATTTATAATGGATGTGTACCCCTTGTACTAGGGAGTATATTTGGGCCTCCCCATATTTGTGTCTTGATTCTGTCTCAGGAGAAAATTTAAGGTAACTCTTATGGTGGGGAGCCCATTTGTGTCTCTTCATATGAGTAACTCAGATTTTTTCCTTGGTCTTTTATAGGAATTATGTATTATCATTTGGATAAATCTGACTACCTACATCTTCCTTAGGTAAACATTGATATGGGAGAGTGCCCAATGGTTTAGTTATAGTAGTGTTAGTGTACCCTTGTTCGACGTTGTTGTTTATTTGGGTAAATGGATTAAGTATTGTTCAAATTATGTTTTCAGGAGTTTTCATTTGGGATAAAGCATGAATGTGCTTGAATGTTTCCTGAAATTGTTGTAGGTTTGGTTTGTGAGAGTATCCCATCCTTCATCTATCACTAGAGGAGTTTTGGTCTTTGGGGGAGAAACCAGGAAACATAGTACCTCTTGGTTTCTCAGTTGGGTTTGGTTGTTGCTTTGGCCTTGTTGTGACTTTCTAGGGTGGAAAGTTTTCATGGTGGGGAGAATTTTCCCAAACATATCTTTTTCTAAATGTATTTTTTTATTTTAATTTCCATTAATTCTTATTTTTGGTGGTTTCCAAAGGTTTTAGGGATAATAGGTATGTTTTCACGAATTGGGCCAAACTGTGAGCCCAATTCCAGATTACAAAATAAGTTTTTTTTCTTTTATAAATTTCTCATTTTTTAATATTTTTTACTCATTCCAACTCTTAAATGTCCTCCGCTGATATATTAACACCACAATTATAATTTGGAGCCATTATAAATCCATAACTAAGGTTTATTTTGGTTTTTATTTATGGGATGGGGCCTGCCCGGAAGCCCATATCCAGTTTTAAAAATGAATTTTATTTATTTAATAACTTATTCAATATTAGGTATTTGTTAGTTATTCCAAGTCTCACATGAACCCATTACAACCATCCGTGCCCACAGACTATTTTTCCCCTCTTCGAAGCTCTTAGGAGTCATGATATATGGATGACCTTCTTGGGATTCTTCAAATCGTCCAGATTTGAGAAGGTAAGTTGAATCCTTCAAAAATCCTTTAATTTTCAATATTTTTCCCTAATTTCAGTCCCCAAATAACCTTATCATCACCATTATAGGCTCCATATCAGGTTTGGTGGCTTGGAGATTCAAATGTTTTTGTATTTTGTTCGTTTGATTCAAGATGTTTCATGTAAGTGTTTCTTTCCTTGATTTCTTCCCCTTCCTTAGGGTTTCTTTCACCCTTTCTTGAAGTTCCTCCTGTCCAGATGCTGAGGTTAGAACCTAGGGTTTGATTTGGTGTCTTGTTGGTCAAATATTGCGGTCTAGGTCTGGATTTATCTTCCTTGAGGTGCGGCGGAGGTGCAGTTGATGTTTCACACCATGTTTTGAGGGTTTCGACATAAAAGGTAGGTGATTACATGTGTAATCATTTCTATATGACTTAGTTTTCTTGAATTACTTATTATTAATGTTACTAATATACTTTTTGTGGTGTTAAAACTGTTTATGTTGGATTTAGTTAAGCATTTATTTTTATAGTTTCATTTTAGCTTAAAATTGGGTGTTTTTCATGTGTAACCCTTTGAGTATTGTTTGGGTGTGTTTTATAACATATGAAATTAGTTTAATAAATTTTCTTTCGGATAAAAATTCTGATTTGGTAGGTTAATGGTTTGCCATTATGTTTTAAAGAGTTTTTTATTGGTTTAAGGTGTAAAATCGTATTTTACTTCTTGAATGTGATTTTGAAAACGTGTGCTTTTCAAGTGGATCTTTTGTGGTATTGTTTGAGGTGTTTGTATAACACATAGGGGGTAGTTTAATAAATGTTTTTGGGGCTTCCAAATCTGTTTTGAATTTGTATTGGTGTGATTTTTTCCGTGAAATATGGTTATGAAATGGGTTTTATGTGAAAAGCTTGGGTGAACACTTTAGAATTGTTTCCCGAATGTTTTGAATTGTTTAATGATTTATGTAAGAGATGAAACCAAATTGGAAAACTGTTTTAGATTTTTTATACTTTCAGAAGGACCATTTTAAATTTGAATAGGTCTTTCATGTGATGTGTATCCTCTTGGAAATGATTTATAAAATATTTTAATGGCTTTACTAAAATTTGAAAGAGGTGTGAACATGATGTGTGTTGTTTGTGTGAGTATGATGTGAAAAATGAATTTTATGAAAAATTTTAGTAGGATGTTATGTGATGTTCATCATATTTTTAGGAACATTATAATATTTTTAAAGGATTTCATGAATTATGAAAGTTATGCAAAAATTTTGTGGGCTATTTTGGTGTCAGTTTGATTTCAAAATGCATTTGAATGTAAAGTAGAATCTGTGACTTATGGGATGTACATGGGGATATTTTGTTAATGTGTGATTTGGAAGTGATATTTCCATGTGAAAACTATATTTATTGTCTTTTTGAACTTGTTTGAACACAAAAGGAAAATTCGGGTATCTAGGATTGTGGACGTGTACTAGTATGCTAGTGAGTCCATGGAGTTTGGCCTCAGTTTCACTTAGCAAGATTGATGCTTACAAATCTAACTAAAATATGATGATGATGATTTGGGACCACTAGGTTGTGAGTTTTTTCCCAACTAGTGGTTCATGCACGAGAATGGATATTTTTTGTGGTTACTCTCACCGAGATACAAGGTACCTGGGACCCACAAATAGCTAGTGCATAGGGGTAATTTCTTATTATATGAGCTCATTAGATCCTTGATAATTACCATCGGCATATGGTATATTTGGCGGGAAAAATTAAGTAGCTTTTAAATTAATATTAAAAGTGTTTATTTTGTAAATTAACCCACTTGAAAACTCATTTTTTTTAAGTTTCATCTTTTAGAAATTGTAACTAGAAATTACATGTTTTTGAAAACTTGCATGCTTTTGGTCTTTGAATGTTTATCACATGGAATCTCTTAGTGGTGGTATCACACTGGGCATTGTCTCACATCCTAATTACACCCTTGGGTGTAAGTAGACTTGGTTATTTTTGTTGTCGCGTGTTTGGGTACAACTTTTCTGCCAACAGTTTAGGTTTTCATGGGTCATTCATTATGTGTTATTGTGGAGATGGCTTGAGGGCAATTCATCTTTCCATGTTGAGGTTCTGGGGATGTTCTTTTTTTGGTTTTGTACCTTTTTTATAGTCCTGGTGAGTTCTTTTAGAATATGTAATCAGTTTTGAATTTTTGTAAAACATTGGTTGGTTTGAAAAATCCAGATTTGATTCATTGGATTCTTTTGTTGATTTATGTTTATGAACTCAGGTAAATCATTCTCAATTTTCATTTTATGATACCCGGGCACTTGTTCCAGCCTGTGGGGAATGGGAACGCCCTTCGGGCCTTGTCACAGGCTGGGTTTGGTGCCAGTTTCGGTGGCGAACGATTTGGTTTTTGACATTTTTTGCCTAAGGTATGGCTTCTAGGATGAATAGAGGGATCTTGGGAGCTTATTAGAGCAGATGGTGCACGATACAAAAGCCTAGAGAAGTGTGAGAAATAGTCTAGAGTTGAGGTATTTTTATAATAGAGAGGAGAGGCTCTTTTGGAAAGTTTGAAACAATTATTTTATTATAACTCATCATTGGATTTAAAAAGAAAACTATTTTTTAATTTAGAAGTTAAGATAACCCATGGTAAAAATAAAATCATCAATAAGAATAGGACTAGTTTTGGATATTGTTTTGATATTTATAATCATATTTTTCAAAATCATTTTTTAATGAGGAAAATATTGCATCATTATTGTGTCATAGATAATTTAATTTATTTGATGTCCAAAAATAATGAAAAAAATAGCTTTATTTAAGAAATATTTTTACATTTTCCAATGAATATTTATAGTTGAAATGATAACTTATATAACCCCATGTAAAAATTTATTTACTAAACCAAATTTTTTATGTCATTTTGTCTTTACTTTAAATTAATTAATATAATGTGTCATTATTACTTCCATGTGGCTCCATGGGGTCCCAAATTCGAACCAAGGATGCCCATGGTCGGTTATGTATCAGATAATAGGATTAGGACCCATGTTATTGTAATTTCATATTTTTATAATATTATATTTTACCCTTATTTACATTATTTACCTTTTAATTGTGGTAAATAAAATATTTAGTGAAGAAAATATTTAAAATGTCTGAAAATAAAAGTTACCTATTTACACAATTTGGAACTACTGATTTCGAATATGGAATCTATTTTTCTAAATTTAAAACATATAAGGGGTAGAAATTAATTTAAAATTATTTCCTGCTGTCAAAACAAAGTTTGTTTTTAATAAATAATAACTATCAAAATATTGACAATTGTTTATTTCCAGTTTCAAAGTGAAATTAATTACAATGTCCAAAATTTTATTAAATATTAAAAATATATTCCAATTACACTTTATAATCATTTAAACAAATAATCTAACCATATATAAAAATTATATTAATGGGCACTTTTGAATTAAAATACAGTATTTTTCACTATTCATTAAAAAAATGTCATTTATCATAAAAATACCAAAAATTTTACCAAATTAAATTTTGTTGTCCCGAATCTTAAGATGAATTTTATTTTGTCAAATATAACATATAAAAATGACAAAAATTGGACTTAAAGACAGTTCACCATCAAAAGGCAGTAAATCGACCTTTTAAAGAATATTAGAGTATTTATTCTTAGATTTATTCGCATTTTAAGCCCTTAAATTTTATAAGATAAATTCAAAAACATTTAACAAAAACATATAATCATATTTTAGATACTTATATTCATTCCCGCCGATACAATGTCTAGGAATTAACTACCATTTAAAATAATAATATTATATTATTAGCGTGCAACGAAAGATTTCAAAGAAACCTAATGTTGCGTATTTGGTACGCTATCGAACATAGCATCCCATTTCAAGTAAAATTAATATTTAATTCAAAAATATTAATAAACATTCAAATTTATTATTATTTTATTACATGGGATGTTACATCCTTCCCCCCTTTTGGGAATTGTGTCCACGCAATTTTTCTTCACTTATCATATAAGTGGGGGTATTTATCCCTCATATAATTTTCAGATTCCCACATTGCCTCTTCCACTATATAGTTTTTCCACAAAACCTTTACCTGAAAAATTACCTTATTCCCCAAGACATGCTCTCTACGGTCAAGAATTTGGACCGGTTGTTCCTCATAGGAGAGATTCTCTTCCAACTGAACTACCTCTGTGCTTAAAACATGAGATGGATCTGGCATATACTTTCTCAACTTTGAAACATGAAAAACATTGTTTTTCTGATATAAAATTGTGGCTAATGCCAATATTTACGAAACTACTCCAACTTTCTCTAGGATTTCATAATGTTCAATGAACCTCAGACTCAACTTTCCCTCCTTGACAAAACACATCACACTTTTCAATGGAAAATCTTTGAGAAAGACATGGTCACCTACCTTGAAAGATAAATCCTTCCTCCAGTTATCTGGATAGATTTTCTGCTTGCTCTAAGTTTTTTTCTCTTCTTCTGAATCAACTAAACATTTTATACCATCTCTTTTACCAATTATGGTCCCATCAGCTTTATTTCACCTACTTCATCCCAAAAAGTTGGCGTTTGACAAAGCATTCTATATAATGCCTCAAATGGAGCCATTTGTATACTAGAATTAAAACTATTATTATATTAAAATTCAAACAAAGAAATATGTTGGTTCTAACATCCCTCATAATCAAACGAACATGGTTGTAGAATATCCTCCATGGTCTGAATTGTTAGTTTTGACTTCCTATCTGATTGAGGATGAAAATATGTACTAAAATTTAATTCAGTACCCAACGACTTCTAAAGGCCTTTCCAAAAGTTAGAAGTAATCCCGGGATCACTAGATACAATGGAGAAGGAGACACCTTGCAACCTGACTGTATATTTAACATACAACTGAGAAAGTTGATATAGAGAAAAATTATCTCGAATTGGAAAGAAATTAGTTGTTTTAGTCAATCGATAAACAATAACCCACATTTCATTATTACCTATAGATTTATTTTGTAATCCCACAAAAAAAAGTCCATGGTTATATTTTCTCATTTCCACTCTAGCACTGGTAATGATCAAAGCATGCATTTCGGTAACTATTGCTCTGATTTAACCTGCTTAGAAGTCAAACACTTCACAGTAAAATCAGCAATATCTCTATTCATTCCATCCCACCAGTAACACTCTTGAAGATATTTGTACATCTTAGTACTTCTAGGATGAACTAAAAACGGGTGACTATGAGCATCACATAAAAAATCATTCTTCAACTTTAAATAACAAGGCATGCGTAATATTTTCCCAAGCCTCAATACACAATCATTATCAATGTTAAATTCAGGAAACATATCCTTCTAAACCAACTCTACTTTTTTCTATAACTCACTATCTTCTTTCTACACTCGCTTAATTCTGTCTGATAGAGATGATTCCACTAACACATGAAACCAAAAAGAATAATTCTTTGCACCAACAACTTCTATTCCGAATTACATCAAATCAAAAACCAAAAGGATCTCATTACAAACATAGCATAGTTAATGAAGCATTATGTTTTTGACTCAAAGCATCAGACACTTTATTTTAATTTCTTGTATGGTAATGGATCGTGAAATCATAATCCTTGATTAATTCTAACCATCTCCTTTGTCTCATGTTCAATTATTTTGTAGTGAATATATACTTCAATCTTTTTTGGTCAGTATATAATTCACATTTCACTCCACACAATTGATGCCTCCAAATTTTTATAGAAAAAACAACTGTAGCTAATACCAAATATTTTGTAGGGTAATTTAACTCATGAGGTTTCAACTGAATTGAAGCATAAGAAATTACCTGATCATTCTTCTTAAGTACACAACCATGTCCTTTCAATGAAGCATCACTGTATATAATAAACTCACCATTTCAGGAAGGCAGTGCCAAAACTGGAGCATTCTCTAATCTTTATTTCAATTTATGAAAACAATCCTCACATTGTTTTGTCTAGATGATCTTAACACCTTTTAGAGTTAACTTAGTCATTGGACTAGATAACCTTGAAATTGTTTTGACAATCATTCAGTAATAACCTACCAAACAAATAAAACTATGAATATTGGTTATATTTGTTGGTATTGTCCATTCTTAAACAACTTTTGTTTTAGTATGATCAAGAGTTATGCCATTTTTTGAAACAATACGACCCATGAATGAAATTTTTTGTATCCAAAAATCACACTTTCTAAATTTCCCATATAGTTTATTTTCTTTTATGGTTAACAAGACAACCCTTAAATTACATTCAAGCTATTATTTACTTCTATAAAAAACCAAAATATCATCAATGAAGACAACCACAAACTTATCCAAGAACTTACGAAATATTCTATTCATAAGATCCATGAATAGGGCAGGTTCATTGGTTAACCCAAATAGAAAAACTACAAATTCATAATGGCCATATATAGTATGAAATGCGGTCTTCGGAAAGTCTGCTTCCTTTACTATCAACTGAAGGTACCCCGACCTCTTATCAATATTTGAAAAATACTAAGCTCCCTGGATCTGATAAAAAAAATCACCAATATGAGGAAAATGATACTTGTTCTTAATAGTGATGTTATTCAATGCTCTATAATCATGGAAATGTCTCATTGAACCATATTTTTTTAACAAATAAGATAGGATCACCACATAGTGATGGGCTAGGTCGAATAAAACCTTTATCTAATAACTCCTTCAATTGATTCATTAACTCTAAAAGTTCAATTTGATCCATTCGATAAGGGGGTTTTGAATTTGGTTTAGCATCAGGCCCTAAGTCAACAATAAATTCAAATTCTCGATCAGGTATAATACCAGACAACTCATCATGAAAAAACATAGAGGTACTCATTTACCACTAGCACATCATTAATCTCAACACTTCCTTTATTTTCCAAAATATGTGGAGGGTAACATTAATTTTTATCTTTTACTAGTTTCTCAACTTCCTGATATGTTAACAAAAGTAAGCGTTTATTCTTGTACACAAACTGAAAATCTTTCTGAAAAGAAACCTATTTAACTCTACAGCCAATCTTAGCATGATAAACAGAAATCCAATCCATACCCAAAATAACTTCATACTCTACTAGAGGGAAAACAATAAGATTTGGAAGTAGATTCTTTCTACACACAAATACATGAAAGTTATTATGTTTTCTTTTTATGTACATATTTCCTACAAGTGTTTTTACCATAAGTTATACATTCATATCATGATATGGAATTGCAAATTTACTAAAAAAACTTCTCAAAAATGAAAATTTGTGTAAACCCTGAATCAAACAACACATTGGAATAATCTGAACAAATAAACAATTTGCCTAATACTACTTCATTTGATGGCCCAACATCTACTGAAGTAGTTTCAAAGGATTTCACCACCCCTTTCTACTTGTAGTCTGGCTGATTTCCCTCAGTTGAGTTTTTATTTGGGCACTTATTAGCATAATGACCCATTTCATTGCATAGAAAATTTTTTACTGATTGTACCATATTTTTTATTACCGTTACCTTGATAATTTTACATGCAATTATGTGCCTTCTGTCCTATCTTACCACATCGATAGCACTTACCGGAATTCCAAATACATTCCCCAACAGGATTTATACCACAATTTTCACAGACTGTAAGCTTATGTTTTTACCATTAGTCATTTTTGAAGACTTATTCCCTTTCAACTTCCACATAGACCTCTTATTATATTGTTTGTCAAAGAAAACATGATCATCAGAAAACCCCATTTCCACCTAATCCGCACAGTAAACATGTTTTTCATAACTTTTGAACTCACAGGAAGCTAAATCCCATGGATAGTTTCACTTTAATCCGGATTAAAAATGATTGATTTTACTATCAAGATCTTGTATGAAATTCGGAGCATTCCTTGCGAGTCGAGAGAATGTTTCTTCATAAGCAGCCATTGGTTCATCCTCCTGCCTCAGTTCATTCCATCCTACATCGAAGCACCATAAGAAAGTATTTCTCATGGAACATACCTTTAAATTCATCCCAATAAAGAGCATCAATATCCTCACTATCCCTGATATTTTTCACCATCGACCACCACTAATCAGCTTCTCCTTCAAAATGGTAAAAAATAAGACTAACTTTTTGGTGTTCTAAACACCCCATGACATCAAAAAAATTCTCCAGTGCTTTAATCCACCCTTCTGATAGCATATGGCCAGATGATCCCTTGAATGATGGGGGATGTTGAATCCTGAAATTATCTACTACTAACATGTTTCTCTGTGGTTATCGATCTAATCTAATGCATGGATACCACCACCCTTTATATCCAGAGACAAATGTTCCATCATTGCAACAAACTATTCAATTCCGATTCCAACCATCTCAGGTTGCTGATTTGGAAGGTTGTCTTCCTACTGATGTCCTCCCAACATAGCTACCCTATTTCCACTACAGAAGACCATTTTTAACACAGAAATATCTTAGGCAAATCAACATAGTAATCTGTAAAAGCTATATCATTTTAATATTAACATAAATTAATTTATGGATATTAATTTAACAATACCCTAACTCCTAATGTAATCTAAACCGACCTCAGATACCATCTATAAAGGAACTAGGATTAAAAATTTACATAATATTTAATTAAATGAATAATTCACATTGAGGATCTTTTCAGGTTTACAATTTTATATAATCAGGACATAACTATTACATCTCAAAATATTACAAAGTAGACACTTCTACTGAGTTTCCATTTTTTCAAAAAAAAAATTAAAACCTCTTGAAAAATTGAGTCATGCCTAGTTCCATGTTCTAGAAATCATTAATTTTCCTAGATCACATCCTTGACCCTATTCATCATTAAGTCCTGTGAAAAAACATTTCAAAACATGGGGTGCACATAAAAAGCTTAGTAAGTGTTATAAAACAATGAATGAAAACATTAGTTCAACATTTCAAACATAACATAATCTATTTAACTTACCTTATGAAATAATAATATTCATGAATAACACATATAAAACATAAATCATAAAGTTTACTTGTGTCATCCATATCATACTTATATTGTAGCTATCACCACTATGTAGGGAGTTATATTTGGAATACCCATCGAAGTATATTCCCTATATCTCTTAGGAGAAACATTCACGTTTACCTCTGTCACGTTACCCAATGAATTGGAGAGCTATCTCAGGCTCACCCACACTAGATTTATCACGGAACCACCTGTATACCTAAACAATTCCCAAGAACCATAAAATATTCATAACACATTAATATACATAAAGGAAAAATAATATTTCCACATTATAATCACAATATATCATTAAAATGTATTTACATAAAAATTCCATTATCAAAACCATTTTCAATACCAAAATATATAATATAGTATATGGTATTTATTTTCCTTTTAAAAACATTACGGCTTGTTATGGAAGCCAATGATCAAATAATACCCGCGACGGCGGAAAGGTCATTGTCACCGCGTACGTTAAAAAAAACATTATATTTTATCATTTAGTAAAATGATCAATATAAAAAGACTCCCTTTGAATGAAATGAAAATTCAAAGGTTTTTATAAATCATATAAAAGAAAATTTTCTATTAAAACAAAATACTCCTCAATGAAAGGAGATTCTCACAAAGTCCCTTACCTCATGTTCGACTTGACCAGTTTTCCCTTTAATCTCTAGAATAATAAACTAAAGTTAATTTATACTTTCTTAAGAACCTTTTTCAAGTTTATTATTCTTGTTATATCATTTATTAATATGTTATAATCATTATGTAATCATTTATGTTAACAATGGTCGTTTTGTCGATATTTGGTACATGAGTAAAAAATGAACACCATATATTTAAAAATTGTACCTGTGGTCAATAGTACATTATCTCCAGAATGATATGCATTTTTTAGATATCATATATCATATATATCAGTATATATGTGTATTTATAATAGTACATAACATTTGGAGATAAGAAATGAAATGCACCATTCATGGAGACGGTAAGTCGTACGTATTCATGAATGCTACTTGCCTTTCTATTTCATATTTTAATGGAGTTAAAACATAATGGTACATAGGTATATTATAAATCCAGTATAATATTATATATAATATCATTAAATCCATCCTTTATGTGTCTCATATATGGCATTAACGAGTACTATCACTTTGAGGGGTGGTAGTCTGCACTTCCTCAAATGAAATTATCGAGTTTACCCATAATGGAAACTATAATGGTATGATACAAATGGAAAATATAGAATCATAAAGAAAACATAAAATTAATATATATCATATATAAATACAATTCCAACATAATGGCCACCATGAGAGGTGTTAGGAGATAATCGAATAATCATCATTTTGCGAGGCATTAGTTTTCCATCCATAGAAACAGTATGTTCTTCACCCATTAGATGGGGGTGTGTGTATGTTTTGTTATAATCCTTGTCATATCAAAAAACTAGTATATTTTATATACTGGTGTTTTTATAAAATAACATAATAATAAGAGTTTAGGGGGTTGGGGAAGTAAAATAAAACAATAGAACTTAAGAGAAGACGTTACTTTTTTATCGGGTAACTCGCTTTGGTTTGAACCAAAAGGGATTCTTGAATTGTTTTCTGCCTAAGGTACGACATATATGGTGAATAAAGGGTTCTTGGGAGCTTCTTTGAGTAGAGTTTTTACAAGGCAAAGGCTTCAGAAGTATGAGAAATTGGTTATAAGTGAGGGCTTTTTATAAGGTAGAGGAGGAGAAATTTATGAAAGTTTGAAACAATTATTTTATTATAACCTCATATTAGGTTTCAAAAGTTCACCAAATTATTAAAGTATAATTTAAGATGACTCATGGTAGAAAATAAAATCATACAATAGTAATTTGATAGGTTTTGGATATTATTTTAATATTTATAATCTTATTTATTTAAATCATTTATTAATGAGGAAAATATTTCATCATTATTGTGTCATAAATAATTTAATTTATTTGATTTAAAAAAATTATAAAAAAAATATCATGATATATTAAATTGTTTTATCAATCAAATAAATATTTATAGATGAAAATATAACAAATATAACCATGTGTAAAAATTGATTTACTAAAAGATATTTGTTTATGTCACTTTTGTCTTTACATCAAATTAATTAATATAAAGTGTCATTATTACTCATTTGTGGCTCCATGGGGTCCCAAATTCAACCCAAGGATGCCCATGGTTGGATATGTATCAACCAATAGGATTATGACAAATTTTAGGATAATTTAATATTATTATATTATTATATTTTACCCTTATTTACTATATTTACCTTTTAATCATGGTAAATAAAATATTTACTGAAGAAAATATTTAGAATGTCTAAAAATAAAAGTTACCTATTTAAAAAATTTGGACCTACTGATTCCAAATATGGAATCCATTTTTATAAATTCAAAACATATAATTTGAAGAAATAATTTTGAAATTAGTTCCCACTTTAAATACAAAAAAAAGTGTTTTTATGAAATAATAACTATCAAAAGATTGACGCTTGGTTATGTCCAATTTCATAGTGAAATTAATTCCAATGTCCAACATTAGATTTACTAGTAAAAATATATTCTAATTACACTTCACAACCAATAAAAAAAATAATATATCCATATACTTAAATTATATTAAAAAGGAACTATTGAATTAAAATAAAGTATTTTTCACAATTTATTAAAAAAATGATATTTTTCAGAAAAATAAAATAAATTACCCAAATTATATTTTGATGTCTCGAATCTAAATAATAATTTTATCTTATCAAATAAAACATATAAATATGACCAAAAAAATATTTAATGAGGGTTCACCATCAAAAGGCAGTAAATCGACCTTTTAAATAATATTAGAGTTGTTATGCTTAGATTCATTCACATTTTAAGCCTTTAATTTTTATTAGATAAATGTAAAACCATTTAACAAACATGTATAATCTTATTGTAGTTAGTTCATTTAATTCCCACTGATGAAATTTCAAGGATTTAACTACAATTTAAAATAATCATATTATATTATTAGTATGAAACAAATGATTTCAAAGAAACCTGATGTTGCGTATTGGGTACGCTATTGACCATAGCATCTCCTATAGTGTAAAAATAATACTAAATTAAAAAATATTAATAAAAATCCAAATGTATTATTCATTATTTATATGGTATGTTACATAAAATACATAGTATACATTGATAAACTTGTAAATGTAAATTGATAATCTTCAATACTCTCATCATACTTTTCCATTACGGTAAGAAACATGCACCTCTTCTCAATTTTACAATCACTAATAAAATATTTATTAAAGAATGTATGCTTATATTCTCTCTATTCCAGGAGTTGAATTTCATCTTCTTCCGTAATTTTCTAGATCATGTACTACTATAGATTATAATCACCTTGGAGACAATAAAATGAATGGGTAACCATATCATATTCACTACATCCTAATTCCATGAAAATCATCTCCAAATAAATAATCTATTTCTTGAATTCCATTGGATTAGTATTCCTCTAAATGGTGGGGACCTCTATCAAATAATTTGCCCCAAAATTAATGAATTTCATTGTAGAGTAGGTTTATCTATCTGGGAAAGGTTACATGTTAAAATGTGACTATGCTTCCTTAATATTTCCACGACATTATCAATCCCAATACTAGTTATATTGGTTTCATCAAGTAGAAAATATATATATTTTACATGATTAATGATACCATTCTTCCATCCAAGTTATATTTCTAAACAATGGAATATGTTAGATTAGATAATAAAATCACAATCATTTTATAACTCTAAATATAGTGTAACATAAATCAAAAAATTTATGAATAGATAATACCATAATCAATAAGAATTTAATCTTTAGGGATATCATTACTTCTAAATCCTTTTTTATTATATATAAAGAAAACATAAATTATCATATCCATATCCTTCAAGAGTATCAAACTTGGTGTATTGTAAGTCTCATTATTGAGAACTAGGTTACCTAGTGTCCAGTCCAGATACGTTATCATAGTTATTACTCATAGTTACATCTTTTCCAGAACTATGTCCACTTGTATTATCTTGACATGTCTGCGTTTCTGGGAATACCCATTTAATATAAACTATTAAAAATTTAAAGGATGTTCTTATATAATTATACTGAATTTTTATCTAAGGGTTGTGATACATATTCTATTTTTTATAAATATAGATTCCCAATATTATTTTAATCATCCATTGATTCCAGCTGTAATGCAATGACACGAGAAGCATGGAGTTAGTGCAATATTTTATTAAATTAGAATTATTAAATAGAATAAAATCCTTAAGGACAGAATAATTTAGAAATTTTGGAAAGGCATATTACACATATGATACCCATAATATGATTCAAAAAAAAACAGTCTACAAAATATGTATAAATAAAATACTTCATTATAAACATATTCAATTTTCTCTTCTTCATAACCTGAGAAACAAACATAACAAGGGTGAGCTCAAATTATTTGTAAGGGTGAGTAAAATAGAATTAATAATGAATCAAAATATATGGGAATGTATACAACTGAATTAAATTTACAATTATACAAATAAAAAAGGAATAATATATATGATCTTGTATGGAACTAAAAACAAATGCCTTTAATCAATGAACTGAAAATAAAATAAATTCACAGATATTTCAAGAAAAGATATAATAGATGATTAATAACTGACACCGATTTTAAGGTTATACATAATTATTGGAATCCATGTTACCTATGTTCATGGAAATTTTACCATAAATAAATTTTACAATATGGTTTATCTAATAGAGTAAAAACACATCTATTTTGAATAACTGTTTCATCTAATAATTTTAGCGATGCAGCGAGGGTTTTCAATCACTAGTCCCACACTTATGTCATACATAATACGAATAATTACACATGTATAAAATAAATAATATGAATAATCATAAGTTTATATTGTATAATGAAAACATATTTATCAATAAAACCTCATTTAAGGGTATATAAAAACAATGGTTGTTGGCATTAAAATATTCATAAGTAAAATGATATTAACACATTCTAATGTGTCCCATACCACATTCAATAATATTATCAATAATTGATAGTGAATAAAAATAATCATATAATATGATTAATATAATTTCATTCATGATATAAAATATAAACCATATAAAAGAAACTATGTGCATAAAAATAATTATGCCTCAATGGTATGTAAATAGTGTTGAAAATCCTTTACCTTAACATTAAATTATTTATGTGGTATTTATATTCATTTATAGTGGTCAAAAATGAGTTAATAACTTAAAAAATAAATATAATCATGTTTATAATATCATATATTAACTTCTATGAAATTTTCATTATGAGTTTGTTAATAAACATTCCTTAGTATAACTGTAATAAATTTCAATTACCAAGTTTATTGAGTATAATTTAACATGTTATTTGTTTTGTATATCTAATATATTAGGGATTAATCGTCTAATAAATTTAAAACATTATTTTAATATTATATATATCTATTATAAATTTATATCAAATAATATACAATGTTGTGGATATATGAAATCAAATGCACTATTCAAGGAGATGGTAGGACGAACATTCACATGAATGTTACATTCATTTATTAGTCATATAAAAAGAATGAAATTTAAATGATAAATATTATATTTATATTTTCATAAAAATGTAATATATTTCATTTTTTTAATATCATTATTAATATGTTCCACGTATAACATGAACAAATCACATTGCATTGAGAGGGTGATCGTCCACACTTCCACAAGCGATGTTATCATTTTTACGCAAAATGGAATGTACAAAGATATGACTTTTAATGTAATTAAAAAAGGATAAATATATTATAAATATATTATATATCATATATAAAGATAGATTTAATCATAATTTCGGCTACGATAGTTGTTATTGGAAAAAGGATCAATCATCATTTTGTGAGGAAGTAGTTCACCGTACATAGAAAATGTTTGTTTGTTACCCATTAGATTTATGTGTGTGTAAGTGTATGTTGAAACAATATCATGAAATAATCCTATTAAATTTATTATACCTGGTTTTTATACAATATTTGAAGAAAGATATTTAAGGGGTGGAGAACAAATAAAATAAAAGAGCTTGAGAGAATGCATTACCTCTTAAACAGGTAACTCCTTTTAGTATGTGCCAAAAGACGTACTTGGAAGATATTTGGACTGAATAAATTATTCAAGGAGGATAAAAGATATGTTGGGTGCTTATTTGGGATGATATATTTCTACCCAAATGGATTAAGAGGTGTGAATTTTGAGGAGGATAGGAGGCCTTTCTATAAGTGATTAAAAAGATACACTTGCTATATTTGAAAATAAAAACTGTGTGTTACTGAAGTATTACATGTTCCCCAAGCGTCCAATGGACTATTATGGAAACATAAAGGTGTTGATACTATAATAATTCCATTTAATTGGGATTTTAATGGTTATAGGATATCTTGAAACTTATGTTTATGGTTTAATCCTTAGGTAAGCTTATGTTTACCTAAATAAATGTAATTAATTTATATTACATTCACTAATATTTTTGGTAAAAAATTAAGAATAACATATTAATAATTTTAAATAATACTGATTCCAAACATGGAATACATTTAGTCGCATTCTAATAACTAATGAGGCAGAAATCTATATAAAATTTGTCTCACTCGAGGGACGATAATGCAGGGTTATAAACTAAAAATGTCCAAAAGATTGATAATTTTTTATATTCAATAACAATGTGAAATTGATTATATTGACTTAAATATTATTATTTCAAATAAATTATATCTATTTGAAAATTTTAATATATTTTAAAAAAATTCTTCCTTATAAATAAATTATATGAAAACTATATTTTGAACTACAATTTAGTATTTTTATCTATTCATTAAAATTGATATATTTTTAAAAAATATAAAAAATTAACCATAACCTAATTTTTATAGATATTTTTGAAATATTATTTTTATATTGAAATATAAATTTTATTAATGTGTAAAAATAATTATATAAAATAGGTTCTCCACTAAAATGTGGTAAATGTCACATTATAAAAATATAGTATTCTATGTGTAACATTGGGTTTGTTCTTATATTGTGCCAATTGAATCTATTAGAAAAATATAAAGAATTTTTTACTGAATATATAATATGCACATCACACAAATATCTGTAATTAATTTTAATACTAATTTTTATTAGTGTAAAGGTACATTATCAACATAATAATGATAATTTTTTCATTTTCATTCAATCAGTTATGATATTCATTTCTATTTAATTTGTATCAAGTAGAGTCATTATATATCTATGTAAAGCATACAATTTCATAAGTTATTTAACCATTTATTAACATCTAACCTAATGGATAGATTTATTATATTCTATTATATTAAGTAATATTTTAATAATATATCATTATCTAATAAAAATCTGTCTTTTGTGTAATGCATTCATTTGATGAAATTCAATCTGGTGTGAAACACATGATAACTCGGTGTTCCATCCATTAAAATATATTTAATATATTATATTTATTTAAAACAATGAATAAACCATAAATACTTGGGATATTGTAATCACTCACATGTTTGGTGATGTGTGTGATATATGCTACCAAATACAATATTTATACTCAAGAATTTTGTGGTGTTACATTTAATTTAACTTTTCTATATTACCTACAAAGTAATGTGTGTCTCAAAATTGAATCACATCAATTAGTATGGTGGTATTCAATCATTCACATGAATGAAGTCATCAAATTACCTATTTAATAGAAATTTAGAAGGTACATACGTATTCAAAAGAAAAAATTATTATTATGATAATAAAATCATATGTATTCCTTTAATATAACCTTATTTCCATCAAACTAAAAATACAAAAAACCAATCAATTCAGTTCATGAGGACGCTGTTTGCATTACCCATGAATGACATTATTGTTTTATAATTGGTTTGTATTTAAGAATTATTTGATGTTATATAACTCCCATGATATGATAATATCAAAAATCTCATTTATAAAAAATTAAATTCAATATTATATCAGTCAATGATATTTGGTGATGGAAAATGATTAAGGTCAGTTTACGAGGAGATAGTCCACCAAACACAATAATGATTATTTTGTATCTAATTTTATGGAAGTGTAGATGGATATAAGTTATTATATTTTTTTAACAACATATCATTATATTTTAGATAATGGTTTTTAATTAACTATATTTTTTAAATATTTTTTTTGTTTGAAGAATACGTACAAAAAATATGCATTTAAAAACAATACCACTTCTTCGGAAAACGTCATGTGGTTTTGAAAAAATAATTCATATATTATGTTTATGATCAAAATAATTCCTTTAGGTTTTGTATATGGATTCATTTAATATAGTTTTTCATGAAATATAAAAATAAATATTGTTTTATGTTTGATGTTTAGTGTATATTGTGTGGCCTTTTAAATGGTAGGGGAGTGGCACACTTTTAATTTTTTGTAAAAAATGGTGTTCACTACTTTTTTAAATGAAATAAGGCTAAAAATAATCAATAAAACATTATTAAAGGTGATATGGTCTAAATAATTACCCTAAATAGATTTTCACTTGTTTCTAATAATGTTAAACATTTATCTTTTTAGTTTAACCCAGGTAAAATCATTTTACCCATAACCACTTTAATTCATTGAAACACTTTGAACTATTCATTATAATCATACATTATGTTACAATTATATTATATCATAAAATAATTTGAATAAAAATAAAGAATAAATTTTCAAATATTGATTAACATAACTAGAAAATTTTTATTTAAAATAATCCTATAGACGTGATGAAATTTTTTTTCCAATGACACATGTTTCAAAAGAATACAATTTTTTCATTTTAAAATTCCATATAAAACTGATTAAATTTTACTATATTAGATTTTTATATATATATATATATATATTTACATTACTTTTAAAAACATTGTAATACCAAATGATCTATATAAATTATTTAAATGAAAAGGCAGTTTTCAAACAAAAACCAACATTGTTCACTATTCATCAAAAAATTAATATTTTATGAATAATCACAATAAATAACCCTATGATTATTCCATAATTTATATTTAAGAAATAATCTATATTGTTTCTAATAAAAATTTTAAAATTTTCGAAGATTTATTTTATCATTTTTTAAAAAATGATATAATATTTTTTTTGGAAAACGAGTATTTTCAAAACATATAATGACTTTACCCAAGATTAACAACTTTTTTAGGATCATAATTTATTTAAAAAATAAAATTAATCATATTATTTAAAATTGGGTTAATAATTTAAATGTTAACATGTATAATATATTTATATTAATGGTTCTACTTAAATTATAATATTAAACGCCTCTTATGATTTGTCGGAACATAGTGTTGAATATCACTAATGTTATTGAAAAATATTAATTTTTTTTAAACAAATGAAATGTCCTGGAAATTCTGTATACTTTTTTTAACTATATGTAATTAATTCAAGACCACAAAATCTGATAGCATGCGATTCTGAGGCCCAGAGTGTCCTGAATGATCCGTCGATGTTTTGTTAAACATTAATTAGCACGTCTAATAAATTTTCCTTAAAAAGTAGAATAACTCTTAAACGGTTACTCAGAACATAAATTTGATGGCACCGCTATGCTGAAGATGGCTATTTTACCCTAGTAACGACTTAATTTTAGTTGGCACAAGTCTATGGTGTGAAAACCCAAAAATGGCATAACCGTAAATAAAATAATTAAACGAAGTTATTTTATTTTTCAAATGCTTATAACTCACAATGGATAAACTCAGAGTAATAATATCATACCACCGCTGAACGCATGACGGTATTTTTTCTTCACGAAGATAATAACCTGGGTCGGTGTAGGGTGCTATTGAATATTAGTTGTTTTCCATAAATAAAATAATTATGTGACAATTATTTTATTGTAAAATACATAACTTTTAAGTGGTATCTCATATTGAAATATGAATGTACCGTTGGGTTTGTTGGGTTGTGTTTCACTTAGTCAGAGCCTAACCTCAACCAGCATGGGTTTAGGGTGACTGTTAATAATCTTACAAACTTTTTTTTCAGGTACGTCCAGTAAACACACGAGTGGCATCTTGTAACTTTTAAACTGGTTCTTAGAATTGAACCCCGAGAACACTGTTAAACTTGCAGCACATATATTTGCTTAAGGGATACTTCACAATTACTGTAGTTGGTCAGAATAAAAAGTTGTTTTTTGGGACATTTTAAAAGAAATAAAAAAAAAAATTTGTTATTTTATTTTCATTCTTTTCCTCCAATGGACAAGCAGCAATGTGGGACCAGTGACGTGTCAATCCAATAAATTTATTTACCTTTTAATTCTATGTAACCGCACCATTGAGGAATTAAAAAGGTTCCTAATTAATTTGCCTCTATTAATCCCATGAACATTTCACACCCTCCACCTATCCTATTTATATGGAGTTGCATATAGGTGTCGGCACTAATTCGCTAAGCAACGAAGTGCTGACAAAGTGTAGTGACACCAAACCCTTGGAGGAAAGTTCCAGTACCAGCGGGAGGTGATGAGTGACACAAAAACCCTGAATTAAATATCGATGAAGGAGTGACGTTGTTGGAGGCCAAGTGTGGGGGATGAAAAACATCTTCCCTCGTCCACAAACGTGCGCTCACCAACTTTCTTGAGTTAGGGGTTTTAAATTGAATTATGATTAAATCTCTTACTTTTATTCTTCATATTATATATTTACAATGAAGATGGGCAAACTATCATGGCTGTCATCCCAAACTTATACATTTCCCTTTTTTCTTTTGTTCTTCTCACGTTCCTCATGCGTTCATCAAAGCCAAATATTTATTGACATTGGAAACACCACATTTTGTTGGACCCAACACATGAATGTAGAGCCCTTGAAACGAGGATTGTGAATATAAAAATGACATAATTTTATAACTTGGAATGAAGATGAAATGGATCACGGAAGAAGGCGATGACCGACACCCGGTAGGCGATGAGGAAGGAAGGGTGGCGCGCGTCTGCGCCTTCGTTTGATGAGTTAATCATGGAGGGGTAGGGTGGAGGCTGGAAACTGGCTGGCCACATGATGGAGCTGCACCACACACCTGCACTACTGGTGGTGTAGGGGATCATGGACACCTGGCTGTGGAAGAGGCAGAAGGGTAGCTGGCCTTCCGGCCGGCTGCGCCAGACTTGGCAGGACCCCACCGGTGGGTCCTGTGTGCCACCCAGCCGAACGGTTCGATGGACCGTTCGGGAAAACTGAAAGGGGGACACTCAAACTTCATCGCCAGCTCAGTCGGACCGTGCGCCCAGTGGGCCACGCCTAGTGGGCTGGGTCGGGCCGCCCCTTCACAGGCCAAGACTGAATATAGCCTAGTGGGTTGGGCCCGCTAAGGCTAGATTGGGCCGAGTCGGAACCGACTGGGGCCCATCAGGACCCATTTTTACCTTTTTGGACATAACATGTTATCCTATAATCTATTTTACAATCTTCAATGATGTAGGAATCCTTGGATCAGGATGGTCCTTTTTGGTATACTCCTCTTGAGTTCTGGATAAGGGTGGAATATTGCCGGGTTGGATTGGACTCGGAATCCAACTAGGCCCTCGGAGTAGAAACGCTAATAACTTACAGACCAGGCTTCCGATTGACCCACCGTCTATTGTGTTGGGTCCCTTATGACGTGAAGGAACATTGGGATACTTTTTGTGGAAGTTTTGTGTTGTTGATGTATGACCTATGTTTTGTGGAGTGGTTCTTTCATGCGCAATACGTACGGAACCCTACGACTGGCTGAGACTCGATGACTGTTGACCATTTCGACACGGAGTTACTCGACAGGCCCAATGTGGAGGGACTCTGTGTGGTGCGAAAGACCCCAGTTGGGGAGCACCTCTGTGTAATGTGGAAGACCCATGTTACACGATATGAGGTGTACCATAGCAGGCCATGAGGGGGAGTGCCTTTGTGTGACATAGCAAACCCACAATGGGTAGTGCCTCTGTACGACGCAGAAGACCCACGATACTCAATAAGGGGAGTACCTTAGCAGTCTAAGGATAGTGGGAAGCACCTTTGTGTGATGTGGCTAGCCCACTGTACTCAATAGAGGAGGAGTTCTCCAGTATCTGAGGTGTTCAACGTTGTGACTGGGAATGTTACTTGTTACTATCCCTAAAGAAACATGTGGCGGGATATCAACTTCCATAGCGATCCTATGTGGGTCAGCTTCATCATTCTATTTCTTAGATTTGGATACCTGGTCTGAGTTCATTCATTGCCTTTGTGGTATTCTTTCCTTCATGGAATAGTTGAGCCTTGGGGTTTTGAGTTGGGCCTTGTGTTTCCTCATGATTGAGATGGATATACTAGACAACATAGGTATATGTGTGGGTATATACCTAAGTATTATTGACAATTTTTTTTCATAATTTTTTGTTTATCCATTGTGTATTTTGTGAGAACTTATATTTTCTTGGGATCTCTACTAAGTATCGTTATACTCACCCCTCCATGGGTTATACTCGCACCATGTTGTGTTTGGTGCACACAACGGACTGTGCTGACTGAGGATGAGGGTACCAAGACTTGGGGTAGCTTGGAGATGGACATTAGACATGGAATACCGGAGAGATGACCATTTTAGAGCTATACCTACCCTTCAGTTAGGATCTATGGCGGGTTTTCACAGGAGTAGTTTTTAGTTATACATGTATTTTTCAATTTACTTGTACTTTTCATCTTTACTTGTACTTTTCAGTTGGGCTTGTATTCTGGCCCCTTTACATTCTATACACACCATTTTCACATTATATTTTACTTTTTTGCTTAGTTGTGTGATTTTATAGGTTAAAAAGGAAAATCCTTACCCGTTTTAGGGAATTTTACTTTCTGTGCTAGTCGCCAGCCCTTGGCCAATGGAAGGCGGGCTTGGGGTAGTCACGGAACGGGCCACAGGGGACGGGTCGTGGCAAAGTGGTATCAGAGAAGTTTTGTTCTACCAAATAAATATGACTCTGATCTTTTCTATGAAGCAATAGTGTTATGGGTTATGAGTATGGTTTTTAGTTCGGGGAGTCCAGTGTTGGTTCAGCAGCCAACGTATCCCTACACCAGGACCCTGAATTCTTCTTTCTAACTCAACGCAAAAAAACACTAATTATGTGCATTTTTTAAAAAATTTACTTTTGACTTCTTTGGAGTCAGTTCATCGGGTATAACTTAATGACCATGGAGCACCTGTTCCTTATCATGATTCCGCCACAAAGACATCCTGCGTGGAATCCCAAGAGAGTACACAATGACGGACCACCGAGCGATGAAGCTCTGGTGCAGGGCCCTCTTACTATGTTATCACCTTAGGGGGGTGAAACAGCGGCACCACAACCTATTGGTCAGTATTTACAACCATAAACACTGACATACGGTGCACGTTGACTGATCATGTTGCACGGGTTCCTACATAAGAGGCCTCTGAGGTTTTGAGGCTAGACTGATTCCCAGGAAGATGAGGACTGGTTGGAGGTTGTGCCTAGAGTTTTTCTCATAGTCGAGGCACTATTAGAGTACATGGTGATATTAGCTACTAGAATTTTTCATTGGGTGTCCACAGGGATGGTCTACGTAGTGATGAGGCCTCGGTATGTGGACCGATCCCCGAGATGGTACCTTCAAGTAGTGTGTCGGCTATATCACTACATATTGGGCAGTTGTTACAATCGGCGGTACTGGTAGAGAACTCATTTAGGCTTTTTTCCTTACATGAGTTCCAACATCAGATACCCCTCAGGTTCTGCGGTGAGCCCGACTCTTAAGCAGCTGAGGACTGGCTTAAAGATGTGGCTTAGAGTTCTCTAGATCTTCTATAGCTTCGACAGGATGACATGTCAGTAGAAGAGTATTCATCAAGGCATACCAACCATTCCTGGTACTCAATGAATACAATATGATCAGTTCATTGGGTATCAGACATCCGATCGCAGTTGGTTTAAGGAATTCTGAGCAAGAACTATTCCTCAATGCACTCCTACTTATGTTAGCATGCTAAAGAGAACCTTTCGGGTTGAATGTTCCTTGGATGGGTGGATAGAGGTAGGGAATTTTAGCAGTGGGAAAGCATGGAATCGATGCCAGTATCAGAGACTTTGGCATGTAAAATGTTTCAAGAAGAGGATGTGATAGGGACAGACGAATCTGTAGGGATATGGATGTGGAGGTAGAGCTTGGAGAGAAGCATGACGTGTTGTAAATTTCGACATGTTACAACCACCCCCCTTTGTGGTCCACACCAGGCTAAGGGAGTTGGAGGATAGGGGAATGGATTAGTTACTTGCGGTCATGGAGTGTGACCGAAGGGCTCTAGGAATGATTCTAGGTATGGTGTACGTCTACTACTAGTTTCCTTATTAATAGACATAGGTTCCCACTATTCCTTTTTTTCCATTGAGATTTTTCAAGACCAAGAGTATCCAGTTAAGTCATTGAATTAACCCTCATGTCTGTAGATACCTTTGGGAGGAGACTTGATAATCACACTTACGCTAACAGTTTGATCTGACCCTTGAGGTGAGAGTCTCAGTTAGAACCTCTTGGTGGTAGCGTCGAGGCCTTACGATGTTAGTTTGGGTATGGACTGGTCATCCATAGTTCATAATCAGATTGAATGTATTTGGGAAAAGGATTGTGGTTTACCTACAATGTTGGAGTGTGATTTTCCAAGGTCGGTGAAATAGGAAACCTAGCAAGCCCAGGATAAACTCATTAAAAAGAGGGTACAAATGATCACTCTTGAGTCGGCCAGCCCAACCCTCGTGGAAGTGTGATTTTTTAAATTTTAGTTCCAAAAAGATGTGGAAGAGCATGAGGACATCTTTTTAAAATATGTTTCCAGGATTACCTCCCTGAAGTGAGAAGGATGTCTACTTTATCTAGGTACTACCAAAAACTTTTAGCCAAATTTTACAGGGTAGCGACACCCATGTCATATTTGAAGAGAAAGGGAGAGACTTGCCTGTGGATGGAAAAATTTCAGCAGAACTTTTATGAGCTAAGACAGAGACTGAAAAGTAGAACTATGCTACCCATGACCTGGGGTTAGCAGTAGTGGACATTGAGCTAAATATGTTTCGACACTACATGATGGGTGAACGTTTTTCAGTCTAATCTGATCAAAATAGTTTCAGGTATATCTTCTCTCAGTAGGACCTGAACCTGAGACAACGACAATGGATAGAGTTCCTCCAGGACTATGACATTGAGATAGTATATACTCCTAGGAAGGGGATCGTGGTAGCAGACACACTCAGTAGGAGCTCTATCTACACCTACTAAGTGAGGTGTCAGAGCATCTAGTCGCACTGTCGATATACTTCATTGATAAATATGGAATAGCTTACCTCTAATCAATGATTGTCACTCCCCCAATTCTTCAGCAAATTCGGGGGGGGGGGGGACAGCTTGAGTCATTGACTGAAAGGCCTGACGTGCTCAGATATCCTCAGGATGGTTTTCTAATTGATTTTTTAAAGGTGGAGAGCATGGTATCCTCTTCAGTGTACGTACTATGGTACCAGTTGTGCTACATGAGTAAGTGTAGAGGGTGTTATATACGTCCCCTCTAGAAGTACATCCAGATGTGGCAAAGATGTATTAGGACCATCAGCGTCAGCACGGGTGTCCAGGGATGAAGAAAGCAGTGGAAGGGTTTGTATCATTATTTCTTATTTGTCAGCAAGTGAAGACTGCACAGAGTTGGCAGAAGTCTTATACCGATAATAGACAGAGACCATTGGAGTTCCAGGAGGGGGGAAACGATTTTTTGTGAGTCTCCCCTTGACGAGGACTATAGAGTTTTGGATGAGGCAGAAAGTTGTGAGTGAGGATTATTTGACCATTTTTGATACTTCAGAAGATTGGAGAGGTGGAATATCGCTTGGCACTACCACCATGGTTGGAGTGGGGGCACAACGTCTTCCACGTATCCCAGCTGAGGAGATACTTGCATGACCCTTCTCAATTCATCGACCATGGAGAGATGGACATAGACAATGGGGCTACGTTTAGGGAGGTTTCTATAGAGATTGATGATAGATGGGAGTGGTTCCTCTTTGGATTGTTGATACCTCTAGTGCGCATTTTCTAGCATCACGGGTTCCTCTAGGAGAGAACATGGGAGCAGGAGGCTCAGATTCGTGCTCAGTACCACCATTTATTTTCTAAGTCTATGTTGTGGATTTCGAGGAAGTCAATCCCTAAGGTGGGGAGAATGTAATGTCGTAGAAACTTTGTATAAATTTTTTAATTATATGTAATTATTTAAAGTTTGTGAAATCAAACAGCGTGTGATTCTAAGGCATGGAGTGCCCGGAATGATCCATCAAAATTTTGTTAATATTTAATTAGCATGCGTGAGAAGGTTTCCTAATATAGTAGAATAACTCTTTAATGGTTTCTTAGATCAGAAATCAGTGAGAACCGTTGTGCTAATGAATTCTTGTTTACCCTAGGCACGACTTATGTTTAGTCAGTGCAAGCCTATAGTGAGAAAACCTAAAAATGGCATAACATTAAATAAAATAATTAAACAAAGTTATTTTATTTTTTAAATGATTATAACTCAAAAATGGTAACTCAAATTTAAAATTTGAGACCACCTTGGAACTCATGAGGGTATTTTTTTCTACAAGAAGATACTAACCATGGCCAGCGCGGGCTACTAGTGAATGTTAGTTTATGGCCGTAAATAAAATAATTATGTGAAAATTATATTATTGTAAAATCCATAAAATTCAAATGGTAACTCGGATTGGATATCCGAGAGTACCATTGGGTTCTTTGGGGCGTGTATCACCTAGGCAGAGCCTAACCTCTACCGTCGTGAATAGTGGGTGACTGTTAATAATTTTCTGATCTTTTTTCGGGTAGGTTTAGTAAACGCGCGAGCGGTGTTTTGTAACTTTTGAACCAGTGCTTGGAATTGAAATCTGATGACCCCATTTTACTTTAAGCACTGATATTATCTAAAGGGAGACTTCACATAGACTGTATTTGGTCAAGGAAAAAAGTTATGCCTTGGGACTTTTTAAAATAAAGAAATAAAATAAATTTGTTGTATTATTTTCATTCCTTTCATCTAATGGACAAGCGACAATGTGGGACCAACGACGTGTCATGAAAATAAATGGCTTTACCATTCAATTATAAGTAACTTCACAATTTTGGAATTATAAATGTTCCAAATTAATGGGCCTGCATTAATCCCATGGACGTTTCACACCCTCCCCCACTCCTATTTATATGGATCTTAGGGAGAGGTTTCGGCACTGCTTCACCAATCAATGAAGTGCTGACAAAGTGCAGTGACACCAAAACCATTGAGGATAGAGTTGGTACTAGGGGAGGTGATGAGGGACATCACAACCCCGAAACAGAGATCGATGAATGAGTGATTTCATTGGAGGCTAGTTGCGGGGGACGGCGAACAACCACCTGCTTCCACAAACTCGCACTCACCATTGTTCTTGAGGTAGGGATTTAAAATTGAATTATGATTAAATCACTTTTGTTGATTCTTCGTATTTTGGATTTACAACTACAATGGACAAACTAACATGTCCATCATCTCTCACTGAAACCATTCCCCTTTTTATTTTGTTCTTCGCGCGTTCTACATGCGTTCATCAACAACAAATATTTATTGATACTGGAAACACCTTGTTTTGGTGGGTACAACACATGGACGCAGAGCACTTGACATGATGATCATGAATATGAAAATGAAATAATTTTAGGGCTTCAAACAAATCCACATTGGATCATGGAAGAAGGTGGTGGATGACACCCGACCGACCGCTAGGAAGGAAGGGCGACACGCATCTGCGTCACCGTTTGAGGAGGTCGCGACCCATCGGCCACATCGGGGCAGGATGATGGATGGAAACTGGACAGCCGTTTGAAAAGTAGTGGTGTACGTCTGCACTCCGGTGGAGAAGGTGGCCACGTCCGCTTGGCTACGGTGGAGGTCAAAGGGAAGTAGGCCTTCTGGCCAGCCGTGTTGGAGCAGCGGAGCATGACCGCGCCACTGGGAGGAAGACTGCCGGTCTTCCGGTCGGTCGTGGCATATTGGGTGGGTCCCACGGGCCACCCAGCCAAACGGTCTAATGGACCCTTCGGGAAAACCGGAAGGGGTGTGCTCCCCCTTCGGCTCCAGCTCGGGTGGACCGCGCACCCAATGGGATGTAGCGTTGCGGGCCTGGCCAGCGGGCTCTGTTACTGGGCTGCACAAGCGTGCTGGGCCGGGTTACACCTTCACGGGTCGGGCTGAACTATGGCCTAGTGGGTTGGGCCAACCAAGTCCCAAGACATTTGGTTTGGCCCAAGCTGGGTCAGGCTGGGTCGGCCCGACCGGGGTCAGACCAGACCCGGGCCCATCTGGACCTACTTTCACCTTTTTGGCCATAACTCGTAATCCGAATGTTAGTTTGACGAACCGTCAGCGGCGCCAGAATCCATGAATTGTGATGTTCCTATCTTGTTATACTCCACTTGAGTATTTTCTAAGGTTTGAGTATGGTCGGGATGGATCGGTACTCGAATCCAACTGGGCCCTCGAAGCGGAATCGCTAATAACTTACAGACCAGGCATCCGATTTACCCGCCATCTATTGCGTTTGGACCCTTTTGACATGACAAACCTTTGGGATAATTTTTCTTCAAACTTTGGGGTTGTTGAGGTATGAAATATGTCTTGGGGAGTGGTTCTCCCAAGAGAGATACATACGGATCCCTATGACTGGCTGAGACTTGATGACTGCTGACCGTTTCGACTCAGAATGACTCGACAGTCCTAGTGGGGAGAACCTCTATGTCACGCATCAGACCCATCATGGATAGAGCCTTTGTATGATGTAGAATACCCATAGTACTCGACATGAGGAGCATCTCAGTAGGATATGTGGGGGAGATCCTCTGTCTGACGCGGCAGACCCATGGTGGGGAACACCTCTGTGTGACACGACAGACCCACAGTACTCAATAGGAGGAGTACCTTATTAGTCCAAGGTTAGTGGGAAGCGTCTTTTTGGCACACGACAGGTCCACTATAATTGATAGGGGAGGATTTCTCCAGCTACCGAGGTGTTCAACATTGTGACTGGGAATGTTACTTGTTTCTATCACTAAAGAATCTTGTGGCTTGCTGTCAGCATCAATAACGATCATGTGTAGGTCAGCTTTATAATTATGTTTCACATAGTTGTATTCTTGGTGTGAGATAAGTCTTTACCTTTGTGGTATTATTTATTTCTTGGAATAGTTGAGATTTGTTATTTTGAGTTAGGCCTTGTGTTTACTCATGATTGAGATCGGTATACTCGACAACTTAGGTATATGTATAGGCATATACCTAAATAGGGTTGACAGTTGTTTTCAAACTTTTTGGATTATTCATTGTAAATTTTTTGAGACCTTATAGGGTCTCTTAGTACCTAATAAGTATCTTTATACTCACCCTTTCATGGGCTATTCCCACCCCTTATTGTGTTTGGTGTAGACGATGGACAACGCTGACTGAGGACGATGGTACCAGGATTGGAGGTAGCTCGGAGGTGGACATTAGATGAGGCGTACCATAGAGACAACTATTTGAGAGTTTTACCTACCCTTTAGGTAGGATCCTTTGTGGGTGGTCATATAATATGATTCCAATTATAATTATACATTTTAGTTTACTTTTACTTTTCAGTTTTACTAGTACTTTTCAATTGGGATTATATTTTGGCCCCTTTAATTTTGGTACACAACCAATTTACTTTATAGATTACATTGTGCTTAGTTGTGTGAGTTAATTTTTAAAAATTCAATGACTTCCTGGTTTTAGGGAATACACCTTTCAATGTTAGTCGCCAGCCCCTGGCCTATGGACAGTGGGCTTGGAGTAGTTAGGTCATGTTCCCCAGGGGACGGGTTGTGACAAAAAATTCCAAAAAAACCTATGGTGTAATGTGACAACCTTACATCCCATGTAATTAATTTATATATTATTTTTGTACATGAAAAAATAGAATAATATTTTGAAATTTAATTGAAAAAATAGAAGATAATCTTGGGGTAATAGCCAATGGTGTATTGTATTTAGAATTATCAAATTTTGATAGTCTTGATATAAATGACAATATAATAGATATTTATTATCATTCATTAATATCCACTAGTCTTGCTAACTTCAACTGTCAAACCTATATGCATTTTGGAGTACATGTTAATCAATATCATTCATGTATCCCTCATCAATTTTTTAGTGTCTAGGGATTTATAGAAAAAAGAATACTATATATATGTGTTTTACATATTCTATAAATGAAGGAGTAAAACAGACATGTTGTGGGAATTGAAATATTTGATCCGACATATCCTTTGACTAAATCCAGTATATAATTTCCTCATTAGCAAAAAATATGTCACAATAATATTTTTTAAAACTGCATAGCTCTAACACCTCTTCTTATTCTTTTCTACCATCAAATATTAAAATTTAACAACAATTGGGAGAATTAATAGTTCCTTAATTGGTGAAACAATGTCATTTTTATGATACTCTAAGAAATAATGCATATTAAGTGACTCAACAGAATATAAATTTTGTTGAATATACATTAAAATTATATTTAATACATTCAGAATCAATTTAATCAAAATTAAAAAAATGAACTACTCCCTAAATCTGTAGATCACTATCATCATAAAAAATATAATGTTCTATTAGGAGTAATTATTATTCTTGAATAATTTAATCATCACACAAAAACCAATATTCAAAATAAACAACATTTTTGGTAGTGTCTCCTTTATAATATAATATGATTTCTTTTTCTCATTCAATGTACAGAATAAATGAAAAACATTACATGAAACAGAACCAATATTATCTTCAAAAATATTACTAGAATATTAATGATTCTCAAAATAGTTTCTCGATTTATTAGATTCACCATGTCCAATCTCATGAAATCCTAGGAAATTTTTCCAGTATAATGATCCTCTATTGTTAGATTTTAATATGAGTATAGAGAATCCAAAAAATATTAATCTTTGACTTCTTTAATCTTCTTCCACATTTTCCCACTTGAATCATAAATAAATTTCCAATACATTATTTCACATTTAACTATAGTGATTCCACTTCAATTAATTATCATAATAATTTTACGTAGTTCCATATGAATTAAAAATAATCCATGTGGAAATAGCCTCATTCTTGATTGGTTACTTTCCCAATGGATCTTGTTTTGTTTTATTTTATGGTCTTAAAAACATTAAAATTTTTTATGATATGTAACACTTTTAGCATAAGAGAGTTATCTATTATTTCATTTTTATGGTCAAAATAGAAATAATACTTCAACCACATAACAGTATGGAATTAGAGATTCTTAAAACAATGAAATTTAATTTTAAATATTTATTTATATTATATGTATCATTGAAAAAAAATAATTTAGTTAAATGTAATGAAGAACTTAATAATAATTCCTTCCCAAACAATGGAGATAAAAACTGATGACACCTCTATAGTGATGGGTCATAAGTGATATATTAATAATATCCTTAAATATAGCACATTTTCTATCATAGGGTCCATTATCAAATAAGTAGTGTCAAATATCCTATTGATTCTCCGAATAAATCAGTTTTAATACATTTGATATCCATAAATTAAACTATGTAAAACAAATGATGAAAATAAAAGTGGTTGTGAGTGCAATGGGAACTTGAAAAGAAGAAGTAATTAAATTGGATAAATTGTGAAAAAATACAATATGAGAATTTAAAATTATTATGAATCAAGGATAAATATTTTATTATTGACTCTCAACTTCCAATCATATAAATGATAATTAATATTTACATAAACAACTGTCCTCACTTAATTTTTTATCAAATTGTTGTATAAAACACCTCTATCACACAAACCAATGAGAAAATATGAATATGATACAATCATGTACTAATATAATATCCAAAAATTAAAATAAACAACCAAACAAATCAAAAATTATTTCTTCACTAATGTTATCCTCACTAAATCAATGATAGAAAAACTCACACAGAAAATCTTTTTTGTTTACTATGATAAGAAGGGGTAGAAGATCAAGTAAAAAAGAATAGAATATAGTTCTTGCTATTTTCACTTATCTACACCACAATAAAGATCTACCTAGATATAATAATAATAACCAATGATCAGTGTGATGCGTGGATCTCCAAGAAGCATTGGTTTTCATATCATATCATAGAATTGTGGATTAAACCTTCATCTCATATTTTTTTTGAAATCCGGAGATAGTGAGGTATAAGTAAAAATGATATCGTATTTAAAAATGGATACCAGAGTTATAGATGAGATAAAATACAAATTAATTAATGTAAAAAATCATAAGTCTTGGAGTGACAAAACAGAATCAGGAATCATCGTATTATTTGATAACAAAAAATAATATTCATTCCATACTAGCTAATATATATCACATCCACCATATTTAATTCTAGGAGTTACTCATAATAAACTCCCAATAATGTCTCTATGATATTATTCAGACTCCAATAACAACATCTCATTTTCCTATAATCTATCTACTATGTAGTGACCAGGATCCCAACCCATGATAGTATTGTTGAGGAAAAATCATTAGCAATGATTTATTAGGTGAGTATAAATTTATATCTTAATATATAATTAATAAATAAAATAATAAATAATGATAAAGATATATTTATGTAGGAAATATATATTTGTAAAATTAATACATACACCACATTGTATCTATATTCATTTGATGATATATTATTGGTCATGACATGTCATTGGGATTGTAAACAATATCCTCTAAGTGACCTGTATGGATTGGAATAGGTTTAACATTTACTATAATTCATTACATGTTATATTTTTGATGGATTACACCATAAGAAATTACATAAATGTAGATAAGTATCATTCCATCAATTGAAATAATAACTTAAAGGTTCAATCTTTGATTCTTCTACTTGATTTTCTAATATTCAATATAGATTCTCTCAGCTATATTCAATTCATCCTTACATGAAATGAACAGTCCATCTCTTCAATAATTATATTTTGAATACTTATATTAAAAAATACCTAATTTTTTTTGAATTTCCAAACACCATGCATGGAATAAATGATAATTTCATCATTTCAGTGATATTAATGATTTTTTCCCAATTTAATTCTTCAATAATTAATGTTCTTAGACCATTACACTTTGGAAAAAAATCAATGTTCTACTACCTCAGTTGGTCATGGTTTAGTTGTAAAATAATATCAATCCCCACATTTACACTTATATTTTATTTTAAAATCAGTGAATTGAGGATAATTTGCGTTCCACTATCTTATTTCGCCCATAAATAAATAATTAAATTTTTAGGTCTTCACTAACTCAGATTGAATGAAATTAGTGTTATGCATCATTGAAACCCTATTTCATACAAAAATACTATAATAATCATAAATGGTGCATTATTCTAGGATCATAGAAATAATATGGAAACTGTGTTGTTAATACGTTGTTCCTAATGGATTAGTCATACAACCATAGCAAAGGGGATAATTTAAGACTCATTCCTTCACCTGCAATCATCATTAGAAAACATCAACTAGTGAATCAATTCATTAATTTGAAATTTTTTTTTGAATAATTTTTTGGTTTTTAAAGTATTTGTTGAGGATGTAAACCCAATGATAAAACTCAACCCATCTTTTAATGATGTATTTATACCCTATTAGCATCATAATAATAATAAAAAATATTTTTCATGTTTGGAACAATATTGTAAAATAAACAAGATAACCATAAATTAAAATATAAATGTTTTAATTTATTTTAAAATACAAAAATGGACAGATCCACCCAACTTGTTTGTGTATTTTTCTTAGAGAAATAATCTCCTAAGAGGATTTCACAAGAATTTTTGGAATTATAGACTTGAAAATTATAATAGCCCCATAAAACTCATGTTGGGATAATCAATATAGAGAATATTGGTGGGAATAGATTAAATAATTTAACTACATAATCCCCCTTTTTAATGTTCATAACTGGTAAAATTCCCAGAAGTTAGATCTCACCATTTTTGTAAAAAAATATTTGATTCAATCAAACTGTGAAACCATTTTAGGGAGCCAACTGATTAGAATTCAAAATTTCAAAATTGAACTCTTATTACTAATCATTTTATTTTTATTTTCTTATAAAATTTTCCATTTAATTTTTTAGTTTTTTATTATATATCTAATTTATATATATTAAAAAAATAATACAAAATATATATATTTATAATTAACATATTTTGAATGAATTTTGTAAAATATCTTTTTTTATGGAAAAACAATTCCCAGATCCCCATTTATAAGGTTGAATTTTTTAGGATTATATCCCCTTTTTCAATATTGTATTCAACATGGTTTTTATACGTCATAAATCAGAACATCCAAAGATATGGAACCCAAAAACCCCTTTTATTTTTATATTTAATCAATAAAAATATAACAATATCCCGCATTAATTCATAAATACTACCTCTATAGGTCAACTTTGTATCATTAAACATAATAAAGTTATATTTTATTTCAAAACATTATTTAGTATCAATATATAAAATTATTTTCTGGTTTACATGTTCTTAAAACAACCATGTTCTTATTATTTTTGGTAAACCTAAGAGTTCATATGAAAAATGATCATTAAATCCAATATCTAATTTTTTTGAACTTGTTGGCCAAGTTATTATATAATTTTATTGATATATATAAGGATTAAAATTATAGACTATAATGTGATGCGACAACACTATTATGTTCACATTGGAAAAAATATTACATTATGATTCTTGTATTTGATTACACAGCTCATGGAATCCTAATATATTTTTAATAGTTTATAACTCATCCACTTATCATAACATATGAAATTTACAACATAAAATTAGGTTTAATATTTTCAATATAAACAATCATATTCAAAACATGATTTAAAACATTAAAAACAATTATTAGGATCTACTGAATAATATTATTGGGCCTCTATTAATAATATTTATTATATGGGTTTTTACACTATATATTTATTATTTTTATAGTTTATGTCAATTGGTAATGATTTTTTAAACTAGTCTACAATGTTTTTACTTTATCTCATATAAATGATTGTTCTAGAAACATTAAAAAAATTTATTCTAATAGCCGTCTCTCAAAATTATATGTATATACATTCCATTGAACATGAATATATATTGCATTGATAATAATTCTTCACTATCACATTGGGAATCAGAATAAGCCATAACAAAATATCCAAAAAATATTCTTAATCTATCCAGAATTATTTCAACTAGATTATAAGGTGATAAAATCTAAATCCCTAGATGAATGTGAAATATATATTTTTTATTCTCCCAAATAATATCACATAAAACAAGTGTGAAAAAACATCTGGATGTGGATTGATTATCACTAATACTTGTAATTCATGTCATATTATTAAATCCATATAATACATATAAGTAATTGTTGTTATATAAACCTAAATCATTTTTAATTATAAACTATTTGAATATTCTTGTTATACATATAAAATGATCTAAAATAGGAATAATTTTATATATAATAATTTTAAATTCCCCAAAAATAATATCTGGTCTTGTACAATGCACTACATATATTAATGAATCATTAGAACATTAATAAAAAAATCATATGGATGTAAACGTATTCATAAATAGTTTCACAATATAATCAGAACGAGTATTAGTTTACTTTAAAAAATGATGTTCAAATTTATTTATCATTTTTTCTATGTAATAAAACTATGTAGTGAATAACCCATACTGTGCTTTTTGACATTAATACATGCAAGAGTGTTAAATTTTCCATGATCCGGCATTTTAAATATAAATAATAGATAATTATTTTCAACATATTAACAAATAAAATTATTTCCAAAAATTAACATATTAGTTATACATAAACACACAATAAATAAATATTCCATTGTATATATTGAATAAAAACACTAATCTACATCGAAAAGAGTAAATTATATTGTTAGAATAATAAACGTAAATTTGTAATGACGTTTATTTATATATTGTTTTATTCCATATTGATATTTCACTATTATATAAAACATATTTTAACTGCTATATAATTAATATAAATTAGTTTTTACTATGTAAATGTCTTCATTTAAGACCCCATTTAGAAAATTATTTCTTAAATACATTTAGTTCACATAAAACAGAAAATGACGCTAAATAAGTTTTATTTCCACTAAATGTGTTCTGAGCTATATGAGCATAAGTATCAAAATATTCAATCAATTATTTATGTCTGAATTATTTCATGTGGAACCCAGATTTTTAATCTTTAAATTTACCATTGGAATCACATCTCTTTCTAAATACCCATTTAAAATGGATAGGTTTTGAACATCTTGGATATCCAAAATGTCCCAAATGTTATTACCTATTATAGAACCCATATCACCATTAATTTCCTATTTCCAAAATGTAATATATCAATATTTAGTTACTTGTTTATATTTCCTTCTTCAATTTTATATAGTGAATACCATATGATCTGCTTTCCTATGATTATTATTATCTTACTATAAAATAAAAATAGGGTATGGGAAGTAAAATCTTGATATATATGTTTATTTTTTCCTATTTATTATACACTTTTTATGATCAACAAAATCTTTTTCATTATTATCTACTAAGATATATAAACTAGATAGCGTCTACGAGATATGAGTGTGTGGAATAACCACCTCTACATCAAAATTTTAAATTTTTTGTTTCAAAAGACACTACTTTTATTGATTCAATAATTTTATTAGCTTCAAAATCATTAATTATATAATCATTTCTATTTTCATTTAATCCATGAAAACAAATTTAACTTTCCTAGGTTCAGTTTTATCAATTTTTGTTCTAGGATCACTATAATAAGTAAATTACACTCACAAATTAAAATATTAAATAATATTTCTTATATAATTCGAAATTTAACAAATATATAACAATTTTTTTATAGAATAAATATTATTATGATTATAACATGAAACCAATAAATTTTCCCACCATAATTTTAATGTTATCATAGATTTATCAATCCTAATATTTATCATTTAAACGAATGTAAAATTTTTCCATTCAGTTTGGTAATTTCTTTATGTTTTGTAAGGAGTATTACTTTTAAAAAATATACCGTTTTCATTGTAGATGTCCATAAATGCATTCATTATGTATTTACTACATATATATTTGAATAATTCATTAATACTTTTGTTTATTTATTTAGACATTATATTTGTACATATTAAACATAATAATGGATTTATCTTTTGATTGAAGATGTTATATATGTTAATATCTACTATAGTCATCATTAAATTAAATTAAATCAAATTTTCCTCCATGATTTTACAAACCACTTCATTCCAATAAAAAAAGTATAATAATTATAATGTTTTAGAATTTGACTACGTACATTTAAGCTCATTTTTAATAATTTTATGTTCTATACATGTTACACATTTAGTGAATTAATTTTAATTTATAATTAAGAATAATTCATTCATTATATATAATTAATTATAATTAACATGTTCTAAAAAATCTTGCCAAAAAATTAGAGGACTCAGTCAAATAAGAACATGATCTAATCAAAAAATTCATATATAGTTGATTTATACCATAGTTTGAGTATTCCTTCCTCACAAAAGTATATCCATTTGAGAAGATAACAACATTCTATTTGAATGAAAACATAAATTGATTCTTACAAATAATATCTATGGGGACTATATAAATTTGACTCTTCGGTATATATAACTCATTCCGAAGACTCTAAATCATCATAGAAGTAATTTTCATGTCCATGATTCCATGATTGGTGACATAGATGCATAAAGTATTTCAAATGTGTTCGTCCAATATGGTAGTAATGTCATGAATTTATTCAAACATATAATGAAACTTTTACATATTAATGGGTGAAACAAAGAATAAAAAATTAAATTAAAAAAATCAAATATTCCATCATCATATAATTCATATTTAATTTATATACAATCATAAGTACATTTTGTTCAGTAGGTATATTTTATATAGGGTTGTCAAAATTCCTTATATATTTACATTCTCCAAAAAAAATTCATTCTCTTCCATAGATAGATATTATTAAATTCATTTTTGTGGGATATGATTTATTCCACAATTTTTGTTTTTGTCTTGACATAAAAGTAAGATTTAGAGGGTCCCTAACCCACAATGATATTATTATCTCTATAAAATTTTTAATTCATTTGGAACTCTCTCATCATGATAAATTTTTCAATGAAAACAATATATTATAATTATTTCTAGGAAACATCACCACTCTTTTTGATAAGAGATTTATGAAATTCCTTCATCATCAGTGGATGTTTACAAATTATTTCACATACATAGAAATTATCTAGTATATTTATTTAATGGAAATGAACTTTATTTTTCAATAAAATGGATCTCAAATAAATGATCCAAACACATACTTTTATCAACCATCATAATGATAAACTTATTTTCATTATGAAATAAATTTTTACATTCATTCGTTGATATTTACATGAAATAAAATGTGTCCCTCATCTACCTAGAAGACCCCATTTGGGGAAAATATTCATAATTTTTATTTGAAAATGGGGTTTTAATATGTCATCGACCAAAAACCACACCATCTTCTTGTTTCATCATAATTTCATGAATTTTTTCATCTTGACTCATGATAGATTATGTTTATTCTTGATTTAGAGTAGGATTGTTTAAAATCATTTGTTTATTACAACAAGTGATTTATGATGAACATTATACCAAAAATATGGAATCATGATTTGTAAATTTAATTCACTATTCTAATGGTTATGATCCACCCCCTGTTGTGGGTGTTTGGTACCTAGTGGAAAATCCATATGAGTATTCAAAGTGATTTTGGGAATGTAAAACAAAATATTATGAAATACCCACATCACTTAATCTGGGAGAATATATATATTAAATTATGGTTTTAAGATATTAAATATTTTGGGAATACTCATCACATTATTTGTAGTTCAAAAAATAGTGTAATTCAAAACTTTATATCTCACCATTTTGAACAGTGAACACATTGATTTGATCGATACAATTTTACTTTAAGAGTTACTCGACCAATCAGATTTTGAATTTTCAAAATCCCTTCATTTTTACTAATCTAATAAATAGTCATTTTTTATAAAATACATTTAATAATTTTATAGTGTATATAATATATATATGTAAAATTTTCTCTAAAATATATATTTTTGAAATACCAAAAAAAAATGTTTTTTGGAGATATAATTATTTTTAACAGATAAAAGGTACAATGTCCAATTTATTTGAGTTATGAGATTTGTGTACTCTATCCAACTTTTCATTATGGGATTCCACATGGCTATGTATAACTGATCATTCCAAACATCCCAATATGTGAGTCCCACCAAACCACTATTATTTATCTATTTTGAAAATTAAAATATGACAATACCAAATAAAAAACTAGTTGAACACCCTAAGAGAACCTCTTTTATCTCCTCGGTCATAGTGAATGAAATATTGATGTTTTATCACTCCCATTGACTTCATTTTTAAAAAACAGAGGCTATATCCTATGAAACGAATATTATCAGTAGATTTGTAGCCATTATATTTAATCAACATTAACTCAAACTAGAAGAAATCACCTTTTATAATATTCTGTAATCTGTAATTAATTTTAAATATATAATTACCTATTCTATAATGATTTCAAATAAATTATATGTTTTGGTATTCAATCTTGGCATGATTTTGAATTATCTCACTAATTATGATTTCAATGTTCTTCATCATCAACCATAACGTGTAGTTGATAAATCATAGGTCTAATGCATCATTACAATTGATTAGGTACTTCATGATCCTATTTTGATATCCATTTATATTTGTCTCGTTTCAAGGGGTTTTTATTAAAATCTAAAAAAATGGAGTCTTTTTGGGTTTTCCATTTTTGGAACATGGTTTTCCAAAATAATGCACCACCCTATGAAAATCATGCATCCATACATAGTGGTACAATGAAGGGTTAGATCATGGTTTCCCAAACCATGTTCTCACTAATGGGAAATTCTATGTCATGGGCAATGTGTCCAGAAGGGTTGCACTGTTTTTCTAAAAGTGCAGCCCTCTGCTGGAAATCGTGCAGACAATATTTTGTTATTCCAAAAATTGTTTTAAAAAATATAGACCTCATGTTTAAGATCACTCACCAACACACGTAATTCTATTATATTGTAAAGGGTTGTGAAGGATCATTATATTTAATTTTGGGTCCCCTAACTCAGTACATTGGTGAGTAAAAGATTCGGTAGAAGATCTGATCCCTCTATAGTAAATATATCTACTCCATATTAGTTTTTTTCAATATATAGATAATTTATAAATATAATATGATGTATCATCTCATGTTGGATGGATATAAACTCTATTAGATTATATATTTATTCTACATTTCGTATTTAGATTACATTTGCCTTTGATTTACATTGGTGTTATTATTTCGGCTTTACATTTGTGATGTTTGATTAAAGGTAGGTGGTTCTATATAAAATTTTTATTCTAATTGAAACATTGATTTTTATTATTTTTTTTAAATTAAATTATATTAATTTATGAATACCTAATATTATATTATATGGAATTTAAAATTTATTTGGATTGAGTATTGAGAAAAATACCAATTCAAGTGGAATTGGAATTGGGTGGTGAATTTTGAAAAGGATGGAATTAATTAAAGGATTATTGAATTGAGATTAGAAAATGAATAATTTTGTATTGATAAAATCCTATGATTGTTTTTATTGATTATTTCCTTAAATATTGAAAAAAATCATTTTTTGGTTATTCAATTTAATATGAATATTAAAATTGTAAATTTGGACATTGGTTATAAAAGATGATCTACTGGAGATGATTTTAATTGCCTATTATTTTATGATTCATTGAGAACATGAAATACTAGATATTTGGTGTTTTATTTTGGATAACCATTCATGGATCTAGATCCCCTGTAATTAGAATAATGATTTCAAATAAAAAAATCTAGTTTGGTGTGTCTTATCCCTGATGGGATATTGATGAGTCATATTAAGACTCATCTAGATGGATGTATGTAAACAAATATTATTATGATTATCTATTTGAGATGTTTGAGGATCCTATATCTAGAAATAAACATACAATTTGATATATTAACATAATTTTTGATGCATTAATTTTTATATAAAGTACATTGATTATAGAAATAAATTATTCATTACCAATGTTTTGTATAAAATCATTTATTTAAAATGATTTTTAAACCATGTTTGAAATGTTTTATCTCCTTTGAAAAGCAAATAGTTTTGTTTTAAAAATGAAAATGAATTATTATTACATTCATTGTTTTATGTAAATAGAAAAGATGATTTAGTCTTTTATGATGTAATCTATAATTAAACACTTGGTGAGAATTTTGTAGGTTTTATAGTTCACATCGTATAATTTCTTTTGGATAATTGTTGATTTTCTTATTCTAGGTCTTAATAGAGGGAAATCTACAGTTAGAGGTTGTTGATGTTCTTGAACCTCCTAATCATGGTTTTTTATATCATCTTGGGATGTTTTTGTTTCTATTCATTATATTGATTATGTATTTCTGTGGGTATTGTCTTACCTCTTTGTTTTCAGTTAATTTCACCAAGTATATCATTGAAAATAATGACTTGAAAAATTAATCTTCTTTTTTTTGAAATTAATTCTCACTTTTCTCTTGTATTATTCCATGTGTTACTCTACAAACCATAGGGATAAATAATTACCAATGGTATATGTTATCCCTGGATCGAGTATTAGTGTACCAGGATATCTGAGATGGTTTGTGTCATATTGATAGTTCCACAGTATTGTCTACAACATCATTTTTTCTATGGTGATAATATTTGAGCAAATCATCTATCGGTCTAACTATGTTCCTACTACAAGATAACCTAAAATTATGAAGACAAATATACAATCACCCACAACACCTTCAATTAGATTTATAATTAAATGATGGTATTCATCAATGGGTCTCACGCTCATGTAATATGATTTATCATTGGTACCCTCTTTATTCATATATTCCTAAATGATTATGATAGATCATGAAATTATTTTTTTGTAACAACAAATAATAAGTTGTATTTTTTTCTAAAAGTGAATACCAATAATTATTCAATCCCATATTTCTTAGATGACTGATAGACTATGGGCTCATGGAAGTTTCAATTTTACACAAACTCATGGTATATTTGTGATATGTTTATAGTAGCTCAATTTTCCATTTTCAGTAGATATCATATTTTATGACACCTTAGAATATGAAATTGGTTGGAACTGATGTGATAATGAATTTAGCATATATACCACCCAAAATTACACAAATGGACAACTAGAATTCTAGTATTATCAAGTTATAGATGTTGAATATTTTTCATTCACAATAATTTGGTAATTTCCTTTGAGGTCACATGAATTTAATTATTTGGAAGCCTAATTTTACTTATATGTAAGGTAGAACACAAGCCTAATTTTCATAGTTTGGAAGATATAAATAAGATATTATAATAGATTCATCTTATATATGGTTATTTCTTCATATAATCGTAGGGGGTATTCTATACAACCACATGATGTGTTTCATGAATCTTTTCCACATATCACCACAATAAAAATAAAAATTCATCTTCTTGTTAAAAAATAAAATTAAATTAAAAAAATCTCTAATCAGAATTTATATTTGTAAATGAAATTAAAAAATAAATTAAAATGAATTACTTAAAAAATTAAATAAAAACATTGATAAATAATAATTATTTCCTCTAATCTAATTTTATCACATTTAGTTAAAAAATATATTTTGATTAATAATCACTAAAAAATTCGAAGAATTTTTCTTTCATAACAATTGTAAAAGTAATAATCGTATTATTTGGGAATTAAACTAAAAAAGACATTAATTATCACGAGATTTTTCATATAATACATAAAGAATCATATATTTAATAATAAGAATTAATTATCCCTTAAAAATACATTATGATCATTTAAAATACATTAATTTATTACATCAAATGTAAATTAATTTATTACAATGAGATCATATCATTTACATGGATAGAGATAATCCCATCAGTGCCTATCTATGTTGGTATAAAGAATATATTACTACATATAAAGGAAATATGTCGAACATATAGTAATAAATTTGTAAACATATCTATATATCTATGACCAAATCATATATTAATTATAAAAAAATCATTAGTAGGGATTCTTAAATGTTTAAGAAACATATCTTAAATATTTATGATTATCCCATAATAGTAAAAAAATTCCCAAATGGTTTGATATGACCGATATGTCATCCCGTAAAACAATTCCCATTCTAAAGTTTCATTGGATGAAATATCCAATGAACTCCAATATTTGGAATGCAGGCCAGAAATGATGTTCATGTCGAACTATCTATTATAAGGGTCCACATTGGCGTTTTTCATAGAAAATTGTATGAACTATTAAAATATTATATATTTATATTTATTCCTAAAATACATTCTTTAACATCACTAGTTACCCTTGATGTGAATTGGATTGGTTGGAATAGTTTTTTGCAAGTAAAATGTAGGAGGTTTTCTCAGTCGTCTATTTTTTCGTTAATTACATTATAGATTAATGTATCATAAAAAGGCATTTGTTGAAATTATATTTTTCTAGGATGATATTTGGTGTTGTAATGATTGGTTTTTTCTCACGAGTGGGGTTTCCTATTTATCCCTTTGAAAAGAATCAAAAACTGTTTATTTTATTTTATATAGAGATGTATGTTATACATTCTATAGTCCATCAACAATGATTATAGAGAATAATATTTAAATTTCGAAACAATTAACAATGATTGGTCCAATTAGTGTCATACATTCCACAGTGTTTTTTTATTTTAATGTTAATGAATTCTAGGCCATTTTCTCTTATAATATATGGTCATAAAAAAATTTATAATCCCATGTAAATTAATTTAATGATAAATTGAATACTAGATTAATGTTTCAAGAAATAGTTTTTTATTTAATTGATTTAAGATTAAACCAATATAGTTTCTTCAAACACATATATTGAGAGATCAAAGATCGGGAATGAAATATATAAAGTAACATATTTATACTTGTGGCATATTAATTTGAAATGGTGATATTGACCAAGCACAAAGTGTACATATGGCCACTACAAAACAATGATTATGGGAATATTTTTTATGATAATACTAGATAAATCTCTATAATTATTCAAGAGGTGAGGTCTTTATTACCAAATAAATTTATAATTGAATAAATTCCAATGACTATATAAGTTTCAGAGAAAAATTATAGAGCTATATCTCCCACGATTATGTAATTTAATTATCAAATGAATGGATGACCATAAGGGACACATTAATGAGGCATGTTACCTGATGACATATATAGGGTGGTTAGTGTCATGATCCAGACATGGTACCCAAGATACTAGATATCCATGACAGATCTGACATATTCCAAAGTGAATTAATTTGGAATTAATTTTCAAAACAAAGTGAGGAAAAATGTAAAAAATTAATATGAAAACTAATGAAACTATATGCGGAGATGTATACCTGAAATCATATTGGTAAAAGAACCAAAAGCACTACAACTTTGTTGCTAAAAATAAAAGAACAAACCATGTCCACAAGGACTCAACTCTCCAAGACCAAAGATCAATATCTAGAACCACCCCCATGTTATGTTTTCCCCTTCAGAAAATTGTAAAGAAATAATCTACAACACTCTAAGGAATAGATAGGGTGTGATGTAAAATCATAGAATGGTCTCGCCATGTTTTTCATTATAGATTCCAAATTTAATTAACCAAAATAAATAAATTTAAAATAAATAGTTTTTTTCATTTAAAAAACATATCTAAAAAATCATATTTACATTTTTAATTATTGAATTCAATTAAACAATTTATTATCATTTAAAATGAATTAATATAGCTAAAAATGACTTAATGAAAAATTTTATGAAAAATAGTTTATATAATTTAATAAGGAACCTAAAATAGTTTGCGACAACTATATATATTCCTTTCAAATACAATCAAGTGTTTAACATGTTTATAATCCTAAAGGTATGATATTTCTATACATTTGAAAAGTCCCTCAAACTCGATGCGACACAAAAATCTGTGTATACACTTTCCCCTTTTAAAAATGTCCAATAATATTTCATCACCTTCAAACCAAGGATGTGGCATACTGCCATTATGTTTTAGAACATTATAAATTGTATAGTGATATCACAAGAACTAACTAACTACAAAAAAATTTCATGTGCTCTAGTACATTTTGAAATTATGATAAGTTTGTTTGAAGAGTATATAAAATTCAATTCATCTCATTCAATATTTAGTATATACGAATTTTCCATTCAAAAAAATAATGGAATTTAATAAAAAACCTTCATTTTTTATTATAAAAACCAAAGGTTTCCATCAAAACCATTTTATTAGTGTTTTTATCAAATTGAACTTTGAAATAAATTCCATAAAACTAATATTAAAATTTAAATTCAACATTATAAATTTCATCAATTTCAATCGATTTCAATAACACGCCCTTAATCAAATGGAATTAAGGGTTTTTCTCAATTCAATGCCAAAAATACAATTTCTCAAATAAAATACTTTAATTAAATAGAACTAGGATTTTATTCAAAAAATTGAAATCAATATTAATGAATTGTATTCAAATCAATCAATTGAAATTAAATCATAAAATATAGGGTCAATTAATTTAGATAATCAATATGGAACCACCTACAAAAAAATGTATGATCTTTAGATGCCCAAACCTAATCAAGATTCAATAATGATGAGTGAATAAAATGTAATCCAAGAATCACACATAATCAATATATTGAAAATAAATGTTACTATATAAAAAATAACACAGTGATACACATAACGCTATGAAGAAAAAGAGAGACTGTGATAATTTGAATGGAAATAGGAAACTAACCAGGAGAGGATGGAACATAATTTTCCAAGAATTGATCCACATCCAAGAGGGTGTTGAGGGCCCCAAATCCCTTAATGATGTATCCACCTTGAGAAGAATATACTAGGGGTTTATTCTATTCCATCAATAAAATAAAAAAATGTTTTCAAGTGTTTATGTATTAAATTATCTATTTAAAAATTCTATAGGCATGGTTAGATCAGCAGGGCACATGGTTATAACATACTATGTGTTATTTCAATGTTCCCCTTTATACTCATTATATTATTTACCATGGTGGGAAAACAGATTTTAGAATATATTCTAGATACGAGAAACCTCAATTCATGTGTTTTCTCTATTTTCTCTAGTAGGCCTAACAGTTTCTGAAACCCATGCGCTAACCGTGCAAAAACCCATCAACATTAAAAATTCCCCATTTTTCCACTAAAAACCAACTCAAAATCAACAAGACATAATAAATTTTAATTTAGAGTACTAAATATACCTGAAAAAAATAATATGATGATACATACTCCGGTAAATGGAAATATTTTTTCCCCAAACACCTATTCAGACGCTTCCTTGCCAAAATAATGAGGTCATTGCTCTCTAATTAGTGACTCCCTCTACTATGTGTCGTTATTATCATAACTATGATACTATATCTCTAAAAAATATGGTATTTTCCTCACATTATGTTACTTGGATTCAGAATCACCTATCATAACTGGACTTTCAGTCAAAGATAAATCCGGTTCATCCTCAAGATCACTCTAGATCAAAAAATGAGATGGATTAGACATATACTATCATAGCTATGATACATGTTACACATTATGTTTCACCCTTAGATATAGTGTATGTTCTAACAAATAAGAAACTTTCCCCACATTTCATATAACACCAATATGACCCAAATATGATAAGTATGTATCCTTTGGTTCTTACCACGTCAATGTCCTAACAAAGTTGAAACATTCAATAATACATGGTCACCAACTACAAATTCAAATAGTCTGTGTGATGGTCATTATATGACTTATTGATGATGTCTAACATCTACATCCTCTGAAAAAATCACTAAATCATTTGTTTTCATCTCTTGAACGATGCTTGGTCTAACCAAGTAAAATTCAAAAATCTACAACCAACACAACAACTATCTACACGAATGGAAATACACAGCCTCAAAAGGATCCCATATTAACCTAGAATATTATCTATTATTATATGAAAACACTACAATCCCCAAGTGATCATCTTAAGCCCCACCAAACTCAAAATCACAAGCACTGATAATATCCTCAATAATTTTTATTAATATTTATTTCATGCCACCTGACTATGGATGGAATTCCATACTAAAAAACTGATGAGATCCTATTGACTCTTGAAGGCCTCTCCAAAAGTGAGAATTGAACCAATGATCTCTATAAGAATATATGCCAAATATAACTTTATGAAAATGAACAACCTTTTTCACGTAGATATTTCCCAACTCTATAACCATGATTGTTTCAATTGTGGTTATAGTGTGATATTATTTGGTTAGCTTATTGATCATAAACCATATTTCATTCATCATTCTATGTGTATGTGGAAAACCTAACACAACGTTCATAGAGATCGCATCCCACATCCTTGTTTGCAATGTATGTAGATCATAAAAATCTTTAGGCTTATGGTTCTCAAATTTGACCTGCTTCAATATATAACAGAGATAGACTTGTTTAGCAATCCCCTATCTCATTCTAGGCCTCCATAACTGCCACCACATGTCATACAACATCATTTTGGTTCATATGTGTGCATCCCCTGAGAATTATGGAAATCCCACATCACGTATTTTTTATGTAGATAATGCCACAAAAAAAATTCATTTCAATATAATTAGAATGCTATTGGTAGAGAATGGATAGTCATGAATAGTATCCCCATTATAATGAGAGTAACTAATTTTGTAGAACATTTCATCAAGACTCTAATTATAATGAATTAACTCGAGAAGATAAGATTCCAACTTAACACATTCCTAGTTATAATTATCCCCTGATTTATGAACATCAATATAAAATTGTGTAATCAGAGCCATCATGTTTCACTTATATATTGATTACTTCATTGCCTAGGTTAGAAGGCCCATTCACATTAAATCTGAAATGAAATTTCCATTTCCTTAGGTATAATTGTTGTCGAAATAGAAATATTGTAGGTATTCCACCAAACTCATATAGCATATATTGAAATTTTTTATAGAATATATAACTCAAGAACATGGGTTTTTAAAAAATAGTAATATTTTATCCATTATGGTAATGACTCTAAATAATATGTTCATGAATCACAACTTCTTTTATAGTGTCATGGGTTGGATAATTATTATTGTGTTAGCTATGATGATGAGAAACATAGGAAACAACATGGTAACCTTGCATCTGAACATAGATTAATCCTGAACTAGATGCTTCATAGAAGACTACGAATCCCATCCCAACCTTTATAAGATTCAACCCTAGTGCAATAGTTAAAATAATATCCATCTCAACCAACTAAGTCTCACATTTCTCATCTAATGTGAACATCACTCCCTTACAAGAGATAGTGTTCATTAAAGAAGAAAACAAAATGTCTGTCTTTATAAACAAGAAATAAAAACAAGATATGCATTAGAATATTTTAATATCTAAGAAATTTTGTGGTTTCACCCATTTCAGAAAATCCTTCACCATCTCAGGATCAGCTAATATACCATATTCACACAGTAGAAGTCCCTAGAACTTGGATTATAAGAACAAGAAATCATATTTTGATAGTTTGGAAAAAACATGATAATTTCTCAACAATTCAAGAACTAGTCATAGATAACACACTTGATCATACATAGGCATAGTGTCAATGAGTATATCATCAACAATGTATATTGAAAAATGTATCAAGATACTCATGTAAAATCATGTTAATAAAATCCAGAAACATTTTAGGATCATAGGTTAGACCAAATAGAATGAAAAGGAACTCATAATGGATTTAAATTATCCAAAAGGATATTTTTAGAATGTCAAATTATTTTAACATTGGATGATACTGGCCAGATGAAAGATCAATCTTCAAGAACCATATATCCCTTTCAACTAATCATTCACATCATCAATATATGGAAATGGATACTTTTTCTTTGTCATAACTCGGTTTATTTTTTTGATAATCAGCACAAAGGCATAGTGAAAAATCATCCTTAATAGAAATATAATCGGTTCCTCCCATCATGAAATAGTCATGCATATATATCCATCCTCAATATGATCAACCAAATATGTCTTATACATTTTCATTCTAGCTGGTTTTATGTGGTTATAAAAGACAACATTGGATGAGTTCCATTCGATATATTGATTGATAAATACACCTCACATAATAGTATAAAACCAGATAAATAATATGGGAAAACATTGGAAAAAATAATGAAAAATGAAAGGATATCACCAGTTAAGAATCTATCCCCAAATCAAATGAAAAAAAGATATCGCCTTCCCCAACACTAGATAAGAAGGTATAGAACTGCTCAACCTGAAACCCCATTCTACTTGAATGATTTATAAAATACAACTCGGTGATGTAAAGTTTATCCATCAATGAAAATAATCATTAAATTCTATATTGTTAATGATCCAATCTATCTCAATATGACGTCCCGTGGTTCCATGTCAGGAACCATAAAACTCCAAACAAGATCTGCATCAAATAAAGAAAAAATACATGTAATACTATGAAGTCCCTAATCTAACTTCATACCTAGGGGTTTAGTAATATCCATCACATTATACAATATAATCATATTAATATTTACTATTTTTACAATACTTGTTGAAATATACAACTATGATACACCATTTTCAAATAGAGTAGTCAGTACAGAATAATTTATTGTAATGATAGCTCTAATAGTTCCTGTAATCTTATCCACAAAATCTATATACTCTTACTATTTGTGAATACAATTCAATAAGATTTATTTTGTATGGTAGCCTTCTACAGGTGAATAATATGAGTTCACCGCACATTTGGATGGTTCTAATAATTTTTTTCCACTATTTGGAGTGAAATAACTGTGAAATATCTTCTGTAAGTGACCTGATCATTCACAGGAACTGCACCCCTTGAGTGCCTAAGTGAATACCCTATTATAATTCCCTGGATATCCTCATGAGTGTCCACTAAACGAAAATATTCTAGGTACTACAGGTGGTGTAGAATGTATGTGTTATCAATAACATCCATGAGATTCTTCGCTCTACCTCTTTCCTATAAACGAACTCACAAAGACACTTTGAGATAATGTAAGTCCCATCAGCCTTAACATGCCATCATGTTCCATGTAGACCATTATAGACCTATCAATAACAATAGAATAAGAATGAATCTCCAACCAGAAAACCTTGGAATGAATATTTGGTGTATGTCCCAACTCGATCTGTTGAGATTTCATAATATTATTTTATACTATTCATAAAAAAGAGTACACATATTCAAAAAAACATTTTTCATATTCTTTATATGTTTTGTTATCCTAATCATGATTGAAAAAATAGTTGAACTGGAAAATAACATCAAATCTAGATAGAAATTTTTGGTGAAAAGATCCTTGAATTATTTCCACTCTAATCCCTCATGATTCTTCACAGTCAACATTGTGTCTAGGAATCTCATGCTTGTTTCTTCTAGCATGAAGGAGAACAATTTTCCCGGATATCACCAGGATTCCAAATTAACCCAAAATAACACTCCACCTCAATCCCATGTTCTATAGTCTATTGAGCATCATTTTATCCATTGAAAACTAGAGTCTTATGGGGATGTGTATTTTGAGAACCAATCTATAGGACATCCCTATGGGGTTCAACATCAGGATCAATAATGGGAACCTGTGGTGGTACCTAGGGACAATTCTTAGAAACTATACATGACCACCTCAACCAAATATGGATTTATAATAGGATTTTCTGGATGTGGTTCATTATAATCTTACTTATGGATTGGATTCACATGAATTCTATGAGGTATGATGCTACAAAACATCAATTAAAAAATATAGGACATCAGCTTAGTACTCAAATAGTGAAACAAGTGAAACTACTCCAAACATATAGAATTGAATATATTTGGATTTAAATCTATCTGAATCCAAAAATGAGGAATGACTAGAAATAATCCTTAATATTTCATTCCAAGACCAACTTTGGTGTCTTATAGTTCATTGCGGTAAGTGATGGACATAAGTTCAATCACAACTCCCTTCTATATACCGACAAGAATACACAAAGCATACTAACATTAAGACATAACATTAACCAAGAGCTCTTATACCACATTCCCATGAACCATCATGTGTTACTCAGTAAAATGATAACTAAAACAACTATGACATAGCTATAATGTCATTACTGATCCCCACTCGTTAGAGACTAGCACCTCGCATCACAAAAAAATATTGGAATGAATTTTCCACAAACATAAGAGAAGTTAGGAAAAAATCTATATACATACAAAATACACTCTACTAAGAGAAGTATAACATATATCAAAGAGGTAAATATACACAATGTATAGAAATAAATTAATATAAATTTAAATAAAAATCCTTTTCCTAGTAGACTCAAATTTTTAATCCCAAATATAATTATCTTTAACCACCACCAAGTGGTGTTTTTCCCATTCTTGAACATGGATGTCAGAAATATGTAAACACACAATGGCCCATGTAGGGTGTGAGCTACCATAAATGTATGGTCTAACCATGAAATCCGTAATAGAGTCCATATTTATGTAATTACATAATTATTTTTGTTTTAAAAAATATGTTTAAAATTTCAAAATCGTATTTAAATAACTCATTCTTATATTTCAAACAATGATAATACTTTCAAAAATCATTCTTATTTCAATTTATAAAATCGTTAAAAATGCATTAATTATTATTTTTGTATAAAATAGTTTATATAAATTCAAAAAGCATGTAAAATAGTTTACAACATTAAAATATATTTATTTTATATAAAAAAGTGGGAAACATGGTTATATGCCTAAGGGTATGATATGCCTAGGTTACTAGAAATATCTCACAGTCAGAGGGACTAGGATATATGTGTATACTCAGGCCCATTGAAAATTTTCAAAGGGACTTCATCACTATCTTATCAGGGATGTGGCATTCTAAATATGTGTTTTGGAAGATTTTAAACCATATAGTGATATCCAAAAAAATCAATAAATACCTATGGATCGAATGTGCTCTAATAAAAACCAATAATGGAAATTTTATTACAAGACTCATTACAAAAAATTATTCTCATTATCCATTTAAAATATTCCAAATTTTCATTTGAAAACCAATGTAATATATTAATAAAAAAACGTCATTTTCCAAGATAAGCCCTAAGGATTTTCATTAAAATGATTTTAAGAAATTTTAATCAAATACATTTTTAAAATAATTGACATCAAACCAATTTCACAATTTAAATTTCATAAATATCAATAAATTTCACAAAAGCACCCCAATTCAATGGAATTGTGGTTTTTGTCCAATTTCAAGCCTAAAATAAAATTTATATAATCAAATATCCCTAATTAATTTCAATGGGATTTAAATAAAATAATTGAAAGAAATTGTAAAAATTAATATAAAATTAAATAAAATAGAATAATATATTTCAATTATATGATAATTAAATTGGTTACTCATAACAGAACCACATACCTTGGAAACACAAGATCTAAAAATGAAAAATCCCAAATTAGGATTCCCCAATGAAGAATGCTGATAGAGGAATTAATGAATAGCATTTAGATCCAAGATTTCAAAAAATAGTAACTATATCATCCAATAATATTCTGATCCATAAAACCTCAGAAAGGGGAGTAATGAGAGATTTTTATAATGATAAATTGAAGAGGATACTAACAGGGAAAGGATCAGACATTATTCACTAATCTTAGATCATCATCTGGGAGGGTGTGGATGAGCCAAAATACACTCATGGGAGATCTTATGGAAGAATAAAATGATAGGGGTCTTGTTTGGTATGTTGAGAACATTAACAAGGGTTAAAATTGTTTGAAATTAATATTTCATATTAAAAATCATGTATGTATTGTTATCTAGGAAGGGAATCATGGTTACAAACAAATTTGTGCCCCAATTGTGTTCCCAAGTTGTGGTCCCCATTTAAATGTGTTCCGTGATTTCTCATAGGTGGGCCCATGATTTTCCAAACTGTGTGTGAATCGTGAAAAACCATACTTCTTATGTTTTAATGATTTTCTATAGAAGGGTGTATTGTTCAGCCAAACTGTGTGTCAACCATTCACACCACCAAAACATCAAATTGTTTTGAAAATTTTCATAAAAAACAAACCCAAATGAAACCCAACCAATACATGACTAAAATATGGGGTTAGGAATATAAGAAAATATTAATATGGTGTCAAATACAAATAATGGGTTATGATAAGGTAATAATATTTTGAGAGGTAATTTTGAAAATTTTAATTCCTTGAGATTTTTCTATAAATAATTCTTTCAAATAAAAGTTTTTTCATTGGATTATTTCAAAACTCAAAAATGAAGATATATATTTGTATGAAGTATCCTTCATAAAATTGAGAATCATTCATTGTTGACACCATAATATATGAACTCAATCTAAATTTAATACTCATGTTGTATAAGTTTAAATATAACGATATTGAAAATTATTTTATATATAATATTTAAATTAATGTTTAATTTACATGAATTTATTTTTAAGATGTTTTTATTTTTAATTAATAGTTATTACTAATTGAAAAATTTTATACCATTAATGGTTATAATTTAATTAAATTAATTTTCATGGATTTTAAATTACATAGTGATAAATAATAAAATATGATAATTATAAATTCAGAAGGTATTAAAAACATTACCATAAATATAATCTTTTCATTAAAAATATTAGCACATTGAAATGAATATTATTATAGCTAAATAAAATTAAACTGAAATTGTAACGCCCCGACCATAGTTACCTAGAGTCGGTGCATCATTACATAACATTAGCATGATCACAAGAAAGATCAAATCTCAAAAGACCGATTGGTTTAGTAGCCTTGGAAACAATAGATATATTCATAAGTCTTACATTACATCATAAAAATGAAAACTATAACAACATATTTTATTAATATTCCACACTCATATCCCCACATACTATCTCTGCAGGTCATTCATAATTTACTTCTTCATACCCTGGGAAAAATAAAACATAGAAAATGGGTGAGCTCAAATGCTCATTAAGGATACCAATATAGCAGAAACATTCATAAATAAGAATAAACATTTAAGGCCATGTATAACTAAAACAAAATCCTCTTAAACATGAACATAAACATAGTATGGAAAAAGAAAAATGAAATAATGCCATTTACTTATTCACATGTATATTCTACTAATCTAATAACCACATGCAATATCAATAACCACTTTCATAATGATTGAATGAATAATGCCAGACTATGATAACCACATAGCCAAGGCCTCGTGCCAAGACTACAAATAAGATATTGCCAAGGCCTTGTTCCAAGACACTAGTTTGTCTCATGAGACCTACCGATGCATCTAAGAGCTATAGCGGGCTCCACCCATCACATATTATGTCCAATGCATTCCATATGAGAAGGTTTAAACATAACATAAACAATCGTATTAAAACTAGCATACGGAATGAAAATTATTTCACCATAAACTATGAATGGTATAAAAATAGCACATCCACAGTCAAACATATAACAAAACCTTCAATACAATATAGACGTTTTGTATCGTAATAAATCAACTTCAAATAATCGTAAAATCCATCAAAAGATGTTGACATAGATGAAATCAAAACTCTTTTTAGAGAAATATCACTTTCTATTTTTGAAATAATTTAAGAGTCATATATTTATAAAATAAAACATTTTTATTTGAAAATATTCTTATAAGCTTGTAAGGGAATCTTTGACGATTTTATAACGGCGAAAAATAACCGCACCCGCCGTATAAGTTAAAAAAACATTCTTACCTCAATTCTGTTGAAAAGGTTAAAAGCACCTTGTTTGGAAAACGACGGAAATATTCCTTTATAAAACTATTATAAAAAGTCAAACAAGGGTATAAATTACTTTAACAAATATTCTTTTAAATAGTAAAAATGTTTTGAAATACATTTTTAAGAAACATGGATGTGGATGATAAAGAGATCCCAGTAGATTATTACGTATAAACAACCTCAGATAATGAAGAGATTGTGAAATAACCCTTACCTTGAACTTTTCCATGGTTGAGGGTAGGTTAACCTCCTGTATAATGGTGAAATAATTTTTATTAAGTTATAAAATAATCATATATATTAATATGATATCATATATGATCTTTTAACATTGATTTGATAATAATATCTTAGAATTATCGTCGTTTCGGGTGTTAACTTAGTCATTTTCTTTTATATGTTTTGTTACATAAGCCATGTTTTTTAGGGATAGGTTGTATCTTATTCATATACAGAATGATATCAAGTCCTTAAACATTATTTTTAAATCATCAAATGATAATTATACTGGAATTGATACGATGGAGATTGAATCTCATCGCGTTCGTGGAGACTGTAGTCCGCACGTACGCACGAGCGACATTATCATTCTTTCGATATTAAAATAATATATAAATGTATGTTATATCATATATAAAGAATCATTAACATGTTATATTTATTATTTACACGAGTTACACATCATTATTATACCCATCCAAATAATAATATATTGAATAACAATTACACCACGACGTGGAGACAGTAAGCCGTACGTACACAGGTATGGTGAAATGTTATTCAAAGGGTGGATAGAATACTGAGTATGGTTGTACCATATTTAAAATAACATCACAGTATATGTATGATACTGTAGTTATTATTTTAGAATGGTAATAACAAAGGAAGAAGAAGTGGAAGAAGAAAAGAACTTGGAAAAGGGTGGTGAAATCATTATCTCTTCTTCGGGTTCTTCCTTTTGATTTGATCAAAAGGGCTCCTTTTTTTGGATTTATGATCCAAATAAAGCCTCCAGGTTGTATTGAGGGAAGTTGGGAGAGTATTTGGGCAGAGTTTGGCCGAACCAAAAGGCTTTGAAGGTGTGAAAAAATGAGAAGGAAGAGTGCCCTTTTATAAGAGGGGTGAGGGGCACCTTTGGAAAAGCTAGAAATATTAGTTTATAATAAATTTATATTTGGTTTCTAATGGCTCCAAAGTGGATTATTTAAATGTTATGGTGGTAATGGGTCGAAAACCACTCAACCAATAGAATTTAGATAGGTTTGGGTACTTATATTAACCTTATCTTTAAGTATTAACTCTAAGTTAATCAGATTCAATTTTACAATGTCTCTTTGTATTTTTATATTATATGGTTAATAAACTTACTATATACATACAAGAGACCCCCAAGTAGTCCATTAATGATACACATATTATTATATAAGTCTCTTTTCCAAACCTTAGATTTTTAGGAATTTAATATCAATTAATAATATAATATTTGTTTTAAAAACTATTTTATGTCAATTTTGACACTATTCAATAGTTGATTTTTGTAAAACTCATAACAGAATGATTACATCAAAAACATTTAATTACATCATTCCTATCATGTCATATTAACTAATAAAATTAGTGTAATTCATAAAAAGTTTCAAATTATATTTATTTGTCTATTTATAATATCAATTATTTTAATTTTTCAATATTATGTTAATTACGGCATCATCATTGTGTCATAACTAAATTAAATTATTTAATGTCTATAAATTATAAATAAAATATCATTATGTAGGAAATCGTTTTATCTTTCTAATAAATATTTACAATCGAATTTATATTATGTATAACCCTATATTAAAAATGTTTTAGTAAATAAACATTGATTTTAATTCTTTTAACTCTTCTTTGAATTAAATAATAATAAATGTCCTAATCTAATCCAAGTGGAATAAATGATAATATTTTATTCCTAAAGTTTTTTTTTGTCGAGATAAAGTTGTACAATAGAATTAGGACATGTGTTAGGGTAATATTAATATCATTTTTACCCTTAATTTCCTTATTTACTTTTAACCGTGGTAAATAAAAGTAAAAAGTTACTATTCACCAAAAAAAATTCATCTCATTGAACCACATTTTTCTTCTTGATATTAACCATGTCTCTCGGATTTTCGAAATTCCATTCACAGAAGCTGAAAAAATTATGTTTTATGAAAAAATTCTGTTTTTTTAACTACCACTTAGTAGTTTCACTATTCATCAAAAATAGAAGTTTTTCAGAACAATGGAAAAATTTCACCCTAAGCTATAATTGATATTCCTAATTAAAAAATGATTTCGATTTTACAAAATTCAAAACATATAAGTTGCATTAATTAATTTTATAATTAATTCCCGATGTTACAACAAATAACGTGTTTTTAAGAAACAATATATATCAAAAGATTGACAATTGTTTATGTCCAATTTCAAAGTGAACTTAATTATAATGAACATCATTGGATAAAATGGTAAAAATATATTCTAATTATACTTTAAAACCACTAAATAATATAATTTTTCACTATAAATTATTTTGTTTAAAAAATTTGTTTTTAAGTAATTTTCAATATTCATAAAAATTGGACGTTCTCAAAAAAATTCAACTTAGGAAAATTTCAATATTCTAAATCCAAAAATGAAGTTCATTTTGAAATATAATATATATATAATTTCAAAAGGTAGGTATTACTATTCATAACGGCTAGTTTGTTTGGTTTTGGTGTGTTAGAACTCGATGTTGCGTACAACACACGCTATCGCATTATTCAAAGAGAAGCGTACCGTAGAAGCTTGGGGTGTTACATTCTCCCCTCCTTCAAATAATTTCATCCACGAAATTTCTAAAATATTATCACATGAAATGACTCGGGTGGTTCTTCATCATAATTTCCTCGGGTTCCCACATTGCCTCTTCCATCTTATGGTTTCTCCACAAAACCTTTACCAGACGTGTCGTCCGGTTTCTCAGTACTTGTTCTCTCATATCAAGAATCCTGATGGGCTCTTTGCAATAAGATAGATCGGGTTCCAGTTTTAATTCCTCATAGGTGAGTAAATGCGTTGGGTCATGGATGTATTTCCTCAACAGAGATACGTGGAACACATCTTGAACTTTTGAGAGACTTGGCGGCATTGCCAATTGGTAAGCTACAACCCCAATTCATTCTAGAATTTCGAAAGGTCCAATGTACCTGGGACTCAATTTACCTTTCTTAGAAAAACCTATGACTCCCTTCCATGGAGATACCTTCAGGAAGACATGGTCACCGACTTGAAATTCAAAATCCTTCCTTCGATTATCGGCATAGCTCTTCTGCCTACTTTAAGATGCGTCGATGTGATTTTGGATTACCTTCACATTTTCCATCGTTTCCTCCACCAGCTCTCGGCCTACAAGTTTTCTTTCACCAATGTCATCCCAACAGGTTGGTGTACGACATCTCTTTCCGTATAACGATTCATAAGGTGCCATCTGAATACTCGAATGGAAGTTATTGTTATAGAAAAATTCTACCATATGTAAATATTGATCCCACATACCCTGAAAGTCAAGTGAGCAAGATCTCAACATGTCTTCTAAGGTTTGAATAGTCCGTTCTGATTTTCCGTCTGTCTGAGGGTGGTAAGCAGTGGTCAAATGAAGTTCAGTATCCAGGGATTTCTAAAGACTTTTCCAGAATCTTGAAGTATAACGGGGATCAAGATCAGAAATAATCGATAGGGGTAATCGATTAAGTCTCACAAATTCATTAATATATAGTCTTGCTAGACGTTCCAGGGGTAAATCTTCTCTTATAGCAAGTGTAACAGCCCGAGATTTTATGAAAAATATTCTTTTTTATTTCACTAATGTCTTGTATTGTACGCTACACCAAAAGGAGCTTGCACAACACACATCCTTGACTTGCCTTGCATTACACGCAATCGCGACCTTCCTCGATAGCGTGTGTAGTACGCAATACCGAGTTTCACTAAACAACGATATGCTATAAAAATATTATTAAAACTAGCTGTTATGAATAGTAATAACCACTTTTTGTAATCCAGTAAATCTTATTTTTCAAAATGAACTTCATTTTTGGATTCGTAGTATCGAATTTAGCCTAAGGTGAAATTTTGGTACTTTTCGGATAACTTTCATATTCTGATGAATAGTTAAAATTACTAATTTATAATTAAAAACAACTTTTTTTAATCGAAATAATTAATAGTGATAAATTATAAATTTGATTGGTTTTAAAGTATATTTAGAATATATTTTTACAATTTAATACAATGTTGGTCATTGGTTGTAATTTCACATTTAAACCAGACATAATCAAGTGTCAATCTTTTGATATATATTGTTTCCTAAAAACACGCTATTTATTTTAACAGCGGGATTTAATTATAAAATTAATTAATGCAACTTCTATGTTATGAATTTGGTAAAATAGATTTCATTTTTGAATTCGGAATATGAAATATAGCTTAGGATGAAATTTTGGCATTGTTCTGAAAAACATCAATTTTGATGAATAGTGAAACTACTAAGTGGTAGGTTAAAAAACTGAATTTTGCATAAAACTTAATTTTACCGCTTCTGTGAATAGAATTTTGAAAATCCGACAGACACGGCTAATATCAAGGACTAAAATGTGGTTCAATGAGATGAAAATAATTTTTGGTGAATAGTAACTTTTTACTTTTTTTTTACCGCGGTTAATAGTAAATAGGGTAACTAAGGGTAAATATGATATTAATATTACCCTAACACATGTCCTAATTCTATTGGATATGTTTAATTCGACCAAAAACAACCTTATGAATAAAATATGACCATTTAGGCCCACTTGGATTAGATTAGGACATTTATTATTATTTAATTCAAAGAAGAGTTAAAAGAGACAAAATCAGAGTTTATTTACTAAAACATTTTTAATATAGGGTTATACATAATATAAATTCTATTTCAAATATTCATTAGAAAGATAAAACGATTTCCTACATAATTATATTTTATTTATAATTTTTAGACTTTATATAAATTAATTTAGTTATGACACAACGATGATGCAGTAATTACCCTTTTTAAGGAAATATTAACATAATTGATGTTATAAATGCTCAAATGAATGTAATTTGAGGCTTTTTATGAATTCCACTAATTTTCTAGGTTACTATGATATATTAGTGTTTATTTAATCAACTTGTTTCGAACATATAAATCTGTTATGACTTTCACAAAAATCATATATCAAATAGTGTCAAAATTGACACAAAATAGTTTTTAAATCAAATATTATATTATTAATTGTTATTTTATTCCTAAAAATCTAAGGCTCGGCCAAATGACTTAGATAAGGATATATATTTTAATAATAAACAATTTGGGGTTCTTTTGTCATGTTATAGTAAGTATATTAACCATATAGTGAAAGAAAACAAAAAGACACGGTAAAAGTAAAATTATTTAACTTAGAGTTAAATCTAATTGATAAGGTTAAAATAATATCCTAAACTTGTCTAAATTCTATTGGTTGATAGGATTTCGACCCATCCCCACTTTAGCTTCGAAATAAGACCCTTTGGAACCATTATAAACCGATTTTGACTTTAATATAAAATAATATTTTGAGATATTCCTAAGGTGCCCCTCACCTCCCCTATAAAAGGACACCTCCTCCCCCTCCTCCTCACACCAATTTGAGAACTCAAGCTCGGCCAACCCCTGCCAAAATCTCTTCTCCACTTCCATAGAAACATCCTAGAGGTTCTGGTCTTCCTCAAAGACCAATTCTAGTGCCCTAAGAGGAGGTCTCAAAGAGGCGCTTCAAAGAAGAGGTAATTACCGTTACCAATTCTTTCATCTTTATTTCTTCTTCCACTTCTTCTTCTTAGGTTGTTTCATTATGAAGTAATAACATCAGTATCACTCATAAACAGATATGTTATTATAAGTATTAAACAACCCTATTTCACCATCTATCCATCCTACGGAAAAAGAAATCACCGCGCGTGCGTACGTACGGAATACCGTCTCCACGCCGTGGTGTAATCTATTTTCCACCACCACCTTACATGGATGGGTATAATGGTGTAAAGAATAACTATACATAGTTATTACAACATCATATTGATTCTGATATATTGTATAATCCACTCCAATTCAATTCAATATTTATAGAAATGATATCATCGCTCGTGCGTACGTACGGACTACCGTCTCCACGACGCGATGAGATTCATTCTCCAAGTTAACCATTTAAGAATGATTATAATGTATATATAAGAAATAATAATGAAATATATGACATTATAAAGCTACTGGATTTATGTATATATATACATATGTATGTCATCTACTTACTTCCATTTCAAGACAATAAGGAAAGAAAAACAGCGTTCATGCGTACGTACGGACTACCGTCTCCATGAACGGTGTTTTTCATTTTATTTATCTATCTATTCTATATATATATATATACTGAATATATATGATATATAAATCATATTTTATATTCTGGAAGTAAGTAAATAATGATATAAGTAATAATGATGTCATGAACAACAAGTCAAAACACCTACGATAAATGAAACGATTTTACCCAAAACGCTTCTTTAACATGGAATTTACAAAAGAACGGGTAATATAATGTCATAAGTGAACCATATATGATATCATAACAATGAATATGATTCTGTAATAAGTCAATAACATGATTTAAATCATTATACAGGAGTTTCGGACACTTACAAAGCAAGTCGGACCTAAGGTAAGGGAAATATCACAATCTCATTTTTATCCGAGATTGTTTATACTTTGGTATTTACTGGGGTGTATTTTATCATCCAAATCCATGTTTCTTCAATATGTAATATTATTTCCATCCACCTAAAATTGTTTAAATCCAATTTTACCCTTCTATGAGTTTTTAGTAAAGGATATGAAAGGAATCTTTTTTCATTTTTCGTACGAGGTACTTTTTGACTTTTCCGACAAAAGTACGAAGAATGTTTTTTTTAACTTATACGGCACGAACGGATTTATACTGTTTTATAAAGCCTTATTTTCATGAAGCTTCCTCTAAAAGATTTCATGAATATTTTCAAGAAAATCTATTTCTTTTAAAATTGCATGATGTTTTGTGAAAAGAAATTGATTTTGAAGAAGAAAGGATATTTTCCTCAAGAATTCAATTCAAGTGTTTTATCAAAATTATTTTCCATATAAGATAATAAAGGGTTCTGTTTATATCCATATTTTTACATTGATTTGACTATGTTGTGATGGAATTATGTTTATGAATTCCTTTATCTTATATGAATGGTTTTATGATGTCATGTTGTTTATGAATCCCATTTTTATTACATGGGTTATGCAATGATGTATGATTTATGATTTTGTGGCACACATAAGAAAGGATTCATTAAGATATGGGTGGGACCTATATCTCCCTCCAATGCATTGGGTAAAGATTTTATATCTCATGAGATAGACATGGCTGGAATGGTAGGTTATACCGGTTCAGTGAAACAGGACTGAAACGAGGATTACTCGATTCAGAAAGGGACTTTGTCCACTAAGATAGTCTTGGCAATGAGTCTTGACTAACAAGAAATGATTCTCTATGATTATGTGTGTATGCCACAATGAGTAATGTTTTAAGTTATGATTTCATTTCACTACCATGATTTATCCCATGTTATGAAATTATGCTCTCTTTTGCAGGTTATGATTTCCAAAATGTTATGTTCTTATGAATACGATGTGATTGATATTTCTTTTGTTTACCCTTACTGAGCATTTGAGCTCACCCTTTTATGTTTTCTTTTCCCCAGGATATAAAGAAAGGTTTTAGGTAAAAAAAAAAGAAGATCTTTATGGGAGATGTTGAAGATCTTTCACCACGATTAGAATATTTTATTCCGAGTTTCCAAAGACACTAAACTATTACGATCCTTGTGTGTGTGTTTTTGTTATGTACTAAGTATTCCGCAAATGTAATGTAATGTCAATGTACGTCAGGCTTCGGGTCTCTACAGTTGGTATCAGAGGAAAGGTTTAGTCAACCTTTGGAAACTAGGATGCGAAAACGTTAGTGAGATCCCTAGAGATATTTCTAAGGTATGGTTAGGGATGCCCCTAAGGATAAGTATACGTATAGGATATAGTCCTAGAACTATGGTAACGATATTAGATTAAACCAAAGATGATAGATATTTAATTTACTCCCCCTTTATTACGATTTTTGCATCTAACACTATTCCGTTTGGGTTTTAGAAAATGGCTGGAAACAAGATGATTCACAATAATGGAGGATATGATGGACAATGGAATGATATTCTTCATGAGCAACCAAATGAAATGGGATTTGGATGTCCAAACATCATTATTATGCCGAATCAGCAATCTCACAACCTGATCAATAAAGTAAAATTTGGTAAGTTTCCTGACTCGACTAATAAGAGAACGATGGAGTTCGATGATGATCATAGAGGAAAGAAAGTTCAATTTCCCCTATGTAAATCATGTGGGAAGAGGCATCAAGGAGAATGTTTCAATGGAACTGGAAGATGCTTTGGGTGTGGAAAAGAAGGACACAAAGCAAGTAAGTGCAAAGGAAAAGGGTCGGTTAACACCATGGATGAGGATAATGGTATTGCTACGACATCAAAAATGGTTAAGTGTTTTAAATGTGGAATGTATGGGCATTATGCAAACAAATGCCCTAAGGGAAAGACTCATGAAGAGAATCAGTATGGTCATATGGGTAGTATTTATGTGGATGATGATGAAGAGACTACAAATGATATGTGAGATGAAAGAATTTTTGAAGCTCGGTCAATGGTTTGAGAATGTAGTGGAATGATTACATGTTTATCATGTGTAATTTTGGAATAAAGAGACATCTATGGATTGTTACACTGTTGTCTTTCCTTGTGTTTTGAAAGTGTGTGATTAATGTTACCAGTATCCATGAAAGGTTATTCAGATATTTTTGGAATGTAGATGATATGCGCATAATGAAGGGATAAGGAGAAAATTAAATGTTTGATAGTATTCATGAGCTCATGATTGATATAAGGACTAAGTGATATCATGGTTTGAGTATATAGAATTTTGAGGATTTTGGTATGTGGAAAGTGTTAACTTTTAACTGCATTCAAGTTTTCACTAAGGTTCAATGGGTATTCAAGAGAATACATGATTAAGGACATTGAATGTTTGGAATGTGACCAACAAAACATATATTATGATATATGGGGTTCAACGATGGTATTAAATCTCTGGTAATCGTTTTCACTATGATAGTGGACTCCAGTATTATGGATAAGCCTAAAGATTGGAATGGATTATTGTTTGTTTTTCGATATTATCGATGGGATGTTATAGTAATATAGTTTTAGAAAAAGGACAACCTGTAGGACGGGCGACAGCCCATCGCTTCGGACAAGGCTGTGGGAATCGAACCCACAACCGAAGTGCGACTGGCCTTTATCGCCTACCACTGGCCTACTGGAAGTCCCCGTTTAGTAGAAACTAGTTTTATTTTATTAAGCGGTATGATATATGAAGTATAAGTTCATTTTTGGAACCATATACGATTAATCTCACTATAAGATGGACTTATAACTTTTGCTAACCCTTTGTTTGAAATAGATGGAATGACCCATCCTTCTATCACATGATCTGCTAACACTTCACGAATAACAAATTCAACTTCATTTATTTAAGAGATGAAGTGGAAATTGTTAAAGGCGCGAACAACAGTGAGATTGTACCAAAATAAAGTAAGTATTTATTCTAATTCAAATTCTTTAACTTTAGGGAAATGATCTTGGAAACCAAAAATGTTGTCCTAGTTCTCTTATACCTGATGAATCAGATGGTACCTTAGATCGTCACAAATTTATGGATTTGTGATTACTGGCTTTTCCATAGCCATGTTTTCTACCACTCTCCATCAGAACATGATGGTTAGATTTCTCTTCCATATCCATATTTTCACCTATGTAGAAACCCCGTGATTAGTTTATTTGGGTAATCGTTACATTTCATACTTTAGTTTTTAAAGCCAAGTTTTGGTATTCCTTTGTACGATGTGGGTTTCTATTAAAGAAACTTTCGAATAGTAAACCATTTATAACCCTGACGAATTTCGAGGGCGAAATTCATTTTAAGGGGGGTAGAATGTAACAGCCCGAGATTTTATGAAAAATATTCTTTTTTATTTCACTAATGTCTTGTATTGTATGCTACACCAAAAGGAGCTTGCACAACACACATCCTTGACTTGCCTTGCATTACACGCAATCGCGACCTTCCTCGATAGCGTGTGTAGTACGCAATACCGAGTTTCACTAAACAACGATATGCTATAAAAATATTATTAAAACTAGCCGTTATGAATAGTAATAACCACCTTTTGAAATCCAGTAAATCTTATTTTTCAAAATGAACTTCATTTTTGGTTTCGGAGTATCGAATTTAGCCTAAGGTGAAATTTTGGTACTTTTCGGATAACTTTCATATTCTGATGAATAGTGAAAATTACTAATTTATAATTAAAAACAACTTTTTTTAATTGAAATAATTAATAGTGATAAATTATAAATTTGATTGGTTTTAAAGTATATTTAGAATATATTTTTACAATTTAATACAATGTTGGTCATTGGTTGTAATTTCACATTTAAACCAGACATAATCAAGTGTCAATCTTTTGATATATATTGTTTCCTAAAAACACGCTATTTATTTTAACAGCGGGATTTAATTATAAAATTAATTAATGCAACTTCTATGTTATGAATTTGGTAAAATAGATTTCATTTTTGAATTCGGAATATGAAATATAGCTTAGGATGAAATTTTGGCATTGTTCTGAAAAACATCAATTTTGATGAATAGTGAAACTACTAAGTGGTAGGTTAAAAAACTGAATTTTGCATAAAACTTAATTTTACCGCTTCTGTGAATAGAATTTTGAAAATCCGACAGACACGGCTAATATCAAGGACTAAAATGTGGTTCAATGAGATGAAAATAATTTTTGGTGAATAGTAACTTTTTACTTTTTTTTACCGCGGTTAATAGTAAATAGGGTAACTAAGGGTAAATATGATATTAATATTACCCTAACACATGTCCTAATTCTATTGGATATGTTTAATTCGACCAAAAACAACCTTATGAATAAAATATGACCATTTAGGCCCACTTGGATTAGATTAGGACATTTATTATTATTTAATTCAAAGAAGAGTTAAAAGAGACAAAATCAGAGTTTATTTACTAAAACATTTTTAATATAGGGTTATACATAATATAAATTCTATTTCAAATATTCATTAGAAAGCTAAAACGATTTCCTACATAATTATATTTTATTTATAATTTTTAGACTTTATATAAATTAATTTAGTTATGACACAACGATGATGCAGTAATTACCCTTTTTAAGGAAATATTAACATAATTGATGTTATAAATGCTCAAATGAATGTAATTTGAGGCTTTTTATGAATTCCACTAATTTTCTAGGTTACTATGATATATTAGTGTTTATTTAATCAACTTGTTTCGAACATATAAATCTGTTATGACTTTCACAAAAATCATATATCAAATAGTGTCAAAATTGACACAAAATAGTTTTTAAATCAAATATTATATTATTAATTGTTATTTTATTCCTAAAAATCTAAGGCTCGGCCAAATGACTTAGATAAGGATATATATTTTAATAATAAACAATTTGGGGTTCTTTTGTCATGTTATAGTAAGTATATTAACCATATAGTGAAAGAAAACAAAAAGACACGGTAAAAGTAAAATTATTTAACTTAGAGTTAAATCTAATTGATAAGGTTAAAATAATATCCTAAACTTGTCTAAATTCTATTGGTTGATAGGATTTCGACCCATCCCCACTTTAGCTTCGAAATAAGACCCTTTGGAACCATTATAAACCGATTTTGACTTTAATATAAAATAATATTTTGAGATATTCCTAAGGTGCCCCTCACCTCCCCTATAAAAGGACACCTCCTCCCCCTCCTCCTCACACCAATTTGAGAACTCAAGCTCGGCCAACCCCTGCCAAAATCTCTTCTCCACTTCCATAGAAACATCCTAGAGGTTCTGGTCTTCCTCAAAGACCAATTCTAGTGCCCTAAGAGGAGGTCTCAAAGAGGCGCTTCAAAGAAGAGGTAATTACCGTTACCAATTCTTTCATCTTTATTTCTTCTTCCACTTCTTCTTCTTAGGTTGTTTCATTATGAAGTAATAACATCAGTATCACTCATAAACAGATATGTTATTATAAGTATTAAACAACCCTATTTCACCATCTATCCATCCTACGGAAAAAGAAATCACCGCGCGTGCGTACGTACGGAATACCGTCTCCACGCCGTGGTGTAATCTATTTTCCACCACCACCTTACATGGATGGGTATAATGGTGTAAAGAATAACTATACATAGTTATTACAACATCATATTGATTCTGATATATTGTATAATCCACTCCAATTCAATTCAATATTTATAGAAATGATATCATCGCTCGTGCGTACGTACGGACTACCGTCTCCACGACGCGATGAGATTCATTCTCCAAGTTAACCATTTAAGAATGATTATAATGTATATATAAGAAATAATAATGAAATATATGACATTATAAAGCTACTGGATTTATGTATATATATACATATGTATGTCATCTACTTACTTCCATTTCAAGACAATAAGGAAAGAAAAACAGCGTTCATGCGTACGTACGGACTACCGTCTCCATGAACGGTGTTTTTCATTTTATTTATCTATCTATTATATATATATATATATACTGAATATATATGATATATAAATCATATTTTATATTCTGGAAGTAAGTAAATAATGATATAAGTAATAATGATGTCATGAACAACAAGTCAAAACACCTACGATAAATGAAACGATTTTACCCAAAACGCTTCTTTAACATGGAATTTACAAAAGAACGGGTAATATAATGTCATAAGTGAACCATATATGATATCATAACAATGAATATGATTCTGTAATAAGTCAATAACATGATTTAAATCATTATACAGGAGTTTCGGACACTTACAAAGCAAGTCGGACCTAAGGTAAGGGAAATATCACAATCTCATTTTTATCCGAGATTGTTTATACTTTGGTATTTACTGGGGTGTATTTTATCATCCAAATCCATGTTTCTTCAATATGTAATATTATTTCCATCCACCTAAAATTGTTTAAATCCAATTTTACCCTTCTATGAGTTTTTAGTAAAGGATATGAAAGGAATCTTTTTTCATTTTTCGTACGAGGTACTTTTTGACTTTTCCGACAAAAGTACGAAGAATGTTTTTTTTAACTTATACGGCACGAACGGATTTATACTGTTTTATAAAGCCTTATTTTCATGAAGCTTCCTCTAAAAGATTTCATGAATATTTTCAAGAAAATCTATTTCTTTTAAAATTGCATGATGTTTTGTGAAAAGAAATTGATTTTGAAGAAGAAAGGATATTTTCCTCAAGAATTCAATTCAAGTGTTTTATCAAAATTATTTTCCATATAAGATAATAAAGGGTTCTGTTTATATCCATATTTTTACATTGATTTGACTATGTTGTGATGGAATTATGTTTATGAATTCCTTTATCTTATATGAATGGTTTTATGATGTCATGTTGTTTATGAATCCCATTTTTATTACATGGGTTATGCAATGATGTATGATTTATGATTTTGTGGCACACATAAGAAAGGATTCATTAAGATATGGGTGGGACCTATATCTCCCTCCAATGCATTGGGTAAAGATTTTATATCTCATGAGATAGACATGGCTGGAATGGTAGGTTATACCGGTTCAGTGAAACAGGACTGAAACGAGGATTACTCGATTCAGAAAGGGACTTTGTCCACTAAGATAGTCTTGGCAATGAGTCTTGACTAACAAGAAATGATTCTCTATGATTATGTGTGTATGCCACAATGAGTAATGTTTTAAGTTATGATTTCATTTCACTACCATGATTTATCCCATGTTATGAAATTATGCTCTCTTTTGCAGGTTATGATTTCCAAAATGTTATGTTCTTATGAATACGATGTGATTGATATTTCTTTTGTTTACCCTTACTGAGCATTTGAGCTCACCCTTTTATGTTTTCTTTTCCCCAGGATATAAAGAAAGGTTTTAGGTAAAAAAAAAAGAAGATCTTTATGGGAGATGTTGAAGATCTTTCACCACGATTAGAATATTTTATTCCGAGTTTCCAAAGACACTAAACTATTACGATCCTTGTGTGTGTGTTTTTGTTATGTACTAAGTATTCCGCAAATGTAATGTAATGTCAATGTACGTCAGGCTTCGGGTCTCTACAGTTGGTATCAGAGGAAAGGTTTAGTCAACCTTTGGAAACTAGGATGCGAAAACGTTAGTGAGATCCCTAGAGATATTTCTAAGGTATGGTTAGGGATGCCCCTAAGGATAAGTATACGTATAGGATATAGTCCTAGAACTATGGTAACGATATTAGATTAAACCAAAGATGATAGATATTTAATTTACTCCCCCTTTATTACGATTTTTGCATCTAACACTATTCCGTTTGGGTTTTAGAAAATGGCTGGAAACAAGATGATTCACAATAATGGAGGATATGATGGACAATGGAATGATATTCTTCATGAGCAACCAAATGAAATGGGATTTGGATGTCCAAACATCATTATTATGCCGAATCAGCAATCTCACAACCTGATCAATAAAGTAAAATTTGGTAAGTTTCCTGACTCGACTAATAAGAGAACGATGGAGTTCGATGATGATCATAGAGGAAAGAAAGTTCAATTTCCCCTATGTAAATCATGTGGGAAGAGGCATCAAGGAGAATGTTTCAATGGAACTGGAAGATGCTTTGGGTGTGGAAAAGAAGGACACAAAGCAAGTAAGTGCAAAGGAAAAGGGTCGGTTAACACCATGGATGAGGATAATGGTATTGCTACGACATCAAAAATGGTTAAGTGTTTTAAATGTGGAATGTATGGGCATTATGCAAACAAATGCCCTAAGGGAAAGACTCGTGAAGAGAATCAGTATGGTCATATGGGTAGTATTTATGTGGATGATGATGAAGAGACTACAAATGATATGTGAGATGAAAGAATTTTTGAAGCTCGGTCAATGGTTTGAGAATGTAGTGGAATGATTACATGTTTATCATGTGTAATTTTGGAATAAAGAGACATCTATGGATTGTTACACTGTTGTCTTTCCTTGTGTTTTGAAAGTGTGTGATTAATGTTACCAGTATCCATGAAAGGTTATTCAGATATTTTTGGAATGTAGATGATATGCGCATAATGAAGGGATAAGGAGAAAATTAAATGTTTGATAGTATTCATGAGCTCATGATTGATATAAGGACTAAGTGATATCATGGTTTGAGTATATAGAATTTTGAGGATTTTGGTATGTGGAAAGTGTTAACTTTTAACTGCATTCAAGTTTTCACTAAGGTTCAATGGGTATTCAAGAGAATACATGATTAAGGACATTGAATGTTTGGAATGTGACCAACAAAACATATATTATGATATATGGGGTTCAACGATGGTATTAAATCTCTGGTAATCGTTTTCACTATGATAGTGGACTCCAGTATTATGGATAAGCCTAAAGATTGGAATGGATTATTGTTTGTTTTTCGATATTATCGATGGGATGTTATAGTAATATAGTTTTAGAAAAAGGACAACCTGTAGGACGGGCGACAGCCCATCGCTTCGGACAAGGCTGTGGGAATCGAACCCACAACCGAAGTGCGACTGGCCTTTATCGCCTACCACTGGCCTACTGGAAGTCCCCGTTTAGTAGAAACTAGTTTTATTTTATTAAGCGGTATGATATATGAAGTATAAGTTCATTTTTGGAACCATATACGATTAATCTCACTATAAGATGGACTTATAACTTTTGCTAACCCTTTGTTTGAAATAGATGGAATGACCCATCCTTCTATCACATGATCTGCTAACACTTCACGAATAACAAATTCAACTTCATTTATTTAAGAGATGAAGTGGAAATTGTTAAAGGCGCGAACAACAGTGAGATTGTACCAAAATAAAGTAAGTATTTATTCTAATTCAAATTCTTTAACTTTAGGGAAATGATCTTGGAAACCAAAAATGTTGTCCTAGTTCTCTTATACCTGATGAATCAGATGGTACCTTAGATCGTCACAAATTTATGGATTTGTGATTACTGGCTTTTCCATAGCCATGTTTTCTACCACTCTCCATCAGAACATGATGGTTAGATTTCTCTTCCATATCCATATTTTCACCTATGTAGAAACCCCGTGATTAGTTTATTTGGGTAATCGTTACATTTCATACTTTAGTTTTTAAAGCCAAGTTTTGGTATTCCTTTGTACGATGTGGGTTTCTATTAAAGAAACTTTCGAATAGTAAACCATTTATAACCCTGACGAATTTCGAGGGCGAAATTCATTTTAAGGGGGGTAGAATGTAACAGCCCGAGATTTTATGAAAAATATTCTTTTTTATTTCACTAATGTCTTGTATTGTATGCTACACCAAAAGGAGCTTGCACAACACACATCCTTGACTTGCCTTGCATTACACGCAATCGCGACCTTCCTCGATAGCGTGTGTAGTACGCAATACCGAGTTTCACTAAACAACGATATGCTATAAAAATATTATTAAAACTAGCCGTTATGAATAGTAATAACCACCTTTTGAAATCCAGTAAATCTTATTTTTCAAAATGAACTTCATTTTTGGTTTCGGAGTATCGAATTTAGCCTAAGGTGAAATTTTGGTACTTTTCGGATAACTTTCATATTCTGATGAATAGTGAAAATTACTAATTTATAATTAAAAACAACTTTTTTTAATTGAAATAATTAATAGTGATAAATTATAAATTTGATTGGTTTTAAAGTATATTTAGAATATATTTTTACAATTTAATACAATGTTGGTCATTGGTTGTAATTTCACATTTAAACCAGACATAATCAAGTGTCAATCTTTTGATATATATTGTTTCCTAAAAACACGCTATTTATTTTAACAGCGGGATTTAATTATAAAATTAATTAATGCAACTTCTATGTTATGAATTTGGTAAAATAGATTTCATTTTTGAATTCGGAATATGAAATATAGCTTAGGATGAAATTTTGGCATTGTTCTGAAAAACATCAATTTTTGATGAATAGTGAAACTACTAAGTGGTAGGTTAAAAAACTGAATTTTGCATAAAACTTAATTTTACCGCTTCTGTGAATAGAATTTTGAAAATCCGACAGACACGGTTAATATCAAGGACTAAAATGTGGTTCAATGAGATGAAAATAATTTTTGGTGAATAGTAACTTTTTACTTTTTTTTACCGCGGTTAATAGTAAATAGGGTAACTAAGGGTAAAGATGATATTAATATTACCCTAACACATGTCCTAATTCTATTGGATAAGTGTAATTCGACCAAAAACAACCTTATGAATAAAATATGACCATTTAGGCCCACTTGGATTAGATTAGGACATTTATTATTATTTAATTCAAAGAAGAGTTAAAAGAGACAAAATCAATGTTTATTTACTAAAACATTTTTAATATAGGGTTATACATAATATATATTCGATTGCAAATATTCATTAGAAAGATAAAAAGATTTCCTACATAATGATATTTTATTTATAATTTTTAGACTTTATATAAATTAATTTAGTTATGACACAACGATGATGCAGTAATTACCCTTTTTAAGGAAATATTAACATAATTGATGTTATAAATGCTCAAATGAATGTAATTTGAGACTTTTTATGAATTCCACTAATTTTCTAGGTTACTATGATATATTATTGTTTATTTAATCAACTTGGTTTGAACATATAAATCTGTTATGACTTTCACAAAAATCATATATCAAATAGTGTCAAAATTGACACAAAATAGTTTTTAAATCAAATATTATATTATTAATTGTTATTTTATTCCTAAAAATCTAAGGCTCGGCCAAATGACTTAGATAAGGATATAGATTTTAATAATAAACAATTTGGGGTTCGTTTGGCATGTTATAGTAAGTATATTAACCATATAGTGAAAGAAAACAAAAAGACACGGTAAAAGTAAAATTATTTAACTTAGAGTTAAATCTAATTGATAAGGTTAAAATAATATCCTAAACTTGTCTAAATTCTATTGGTTGATAGGATTTCGACCCATCCCCACTTTAGCTTCGAAATAAGACCCTTTGGAACCATTATAAACCGATTTTGACTTTAATATAAAATAATATTTTGAGATATTCCTAAGGTGCCCCTCTCCTCCCCTATAAAAGGACACCTCCTCCCCCTCCTCCTCACACCAATTTGAGCACTCAAGCTCGTCCAACCCCTGCCAAAATCTCTTATCCACTTCCCTAGAAACATCTTAGAGGTTCTGGTCTTCCTCAAAGACCAATTCTAGTGCCCTAAGAGGAGGCCTCAAAGAGGCGCTTCAAAGAAGAGGTAATTACCGTTACCAATTCTTTCATCTTTATTTCTTCGTCCACTTCTTCTTCTTAGGTTGTTTCATTATGAAGTAATAACATCAGTATCACTCATATACTGATAGGTTATTATAAGTATGAAACAACCCTATTTCACCATCTATCCATCCTACGGAAAAGGAAATCACCGCGCGTGCGTACGTACGGAATACCGTCTCCACGCCGTGGTGTAATCTATTTTCCACCACCACCTTACATGGATGGGTATAATGGTGTAAAGAATAACTATACATAGTTATTACAACATCATATTGATTCTGATATATTTTATAATCCACTCCAATTCAATTCAATATTTATAGAAATGATATCATCGCTCGTGCGTACGTACGGACTACCGTCTCCACGACGCGATGAGATTCATTCTCCATGTTAACCATTTAAGAATGATTATAATGTATATATAAGAAATAATAATGAAATATATGACATTATAAATCTACTGGATTTATGTATATATATACATATGTATGTTATCTACTTACTTCCATTTCAAGACAATAAGGAAAGAAAAACAGCGTTCATGCGTACGTACGGACTACCATCTCCATGAACGGTGTTTTTCATTTTATTTATCTATCTATTATATATATATATATACTGAATATATATGATATATAAATCATATTTTATATTCTGGAAGTAAGTAAATCATGATATAAGTAATAATGATGTTAAGAACAACAAGTCAAAACACCTACGATAAATGAAACGATTTTACCCAAAACGCTTCTTTAACATGGAATTTACAAAAGAACGGGTAATATAATGTCATAAGTGAACCATATATGATATCATAACAATGAATATGATTCTGTAATAAGTCAATAACATGATTTAAATCATTATACAGGAGTTTCAGACACTTACAAAGCAAGTCGGACCTAAGGTAAGGGAAATATCACAATCTCATTTTTATCCGAGATTGCTTATACTTTGGTATTTACTGGGGTGTATTTTATCATCCAAATCCATGTTTCTTCAATATGTAATATTATTTCCATCCACCTACAATTGTTTAAATCCAATTTTACCCTTCTATGAGTTTTTAGTAAAGGATATGAAAGGAATCTTTTTTCGTTTTTCGTACGAGGTACTTTTTGACTTTTCCGACAAAAGTACGAAGAATGTTTTTTTTAACTTATACGGCACGAACAGATTTATACTGTTTTATAAAGCCTTATTTTCATGAAGCTTACTCTAAAAGATTTCATGACTATTTTCAAGAAAATCTTTTTCTTTTAAAATTGCATGATGTTTTGTGAAAAGAAATTGATTTTGAAGAAGAAAGGATATTTTCCTCAAGAATTCAATTCAAGTGTTTTATCAAAATTATTTTCCATATAAGATAATAAAGGGTTCTGTTTATATCCATATTTTTACATTGATTTGACTATGTTGTGATGGAATTATGTTTATGAATTCCTTTATCTTATATGAATGGTTTTATGATGTCATGTTGTTTAAGAATCCCATTTTTATTACATGGGTTATCTAATGATGTATGATTTATGATTTTGTGGCACACATAAGAAAGGATTCATTAAGAGATGGGTGGGACCTATATCTCCCTCCAATGCATTGGGTAAAGATTTTATATCTCATGAGATAGGCATGGCTGGAATGGTAGGTTATACCGGTTCAGTGAAACAGGACTGAAACGAGGATTACTCGATTCAGAAAGGGACTTTGTCCACTAAGATAGTCTTGGCAATGAGTCTTGACTAACAAGAAATGATTCTCTATGATTATGTGTGTATGCCACAATGAGTAATGTTTTATGTTATGATTTCATTTCACTACCATGATTTATCCCATGTTATGAAATTATGCTCTCTTTTGCAGGCTATGATTTCCAAAATGTTATGTTCTTATGAATACGATGTGATTGATATTTCTTTTGTTTACCCTTACTGAGCATTTGAGCTCACCCTTTTATGTTTTCTTTTCCCCAGGATATAATGAAAGGTTTTAGGTAAAAAAAAAGAAGATCTTTATGGGAGATGTTGAAGATCTTTCACCACGATTAGAAGATTTTATTCCAAGTTTCCAAAGACACTAAACTATTACGATCCTTGTGTGTGTGTTTTTGTTATGTACTAAGTATTCCGCAAATGTAATGTAATGTCAATGTACGTCAGGCTTCGGGTCTCTACAGTAAGAAAATGTGCAGATGTGGTAAGACGATCAACAATAACCCATATTTTATCATTCCTTCTAGGATTCTTTGGTAGCCCCATGACACAATCCATCGTAATATTGTCCCATTTCCACTCCGGTATTGGAAGAGGTTGCATAACTCCTCCAGGCTATTGCCTTCCAGCTTTCACTTTTGGAAAAACCATACATCTTGACACAAAATCAGTAATCTCCCTCTTCATGATGTCCCACAAAAAATGTTCCTTCAAATCTCTATACATTTTGGTGCTCCCAGGGTGTATAAGGAAATTGGAATTATGAGAATCATCCAGTAATTCCCTTTTTAGATCAGGTACATCGGGAACACAAAGTCTCTTCCAAAATTTCAAAATTCCATCTTTATACACAAAGTCTCTCAATCTCCTATAATTCACAGCTTTAATATTCTTTTGAATTTCTTTATCATCGGTCTGAGAACTCTTAATCCTTCTAGTAAATATGGTTTGGAAACCATTTGAAAAAGCATTGATGATTCTCCTTCTCTGGTTATTCCCATGTCCATCTTCACTAGATCCATCAAAATTGGATCCCTTAAAATTCTCATCACGTTCAAAACTCCATGGTCTTTTCTGCTCAAAGAATCTTCCACCTTGTTTGCTTTCCCCGAGTGGTAGTGTATCGTACCATCATAATCCTTGAGTAATTCAATCCATCTCCTTTTCCTCATGTTGAGTTCTTTTTGTGAGAAAATATACTTCAAACTCTTGTGATCAGTATAAATATCACATTTTTCACCATAGAGGTGGTGCCTTCATATCTTCAAAGCAAAGATCACAAATTCTAACTCGAGATCATGAGTAGGATAGTTTTGTTCATGAATGTTCAACTGTCATGATGCATAGGCAATAACGCTATCATTCTGCATAAGGACACAACCAAGTCCTTTCTTCGATGCATCACTATAAATAACGAACCCATCATTCCCCGATGGTAGAGTCAATATAGGATCATTGACTAATCTTCTATTCAGTTCTTCAAAACATTCTTCACACGCTTTTGTCCAAACAAATTTAACCCCTTTACATGTGAGCTTCATTAATGGGTTAGCCAATCGGGCAAAATTCTGGACGAAACGTTGATAATAACCTGCTAAACCAATAAAATTACATACCTCAGTTATACTCGTCGGTTCGGTCCATTCATGGATTTCCTTATTATTAGAAGGATAAACAGAGATTCCTTCTTTAGAGACAATATGGCCAAGAAAATAAATCTCAGGAAGCCAGAATTCACACTTGATAAACTTCTGATATAATTCATGTCTTCTCAGAGTCTTCAGGATAATGCGCAAGTGATTTTCAGGATATTCGTAGCTTTTGGAGTATACCAAGATATCATTAATAAATACCAACACAAATTCATCGAGATACTCCTTGAAAACTCTATTCACTAGATCCACGAATACAGAGGGTGCATTAGTCTATCCAAAAGGCATTACAGTAAACTCATAATGCCCGTACCTGGTTCGAAATGCTGTCTTCGGAATGACTTCCTTCTTCACACACAACTGATGGTATCCAGATCGAAGGTAAATATTTGAAAAGTATTGATCTCCATGTAGTTGGTTAAATAAATCATCAATTCGAGGTAGGGGATACTTGTTCTTTTTTGTTATAGCATTGATCTCCCTGTAGTTGATACATAACCTCATAGATCCATCTTTCCTTTTTAACAAAAAGAACAGGGTCTCCCCATGGAAAAACAGTAGGGAGAATAAATCTCTTATGACTCAATTCCTCTAGTTGTTTCATTAGTTCAACTAATTCTACAGTGGCCATTCTATAAGGGTTCTTCGATATAGGCCTTGATCCATGAATTAAATCATTGGAAAACTCAACTTCTCATTCTGGAGGATGTCCAGGTAAATCATCCAGAAATACATCTAAAAATTCTTTCACAGCAGGTACATCCTCTATTTGAACATTCCTTTCCTCACCCACAGTTATTTCATTCTCTTCCTCCCCAAAAATTGAATTTATTTGAGCGACTGGGGGTGGATCTTGATAAAAATTAGGTGGTGATGATTTTGCTCTAAAGATAAGGTGTTCCTTATCATCATCATCAAAAATCATAACCTTTTTCTTCTTACAATAAATCTTCGCATCATAGTCCGAAATCTAGTCCATACCAATGATTATATCAAACTCAATCATAGGTATGACGATGAGATCAGCAGATAAAGAACATTTATGTTCTCTAATGGGGACTGATTCACAAAACTTTGTTGCAATGATACTTCCCTTAGGAGTTTTAACTAACAAATCCCTTGTTAAATCAAATTGGAAATATCTAATTTTCTTAGCAAACTAGGAATATATGAAACAATGCGATGATCCAGAATCAAATAATGCATTTGGTAAACTTGAGGAAACCATTAAATTACCGGCCACCACATCTTTCAGAACTTCTACCTCAGCAGTAGTGATAGCATAATCTTGGTCTTGATCCCTTTTCCTTTTTTGAGGTAAGTTCTCCTGACGCTTAGGATATTCATTTTCATAATGCCCCATCTCCATGTAATTATATCATTGAAAGTTGGTGGCTTCCTTCTTCCCCTTGAAATCACGAGCTTTGTGTCCTTTTTCACCACACTTGTAACATACTCTCATTCCCTTCAAGAAAGTACCCGGGTGTTTCTTCCCACATTTACCACAGGATGGATATTCAACCTTTCCCTTCTTCCCCTTATTTACATTCCCAGATTGATCAGCAGGTCTCTTCTTCTCTTGTTTTTCTTTAAATCCATAAGACTTAGAGAATTCCTTTTCGGTCATGATAGCACATGAGACAATGTCATCGTACGACGAGAAGGATTGTGAGACTTATGCTCGACGGAGAAATGTTTTTAACCCATCAAAGAAATGATCAATCGTACTTCTTGGGTTACGTATATAATCTCCAGCATACCTTGCTAACCTTGTAATGTTAGCCTCATACTTTGCAACATTCTCATCCTCCTTCTGTCTCAGACTCAGAGATTTCCTTTCCATATCTGCTCGATGGTCGGGAGGAAAGTATTTTTCTAAAAAGAGATCTTTGAAATCCCTCAATTCCATATTTGATACTTCATCATCTTCCTTCATGTTTTGAATCAATGACCAACATTGATAAGCATCTCCAGTGAGTCGGTAAACTGCCATTATAACTCTTTCCATTTAACTACTCCCCAAAGCCTGAAATATTTTCTCTAGGGAATTTATCCATTGCTCAGATACTAAGTGATTTGTACTCCCATTGAACGTTGGTGGTTGTTGCCTCATGAATCGATCTAACATTGATCCTCCATACTGTGGATCAGGGTGCTCCATACGGGTAAGGTTATTATTCATAACTTGAGTAAGTAGTCCCAGTATGGTGATTAGCTGATCGGCACCAGTTGCATCACCATCTCCACTATAATTATCATGAGCAGGAGGGAAATCCCTACATAGAGTGCATGAATTGATACAATTTCCATTTATTCCACTAGGTGCCATTTCTAAACAATGGTATAAACTAGATCAGTTTATGAATCAAAATACATAATCCCATACATAAAAAACACTTAACATAAATTGAACTATTTATGGATATAATCCATACTCATAAGAATGTTTTCTTTGAGGAAGTATATACTCATAAACCCTTCATAATGATTTTTAAATAAAATGAGATTTATCCTAAGCATATCCCCCAGGAGTGTTGTAACCATGAGTGCAGCAAGGCCCGTTGTCGTGCACCAGTTCCCGTTCGAGTATAGCTCAAAGCGGTGTTTTCAGGTTTTACCCCTAGGTACATCTGTGCCAGAGCCGCCTCTACCTTCTCATATCCAGACAGGGATGTATTGCACGGAAAACTCACAAAATCTCTACAATACCAAAATTCGAGGAAGTTCTTCTATACTAATCCTCAAAGATCATCTTAGGTCTACGTGCTCTAATCAGAGTTTATCTAAATCTAGCTTCCACGGTTTGTACTAAACCTCCCTCTGATAATAAATGTAACGCCCTGACCCCAGTTACCTAGAGTTGGTGCATTATTACATAACATTGGCATGATCACAAGAAAGATCCAATCTCGAAAGATAGATTGGTTTAGTAGCCTTGGAAACACTTGATATATTCATAAGTTTTACATTACATCATAAAAATGAAAACTACAACAATATATTTTCTTCATATTCCACACTCATATCCCCACATACTATCCCTATAGGTCATTCATAATTTACTTCTTCATACCCTGAAAAAAAAACATAGAAAATGGGTGAGCTCAAATGCCCAGTAAGGATAACAATATAGCGGATACTTTCATAAATAAGAATAAACATTTAAGGCAATGTATAACTAAAACAAAAGCCTTTTAAACTGGAACTTCAAAATAGTATGGAAAAAGTAAAATGAAATAATTAAATTTACTTATTCACATGGATATTCTACTAGTCGAATAATCCCATGCAATATCAATAACCACTTTCATAGTGATGGAATGCATAATGCCAGAATATCATAACCACATAGCCAAGGCCTCATGCCAAGAATACAAATAATATTTTTCCAAGCCCTTGTGCCCAGACATTAGTTTGTCTTATGAGACCTACTGATGCATTGAGGAGCTATAGTGGGCTCCACCCGTCACATATTAAGTCCAATGCATTCCTATATAAAAAGGTTTAATCATAACATACACATTCGTATTAAAACTAGCATACGAAATGTCAATACTTTCACCATAAAATATGAATGGTATAGAAATAGCACATCCACAGTCAAACATATCACAAAACCTTCAATACAATATAGATGTTTTGTATCATAATAAATCAACTTCAAATAAGCGTAAAATCCATCAAAGGATGTTGACATAGATGAAATCAAAACTCTTTTTAGAGAAATATAACTTTCTATTTTTGAAATCATTTAAGAGTCATATATTTATATAATAAATAAATTTTCATTGAAAATATTCTTATGAGCTTGTAAGGGAAGCTTCAACGATTTTATAACGGTGGAAAATAACTGCACCCGCCGTATAAGTTAAAAAAAACATTCTTTCCTTAATTCTGTCGAAAAGGTTAAAAGCACCTTGTTTGGAAAACGATGGAAATATTCCTTTATAATACTCTTATAAAAAGTCAAAAAAATGATATAAATGACTTTAACCCATATTTTTTTAAATAGAAAAAATGTTTTGAAATACATTTTTAAGAAACATGGATGTGTATGATAAAGAGATCCCAGTAGATTATTACGTATAAACAACCTCGGATAATGAAGAGATTGTGAAATAACTCTTACCTTGAAATTTTCCTTGGTTGAGTGTAGGTTAACCTCCAGTATAATGGTGAAATAATTGTTATTAAATTATACAAGAATCATATATATTAATATGATATCATATATGATTTTTTAACATTGATTTGTTAATAATATCATAGAATTATCGTCGTTTCGGGTGTTATAATTATTTTTATATTAAAATAATATATAAATGGATGTTATATCATATATACAGAATCATTAACATGTTATATTTATTATTTACATGAGTTACACATCATTATTATACCCATCCAAATAATAATATATTGAATAACAATTACACCACGGCGTGGAGACGGTAAGCCGTACGTACGCACGTATGGTGACATATTATTCAAAGGGTGGATAGAATACTGAATATGGTTGTACCATATTTATAATAACATCATAGTATATATATGATACTGGAGTTATTATTTTAGAATGGTAATATCAAAGGAAGAAGAAGTGGAAGAAGAAAGGAACTTGGAAAAGGGTGGTGAAATCATTACCTCTTCTTCGGGTTCTTCCTTTTGATTTGATCAAAAGGGCTCCATAGGTTGGCTTTCTGATCAAACTAAGGCCTCTAGTTTGTATTTAGGTAAATTGGGAGAGTATTTGGGCAGAGTTTGGCCGAACCAAAAGGCTTTGAAGGTGTGAAGAAATGATAAAGAAGAGTGCCCTTTTATAAGAGGGGTGAGGGGCACCTTTGGAAAAGCTAGATATATTAGTTTATAATAAATTCATATTTGGATTCTAGTGGCTCAAAAGTGTATTATTTAAATTTTAAGGTGTTTATGGGTCAAAAAACACTCAACCAATAGAATTTATATAGGTTTGGGTACTAATATTAACCTTATCTTTAAGTATTAACTCTAAGTTAATTAGTTTCACTTTTACAATGTCTCTTTGTATTTTTTTATTATATGGTTAACAAACTTACTATATACATTCAATAGACCCCCAAGTGGTACATTAATGATACAACTATCATTATATAAGTCTCTTGGCCGAACCTTAGATTTTTAGGAATTTAATATCAATTAATAATATAATATTTTTTATAAATACTCCTCTTTGTAAATTTTGACACTATTCAATAGTTGATTTTTGTGAAACTCATAACAGAATGATTACTTAAAATTTAATTACATCATTTATAACATTTCATATTAACTTAGAAAATTAGTGTAATTCATAAAAGGTCTCAAATTATTTATATTTGTGTATTTATAATATCAATTATTTTAATTTTTCACTATTATGGTAATTACTGCATCATAATTGTGTCACAAATAAATTATATTATTTAATTTCCAAAAATTTTAAATAAAATATCATTATGTCGGAAATCTGTTTATCTTTCTAATGAATATTTACAATCGAATTTATCTTATGTATAACCCTATATTAAAAATGTTTTATTAAATAAACATTGATTATAATTCTTTTAACTGTTCTTTGAATTAAATAATAATAAATGTCCTAATCTAATCCATGTGGACCTAAAGGATAATCTTTTTTTCCTAAGGTTCTTTTTGATCGAGATACACTTTTCCAATAGAATTATGACATGTGTTAGGGTAATATTAATATCATTTTTACCCTTAATTTCCCTATTTACTTTTAACTGTGGTAAATAAAAGTAAAAAGTAACTATTAACCAAAAATTATTTTCATCTCATTGAACAACATTTTACTTCTTGATATTACCCATGTCTCTTGGATTTTTGAAATTCCATTCACAGAAGCGTTAAAATTAAGTTTTATGAAAAAATTCAGTTTTTTTAACTACCACTTAGTAGTTTCACTATTAATAAAAAATTAAAGTTTTTCAGAACAGTGCCAAAATTTCACCCTAATCTATAATTGATATTCCAAATTCAAAAATGATGTTGATTATAAAAAATCCAAATATATAAGTTTCATTAAATAATTTTATATTTAATTCCCGCTGTTACAACAAATAGCGTGTTTTTAAAAACAATATATATCAAAAGATTGACAATTGTTTATGTCCAATTTCAAAGTCAAATTAATTATATTGAACACCATTGGATAAAACGGTAAAAATATATTCTAATTATACTATAAAACCACTAAATGATATAATTTATCACTGTAAATTATTTTGATTAAAAAGTTGTTTTTAAGTACTTTTCACTATTCATAAAAATTGGACGTTCTCAGAAAAATTCAACTTAGGATAATTTCGATATTTTGAATCCAAAACTGTAGTTCATTTTGAAATATAATATATATATAATTTCAAAAAGTAGGTATTACTATTCATAACGACTAGTTTGATTGGTTGTGGTGTGTTAGAACTCGATGTTGCGTACAACACACGCTATCACATTATTCAAAGAGAAGCGTACCGTAGAAGTTTGAAGTGTTACAAAAAATAAAATAATTAAGGATATATATACAATTTAATAGTAATCTAATATATTCCATTAAAATTAAAATATTAAAATTAAATAAATGTCTCTAAACAATTTTAAAAATATAATTATTATGACATGGAATTTATTATATTTAAATTAATATGTATAAGATATTTATAAGATATTTATATTAATTAAAAAGGAATATATTTACATATAATAATTATTTGTTATCATAATGTAATAATTATTGAGTAATATAAAAATTATAGTAGATGAAATATTAATTCTAAATGAATATAATTATATGTAAATTCTACTAATTTGAATTTTATATTTTTAATTATCATTTCTAAGGGAAATAAAATGATTGCTTTAATTCTAATGATATATATATAAAGTAAATATAATTATAAAATATTATTTAAATATTAAAAGTATTATGTTAAAATAAATATTTATTTTAAATAATAATAAAATATTTTAAATATTATATGAGAAAAATATTATATTTAATATAAATATTAATAATATAGGGGAAAATGTTTCTACAGAATGTAATAAAATTATAAGACAAACATTAGGGTGTATATCTAAAATAAGTGTAATAAGAATGGTATCCATTGACCCAAAAATATGTAAAATCATGATATCCTTGGATTTCTAGGTATCCATATTCTATAATCATATGATTGGTGACACAATGTTTGGGTAAGAGAATAGTAGAATTAATTATTAAACCAGGATTGTATTTTTGTATATAGGGTATATAGTGATTGGCATCAATTGTGTTAGTCAGAATAGGGGGCCAAAGGAGAGAACTAGAAACTTTTGGGATTTATCTAGTTGTTCTACCATGGAATGATAAAAAAAGAATCAATTCGTTGAATGAAAAACAAATGTTGGATCAAGTTTCATGAATATTTTTCACCATTTGAAAATAATGTGTGAACTATGAAATAAATTCTACAACTATGCTACCCTCTTTCTCACATATTACCTATTTAATATCCAAGTATATATATATATATATATCAGCACATTAAGGGATCACGCTCAATGTATAACTATAGAATTTAATTTACTAAGAGAGTAGATGTAAGGCCCCGACCTTAAACATTACATAATGATGAATTAATTTACTAAATCACATTGATGATACTGTCGGGTTTAGGGAATTATAGAATTATGCCATAACATATACATAAAAACATTAATATTACAAGTATAAACATCTACACCCAATCTATTATTTCATAATATAAATACTCATAAAAAAAAGAAACATGTTCAGTTCCATGTTTTAGATAACATGACTTTTCCTTCATCCCATACTTGATCATATTCATCATTATGTCCTATAATTTTTTTTTAAAAACATGGGATGAGCATAAAAAAGCACAATAAGGGATACACGAGGAAGTAAAACTGTTGGTTTTTCAAAACAACAAGTAAAACATGAATACTTTATCATAAAGTAATACTTTTCAACTTAAAAAAGTAGCAAAAAGACTTCGCTAAATATAAGGTCATTGCTTACCATTTATTCAACCAAAAGATTACCATAACGCCCATAGAAAACAATGTATAGCATATAATGGTAACATCATACTTAAACAAAAATAAATGTAATAAGCATATGGTCATCTTCCACACATATCACTAAATGGAATATCAATATGGATGACTTTCACCCCAAATGCATTAGAAGTCATAATGTAACACCATGTCCTTGGTTTATCACGGAACCACCCATTATTTGGATTATCATGTAACCACCGATCATTTGTTTTTCATGTAACCACCCCTCAAATTTCCACATCAATTATATAATCATAACACATAAAATATTGAAAATATCAACATTTCACTAATAATATTTCATTTGCAATCCCAAGAAATATTTTCAAGAAATTGAAATACATAATCCATTTAAAAATCATTTTCTATACCAAAACAACCAAAATGTGAATATTGTATTTATATTCCTTTTGAAAAAATTAAGTCATATCTAGAAATCCAAGTATCAAATAATGATCATAGTGACGAAATGGTCGTTGTCGTCACATATGTTAGAAACATTCCTTTTATCATTTACTAAAACACTTCACAGAAAAAAATATTCCCTTTGAATGAAATTTAAATTCAATAGTTTTAATTATACATATTATAAAATAAGGATGTGTATATTATCAAAATATTCCTCAATAAGAGAATATTTAGATGAAGTCTCTTTTCGTGCATCTGATTTGTCACGTATGTTACTTGTTCTTTATGAATAATAAACTAATTTTAACTTCTACTTTCTTAAGTACTTTTTTCAATTTTATTATTCATTTTATATCACTTAATACCAAAATAAAAAAATTACATAGTTATTTATGTTAATATCTGTCATTTTGTCGATATTCGGTACATGAGTCAAAAGTGAACTTGTTATAATTACAAATTGTACATGGGGGAAAAATTCCCTTATCTGTAGAATGATATTCAAGATTTAAATATCATATATATAATATATATCCATGGTATATATATTTATAATATTCTCTAACTTTTTAAAATAAAAATGAAATTCACCGTTCATTGATACGGTAAGACATATGTATGCATGAACGCTACTTTAATTTATTTTTTTCAATTTTAAAAGATTGAAAACTAAATTATAAACAGGTATATTAAAATTATAGTATAATATAATATTCTATATATTTTAAATATGTTCATTAACACCATCCTCTATAAATTCCATGTAAGGCATTAAATAATCATATCACTTTGAGTGTGTGGTAGTCCGTGGTTCCACAAATGAAATTATCGTGTTTAGACATCATGAAAATAATAATGGTATCTTTTAAATGCAAATTACAGAAGAATAAATACAATATGAGAATAATATATATAATATAAATATTGTACCATAATAATGGCCACTATGTGAGGCGGTAGGAGATAATTTAACAATCATCGTTTTTTGAGGTAGTAGTTCGTCGTCCATCGGAATAGTATGTTATAATTCCATTAGTTGGAGGTGTGTGTAATTGTAGTTTAAATCCCTATCATAAAAAATCCTAGAATACAATGGATACTAGTTTTTTATGTAATGAAATAATAATAATATAATAGGGATTGAATAAATCTAATATTGGAAAATAACATTAGAGAAGACACTAACTCTTAAAATGGGAAACTCTATTTGATTCGATCCAAAAGACATTCTTGAATTTCCCTCTGCCAATGGTTAGGATTTTATGAGGATAATAGGAATTGTTTTTTCTTATTTGTGTACTGTTTGGATAATCCATGGGTCTTGAGAGGTGGGATAAAGGGGCTAGAGGATGTATCCATTTATAAGAGGGAGGAGGGGCACTTTAGGGATGTCTTGAAAGATTATTTTATTATAAACTAAATTTTATTTTCAAAAAGTCCCTAACTCATTTAATTTGAAGCGAAGGTGAGGAAAATTTTAAATACTCTCATCAAATAGGTTTTATTCTGGTTTTGATTAAATATAACCTTATCATTTCTCTTTAACCCTTAGTTATCAAATTTAATTCTTACCATATACTCTTGTATATTTGTACTATATGGTTAGTATAGTTACCATAAAATTGAAATAGAATCTCAGGTGGTCATTTAATGACATTATATATATTATTTAAGTCATTTGGATGAATATTATATTTTTAAGATACTTATATCATTTCATAAAATAGTATTAGTTTTAAAAACTCATTTATGTCCACTTTTTATAATATTCATATCATGACTTTTTAAAAAGCCATAATAACAATATTCTTCAAAAAAACTATATAATTTAAAATTTAACAAGTCATACCGATCCCTAAGATTTTTTAATGGAATAAAAGGATTCAAAATAAATTTATTTTAATATTTATAATCTAAATTATTTAAATCCTTCATTAATAAGGTAATCACTACATCATTATTGTGTCATATATATATTTATTTACCTGTTGTATAAACATTATAAATAAAATAACATGAAATATTAAATCATTTTTGTTTATAAAGAATGTTAATAGTTGAAATAATAGCTTATATAACCCAATAAAAAAATTTACTAAAAGATACAAGTTTAGGTTATATTTTTATTAACACTAAATTAAAATTAAATTAATGACATTTTCACAGAAAATTGGATCCATGGGGTCCTTAAATCGATCCAAGGATTCCCATGGTCTGAAATATCACAACTAATAGAATTAAGACATGCGTAAGTGTAATTTAATGTTATTATAATATTTGTTTAACCTTATTTAAAAGATTTACCCTTTTACCATGGTAAATAAAATATTTATTGAAGTTACTATTCATAATATCTAAAAATAAAAGATATATATTTACAAATTTTGAACATCATGATTCAAAATATTAATAAATTTTCGTAAATTCATAACTCATAAGTTGTATAAATTAATTTGAAATGAAATCTCGTTGTCAAAACCAAAAAAGCTTGTTTTTATGAAATAAAAACTACTAAAAGATTAACATGCATTTATGTCCAATTAGAAAGTGAAATTACATCCAACGACAAAAATTTTATTAAATGATAATTGTATAATACAATTAAACACTAAAACCAATTAAATGTACAATCCGAAAAAATGAATAAATTTGACTAAAAGGTAGTTTTGAATTAAAATGCAGTTCTTTTCACTATTTATTAAAAACATGAACATTTTTAGAAAAATACCAAAATATAATCCAAATAATTTTTTATGTTATAATTATAATGAAAAATATTATTTTTTTCTGATGAGAGTTATAAAAGTGAAAAATATAGATTTAAAAAGGGTTCACCACCAAAAGGTTATAAATTGACCTTTTAAAGAATATTAGAGTACATGATGCTTTAAATCAAATTCATTCTCATTTTTAGCCACTAAAATTTCATGGATAAATTTAAATAAATTTAACAAACACTTATAATCATATTCTTTATAGCACTATTAATTCCCTCTAATACAATGGCTATGTGTTAACTAAAATTTTAAATAATAATATTAATATATAATTTTTAGTATATCTCAATGTTGTGTGCAATGTAATATTTCAGAGAAGCCCGTTATTGTGTTTTGATTAGTATATTCGGAAAAGAATCCACTTTAAGTTAAAATTAATATAAATTTAAAATGTATTATTCTATAAATACCTTGGTCGTTACATCCTTCCCCCCTTTTGGAAATTCATACATCAGACATTTAAAATTGGGCTAAAAAACATCATTGAAAGACTTACATCAGAAAAAGTGATAATAAAAATATCAATTTGATATAAAGAAAAAGAAGTAAAAAAGGTCATATGAGGTAAAACATACTTACATTCAATGAAAACATGGATATGGAATTGAAAACTATGTGTCATGTTCTAATGGAGAGTGATAAAAAGCATGATCAAGAGAAAGTTAACTACTAGAAAACCATAAACTTGTGATGGGTAAAATGGTCTTTGATTCCCCAGTTGGAAAAGTGAACATAAAACGTTTTTTATGTTCCTTTTCATAAATATGAAGAATTTATTTTTGATATTGACCAATAAAATAATGAAATATACTAACCCTTCAAGTATACTTTCATCCTTTATAAATTTCTACCACAAACTCATCTTTTCTCCAAACTATGAGTAATCATGATGACATGGTCACACCTAGAGCATTAGAATAAGCTTTTAGAGAATAAAATAATCCCCAAAAGTTGAACATTATATTCCCCTACCTTTATTCATTAACCAAAACAAAAAATGTTTCGAATGAGATCAAATTATCCACAAATACAATAATACTTTATAAAAATAAATACTACTATTAATCTGAAAAATTCAAGAAATAGTACCCAATGTTCAACAAACTCCATTCAAAACACAATTTTCCTTAATATTATTTGACTAATACAATCTAAGTTTAAAAAAAATATTCAAAAGGATATTATCACATAGTCTTCCACACATAACTTAACATTTATCTCCGAATAACATCAAATACTCTAAAATTATCATACCAAAATTTAATTTTACTAATCACATATTCTCTATGATAGGGTAATCATTTCTATAAATTTCCTAAATATCTATATATACAAAATATAAACATAGATTCTTCCAAAATAATATTCCACTATTACTCTTTAATTAAAATCCCAAAGTATTCTATTTTCCTTAGGCATAATGTGTTCCCAAATTAGAAAACATCATCCAAAATAACCATTGTTACATAATCACCAAATAACATTCCTATAATAAGTATATCCATTTGATAAAACATATTATGAAAAATAAACAAATTTTTGATCAATAAAATTATTTAACTGAAAATAATAATTCATACTAACTGCATACGCCAATGGAAGGTGATGTGCCCTTATAGCCCTTCAATTGTGGGTTCGATTCCCATGGACTTACATGAAGGGACTGGTTGTCACCCATTATACATTTTTCCTTTATTGAAAAACAAACCATTCTTATAAAATTCTAAAAATAAGGCAATTTACTCAAAAATAACCATAACCTATTTTATCCTCAAAGGTAATCTAATACGATTCATTTTGAATCCCAAAATGTAATAACCATTTATAACATAAAAAATTAATTATCTAATGAACCCATAAGGTTATCCATTATCTACACATAATAATTGATAATTATTTCATCAAAAATATGTTCACATATCAAACATCATGGTTATAGATACTATAAAAATTATTCCAATGAAATCCCATCATCATAAGTTCATTAATTCTTTTACGTATTTCATCATCCTAAAATCTTCTATAGCTCTTGAATCCCATTTGTGTAGACATTTTATTCATTGAATATTCTTCTAAATCCATTAACAATTATTTTCTAACTTATTTTGTAATACTTCTATCTTAAAAACAAAAACATTAATCCTATCCTAAGATTAAATAATGTCAAAACATCAGCTAAGAAATAATCTAAACCATTCATTGGTCATTTTCAGTTTTCTCATCCTCAATTAGGATGACATTTGTTATTAGTAAAACAATATTTTTTTGGTCATTCTAATTACATTATCAAAGATTCATTGTAGTACATCTATTGGTATAATGAACATGCACACCAAAATTAAACATTCAATTGTTCCCTTCGAATGAAATTATTTCCATTTCATGGATTCAACTGAATTCTTCTTTTTTCCGTGGAATGTTATATCCTTATGAATATTACTACCACATCTATAGTTCGTTCCTGTTTGTTTGAATCATTTTTCTAGTTGTTTCTTTCTACATCCCATCCCCATTGTATTTTGAATATACTTGCCTTTATGATTGTTACCTGATCTTCTATAGGGATTTTCTTCTCACATATTGGATTCCAAATAAAAATCACCAAGGTTTAGGTGGCCAATTAATATTCCAGATAGTTGGTTGAAAATAACCTCAAGAGTTCTCATTGATGATCCCATTTGATTCAGTTTCTTATTTAGAAAACTTTCATAGTTTTCTTTACATATATTTTTACTTTAGTTCATGATAGATCCAACCATTTACTGACATAAAATTGTTCAATGTGAGTATATCAATAAAATAATCATATAAAATCCTATCATGAGGGAAAAAACTGAGATATACCCATTTATGTTATCTTAAACTTATTCAGTTTATCTAAAATAACTATGACTATTTATAATACGATAAACATTATGGTTATGCCACTTATGCTTAAATTACCCCTAACCACTAAATTTCTCTAAACAGATATCTGATACCGACTATAAGGCCCAAACCATAAACATTATAAAATCTTTAATTAAGTTAATAAATAAAATTGGGTATCTTTTCAAGATTAGATATTTATATATTTAGGTCATAACTTATACATAACAGCTTGAATATTACATGTAGACACTTCTACTCCCTGACCATTTTATTTCATAAAGAACTCTTAAAAACATGTCTACTTTCATGTCTTAGATAACATGACAATTCCATTATCACATCATTGACCATATTCATCACTATGTCATGTGAATAACATTTCATAACATGGAATTAGAATGAAAATCTTAGTAAAGGATATATAAAGAATGAAAATTTTCAGTTTTTTTTAAATGTAAACCATTAATACTTTATCATTAAGTATACTTTTCACATTAATGATGAAGTAAAAAACATTGCTGAATTTAAGCTCATTTCATACCCTTTTTATAAAAAAGGATTACCATAATCCCATAGAAAAAAACATATTGAATATAAGGGTAACATGGGACATAAACTTACTTAAATGGAATAACTATACATTTTAATTCCACACATATCACTAAATGGAATACCCATATGATCGACTTCCATACCCAATGCGTTGGAAGTTATAACTTAACTGCATGTCCTTGGATTATCACAAAACCACCAATCATTTGGTTTATCACATACCACTCATCATTGTTTTATCCCGTAAACACCCATCTAATTTCCCAGTACCATTATATAATCATAACACATAAAATATTCCAAATATCAACATTTCACTAATACCAGTTCTTTTTCAAACACAATAATTCATTTAAAGATATTAAAATAATTAATCCATGTACAAACCCATTTTTACTTCCAAAACTACCAAAATTGGAATAATGGTTTTGTTTTCCTTTTTTAATACAATAAGGCTTTTAGAGGAAGCCAAGTATCAAATAATTCTTGCGGTGTTGGAATGGTCATTGTCGCTGCATATGTAAAAAATATAACATTTTTTATTTAGTAAAACACATTATAGAAAAATGATTCCCTTGGAATGAAATTAAAATTCAATGGGGTTTATTATACACCGTATAAAATAAAGATGTGTATATTATCAAAATATGCTTTAATGAAAGGATATTGAGATGAAGTCCCTTACCTTATGTATAATTCATCAGGGATGTTTCTTTGTTCATCCTGAATAATAAACTTATGTTAATTTCAACATACATAAGATATTTTTTTGTGTTATTTATTTCCTTTATATAAATTTTTAATTGATTATAAAAATTACAAAATTATTTATGTTAATATTGGTCGTATTGATAATATTTAGTACTTGGGTCAAAAATGTACATGTTATAATTACAAATTATCCATGAGGTCAAAATCCATTATCTACAGAATGATATTCAAGATTTAAATATCTTATATATCATATATATCCAATATATATGTATTTATAATAGTCTATATCATTTATAGATAAGAAATTAATGGATTCGTTCATTGAGATTGTATTTCATACGTGTGCATTAATTCTAATTTATTTTATTTTTCTCATTTTTAAAGGAATGAATACTAAATGACAAAAAGGTATATTCTAATTCCATTTTAATTTCATATTTCATATATGTTATATATTTTCATTAATTACATCTTTTATAAATTTAATTTATGTAATTAAAGAGTCATATCACTTTGAGGGGGTGGTAGTTTGTGCTTCCTCAAAAAAAATTATCATGTTTACACATCATGAAAAGCATAAAGGTATATTGAAAATAAAAATTACAAAATAATAAAGAACGTATAACCTATATATATAATATAAATAAAGATCTATATTAATGGACACCATGAGAGGTGGTATGAGATAATTGAACGATCATTGTTTCATGAGTCAGTTGTTTGCCGTCCACAGAAACAATATATTCTAAATCCATTAGATAAAGGTGTGTGTAATTTTAGTTCTGATAATTCTCATAAAAAACTAAATATATTTTCAATACTACTATTCTTCTGTATTAAATGAATTATAATAGAATAGGGATTGAATTAGTAGAATATTTGAAGGTAACTTTAGAGAAGATTATTCCTCTTAAATGGGTAACTCCCATTGATTTAAGCCAAAAGGCTTTCTTGAATTGCCTTATGACTATGGTAGGGTTTCATGGAAGCATATATAGATGTTTTGGAGTTATTGGAGAATGTTTTTGATGATCCATGGGGCTTGATATGTTTGAGTAAGGGGTTAGAGGTTTTTTCTTTATATAAGAGGGATAAGGGGCACTTTTATAATGTTTTGAATTATTATGTTATTATAAATTGAATTTCAATTTCAAAAGGCCCCCAAATCATTTAGTTCAAATATAAAGTGACGAATGTTCTAAAGACTTTGAAAAATATGTTTATAAAATGTTTTTCATTTAAATTTTACATTATCATTTATCTCTAACCATTTGGTGACTAATTTAAATCTTACCATGTCTTCTAGTATATTCATACTATATGGTTAATATAGTTACCTTAAAATTTAAATCGAGCAAAATGTGGTTATTTATTGAAATTTGAAACATTAATAATATTATTTGGTAGAATATTTTATTTTCAGATCTATTATATATTTAAATAAACTAATATTTATTTTAAAAACTCAAATATGTCAATTGTTTTACTATTACTATCATTAATTTTTAAAAATACATTACAAAATTATTTTCTAAAAAACATAATGAATTAAGATAGGACAAGTAATCAGAATATCTAAAATTTATGTATGGCATAAAATGTATCAAAATAAATTTATTTTAATAGTTATAAACTCGTTTATTAAAATCATTCGCCAATAAGGTAATCACTACATCATCATTGTGTCATTAATATAATTATTTATATGATGTTTTAAAATTATAAATAAAATACCATGATGTTGAAAATATATTTATCTTTTTAATTAAAATATATAATATAAATGATAACTTATATAAACCCATATAGTTTTTTTACTAAAATATATATGTTTAGGTTATATTTTTCTTAACATTAAATTAAAAATAATTAAATGTCATTTTCACACAAAAGGGGCTCAATGGGGTCCTAAAATCGACCAATGGATGCAAATGGTCAGAAATATCTCTTCCAAAAAGGTTATTAAATGTTTTAGTTTAATTTAATAATATTATAATATTAATTTTTATCATTATTTCCTAGATTTACCCTTTAACCATGGTAAAAAAATATTTACAGAAGTTACTATTCATAATGTCTAATACTAAAATTTACCTATTTTCACAATTTTTAGCTCCGGATTATGAATATGAAATCCATTTTTACAAATTTTAAACACATATTTTTCAAATATTATTTTATAAATATTTCATGTTGTAAAATCCTAAAAGCATGTTTTTATGAAGTAAAAACTACCAAAATATTGACATGCGTTTATGACAAATTTAAAAGTAAAATTAAATCCAATTATCAAAATTATATTGAATGATAAAACTATAATCCAATTAAACTAAAAACCCAAAATAATAGTAAAATCTAAATATATAAATAAATTTTATTAAATCTCGTTTTTGATTTAAAATTCAATATTTTATACTATTCATTAAGAAATGAACATTAGCAAAAAAATACCCAAATTTCATCCAAGGTAATTTTTAATGTTACCAATCTAAATAATAATTTTATTTTTACAAATAAAACATATAAAAGGGACAAAATGTAGATTTAAAATGGGTTCTCCATCAAAACATGGTAAATAGAAATTTTAAATAATTTTAGTGTACTTCATGATTAAAATCAGATTCATTCTTATTTTATGCCTCTAAAATATATTAAATAAATGTAAATAAATTTAACAAACAAGTATAATCATATTTGTATTATATTAGTTCATTCCCTCCAATACAAAGACTATGTTTTAACTACCATATAAAATAATATTATTATCATATTATTTTTTGGTATATCTCAAAGTTCTGTGCAATGTAATATTTTAAAGAAGCCCATTATTTCTTGTCGAGTATGCTATGAAAAAAAGAATACACTTTAACTTAATATTAATATAAATCAAAAAATATTATTCTTTAAATAATTGGTTCATTATAATCGAGACTGGTCTAACACAACATAGTTAAGGACTATATCATTCTGGGAACCAATCATATATTTTTTCACAATGTAATTACACATACCTATTTATGTTTTATGATACTGTAAGAACCAAGATATTCTTAAGGTATGTTTTTATTTATGTTTTGGTTTGAACACTCTATTTTTGCCAAAATATGTGTTTTCCAATGTTCATGCAAAGGCTCGGGAGTGGTCTGGGATTTCGGGTCATGAAAGATGATGAAAATGGGGTTCCTGGGAATGTTGCACTGTTTGCGCATGGTTATCACAAATCGTGGGAAGCATTATGGGATACCATGAATACATAGACATATAATTACGCATGGTTTGCAGATGGTTTGTGGATGGTTTGGAAAACTGTGTGAAATTTCCAAGAAACCGTGCAAATGGGGGTGATTTTGGGTAGTATCTTCTTCGCGATTTGTTAATAATTTGGAAAAAAATGCATCCTAGAAATGTTGGGAAATTTACAAACATTTCACTCTGGGATTTTCAACCCCAAACGAGGATTCATCTCCATTTCACCCCCTCCAGTGCTAGTGATGAGCTTGGATGAACTGAGATTTCAAAAGGTGGTTCTCCTTTAATTGTTGGTCGTTTGGAGCACTATTGGTTGCTGATCGAAGCATCGTGTATGTCTAATCCTCTCCTCCCTTTTATTTTTTGGGATTTGGGATTGTGGTTTCTCCTATCTTCACCCATATTTATAAACCCCTTTTTTCGGTGAAACCTAGGTAGGGGATTCAACGGGGTTTGAATCCAGATCTATAGCTACAATTAAGTATATGGTCATCGTCAGATTCGAGGTAGGTGGTCTGCATGTATTTTCCCATAGTTTTATATTGAGTTTGTGCACGGAATTTGGTGTTCTTGTATTCCCCATTTTGGTTTCTCGGTTCTTGTTGAGGTGTTTGATAAAAATCGGTGTCTAATTTACCAATTTCAACAATCACAATCCCCTTGGGATGCATAGAAGATGGCTTGACCAATTTTGGGCCACCCATTGGGTGTGTCCAATTTTTTGGACATTGAAAATACTATGGTTAAATTAAGGGTTTCCAAGTAATAATTTGGAACCCCTATAAACCATATGTTAATAGATGATTAAGTTTAAATGGAATAATAATAGAGATGCCTTTGGTGATAAGGCATAAGGGGTTATTATTCATGACATGGAAACTGGAAATTTGGGTCGAATGGGATTATGTCGATGTTTTAAATAATTTTTGTTAGAAATTACTATGTGGGTTAGTATATATTAAATTTGAAACTTATAATTGGACAATGTAATGAATAAGGGGACATATGTTAATGAGATGTAATAAAAAAACAAATTAATTATTTTATTGGGTCAATACATGATGATTAAATGGTACACATAAATAGCTGAATGAAAAAAATGGATTGTGATATGTGATAGAAAAATTGTACTTGAAATGCATAATTGGGTAAATGCTTGTGAATTGATAAATGGGATAAATCAGTTAATTAATAGTAAATGATGAATTTGGATAAGGCCTGAGGGTTATTGAATACACCTAATGGGTTAAGGCATGAGAATGGGAATTTGAATAAATGGATATGATTCTTAATTTGAAAATGAATTAATGGGTAATGGAATTGTATTAATCCCCATTTTGTTTGCTATTCATTATGAATGATGATTTCCAATCGAATCAGTTTTGTTATGTTGTGTTATTTTATGGTTGTGGTGACTCGTAAATAAGCATGTGCACATGGCTTAGTAGTTTGGGGTATTGAATTGTGGTTCACCACCCATGGTTCTTCTTATAGACTGAGGATCTAAAATCGACCACATAATGAATGGTTTAGAGATGGGTACGAATGCTCTATTCCACAAAAAATTGAATTCTACCCATACTGATGCTTTGAGGTGAGGATAATGATTTCATGTGATATGTGTCTCCCTAGTGGATAGGTAATGGATTGATTTCCCTTATGCATTGTTTTTTATTAACTTAGACACATATATGGATGCAATATATGCATAACCCAAAAAGAATAAATTGAAATTGATTATGTGGGAAAATGGTATAAGAAATGAAACTTGGATGAACTTTAATCATGAACTAAATGAACATTGTTAACTAATGACACCTGAGCATTCCCTTGTTTATTTACCTTTCATTTTTTACTTGCATGAACAATATATTAGACTATATATTTTGTATAGAACATTGGTGGTGGCCTACTATGTTTTCTACACACACCCGGATTGGGCTGTTGTTGGGTACCCAAGAAGACTTCTTGGTTGCAAGTCAATACAAGGGTAAGGTCCATACAATAAGATGTTGAGTTGGTCATAATATTTTCATGGATAAGAATTTGGACTTAAATTTGGGACCCATTGGGGGTTTTTTCTATTGTTTTATTTTGGGTTCTTTCACTTGCACTATAGCATGACATGACATATTTATTGTTGTATAAGATTGTACCTAATTTTGGGAATGGGTCATTTATACATGTTGCTCGTTTTTTACTATTATTTATGTCAGTTAAATTATTATATTCTTTTCATTAATCTTGTAAATAGGGTATAGTGTCCCAACACCACTCATTAGACCATCTCTGCATGTCGGAAACCTCTATCATACGGGGAGGCATGATTGATGTCAAGTGATGGCCTGTCTTGGAGCACTGGCTAAGTGGATTTTAGGTTAGGGATATTACAAAGTGGTATCAAAAAAGTTAATCGCTCTTTCTTACTATTTGTGGATGGTAAGAAATGGATTATGATCTGTCGGCCCTTGGTAATGAGATCGTTCTTAGGAGTAGCTTACCCATGTTCATAAAAAACAAGTCACTCATGGTGGGAAATTGTTGTTCTTGATGATTATTGTTATAGATGAATGATATTTCACAATTGGTTGATTTAAATGTTGTGTGATTTGACTGATTTATGATATTCTCCTCATTTTTGGAATGACATGAGTTTGGGCATTCATGCAACATTTTAGGAACCTAAGGATATAGGTGGCATGCAACATTATATGCACACACACAGGTCATTTTTACCTGAAAATAGAGAGTGGAAGGCATTTTTATTCCTTTGATAAATATGAATAAAATGATTCCTAATAATGGTAATAATGTGGGTGAATGAAAATAATAAAAATGAATAGTTATGGAATATAATCTATAAATAAATGGTCTGACTGGGATAGAATTTGTGGTTGTGATAAATTATAAAGGTTTTTTTGTTGTCTAAAAGTAAATGGGTTTCCTAATAAAGATAAAATTGTTAATAAATTTTGCCCAATAAATGGGATAAATGAGTTAAAATGATTATTATTACAAGATGTGAAATGGGAAGTGTGCCCAAGAGGAATGGATCATGTTGTAAAAGAAGAATTGGTTTGAAGAGGTGTTGATGATAGAATTTTGATTATGTAAACTAGTTTCCCCATGTTGACCATGACTCGTGGTAGGTATGGTAGAGGGTAGTGTTAAACGCTTGATGATGACTGTTTAGGTAGAGTATCAAGATTGGTTTGTTTATGGTTTATAGTGTGAGATCTTTTTCATCTGTTGTTAAATCCTATAGGCCATTCTTCTAAGTGTCGGTGAACAGTAAGTTTAAGGTGAGAATGGTTGAGTTCAAAGGTGGCTATCCTTTGTGTTGTTAACTTGACCCGTGTGTGTGTGGTTTGGGGCAATGACAGTGCCGTAATTTGAGGCTTCAGATTTTGATTGTGAGGCCTTACTAGTTATGAAATGGCCTTGGGTTGTGTGTTCAAGAATCCCTTGGTAGTGTGTTAGCGGTTGGGTTGTGAGGCATTGTTCAGTAATGCGAGTGTGAAAACTCTCCTAGATCGTGACTGTACGGAGTGCATGCTAGACCTTGAAGATGGTTCTTGGGACTTCTTTACCGTGTGCGTAGAGACCTTGTGATTTGTGTCTTAAATCGTAGCGAGGATGTTTTTCTGGTAGTGGTGACCAATGTGTACAACGTTGGTGTGGAACATAGTGTAAATAGTTGTTTGGTATGCTAAGCATAGTGTGCATTGGAATGGAACTGAGAGTTCCATTAGCATGCACTTCCTTGTTCATGTCATGATAAGTATGGTTTGGAGAGAGGACCAAGGGTTTTTCTAGTTGTGACTCCAGTCTAGGTATTTGGTATGATAAAATGATCAATGTGACATATGAGAGAGGTCGGGCAGGGAATCTAGTGATTTTTGGGTGTGTGTCGCGCATGTGGACGTATAGGGCTTGGGCAGTGGGGCTCTAAGTGCCCCATAGTGCATGTTTGGACTAAAGGGCTATATAAGAATTTTGATGGATGGTGGTGCGACTTGAGTGGTGGTTACATAGTGATAGTTTTGGATATTAATAGTGGCTTCATGGAAGGATAACTCATTGATGTGGGTACCTTGGAATATGAAGCACGAGAGATGTTTCAGAGGTGGTGTTAATGCATGTTTTGAGGATGGTAAGGAATGTTCGGTTGTTCTATAAGGGCACCCTAGTGCTTGTGATGGAAGGTAAGGATTATTTTAAGGATTTTTACCGTACAGATGCATGTCTCTCCTCTTGGATGATGATTAATGGAGGAGTCAAAGTCATTTTTGAGCAAAATAATCAAGTTTGTATGATGTGTTGTCATATTCTTTCTCTTGATAGTGACACTCATGGTGAGAGTGGCCACATGGATGAACATATTTGAATGAATGGTTTTGGTTGTTGGGAGATGTAGAGGCCACCTCAAGATTGATGGGATTGACTAACTAATAGACATGGTCTGGTAAGTAAGCAGGAGATGTTCCATACCCAAGTTAATGTTTATTTGTGAGAGACTATTGGTTTGGTTGGTGTGGTAGACTATTGGGAATCAATTTTTATCCATCACAGTAAAATTAGAAGATCTCGAGTAGTGTGGTGTAAGTACAACCACATTAAACACTACATCATGATCCATGGATATTTGGTTGGGGATCGATGGCTAATCATGGTTGGCAATCACACTAGAGAGGTGTTGGCTAAGTACTGATAACATGTGTTCAGTATGGGACCCTGAGAATCCTTAGTAGGTCATGGTGTCCCATATCTTGAAACTAGAAATGGATAAGTTTGTGATGGAGATATTCGACAACATCTTAGCTTACCTTATCTAGTTACGAGCATGGAAAACATCTTTACATCCTCCCAAGTACAATGAGAAGCTCTGGCTCACACCAAGTGACATGAATCTGTTTGGTTAGATGATGGACACCATGGATTTTGTGCTCATGGAAATGGAATATGTGGCACTTTTTGATTGAATGTGCACCCCCTATGGATTTGGTTGAGGTCCTCGGGATGGACCAGATGATGAAAAATGTCATGTGTGTCGATCATGGAAGCCGGGAATGAGCAAGGTATGATGTTTGTTTTCTTGTTTTTGGAAAAAGAAGGATGTCCATGTCTAAGGTTGGGGTTCAGTTTGTGATCGGGTATAGGATGCAGTTGTTGGAATCCCTCTTGAGAGCAGTGGTAACAACACTCCTATAGTGGGGAGTGATTATTCGTTCCTAGATTTTTAGAGGGTAACATCGAGCTGATGTGGTGGCACCAAGATGCTAATGTGGAAATTATAAGGTGTATATTAGGTCCCTCGGAGAGGAAATGTGTGACTTAGATGTGGTGATAGGACAAGAGTGAAGCCTGATGAAGTTTTGGAGGGTGATAGTACTGTGATGAGGGAGTTCTATTGGAATTTAGGAAACATCCCTAGTTGGGTGAATGGGATGATAATGACATGTTTCCAGCCAGTTATCACCTTGGGAAGGTGAGAAGGGGGTATCATACCATCAGTAGCGAGTGGGTTCTCAGGGGAAAGCTAGTTGGATGCAGACAGACCTGAGATGATATACATAAAAGTGTGTGGTGGGAGTTACATATCTCTTAGTTCATGTTGTGGTGGTAAGTTCCTTTAGGAAATGAATTTTTACCTGAGTGAGGTTTTGATGTTCATAGTCTTTGAAGGGATGGTGTAAGAATGTCATTCTGAATGGTTTTGATGGCCTCACTATATACCAATGTAGGGTAATGCCCTATAGATTTCTGGGCGCGGTGAGTTGGAACCTCTAAGGTGATGGGAAGGATGGGTTGAGTTCTAGTGGACCTTATTCAATTGAAGAGGCTCCATGTAACTAGAAATGGTGGAGAAAACCATACCGAATAAATGGTTGGTGGATGATTTGATGAGAGTTTCAGGTCGGAAGGACTCGAGTGGTCACCGTTCGAGTGATTTGGCCCTGTTAGAGAGCTATGGCATAGTTTAATTGTTTTATTAGCCTAGTTTATTGAGTTTTTTCTTGATGTATAATTGTGTAATTAACCATCAAGAAACGTGGTTTGAATTTTCAGGAATTTTCCTTCAAGTGATATTGGGTTTCGGTCACCGCTAGAGTTTAAAAAATATAGGAAAATTACGCCAAGAGATTTGGGTCATGATTTCTATAGAGGATTGGGTAAATCATGTGTTGATTTTTTCCTCAATGATTATTTTATGATGTGTGCACTTTTTTCATGTATAGTGAGTAAATAAATATTGTCTATGTATTCTATGTAATGTTCTAGTGTTTGGTTGTGGTTGGATAGGAAGAATTCTTGAGGAGTTGTCGGTTCGTGCTGTGGTGAGGACTTGTGGGATAAGTATCTACCCATGATATATTTTATTAGGGCCTTATGATTTTCCCCAAGAAACTATAATATGGGAAGGTATGGTAATATCCCATTGTATGGTCTCTTGTTAGGGTAGTTTGGTAATGCTCGAAATAGTGGCTCGAGGACGAGACATTATAAGGTGGGGAGTTTGAATGATCCCAGTTCTTTATAAGGTATGTTTTTGTATATGTTTTTGTCCGAACACTCATTTTTGGGCTAAATAATTATTTCCAAAAGTTCATATAATTTCCTAGGATTTTTTTGGTTGTTTGGGACATGAATGTGGACGAAAATAGGGTTCTTGGGCATGCGGTATAGTTTGTGCACGGTTAGTGCAAGCCATGTAGAGCATCCTGGGTAACCGTGTAGCCATGACTAGAGTTTATGCATTGTTTGGAAAATTGTGCATAATTTCTAGGAAACTGTGTGAAAGGGGGAGATTTTGGGCAGTATAATATGCACGATTTGCACACGGTATGAACAACTGTGTGGGTAAACAGTGAGGCCCAGAAAAGTTTAAAAAATTTGCAAAATTTACACACCATGATTTTAATCCCCAACTCGGGTTTCTCAACCATTTCACCCTCTACATCCCTAGTGATGATCTTGTATGATCCAATCTTTCAAAAGTGGTTATACTTCAATTTTTGGCCCTTTGTAGTGCCCTTGGTTTTGGATTGAGGCCTCGTGTTAGTCTAATCCTCTCCTCCCTTTTCATTATTTGATTAGGTCTTGTGGTTTCTCCCATCTTCTTCTAAACCTCCAAACTACTTTTTTCTAGTGGAAACAAGTTTGGGGGGTTCAAGGGGGGTTTGAATCTAGTTATATATCTATGATTAAGTGTGTGTTCATAATTTGATTCGAGGTAGTTGTTCTACAAGTATTGTCTAACAGTTTTATTTTGAGATTGTGCATGGATGTTTGTGTTCATGGTTTCCCATTTTTGTTTTTCTTGTATCTGTTGAAGCATTTGATAAAAATGGATGTCTAAGTGACCAATTTATACCCTCACGATCCCTGTGGAATTCATAGAGGATGGATCGACCATTTAAGGACCACCCATAGGGTGTTCCATCTTTTCCGGACATAGAAATTGGTATGGTTAAATGAAGAGTTTCAGAGTAACAATGTGGAACCCATGTAGAACATGTTTAAATGGATGATAATGTGTAAATTGAATGATAATATTGATTCCTACGGTGATAAGGTGTAAGTATTTGTTGTCCTAGCATGGAAATGGGAAATTTGGGTCCAATGGGATTATGTCAATTGTATTAGGAATTTTTTGTTAAAAATTCCTCAGAGGGTTTGTGCACATGAAATGGTAAAATTGTAATTGGAAAATGGAATGATGAAGGGGAGATATGTTAATGAGATATAATATTTAAATGGATGAATTTGTGGAATGGGTCAATACATGATAATAAATTTGTACACCTTAATGGTTGAATGAAATAAAGGGATTGTGTTATGTGATGCGAGAATTATACTTGAAATGAATAATTGGGTAAAGGCTAGTGAAATGGTAAATGGGTTAAACGGGTTAATGAATAGTAAATAATGAATTTGGCTCAGGCATATGGGTTGTCGAATACCCCTAATTGGTTGAGGCATTAGAAAGTGAATTTTCTTAAATGAATATGATATTTAATTGGAAAATGTGTTAATGTGTTATAGCATAGTATTAATTACCATGTTGTTTGTTATGCATTGTGAATGATGATTTGCAATTGAATCTGTTATGTTATGTTGTGTTCTATTATGGTTGTGGTGACTGATAAAAATTCATGTGAACATGGCTTGGTAGAGTGGGGTATTGAATTCAGGTTCTATTCCCACGGGTCAAGTTATAGATTTTGGTTCTTAACTCCACACCAAAATGTATGGGTTAGGGAAGGGGACATAGGCATTATTCCCCTAACTATTTCATTTCACCAGGACTGAGGAATAGAGGTGAGGATGATGGTTTGATGTAAAATGTGTGTCCCTAGTGAGACAGGGACTTGATTTATTTCTCTTATTCATTGTGATTGTTTTCCTTAGACCCATGTAAGGATGTTATATATGTGTAACCCAAAGAGAATAAATTGAAATTGATTATGTCTGAAAATAGTACAATAAATTGAATTAGGATGAACTCTAGTCATGAAATAAATTAACCTTGTTAACTAATGGATCCAAAAATGTCCATTTTTACATTTATTTCATTTTTGACATGCATGCACAATTTATTAGACTATATATTTTCTATACACCATTGGGGGTGGCCTACTGAGTTTTGTGCTCACACCCTGCCCAAGCCGCCATTCTGTACCTGAGCATACTTCTTTGTTTCAGGTCAGGACAAGGGAAAAGGCCTAATAGTAAGATATTGAGTTGGGATTATAATGTTTACGGAGAAGGATCCACACTTAGAGTCAAAACCCATTGGGAGTTTTTTGGCGTTGTTTTATTTTTGGGTTCTTTTATTTGCACTGTAGCCCGAAATGACATGTTTATTGTTGTATATTATTTTACCCAGTTTTGGAAATGGGTCATTTATGCATATTGCTAAATTTTTTATATTGTTTACATTTTTTAAATTATTATCTTCTATGGATTTATCTTGTAATTTTTTTAGTCTCCCCATATAACTCATTAGTCCCTCACTGCTGGTCAGAAATCTATGGCATACCGGGAGGCATTTCTGAGGTCATGTGACGACCCATCTCAGACCACTAATTTAGTGGGTTTCAGGTTGGGGACGTTACATATACAATGTTCTAAAACACACATCAAAATTATAATATTATGGTTATTATATATATATATATATAATTCTTGTAAAATCTGTTTAGGAAGATAAAATATAAAATGTTAAATTGAAACACGCATTGTCGATATTTAAATTATTTAAAGCATGATGAAATGTTATATTATATATATATAATTAAATGTTTTTATTTTAGAGCATAGACGTACGATTTTGGTTTGATAGAATTACTATACAATAAATACATGTATGATATGTGTTTTAGTGAAATTAATCATAGAAATTGAAACTATAGATGGTTATTGAAGACTTTTGTTTCCACAACACATAAGAGTGTCAAATAATATTTGAGTAATATTTTATATCAAATTTAAATGTATTGGTTTTGATAGAAAAATATGATGACTCTCATTGGTTAATTATCAATTTATGTTTTTATAACCTCTATATAAACAAATATATTTCCCTAGTTGCAGTTGTTGAGTGTGACGTAGATAAAGAGAGAGAGTTTTACGTATTTCTTTCAAGTGATTTATAAAAAATAAATTGTAAAATTAGAATCATTTGGAAATGAAATTATATTAATATTATATATTTTAATGTTTCATATTATTCTTCACTTTTATACTTTCTGAAAAAAATAATTTTTTTTACAGTATTTTTAAAAAAACATTCCATAAGGAATTAATATTTAAGGTTATATTTTTTTTTTACCTCCTTTAAATATTATAATTTTATGAATTAGAATTTCATTACATAGAAAATTCTTATTCACTATTATTTTATATTTTACATTACTTTCATTCAAATTATAATTTAGAACCATTGACTCATTTCATCCTCATCATCCTTTATGTTTATAATTTTTCATGGGGATGCACATATTTTCCCTTTGTATACATAAACATAACATGATAACATAAAAAATAATTTCCCACATGATTACATAAATATATTAATTTTAATTTTTATTCATTGAAATTTTATATTTAATCTGATTAATTTCTCTATTTCATGTTTTAATGAATGCATTTTTTAGAAAAATTATTTTAATTTTTTCATCAACAAAGCATATATTTATTTATATACCTTGTTTTATACAATCATTTATTACTGATATTAAAGATATAGTGATAATTTAATAATGGAATATCTTATTATAATTTCCTTATATTAAATATATTTTATTAAAATAATTTCAATTTTGTTTATTTAATGATGATGAGTTATGAGGAGTAAACTGAAAACTCAAGGGAAAATATTCCCAAAGTGATTTGTAGGTCATATTTATTATATAAATGTTCATGTATTCCTCAATATTTTTTCTATTCTTATACAATCTCATTTTATTTCATTGTATAAATATATTTATCAATTTTATTTTAAAACTAAATATTGTTTTTTAAAATTTGATTTCACAATTTACTAATATTTTACTGCATTTTATTTTTATGAAAATGTGATTTCAATTATTTTTAATGATTTTTTAGAAAATCATCGCTTTTAGATTATATAAGAGTATAAAATTTAGTTCAAAAAAATAATTTATTTTTTATGGTTATTTATGATTATTAAATGTTTTACTAATATATAAGAATGTTTTAATGAAAAATTCAATGTGTTATCAAGAATTATGAAAATTATTTTTTCTCACACTTTAAAAAAACCTACTAATACTTTATGTTTACTGATTTTTCCTATTTTTAATTGGTATTAATGATGAGGATGCTCTATTATAGAGTAAGGAATCAGTAGTGAGGATTATCTTGAATGAATGTGGAAATGTATTCAGATAGTTTGTATTTTAGGTACAAATATATAAAAGTAAAATAAATAATCTAGGCTTGATATATATTAAGGATAAAAATTATCTAAAACTATAGACCATAAAAAAATAGATAGAGTATAGTAATTCAATATTATTTATTTTTGGTGTAAACATACTATTTTAATTTTTTCACTTTTTAATATCAACTCCCATTATAAATAAATAAGGTTATTATGTTATTTTTAGGATCGATCATAAGAGTGTTGATCTATGTAGTCAATCCAAATTTTAAAATTGATTTCATGTAAGTCCAACATGTGAAGGGTAACTTTTTCACCAATGTAGATGGCATGGGATTGTCTAGAACCCATGTGTGTTTGTTTCAAACAAGACCAACTATTTTTGAAATAGTATTACTGGTTCTATATTTTATCAAACTTGAAGGATAATCCCAAATTGAAATAATATAAAAACATCCATTTATCATATTTATTTTACTAACTGTTATTAAAAAAATATAAAAAATATAATTTAAATTATATTCAAGGTGGATATAAAAAACCTTCTCAAATCGAATATTTTTTTCTAAAAAATTTCCCAGAAATGACTAATCATATTTTATCTTTGGTTTTAGAAGGGGTTTTTTAAAATCTACTACAGGAGTTGTTATATTAAATAATTATTAATTATTATTAATTATTTATTACATAATATTTGAATTTAAACACAATGGTGAACTATGAATTATTATTCATTAATATAAAATGATTATTTAAAAATACATGTTATTATTTATTAAATAATAATTATTAATCATTAACCATTAATTTTTTCATATTTATTATTTCATTCTATATTAATTGTTATTTTCTTAATTTTTAGTAACTTATTAATATCAAATCCATTTATAAATACTGATGGATTTTATGTTGTTTTTTGTATATTTCCCAGGTGTGATTTTTCGTGAAGTCAAACAAAATGTTGTCAAAGCTGTCTTCTAAGATCAGTTGGTGAATGGGTACATGTTCAACAATATAGATGACTTAAGTGTGTTAGGAACCCAAGTGTGTTGGGTAGATGAAAGAGCTATCTTTTTTTATAGACTAGTTTTTCTTAGAAGTTTAATCTTATTTGAATGCAAGTGATCAATCAAAACACTATAATAATGTCATTTATGGATGTGTTTTTTTGTGAATGTTTTTAAAAAAACCACAAAGATATCTCAATTTAATAATATTGCAGGTGCTTGTCAAAAACCTCCACAAATTTTGAAAAAATTTGACTACTCACTAATCACATATTTATATTATTCTAAACATGATTTTTTAAAATTCTATTAATTAAATTAATATTTTAAATAATTATTCATTATTATTCATTAACATATAGTGATTATTTATAAATTTTTGTTATCATTAATTGAAAAATTAATATTAATCATTGATCCATAATTTATTCTTAGTTCTTATTAATTATTAATTATTTAATATATTTATTCTAAAAAATATACAACATTATAATCCATCATAAAACATTAATATCATTTCTTATAACTATATATTTTACCAATAACGGCAATCAAATAAAAGCTAAAATAAATTTATTCAACATTATCTTCTTTTATAATAATATCATATTATTTTCATATTCAAAATATATACAGTATTCTATGAATAATTAATTATTATATTTTTAAGGAATCCATGGTATTTTAATGATAGAATTTTTTCACCATCATGAAACAATATATGTAACTGTTTCTAAACACTTTTTATCCCCTAGAGTACGTGAAGTTTAAAAAACATATATATTGTTTCAAAATTATCCTCCCACACTAAGATATATTTTTATGCAAAATTTATTTATTTCATTAGAATGAGGTTCATACCACATCATTTGTTTCAATATTTAATGGGAAAATATTAATTACCAAATTCATATTACTATATTGATATTGAAAATATTATATTTCCCATCCAATAGTCTTATGAAAAATTTTAAATATTCTATATTCATAATTATTAATCAAATAATATAATTATTTTAATATATCAATCATATTACTTTATTTTGTGATTTTTTATTCCTAATATAAAAATAGTTCATTTATCTATCATAAATAAAATCCCGTGAATCTAATTATTAATGGGTTTTTGTATTCAAATTTTTTGTTAAATACCATTACTTTTATTTATTCCTATTAATATAATTTTATAGATTGTGTCGTTATTCGATAATGAAGTTATTTTATTTTATTTTATGATAGAAATTATAATGAAATAATTATCTACTATATTATAATATGGATTCTTATAAATAAAGATTATGAATTCAGAAATTATTGTGTGTTTGGATTGTTTTTTCCAGTAACCATAGATATCAAGAGAGGGTGGTGATTTATATTGATAAAAAAATTTATGATTTCTCATCCTTCTATTCCTTGAGATTATATTAGTTTTTTTAGGAATATATATTAAACCTATCAATTATATTATATCTCAACCCAATCAAATCAAAAAAACCAATATTGAAACATAAAAGAATATAACCTAGAGATTTTACATGGTTCACCCGAATTGGACTACATATCAAGAGTATACAATTTGAATTCATTTTTCCTACCAAATTCTATATATTTCATTAATTTTTTTGAATTAATATTTTGGTAAGATCACAAATCCCCATTCCTCACAACGTATAAATGTGTTAGAGTTATTCTCACTACATTCCAAGGCACCCTAGCTATATAAGAATTAATCTAATATTATTTATCACTTAGTGTCACTCTGTATTCTTCTAATTTACACAAATCATTGGTTAAGTTATTAATTTATATACATGTAGGTCTTCTTTCAATTTCATTAAATGTAAGAAACTTCATTCTTAGAGCATGAAGTCTATATGATAGATTCCAAATATAGGTTATTTAGTGAAAATAATGTGTTGCTTCTAATTAAATTTACTATTGTGATCTAAAATCATTCTTCTTTATAGTCATCAATATAATACAATCTAAAAAAAAAACTCTAGATAATAATTACAGTAATATAATTGTATCATACTAGTAGAAGAGGACTTCACAATTACAAGGAGTGTGAATGGCCAATATTAGATGGATGATTCAAGTGAACTTTCCAAGGGAATTTACATATTATTGTTTTTTAATTTATATTATTAAAATTATATTTTTTGATTAAAATTATATTTGAAAACTAATATATTTTATCTATATGTTATTATATACTCCCGTCATTTTATTTTTCAATTATATTTAATTATTATGCTTCTATGAATAAAAATAAAAACATAGGTCGTGATTGATTTTATAGAATCGGCTATTGGCCCACGTATACAATTGATGAGGATATATTTTTCCTTAATTAATAACTCATAAACTCAATGGTTATCATAAACCCATAGTTATTTGGTTATGAACATTTTGTATAAATTAGATCAATCCTATTATTAATAAAATATCAGTGGTATATTAAATACATATATGTAATTAAATTTAGTTTAATGAAAGTGGATAATTTTAAAATATAACTCCTAAATGGATCTTCTAAATACCTTTCATTTTGATACGAATTTTATTGTTAATTTTAGGGATTTAAAAAATTAATTATCATTGATTGTAATTATGTCTAGAAAGATTAGGGGAAACGATGGATTGAATGTTTCTGGACTCCCTCCCGTTAATGGTACCCCACCTTGTATAGTAACAAAGAAATAATTATAACGTCACCTAACTCAAACCTCTAATAGTCAATGGGTTGGTGAAAAAAATATATGTCATCTAATAACCCTTATGGGGAACTTTGCCCACATTATGATTTGAGAATTTATAGATGTGATGTGGACAACAACTAAAAAATCATTCTTATATTTAAATATAACTTACTCCTAATACATGAAATGACATCATACATAAATTGATACAACTAAAAATACTCAAAATATCATAGGTAGTAACAATAAAGATCCAATATCTCTTGTGAAGCTCTTCAGACACTTACAGTTCATCTCAACCACTATCTAGGCCCGGTAAATATAAAAAAATTTCATATATATGTGGAGTTATCATAACATGTAAAATCGGTAGTATTATCCTTGAATAATCATGTGTAAAACGTAGAACCTAGTATTAAAACCAAAATGATACATCAGAAAAAGAAATTATTGCTTGGCCAAAAAGTAGTGATTTAATAAATCATTAAATTTTCATTGCCTTAATAAATTTACTGATCAATAATAAGTATTACCTAGAATATCTAGACATACAAATTAATATGTTTAATTATTTTTTAGTTACATTATATTCCCTCACATTTCTATTTTTTCATATAGCATTAAAATAAATTCTTATTCAATATGAATCATTATTTATAATCAAAACATTAAAAATATTTAGTAGTTATTATATTTCCAATAATACTATTCATGCATAAAAAAATAAGAAAAGAATATACATTTTCTAGAAAATAATAATAAGAAAATATATATATTTGATAACAAAGTCATGATCAATATTTTATTAAATGAATTAAATTTACTAAACATATAATAATTGAAATTTTAAATATAATCTTTCATAAAATGTATATATGATCATCATCATAAATATATCAATCAGTTTATCATATCAGTATGAAATTATCCTTTTTTGTCCCATAAAAAATTTCCATAGTAATTATAATTATTATATAACATGATAATATTAATTTCCCCCTTTCAAATATAATCATATGGATAATTTAATTTAATTTTATATAGCATGTGAATAATGTCCACATCTAATTCTTGTAAATTATCTCAAAATTATAAAATATATATCTTTCCCTATATGTGACTTCATATTTTTTATATAATCCTTACTATAAACCCCATGTAATATAATTTTGAATTTATTTTTTGAATAACAACAGAAACATGTGAAACAAAATATGGATGAATTATGATAATATTTCATTCTTTACACATCATTAATATTTAACATCATTTATTGAACATTCATACATGTTAATGAAGCAATAATAATTCATAAATATTATAACACTACATACACTTCATCATCCTCTTAATGGGTTTTCAGGTTATCGTTTAACTATTTTTGTGACTAATTTCAGGTTTTATCTTTTTATGATTCTTCACGTCCAATTAAAAAAATAAAATAAATAATGGTAGATTCATATTTTAAAATAAAATAAATGATAATAAATAAATTCCTATATCTAGGAAACGTCACATGATTCCACTTAAAAATATATTTGAGAGAAAACATGCAATGTAATTTTACTATAAAAAGTTATTCTTATGATTTTCTGAAGACATGTAGATCTCGAAATGTCATTTTTGATAAAACTAAAATCAAGGGAAATGAATAGAGGCTCAATTTAGGTATGGAAAATTACTTTTTTATTCGTATATTTCCCCATGTGAATAAAACATAAAATATTTTAAATATTCATTTATTTCCCATTTAATTTTGTATTTAACGAAAAACATGATAGTGATCTCATTATACCCTATGAAATCATTAGATATAATAATGAAAACGAAAAACACAATAAAATCTGTGATTTGAGGATTTAAATGTCATTAATATGGGGATCACATGGTTTTATATTAAAGAGGGTAAGTATTTCATAAAAAATATGGGTAAATATATATATCCATACAAAACATATATACACTATATATGGCTAAAATGGTTTATACCTTACCCATCCTGCTACCCATAAACACTAATAAAATTCACTGGATAACCCTTACATTGGTCTTGTGTTTCCCTTACAATGATTTTTTATCTTGTAATTACCAATACATATAGAATGAAAATTGAAGGATAACATTACACTATGATGGTGTAACCCTTATACATCCATTTTAAATTCTAACTAAAAAATATTTTTGCTTTATTAAATCCTATATACCATTGTGTTCTTCAAAGAAAATGTTTCCAACTTATTTACAACTCATGGAAAACTACCTTTACTCTTAATAATCCCTTTTAAAAGAAGGAAAACCATTTTATTGGATCGTAATATTGTACAAAAATAAAAATAAATATAAAAAATTATTTATTTAGATTTAAAAAACACATCAATAATTAATATATATTTTAATCACTTCTAGAATCCCAAAGAAACATTATATAATACAATCACATTAAATACATCCAATTTAATTTCACTTTTAATTTTTTAAAATGATGAAATAAATTCCATAATTCACAATACCATTTTAGAAAAAATTTAATTTAATAAATAATTTTAATGTGAATTATAAAAATTATGAATCCGCAAATGAACCACCAAACACACCAGAATGATAAAGAATGGGGTTAGTAAAATTGAGGCCTATATATCATATTGCTCTACAAAACTATCATCTTGGATTAAAAAAACAATTGGAAGCATGAGAATAATATAGAGAATAAATCAACCAAACTTTTAGATACACATCAAGGATATCACTATATTTTTAGCATATAACCGACCCTAAAATAACAAAATGTTAATTTATAAGTCTATTTAAAACATTAACAATGAAATAAATCACTAGTGATAGCTCTCAATTAATGACAAGGAGGTTAATAAAATATTATATCATGGTTGACTATATGATTCTCAAATAAAACCATTATATATGATAATTTATCCAAATGAATATATGATAAAAAAATTTGGAATATTGATCACACATATATGACTCTCAATCCCCTCAGATATCACATAATCACATAAAAAGTTCACACACCTAGAAAAAGCAATACTATAAATAAATAATTATAAATCAGATAGTCGTAACAAAAAAACATCCTTCCAAAAGGAATAAACATTAGAAATAATAACATCACATTGATGTTATTCTAATAAAACTATAATCATTAAGATGAAACAACATTATACCAATAATTTCAGCAACTTTACCATTTAATTAATACAAATGACAATCCATATATGTGTATTCTCATTTATCATGAAATAAAATATTGTTCATAGAATTCATAAATTTATTTTTTTAACACATCATATACAATGTATATTATTATGTAAGAATATATATTTATGAATAAAATAGGGAATCATAAATACAATAGTATATTATGTCTTTTTAGGTAGGGAGTTAAAACCAAAATTACTTTTTTAATATTATTCAATCATGATATAAATTTATCACACTATTCCATAGAAAAACATGAAAAATTTCATAAGCATAGATTGAAATATATTTCTATAACTCCCATATATTATAAATTCATTATGTTTTAGGAAATTTTAATTTAAATCCAATTTCTTTACATTTTCATATCATGGTATTTTTCAAAACACTCTCGATAGAAATAATTATTTTTATTTTTCGAATTTAACATTAAAATAAATATATCATTCATGGAAGAAATGGAATTTTTTATTTTAGAAATCATTTTATAACCAATCTAACCACATGATAACCATTATATAAACTATTCAAATTCACCATGCATAACAAATTTTGATTAATCACCACCTATATAATTTAAAAAAAAATTCATATTGTAAAACTAATTGATAATTTTGAAAAACATTCCAAGCATGATATAAAACACTTTATATTTAATATGAGTTCCATCATTATTCACATATTTATAAATGTTACATGCCATATCCAATTATTATTTCTTAACTAACAATGATCTATGATGCTATTTACAAATTTAGTGTCTATAAATTTAACATTGATAATGTAGAAACCTATATAAATTTTTTCATAAATCATATAAAATTATATGTTTGGAACATTAACATTATTTAACATTAATAAAATTTGATGTTTGTTACTAGAGTGGATCATTCCAGGGAAACTCCCATGAAAAAATAAAAAAAGTATCTAAAGTATTTTTATACATTTAGAACAGTTGTTTTCCATCACATTAATGATTTCTTCAAAAAACCCCACATAATATTTCTCAATCAACCCAAGTACATATATTAATTTAAATAGAGTTGACAAATGAATAAAAACTAGTAGAAGTTGTTTACCTCGCTATGATATTTTACACTTTTACTCAAAATAAATTAACTTCATGGTTTAAATTACATCATGAAATATATGGAATCATTATAGGATAAAATAATACTATTCTAAAAATTATTGAGGCCATATGAGACAATACCATTATAATATAAATCATTTTCGAGGGTATAAGAACATACGGTCAAAAAACACAGACAACAAAATAACATGGGAATCCCACACTATACATTAATTTAATTCACAATAAATAGATAAATATATCTCTACTAGGAAGAAATAAATTTAATACAAATAAGAAATATTGTTTATTCACTAAATAAAGGATCTTATATAGTATAATAATTGAATTCTATATTGATTAAATAGTGATTACATATAAGAACCTCTACCCCCTGAACAAGTCCGCATCACCCAGAGTGTAGGAGAATAATATATGATAAATATGATAATAGGAACCTCTCCTCCCGAACTATATATTCACTAAAAAATTCTGAACGAGATCGTTATTTAATGAATTTAATAAGGTAACAGAAACCCTCTTAACGGACAAAGCCTTCATCAAAACACCAAACTGAGGGATACATTACTATTTTCATCTCTGATGGTCAATAGGTGTGGGATAGAAAATAAAATGTTTCATTGATAAAAATGATCAAGAACAAATGATTTATTGTGTGGGTATCAATTTGATAATATGAGGTGCTTTCCCTACACACATTCTGGAGGGAAAAATAAAAAATAAAAAATAAAAACTACCACATTCACGTCATGATTCTAGAAATTGAATAGTACCATGATAAACAGGTAAATTAGAAATTTTCACCAAACATAAATAGAATAAATCATGAATACTAAGGTTATAACATTAAAGGTTTAAAACCATTCCTTATGGCCGAAGAAGATACGTTGACCAAAAAAACATATTTCATGACTTACCATTCAAAACAACCAACTTTAAGGAATAAAATCAACCACTTTTGAGATCTCATATGTTGTAACATTATGTCCAATAATATGTTAGTTCACTCTATATTAAATAGTCATAAATATTCTTACTCCACCTCCTCCAACCATCCTTATTCCCATTTTTTCAAAACAAACCACATACTCTACACCCATTATTGCACGAACATTCAAGGTTTCATCCTCCAACTGTTTTCACCATAGACCACCACTGTATTATGTTTTAATGAAACAATATGCAAAGATACATTGAATAAACCTGATAAGGATATTTACATTAATCCATTTGTTAGAATCCATAAATTTTTAGGACTCCTCACCTGGTAGAAATATTATTTATTGATAATTACTTACAAAAATTATGATTTTCTCACTGTCTAACCAATTCAATAATTAACATATATAATCATAATACATGATTCTTTCCTAGGTATCATGCTCAAACATAAAATCATATTTTTTTATTTTTAGTAAAATAATGTTCCCTACATTATATCAATGTGGGGCCTAAAATTTCAAATTTAATATGGTATCCCTTATTTATGTCTCCTTTTAAATCACTCTATCATGACCAATACATCAAAAGGTACCCCAACCCTTGACCAAAAAAATAATAAAATAGATAATTATTCGTGAATCCAACCTCTAATATGCCAATAGTTTGAGACCAGAACCAAAAGTATATAATCACACATATTTTATGAATTAATATTATAACATCTCGAGAACTACGAGACATGATGAGTGTAAAAAAGAAAAAATCTCTTTCTCATACTAAAAGAATAAGTAGCAACAATAGAATTTATGGTGTTATACATAATAGGATACAATATATAATATTAAAAGCAATACCTATTGCATCCAATGAAGCTCCAGTAACACCTTTACTACTCATCGATGTAATAATGTCTTTCTCAATCAGTAACCTACCTCCATTGACCAGGAAAATGGTGTGTATATATATGATTAGCATAATATGGATACTCAGTAGTGTCCTTGAAACCACTATTAAAAAATATAAACTGTGTATTTTTAAGTACAATGAATAAAAATATTAGACATACTCATAACTAAAATAGGTTTAATATTATTCTCCCAATTCCCACTATGCATAACGGCTAAGTATCGCACAAAAATAATAATATATTGTATAATCATAATTCCAAATTATTGTACACCACTACCAATTAAACAATAATTATCCACTCTACACAATCATATCACATATTAAGCCATGAGTCTCCAAAAATAATCCATCTCAAACAAACATGGTCTATTTTTTCAAATCATTCACCTAGTTCATTGCATAATCTATTCATCACATAACATGAAAATTATGTATCATATCATGTCATTATCCCATCCATATCTGATGATAGTCACATAGTAGATTCCAACATCCACCACAACCTATATGTGGGGTAATATATCTAAAACAATTAAATCTAAAACAATACATAGATATAATAATATCTAGGATATTATATATATATATATACATGGGTATGAAATAGAAAAAAGTCATCCCAAACCTCATTAATGATATGTGAGAAAGGTAACCACCAAGAAAAACAACATATAAAAATATTATGAGAGGAGAGTAGGTTCATTTGGGGTAGTTATCCATCATTTCATCAATAGAATAAAATGTTGGTAAAACACCCTCAAAGATTCCACATGGTGTCAGTAACCCTTAGCAACATTAATGGGGTAGCATATAAAATAAAAGAAACATATTAGATACAAATAATACTCACAACAACACTCAAGTAAACCAATTTTCCTTAGAATAATCTACCACTAACGTCCTAAAGGACTCCTGACTTCCATGGATAAGGCCTATGTATCAAATAAAAATACATGATTCAAACTTAATTTTTTTAGATTGACTAATTAACCTATAATTAATTTTTAACATAATTTTCCATATTAAAATTGTAATCATATAAATTAATTTCAAAACACATTATTATATATTTTTATGTACTCCCTTGAATGACATAATGGTTTGAAATATTCAAGAAGCAAGTCAATATTTAATTGGTACAATATCATTTCAAATATAATCATGTAATATAAAAATCATACTCAGAGAGAACATATAATATTATATCATGGTTCATAAGAAAAAAATTATTTTTTAGGTATAAATATATCATATAAATATTATCTGAATATTTAGTAATCAAGTAAGAATTAAAGAAATATGTAATCATCAATAAGAATTCACCAATATAAATCCAACCCAAAAATCATTGTAATATCCCCAACACCACTAAAAATAATATAACATATGGTATCCCATGCCAATATAATTTACTGTTGATCTTTATACCACCATCACCATCATAATTGACATAATGTTCCATCATCACATCTTCACACATCCCTTCACAATTGTCATGAAATATTCTAACCACACAACGTGAACAATCAATCATTATAAATATAAAAATACATATAAGATATATATATATATATATATATATTATTTCTCTACAAATATTTTTAAACGAAACATTGGATAAATCTAACAACTCGTTATAGTCATTATCAAACCAGGACAGGCACACATGTCCTAAAAAATGATTTAATCAACAATAATATTATCATTAACATATTTAATTAACTAATTAATATTGAGTAAAACTCAGTAGTAGTATAAATTAAATTACATACAATAAATGTTATTTATTTAATTCATCATGCTTCATCAACATGCTTTTTCATTTATAAACACACTCAAATGTAATTCAAATTTCCTAATGTAAAAACCCAGATCTTCGTTTCTGGTATTTCCTTCCTTTTCTGGAGTTTTTGAGAATATTTGGAGATTCTGGAAATTTTTGAAGAACACGCCGTGTCTATTTTGAATACACACTGTGTAATCTTTTTCTACTTGAAGCCGTGTGTTGGCCATGTCCGGGCCACAAACCTGATGTGTAGGGGTGATGTGGAGGAAGATTTTGGTGGAGTACGGAAAAACTCACTACACATTGTGTACTTTAAAAATACACGCCATGTACTTCTCTTTTTTTCACTAAATGGACCTCGGTCGGGCCTAATCGCCATAATCGTCTTCTTCTAGTTCTGGTTCGACCGAGAGACATCGTGAGGCTACGAAACATCTCTGGATTCTCGAGCCTCCATCCGTTCTCCGATTCGAGCTCTGTCGATTAAGTTGGAAGCGCATCGGTGATTTTTCCCTTCTTCTTGAGCATTGTTCTCCAATTCTTCATCCTGCTCATGTTATCTAAGGTTGAACGTTTTGGGCATTTTTTTAGATCTACAGCGTTCTAGGGATAATCAGTCATCGTGGTTCAAGTATATTGATCTCCTACGATCGATGTAGGTGGTTTATGACATACCGTTCAAAGTCTCTGAGTTTATGTGCAAATTCCCACTAATACACGTGAACGGGGTAATGCGAGTTGCACCCTTTTGCCTTCGTTGTTTTCCTACCTTGCATTTATTATTATGTAGAGATAATTTGACCATGTTAGAGTATAATTTGTTCTCCTCGGATGTATTTTCTGTTGCTTTGTTCTGTTTAATACCTTTGGGTCTCGTTTTCCTTTGGCTGCTACACCTGTTGTCATGCCTTGCGGTTATAGGTTGAAGTGAAACTCATGACATGCTTGTTGCCCTGTAGAATACATAGATAAGTAGCTCAATAGGTGGACTTTGGTTAGACAAGTAGCTCTATAGGTGTATTTTGGCATTATATCATTATTATGCACTGACCGTTATGGGGCTGAGAGAACCTGGTGCTATAAACTATAAGGGATATACCGAGTGAGCTTCCCAGAGAGTCTTAGATATTATAGACCACAGAGTGGATGTACCAAGTGAGCTCCCAGAGATTCCTCGTTTTTATAAACTACAAGAGGGTAGACCGAGTGAGATTCCTCAGAGAGTTTTACCTTGTTTGAATCTCTTTTAGAACCTTCCCAGGATAGAGGAGGAATTGACCGAGGGAGATTCCTCAGATAGTCTGTGGTATACCTAAGGTTACAGGAGTAATTGACCGAGATAGCTTCCTCAGAGAGTCTCTAGACCTTGGGGATAAGAGGGTTAGACCGCGTGATCTTCCTCAGAGAGTCCCTGACTACCCTAGACTATAAGGGTAATTGACCGAGTGAGCTTCCCCAGAGAGTCTCATAAATTCGTACGACCATGCCAGCGGGGTTAGGTTGAGTGCACTGCCCAGAGGGTTGTGGTACTTCTTGGATAGGACCAGAGGGGATGGCTGTGATTACTTCCCATAGGGTTTTCGGATTATTAGCAATTTTTTTCACTGCTGGGGATTAGTTGTGGATTGATTGCTGCTATGTATCATCATGTTCACTACTTACTGAAACTGCCTACTGCTTGATGTTGCGATTTACTTCTTATTGTACTTTTCCCTGCCATATACTCACCAACTGTTAGGCAAAGATCTTCGGGTGGTTGCCTACTGGTATTTTATCTCACACCCTGTTTGGGCCATGCTTTTGGGCTCAAGAAGACTATGTTGTTGCATGTATAGAGAAGGGAAAGTTCCCTTCGGCTTCTGGTACATGATTTCTTGGAGTAGGAGAGCAAGGGGCCAAGCTATGTCTTGCGATGCTGAGGAGCTGTTTACTTTTCTTTTGTACTTGTTTTGGTACTGTGGTGTTTTTCAACATTGTGACATGGTTGGCTACTTTTCTAGATATGTATCATGCATCATTTCATATATACATATGTGATCCAGTTTGTTGATTTAGTCTTCCACTGTTTATATTACTGGTTATTACTACTTCCGTTGTTGCATGATTATTTTTCTTGCGTTGTGTACTCTGCCAATGAGGGAATAGTTTCCCCACTATCACACCTAAGGCCCTCGCTGCTAGTCAGTAGCCTTTTGCATTTTTGGAAGTGCACTTGAGTCCATGTGACCAATTGGGTATGGGGCGCCTCTGGGTGGCTTCTGGAACTGGGACGTTACAAAGTGGTATCAGAGGAGGTTTTCCTTTCTCTTGTATTATTATTTGGAGACTTTAGATTGGGATAGGATGGATTCGGTACTTGGTAATAAGCTGTGCCTGGGAGTATCTAACCCATGTATAGGGAAAAACCATACTACCCAGTTTATTGAATTTTTCTAGTTTTGAGAGTTTAGAGTTGATACGATTTCACCAAGAGTGATTCATATGCTTTGTACTGTTATTTTTTTTTGATATTACGGATCTATTCTCATCGCAACCCGATGAGATGAGGGCATGCCATCTCATGCATCATATAGACACTTATAAAAATCACATTCCATACATTCTTGCCATGCCATTTAGGGTTCATTAGAAATTTCATGTTGTTGTGATAGATGTTGTGTAGATTATCCATGTTGTTGTGATAGATGCTTGAAAGAATCGCTGCTGCTTGTTGGAGAATTTTTTGTATTGTACATTGTTTAAATGAACGCAAAATTTTTATTCCTGAGGTTTTATGGGCCCTCTTGAATTGGAAATTGGGGGATCATGATCATATTTTCTCTTTTACATGACTTTAGGGGATTCCAATATTTGATTCACGAGGAGTATGGGCCCTCACGGATCGGAATTTGGCACCTCCTTACCTTGTTTTCCATGTTTCTTGGCTTCTGTGCAGTTTCTGAGCTACTGCCCAGAAAAACCTAGAATACACGGCGTTTACTTTCTGGTTACACACCATGTAGTTTTTAGGCCGTGTTACTGACTGTGCGTGCAGGAACACAGTGTTGTGGAAATAACATCAGGAACACATTGTGTACAGTATGTACACGCCATGTAGTATAGAGCCTTGTACCCGGTCGTGTCACTAACTACACGGGTCGGGGAATCTCGAGCAGAACACGCCGTGTTGTAAAGGAACACATCATGTAGTTCTATCCAGGTACCCGGCCATGTCACGAACAACACGGGTCGACATGACTTACTATAAGAAACACCATGTTGCTTTCGGAACACGCCATGTAATCTTTCCCAGGTACCCGACCATGTCACGAACAACACGGGATGGTGTCACCTTATCTTATTCACGCCGGGTTGGTTTGGAACACGCCGTGTAAGGTCCAATCATGCAGACGGCTATGTAACTAACAACAAGGGCTATCGAGACAGTGTCTAGTACACGTCGTGTCCCTAGGGAACACACCGTGTAGTCTGAGGTTAGTTTTAACCATGTGGGTTAGCCGTGTTTGGAGACTCGGGCAGGGGATTAGAGCTCAAGTACACGTCATGTGTGGGAACAACACATCTTGTATTTTGGGGTGTTACACGACCTATTGAGCAGGGGTACAAGCCCATGTTAATGGCTAAATAAGACACGTCGTGTAGTTTTTATACATGTCGTGTAGTCTTGTTTTGTAATACTTGAGTGTTTCTTCCCCTGTTCCCATTTTGTACTCCTATGTTTTTTGTCCTTGTTAATCCCGGTCTACGGTGTGCTTTTGATCTTTCAGAGCTATGCATCCGAGACGTCCTCCGGTTGTACGCCATTTGCCAGATGGTGATCAGACACCGGATATGGACGATTAGGGACCTCCTACAGATCCTCTAGTTGTGCCAGCCTGGCACCAGTAGTTATACCCGTTGCAGGCACCAATGCGCTGTTCAGCGAGGATTTCCTGAGGATGATTTAAACTTTTCAGGGAGCGCCGCCTCCTGCCCCGTCGATGGCTGAGTTGACGCGGGTTTTCTTGCAGCAGCATCCTCCTAATTTTTTAGGGGATGGAGGACCTCATGCTGTAGAGTCGTGGATATATGCCACACTGACCATATTTGAGCACCTAGAGATCCCTCTAGAGTAAAGGGTAAAGATGGATACTTATATGCTCTGAGACACCGCCAAGAGGTGGTGGGATGTGATCTCACATTCAGGGAATCAGCAGGATATGCCTTGGGACGAGTTTTGATGCACCTTCTATGTCTACTTCTATCTGGAGACCCTAAGGGCCGATCGAGCCAGGGAGTTTATGAGTCTGCAGTAGGGTATTCTCTCTGTTATGGAGTACTCGTCTCGCTTCATTGTGCTGCAACGTTTCACACCGATCCCGGTGGGTGATGAGTTGTTTCCTGCTCGGAATTTTGGGGATGGTCTCAGGCAGGAGATCCTTCCCTAGGTGAATATCTTCCAGTTGACTTTTATATCCTTCATCATCAACTAGGCACTGATCACTGAGCCCAATCTGAGATATTCTAGTGTAGTGAGCCAGGGCAGTTCGATATCCAGAGCTGGTGTTCCTCCTACGGACAGTTGGAATCATCATAGAGAGTCTTCTTAAGGATATCAGGGTTCGCGAGATACGTCTTCTAGAAGCCAGGTTGTATGCTACCAGTGTGGTAGAAGTGGTCACACTAGGCCTCAGTTCCAGAATGAACTGATGGAGTGATGATCTTGCGGAAAGGTGGGGCATCTTCAGCACTTCTGTCACATCTTCTCACCTTCAGCTGGTGGTAGTGGTTTCTCTATGACCCCACGTTCTGGAGATGCTTCACTAGTTTCCCACCTATCTGAGAATGAGAGTTCTTCTGGCCATTCAGGCCGAGGTGGAGGTCACATCCATGGTGGTCAGTCACCAAGTCATCAGCGACAGTAGAGTGGATCAGCTCAGAGCGGTCAGCCAGGGGCGCAGGGCCGTGGTGCAGGCCAGTCCTTCGCCGTGGAGTAGGCCTATCACGAGAAGTATCTCGGCCCTTATACAGATCGAGGTACGATCTTAGTAGCCTCAGTTTTATCTTCAACTCTTTTTGATACTGGTGCATCCCATAGCTTTATCTATGTTGCGGTTATGGAGATCCTTGGGCTCTGTATCTTTTTGTCTACCGACTTTTTAACTCTTGACAAACCGTTGGGGATGAGGACATCTAGTATACGTCAGTGCAGAGAGTTCCCTCTTGAGGTTGCAGGGTGTCATTTATTATGGGACCTCGATTTCCTAGAAATGATGGGCTCTGACGTCATTCTCAGAATGGACTGCTTGGTTCCTTTATAGACATTCTTAGATTCTTATCGTCATATGGTGAGTTTCATATCACTAGAGGGTGGATCATTCCGTCATAGAGGTGAGTGGGACGTCCCGGAATATATAGCTAGACCCAAGCATCATGGGCTAAGTGAAGTTACAGCCCAGATTGCCAGTCTTTATCTGGGTGACTAGGGGAATTCACAGTTAGAGTTTCCTCTAGTGGTGGATCATTTCAGGGATGTCTTTTCAAAAGACTTTTTAGGTATACCTCTAGAGAGTGAGGTAGACTTATCGATTAAGCTTGTGCCAGGAGCGGAACTGGTGTCCATTCCTCCTTTTATGATGGCTACACCTGAGTTGAAGGAGCTCAAGAATCAATTGGAGGAGTTGTAGGAAAAGCGTTTCATCTGACCCAGTACATCTCCTTGGGGTTCGCCTGTCTTGTTCGAGAAGAAGGCAGACGGTACCCTTCGACTTTGTGTGGATTATCGGAAGCCAAACCAGTTGACGTTCAAGAACCGAAATCCCTTGCCCAGGATCGATTGCCTTTTTGATCAGCTTCAAGGAGCCCGGCTGTTCTCGAATATTGACTTGAGGTATGGTTATCATCAGTTACATGTTAGACCATCATATATACCTCTGACAACTTTTAGGAGAAGGTATGGTCTTTTTGATTATAGAGTCATGATGTTAGGTCTTACGAACGCGCCTGCAATCTTTATGGCACTGACGAACCGAGTGTTCCATCCGTACTTGGACTCCTTTTCCTTGGTCTTTGTGGACGATATCTTGGAGTACTTTCACACTCGACACGACCATCCCACACATCTTGGGATCATTCTGAGTACACTGAGAGAGCATCGGTTGTAGGCTAAACTCTCCTAGTTCCACTTTTGGATGGATCAGATACACTTCTTGTGTCACGTCATCTTAGAGGCTGGAGAATCTGTGGTGCCAGAGAAAATGAGAGTTGTAGTTTCCTGGGAGCATCCAAAGAACATCTTTGAGGTGCATAGTTTCCTAGGGCTAGCTGGATACTACAGATGCTTCATTCAGGACTTCTCGTGCCTAGAAGCACCATTGACAGGTCTGACCAAGAAGGGGGTGAAGTTTTTATGGTCAGATTCTTGTGATTCATCCTTTCAGGAGCTGAAAGGGAGGATGACGTCAGCCCCAATACTAGTCTTACCGGAGTCGGGAAAGGGCTATACTGTTTACTGCGATGCTTTAAGTATCAGGCTAGGAGCTGTGCTTATGCAGGGAGATGGGTTCGTTGCTTACGGGTCTAGGCAATAGAGGACACATGAGAGAAAATACCCGACACATGATCTAGAGTTGGCAGCAGTTGTTCATGTCTTACGCTATTGGAAATAATATCTTCTGGGAGAGAACTTTGTGGTTTTTACCGACCAAAAGTGTCTAAAGTATATCTTCACTCAGCGTGATATTAATCTGAGACAACGTAGGTGGGTCGAGTATCTTCAGTCCTTTGACTTCGTGCTCGCCTATACGCTGGGAAAGGGAAACACAGTGGCTGATTCTTTGAGCAGGATAACTCAAATTTAGGCAGTTCAGGAGGCCATAATTGAGTGGAATCTTATGTCTATGTTCTCTGATATGCATCTAAAGGTGCACGACAGGCAGGGATAGACTTTCCTATATTCTGTAGGTGTTACCTCTACACTTCTTGATTGGGTACGATTGAGGAAGCTATCAGATTTGGAGGCCTTAGTCCTACGGGAGAGTGTGTCTGGAGGGGACCCTCTTCCTGGATGGACAGTGGGAGAGGATGAGATTTTTCATTTCCTCGGATGCGTATGGGTTCCAGAAGACATTCGTGAGGAGATGATGCGGGATTTTCATTCCTCAGTTTGGGAAGTTCATCATGGCATCACCAAGATGTATCAGGATCTCTATCGCCAGTAATGGTGGACAGGTATGTAGAGAGATGTTGTTGGTTTTTTCATGTGATTTTCTACTTGTTATTAGGTGAAATGAGAGCATCAGCGACCAGCAGGGATTTTACAGGATTTTCCAATTCCAGATTGGAAGTGGAACGATGTTGCGATGGACTTCATGACCGGGTTGCCGAGGTCACCTCAGGGAGGTGATGCTATTTGGGTCGTCGTTGACAGGCTTATTATGGTAGCACACTTCTTACTGATCAAGGAAACCTTTGGTGTTGTTGATCTGGGATGACTATACATCCGATAGATTGTACGTCTGCATGGAGTTCCACACTCCATTTTTTCAAAAAGGGATGCGCGCTTTATCTCCCGATTCTGGTAGGGACTTCAGAAGTATTTGGGTACACATGTACTTTTTAGTACATCATACCTTCCCCAAACTACTGGCCATTCCGAGCGCACAATCCAGGTGCATGCAGATATGCTCTGAGCTTGCATTCTAGACTTCGGCAGTTCTTGGGAGGAGCATATACCTCTTGTGGAGTTCGCCTACAACAACAGTTTTCAGGTGACCATTCTGATGGCATCATACGAGGACTTGTACGGTAGGCATTTCCGATCACCCTTATGTTGGCAGGAGGCAGGAGTGGCAGCTTTTCTAGGACCTCGTCTTGTTCAGGAGACCTCAGAGCAGATAGAGTTGATTCGGTAGAGTATGGCTACAACATAGTCTCGACAGAAGTCTTATGGTGATCAACAGAGACGACCTCTAGAGTTTGAGGTCGGAGATCAGGTTTTCCTGCATGTCGCATCGAGGTTGGGACACAAGAGGATTCAAGGACAGGGTAAGCTTTCACCATGGTAAGTTGGGATGTTTGAGGTATTGGAGAGATTTGGACCAGTTTCCTATCAGTTGCAACTACCTCAGAGGTATCGGGTGATACACGACGTCTTCCACGTCTCTCAGCTCTGACGTTACTTTACATACCCATCTCATTTCTTTCAGCCCGAGGAGGTTGACCTCTAAGTGGATGCGTCGTTTGAATTGCATCCTATCCGGATTTTCGATCACAGTACAAATTTTCTCCGAGGTCGGTCTTTTCCTCTAGTATGGGTGCTATGGCAGCATGGGCGAGTATAGGATGAGACCTGGGAGAGGGAGGCTGATGTACGATCGCAATGGCTGGAGATTTTCGGGATTCCTTCTTCAATGCCTCTCTAGGGAAATTTATAGACAAATTTCATTAATGGGGGAAGTTTGTAAGAACCTGGATCTTCGGTTCAGGTATGTCTTTCCTTTTCTGGAGTTTTTGAGAATTTTTCGAGATTATGGAATTTTTTGAAGTACACGACGTGTACTTTCTGAGTACACGCAATGTACTCTTTTTCTGCTCGAAGCCATGTGCAAGTCATGTCCGGTCCACACACATGGTGTGTAGGGGTGACGTGGAGGTGTATTTTGGAAGAGTACGGAAAAACCCACTACACGCCATGTACTTTAAAAATACATGTCGTGTACTTTTATTTTTTTTCACTAAACAGACCGGGGTCGCGCCTAATCACCATAATCGTCTTCTTCTAGGTCTGGATCGACCAAGAGACATCGTACGGCCGTGAAACTTCTCTGGGTTCCCAAGCCTCAATCTGTTCTCCGATTCGATCTCTTTCGATTGTGATGGAAGGGCAGCGGTGAGTTCCCCCTTCTTCTTTAGCTTTGTTCTCCAATTCATTCTCCTACTCAAGTTATCTAAGGTTGAACGTTTTGTGTGTTTTATCATATCTACGATGTTATAGGTAAAATCAGTCATTGTGGTTCATGTATATTGATCTCTTAGGATCATGGTAGGTGGTTTTAGCCTTACCATTCAAATTCTCTGAGTTTATGTGTGAATTTTCACCGATAACCGTGAACGGTGTATTGGGTGTTACCCCCTTTTTGCCTTCATTGATTTCCTGCCTTTCTTGTATTCTTGTGTAGAGATAATTTGACCATGTTAGAGGATAATTTTTTTTGGTTGGATGTATTTTCCCTTGATTTGTTCTGTTTATGACGTTTGGGTCTCATTTGCCTTTGGCTGCTACACCTGTTTTCATGCCTTGCGGTTATAGTTTGAAGTGAAACTCATGACATGCTTGTTTCCTTATAGATTTTTTAGCTATGTAGCTCCATAGGTGTACGTTGGTTAGACAAGTAGCTCTATAGGTGTAATTTTTCCTTATATAATTATTATGCACTGACCGGCATAGGGCTGAGAGAACCTGGTGCTATAAACAATAAGGGATAGACTGAGTGAGATTCCTGGAGAGTCTTAGATATTATAGACTACAGAGGGGATGGACCGAGTGAGCTCCTAGAGAGTCTTGGATTTTATAGACTACAGGTGATTAGAACGGGTGATCTTCCTCAGAGAGTATTACCTTGTTTTAATCTCTTTAAGAACCTTCCCAGCCTAGAGGATGAATTGACCGAGTGAGCTTCCTCATAGAGTCTCTGATATACCTGAGGCTATAGGAGGAATTGACCGAGATAGATTCCTCAGAGAGTCTCTAGACCTTGGGGCTAAGAGGGTTAGACCGCGTGATCTCCCTCAGAGAGTCCCTGACTACCCTAGACTATAAGGGGAATTGACTGAGTGAACATCCCCAGAGAGTCTTGTAAATTCATATGACCAAGCAAGAGGGGTTAGGCTGAGTGCACTTCCCAGAGGGTTGTTGTACTTCATGTATAAAACTAGAGGGGATGGGTGTGAGTACTTCCTAGAGGGTTTTTGGATTATTAGTTGTTTGTTTCACTACTGTGGATTGGTTGTGGATTGATTGCTACTATGTATCATCATGTTCACTGCTTACTGTATACTACCTACTGCTTGTTGTTGCTGTTTACTGCTTATTGTACTTTTACCTGCCATATACTCACCGACTGTTAGGCACAAATCTTCGGGTGGTTGCCTAATGGTATTTAATCTCACACCCTGTTTGGATCATGCTTTTGGTCCCAAGAAGACTATGTTGTTGCAGGTATAGACAAGGTAATGCACCCTTCCACTTCTGGTACATGATTTCTTAGAGAAGGAGAGCAAGGGACCAAGATCTGGCTTGCGATGCAGAGGAGCTGTTTACTTTTCTTTTGTACTTGTTTTGGTACTGTGGTGTTTTTCAGCATTGTGACTTGGTTGACTACTTTTCTAGATATGTATCATGAATCATTTCATATATACATATGTTCTCCAGTTTGTTGATTTAGTCCTCCGCAGTTTATATTATTGGATATTACTGCTTCCGCTATTGCATGTTTATTTTTCATGTGTTTTGTACTGTGCCAATGAGGGCATAGTTTCACCACTATCGCACCCAAGGCCCTCAATGCTAGTCGGAAGCCTCTGGCATTTGGGGAAATGCTCTTGAGGCCATGTGACCAACCAGGTATGGGGTGCCTCTGGGTGGCTTCCAGAACCGGGACGTTACACCTAATTTAACATAATCAAATAATTTAATAACATATTTTTTATTTAATTTAAAATATTATCAATTAAGCACATCAACAATAAAAAATTATTGAAAAATACCTAGTAAATATCCTGATGTTTCTAGTAACATATTGGACTAAAATGTCCTAGTTAATATTTTAATCCTAGTATTAAATTATCTAAACAATTGATAATTTCAATTTTAAATATAATCCTTCCACAAATATATAAAGAAATATAGTCAATTATATTTTATGTTATTTGACATATCATCATGAATTTTTTCTTTTACTTATCACAAAATATCTCCATAATTATTAATATTATTCTATAAAATTAAATTATTTGTTTCCCCATTCATTGCATTATATTATAAACCATCCTGAATGTTATCATTTGTTATTATGAAAATTCTAGGTGAAAAGAATAATGGGGGATTAGTGTGATGGGGACTTAGACAATATCCCATTATAATGAGCTTTCAATCAGATGGAATATAGTTGGTACAAAATAGGTATTTATTGTCTCACTAAGGCACATTTACCTTTTAGGGAGTCTACTTCATAGTTATCGTCCCTTCATGTGTTGAATACCATAGTACCCTGACTATTGATCCTTATTCACATTATTATAATGTAATCTTGTTGAAAAATAGTATTTAACATCCCACAAATATAATCTACCATAATGTTTTAGATCTTATTCAAAAATTATGATGCTATGGTTGAGGAGTCTGTTAAACATTAGACTAGAAATCGTAGCCCTCGCCACCGCACAAATCAAGTTACATGGCCTATAGAAACTGGTGCATTCAATGATAAGGAGGCTTTGGTATCAACCAAAAGTACCCCATCTAGTAAAATTCAATTGAGTCATGATAACCCACCATTTATTATAAAACATGTTATTGGTGGATTCTAAAAAACCATGACCCCATGAGTATTGTTACCTATTCATTAAGTATTTAGAGAAACTCTTGGGATGAGGCACCATGGAAATATCAGTTGATCCCCATTAGAAATGATAGTACCATGATTCACCAACATGTATTTATTATTATCATAGAGGAAAATATGTGATAAATTAGTAACATATATTTTCTTATTTATTACTTCACATATCTCCCATCATGACACTATAAATGTTATACTTAACTTCTTCACCTCTTTAAAATTCATATTTATATATTTGTAACCAAGATTCAATGATTTTTTCCACCATGTTACCATTCCCATATATAACCATACCTAGGTCATAAATTTTTAGAATATTAAAATCCAATTCCCCTATAAATTTGAAGTAATTAGTCGATTCCATATTTAGAGAATCACAACACCGATAATGGGAGGCCATTATTATCCCCTTCTTATGAACATTATCATATGTGGGAAAAAAATTTGTTTTGATCTTCCACATAAATAAATTGATATTTGAAGGTATATCCTTACACTAAAGTGTCGATTCCCACATGTCAGACCTTCTACTTTTTTGAAACATATCACATAAGGTCGGGCTACTAAATTGTAAAATGGTTTTAACTATGAAAATACACCAAATAGGGCCTTCAGTGATGCATATTTTAACATCCCCCAATCCTGTAGTATCTCACAGAGACAGAATGGGTTGTTCAGGAGAGCACATATGTGCCTCCCCATATGAAATGGGATGTTGTGTAGTAATGTGGGTGTGAAATTTATAGTGGGGAGACTATACCCCTTGGTATGAAGTTTCATAGAAGAAGAAATAAAATCATAATTAAAAATAAATAGTAAATATATATACATAGAAAAACAAAAAAATATATTTAAAATCAATTATCAAATAAATAATAAGGTAATAATGTAATGACATGCCATAATGTAACTAAATTTGATGATTGGAAAAAAAAAGAAAGATTCTAGAAGACTCAAAAGAAAGACTCAAAGTCTCAGGTCCTGGACACCACATCTATCCAATGTGAAAAATCTAGCCCAACTAGAAAAAGAAATCAACTGAATTGTCATTTTACCTTGTCAAAACTAGGATCTACATAATCTTCTTAGGTACTAATAGATTACCAGAATAGGGTGTTAGTATAACTCAGTTGTTTGACACAAAATCGTCTAAAAAACCAGTCTAATAAGGACCGTATTCAATAAAGCGATAAACATGTGTATTAATAAATTAAATAGCTACTAAAATACCACAAAATACTACCTCAACGCTATGATGGAATATCTGTGAGAATGTATTGCAAAAAAATGAACCAAAATCATACAACCCAGATGTTGACGCTCCTTTCCGTCACAGAGTCTAACAACTGAAAAAAGGGAAAATACCTTAGTCCAAAGTTATTCATCCTTTGAAGAAACATCAAAAATCGAAAAAGGTACGAACAAGGAGAACATTTCCCATAGGTCGCGCAAGTTCCCTCATGGTCGTGCAAGTACACTTGCGCGCCGCCTAGTGGTCGTGCAAGTGTAATTGCGCGACGCCTTATGATCGTGCAAGTGACTTGCGTGACCTAAGTGATAATCGCCCAGTAACCGCCCGGGGTCTTCTCCTACCTATAAATAGACCCTGTGGGCCCCCCATTGAAGAAGATATTTTTCCAGAAACTCGGATTGAAGCTTCTGACGACCAAGTCTCTTCTCAAAGCTTCCATAACACTTCTAAGGTAATTTTTTACCTAGAACGGAAGATCTAAAGAGAGGGAGGAAGGCCTAAGTGTTGAAACTCATCAACACTTGCGCGCCTGAGTGGCCAGCCCCTAAGGGAAGTGGTCACACTTGCGCGCCGCCTTACTACTTCGATAGAACTTGCGCGTCCCTTTTATGGAATAACCTCAAGAGGATTCTAAAGGCTTTAATAAAGAGTCGCTCAAGTATTTCAACGCTGGTTGACCATTGGGAAAATACACCATGTGTCGCACAGGTATACCTGGGAGACCAATACTTGCGCGCCCATGTAGTAATTGCGCGTCTTCCAAGACTTGTGTGCCCCTTTCTTTTTGGGTGCCCATCTTGCACATTTTACCCCTCATAAGCCATTACTCCTTTACTATTTAAGATTCAGTCTTCAAGACACTCTTTAAAACCATTTATGGCATGATTTCTTGATTTGACATCCTTATCTAAAAGGAATTCTGTGGAATATCTCTTAAAACCTAGTGATTTAAATATCCTTTTGTCACTAAATATGGAGAGTTCATTCATTCAACCTCATCCTTTTAGATGATAGAATCCTTAACCTGGGTCTCCATTTCAGGAATAATCCCCAGTCATAAGTCCTCTAATTTGGGCATCCTTCTCAGGAGTAAGCCCCAAACCATAATCCTTAACCTGGGCCTCCTTTTTAGGAATCAGTCCTAGTCATAATCCCTTAACCTGGGTTTTCTTTTCAGGAATAAGTCCCAGTCATAATTTTGGGCTTCCTTTTCAGGAATAAGCCCCAGGTCCCCTAACCTAGGCCTCCTTTTTAGGAATAAGTCCCAATCATAAATTTTGGCCTTCCTTTCAGGAGTAAGCCCCAAATCCCTAAATTTCTCTTTAACCAGTCCTAATTTACGTTTGACCTGGGATTCCTTCTCAGGAGTAAAACCCAGTTTTCAATCCTCTCCTAATTTGGGTTTCCATTTCATGAATAAGTCCCAAGTTAGAGTATTCAAATCTCCATGAAGCACATATACCTTTATGGACCTTGTTCCTGTATTTTCTCCCTAAAGTAAATCCTAACCTTCATTTATCTGGGCAGTCATACGTACATAATCCCCAAACCATTTCTTATGATTACATCTTTCATGGCCCAACTTTCTATTTTATTACCAATACCTCTTGTTTCTCACACCGAGCATGACTCACGTGAGATTAGTGGGTAAAAGTAATTATGACATCCTAATTTGAGCCATCAATCACAAACATCAGACTCCCTTATTCGAACTACATGGGTTCTGATTCCTTTTCCAAAACAAAGGATACGTAGGTAGCCCATCTACGGGTTCGATCCCAACTCTAAAATATTTCATTTCCTTCTGAATGATAACAAACTTAAAGTGCCCCATTGGCCAAGAATCTCTAAATAAATATAGATGATTCTCTATTGATGAAGAACCTCAAATACATATAAAAGATTCTCTAAATTTCTTACATGTTTAATCATTGATTGTTAAAACTAAATGAAATCTCATTTTATACTTGGTAATGTAATAAGGATTCACGAACATAACTTAAATCTATAAAGAGAGTCCCGGAATAGACAATAATTCCCCTAAAAAGGTGTGATGAGTCCGACCTCCCATCCTCTAGACCAATGAAAATTCCTAAGCCTCATCAGTTCACAAGATAATGAGCGCCTACCTTTGGAAAGTAGGTCCAAATGGATGTGGAATCATTGGATGTTTCCGGTTCTACAAACAAACCCGTTAGAAACCGATCAGAATGTTTGAATCTCCCATCTAGGAGGTCATCCCCGAATTCCGAGGGAAACAAAAAATGGTGAACCCGACGTGAATCCTTAAACAAGTTAAAATGATATTTTACCTATTTGTTAAGACCCTATTTAAAACTCAATAAGAGGTTTAACAAAAACAATCATTGACATGTGTTCTCATCCAAAGGATGAAGTAGCTGAATTTATCTTGATTACGTCTGTTATATCGAACATGCACTCTTTTCCAAGATCTTCTGTATTTCCATACTGGCTGCTCTCAAAATCACACCTGTGAATACTGCTGCTGCAAATACCACTGCTGTTATTCCTATTGGATCGGCATCCACTCTGAGGATGACATCACCTACTCAGCGTATTCAACGCTGGGTATCAAATGCGCTGGTTAAGGAGTACCATCATCACGGTACCATCCCAACTCTGGAGGCTGCCCGATAGGCCCTCCATGTGAACAACTCACACAGGTCGTCCGGACAACGACGACCAGTGATCAAGAGGCAGGCGATGCTGACTACCGTCTCCAACCGTTTTGGGTCGTTATCCCCAGAACGCAATTTCCATTCGCTCCCTTACTCTAAGGATGTTAATGAGTAGGTCCCTCAGGGCCTTAATTAAAAAAGACAAGAGTTTTTTCCAAGGGCTCCCATCAACAATCGCCGCCAGACTCGTGAAGCAATGCACCCTCAACATGATTAGGATACCGACTCCAGGCATTCGGCTCAGGTTCCTCGAACCCGAACAGGCAAGACGAACCGCCAGAGACAGAATCCGGTTAACAATGGGTAGGTTTTCATCCCTTCCATCTCCGGAGAAGTCCACCAACCTAACTTGGTGTCGAACAACGAGCAGGCACACACACCTGTCCGTTTTAATTCCGCTGTCCAGTAGACTGGTCTGGCAGCATCAAGCCAATCCCGCCAGGCAATTCCGGTGGAGTACTATAGGCAGGAACATACACCTTCTTATACATCATCAGTTAGTCAGTAAGCTCGCCTGACTACATATGATGGATCTCGTCAACCGTGTTTGGTGAAGTGTAATCAGCAGGCACATACACCTGCTAGTACTAATCAAGCCTAACAACAGTCTTTCTTGGTAGCACACGGAGAAGTCAGTCGGAAAGCTCCGACGACAAAAAGGAGGCAGACTCAACTCTCTGCGTCCACACTTGAGTACTGTCAGGATTCACTGACAGGAAAAGGAGGACAAGAGCCGGAACATACACCTACTCCAATCCCAGAATGGACGTATATCCCTGTTCCAGCAGCTGAAGTCACCATGCATATTTTGTCAATGGTGAAAGAGTAGAAGAAAATTCCTGCTCATATTCTGGATGCTTGCCAGGATATTATAATAGCTTCAGCATCATCTCAGGGAAAGACACATAAATCTATCCCTAGCAGTGGAGTGACACATTAACGATTCACTCCGGAACATACACACACATCTGTTCCAGTCCAAGAGGGTTATGGGGAATACTCCCCCATATCATACGGACAACCAAGTCAGGAACGTACACATGATTTGAGTGGAGATCGTCAGCCTAACCTGACCATCTTTTGTGATCAGGAACATACACATTCTCAGAGCAACCACTTTCATCAACTAGTGGTTTCCAAAGCGAGTAAGAAGGCATCTTAGAAAAAGATCCACCCAGCACAGTCAGGAGATCAAAGGCCAATCTGTAACAAGGCCTTGCTCGAGGCTGGAGTTGTTGGGCCTAAGTATTTTGGGACTAACCCCAAAATTTCACTTTCAGTCCCTTGGCTGAAAAGTCCTCATGAAAACACACACTGTGTATTCATTACTATGGTCTGAGATGTATGAATCTAAACTAAGATCTCTCATACTTTCATCCTCCATGATGTTAAAATGCATTTCAAGAACTACGTAAGGCTTGATTCTCATTCTTATGAGATACGTAGTGAAGTACAAAATTTCAATTCAGGACCCAGCCACAACATGATTATGGTTATAATTGACCTATTTATATCTGTATACATTGGGAAACACCCATCTTTATGTGTTATAATCTTAACCTTAAATATTTTCATATCTTCATAACCCTTTTCATGACTTTTAGTCAGAAAAATGTCAAACACTCTTGAGAATTCCTTCTCCTGACTATTCAGCACGTCCCCATAGGCGGCCTTGCATAAACAGTCCACATAACAGACTTTTCAGCCAAAAAATACTATTTATTTGACTATGCATCCAATTCCCTTAGGTGGCCCTTCATAATTCAAGCCCCTAATGGGTTTGTTAAATGATGGTAACTTCATTCTTGGGAAGAATGCCTCTTTTGTCCTTATTTGTCTTAAACGATGGTATGTAGCAATCCGCAAAAAAAATAGTCATCCTTAACATATTTTTCCCATATCCTTTTTCATGATCTGAAAGTATTCAAGTCTATGGTTTATTCTTCTTCCCTACGTTTGGGTCAGACCTTCGTAGGAGTAATATTCATCCAATTCTTCGATAATCTTGTCTAAAAAATTTCTTCTCCATATTCAAGTACCTCTTTCCATACAACAAACTCTATACATTAGAAAATTTGAATCTCCATAAACTTTCAATGTCTTTTAGCACTAAGAAAGTAAATTTATGAGAATTCTTTTTGCCTGACTATGCAGCACGTGCCCATTGGTGGCCTTGAATAAACAGTCTATATAACAGACTTGTTAGGAAAAAGATACTATTTTATTTTACTATGCAGCCAATGCCCTTAGGTGGCCCTGCATAATTCAACCCCCTAACAGGTTTGTTAAATAATGGTAACTTCATTATTGGAAACTACTTCTTCTAATTCCTTTTAGCCCTTTTTCATATCATTCCTCAGATTCAAATATTCTTAAAGTTATAGCTTACATGTTTTCCCTCATACTTGAGTATGGTAGTATGTTTTCAGATGAATTTTCAAGGAATTGTTTCAATTCTAATCCATTTCGGTCAAAGGTATTTCGACCTTAAGCATTATCCCCTTTATGTCCGGTATGCATGACTTTTAACTGCCCACAAAAGGCAAAGTAACTCTGAATAAAAGTCAAGTTCCAGCTCACTAAACATACATTTTGTATGATTTAGGTAATATTGAGCAATTAAAATGGTTCGTAGTTTGAAGGGTTGTTTACATAAATCCTAGTAAAAATAAAACTATGCTTACTAGGCCCATTGGCTTAGGTAAAATCTAAAGCATATAGTAAAATAGGATGCAGGTACAAATAAGTGAAGGTGAAAGTGTTTTTCATTGATGCACAAGAGTTAGAAGGACATCCACAGTCTGGAGTCTCTTCACTTTTTCAAGAATTACAAAAGTCTTTCAACATTACTCTTCATTTGATTTACGGCACCGTGAGCTTCATCATCAACCACCTGGAGTTCATTCATTCAACTGGATACAATAAGAGACGTAGTGATTCCAGCTCTTTTTAGAACAATTGAAAAAGAATGTTCTTGAGTACGGTTTGAGAAAATCATTTTCTGATCAAATAGTGACTTTGTTTCTGTCCAAGAGACTTGGAAGATGGATACATGGATTTGAGAATGGAGAATTGGAAGTAAAGATCCATTTGGAGAGAGTACTCTTTTCAGATATTGCTCTAATGACATGTTTGTCTTCTCTCCTCAAACCGATAGAGAAAACATTTTAGCCCATGGGTTTTCCATTTTCATATCTTCAGGGAAATGGCATGGACGGAGAACTTGAAAGTTCACACTATGGTTGTTTCTCTTAATGCACAGCATAACCGAAATAGAGGAGTAGCAGTGAAGCTGCATTTCAAATGTATAGTTCTTTGCATTTTTGACTCCTTGGAGATGACCATGACCACACAGAGGCAGATTGATGCTCTGTGGAAAATTAGGATGATATTTCTTCAAGTACTTTGCCAAATCTGGGAGAGTGTTGTCATAGATGTCGTAGTAATATTGGTCAATGATGTTCATCATTTTATCAATCCTCTTGTTAGCCAGTTCATCAGCCGTTCCAATTCCCTTGGAAATCACTGAATCAACACAAAAGATGAATAAACTAACTCTTAAATGGGTTTATGTTTTCATAAAATTTGTGAAGAAATTTGAAAAAATGGATAAGGAATTAAGGCGCGCAAGTCTAAAAATTGGCGTGTAAGTGTTCGTGTGCCGCGCTAGTGTTTGACGCGCAAAAATAAACCGCGCAAATCCAGATACCTTGACAGCAGAACTCCATCAAGAAAATATTGGAAAACAGAGCAAGTTGCGTGGCTAAGATGACATGCGCGACGAGAGCTCGAGAGGTTTTATGTCCGGAAATCCATATGCTTTGTACGGAGGTGAGACCATGTATTAATAGGCCAGGAAGCCTATCTGCGCACCGTACCCAGTACGCTTAAGGCATGCGCGATGCTCACTTGCACGCCGCCCTTTACATATTGGAATACTTGCGCGCCATTATTTCCTTTGGATATATTCGATTTCCTCAAAGTCAAATCCTCATTTTCTCTCCAGATCCAACTCTGAGGGGGGAGTTTTGTTGACGCTCCTTTCTTCACAGAATCTAAAGATTGGAAAAGGGGAATATCTGAGCTCAAAATAGTTCGACCTTTGAAGAAAACATCAAAAATTGACAAAGGGATGAACAAAGAAAACTTTTCCCATAGGCCGTGCAAGTTTCCGCATGGTCACACATGTGGACTTGCGCGACGCACCTTGGCGCACAAGTAACTTGCGCGACCTAATTGATAACCGCCCGGTAACCGCATGGGGTTTTCTCCTGCTTATAAATAGACCCTGTGGGTCCCGCATTGAAAAGGATCTTTTTCCAAAAACTTGGATTGAAGCTCCCGAGGCCCAAGTCTCTTCTCAAAGCTTTCGGAACACTTCTAAGGTAATTTCGTACCTAGAACGGAAGATCTATAGAGAGGGAGGAAGGCCTAAGTGTTGAAACTCATCAACCCTTGGGCGCCTGAGTGGCCAGCCCCTAAGAGAAGTGGTCACACTTGCGCGCCACCTTACTCCTTCCATAGAACTTGCACGTCCCTCTTTTGGAAGAACCTCAAGAGAATTCTAAAGGCTTTAATAAAGAGTCTCTCAAGTATTTCAATGCTGGTTGACCATTGCGCAAATACACAATGCTTCGTGTAGGTATACCTGCACGACCAATTCTTGCGCGCCCACGGAGTACTTGCGTGTATTCCAAGACTTTCGCGCCCCTTTCTTTTTGGGTGACCATATTGCCAATTTTACCCCTCTTAAGACATTACTCTTTTCCTATTTAAGATTCAGTCTTCAAGACACTCTTTAAAACCATTTATGACATGATTTATTGATTTGACTTCCTTATCTGAAAGGAATTCTGTGGAATATCTCTCAAAACCTAGTGATTTAAATATCCATATGTCACTAAATATGGAGAGTTCATTCATTGAACCTCATACTTTAAGATTAGATAATCCTTAACCTGGGTCTCCTTTTCAGGAATATTCCCCAATCATAGGTTCTCTAATTTGGGCATCCTTCTCAGGAGTATGCCCCAAAACTTAATACTTAACCTGGGCCTCCTTTTCAGGAATAAGTACTAGTCATAATCCCTTATCCTGGGTTTTCTTTTTAGGAATAAGTCCCAGTCATAATTTTGGGATTCCTTTTCAGGAGTAAGCCCCAAGTCCCCTAACCTGGGCCTCCTTTTTAGGAATATGTCCCAGTCATATATTTTGGGCTTCCTTTTCAGGAGTAAGCCCCAAATCCCTTAATTTCTCTTTAACCAGTCCTAATTTATGTTTGATCTGGGATTCCTTCTCAGGAGTAAAACCCAGTTATCAATCCTCTCCTAATTTGGGTTTCCTTTTCAGGAATATGTCCCAAGTTAGAGTATTCAAATCTCCATGAAGAACATATACCTTTATGGACCCTATTCCAGGATTTTCTCCCTAAAGTAAATCATAACCTTCATTTATCTGGGAAGTCATACATATATAAGCCCCAAACCATTTCTTATTATTACATATTTCTTGGCCCAATTGTCTATTTTATTACCAATACCTCTTGTTTCTTACACCGAGCATGACTCACGTGAGCTTAGAGGGTAATAGTAATTATGACGTCCTACTTTGAGCCATCAATCATAAACATCATACTCCCTTATTCGAACTACGTGGGTTCTGCTTCCTTTTACAAAACAAAGGATACATAGGTAGCCCATCTACGGGTTCGATCCCAACTCTGAAATAATTCATGTCCTTCTGAATGACAATAAACTTCAAGTGCCCCACTGAGTGACTTTAAAACCAGCCTGGTCATCATAATGACCAAGAGACTTTTATACAAATGTTTTGAAGGATACCATTGACCAAGAATCTCTAAATAAATATAGATGATTCTAAATTGATGAAGAACCTCAAATACATATAAAATATTCTCTAAATTTCTTACATGTTTAATCATTGATTGTCAAAACTGAAGGAAAGATCATTTTATACTTGGTAATGTAATAAGGATTCACAAACATAACTTAAATCTATAAAGATAGTCCCGAAATAGACAATAATTCCCCTTAAAAAGGTGTGATGAGTCTGACCTCCCATCCTCTCGACCAATCCAAATTCCTAAGCCTCATCATTTCACAATCTAATGAGCGCCTACCTTTGGAAAGTAGGTCCAAATGGATGTGGAATCATTGGATGTTTCCGGTTCTACGAACAAACCCGTTAGAAACTGATCAGAACGTTTGAATCTCCCATATAGGAGGTCATCCCCGAATTCCGAGGGAAACAAAAAATGGTGAACCCGACGTGAATCATTAACCAAGTTAAAATGATATTTTACCTATTTGTTAAGACCCTATTTAAAACTCAATAAGAGAGCTAACAAAAACAATCATTGACATGTGTGCTCATACAAAGGATGATGTATCTGAATTTATCTTGATTACGTCTGTTATATCAAACATGCACTCTTTTCCAAAATCTTCTGTATTTCCATAATGACTGCTCTCAAAATCACACTTGTGAATACTACTGCTGCAAATACCACTCCTGCTATTCCTACTGGATCTTCTTCCGCTCGGAGGATGACATCACCTACTCAGCGTCTTCAACGCTGGGTATCAAATGCGCTGGTTAAGGAGTACCGTCAACACGGTACCATCCCAACTCTGGAGGCTGCCCGACAGGACCTCCAAATGAACAACTCACACAAGTCGTCTGGACAACGACGACCAGTGATCAAAAGGCAGGAGGTGATGACTACCGCCTCCAACCATTTCGGGACATTATCCTCGGAACGCAATTTCCATTCGCTCCCTTACTCTGAGGAATTGAATGAGCAGATCCCTCAGGGCCCTAATTCAAAAAGACAAGAGTCTTTCACGAGGGCTCCCACCAACAATCACCGCTAGACTCGTGCGGAAGTGCGCCCTAAACATGATGAGGATACCGACTCCAGGCATTCAGCTCTGGTTCCTCGAACTCGAACAGGCAATACGAACAGCCAGATATGGAATCCGGTTAACAATGGGCAGGTTTTCATCCCTGCCTTCTCCGGAGAAGTCCACCAACCTAACTTGGTGGAGAACAACGAGCAGGCACACACAGCTGTCCGTTTTAAATCCGTTGTCTAGCAGACTCGTCTGGCATCATCAAGCCAATCCCGCTAGGCAATTCCGGCGGAGTACTATAGGCAGGAACATACACCTGCCTATACATCATCAGTTAGTCAGCAGGCTCGCCTGACTACATATTATGGATCTCGTCAACCGCGTTTAGCGAAGTGTAATCAGCAGGCACATACACCTGCTATTACTAATCAAGCCTACCAACAGTCTCGCTTGGTAGCACACAGAGAAGTCAGTCAGAAAGCTCCAACGACAAACAGGAGGCAGACTCAACACTATACCTGCACACGTGAGTACTGTCAGGATTCACTGACAGGAAAAGGAGGATAGGAGCAGGCACATACACCTACTCCAAGCCCGGAATGGATGTATATCCCCGTTCCAGCAGCTGATGTCACCGAGCATATTTTGTCAATGGTGAAAGAGAAGAAGCAAATTCCTGCTCATATTCTGGGTGCTTGCCAGGATATTATAATAGCTTCAGCGTCATCTTAGGAAAGACACATAAATATATCCCAAGCACTAGAGTGACACATCAACGATTCACTCCGGAACAGACACACACATTTATTCCAGTCCAAGAGGGTTATGGGGCATACCCCCCCCCCCCCATATCATATGGACAAACAAGTCAGGAACGTACACCTGATTTGGGTGGAGATCGTCAGCCTAACCTGACCATCATTCCTGATCAGGCACATACACCTGCTCAGAGCAACCACTTTCGTCAACAAGTGGTTTCCAAAGTGAGTAAGAAGGCATCTAAGAAAAAATTCTGCACAACACAGTCAGGAGATCAAAGGCCCATCTGTAACAAGGCCTTGCTCGATGATGGAGTTCATGAATCCCTCGTATATTTATCTATTGGAATTCAAGATTCTACTCCCTCAGTTCCCAATAACGGGAACATTAATTCTGAAGGTCTTCAACAGACACTTACTCATGAAGGATTGCTTCATGAAAATTCGGTCAATCTTGATGTTTCGTCTTCAGATGAGAGCCACAGGAACCCTCTGTGTGGTCAGAAGTCTAAGGAGTAAGAGATATCATCTTTTGTTGTAACCCATTATGGTGGTCCTCCCCATGATGATGAATTTCGCTGCGAAAGTCCTATCCGCAGTAGTGATTCACATTGCATTGAAAATACTCTAGTGGACAACGTAGTGCTGAGAAAGCACTCTTATCTTGAGGCACTTGAAAATGAAAAACTAGTCATGTCTGATGCTTTATCTCTAGAAAATGAAATACTTTCTCAATCATAAGATAGCCTAGGGTGTAGGTCATTCTCCAAACCACCCCTAAGTCATGCATCTTCTAGTTTGATCGATGATCTCTCTACCAATCTTGTTTAATCCGATGAAGCAACAAGGAAACACCAACTCTGGTCAAAACAGGTAGAAGAATCTTCATTTAATGATGAAGAGGAAATGCTGAACATGAGAAAAAAACTGGCAATAAATGAGGTACCAGTCATGTTTTGGCCTTTGGCTGACTCCCAGTATGACGTTCCAAAGATGTTGATAGAAGATGGAATCCATGATATTCGTCTCAACATATGGAAAACTCTTTGTCAATTGAAGAATAATGTATTATCTTATGATGAATATGAAAATCATCTTAAGATGATAGAAGGGCTACAACGTCAGATTGATTTGGCATCTCTATTAGTCTCTCGGTATCTGAAGGCTAAAAAGCAACAGAGAACCGTTCAACGTTCATGCCTTGGCGCACTAAGAAATTTGCGTCAGTTAATTACCAATGTTCCATCTGGTATTCATATCAGAGGATGGGGTGTTCATGGAGCACTACATTTCATAGTGCTTTCCAGTCAGTAAAGCCCGCCGAAAATTGTCTCATTCAATGTTATTGCCCATGGCCGGCCATAGTCAATGGGCTTTTTTCGTAATCAAACGCTTTCTCAAGAACAGGATTCAACTAGTTCCTCTCAAAATCAATCATATAGAGAACAAGTTGTTGAATTGCTCCTACATGAAGCAGGCAAGAATATTTCACAAGCCTCTCGTATAGATAAAACACATCATAAAATGACAAAAGTTTCAGAAATCATCCGACGGTTTGTTAAACCAGGTGATAAAATTTGATACAGGTTAATGCATCCATCTAATTTCTGAACTAAGATTCGCAAGATCAAGAGAGATTTTAAGAAGGTCTCAGACATAGTATGTCAAGATCCACCCCAGCTTGTCAGACTAGGGACTCATTTAACCCAACCCTCACAGTCAACAAATGGGATTCGAGGATTTGAGCCAAAGCAGCAGGAACATCCCCAGTTTATGAGACTGGGGACTCTTTCAAATCATCAATCCCCTTATCAGAGAATATCAGTCTTTTCTCGATTGGGGAAGAAGACCCAAGAGGAACGACGCGCCAAATTATCAGGAGATTCCTTCCAAGTTATAGCTCGTCAAGAAGTTCCTAAAGGATTAAATCAACAAAAGGCAATGTCTCATCAAAGACATGAAATAAGACAATATCACCAAAAATGTTGATAGAAGGGATGTGATGCATTGTGCATCAATCAATGTCATCAATGCCGTTGTTGCTAATCCACCAGGGGAGACTCACTCAGGGGACTCAGATGAAGAGCGTCCTGCTCAAGAAAATGTATGCGCCGATACAAATGAAGAAGGTGTACATACACGAAGTCAAATGATTACTCAGAACCTAGGTAATCCACTTCCTTCTCTCCAAAAAGTATCCAACAAAGGGAGGGGAAAGAATCAGGTTACATATCCTTCCTCTGGAGAAGGTCAATCGCTTTTGAAGGATACCATTGACCAAGAATCTCTAAACAAATATAGATTATTCTCTATTGATGAAGAACCCCAAATACATATAAAAGATTCTTTAAATTTCATACATGTTTAATCATTGATTGTCAAAACTGAAGGAAAGATCATTTTATATTTGGTAATGTAATAAGGATTCACGAACATAACTTAAATCTATAAAGAGAGTCCCGGAATAGACAATAATTCCCGTAAAAAAGGTGTGATGAGTCCGACCTCCCATCCTCTCGACCAATGCAAATTCCTAAGCCTCATCAGTTCAAAAGATAATGAGGGCCTAGCTTTGGAATGTAGGTCCAAATGGAGGTGGAATCATTGGATGTTTCCGGTTCTACGAACAAACCCGTTAGAAACCGATCAGAACGTTTGAATCTCCCATCTAGGAGGTCATCCCCGAATTCCGAGGGAAACAAAAAATGGTGAACCCGATGTGAATCCTTAAATAAGATAAAATGATATTTTACCTATTTGTTAAGACCCTATTTAAAACTCAATAAAAGGGATAACAAAAACAATCATTGACATGTGTGCTCATCCAAAGGATAAAGTAGCTGAATTTATCTTGATTACGTCTGTTATATCAAACAGGCACTCTTTTCCAAGATTTTCTGTATTTCCATAATGGCTGCTCTCAAAATCACACATGTGAATACTGCTGCTGCAAATACCACTGCTGATATTCCTACTGGATTTTCATTCGCTCTGAGGATGAAATCACCTACTCAGCGTCTTCAACGGTGGGTATCAAATGCACTGTTTAATGAGTACCGTCAACACGGTACCATCCCAACTCTGGATGCTGCCCGACATGCCCTCCAAGTGAACAACTCACACAGGTCATCCGGAAAATGACAAATAGTGATCAAGAGGCAGGCGGTGCTGACTACCGTCTCCAACCGTTTCGGGGCGTTATCCCCGGAATGCAATTTCCATTCGCTCCCTTACTATGAGGAAGTGAATGATCAGGTCCCTCAGGGACTTAATTCAAAAATACAAGAGTCCTTCCCAAGGTCTCCCATCAACAATCGCCACCAGACTCGTGCGGCAGTGCGCCCTCAACATGATGAGGATACCGACTATAGGCATTCGGCTCAGGTTCCTCGAACCTGAAAAGGCAAGACGAACCGCCAGAGATGGAATCCGGTTAACAGTGGGTAGGTTTTCATCCCTGCCATCTCCGGAGAAGTCCACCAACCTAACTTGGTGGAGAACAATGAGAAAGCACACACACCTGTCTGTTTTAATTCCGTTGTCCAACAGACTCGTCTGGCAGCATCAATAAAATCCCGCCATGCAATTCCAGCGGAGTACTATAGGCAGGAACATACACATGCTTATACATCATCAGTTAGTCAGCAGGCTCGCCTGACTACATATGATGGATCTCTTCAACCACGTTTGGTGAAGTGTAATCAGTAGGCACATACACCTGCTAGTACTAATCAAGCCTACCAATAGTCTCGCTTGGTAGCACATGGAGAAGTCAGTCAGAAAGCTCCGACTAAAAACAGGAGCCAGACTCAACTCTCTGCCTCCACACTTGAGTACTGTCAAGATTCACTGACAGGAAAAGGAGGACAGGAGTAGGCACATACACCTACTCCATGACCGGAATGGACTTATATCCCCGTTCCGGCAGCTGAATTCACAAAGAATATTTTTTCAATGGTGAAAGAGCAGAAGAAAATTACTGCTCATATTCTGGATGCTTTCCAGGATATTATAATAGCTTCAGCATCATCTCAGGGAAGGACACATAAATCTATCCCTAGCATTGGAGTGACACATCAACGATTTACTCCAAAACAGACACACACATCTGTTCCAGTCTAAGAGGGTTATGGGGCATACTCCCCCATATCATACGGACAACCAACTCAGGCACGTACACCTAATTTGAGTGGAGATCGTCAGCCTAACCTGAACATTTTTCCTAATCAGGCACATACACCTGCTCAGAGCAACCACTTTCGTCAACAAGTGGTTTCCAAAGCGAGTAAGAAGGCATCTAAGAAAAAGATCCTCCCAGCACAGTCAGGAGATCAAAGGCCAATCTGTAACAAGGCCTTGCTCGATGCCGGAGTTTATGAATCCCTCGGACATTTATCTATTGGAATTCAAGATTCTACTCCCTCAGTTCCCAGTAACGAGAACATTAATTCAGAAGGTCTTCAATAGACACTTCCTCATGAAGGCTTTCTTCTTGAAACTTCGGTCAATCTTGAAGTTTCGTCTTCAGATGAGAGCCACAGGAACCCTCTGTGTGGCCAGAAGACTAAGCAGCAAGAGATATCATCATTTGTTGTAACCCATTATGGTGGTCCTCCCCATGATGATAAATTTCTCTACGAAAGTCCTCTCCGTAGTAGTGATTCACATTGCCTGGAAAATACTCCAGTGGACAATGTAGTGCCGAGAAAGCCCTCTTATCTTGAGGCACTTGAAAATTCGAAACCAGTCATGTCTGATGCTTTATTGCTAGCAAGTGAAATACTTTCTCAATCAGAAGGTAGCCTAGGGTGTAGGTCATTCTCCGAACCACCACTAAGTCATGCATCTTCTATTTTGATCAATGATCTCTCTACCAATCTTGTTGAATCCGATGAAGCAACAAGGAAACACCAACTCTGGTCAAAACAGGTAGAATAATCTTCATTTAATGATGAAGATGAAATGCTGAACATGAGAAAAAAACTTGCAAAAAATGAGGTACCAGTCATGTTTTGGCCTTTGGCTGACTCCCAGTATGACGTTCCAATGATTTTTATGGAAGATGGAATCCATGATATTCGTCTCAACATATGGAAACCTCTTTGTCAATTGAAGAAGAAGGTATTATCATATTATGAATATGATAATAATCTTAAGATAATTGAAGGGCTACAACGTCAGATTGATTTGGCATCTCTATCATTCTCTCGGTATCCGAAGGCTGAAATGCAACAGAGAACCCTTCAACGTTCATGCCTTGGTGCACTAAGAAAATTGCGTCAGTTAATTGCCAATGCTCCATCTGGTGTTCATATCAGAGGATGGGGTGTTCATGGAGCACTACATTTTACAGTGCTTTCCAGTCATCAAAGCCCGCCGAAAATGGTCTCATGCAATGTTATTGCCCATGGCCGGCTACAATCAATGGGCTTTGTTTGTAATCAAATGTTTTCTCAAGAACAGGCTTCAACTAGTTCCTCTCAAAATCAAGCATATAGAGAACAAGTTGGTGAATTTATCCTACGTCAAGCAGGCGAGAATATTGCACAAGCCTCTCATATAGAGTAAACACATCATCAAATGACAGAAGTTTCGGAAATCATCCAACGGTCTGTTAAACCAGGTGATAAAAGTGGATACAGGTTAATGCATCCAGCTAATTTCCGAACTAAGATTCGCAAGATCAAGAGAGATTTTAAGAAGGTCTCAGACATATTATGTCAAGTGCCACCCTAGTTTGTCAGACTGGGGACTCCTTTAACCCAACCCCCAGAGTCAACAAATGGGATTCGAGGAGTTGAGCGAAAGTAGCAGGAACATCCTCAGTTTACGAGACTAGGGACTCATTCAAGTCATCAATCCCCTTCTCCGAGAATATAGGTCTTTTCATGATTGGGGAAGAAGCCCCAAGAGGAACGAAGAGCCAAATTATCAAGAGATTCCCTCCAAGTTATAGCTCGTCAAGAAGTTCCTAAAGGATTAAATCAACAAAAGGAAATGTCTCATCAAAGACATGAAAGAAGACAATATCACAAAAATGTTGATAGAAGGGATGTGATGCATTATGCATCAATCAATGTCATCAATGCCGTTGTTGCTAATCCACCAGGGGAGACTCACTCAGGGGACTGAGATGAAGAGCGTCCTGCTCAAGAAAATGTACGCGCCGATACAAATGAAGAAGGTGTGCATACACGAAGTCAAAGGATTACTCAGAACCTAGGTAATCCACTTCCTTCTCTCTAAAAAGTATCCAAAAAAGGCAGGGGAAAGAATCAGGTTACATATCCTTCCTCTGGAGAAGGTCAATCGCTCTCATTAGAGAAATTGTTTTCCCAATAGGAGGAAGAAATGGAATAATTAAGAAGGTTGAATGCAGAATTACTTCAGAGTAGTCTTCTTCTTAAAAATTCTGATGTCCTACAGCCAAAGGAATTTGTTGCAACTACTGAGATGGATCATGAATATCCTCATTTATCAGTACACCCTCAGAGGTCTAATCCTATGGGTCAAACGCAACAACGGTTGACAGTGCTACCATCAGTTGCAGCACCAATCACCACGTATGTCCAAGATCCATTCATTGCACCTACCCAAGACCAAATTCATCCTGATGTTTCTCAAAAGTTAATAACTACTATTGAGTCATTAACAGCTCGGTTAGAAACTATGGAAGGGAAACAGGTGCAAGTTCAACCAGAAAAGAAAGTTTACCCTGAATGGGTAGATTCAATTTCTCCTCCATCCAGTTTTGGACACCATGTTTTCCCTACTTTCAATGGATCAGGCAACCCTGAACAACATTTGAAGCATTACGTATCTTGTTGTGATCCTATGATGGGAACTCCAGAGCAGCAAGAAGCAGTGAAACTCAGATGCTTCGTGCGAAGCTTGCAAGGACCAGCTTTTGTCTTGTATACAAGCTTGAAATCCCGGTCAATTATCGGATGGGAGGATCTTCGCCAAAAATTCCTTCTTCAGTTTAGCTCAACTTTGCCAAAAACGACAGTTTTCGATCTTACAAACTGCAAGAAAAGGGAGAATGAAAGAGTCTCTGATTTCATTACTCACCGGAAGGGATTAACATATTCCTTGTGTTTAGCACTCCCTCAAGAAGAGCTATTGCCAATCTCTGTGGCAAATTTGCGTGATGAATTACGCACACCATTGATCCATGTGAAATACACAGGAGGGTTTCGAGACCTTACTTCAATCACTCAGCAGATTGAAGATTCCCTTATACAGGCTAAGGCTAAATCTCGTGTAATTCCATCAGCTCTAGGAAGGAGAATGTGTAAATTGGAAACTGCTACAGTTATGCTTAAACAAGGACCTGTACCTATTTCTACTTCAAAACCTTCATCTTCTCAAAGGGCTCCGCCTCCTGAACTCCAACAACAAAGGCCGTTTCGTCCAATTAATCAAAGAGATCAACGATGAAAGCAATTTGAGGATTTGAAGAGTAAAACATACTCTTTCCAAAATGAGCAAGTTCCTGGTCACTTCATTTCAGCTCTGGAAAATAATTTGGTTCAATTACCAATGCCCAGGAGGCCAAACAAAGAAGGAGATGAAGACCGTTCCAATTATTGTACCTTTCATCAAATGTTGGGGAATCTCATCTAGGATTGTTTTGTCTTCAAAGACCTCCTACAAAAGATGGTTGACTTGGGACAAGTCAAGTTGAAAGGTTCTTCGACTCAGGTAGCATGTGTTACTGCTACAGTTCCAGAGGAGGAAGGTGAACGGCAAGAAGTCAAAAGAAAAAATGCACAGAAGTATAATGATTGGAAGGTCAGAAAGACAATCAATCGGACTCATGCCATTTTGCGAACACAATTAAAGAAACCAATTGTGTCTTATGCCATGAATATTGCGGTAAAACCCTCTTCGTCAGAGGGAAAGTCCTCAATGAAACGGCTTGATTCAAAAAAGGAAAAAGAATCAGAAGAAGATGAGTATGTGTCAAAGACTAAATTGTCTTTGACTCTGGTAGACTTTATGCCATCTATTTCAAAGCCATGGGCACCGCCCCATCAAACAGCATAGCCTAAATAGGCTAGTCAGGCAGAGTCTTTATTAGAAGAAGAGATAATCTTCGGTTCTGTTAATATGATTCAATTAACAGATCTGTATTCCAGTCATAATTTCAATTTTGATGAGCCTGAATTCCTTGTATCAAAAAAGGGAATATGAGGAAGTTCTCGAGGTTCCGGATACATGTGAAGACGTGGATCTTTCTGAAGCCACTACTCCAATTCTACCCTTTCTAGCACTGTGTATGCAGTAGAAACTAGTGGTAGAGCCCTTCAGCGAGCTCAAAAAGAACAAGAAAGTTCTTCTGCTAATAGACAACTTAGTCTTGGCACAGTTATTTTAGAAGACCGATTGAAGGTTCCATCTTCTTTATCTAAGCAAGTAAATGGATCTAATCGGTCTAATATTCCAAAACCAAGGATGTGGCCAACTTCTATCCCAATACAATATGCATCAGCTTCTAAAGAATCTTCTTCCAAGGTACCTGTTAAACAGCATATTCCTGTTGGGAAACACAAACCTCTTGATCAAAAGTATGATATATTGAAACACATGGCCCAAGTACCATCCAAGTTATCAATTTTGGATGCTTTGAATCTGTCAAAAGATGTTTGGGAAGCACTCATCGAAGCTTTGTCAAGTCCTCAGGAATTTGAAGCTGAAATAGCTGCAGCTGAAGTCTATCACATAGAGAATAATCCTGCAGAATGCCATGCAGTGATATCTTTTACTGATAAAGATGAATATGATGTTGTGCATGGGCACATAAAACCTCTGTACTTATCTGGAAAAGTTAATGGTGTAGATATCCGAAGAGTTTTCATTGACAATGGTTCAGGAGTCAACCTCATGACCATTCGTACACTTCGTCGATTGGGCCTTACGGAATCTGATTTATCTCCTTCTACCATGATGTTACAAGGATATGATAAAAATGAACAAGAACCACTGGGTGAAGTTACACTCAAAACTCATTTTGGAGATCTTGTATCCAATTCGGATTTCAGGATTGTTGATCAAGACTCGGCTTTCAACGTCTTGCATGGAAGACCCTTGGTACATTAGCATGCAGCTATCCCTTCATCATACCATCAATGTCTCAAATACTATTTCAATGGTCAAGTTGGAACATTGTATAGTGATAAAGCCCCATTCAAGACATGTGAGTCTCAATACATTGAGGCAGAATTTTATCACATGAAGGGAAGAGAGAAATCTACAATAAAAGAAATTACCAAAGTTAATGCTCTATATGGTTTGGAGAGGATTCCAATAAATCCATTTACGCATGTGAGTACAGATTATGTGTTACCTATCAGTCAAATTGACAAAATAGGACCAAATCAAAATACTCTTATGGAAAGATCCATAATGTCAATTACGGTAATCGAGGCAGACAACATGGGAGAAATTGGTAACCTACCAAACAGTGATGAAAACACAAATAGCGACGTTTTCATTTCATCTTCTGAAATTCAACAGTTCTATACATCTCCAATCTGACCAGAAGAAGTTATAGCAACATCGGAGGTGAATAATGATGTCAATTCTCATTCCGTCATCTCCTCTTTATTTCCCAAAGAAGGCCCTTTATCATCAATAGGGTCGGAAATGCAAGATTCTTCTTCAAAATGTGCAAATTTTTACATCTCTTTTGATCATGAAAATTTCGTTTTGTAATCTACTATGCAAGTAGAAACGGAAGAAATAGCACATGATGAAGAGGAAGAAGAAGATATTAGAGATACTCCTCCCGCATTTGAAGAGGGTATCTCTACCACTGTGGATGAACTCAGAGAAATAAATTTGGATACAAAAAAATATCCAAGCCCCACTTTAATTAGTGCGTCCATGACCCTTGAAGAGCAAGAGATGTATATATCTTTTCTAAAGCAAAATAAAGTTATTTTTGCTTGGAAGTATACGGAAATTCCTGGGCTTGATCCTGATGTTGCTACTCATCATTTGGGTTTACCAAAAGAACATTGAGGATTTAAGCATGCTACGAGAAAAACACACCCAACTTATGATTCCAAAATTGAAGCTGAAGTGGATAAGATGATCAAAGCTAACTTCATAAGAGAAGTTCAATATCCCAAGTGGTTGGCTAATATTGTCCCTGTAAAGAAGAAGAACAGACAAATTAGGGTTTGCATCAATTTCAGAGATCTTAATCGGTATTGCCCTAAAGATGATTTCCCAGTTCCGATTACAGAACTCCTAATTGATGTGACGACTGGCTATGAAGTACTTTCTTTCATGGATGGATATTCCGAATATAATTAGATCCGAATGGCCCTAGATGATGATGAATCTACAGCCTTCAGATCCCCTCAAGGTGTGTTTTGTTACCGGGTGATGCCATTTGGTTTAAATAATGCAGGTGCAACATATCAACGCACCATGCATCATATCTTCAACCCTTTCTTAGGGAAGTTTGTTGAATGCTATGTGGACGATTTGGTGGTTAAATCCAAACAACTTTCTAATCACTTGGATGATTTGGAATTCATATTTCAGAAGCTTCGAAAACATAATATGAAGATGAACCCCTTAAAATGTTCTTTTGGGGTAACCTAAGGAAAATTCCTCGGCTTTGTTGTATGCCATCGTGGTATTGAAGTCGATCCTGAGAAGACCAAGTCAATCCTTGGTATGTTAACTCCTCAGAATTTGAATGAATTAAGAGGACTTCACGGACACTTAGCCTATATTCGGTGTTTCATCGCCAATTTGGAAGGAAAAAGTTTACCCATTACCAAATTATTGAAAAAAGGAGTCACTTACCAGTGGACTGAAGAATGTCAGGAAGCGTTCGATGTTCTCAAGAAATACCTCTTGAGTCCACTAGTACTCATGACACCTGTTGAAGGAAGACCACTTATCCTCTATGTGACAGATCTAGAGCGATCATTGGGTGCCTTTCTTACTCAAAAGAATGATGTTGGGAATGAAAATAGCCTCTCCTATCTCAGTAGAACTATGCTTAAAGAATAAACCCGGTATTAAAGTATTGAGAAGTGCTGCCTGGCATTAATCTTTGCCGTTCAGAAATTGAGACACTACCTGCAACATCAAGAGGTCCAATTGGTATCTTACAATAATCCGCTCAAATTCATCCTTAGTCATCCAATGCTTACAGGACGTCTAGCAAGGTGGGCAGTTATTTTGCAGCAGTTCGACATTCAGAATGTATCTCAAAAGGCAATAAAGAGCCATGCTCTGGCTGATTTCCTAGCTGAACATCCTTCAGTGGAAGACACGTCTTCATATATTGAACTCCCTGATGAGGAAGTTTTCTCTATTCAATAGAGTCCTCAAACATGGGAAATATATTTTGATGGTTCTTCTAGAAGTCCAATAGGGAAGAAAATGGAAAATCATAAATTCAACAAAGTTGGTTTAAGAATTGTAGTCATTTCTCCAGATAATGCATTGTTACCTTATTCCTTTTTATTGTGGGAAGGTGGTACCAATAATGAAGCCGAATACCAAGATCTTATCACAGGCTTGGAGTTGGCTCTTCAAGCACAAGTGAATAAATTAAAGGTGAAATGTGATTCAGACATGGCAATCAAACAAGTCATTGGGGATTATGCCATCAGAAAAGAAGAATTAATCCGTTTGTATGATTACGTTAGAGAGTTAATGGCGGAATTCCCTTCAGAACCGACATGTTCTTATGTCCCAAGATAACAAAATGCTCAAGCTGATGCGCTGGCTAATATAGCCATAGCTCTAGCAGATCCAAATTAGGACGAGACAACCATTATTATTGCCCACCGTCGGGCAATTTCACCCTATGTTCAAGCCAGAACAGAGGAAATTAATGAAATTATTCCCATTCCTAAACCATATGGTCATACTGCAGGATGGATGTCACCTATCAGGGAATACCTTCAAAATGGAACACTTCCACCTGATAGAGCTGAGAAAGAACAAATCCGGCGACATGTGGTCAATTTTACTCTTTATGATAGCCCAAACCACCTAGAGAAAATTCTCTACAAGTGTGGTTTTGATGGAGTTCTCTTCAGATGCATTGATGGTGAAGAGATAATGGCTATCATGAAAGAAGTGCACGTAGGAGTTTGTGGTTCCCACCATTCTGGACATAGATTGTCTGATCAAATTCGAAGGCTTGGATACTTTTGGCCTTCAATGATACAAATTTGTGTTAATTTCACAAAGATGATTCATTCATGTCAAGTACATTCCAACTTCATTCATCAACCTACAGAGTTGCTTCATACATCTAAATACTCGTGGCCATTTGACACATGGGTAATGGATTCGGTGGGACCTTACCCTTTAGCTACAACCAAGCACTTTAAGTACATTCTTACTGCAACTTATTTCTTTTCCAAATGGGCAGAGGTAGTACCTCTCAAATTAATCAGTTCTAAATGCATCATTAGCTTCATCAAGTCTAACATCATCAATAGATTTGGTGTCCCTCATACCATATTGACGGACAACGGCACCAAGTTCTGTTCTTCTGAGGTAAAGAAATTGTATCAAGAATACAACATTAAATCCAACCATTCATCTCAGTATCATGCGGCTGCCAATGGACAAATAGAAGCCTTTAAAAGTCTCTTTCAAATATACTGCAAAAGATGGTGGATAAAGTTAAGATGCCATGGCCTGATAAACTCTTTCATGCTTTATGGGCTTATCGGACTACCACCCGCAATGCAACGCGGTCGACTCAATATTCGTTGGTATATGGAACAGAAGAAGTCTTTCCAATTGATGTTCAATTGCACTCACTCAGAGTAGCCATTTTTGATCAGTTATCTATAGATGAGCAACCCCAAAAGCGATTGAATGAATTGGAATGGTTAGATGAGAAAAGATTGTGCACTTTGCATCACTTGGAATCTATCAGAATCGAATAGCACGAGCTTTTAACAAAAAAGTTCGTCTTCATTCATTAATTCAGGGAGAATTGGTACTAGTTCTTAGAACTCCAATGATACCAGGAATGAATCCTCCCAAGCATGAGCCAAAATCGGAAGGACCTTATTCAATACATAGGGTCTACTCCAATGGAGGTTATTCATTAATCTCGATGGATGAAGAACTCATTACTACTCCAACTAATGCCAGATTTTTGAAGAAATATTTTGTATAAACTACAAAATATTCACAAGATGTCCCTACAACATGACAATAAACTATGCAGCACCGGTTCGTCCATGCTATATGATGTTAAACTATACAGAAATGGTCCTGTATGGCCATAAACTCCTCCTTGGTCCAATATGACCTTAAACTATTCACAAGATGTCCCTACAACATGACACTAAACTGCGCAGCACCAGTTCGTCCTTGCTATATGACTTTAAACTATACAACAATGGTCCTGTATGACCTTAAACTCCTCCTTGGTCCAATATGTCCTTAAACTATTCACAAGTTGTCCCTACAACATGACACTAAACTGTGCAGCATTAGTTCGTCCTTGCTATATGACGTTAAACTATACAGCAATGGTCTTGTATGACCTTAAACTCATCCTTGCTATATGACGTTAAACTATACAGCAAGATGTCCCTGCAACATTACACTAAACTGTGCAGCACCAGTTCGTCCTTGCTATATGACGTTAAACTATATAGCAATGGTCATGTATGACCTTAAACTCCTCCTTGGTCCAATATGACCTTAAACTATTCACAATATGTCCCTGCAACATGACACTAAACTGTGCAGCACCAGTTCGTCCTTGCTATATGACGTTAAACTATACAGCAATGGTCTTGTATGACCTTAAACTGCAACTTCATCCCACAGGACGTTAAACTGTGAAACAGTTCCCTAAAAAGTCATGTACGACTTTAAACTACACCATGGTCTTGTATGACATTAAACTGCACCATCCATGGTCCATGCATATGACCCTAAACTATTTGAAAGTCCCTTATGTCCGGAAAGACGTTAAACTACATAATCATCAAAGGTCATGTAAGACCTTAAGCTATAAATATGTCCAGAATGACATTAAACTGCACCATCCATGGTCCATGTGTATGACCTTAAACTATTCGCCCTTTTGTCCAACATGACGCTAAACTGTAGAAAAAAAATCATCAATGCATCCAACATGACATAAATGATGTGTTATTTTGTCCTTACTGCATGACATTAAACTGCGCAGTCCCCCTTTTTTGTCCAACATGACGTTAAACTGTATTGTCCCCATCGTCCTAACTACATGACGCTAAACTATACAGAAAGTTCGTGATACGTCCTACATGACATTAAACTGCACTTTGTCCCTGCTACATGACACTAAATTGTGCAACACCAATAGTCCTAACTGCAAGACTTTAAACTGCGTAGTCCCTTAATATTGTCCCTGCTACATGACAGTAAACTGTGCAGCGTTAAGGTTTTTCCTACCTCTTGTTTCTCAGAATGAGTACGACTCACGTGAGCTTAGAGAAAACCTCAACCATAACACTCTCTTTGGGTCGCTAACCATGTATAAGTCCCAATAACATTTTTTTAGGTCGTTGTCCACAAGAACAACTTGATCATTAATTCATTCTTTAATTGAACTACACGGACATTGATCCGTTCCTTCTAGGCTGGGTATGTATGCAACCTCCCAAGGTTCAAGCCCAAAACCAATCTCTTCACATCGGTTCACCGCCATCTCATATGATGTTGATTTGTGAAACCGCCCCAAGAATCAATATCTTTACATTGGTTCACATTCATCTTTGTTATACGACGTTAAACTATACAACACTTTTTTATGGTATGACAATAAACTACAATACTCTTTGATTTCTTCATTTGATAGGGAACCATTATTTACATTGATTTTTCAATCAGGGTTCATTTCAAAAGACTACGTGCATACATGGTAATGCCTAAACTTTTTATCTCGGGTTAAACCATCATTGCACAAAAGTCCACTCTCACCCATCACATGTACGAACCAAATTTGTACAAAGGGTAGTTCTAGAACTATGTGGACTTGATTCCCTCCTTACGGGATACGTAGGAACATTCGAGTGTCCCTCGAATCCAGTCCCAAGTCTTTTGGGCCTAACCCCAAATTTCACTTTTAGTCCCTTAGCTAAAAAGTCCTCATGAAAACACACATTGTGTATTCATTATTATGGTCCGAACTCTATGACCCTTAACTAAGATCTCTTATACTTTCGTCTTGCATGATGTTAAAGTGCATTTGAAGAACTATGTATGGCTTGATTCTCATTCTTATGAGATACGTAGTGAAATCCAAAATTTCAATTCAGGACCCAGTCACAACATGATTATGGTTATCATTGACCTATATATCTCTATATACATTGGAAAATACCCATCTTTATGTGTTATAATCCTAACAATAAATATTTTCAGATCTTCATAACCATTTTCATGACTTTTAGTCACAAAAATTTCAATCTTCTGAAAATTCTTTTGCCTGACTATGCAGTATGTGCCCATAGGTGGCCTTGCATAAACAGTCTACATAACAGACTTGTCAGCTGAGAGATACTATTTATTTGACTATGCAGCAAATGCCCTTAGGTGGCCCTGAATAATTCAACCCCTTAACGGGTTTGTTGGATAATGGTAACTTCATTCATGGGAAGAATGCCTCTTTTCTCCTTATTTGTCTTAAATGATGGTATGTAGGGATCTGCAAAAACATAGTCATCCTTAACATATTTGTCCCATATCCTTTTTCATGGTCTGAAAGTATTCAAGACTATGGTTTATTCTTCTTCCCTACGTTTGGGTCAGACCTTCGTAGGAGTGATATTCATCCAGTTCTTTGATAATATTGTCTGGAAATATCTTCTCCATATTCAAGTATCTCTTTCCATACAGCACACTCTATACTTTAGAATATTTGAATCTCCATAAACTTTCACTAGCATTCAGCACTACTAAAGTAAATTTCTGAGAATTCTTTTTGCCTGACTATGCAGCGCGTTCCCATAGGTGGCCTTACATAAACAGTCTACAAAACAGACTTGTTATCCAAAAGATACTATTTTATTTAACTATGCAGCCAATGCCCTTAGGTGGCCTTGCATAAATTCAACCCCCTAACAGGTTTTGTTAAATAATAGTAACTTCATTCTTGGAAACTACTTCTCCTAATGCCTTATAGCTCTCTTTCATATCATTCCTCAGATTCAAATATTCTTAAGTCATAGCTTACATATTTTCCCTCATACTTGAGTATGGTACTATGTTTTCCGATGAGTTGTCAAGGAATTGAGTCAATTCTAATCCATTTCGGTCAAAGAAATTTCGACCTTAAACATTAGCCTTTGTATGTCCGACATGCATGACTTTAAACTGCCTGATTTCTTGTTTTTCTTTTCACCTCAGAGTCAAATCCTCTTTTCTCTCTGGATCCAACTCTGAGGGGGGACTTTTGTTGACGCTCCTTTCCATCACAGAGTCTAACAACTGAAAAAAGGGAAAATACCTTAGTCCAAAGTGATTCATCCTTTGAAGAAACATCAAAAATCGACAAAGGGATGAACAAGGAGAACATTACCCATAGGTCGCGCAAGTTCCCTCATGGTCGCGCAAGTACACTTGCGCGCCGCCTGGTGGTCGTGCGAGTCTACTTGCGCGACGCCTTATGATCGTGCAAGTGACTTGCACGACCTAAGTGATTACCGCCCGTAACCGCCCGGGGTCTTCTCCTGCCTATAAATAGACCCTGTGGGCCCCCCATTGATGAAGTTCTTTTTCCAGAAGCTCGGATTGAATCACCCGACGCCCAAGTCTCTTCTCAAAGCTTCCAGAACACTTCTAAGGTAATTTCTTACCTAGAACGGAAGATCTAAAGAGAGGGAGGATGTCCTAAGTGTTGGAACTCATCAACACTTGCGCGCCTGAGTGGCCAGCCCCTAAGGGAAGTGGTCACACTTGCGCGCCGCCTTACTCCTTCAATAGAACGTCCGCGTCCCTTTTCTGGAAGAACCTCAAGAGGATTCTAAAGGTTTTAATAAAGAGTCGCTCAAGTATTTCAATGCTGGTTGACCATCGCGCAAATACATCATGTGTCGCACAGGTATACCTGCATGACCAATACTTGCGCGGCCACGCAGTACTTGCGCGTCTTCCAAGACTTGCACGCCCCTTTATTTTTGGGTTCCCATATTGACCATTTTACCCCTCTTAATCCATTACTCCTTTGCTATTTAAGATTCAGGCTTCAAGACACTCTTTAAAACCATTTATGGAATGATTTCTTGATTTGACTTCCTTATCTGAGAGGAATTCTGTGGAATATTTCTCAAAACCTAGTGATTTAAATATCCTTATGTCACTAAATATGGAGAGTTCATTCATTTAACCTCATCCTTTAAGATGAGAGAATCCTTAACCTGTGTCTCCTTTTCAGTAAAAATACCCAATCATAAGTCCTCTAACTTGGGCATCCTTCTCCGGAGTAAGCCCCAAACCTTAATCCTTAACCTGGGCCTCCTTTTCAGGAATAAGTCCTAGTCATAATCCCTTAACCTGTGTTTTCATTTCAGGAATAAGTCCCAGTCATAATTTTTGGCTTCCTTTTCAGGAGTAAGCCCCAAGTCCCCTAACCTGGGCCTCCTTTTTAGGAATAAGTTCCAGTCATAAACTTTGGGCTTCCTTTTCAAGAGTAAGCCCCAAATCCATTAATTTCTCTTTAACAAGTCCTAATTTACGTTTGATCTGGGATTCCTTCTCATGAGTAAAACCCAGTTATCAATCCTCTCCTAATTTGGTTTTCCTTTTCAGGAATAAGTCCCATGTTAGAGTATTCAAATCTCCATGAAGCACATATACCTTTATGGACCCTGATCCTGGATTTTCTCCCAAAAGTAAATCCTAACCTTCATTTATCTGGGCAGTCATACATACATAAGCCCCAAACAATTTCTTATAATTACATCTTTCATGGCCCAATTGTCTATTTTATTACCAATACCTCTTGTTTCTCACACCGAGCATGACTCATGTGAGCTTAGAGTGTAAAAGTAATTATGACATCCTACTTTGAGCCATCAATCATAAACATCATACTCTCTTATTCGAACTACTTGGGTTCTGATTCCTTTTCCAAAACAAAGGATACGTAAGTAGCCTATCTACGGGTTTGATCCCAACTCTGATATAATTCATGTCCTTCTGAATGACAATAAACTTCAAGTTCCCCACTGAGTGGCTTTAAAACCAGCCTGGTCATCATAATGACCAATATACTTTTATACAAATGTTTTGAAGGATACCATTGACCAACAATCTCTAAATAAATATATATGATTATCTATTGATGAAGAACCTCAAATACATATAAAAGATTCTCTAAATTTCTTACATGTTTAATCATTGATTGTCAAAACTGAAGGAAAGATTATTTTATACTTGGTAATGTAATAAGGATTCATGAACATAACTTAAATCTATAAAGAGAGTCCCAGAATAGACAATAATTCCCCTAAAAAAGGTGTGATGAGTCCGACCTCCCATCCTCTCGACCAATGAAAATTCCTAAGCCTCATCAGTTCACAAGCTAATGAGTGCCTACCTTTGGAAAGTAGGTCCAAATGGATGTGGAATCATTGGATGTTTCTGGTTCTACGAACAAACCCGTTAGAAACCGATCAGAACGTTTGAATCTCCCATCTAGGAGGTCATCCCCAAATTCTGAAGGAAACACCAGATAATATAAAATTCTTCTCCTCAATTCTAGAATATCTTTGAGCATGTCTACTGACGACAAAAATTTCAATCATATGACCAATGTAAAATATCATGATTTGTAGAAATGATATAATATCTCTGATCCTGTATTAAAAACATTCTCACTGCAACCCTATATTGATTGAATTCACAAAAATCTAATTCAAATACCTATAATAATTAAAAAATTCCTATTCAAATACCGATAATAATTACATCATTCAAGGTTTTTCTCTAGATGAATTCCAACATTCTAGGTGAATATCTTATAATAATTACACAATTTTGGGTCAAACCCAAATAATTATTACAATAAGGGACTAGGCATAGCCCACTCTCTATAATATTTTCATCATGGGTCTTGGCCGAGCCTTGTCAATATCAATATTATAGAATATAAATTTGTATGTTCTAGGGTTGATCACAATATATAAGCATTAAAACCTGAATCACAATTCATATTATATATCATAGATGCCACAATATAAAATTACAATTATTAATGGATAATTATATGAATAAAGGGTATTCATTCTTATGCCACTTGAAAATAAATTCAATGTGTATTAAAAATTTGATAAATAAGAAATAAGAAACGATTTTTTGATTCTATACTTAGAAGTCACCCAAGGTTACATGGCATCCTAAACATACATTAAATCAATTTTTCATTTCAATTATATTCATGGTTTTCTCACCTAATGGGTATCTATAAGTCCAATAATAATCCAAATATAATCACTGTACATCTAGGGAAAATATCTTAAATTCAATTAGTTAATTTTGGAATAAGAGATAATAGAAAATTCACCACATTTCATATACATGGAGATTATCAAACCATGTGGTAACAATTTAGACAACCACCATTTAATTGATGATCCAAAAAATATTCCAGAGGATAATTCTAGGAGGAATAAGTTTTTCATATTTTAAAAGAGTTTCCTTTATAAAAACCAATCATAATGATATCCAAAAACGTGATAGATCAATGGATTTCACAGAAACTGGGGGAGAGAATGAAGAGAATGAATAGACCTAACCAAAAAAGACATACCATGGATCTCTCACACAAACAAGATGTCTATAAGGGATGTTGGAACCCCTTAATCAACTAGAGTATTCTATATGGTAGATGGGAGGGTTGATATAATATATTATAATGAAAATATGGAGAAAAACATGATTAAAATTATAGGTAATGTATTTACAAGAAATATAATGTAGATATACACCATTTAAAAAAATTTAATGGAATACACCAAAACAATATTGCCTTGGATTTATTTTATTAAAAACATTGATCAATTACATGATGGTGAATCCTATTTTAGGATGTGTAAATGTTATTTGGTTTATTTCATAGACCATTACACATTAAAACAAAACCAATCTTCTTTTAATAATTCTCAAATCAACACAAACACATGAAAAACATAACCCATTTATAACTAGACCCCATTAACACAAAAAGAAAACATCCCTAGAAATTTTATCATTTTCTCCAAATAGTATCTCTTTCTTGAAACAAGACTCATACACTAAGGATCAAACAAAAAACATAAAGAGAAACATAAATAGGAAAGGATGAGATCTTTAAACCTCCCCACCTTATAGAAATTAATCCCTATGATACTCCAAGAATCAATATGATGTGATAGATAAAAATGTTGGGGATTATGTTCACATAACCTGCTCCTTCTCCTACTCTCCTCCTAAAAATACCTTTACTACCAAGGAACTCGAACCAAAGGTATAGTCTGATGCTAAAGATAGTTACCAATATAATAAACAACCTATATTAGATGCTCCATAATGGATGCATCCTTACAAAACGCATCATCATCTAGGTCTATCACCTAGGATGTGTCTGGAAGATATCTTCATATATATGAAGCATGAATCACATCATGCATGAAACTATATCACTATGTATGGACTAAGAGGTATGCCACTGGAATGACACAATCCACAATTTCCAATGCCCGAAAAAACCTAAGTGATAGCTATCCCTATTTCTTGACACAGTGTTACCCTGTCATTGGACAAACCTGAATGAAGACATTATGTCTAACCTCAAACTCCATATGCCATATCCAATGGTATGTATCTGATTTCTACCTAAGCTACACAGTACCCAATCACTGTCTCATCATCTAAAAAACCACAAGTGCCATATGTTTCTTTCATGAACAATAAAAATCCAAAAACAATGTCTCATAACATAACCTCCAAAACCCAAATCATGTGCTCAGATTGGCCATCAGTCAATGGATGATATGACATGCATAAATGAATTCATTGTCCTATGGATTTTTACTATCCCATCCATAAACACGATGTGATATAAAGATCTCCCATTTTAAATGATTTTCCTCATAACATCATGCAACTAAATCCCCTCACACACGTATGTATTTTCATAATCAATAACTGTGATGGTTTCCCTACTAGGTAAGAATTGGGATAAGATAGATAGTTGATCCACAAAAACTCATATAGAATCATTCTTATGTGTAACAACATGATATTTTATGAGAATTATTGTTTTTAACATCATTGATGTCTTGTTTTTATGCTACAAAAAATGGATCTTGCACTACACGCATCCCTGATTTGGCTTGCATTACACGCAATTGCGACCTTCCTCGATAGCGTGTGTAGTACCCAATACCGGGTTTCACTAAACAATGATATATTGTTATAATAATATTATCGACTATCCGTTATGAATATTATTAACTAAATTTTAAATTTTATAACATTACTATTCATCTTAAATGGTATGAGAAGAAACTAATTTTTTTGGAAAAAATAAGTATATTTCAAAAAATGCAGTTTTGCCTCCTTTTGATGGAGCACCCACTTTAAATCTAGTTTTTCCATGTTTATATGTTCAATTTGAGAAAATAAAATTCTTCTTTGGAATCAGGATATAAAAAATTACTTCGGATAAATATTTCATATTACTCTGACAACTTTCATATTTTAATGAATAGTAAAAACATGGTATATTTTAATTAAAAACAACTTTTTTTCATCGCAATAATTTATATAGTTAAATAATATTTTTAATCGGGTTTAAAGTGTAATTTGAATATATTTTTACCATTTAATCTAATGTTGGTCATTGGAATTAATTTCACTTTGAAATTGGACATAAACATGTGTCGATTGTTTGATAGTTATTGTTTCTTAAAAACACGCTATTTGTTTTGATAACAGGAATTAATTTTAAAATTAATTAATTTCACTTCTATGTTTCGAATTTGAAAAAATATACATCATTTTTTAATTTGGAATATCAAATATAGCTTAGGCTGAGTTTTTGGTAATTTTCTGAAAAACATCAATTTTTGATGAATAGTGAAACCACTTAGTTGTAGTTAAAAAAACTGACTCTTTCATTTTAATGAAATTTTACCACTTCTATGAATTGAATTTCAAAAATCCAACATACATGGTTATTATCAGGAAGTAAAATGTGGTTCAATAAGATGAAAATAATTTTTGGTGAATAGTAACTTTTGACTTTTATTTACCGCGGTTAAAGGTAAATAGGGTAATTCAAGGATAATAGAATATTATAATATTTAAAAATTACCTTAACACCTTTTCTAACCTTATTGGATGAGTATTGGCGGACCATTGAAATAATTGGGTCGATTTTGGGACCCCATTGAGCCACTTGGTAGGGATAATGACAATTTGGATTACTTAATTTAATGTAATGACAAAATTGACATTAACAAAAATCTTTTAGTAATTAATTTTTATAAAGAGTTATATAAATTATATTTTCGACTATAAATATTAACTGGAAAGATAAAATGATTTCCTACATTATGGTATTTTTTTTATAATTTTTAGACATTATATTAATTAAATTATTTATGACACAATAATGATGCAGTAGTTACCTCATTAATAAATGATTTAAAGAAATAAGATAATAATGATTAAAATAATATCCAAAACATGTCCAATTCTGATTGGATGATTCTATTTTTACGATGAGCCATCTTATATTAATCTTTAATGATTTTTGGACCTTTTTATACAGAAGATAAGTTTATAATAAAATAATATTTTCACACATTCCAATGGTGACCCTCTCCTCCCTAATAAAAGGTCACCTCCTCCCTCTCCTCTTCACAACTCTTTGAGAATTAAAGCTCATCCAAACCCTGCCCATTTCTCTTCTCCACTACCCTAGAAACATTCTGGAGGTTCTGGCCTTTTCAAAAGACCAAATCTAGTTCCTTAAGAGGAAGCTTAAAAGAGGTGCGTCGAAAAAGAGGTAATCTCTTCGGCCGATTCATTCAAGTTTCTTTCTTTTCAACTATTTCTTCTTTAGTTGTTTCATTATAAAGTAATAAAATCAGTATAAATAATATACTGATATTAAACAACCCCATTTTACCCACTATCCATCCTATGGAAAATGAAATCACAGCGCTTGCGTACGTACGGAATGTAGTCTCCACACCGTGGTGTAATCTGTTTTTCCACCACCACCTTACATGGATGGGTATAATGGTGTAAATAATAACTATATATGACTATTATAACATCATACTGATTCTAATATATTATATCATCCACTCCAATTCAATTCAATAAATATGGGAACGATACCATCCCTCGTGCGTACGTACGAATTATCATCTCCACGACGCGATGAGATTCATTTTCCATGTTAACAATTCAAGAATGATTATACAGTATATATAATAAGTAATCATGAAATATATTACATAATGATTCTATTGGATTTATGTATATATATATATATATATGTATTTCATCTACTTAATTCCATTCAATTCAATAAGGAAATGAAAACACTGTTCATGCGTACGTATGGCCTACCGTCTCCTTGAACGGTTTATTTCATTCCATTTATCGATCTATTATATATATGTATATTCTTAATATATATTATATATAAATCATGTTTTATATTCTTAAATTAATTAATCATGATCTAAGTAATAATATGAATAATTTCAAGTCAAAACACGAACGATAAATGAAACGATTTTACCCAAAACGCTGATTTAACATGGAATTGACAAATGAACGGATAACATAAAGTCGTTAGTGAATCATATATGATATCATAAATATTATTATGGTTCTGTTTCAAGTTAATAATTTGTTTAAACCCACTATACAGGAGTCTCGGACACATACAAAGGAAATTGGAAAAAAGGTAAGGGACAGATTTTCCAATCTCGATTTTATCCAAGATTGTTTATTCATATGTATTTATTGGGGTTATATTTATCATCCATGTCCCTATTTTCTAAAAAAGGTTTCATGTATATTTAAAGTCATTTTTACCCATTTTTGACTTTTACTACATGTTATGTAAGGAATCTTTCTTTTGTTTACGTTACGAGGTACTTTTTTAACTTTTCCTGCAAAAGTACGAGAAAAATGATTATTCTAACACATATGGCATGAACGGATTTTTACAGTTTCATCACACCTTATTTTCGTGAAGCGTACTCTACAAGATTTAATGAGTATTTTCAACAAAATCCTTTCCTATTTAAATTTCATGGCATTTTGTGAAAAGAAAATGATTTTGAAGAAGAAAGGATATTTTTTTCAAGAATTCATTTCAAGTGTTTTATCAAAACCATTTTCCATATAAGATGGCATTATTTCATATATGTCTATTTCAAGTATAATATCTCTATGATTTACATGGTTTCACTTTTCTTATGATGGAATTATATCCATTTTTTGTATGGATTATGTTATGATGGGATGATGTTTATGAAACCCATTTTATACTTTAGGTAATGATGAATGATTTATGTTCATGTTGTGGACCAAGTAAGAATGATTTCATTATGAGATGGGTGGAACCTATATCTCCCTCCAATGCATTGGGTAAAGATTTATATCTCATGAGATATACATGGTTGGAACACTATGTTAATCCAGTTCAGTGTTACTGGACTGGAACGAGGAGTGAAATCGATTCAAAAAGGGACTATGTCCACTAAGATGGTCTTGGAAGCAATTCCTTGGCTACTATGGAAGTCATATCATGTTCTAAATGGTTTTCCACAATTACTTGTTTGTTCCCATGCTACTTTATCATGATTGATGTTCCATTATGATCTATTCCTTATGTACTTCCATGTTTTATGTCATTGCTCATGATTTTGATGTATAAAAATTATGTTCATGTTTTTAAGTTCAAATGTATATGGTTTGTTTTATTTTTCTTCGTGCGTAACCTTACTGAGCATTTCAGCTCACCCTTTATATGTTTTCATTTCCTCGTGATATAAAGAAAGGATTTAGGTAAAAATACAAAAGGGGAATATATTTATGGGAGATGTTGATGATCTTTCACCATGATTAGAAGATTATGTTCCAGGTTTCCAAAGACACTAAACTATTACGGTCCTTGAGTGTTGGTTTTTTTATGTATTATGTATTTCGAAAAAGTTATGTAATGTCCATGTATGTTTGGTTTGTGGTCTCTACAGTTGGTATCAGAGGAAAGGTTTAGTTATCCTTTGGAAACTAGGATGCGAAAACTTTAGTGAGATCCCTAGAGATATTTCTAAGGTGTGTCTAGGGATTCCCCTAAGGTTTAGTATAACTATAGGTTATAGTCCTAGAAATATGTTGACGATCATGAATAACCTAGGGTGAACCTATACTATCATAAGTTAAAGAAGGTGTCATAAGTTGTACATCCTATAAGTGACTTTTTAGGATTATGTGATTCCTCATTATTTTAAATGATTCTTACAAAATGGTTTCTTGTTTTAGTTAATGGAGGGAAACATAATCAATTGAGCTATTATATATGTTTCTAATCATTTAGTCCACTGGAGTGACAAAAGATGGTATTTTTTTACTTATATGATGATGATATAAATCAAAACCATTATTACATTAGGACGATGAAATTCATGGACACTCTTAGTTGATTCAAATGTGATATCCTTATATATGATTATGAATTAAATTTTATTTGATCAACCATTATATAAATGAAACGTGATGTGTTCATAAAATTGGTTAGTATTTTTAGATAACAATGAATGAATTATAAATAAGATGCTATATTTGAATTTTTTAATGTATATTTTCCACTTTATGTTTTGGGAAAATTTACTCATTTGATAAACAAATAATTTCTATGATTTATATCATGGTGGGAATATTTCTATATATATATATACATATGTATCATGGAGATCAGAATAGATGAATTTTTAGTGTGAGAATCAATATTACATTGATAGGGGCCACTCTTTCCATACATCTATAAAACTAGGATTTTGTATTTTTAAAATGCAATTTATAATTATGGGGTTATTAATTGAATCCTTCATATTAAGATTATATTTTGGGAAAAATATTTCTTCAAATTTTTAGAGAGTTTGATTAAATAATATCCAAAATCAGTTTTTGTTGGAATTATAAAAAGCGGTGAAATTTTTCATTAATTAATTACTGGATTTATATTCTTAGCAGGTATTGTTGGATATAAACCTAAAAGAATATATCATATTTAATGGTACCCACAATTTTATAGGTTGCAAAATTCATGGGTTAAAAGTATCTTTTAATGATTAGAATGCATCATAATGTGGAATATGATGACTCTATTTACCATAATGTATCATATGATCAAAAATAATTACAATCCTCATATTGATGGGACATATTAACCTACTATGATTCATCAATTTTGTTTCAATAAATTTATAATATATTATAAATGGATAAATCATGGAATTAATATTCATTAAATTTATCAATAGATTCTCTATTGAGAGGTGATGGACAAGATTGCACAAGAATCAATGAAAATTCATTTATACCTCACTAAAGGGATTAAATTGAACATTCACTATAAAATGGAATGATATCCCTCCTAGGTGGTGGTGTTGATAATCAATTTATATAATTATTTATGAATATATCCCCATAACTTGTATGTCATTTATCACTACTATGAAGGAACTATCTTTCATTCTATATTTTATGGATCCTCAAGTGGTGAAATAGGATCTGAAGGTTGATGAAATAAATAAGTGGTAGAAAGCATGCAGTTTTATGCTTTTTTGAACATCATCAAGAAACTCTATCGAATTTGTTTGTACTAAAATAGGGATATAGATTTTTTTCATCAAAAACTATTTCTTGTTCTATTCTTTAAGATAGGACAAGAAATAACATTATTTTAGTTCCAGATAAATATCATAGAATGATAATTTAACATAAATTTAATGTTATATCCCAAAAAATGTTATATTAGAACATATCATAAGATGGAATCAAATTCAAAATGTAGAGTCATGAATAAATCAAATAATCTCCAATGATGACATTACCATAAAATATGATCAGGGGGTATACTGGTTATCCTATAAAATAATTCCTTCTACAACATAATTTTATTTCCATGATTCAGTAGTTGTTACATATGTATACCATGATTATTATATAATTAGCATTATATGGAGGATGAAACCATTATTTTTCAATGAAAATACTATATAGAAGACTTTATCACATGATAAACTAAAGACCCAAAATAGTGTAAGGAACTGATATTACATATTCATTCACGATTTTATCTTATCCAATTAATAGTATTTAATAGTTTACAACTCATAAAAATTTCATAACATATGATATTTATAGTATATTTTTTGGTATAATATTTTCAATATAAACAGTCATATTCAAAACATGTTTTTAAACATTAAAAATAGTGATTAGGATCTTATGAATAATATTATTGGGTCTCAATTAAAGCTATAGTATTATATGGGGTTTCACACTGTATATTTATTATTTTAATACTTTATATCAATTGATAATTATTTTTTAAACTTTTCTAAAAGGGTTTTTCTTTATCTCACATAAACGATTGTTATAGTTCCATTTGAAAAAATTTCTTCTTATAGTCATCTCTCAAAATTATATGTATATACATTTTATTGAACATGAATTTATGTTACATTGATAATAATTCATCACTATCACACCTGATAGAAAAATTGGACATCAAAATAAGACATAATAAAATATCCAATAAAATATTCTTAATCTATCAAGCATTATTTCAACTGTTCTATAAGGTGATAAAATCTAAATCTCGGGATGAATGTGAAATAAATATTTCTTATTTTCCCAAATAATATCCCATAAAATAAGTGCGAAAAAACATATGTATGCGGATTGATTATCTAAAACACTTGTAATTCATATCATATTATTATATCGATATAATACATATATGTAATTGTTGTTATATAAACCTAAATCATTGTCCATTATAAAATACTCGAATATTTTTTCCACACATATCCAATGATCAAAAATAAAATTAATTTTATATATAATAATTTGACATTCCACAAAAATAATATCAGGTCTTGTACAATGCACTGCATATATCAATGACTCATTATCACTTTAATAAAACATTTGTGATATGTTGCTAAAAGTTTTCATAAATAGTTTCACAATATAATCAGAAGGAGTATTAGTGTCCTTAAAAATATTATCAAATTTATTTAACATTTTTTCTATGTAATGATATTGACATAGTGAATAACCCATACTGTGTTTTTTAACATTAATACATAGAAGAGTGATAAATTTTCCATGATCTGTCATTTTAAATATAAAGAATAACTAATTATTTTCAATATATTAACCTATCAAATTGATTCCAGAAATTAACATATTATTTATATATAAACGCAAAAAAAATATATTCTATTTTATTTATTGAATAAAAACACTAATCTCAATTGATAAGAGTAAATCATATTGGGAAAATAAGAAACGTAAATTTGTAATGTCTTTTATTTATACATTGTTTTATTCTATATTAATATTTCCGTATTATACAAAACATATTTTACCTACCATATAATTAATAGACATTATTTTGTACTATGTAAATGTCTTCATTTAAGACCCCATTTAAAAAATTATTTCATAAATCCATTTGGATCACATAAAAAGAAAAATAGAAGATATATAAGTTACATTTCTACTAAATGTAGTCTGAGCTATATGAGAAAAAGTATCAAAATATTCAATCACTTATTTATTTCTCAATTATTTCATGTGAAATATAGATTTTTAATCATTAAATTTACTATTGTAATCACATTTCATTCTAAATACACGTTTACAATGGATAGGTTTTGAACATCTTGGTTGATCCAAAATTTCCCATGTGTTATTACCTATAATGGAACCCATATCACCATTAATTTCATATTTCCAAAAAAGGTATATATCTATATGTAATTACTTCTTTATATTTCTTTGTTCAAATTTATATATTGAATTCCATATGATATGTTTTTCTATGATTATTATTGTTATCTTAATATAAAATAAAAATAAGAGATGGGAAGTAAAATCATGATGTATATGTTTTTATCAATGTATTATCTACTATTTACAGTCAACTAAATATTTTTCATCATTATCTACTAAGATATATAAACAAGATAGTGTATAAGAGATAGGTGTTTGAGGAATAACCACCTCAACACCACCATTATAAAATTATGTTTCAAAAGACACTACTTATCTAGATTCAATAATGTTATTAACTTCAAAATCATTAATTGTATAATCATATATATTTTAATTTAATCCTAGAAAACAGATTTAACTTTTCTACATTCATTTTTATCTATTTTTGTTCTAGAATCACTATAAAAAGTAAAATTTACCCTCAAAATACAATTTGACATAATATTTCATATATAATTGAAAATTTTACAAAGAGATAACTTTTTTTCATAGAATAAATATTATTATGATTGTGGAATGCAACCAATAAAAGTTTCCACCATAATTTTAATGTTATCATAGATTTATTAATCCTAATATTTAATATTTAAATGAATGTACAATTTTTCCATTCAGTTTGGTAATTTTTATGAGTTTTGTATGGATTATTACTTTTATTAATTATACCATTTTTCATAGTATATATCAATAAATCCATTCATTATGTATTCACTACATATATATTTGAATAATTCATTATTCATTTTTTTAATTTTTTTTTACATTATATTTGTACATATTAAACAAAATAATGGCTTTATCTTTTGATCGGAGATGTTATATATGTTAGTATCTACTACAATCATCATTAAATTAAATGAAATTAATTTTTCCTCCATGATTTTACAAACCACTTCTTTCAAATATAAAAAATTATAATAATTATAATATTTTAGAATTTTACTGAGCACATTTAAAATCATTTTTAATAATTTTAGGTTCTATACATGTTACACATTTAGTGAATTAATTTTAATTTATAATTAAGAATAATTTATTCATTATATATAATTAATTATAATTTACATGTTCTAAAAAAATTATTCCACAAATTAGAGGACTCATTCAAATAAGAACATGATCTAATCAAGATTTTCATATATATTTGATTTATCCCATAATTTTAGTATACCTTCCTCACAAAAGTATATCCATTTGAGAAGATAACCACATTGTATTTGAATAAAAACATAAATTGGTTCTTACAAATAATATCTATGGGGACTATATAAACTTGACTCTTTGGTATATATAACTCATTCAAAAGACTCTAAATCATCATAGAAGTACTGTTTAGTTCCATGATTCCATGATTGGAGACGTAGATGCATAAAGTATTTCAAATATGTTCTTACAATATGATAGTAATATCATTAATGTATTCAAAAATATAATGAAACCTTAACATATTAATGGGTGAAAAGAAAAGAATAAAAAATTCAATTAAAAATATTCAAATATGCCAACGTCATATAATTCATATTTAATTAATATAAAATCATAACTATATTTTGTTCAGTAGATATATTTTATGTCGGGTTGTCATAATTCATTATATATTTATATTCTCTAAAGAATTTACATAATCATCCATAGATATGTAGTGTTAAATTCTTTTTTGTGGGATATGCTTTATTCAACAATTTTTTTTGTCTTGACATAAAAGTAAGATTTAGAGGGTCCATTTCTTAAATGATATTAATCTCTCTATCAAATTTTTAATTTATTTGGATCTCTGTCATCATGATTCATTTTTTCAATGAAAATATGATATTGAAATTATTTTTAGGAAACATCATCAGTATTTTTGATAAGAAATTTACGAAATTCCTTCATCATCGGTGGATGTTTACAAATAATTTCACATACATAGAATTAATTTTGTATATTTATTTAACAAAAATGAATTTAATTTTCCCTAAACTGGATCTCAGAAAAATGATCGAAACACCTATTTTTATCAACCATCATAATAATAAAATTCTTTTCATTATGAAATAAATTCATTAATCATCTTTTGATTTTTACATGAAATAAAATGTGTCCCACATCTCCCAAGAAGTCCCTATTTGGGAAAAATATTCATAAAGTTGATTTGAAAATGTGTTGTTAATATGTCATCGACCAAACACCACACCATCTTCTTGTTTCATCATAATTTCTTGAATTTTTTCATCTTGATTTGAGATAGTTTTCATTTAATCATGATTTAGAGTAGGCTTGTTTAAAATCATTTGATTATTGGAAAAAGTGATTTATAATGATGATTATACCAAAAATATGGAACCATGATTCTTGAATTTAATTCACAATTCAAATGGGTATGATCCACCCCTATTGTGGGTGTTAGGTACCCAGTGGAAATTTCATATGATATTCATAGTGATTTTGGGAATGTAAAACAAAATATTATGAAATCCCCACATCACTGATAATGAAAGAATATATATAGTAAATGTTGTTATTAAGATTTCAAATATTTCGAGAAACCTCATCAATTTATTTGTAGTTCAAAAAATAGTGTAATTCAAACCATTAATATCTCACCATTTTGAACAATAAACACATTGATTTGATCAATAATCGTTAACTTTAAGAGTTACTCGATCGATCAGATTTTGTATTTTCAAAATCCCTTCATTTTGACTAATCAAACCAATAGTCATTTTTTATAAAATACATTATATAATTTTATAGTTTATATAATATATATATGTAAAAAATTTACTAAAATATATATTTTAAAAATACATTAAAATCATTTTTGGATATATAATTTTTTTTAATTGATAAAAAGTCCAAAGTCCAATTTATTTGAGTTATGAGATTTGAGTACTCTATTCAACTGTTCATTATGGGATTCCACAGGGTTATGTATACCTGATCATTCCAAACATCCCAATATTTGAGTCCCACCAAACCACAGTTATTTATCAATTTTGAAAATTAAAATATTAAAATACCAAATAAAAATCTAGTTGAACACCCTGAGTGAACCTCTTATATCTCCTCGGTCATAGTGAATGAAATCATTATTTTTTATCATTCCCATTCACATAAATTTTTAAAAACAGAAGCAATATCCTATGAAAAGAATATTATCAGTAGATTCGTGGCCATTATATTTAATAAAAATTAACTCAAAGTAGGAGAAATCACCTTTTATAATATTTTTTAATCTGTAATTAATTTTAAATATATAATTACCTATTCTATAATGATTTCAATGAAATTCCATGTTTTGGTCTTCAATATTTTAATGATTTTGAATTATCACACTAATTATGATTTCAATGTTATTCATCATCAACCATAAAGTGTAGTTGATAAATCATAGTTTTAATGCATCATTACAATTTTTTAGTTACTTCATGATCCGATTTTTATATCCATTTATATTGGTCTCGTTTCAAGGTGTTTTATGTTAAATCTAAAAAAAATAATTGAATTCTTTTTGGGTTTTCCATTGTTAGAACATGGTTTTCCAAAATAATGCACCACCCAGTTAAAATCATGCATCTAGACATAGTGGGAAAATGAATGGTTGGAGTATGGTTTCCCAAACCATGTTCTCACAAACGTGAAATTCTATTCCCTGGACAATGTGTCCAGAAGGGTTGCGCTATTTTTCTAAAAGTGCAGCCCTCTATCGGAAAACATGCACACAATATTTTGTTATTCCAAAATAAAATTAGAAAGTATCGATCTCTTGTTTAAGATGACTCACCAACACACACAATTATATTATATTCTGAAGGGTTGTGAAGGATCATTAAATGTAATTTTTGGTCCCCTAACTCTGTACATTGGTGAGTAAAAGATTCGGTAGAAGATCTGATCCCTCTATAGTAAATGTATCACCTCCATATTAGTTTTTTTTAATATATTGATCATTTATAGATATAATATAATGTATCATCACATTTTGGATGGTTATAAGCTCTATTATATTGTATCTTGATTCTACATTTCATATTTAGATCACATTTTCTTTTGATCTACATTGGTGTTCTTATTTAGGATATTGATTTGTGATGTTGGATTAAAGGTAGGTGGTTCTATATAAAATTTTTAATCTAATTGAAACATTGTTTTTCATTATTTTTTTAAAATTACATTATATTTATGTATGAATACCGAATTTGAAATTATTTGGAATTGAATATTAATATGGATTGAGTATTGAAAAAAACACCAATTCCAGTGGAATTGGAATTGGGTGGTGAATTTTGAAAAAGAGGGAATTAATTAAATGAGTATAGAATTGAGATAATAAAATGAATAAATTTGTATTGATGAAAGCCTATGATTTATTTATTGATTAATTCTTAAAATAATGAAAAAATCATGTTTTGGTTATTCATTTTAATTCGAATATTAAAATTGTGAATTTGGACATTAGTTATAAAAGATGATCTACTAGAGATGAGTTTAATTGCCTATTTTTTTATGATTGATTGAGAACATCAAATAATAGATATTTGGTGTGTTATTTTGGATAAACATTCATGGATCTAGATCCCCTAGAATTATATTGATGATGTCAAATAAAAAAACATGTTTGGTGTGTCTTATCCAAGATGGGATATTGATGAGTCATATTAAGACTCATCAAGAGGGATGTATGTAAAAAAATATTATTGCGATCATCTGTATGAGATGTTTGAGGATCCTATATCTAGAAAAAAACATAAAATAAGATAGATTAACATTATTTTTGTGGAATTAATTTTTATATAAAGTACATTGATTATAGAAATATATTATTCATTATAAATGTTTTGTATAAAATCATTTATTTAAAATGTTTTTTTAAACCATGTTTGAAATGTTTTATCTCCTTTGAAAAGAAAATAGTTTTTTTTTAAATATGAAATTTAATTATTATTACATTATTTGTTTTATGTAAATAGAAAGGATCATTTGGTTTTTTATTATTTAATCTATTATTGAACACTTGGTGAGAACGTACTAGGTTTTATAGTTCACTTCATATAATTTCTTTTTGATAATTGTTGATTTTCTTATTCTAGGTATGAATATAGGGAGACCTACACATTGAGGTTGTTGATGTTCTTGATTCTTCTAATCACTGTTTTTATATCATCTAGGGATGTGTATGTTTCTATTCATTACATTAATTATGTATTTCTTTGGGTATTGTCTTAGCTCTTTGTATTCGGTTAATTTCTCCAACTAGATCATTGAAAATAATCAATTGAAAAATTAATCTTCTTTTGTTTTCTAAAAAATTAATTCTCCCTTTTCTATTGTATGATTCCATGTGTTAGCCAACAACCCCTGGGGATAAATAATTCCCCATGGTATATGTTAGACTTGGATCGAGTATCAGTGTACCAGGGTATCTGATATGGATTGTGTCATATTGATAGTTCCCCAGTATTTTATACATCATCATTTTTTCTATGGTGAAGATATTTGAGCATATCATCTATCGATCTCACTATGTTCCTACTTATAGAAAACCTGAAATTATGATGAAAATATACAATCACCCACAAAAACATCATTTGGATTTGGTATTAATTGATGATATTCATCAATGGGTCTCACGCTCTTGTAATATGATTTATCATTGGTACCGTCTTTATTCATCTATTCCTAAATTATTATGATATATCATGAAATTATATTTTAGTTACAACAAATAATAATTTTTATTTTTTTATAAAAGTAAATACCAATCATTATTCAATCCCATATTTATTCGATGATTGATAGACTATGGGATCATGGAAGATTCAATTTTAGAAAAACTCATGGTATATTTGTGATATGTTTATAGTAGCTTAATTTACCATTTTCAGTAGATATTAGATGTCATGACACCTCAGAATATGAAATAGGTTTCAACAGATGTGATAAGGAATTTAGCATATATACCACCCAAAAATACACAAATGGACAACTAGAATTCTAGTATCATCACATTATAGACATTGAATATTTTTCATGCACAACTATTTAGTAGTTTATTTTGTGGTCACATGAATGTAATTATTGGGAAGCCTAATTTTACTTATATGTAAGGTAGAACAAATTCCTAGTTTTCATAGATTGGATGTTATAAATAATATATTATAGTAGATTCATCTTCTATATGGTGATTTCTTTGTAGAAACATAGGCACTATTCTATACAACAACATGACGTGTTTCATGACCATTTTCCTTATACAACCATAATAAAAATATAAAATTCATCTTCTTGTTAAAAAATAAATTCCAAATTCCAAATTTCAAATTATAATTTAGATTTGTAAATGAACTTAAAAAAATAAATTAAAATGAATTACTAATAAAATTAAATAAAAACATTGATACATAAAAATTATTTCCTCTAATATAAATTCATCACATTTAGTTAAAAAATATATTTTGATTAATAATTACTAAAAAAATTGAATAATTTTTATTTCATAATAATTGTGAAATTAATACTCGTAAAATTTGGTAATTAAACTAAAAAAGACATTAATTATCACAATATTTTTTATATTATAAATAAAGAATCATATATTTAATAATAAGAATTAATTCTCCATTAAAAATACATTATGATCATTTAAAATACATTAATTTAGTACATCAAATGTGAATAAATTTTTTACAATGAAATCATATCATTTCCATGGATAGAGATAAACCCATCAGTGCCTATCTATGTTTGTATAAAGAATATATTACTACTTGTAAAGGAAATATATCGAACGAATAGTAATCAATTTTTTAACATATCTACATATCAATGACCAAATCACTATATTTATTGTAAAAAATCGCTAGTAGGGATTCTTGAACGTTTCAAAAACATATCCTAAATATCTTTGATTGTCCCATAGCAGGAAACAAATTTCCCCAAATGTTTTGATATAACTGATATATCATCCTCTAAAAAAATTCACATTCTAATGTTTCATTTGAAGAAATATCCAATAACCTCCAATATTTGGAATGTAGGTCTGCAACGATGTTCATGTCGAACTATCAATAATAAGGGTGCACATTGGAGTTTCCATTGAAAATTTTATTACCTATTAATATATTATATATTTATCCTTATTCTTAAAATACATTCTTGAAACATCACCAGTTACCCTTGATGTGAATTTGATTGGCTGAAATAATGTTTTTCGAGTAGAATGTAGGAGGTTTTCTCAGTCATCTATTTTTTGTTATTTAAATTATAGATTAATGTTTCATAAAGAGGCATTGTTGAAATTATATTTTTCCAGGATGATATATGTTGTTGTAATGATTGGTTTTCCCCATGAGTGGGGTTTCCTATTTATCCCTTTGAATTGAAAAAAAAATATTTATTTTATTTTATATAGAGAGGTATCTTATACATTCTTTGTGCCATCATCAATGATTATAAAGAATACTATTTAAATTTTTAAACTTTTACAACTGATTGTTCCAATTAGTGTCATAATTCCCAAAGTGTTTTGTTATTTTAATGTTAATGAATTCAAGTCCATTTTCTATTATAATATAAGTTCATAAATCAATTTCTAATCCCATTTAATTTAATTTCATGTTAAATTGAATACTAGATTAAAGTTTCAAGAAATAGTTTGTTGTCAGATTGATAAATGATTAAACCTATCTAGTTTATCCAAACACATATATTTATTGATCATAGACAAGGAATGAAACATTGTATAGTAACATAGTATTACGTCTGGAATATTCATTTGAAATAGTGATATTAACCAAGAACAAAGTTTACATATGACCACTACTAAACAATGACCATGGGAATATTTTTTTGATAATCCTAGAGAAATATCTATAATTCTTCATGAGGCGAGATCGTTATTACCAAATAAATTTATAATTGAATATATTCCAACGACTCAATATGTTTCAGGGAAAAAATAATAAGTGATATCCCAGATGATTATATAATTTAATTATCAAATGAATGCATGACCATAAGGGCCACATTAATGAGGCAGGTTACCTGATCACGTATATATGGTGGTTAGTGTCATGAACCCCCCAAGGTACCCTATATACTCGATAACCATGACAGATATGACATATTCCAAAGGGAATTCCCAATCCCCACAGGTTGTAGACTAACACCAAACATCATAAAATAATAATTTTAGAATTAATTTTACAAAACAATCGAGGAAAAAATTTAAAAAATTAATATAAAACCAAAATAAACTCTATAGGTAGATGTGTACCTGAAACCATATAGGTAAAAAACACAGGGCACTACAACTATGTTCCTAAAAATAAAAGAACAACCCATGTCCAAAAGGACTCAAATCTCTAAGACCAAAGATCAGTATTTAGAACCACCCCCATGTTATGGTTTCCCCTACAAAAAATTATAAATAAATAATCTACAACACTCTAAGGAATAGTTAGGGTGTGATGTAAAATCAAAGTATGGTCTCACCGTGTATTTCATAATAGATTCCAAATTTAATTAACCAAAAAAATAAATTTACAATAAACAGTTCTTTCATTTAAAAAACATATCTAAAAGAATCATATTTACATTTATAATTATGGAATTAAATTGAACAATTTATTATCATTTAAAATGAATTAGTATAGCGAATAAAATTTCTTTATGAATTTTTTTTGAAAAATTGTTTATATAAATTCATAAATAACATAAAATAGTTTAAAAAAACTTTATATATTCATTTAAAATAAAATAAAGTGATTAATTTGTTTCTAACCATAAAGGTATGATATTTCTAGACATTGGAAAATCCCTCAAACTCAATGTGACACAAAAATATGTTTATACAATTTCCCCTATTAAAAATGTCCAAAAATATTTCATCACCTTCAAACCAAGGATGTGGCATGCAGCCATTATGTTTTAGATCATTATAAATTGTATAGTGATGTCACAAGAACTGACTAACTACAAAAGCATTTCATGTGTTCTAGTACAATAAGAAATGATGGTAATTTAATTTCAAGAATACTTAAAATTCAATTCATCTCATTCAACATTTAATATATACCAATTTTCCATTCAAAAAATAATCAAATTTAATAAAAAAATTGTTCATTTTCGATTATAATAACCAAAGGTTTCCATCAAAACCATTTTATTGAATTTTTTATCAAATAAAACATTGAAAAACATTGCATCAAACTAATATAAAAATTTAAATTCAATAATATAAATTTCATCAATTTAAATAAATTTTAATAACAGACCCCAATCAAATGTAATTGAGGGTTTTTCTTAATTAAATTCCAAAAATAAAATATCTCATATAAAACCACCTAATTAAATAGAACATGGATTTTAATCAAAATATTGAAATGAATATTAATTAATTGTACTGAAATCATACAATTGAAATTAAATCCTGAATTTTTTTTAATTAGTTTAGAAAATAAATATTAAAATACCTACAAAAGATGTGTGATCTCAAGATTCCCAGACCTAATCAAGATTCAATAATGATGAGTGAATAAAATGTAATTTGATAATCACACATAATAAATTTTTTGAAAATAAATGTTACTATATATACAAACAACACAGTGATACACAAAACACTATGATGAAAATGAGAGCGTGGGATAATTAGAATGAAAATTGGAAACTAACCAGGAGAGGATGAACATCATTTTCCACGAATTGATCCACATTCAAGAGGGTGTTAAGGGGCCTAAATCCTCTAATGATGTGTCCACTTTGAGAATAAAATGCCATAGGTTTATTTTTTTCCATCAATAAAAAAATTAGGTGTTTTAGTATTAAATTTTATGTCTAAAAATCCCATAGGTGTGATTATCTCAGCATGGCATATGGTTATAACATACTATGCGTCATTGAAATGTTCCCCTTTATACTCCTTAAATTATTTACCTATGTGGGAACATGGATTTCAGAATATATTCCAAATATGAGAAACCTCAATTCATTTGTTTTCAATATTTTCTCTAGTAGGCCTAACAGTTTCCGGAACCCAACCGCCTACCATGCAAAAAACCATCAACATTCAAAATTCCCCATTTTCCACTCGAAAACCCCCCAAAAACCGAAAATATTAAATTTTAATTTAGGGGAGTAAATATACATGAAAAAACAATATGATGATAAAAAATCTATTAAATAGAAATATTTTTTCCCCAAACACCTATTCATACGATTATTTTTCAAAATAATGAGGTCATTGCTCTCTAATTAGTGACTCCCTCAGCTATGTGTCATTATTATCATAAATGTGATATCATATCACTCAAAAAGATGGTATTTTCATCACACAAAGTAACCTGGATTCAAAATCACCTATCATAACTCGCCTTTCAGTCAAGGATAAGTCAAGTTCAACCTCAAGATCACTCTAGATCAAAAATGAGATGGATTAGACATATAATTTCATAGCTATGATACAAAGAACACATTATGTTTCAACCATATCTATAGTGGATGTGCTAACAATTAAGAAACTTTCCCCACATTCCATATAACACCAATATGACCCAAATATTTGGAGTATGCATTTGTTTCTTCTTACCCCGTCAATTTCCTAACAAAGTTAAAACATTCAATAATACATGGTCACCAAGTAATAATTCAAATAGTCTATCTGATGGTCATTATAAGACTTATACATGATCTTTGACATTTAAATCCTCTCAAAAAATCATTGAATCATTGTTTTTATCTCTTGAACGTTGCTTGGTCTAACCAAGTAAAATTAAAAAATATCTAACAAACACAAAAGACATCTACACAAATGGACATACACGACCTCAAATGGATCACTTATGAACCTAGAATATTATCTATTATTATATGAAAAATCTACCATCCACAAGTTATCATCCTAATCCCCACAAAACTTATAAATACAAGAATTGATAATATCCTCAATAATTTGTATTAATATTTATATCATGCCACCTGAATATGAATGGAATTCCCTACTAAAAACACGCAAAATCATGTGTCCTCTTGAAGGCCTCTTCAAAAGTGAGAAGTGAACTAGAGATCTCAATAAAAAGATATACCAAATATAACACTGTAAAAATGAATAATATTTTCCACTTAGATACTTCCCAAATCTATGATCGTACCACGATTCACTGTTTTATTTCACCCTTACAATGCTGTTTTAAACTAGTTTTTTAATGAATATTCTAAATATAATAACAAATTTCACTTTATGTGTGGATCATTTAATTATTGTTAATCAATATTAAAATGGTAAATGTTACATGTTTTTATTATTTAAATGTAGGAGGAGATGATTTGGAGGGACCTTGATGAAGTGGAATAAAAATGGGCTAAAATTGCATGGATCCATGAAGACATGTCCACTATTGTGCTTGAAACCAAGCCCAATTCGGTCGTCAAGGGGCCCAACCGAACTGATTTGTCCAAGGAATCAAATCTGGACAATGTCAAATGCGGTGTTCTGTAATCTGTCTATATCTATGGATCCACTTGTCAAATTGATGCCAAACATTCTATGGAGATAGTCAGGAAGTGGGGATACAACTTTCCAGTTTCGTCAAAAGGGATATTCTAGTTTCTATTTGTTGAAACCTATGGTATATGTGGATTGATGAAATATGTGTGGCTCAAACCACCTTCCAATTTTCCGATAAAAAGGCACCTTGGGCTCCCAATTTTTGAGTTAGGCCAGGAGGCAAGGTGCTTCAATTTTGGAGTCCCCAAAGAGTCTTTATGACATCCCTAGTTGTTTTGGAGGCTATGGGAAGTTCTAACCCAACATCTTTCTCTTCCTCTTCTCCCATGGGTTTATAAACCCCTTGTGATCTCCCGGGAAGGAACGTTATGTAATCCCGAGCTGCATTTTGTATTATATTGAAAAATATTTTCAATTCCAGGTTCTATGTTTTTTTTCTTCATCATCTATTTTAATTTTATTGAGTTATGTACTGGTATGTCATTCTCAACTCATATGATCATGTTTGGGGGTACCCATTCATGTTATGTTTCACACACCATTCACCACTTCCTTTTCCACCATTCAATTGTGGTGTTTGTGTGGTTCATTTTGGTAAGTTGAACTCACATAATCACGGTCAAAGACATGTAAATTTATTACATTGTATCACAAAGAAAAAAATACAAAACATGATAGCGCATCGAGTTCTCCATGTGCTGCCTTGGTGAGTTTCAGTTATAAAGTAAAACACAAATCACCCAATCATCGGCGGTGTCCGGTGAATCATTTTTTGTTTTCGAATGAACCCTAGGAGGTATCCCAGTATAAAATCAGTAACATTCTATTTCTAGGTGTTTAAAACCAGGGATTAAAATAACGTAACCCTATATCATTATAGAATCCTGCCTTAATATAACATAAATGTTCATTACATTACACAAAACTAAGGATCTTTAAGGTTTAGTGTCTTGGAAACCAGGAACATAATACATGAGAAAAACAAAAAAATTATTCTTAAACACTTGAAAGGCTTCTCCTTAAGTTCATTGTAGGTTCATTACTACATCTCATAACCTGGGGACATTCATCAAAAGAAAGGGTGAGCAGAAGGCCCAGTAAGGGAAACAAGAGAAACTTTTTACATGTGAACTTGAGATACTTCAATAAGGTCATGAAAAGAACTTCAAGGCATGAGAAAGAAATCATGAGGAATATCATAATGAAGATAAAATTTTTCAGAACTTGATGATGTGGCTACAACATTTAATATTGACAATCATTTCGTTTCACCAAGGTCCATCCGCAAGGTGTTATTAAAAATTACCAAGGTTATTCACCAAGGTATCAGTCTAAAAGGACATCTCTAGAGATTAAGTCTTTACCCAATGCATTGGTGCGCTATCTTGGAGCACCCTTGAAATGCCTTTATTATCATGTGAGACACATGTATATCATCATAAATAATTTCATAAACAACACATATAGAATAAAAGAAATGGGTTTCATTTCATAATCACAACATTTTAAAAACTACTTTAAAGACATGATCTTTATGTCACTTTAAACCCACGGAAAGAAAAAGCGGGTTTCATGTATTTAAATACCAGAATTTAAAATAGATCATTTTGATATATATGTGAATACCTCTGTATAAATAAGATCTGTGAGTATTTACTTAATAACATAAAATAATTTTGAGAAAAGGGAGAGGCATTTTGAAACGAAAATTCTACAGCATAATGGCTACGTTATAGGGTTTTAGAAAAAGTTCAAAAGAGAGGGGAAATGGGTCACCCACTCATAAATGATCTATAAAAATAGTATAGGGAAAGAATATAAAAGATATGAATCATGGTAATGAAATTTCAAGGAAATTCCATTTTAAATGGAAAACATGGAAGTAAGACAAAAATTACATTTCTCTTATAAAAATTCGGAAGCCTAACTGCGTCACCTAAACTTCAATAAAAATGAATTGACGAGCTCAAATAGGTTCTCTAATAATATGATCATAAAAGATAAGTATGATAGATATATAGATCATAGACCAACATAATAAAAAGGAACATGAAAGACTTTTCATGCAAATAGAACTTGAAAAATGAGAAGGGTGAAAGAATCCCTTAAAAATTCAGTAGCCTAACGGCGCCACATAATCTTTTATAAAACAAAATGATGAGAGTAAGAGGGGATATCTCATCATATGAACTTAAAAATGGAATTAAGCGAAACATAAAATAACCTCCTCCAACATAATAACATGGATCATAAAAGTAATGACATAAAAGAGATTACTTATAAAGGAAGAGAGAGGTCAGATCCCTTACCTTAAACATAGCTCTTAAAACTCAATGGTTGGGACCTTGAGAGGATTGAGGGCACCTTGGGAGGACTCCATGGGAGCTAATGAGACCATAACTTTGTTGAGGATTGTTTTTAAGTTGAATGGATGAGAGGAGGGCTTGGTATTTATAGGGAACGTGAGGGGACAAGGCATTAATGGCCAAGGGACACCTCATTGGTGGTTTTGGAAAAACCATGGGCTTGCCCATGATATTTTCCAATGGTATTGGCCACGTGGTACACCTCACACAAAAAATAACCCCCTTTAGTCTACGATCCCTTTAAATATCTCATGACATCATCATGACACAGTTATGATGTCATTTAACATACCGAAACCCTAAAACTGCATTTTTAATATTCACTGAAAATTCATCTTACTCAGAAAAATGCCAAAAAATTACCATAACATAATATTGATGTTCTGAGTTCAAAAATAAAGTCTATTTTATAAAAATAATTTTCTAAATATTTTTATTTAAATTATTTTATAAAAATCACTATTCACCTAAAAAACTAATACTTGATTAATAATTTATGAAACCGTTATTTAACCATTTTATTGAATCACATTACTTAATAAAGGTGTCTAAATTATATTAAAACTTTTTTTAAATGAGATTACTAATCCATTTGGTCACATTACTAATCCTAAGCATAAAATCACTATTCATAATTTACTATTCATTAAAAATTAAGTTGATCTTATTAGACTCCAAATTCCATACTGAACACTTTTCTAGAAGACCATTTTTTGAAAATCATTACACATCATTAATTATTTAAGGTTTACATAAATATTTTAAAATATCATTTTTCCAAAATTCATCAATAAAATACCTCCTAAAATTATTTGAACATTTGAAATTTGATAAACATCACTAAAGGAAGAAATCTCTATTTATTCATCCCAAAGGATTACACAAAAAAGCTAGGGTCTCTTCACATAGCCCCTTATAACACCAGCATAAGACATAAGTGTAAGGTGTGCTATGGTGAGAGAATCTGAGGGAGGCTCAGATAACATTTCCCTAGTAGTAATCTCTACTAACTTGAACTTCTCATATAGGTGTTTCCGTTCAAGCTTGACACGCTGGAGTTCATCTTGGGATTGGTCCAAAGTGAAGCCCAAAGATGCCACCTCCTTCCCATGCTCTGATAAGTGGGCCTCAAAAGGTTCGATTCTACTAGATGAAGCCATCGACTCCTTTTTCTGCATTAACCATTAAAATCTCTATTAAATCATTAAGAGTAAGTTAATATAATACTCAAAAAGTTTGGGTCGTTACATTCTTTCCCCCTTAAGAAATTTCATCCCCGAAATTTGTACTTGAGGACTAGTTGAAATGGCGAGGGTACTTTTTCTTCATCATTTCCTCATTCTCCCAAGTCACTTCTTCATATTTATGATTCCTCCACAACACTTTCACATGGTGGGTAGTCTTTTTTCATAGAACCTTGTCTCTATGGTCTAAGATCTCCACTGGCTGCTCTTCATAAGAGTGGTCATGTTCTAGTTGTACCACATCTGGGTTCAGTACATGCGAAGGGTCTGGTATGTACATCCTCAAGAGAGATATATGGAAGACATTGTGAACTTGAGCTAGGTTTGGTGGAAGTGCTAGATGATAGGCCACTGCTCCTATTCGATCAAGGATTTCATAGGGGCCAATGTACCTAAGGTTGAGCTTCCCTTTCTTCCCAAACCGCATGACTCTCTTCCATAGAGAAATTCTATGGAATACTTGGTCGCCAACACCAAACTCCAAGTCCCTACGACGATTGTCAGCATATCTCTTCTGCCGACTTTGAGCAGCCTTTCTGTCTTTTTCGATGGCATGAGCCCGTTCTATCATCTCTTTCACCTGATCAGGCCAAAGAAGATTTCTATCGCCAGTTTCATCCCAACAAGTAGGAGTTCTACATCGCTTCCCATACAGAGCAACATAGGGTGCCATCTGAATACTCGAATGGAAGCTTTTTTTATAGGAGAATTCAACTAATGGGAGGTGTTGATCCCATCCACCTTTAAATTCCATTGAGCATAATCTCAGCATGTCTTCGAGTGTCTAAAGAGTCCTTTCAGATTGGCCATCAGTTTGAGGATGATAGGCCATACTAAAATTCAATTTGTAATTCAGAGCATGTTGAAGACTTCTCCATAATGTTTATGTGAATCATGGATCACGATCAGACACGATGGATAGTGGTACCCCATGAAGCCTCACCACTTCCTTTACATATGTTTTGGAAAGTTGATCTAGAGATAAATCTTCCCGAATAGAGATAAAGTGGGCGGTCTTGGTGAGACGGTCCACAATAACCCATATTGCATTGTTTTCTTTGGATGTTTTCGGGAGACCAGTTACAAACTCCATAGTGATATTATCCCACTTCTATACTGGTATGGGTAGCGGTTGTAATACCCGCTTAGGAAGTTTTCATTCTGCCTTTATTGTTGACACACCAGGCACCTTGTAGTGTAATCAGCAATCTCCCTCTTCATGTTATCCCACCAATAATGATCACGAAGGTCTCTATACATTTTAGTGCTTCCCGGATGGATAGAGAAAGTAGAGCTATGAGCTTCATGCATCAATTGTTTATTTATATCCGGAATATATGGAACACATAGTCTTGTATAAAATTTCAATACACCTTCTTGATCAATATTGAAATCAGAGAACTTCCCATCTTTTACGGCCTCCAACTTCTCCTGCAGCAAAGGATCTTCTTTTTGAGCCTTCTTGATCTTCTCTAGTACTGATGGTTGAGAAATCATTTGGGATAGGTTTGATGATGTCCATTTCCTTATAGTTCCCATGTCCAGTTTTACTAGATCATTAATCAAGGTATCTCCTAGGATCTTCATTGTTGCCAGAACAACAGGGTCTTTCCTGCTTAACGCATCCGCGACTTTGTTTTCTCTTCCAGGGTGATAATGAATTGAACAATCATAGTCTTGAATAAGCTCTAACCATCTCCTTTGTCTCATGTTCAATTATTTCTATGTGAAAATATACTTTAAACTTTGGTGGTCAGTGTATATATCATATTTCTCCCCATAAAGATAGTGCCTCCATATCTTTAGGGAAAAAACAACTGCTGCTAGCTCTAGATCATGCGTAGGATAATTCTGATCATGAATCTTCAACTGTTGAGATGCATAAGCAATTACCTTTTCATTTTTCATGAGGACGCACCCAATCCCTTTCAGAGATGCATCACTAAAAATAACGAATCCTTCTCCAATAGAGGGTAGTGTTAACACAGGTGCAGTAACTAATCTCTTCTTCAGCTCTTGGAAACATTCCTCTCATTCCTTTGTCCAGATGAACTTCACCACTTTTCGAGTCAACTGGGTTTGCTGATTAGAAAGCTGTGATTTTTTTTTCACAAAATCCTATAATATCCCACTAAACCAAAGAAACTACGAATCTCAGTTACTGTTGTGGTTTGAGGCCACTCCTTTACAACTATTGTCTTTGCAGGGTAAACCGAGATTCCTTCATTGGTTACGATGTGCCCCAAGAAAGCCACTTGTTGTAACCAAAACTCACACTTTTTGAAATTTCCAAAGAACCTCTCCTTCCGCAGAGTTTTCAAAATAACCCTCAGATAATCTTCATGCTCCTCACGACTTTTGGAATATATCAAAATATCATCAATAAAAACTACCACAAATTTATCACGGTAGTCCTTAAAGACTCTATTCATCAAATCCAGGAAAATAGCAGGAGCATTAGTCAAGTCGAAGGGCATAACAGTAAACTCATAAAGCCCATATCTTGATCGGATGGTAGTCTTTGGAATATCTTCCTTCTCCACCCTTAGTTGATGATAACCAGATTGAAGGACAATCTTGGAGAAGAATTGAGCCCCATGAAGTTGGTCAAATAAATCATCAATTCTTGAAGAGGGTATCTGTTCTTCACTGTGATCTCGTTCGGTTCTCTATAATCAATGCATAGACACATTGATCCATCCTTCTTCTTCACAAAGAGAACTAGTGCTCCCCAAGGAGACACACTCAGTCGTAAAAACCCCTTCTCCAACAAGTCTTGGAGTTTTTTCTTTAACTCTTCTAGCTCCTTATTTACCATTCTATACGGGGTCTTTGATATCGTTTGAGACCCAGGTACGAGTTCATTGGATAAATCTACCTCTCTTTCTATGGGAGGTCCAGGTAACTCCTTAGGAAATACATCTATGTATTCCTGAACAATCGGAACATCTTCTATTTGTATGATCCCTTTTCCTTCTCCATCATCACCAATTTACTCCATAAAGAATGTTATAGGAGGATCTTTTAGATAGGGATCAGTTCAGGATATCTCTCCTTGGAAGATAATTTTAGGTCATTTATTCAAGACTACTGAGATTTCCTTACTTCTTCATTTGATCTTAGCATTATACTTCGAGAGCTAGTCCATCCCTATTATAACGTCGAATTCCAACATGGGAATTACTACTAGATTTTCGATAAGATTGTGCTCACTAAATAAACTCTAGAGTCTCTAAACACTATTGATGCATGGATAATCCCACTTGGAGTCTTGACTGACAACTCTACCTCAAGCAGTTTGGGGATTGATTCTATATTCATTGCAAACTTGGAGGGAAAAAAGGAATGCGTAGAACCAGAATCAAACAAAGTAGTTGCTAGTTTTGAGAGGAAAATAAGTGTACCTGCTACCACGTCATTCAGGGATTCAACTTAAATTTTTGTGATAGAAAAAGCATGACCTTGCTCCCCTGTACTTTGTTGAGGTTGATGGTGATTCCCCTCCACTGCCCTTGGATTTGGACAGAGATTAGCATAGTGCCCAAGCATTCCACATTTGAAGCATTGGACTTCAGGTAAGGCCAGAACCATATTTCCTCTGTCTTTAGTGTTGGGGAGTTGAGGATTTACCTCACTACGACAATTACGAACAATATGGCCTCCTCTTCCACACTTGTAGCACTTGCCACATCCGATCAAGCAGTTCCCCAGATGATTCTTCCCACATTTATTGCATGTGGTAAGTTGCATTTTCTTTCCACCTATTCCCTGATCAAAGTCTTCCCTAAAGTGGGATCCAATGATCTCTTCTTGTCATTTGATTTATGATACCACTGTGTCTCACCAAACTCCAGCTCGACTTTCATTACACTCCGCACGATCTCCTCATAGCTAATGTTGTCCTGGTTGGATAAATGCTTCTGCAGATGAGGTCTCAGTCCACCGAAAAATATATCAACCTTCCCACTTGGATCCATGATATATCTAGAGTTATATCTTGAAATTCTGGTGAATTTCATCTCATAGGTTCTGACAGATTCGTTCTCCATCTGCTTCTTCTTGAGAAACTCTTTCTCTATTCACATTCTCATGGAACGAGGGAAATACTTATTAAAGAATATTCCCCAGAACTCTTCCCACTCCATAGCTTCCATCTGTCCTCTAGGCTTCATGTTTTTGACCAGTGACCACCAATGATCAGCTTCTCCCTCTACGCGGTAAACAGCAAGGGTGACTTTTTCTTGTTCTGAACAAAGGAGTACAGAAAAGATCATTTCAATGGAGCTTATCCATTGTTCCGAAACAAATGGGTCAGTAGATCCACTGAATGTTGGGGGACGTTGACCCATGAAGGACTCAACAGAGTGTTGTTCGCTTCGTGGTGAGGTCGGCCTCTCAGCTTGATTCAAGTTATTACTCATAACATGAGTCAGTTGGTTCATCATTCGCATGAATGTTTCCATTCCGAGTTCCTTTGGAGGGTCGTCAGCACGTGGTGCATTGCGGTCACCATCTGCACAGTTCCCCCTATTGCCCGCCACTTTCTAAAAGGATAAAACCTTAGTGATAAACTTATTTTATTTATGAATCTTTTAACTAATACTTCCTGCTTAGACAATTAAATTTCTCAATAATTATTTCATAATGATTCATAAAAAGATTTTGATTAACCAAATATATCCCCTAGGAGTGTCGTAACCAAAAGTGCAGCAAGGCTCGTTATCGTGCACGAGTTCCCGTTCGAGTGTAGCTCAAAGTGGTGTTTTCGGGTTTTACCCCTATATACATTTGTGCCAGAGCCTCCTCTACCAACTTGTATCCAGACATGGATATATTTGTTTGATAAACCACTTACTCAATACTTACCAAAATACCAGGAATTTTTCCTATATTTAAACTTTTCTATAGGGTTCTTCCTAATGTTTTTATATCCTAATTTCCATAAATAACTAAACAATCCTCTGATACAAACTATAGCATCCCGCCTTATTATAACATAAACTTTCATTACATTACACAAAACTGAGGATCATTAAGGTTTAGTGTCTATGAAACCGGGAACATAATACATGAGAACAACAAAAAAATATTCTTAAACACTTGAAAGGCTTCACCTTAAGTTAATTATAGGTTCATTACTGCATCTCATAACCTGGTGACATACATCAAAATAAATGGTGAGAAGAAGGCCGAGTAAGGGAAACAAGAGAAACATTTTACATTTGAACTTGAGATACTTCAGTAAGGTCATGAAAAGAACTTGAAGGAATGAGAAAGAAATCATGAAGCATATCATAATGAAAATAATATTTTTCATAACATGAAGATTTGGCTACAACATTTAATATTTACAATCATTTTTTTTCACCAAGGTCCATCCCCAAGGTGCCATTAAAAATTAACAAGGTTATTCACCAAGGTATCAGTCTAAAAGGTCATCTCTAGAGATTAAGTCTGTACCCAATGCATTGGAGCACTATCTCGGCGCACCCTTTATATGTATTTATTATCATGTGAGCCACATATATATCCTCATAGATCATTTCATAAACAACCCCAATAGCATAAAATAAAAGGGTTTCATTTCGTAATCATAACATTTTAAAAACTTCTTTAAAGACATGATCTTTATGTCAATTTAATCCCACCGAAAGGGAAAGCAGGTTTCATGTATGTAAATCCAAAAATATAAAATAGATAATTTTGATATATATGTGAATACCCCTATATAAATAAGAGCTTTGAGTATTCACTCAATAAAATAAAATATTTTTGAGAAAAGAGAGAGGCATTTTGAGACGAAAATTCTGCAGCATAACGGCTACGTTACAGGGTTTTAGAAAAGGTTGAAAATAGAAAGGACAAGGGTCACCCACTCATAAATGATCTATAAAAATTTTATAGGGACTGAAAATAAATTATATGAATCATTGTAATTAAATTTGAAGGACATACCATTTGAAATTAAAAACATTGAAGTAAGACAAAAATAAGATTTCTCTTATAAAAATTCGGCAGCCTAACGGCGTCACTTAAACTTCACTAAAAATGAATTGACGAGATCAAATATGGTCTCTCATAATATGATCATAAAATTTCAGTATGATAGATATAGGGATCATAATCCAACATAAAAAAAAGGAACTTGAATGAATTTTCATGAAAATAGAACATGAATAACGAGAAGGGTGAAAGAATCCCTTAAAAATTCAGCAGCATAACGGCGTCACTTAATCATTCATAAAACAAAATGATGAGAGTAATAGGGGATATCTCATCATATTAAAATGAATAGGGAAGTAATATTAATATAAAATAACCTCCTCCAACATAAGAACATGGATCATAAAAGGAATGATATAAAAGAGATTACTTAAAAAGGAAGAGAGAGGTCGGATCCCTTACCTTAAATGTAACTCTTAAAACTCAATGGTTGGGACCTTGAGAGGCTTGAGGGAACATTGGGAAGAATATTTTTGAGATAAGGAGACAATAACTTCGTTGAGGATGGTTTTTATGTCAAATTGATGAGAGGAGGGCTTGGTATTTATAGGGAAAGTGAGGGGACAAGGCATTAATGGCCAAGGGACACCTCATTGGTGGTTTTGGCAAAACCATGGGCTTGCCCTTGGTATTTTCCCATGTTATTGGACACGTGGGAAACCTCACACAAAATACCATCCCCTTTAGTCGACCATCCCTTAAAATATCTCATTACATCATCATGACACATTTATGATGTCATTTAACATACCGAAACCCTAAAACTGCATTTTTAATATTTACTGAAAATTCATCTTTTTCAAAAAAATCCCAAAAAATTACCATAACATAATATCGATGCTCTGAGTTCAAAAATATAGTACATTTTATGAAAATAATTTTCTAAAGATTTTTAATTAAATTTTTAAATAAAAAACACTATTCACCTGAAAAAACTAATACTTAATTAATAATTTATGAAATAGTTATTTAACCATTTTATTGAATCACATTACTTAATCAAGGTGTCTAAATTTTATTGAAACTTTCTTTAAGTGAGATTACAAATCCATTTGGTCACATTACTAATCCTAGGCATAAAATCACTATTCATAATTTACTATTCGTCAAAAATTTTGTTGATCTTATTAGACTCCAAATTCCTTACTGAACACTTTTGCAGAAGACTATTTTTCGAAAATCATTACACATCATTAATTATTTAAGGTTTGCATAAATATTTTAAAATATCCTATTTCCAAAATTCATCAATAAAATACCTCCTAAAATTATCCGGACATTTGATATTTCACAATCATCACTAAAGGAAGAAATCTCCATTTCTTCATCCCAAAGTATTATACAAAGAAGCTAGGTTCTCTTCACATAGCCCCTTATAACACCAGAATAAGACCTAAGTGTAAGGTGTGCTATGTTGAGAGAATCTGAGGGTGGCTCAGATAACATTTCCCTAGTAGTAATCTCTACTAACTTGAACTTCTCCCCTAGGCATTTCCGTTCAAGCTAGACACGCTGGAGTTTGGCATGGGCTTGGTCCAAAGCGAAGCCCAAAGATGCCACCTCCTTCCCAATCTCTGATAAGTGGGCCTCATAAGGTTCGAGTCTACTGTATGAAGCCATTGACTCCTCTTTCTGCATTAACCATTAACATCTTTATTAAATAATTAAGAGTAAGTTAATATACTACTCAAAAAGTTTGGGTCGTTACAATCATGATGTGATAAAGGATAAACATCATGAGAGTACACCGGGTTGATCACGCTTAATTAATTCTATTAATCTCAACATTGTTTTATTGCTTTAATTTTCTATTTTCATCTTTAATCATCAAACCCCCACGTTTTAAAAAACCTCATTCACCTAATACTTTCATATTCAAACCCCTTTTTTTAAATTGATGATCTAAGGCTCCGTCGAGAGACGACCTAAGGTTGCTGCTATACTGCAAAAATTATAGTCAAAATTAAAAAACTAATTTGACGTGATCGACAACGCGATCAAATTTTGGCCCCATTGATGAGGAGCCAAGATCATTTTTTTCATTCTTTATTTCCGTTTATTTATTGATTTTACTTCTTAATAAGTACTCTTTTAAATACCCCACCACCATTTGATTGTTCTTGTTTTGGGTTTTGTCTTTATTTTTGGTTGTTTTTGGTGTGTTCTCTCTCTCTCTCTCTTCTTCTTATTCTTCTCCATATCCCTCTCTATAATTCTGTATTATAACATTATATTCCCTTTTCAACCTCCTTAAGTGATCTTATCCATATTGAAAAAAACATCCCAAATTATTTGCGTGACCCGATCTGGTAAAGAAACACTACTTGAATTTGACCATGAAATTGAAAAGTCACTTCACACAAAAATAAAGGAATCTAGAGAAGGAAAGTCAAGTAACATTGATGAACCCCTTTTGGAACCTCAAGTTTTTCTAAACCAATCCAAAATTAAACCCAATAAAACCCAAGAAAACATGGCTGCAAATAATAAAACATTAAAAGAACTGACTAGCCCTGATGTGGAGTACCAACCTGCTTACATCCAATATACCAAAAAAGTAGCCAACATTAATCTGAGATCAGGTCTCATCCACCTTCTTCCTAAATTCCATGGACTTCCCGGTGAGGACCTTCACAAACATCTTAAAGAGTTTCATATTGTCTCCTCCACCATGAAACCGCAAAATGTGTCTGAGGACCTAATTAAGTTTAGGGCCTTCCCATTCTCCCTTGATGGTGTAGCCAAAGATTGGATGTACTATTTTTCAACCACAATTGGGGGCTGTAATTTCCTTAAAAGACTCTATTTAGATAAGTTCTTCCCTACCCCCCAAACTGCATCAATTAGGAATGAAATATGTGGAATTAGGCAATCACAAGGAGAGACACTTCATGAATACTAGGAGAGATTCAAAAGACTGTGCTCAAGATGCCCCTACCACCAGATTAGTGAACAAATATTAATCCAATACTTCTCTGAGGGACTTATTCCCATGGATCATGGAATGATTGATGCTACAGCTGGGGGTTCCCTATTAATAGCCAACACAGCTCAAAATTCACAACAATTTGGTACACAAGCAATTGCACCAACCCAAGAAGTTATGAGGTAACTCATTCATACCTAGAAGAAAATTTAGATACTAAACTTGATGGGATGGATACCCTTATAAGGAAATTATCTCAATAACAAGGTAACTCACACTCTACATCAATTTAATTACATTTTGGTATTTGTTCTGATAACACTCTTTTTTCTGACCAGTTCCCACAACTTCCAGATACATTTGAGTCTTGTGCCGTTTTGTTCCCAGGCCGTCCATGCCAACAAGAACCTCCCTTCATGCAAGAACAATTCAGGCCAAATCCAAACCCCAGGTGGCAATCACAACCCCAGTACCGACAAGGAGGAAAATCAAGATACCCCCAAGCAGAATTGGTATCAAATAGGCCATGGTATGAAACCTTCTTATCCATCAATATATCAAAACAATCCTCCTCCTCCCAAATCTGAACCAAGACTCAATGATGTGGTGAAGAAAATGGCATCTAAGAACCTCCAGTTCCAATAGACCACACAATCGAATATTCACGACCTAATAACTGAAGTGGGACAATTAGCGAACACCATCAGTGAGCTTAAGATGAAAGGGTCTAGAAAAATAACATCCCACCCCATTTCCAATCTGAACGACAAGGGTAATGTATGTGAAATTACACTTCGTAGTGGTAAATAATCTTCTCCTTCTACTGATTCTATGAAACAAGTATTTCCCCCTCTTGAAAACACACCTTCCCAGCCCTAAAAAATTTCATGTAATGAAAAAAATAAAAAGTGAAATCAAATTATTGTTGATGATTCAAATTAAAAATCCATTCCTCTTCCTTTCCCACAAATAATCTCGAAATCTTAGAAAAAGTTTGATAATGATATTGATAATGAGATAAAGGATACATTTAAAAAATTTCAAGTTAATATTAATTTATTGGATGCAGTCAAGCAAATTCCCCTTTATGCCAAATTTCTTAAAAAACATTACACCCATAGACGAAGGATGAAGGGGAATCAAGGAGTGAACTTGTGTAGGAATGACTCGACATTGATTCAACCAGTAATAACAACCAAATTCAATTATCAGGGCACATTCACGATACCGTGTACCATAGGGGAGATCTTTTTTCTGATGATATGCTCGATTTAGGTGCTTCCAATAATGTAATTCCTCACTCTGTGTATACTTCTCTACAGGTTGGAGAGCTTCAACCAACAGGTATTTTCACGAAACATGCCAACCGGAGTACAACGCATACAAACGGAGTGATTGATGATGTCCATGTTAGAGTGAAGAATCTACTCTTCCCTGCTGATTTCTAAATTCTTGGGATGAAAGATACCTAAACCCAATGAAACGCTCCTCTCGTACTTGGGAGGCTATTCCTCAGAATAGCAAAGATGGTCATCAATGTTCACAATGGAACGCTGTCCATGGATTTCGGAGGAGAAAAGGTATGTTTTAAAATACTTGATGCTATGAAACACCCCCATTGAATAGCACTCCACTCTTCCTATCTATTCGATGGAAGTTCTCTCAAATTATGAACACACACACAATTCTCTTCTCAACCCAACCTCTGATTCATTTTTTTCTTCACCCTTTGATGATTTAAGTTATGATTCATGTTTTGAGTGTTATGTGAGTTCTGAAAAGTGTAAATTTTGTGATTTAATTGATGATTCTGTTCATTCTGAGGTACCCATGATCGTCGATGATTTTTTCAATTCTAATTTCAATTGATTCTCTATCTTTATAGAATAAACATGAGCAGATAGATAGTTTAATGGACCTATGTCCCCCTAAATCCCCTCCCTCAATCCAACAACCACTGGGGTTGGAACTTAAAAAACATCCTTCTAATTTAAAATATGAATATGTTGACGATATTGACCAAATTCATATCATTATTGCCTATAACCTCTTTCCACAATAGGAATCAAAACTGCTAAAACTTTTGAGATAGTGTAAAAAGGAAATATGATGGAAATTGGCTAATATTTCTGGGATTAGCCCATTTATTTGTATGCACCATATATTTGTGAATGATGAGGCTAAGCCTGTAAGACAATCTCAACGCCGGTTAAATCCCACTCTCTTTGAAGTGGTAAAATTGGAATTTAGTAAATTACATACTGCACGGATCATTTATCCTATATCTGATAGTAAATAGGTTGGCCCAGTGAAAATGGTACCGAAAAAATAGGAATAATAGTTGTGTCAAATGAAAGGAATGAATTGTTTCCAACACATGTTCAAAACAGTTGGCGAGTCTGTATTAACTACAGTCGACTGAATCAAGCCACACAGAAGGACCACTTTCTATTAACTTTCATTGATCAAATATTAGAATGATTGCCTGGTAAATCCCATTATTGCTTCTTTTATGACTATTTGGGTTATTTCCAAATCCATATACCCCCTGAGGACAGAGAAAAGACAACATTTACATGTCCATTCGGCACATTTTCATACAGAAGGATGTCATTCGGTCTATGTAATGATCCTAGTACTTTTCAGCGATGTATGTTGAGTATTTTTTCTGAGTACCTTGAGAGTTGTATGGAAGTCTTTATGGATGATTTCACTGTATATGGATCTTCTTATGATGATTGTTGGAACACCTAGCTTCTGTCCTCCACATCTGCATTGGAAACGATCTTGTTTTAAATTACGAGAAATGCCATTTTATGGTTGAGTGGGGGATAGTTCTCGAGAATGTCATTTCAAATATAGGAATTCAAGTTGATAAATCTAAAATTGAATTAATTTCAACCCTTCCATATACAAAATGTGTTCATGAGGTGTGATATTTCTTGGGTCATGCTGATTTTTACCGCCGATTCATTAAAGACTTTAATAATATTGCACTTCCATTATCCCGATTATTGCAAAAATATACTGAGTTTGTGTTTGATAAAAATTGTGAGGATGAATTAAATTCACTAAAAAAGAGTCTCACATCACCTCCTATCATCCAACCACAAAGGTGGGATCTCCCCTTTGAGCTTATGTGTGATGCCTCTAACTTTTCCATTGGAGCAGTTTTATCACAAAGGGTTGAGAAGGCCTCTCATTTCATTGTGTATGCCTTGTGTACCCTTTATCCTGCCCTGGTAAACAACACAACCACTGAAAAATAACTCCTTTCTATTGTGTTTTCCTTGTAAAAATTCCATTCATATCTTCTTGGGTCAAAAGTGATTGAGTTTTCTGACCACGCTTCCCTTCGATTTCTCTTAAAGAAACCTGAAGCCAAACCCCATCTCATACAGTGGATACTCCTCCTCTAAGAGTTTGACCTTGAGATTAGAGATATGAGGGTGGTGGAAAATGTTGTAGCTGAACACATTAGTAGGATTTGCCCACCATTGGACCATAATGATGACTCACCCCTACCCATTGGATAATTCTTCTCTCATGAGAACCTTTGTGATGTGGTAGACCTTACCCCCTGGTATGCAGACATTGTGAATTTTCTATGAACATCTAGGGTCCCCACTAATTTCATCATTTCACAATCCCAGTGACTTAATCACGATTCTCATTGTTACATTTGGGATGTCCCATACTTTTGGAGAATTTTTAGTGACCATGTAGTTCATCGGTGTGTTCCTGACCATGAGTTCACCTCTGTTTAGACCTTCTGCCGCACTTTGGTATGTTGGGGCCACATTGGCTATCAACATATAGCTTGAAAGGTCCATGACTCAATACTTTATTGGCCATATTTATATAGGGATTCTGATAGATTTTGTAAGTCATGTATTCATTGTCAATTCACATGGAATATATCCAAGAGGAATGAAATGCTCCAATAGCCCAGGTTATTTTATGAGATCTTTGATGCATGGGGCATTGACTTCATGTGGCCTTTTCCAAATTCATTTCGCTTTGTGTACATCTTATTGGTTGTTGACTATGTATATAAATGGGTAGAAGTAATGGCCACCAACCGATGACTCTCGAGTGGTTGTTGATTTTCTAAGGTCCCAAATTTTCAGTAGGTTTGCTTTACCAAGATTCATTATTAGTTATCAGGTTTCACATTTTTTCAATCACAACATGAAAAATTTTCTTCGTAAGTATGGTTTTGATCATAAAAGATCCACTACATATAACCCCCAAACTAATGGACAAGCAGAAATATCAAATCGGGAAGTTAAACGAATCATGGAAAAACGGTACAACCCAATAAGAAAGATTGGAGTTTGTGCTTGGATGATGCACTTTGGGAATACCGTACAACTTTTAAAATCCCAATTAGAATGTCACCATAAAGAACTGTGTTTGGAAAGGTTTTTCACTTCCCAATGGAGGTAGAACACCATGCATATTGGGCTGTTAAATAATTTAATATGAACCTTTCATATTCAGGTGAGTAAAGAAAGCTGTAGATTCAAGAGTTGGAAGAAATTAGATGTGATGCATATGAGAACTCCCAGATCTATAAAAAGAAGACAAAGTCTATTTATGATATCATGATTCACCAGTGGAAGTTCCATATTGGTGAGAAGGTCCTTGTGTATAATTCCAGGCTTGAGCTCCACCCAGGTAAGCTTTGTTCCTGATGACTGGGTCCTTATACTGTTACTAAGGTTTACCCTTTTGTTGAAATACATATTTTGCATGAGAAGAGTGGAAAAAGTATTCCCGTCAATGGGCAGTGACTTAAACACTTCTATGAGGATTTTCCGATGAACCCGGTGGAGGAAATCTACCTTATCAATGCATCATACCAATAAAACACAGTAGGTTTTATCTTCCTTCTCACATTCTCAATTATTTCATTGAGGACACTGCACATTCAAGGTGTGGGGGTGGATACATTCCTAGTTTAGTTAATAATTTTCATCGTTTTCTCCTTTCTTCTCTTTTTTGCCTTCTTTATGGTATTTTCATTTTTCTGCATCAACAATTTTGAAGTTCGATGATTTGGTGACCATAAAGGGGGGAATGTAAAAATACCATAATGATGGATAAAAAGAATATTTGTATGAATTTTATATCAGAGATTGATTTTCTTTTTTTACTAAATTGGTTTTCTATCAATGAAATAAATGGCTGTATCTATGTGAAACCTTTGAGATGATTGATGTCCCTTGTGTGAGTAGTTTTTGGGAAAACAATGTCACTAATATCTCCACAAATTTTTGCACCAAACCATAAAGTGTGAATATTTCTTACATAATATAAGGTAAATATATGTTAGGTTAATATTTTTCAACATTAAATGATAATTTCATACATTCATTCTTTATCTGATCTATTTCATTACTGTACTATATTGACCTATGCGTGTGTAACTAATTTCTGACTATTGTGCGCCCTCAAAAAAATATTGGTTGTTTCTTGGCTAGGTAAAAAACCACTCCTCCTCATCCTTTTATCTTGTTATAACTATTGCAATTAGTTTTGTGAGGATATTAAACAAGGGTTGAGAGATGAGTGTCAGATTTATTCCAAATGCAACTTCTAAAAAGTAAATAAATGAGGGGAGTAATGTAATGTGAAACATATGGAGATATCTAGGTCGGGAGCTTATGGTTTGACTTCTTGGATTGATTACATGAGTGTCTCTTGAAATATAATTGCAAAGGATGTAGGGTATGTTCGGTGTACAAAATCATTTAGGATAAAAAATGTTAAAATAGACTATATTTATTGGATAGTATGTAGAAAGAATAGCATGGAATGGTTTTCACACACACACATGGATAGTTAGTGTCATGGTTGACTTATGAATTCCTTTCTCAATTTGGTATCATGAATCTTTTTGAATTTCACTATGATATGAATTATGAGAAATCTTTTTCTATTTTCACTAGGAAGAACTCCTTGGTGTGGTTCGTGCATTGATCACTTTACTTTTATTAAAATTTCCACAAATATTAAATCTTCATGAGTTTGGGAATATATATATGCATCATTTGTTTTGGATATGTGACTTTTCCCAGGAGGGAAAATGTTTAGTTGTGGGGGTGTGATCGTACCATGATTCACTATTTTATTCCACCCTTACACCTCTGTTTTAAACTAGTTTTGTAATGAATATTCCCAATATAATAATAAATTTTACTTTCTGTTTGAATCAATAAATTAATGTTAATCAATATTAGAATGGGTAATGTTACTTGTATTTATTATTTCATTGTAGGATAATATTATTTGGAGGGCCCTTGATGAAGTGGAATAAAAATGAGCCAAAATTTCTTGGATCCATGAGGACCTATCCACTGTTGTTCTTGAAGCCAAGTCCAATTCGTCTGTCAAGGGGCCCAACCGAACTAATCTTTCAAAGGAATCAAATCTGCACAATGTAAAATGTGGTGTTCTGTAATCTTTATATATCTTTATATCCACTTGTCCAATTGATGTCAAACATTTAGTGGATATATTCAGGAAGTGGGGCTAAAACTTTACAGTTTTTTCAAAAGGGAGATTCAATTGTCTATTGGTCAAAATGCATGGTACAAGTGGATTGAAGAAATCTATGTGCCTCAAACCACCTTCCAATTTTCCTATAAAATCTCACCTTGGGCTCCTAATTTGTGAGCTTGGCCAGGAGGAATGGTGCTGCAATTTTCGAGTCCCCAAGGAGTCTTCTCAACATCCCTAGATGTTTTGGAGGCTTGGGTAAGTTCTACCCCAACATCATTCTCTTCCTCCTCTCCAGTGGGTTTCTAAACCCCTTCTGATCACCCGGGGAGGAACATGATGTAATCCCGAGCTTTATTTTTTTATTATCTTGAATGATCTTTTTAGTTTCAGGTTGTATGTTGTTTTTATTCATCAACTATTTTAATTTTATTGACTTATGTACTGTTATGTCATGCTCAACTCATATGATCATGTTTGGGGGTACCCATTCATGTGATGTTTTACACACTGTTCACAACTTCCTTTTCCCCCTTTCAATTGCGGTGTTTGTGTGGTTCATTTTGGTCAATCGAACTCACATAACCACTGTCAAGTCCATGTACATTTATGTCATTATATCAAAAATAAATAACATACAAACATGGATAATGCATTCTGTTCTTCGTGTGTTTCATTGGTGAGTTTCAGTTATGAAGTCAAACACAAATAACCCAATCATCGACGGTGTCTAGTGAATCATTTTGTGTTTTAGACTAAACCCTAGGAGGTATCCTAGTATAAAATTACTAACATTCTGGTTCTAGGTGTTAGAAACTGGGGATTAAAATAACACAACCATATATCATGAAGCGATGAAGGATAAAAATCCTGAGAGTACCCCGGGATGATCACGCTTAATTAATTCTGTTAATCTCAACATTGTTTTATCTCTTTAATTTTATATTTTCATCTTTAATCATAAAACCCCCAAGTTTTAAAAAACCTCATTCAAATTCTACTTTAATAATCAAATCCTTCTTTTTAAATTAATGATCTAATGCTCCATTGAGAGATGACCTATGGTTGTAGCTATACTGCAGAAATTCAAGTCAATGTTAAACAACTAATTTGACGCGCTCGACAACACGCTCACTCCATAACCATTATTGTCTCATGTGTGGTCATAGAGTGATCATATTTGGTCATCTAATTGATCATAAACCATATATCAGTCATCATTTTATAGTTATATTGAAAATTCTAACACAAAGCTCATAGAGATCACATCCCACATCCCTGTTTGCAATGTAAGTAGATCATGATAATCCAAAGGCTTATGCTTCTAAAATTTGACATGTCTCAATATATAACAAGGAGAGGCCTGTTTAGAAATACTCTATCTCATTCTAGGCCCCCACAACTACCAGCACATGTCATACATAATCATTGTGGTTCATATGTGTGTATCCCCTGAGAATTATGGAAATCCCACATCACATATTTTCATGTAGCTAATGCCACAAAAAAATTATTTCAATATAATTAGAATTATATTGGTAGAGAATGGATAGTCAGGAATATTATCCCCATTATAATGATAGTAACTAATTTTGTTGTACATTTCCTCAAGAATCTAATTATAAAGAATTATCTCAAAAATATAAGATTCCAACTTAACACATGCCTAGTTATAATCGTCCCCTGATTCATGAACTCCAATATGAAACTGTGCAATCAGAGCCATCATGTTTCACTTATCTATTGATTAATTCATGGGCTAGGTTAGAAGACCCATTCTCATTACATTTGAAATGAAATTTACATTTCTATAGGTAGGATTGTTGTCGAAATAGAAATATTTTAGGTATTCCACCAAACTCCTCTAGCATAGATTGATAAATTTTTTAGAAAAGATGTAACTCAAGAACATTGTTTTTTAAAAAACTGTAAACCTTTCTCCATAATGGTTATGACTCCAAATCATATGTGCATGAATCACATCTTTATGTATAGTGTCATGGGTTGGATAATTCTTATTGTGTTGGCTAAGATGATGAGAAACATAGGAAACAACATGGTAAGCTTGCATATGGACATAGATCAATCTTGAAATAGATGCTTCATAGAAGACTAAGTATCCCTTCCCAACCTTCATAAGAGTAAACCCTAGTGCAATAGTTAAAATAATATTCAGATCAACTAAATAAGTCTCACATTACTCATCCAATGCAAACATCACTCCCTTACAAGATAGAGTGTTCATCAGAGAAGAAAAAATACTTATGTCCTTTATAAACGAGGAATAATAACAAGATAAACCTTAGAATATATTAATCTCAAATAAATTTTTTGGTTTCACCCATTTCATAAAATCTTTCATCATCTCCAGATCAGCTAATGTACCATATTCACACAACAGAAGTCCCTAGAACATGGATTATAAGAACAAGAAATAATATTTCAATAGTTTCGAAAATACATGATAATTTCTCAAAAATTCATGAACTAATCTTATATAACACACATGATCATACATAGGCATAGTGTCAATGAGTATATCGTCCACAATGTATACAACAAAATTTATCAAGATACTCATGTAAGTTCATGATCATAAAATCCATAAACATTATAGGATCATAGGTTAGACCAAATGGAATGAAAAGGAACTAATAATGGATTTAAAATTTCTAAAATGACATTTTTAGAATGTCAAATTACTTTAAACTTGGATGATACTCACTAGATCGTAGATCAATCATCAAGAACCACATCTCCCTTTCAAATAATCAAACACATCATCCATCTATGGAAGTGGATACTTTTTCTTTGTTATAACTCGATTTATTTTTTGATAATCACCAGAAAGGCATAGTGAACCATCATCCTTAACAGAAATAGAATAGGTTCCTCCCATCATGAAACACTCATGCATATAAATCCCTCCACTATAAGATCAACCAAATATGTCTTAAACATTTTTATTCTAGCTGGTTTCATGTGGTTATAAAACACAACATTGGATGAGTTCCATTCTATATATTGATTGATAAATACACCTCACTTATTAGTAGAAAACCAGAGAAATAATATGGGAAAACATTGGGAAACATAATAGAAAATGAAAGGATATCACTGGTAAAAGAATTTATCTCCTGATCAAATGAAAACAAAGATATTTCTTTCCCCAACACTAGATAAGAAGGTCTAGAACTGGAGAACCTCAAATACCATTCTCCTTGAATGATTTAGAAAATACATCTCTGTGATGTTATGGTGAACCATCAATGAAAATAATCATTAAATTCTATATTTCTAATGATCCAATCTATCTCAATATGACATCCCACAGTTCCAATTCGGGAACTGTATAACTCCAAACAAGATTAGCATCAAATAAATTGAAAATACAAGTACTACTATTATATCCCTAATCTATATTCAAACCTAGGGGTTTAGTAATTTCCATCACATTATACAATATCATCATATTATGATTTACTAGTTTTACAATATTTGTTGAAATATAAAACTGAGATGCACCATTTTCACATAGAGTAGTAAGTAAAGAATAATCTATAGTAATGATACCTCTAACAGTTCCTATAATCATTTCCAGAAAGTCTATATACTCTTACCATTTGTGAATAACATTCAATAAGAATGATTTTGGATGGTACAATTTTATAGATGAATCATATGAGTTCACCACACATTTGGAAGGTTCTTATAATCTTTTTCCACTATGTGGAGTGGAATAAACATGAAATAACTTTTGTAAGTGACCTGATCATTCACAAGAACTGCACACCTTGAGTGCCTAAGTGAAGACCCACTTTTAATGCCCTGTATTTCCACATGAGTGTCCAATAAATGAAAATATTCTACGTACTGTGGGTGGTGTAGAAAGTATGTGTTATAAATAACATCCATGAGATTCCCCACACTTTCTTTTTTCCTTTAAACAAACTCACAAAGATACCTTGAGATAATGTAACTCCCATCAGCCCTAACATTGATATCCCATTTAATTTTGTCCATTTTGAACCTGTCAAGAACAACAGAATATGAATGAATCTTCTACCAGAAAACCTTGTAATTAATATTTGGTGTATGTCCCAACATGATATGTTGAGATTTCAACATTTCATTTGATACTATTCATAGGAAATAGTACACAAACTCAAAAAAACATTTTTCTTATTCTTTAAATGTTTTGTTATCTTACTCGTGATTGAAAAAAATAGTTGACCTAAAAAATAACATAAAATCTAGATAGAACTTATTGGTTAAACGAACCTTGAATTATTTCCACTCTAATTTCTCATGATTCTTCACAGTCACCATTGTGTCAAGAAATCTCATGTTTGGTCCTTCTAGAAAGAAGGTGAAAAATTGTCCCTGATTTCCCCAGGATTCTCCATTAACCCAAACTAACACTCCATCCCACTCCCATGTTCCATAGTCTGTTGAGCATCATTTTATCAATTTAACACTGGAGACTTTGGGGGAAGGATCTTTTGAGATCCAATATATATAACATCCCTATGTGGTTCAACATTAGGATCAATAATGGTAACTTGTGGTGGTACCTAGAACAAATCTTGGAAGGTATACATGACCACCTCAACCAAACATGGATGCATAATAGGATTTTCTGGGTGTGGTTCATTAGGATCTTACTTATGGATCTGATTCACAAGAATTCTCATAGGTGTAATGCTACAAAATATCAATAATAAAATATAGGTCATCAGATTAATTCTCAAATAGTGAAACAAGTAAAATCAATCCAAACATAGAGAAAATATATATTTGGATTTCAATCTATCTGAATCAAAAACAGGGGAATGACTAGAAATAATTCTTAATAATTCTTTCCATGACCGACTTCATTGTCTTATGGTTCATTTTAGTAAGATATGGAAAGAAATTCAATCACAACTCCCTCCTATATACCGAAAAAAATACACAAAGCATACTGACTTCAAGACATAACATTAACCTAGAGTTGTTATACCACTTTCCAATGAACCATCATGGGTACCACAATAAAATGATAACTACGATAATAACGACATAGCAAGAATGTCATCACTATCCCCCACTTGTTGGAGACTAGCACCTTGCGTCACAAAATAAATATGGGAATGAATTTTCCACAAACATATGAGAAGTTAGGAAAAAATATATATACATACAAAATAAGCTCTACTGAGATAATTATACCATAAATCAAACAGGTAAATTAACCAAATGTAAAATAATAAATTAACATAAATTGAAATAAAAACCCTAGTCCCAGTAGACTCAACTTTTTAATCCCAAATATCATTATCTTTAACCACCACCAAGTGTTGTTTTTCCCATTCTCGAACATGGATGTCGGAAAAATGTAAACACACAAAGGCCCATATAGGGCGTTACCTACTAGAAATGTATGGCCTAACCTTGAAATTTGTAATAGATTCCATATTAATGTAAGGAAATAATTATTTCTATTTTAAGAAATTGGTTTGGAATTTCAAAATTGTATTTAAACAACGCATTATTACATATCAAACAATGGTAATACTTTCCAAAAATCCTTATTATTTAAATTTATAAAATAGTTGAAAAACGTATTAATTATTGTTTTGTATAAAATAACTTATAAAAATTCACAAATCATGTAAAATAGTTTACAACAATGAAATATATTAATTTTATATAAAAAAGTGGGAAACATGGTTATATGACTAAGGGTATGATATGTCTAGGTTACTAGAAATATCTCACAGTTAGAGTGACTATGATATATGTGTATACTCAGACCCTTTGAAAATTGTCAACAACACCTCTCACTTTCTTATCAGAGATGTGGCATTATAAATTTGTTTTTTGGAAGATTTTAAACCATATAGTGATATCCAAAAAAAACTCAATAAATAACAAAGGATAGAATTTTCTCTAAGAAAAAATAATGATGGAAAATTTGTTACAAGATAGATTATAAAAAATGAATCTCATTTTCCAATTAAATTATTAAAAATTTCGATTTAAAGACTAATGTAATCTATTAATAAAAACTGAATTTTTTAAGATAAGACCTAAGGATTTCCATCAAAACTATTTTAAGAAATTTTTATTTAATACATTTCTAAAATCACTTCCATTAAACCAATTTCACAATTTAAATTTCATAAATATCAATAAATTTAACAAAAGAAGCCCAATTCTATGGAATTGTGGGTTTTGTCCAATTTCATTCCAAAAATCAAATTTCTATAATCAAATATCCCTAATTAATTGAATTGGGAATTATATAAAATAATTGAATGAAATTTTAAACAATTATATTAAAATAAATCAATTATAAGTATATATTTTATCTATATGATAATTAAATTGGTCACTAATAATGGAACCACATACCTTTGAAACACAAGATCTAAAAATTAAAAATCTCAAATTAGGATTCCCCAATGAAGAATGATGATAGGGGAATCAAATAATCGCACCTTGATACAAGATTTTAAAAAATAGTAACTAGATCATCCAATATCATAGTGATCCATAAAACATCAGGGATGAGAGTTAAGAGAGTGTGGTAGAAATATAAATTTATGAGGATACAAACTGCGAGAGGATCGGACATCATTCACTAATATTAGATCATCATCTGGGACATTGTAGATGTGCCAAAATTCACTCTTGGGAGATCCGATGGAAGAATAAAATGTTAGTGGTCTTTTTTGGTCCGTTGAGAACATAAACAAGGTTTTAAATTGTTTGTAATTAATATTTCACACTAAAAATCATGTTTGTGTTATTAGTTGGGAAGGGAAGCATGGTTTGAAAAAATTGTGTTCCCTAGTTATGGTCCCCATTTAAATGTGTTGTGTGGTTTCTCTTATGTGGGCCCATGATTTTCCAAACTGTGTGTGTATTGTGAAAAACCATACTTCTTCTGTTTTAATTTTTTTATAGAAGGGTGCACTATTCAACCAAACTGTGTGTCAACCATTCACACCACCAAAACAATAAAAAATTATGAAAAATTTCATCAAAAAAAAACCCAAATGAAACCCAACCAAAGAATGTTTAAAATATGGGGTTAGGAATACAAGAAAATATTAATACGATGTCAAAGAAAAATAATGGGATATGATTAGGAAATAATATTTTGAGAGGTAATTTTGAAAAATTTAATGCCTCGATATTTTACTATAAATATTTCTTTTAAAAAAAATATATATATTATTTCACAACTAAAAAATGAATATATTTATTAGTATGAATAATCCTTCATAAAATTTAGAATTATTCCTTTTGAACACTATAATGTATGAACTCAAAAAAAATTTAATACTAAAGTTATAAAAGTTAAAATATAACTATCTTGGAATTTATTTTTATAAATAATATTTAAATTGATATTTATTTTACATGAATTTCTTTTTAACATGTTTTGAATTTTATTTTATTGTTATTTCTAATCATAAACCTATATAAAAATAAGGGTTATCAGTTAATTAAATTAATTGTTATGGATTTTAAATTATATAGTGATAAATAATAAAATATGATAATAATAAATTCAGAAAGTATTAAAAAAATCAGAGATATGAAATTTTCATTAATAATATTAACACATTGAAATGAATATAATTATAGATAAATAAAATTAAATAAAAAATAAAACAATTAATGATATATATACAATTTAACAGTAATATAATATATTACATTAAAATTAAAATATAAAAATGAAATAAATATCTCTCTACAATTTTGGAAATATGAATATTATAACATAAGATTTATTAAATTTAAATTAATGTATATAAGTTAATTATAATATATTTATATTAATTAAAAAAGAATATATTTACTTATAATCATTATTTATAATCATAATATAATATTTATTGAGTAATATAAAAATTATAGTAGATGAAATATTAATTTTAAATGAATATAATTATATGTAAATTATACTAATTTCATTTTTATATATTTAATTATCAATTCAAAAGGAAATAAAATAATTACGTTAATTTTAATGTAATATATATATATAAGTTAAATATAATTATAAAATATAATTTGAATATGATATTTATTGTGTAAAAATAAATATTTGTTTTAAATAATAATAACATGTTTTAAATATTATAAGAGAAGAATATTATATTTAATATAAATATTAATAATATAGGGGAAATTGTTTCTATAGAATGTAATAAAATTTTACGATATCCATTACTTTGTATTTCTAAAATAACTGTAATAAAAATGGTATCCATTGACCCAAAGTTATGAAAAATCATGATATCCAAGGATTTATAGGTATCCATAATCTATAAGCATACGATTGGTGACTAATATTTTGGGTAAGAGAATGGTAGAAGTAATTATTACACCGGGATTGTATTTTTATATATAGGGTATAAAGTGATTGTCCTCGATTATGTTAGTCAGTATAGGGGGACAATGGAACGAACTGGAAACTTTTTGGATTGATCTAGGTGTTCTACCATGGAATGATAAATAAAGAAGCCATTCGTTGAATGAAAAACAAATGTTGGATCGAGTTTCATGTATATTTTTTACCATTTGAAAATAATGTGTGTACGTCGAAATAAATTCTACAAATATGCTACCCTCTTTCTCACATATTACCTATTTATTATCCAAGTATATATATATATATATATCAATACATTAATCGATCAACCTCAATGTATAACTATAGAATTTTATATACTAAGAGAATAGATGTAAGGCCCCATTCTTAAACATTACATAATCTTGAATTAATTTACTAAATAACATTTATGGTATTGTCTGGTTTAGGGAATTATAGAATTAGGTCATAACATATACATAACAACATTAATATTACAAGTAGAAACTTCTACTCCCAATCTATTTTTTCATAAAATAAATACTCTTAAAAAAGGAAACATATCCACTTCCATGTTTTAGATAGCATGAATTTTCATTCATCCCACACTTGACCATATTCATCATTATGTACTATGAATAACATTAAAAAACATGGGTTGAGCATAAAATTCACAATAAGGGATACATGAGTAAGGAAAACTGTTAGTTTTTCAAAACAACCAGTAAACCATGAATAATTTATCATAAAATAATACTTTTAACCTTAATGAATTAGAAAAAGAACTTTGCTGAATAAAAGATCATTACTTACTATTTTTCTAACAAAAAATATACCATAACTCTCATAGAAAACAAGATATAACATATAATGGTAACATGGGACATAAACAAACATTAATTTAATAAGCATATGGTAATCTTCCACACATATCACTAAATGGAATAGCTATATGGATAACTTTCACACCAAATTCATTGGAGGATATACTATATTCCCATGTCCTTTGTTTATCATGTTACCACCCGTAATTTGGTTAATCATGTAACCACCCATCATTTTTTTATCCCGCAACCGCCCCTCAAATTTCCACATCCATTAAATAATCATAAGACATAAAATATTGAAAATATCAACATTTCCCTCAGAATATTTCATTTGCAATCCCAATAAATCATTTCCAGAAATTTAAATAAATAATCCTTTTAAAAAACCATTTTCTATACCAAAAGAACCAAAAATGGAATAATATATTTCTTTTCGATTTGAAAAAATTAAGGCATATAGAGAAATAAAAATATCAAATATTGCTTACAGTGATGAAATGTCCAATGTCGTCGCATACGTTAAAAACATTACTTTTGTCATTTACTAAAACAATTCGTAGAAAAAATAATCCCTTTGAATGAAATTAAATTTAAATGTGGTTTTTTATAAATATTATAAAATAAGGATGTTTATATTATCAAAATATGCTTCAATTAGTGAATATTGAGATGAAGTCCCTTGACATGCAATTGATTTGTCACATATGTTCCATGTTCTTCATGAATAATAAACTAATGTTAATTTCTACTTTCATAAGAACTTTTTTCAATTTTATTATTTATTTTATATCACTTATTACCCCAATATAAAAATTACATAGTTATTTAAGTTAATATCTTTCATTTTGTCGATATTCGGTACATGATTCAAAACTGAACATGTTATAATTACAAATTTTACATGAGGTAAAAATTCCATTATCTACAGAATGATATTCAGGATTTAAATATCATATATATCATATATATCCATGTTATATATATTTATAATAGTCTATAAAATTTTTAAATAATAACTAAATTCACGGTTCATGGAGACGGTAAGACGTACGTACGCATGAACATTACTTTAATTTATTTTATTTAATTTTAAAATATTGAAAGCTAAATTTTAAATATGCAAACTAAAATTATAGTATAATGTCATATTTTATATATGTTAAATATGTTCATTAAAACTATCTTTTATACATCCATTTAAGGAATTAACGAATCATATCACTTTGAGTGGGTGGTAGTATGTGGTTCCTTAAAAGAAATTATCGTGTTTACACATCATGAGAATAATAATGCAATCTTGTAAATACAAATTACTGAAGCACAGAGATAATATGTACATTATATATATAATATAAATATTGTTCCATCATAATAGACACCGTGAGAGGCAGTAGGAGATAATTTAACAATCATCATTTTGTGAGGTATCGGTTCGCCGTCCACAGGAATAGTATGTTATAAATCCATTAGATAGATGTGTGTGTTCATGAAGTTTGAATATTTATCATAAAACATCTTAGAATACCATCGATACTAGTTCTGTTATAAAATAAAATAATAATAATATAATAGTGATTGAAGTAGTCTAATATCGAAAAAACACATTAGAGAAGACACTACCCCTTAAAACATGAAACTCTATTTGATTTTAGCCAAAAAGCATTCTTGAATTGCCTTCTGCCAATGGTTAGGATTTGATGAGGATGATAGGGATGTTGGGTGCTTATTTTTGTAGTTTTTTGATAAGCCATGGGTATTGAGAAGTGTGATAAAGTGGTTATAGGTTGTGGCCTTTTATAAGAGAGAGGAGGGGAACTTTAGGAATGTCATGAATGATTATTTTATTATAAACTAAATTTTATTTCCAAAAAGTCCCAAATTCATTTAATTTGAAGCTATAGTGAGAAATATTTTAATTCCTCTCATCAAATTGGTTTTATATAGATTTTTTAAATATATCCTTATCATTTATCTTTAACCCTTAGTAATCTAATTTAATTCTTACCATGTATTCTTGTATATTTGTACTATATGGTTAATATAGTTACCATAAAATGAAAATAGAATCTAATGTGGTTATTTAATGAAATTTTAAATATTATTTCAGTCATTTGGACGGATATTATACTTTTAGAACTCTTATATCATTTAATAAAATAGTATTAGTTTTAAAAACTCATTTATGTCCACTTGTTACACTATTAATATCATGACTTTTTAAAATTCCAAAATAGAATTATTCTTTAAAAAACATTATAATTTTAAATATAACAATTCATAACCATCCCTAAAATTTGTTAACAGAATAAAAAGATTCAAAATAAATTTATTTTAATATTTATAATCTAAATTATTTAAATCCTTCATTAATAAGGTAATCACTACATCATTATTGTGTCATAAATATATTTATTTTCTTGTTGTATAAAAATTATAAATAAAATACCATGACATATTAAATACTTTATCATTAAAATTAATATTTATAGTTTAAATGATATCTTATATAACCTAATATAAAAAAAATTACTAAAAGATACAAGTTTAGGTTACATTTTCATTAACATTAAATTAAAATTAATTAAATGCCATTTTCACACCCAAATGGATCCATGGGGTCCTAAAATCGACCCAAGGAAGCACATGGTCAGAAATATCACAACCAATAGAATTTAGACATGAGTTAGTGTAATTTAATATTATTATGATATTATTTTTTAACCATATTTACAAGATTTACCCATTTACCATGGTGAATAAAATATTTATTGAAGTTACTGTTCATAATATCTAAAAATAAAACATTGATATTTACACAATTTGAACCTTCTGATTCCAAATATGGAATCCATTTTTTTAAATTCATAACTCATAAGATGTATATATTAATTTAATATTAAATCCCATTGTCAAAACTAAGAAACAAGTTTTTAAGAAATAAGAACTACCAAAAGATTGACATGCATTTATGTCCAATTTTAATTTGAAATTACAACCAATGACCAAAATTTGATAAAAAAATAATTATATAATCCCATTAAACTTTAAAATCAGTTAAATGTATAATTTAACTATATAAATAAATTATATTAAAAGATAGTTTTGAATTAAAATGCAGTACTTTTTATTATTCATTAAAAAATGAACATTGGAAGAAGAATAATAATATTTCATCCAAAGTAAATTTTGATCTTCCAATTATAAATAATAATTTTATTTTCTTCAAATAAAACATTTTAATGTGAAAAAAATAGATTTAAAAAGGTTTCTCCATCAAAAAGGGGTAAATTGTCCTTTTAAAGAAGATTAGAGTACTTAATGCTTTAAATCAGATTCATTATCATTTTCAGCCACTAGAATTTGTTGGATAAATTTAAATACATTTAACAAAAACATATAATCTTATTTTTTATATCACTATTAATTCCTTATAATACAATGTCTCTGTGTTAACTACAATTTAAAATAATAATATTATTATATTTTTTCAGTGTGTCTCATTGTTGTGTGTAATGTAATATTTCAGAGAAGCCTGTTGTTGTGTGTCGATAAGTATATCAGAAAAATGATCCACTTTAAATTAAAATTAATATAATTTCGAAAATTATTATTCTATAAATACCTTGGTCGTTACATCCTTCCCCACTTTTTGGAAATTTCATCCTCAGACTTTAAAAATTGTACTCGAAAACGTCATTGAAAGTCTTACATCCGAAAAAGTGATAATAAAACTATCAATTGAATTAAAGAAAACTAAGTAAAAAGGTTATATGGGATAAAAAATTCTTGGGTTAAATGAACACATGGATATGTAATTGAAAACTATGTGTCATGTTCTGATGGAGACTGATAAAAAACATGATTAAGAGAAAGTTAACTACAAGACAACCACAAACTTGTGATCAGTTAAATGGTCTTTGATTCCACAGTAGGAAAAGTTAACATAAACCATTTTTTTATGATCCATTTCATAAATTTTTAGAATTTATTTTTGATATTGACAAATAAAATAATGAAATATACTAACCCTTAAAGTATAGTTTCATCCTTTAATAAATTTCTACCACAAACTCATCTTTTCTCCAAACGAAGAGTATTCATGATGACATGGTCACACCTGAAGAATTAGAAAATTCTTATAGAGAATCACATAATCCCCAAAATATTAATATTATATTTCCCTACCTTAAAAAATTTACCAAAAACAAAATGTTTTCAATGAGATTAGATAATCCCCAAAAATGATAATCCTTGATAAAAAGAAATACTACTATTAATCTCAAAAATTAAACAAATAGTACCCAATGTTCAACAAAGAACATTCAAAACACAATTATCCTCAAAATTATTCAAAATAATCCAAATTAAGTTTAAAACAAAATATTCCAAATGATATGATCAAATTTTCTTCCACACGTAACTTAACATTTATCACTAAATAACATCAGATACTCTTAAATTCTAATACTGAAATACAATTTTACTAATCACATATACTCTATGATATGTTAATCATTTCTATAAATTACCTGAATCTCTATTTGTACACAATAGAAACGTATATTATTCCAAACAAATATTCAACCGTTACACTTCAATTGAAATCCCAATGTATTCTATTTTCCTTAGGCATACTATGTTCCCAAATTGGAAAACATCTTCCAAAAGAACTATTGTCTCTTAGTCACCAAATAACTTTTTTATAATATGTATATCCATTTGATAAAACATAATATGAAAAATAAAATAGTTCTTGATCAATAAAATCATTTAAATAAAAATAATAAGTTATAGTAACTGCATATGCCAGTGGTAGGTGATGCGCCTTTATAGCCCTTCAATTGTGGGTTTGATTCCCATGGACATACCTGACGGGACGGGTTTTCACCCATCATATAGGTTTTACTTTTTCTAAAAAGTAATCATTATTATAAAATTCTAAAAAATAATATAATTTACTAAAAAATAACCATAACCTATTTTATCCTCAAAGGTTATCAAATACTATTCGTTTTTAATCCCAAAATGTAATAACCATTTATCACATGAAAAATAAATTATCTAATGAACCCATAAGGTTATCCATTATCTCCACATAATAAATGATAATTATTTCATCAAAAATATGTTCACATATCAAACATCGAGGTTATAGAAACTATAAAAATTATTCCACTGAAATCCCATCATCAATAGTTCATTAATACTTTTAAGCAATTCATCATCCTAAAATCTTCCATATCTCTTGAATCCCATATGTGTATACTTTTCAGTCATTAAATCTTGTTATAAATCCATTAACTATTATTTTGAAACTTTATTTTGTAATACTTCTATATTAAAAAAATCATGAATCCTATCCTAGGATTCAATAATGTCAAAACATTAGCTAAGCAGTAATCTAAACCTTTCATTGGAAAATTTTAGTTTCCTCAACCTCAATTAGAATAGAATTTGGTATTAGTAAACAAATATTTGTATAGTAATGCTAATCCCATTATTGAACATTTTTTTTAGGACATATATTGGTATAATGAACATGCACACCAAATTTTAAACATTCAATTGATCCCTTAGAATGAAATTATTTTCCTTTCCTGGAGTCAACTGGACGCTTCCTTTTTCCATGGAATGTTCTAGCCTTATGACCATTATTACCACATCTATAGAATCTTCCCATCTATTTGAAGAATTTTACTAGGTGCTTCTTTCCACATCTTTGCCACATAGGTTTTTGAATATACTTACCTTTATGATTATTACCTGATCTTCCATAGGGATTTTTTTTCTTGCATATTAGATGCCTAATAAAAGTCACCATGGTTTAGGTGGTCAATTATGACTCCAGATAGTTAGTTGAGAATAACCGCAGGAGTTCTCATTACAGATCCCATATCATTCAGTTTCTTATTTATAAGACTATCATATAGTTTTCTTCAAATCTATTTTTACATTAGTGCGGGCTAGATCCAGCCATTTACGGAAACCCAAATGTTCAATGTAACTATATCAGTAAAATAATCATATAAAATCATATCATGAGGGTAAATACTCATATATACCCATTCATGTTATCTTAAACTTATTCAATTTATCTAAAATACCGATGACTATTTCTAATATGATAAACATTGTGGTTATGCCACATATGCTTAAATTACCCCCTAACCACTAAATTTATCTAAATAGGTATCTGATACCAACTATAAGGCCCTAACCATAAACATTACAAAATATTTAATTATTTTAATAAATTAAATTGTAGATCTTTTTAGGTTTATAGATTTATATAATTAGGTTATATCTTATACATAACAACTTAAATATTACAAGTAGACACTTCTACTCCTTGTCTATTTTGTTTTGTATAAAACACTTAAAAACATGTATACATTCATGACTAATATAGCATGACAATTCCTTGATCACATCTTTGACCCAATTCATCATTATGTCATGTCGAAAAGATTTCAAAAAATGGAATGAGCTTAAAAATATCATAAAGGATATATAAAGAATGATAACAGTCTGTTTCTTAAAAAAATGTAAACCATTAATACTTTATCATAAATTAATACTTTTCACATTAAAGAATAAGTAAAAAATACATCGCTGAATTTAAGCTCATTTCATACCCTTTTTATAAAAAAAATTACCATAAAGACCATTGAAAAAAACTTTTAGCACATAAGGAAAACATGGGGCATAAACATACTTAAATTGAATAACTTTACATTCTAATTCCACACATATCACTAAATGGAATAGCCATATGGCCTACTTCCATACCCAATGCATTGGAGGTTATAACTTAACTTCATGTCCTTAGATTATCATAGAAACACCCATAATTTGTTTTATCATATAACCACCCATCATTTTTTTATCCCGTAAACACATATCAAATTTACAAGTACTGTTATATAATCAAAAAAGATAACATATTGAAAATATCAACATTTCTTTAATAAAATTTCATTTTCAATCACAATAAATCATTTAAAGATGTTAAAATAATTAATACATTTAAAAAAACATTTTCAATTCAAAAACAACCTAAAATGGAATAAGTTTTTTGTTTTCCTTTTTTAATATAATAAGTCTTATATATGAATCCAAATATCAAATTTTGCTCGCGGTGATGGAATGGTCATTGTTGATGCATACGTAAAAAACAATAGTATTGTCATTTACTAAAAAAATCATAGAAAAATGATTCCCTTGGAATGAAATTAGAATTAAATGGTGTTTATTATACACTTTATAAAATAAGGATGTGTATAGTATCAAAATATGCCTCAATGAAAGAATATTGAGATGAAGTCCCTTACATTATGTCTCATTCATCAGGGATATTCCTTGTTCATCCTGAATAATAAACATATGTTAATTTCAACATACAAAAGATATTTTTTCATATTTTTCATTTCTCTTATATAAATTATTACAACATTATAAAAATTTAAAAATTATTTATGTTAATATGGGACGTTTTGACAATATTCAGTACTTGAGTCAAAAATGATCTTGTTATAATTAAAAATTGTCCTTGATGTCTAAAACCATTATATAAAGAATGATATTCAAGATTTAAATATCTTATATATCATATATATCCATTATATATGTTATTATAATAGTCTATACCATTTGGAGATAAGAAATTAAAGTTTTTTTTCATTGAGACTGTAAGTCATACGTAGGCATGAATGTTAATTTCATTTATTTTTTTCATTTTTAAAAGAATAAAAACTAAATGAAACATAGGTATATTATAATTCCATTATAATTTCATATTTCATATATGTTACATATTTTCATTAATTCCATATTTTATATATTCTATTTATGGAATTAACGAGTCACATCACTTTGAGGGGGTGGTAGTCTGCGCTTCCTCAAAAAAATTATCATGTTTACACATCATGAAAAGCATAAAGTTGTGTTGTAAATAAAAATTAAAAAATAATAAAGAAATTATAAACTATATATATATATCATTTAAATAGAGTTCTATATTAATGGAAACCATGAAAGGTTGTACGAGATAGTTGAACAATCATCGTTTCATGCGGTAGTTGTTTGTCACCCTCAAAAACAATATATTCAAAATCCATTAGATGGAGGTGTGTGTAATTGTAGTTCCAATAATTCTCATAAAAAAACCAATTATATTTTTGATAATATTTTTATTCTGTATACAATGAATTATAATAGAATATGGAGTGAATAAGATGAATATTTTAAAGTAACTTTAGAGAATATGTGACCTCTTAAAATTGGTAACACCCTTTGATTTGAGCCAAACGACATTATTGAAATGCTTTATGCCTATGGTAAGGTTTCATGCAGGAATATATGGATGTTTGGAGTTATTGGAGAATGTTTTTGATTAGTTAAGGGGATTTAGAGTTGTGAGTAAGGGGTTAGAGGTTGTGTCCATTTATAAGAGGGAGGAGGGGCACTTTAGGAATGTCTTGAATGATAATGTTATTATAAACTGAATTTTCATTTCAAAAGGCCCCCAACTCATTTAATGAAAATATAAATTGATTAATGTTCTAAATAATTTAAAAAATATGTTTTAGACATGTTTTGGATTAAAATTTAACCGTATCATTTAGCTTCAACCCTTTGGTGACTAATTTAAATCTTATCGTGTCTTCTAGTATATTTATACTATATGGTTAATATAGTTACCATAAAATTTCAATCAAACAAAAAGTGGTTCTTTAATGAAATTGGAAACATAATTAATGTTATTTGGACAATAATGTTATTTTTAGATCTATTATATATTTTAATAAAATATTATTTGTTTTAAAAACTCATTTATGTCAATTTTTATACTATTAATATAATGAATTTTTAAAAATACGTTACAAAATAATTTTTTAAAAACATAATAAATTAAGATATATAAAGTAATAAGAATCCCTAAAATTGATGGATGGAATAAAAATTATCAAAATAAATTTATCTTAATATTTATAAACTTGTTTATTAAAATCATTCATTAATAAGGTAATCACTACATCATTATTGTGTCATAAATATAATTATATATATGATGTTTTAAAATTATAAATAAAATACCAAGATGTATAAATTATATTTATCTTTCTAATTAATATTTATAATATAAATGATAACTAATATTACCTCACATAAAATTTTTTTTACTAAAAGATACATGTTTTGGTTATATTTTTCTTAAAATTAAATTAAAAGTAATTAAATGTCACTTTCACACACAAGGGTCTCAATGGGGTCTTAAAATCTCCCAATGGATTCCAATGGTCAGAAATATCTCTTCCAATAGGGTTAGTAAATGTTTTAGGGTAATTTAATAATATTATAATATTATTTTTTATCATTATTTTCTAGATTTACCTTTTAACCATGGTAAAAAATATATTTACTGAAGTTACTATTCATAATGTATAAAAATAAAGGTGAACTATTTTCACAAATTGTATCTCCTGATTAATAATATGGAATCCATTTTTACAAATTTAAAACATAGATTTTTCAAAATTTATTTTATAATTAATTCTCGTTGTCAAAACCTAAAAGCGTGTTTAAATGAAGTAAAAACTACCAAAAATATTGACATGCGTTTATGACAAATTTCAAATTAAAATTACGTCCAATTATAAATATATATTGAATTATAAATCTATAATCAAATTACACAGTAAAACCCAAATAATATTACAATCTAACTATATAAATAAATTAGATTAAAAGTCAGTTTTGAAATAAAATTCAGTATTTTTTACTATTCATTAAAAAATGAACATTAGCAAAAAAAATACAAAAATTTCATCAAAGGTAAATTTCTTTGTTAAAAATTTTAATAAAAATTTTATTTTTAAAAATATAAAATATAAAAGGGACAAAATGTTTATTTAAAATGGGTTCTCCATCAAAACGCAATAAATAGACATTTTAAAGAATTTTAGTGTAATTCATGCTTCAAATCAGATTCATTCTTATTTTATGCCTCTAAAATTTATGGGATAAGTGTAAATACATTTAACAAACATGTATAATCATATTTATATTAGATTAGTTCTTTCCCTCCAATAAAATTAATATTTATTAACTACCACATAAAATAATAATATTATTATATTATTTTTCGGTATATCTCAATGTTTTGTGAAATGTAAGATTTTAAAGAAGCCCATTATTTCTTGTCAAGTATGATATCAAAAAAAGAATACCCTTTAACATAAAATTAATATAAATCAAAAAATATTATTCTATAAATAACTGGTTCATTATAATAGAGATTGTTCTAACACGACATAGTAAGAGACTATTTCATTTTGGGAACTAATCATATATTTTTTAAAAATGTAATAACACATAACTGTTTCTGTTGTATGATACTGTAAGAACCAAGATCTTCTTAAGGTATTTTTTTCTTTATGTTTTGGATTGAACGCTCCATTTTGGCCTAAATATGTGTTTCCCAATGTTCATGCAAAGGCTCGAGAGTGATCTGGTGGTTTGGGTCACAAAAGACGAAGAAAAGGGGGTTCATGGGAATGTTTCATGATTTGCGCATGGTTAGCGCTAACCGTGGATAGAATTTTAGTAACCATGCATCCATAGACATAGGATTATGCGTGGTTTGCTGATGGTTTATAGATGGTTTGGAAAATAGTGCGGAATTCCCATGAAAACATGAAAAAGGGGGGGATTTTCGGCAGTAGCATCTTCACGATTTGTGCACTATTTAGTAAACCATGCAGCCTTGAAATGTCAGAAAATTTAAAAACTTTTCACTTTGGGATTATAAACCCCAAAAGAGCATTATCCTCCATTTCAAACCCTCCAGTGGTAGTGATAATCTTGGACGAACTGAGATTTCCAAAGGTGGTTCTCCTTTAATTGTTGGCCATTTAGAGCAGCGTTGGATTCTGATCAAAGCCTTGGGTATGTATAAAACTCTCATACCTTTTATTTTTTGGATTTGGGATTGTGGTTTCTCCTATCTTCATCCAAATATCTAAACCCCTATTTTTCGGTGGAACATAGGTAGGGGATTCAATGGGGATTGAATCCAGATCTATGGATACAATTAAGAGTATGTCCGTCGTCAGATTCGAGGTAGGTGGTCTACAAGTATTTTCCCATAGTTTTATGTTGACTTTTTGCATGAAAGATTGTATTTTTTTCCCTTTTATGTTTTTTTGGTTATATTGAGTTTTTTTTGATAAAAATGGGTGTCTAATTTCCCAATTTCAACCCTCACAATCCCTTTGGGATGCATAGAGGATGGCTTGACCATTTTTTGGCCACCTATTAGGTGTGACCATTTTTTCAGACATAGAAAATACTACGGTTAAATGAAGGGTTGCCAAGTAATAATTGGTACCCCTACAGACAATGTGTTAATTGTTTATTATTTGTAAATGGAATGATAATAGAGATGCCTAGGGTCATATGGCATAAGGTGTTGTTAGGAATGACATGGGAACTAGAAATTTTTGTCAAATGGGATTATAGCAATTGTTTAAATAATTGTGGTTAGAAAAATATAAGGGGTTTAGTTTATATTAAATTTTAAACTTGTAATTGGACAATGGAATGAATAAGCTATGATATGTTAATGAGATGTAATAAGGAAACAAATGAATTTGTGGAATGGTTCAATACATGATGATTAAGTGGTACAAATAAATAGATGAATGAAATAAAGGGATTGTGATTTGTGATACAAGAATTGTACTTAAAATGCACAATTGGGTAAATACTTGTGAAATGATAAATGGGATAAATAGGTTAATGAATAGTAAATGATGAATTTGGCTAAAACCTAAAGGTTTTTTAATACACTAATGGGTTAAGGCACGAGAATGGGAATTTGAATTAATGGATATGATTTGTAATTTGAAAATGATTTATTGGGTAATGGAATTGTATTAATTACCATGTTGTTTGATATGCATTATGAATGTTAATTTCCAATGGAATTAGTTATGTTGTGTTGTGTTATTTTATGGTTGTGGCGAATCATAAATAATCATGTGCACATGGATTAGTAGTGTGAGGTATTGAATTGAGGTTCACTACCCATGGTTCAAGTTATAATCTGAGGATCTAAAATCAACCCCATAATGAATGGGTTAGAGATGGGGTAAAAGGCTATATTCCACAAAAAATTGAATTCAACCCATACTGTGGCTTCGAGGTGAGGATAATGGTTTGATGTGATATGTGTCTCCGTAGTGAGATAGGGAATGGATTGATTTTCCTTAGGCATTGTGGTTGATTACCTTAGACACGTATATGGATGCTATATATCCATAACCCAAATAGAATAAATTTAAATGTATTATGTGGTAAAATGGTTTAAGAAATGAAACTAGGATGAACTGTAGTCATGAACTAAATGAACCTTGTTTACTAATGGCACCCAAAAATTATCTTATTTATTTACCTTTCATTTTTTACTTGCATGTATAATCTATTAGACTATATATTTTGTATACAACATTGGTGGTGGCCTACTGTGTTTTCTACAAACACCTTGCTCGGGCCACCGTTGGATACCTGAGTAGACTTCTTGGTTGCATGTCAAGACAACGGTAAGGGCCATACAATATGATGTTGAGTTGGTCTTAATATGTTCATCGAGATGGACTTGGACTTACATTCGTGACCCATTGGGGTTTTCTGGCTATTGTTTTATTTTGGGTTCTTTCACTTGCACTGTAGCATGACATGACATATTTACTGTTGTAAATGATTGTACCCAATTTTCGAAATGGGTCATTTATTCATGTTTCTCATTTTGTACTATTGTTTCTGTTATTTAAATTATTATCTACTTTTTATTACTCTTGTAAAGAGGGTATAGTATCCCAACACCACTCATTAGACCCTCACCGCAAGTCAAAAACCTATGTCATATGGGGAGGTGTTCTTGAGGTCAAGTGACGACCCGTCTATGAACACTGGTTAAGTGGATTTTGGGTTAGGGATGTTACAAAGTGGTATGAGAGGAGTTATTTTCTCTTTCTTACTATTTGGGGATGGTAAACATGAGATTATGATGTCTCAAGCCTTGGCAATGATCTCGTTCTTTGGAGTAGATAACCCATGTTCATGTAATAAACAAGTCACCCATGGTGGTAATTGTTGTTCTAGATGTTTATTTTTATAGATGAATGACATTTCACCATTTTTTGAATTAAATTTTGTGTGATTTGGCTGATTTACGATATTCTCCTCATTTTTGGAATGACATGAGTTTGGGCATTCATTCATCAGTTTAGGCACCTAAATCTATAGGTGGCATCCCATATTATATGCACACACACATGACGGGTGTACAGGGAAATAAAGAGTGGGCGTAATTTTTATTCCTTGGATAAATATAAATAGGATGATGCGTAATAATGGTAATAATGTGGGTGAATGAAAAGAACACAAATTAATAGTTATGGAATATAATCTATAAATTAATTTTCTGACCGGGACATAATTTGTGGTTATGATAAATTGTAAATGTTTTTTTGGGGTAAAAATGAAAAAGGGTTTCCTAATAAAGATAAAAATTTTAATAACTTTTTCCCAATAAATGGTGTAAATGAGTTAAAATGGTGATTTTTACGAGTTGAGAAATTGGAAGTGTGCCCATGTGGAATGGATCATTTTGTAAAATAATAATTGGTTTGAAGAGGTGTTAAAGAAAGAGCAGTGATTAAGTAAACTAATTACCCCATATTGTCCATGACTCGCAGTAGCTATGATAGAGGGTAGTGTTCAACCTTTGATGATGACCACTTAGATAGAGTATCATGGTTGGTTTGTTTATGGTTGATAGCATGATGTCATTTCCATCTATGGTTAAATCCTATAAGTCATTCTTTTAAGCGTCGGGTGAACAATAAGTTTAAGGTGAGATTGGTTGAGTTCATAGGTGGGTATCCTTTGTGTTGTTATCTCGACCCTTGTGTGTGTGGGTTTGGGAAATGGCAGTGCCCTAGTTTGAGGCTTTAGATTTGGATTCTGAGGCCTTACTGGATATGATATGGCTTAGGGTTCTTTGTTCAATAATACCATGGTAGGGTTATAGCGGTTGGGTTATGAGGCATTGTTCAGTAATCCGAGTGTGAAAAATCTTCTAGATCGTGACTGTATAGAGTGCATGTTGGACCCTAAGGATGGGGCTTAGGACTTGGTAACTGTGCACGTAGAGACCTTTTGAGTTGTGTCTTGAATCCCATAGAGGTTTTTTTTCTTATAGTAAAGACCAATGTGTACACTATTGGTGTGAAACCTATATTGGATAGTTTTTTGGTACACTAACCATAGTGTGCATTGGAATGGGAGTAAAAGATCCATTAGCATGCACTTATTTGTTCTGGTCATTATAATTATGGTTTGGAGAGAAGACAATGGTTTTTCATTATTGTGACTCCAGTCTATGGATTTGGTATCATTAGGCCATCAATGTTTCCTATAAGAGTGGTCGGGTTAGGCATCTAGTGATTTTTGTGTGTGTGTCGCACATGTGGATGTATTGGGCTTGGGCAGTGTGGCTTTGAGTGCCCCATGGTGCATGATTTTCCTAAAGGGATATGTGGGAAGGTTTATGGTTGGTGGTGCCACTCAAGTGGAGGTTACATGGTAATAGTTTTGGAAATCACAGGTGGCTTCATGGAAGGATAGCCCATTGATGTGGTTTCTTTGGAATATGAAGCATGAGAGATGTTGCAGAGGTAGTGTTAATGCAAGTTTTGAGGATGGTAAAGAATGTTCGGTTCTTCCATAAGGGAACCCTAGTGATTGTGATGTAATGTATGGTATATTTTAATGGGTTTTACCATATAGATTCATGTCTCTCCTCTTGGATGATGATTAATAGAGGAGTCAAAGTCTTTTTCAAGAAAAATAGACAAGGGTGTATGAAGTGTTTTTATATGCTTTCTCTAGATAGTGACACTCGTAGTGAGAGCGGTCACATGGATGAACATATTTGAATGAATGGTTTCAGTTGATGGGTGAGATGCGGAGGCCACTTCGGGACTGATGGGACTGACTAACCAATAGACATGGTCAGGTAAGTAAGCAGGCAATGTGACATACCCAAGTTAAGGTTTATTTGTGAGAAACTATCAGTTTGATTGGTGTGGTAGACTATTGGGCTTCAATTGTTATCCATCATGGTGAAATCAGAAAAACTCGATTATTGTAGTGGAAGTTCTGCACAGATGAAGCACTTCTTCACGGCTTCGTGTTAGTTTGTTTGGGGAGAGACGATTAAACACGGTTGTAAATCACACCTGAGAGGTGGGGGCTAAGTGTTGATAACATGTGTTTAGTATGGGAGCCTGAGAATCCTTAGTAGGTCATGGTGTCCCATAGCTTGAAACTATAAATGGATAAGTTCGTAGTGGTGATATTCGACAACCTCTTAGCTTACATCAGATAGTGACGAGCATGGAAAACATCTTGACATCCTCCCAGGTAAAATGTGTTTCTCTGGATCATGTCAAGTGACATGAATCTGTTTTGTTGGATGATGGACACCATGGATTTTGCGCTCATGGAAATGGAATATGTGGCACTTTGTGATGGAATGTGCACCCTCTATGGTTTTGGGTGAGGTGCTCGGGATTGAGTAGATTATGAAAAATGTCATGGGTGTCATTAAAGGAAGTCGGGAATGAGAAACAGATGATGTTTGTTTTATTGTTTTTGAAAAAATAAGGATGTCCATGTCTAAGGTTTGGGTTCAGTTTTTGATTGGGTATAGAATGCAGGTGTTGGAATCCCTATTAAGAGCTGTGGTAACAACAGTCCTATTGTGGGGAGTTATTATTCGGTTCTAGATGTGTAGAGGGTAACATCGAGCTGATGTGGTGACACTAGGATGCCAATGTGGAAATTATAAGGTGTATATTTGTTCCCTCAGAGTGGAAATGTGGGACTTAGATGTTGTGATAGGCCAAGAGTGAAGCGTAATGGCGTTCTGGAGGGTAGTAGTACTGTTATGTGGGAGTTCTACTGGAATTCAGGGAACGTCCCTAGTTGGGTGTGTGGGATGATAATGACAGGTTTCTAGTCCGTTATCACCTTGGAAAGGTGAGAAAGGGGTAGCGTACCATCAATATAGAGTGGGTGCTCAGGGGAAAGCTAGTTGGATGCATATGCACCTGAGATAATATACTTGAAAGTGTGTGGTGGGAGTGACATATCTCTTTGTTCATGTTGTGGGAGTATGTTTAATTTGGATATGAATTTATACCTGAGTGAGGTTGTGATGGTCATATTCCTTGAATAGATGGTATAAGAATGTCCTTCCGGATGGTTTCGATGGCTTTACTAGATACCAATGTAGGGTAATTCCCTTTAGATTTCTGGGCACGATAAGATGGAAACTCCAAGGTGATGGGAAGGATGGGTTGACTTATAGTGGACCATACTCAAGGGAAGAGGATCCAAGTAACTAGAAATCGTGGACAGAACCATACCGATTAAATGGTTGGTGGATGATGTGATTAGAGTTTCCGGTTGGAAGGACACGAGTGGTCACTGTTCTAGTGAGTTGGCCCTATTAGAGAGCTTTCACACAGTTTTATTGGTTGATAAGCCTAGTGTCATGTTTTCTATATGGATGTATATAGTGGAGTAAACCTTCAAGAAATGTGGTCGTAATGATCAGTTGTTTTCCTTCAGGTGATATCGGGTTTCGGTCACCGCTAGAGCTTGTAAAATAGAGGAAAATTACATGAAGTGATTTCGGTCATGAGTTATATAGAGGATCGGGTCAATCAGGTGTCAATTTGTCCCACCGTGATTATTTGATGATGTGTGAAATGTTTCCATGTATAGTGAGTCAGGAACTACTATCTATGTAATATCTGTAAAGTTCTATTAGTTGGGTGTGGTTTGATTGGAAGCTTTCTTGAGGAGTTGTCAGTTCGTGATTTGGTGAGGACTTGTGGGATAAGTATCTACCCATGATACATTTTCTTTGGCCTTGTGATGTTCCCCATGAAACTATAATTTTGGAAGGGATAGGAATACCCTATGGCATGGTCTCTTGTTAGGGAAGTTTAGTGATGCTCGGAAGAGTGGCTCGAGAATGAGACGTTATAAGGTGGAGAGGTTGTATGATCTTGGATCTTCATAAGGTATGTTTTTTTATATTTTTTGGTTTTACCACTCATTTTTGAGATAAATAATTGTCTCAAAAAGTTCATTTAATGTCTAAGGAGTGTTCCGTGGGTTCGGGATATGAAATTGGAAGAAAAGAGGGTTCTTGGGAATGAGGTATAGTATGTGCATGGTTAGTGCAAGTCATGTGGAGCATCCTAGGTGACCATGAATCCATGGATAGTGCTTATGCGTAGTTTGGAAAATCATGCATAATATCTAGTAAACTGTGTGAAAGGTGGGGATTTTGGGCAGTAGCATACGCATGATTTGCGCACGGTATGGAAAACTGTGTGGGTAAATAGTGCAGCCCAGAAAAGTTTCAAAAATTTACAAAATTTTCACTGCAGGATTTTAAACCCAAACTCGGGTTTCTCAACCATTTCACTCCCCATATACCTAGTGATGATATTGTATGAACCAATCTTTAAAAAGGTGTCTCTCCTTTGATTTTTGGACATTCAGAGTGTCATTGGTTTCAGATCAAATCCCCGGGTTAGTCTATTCCTCTCCTTCCTTTTCGTTATCGGATTAGGGCTTGTGGTTACTCCTATCTTCTTCTAAACCACCAAACTAATTTTTTCTTGTGGAAACTAGTTTGGGGATTCAAGGGGGATTTGAATCCAGATCTATGGATATGATTAATTGTGTGTTCATCATTGGATTTGAGGTACTTGTTCAACAAGTATTCTCCAATAGTTTTATTTTGAGATTGTACATGGATGTGTATGTTCTTGGTTTCCCATTTTTGTTGTTCTTGGATATATTGAGGAATTTGATAAAAATGGGTCTCTAAGTGACCAATCTCAACCCTCACAGTCCCTGTGGAACGCGTAGATGTTGTATTGACCATATAAGGACCACCCATGGGGTGTGCCGGCTTTTTTGGACATAAAAATAGGTATGGTTAAATGAAGGGTTTCAGAGTAATAATGTGGAACCCATGTAATACATGTGTTAAAGGTTTATTATGGGTAAATTGAATGATAATATAGATTCCTAAGGTGATAATGTGTAAGTATTTGTTGGCATGACATATAAATAAGCAATTTCGGTCGAATGGGATTATGTCAATTGTTTAACGATTTTTTGTTAGAAATGCATCGGAGGGTTTGTGCATATGAAATGGTAAACTTGTAATTAGATAATGGAGTGATGAAGGGGAGATATGTTAATGACATTTAAAATAGAAATTGATGAATTTGTGGAATAGTTCGATACATAACGATTAAGTAGTACACCTTAATGATTGAATGCAATAAATGGATTGTGTAATGTGATGTGAGAATTGTACTTGAAATGAATAATTGGGTAAAGGATTTTGCAAAGGTAAATGGGCTAAATGGGTTAATGAATAGTTAATGATGAATTTTTTTAAGGCATGTGGGTTGTCGAATACCCCTAATTGGTTAAGGCATGAGAAATTGAATTTGGATAAATGAATATTATATTTATTTAGAAAATGTGTTAATGTGTTATGGAATAGTATTAATTCCCATGTTGTTTGTTATGCATTGTGAATGATGATTTCAAATGGAGTCGGTTATATTATGTTGTGTTAAAATATGGTTGTAGTGAATGATAAATAAGCATGTAGATATGGCTTGGTAGTGTGGTGTATTGACATGATGTTCTATTCCCACAGATAAAGTTACATATTCTGGTTCTAAATTCCACCAGAAAATGTACGGGTTAGGGAAGGGGGTAGAGGAATTATTCCCCTAACTATTTTATTCTACCGGTACTGAGTGTTCGAGGTGAGGATGATGGTTTGATGTGATATGTGTGTCCCTAGTGAGATAGGGACTGGATTTATTTCCCTTAAGCATTGTGAGTGTTTAACATAAACCCATGTAAAGATGGTATATATGTGTAACCCAAAGAGAATAAAATGAAATTGATTATGACTAAAAATGGTAAAATAAATGGAATTAGTATGAACTCTAGTCACGAACTAAATGAACCCTGTTAACTAATGGCACCCAAAATGTCCCCTTCTATATATATTTTATTTTTTACATTCCTGCACAATATATTAGACTATATATTTTGTAGACACCATTGGTGGTGGTCTACTGAGTTTTTTGCTCACACCATACTCAGGTCGTCATTGGGTACGTAAGCATACTTCTTGGTTTCAGGTCAGGACAAGTGAAAAGGCCCTACACTATGATGTTGATTTTGGATTATGATGTTTACAGATAAGGATCCACACTTAGAGTCAGGACCCATTGTGTGTTTTTTGGCATTGTTATATTTTGGGTTCTTTTACATGTAGTGTAGCTTGAAATGACATATTTATTGTTGTGTATTATTTTACTCAATTTTGGGAATGGGTTATTTATGCATATTGCTAATTTTTTTCTATTGTATAAATTTTCAAAATTATTATCTACTGTGGATTCCTCTTGTAACGATGTTGTAGTCTCCCCACATAACTCATTAGTCCCTATCTGATAGTCAGAAATCTATAGCATATAGGGAGGCGCGCTTCAGGTCATGTGACGACCCATCTCAGATCACTGATTTAGTTGATTTCGGGTCGGGGACGTTACATATACCATGTTCTGAAACACACAAAAAAATAATAATATTGTGGTTATTATATATATATATATATATATATATTTCTTTTAAAATCTATTTAGGAAGATAAAATATAAAATATTAAATTGAAACATGTGTTGTCGATATTTAAATTATTGAAAGGATGATGTAATGTTATATTATATATATATATAAAAATATATATCAATATAATTACATGTTTTTATTTTAGAGCATGGATGTACAATTTTGGTTTGATAGAATTAGTATACAATAAATACATTTATGATATGTGTTTTGGTGAAATTTATAATAGAAATAGAAATCGTAAAGGGTCATTCAAGACTTTTGTTTCTACAACCCATCAGAGTGTCAAATAATATTTCAGTAATATTATATACCAAATTTAATAGTATTGGTTTTGATAGAAAAATATGATGATTCTCATTGGTTAATTATAAATTTAGGATTTTATAACCTCTAAATAAACAAATATATTTCCCTACTTTCGGTTATTGAGTGTGACAAAGATAAATATAAAGATTTTTACGTATTTCCTTCAAGAGAGTTAAAAAAACGGTAATATTAGAATAATTTGGAAATGAAATTATATTAATATTATATATTTTGATGTTTTAGAGGATTCTTCAATTTTATACTTTCTAAAAAACAAGACATTCTTTTTTTCTGTATTTTGAATAAAAAAAATTCATTATGGAATCAATATTTATGTTTTTATTTATATATTTATTTTGACTTTTTTAAATATTATAATATTATGAATTAAAATTTCATTATTTTGAAAATTATTATTCACTCCTATTTTATATTTTACTATAGTTTCATTCTAATTATAATTTAGATCCATTGACTCATTTCATCCACTTCATATTTTATGTTTATAATTTTTCATGGGGATGTACATATTTTCCCTTTATATAGATAAACATAACATGATAACATCCAAAATAATTTCCCTCATGATTAAATAAATATATCAATATGAATTTTTATTAATTGAAATTGTATATTTCATCTGATTAATTACCCTATTTCATCTTTTAATGTATGTATTTTTCATAGATTAATTATTTTAATTTTTTCACCAACAAAGCATGTATTTATTTATATACCTTATTTTATACAATCATTTTTTACTGATATTAAGGATATAGTGATAATTTAATAATATAATATCTTATTATAGTGTCATGATATTAAATATATTTTGTAAATATAATTTCAATTTTTTTTGAATGGTGGTGAGTTATGAGGAGTAAACCCAAAACTCAAGGGAATGTTTTCTCGAAGAGATTTGTAGGTCATATTTATAACCTAAATATCCATGGATTCCTTGATAGTTTTTTTATTCCTGTATAATCTCATTTTACATCATTGTATAAGTATATTTATCATATTTAATCTAAAACTAAATATTATTTTTTAAAATTTTATTTCATAATATGTTAATATTTCACAGTAATCATTTTTATGGAAATTTCATTTCAAATATTTTTTAATGATTTTTTTAAAAAAATCACCTCTATTAGATTATTTATAAGTCAGAATTTATTTCCAAAAAATAATTTTTTATATGGATATTTATGATTTAAAATGTATTACTAATATATATAAATTTTTTAATGTAAAATTAAATTTTTATCAAGAATTATGAAAATTATTTTTTCTCACACTTTTAAAAAAAACCTATTAATACTTTATGTTCACTGGTTTTTCCTATTTTTCATTGGGTTTAATGATGAGTATGCTTTATTATAGAGTAAGGCATCAGTAGTGAGGATTATCTTGAGTGAAGGTGGAATAGTATTCAGATATTATACATTATAGGTACAAATATATACTAGTAAAATATATAATCAAGGCTTGATATATATTAATGATCAAATTTTACTAAAACTGTAGACAATAAAAAAATAGAGATAGTATAATGATTCCATATTATTTATTTATGTTGTAAACATACTATTTAAATTTGATCACTTTTTTATATCAACACCCCTTATAAATAAATAAGGATAATATGTTATTTTTAGGATCGATCATAAGATAGTTAATCCAGGTAGTCAATTGAAATTGTGAAATTGATTTCTTGTAAGTCCAAGACGTGAAGGGTTACTTTTATACCAATGTAGATGAATTTGGAGAGTCGAGAACCCATGTGTGTTTTGTTAAAACCAGGCCAAACTATTTTTCAAAATTGTATTATTGGTTCAATGTTTGATAAACCTTGAAGGATAAGCCCAAATTGAAATAATATAAAAACATTCATTTATCGAATTTATTTTAATAACGGTTTTCAAAAAATAATAAAATATATAATTTCAATTATATTTGAGGTGGTTATCAAAAATCTCTACAATTTGAATTTATTTCCTAAAATAATTCCCAGTAATCACTAATCATATTATTTCTTTTGTTATAGAAGGGTTTTTTAAAATATTCTATAGGAATTGTTATATTAAATAATTATTCATTATTATTAATTATTCATTATAAAATATTTTAATTTAATCAAAATGGTAAACTATTAATTATTATTCTTTAATATATAATGATTATTTAAAAATAAATGATATTATTTATTAAATAATAATTATTAATCATTAATCATTAGTTTTTTCATAGTAATTATTTCTTTCTGTTGTAATTTCATTTAGTAACTTATTAATATCAACTCCATTTATAAATAATGAGGGATTTTATGTTGTTTTATATACATTTCCCCGGAGTGATTGTTTGTATATTCAAACAAAAATGAATTTAATGATGTCTTATAAGATCTGTTGGTGAAGGGGTACATATCCACCTATGTAGATGACATAAGTGTGTAAGGCACCCAAGTGTGTTGGGTAGATGAAAGAGCTATCTATTTTTTATAGACTAGTGTTTCTTAAATGTTTGATCTTTTTGGAATGCAAGTAATTAATCAAAACACTATAAAAATGTGATTTATGGAAGTGTTTTATGTGACTGTTTTTAAAAAAACCTCAATGATATCTCAATTTAATAATATTGCATGTGCTTGTCAAAAACTATCACAATTTTTGAAAAAATACCACTACTCCCTAATCATATATTTATATTATTTAAAACAAGGGTTTTTACATTTAAATTAATTAATTTAATATTTTATATAATTATTCATTATTATTCATTAACATATTGTGATTATTTATAATTGTTTGTTATCATTTATTGAAAAATAACTATTAATCATTAATCAATATTTTTTTCTTATTTCTTATTTCTTATTAATTATTTAATATATTCAATTTAAAAATTATACCACATAATAATCTATCATAAAACATTATTATCATTTCATATAACTGTATATTTTACCAATGAGGGTAATCAAATCAAAGATAAAATAATTTTATACAATAGTAAATTCTTTTATAATCATGTCATATTCCTTTCCTAGCCAAAATAAATACATCATTCTATGAATAATTAATTATAGTATTTTTAAAGAATCCATGGTATTTTAATGATAACATTTTTTCACCACAATGAAACAATATATATAATTGTTTCTAAATAATTTTTATCCCCAAGAGTACGTGAGATTAAAAAAACCATATATACCATTTCAACATTATCCTCCCACACTAAGATATATTTTTATGAAAAAACTGATTTATTTCATTAGAATGATGTTCATACCACATCATTTGTTTCAATGTTTAATGGGAAAAATATTAATTCAAAAATTCATATTAATATATTGATATAGAAAAAATTATATTACCCATACAACATGCGTATGACAAATTTTAAATATTCTATATTATTAATTATTAATTTAATAATATAATTATTTTAATCTCTCTATCATATTCCATTAATTTATGATTTTTTATTCATAATAAAAAAATAGTTTTTTTATCTCTCTTGAATAAGATGTTATGAAGCTAATTATTAATGTTTTTTTATATTCAATTTTTTTGTTAAATACCACTACTTTTATTTATTCCAATGAATATAATTTTATAGATTGTCTCGTAATTTTATAATGAAGTAATTTTATTTTATTTTATGAAAGAAATTATAATAAAATAATTATCTACTATATTATAATATGGATTCTTATAATTTAAGATTATGAATTTAGAAATTCTAGTGAGTTTGCATTGTTTTTTCATTTAACCATAGATAACTAGAGAGGGTGGTGATTCATGTTGATAATAAATTTTATGATTTCTCACCCTTATATTACTTGAGATTATATTTGATTTTTTTCAAGGAATCCTAAGTAAACCTAATAATTATAATATAGCTCAACCCAATAAAATCACAATAACCAATATTGAAACATAAATGTTTGTAACCTAGGATTTTATATGGTTCACCAGAATTGGAATACATATCAAGAGTATACACTCTGAATTAATTTGTCTTACCAAATCCTATATATTCTATTTATTTTTCTGAATTAATGTTTTTGTAATGTCATGCATCACCATTCCTCACAATATATAAATGTTTTAGGGTTATTCTCACTACCTTCCGAGGCTCCCTATCTATAATAATTTAAGTAATATTACTTATCACTTACTATCACTCTATATTCTTCTACTTTACACTAATATTTGGTTAAGGTATTAATTTATAGACAAGTAGGTCTTCTTTCAACTTCAATAAATGTAAGAAACATCATGTTTAAAGCCTGAATTATATATGATAGTTTCCAAATATATATTATTTATTGAATACAATTTTTTACTTCTAATTAAATTAACTATTGTGATCAAAAATCATTCTTCCTTATAGTCATCAATATAATACAATCTAAAAACAAAAAAAACACTAGATAATAATTCCAGTAATAGAATTGTATCATAGTAGTGGAAGAGGACTTCCCAATTACATAGAGTGTGAATAGATAACATTAGATGGATGATTCAAGTGAATTTACCAAGGGAATTTAAATTTTATTATTTTTCAATTTATATTATTAAAATTATATTTTCATGTTTCACATTATATTTTAAAACTAATATATTTTTTCTACATTTTATTAGATAGTACCGTCATATTATCTTTCAATTATATTTAATTTTTCTGCTTTTGTGCGTAAAAATAAAAACATATGTCGTGATTTATTTTTCAGAATTTACTATTGACTCACGTATACAATTAATGAGGATATGTTTTTCCATAATGAATAACTCATCAACTCAATGGTTATTATAAAACAATAGTTATTTGGTGATGCACATTTGGTATAAATTAGATCAATCATAGTATTAATAAAATATAAGTCGGTATATTAAACACATATATGTACTTAAATTTAGTTTAATGAAACTGGATAATTTTAAAATATAAATACTAAACGTATCATGAAAATACATATAATTTTGATACAAATTTTATTGTTAATTTTTGGGATTTAAATAAATAATTTTCATTGACTATAATTATGTCCAGAAATATTGGGTGGAAAAAATGGATTTACTGTGTCAGGACTCCCTTCCTACAATAGTACCCCACCTTGTATAGTAACCATGAAATAATTATAAAATCACCTAACTTCCACCTCTAATAGTCCATGGGTTGGTGAAAATAATATATATCAAATAATAACCCTTGTGGGGAACATTACCCACATTATGATTTGAGAATTTATAGATATGATGTAAACAATAACTAAAAAATCATTCTCAAATTGAAATATAACGTAATCTTAATACATGAAATGACATCATACAAAAATTGATACAACTAAAAATACTAAAAAAATCTTGGGTAGTAACAATTAAGATCCAATATCTCTTGTGAAGCTCTTCAGACACTTTTTGTTCATCTCAACCACCATCTTGGAACTATAAATATGAAAACCATTTCATATATATGTGGAGTTATCATAACCTGTAAAATTGGTAGTACTCTCCTTGAATCATCACGTGTACAATGTAGAACATGGTATTGAAACCAAAATCATACATCAAACAATAAAATGGTAGCTTAACCCAAAATTAGTGATTTAATAAATCAATAAATTTTCATTACCTTAATTAATTTACTGATCAATAATAAGTATTACCTAGAATCTCTAGACATACAATTTACTATGTTTAAATAGTTTTTAGTTACATTATAATCTCTAACATTGCTTCTTTTTCATATATCAATAAAATAAATTTTTATTCAATAGGAATCATTATTTATAATCAAGCCATTAATAATATTGAGTAGTTATTATATTTCTAATAATACTAGTCATTCATAACAATAATAACAAAAGAATATAAATTTTCTAGAAAATAATTATAGGGGAAATATATATATTTGGTAACAAAGTCATGATCAATAATTTATTAAATGAATTAAATAATCTAAACTTTTAGTAATATAAATTTTAAATATAATCTTTCATCAAATGTATAAATAATCATCATCATAAATATATCAATCAATTTTTCATCTTAGTATGAAATTATCCTTTTCCCCCCATACATAATATTCATAGTAATTATAGTTATTTTATAACATGAAGATATTAGTTTCCTCCTTCAAAATATAATCATATAGATAATATAATTTCATTTTATACATCATGAGAATAATTTCAACATCTAATTCTTGTAAATTATTTCAAAAATATAAAATATATATCTTTACCTATTTGTGATTTCTTATTTTTTATAAAATCCTTACTACCAACAACATGTAATATTATTTTGTATTTATTTTTTGAATAACAACAGTAACATGTTAAAAAAAATATGGATGAATTAAGATAATATTTCATTCCTTACACATCATAAATATTTAACATCATTTATTGAACATACATTCATGTTAATGAAGTTATAACAATTCATTAATATTATGAAACTACATTCACTTCATCACCCTCTTAATGAGTTTCCATGTTATCGTTTAACTATTTTTTGTGACAAATTTTAGGTTTTTTCTTTTTAAGATTAGTCAGTCCAATTTTAAAAATAAAATAAATAATGATAGATTCATATTATCACATAAAATAAATGATAAGAAATAAATCCCTATATCTAAGAAACATCAAATGATTCCACTTCAAAATATATTTTAGAGAAAACATGCAATGGAATTTACTATAAAAAGTTATTCGTATGATGTCATGAATACATGTAGATCTCGAAATTTTATTTTAGGGGAAACTAAAATCATTGAAAATGAATAGAGGAACAATTTAGTTAAGGAAAATTAATTTTTTATTAATATATTTTCCCATGTGAATAAAACATAATATATTTTAAATATCAATTTATTTACCATTTAATTTTTATTTAATGATAAACATGATTGTGATCTAATTATACCCTATAAAACATTATATATAGTAATGAACTAGAAAAACACAATGAAATCCATGATTTGAGGATTCAAAAGTCATTAATAAGGGGATCACATGGTTTTATATTAAATAGGGTATGTATTTCAAAAAAATACGGGTAAGTATATATATATTTACACAACATATATACAATATATATGGCTAACATGATTTATACCTTACCCATCCTGCTACCCATACACAACAATAAAATTCATTGGATAACACTTACATTGGTCTTTTGTTTACCTTACAATGCCTTTTTAATCTTGTAATTACCAATACATATAAAATGAAAATTCAAGGAAAACATTACACTACTATGGTGTGACCCTTATACAAAAATTGAAAATTCTAACTAAAAAATATTTTTCCATTATTAAATCTTGTAAACCATTGTGTTCTTCAAAGAAAATGTTTCCTACTTATTCACAACTCATGGAAAACTACCTTTACTCTTATAAATCCTTTTTAAAAGAAGGTAATCCATTATGTTGGAGCATAATAATGTACAAAAATAACAAATAAATATAAAAATTAATTTAATTTGATTTAAAAAACACATCAATAACTAATTAAAATTTTAATCACTTCTAGAATCCTAAAGAAATATAAAATTTTACAATAAAATTAAATGAATCCAATTTAATTTCACTTATAATTTTTTAAAATGATGAAAAAAATTACATAATTCAAGAAACCATTTTAGAACAAATTTTAATTTAATAAATAATTTTAATGTGAATTAAAAAAATTATGAAACTGGAAATGAACCACCAAACACACCAGATTGATAAAGAAATGATTTAGTAAAATCGAGGAATATATATCATATTACTCTAAAAGAACTATCAAACTTGATTTAAAAAAATTTGGAAGTATAAGAATAATATAGAGAATAAATCAACCAGACCTTGATATACACATCAGGGGTCTCACTATATTTTTAACAAATAACCAACCCTAAAATAACAAAATTTTAGTATATTAGTCTATTTAAAACATTCACACATAAATATATCACTAGTGATACCTCTCAATTAAGGTCAAGGAGGTTAATAAAATATTATATAATGGTTGACTATATGATTCTCACATAACAACATGATATATGAAAATTTATCAAAATGAATATATGATTAAAAATTTTGAATATTGATCACACATATATGACTCTCAATCCCCTAAGATATCACATAATCACATAAAAATTTCACACACCTAGAAAAAGAAATAATATAAATAACTAATTATAAAACAGATAGTCATAATAAAAACATCACCCCATGTGAAATCAACTTTAGAAATAATAACTTCACATTGATGTGATTATAATAAAACCAGAATCATTAAGATGAAACCACATTATACAAATATTTTCAGTAAATTTACCATTGAATTAATACAAATTATAATCCATATATGTTTATTCTCATTTATCATGAAATAAAATATTGTTTATAGAATTCATAAATTTCTATTTTTAACACATCATATACAGGGTAGATTAGAATGTAAGAATATATATTTATGAACAAAATAGTGAATAATAAATAAAATAGTTTATTGTGTTATTTTAGGTAGGGAGTTAAAACTATAATTACTATTTTAATATTATTTAATAATGATAGAATTTTATCACACTATTACATAATAAAACATGAAAAAAATTAGAAGCATAGAAAGAAATATTTTTATGTAACTCCCATCGATTATTAATTAATTATGTTTTAAGAACTCTTAAAATTAAAACCCATTTCTTTACATTCGCATATAAGTGTATTTATCAAAATAATCTCAGTAGCACTAATTCATGTTTGTTTTTCAAATTTAATATTAAAATGAATATATCATTCATGGATGAAATGGAATTTATTATTTTAAAAATCATGTTATAACCAATCTAACCACGTGATAAGCATTATATAAACTATTCCATTCACCATGAATCAAAAAATTTAAATAATCACCACTGATATAATTTAAAACCAAAAATTAATATTTTATAAATAATTGATAATTTTGAAAAACATTCCAAGGATAATATAAAACATTTTATATTTAATATGGGTTACATCATTATTCACATATATATAAATGTTACATGCCATCGACAATTATTATTTCTTAATTAACAATGATCTATGATGCTATTTACCAATTTAGTGTCTATATATTTAACATTGATAATGTATAAGCCTATATAAAATTTGTCATAAATCATATAAAATTATAAGTTTGGAACATTCACATTATTTAACTTTAATAAAATTCCATGGTTGTTACTAGAGTGGGACTTTCCAAGGAAACTCCCATGAAAAAATAAAAGAGTATCTAAAGTATTGTTATCCATTTAGAACTGTTGTTTTCCATCAAATTAAATATGTATTCAAAAAACCCCACATAATATTTCTCAATCAACCCAAGTACATATATTAATTTAAATAGAGTTAAAAAATGAATAAAAACTAGTGGAACTTATCTACATCGCTATGATATTAGACACTTTTACTCGAAATAACTCAACTTTATGGTTTAAATTACATCATGAAATTTATGGAATCATGAAAGGATAGAATTATCCAATTCTCAAAATTATTTAGGCCATATCAGACACTACCATTATAACATAAATAATTTTCAAGGATATAAGAACATAAGGTCACAAAAACACCCACAATAAAATAACATGGGAATCCCACACCATACATTAATATAATTCACAATAGAGAGATAAATATATCTCTACTAGGAAGAAATAAATTTAATACAAACAAGAAATATTATATTTTCACTAAAAAAGGATCTTATAATCTATAATAATTTAATTATATATTTATTAAACAATCATTACATATAATAACATCTTCCCCTTGAAAAATTCCCCATCAACCAGAGTCTGGGAGAATAATATCTGATAAATATGATAATAAAACCCCTCCTCCCGAACTATATATTCACAAAAAATTCCGAAGCAGATAGTTATTTAATGAAATGAATAAGTTAACAAAACCCTTTTAACAGACATAGCCTTCATCAAAACACCAAACTGAGGAATACATTACTATTATCTTCTCTGATGGTCAATAGGTGTGGGTTAGAAAATAAAATTTTGAAGTTATAAAAATTATCAATAATAAATGATTTATTATGTGGGTTTTAGTTTGATAATATGAGGTGGTTTCCCTACAATCATTCTGGAGGTAAATATATCAAATAATAAAGAAAACCTACCACATTTACATTGTGGGTCTTGGAATTGAATGGTTTCATGATAAACAATTAAATTATAATTTTTCACAACACATCAATAGTATAAATCATTAATACTAAGGATAAAACATTAAAGGCTTAAAACCCATCCTTATGGGAAAAGAAGGTACGTTGACCAAAAAAATATATCTCATGACTTACCATGTAAAACAAAAAACATTGAGGAATAAAATCAACCACTTTTGAGATCTCATATGTTATACCATTATGTCTAATAATATCTTAGTTCACTCTCTATTAAATATTCATAAATATTCTTACTCCACCTCCTCTAACCATCCTTGTTCCCCTTTTTCCAAAACAGACCCCATACTCTACACACATTATTGCAATAACATTCAATGTGCCATCCCCCAATTGTTCTTACCATCAATCACCACTGTAATATGATTTAATGAAACATACTTAAAAGCAACATTGAATAAACTTGATGGAAATAATGATATTAATCCCTTTATTAGAATCCATAAATTTTTTGGACTCCTCACCTGGGAGAAATATTATTTATCGATAATTACTTACATATTTTTTATTATTTTCTCACTGTCTAAATAATTCAATCATTAACATATGTAATCACAATACATGATTCTTTCCTAGGTATCATGCTCAAATGTAAAAACATATTTTTTTTCATAAAATATTGTTCCTTACATCATATCATAGTGGGACCAAAAATTTCATATCCAATATGGTATCCCTTATTTAAGTAACCTTTTAAATCACTCTATAATCACCAATAAATCAAAAGGTACCCCGACCCCTGGACCAAAAAAGGATAAAAATAGATAATTATTCATTAATCATACCTTTAATATGCCAATAGTTTTAGAAAAGAACCAAATGTATATAATCACACATATGGTATCAATTAATATCATAACATCTTGAGTTCCATGAGATATGATGAGAGTAAAAAAAGGAAAAATCTATTTCTCATACTAAAAGAATAAGTAGCCACAATAGAAGATTTGGTGTCATATGTAACAGGAAACAATAGAAAATATTAAAAGAAATGTGTCCCACATCCAACAAAGCTCCAGTAACACCTATAGAACTCCTCGATGTAATAATGTCCTCCTCAATAAATAACCTACCTCTATTGACCAAGAAAATGGTGTATATATATATGATTAGCATAATATGGATACTCAGTAGGGTCCTTGAAATCACTATTAAAAAATATCAACTATGTATATTTAAGCACAATGAATAAATATATTAGACATACTCATCACCAAAATAGGATTAATATTATTCTCCCATTCCCACCATGCATAACGGCTATGTATCACACAAAAATAATAATATATTATATGGTCATAATACCAAATTATGGTACACCACTACCAATTCAACAATAATTATCCACTCTACACTAACATCTCAAATCTTAATCTAGGAGTCTCCAAAATTAATTCATCTCAAACAAACATGGTCTATTTTTTCAAATCATTCACCTTGTCAATTGCATAATCTATTCATCACATAACATGAAATTCTTATATTGTATAATCTCATTATACCATCCATATCTGATGATAGTAATATTGTAGATTCTAGGATCCACCACAACCTATATGTGGTGTAATATACCTCAAACAATTGCATCCAAAATAATACATACATCTTTTAATATGTCTGATATAATATATATATATATATACATGGGTATGAAATAGAAAAAAGTCATCCCAAACCACTTTAATGATATATGAGAAAGGTAACCACCAAGAAAAACAACATAGAAAAATACTATGAGAGTATAGTAAGGTCATTTGGGGTAGTTATCCATCATTTAGTCAATAGAATAAAACATTGGGAAAATACTCTCAAGGAGTCCACATGGTGTCATTAACCCTTAAAAACATTAATGGGGTAGTGTTGAAAATAAAGGAAACATATTGGATATAGATAATGCCCCAAACAACACTTAGGGAAACCAATAAGCCTTAGAATAATCTACCACTAATGTCCTAAAGGACTCCTGACTTCCAAGGATAAGGCACATGTATCACATAAGACTACATGATTCCACCTTAATTTTTTTAAATTGACTAATTAACCCGTAATTAATTATTACCATTATAATTTCCCATATTAAAATTGTAATTATAAAAAAAATATCAAAAAACATGATTATATATTTTTTGTACTCCCATGAATGACATAATGGTATGCAATATTCAAGAAGAAACTCAGTATTTAATTGTATCAATATCATATGAAATATAATCATGTACTCTAAAAATCATCCTAAGAGATCACATAAAATATTATCTCATGGTTCTTACCAAAAAAATTATTTTTGTAGTTAGAAATATATCATATAAATATCATCTGATCATTTGGTTTTCTTGTAGGAATTAAGAAATATATAATCATCAATTAGAAATCCCCACTATAAATCCAACCCATAAATCATTATAATATCCCCCACACTACTAAAAATAATATAACATATGGTATCACATGCCCATTTCATTTACTGTTGATCATTATACCACCATCACCATCATAATTGACATAATGTTCCATCCTCACATCCTAACACATCCCTTCACATTAGTTATCAAATATTCCAACCACAAAAGGTGACCAATCAATAATTATAAATATAAAAATACATATAATATAAATATATATATAATTTATTTCCCTACAAATAATCTCAAATGAAACTTTAGATAAATATAACAACTCATTAAAGTCATTATCAAACAAGGACATGCACACATGTCCTAAAAAATGATTTAATCAATAATAAAATTCTCATTAACATATTTAATAAAATAATTAATATTGAGTAAAACCCAGTAGTAGTATCATAAAAATTACATACAGTAAATTTTATTTATTTAATTCACCACACTTCATCAAGATTATTTTTCATTTATTAACACAGTAAAATGTAATTCAACTTTCCTAATTTAATATAATTAAATAAATAAATAACATATTGTGTTATTTAATTTAAAAGAAAATCAATTATACACATAAAAAATAAAAAATGATTGAAAAATACGTAGTAAATATCTTGATGTTTCTAGTGACACATTCGAATAGAATGTCCTAGTTACGAATTTAATATTACTATTAAATTATCTAAAAAATTGATAATTTCAATTTGAAATATAATCCATCCATAACTATATGAAGAAATATATTCAATTATATTTTATGTTATTTGACATATCATCCTGAATTATTTATTTTACCTATCACAAAATATCTTAATAATTATTAATATTATTCCAAAAAAATGAAATTATTTGTTTCCCCATTCTTTGCATAATATTATAAACTGTCAAGAATGTTATCATTTGTTATTAAGAAAATTCTAGGTGAAAATAATAATGTGGGATTAAATTGATGGGGACTTAAAGAATGTCCCATTATAATGTGCTTTCAATAAGATAGAATTTAGTTGGTACAAAATAGGTAATGATTTTTTCACTAAGGCCCATTTTATTAGGGAGTCTACTTCATAGTTATCGTCCCTCCATGTGTTGAATACCATAGTACCCTGACCATTGATCCTTATTCACATTATTATAATGTAATCTAGTGGAAAAGTATTATTTAACATCCCAAAAATATAATCTACCATAATTTTTGGATCTTATTAAAAAACAATGAGGCTATGGTATAGGAGTCTATAAAACATTAGACTAGAAATCATATCCCTCGCCACTGCACAAATCAAGTCACATGACCTATGGAAAGTAGTGCAATCCAAGATACAGAGGCTTTAGTATCAACCAAAAGTACCCCCATCGAGTAAAATTTAATTGAATCGTGATACCCCACCATTGAGTTTGAGACATGTTATTGGTGGATTCTAATAAACCTTGACCCCTTAGTTATTGTTACCTATTTATTCAGTATTTAGAGAAACTCTTGGGATGGGGCACCATGGGAATATCAGTGGATCCCCATTATAAATGATAGTACCAAGTTCCACCAAAATGTATTTATTATTCTCATAGAGGAAAATATACAATAAATTAGAAAATTATATTTTCTTATTTATTGCTTCCTATATCTCCCATCATTACACTATAAATGTTATACTTTTCTCCTTCACCTCTTTGACATTCTAATGTTATATTTGTAACCAAGATTCAATGATGTCTTCCATCATGTTATAATTCACATATATAACCATACCATTGTCTAAAATTATAAAAATATTTAAATCCCATTCCCCTATAAAGTGGAAGTAATAAGTGGATTCCATATTTGGAGAAGCATAACACCGATAATGGGAGGCCATTATTATCCTCTTCTTATTAACATTATCATATGTGGGAAAAAAATTTGTTTTGATCATCCACACAAAAAAATTAATATTTGAAGGAATATCATTACACTAAAGTGTCGATTCCCACACGTCTGACCTACTACATGTTTGAAACATATCACATAAGGTCAGGATACTAAATTGTACAATGGTTTTAACTATGAAGAAACACCATATAGGGCCCTCAGTGATTCATATTTTAACAATTAAACCGTGTAGTATCTCACATGGAAAAAATGGGTTAGTCAGGAGACCACATGTGTGCCTCCCAGTATGAAATGGGATATTGTGTAGCGACGTGGGTGTGAAATTTATAGTGGTAAGACTACACCCCATGGTATGAAGTTTCATAGAAAAGGAAACAAATTACAATTGAAACGATATATAAAAAATATATGCATATAAAAACACAAAAATATAATGAAAATAAATAAGAAGGGAATAATGTAATGACATGCCATAATGTAACTAAATTTCATGATAGAAAAATACAACAAAGATGATAGAAGACTCAAATAAAAGACTCAAAGTCTCCGGTCCTGGACACCACATCTATCCAATGTGAAAAATCTTGCCCAACTGCAAAAATAAATGAACTAAATTGTCATTTTCATATGTCAAAACCTGGATCTACATAATAGATTACCAGAATAGGGTGTGATTATAACTCAGCAGTTTGAAAAAAACTCATCTTAAAAACACCAGTCTGATATTAATTGTATTCATTGAAGTGATAAACATGTTTATTTATAAATTCAATACTTACTAAAATAACACAAAAGACTACTTTGATGCTTATGATGGAATATCTGTGAGAATGTATTTAAAAAAAATTGATCCAAATTCATACAACCAAGATAATATAAAATTCTTCTCCTCTATTCTAGAATATCTATGAGCATGTCTAATGACCACAAAAATTTCAATCGTATGACCAATGTAAAATAACATGATTTATAGAAATGATATAATATCCCTGATCATATCTCAAGAACATTTCCACCACAACCCTATATCGATTGAATTCACAAAAATATAATTCAAATCACTATAATAATTAAAACACTCCTATTAAAATACCTATAATCAGCACATCATTCCAGGTTAATGCTCTAGATGAATTCCAATATTCTTGGTGAATATCCTAAAAGAATTACACCATTTTGGGTCAAACCCATAATGGAGTTACAATAAGGCACTCGGTATAGCCCAGTATCTATAATATTTTCTTCATGGGACTAGGCTGAGCCTAGTCAATATCAATATTATAGAATATAAATGTGTATGTTATGGGGCTGATCACAATATATTAGCATTACAACATAAATCACAATTTATATTATATATCATAGATGCACAATATCAAATAAAAATTATCAATAGATAATTATATGAATAAATAGTATTCATTCATATGCCACATGAAAATAAATTCAATTAGTATTGAAAATTTGATCAATATGAAATAAGAAAAAATTCATGGATTATGTACTAATAAGTCACCCAAGGTTACATGGCATTCTAAACATAAATTAAATCAAATTTTCATTTCAATTATATTCACAATTTTAACACCTAATGGGTATTTATATGTCCAATAATAATCCAAATATAATCATTGAACATCTTGGGAAAATATTTTTAATTTATTTAGTTAATTTTTGAATAAGTGATAAAAGTGCATTCACAACATTTCATAAACATGGAAATTGTTAAACCATGTGGTAACAATTTAGACAACCACCCTTAATTAATGATCTAAAAATTATTCCAAATGATAATTCTAGGAGGAAGAATTTTTTGATATTTTAAAAGAGATTCATTGATTAAAAATATTCATAATCAAATTCAATAATGAAATCTATCAATGGATTTTACAGAAACTGGGGCAGAAGAATGAAGAGAAGGAATAGACCTAACCAAAAAAGGCATACCAAGAATCTCTCACAGAAACAATATATTGATAAGGGATATTGGATCCCCTTAATCAACAAGAGTATTCCATATGGTAGATGGGAGTGTAGATATAATATATTATTATGAAAATCAGGATAAAAACATGATTAAAATTATAGGTTGGTAATTTACGATAAATATAATGTAGATATATACTGTTTAAAAAATTATAATTGAATACACTAGAAAAAACATTGCCTTGGATTTATTTTATTAAAAACCTTGATCAATTACATGACGGAGAATCCTATTTTAGGATATGTAAATGTTATGTAGTTTATTTCTTAGACCATTACATATTAAAACAAAACCAATATTCTTTTAATAATTCTCAAATCACAACAAACACATGAAAAACATAACCCATTTATAACTATACTCCATTAACTCAAAAAAATTTCATCCCTAAAAATTATATCATTTTCTCCACAAAAGTGTCTCCTTCTTGAAACAAGACTCGTACATAATGGATCAAACGAAAAACATAAAGAGAATCATAAATATAAAACAACGGGATCATTCAACCTCCCCAACATATAGAAATTAATCACTAAGATACTCTAAAAATCAATATGATGTGATAGAGAAAAATGTTGGGTATTGTTTTCACATAACATGATCCTTCTCCTACTCTCCTCCTAAAAATCCCCATACTACCAATGAACTCGAACCAATGGTATAGTCTAACACTGAATATATTTATCACTATAATACACAACCTATATTAGATTCTCTTTAATAGATGCATCCTTACAAGGAACATCATCATCTAGGACTATCACATGGGAAGGGTCAGGAAGATATCTTCATATATTTGAATCATGGAACACATTGTTCATGGAACTGTATCACTATGGATGGACTAAGAGCTATGCAACTGGAATGACTCTTTCCACTATTTCAAATGGCCAAATAATCCTAGGTGATAGTTATCCCTGTTTCTTGACACAGTGCTACCCCGTTATTGAAAAAACCTGAAGGAATACATTATGTCCAACCTCAAACTCTATATTTCATATCCAATGGTAGGTATCTGATTTCTACCAAATCTACACAGTCACCAATCATTGTCCCATCATCTAAAATAGTTCATATGTCTCCTACATAAGACTAGGCCAAACATGTGATGACTCACCTACCTACATTCAATAATGTAGAGAATGGAATGATATTTCATCGTAATAATCATAAGGCACTATTAGGATCAATGTATGGATTATATTATTACATGAAAATACGAAGAGGGCCAAATTTTTCTACCATGAACAATAAAAATCCAAAAAAAATGTCTCATAACATAACATCCAAAACCCAAATCATGTAGTCAAATTGACTATCAGTCAATGGATGATATGAAATTTATAAATGAATTCATTATCCTATGGATTTTTACTATCCCATCCATAAACACGATGTTATATGAAGATCTCTTTTTTAAATGATTTTCCTCATTACATCGTGGAAATGAATCCCCTCACACACGTATGTATTTCTATAATCATCAACTATGAAGGTTTTTTTAATATGTAAGAAGTTGGATAAGATAGATAGTTGACCCACAAAAACTCATATAAAATCATTCATATGGGTCCTTCTAGGTAATCATGTCATGAAACCCTTTTGGATATCGAACCATATCTACACTGCAATAGTTAAATGATTCAACAGTCATGTTGTCCTCTGATGCTCTTTTATCACCTATTGTCAAGTGAAGAATCTAGCCATAAATCTTTACACATCCTCTATCATTCATATAAACTAGTGTTCTATATAGATATAATGATATATATATTTATTATTATAGGATGCACCACCCATTTTGAAGAAATAAACATCCTTATCATCTCCTCACGCGACCCCATAGGAACCCACACATTTCCATGGAAATAAAATAAATTTCCACTACTTAGAACCATCCTAATGTCATCTCCAAACCATATAATTCGTCTCTAAAAATTGAGGCCTTTCAATTAGAAAATAACATGGTCTTAATATCGTCCAAGATCATGAGTATACTATATGTTGAAGTCATAGCTACTTGACCCTTAGATTCATAATCATGTAGATGTATGTCTGTAAAAATCTGAATTTTATACCACCCATTCGAATTCTCCCATACTGCTTCAATCTATGTATTCTGGCCCAAAGTTTTGGAAACAACTTTTCCCTTGATAGGTGTATGATCCAATTTTATGTTTAAAGGTTTTACATAATAAAACAACCTCTTCTATTGGTGGTTAAGTTCTCGATAAGAGAATATTTACCTTAGTCTCTTAGGATCCATGTATACTAAAAACCTATCACCCATGTGATAGTGTCTCAAATTTTGTAAGGAATGTACCAATGTATCTAAATGAAAATAATGTGTAGTTTATTTTCTCTCACACAGGCTTATCTGCATAGATCAATAAGAAACCACATGATCATAATATATTAGAACTGCTCTAAGTCCATCCTCGGATGCATCACATTACAAGATATCTACAATACCCAACCTATATAATGTGAGGATATGAATTGGGGTTAGAATACCATTAATATAATATCATTCTATTTTTAAATAATTAGAAAAAATCACCCATTTAATTAACATCTCATACATTGGTGTTATCAAGAGGTACATATCTGAGATAAAACCCTAGTGGGAAACTACTAAACCCAAAATAACCAAACATCAGAGACATTCATGGGTTTTTCCCAAGACTATATGGCTTAAATATTCTCTCAAGCTACTAACACTCTTGCCTCTAAGATTAAAAGGCCCATTAAGGGTACATTATTTATCCATAAACTAAATTTGGTTAACACGACATAATTTTGATTCTCTCTCAATGTACTCAGTGTGATGTCTTGATGATTTTAATGATCTTCTACTAATTGGGAGTGAAATAAGATATCATTGATGAAAATAACCAAACACAGGAACATAAAAGTAGGAATGATCTTATTCATTATGGTCCTAAATACTACATAGGATTTAGTCATCCCAAATAAATGAACAACGAATTCATACAATCCATACCTTGTCCTTAAAGAACTATAAGGTATGTTTGATCATCTTACTCTAAATTGATGATATCATTATTTAAAATCAATATTGAATAAGATCATAGAACCTAAAAATTGGTCGAAAAGGTAATCAATATCCATAAGAGAATATTGGTTCTTGATCGTTACCTGGTTCATACTTCGATGATCTACACATAAACATAGAGACCAATCATCCTTTTGGTGAAGCTAACTGGAAAATACCAAAAAGATGTATTGGGGCATAAAAATACTTATTATTCTAGATCTTACATTTGAACTAATAACACACTATTCTCTATTAGTGTTATTCAGTATGGAGGGATATAAATTAGATCTACTCTGGGGACCAACTAGATCATTAACAAAATATATCACTTGGGGAGTTATACATAAAACTCATCATAGAAATCCTCATGAAATGGTCTACCACTAGAGGAAATAAATTTTACTATAGTTCACCATTATATAGACCAAGAAGTGATATCTTCATAATGATATAATCCAATCTAAACTAAATTGGTCAATCACAACTAACTTGATGGTCTCACTCAAACTATTTAGAATAACTTCTTCCTTATGGATGAAGGAATGTAACAGTCATCATAGAATAGTTGATATGATATGGGTATATAACTAACCAATATATACAAAGATTCATTTTTAAGACTACCATTTTTTAATGAGCGGTTCCCAAAAGGATTGGTAACTACCAATACTTATATAGAATGCCTTGAAATAGTTGATATTCTCTAACCGCACTCCCAAAGTTTTTTCAATTATTAAAACACCATCTAATATTTATGCATCCAAGAATTAAACATTTTCAAAAAATGTAGATTGAAATTAATGTGAGGATAAATTATAAAAATGCACAAGATATGTTATATGATATAAGATTTATACCTCTAATAATAGACTATCATGTATGTACATTGGATGTAGTAGTCCACATAATTTGAAACTAAATTTTCCCTCTAACATTGGATCTAGTAAGACTTTTTATAGATATTTCATTTTCATAGAATTGTTTATCAAATACTGGGGTATTATATCCACTACCTCAACCTAAACAGCCTACGTAACTCCAACCACAAGACTAAAGAGGGGTAGAAAATATGATGCCCAATTCTTGTTCGTATCAAGATCCTATTCCACTGGTTTGTTGTGGATAGTTTTAATAGTACCTTAGAATATAACCTAGTTTTCTATAGATATGAATCTAGAATTTGGTGCAGGTACAATATATGTGCTTGTGGCCAAAAATTCTACACAACTACCATTGTAATGGAGCTTTGTCTTGATATGGTATTCCACACCCCTGATTTCTCTGGTCACTAAATCTTTGTCAAAAACTATGAAATCAATGATTATTACCTCTTAATGAAGAAATTCTAGTATTCCCTGATGAAACAGCCTACATACTTCTCAGGTCCTCTCATGTATTCTTTTAAAAAATGAGTGTTTAATATATCATGTTTTAAAATATTATAAAATGTAAATAATTTACCAATGATCTGGTCTCATTACAGAAACCTCTTGGAAAAAATCATCTTAGATATATCATCATATACCAATAATAGAAAAAATCATTTTTGGTTAGTAAAAGGTCTAGAATAATCTAGCACTAACAAACTGTCCCATGATAGATGGATGAACATGTGAGATTTTTCAACCCTCAAGGTATAGGGATTGAAATGTATCATGAATTTTGTCTCAATGTCCATCCAAGATAGATCTTCTTTCATCCTAGAAACATCTACATTACTTATATAGTGATTGGTAGGTCAATGAAGCATATATGCATTGGGATTCACCCTCCATTACATGTGTGTCTCAAGCTTCATATAGATTTTATAGACTAACTTAATTCAACACTCAAAAAGTTGGGGTCCCCCTTACCCATTAAACATAGCAAGATGACAAGGCTAAAACACGATTTTCAACTCAATCATCGACGTATTGTAATTAAAAGTAATAATTTCCATGGATCGCATGACCCTTAAGAAACACCCATGAATATGAACATACATTTTCACCTAAGAAACAATAAGAAAATCCAGTTTAGATGTATTAAAAGGTTGACAATTTCCACTATACGAAAGCCCAAGCTGAAGACAACGAGTTGACATTTTCATTACATGAAAAACTCATTCCTTAGAGAACATTCTAGAAACATAGTCAACCCAACATGTTACTATAGTAGAGAACCACCAACTATTGGTCTTTCTAGTGATTCCTTATAGATATATTACCATGACATGAAAAATCATTTCTTATATCTAGTGAATAACATATTTCTTGTTATATTTCAATGGGAATGTATATATTACCTAAAAAGCAGATATACCACTATCATGAACAATGATTGTCAATATATCCCTTATTTCCTTTTATGATTCATGAATACTTATATCATGCCATATCGAGCCATGATTATAAATTTCAATAAACCCTGAACTCATAAAACAATATACACACACAACATGTGAATAACCCATGGTTAAATAAAATTAACATTAATAAGAACACAACCAAAACAATAATCCCATCCCTTGTCACATGATTATTACATTGTACATGGGTTAAATACTCCCATGAACAATATTCTTACCATTCTTTGACACAACCAGGTCTCCTTTCTTTATTTCCCAAAAAGTAATTAGATTAAAAGAGAATATTCTACTCTAATAAAACTTTGTAACATCCCCCAATCTAGATTTATCTCTTGTGATTGAAATGGATTGTACAAAATACCTCAATCACAGATCCAATAATTCCCGTCTATGTTGAATATAATTGAAATTGTTAAATATATATTTTATGGAATATAACCAGGCTATTAAGATTAATAGTTGTTGAAAGGAAACATAATAGAACAAATTAATGAATGTATAATCATAGAAGAAGACAACAATATAAGACAATAGAATAATACAATAAATAATAAAGAAATAATGTAATTATGTGTTGAAATTTGACTAAATTACATTATATTATAATACAAAAAGTTCCAATTAGAATCAAATAAAATAATCAATGTCTAAATCCGTGAACCTCAAGTTGGTCCCATATCTAATCTCTAGCCTAACTAAAAACAAGAATTCAATAGAAAGTTCATTTCCTTTCTCTAAACCTACATCCACATAATCTAATATATTAACAAATGGTTTCATTAATATGGTGTGAGTCTAAATCAGTAGGTAGAATCAACTATTACTATAAAAAAGATATGTGTATGCAATAAAGTGGTAAAAATGTGTATTCATTAATACATCAGTTAATACAATACAACAATAGCCTTATTTGGTGAAATTCCATAATATATATGATTATATACTATGACCATAAAAACCATAAGAAAACTACCATGTTAAAATAAACTTCTTTGATGCCAATCTGAAATAGATTTGAGTATGTCTTTTGACTATACCAACCACTATAATCGGTCCAATGTACAATAAAATTCTTCAGTGGCATGCCGAAATATATTTGATAATGTCATATGATCATACTAGCCATAGCCATATTTACATTTTATTGACAGTAATCTGGGATAAATCCCTATAAATATTCCAACTTTCTAATCAAAATACCTATAATAATTATTGAATTCTAGGTCAAATCCCTAGAAACATTACACTATTCCGGGTCAAAACCATATAATAATTACAATACTTCAATTCAAATACCTATAAGGATTAGTTAATGGGACTGGAAACCACCTAGTCTTTATAAACATTACAACATTGGACTTGGTTTGGACTACTCAATATCATTATTACCACATATAAGTATTAATTTCTATGTGAAGAGCCTGTTATATATTCATTACAACATGGAAAAAAATTATTATCATATAGCATGGATTTCACAATATAACATCAGATTTATCAATGTTTTATTATGAGAATTTCTATTATTATTTCACTTTCTACATTACATTTTATTGAAAATAGATTACAAATTATTTCACTATGAAATAACCCTCAATATAGTGATTCAATGAAAATAAGTCATCCTAGTTCACATGCCCTTCTAAAAATACATTCAATCCATTTTTTATTTCAAATAAATATATGGATTGGACACCGAATGGGTATCCATAAGCCAAATCAGAATCCAAATGAAAAAATTTCTTCAATGGTCAGTTTTATTCATTAATATATATTTCTTGGGGCACACATGATGAAGGAATTATCAATGTATTTCATTAACATGAAAACTACAAAACCATGTGGTTAAGAGGTTGACCCCATTCCATTAACTGGCAATCCAACGATGCTTCCAAATGAAAATTCCCTGACAATGATGGTGTGGTTGATTAAAAAGTAGTTCTTCAATCAAAACCGATCATGATCGAAACCAATAATGCAATGGATTGAAGGATTTCACTACAATGGTTAGAGAAGAAGGAAGAGAAGAAAGAAAGCTATTAAAAGATAAACACTGGGTATTTATCACACAATAGAGACATCGAGAATGGATTCTGGAAAACCAATATCACGTTGAAAATTCCCTAGGGTTGAAAGGATTAAGTTTGAAGTTGATCTGAATAAAAATCTGCTACACAACATGTCATACATTTAGATGGTGTGTATTGTAGCTATAAACCTTGTAAATATTTGTTAATGAAATTAAAAAAACCTGTTTCCTTTTATTTATTTTAGTATACCCCTAAATAATTGTGTGGCATGTAATCAAATTACACGACATGTAAATGTTCTTACAGTTGATTTTTCTTCCAATTTATCTTTTGAATAATACATAACCTCTTTGAAATATTCTCAAATCACCAAGGACCCCTGAAACATTTATCCCATTTATACCCATACACCATTAACCCAAATATTCATACATCACTAAAAATTAGGTCATTTTCACTAAAAAAGGACCTATATATCTGAATAACACTTGGCCACCATGCCTCAAATGAAAAACACATAGAAAAATATACATAGAAAACGTTTTGATAGTAAACAAATATTATTAAAATTTATCTTTTTAGAATCATACAGAGCTACATTAATAATTTGGGGAAAAAATTAGTCTTATTAGAAAATTATTTTTGGAACTATAAACCCTTTAAATTAGAGTGAAACACCCCTCTAGTTCACTTTATAGTATCTGATCTCACATCAACCACTGATTGATCATTTGTTCATCTATGGTTTTTAGATGGCTGATCATGTTCATTTAAAAATCTAAAAGTGTCACATTTATATCAACAAAATTATTACAATCCCAACCATAGAAATTTTTCATAAAACTTTACCATAGAGTATTCTCTTATATAATGTCCACTTCCAACTATTCCTACATTGATTTAGTATTGTTACAGAGGATTATTCTACCTTCCAATATGATGGTCTCTATCTTAAACCAGGATCACTAGTGGCATCTCCCATGTTGGTTTTCAACACATATAAAACTCATCATTGTTTTTCCAATTCCCTCAATAGTTAACCTTATTTCCATAACATTTGATGGATATGCAATGTAATTGAACTATGAACACTATTTACGAAATTAATGCATCCACCAAAATAAATAAACCAATTTTCTTGTTTCCCATACATCTAATGATCATATTGATGGTACATTAAATGTGGGAATTTCTTCTCCTTATGTATAAATGGGATCCCCCAGTTACTCTATTGTATGGTGATGCCCTTATATTCCCAGTTTTCTTTGTATGATCCTAAAATGCCTCTTAGAGTGTTTTTTAAAAATTAAAACCCTTTTCCTCTCTTGGATAATATGTTTTCCTATATGGATATAATATTCCTCAATGATTTTGAACACAACATTAAGGGAACTTATCCTATAATTAGTGAAAAATAATTTTTTTTAGAAAACATAAAATTTAAAATAATTCATTTGTTAGAACTATTTCTAATACATGAATATTCATTATAGAAAAACATGTTTTAGATTCCTTGATTGTGAATCCTATTAAAAAATTAAATAGATTTTTTGATATAGGTTACCTTACCATAAACCACATAATAACGTGATCAAACACACCAAACCATTCCACATAAGAGATATAGTGAACCAATGGTAGGAATATCATCTAAAAATTAAATCACAATCCCATTTATTAAATAAAAACATTCTTTTAAACTTTATGATAAACCTTAACTCAATAACATCATATTAATTTTCCATTTCAATCTTTAATGAATTTAATGAAACTAAAATACTGTCACTTTCTTTATCATCCATCAATCAAAGAATAAATTTATTGAAACAATCATATTTTATGGAAACATCTAGAGTTCAATAACTATCATCCCTTCTTCCTAAAAAAAGTATTTCAATGTGTTTGAGAGATATATTTAATTCCACTAAAATTTCATCTGTATATGTTCCATCCTTAATATTCATTGTAATATCCCATTATATCCTCATTTCATTTAGTAAAACCTAGAAAAAATGTTTTGTTGCAGTCCCCTTCCCTTTCCCAGGTCGCCATTAATTTATCCTTACTAATTATTTCTATTTCCAACAATTCCTTATCCATCAAAATTTATTTTTCATTAATTATAATTATTATTTTCTCATCATGCTCAAGGTGGAGACTCAATATAAGGTTATAAATATCCTCTTTTATCTTGAATAAAATAAAATCATTATTAGAATATCTCGATATCCATTATTGATGCTCCCTCTTAATATGTGTCATCCAAGACTCTAACCACACCATTTATTACCATATATGTGTCTATTCAATGAATCACTAACCATAATGAAAAACCCATCCCTTTTAGTCTTTTTTAATGAAAAAAATAGTTTATCCATATATTTTATATTATTATGGACACCACCTATGGAGATTGATCAGATAAAGAGTGAGAAATATAGGGAACAAAATACTGAGAAAAAGAATCAATAATGTTCAAGATGGCCATATATTGGTATAACATACTCCAAATATTCAAAATACCACTTTTATTTTTTCAAAACGTGTATCAAATTCCTGAGAATCCACAATTCATGGTGGCATTTTTCAAGAAAAGAAATCGAAATCATGTATAGAGTTACAAGAATAAGGTATTCCACATTTTTTCATTGAAATTTTTACTTAGGAGTCAATGTTACCACCTAAGAACCATGAAAACATCCCTTGATGTTGATCCCTATCGAGTTCACAATAATAGAAATTTTTTGTCGCATAGAATTAATGAATTCCACTATGAAATTATCTTTATAGAAAATCAATATTAAATTGTTGGATAAACTCCCCAACATGAAATCATAAAAACCCATATTCCTTAAAATGAAAAAAGGTTGGTTGGTATTTTGTATAGGATAAAATATTAAACGAACATATATCTAAAGTTCCTAGAGAGGTAAAATCCTCATACAACTCCATTAAACCTCTAGGGACCCAGGTTTAATGAAAACATCCAATGAAGACCACTGAATGTAGAATGAAATTCATAAATGTTTAGAAACCAACGGTTGCAGCTAATGATACCGATAAACACCTAGAATAGATCAGTGGATGGTTTAACAGGCCTGATGGTTTCCAATAGTAGGAGATTATGAAACAATGCTCCCTCTCTTAGTTCATTAGATGAGAATTCAACAGAATATCATTGTTCCAACTGCCTCACACACTAGAGAACCTAAACAATAAGTAGAATTTATTCTATTCCCAATCAAATATTATCTGAATAACACTACGACGAAATATATGAAGAGGTTTTTTCCCATCCTGATTGGACGGAGGGAATCTCTTTGATTGGAATTTATAAAATAAATAGGAATAAGTGGAGATATAAAAATCAATATATTTTTCTCATAGATTTCATGAGGAGAAGAAATCCTGATAATTTTTTTTGAATAACTATTTAAAATGAAATTTTAATCTTACTGAATATCTAATATTACTATATATTACATGTAAATAAAATAAAAATCCCATTCTAGGAATTCATATAAATATTATTAAATATATAACCATTCCCACATATGATTTTCATATTTTAACATAATCCCAATTATCCACCACATGTTGTTTTAATTTTTAATCATTATATGAATAACATAAGTTACATGTTAATCATAATATGGAAGAAAGAATCTATTATTTCATTCATAACACATCCGTAATATTATAGTAAGAAAATTACTCTCCAATTTAACTTCAATAATAAATAAAAATTAATTAATTTTAGAACCCAAAAAAACATTATTCACCACTTTAGAATTTCTAGATTATCATATAATAATTATTTTTGTCATTGATTTCCATTTCATTATCTAATTATTTTAAATCACACAAAGAAAATATATCATGTTTTATTTAAAATTTGACATAAAATAACAGAGATATAAAAAATCTCATACCTCTTAGTAACATGACACATTTTAGAATTATAATAGAGTATAATAGAAAATATCCCCAGATTTTAACTTGGAACATTACTAAAAATGATTTTATTAAGTCTTTCAGATTTGGAAAAGTGAGGTTTGGGTCACCTAATTAGATAGGTAATGAATAATAAATAATAAGATTTAAATATGGTATTGTTTATGATCTATAGATATTTCTCCACATATATAACATATACACCATAATATTACCTTTAATTTTCAATTGATTCTAATTTAATTCATAATGTTATTCAAATCCAATTAAACCCATTGAAATATGTCGATAGTCTTCAAAAAGTGACAAAATAATTATAACTAGTATTAAAGGCTTTAAAAATCATTGACATGATGTTTAAAAAACTATAACTCAAAGGCGAGGTGGAAATTTCAAAAAACCCTTTTCAAAAATAGACAAAAATATGAGACTCATATATGCTATGTTGGGTTTTCAAGGATTTACCATTATAAAACTAAGAGCACTAAAAAATAGAGAAAATCATGGGGCTTACCTTATAAATGTTTTGTTTTATACATACATAGCCTTAAGAATATCTCAACTACCGTTATGTACATAAGTAAAATTACAATTTATCTATACATAATGATGGATTTTCCATTACATAGATTTTATAAATTCATATTTTAACATACACATGATTTGGTAAATAAAACATTCCCTAACATAATTCATATAAAATAATCACATCCATTACAAAACTCATGAAAAATAACCCTTACCCCAATATGATTTTTTTAAAAGAAGAGATACCTTTATGATGAAGAATAATCGTTCATGAACGTAACAATAACATTAAAAATATCTAATTAATTTCTTAAAAACTATTTATAAAAAAAAATATTTTAACTTCACATGACGAATCCCAAAATAGGATCAAATATATTTAAATCTCTTCAAACATCAAATTTAATTTTCAATATAATCTTATAATTCATTTAAATTACATCAATAATTTGATAACACATTTTAAAAACACTTTAATATTTAAAAAATCATTTTTTGACAACATTTAAATTTTATGACACCCCTTGTGACTCGTCGTGCACTCTATAGTGAAAATAGAAGGTCTTTTGAAATTCCAAGATGCTCCAAATAATGGGTTATATTGGCGATGTTGATGAAATTTTGATGAAGACTTCAACAAGAACTTTTATCTTTTATTAATCCCATAGTGATCCAAAATGATGGACACAAACATATTTATTGTGTGGGATATTGTGAGTAGTAGGATAATGACTACAGGATGAATTCTACAAGGTATTTCTAGTAAATAAGGATGATCACATTGGAATATTTTTATTATTTTTTGGATATATTTTTACTATCAATTACCTTCCTCTTACGTCAATAATGTATGTTAGTATGAACTTGTAATGGATATCTTCCCTCTAGAGAGATCACAACATTCATTTTTTATTTTGAATAACATATTATCTTTTATGTGGTCACTATTCAGTAAGACCTGAACTATAGACCATAAATCCAAAATTTTATATTTTATTATTAAGGTATATAATTAAAATTTTAAAATTTTATACTCTTATATTATTTTTTATATTATATTATTTATGATGAATCGTCAATTAATTTATAAAAAGTTAACCGAAAATTTATCTATTCATGAGGTCCTTATAAATTTACATTTTATATATATGGTTAATGTATCTTATGACATGATGAAATCTATAAAACAATATGGCATACATGAATCAAAAACAGAAAGATTTATATACGTTGGAGAATATTAGTGAGATAATGGGACTCATCTCTAATATTCAAAATTCAGATCATTGATTTTCTATTTTATATTATTCACTGATGAAATATAGGTTTTTGGATGTAATATAATATAAATCCTATGGAGTGTGTCTCAATATGAGGTATTAATATAGGATCCTTATAATCTCTCATATTTCAATGTTTGATAGTATTTGAAGTGTGGTACCTACATATGGGTATGGTGTTAGGATAACTTTTTATAATGTTGTTGTTTAATGGGGATATGTAGCTATGGTGGCTATTTTTCAACTAAGTGGTCACTATAGTACTATGTGCCAGGGTAGTGATGTCTGGTAAATTTTCAGGTTATGCTATGATTTTCTAGTGCGTGTGGTAATACTAAGTAGTTCATTGCTATGTTTTAAAGGCATTTTGGGGCCATATTTATTAATAGTTTTATTCCCCTTGACATATGTTTGTTATGATATGTCATTCATTACCGAGGTTATGTTTTTGATTATGTCATTTACACTATTAAAGGATAGGTTCTATGAGATTGATGTATTTATGAACCTAAAATCAAGAGAATTATTTCTGATCTTGATACATACATGTCAACTAAATTATGCGTGTATATTACAATATTTTTGAATATGAGCATCATGTGCCTCTCTTTATAGTTTCTATATGAATGATATCCTAAATACAACCATGAATGAAGTGATATAATTTACCAGTAACTGGATTGGAATATATTGATTTATCTATATTTGGATGGATAATTGGTATCATGGGACAAAATATTTTTGGTAGTGCTTTATTTAATTATATAAGGTTTATCCATGAATGAACATATCAATGCATTCATGTAGGACAAATTAACTAGTCTTGACCTATAAAGGTTCTTGAAAAAAATAAATTATTCCAATGAGTGTTTCATCTTGATTTTTCAAAGATAATATCACATTATATATTATCTAAAATATATTATTTAACATTTTTTGTTATTATAATTGGTTTTCTACTATTATTGGTATTTAATACAATATTTAAACAATGATGTATATCGAGAAAATAATTTTCATGACCTATATAATTAAATATTTTTCATGATAGAAGTTAATGTTTTAGAAACATGGTTTGGATTGGGTTTTTCTATCATACATGTCCTATGAAATTTTTAATTATTTTGATTCATTATTTTTTGTTTACTATATACCATGTGTATAAACATCCCATTGAGAAATTGATCTCTATTTATATGGAATGTCTACAATTAGTTGGGATTTAAATCTACTGAGGTGTTTTCACGCAATATTCTTATGTTTGAGATTCTACTATTATTCCATATTATAAACAGATATTATAAAATATGGTTATTTACTTATTCACTATTATTGTAAATTATTAATTAGTGTGTATAGTATCCCTAATAATATTTTTCAACACTATCCAATAGTTTGATGACATTAGTTTCATGGGATCCATGTATGAAGTTTCCTAAATCATTTATTTATTATTGTAGAGAGTTCAAGGTTATGAATGTTATATATCAATTGTGTATATTTCATATATATTTATATAAACCCATTATCATAATAAAATTATAATATTATCATAATTTTTGACTATTAAGGTGGACAATAAATTACATATGACAATTATATTTATATGGATGGGATATTTATCCAAAAATCATGTGAGAGTATATATCACACCTGAATAAGGATGAAGTAGAAATTTCCTTCAATAGTAAATCATTGATTCCAAAAATAGTTCCAAACTACAAAATAATATTACCTTAATTTAATAATCCTATAAAATACTAATATATAACATATATAACTTGTTATATATAATAGATAATGTTCATATTACAGACAAATTTATCTTTGATGATGGTATTATCAAAGTATTTTCTATATTATCATATTAATTCATAAAAAACCATTTCATAATTCTTCCCATAATACATAGTAATGAGATTATTCTCATGAATTTTTTAAATCCTATGTGAGACCATAAAAAAATAATTTTTAAAATGTCCCAAAAACACATTCTTTTTTATTTCATTATTGTAAACAACAATAGAAATAACATTTCAATTTTTCCATTTTCAGAAATAAATAGAAGATTATATAAGATAAAAAATATATTATCTAATATGAAGAAAATTATTTTTTTCCCTTCCAACATCACAAATATAGAATCAATATCATCGAATAATTTTATATTATTTTACAACATAACATAGTGAAATTAATTATTTGTTTTACAAACAGGATTTAATTCTTTGTGAAACTAAATTAAAAAATTAAAAAATTGAATTTCACAATTTTTTTATCATAAAAATATAAAGGTTTTATAACACTTTCTCTTTTAATATTGTTTCTATTGTTATGGAATACATTTTTAAATGATATATAAGTTTTTTTATAAGAATGGCATATTATTTCAATTAGGAGGTATATAATATAATTTATTATAATATTCTTGGAAGCCAGAATGAGATTAATAATTATTAATAAGTTACACGCACTCAAATCCAATAAATAATATGTTAAAAATAGTTTAATCCCATATAAGTAATGGGTTTATAATAATTTTACAATAAAATATGATCTTATAATTAATTTTATATAATTTTCCCATATAATGATTTAAGTGAAAAAATATTAATTTTAAAATATTCATTATTATATATTTTATGATAATCAAAAAATATCAATTTGATTAATAATGTTTATGACCAATAATATAGTATTAAATCTGTTTTATCTTAACATTCATATTTTATCATATTATAGTTTGATCTTTTTGAATAGAAATTAATTTATCCATTTTAGGTACCATTTAAAGCATTTAACATGTTCAAAATATGTGATAGATAGTGAATATCACATTTATATGAGAAAAAAATTATTAAAAAAATTATATGGGATCTATTTATTTAATACAAAATATCAATTTTTTTACGCCAAACTCATAGATTTACATAACTCATAAATTTTAGAGTAAATAAATCATGGTGATATTGATGACACACTTCTTCCAATAATATTGAATCCATTTCTATATTGATGAAATAGAACTACAAGCCTATATTTATACGCCATCCTCTATTTAATCATTTATTTCCTCAAATATAAGCATAAAATTATATTTTTCTATTTTTATCACATTACCATGTATAAAAATTACCGATCAAATAAATTTTATTAATATAATTAGTTTACGTAGAGTCTCCACATTTTTTTCATATATTTTTAGATATTCTTGATATTTTAAACATTAATATTGTGACTTAGCCAAAATTGACTAATAACATCAACTTAAGACACCGCCTTTCATCATTAATAACCAAAAATAATAACTCTACTCTAAAATAATTTCTTTTTCATAATTTTGATGATGTTTAAAACATATTCTCTTATTCTCTCATAATGAATTTAAAAAAAGAATATTTCATATCATAATAAATAGATCCAAACATGTGTAACAAATTGATAAATAAATTCCCAATATGTTATAGTTATAGATAATTATATATTTGTATAATCATTTAAATAATTCTTATATGATTAATGTCATATTATCACACATTCATGAATGAAAAATTAATGGGTTTGCATACAATTTTTCATTTTCACATTAAATTGGTTATATATTTTCTGATTTATTTTCTATTTTAATACATATTTACATTTATATTTTTTATTATTTATTTAACATAAATCTATATTGATGCATTTTATATAAAAAATTCATATAAATTTTATAATTCGCATATATCTTATTTTTATAAAACATAACCTAGTAAAATAATTATTGATGTAATAATATAATTAGCTAGAAATATAGGGAATATTGATGAATGAATTGATGATATCTCATGATATATTTGAATTCAAGGGAAATGGTTTTTACAATTTTTATTAAACCCTGATTTTTTATGTATTCCATTTAGATTAATTTTAATTATTCTATATCTTTATTTACACAGAACCCTAAATCAAAATGAACCATGATATATAATAAACATAAAAATATATCCATTTAAATTTATTGTATGAATATGATTAAAAAGAATATGATATTTATATAATTTTCACCTATTTTAAATTTCTTACAAAAATACTAATATGTAATCCAAAAATTTGAAAAATAATAATGATTAAATGACCTATTCATTTGAGGAACATAATTTTTCATGGTGATTTAAATTTTTAAATTAAAACTATTTATCCTAATTAAAAATAAATTTTTATAAAAATTATTATATTTTTATCAATAAAAATTGAAGCCTAAATAATATAATGTTTAGAAATGAAGATAAATTCATTTAAAGGTAAAAAAGACTTTTTTTAAAAAAAAAAAATTTCTCAAGTGTACATTCTGATTTTATTTTAAAAATTTAAATTATTTATAATTTATAATTTTTTTTAAAAACCTATATTATTTATTATATATATATTCTAATGTTTATCTAGTTTTTATACTACATAATGAATGAGAATAAAATTAGTTTAATGCATAAATATATATTTTTAAAAAAATTATTTTCCATAAGTTTTTTTATTATTTTAAATTTAATTTCGGCCACTTATATACATTTAAAATTATGAAATGGAATAAATATTTTTAATAATTATTTAAATTTTTTAGGGATTCCACATTCACAGTTTCCCATAACTGCTAGTTTGTTTGCATAGATAATGTTTAAATGGATTACTTAGGGTTAATCTAAGAGATAAGTGTTAAAATACCACATAAACATTCCTATATATTATTTGGTTAAGGTATTTATACCTATATTCTATTACAATCCATTACTTTTAATTTTTGATATATATTTAAATTAAAATGAATATATTATTTGAATATATTATATAATTCCATTTGGGCCACTCCCCACACTTATAAAAGTGATCATCTTCTCCTCCCATATTCAAAAACATAGATCCCTATATCATGGCCAATACAAACCCAATAAATTTTTATATTCCATACCATAAATCATGATATTATGTTTTAACCACTATAGCATGATATGAAGGAATAATAAAGAAGATAAAATACATCTCTCAAAAAATATGTATTCATCATAATCAACACATTCAGAGTATCATTATATATTTAAATAATCTAAATTTTTTGTATTTATATTAAATTAAATAATCTAATATTGTAAATAATGTAAGCTTTTATTACTAATATTGTTCAACCATTTTCACCTCATTTCCATCTAATGGAAAATGAATGTCATTCTCGCATACTGGTGGACAACTACCTTTATGTGTAGATATGCTTATTTTTCCATCATCACAACATATTAAAGGATATAATGATCGAATTAATAAATATATATGATATTAAAAATATAATAATTATTATATAATGATAAAATATTATTTTTCATTGTTTAAATTGTTTTATTAAAAATGAAAACAACAGCTCTTTGTGTGCACTAACTACCATATAAATACACACTATAATTCATTTTTCTAAACTATCATTTTTTAGATTATTAAAATTAGGTTTATAATGAATTTATATATTATATTTATAACACAATTAATTTTATATATATGGTAGAACGTGATCAAGATGTGTGGACCCTATTTTATTATTCGATATATACATGTATAAAATTAAGTTAACACCTAAAATGATAAAGATAATAAAATAATTTTATTTAATTGGTGAGAATATATTATAAGTAACCATTATTGTTATTATTAGTATGAATATGATATTAGAGTGGATTTAATAAAATTTTTATTTTATTATACTAAAAGTTAAAAGAACATACAATGTATTTTGTGCTTGAGGTGACATTTTTATTTTACAATAAAAATTTGTTTCATGATTATTTATGATTATATTTCCAATGGTGAAATTACATTATATATATATATATATATTAAAAATCGTATTTATTTTGTTCCGATATGGTTATTTATTAAAATTAATTTTTTTTCCTTAATTTTTCATTATTTATATAGTCAAAAGTTTGAAAAAAAATTATTTCTAAAAAGATAACATTATTTCTCAATTAAATCTATAATCTTCTTCTAAAATGAGATAATTTTAATTAAAGACACTTTAAGAATTTTTTAATATAATCTATTTATTTATTAATTTATTTTTTCAATGTTGAATTTTTTTAAATGTTGTAAATGTAATCATTCTTTTATCTTCGGAATGAGCTTATTTTCTACCAAATATAATAATAAAATATTTTTTTTAACCTATAATGCATGATAAGATATTCCCACTATCATGAATAATATTTCAACTAATTTTGTTTTTGTATTTCCATGTTTTATTCTAAATAAACAGTTTTCTATTTTTTTTTGAAATTTTATATTTTTTATTGAATTGATTCGATAATAAAAAATGTATTTTCTCACAAAATGGTTCACTGATAATTTAATTTTATTATTATATTTTAAAAATATCTTTTAATGTTACTTATTTATCACTTAGGACGTGATTAGATATTACAATCTTTATTCTTGTAGAGGTCTTTTATTGATTAGGATGAGAAAATCTTTATAAAACCCAGTTTTATATCCATGGGGTTTGATATGAAATAAGAATAAATATTATCCTGAAATTGTGGAATACACATAAATTTTTTATAATTTGGGTATTGTTGGTTTTATTATTATTCTATAATCTATTAGATAATGATAACTACTTTTTGAGCTCAAAGGGTACACATGTGATTGTTCCATAATAAAAAAGATAACATGCAGTTGGTAATCTAATCCCTAAAATAGGTTCATGGTTGGTTATTATAGGCCAAACAAGTGATGTTTCTATGGGTTGGTAACCTTAAAATAATATTTCTATTATTATGATTTAGTGACACATTTTATTCCACTATCTAAATTTTTTTCTTATTCATATCATATGATATCATGCTATTGATCTATGATTATTCAATGAATAATATCTTATGAAAATCCAAATACAAATACAATGATTATGATATATGTATTTCAAGGGTAGATTTTTAAATGTTAATATCATATTACCATACATTGTTTTTATTGTTCTGATTACATGTTTCCACTGAACAATATCTCATCTATTTAAAATTTCAAATCATATTAACCAACCCTTCCTTATATTTATATTCCCCATGCTATGAATAAATTTTTTATACATGGTATGACTAAGAAGTGTACTATTGAGAAGAAAATTATGGGATATATTTAATATTTCACTCAAATGAGGAATTTAATACCAATTATCAAACCATAAAAAAACATTATTTCTCCAAAAAAATTATTATAATGAAATGTATTTAAATTTATTTCAAATTATCGAATATTTATCTATGCGATCTTTCGGTTTCCTCAGTTATCATCTTAATTTGGTTTAGTTATTTTTCTATATTACGATTAGAAAATATTAATGAGAACCCTTAGGTTAAGTGTACATATAAAATAATATACTATGTTATAGAAAATAATGTTCTCTATTTTCTGTAAAAATTCATCCATGATTTAATGCTTGAATCTGAATGTGATAATGTAATAGATTCACCATTATGTAACAAATCTGAAATGGTTATATTTGGAACTAACTCAAACATCACCCATTCCTGATGGATTGGTGTAGTATTTCACACTTTGATCAAGACTCTTGAGGGGTATGATTAATTTATCTCACAGATTCATTATGAATCAATATGAAATTACTTTGAGAATTAAGTGAATATAAAATTACTAGGTTAGGAAAAATGTGTTAATTATTGAAAATAATATTTCATTATTTAGACATAATATGAACAATTTTTCATGACTATATCATTTTTCACTATGAATATTTTTATCTCTACCTATAAATTTAAATTTTAGTTAATGGATAGAATAAAAATGAATTGTTTTTACACTAAATTTGAAAGAATATTCCATGATTCCCTTCAGGATAAATTGGATATTATTGGATCTAGAATGTATGATATTTTCTTTATTCTTACAAAATATTTTCATGTTATTAATAATTTTTGAGTTCCATGTGAGAATATTTGTGAACCATTGAATCCATCATAATGAAACATTGATTTTATTTTAGTGTTTCCTTATATCCACTTAATGTGGATGAATGGATTAGTTCCACTATTTTTATATTATCAATTTTCTAGTGTTATAAAATGAAAAATATATTATTTATTATTTTGAAGATGAAGTGATCAATGGTGTAATCCTATAAAAAACTAAATGGAGTTAGAAGATATTGAATCTGTTAAGTGGGGTGATTTTACGATATTATTTTCAGATGACTGATTTCCTCACAATCTTCATATAATAATGGATAAGGAATAAAATTTGATAAATAAGAGGAATAGTTAATCCACTAGTATGTATGAGAAATCTATTAATTGAATATCATGGTTTTCTTATGTTAATATTTTTTGAATATGAAAGTGAGATTGATTAACTTTTGGGGGGAATAAAAAAATTATATGAAATGGATTAACTATAAGAGTATTTAGTGTCTATGAGGAAGTCATTTTATGTGATATATAGGTGAAATTGACATTAAAGTCACCCATAAATCTCATAGTATTTATATAAAGGGAATAATTGAATTAAAATTAATTTACATAAGTAAAAACCATGGATTGTATAATCCAACTCTTCCATTATTATGCACGTGTCAAAATAAAAATGAAATAAATTTTCTTTCAGGGATAGAAAAAAATAGTTCGGAAATGAATTTCATCATCAAAATAAATTTTAAATTTGTATACAACAGATACATAATAATTTATAAAGAGAAAAATTTCTACATAATACACCCCAACTCACCATTATTTCAAATAAAATGTACATGTGAATTATAAGAACTAATTATTAAATCATATGGGTAATGGTGATGTTCATCATTAAAAACCTCTTTAACTAATGGAGAAGGGAAATACCAATTGACCACTATAGATTATGTGTGTTAAGAGAATGATTTGTTTAACGGAATAAATAAAATTCTATCTAGACATATAAATTTATATTTATATTGTAGTTATACCCACTATTATATATAAGATGAATTTTAAATGGTATCATATTTCCACATCAATGAATACTTATTGAATTAGAAGTGAAAATATCAATGGTGTGGTTTTCACATCACATGTATATGATTCTTCTCCGATTGAAATTTATGGGATATCAATTAAAAAAATTCATTTTCAACTCCATATCATTTAATATTATGTGATTTTTTAATGCATTTCATATTTATCTATATAGGTACCTTTTCAATTTCACTAAAAGGGTTGTTATACATAATAGTTTTAATAAATTAAGTTAATTTATCGATGTGTGGATGAATATAAGCTACCAATCGATATAAAACCCATTTTATGGGCCTTGATTCTTATTCATAAACGGTATTTATATTTTATATTTGTAGATAAACTCAATATTAATTATATTTCATTCATAATTGAGTTTATTATCTACTTCTAGAAGGGTTTCCTTTTATTTATCTGAATCATGATTTTGCATTGTCAATATAACTCAAAAATGGTTATAAAAATATTTTAAAGTCTCCTTAAGAAATTTCCAAATATCATTAAATGATTTTAATAAGAAACTCTAGTAAAATATATATGTGTTATTCAAATTCCATGTTGAATCATAGTGGTTTTAACTAATTATATTCATTAAAATGAATGATGGATTTGTGTAACTCTACATTGATATCCCAGAAGTTAATAAGATAATCATCATTAATAATTATCTTTTACACCAAAATGATTATATTTATAATAAAATATGAGGAAATAAACACTTTTACTATATTGAAAATTAGTATTAACACCATTATTTAAAGGAAAAAATTGAATGAAATCCTAAAAAAAATTTTGTATGATGTATATACACAATTAATTTATGATGATTCCATTTACACACTAAATCAACCTCAAAAATGTTTGAATTTAATAAATATAGTATTTGAAACATTATAGTGGTATTTAAAAATAATATTATTATTGGTTTCAAGATTGAGGATATTTGGGAAGATCACGTGATAATGATCTAATAGAACCCAAAGAATGAGAAATTCCAAATTCAACGTGTATGGATTATCTATACAGATATTATCATTTATGGGACATATAATATAATTTTGGGGTATTTCAATATATCCATTTTAGTGTAATTCATTGATCAATATCCAAGACTAGACAATATAAAAGAGATAATATTTTTCTTTGTATGTTTCTATATTAGAAATTATTTTTAATGAATATATCATGGATATATAAACAACTAAAAATTGACATAAATGGGTTATAATATTAATTGGGATAATTAATTCAAAGAAAATTTCATCGATCTAAATAGAAGGTTTTGAAGATCACTATTACTCACACTACCTGATAGTGTATTTGGGTTTTTGATTTTCAATGAGGAATCAAATGAGGGACATGGATTTATTCATTTGTAAAATGATATGGTTGTAGATTATGCCTCTCATCTAATTAAGGGTCATGTGAAAAAAATAAATTTCTCCATATTTGGAGTTGGCTTTGTTATTCATTTCATTAATGATATGGAGGAATTTACTTCAAGAAGAAATGTTTTACAATTTTACTAGTGATAAAATATTAATTTACATATTCATATTGAAGGATTTGAATAATAAAAAGAGGATATTTTAGTATTTGATAAAAAACCTTGTCTTCTCAATAATTTGACACATTTATTTGGAGAAAAAGGTTTTAAATTTTTTGAGTCTAAAGTAATTTTATAGATTACCTAAAATAAGGATTAAAAATACCTAATATTAACAGAATTAACAAGTATTGATCTGGAAATATATAAGGAATTATATAAATCAAAACATTCATAAATTAATACTCAAACATCTATCCACGTAATTATTAAAGATGAATAGACAACAAATTGTGAATCGTAATACATGATGATAAATATTCATACGATAAACATAGATTATGAGGGAACTATATTGTATAAGAAGAATGTATGTGGACATATTTTACCCCAATTAAAGAAGTAGATACTAGATGAAACGTATAACTCATAATTAAACATTCCACCATGATTTATGAGTATTTATAGACATTATAAATAGAATATATTATGGGATAACATGATGGGAGATATTGTGGAGTTTTTATATTAGTGATTAGTGTGGAAAGAAGAAAATGTGGAGTCGAAGAATCCTATGTTTATCTAACTACCACTGCCCATAACATTAAAAATATTGGGGAATGTCATTATTTATTTTTTCAGTGGATTCCAATGAAATATAAATGTAGTAATCAAATATAATTTATAGTTTATTTACTTATATTTTTATCCCAATTAAATTCTATAAGAAAGGGTTTCTCTCTTCAGTTAGATTACTGGGTATACATTAAGAAAGTGGAAAGGTTATATGGATTACAATATTCTATATATCTAAATGAGAAACGATGTTTACATTTATGATATATTGTATAATTTCACTATATCATGATAAGGAGAACTATTTCATTACTACCTACCATGTATATAAATAAGGCCAATTTGAGAGGACCATTAAAACCCAATAGTATAGGAAATTGTCATTTTATCTAAATCCTATTATTCTTAGTGGACATCACCTTTGTTTTCTTGAATTTTCATATTACAATATCATTCACTCAAGTTTTGATATATAACCTTATGAATACCTCTTTATAAATAATTAACAACCACTAACATGATTGGATGATTTAAGAGATCATAATATTTTTGGAAATGGCCTATTAGAGGAAAAGGGAAATATGGTTTGTTGTATTTTGCACCACATCAATTATTCATAGATTAAATAGAATAATTAAGATGATAATGTTTAGTGGGATATTGAATTAATTGTTTTGGTGAAAATATATTCCTTTGAATTTTACTATTGAATATTGTAATTATATTTCAAAATAATAAAATGTTGATACCTGTGTATATTACCACTTTTGAGACTCTTTATCTAGTAGCGGCAATAACATATCACTTGGAATATCCATTGATCCACTATAAATTAAATGATCTGTTCCATGTATTTATTTTGAGGTATTACACCCGAACCATCTCATGAACTGATATTTGAGGTTTTACCACATAAGGAAAATCTTCAATATATAGAAAATTTAGTATCATTATTCTCTCATAAATAGAATGTGAAAAAACCCATATTTTTCAACTAGTTAATGAACTCTAGAGGAATTAGAAATTCAATGAATCCAATTGGGAAATTTTGGTTTTTATAAAGTAGAGGATTTATCATTTTTTTCCTTATAGTTATGGAATTATGATGGATAAATTCACATTATCTGGGGTATAATGTAACACGCTATGATTTTATATATGCTCTTATGAAGTGCATATGATACATTTTATAACTTTCTTTACACAAAACCTTGAGTCAAAATGAACGATGACATATTATTACATATATAAATGAGCCATGTGATTTATAAATTTGAATAATATCTACCACATTATGAAATATATGTGTATATTTTTTATTATTTCAAATTTATCCATTAATTATTAAATAATAATCACTATATTTTAAAAAATTCAGGTCATGATTAAATGGTATTTCTTATGAGTTAATTTTTTTCCTATATATTATAAATTTCAATATAGAAAATATATTTTTTGAAAAAAAACATTTATGAAAATGTTTTTTGAAAAATAAAATTTATTTTCATAAATTTATTGGTGATGTATGAGTAATCAAAAATACATTACTTATATAATTGTCAGAAATGAATATATAATCATTTTTCTATAAAATGATATATTTTTCAGAAAACTATTCTTTTGTGCATGATGTGTTTTTATATTAGTAAATTTAATTATTTTCTACTCTTTTATTATTTTAATTATTTTTTTATATTAAATTTGAAATATATTTTTTATATTTATATAATATTTTTTATGAGGAAAATAATTATAACAAATTATGTTTTTTACTTCAAAATCCAATTTAAAAAAATGTATTTGGTTTCTTTTTGAATGACTACATTAAATTAATGATTTCAAAATTATTGATATTGAATTTGATAAAATTTTATATATTTTTTATATGATAATTAATAATTTTTTAAGGAGTCCAATTTTATTTTGAGATATTATTAATAGTAAAAACCATAAAAATTTGTCACCATAGTTAATGTTAAAAAGTTATTCTATGTGTCAAACTGGGAGATACATGTAAAATGGCCACTGAAATTTGTATAATAATATTTAGATGAAGATATAAAGGCTTTATATTATCTATAATTCTATTCCATTTTCATTTAGATCCTCTTTCTCACAAAAAAATAGTTTATATTTTATAGATATTTTAGGTAATTCCACTTGTGCCCCTCCCCTCACTTATAAAATGAAACTTCTTCTCTATTATTATTGACAAAATTTGATCACTCTATATACAAAACAAAAAACTCTATATATATCATAAATTTATTCATTATCTCCTTTTACGCTAATACATTCATATGATGGCTTAATATGACAGCTTATGAGGGCTTCTCAAATAATATGTAATCATCTTACCTGACTATTTTCTTTATTATTTTTTCATAAAATTCATTATAATATGTTGTATCAAACCTAAAATAACCTCTCAGATACTATCCATATATAATGATGTTATTAATAAATTTTGAAAACCATTTTCTACCACCATTCCAATACATTGGAAATTATTATATCACCCCTATATGTTTAGACTCTCGCCTAAATGTAGTGAAATGATATATTTCCCATCTCTGCCTCGCATTGATAGATATAATTATTTTAACATATATATATATATCATAATAATTATATAACTTTTAATTTTTAATTATAAACTATATTTTATCATTCATTCCTTATTTTCATTAGAAAATAAATACTTTGTGCATTTTCACATTTAGACTACCATCTCCATGAAAGGTGCAATTAATTATTAAACCTCTTACATTTATACATTGTAATTAGTATGTATATAATGAATTTATATACATATATATATATATATGTAATTTTAATCATCGTTAACATTTTGGATATGATGTTACCATGATCACAATGAAAATAACATCACCACTAAATCAAAACATACACGACAAAAAAAAGTTGTTAACACCTCTTATAGTGAAGATAATGAAATATTTTTATTGAATAGTATAAATTTTTTCATTAATAAAAGATTATTGTATTATATTTTCGAATATGATTCATTCATGGAATTAAAATATATTTAAATTGATTAAATGGGAGGTTTGAATAACTTATGATGTAAATTATATATTATGTATTAGTTTTATGTAATAGTCTAACTTTTTTTCTAATTTTTTAAGAATAAATAATTTATAATGAAATTAGACAATGTATCTTAGATAAAAATTATTTCTTTTTTTGTGATATTATTATTTATTTAAAAAAAAATTTCACCTTTTAATGTCATCTATATAATTTTTCAAATTTATTTTCATATGTTTTTAAATAAAACTGGTATAGTATTTCTATTAGTTCAATAATCATTTTAAACCATGTCATCATTTTTAATAAAATGTTTTATATAATTATTTATTAATGTAACAAATACCTACATTTTTATTATTTATGTAATTTTATAAAGAATAATTATTTAAATTTTATGTGATGTGTACATTTAACCATTGTGTAGAGAAAAGAAATTAACATATACCACAATAATAGATTTATAAACCATATTGAGTGCTCTATTCATGAAGACATGCATTAAAAATTTCCATATTTATTTTCAATGAAAAATTATTCCTTAATATTCAATAATTTTATGGATATTAAATAAATAATTTCCAAAATAAAAATAAAATTTCATTTTGAAATGTTCAAGTGATCTCTTTATGGTATTTTCATCAACGACAACATCGATTGATGTCACATAATATTTATTGGGATATGATTCGATGATTCTATCATTATTCATTTACTAGATGTTTAATGATTAGGATTATGAAAACGTGAGAGAACTATTATTAATTTATACACGTTAATCTATGAGGTAATGATAAATTTTTTCCTCACAATTAATTTTGTAAATGAATTATCAGTAATTATGTTATCTATGGGTTCATTTTATACTTCCAAAAAAATGGGTAACTATTAATGTTTAATGAGAAGAATCATTATATAGGTGGTTATAATAATTTTATAAGTGGGTACATAGGTGGTTAGATCAAGCCTAAAATAGTAACACTTGAGGTTAAACAAACTCAATGATGTGAATAATGTCATGATGGGAATCCTTGATATAATATTTATATTATTATAATGATGGAAAAACTTTAATTGAACCATTTATGACAATTTAGTATGGTTTTAATATAATCATGTGCCCTTCATCATTGAATATACTATGAATCATGCATTATTAACTAACAATGAATTATAACCAGAATATGATATATTAATATAATGGTATGATATTCAAATGTCATTGTCTTATTCAAATACACATATAGTCATTTTATGATTATATATAATCATTTCTTAATATATTCCATGCTTAACCATACTCACATTATTTTATAATTCTTGTTTATTTTTCCATTTCATTGATTATGATGAATGTTTATATGTTGGGTGTGAATAAAAATATTATTATGTGAAAATAACATTTTGGGATAATTTGATGCCCATTCACGAAATAAGATGTTAATATATCTAGTCTCTAAAGAAACTAAAAAATTATAGTTATAACGTATTTATTTCAAGAATATTTATTCAATATTAATATAAAATGATATAATATTAATATATATATGTTTTTTGTAACCTCACATAGTTTGGATAAAATTTGTGATATGATGAGAACTTTATAATTATTGTGTATATACATAATGGGGTATATTGTATTTAATTATATAACTCATTTCATATATTTTTTATTTTTATGTGATGCAGGTCACACATTTAAATTGGTATAAATCACAATGAGGAATGTGGTGTCCATATTTCTCACATGATATTGTGTAATAGATAATATGATAATATCTATGAATATGTGAGATTCAATCCCCTACTATAATCCTAAAATGTGGGTTCCATTAGTTATTTGTCTATTAAGAATGGATTTAGCATTGATTTCATATTTATTAAAGTATTATTAATTATTATACAAACTGATACTATATAAGGGATTCAAAATGATTCATTAAATATGTAATACATATATCATTAAAATTAGAGCATCAAGAATATCATATAAAATTGAATGAGTTTCCCCATTTATCGTGTTAGTGATTATATTTTTCATGAAAATGGTTCTGTAAATTAATTTCATCACCGTACAAAATTATTTAACAATATAATATTGTAAGAACCCCTTCTACATCTTATGTATCCTTATAATGAGAACCAAGATCCAAGGGTTGGTGTAATACCCATTATATAGGAGTCATATTGTTTTTTCTTCTAATATCATCATTAGGAAAGTATGTAGACAATCTATCAATTTAATACATTATACTAGAACATTATTAATCCAATACCTGTTAGTATTAATTCCATGAAAAGGGATGATTAAATTTTATGGATTATTTCCTCTATTCACAGTCATATGATGATCCATTAAAGTCCATCATTGATATTAGTTCCTTGTTCTTCAATTATTTATTTTTTTTAATTCTAAAAATTTTTGTAATTTTTTATCTTAATTATTTTAAATTAATATTGTAAAAATAATATTTTAAAATTATAAAAATATATTTTATTATACCTTAAGAAAGTCCAATGTAATAATTCATAATATATATCAAATGCTCTATTTTATTTTGTATCAAATATTGTGATATGATGTATCATAATGCATGAACCAATCTATGGTTTTTTAAAATAAGGCTTCATAGTGTGATTACGGTATCACCAAGGTTATATAATACAATTCGAAGATTATGATAGGTCCTGTTTTGATTATTGGTACCAATAATACATTACTATTGATGTTATTTATATGATATGATTCATTTGAAATCAGTATCTTACTTCTTTCAGTTATATTTTACTACCAAAAACTTCACAACTAATATAATAATACAACATGTATAAAAAATATTAATTTTTCTATTGGTTACATATTTTGTCGTTTAAATTTATTTGTGAAACATTATTAAAATTTGGTATCGTAAAATTATATTTTTCATTCTTAAAAAAATTCAAAAAAATTAATTTTTCATTAAGGTTTATGAAAATTTTAATATAATTTTATATAGTAATTTATTCATTTATTATTTGTATTTATATGTTGTTTTGTGGAATAAAAATTACTTTAATACATAATTTTATATAATAGATTTATTATATGGTAGAGGGAGTGAATCACATTACATTCTCGATACGACATCAAAGGATTTTGTTTTTCATCTTCCATAACATTGGTTTATTTTAATATTTATATGATATAGAATTTATATTTAATCTATTTTTAATTTTTTTAATAATTTCATAGTTTTAATTATTTTTTATGTAATTTTTCCTCAAAGAGTGGGACATGGGATCAGAGTATCCCCACACTTGGAGGAATATGAATTATTATTGAAATGTGCGGGTTTTACTATTTTGGACTCTAGGTTAACTCAGGAAATTATTTTCAATATCATCTACTGATAAAACATTACACTAAAATTTCATACACCATATTCATGATATTCATAAATAGATTCTTTAATATGTATGCCTTCTCTTTTTCTGCAAATAAAACAAACTTATGAATTGTATAAATAGTTACACATGAATCTCTTTGAACCCATTAATTCTGGGTATGTGATATAATTATAATACAAAATCATTAGAATCATGCCTTAACATTTTGATAAAATATGAGATAATATTTTTTTTGCACGATACAAAGTGTTTATCAGGTGTATGATTATTGTTAAACTGGTGAAAATTTTTAAGGGGGCCTTCAAATTATAAATGTGATATTCCATTGAAATATGTAATTATCAAAACATGTATCATATAGTATTGGAAAACCAAACAATTTGGATTCCACTAATTATCTTATGTGTGGAAAAAAAATAATTAAGGTGAACATAATGGTTGGGTTCTCTATAAAAGTGATCCAAATTCATGGTCTCAATACAAATCCTTGTCCAATCAAACCAAATACCGTACCCACAAAATGTTTATATCACCATGGATTAGAGTTAATCCATTACTGTATATAATTAATATATGTGGTTATCATTGTCAAACCTAATCCCCAATATGAAAAACATATCTGTAACTATTATGAACTCACTATGAACATCACCATATGAATCCACAAAAATTCATCCCTATTAATTTTCAAACCCTCTAATAGCATATGGTATGTTACAAATACCATTTTTCTGATATTCCTCTCCTTGTTTTCAAAATACATAGATTAAATTATCTCACTCATGTTATTCCATCCAAGGGACAACTATCCCATGTAACTCAGATAACATTTATTTGTATCTCAAATAGTCCCACATGTGAAATCCAACTTCCAATAAATTCCACCATGTTGATCATTTCTAAGTAGAATCATCATGGAACATGTTTTAGAAAAGTCCTAACAGTTCAAAATTTTCACTTATACTCAACCGACCACCCACCAACCCAGGAATCATCACTTGACTAAATGAATCTACCAATGATATATTGTAGAGCCCCAGATCCTCACATTCGGGACCAGTATAAAAAATGAAGTATATTTTTTATTTAAATGAACTGAAAATTATATGTACATCTTTAACTGAGGTTATTTTCTAGTTTAGCTTCGGGGGGAAATTATGATTCTTATATATTATCAATTTTCAAACCATAAATTAAGGTTAGTGATAAATCATTTCTCATATTATATAATTATATATGTAAACATCATGATAGATAAATATAAATATGATAACATTTTATAAAAACATTGGGTGAGAAAAATTAACCAGTGAGGGGTTTTCAGAAAGGCAGTAAAAAACCTTCACTAAAATACTAATACCTTTTGATAGATTATATTATAAATACCATTGATAATATATTTGAAAAAAAATTGATAAATACTTTTATGAAAACATATATTTGAAAAAAAAATAGAAATACTTGTAAATAAATAAATAAATATTGAATGCTTTATTTGGAAAACACATTTGAAAATATAGTAGCATTGTGAAACCTATTTTGAAAATAATTTATAACATGATTTTGAAAATTCATATTAAAATACTTATACCTTTGAAAAAAATCTATCTTGAAAATAATTATGCCTTTGGAAATACATTAAATCCTATGAAAATAGTAACACTTTTGAAAACGTTATATTTTTTTGAAAATTCATACACATTAAAAACACATTAAAATAATCTAGTGGGTTTTCAGAAAAAACTATGTAATATTGTGAAAACAAAAAATGTTGGGTTTATTAAACCTTGAATGGAAATTTGGGCCCACCCAATTGTGTTAGGAATGGGTTCACCCCCCACTCCTATTTATTTTTTACAAAAATCGAAGTTCCAATTTTTTAGTGAATTTTTTTTATATTTCTTTACATATATATACATTTTTAGTAGGATTTGTTTATTGCGAAACATAAAAATGCATTGAATACACTTGAAAATTTATAAATTAAAAGTCACATGAAATAATAGACATTTTATTTAACATTATATGAATTATAATTAGAATATAAAATATAATAATTCAATATAATGGCATGCCTAATAGTAATTGTATTATTATTATATTCATACAAAAATCCCATTAATAATATATACATATATATAATTCCAATAACGTGAATAATTATAACTATAAGAAAATATTCCAAAAATTTATATCTTTAAAAGTAATACTATATAAATATTATATGAATAATTCAAGTAATATTTTCAATGTAAATAAGTTCTTCATTTATTAATTTAAAAATATTATGTTGGATGATTTCATCCTCTGAAATGAATTGAATGTATTCATTTCAAAACATACAATGTCGATAATATATATATATATAAGGAAGGAAACCCTTTACATTTACTTAAACATCTTTCATTCCTAATTAGATTATTTTAGGATAATGTAATACCTTAAGAAACCTGAAATTTACAATTTTTATACATTTTTATATATATATACATATATGTATACATATACATGGAAGAACGTGAAAATAATGTTTCACATACACAAATTTCCTAGACAAATGTAAGAAAAATATTCATATCAAATGAGTTATATTTTCATGAGTACTTCCATATATTTGGTTGATTAAAATGAAATGAAATTAATGTGTGTATATATATATATGTGTGTGTATATATATATCATGGATTTAAATAAAAAACATAAACTTGATGAAGTGGAAATTCATACAGTCATATTATATATAAATATATGTTTGAAAACCAGAAATTATAAACAACACATATATATGTATATATGCACTTATATTCTAATAAAAAATGAAAATTTGGAATGATAGTATAATCATACTTCAATAACATGAATAAAATTAAATTTTCACATGAATTTGTATTTTCATGAAATCTAAAAATATAATATATATTAGAATAAAAAATTAAATTATTCTTCTCACATTGATGTGACCTGATTGAAGAAGCCTATGGAAATTTTTGGTTATTCCTATTGAAGATATGTCCTTCTCAATGGGTGTGTTCGAACCAGTGGGTAAAAAAAGGATTGCATGAAAAAAGTATTGGGATTTGTGGTGCTTTTCCAATGAGGATTTATTAATACATAATGATACTTATATACCGAAACCCATTTATATTCTAGGATAAGCTGGAAAAGGGGGTAAAATTTAAATATTGTTTTACTTCACCTGGGGTGTTGGTTACTTAAAAAAATGTAGTAGATGATTAATGTATGGTTTAAATTTTTTATTAGAAATGTTATGGATTAAGGGTGATGTCTATACCCAATGTTAGAATTTAGGGGTCATAAGAAGGGAAAAACACTATGAGCCTAGCGGCACTAATGGAAAGTGACACCTATGGCGAATTGACCTTCCATATATGGGATAACTCAAAGCACCGCATCATCATACAATTTTGGTGGTATCCGGTGATATATCAGGGATGGTGTTGATTTTTCAGTGTTCAATATCTATTCTGGTGGTTCCCAGTTTTGTCTTGGTAGGGTCCTGAGGAGGAAGATTACACAACACATAAAGTGATTTTTTCCTTGTTTTATTCCCCTTTTTCATTTTTTTCTTTTCAATTTTTTATTTTCATTGTATATTCTAATCATTTATTTCTTTTTTTAATTTCATTTGATTCATTTTTTTATTGAGGATATAGTTTATTATATATACAGATATATATATACAATGTTTTTTTAACAATGTATATATTGTGTTATTTATATATATATCCTATATAAATCGATACATCATTATATATTAATAAATTAGTAGAATCTAATATAATATTTGTTAAGTTAATAATTTACTTGATAACTGTATAATAATAAATTTCTATTATTTTATTATCCTGAAATATTATAATTCATTTAAAAAATTAAAACATTATTATTATCATTTTTTATTTAAATAGTGTAAAATTAATATTATTTATAAAGAACCATATTTCATGTATCACTATCATATTTCACATATTCATTTTTGTTTAAATTTTTGACCATTTATTAATATCTAACATTAAACATATATTTTTTAATATTCATATAAATATAAATATATATATTTATAATACTATTATAATAATTTATTTCATTTCATGTACCTTGATAATATTTTTTGACCTTAATTTGATATATTTTTATTCATGATTATTATAATATTTATCAATCATTTAAACACCTAAATTTGTAAGAAAAAATATTGATTTTTTTCTTAGTTAATCATTAAATTATAAAAAAATATAATAGAATAAATATTCAATTACTATTCTTGTAATAAAATAAGAGGCATATTTTATCTAAGTTAATATGCAAGGTAAATTTTCAATAAAGATAAAATTTTTGTTCATGTTAAATTTTATGAAATTTTTTTTAAATATCAAATGAATCATTAAATAAACAATTATTAAAATATTTAATTTTTTGGATGTCACATATATCCTTCCAAATATTATAAATCTATATAAAGAACACATTACATCATCTATAGACATAACCATAAACACAAAAAGTTTTCTATCCTACCAAACCATCCAATAAAAATAGCACAATGATACTGAAGAACTGTATGTTCCATTCATCTCAAATGATCTAGAATTCCCCTTTCCAATACCATATATTAAATTGATATTCTTGTAAACTAATCTCAAAACCTAAAGCATCTTCTAATTCAATATATCTCAATAATTTATCAATATTGAGATTAACCGTCTCTCTGGTTACACTTGTATACGACACTTGGTACATTAATATCTTCATCTTTCACCATAAACAAACAAATATCTCGGACATGGATGATAAACTACATCTCACATAGGGTAAAAATCATTAGGAAATATCACTTCACTCATCCCAAACATTACATGGAAAATCAATCCCTAGTATCATCACTAGGGACCTTATGATGACATCTGAGTAATAATATGACAAATCATTAGTATACCATGGAACTTATTATAACTAGGTATCGATATATAATTCTACCCACTTGGGGATCCAAACATATATAAAAAATCTTTTCTAGATAACCCCTATAAAAAAAATCAATCATATGGTTTAGTTATGTATAATTTAAAGAAAAAACTATATTTTAAACTGATATATGTGTTTATTATTGACACTTTAGAATCTCTAACCAATTTTGATTCAAAAAATTTTAATATAATTATTTTAATGGGTTAATTATGAGGAAAAAATTATTGTACTAACATAATAATGACCATTATACAACCATTAAAATATCGAATTCATAATCATTATATGAGAAATCTAAATATTTAATCTACACAACCTATAATCAAAGGAAAAATATTATGTTCTAGCTAGATAAGTTTACACTATAATGTTATATCTATATATGTTGTTTTTCGAAAAATAAAAAATTTATTTTATTATTGATATCAATCACACACAAGAATGTGTGCTCTATGTGGGTCATACATGCATAAAAATAATGAATATAAAATGGCCTCTTTCCAGTGAAATAATATATAAAATCCATGAAAATAATAAATCAAAAAAATAAAGTTTTTCACATGATGTGAAATCATAAATCAATTAAATGTGATACAATAATAAGAATCATATATTCATGGTAACCAGAAATTTCTATTTTAAATGTGTTTATGGTGCAACAATCTGATGATGATATCATGATTCTAAATATTCAAATATTACTAAACATTCATTAATCAAAAAAATATAATATCTATCTTCCCTAATACACATAAGTGGAAACTAAACCAAAATTCACCATGTGACCACAATCTTAAAACAACATAATTTGGAGGGTCAATATTATATGTGTGTCTTTAATGTGTTACTATGAGGATATTATACCCCCATGCTGGATTAAAAATTGTCTAAATATGATAAAACTAATACTTGTGAATAAATCAGAATACATAGAGAAAAAATTATAGAACATCATTATTAATAATAATATGAAATCATTATTAAAAGGGTAGTGATGATCTAAAAACTATAAAATTCTGACCACCCACCCAAATGATCGAATGTATAAAATAAATACCAAAACTAAATTCAATGAGTTTATAATGAAAATAATTATCCTTACATATTCTAAATATATATTTTATTTTATATACACTACTTTATCATGATACTTCATCAATCTATAATATATAATTTTATTCTAAAAAAAGACTTCTTTGGTATCCATGTGTCGTGGAAACCTGATGACTATTCATATACATCCAATTATGTAACCACCAACATGAAACTGTTCATAAAATGTAAACACATTATAAAAATATTTGATATAATCAGAATTAAACTATAACATTGTATTAATATAAAAATTACAAAGCATTTATCCATGCCTTCTACGATATCACTTGGGATTAACTATAACTGGTTTTCATTATATTAGTGCGATTCTTAGTGTTTTATATACATTAACATCCAATATCAATCCCAAGAAAAACTTCTTAGAGAATGTAATGAAAATATAGTATTATTAGTCTCAAACCTAATTCCAGTGAAATTTTTATAGGTATATTAATATACAGGAAGGTAAACTACATATAATTATAACCAATGAAATCCAATTGGAATAAGCTGATTCCTATGAAAATATCATGGAAATAATTTGGACCCAAATGGTTAATGAACGTATAATTGGAATACTATATAGAAACACATGCTAATTATTAAGTTAATATACTAAATAATTAAATTGTATGTGGCTCAACTATTGGATTTTGTGGTCAGTTCATACATATCCAATAATATCAGGCTTAGCTGGTGATTCCTAGTAAAATCTTTTGGAAAAAAATAGTCATTAGTGGTTGAATCTCCACTCAAAATCATACTAAATGGCCATCATTAGAATATTATATACATCAGAACACATAAAAATATAACATTATCAATAACCAAATACTAGTAATCCACCACTATAATTCCATTGAAAATACTTGACAGTGCTTTATCAATCTATTAATACCCCAAGCCACTATCACCAAAACCTCATCTGGATCACATTATCAATTTGGGTTCTTAGGTGACACATGAAATAAACCCCATATACCTATTATAACTACCTAAATCTAGGATCAACATTATTCATGGGATTACACTATAGGACCACCGTTCAAGATATATAATATATTCCCCACATGGATTATTAAAAATTGAAATAATATCATTTGAAAAAACATGTAACTGTCATTGTGTAACATCACAGTAAATCATCATAATCATGTCACAACCTCTCAATCCTCATAAGGAAAACCTATCTGACATATCCCTCAATGGATGAAATTTTTTCTATCTCATATCAAAATTAATGGTTTAATCCATAGATCCATCTAATCAGAAAGTACAACCTAAGGAATAATAATCCAAACCCCCATATCCTTGTCGGGGAGGAAATTTTTCCCAACACCCATCTCACATACATAATATTATTTTTGAGGCATCTCATTTTCCATCATTTTATACTAAGTCTAATCATTCAAATCAGATCACTTCCCTAGATGGAGAAGATAATATGGAACTTGCACTAATTTATAGATTATTTCCATAAAATATTATATCCTTCTAGGTTCTATGTATTTGAAGTAGTGTATTATTTAAAAAAGTCTCATCCATCAGTGACATTGGAATCAATTAGTTTCTAAGTAATTATCTTACCTCCTGATATTTTAACATCTATACTAATTTCATTTAAATTAAAATTTTAATTATCATTTTAAATGTTTAATCATTCACAATTATGAGATAACATAAAATTATATATATAATTCATATATTATAGGGAAACTCATTATCACCACCTATGTGACACAACGTTATTATCTTTATATCATCATAATAACTCTTGATGAATATTATCTATGAATTTCATTAAATAGTAGTTATATATAAAGAAAATCTATCTAATAATTAATAATAATAAAATTATTAGTAATTTTATTTATAAAAATTTATAATTAATTAAAAATTTTATTAAAATTTTATAAATGAACAATAAATCATTAGGAAACATCATCAAAACAATATAGTGTAACGTATTTCAAGTTTACATCATACTATAGACATCATCATGAGAAAACCCTATTTCATGTGAAACCAATTAAATAAAAAATTTCTTTTAATATTTGTAAAAACATTAAATGAATTAACATAGAGAATACTTTAATCAATATGATATGTGTTCATCATCATAGAATGTCATATAACTATGTTGAGAAGGATCCACAACACCATGTGTCATTTATGACATGCCTTAAGAGAAATAATAATTAAACCATAATAAAATTCAACCAAAATATCAAGTCAATAATAGATAATTACCAAGGTAAGTGATGAAGATTATAATCTAGATGAATTGAAATTAAATTATATCAAAATATATCCTACCCGAGGGAATTGAATAAAATGGAAATAGGGAGGGTGGGTAACCGTCATGTGAGATGGAGTGGTATATTATGTGTTGTATTCAAAAAATATAATGGGATAAATATTTGATTTTACCTCTTCTAATAAAAAAATAGATTGTAAATGGTTTTCCAAACATTATTCCAACCATAAATTAGATTACTCTCAATACACACAACATTTCATGGATTCACAAACATTGTTCCAAACATGTTCCATACCCTATACAAAGTCACCTCACATTGACATTAAAATGTTTCACATAGGTTTCCATAAACCATGTTGTAATATCATACCCCAAACCTATATGGACAAAAAAACCATTAATCAATCGAGATATTGAAGAATTGTTCCATAACTCTATCATCTTATAACAATGTAATATAATTTTGTGTCTTAGGGAAGGAATCATATCTTATAGTTAATGGTTTGATGGGTTATGAGACATTGTGACCTTCCAATATCATACATGGTATACTCTCTATAAAATTATAATTTATTATAAAACATTATTCCATCTAACGTATTTTAGAAAACACTATAAGATATAGGTCATGGGAGATATCCGAAAATGTATTTTTAGTGGGATTTAATGTTGTGATTCATATATTTGACAGTTTTATTATGATAAAACAAATCCCAAATTTCAGAAATGATTTATTTTCTCATCCCAAAGAGACTAAGGAATATTATTTAAAAACATTTGGCTAAAAAATTTATTTATAGCCCGATGTGATGTTTTTATATAGATAGACTATATAGGTCAGGGAGTTAGTTGGGGGAATTTTTTATTTTATTCAATTTAATGACAAACAAAATATTAATTATATTTATAAATGGGTGAATCCACATCAAATATTAGTTATGTAATAACTACAAAATCAAGCTATATAGGTACTATAATAATCTGGTATGATTCATCATGAGCATTGTGGATACAAATATCTTATCTCTAATTATGATATAGTCATCCTTATATATGATAAACATACCAACCACGTGGATTTAAATTATAATTTTGATTCTAATAAATTATTAAAAGGCATTGAATATAAAATTCGATTCATGTATAGAACCCATGTTTTTGACATGTTAGATGCACCGGATGAGGTGATACCGAAGGGTTGAAAGTGGATTTTTGATAAGAAAACAGACATTGACTATGGTGTTTTTGTCTATAAATCATTCTTAGTTAATAATGAAATAGAAAATTTTATTTTATTTACTAAAAGAAAAATTTTTAATTACTGTGATAATTATTTCCATTAAAATACTCTATTTAATATAATATTATATTTACTATAATATATATCAAATAGATTTAAAAACATCATTATTTAATATGAATTTATTCAAGCTTGAAGATACAATACATCACATATGTTTTGAAGTACCAAAAAAGACAGATAGTGTGTAAAACAAGTCGTAATACATTAATAGATTAAATGAATCTTCTTAGAGTTAGAATTTATATATTTTTTATGTAATCAAAGGGTATTGTTTCAATAAGAATATATATGACTATTATGTATAAGGTAAATCTAGAGGGTTCATAACAGTGTTTCTGATTTCATATGTTGAAAAAATACTATTTTTTAGAAATAAAAACACAAAACTCTATTATTTGAAGATGTTTATGGTTATATTCTTCTCAATGAATTTCATGAGGGAAGAATCATATATAATATTTTTGTTAATATATATAAATATATAGGATATGGATTCATAAAATCTATTAGAGAGAATACATTTCAAATGTGATAAAGAAGCATATCATGGTAAAATCATGGAAGTTTTCTTTCCATTGTTGGAAGGACCAAATGATATAAATATTTATGATCATTTAAAATATATTTAAATAGTGATGAAAATTTCATATACATCTTCTACAGGATTTTTTAGGTATGTCATATTGGGAACTAAAATTTATATCAACAACTAAAAAATTACAATCCAATGATACCAATATTGCACATTTGAGAGTGAAATAATAGCTGTAAAATCCATACTCAAATAACTAAGAACGAAAAAATATTTCTCATAGTCATTATAGGATATGATGAGCTATGTGTAATAGGTTACATAGATTCAGGCTTCTAATATAATGATAAAAATATGAAATCTCAATATGAATTCATGTTTTTTTTTCTAAAATGGGATCATGTAGTTAGAAGGTTTTAAAAAAAAGCCACCATAGAAAAGTAGTAATTAATCAAAAAATAAGTACAATATCTAATTCTATAAATGAAATATTCTTTATCTATAATTTCACCTCTAAAAAATAGTTTTTTTTTTCAGTTTTATAGAAATCGACCAATATTTTATATGACAAGAATGGAGTTACTACATATAAAATGGAGCCCTAAAATAACTAAAATACCAAAAAAATAATCTTTTAATACTACAAGAACATGTATGGATCTATTGGGTGACTATATATGAAAACGTTTAAGATATATTGAATAAATCATTACCACAATGATAATAAAAGGGCCATGTAGAATCTATGGGTGATATAAACCTAAGAGACTGGTTTAAATTATTATAAATTTATCATGGTATACTAATAAATAGTAATAGTTAATTATAATTCATCCATTTCTCTTGTTATTTAATTACATGAGCTTTAAAATGTTAATATATACTCCAAATGTGACTTTTTGTTGTCAATAATCAATGATTACAGCAAAGTATATTGGGTTGTAATGATATGATAATGTTGTAATGAATATAATTTTATTCTCAATATAATTGGATGATAATTTGGTAAAAAATATAATAATCGGATTGTAAGTGGTGACATATTTATTATACTGGCCCACAAAAGTGTTTATCGTCGAATATCTTGAAAATCATTAATAACTTTAATGATATTTGTTTTTTATCAATCCCCTTTACCTAAGTATTTTAATATACCTATCATAATACATTTCATACTTTCATTCAATATAAATTATAAAAATTCAATATAACTATTCAGGGAGTGGTTAGGTATGTTGTTAATCATGTAGTTTATTGGAGTGAAAAATGATAGTACTTTTCTACTTGAATGATGAAGACATAAATCATAACCATTATTACATAAGGATGATGAAATTCATGGACATTCTTAGTTGATTCAAATAATATATCCTTATATATGATTATGCATTACATGTGATTTGATCACCCATTAGATAAATGAAATGTGATTTGTTCATAATATTTGTTAGTATTATTTAGATAACAATGAATGAATTATAAATAAGATGCTATATTTTAATTTTTTAATGTATATTTGTCACTTTATGTTTTTGGAAAAGGGATTTATTTGGTAAACATTTAATGTATATAATATATATCATGGTGGTAATTTTTATACATATATATACATACATATGTTTCATGTAGATCACACTAGATGAATTTGTAGTGTGAGAAATATGATTACATTGGTAGGGGCCACTCTTTCCATACATCTATAAAATTGGGATTTTATATTTTTAAAATGTAATTAATTATTGTGGGGTTATAAAGTGAATCCTTCAAATTAAAATTATATTTTGGGAAAATTATTTCTTCAAATTTGTAGGGGGTTTGGTTAAATAATATCCAAAATCAGTTTTTGTTGGAATTATAAAATGCGCTTAAAATTATAATTAATTAATTATTTGATTTATATTCTTAGGGTGAATTATTGGATATGAACCTAAAAAGATATATCATATTTAACAGTACCCAAATTTTTATAGGTTGTAAAATTCATGGGTTAAATGTATCTTTTAATGTTTAGAATGCATCATACAGTGGAATATGATGCCTCTATTTATCAAAATGTATCATATGATCAAGAATACTTACAATCCATATATTGATGGGACACGTTAACCTACTATGATTCTTAAATTTTTTTTCAAATAATTTATAATAATTTCTAAATGGATAAAACATGGAATTAAAATTCATTAAATTGTATAAATGGATTCTCTAATGAGAGGTAATGGGAAATATTACACCAGAATCAATGAAAATTCTTTTATACCTCACTAAAGGGATTAAATTGAACATTCCCTATAAAAGGGAATATGAGCCCTCATAGGTGGTGGTGTTGATAATCAATTTATGTATTGATTTTTGAAAATATCTCCATAACTAGTATGTCATTTGTCACAAATATGAATGAAATATCTCTCATTCAATGTTTTATGGATCCTCAGGTGGTGACTGATGATCTAAAAGCTGATGAAATACCTAATATGTAAGAAGAATGTGGTTTTATGCTTTGGTGAACATCATCAAAAAACTCTATAGAAAATTTTGTTACTAATATAATGATATAGGTTTGTTTTAATCAAAAACTATTTCTTATTCAATTCTTTAAGATAGAACAATAAATAACATTATTTTAGTCCCTAATAAATATCATATAATGATAATTTAAATTACATTTAATTTTATATCCCAAAACATGTTATATCATAACATATCATTATAGAGAATCAAATTCAAAATGTAGAGTCATGAATTAAAAAATAATCCTCTAATGATAAAATTACCATAAAATATGATCAGGGGGTATGCTGGTTATCCTATGAAATAATTTCTTCTACAACAGAATTTTATTTCCCCGATTCAGTAGTAGTACATATTTATACCAAGATTATTATATATTTAACATTATGTGGAGGTTGAAACCATTATTTTTCCATGAAAACACTGTCTAGAAGACTATGTCACATAATAAACTCAAGACCAAAAATTGTGTATGGAACTGATATTACATATTCATTCATGATTATATCTTATCCCATTAATGATTTTTCATAGAAATTTTATTAATTTCCAATCAATTTTCAATTTTTCATCATTGGAATATACAGATATAATTGTTTGGATTCATTCCATAATACCATAATTTAATATATTAATTATAATATTTAATACAATGATATAATGATATAATTATTATTTTTAGTATTTTTTATTCCAATTCCAAATATCATTCAACTGTATAATAGGATTGTCTTTTAATTTATAGGGCTATATAGACAGCACATGAATTCTCATTGAATCTATGATGAAAATTGGAATGCATGAAGGCTGAATTTCATTACTCAATTTAGAAGCCCAAAATTAATGAAACAAAATAATAATCCTTAAAAAATCCATATATAAAAGGGATAATAATTTCATGGCTCATGTTATAATAAATAATTAAAAATCCTACCATTAATAATATCCCCAAAACTGAACTCATGATTTTAAATTAAGATGTAATTTACGATATTATTTCTAAATTAGAAGAAATTTTTTTAGTTCAAATCTATGGTCTATGTGCTAATTTTTTTAATATATTATTATTAAGGATGGAAGAATCCTCATTTAAATAAATTAATTTACATTTTTTACTATGAAAATTTCAATATAATAATAGAAAACAAATCATGGTTTAGTGAAAAATATATATCATTGTTTTAAAAATTATAATGGGTACTAAATTTGGGGGGGGGGGGGGGTTGCATTCCAAATCCATACTTAAAACTTTTAGAAAATATTTTAGTCAAGATTAATCTATCTTAATGATAAAATGGTCTTTAAAACAAAAAGGGATGTTTTGGATGGAAAATGGACCACTACATTAGGATATAAATACATTCCCCTATTCTCTATACAATAGGTTGGAATTTAATAACTCAATGAAGTAAATTATTATTACAATACTCTATCCAAAGGGTTATTATAAATTTATGTACAATTGTTTCATAAATCTATACCTATACTACACATTTAATTCAATGTTTTTTTATTGTTTTCAATTATTATTTTTTATGTTTGTTTTTAAATCAATTCTGTGTAATGAACTGTTGAAATTATAATAAAAAAAATTATCAACCCCACTTATGAATATTTTATTTTAATTTATTAATAATAGTATTTTAATTTATACTATCTTAAATTATTTATTTTCTCATTCAATATAATGTCCTTGTTTATCTCTCTTTGCTATTTTTTTTGTGTGTTCGGTGAACAACGATATTCATTCCATGTTAATTTTCTTATTATTCATTATAATCACAATAAACAATATATTATCTATTATTAGCCACCCAAATTTATGATAAAACCTTTAATTTTTGTGTGTAAAAAATTTTTGATGGTAATTGATAGAGAGATTTTTCATGTTTCACATGCATTAAATTAATTTTTCTAAAGTAAAAAAATGAAATGGAATTATGTCTTGTTTTATTTGATTTCTTTATTACTGTAATTATTATAAGAATAGATACATATTATTTCATGAAATAATGTACCATCTTTCATAAAAAAATGGAATTTATTAGAAAACTAGTTAATGTTTGGATTAAAGAAAAAATATTTGGATATTCCGATCAAAATTCTATTTTGGAGTGGATTTTAATTTCATTAATGTTTTTGAAATGATAAATGATATCAATATAAAATACACCAATGAGAAACTTTAATCAAACATTATTAACTTTTTAATCAACATTCACAAATCATTAATTTCAATTTTTCCCTACAAACAAACCAATAATTAATATAATAAACAATAACTTTTAACACTAAAATATAGTACCATCTTTTAGGATCTAAAAAATGTGTTCCTATGAACATTATAATATTCTAGAGAACTGAATAATAATTGATAGGAAACAATCAATTTAACATAAAATTAGTAAATTTTTAGGGATTGTTTGATTAATATTTACTTTTTAATTTTTTTTTAACAAAAATCAAAATAATTAAAAAAATATGAAAATAAGAAAAAGAAAGAAAGAAAACCCTCCTTCAATAAAAAATAATTTTATGAAAAAAAACAAATATAAAACTATCTTCTAAACAATTTCAGTATTTGTCTAAATTTACTATATTTTCACAACCAATTACTGTGGATTTTCTTCACTATAAAATTAATTAATAGTTTCAACAACATCAAAGAAACATTAGGAATAAAAAACAATCAAGAATAACCCATTTCTCAAATAATTTGTTTGGATGTGGGAATCATGAAGATGTAATCCCTTAAAGACCAATACACCCATTATATGAATTAAAAACCACATTATATTTAGTATCTCTATATAGAGGAAAATTTCAAATGAAAATCAAGTGTGATTCATCCACAACATCGATTCCATATACTTTCTACTGAGGATCCTCATATGAACCTAAAATAATTCAATTCAATTTTCTATATTATGAAGCCTCGAGGGGTTTATATAAATAAAATTAAGAATTGAGCAGTCACATTCTCCTTTTAAGTCTTCTTCAAATCCTAAATATGCAACCTTACTCGTAGAATCATCATCTCATGGAATAAAATTTTCATATCATTTTACAAATAATTATTTACTACTTCTTAAAATTGATCATTATAATATAAAATTAGTGGTTTATTTGAATTCACCAGTGAAATAATCAATGAATATTTTTTATGTTTGAAGAAAAATTTGGAATCCCTTCCACATCACAATATACATGACCATATCTTGATTCAATAATTATCTGAGTGGTTTTTGGGATATGGAATGAAATATCATAGATTACACATGTTTTTTAATCATGTTTAAAACACTACCATTGATACATGACATCTCATTATTAATATAGTTTCAAAAACACAATAAGTTTATACTCGAGAACAATATCATTTAAAAAATACAATAGAATCAATCCATAGAGACTTACATGATGGACTATTGGTTTAGGGGAAATACTACTCCAAAAAAAAATTATTTTCGTCAACCAAATATCCAACATCATCTTCCCTCCAATATTGTTTCCATGGCCCTATGAATATTGGGTAATATAAATCTCACCAACTCATCTTATTGACACATGTCAAAAATAATAAAGAGTTCACTAATATCCTTCTAGTGCAATGTATTTTAATTTAGTGTTTTATAATGGAACAAAAATCCTAAAAACATATATAAATTCATTTTAAAAAATTACAATCCCCACTATAATCCCTTTACTTCTACCTATAATCCAAGTTAGAAGTACCATAATGGTATATATATTATTAAAGCCCATATAAAACCACCCCCATCTCCCTCTTCAATATCCAAACCAATTTCAATATGGTCAAGTAAGGATTAACATTCAAAAAATATCCTTTTGTTTATCAATATCAATTTTTCAGTCCGCATTCTCCTGGATTCCGCTGTCCTAGTGATCCTTCTTAATTCCCATCCTAAAAAAATCATTTTCCATGAAAAATGAATCAATGTAGTCCCAACTTAGAACACTCACTACCCATATGAAACCCTAGTAATTTGTTATAGAATATCATTTCTACATCACACATTTATTCCTAAAAAATTGAAAATAAACATGGGAATTTTTCATAAAAAGAAAAGAAAAAAATAATTATTCAATTATTCACAAATAACACTACAAACATTAACCAACCACAAGTGTAATTTTAGTGATATTTAAATTAAATATAGAAATAAAATTTATACCCACATAATAAATCCGATAAATCCACATTAAATATTTATACAGTATAATAAAATTAAAAAATATAAAAAAATTTAACATGATGACACTACATCACAAAAATTTATCTTTTTTAAGAACTCAATATCTTTTTTTAAAGTCATCTCAAATCATAAAAAGTCATTAAAAGTACATTTTTAAATACCCAATATGATTATAATTGTTTTTTTCATTATTAACATTTTGGGTTCCATCAAATAAAATATTATTCAAATTGTAATTCTAAAAAAAATTATGTACATAAGAGATAGTAGAGGAATATTAAAAATGAAAAAACCGAATATTCCATTCTTATGAGGTTTAAATATCATAGGAAATCAATGGTTACGTACTAAATATAGACTTCAAACATTGATAATGCACTCATAGGCACATGTTCCTTGATAACTGTCATTCCAAAATCATTCTCATCCAACCGTAATCTAGGTCCCATGGAATGTGTAAGAGTATTTATCCATGTATCCATCTAGAGTGAATATAGTCCCAAGGACATAATTTGGGATGTCCTTATTCCTTTCAATGATCTCCTCTTCCATAATGATATTTAGGACCTTAAAATAGAAGTTGATGTATATTATTCACAAGATATACTAATATTTATAAACCATTCCTCAAGATTGGTATATCAAATTTTTTTATCCATTATGGAATATTAACCATTGTTTTTGGGGACCAACTTGTCATGCTTAATATTCATCAATCCAGGCAATACCCATCAAGTAATCACATTATATTCAATACCCATGCTTATGTGAAGACATATAATAGGGGATTTAGTCCTATTATACCATGATTATCATTTTCTTTTGAGTATTTGTTTTTTTCAACATGAATATTCCATGAATAATTGGAGAAGTTGACATGGGAATGACATTTAAAATTCCATCGATATAAATGGTTTTGAAAACTATATATAATCTGATATAACCACTAATCATTACCACTTCACCATGGATATAATTATAAAAGATGAATATTAAAACTATAATTCCCACTATCATTATGATATTATTTTCTTAAAAATGAAGATTGATACTTATCTGAATCCTCTTCCTTCACACATTAATATTGTATTAAAATTCCATTATCACTATTACCAAATCATTATCTCTGTTATAATTATTAAAAATGTGGAGTCCAAACATGTTCATATTTTAGGAGAAAATAAAAAATATGCAGGATAGACCATAGAGGTCATAATATGAATCAACTGTTCCCTTTCCATGGATCCCATCCAACATGGAGAATCATCCAAACTAAATGGGAATACTCAAGAAGAGATAATGAATTATTTGAGAGGGAAATATGGAACTGATTATTAAGATTCTCCATGAAGATAATATATACCCAATTTCTAAGAGTGAACTAGTTGGTCTATCTCATGTGTCACCTATGATGTGTTAGATACCTAATTTTTCTAATTAACATGGACTAGTGGTCCAACAACTAGTGAAAAACAAATTTAATGTCTTCGTCAATTATTGGGAATTAAATTATAAAACATAAAAATATCACTACAAACATCCCTTACTTGATAAAAAAATATGAAGATTAATTAGAAAGTAAAATTATTTATTGATTGATTGATAAACAACATAATTCAAAATCCCAATATCACTACAAGATCATGATAAGACTACATTTAATTTCCCCAATAAAATATTCACATATTTCAGAGTTCACTTTTTTCATTTAGAATTCTTGTGTATAATGAGTATATTTTATAAATAAAATGGGTATTAAATAGAGGTATTCATGGATGAATTTAACATTTATGGTGTGTAATTTAAATCTTGTTTTCATTCACTCTAATGATTCCAGCAATGGTGCATCAATTGTAAACATCAGCAGAATTTTCAAAAATACCATTTCCTGGTTACTAAGGAGATTATTTTATCAATCATAATTTTCTAAGAGGGTATTCATGTTGATCTATATCATATATTTTTGACATAATCACATCACAAAAAAACATCAATTAGAGACATCCAATCATTAATTAACCTTTTTGGATTTTATTGGAAATTTATTTAGAACATTTGTGTGATTCCCCCACCATAACCAACTCAGATACTCTATAATGATGTTACATTCCTTTTTTATGAGTCTTTTAAGAGATAAATCATTCAATCCAAATCTATTCTTATATTTTCATATAAAATCAAACACATAAACTGTTCCCTACACTTATAATTAATGGGTAATACATCTAAAAGGCCCGTTGGGTCCCTAATTTATTAGAAATGTGAAAATAACCCTCATGTTGTTTATTATCACAACCAAATAATTTATTATAATTAGTATGATTATATTTCCAAAAAAATGAATCATTTAACTATTTTTTTCATGGTTAAATTTGGACCTTATCTCTTAGGTTCAGTGTCATTATCTTTACAAAACATTCAACATTAAATATCCCAATTTTGAAGTGTTATTACAAATTGAAGTTAAAAAGATGGATCCTATTAGTCCAAGAGTTATACAGTTAGTTAATTTGTAAAACTATAAAATATTACCCATGTTTTGACCACCAGATTTGAATTTATGAATCTCCTCATTTAGATATCATTGATCTAGGATTTCCCATAAAAAATCTCATACCTATCACTCCAAAGATACCGTGGTATGAAAAATAATAATTAATCTGGTACAATTTGTTTTTCCTATAAATTTAAATTTATAATAAGTGAACATAAAAACTTATTCAATATACTCTTTTTTGGATGGTAATAAACATTGGATAATGGGAGTTTACATGATAATTGGGCGACTTTTCTTGAATGTGAATGTTCCCACATTATGAAATTATGTGACTCGTTTCATGGAGGTATCCACATTAGACACAAAATGACATAAAAATGGTTATATAATATATATTATAATATAATTTATTTTCCAATTTTTATTATGAGCTCATTCAATCTTTTCTTGATTGGAAATATTTCGTCATAGATTCTAATAAAAATTATATGGCCCTGACACCCAAAATATTCTATGATATCTTCTATGCCTAGGGAATCGATTTCAGGGGAAGAATTCCATATTCTGATGGATTATCCTATATTATTCTTGAAGTTGACTATGCTTCACTATGTGTCAAGGATAGACCCACTTTGAATGATTTTTCACAAACTATGGGTGATTTATTTATGACATTCATATTCCATAGATATGGAATACTATGTTCTTTGATTGGTGACATTGGAATATTTTTTAAATAAAACCCTGGATTCGTAATTATTCTAATATTGGGTAATTCATAAAAAATAAAATTCATATAACCTTAAAAAAATTTCTTCCCTAAATATCCAAATAAAAAAGTGAAAATGGTTCTTCATAGAACTGATAAGACAACTAAAAAATAATGTTCTAAAATACTTGGGGAATCAAAATAGTCTTATAGAACATTTTTTAAGACTACCATTGTGATGTCACTTTTTATCCTTGTTTTTGTTAAAGTGTATCATAATGGGTTAGAATTAGACATAATTAATTTTGGGATGTGAAAACGTGTAATTATTATAGTGTAAAGTATAGTGAAGGTATATTGTTGTATTTTTATTAATTGAAAGATTATTTAAATGGTTATTATAATAATTCTAATATATAAAATTAATAATATAAGGTACTCCATGATGATAAAATCTAGAAAATTTTATTTTAAGAAGGTGAAATGTTAATGATCTTTAATTCCCAAAATCAGTACCCCCCAGATAATATTAATTCGTGTTTTCTTTATCTATTTTCTATTACTAATTTTTACCCATTTTATTTATTGAATGTTATTAAATCATATTCTAAAATGATATTCACAATTAATGGACATTGGTTAAATAATCACACTAAGGATACAAACACCTTACGAACCAGATCAATACTCACTAGATCCAGAATAGTTATATTAAACCCTTCATTTTATAGATACAAAGACACACCAAATCCAATCAAGGGGGAACATATTACACATTAACTTCATTTAATTCTATTCCTATACCTCCTATCTCTCTCTATATCTATATCTCTCAATCATTTTTACAATCTTTTAATTACTCACTCAAGTTTTTAAAACATTCATCAATAACTGTTTATTCCTCTTCTATTTTATATGTGTTTGACTTTTATAATAAAATAATAATTATAAATAAAATTAATAACAATTAAATGCTTATATTATATCTCACCATTTATTATGAGTCCAAAGATAACTTTTATCCTAAATTATTTTATATATTCAATATAATTTTTGATAAAAACTTTTATTGTCAAGACTGATTAATTTTAATGAAAAATATTTTATTTTAAATTTTTTTATCCATTACATGAGGTAAAATTTATATTTTTATTCCAAGGTAAAGAAATGCCATATTTTTATATTTTTTACCTTTATAGTTGATTTAGTTCCTTAGTTTGGTGCACCTTCGGGAGGAATTTCCAACTTACTCATACATTAATATAATACATGCATTTGGTGAACCACATGAATATAAAAATTTCAAAATATAATCCCATTAACATGACATTGAAATTTCTTTATAAATCCCACTGGAGTATCCAAAAAATCATTTTATATAGCCATTTTATAAGGAAAAAGTATTCTCCAATCCTATAACTATCTATATTTTCGTTGCATGATTTATGAAAATTTTATTGTGGGGAAAATGGATTTCTTTTTTAGCCTAAATTATATGATTTTTACTAATTCTACATTTCCTTTTTATATTTAATGTATATGAATTGTGGGTTAAATGTATTAATTAATTAGAATTTGGGAATGGATTTACGATTAGGATAACTTTTACAAATGTTATTGAAAATAGTTCAAAATAATGAAAAGTTGAAAAAAGAATATAATAAAGGGTTGTGTCCAGGGTAGTTAAAAAATAACTTTTCTTTATCCTTTAATATTTTTAGAATCATTAAAATTATTGTATAGATGATATAAAATTGGGTTTGAGTGATTCATTTTATATTTTATCCATGTGTAACATATATAAAAAAATAAAAAAGAGTGAAATAAATATGTACACTGGCATTAATTTTTTTGTCATTGGGAGAAGTTTTATGATTGGTATATATTCCATATTTCCACACATTTATAATTCTATAAATATATTTTTTATAGGAACATAAATACCCTTTTTAATTATTCTATTCCAATATATATATAGTTTCAAAAACTATGTATTGCTTGTTCCATGATGGTGTTTTTCTCTCTTTTCCTGTCTTCTTAGAATTATTTTCCTACCACCCCATAGCCACTTATAACCCCCATAAATAGAACTATGGAATATTATATATATAAAAATATATAATAGAATATACCATCTGTTACAAACATTATGACATTCGGTTTCAGTGGGAGAATGAGTGATTGTCCTTCAATGACATAATAGTATCATGAAAGATGATAGTTTATAGTTACCACATTTTACAGTTCAAATTTTGAATATGAAAATTTTATTTTTTTACAAATTATTGTTGATAAGAAATTTTATATAATTATTTATAGTTGAGTTAATTCTTTATGACAGATATATTGTTGAAAAAAATTAATATTTGTTAGTGATTGAATTATTTTTCTATGCCAATAGTTTTTGTGACATTAGGAATGAACTATCATAAAGGTGTGGGGGATTATATTACATATTAATTCTTGATTATTTTAATCTTATCCTTTATTTTTCTCTATATAATTATTAATTTCCTATCATTTGTAATGTTTTGATCGAAAATATGAATAGAGATAATTGTCTAAACTCATTAAATTAGATTAAGATTAATAATGTTATTCATAATATTAAATATAATGGTCAAAATAATATATTTACTATTTTTTAGTATTCCAGATTCAAAAAGAAAAAAAAAATTCAACTAAATTGTCAGATAATCTGGCCATCTAAAGGGAAATATAGACTAGAAAAAAAGGTAAAATGTTTTTGGGATGGAAACCCAGACAATATGAAATATTGAATTTTTTATATAAATATAGAGGCCAAAAGATAATGAAAATAAATTATATATACTTAAAAAACCATATAATACATGGATATAAATTTAAATTACTATTCAATCCTTAATATTTCACCAATCCAAGCATAATACTCCAATCCAAGATTCTGTCAACAAAATTACAAGATTTCTAAATTCTTGAATTTCTTCCAAATAGAATCAATGAATTGAGGTACTTTTTTGTATATATATTCAAGAGTAAGAATCCATTATTTTTAGAATATTTTAAATCATAACATATCATCATCATATAGATAAATGTATCACAATGTGTACATAGTCACTTTCGAGAAAGATCTGGAAAACAACACATGGTTTAAGAAAACAACCATATCCTCACATCCAAAAGTCCAATTGTGTTCGAATATGGAGAGTTTAATAACCACATTAATAGTTAAAAAAATTTAGAATATTATTTCACAATATTATACATATTTTAGGAATAAATGATCTTTCTATCCTAAAGGTCATTTTTTCATGGGATATTGTCCACCACCTCGAGATATAATTACATTACCTTCTTCTCTTTAAAATAGGTCAGATATAAGGAACACAATGAGTATAATTGGAATGACCATAGCATTGAAAAATTCCATGGAGGTAATTCCATATTCATTTTTCAAAAATAGATACATCAAATTTAATTTTTATTTCACGTTGATTTTAAATTGTTTTCAATCATCATTATATATGTTTGTTTTAATTTAAATTTTTTAATGATTTTTTTCTAATATGTAAAAAAAAATTTTATTAAAGAATCATTAGTTATGTAACTAATTTATTAATATAACATAAAATATAATATATTATCTTCATAATTTTAGTTTCCCTTTCAATCAAATGGGGGTGGTTGACTCTCCTCATTGTTTGTGTGTGTGTTTGATGAAAAAATATTTTCTTGCCTCACTCATTTAACACATATTTTAAATCGTAATTTTATAAAATATAAACTATGTAATTAACTACCCAAATGGCGGGATAAATCTACCACTGGTGTGAGTCATAATTTGGGTTTGTTGATTGATTGAGTTCTTTCTCTTTGTGGACACTTTCATAATTAATATTCTATATATCAAACAAAAAAAAATGTCCTGGATTAATGATATGTTTTGTTTAATGTTTGGATAACATATAATAATATTAGGAAAAACCCATGGGTTCATAGAATATTGGTATTGAAGTAAATAATAATTAAAAATGATTATAACCATTATTAAAGATTGTATTAATTGCAAAACAATTTTGAATTTTAATAGAAATCATCTATTAAAGTAATGTCATTTAATTTAAATTTCCTAAAATGATCAAGGATATTATAATACTATATCCAAAATAATTAAATCCCCAAAAATATTATTAAATTATTTAATAAAATTCATTAATAAATCATTTCAACAATTCTCTATAATAGAAAATGACAACCAATTTAATTAATACAATTTATTATATGGTTTATCAAATAATTTTACACATAACAGAGTCCAAAAAAATTATCAATACTATATTAATTGATAAATTATGTAAATTAAATGTTGATATGATACATAGTTATGTCAATATTACTGCAAATTAAATTTCACGCTCCTAAAATTATATTTCACTTTTAAAACTAATTGTGATAATAACCTCTGGACATGTAGAAGAAATCTATGAGATACAAAAAATATTAACGGATCGAATAATTAATAAATAAAGATAAAGTTATAATTTAAATCAAACAGGAATATAGTGGTGTCATAAGTGATAGTATAATAATAATATTAAATAATTATGCATGATATAAAATGATTCCATACTGGAAACCTGATAATGTGTTAAAAACATTTACCATGGCCACATAAACATAGGTTAAGCATAACTACCAAGAATACATTAAATTGTTAAAATAGTTTTATAATGAATTATTTTTACTCTTAGATCACATACACAACATATGATGATATTAAAACATCACCCAATCCATTGAATGCTATTTGGGATCACCCAACTTTTTTATATCATGTAGATGAATAAGTTCCCTATAATAAAAATAAAACATAATTATTACAATAATAAAAATTAATCCCATGATTAATGAGTGTTGGTTATATATATAGATAAAATAATAAATTAAGTATATTAACAAATAGTTGAATACATTTGAGTGTAAAAAAGGATGGGTATTCCCAATAAAAATGTCCATCATGGAATAATCAAATGATAAATTATGTAACATAACGGGGGTATGTAAAGGCTAATGGGACATCATAAGGTCATTGAAATGGGTCTATAATCCATTAAACATTGTGATGGTTTTAATATCGATGGGGGGAAACATATTTCGATTTAAAAATAATTTAAATTAAAAGTAATTTCATTCAAAAAGTTCATAAATAATTATTAGAAGTTGAGGATCACATAGCGTTAGAGGGTGTTTCAAAAAAATGGAGGATCATATTTATTGAATGGGAAACCATGGTAAGAATATATATGGGTAATGATATAGTAACATTGTGTTCAATGTGTTTTTAGTGAAATGGAATAGGAAGTTGGGTGCGGTTTTAATGAAAAAGATAAGATAACTTTATATTAGTTTTCCAACACATGATCTTGACCAGATTTCATAAGATAACCCACAATCCAAACTATACAACAATTTAAAAGAAATGTTTCACGATAATTATTTAGTGTTTATGTTTTTATATTTGTTATAACTGAAATAAAATAAATAATACCCTAGCTATTTTGGAACTGAGTGATGTTTATTAAGAATTCATTTTTAAAAAATATAATATAATATAGTTTTTTGATGATTCCCTAAGGGTTTATAAAATTGATGAAATAAAATTACCACACCTTAATTTAATATAAAAAATTTAGTTGGGTAACTTATTATCTTAATGTTATTTATTTTAACACTTTTGGTATTTTTTTCTCTCATTATAGACACCATATATATATTATATTATTTTGACATAAAAATTCAATTGACTTCAAAAACAATAAAATAATAACCATTGGGTAATATTTATATGATGATTTGAAAAATAATATTTATATTATCAAAATAACTATCTATGTATGATAATTAACACATTTATATCAAAAATCAACATTTATTAAAAAATACAAGTTATTTTCTCTTACAGTTTTATAAACCTAATAAAAAATTTAATTCTTAAAATATATTATAAATTATAAATATAAAAACATTATCTAATATTAAAATATTATTTAAATATAAAATATTTCTAAAAAAATAATTTCATTTAAATATAGCGTCTAGTTGAAATTTTATAATTCCAAAAATTAAAATTTTTGTTTCATCAAATCAAAATCTAATTTCTATAAAGAATAATTTTTAATCATTAAAATGAAATAAAATAGAAATATAATCAATATTTTAATGGAATATAAATTCAAAAAATCAATATATTAGGGTATAGATATGTAAAACATTTTTAAAATATCAAATTAAATGTGAGTAAGTTGTGCGTTCGTGGGATTTTAATGGGTGGTTCAGTGAACATGGTTTTGAGATATGATCTAGATGGGCTTGAACTTTTATATAATACAGTTTTGTTAACTCATTAGAAATTTAATGATGGATATGTATTCAGTTGGGGAGAAACCTAATATGTTTTCTCCCATGGAATCTTGGATAAATTTCCTTTAGAGAGTGTAATCTAATTGTGTTAGGTTTTGATTTACTCATTAGTATCAATGAGAATTTATCATAATCATTAATATACTAATATTATTGTCCACTACAAAACATATATATTAATAAATATTATGATTCATAAATTTATTGTATATTTGATCGACCATATTATGGTTCAAAGTAACAAAAAATAGTTCATATGTTTTCAGTAACATAATTATTTAATAATGAATTTATAAATTTAAAATTGGAATATAATTTATATTTTTTGTGTCGTGAAATTCTACCACCTTCATAATATTTTCCACAAAAAAATTTCTTTCATACAATAAAATATAAGAGGTTACATCTATTTCACCACTTATTCTATTTCCCACTATTCTTCCTCAAACATGTGGTTCCAACATATCACTTTCTTTAAGTGAGCTATCTTATTCCATAGAAACGTATCACTATGATATTGTATCATAAAAAAAGTCAACATATGAAATATAATTTTTCAATGGTAAATTCTATGGATTAATTATATGTGAGGGGTCTAGTATGCACTACATTAATAGGGATATATTGATCACATCTTGTACATGATAAAGGTTCACTGTAAGTGTTAGTCGATAAGCCACTACTTTGGCATGATCAATGATATCAAAAGGGTCAATGTATCCTAGACTAAAAATCTGATTCTTATCAATCCTAATGAATTTATTCAAAGGGAATATATGAATGAAAACTTCATCTCTAAACATAATCCCTAAATTTTGTTGATGATTTTCATTATAGATTTTCTATCAACATTATGTACAATTAATAAGCTGTTGAATGGTTTGAACTTACTATATCATTTGTTGGATAAGCTCAGGTCCCAAAAACTTCTTCTCCCCAAATTTATTCCATCATGATAGAGTCTAAAACCACTTCCTATATATTTCTAGATATGTTTATATTTCATAGCATTAATGGGAACTGTTTTTTATGAGAACTCAAATATGGGATGTTTTTAATGGTATCTTGCCTAAAAAACCAATGAACATGATCATATAATATAATCCAATGTTTGAATGGTCCATTTATATTGACATTAAATCTTAGTATGGTATGTAATGAGGAAGATCAATTATATATCCGATAATTGATTAAGGATTCTCCAAAACCACTAGTTAAACATATGATCTTGATCATATTCAAAAAATATTTTAACTTAATTTCGTCTTACCACGTCCATTGTCTATATCATTGTGAGTTGTTAATGAGATAAATCTTAATTTATAGTAATGGAATGTGATGAAATGATATAATGATTGACTACTTCCAAAATAGTCTAATTTTTATTAGGTGTCTAGGGGAGCGCAATGATGAAATTCTTGGTTATGTTTTCCAAATTCCATTCTTGTATGAGTAAGGTATGTATCATTAAATTAGACTAATATAGTTAGGAAATTTTATGGTGGCATTTGATCCATCGAGAAATTGACTCTGAAATCAACAACTTCAGAGAATACGACCTGATTTTCTTCAATAAATCTCTATACGTCTTAGTTATTTCAAGATTAATAACAAATAATGATCTATTCATATCCCAAAAAGACCCCTCTTAAACATAGGTTTTGATGTGACAAATGTATGGGTTCAAAATCATACAACAATTTACTCAACAATGTTGTACACTAGAGTATTAACTACATTCTTTGGTAGAATGATTCTATCCTAATATGCCTCCCGAGACCTATAAATAATAGAAGGTTGAAAATTTAGTTTAGAAAGGTATAATTAATACCATTTTATTATTCCCATATCCATCTATTTTATGTCCATGAAGATTATATCCTATTTAATCCTCATAAATGATAGGGTTTTTGGATCATTTCAACATAGGGCATTATCCACATCATTTTTATTCAAATGATGTTAATGTATTGGAAAATAATAATAAATATCAAGCACTAACCACCATATTAAGATCATAATAACCTATTTTTTTTGTTAATTTATTATTTAATATTTTTTATCTTTATATATGTCTCATGTTTCTCATTAGGGAAAGTGTCACTAAACGGTAGATGTGGAGATTACTTCAACTAATTGTATATTGTGTTTTTTGTAGTTTTAATCATGGATTTCTAATTTTCATCGGAGATGTCTATTAATTTTTCATATTGACTTAGAACAAACCACAATACTAATTTTGATCAGTCAATGTGGATAATAAATCATTCCATAATGGGTGTACATTAAGAAATGGTGTAGTGATTAACTACTTATTCAACACAGTGAATCACTATTCATATTCATAAATTATAAAAACATGGAACCATTACTAGTTATCTTGTTTATTTGGAATGAAAATCATGAAATTTTTATCAAAAATAGATTATAGTACACAAGAAATCATAGTCTACATTGGATTATTTTCACCGTAATCTCTATGATGACAGCCAAAACCCACTATAACATATGATCATAATCACTAAAAACCAGAAACCAAAATGATATATATATTCTTTATTTATCTTTGAAGAAAATTATTTTGAAAAAAACCTTGAAAAATGAATCAAATGTTACCCACAATTGAAAACCATATAAAACCAAAAACATTGACTAAGAAGAAGTGACCCATGATATATGATTCTATTGGAAGGTAATCGTCCACTCGAACAACACCTCAAAAAATATGTCTTTGATGCATCCCATGGGGCAGACATGGAAGGGGATGGACCTTAATGGATGCGAATAGTTGAGTTGATTAAGGACACGAGAGTATGATGCACCTACAAAGGAACCTCTACTCTCACAGGAGGCCACCACATATAAAATAGATTCCCCCAATTATCAGTACCAATCACATCATGTCTAGGATTTCGACCAGCATGAAAAGAACCATAAATGAAAAATTACATAGTAATATAATCCATGGGATCCTTACTGCTATGGTAACCTATTCCAGATACAGTATTACTCTATGAATCCATATGAGACCTAAACCCATAAATCAAACAGATCACTCACATAACATGACTAGGTCACCACTGGATTATATAAAATTATTCTGGTAGATGTTTTAAGGTTTTTGTCACCATGTATCACCTTTTCATATGTGACGTTTTAAAAATGGTTTTAAATGGTCATTCAATATTTCCTGTAACTTTTTCATGTCTGTGGTGTTAGGTTATTTTTTTTATTCATTTAAGGTATGATTATTTATTTAATAATGATTCTTAGGGGATAGTTATCTTCCTATAATTATTATTATTTTTTGTGTCCTTTGGTTTCAATATTTTTGTACCGGTGTGTCATTTGGGATATGATTCTCAAGTTGTGTCATAAGGATCAATATTTATAGTCTCAAAATTTCATCATGAGGTCTTTACACCATGTATGCAGGGTTGGTTATTTTGATTCTTCATTATAGAGGTTGATGAATATTTTATTTTAGTTTTATCTTTTGTTATATTTTATTGGCTCTAAAAGGGAATATAATGTATCAGAAATAATGGTATTATTGATGTTGGAATTTTTTGGGTAAACGGTTAAATGAGTAGGAAATATGACTGTGAATAATCCTAATATGAGTTTTTAACCCATATTTCAGTTCTTCTTTGGTACATTATGTATCTAATTATAAAACATTTCTTAGATCTATGTTTCTTCATTTGTTCTTATATATTATTTCATATCCTCATGAAGAGAAGGACATAACTAATTCTAAAATCTGTGATGGATTGTTGTGATAAATATTTTACCCATGGATGATTCAAAATAGTATCTAAATGAGGGGGGCTTGTTGTGGTTTGTTTTTATATTAATATTTTTATGATATAGACATTTTTTTTGACGTTCTTTAGAGTTGAATATTTTACATGGTAGAATCATTGTATAAATAAAAGAGATTATTCACATCATAAATTATGATGGTGGATTATCATCATCCTACAAAATTGTTCTTATATATTTATTTTATTTTTTAATTACACACTCATGGATTTTTTTCATGTTATTCATTCTTCATAATGGTTAGAAGTTATGGTTATCAGTTTAATTACTTTATGTAGATATTAAAAATGTATGGTGGATCTTGTTTTGACTATTAGTGACTAGTGTTGATTTTCATGATCTATGGAATGACCATGAACTATGATGGATGAAATAGTGATTGATGACCATTCAAGATAAGTACTCAAACAAGGTCAACATAATTTCACTTCTTGAGGAATGTAGAGATCAATTATCAGCTAGGTATTTTTATTTAGAAGTCATCTCAATATTTTAACTATTTAAATTATAGGAGGATTGTTTTGGATGTCGTGTACATTTAGGATTGGTTGGGAATGGGAACATTGAATAGTTAATTGGGAATCATTTTATGGTATATCCTTCAGGTTTTTTATTTTTTTATGGAAGGTGATTCCCATAGATCCTACCCATTTTTATAAGTCCTACTCATCGATGGCGTTTATTATGAAAATATATAAAATTACATTATAGAGATAAATTATTAATTTATCAAGAAAAATTTATAAAACTATAACAATCAACATGTAATAAATCATGTTATGGTTCAATGTACTAATTAGGCTAGCATGTCACCAAACCCCAAGTGCTCTATATATTATCAATGTGAAACCTGTGTAATTATATGTTTCTTATTATAACATGTAATAAAAAACATGAAACAATTCATAACTATATCCATATAAAACACACAATTCATGTCACAACTTATATAATCTAGAACATTTCTTCATGTCAAATCACGTATATATCACAACATGCATACAAATGTTAACTTTTAATAATCAGAGGATTCTTTTGATTCATAACCTTCACATTCTAAAACACATGTTATGTTAAAAAAATTAAGAATATTAAAGGGAACCATCATATCCTAAACAATTGAAAAAACTATAACATAATGAACTATGACTCACTTTGGGCCTTAAATCATGTACAAAATAAATAGAGGTTCACTTAAATATTAATGTATTAATAGGTCCTTACCATCAGAAAAAATAATATAAATTATACATCAACAATAATACACTTGAACCATAAAGACACCATTAATGAATATCATCACCACATAAACACAATATATTAAGAAATTTTGAGATGTAATAAAATACATCTAGGTGTGCATGTTATATGATCAAGCCCTCATCTTTAAAAAAATATGTACATAGCTCTCAATAGATGATGGAACCTAATGGAAAAAAGTACTTTTTCTTTTTAACATACCTAATTATTTTGTACATATACTATAGGTAAAAAATAACCCCTCAATATCCTAATGTTTAGAGTACAATAGTAATCTATTAATCCCAATTCACCTTGCATGCTATGTTAAAACAAATTGTTAAAACAATACCTCAAAAAATTATTAGATATAGACATAATAAAACACCTTAACTACCTCTAACATCCCATAATCTAATAGAAATCGACCTAATAATGTTAGAACACACCCAAACCACATTTTCAGACCTAAACATGTATTATGAATATCGATGAACTAGAAAAAAACACCATGCATCAACATAACATTAGGTCACAGGTACACCAATACTAATTAATTGATAAATATCTTCTTATTAATTAACCATTCTTTTGTATTTCCCATGTTCAATATCAAATGGATATTAATCTATATAGAATCATATCATCCCTTTTAATATTTTTATGGGACTCTATGAATATAAATGGTATATTTTTACTTTTTTAATAACACTATGTCACCAAATAATAATAAATACTTGATGATAAAAATGTTATTAGTTGTCTATTACCCACATTTTAGTTATTCAATAAACATCATAGGGAGTTTCATTGTCAATAAACTATTCCCACATTAATTCCAATTAAATTCATAAATAATGTTTATTAGAGACTGACTACCCAAAGAATTAACTACATGGGAGTACTCAGATCAACCAACTAATTCTTATTGTAAGCCTTTCATGATCTACTACATGGGTTGATACCACCTAAAACTCAATCGATTAAAAACAATGGTAACACCCATTATAAAACTAAATAATTTTAATCTAATTAACCATAACTGATCTAATAATTATAACATTGTTAATATATTTATCTAATCTTGAATGACTATCCATTTATAAATCATCAATCTACTAATCAAATTTCATGAACCCGAGCCCAATTCACTTTTCAGAAATATAAAAATATTCAAATAATTTTTTTTAAATATCAAAATTACCACTTACCTATATATAATATTATTTTACCTATATAGTATCACTTGTTGATTGTGTTTCATTAACCACAATTTGATAAATTAAACAAATATAGAAAACTAGGGGGTTTTCATAAGAATACATCTATGATAATGAAAACATCATACCTAATCTTGTAGGTCACGTTATCCCCAATCAAATGACCCACTATTAGAGATATATCATTGATCTAATAAGGTATGGATTTTTAGGATCTATTATATTAATAGATAGAGGTATATAAAATGGTTGAAAAGTTAATGAGGGTTTTGTAGTTATACCCAAATTGGTTGGGGTTTAATTATAAGTTTATGAAAATATTTTAATTCAAATAATAAAATCACAACTCGAAACATCGAATATATTGTATGGAAACCTTCCACCAACTATAAATACAATTATCTATTTAGTATAGTCCAAAAAGATGTTCATTGATATCTACTACATTTTTGTATCATATTCTACAACCCCATTGACATTCAACCAAACATCTCTAATTCCACCAAAATCTAACATACTTTTTTTATAATATCCCTTATACATATCCAAGGAATTTTTAATAAATTATGAATAAAAAAACTAAATCATACATACAATATATTAATAATAAATTTAATATTATATTGTTCCAATAAACGATAATAGGTTTTGTAATTATAATCTCCCTATATATAGGCTTCTCACACCTGAAAAAATCCATGAATTAATCCAATATATCATTGTGATTTATCATCAGATAATTTTAAAATGATAGTCTTTTTACCAATATTAATATCATTACATACACAGAGTAGTAAATAAAAATTAAGAAAACCACGTTTTAGTAATTTATATCATTATAATAAAAAATAAATAACAGGAGTGATAATTGAAATCGGGTCAGTGAAATAAAAATAATGTATAAAATTAAAAGAAAAAAATACAAAATTTTTGAAATATAATTCGTCAATATATTCCTTGGGTATTATATATATCAAATTATAGATATGGAATTAATAAAAAAAATTATAAATATGTCAAATATTTTAGAAAATAAATGAGTCGAATGATTTTGTTAAAGTGTCAAAAGTTATATAAAGAAATGTAATATAATCATTAAATGTATGTTAAATGGGTATATGGACATTGGTAATATATTTAAATTGGGATTATTATTCCATTTATTGTTTTATTAGATAGGTGAGTGGTGAATTATATAACCAGCAAGTCCATCCAGAAGAAATGCTTCTAACTATTTATTAAATAATAGAAAAAAGTACAGATAATATGGGTGGGGTCAAAAAAAGGGACTTTCCCTCATCCATAAAAACACAAGGTTACATATCACAATAAGACATATCATTCCCGTAATCAGAGTCATCGGCAGTTTCCTAACATTATGAAGCAATATTATGAAATAAATATAGAAAAGACAATAAATAAATTAATGTAGTAAAATTATTCCTTAACCAACTCAATTTTATGAGAATTGAATGTATGTATCATCAATATGGGTTTCTAAAAGATAATATTAATATGAATATCAACAAATATGGATTCTGATAATAAAATTATTTTGGAAATTCTGGATCATTGAAATAACACTAAAATCCATGATAGTTGAATTTCCACCTATCACTCCTACCACTGTATATATCCACAATGGTTATTATGTGTTAGCCTTTATATATTTTGTATGTAGTAGTTATGATGATATAGACATTTAATTGGAAATTTTAAAATGGAATTTGAAATATATATATATATATATGATTAATTATTACCTAAATCTTTTTACAGTTAATATTTTTGTAAAATAAAATATAAGAAGATTAATGTAATGAAAAAATATTGTTTCCATGAAATTAAACAATTATTGATAATATTAATGTAATATTTATTAAATAAATTTTCAATTATACATAATTACGAATAAAATAATTTTTTGGAAAAATGGATACTGTTAAAAGAAATTTTTTGTGTGACATATATTTTTAACCTAATTATATTAATTAATACAAAAGAATGATTTTAATAAAACATTTTTATAATATATATAAATAAGATATTTATTATTCATCTATCTATAATTAGTTGTGATTTAATAAGAGTAAATTTCTTTTTTGAAAAAAAACCAGTTTCTAAAATTTTTTTATGTGTTATGAATAATTATATGAGAATAAATTTTTATCAAAATAAGATATGGAAGACAATAAATTATATTTCATATTTGGAATAAAAAATGATAAATTAGGAAATAATGATAATTTAATTTGAAAAAAAAATAATTTTCCATTGTAAAAAGTAAAATACCTTGATAAATGGAAAAAGAGGATAGTGGTTAAATCTAATAGTTAAAGGAAAAAATATCTAAAAACTTATCTGAATTTTATGAAGGATTGTATTAAAGAAATAATCCCATTATATTCTAACTATAGATCAACATTCCATATATAACAATTTTACATAAATATTATGGATTTTGAATATGAAAATATGCCAGTAAACCTAACCTATAAATGATGAAGGAAACATGATATAGGAAATATAATTTTAAAATGATAAATTTATGATTCCATTGAAATTAAAAAATGAAAATATATATTAATTTGTTAATAAAATCTATTCTTTTTTATTTATTTGTATTATATAAAACATTAATTTGACATATCATTACAATCAATCACCATAACATCTATAATATGATATTTTTACATCATATATATACTAAAAACCTACATAATTTCAGTTAACATTTATACGGTGATAAAAAAATGAGAAATTATAAAGCACCAAAATATCTATAATGAAGATAACATAGAGAAAATAGGACAACTTACACCTTAATATTAATTATAATAAACTATAATTAATAAATTGATTATAAAAAAATTATAATAATGTAAAATTAATATAAATTAATTTTTTTAATGAGGGATAATAAACATATATTATTTAAAATATATTTTAGAGAATCTCTAACAAATAAGTAATCCTAGGTATATGTTTTCCTTAACTCAATATATATTTTAGTGATTCATATATTTTAATCATCGACTATACACTTTTATGTTCGAAAACTTATCACACTTTTCCAAATCATGCTTTGTATCTCTATTATATAGTATAAATAAATTTACATATCAATATCTTCAACATCAAATAATTTATGTTTCCATAATAATATTACATTTCTAATAATCCTTCAAATCTACATTAATAAATATTTTTCATCCATTCCATTTTTATTTTTCACAATTGTTTTTATTTGTATAGTTTAAAAAACTGAGTATTATATTAATAATCAATTTACTTTTCCAAAATATATATTAAAAAGGAAATGATGTATTTATTTTACCAATGTGGGTTTAATTAATCCCATTTAATAGGATAAATGGAGTTTCTAGCAAATTTTTTATATTTGTTATTATACATGTCACATTTTAACTTCATTAAAAATATATATTTTGAAGGATCCATTTTGAGAACTTATTTTAGAAAAAATATTTGTTTTAAATAATATTTTCCATCCATTTAAAAAAAATATCAACATAAAAAATTATTTTATAATGATGTCATAAAATATTGAAAATAATTCATTTTATGGAAAAATTTTATTTTAATATTTATGTCTAAATGATCCACCGAGTATAGAATAATTTTTCATGTATCTCCCATCGTGTTTTACATGAAATATTTATTTTGTGTTTTTAAATTATATTATCAATCAATAAAATTATTTAATTATTTATATCTTGTAACTTTTGATGATATTATATAAAAAAAATGATTTTCCTAGGTTAAATTGAATTTAATGTATGTTTATCGTTTAGTGTAAAAAAAATTATTTTTTCAAGTTATGTGATATTCATGACTGGAATTACATAATCCTCTAATAAATAGTGTGATTATTTATATTGCATGATATTTTTATGTGATAAGAGTAATGATGATCGATCCACTATTAGATATAATAAGTGAATCATAATACACTATTGTATGTGATGCAGTTGATGATCCCAAAAAACTATAATATGATGGTCTTGGTCGTCATCCATGACAGATCATATTAGTTAATTGATTATGTTTATGCAAAATTCATACATTTCTTTTTTATGTGTATGACCATGAGGAGATTATTATTTTTTCTGTTCAAGTCATTTTTTAATTCATTGGGGTTTTATTAATTATTCTAACATTAATTTATTTTCAATTTTTTCTTCATTATTCCAGTGTTTAATGGTTATATTCTTTAAATATAAATTTATTTTTCATTATTTTTTGTTTTAAATTACCCTAACATATCATAAAGGTTTCATCTAGATAACTGTATGAATCATGGTTTTTAACATTATGTGAGTTTTTATACCATTACATAGTGTCTATAATTTTCATGTTATCTTTATAGTGAAATGAGTTTTAATGATTTCCCATTACACATCATACTAATTTTTCATCATACAATTATAAACAACACTTGTTACCCAAACATAGAATATAAATTTTTAGGTTACTTCTACACAATGTGATGTTTTCATATTGAATTTACATAGTCCATAATATTATAGTTTTACCATTAAATAAAAATGCAACATGAAGATTACCATTATATATGGAATATATATTTTTCATTTTTATGGGGTCTTTATCAATAATATGGGGACACTTAAAATCTAGGAACTGGTATTTTTCTATGACATTGTTATTAATTCTTATACCAATGATGGTGATAATTTGAGAATCAATCACTTTTAATGATATAGTTAAAATCCTTCAATATATTATTGGTTTCGTTTAAGTACATATTTGGAATGTGGATTTGAGTGAATGTCATAGGATCAGGACTAAAAGGATTATGATCATTCAAATATTATCTTTTGAAAGACTTTTGATACTATGGTTTATAATAAATAATGACATATTTTGTTTTAATGTATAATGATATTAAGGTCTTAAGAAGTTTTCCAAGGTTATATGAACTGCCTAATGAAGAACCAAATTCTAATATAGGTAATGATATGGTAATGATTGTTTTGAATAATATAGTGATTAATATATTATTCTATATTATAGATCAGGTATTTATTTAAATGTGTCGACTTATAAGAAACCTCAGGATATATAGAGGATTATTTATGTTACTCATTATGCCTTATCAAATCTCAAAAGAAAAAATACGGGAAAACCACATGTAGAATATGAAGAAATTAAAATGGGATATTTTAAATCTATTTAAAGAATTATCCTTAGAATTACATGTATAATTAGTGGAATTAATTCACTTAGATAGACATTATAATAATCTTCGATTGTAGAAAGGTGCATTGTCTTCTACGCATGATGTTGAATATATATAATTTAAAAATTGATGAAAGTAATAATTTTTATTAATATACATTTTATGAACTAATTTTTTTTTATTATAGTGTTGTTTGTAAATGAAAAATAATTAATTGACATTGTGTCAAAAAATAAATCTATATCATTTAAATAGAACATTAATTTTCCACTAATTCAATGTATTCACTGTTAAAAAATGAGTAAAATAAAAAATATAAAACATTTCAAAATACATTTTCATGTATATAAATTTTTTTTCTTTAAAATTATAGGAAGAAGTGATCTTAAGAAGGATTATAATAAGGGATATAAGAAGGAAATTAAATTAAATATAGAAATGATACAAAATTAACTATCTATGACTGAAATAATAGGGGAAACATAAATTATAAATGACTATAATTAAAATAAACATGAATTGAAATGATATATAAGAAGATACAAATGAGACCTTATTTGACTAGATAGAGTAGCACTGAATAGTTAGGATACTATAGAAATAATTATGAATTTGAATGAGAATCGTCTTATCTCTTCATAATGGAAACTATAATGAATGTGTTTTGTACTAATAATAATTATAATTTAAGTAATGAATCCTATTTTGAGAAAAAGTTTAAAAAAATAAAAAAAAAAGACTCAAACTAATAATTTATGACTCTATAAATGTTGAAAAAAATTGAAAAATAAGATATAAGATAATTCATAAATTGTTATATTTAACTAACACAGAAATTTATATAAATTTATAGCTTCAAGTGAAAAATATTTTTTAAATTTTTAAAATCAAAATTTTAAATTCGATAGTGATAATCATAAAGATTAAATCATTAGATTTCATTTTTTTGAAAAAATGATGAAGAAGAAGAATGAACACTAAAAGTATAAATGAATTGTTTTAAAAGTAATGAGAATAAATTTAAAATGCATTAAAGATAATAAAATGGTATTAAGCATATATTAATGTTCCAATGTTATCATTAGTTATGATTTAGATATTATTCAAAAACAGAATGATTAATTGATAGAGGAAATTATATTATTGAAAAAATATTTCTGTAATTTTTTTATATTAAGGGAAAATATTACACATAAATGTCTATGTTGAAAACTAATAAAAAAATTGTGTATTTTAGTATCAATATACATCTACAAATAATCATTTTAGATTTTTTAATTAATATTTCAAACGGAAGAGTTTCTTTTTTAATTTTATTTATGAATAGAATTTGTGGGAATTATTCTAATAAGTTATCACTACGATTTATCAAATCGTTTGAACACACTAAAAAATTTATCTCAAAGAATCTTATTTTTATAGAGACCTCATAATGATATGATTAAAATATTCATGCTTCAATAATATTCAATCTACAAATAAGTTTAAACACAAAATTACATTGGTATCAAAATGAATTGTTTACTAATATGATTTTTAAGAAATCATTCTTAGATGTATCAATGAATCATGTTTCATGGGAATGGGTTTATAAGACACATGATCAGTGATATTTCAATTTTTATATATTTTAATTCATTTGAAAAATGGATGGTATCTTTTTAATATAATTCTAATTGTCCTATAAATTTTTTTTAGAATATATCATTTATAACTATAATATTATTCTGAATTTATTATATGTAAAATCATTAAAAATCAACTCCATTAGTATTGAAAAGCTTTGTGATGACAGAATTATTATTATTATTTGTGATAATTACTCTTTAATAATTAAATATGATTAATTTTATTATAAAAATGGAAAATAAAATATTTAGTAAAATGTTTTTTATGAACTAAATTTGAAAAATATAATGTATATAAATTTTGTATAAATAAAAAATTTTCTCTTCAATAGGTTTCATAAACCACGCCGTGTTAATGATAAAATGGTCACCAGATTTGGTCCGCAACATGTCCCGAGGAGCACTTCCATTCTTCTTGGGAATGAAACTAGTGTTGGGCATCAATACATAAAGAGGGTACGATTTAACTTGAAATAAATAAAGAATGACTAGATAGGTAAAAGAATGAATCAAGTCCAAAAAACAAGCAAATGAACATAAATATTATTAACAGATCAAAATACAAATTACAACTCAATAAGATGAAAACTAAAGTAAAAAACTAAATCTAAAATGAACCAACAGAATTGCTAATGTGTGCGCTCCATGTGACCCTTTGGTCACCTCAAACCACATAACCAATCATGATCTATAACTGATAAACTAATCATGGAAAACTAAACAAAATGTCAGAACTATAATTGGAAATATACAATAGGTGTGAGCATAAAGATTCTCAGTAGGAATGTCAAAAGAGAACCAATAAATTTAATTTCTCTTTTCCAAAAAATAGTAACTCAATATTGAATGAAAATTATGAAAGTAGGGTTTTTATATTGTAAAATAAGAAAACAAAAATCCATTTGGAAAAAATCCAATACACTATATATCTCACTTCCAACCCCGTTATCCATTTTATAAACATATCAAAAGATTGGATATACAATGTTGTGCAAAAAAAGATATGTAATTAATACAAAAAATTATAAATATGACAAATATTTTTGGAAAATAAATCAGTTAAATGATTTTGTTAAAGTGTTTGATGATATATTAAGAAATGTAATATGGTCATTAAATATATGGTAAATGATTATATAGACACTGTTATTATATTTAAATTGGTATTGTTAAACCATTAATAGTTTCATTATATATTTGAATGATGAATTATATAAATTATATGTTTTGTATATGTAGTATTTGATTATAATTTTCCCATTTTAACATATGCATTGAATTGGTGGGTATAAATAGATGAAACGACATTAGTAAATAAATATTGAAATGAAAACAAATACATTAATGTAGTAAAATTATTCCTTAATCAACTCATTTGTATGATAATACAATGCATGTATCATCAAATGGATTTACCAAAGCTAAGATTAATATGAATATCAACAAATATGGCTTCTGTTAATAATCTTTTTTTTTTGAAATTAAGGATCATTGAAATAACTACGAAATCAATGATGGTTGAATTTCCAAATATGATTACTACCTCTGTATATTTCATTATTGGTTATTTTGTGTTAGTATTTAAGGATTTTGTATGTAGTAGTTAAAATGATATAATTATATAATTGGAAATTTAATAAATGGTATTTGAAATATATATGTATGATTAATTATTAGATGAATATTTTTTCATTTATTATTTTTGTAAAATAAATATTAATAGATATATTTAATTAAAAAATAATGTTTTCATTAACATAAAAAAAATTTATAATATTAATTTAATATTTATTAAATAATTTTTCAATTATAAACAATTATGAAAAAATTATTTTTTTGAAAAAAGGGATACTGTTAAAAGAAATGTTTTTTGTGTGACATATATTTTTAACTAAATTATATTAATTAATATAAAATAATGATTTTAATGACACATTTTCATAATATATATCAATAAAATATTTTCCATTCATATATATTTAATTAGTTTCGATGGAATAATATTAAATTCATTTTTATGCAAAAATTAAATATTTTTTTATGTGATATGAATACTTATATCAGAATCAATTTTTATCAACATAATATATGGGATAAAATTAAATATATTTAATTTTTTGAATAGTAGTGAGAAATTAGGAAAAAAATATAATATCATTTTAAAATAAAAAGAATAATTTTCTATCGCAAAAAGTTGGATACCATGATTAAAGGGAAAATAGGATATTGGTTTAATTTAATAGTTAAATGGAAAAAATATATAAAAAATATCTAACTTTTATGAATGAATGTATTCATGAAATATTCCCATTATACAGAAACTATAGATCCACATTCCACATATAACGATTTTCCAAAATTATTACGGAAAGAGAGTATAAAAATATTCCAACAAACCAAACCTATAAATGATGAAGAAAACACGTTATATGAAATATATATATATATATATATATGATGAATTTATAATTCCTATAAAATGAAAAAATGTAAATATATATATATATACATATATTCATTAATAAAATCTATTCTTTTGTATTTAGTTGAAATTTATAAATCTTATATTAACATATATTTACAATCCATAACCATAACATCTATAATATTATATTTTTACATCATATCTATAATAGAAAACTACATATTTTCTATTAACATTCGTATGTTGATGAAAAAACGGGAAAGGATAATGCACCAAAATATTTATAATGAAGATAACATAGTAATAATTAGATATCGTACACCTTAATATTAATTCTGACAAACAAAAATTAATAAACTGGTTATAAAAAATAAAAATAAATGTAATAATGTAAAATTAACATAAATAATTTTTTTATAGAGTAATAATAAACATATATTGATTAAAATATATATTATAGCATCTCTGATAAATTAGGAACTTGAGGTATAGGTTTTCCTTGTCACAATATCTATTTCAGTGATTCATAAATTTTAATCATGGACTATAATCTTCTATGTTTGAAAACTTATTACCCTTTTCAGTATCATGTTTCATTATCTCTATTATATAGTAAAATTAAATTTACTTATCAAAATCTTCAACATCAATTAATTTCTTTTTTCATAATAATATGACATTTTTATTAATCCTTCAAATCTTCTAATATATATATTTTTCTTCAATTCCATCTTTATTTATCACAATTGTTTTTTATTTTCATAGTTTAAAAAAAGTGTGTTATATTAATAAAATTGTTATTTTTTCCTTAATTTATATTTAAATGGAAATGATATTTTTATATTACCAATGTGGGTCACCATTAAATCCTTCAATATGGTATTAAGGGTTTCAAGCAACTTTTGTATATTTTTTGTTATAAACATCACATTTTCTCTTCTTTAACAATATTTATTTTGACTGTTCGATTTTTATAACATATGTTAAATAAAATATTCAGTTTAAATAATATTTTTCATCCATTGAAAAATATATATCTATCAAGTTAACAACATTTTTTTACAATGATTTTATATAATAATGAAAATAATTATTTATATGGAATAAATTTTGTTTAAGTATTTATGTCTAAATAATCCACAAATTATAATATAATTTTTCATTTATCACCCTCCATGTTTTATATGAAATAGTTATTTTGTGTTATTGAATTATTTTTTCAATAAATAATATTCGTGATTTATTTATATCTAATAACTTTCGATGATTTTATATAACCAATATTATTTCCCTAAATTAAATTGAATTTAATGTATGTTTTTCCGTTAGTGTAAAAAAATATTGTTTAGGATTATGTAAAATGTGTGACTATAATTTTATATTCCTATAATAAACTGTGTAATTATTTATATCACGTGATATTTTTATGGGATAAGAGTAGTGATGCTCGATCCAATATTAGATATAGTTTGTGAATCATAATACACTATTTAATGTGATGTAATTGGTGATCACAAAACACTATGATATGATGGTATTTTTGGTCATCCTAGACATATGATATAAGTTAATTAATTGTGTTTATAACACATTAATACATTGCATTTTTATATGTTTCAACATGGGGAGATTATTAATGTTTGATTTAGGTCATGTCTTTTTTTATTCATCGGGTTTTTATTAATTATTCTAACAGGAATTAATTTTGAATTTTATCTTCATTATTCGAATTTTTAATGGTTATATTTTCAAAATAAGAATTTATTTTTCATTATTTTATGTTTTAAATTACACTTACATAACCTAAAGGAGTCATCCTGATAACCGTATCAAACATTGTTTTTACCATTCTGTGAGTTTTTATACCATTCCATAGTGTCTATAATTTTCATGTTATCCTTACAATGAAATGGTTCTTAATGATTTCCCATTACAAAACATAATAATTTTTCTTCATACCATTATAAAAAACTCTAGTTACCCCCCACAGAGAATATAAATTTATAGGTTACTTCTATACAGTGTGATGTTTTCTTATAGAATTTATGTAGTCTATAATACTATAGATGTACCCTTATATAAAAATGGAACATAAATATTACCTTTATATAGTGAATATAAATAATAAATTTTAATGGTTCTTTATAAAAAATATGTGGACATTTAAAATCGGGGATCTGGTATTTTTCTATGATATGGTAATTAATCTCTACACCTTGGATGGTGATAATTTGATAATCAATCATTTTTAATGTTATAGTTAAAATACTTCAAATTTTTATTAGTTTATTTTAAGTATATATTTGAAATTGGTATGTGTTTAAATTTCATTAAATCAGGCTTGAAAGGATTAATATCATTCAAATATAATTTTTCGAAAGACTTATAATACAATAGCATGCAATATATTATGAAATATTTTATTTTAATGTATAATGATATTACAGACTTAAGAAGTTTTCCAAGGTCATATGAACTACCTAAAGAAGAACAAAATTATCTTATCGGCAATGATATGGTAATGATTGTTTTCAATAATATAGTGATTAATATATAATTCTATATTATAAATCATGGTGTTTTTTAATGTGTCGGCCTATAAGATTTCTCAGGATATATAGAGAATTTCTTATGTTACTAATTATGTCTCATATAATCTCAAAAGAAAAATATGGGAATGCCACAAACAAAATATCAAGAAATTTAAATGGGATAAGATAAATCTATTTACATAATGATCATTAGAATTATATGTATAATTAGTGGAATTAATTCACATGGAGAGACATTGTAAAAATCATCGATAGTAGAAGGGTGCATTGTCTACTACCCAAGAAGTGTAATATAATGAAATTATAAATTGTTGAAACAAATAATTTTAAATAATATACTTTTTATGAATAGAATTTTTTGTTGTTATAGTATCGTCTTGAAATGAAAAACAGTTAATTTATAATGTGTCAAAAAAAACCTATATCATTTAAATGAAACAGTAATTTTTCCATTTATTCTAGGGATTTAATGTTGAAAAAGTGGAAAATAAGAAATATAAAAAATTTCAAAATAAATTTTCATGCATATAAAAAATATTTATTAAAATTAGAGGATGAATTGATATTTAAAAGGATGATAATAAGGAATATAAGAATGAAATTAAATTAAATATATAAATCATTCATAATAAACTATCGATGAATGTAAGAAAAGGGGAAACTTGATTATAAATAACCATAATTAAAATAACAATGAAAGGAAATGATATACAAGAAGATAAAAATGAGAACTTATTTGACTAGATAGAATATCACTGAATACTTAGGATAGTGTAGAAACAATTCCAAATTTGAAGGAGAACTGGGTTATCTATTCATAATGGAAACTACAAAGAATGAGTTATGTAATAATACTAATTATAGTATATGTATTGAATTATATTATTGAAAAAAATTAAAAAAATTAACTAAAATAAATTGAAAGAATCAAACAGATAATTTATGAATTGATAAATTTTGAAAAAAAATGTAAAGGAAAATAGAAATTAATTAATAAAATTTTATCTTTAACTAATAAAGAAAAATACATAATTTTATATCTTCAATGGAAAAAAATTATTTTAATTTTTAAAATCAAAATTTTAAATGTGATATTGGTAAAGATAATAATTAAATCATTATATTGCAATTTTTCTGTTAAAATTATTATGATAAAGAATGAATATTAAAAGTATAAATGAATTATTTAAAAAGTGATGAAAATAAATGTAAAATGCATTAATGAAAATAATATGGTAGGAATCATACATTCATGTTCAAATGTTAACTTCAGTCATGATTTAGATATTATACAAAAAAAAATGATAAAATGATAGAAGATAATTATTTTATTGAAAAATAATTTATGTAATATTTTTTATATTACTTGAAAATATTAAACATATATGTCAGTGATGAAAAGTAATAAAAATATGGTGTACTTTAGTAACAATATTCTGCTACAAATAATGATTTGAACTTTTTTTAATTAAAATTTTAAATGGAAAAGTTTCAAATGCAATATTTTTTAAGCATAGGATTCATGTTAATTATTCTAATAATTGATCTGAAAGATTTATCAAATCATTTGGACACACTAAAAAATTTATCTCAGAGAATCTTATTTTTCTATAGACCTCATACTGATATGATTAAAATATTCATGATTCAATAATATTCATTCTACTAATAAGTGTAAACACAAAATTACAATGGTATGAAAAATAATTTATTACAAATATAATTTTTATGAAATCATTATTAGATGTATTAAATAATCATGTTTTATGGGAACAAGTGTATCAGACACCTGATCGAAGATTTTGAATTTTTATATGTTTATATTCATTTGATTAATTGATGGAATATTTTGAATATAATTCTAATGGTTATATAAAAGGTTTTGTAGAATATAGTTTTTAAAAATATAATATTATTATGAATGTATTATATGTAAAAGAATTAAAAATAAACTTTATTAGTATCACATAGCTTTGTGGTGATGGAATTATTGTAATTATTTATGATAATTACTATTTCATAATTAAAGATAAATAATTTTATTATAAAAAAATGGAAAATAAAATATTTATGAAAATGTTTTTTATGAACTTAAAGAGAAAAATATAATATTAGTAAATGCTTTTGAAATATATAATGATCTCTTCAATAGATTTCATGAACCAAGATGGGTCAATGCTAAACTATTCACCAAATTAGTCCCCCAACATGTCCAGATGGGCATTCATATTCTGCCCGTTATTTAAACTAGTGTCGGGCATCAAAAAATATAAGAGGGGAAGATTTAAATTGAAATTAATAATGTAGGACTGGATGAGTAAAACAACCAATCATGGAACAAATCCAGATAACTGAACATAAATATTATTAACAGATCCAATATAAAATTTCGTCTTATCAAGATGAAAACTAAAGTATAAAACTAAACCTAAAATGAACTAATAGAACTACTAATGCATGTTCTCCATGTGACCCTTTGGTAATCTAAAACCACATGACCATCCATGATCCAACACTGATAATCTAATAATGGAAAACTAAAAAAATAGGACATATAACTGAAAAGATATAATAGGCATCAGCATCAAGATGCTGAGTAAGAATATCAAAAGTGAACCACTAAATCAAACGTCTCCTTTCCAAAAACACCAGTAACATAAAATTTAAAAACATTTATGAATGTAGGGGTTTAATATTCTAAAATAAGAGAAATTTTTTTGATTTGAAAAAAATCAAACTCATGATATATCTCATTTCAAAAAATATTATGCATTTTATAAAAAATTAAAAATAATGGAGATAAAATGGTTGTAAAAAATTGATACAGATAATAGTATAAGCAATAAATCTAGTATAACTCAAAGTAAACTCGAAAAAAATACAAATCATGGGTGATGCTAAATATCAATATAAGATTTAGTGACAATCATGGTTCAGAACAACCTCTCTATGTGTGGGGAAACCCATAGACTATTACCAACTGATTTCTCTTTCAATAAAACTAGTTGAACTCCCAATCTGGCCTCTATATCTTGAAGTGGGTACCAACTTGTCTTATCAGGGTTGCTAATAAATCAACACATGAACCTCTAATAGATTCCTAGGAACCCATGGTGTTAATAGTAATGTTATGTAAGTAAGTGGTCCTCATACACGTGACTCACCTTTCCTTTTTCCACTGCCCTTTCCTACCCAAAAAATGTACACCCTATACAATGACTCGTAAAGGGATATTGCTCTTATAGATGATCCTCGTAAATATACACACATATATTTATATCAAAAATTAAAATCATGTCATCGATGGTGCCAACCAGGATGCTCTAACATATAACCATTTAAAATATTTCACAAAACAAAATGGTTATCTAATGGGCACACAGTTTCAAAAAAACCCTTTCAATGGGTCACCATAAATTTTACACAAGAGATGAAAGTTATAAATGGGCCATTGATGTGACATGTCCAAAATCATTACCCAAAACATCCAAAAAATACCTCTTTTACATTAATAATTTTAAATGGCCCCGTAAGATCCAAAAACAGACTCCCAAACAATTTAGGTTTACCAAACGAGCCATTACTCATTTGATCTCACACCAAAACACATTTAAAAATAAAATTTATAAATATAAGGACTCATGAAAATACATTTTTTGAGAAAACACTTGGGGAAATAAAATATAAAATATCATTCGAATACTTCTTTAGAAAACCCACAAGAGGGAAAATTGATTGGGAAATTTAAAAGCATATTTTTTAAACCATTGTTTATATAAAAAAACCACTTTTCAGGTACCAACTTCATTTGAGGGAACTTCCCTGTGTGAAGCTAGTGCACCCATGGATGTGAAAAAATCCAATGGAACATTTTTATGTTTTTAGAGAACCCTAAAATCTTATTTAATTAAAATCATCAATCACATTATTTAAACAAAGCATCCCAACCCCTTTCCAAATCATTTTATCACACACGATATGATATAACACTACTCAAACCAAATATACCAACCAAAAAATACCATCAAAATATCTTAAAGCCATAACATTTCATAAAATTCCCAATTTCAATTTGGATGCACAAATTAACATCAAAGAAACATTATAGGTACCCTAATCCTATAAACTTTACACCAATCGCAAAATAAATCTATTTTTAATATGTTCAATCATCAAGACACCAACATTTTCATATATTCATGAGAAGTACAATGGTTAGAATAAAATTTTAAAAGTAATTGATAACATAAAAGGGATAATGTATCATTCTATAAAGGAAAACATTTTCTCACCTACCCCAAACCAACCGTGAATGGAACAAAAATCCAATGAGAGGATGAATAGAGACCCTTTGATTAACCGCACCCCTAGCCACAAGAAATCACCGCACAAACAAAAAACCAATAATTATTGTTTGTCTAAAAAAAATCATACAAAAATGATTCTTAAAACAATTGTAATGTTTATTATAATGAAGGCACGACTGAAGTGAAGATTTACCAGAGCTCCGATTCAATGAGGGGAAACGTATCGTGCCAAAGCAGGTGGGGGTCATGCCATACTAGAATAGGGGGAGTCCAATTACGCTATGATTTAGGTCAGCCAGATGTAGGGAAGTCGGCCCGCCAGAATAGGAGTAGAGAGGGGAGGGCTGGACAGTGTGATGAAGTGCGGTGAGGGATTGGTCGCAGGTCGATGTGAAGGGGAAGGGTGGTGTGGGTGTGGGTGCGTGGCATGCATGGAGAAGAGGGGGTTTATTTATTAGGGTTCTAAAAAAGGAAAAAATATCTAATAATACAAGAAATTACTATGATAATAATGATAATTATAATAACAATAATAATAACCATCATCATCGTCATCATATTGATAATAATATTAATAACCGTAATTTTAATATAAAAATAATAATAAATATTTTTCATTCCTAAAATATCTATATTTATTTTGAAAAATTAATTTTTAATATTCATTTATTTATTTATTAATTTATTTTACACCGTCCAGGCTGTACAGCTTGGAAGCATGGTCTTCCAGACTGTGAGACAACTCAGCCAAAGAAAAAAACATTTTCTTGGAGATTTAGAATCTGAAAATTCTACCTTGGACTCAACCCAAACCTAAACCAAAAAATATTCAATGTCAATGCATAGTAAAATAAGTGGTATCCAATGTCGGGGTGTGAAAATATTTCCCACCACAGACACATTCTTCCCCTAGAAATTCACAAAGACAACATTTTACACAACTCTAATTTATGCATTGAAAAAAACAATGGAAACTAAGATCCTCTAGGTGACCATTCTAAACACACTTCACACCCATCCAAATCATGAAAACCCACTACCCAATATTGAGGGAATAACATGGGAGGGTTATCCCCACAACAATAATTCACTAGAAGAGAAACCTTAAAACCCAAAAACCCCCAAGGGGGAATATGGGAAATCCCAATCGGAACTCATTAAATTTCTCCACATGGACAAAACAACACCCCATATACATACAAGGAATGGTTTCTACAAACCGACCCAAAAACCATAAGATGGTAAATTAACTCAACATATACCATACAGACCGAATAAAATCTTTACTACAACCAGAGACTAAGAAATTTATAGCCCGAACTCATCCCACATTATCTACCATAACCGAAGAACTTTTACACTATGATTGAAACCATTATGGGTAAAATGGGTCACTAGGATACCGGGATAGAGGAATCCTCAATAAAACCAAAACACACTAGAGGAAACCATCGAAGAGGAGCCCAAACTATGAAGTGACCTAGAAATGCCACCCATTAATTTCATTGATAAAAATATCCACCTAAAAATAGATTTGATACAAAAATAAATATCTTAATGGGTACATTTATTAATGAGTCCCACTCCTTCAAGGAATAAAAATGTTTTAGGACTTACAATAATAGTAGATAAGGTCACTTGGAATGCAGTTAAATGATACCATAACAGCCCCACAATAAGTATTGGTTTACGATGGTGATAGGAATATTATAAGGAATCTAAGGATCTTACCATCCCCAAGGCAGAAACAAGATCCAGACTGAGGTTCCACACACCCTCAACAACTTCTGAATACGTCTGAGCTTCACCCCAAGACCTGTGGATGGGGCCCTAATGACTGAAGAATCTCATAAAACATTATTAGGCATTTTCATCCTTTAGTCCCAAACTCATTGTTCCTCTCAATGATACTAATTACTACAATATTGGTATATTTTCATCAGGATTGAACATGTCAACATAGAATTCCCGAACTTCCCATACAGGTGGCACACAAAAAAATGCTCAAACAAACTGGGAGATGGTTCCAATAAAGAAGATTCTTTAGAAACAGGTTTCTTTACCACACCTCACTATCATTATGGGGAACACTCATGAAAAATGACTACCCACTTATGGAACCCCAAATCGAAAAAATGATGAGGAATCCAACCTCCACTAATACAATGTTGGACCCTCCATTACACCCAAGACAATACAGACTCTAGAAAACATGGGATTTCCCACCCACACGAATACATGATTTGATCCTATAAAACTACTAAGTATATCTAATGGGACACAAAAACTTTGAATTATAAGAAACACCCGAGAAAAAATGAAAAATAGTCATTTATTACTGGAAATATTGGCAACCATTCTGGGCATCGGGCTTCGAACAACCTGAAAAACAAAACTGAAATCAGAATTAATAAAAAAATAAATCAAATCAACAATCTAAGATAAGATAAAAAGGTTCACAAGATAAAAATATACAATCCTAATAAAAAATTACATCTCTAAAAACCACCATATCATAGAAATTTTAAAACTCACCTTGGAAGCCTTATGAATTGTCACATGTGCCTTCATCCAATCCTGCTTAAATCATCCCTGTAAAAGTTCCCCACGCACTCTCCGTACATAGTCACACAAATGTGATCCTCCATATGGAGTGTTAAGAATCAAACATCTCTTTTCATCATCAAATCCAAACACATACCAATCGTTTCAAATCGAAACACTTCTTTTTTTAAAAACCCACCTAACCAATTTCAAAAAAAATTCAATGTAACCACTTTTTCATTTCACACCCACATTCAATTATTACACATATTAATTTCAATAGAGATCAAAACAAAACACATCCAATAAAAAACAACCATAATGAAGAAATAGTTCATATACCTAAGCCGACAACATGGTGGTGATCCATGAATTATGTAAATAATGACACTAAGAGGACCCTTAACTGGGAACTTGGACTCCACATGGTTTACCACCCTATGGGAGGCTACAACATAATCGGATTCACCTTCATTTTCATCCCTCAATCTAAAATAATGTAAAAAGAACCAAAACCCAAACTATCTCTGTTACCTTAGGTCTCGTCATGTGTGGTTGTGATCAGAAAACAACTCGTAACGTACTTCCTAATCCTCATAATTATTAATCTTTTTCTACCAGACACTCTAGATATGAAGTTCATCCTCTGATACTATTTTTTCATGAACCAGACTAGGTAAACCATGGACAGAACACCTGATCTGATCTACAACATGTCATATGGGGCATTCCAGATCACCCCATGATAGTAACTAGTGCCGGAATCAAAACATACAAGAGGGAATGATATTGCACAAAATAAATAAAATAGTTCCATATGTGTATATTAATAGAACAAGTGGCAAAAACTAGTAGTTGAACATAAATAATATAAACAGATCTAGCTACAAAAAACTTCTCAATAAGATAAAAACTAAATTACAAAATTGTAACTAAAATGAACCAACTGAACAAAAAACATGAAATCTCCATGTGACCTTGTGGTCACCTCTAACCACATGGACAAACATTCTCTAACACTAAGAAGCTATACATGAAAAAATGAACAAAAATTGGACCTTTAACTAGAAATACACAATAGGTGTGATCATCGAGATGCTCAGTAGGAATGTCAGAAGTCAACTATTGAATCCAATATCTCCTTTCCTAAAACAAACCATTAACAAAAATTTTAAATATATGTTTGAATGTAGTGTTTTATACATTCTAAATTAATTAACATGATTTTTTCCCCTTTTTAAAAAAAAATTCTACACAATGTACATCTAATTTCCACAACCATTTTCCATTTTTTTAAAAACCCCATGATAAGAGATATAAAGGTTGTTCTGAAAATAATTAAATAATAGTATGACTTGGAAAACAAGTATAGCTTAATGTAAAAAACAAAAGAAAATACAAACCATGGTTTATCCAAAAAATCCATAGAAGTCCCCATGATGTACTCAATTCGGAACCACCTTCCATTGTATGGTGAAGATGCATAGTCTATTACCAACTAATCACCCTTATAAAAAATAATACTCCGCATATGGAATCTATATATTCTAGTGGGTACCAACCCATAAAATCGGGGTTGGTAAGCAACCATCACACAAACCTATAAATTTTTCCCAGTAACAAATGGTGTTGATAATAATGTAGTGTATATAGGTGGCCCTCACAAGCATGACTCACCTTACCTTCTGGCACCACACTTACCTACCCCAATCACAGACAGCCTATACGATAACCTATAAAGGGTTATACCTCCCGTAGAAGTGCCCCATAAATATATACATACTAAATTATTTCAAATTTTCACATAATGTCCCCAAAGGTTCCAATTGGTCCTCTGTAAGATATATCCATTTAAATATTTCACCAAGCAAAAAGGTTTCAAAATGGGAACATAGTTTCCAAAAAAAAATCATATCCAAGAGTGACCAAATATATTACTCAAGAGATTGAAGTTCCAAATAAAACTTTAGAATTAAAATTCAAAAGTAATTACTCAATATATCACCCAAATACCACTTTTTATATTTTTAATGGAAAAATACCCCTAAACTTCCAAACAAACACAACCGAATAGATTAGGTTTACCAAATCAGCCTTTACCTTTTTAATGACACACCAATATAGGTTTAAAAATCACACATCCAAATATAAGGACTTATTAAATTCAATGTTTATTAAAAACACTTGATTCAATACACTATAAATTCTTTATTTAAAGTTATTTAGAAAACTCAAAAGAGACAAAACTTGATTGGAAAATTTAGAAGACTCTTGAGAAAGAAATGTTTATAGAAAATACCACTTTTTAGGTACCATATTCATTTGAGGGAATGTATGTGTGTGAACCCAATGCACACATTGATATTCTAACATCCAATTTCACATTTTAATGTTTTAATATAAACATATAAAATCCTTTTCTTAAAATCACCACTCAAATTCCTTAAAAAAGCCCAAAAACCCATTTACAAATCAATTTAACACACCCGACATGATATAACACTAAAAAAACCAAATACACCAACCAAAAAAAATAAAATCATAAGATGAAAACGGCATAAACATTTCATAAAAGTCCCAATTCCAATTTAAAAGTGAAATGTTATTTAGAATAAAAATTATATGTACCCTAAATCTAATCACATTACACCAATATCAACTGAAATTTATTTTTAATAAGATCAATCATCATGAAACCAACATTATTATCAATTCATGAGCCAAACAATGTTGATAATAACATTTTAAAATTAATTTTAAACATTCAAGTGATAAAGAATCCTCAGGAAAAGAAAACATGGATCTTCCTACCTCAAACAAAGAACGAATTGAATGAGACTCCATGTAAAGGAAGAATAGGTCCCCATGGATGAAATGCAAACCCTAGAAGAATAGAATCACTAACCACACTAAAACACTAGAATCATGGTTCATCTAAAAAAACCCTCCTAAAAGAACCCTAAAATAAAGGGATATCTCATAATAAGGGAGGTGTGGATGGAGCAGAGGCTAGCTGGAGAACCAGCATAAGGAGAGGTGGTGGATCACGCTGGAGTTGGTTGGGGGTTGCGCCCTTCTGGAACAAGGAGAGAAGGGTCACACAAGGATACAGGTCAGTCGGAGGTGTGGAAATCAGGCCGCTAGAATAGGAGTGGTGAGGCGAGGGTAGGCCGGCTCAAGGCAGATCAACGAGGGTGTCAGGCGCTGGTCCACAAGAATAATATGGGTGTACGGGTATGTTTGTGTGGTGCACATGGAGAAAAGGGTCTGTGGGTAGATCAAGGCTCTCAAAATAGAAAAAAAATTTCTAAGAATAATAATAATAATAATAATAATAAATGTCACTTTTTTAATAATAATAATAATAGTAATAATTTTATTGATAATAGAATAATTATTATTATTATTAGTATCCATTACATAATTTTTTTTATTTTCCAAATAATTATATTCATTTATTTATTATTTACTTTTTTTTAGACTGTGCAGGCCACACGGGTTGGTCGTATAGTCTTCCAGACCATTCACCAACTATACATAGGCCAAGATCTCCCCCAGAGGTTTTAGAATCTAAAAATAATACCAATGTCTCATCTCGAACTTCAACTGAGAAAACCTTTAGCCAAGGAATAGTAAAATAAGTTGTATTCTAGGTTAGGGTGTGAAAATAGTGGTTTATAACATGTAAATATTTTATAACAATGCATAATAGAATAAAATTTATATGTTAATCAACATACCAATATTAAATAATGAATGCTATTTTTTGTGATTCTCTTTTAAAAGATAATCAATAAATAAAATTATTTATATTTTTTTAACAATGTTATTATAATAATATTTTTTAATTATTACATATTTATTTGTCTGTAAAAAAACTACCAGTTTTGGAGGTACAATGTATAAATTTTTAATTATATATTTTTATAGTATATTCTCATCAACTTATTTTTTATTAACTCATAAATGTGTTTGTTTTAGAGAAATATTTCATTTTGTGAGATGATTGAAAATAAAAATAGAAATCTAATAATTTATTTCATAAATTATAATGGAGGTGAATATACTAAATTTTAAATTGAATTAAAATTAAATAGAGTACACATATTTATAATATTTTATCTCTAAAAATAACCGAAAAAATAATATTTAACAATTAATAAAAAAATAATCATGGAATGGAAAGAACCATGCATATTGAATTTAACATAACATAAATTTTTTTAGGTAGGATCCATTTTTGAATTAGGTCATATTTTAATTATATTTTTTGTTATAAACTCATAATAGAAGACCCTTATGAAAATTTTAAATAAAACAAACCCAAAATTGTTCATGTTAGATATTTTGGTTGTATGGTCATTGTTATATAGACCAATGATAACCTACATAAGTTTATTCTAAATGTAATATAGATATCATTCTTGAATAATATAAGAATATTATAGCATATAGAGTATATTAAATGAGTACTATGAATTTTAATAAATATATTCATTTTGTGGATAAGGAATGTAATGATAAAAATATTTCATATTTAAGGGATCCTATTGATGAATTTAATGTGTATATATTTAATGATGTTAATCCATATAATGATAATGTATTAGTTGAGAGGCAGAGTAACCATTCTCAATTTGATCCAAAAATATTGTAATGATATATTGATAGTTATTTATAAAATTTAATCTAAAATTTTGAGTTTGGAATAAAAACCTTAAAATGAAATTTGAATTTTGTTCATTAGTATGTGTATTGATAAAAAAAATTGGCCTATTAATGTTATGTATATTTTATTTATTCTAAATTTATTAGTTATATTAAGGATAAAAAAGTACATTTGAAATAAATAGTTTTTAAAATATAATTTTAATGAATAATGAAAGACATACTATAAAAATAATATATACTATTCATGTAATCTTGATTAAACTAGTTATGTTGGTAAAAATAAAAAACTAATAGTTTTCCAAAACTTGTTATAAAAATATAGTCCATATTTTGAATATTTTCTTTGACCTGATTCTTTTATATAAACCAAACATTTTTATCTTTTTCTTATTTTAAAAAATTTTACCTATTTGAAATGAATATAAGGAGAATTTAAAAATGGTTGAAATTTTTAAATTTATTTATTATTATCAAACACCATGTTTTATAAATGGTAAATTTTTCAATCATGATCTAAAATAGTCGAAATATTTTCAGGGTCATAAGCAATTACCATGAGTATAGAATTAAGTTCAAATGTTATTTTCATTGATTTTCTTTAATGAAGGAAGAGTTGATCCATATTTATTTAATAATAATGTTACAAATTATAATTTTATTATGTATACATCTATCTATTATATTTTATTTTTTCTACAATTTATCTTCGTAATAATGAATTTTCAAATTAAAAAAAATAAATTTTAAATGAGATTAAAGGGATAATTTAATTTTTCTATAGATTAAAATATTAAATGGAAAGATATTACATTTTTTAATCAATAAATATATTCATATAAGAGATTAAAATTATTTAATCTTAAATCTTGTAAAATCTAACAACCCATAATTAGTACAAATTCAAAATTTCATATAGTTGAATCTGTAATATTTATTGGTGCTAAATTGTATGATTACATGATAAAGATTTTTCATTATATAAATAACTAAATCTATATCTTTCCTTTTCCCACTGATCATGTTACCAATACATTAAAATATTTTTTAAGGTTCCTTTCCACAGTCTTTCAAGATTATTTATTATCATTACATAATCTATAAAATATTATGTTTACCTTTAGATATATATAAAACATGAAAATTACCTTTAAAAAGTGATAAATAATATCACACTAAGTTGAGGAATTTTTTTGAACATTAGGGACAATGAAAATCAGTGAATCAATATTTTAAAAATCTGTTGTGATGGATACCTTAATTTAGGATCCTAAAAATTTTGGAATAGATTTATTTGTGTACCATGGTTTAAATCCTTTATATCATGGTTAGTTTATCTTCCCTATATATTTAAAATATTTATAAGTATCAGTGTCTTAGTATTTAGATAAGAATAACTAATATCATTAACATATTTTTATATAATAGTCTTATGATGCAAGATCATACGATAAATAATGACTTTCAATTTTTTCATATCTTATGATTTATAATACATAAAATGTCAATCAATTAAATAAGATAATTAAAATATTATTTATTTATGATTTTCGATTCTATTTTTATTACTATTCATATAATATATTGATTTACAATAAGTTATAAAATACATTTCAAACTATTTTGTCATATTTTAAAATTATTATAATTAAAAATGAAGCATTTAAAAGCATTTTTGAATTATTTAATCACGTATTGAGTAATAGGTAATTCCTCATAATGGTAAAATGTATTAATTTTTAATATTTTTTTCATAATTGTCGAATTTTTATTGTTGATTTTCCCTAAAAAAAATATCCACATGGTCAACAGTTAATGAATACGAACAAACAAATTATTTGATTAGGGAATAATTTTTATGATTATATATAGAGAAAATTCAGAAATATAAAATATATTTTATAATAAAATTATATATTATATGAGGCATATGATTCTAAATAGACATAAAAACATTTTCAAGATCCCATTGAAAATTTTTATAATACTATGTGATCTAAAAGGAATATAAAACATCATTTATTCTTGATGAAGTTATAATTCAGATTCAAAACCATAATAATCTTTTCTCTTAATCTATTCTTCATTTATTGATAATTTTTTTAGTCATTTTAATATTTTAATTTCATATTCTTGTTATTTTTTATTCCCTAAAAATAAATATTAACATTTAATTATTGATGAAACACCCAAATTATGAGTATCATATTACCATAAATGTAACAAAATATGCATGATGGAATGGGGATAAAACACATTTGTCACCCAAAGACATGAACCCTAGAGAGATTTTCAATTGTGTAATCCTTGACAGGTCACATGATTCCACTATGTAAACTGGATGTGTTTTTCCATTACAAAAATTGAACAACAACACTTTATGAATCAATGAATATATGGTTTCCTCTTTGAAAAACATATAATTTATTCAATGATAATAAGTTTATGAGAATGGTTTACATGATTCGAAAGATCTATAATACAGGATCACTTGATTCCCTAGTAGGAAAACTCTTAACATTACTAAATTTTCCATGTGATATAATAAATAAATGACAGAACCCTTATGATATGGGAGTAAATGTTTTTTGACATAGTGGGATCCAGTGGTTCAATTGATCAATTCAATAACCATTCAAAAAACATTTACTTTTCTTCTGTATCATAAAAAGACCCATGTACATGTCCGACATGAGAATATTTTGACATCATGCCAAATTCACAAGATCGAAGACATTATAATATAGTCTAGAAAATTATTATGTTATATAGGTGGACGGTAATGAAGATCAGATTACAATGTCACATTTTAACATGAGAAGAGGATGGGATGTCACTTCTGACTAGCGACTTATCACATGATGTTCATAAGGCATTGAAAACATATAATTATGGTCCATAAAAACACAAAATGAGCCAACACACTATGGAAAACAACATTGATAAAAGGTTTGTGGTACTTATAACCCCACAATTCCACCAATAAAAGAAATAATATATATTTAAAAATACATAGAGAGTTTTATAGATACACATAAATGAGGTAACATGTTTTGATGATTACGGAACACATGATAGAAAGATCCTTCTTCCTAACAATGCACGATGAGAATCATAATACAATATTATGATAATAAAATAAATTTTTATAAATGAATCTATTAAGAGAAGAACTCTTAATCAATTGAATGGATTAAAAATCTTATGTGATAACATCATTAGACAGACAAATGCCTTTAGAAATGTAAGCATTGTAATGAAAAGGTCCCTTGACATATCAATGTTGACCAGTTCAAGATGCATAGAAATAAAATATTGGATCACACTAAAGAATAATTAAATGTAATTTTAATAATATTACTACCGCATACATGTCATCCTTAACACGTGAAGGCCCCCAGACATGTCAAAAAGGATCAGACAAATCCCTCAAGACAAGTTAGAAATGTCACTTGAAGTACTATACACATGTCATCCTTGTCACATAATAGCCCCAAAAAACCTCATCTTAAGTCATGTGAAGGCATTCTATCATTTAATTTAATTCACCTAAATTCACCTTTGGCATGTCATCTATGACCATGTGGCAGCCTTTGGACATTTAATACATGATCAAATGATGGTCTTCAGAACTGTCAACCTTGATTAATGATTGAAATCCTACATATCTGCTATGTTGGACACTAATGCATAGAAATTATCCCACAAAACAAGTAAAACCCTATTCAATGATCCTTTATAATATTTCCCCGTTATTTATAAATTTTCTATAAGGGACTAGGTCCATGAATGAATGAAACTTTTATCAATTCAAGCATTCTAAATGGATTTTGTGCTATGATTTTAGAGACCCAAAACATGGTGTACATGGACTTTACATTACTTTTGCAGAATAATTAATACATAACAAAAACCAACACTCAAGGATCGTAACAATTTACTGTCTTTGGAAACTCGGAACAAAATCTTTTAATCGTTGGGAAAGATCTTTAACATCTCCCATAAAGATCTTCCCCTTTTGTTTTCTTACCTAAAACCTTTCTTTATATCTTGGGAAAAAGAAAACATATAAAGGGTGAGATCAAATTCTCAGTAAGTTTAAACATATAGACCATAAAACAATTCATAAACATTTTAATGTAAAAACATGAGCATAAAATCTAAATATCAAAATCTTGAGCAATGAAATAAAACATTACAGTACATAAGGAATAGATCATAAAATAACATTAATCATGATAAAATAGCATGGGAATAAAACTTGTAATTGTGGAAAAACATTAATCATATGATATGATTTCCATAGTATCCAAGGAATTTCTAATAAGACCATCTTAGTGGACAAAGTCCCTTACTGAACCGGGTTTACTTATCGTTCCAGCCCTATATTACTGAACCATATTTACTTGTCGTTCTAGCCATGTCTATCTCATGAGATATAATCTTTACCCAATGCATTATAGGGAGATATAGGTCCCACCAATCTCATAATTAAGTCATTCTTACGTGTGCCACAACATAAACATAAATCATTCATCATAACCCAAAGAATAAAATGGGTTTCACAAACAACATCCCATCATAACATAACCCATATAAAACAAATGGATATCATTTCATCATAAGAAAAATGAAACCCTTTAAATCATAGAGACATTATTCATGAAACATACATATATGAAACTATGTCATCTTAGATGGAAAATGGTTTTGATAAAACACTTGAAGTGAATTCTTGAAAAAAATATCCATTATTTTTCAAAATCATTTTCTTTTCAAAAAATTCCATGCAAATTTAAATGAAAAGGATTTTGTTGAAAATAGTTAAAAAATCTTGTTGATTAAGATTCATGAAATTAAGGCGTTATGAAACCATAAAAATCCATTCATGTCCTATAAGTTAAAAACACATTCTCCTCGTACTTTTGTCAGAATAGTCGAAAAGTTCTTTGTTTGGTAGACAAAAGAATGATTCCTTCCATAACACGTGGTAAAAGTCAAAAATGGGTAAAAAGAACTTTAATCATAAATGAAACCATTTTTAGAAAACAGGTACATTGATGATAAATATAATCCCAGTAAATACTTACGAATAAACAATCTCAGATAAAAAAGAGATTAGAAATGTTATCCCTTTATTTATGCCTGATATGCTTCGTATGTATCTGAAAATTTTGTATAATGATTTAAATAACTTAATTGACTTATTAAAGAATCGTATTTATTTTTATTATATCATATATGGTTCACATATGACTTTATATTATCCATTCTGTTGTAAATTCCATGTTCAAGCAGCGTTTTGGGTAAAATTGTTTCATTTATCTTACGTGTTTTGATTTGTTATTCTTGATATTATTACTAATATCCTGATTTACATAATTCCAGAATATAAAACATGATTTATATATAATATATATTTAGTATATAAATATATATGATAGATCGATAGATGGAATTAAATGCACTGTTCATGGAGATGGTAGGTTGTTCGTACGCATGAACGCTGTTTTCATTTCCTTATTCACATAAATGGAATTAAGTAAATGAAACATATATTTGCATAAATCCATTATCATTATTTTGTAATATATTTCATGATTATTTATTATATATAATTTAAAATCATACTTTAATGGTTAATCATGGAAAATGAATCTTATTGTGTTCGTCGAGATGGTAGTCCGTACGTAGGCACGAGCGATGATATCATTCCCATGATCGTGGAATTGTATTGAAGTGTATGTATAATATTTCATAATCAATATCACTTTACAATAAAAATATTTATTTATTTATTTACACCATTATACCCATCCATGTAAGGTGGTGGTGGAAAACATATTACACCATGGCGTGGAGACGGTATTCCGTACGCACGCATGCGTAGTGATTTCGTTTTCCGTAGGATAGATAGAAGATGAAATTGGATTGTTTCATATTTATAATAACATATCAGTATATGAGTGATACTGATGTTATTAATTTATGATGAAACAAATTAAAATAATAAGTAGAAGAAGAAATAAATTAGAAATAATCGGTAAAGGATATTACCTCTTCTTTGACGCGCCTCTTCTTAACCTCCTCTTAAGTCACTAGAGTTGGTCTTTTGAGGAGACCAGAACCTCTATAATGTTTCTAGGGAAGTTGAGAAGGGATATGGGTAGGGTTTGTACGATATTGAAGGCTCAAAATTGTGCAAAGAGAAGAGGGATGAGGTTCCCTTTTAAATGGGAGGAGAGGGGCACCTTTGGAATGTGTGAAAATATTATTTTATTATAAACTTATCTTCAGTTTCAAAAGGTCTGAAAATCATTAAAGATGAAGATAAGATCACTCATGGTCGGAATAAAATCATTCAATCATAATTGGACATGTTATGGATAATATTTTAAACATTATAATCTTATTTATTTAAATCATTTATTAATGAGGTAAATTAGGCATCATTATTGTGTCATAAATAATTTAATTTATTTGATGTCTTAAAATTAAAAAAAACCACGATGTAGGAAATCGTTTTATCTTTCTAAGGAATATTTATAGTCTAAAAGATAATTTATATCACCCATTTTAAAAATTAATTACTAAAATACTTTTGTCAATGTCAATTTTGTCTTTACATTAAATTAATTAATCCAAATTGTTATTATCACTACCAAGTGGCTCAATGGCGTCCCCAAATCGACCCAAGGATTCCCATAGTCAGCCACTACTAATCCATTAAGGTTAGGAGAAGTGTTAAGTTAATTTAGAATTTTTATAATATTCTTTTAACCTTGAATTACCCTATTTACCTTCAACCGCAGTAAATAAAAGTCAAAATTTACTATTCACCAAAAATTATTTTCATCTTATTGAACCACATTTAACATATTGATTACAACCATTTATGTCGGATTTTTGAAATTCAATTCACATAAGTAGAAAATTTTCATTTAAATGAGAGTCAATTTTTTAACTACCACTAAGTGGTTTCACTATTCATCAAAAATTGAAGTTTTTCAGAAAAATACCAAAAATTCAGCCTAAGCCATAATTGATATTCCAAATTCAAAAATTATGTCTATTCTTTGAAATTCAAAACATATAAGTGCCATTAATTAATTTTAAAATTAATTCCCGTTATCAAAACAAATAGCGTGTTTTTAAGAAACAATAACTATCAAAAGATCGACACTTGTTTATGTCCAAATTCTAAGTGAAATTAATTACAATGACCAAAATTGGATTAAATGGTAAAAATATATTCTATTTACACTTTAAAACGAAATAAAAAGATATTCTAACCATATAAATTATTTCAATGAAAAAAGTTGTTTTTAATTAAAATATAGCATGTTTTTACTATTCATTAAAATATGAAAGTTATCTGAATAATATGAAAAAAATTTCCAAAGTAAATTTTTATATCCTGATTCCAAAGAAGAATTTTATTTTCTCAAATTTAACTTATAAACATCAAAAAAACTATATTTAAAGTGGGTGCGCCATCAAAAGGCAGCAAAACTGTATTTTTTTGAAAAATACTTATTTTACCCGAAAATTTTATTTTGTTCTCATACCATGTTCTAGAAAATGTGTAAGATAAATAATAATTTTATAAAATTAAAAATTTCTTCAATAATATTCATAACATCTTGTCCATAATAATATTATAACAATATATCATTGTTTAGTGAAACCCGGTATTGCATACTACACACGTTATCGAGGATGGTCGTGATTGCATGTAATGCAAGCCAAATCAGGGATGCGTGTAGCGCAAGAACACTTTATTGTAGCATTCAACACAATAAATAAATGAAATTAAAAATAATAATTCTCATAAAATCTCAGTTTGTTACATTCTATCCCCCTTAAAATGAATTTCTCCCTTGAAATTCGTCGGGGTTATAAATGGTTTACTACTTGAAAGTTTCATTCATAGAAACACACATCATACAAAAAATACTAAAACCTAATTTTAAAAAGTGAAGTATGAAACATATATGTTACCCAAATTGACTCATCATTGGGTATCCACATAGGTGAATGTAGGTGAAAGTATGGATATGGAGGAGAAATCTAACCATCTAGTTCTGATAATGTGTGGTAGAGAACATGGCTATAAAAAAACCAACAATCACAAAGCCATAAATTTGTGATAATCTAAGGTACCATCTGATTATCATATATGAGGACACTAGGACAACATTTTTGGTTTTCAAGAACATTTCCCTAAAGTTGAAGAATTTGAATTAGAAGAATTACTTACTATATTTTGGAACAATTTCACCGTTGCTCGTGGGTCGAAAAATTTCCACTTCATCTCTTAAAGAAATGAAGTTGAATTTGTCTTTTGCAATGTTTTAGCAGATCATGTGATAGAATGATAGGTCATTCCATCTATCTCTAACATAAGGTTTGAAAAATATATATACATAAGTCCATCTATGATGAGATTAATCGTATATGGATCCTAAAATGAACTTATACTTCATATATCATACCACTTAATAAATTAAAACTATTTTATACTAACCAGGGACTTCCTGTAGGATAGTGGTAGGTGATAAATGCATGTCGCACTTCGGTTGTGGGTTCAATTCCCGCAACCTTGCCCAACGCGACGGGTTATCGCCGGTCCTGTAGGTCATCCTTTTTTTAAAATTACACAATTATAACATTCTAGAAATAATATTGAAAAAGGTTATATCCCTAATGAATACTATCTAATGTCCAACTTAATACATTCCAACCTTTAGGATTATCAAAAATACTTTTGTCCGGTCTCATATTATAAAGAAAATGACTACTAGAAAGGTCATTTAAAAATCATTGAATACCATCATTTATCCCCCATATATCCTAACATATATCTTGATGGTCACATACCAAATATGTGAATTCCTTAATCATATATCCTCTTGAAACATTAATTACAAAATAATCTTTGTGAAAACATGAATTCTATCTAAAGTGAACTCATTCCACATAGAAAAATCTCAAAATTTCTCTATACTCAAACCATGATATCACTTTGTCATTATATCAGTCATGAGATCATTAATACCATCAAACATCTCCTTATCTCCTTATCCCTTCATTATGCGCGTATTATCTACATTCCAAAATTATTTGAATAACCTTTCATGGTTATTGGTACCATTCAACATATACATTCAAATACATTATAAAAACAATAGAGTAACAATCCTTAGATGTGTCTTTATTCCACAGTACCATTACCGATAGAAAATAACTCTTGATAAACATAAATTATTCCACTACGTTCTTAAAAAATTGACTGAGCATGAACAATTATTTCATCTCACATATCATTTTTAGTCTATTTCTCATCATCAACATAAATACTACACATATGACCATGCTGATTCTCTTCATGGGACAATCTCTTAGGGAATTGGTTTGCATAATTCCTGTAAATTCCACATTTAAATCATTTAATCGGTGTTGATATCGTTGCAATACCATTATCCTTGTCCATGGTGTTAACTGAACCTTATCCTTTACACTTACTGTATTTGTGTCCTTCTTTTCCACACCCAAATCATCTTCCATTTCCTTTGTAAAATTCCCCCTGATGCCTCTTCCCACATTATTTACATGAGGAAAATTGACCTTTCTTTCCTCTATGATCATCACGAAACTCCATATTTCTCTATTTATATGAGTTCGGAAACTTACAAAAGTTAAGATTATTGATCATATTATGAGATTGATAATTAGAAATAATAACGATATATGGACTTCCAGATCCAATTTCATTTGGTTTTTCACAAAGAATACCATTCCACTGTCCATCATATCCTCCATTATCTTGAATCTTCCTGTTTCTAATCATTTTCTAAAACCCAAAAAGAGTAGTGTGAGAGGAAAAAATCATTCTAGGAAAACAAAAAAATAAAGAGGGAATACCTTAAATATCTAACATCATGGGTTTAATTATAATATCATGGCCGTAATTCTAAGACTATAACCTATACTTATAATTAACCATTGAGACATCCCTAGACATACCTAAGAAATATCTCCAGGTATCTCACTAATGTTTTAGCATCCTAGTTGCCAAAGGTTAACTAAAACATTCCTATGATACCAACGGTAGAGTCCCAAAACGTGTTGTACATGGTCATTACATTACTTTTTGGAATACTTAATACATAACAAAAACCAACACTCAAGGATCGTAATAGTTTAGTGTCTTTGGAAACTCAGAACAATATCTTTTAATTGTTGTGAAAGATCCTCAACATCTCCCATAAAGATATTCCCCTTTTGTTTTCTCACCTAAATCCATTATATCCTGGTGAAAAGAAAAAATATAAAGGGTGAGCTCAAATGCTCAGTAAGGGTAAACATATAGAACATAAAACAATCCATAAACATTTGAATTTATAAACATTACCATAAAATCTAAAAATCAAAATCTTGATAAATGACATAAAACATTGCAATACATAAGGGATAGTTCATAAAAGAACATTAATCATGATTTATTAGCCTGGGAATAAAACTTGTAATTGTGTCAAAACTTTAAGCACAGGATATGATTTCCATAGTAGCCAAGGCATTGCTTCCAAGATCATCTTATTGGACAAAGTCCCTTACTGAACAGGATTTACTTGTCCTTATAGCCCTGTATTACTAAACCAGATTTACTTGTCGTTATAGCCATGTCTATCTCATGAGATATTATCTTTACCCAATGCATTGGAGGGAGATATAGGTCCCACCCATCTCATAATGAAATCATTCTTATGTGTGCCACAACATAAACAAAAATGATTCATTATAACCCAAAGAATAAAATGGGTTTTATAAACATCATCCCATCATAACATAATCCATATAAAACAAACGGATATAATTTCGTCATAAAAAAAATGAAACCATCTAAATTATAGTTACATTATACTTGAAACATACACATATGAAATAATTTCATCATTGATGGAAAATGGTTTTGATAAAACACTTGAAATGAATTCTTGAGGAAAATATCCTTTCTTTTTCAAAATAATTTTCTGTTCACAAAATGCCAAGAATATTTAAAATAAAAATATTCTTTTGAAAATAGTCATGAAATATTGTAGATTATGTTTCATTAAAATAAGGTGTTATGAATCCGTAAAAAGCCATTCATGCCGTATAAGTTAAAAAAACATTCTCTTCGAACTTTTGTCTAAAAAGTAAAAAAGTTCCTTGCATGGTAAACAAAAGAAAGATTCCTTCCACAACATGTGGTAAAAGTCAAAAATGAGTAAAAATTACTTTAAACATACATGAAACCATTTTTAGAAAACAGGTACATGGATGATAAATATATCCTCAGTAAATACATAAGAATAAACAATCTCGGATAAAAATGAGATTGAAAAAGTTATCCCTTACATTATGTCTGGTATACATCGTATGCATCCGAACATCCTATATAATGATTTAAATAATGTCATTGACTTATTAAAAAATCATATTCATTGTTATGATATCATATATGGTTCACTTATTACTTTATATTACCCGTTCTTTTGTAAATTTCATGTTAAAGCAGCGTTTTGGGTAAAATAATTTCATTTATCGTATGTGTTTAGATTTGTTGTTCTTGATATTTTTACTCATATCCTGATTTACTTAATTCCAGAATGTAAAACATGATTTATATATAATATACATTCATTATATAAATATATATGATAGATCGATAAATGGAATGAAATACACCGTTCATGGAGACCGTTGGTCGTATGTACGCATGAGCGATGTTTAGGTTTCCTTATTAAATTAAATGGAATTAAGTAAATGAAACATATATGTACATAAATACAGTATCATTATTATGCAATATATTTCATGATTATTTATTATATATACTTTATAATCATACGTGAATGGATAATCATGGAAAATGAATCTCATTACGTTCGTGGAGACGGTAGTCCGTACGTACGCACGAGCGATGATATCATTCTCATGATCGTGGAATTGTATTGAAGTGCATATATAATATTTCAGAATAAATATAAATTTACAATAATAATATATAGTTATTTATTTACACCATTATACCCATCCAAGTAAGGTGGTGGTGGAAAACAGATTACACCATGATGTGGAGACGGTTTTCCGTACGTAGGCACGTGCGGTGATTTCGTTTTCTGTAGGATGGATAGAAGATGAAATAGGGTTGTTTCATATATATATAATAACATATCAGTATATTAGTGATACTGATGTTATTAATTTATTATGAAACAACTAAATAAAATAAGTAGAAGAAGAAGAAATAAATTGGAAAGAATCGGTAAAGGATATTACCTCTTCTTTGACACGCCTCCTTTTAACCTCCTCTTAAGGCACTAGAGTTGGTCTTTTGAAGAGACCAGAACCTCTATAATGTTTCTAGGGAAGATGATAATGTAAATGGGTAGGGTTTGGACGATTTTGAAGGCTCCAAATTGTGTAAAAAGAATAGGGAGGAGGTTCCCTTTTATAAGGGAGGAGAGGGGCACCTTTGGAAAGTGTGAAAATATTATTTTATTATAAACATATAATCGGTTTCAAATGGTCCAAAAATCATTAAAGATGAAACAAATATGACTCATGGTCGAAATAAAAACATCAAATTAGAATTGGAAATGTTTTGGATAATATTTTAATCATTATAATCTTATTTATTTAAACCATTTATTAATGAGGTAAATACTGCATCATTAAAGTTTCATAAATAATTTAATTTATATGATGTATAAAAATTATAAAAAAATAACCAACATGTAGGAAATATATTTATCTTTCAAATGAATATTTATAGTCGAAAAGATAATTTATATAACCCCTTTTAAAAATTAATTACTAAAATATTTTTGTTAATGTCAATTTTGTCTTTACATTAAATTAATTAATCCAAATTGTCATTATCACTACCAAGTAGATCAATGGGGTCCCAAAATGGACCCAAGGATGCCCATGGTCGGCCAATACTGATTGAATAAGGTTAGGACAAGTGTTGAGGTAATTTTGAATTATTATAATATTGTTTTAACCTTGAATTACTCTATTTACATTTAACTACAGTAAATAAAAGTCAAAATTTACTATTCACCAAAAATTATTTTCATCATATTGAACCACATTTTACTTCTTGATAACAACCATGAAAGTTGGATTTTTTAAATTCAATTCACAGAAGTGGTAAAATTTCATTTAAATGAAAGAGTCAGTTTTTTAACTACCACTAAGTGGTTTCACTATTCATAAAAAATTGTAGTTTTTCAGAAAAATACCAAAAAATAATACTAAGTTATATTTGATATTCCGAATTCAAAAATGCTGTCTATTTTTTAAAATTCAAAACATAGAAGTGGAATTAATTTATTTTAAAATTAATTCCTGTTATTAAAACAAATAGTGTGTTTTTAAGAAATAATAACTATAAAAAGATTGACACTTGTTTATGTCCAAATTCAAAGTGAAATTAATTCCAATGACTAACATTGGATTAAATGGTAAATATATATTCTATTTACACTTTAAAACCAAATAAAAATATAATATAACGATATAAATTTTTGTGATGAATAAAGTTGTTTTTAATTAAAATATAGCATGTTTTTACAATTCATTAAAATATGAAATTCATCTGAATAATATGAAAAATTTATCCAAAGAAAATTGTTATATCCTGATTTCAAAGAAGAATTTTATTTTCTAAAATGGAACATATAAACTTGGAAAAAACTAGATTTAAAGTGGGTGCGTCATCTAAAGGAGGCAAAACTGCATTTTCATTAAATACTTATTTTTGCTGAAAAATTTATTTTGTTCTCATACCATGTTCTAGAAAATGTGTAACATGAATAATAATTTTATAAAATTAAAAATGTAGTTAATACTATTCATAACGGATAGTCAATAATAATATTATAACAATATATTGTTGTTTAGTGAAACCCGGTATTGCGTACTACACGCGCTATCGAGGAAGGTCGTGATTGTGTGTAATGCAAGACAAATCAGGGATGCATGTTGTGCAAGATCCCTTTGTTGTAGCGTACAACACAGGACATTAATGAAATTAAAAATAATAATTCTAAAAAAATCTCAGGTTGTTACAATGAAATCATGATAAACAAAATACTTTTGGTCCACTCGTTATTCCAATCAATTTGAAGAGAATGAATTGATGCAAGTTCATAAGATACTATGATATTTATAAAATTATATGAAATAACCATCATGAGTAATAGTTAAATTTTTTTAACTAAATTATGGTTATAAACGTTTTTAACTAAGATAAATATTAATCCTATTATAAATATGATACATAGAAAAATATAATGAAAGATTGATACCCAATAATTTAGTCAATAAATTAATGTGGCCTTTATATCCTAATATACCTAATGGATTCCCTGAGATCTTTTCTCATGAAGACATGTTCTATAGAATAATTTTAATTAACTTTATTTTTGGGAAATCATATTATGCATGCCTTATAGAAATTATTTTTATATCCATCATGTTATATTTGATTATACATTTTAATATATTTCACCCATCGAGCATGAATAACCCTAGAATATATATGTTCATTGTTCATGGATATAACATGATACAAATTACCCCACAATTAGGGCTGAATCAAGGTATAAGTCTCTACCTTTCCAAAACCTTGTGAAAATAAACCAATTGAGTATAATAATCTTTGAAAACCCATAATCAAGTAAGGAATCATAAAAAATATGATTACTATTATTATGTCACCATAATTAAATAGATTAATCCTCCCTATGGCTTGAGATCCATATAACATATTTTTATCATCCACATTCACACATTCATGTCCTTATTGAAGGATTTATAATCCCAACAAAAAGTTTAAAATTAAAATACCTCTTGAATATACTTATGGAGCCATATTATTCATGGAATTATAATAATTTTCCTATAGGGAAACTTTCAAGTTTAATCCCCACGTACATCAGGTAACATTCAGTGTGTAAGACCCACATACATCAAGTAAACCATTGTGTGTAAACCATGTTTACATCTAGAAATAATCAACATGTATTAAATGTATACTCTTGGGAAACTTAGTTATTTTAAACAGTATACATAAATGAAACAATAGTTTATAAGCCCTATATTTTCCATTGGAAATTATTTGTTTAATCCACACACAAATTCAGTCTCATGTGATAAGCCCAATATTCTGCTACCTAATGTTTCTAAAATTGGGGGTGAGTCATGTGGGCTTAGAGATCTGTGATGATTTTTTCATCAATATTATGTGAATTACCCTTATATGGGCCACTATTCATATTTAATACTAATTATATATTTTCTTATTCATAAGGTCATAAAAATGATTAAATATCTCAAGGAATCCCCCATATGCACAATCGAAATTCATACCTCTATTGTCTCACCATTTCAGAGACATGTCCCTATGTTGTAAACTACGAAAATATATTATTTATAAAAAATCTACTAAGGGAGGATCCCCGAGGATCAATACTCGATATCTAATTCTCATATTATATCCTTATATTTATGTATTATGATGTTTAACTACATTTTGTAGTCACATTATGATATTAATGAATTTTTATTCATGTTTTTTTCTTAGGATACATAGGATTTTACAGAAATGACTAATCTAAAAATTGAAACACTAATTGCTACCCTAGATGAAAATAAACTCCTGATTTAAAATCATGGTTTATTAAACCATCCCTATCTATTTATATGTAAATAATAATGGAATTCCATATAGGGAACCGTGAATATAAGAAAATGGTGTCATAGATGGCAATCCCTCCTACATATATAGGGGTTTGGAAATAGATTATTTTTTACAGGTAAACTTACCAGTTTTTAGGTTGGGGAAGATTTAGGAACATATCATTAAAGTATAAAAGAGCCATATAGTAAGGAATAATTTATCCCAAAAGGGTATGATGATCCAAACCTAAAATCATGTTTATAAATTTGAGTTCCTATTCATCATTAGTATTATACACTGATGGTTTTATAACAATGTGATTATATATTATACCTTTTTTAAGGATGTGAGAGTCATAGAGTGTTTATAGTGATGAAACCAACACACATGATCGATTTTGAAACTATACGAATCCTTGTAAAACCTAACAGAAGGCCCAAATATGACACTATTCAAAGACAAAACAATATTCATACTAATGTGAATCTTTTGATCATGAATCATTCCACTCAGGCTCTCTTGGTGGTGGTAAGATGAGTTTGAAGCTGCAAGCCCTATTCTATTTTACCATGGGCTATAGACCATTGATTAATATAAAAATTAAACATTATTAAACATTATTATCAGCCTTGAACAACTTGTTCATCCTAGAGAGACTCTAACTATCTAATCAATTGAGGACTTCTCAGGAAATGAAGATAGAGGTGTTGACAATAAATCATATAGAAAGATAATTTTCCATAAAAAATGCTTTTGGGGTTTTCAAAACATAACAGAATAAAAAATTCATAAGGGAACATATTGAATTAACAATCTCCCCATTTTCAGAAAGTAAAAACATCATTTCAAAAAAGTATATAAGGAATAAGGTTTTCACTTTTTGAATATTAAAAGAAATAATAATCTACCTTTAGTTATGAGCCTTAATGGAAACAACTAACTCCCCCATAGGTTTTGAAATTCATAATTATTTTATTCTTTTCATTCATCGATAATTTAATTCTTTTTACTTAAGAATATATTTTTTGAGTAATCTCTATTTTAAATAATCTCCCCCATACTTAGGGAATTATATTCTATTAACATAATATTCATTTGATCATTATTTTCTCCCACATTGTTATTTTCAAAAATGAATGGAAGGGAAAAAATTACCTAAATGTTTAAGAATATACAAGACAAAATAATGGAAATATAAAAAATATCATTATGATATGGAAAACATTATAAGGAAAAATAAAAATTGAGTTTTAAGAAAATCATTAATCATTATTCTCCATTGGTATTAACTTTACCAATGATTCCTTTAGCTTCTTCAACTCTTTGTGATAGTCCTCAAACTTCTTTATCTTCCCTTTGTGATCTTGATTTTTATTTACAGGAACTTTAATACTCTCTTCTTGAGACTATTAGATTTTTATTGAGAATTTACAATATCAATTTTCCCTCTAAATTTTTCTTCCAACAATTACATTATTTCTATTTATCTTACCATATTTAGAGCAACTAAATGTATCTTTCTATTCTGGTCTCTATCTTCTTGGATCTAGGAAACATTCTCTCTATTCAGCTTTTATGATTGATCTTTTGAAATGTTCATAATCAATTCATCAGACATATCAAATGCCTCTTTAACTAAAAGATGGTAATAATCAATTATATTCATATTATCAATCATTTACTTGGACTACATGGTTATTTCAATGAATGATCTCTTATGAGCATCATAAACACTATAAAAATATTTGAACTTAGCTTCATGTTTAATAAACTTTTCTATGATAATGTTGGTCGAATCTGACTTCTAATTGAAATTTTATGAAAGGAACTGACATCAAGAGTCAATAGTTAGAAATAAGGGAATGGTATTGACTCACCTTTTCAATGATTGAAGAGAAAAATCTTTTCCCATAGAAGATTATTATTTGAATCAGATTCTTTTGAGGGTGAGGAAATTTTATCTTTCTCTTATTCATTCTTTTTTTATATTCTGATAACATCATTATTTTATTTTTCCACTTTTTCTATCTTTGGAGAGTCAACAACAACTTTATTTAATTTGAAAAATTTAGAAATTACCTTCTCAACTTTCAGAGTATTATGCTCACTATCATAAACATGAATTATTATATAATCATCAATAGAAACATTTTCAGAAACTTTCTCATGATATTTTTATCATCATCAGGAGGGATAAACTTAGGGTTACTTATTTCATCATCTAATGATTTATCAACCTCATATTGAGAATCATCATCTTTTCATTTTGAGATTATCTTGGTTGATTCATACTAGGATGTTCTAATCGATGAATTATAAAAAGTATGACCCTTATCACGATATTCTCCCTCCATTTTGATAACATCTTCACTTTCCTATTCTCATTCCTCTTCTTCTTGTTCATATTCACACTGAATAACTTCCTCTTCAATAATAGGTTGCATAATTGAAACATTCATTCCCAGAGTTTCTATTTGTACTGAATCTTTCAAGAAGGACTCTAGTACTTGAATTTGTTTGGATTCCTTCTCTATATATTTATGTAGGGCTTAATCAATTTTGGATTCTAAAATATTCTTCTTTGACTTCTTCTACTTTGATTTGTTCTCATGACCTTTAGCTGATTAAATTTTCAATGCCTTAGCTTTAGCAATATCTAATCCAAAACTACATATCCTTCCTTTTTTTATTATGCTCTCTCCACATGGCTACCACTTCATCTGAGAATGAATTTTTCAATTTTGGATTAGGTGGAGAAGATAATGATTCTTGTACTAGATATTTATATTCTAGTTCCGATTGTTTTCTTGTATTTGGGGTGTGCGTAGATATTTTACTAATATCACCTTTCTTCATACCAGCTTGAATTTCAATTTAAAAATGATCATATAACTCTCCATACTTAATACTAAATATGATTTTTATCCTCATCAGAGTGTCATCAATCAACCAGATTATCTTATAATGTTTGGGTTTTGAGGATCAATGAATTTTGAATTATTCTAGGAAAAAAATGATCATCAACATTATCGATGGATACATTATTATCTGAGACATGAGGGTACTAGTGTTGAAGTTTTTGATGGATTGAAGCATTTAATTGATATGTTTTATCTTCCATAGATTTACCGTAACTTCCATTATGAAAATAATACATTTCATAATATAATATTTATCTACCTACCTTGGAATAATAAATCCTTACGTCCAAAACAATATCGATATAAAGTTATATGAATGATGATTTATTTTTGGTGAAATAACTCTTTTGAGACAAAGAAACTCAAATACCATTACCTACTAAAAAATACCATCCATGTATGGAAACATGTGAGAATAAAATATAGCTTCTCCTTCATATAGACTACCTAAAATGTTAACCACCATGTTGAAAGATAAAGAATAATTTTTCCATAGAACTTGAAAGATAACATTTCCCTTTATAATTTTTCATAAAAACTGACTGAATCATAAAATTATAAAAGGATATTAAGATAAACTAGATTATAGTTCATTAGAATGGATTCAAAAAGTCTTTCTCGTCTATTTTTCTTAATGATTTATGAAATCAGTGAATCATAATTGAGAAAAAGATTAGGTCTACCAACCTTTCTTGGTAAATTTTCCAATACTTAAATTTTTTTTTGGAATCCATTTAATTTTGCGGGGAAACATAAAGATACATTTGAAACGTAAGAAAACTAAGAAAATGGATTGGCTGATTTGAAGGGTGGGAGATATTTGGTGCAAAAATAGTAGAATAATCGATGGGGGTGCGAATATGGGTGCCTTTACATATGATTTGTAACGAGGGTTCATATTCTCAAATCATTCCAACAGTTAAAATTCATATGATCTAATCTGATGGTTGACATATAAAAAAATATATGATTTTTATGGTTCTGATCTTTTGAGGTTTTTGGAAAAAAATCATTTATGGAATGTAAATCTAATTAAGTTTTCAAAAAACAGGATATAAATACCTAGAAGTAAAAAAATGTAATTACGATGATTTATGTAAAGGAATTTATCTTCTGGATTTCTCATTGATAATTTTTAATATTGATAAGCTTCTTCTGAATTTAAATTTTTATGTGTCAAAGGATAGTAATTTTAGATTTTGAAAGAAATATCGGTTCCAAAATATTAAAAATTTTGGTTCCATATTGATAAAATTTCAGGTTTCGAAATTTTAAAATTTTAGGTTATAAAAAATATTTATTAAGAAAAAAACATGTAGGTTACAAAAAATATTATAAATGAAATATAAATGAGTAAACATATGTACTCCCGAAATGAATAAAAGTATATTAATATAAGGAGATACATTTTAACAAACATTTAATATACAGTATTACCTTTCGGTTTTCATTCCATACTTCTGTTTATTGAATTCAAAATAATCGAAGGGTAATCATTTTGTAAATATGCTAGAAATTTGATCTTGTGTTCCAATAAATGGAAGAATGGTACCACCATTCACTGGGTGATCCATAAGAAAGTGATTCCCAGTCTCTTTGTTCTTTGCATGAGATTGATGTGTAGTATTTTTTTTAGGTAAATGGAACTAGTGTTATCACATATTATCTGTTTTTTAGTAAAAACTCATTACATAAAGTGTGATTGTGTGTTTCATCTACAACACTTGATAACAACAACTTCCAGCTTTACCATATTCAGCATCAGTAGATGAAGGTTCTACTGAGTTTTTATTCTTACATGACCAAGAATAAAATAAATCTTCGATTATATGAGATGTTCTAGATATACTTTTTCAGTGCACTTTACATCCCCCAAATTCCTCAATAAAAAAAATATTTTTAAACCAAAATCAAATCCATAAGACTAGAAAAGTCCTAAATCAATGTTTCCCATTAAATAGAAAAAATTTATTTTCACTGCATTTTAATGGTGTTACATTAGAGTAAATTTATATCATTCACATAAGAACACTGAAAACATTATCTTTAGATGTCAAGATATTATGTATACAAAACATTTTATCATAACTCTAAAATATGTTTGATCTATTGGTTTTCAGAGCCCCTTAAGATCAAAAATGTTTGAGGTGACGATTGGAGTACTTATACTTTTAGTGTTTTCATGTCCATACTTTCTTAAGAAGATATAAAATATACTAATGTTGAGATATATAAGTCCCTTCTGGTTTTTGAGAAATTAGAAAGTCAAGGGAAAACGTTAACTCACACATCATACACATTTCAAACACATATTTGTTGATATTTTTAAAAGAATCAGTTCATGATCGGTGAGTTGATCCAAACATAATGTCATCAACCTAATTTTTAACAATCAAAAAACTTTTCTTATATTTCGTAAAAATGAGGTTTGCATCATCATTTCCCTTAACATACTTTTTTTGGTAGAAATATTGTAATTCTATCATACTAGGCTCTAGGGACTTGTGGAAGTCCATATAATGCATTGTTACATTTCAAAACATGTTTAGGATGTTTTGTGTCTTCAAATCATGGAGAAATTTCATCATATACATCATCTTGAACATATCAATAATGGAAAGCACACTTCATGTCCATTTTAAAAAGTCTGAAATTATAGAATGCTGAAACGTCATGTAGAATACAAATAGATTCAAATTAGGCTACTAGAGAGTAAGTTTCTTAATGATCTATTCCTTCATTTTGATTGTAGTCCTTAACAATTAATATTTCATTTTTCCTTGAAATGAATCAATTTTAATCACAATTATTTATGAAGAACCATTTTACTCTAATTACATATGTTTCTTTAGTTATTTCAATCAAGTTATATACTATATTTCTTTTTAATTAATTTAGTTCAACTTGAATGGCTTTAATCCCATCATCATCACCAAAAACATCATCAGTGATTTTAGGATCTAATTCGGATAGAAATGATAGATGTTATAGTATATTTATTAATTAAATTCTAGTCTTTATTGGTTGACATACATCAACAATTATATTATCACAAGGATTATTCTTAAGAAACAACTGATTTGGGTTTTGTAAAGACTTTTCATCAACAAATGGTTGAAAATATTCTAGGATAAATACTTCATAAACATTTTCATGAGTATTTTCCTTATTAGAATAATCTTATATCAAAGGTTGATAATAATATTTTTAAAACACATCCTAAGATACAGGGTGGGGTTGTTTAAAAACAAAATTATTAGTTTTATAAAATTTAACATGCACTGTTTCTTCAATAATAAAAGAGTTTTTGTTAAAAATCTATAAGCCTTAGAAGTAGGAGAATAACCTATGAAAAATAATTCATCATATTTGGGTGTAAATTTATGTATATTATCATTAGTATTCAAGATAAATAATTTGTATCCAAATATGTTTATGTAATAATCTTTAGGTCTTCGATCAGTCCTTAATTTTTTATGTGTTTTATTAATAAAAGGACATATTAAAACATGATTTATAGTACACAAGTAGAACACACATCTTAGACCCAAAAATTTTTAGAAATAGGGTATTCAATAAATATGGTTTTAGTTATTCCTTGAATAATTATATTTCTTCTTTAAATAACAACATTTGGTTGAGTAGGTTTAGGATTTTAGATGTTATGAGTAATTCTTTTCTTACTAAAAAAATTTTCAGAACCTGAATTTTCAAATTCTACCCCATGTTAACTATGAATATTTATCAAATAAAGGATTTTCTATTTTTAAAATTTTGATGATAAAGATTTAAAATAATAAAATTCTTCAGATTTCAATCCTATAAAAATACCCATGTAACTCTTAGGAAATCATCAACTAAAACAGATACATAATATTTTGTTCCAATACATTCAGTTTGTGATTGACCAAAAAGATCCATATGCACTAGTTGTAATGAATCAGATGTTGAAACCTCACATATTGATTAAAATATTTACTTATATTTCCTATCATATTGAAAAGTATAAAAATCATTTGAGGAATCAAATCTATGCTCCAGAAGATACTTAACATGTCTTTTATTATTTAGTTTCCATAAGTGTTTAAGGTTATAGTATCCTAGTAAACTATTCTATAACCATGATTTATCTTCCATTGCACTATGGAAAGGTATATCATAGATACTATGGTCATCTATGCTCAGTGTATAAATGTTTTCATACCAATGAGAAGAGATTATATATTATTCCTTGTAATTGTGTACTGAACATTTATCAATCCTAAAATTCACAAGAAAACCCTTATCAAATAATTGGATTATTCATATAAGGTTGTGATTAGGAAATTTATAAAATATAAAATATGAAACTAAATCTTTTCTATGAAGAAAAATGTTACCTATAACAAAAATTTCTCCATGAGAAATATCTCCAAAAATTACATTTCCTCCTTTCGTCTTGATAATCATTTCAAAGATGATTTTGTTACCAGTCAGGTTCCTAGAACATCCATTATACAAGAACCATGTAAGGTTGTTGTTACATCATTTATTTTCCCAAAAATAAAATATTTCTACTTTCATAATCCATACATTCATGGATCCAATAAATATAGAAATTAAAATTTTAGGTATCCACATTTTCTATGAAAAAATAACTCTTTGAAAACCTATGGATTGTGTTTTATTTAATGAACATTTTCTCTCTCAATTTCCTCCACATTCACACTTTGTATAAAAAGGAGAACTTTGGGGAACAAAATAGTTATAAATAAAAATATGTTTTAAATGATTTTAACAAAATCCTGAACTATTTCTAAAACTATGAAGTTGTGAATACATTTTATTAAATTTTTTCCATCGAGAAGGGACGTCTGATAAAATTTTCTTTAAGGATAATATTTCTGATTTTAGTTTGATGACTAAATTATTATCCATATAGTCATTAGTCTTAGAGCTGAAGTTAACCTCTAAAATATTGTTTTTAGAAATAACCATTCCAAGATCCTCAAAAATTTTATCATTCTTAAGATTAACTATAAAAGGTTTTTAGAAAAATTTCCAAAATCAAGTGTTTGATTATCATGACATTTTGAATGATATGATAATTTTTTTTTTAAAATGCATATTCTATAATTTTATTTATATAACGTCATTATTATCATATAGTTCTCAATCTAAAGTATTTTTTAAAATCTATATATTTTTTACAAAATAGGTAAGGTATTATCTTTTGATGAAGAATAGTCTTCATCAAAATATTCATAATATTCTTAATTAGGAAAAATTTAATTTAAGGAAATATTGGTTAATGATTTAGCATCACGTGCATTAGCTATGAGCCACTGATTATCAATAGGTAATCAGGTTATAAGACCAATATTATTCTTACTAGAGGATTCATATTATGAAGATTCATCTTTCCTGCCCTTTCAATCATTATTTTTATATCTATACTAACAATACTTCTATCCCACAATCTTGATAATATTGAGTGAATGTTTGGAAATTTCATTTTCAGATTGATCACTATTATATGATTCAGATACTATAACATCTTTTTTAGCTTTAGATCTAGTTACACTTTCTAAATTATTGTATTTAGATGTAGTAGTGTAGGAAACAAATCAATTGCTATTATTATTCTTATTGATGTAAGAATCTATCTTCATTCGTATTTTATGCTGAAGAATTGTTCCAAATAACTAATCGATTTTAATGTTAGATACTTTACTATTTTTATAGCCTTCCTTTTAGATACCCACTCATTAGGCATAATATCAATTATCTTATCCACAATAACATTATCATAAGGACCATTCTATCCCATATATTTAAGATTATTGACAATATTCATAATTAATTTTTTCACTTTGAAAACATATACTCCATATGGAATCATAAATCAATGATATTTATCCCATAACATTGATCTTATAGTTTCAATTAACTCAGATGTACCATAATATGTAACTTCATGTTCTTTTCAGATAATTTTAGTAGATTTACATTAATATTCATGACTGTAGATATTCATGGTCATATAACAAAAAAGATTATTGTGAACCCTTTATTTTAGTTGGTTTTCTTGTTTCTCCAGATTTTGTAAATGTTTTGATTTCCATTTCTGGAATCTTGTATTCACTAGTGAAAATGACAAAATTATCTACTCTAGTGTTAAAAACAAATCTCTCCATCCTATTTCTCCCATATTCATAATAATTTCCATCAAAAATTGGTTCTCTGGAAGGATTAATATTATCTATAGATCCAACATTCATTCCAATCATTCTATAAAAAAACACTTTTCCACAAAAAAATTAGTAACACGAGATTTTATGAATAAAATCATTATGATAAATGTGAACAAGTTAAATTAATCATTATATGTTATGCAAGAATCCTTATATGTAATTAGAAGTATTTCAGAGTCCCTTCTACGATACCAATTGTAGGATCTAAATATAGATGTATATATTCATTTACAAGAGGGGATTGAATTATATGATTTAAAACATTCATTTTTATCCTTGATAAAAAACTATATTTAACAAAGTTAAACAATGGGAATTTTCAGACCCTCTTTGGTTCCTAATCAATGGGATAATTGGAAGGGACCTTTTCCAACTATAAAAACATAAATATAAACAATAATATCTTAAAGAAACAAAAGTAAGATTATATTAGGGAAGGAGTAAACCTTAAAGAATATTGAATCATATTTATCTGAGTATACATGTATAAGATAGTATAAGGAAGTTACAAATTCATTCATTAACAAAATACAATAAAATTAAAACATGTAACTAGAATAGTTAGACAAATAAGATATTTGTTAACCGAAATTTAAATTTATAAAACAACCTTTGATAAAATATAATTATTTTATACATTTAGGAAAGTCTATCTTACCCACAGTAGGGTAACCCTCGACAAGTAAATCGTAATCTGTAATGTTATCCCCACTAGCCCTTGAACATTATGGTTGTCGTAACCTCTATATTTTTTATCCCTAGATGTCCTCAATAATTATGGTTGTCACCATATCTGTATTCCTATACTTATAGCCCTTCAATTAATCATCCAATCAAAGTCACACTAGGCTGAAAAAGTTGTTCACAGCTGGACAAGATGTTCACAAATCACACAAAGCATGAGATTCTCTATCACTATAAATCACTTCACAGAATTACAGCACAATTCAATGTTGTTCATGTGTTATCATATCTCATCTCATTCCTTGGACTGGGTATTTATATGAAAAAATCTCAACAGTCATCTCCTCCTCTAATGTTCATATTTTTCGTTTAATCTCAGAGGGACTGGAACACATGTCACTCAACAAATAGTTACATACTAACTTATTTTATTACATCGTTTTAGGAAAGAAATATTCTCCAACATTTCCATGTTATAGAAACAATAAAATTTAAGAAAAACAATATAATTTTGAGAGAACATAAATAATATTTGATCTGATTGAATTAAATTATACATTAAGGAAATGAGGTAACTATAAAAAAAATATTTAATCGTATTCTTAAAGAATTGAGAATCGGATTCTAAAAATATTTTCAATCCGATTATGGAATAATGGATATTCGAAGTCTGAATTTTGATATATTCAGAGTATGAATTTTGAAATTTTTAGAGTTTAAATTCTGAGGAATGCAAATTCTAAATTATGCTGAATGTGGATAATGAATTGTGAATGAATTAGTGTCTAAATTATGAGGAATTTAGAGTCTAAATATTGATTAATTACATGTCGTATTTCTTATTAATTCACAGTTTAAATTATAATGAATTTAGAGTCTGAATTATAAGGAATTTGATGTCTGAATTATGATGATTTTGACGTCATAATTCTATTTAATTCAGTGTCTGTATTTTGAGGAATTGGGAATTATAATTATAAGGAATTAAAAGTTCAAATTCATAAGATTTCGGATTTCGAATAATGATGAATTCGGAGTGGGAATTATAATGAAATTAATGTCTGAATTTTAAATAATTCAGAGTCTATGTTTTAGAAAATTCTGAATCTGAATTTTAGAGAATTCAGAGTCTAAATTTTAAAGAATTTGATGTCTGATTTTAATAGAATTTAGAGTTTGAAAAATAGAAACACACAGAATCTAAGTAATTATAGGGCTCTAGGGATTTGAATTGGGATAATATTATTCTTATATAAATTTGGGCTTAATAAAAATATTGTTATACTTTTATAAACAATCAAATAAAATCATATATTAGTTTTATGAAAATATATTTCCTTAATAAATGAAAATTTTCATTATAAAATTAATTTTTCGAGAAATATTATTTTTCTGAAGAAAATGTGTTTTTGATTTTCAATACATAATGGAATAGAAACATTATAATGGAACATAATATCTAAACACTCACTATCTCCCTTGAAATATATTTCACAATATAAAAAGTGTGTTGTTTTGGGATAAATAATATATAGATGTCAAGGAAAAAATCAATGTTCCACTGGCACATTTTCATGTTTTTATGGTCATTTATATGTACTTTGGGTTGTTACCATGTAGTTTGGGTCAATCTTGTTTACCTGGTCATGTCTGAGTACCATGTCATGGAAAGTTTCTATATTTGTAACCATATCTTACTTGTGTTTCTTACTTTGTACCCTATGGGGTACACATTGAGCCACCATCACTAAGTCACAAAGATGGTGACATTTTCCGCAAGTCATGACAATTTTTTCTCTAATCATAATCACATGCATAGATAGAGGGAACTACACAATGTCTCTTCATTGAAAAAAAATCATGTAGTTGTAAATTTCATAATAATTATAGAAAGAACCAATCAACCCCCCACATAGACTCAATAATCAATTTCACCACAACAACTACTACAAATCCCATATATGAGGTCTACTGAACCTCACCATCAATAATATCTAGATATTGACCACACCCACTATTCAGGAATCGCCTCTATTGTGTCATAAAATCACTAAATTCAAATCAACGAAATAGGGAACCTATTATCTAGTAACTATCCTATTCGATTGATAATCATTCATATTCATAACCACTCCCCTATTTCTCCTTCGATCAGGAATGATAACTATCATTGATGATCCTTCCAACCATATATCAAACATTCAATTATCATCCCTTAAGTATTAGTAAAATTTTTACTCAATGGTAATTCTTGTGATGAGTGTGATATGAATAGAAAAATAAAATACAAAACAAAATAACAACTAATGATCCTCATCTATGTCAAATGATGTTCTTGATTTATTAACATTATAACAAATAATTAAAACCTAATAATAATCAAATAAATAAATATATAATAAAATGGATAATAAATCATAATAATAAATAAATTTTTGATCTATGAAGAAATATAATCTAGGGAAGTTTGTTCGCATTCGACATGGGATAACAAAATGGGATGAATCAAAATAAATCAAATCACCCACCTCTAGATTTGATTAATCACTAATGAAGTACAGATTGACATTGTTATCATGGGAGAGATCTATGATCTCTATTATTTTAAAACAATCCACTAGATTTGAATCATGATACTAGATCTTTTTTCATTATCCAATCTCTCCTACAATATAACATTTCTTAATACAAAGGTAATGTTGCTAATGAAAGACCCCGTGACTTTGTGACCTTTTCTAATTAAAATAATTTTAATGACATATTAGATTTCACAAAAAATATTTTATTTTATTTTATTAATATATATATATATAATATTAATATGTTTTCATTATATTATATAAAAAACCTTTCTGAACTTGCACTACACAAAGAAGTAATATTAGCTTATCGTACACAAAACTCTGTTTTAGCGTGTGTAATATTCAAGATTGAGTTTTACAAACTTTTAATGGATAATATAGTTTAAATATAAATTATCAAAATTTAAGGAATTTTTTATTTAAAAATAATCATAATTTTTTATATTATAATGTTGAAATTTAATTATGGTGAATTTTTTGGATTTTTCATAGAAGATTTATTTTTTAAGAAGAGTGAAAAAATAGCATTTTAGATTAAATTTTCTTTTTCATTTAAATACTTGTGAATGTCACATTATATTTTAAATTTATTTACAAATCCATAATAGAAAAATTATACATATAATAACAAAATTTCATTCATTATAATCACTATTATTTTGAAATCAATATAAACATTTCTTCAAGTTTTTTTTCTTTAAAACCCCACTTTATCACCACATCTACGAGGTTAGCATTAATCTATATTTTCAAACTTATATGATTACAATTTTTAAAAAGTGTAGCACAAGTTTTTAATCATTATTATATTTTTTGTCTTATTAAATCAACTAAATGTTTAACCTAAAATATTACTGAAAGTGTCTAAAATTAATTACAATGACTGTGTTAAAATAAACATAACAAGGGACTAAACCTTAATATTATGGTCCAAAATGATGTGGAAACATATCCAAAATAATTTTCAATCCAAAATTTTGACTAAATATTATTTTTATTTTAATGTTATGTGTTATTTGGATACTATTAAATAGAAGATTCCTATATGGAAGGTTATCTATGGAAAAAGGGAAAAGGGGATATTTCCATACATTTAACAGTTATAACACATTGAGAAATGTAAAAAACATCATATATTAAGTTATACATGTCCTTATAAAAGATAAATTGAATATTTCATTATAGTAATTTATTATAAAATTTTAGAGAAGATTTAGTTACATAAAAAGATATGGAATTCCAAATGTAGGGATTACTTTTTTAATAATTAACTAAAATAAATGATATAATAAATGTTAAAACTAAAGTAAAATGATTTAATTATTGTTTTTATTTACTTTTAGATGATTTTATAATGTTACATAACTTCGAACCTAATATTTTTTAATTCCATTATTATTATTTTTTTATTATTTGATATTTAAAAAAGTAAAATTATAACAAAATTAATATTAATGTTATTTTTCAATAAATGGTTTTTTTTAAATTATTTAAAATTAATAAATAAATTATAAGAAACAAATTTGTTTTTATGTGATAAAAAATATTAAATTTGATTTCTTAGTGGATAAAAGTATATTTTTATGGTTAACATATTGACCCGTATATTGTAAAAAGATTGTTAGCACTACCCAAGAATAAGAAATGTTTTTGCACGTCACATGAGCTTGTTTTTGTGTTAATTTGTATAAGACAAATGAAAATATATTTTAAAAATAAAATATCATATTAATAAATAAGTGGATATATTTTTATTTAATGATCACTTTAGATTAATCTTAATGGATAAATTTCATATGTTAGAAAATTAGCAGCATTAATAAAAACCAAAATGATAAAATTAATGTATCGTTGAAGTAAAGGAACTAAATTATTAAATTAGACATATTTTTTTGTTTTGTAGGTTTATGTCTACCATGTTACACCTTTAAACCATTATTTTTCTATTTCATAGGTAAATTAGGAAATTTAGACCTCCTATTAATTAATATGTTTTTATATTTACCAGAGTTCTCCTCATCCCCCTCTATAAAATGGAATGCACTATCCAAATTTGTTAATACTCTAAAACCACATAGGATCAGTCAATTAAATCCCAATTCACTACCCAAAATCTCTAAATTCATCCATGATTCATCACAATTGAAGAAATTCACCAAATGATTCCTTTTGGTCCAAACCTAAAGGAGTTACTCATTTAAGAGGTAACATCTTCATTCAAGCACATTAAATTTATTCATTTATCCACCCCATTATTTATTTTTATTCAATTATTATATAAAAAAGGATCCTCAATATACATAATATTTTTATGAGAAGGGTTATACATAGAAATTCACACAAATTCATGTAATTAGTAATGAATATATTATTTATGTGTACAGTGAGCTTCCGCCTCTTGAAATGATAAATATTCATTTTTCAATTACCTCCTTTTATGTCTAGGAATTATGATGGAATAAATTATTGTATATGATATATATGATATATATTATCTCTTATTCTTATTTTATTCTTTTAAAATAAAAATCAATATAGATTCAATTTTGTGTAAATAATATAATTTCATTTGAGGAAGTTTGGAATAAAACCCCCTCAAAATGATGTGATTCATCCACACACTGCATGGAATGTATTATGTGCTTGTTTTGTTAAAATATTCGATATATATGAAATAATATATATAATTTAATGATATTAGATAAATATATAGATATATTTTATTTTATTTATTCCAATCAATATGATAATAAAATGGAATTATAGTTCATGCGTACGTGCAGGCTACCGTCTCCATGAACAGTGTCTTCCATTTTATGTTTCTATATTCTATATATTTATATATTAAACATATATGAATATAAATATTATTTATATCATGGAATAATTATTTAAATCATGATATATGTGTAATGTCTAAATATATAAAAAACTAATACAATAGAAAAAAAACAATAACAATACCCAAAGTATAATCTTAACATGAAATTTCAGACATTATGGTAATATATATTAATAATAAAATAATATATAGTATTATTAATAAGAATATTTTTTTGACTAATATGTATAATAAACAAAAATTTATTATACATGAGGTTTGAAAGTGTACTAAAATGGTCGTGAAAAAATGTAAGTGCATTTCATCTCACTTTTTACTTCCCTTAGATACATGTCATAATCACGACATGCTTATTTTTTTGCTGTATATACTACCCTGTCTAATTTTTTATAATTAATTTATTTTTTTTAATGACATTAAAATCTTAATATTATTTTATTATCTCATGTGGGTCATTATTAAAATTTTACTCATGTATTAAGTGTTTTCTCATCCTAATTGTAATTTTTGTGAGTCTTAAGCCTTGTTCACATATTATTTTATATATGAGGTGTTTATAATTCCCATGGATGTATTTTGTGATCTTTATAGACAAATAAATGGATATATAAATATCTATTCTATTTACATTCTGTCATTGGTTTTATGTTTCAAAAAATACTAAATTAGTAATGTGGTTTTGTCTCAGTATTCCTTCATTGAGACACTTGCCATGTTATGCACCCATATTTATATATGAGGTACACATACTACCTTTGAAATGATATATCATTAATATCATTAATTTTATTATATATTATGTTTCATTTATTGTAATTATTTCAATTGTAATATGATTCAATTTTATAATAGTTTTAACATTTTATTTTTAAAATCTCATTATTTATCGATATTATTTATGGTTATTCTTCCATTAATAAAATTTTATTCTATATCTCTCACTAACTCTCAGGAATTTTTGTTACCCTCTGGATATTCATGTTATATAAATTTAATGGTACCATTTTTTAACTCACATTTACTTAATATAATTAATAAATGTTTTAATAATAATCTAATATTATTTGTCCTTTCAATCATAAATATATCTTCTTTCAAAAATGAGATTTATAAAAACGATTTCATGTATTTGTAAAAACATATAAATTGATTTCAAAAACTAAATATAAAATTATTTCATGAATTATTTACATTTTTTCAATAAATTTTAACATAAATTTATTTCAAAATTTTTTTTATATTTTTTTAAATGTATTCAAGGAAAAATATTTCCAAAACATTTTCAAACATTATTTCTATGTTTTCAAAGTGATTTAAATGAAATGGTTTTCAAAATGAATTCATGATTATTTTATAAATTTTAATGATATTTTAAAAAAAATGATTTCATAGTTCTTTTATGTGTTTTCATGATAAATTGTTTTTAAAATGATTTCAATCCTTATATATATATATTTAATGAACTTTCATTGAAATTATATTTATAAATGTTTTATGATTTAGAAATGCTTTTCAATAAATAAATGTTATTTATATCAATTAATTATTTCAAAATAAATTCAAAAGTTATTTTTCATCTATGATTACAACTATTGATGTTATTCATCCCCTCATAGAAATAATCCAAAGTTCACTTTTATATTATTTATTTAATGTTTTATGTTTTATGGAAGGACTCATATGAAACCCATTTCAATTTCATGGTTATATACTTCTGAATCTTCCTTATTTTTAAGGGTTATGGTTTGATGAAATTGGTATAAAAATAATCTACTTTCCACATGTTATGATGTAATAAAATTCTTGTGATATCCATTCATTTCATGGGTTCCGATTTGATTTTTATAAAACCCGTCTCTTTTTATGGGACTCGATATGATGAACCTTTTATTATCTTGTGTAATATGTATGAATGATTTTATTATGATATAGGGGAACTATATCTCTATCCAATTTATTGGTTAAATATTTATATCTCAATAGATAATTATGGGAATAATGTTAATCGGTTGGATCCGATAATATAATTTATGGAAACCTGATCCCTTACATGGAAAGGATTGTGACAAGGGTGGGTGGTGTGACCCTCCCAATATGTGAATTCACCATGAATATAGGAGATGTGGAATCCTAATAAACTATTGGAATATGGGTAATCCTAATCCCTTTTATGGATATAACTATGAAGGGGGATAATCATGTGTACTTCCTACTATGTGAAATTTCCTATAAGTTCTTTTATATGTTTTTGAAATGTGTCTTGACCTATATGGAATGATTTCACATGTTTATATATTCCAAAATTCCATTTATTATTCATATGTTATGGTTTCAAGTATTATATTTACTAGATCATAACAATTCATGTCTTACAAACAACCATTATATATTCCATTATTCATGTTTAGGATGATTGACAAAAAGGGTGTGATATTATAATGTTGTGATCACATTCTCGTACACTGATGATAATGTTTATGCTTAAGTTTCTCCCTTTTATATGCTTAATGAGCACCTCATATAATATATTTTTATATTTCTTTTAAAAGGTAATGAATATATATATTATGAATGATGTTTCTAAGATGGTTTATAGTCACCGATATCCTATTGTGATATAATTAATATTACTAATGTACCATTGTTTATGCATCCATGATTCTAGAGAAACTAAAAAAATATTGTATTTTGGGGTATTTTTTGCAATGTATTAATTATTATAAAAAAATTATGCAATGTCTATGTATATTAAGGATGGTCAATTGTATTTAGTATCAAATAGAAGGATTAGTCAACCATTGGAAAATATTATGAGAAAACTTTACATAGATCACGCGGTGTAATTCTAAGGATATGTATAAGGATGGATCCAAGGATATGTATATGGTTGAGTTATCATTTTGAAAATGTCCGTGAATTTTTGAAAAGAATAAAGTTAGTGGAATTCTAGCAATTCATCCATGTCCAGATACAATAAGGGTTTGTTCCTCTAGCATTGAATTACTTAAGGGAAACAACTCTGCTAAGGTGTTTTGAGCTGGACATTGTGTAACCTATTACATGACAGTTGTCCTTATCTTTCACCTGGTTTGACACTCTCTGAAGATATTATTTTGGAATTCACAGAACTCATTATGAATAATATTTAATTATTTATGTACAAAATAACACTTAATAAACTAGGATAATAATTATGTTTGATAGATTAAAGAAGAAGGAACCATGATTTTCACATCTTATAAGTGTTTTTTTTTCATGAATATGTATTTTTCCTTTTTGATATTTATATCTAAAACTATGCATTCTATTTTTATTCATTGGTTATTAGTTAAAATATAATGATCATATTTGGAATGTAAGTGCATTACGAAAAAATATTTTTTAAGTGGAAATCTCATGCAAATACTTAGAAATGTGGTATGAGAATTTTTTATATCATTGAAGATAATTAAACTAATAATGACATGTTAAAGGTAAGGGATGTTCTCCATGTATTTTTAAATAAATTTATTGATTTATTACTATATTGATGTTGAGGAATCTTAATACATGATATATATTCTATATTTTAGGAAATAGGTAATAAGGGATATGTTTATTAATCTTGAGTACTGGTTTAAGAATAATTTTGGATTAATGAAGTATTTAGATTTTGGAATTCAATGATTATATTATGTGAATAATTAAATTTATAAGTTCTCTTTCTATATGATTACATTAAGTATTGAAAAAGATTTATTGAATGGTTATGATCACATAACAAAGAGTTATTTTTAATTAGAGATGGTAATCGTTAATGTGATCAATATGTTGAGGGAGATAAGTTTTCCCTGGATACAGTGATGATTGATTTTCATAATGTAAACTATATATGATGGATTACCATGGATATGATTATTGATTTTATGAAAAAGTGGTATATTCCAACATTGATGAAGTTTACAACATATATAATTCATTAAATATATCTATTAAACATTGTCACAAGGAAAAATTCATGTCTTAAAAAATGATTTATAGTAATTTAGGTTATTACCATGTCTCAAGACGATTCACGATGAGGGAATTCACATTTATTGAATAGAACAACTAAGAAACACAAGGTGATATATTTGGGATCAACGATAAGATTATTTTTTGACCTCTATCTTATTTATTTTATTTTAATCTTTTGGATGAGTGATATGGTTAACCATTTATGAAAATTTTATGTTAAACATCCGAGGAAGTTTGTGAGATTAACGTATTATCTCAAAACATAAATATTCATTTTTATTGGATAACCTATTCAAAACACGTTGTGTTTATGGTGGATGACAACAAATTGGATAACTTATAATGGATCAGATAACGTGTTAATGATTTGGGAATTAAAAAATCCTCCTCAATTTATTGGAATGAGAGATAAAGCTGAATTTAATAAATGAATGTCTATAGGGGAGGTTTTCCTAAAATCATGAAAATATTTATTTTAAGGAAAATTCATTATCATTAGGAAAAATAATCTTGAATCAAATAGTGGTATCCCAATATCTTTGTTTTCGATTAATTAGATGGTCCATTTGGTCATCATATATTTATGGCTTTGTGATTATAAACATTATCATAACCATGTTATCTATCAATATCCATGAGAAAGTTATTGTTATGTTTTTCATTCATGTTAATGTTTTCAATTCCCAAATGTGTTCTCTTATATGGGAAGATAGTTATGAGTTACTTTGTGTAATTGATATGGTTATATATTTTATTTTTAAAAATATTATTTAATTTTTATTATTATGATGTGGGTTTCTTTAAAAGGAATTATCATGTATAAAACCGTTGATAAAAGAAAATAATTTTGATAGAGAAATTTATTTTAAGGGTTATAGAACATAACACAATGTAATTTTGTGAAAAAAAGAATTAAATTTTTCTTTTTGATATATTGTATATCACAAAAAACATTATATATTATTTTAATTATATACATGAAATAGAAATAAGTTTTTATTCTATTATATTCATAACCATATTGATCATTCACTACACACAACACATATATTAGCTTGTGGTATATTGAATACTGAGAAAGCTTTCATTACATACGAGAAAGAGTTTTACAACCAGTAATGGTAGAATATATTATTTAAATAAATTTTAACACTTTTATAAATATTACATTCATAAATAATCATTAGTTTTGAATTTAGAATGTTGAAATTATCTTATGTTAATTTTTTATTGATATTCTTAAGAAATATCCTTTTTTGATGAATTGTGAAAATAAATCATTTTAGATAGAAACCAATTATAAATTTAAAAAATAAATAATGTTAAATTATATTTTAAGTTTTCTAATAAAGTCATAATATATAAATTTTGATTTTGTAGTCAAATAATGTTTATTATAATCATTTTGAAATTTCAATTTAATATAAATAATTATTGAACTCTTGAACATTTTTACTTTAATAACACACTTTCTCACAACTTCTTGTAGGATTAGCATTAATCATAACTTTTCCATCTTATATGATTTTAATTTCAAAAAACTAATATAAATAGTTTTAATCCATATAATATTTTTGTTTTAAGGAAAAAAAGTTTATTTTTTACAAAATATATTACTAAAAGTTATTAAAATTAATTACTATAATTAAGGTAAAATTAAGCTTTATAATGAATAAACATTAATATTAAGGAAAAAATGTCAAGTAAACATGTCCCAAATTAATTTGATGCCAAAAGTGTGACCACATCTCCTTTTAGATATAATTTTATGGGTTATTTTTATATTATTAAATTTAAGTGAACTATATAAAATGTTAAGTGAGGAAAAAGTAAAAAGATGGAATTTACATACCATTATAGCTTAAAAATACTCTGATACCGAAAAAATATCATATTTTCATATTTACAAATCCTTCGTAATGATTAATTGGTAATTATTATTATTATATATTTTAATTTTAATTTTATATTGGATTTATTTACTTAAAATTCTAATGAACAAACAATGATATGATTATTTAGTTAAAAATTATATTAAATGAAGGATACTATTAATATTAAAAGTGCAGTAAATTGATTAAATTGTTTTCATTAATTATTGTTATACATTAATTTATTAGGGTAAATAGATATTAAACTAATATATTTTAATTCATATATCTTTTTGATATTTTAAATTTTAAATGAAATCAATTATTTCAAAATTGACATTAATTGTATTTTAAAATAAAGGGTATTTTATTGATTTATTTAAAATTATTAAAAATAATATATTCTACCATGTGATATAAAAATATTAATAAATACTATATATGGTTTATTATTGGACCAAATTGTCATTTATAACTAAAATATTGACCCATATAATCCAATAAAATTGTTAGCACAGTTCGGGTTTAAGTTGTGTTTTACACGTCACATGTGGTTTTTTGAAAATATATTTCCAAAAAACGTATTTTCTTACTTAAAAAAATAAGATAACATATTAATAATATTTTTTCTCTATATATCGTTATATATACCACTTTATTTTTTTCTTAATGGTTAAATTAAAAAGACTAGAAAATTTGATTCTATAATAATAGTCAAAATAATAAAATTTGGGAATCATCGAGGTTAAGAAACCAAATTATTAAAATGAACATATTTTTATGTGGTGGAGGTTTCTCTCGACCATGATTCCCCTTTAAACAATTATTTTTCTATTTTGGAGTAATATTATGTAAATTATTCCTCAAATTAATGAATACCTTCTTGTATTTACAAGAGTTCCACTCATATTCCCCTATAAAAAGGAAATCACTGTACATATTGGTCACCCATCTCCAACATCATAGGATCGACCAAAATAGACTAAAATCACTAACAATAGTCCTTTAAATCCTCATTGAATATACTCCCTTTGGGTAGAAGTCCATCCAAATAACCCCTTTGGTGCGAACTAAAAGTAGTTACCCGATTAAGAGGTAACATCTTCTCTCCAACCCTTTTAATTTATTTATTTCTCCACCCCATAATTTATTATTATTCCATGCTTATAAAATAGAAACAATATAATTATTATACTTGTGTTATTTTTAATTTTATGTGTTTGACATACTCTTATTCCCACTTCGATCTAATGTATAAAAAAATAATTTTTAGGTGTGGAGTTAACTACCACCTCATGAAACAATGATTGTTCCTTTTTTCTTTTCACACCAATCATGGTTGGGAATTATGATGGAAAATATATTTATATATGATATATAAGATAAATATTCATTCATCATTCTTCTATATTTATATTAGAATTCTTATATTTTTACTTTCTATTTTTTATAAATAAAATAATTACATTTGGGAATGTGTGGACTAACGCCCCTTCAAAGTATTGTGATTTGTACACACATTACATAGAATGTATTAAGGTTTTATTTAATGGACATATAATATATATATGACATAATAATTCTAATGTAATGATATAATATACATATATACACAACACATGTATTAGCTAATATAAATAGTTTAAATCCATATAATATTAAATTATATTTTATGTTTTCTAATAAAGTCATAATATATCAATTTTGATATGTTAGTCCAATAATGTTCATTATAATCATTTATAATTTTCAATTTAATATAAATACTTATTGAACTCTTGAACATTTTTACTTTAATAACACACTTTCTCACAACTTCGGTAGGAATAGCATTAATCATAACTTTTCCATCTTATATGATTTTAATTTCAAAAAACTAATATAAATAGTTTTAATCCCTATAATATTTTTGTTTTAAAGAAAAAAAGTTTATTTTTTAGCAAATATATTACTAAAATATATTAAAATTAATTACTATGATTATGGTAAAATTAATCTTTATAATGAATAAACATCAATATTAATGAAAAAAGGTCAAGTAAACATGTCCCAAATAAATTTGATTCCAAAAGTGTGACCACATCTCCTTTTAGATATAATTTTATGGGTTATTTTTATATTGTTAAATTGAAGTCAACTATATAAAATGTTAAGTGAAGAAAATGTAAAAAGAGGGAATTTCCATACCATTATAGCTTAAAAATTTTGTTATATCTAAAGAACGTCATATTTTCAGATTTACAAATCCTTCGTAATGATAAATTGGTAATTATTATTATAATATATTTTTATTTTACTTTTATATTGGATTTATTTACATAACATTCTAATGAACTGACAACGATATGATTATTTAGTTATAAATTATATTAAATGAATGATAAAATTAATATTAAAAGTGAAGTAAATTGATTGAATTGTTTTCATTAATTATTGTTATAAATTAATGTATTAGGGTAAATAGATATTAAACTAATATATTTTCATTCAAATATCTTTTTGATATTTTAAAATTTAAATGAAATCAAGTATTTCAAAATTGACATTAATTGTATTTTACAATAATGGGTATTTTATTGTTTTATTTAAAATTATTAAAAATAATATATTCTACCATGTGATATAAAAATATTAATAACTATTATATATAGTCTATTATTGGACCAAAATTTCATTTATAACTAAAATTTTGACCCATAGAATCCAATAAAATTGTTAGCACAGTTCGGGTTTATGTTGTGTTTTATCACGTCACATATGGTATTTTGAAAATATATTTCCAAAAAAGGAATTTTGTTCCTTTAAAAAATAAGATAACATATTAATAATATTTTGTATTTATATATCTTTATATATACCACTTTATTTTTTTCATAATGTTTAAATTAAAAAGGTTAGAAAAATTGATTCTTTAATAATCGTCAAAATAATAAAATTAGGGAATCATAGATGTTAAGAAACCAAATTATTAAAATGAATATATTTTCATGTGGTGGAGGTTTATCTCGACCATGATTTCCCTTTAAACCATTATTTTTCTATTTTGGAGTAATATTATATAAATTATTCCTCAAATTAATGAAAACCTTCTTGTATTTACAAGAGTTCCACCCATATTCCCCTATAACAATGAAATCACTGTACATATTGGTCACCCATCTCAAACATCATCAGATCGACCAAAATCAACTAAAATCACTAACAATAGTCGTTTAAATCCTCCTTTAATACACCCTTTGGGTAGAATTCCATCCAAATAACCCCTTTGGTGCGAACTAAAAGTAGTTACCAGATTAAGAGGTAACATCTTCTCTCCAACCCTTTTAATTTATTTATTTCTCCACGCCATAATTTATTATTATTCCATGCTTATAAAATAAAAAATATATAATTTGTATACTTGTGTTATTTTTAATTTTATGTTTTTGACCTACTCTTATTCCCACTTCGATCTAATGTATAACAAACATACTTTTTAGGTGTAGAGTTAACTACCACCTCACGAAACAATGATTGTTCATTTTTCCTTTAATACCAATAATGGTTGGTAATTATGATGGAAAATATATTTATATATGATATAGAAGATAAATATTATTTCATCATTCTTCTATTTTTATTTTAAAAATCATATATTTTTACTTTCTATTTTTTATAAATAATATAATTTCATTTCGGAATGTATGGACTACAGCTCCATCAAAGTATTGTGATTTGTACACACATTACATATAATGTATTAAGGATTTGTTTAATGAAAATATAATATATATATATATATATGACATAATAATTCTAATGTAATTATATTATATACATATATACATATATGTAATTTTAATTCTTTATTTCAATATGCTACTAAAACAGAAACATCATTCATGTGTACGTACCACCCTCCGACTCCATAAAGGGTGTATTCCATTTCATACATCTATATTATATAGATTATTCTAATACAAATATAATGAATATAAACTATATTTATATAATTTTTTATATTATATATATATATATATCAATATATATTTAAATGGAACAAATAAATAAAAACTTAACCTACATGTGAAAACAATGAATATATTACCTGAATTGTAACTTTAACATAAAATTGTAAAATAGATGGTAATATAATGTCATAACCATACAATATATCTTATTAGATATAATAATATGGTTCTATAAATTTTTTAAAATGAACAAGAATTTATTATATATGAGGATTTCATGAGTATGATGACAATCAAGACACAATGTAAGGGGATTATCATCTTACTTTTTATTTATGTGAGATACATGCCATAATCAAAAATCGCTTCTTCTGTGAGGATTATATACTACCCAATGACATTTTATACCGTTTATATTCCTTATTTAAGGATATAAAAAGATTTTTATGATGTTATTATCTAATTTTAATCTCGATTCAAATACTACTCAAGTATTAATTGTTATGTTGTCTCACTTTTAATTTATATGAGGCACAAACCATTTTCACCTAAGATTTTTTATACCTGGTGTGATAAATTCCAATTTTTGTATTATATGATCCCTATAATTAAATTTATGGTTATATATATGTCCATTTTAATTAATTTATTTCATGGGTTCTATTTTTTCTAAATGTACAAAATTGGTAAGGTAGATTTGTGTCAATTTTCCTTCGTTAGGAAACATGTTATGTTATGCTCCCATATTTTTATATGAGGTGTATATACTTCTATTGAAATGTAATATAATTAATATTAATCATTTAAATATGTTTTATTATTTTTTTAATTTTATTATATCCATTCAATTATTATTTAATGCTACCATATCAGTAACTGTTTATTTCTAAAATCATATCGTTTATCTATATTTTTTAGGAATATGATCCAATTGATGAAATATTATGATCAATATAACATGAAATATCATGAAATTTATTAACCTATGGATATGAATGTTATATCCATGTAATAGAACCATTTCCACTATTTTTTAATTGATTTAGATAATAGAATGTTTTTTATTAAATTATAACATTATTACTTTTTTTAGTCAGATATCTATGTTATTTCAAAACTATTATTTCTACTCATATTATTATGTAATTTTCAAAGGTTTTAAATTTATTTTAAATGAAACAACTTCTAAAATTTTATTCAAGAATTTAATATATTTTTTTATAATAATTTCAAATAAATAGTTTTTAATATATTTCCCATCATTATTTATATGTCTTCCAGAACAATGAATTTCCAAATGTTTTCATGATTTCATAATATGTATTAAAATTTATTTAAATTAAATGGTTTTAAAAATTATATCATGATTATTTTATATTTTTTAAATTAAAATGGTTGTCAAAAAAATTTTAAGATCATTTTATAATTTCTCATGTGAAAATGTTTTTGAAATTATTTTTGGCCTTTATTCTATGTTCTCAATACATTTCAAAATAAAATGGTTTTATATTGGATTTATGTTATTAATATAATTTCCAAGGATGAAAGGATATTTTCTTAAACTGAATTTTTAAAAAATATATATCCCTTTTATTTTCTATCATGGATTTCATATATTGATGTCAATAAGGCCCTTATAAGGAATGATCAATAAGTTCTATTAATATACTTTCATGATTTTATATATATATAATTATAATTATGAAATAAATTTCTATTATGGGGGTTATATGATTGTTAATCCCACTTGTTTTCACCTGTTATGATTTGATGATATGATAATGAAACCATGCCATTTTTCATAGGTTTTTGGGTGTTAAATTGTTAATGATACCCATTTAATTTCACTGGATGTGATTTGATGTTTATAAATCCCATATCTTTTTAAGGGTTATGATATGATGAATTTTATTATTATCATGTAGAACATGTATGAATAATTTTATCATAAAATGAGTCGGATATATATCTCCCTCTAATAGATTGGGTGATGATTTGTATCTCATCAGTTAATTATGGTAATCAATTCATCAGGCTACATCTACTATGTGAATATGGTAAAACAAATTCCTTTACAAGGAATGGATTGTGATTAGGAATGGTGATTCATCCTACCGAGTAGGTATAGTCACCTATAAAATGGAAGATGGGGAACCCTAATACACTATGGGAATATGGGTTGTCATTATCCCTTATAAGGAAAGGACTGTGACTAGTAATTGAGATGTGTCATGAAGAGTATGTGAGCTCCTAGAAAGTGCCTTGATAAGTAATAGAAAGGAGTCATGACTTATAGGGAATCATATCACATGTTTATATATTCCTCATTTCCATGTCTAGTTTCTATGTTGTGATTTCTGGGATTATGTTCATCATTTCAATATGATTCATGTCTTATGAATTGTCATGATTTATGTCATTATTCATGTTTATGATATTTGATATGTAGGGTATGATCTTTTATTGTAGTGATCAGTTTCTCATAACTCTCTACTCATGTTTATGCACACATGTCTCCCATGATTACCAAAAATGAGAATATAATCTAAAACAGTTTTATGTTTACTTTATGAGGTTATGAATATATGTATTGTGTATGATGTGTCTAAGAGTGGTGATCGTCATAATGAAAATAGATGGAGATAATTTTTCTTTAGTATGTTCGAGTGTTTATGTTTCAATGTTTTTGAAAGCACTAAACAAATACCATCGTTATGCATTAGTGGAGGTACAAAATTTTACATCTAGGTCCCTATTCATCATTTATTCATATATTTTTGATTAACTACTCATGTGGGATATACTTAATATTTTATTATTTATAACCATATTAAGGATTAATAGTATTCCTAATCTAATGTTGAAATTGTTTTTGGATATGAAAATATTTGGTAAAATATTCCAAATTATAACATTTAAAAATAGTGTTGTTACATTCCCCCCCCCCCAAGTTATACCTTTTTAACCAGAATATCAAAAATCCCACGAAAACATATGACTGTAATGGGATCACATTTGGGTCTCCTAATCCATGGTTCTATCAAAAAGACACTTATGCTATATCTAGACATAATTTAATAGGATCACATTCCATGGAAGGATATTATATTGATGATACATAGTCTGTACACGGTATTCTACAAAGGTATCTTCATCCTGGATTCCCTAATGTCCCCATTCGATAACATGCGATAGGTTATAAAATACATCCTTTGTTGATGAACATCAAAGATCTAATGCACCATTTGTAATTGTGGTTGAATGGATAACTAGTAAACCACCTCACCAACCCAATGAATTATCCAAAAAACAACTAAAATGAAAGATAAATTTTTCCTATGTACATATAGTCACAATCCAAATCAACGTAATACCTTCATGGACACATTGTCTCCCTCATAATTCTCTAAATGCCTCTCTTGGTAGATTAATTGAGATTTAATATACCTTTGTACATTCCACTTCTACCCCATTTTGAAATTATATTTTTTTAACAATCACTAGAAACAAATAATGTCACTCAATAATTGACTTCTGTTGGATTAAACTAGTATAGTAGCACCTCCATGGTCTCCCATAAAAGGCATCAAATTTTTATTCACTATTGGTGGAGTGGTAATTAACATGACACTCAAAATCTACCTATGTTGGATGAGCGTCATAGCTATGATCCATAAAAAACATGAAAACCTAAATCCTACTATCTAATACATGAATTATTTTCTTTATCTTACAATTTATTATGGGTATAAACAGTATAATTGGATGTAATTGAGTCCTAAATTCCATATAAAACATTGTGATAATTATAAAATATAGTGAGAAAAATGGAATTAAAAGATCATCAAGGGTGTTTCATTAATTTATACAACCTCTTCTATACAGAGGAATCCCAATCAATACACTATGATTTGTATTTCATTACCTACTAATCCATGAGGAATCAAGAGTTTATATGACACAAAATGAAAAAAAAACCTTCCCTAACCAAAATTATGCCAAAGGACATCATTAAATTTTTATCTCTCTCTGATGTACAAATAAATTCAATATTTAACCCACCATAGCACTTCCTCTCACAGTGTGATTGGTGCCATTATTTTTCCATTCAAAAGGATGATGTGGTCCCCATATTAATAAAATCCATCAATTGATTGTCTAGAAAAAAATTTATTATGTATTGAATCATAGTAGTTATCTCTATAATGAGCCTCAATAACTCACTTTATATGTGGAGGATTAATAACCAATGATTTGAGGTAAACCAAAACATTCATGTACACTACGGACAACTATAGTGAGCCTAAATACTTTTACCCATGACTCAACAATGGTGAATAAGGTATGAAAGAGTGTGTTAACCTTAATGGGATTATATATTCTCTAAAATTAAAAGTTATATATGATGTATAACCATTGACTTTGTTTCATATTAAGATACTTCTTATAGAATAATCACATGAGACTCTTGTGTTAGAAAATATAATAAGCTTCAAACCAAAAAGTCATTGTCTCGACATATTTTGTAAAATACCACCACTACCACCTGAAGATCATGGGTAACCTTATTTTTCTCATCATGTATAAAATTTAAAGACCCATATTCAGTCCTTTCCATCCATTTCAATAATAAAAGCCCAATTCCAGTTCAAGTGGCATTGCCAAACAATACATACTCAACAACCTCTGCATGTTGTGTCAAGATGAGGGATCTCATAACCCTGTACTAAAACTATTATAAGGAATACCTGAATCATTTTTATATATGAAAGTAACAAAATTATGGGTAAAATAATATAATGTTACTAATATACTTGAGAAATCTTTCAAAAATATCTTGTCAAAATCTACAAACCCAAGGAAGATCTAATCCTTCATAACACTAATGGGTACTCCCAGTCTAGCACTTCTTCTACCATTATTGAGTCCTCTATATCACCATTTTTGGAAATAAAATGTGCTAAAATGTGGACCTATAGAATCTATATTTATCACTTTTAGAGAATTCCAAAATGATTTTGTTCTATGGTTATTTCTAGGACCATCATCACGTGACTCACTTTCTCCTCCTTGGACATTGTGTACATTTGGATAGAAATGTTGAAGACTACAACATATCTATTCAATAAAGGATAAATGTTTTTTCTATTGAGCCCAATATATTTTTTTACTGAATTAAAAATATTTAAACACATCACCTTGTACTAATAAAGACTATAGAAACATTATAGTTTCATCTTTAATATATCTACAAATTTTTCATGTTGTTGGTGATAGCCTGATTCTAGAATAATATTTGTGAACACTCTCAACCATTTAAACTGGTCTAATTGGTCTTCAATCCTCGATAATGGATATTTATTCACTATAGTAAACTGGTTTAGGTGTTTATAATCCATAGACACAGAAATTATCCAATATCTCTTCTTTGAAAACCCAATTGTGACTCCTTGTGAGGAATCATTGGGTCAGACAAAGCCCTTCCATGGAAAGTACTCCAACTACACCATCATATCAAGAAGCTCTGCAAATGAAATACTATTACATCCCAAAATTATATAAATAAAAATTTCTTCTAATTATTATTCCATATAGTACAAATCACATAAAATTACATAGATATGACTAAAAAACATTATAAATGAAGAATCAATGAAATAAGAGTATTTTTTCAGATACTAATGAACTTATAACAATGTAATAGTAACAATAATGTGGTAATATTAATATGAAAATAATGAACGGATAACCGGAAAATATAGTAAAAAAATAAAAAAATAATGTATATTAATAATTTAGGAATCTGAAAAATGAATATATGAAATTATGATATCATTATATATGTAAATAAATGTTTTGGGAATCATTAATTATGTTTTTAAATTATTTTTGGATGTTAAAAGTTTATTTAAAATTTTATAACCTATATAATAATTTAAAAAAATTATTTAATTTCATAACATTGATTAATAAATTAATATTTATTTCCTAATATGATAATATAATTTTATGAGACCTTAATTAATTTTTTAATGTTTTATAAAATCAGATATAATTTTAAATTCAGTATATTCCAAGTAAATGATGAATTTTGTTAAAAGTTTAGATTCTCATATATAAAATTAATTTTATAAAACGGAGTTCTCTTTTAAATTATATATGTTGAAAAATATTAAGGGTTATATTTTTTTCAATTTTTCTAAAATTGTTGACTTTTTGGGAATAGTGAAATTCAGTAATTTATACTAAAAACTAAATACATAAATTAAAAAGTCCTAAATGATGTGTTGCTGCTGTAAAACCATAATTTCAAAATATAATTAATTATTTTATTCATTATAGTGATAATGATTAATCTATTCACAGTATCAAGGAAAAATAATAATCTAATAAATGAAATAATGAGAAACCACCCCTCTCCTCCACTATAAATAGCACCCCACGCCACATCTTATCCTCACACCTCTTAATACTTTAATATTGTCCAAATTCTCCCCAATAATTTTACATAGTATATTACTCTTGTAAATTAGGTTATGGTCTTAACAAAATACCACAATCCGTTATCCTATATAGGTTCTAAAGAAGACGAATTCAAGAGATAAAAAAACCATTTCTTTTCCTTTTAATTTAATTCGAATTTATTTTCCACTCATATTAGATCCTCTACTAATATTAACCAATTGAAAAGAAAACTATAGAATATCTCATATACTATAATTTTTAATGTTAATTTAATAATCCATAATAATTTCATTTCCACTTTCGCATTCTTCTAAAGATGAATTCATTGTCAATGATGTGTTATTTTATCAAATTAAAGGACGATGAGTTTTCTATTTCCAATACTGACTTCAAGTTTATTCAAATTAAAATTTATGTGTTTAATAAAAAATATAATATATTTATTACATATTAGTTAGTTTTCTGAAATTAGTTTTCATATGTAATACTAATTAATAAAATAAAATCTGTTCAAAATGAAAAACAAATTCACCAACATAATATGACACTCATCACTAACATTTTATCTAATGATTCATCCATATACCATATAAAAATGATATTTCAGAAAATTTAATATTATTCATGTTAATTAATAACATATTATTTCATTTATGGATTACTATTGCTATTTTATTTGAACTCACATCCTTGTATTCAAGTAAACCAGACATGAAAACAAAGGGAACTAACACATCTGAATGATAAAATAATATTTACAACTCGTCAAAAAGGCCATTGACGAACATAATAAAATTATAATAAATAAAATATATTTATAAAAGATTTTTAGTTAGTTATTTAATTGATATAATTTGATTAACCATGTTATTATGTTCAAATGCATAACAGTTTCAGACATAAGGTTATGGATTCTACCCGAACCCCCATTTTTATTTCATTATACACATTCTCTATCATTATCCAAATTTAATAATAATATATTTTTGATTAATTTTTATAAATTATATTTATGTCTTCCAAAATCATGTATCCATATTAGATAATCCATCTTTTATGGGGAAATACATGTTTTAAAAAGGCTCTTGACATGAAACTTCTTGATAAGAAATCTCGATTAAAGAGAACATCCCAATTTCACACCCATTTAAAAGTGAACTAAAAATTATATTTTAAGACACCATTATTTTTATAAAGTAACAAATTTTATAATGAAAAACTATATAGGTTAATTTCTAGTTTTATGAAAATGAACATGTGTTTTCCTCATAAAATTCATTATGATATTTCCCTTAAACCGCATTGAAATGATTAATTTTTAATGTGTTATAATAACTTTTCTTACTTGTTTACACATAAATTTTACATCATTTTTCAATATATTTTCTAATTTTACCTTATGAATTTCAATTTCTGTTTTAGTTCCATTCTTACATAGACACCATTATGATATTCCTATTTGTTTTTCCTTGTGGCGTGATTATGATATCTAATGATTTAAATGGGAAACACTTATGATTGATTATTCATGTGGGAAACATATGAATGAACATGTTATTATGGGTGAAACTAGATATAGACCCAATTAATTTGGTGTTTTTTAGTCTCATGAGAAGTCATAGTGGGATTTGGAGTAAACTTAATTTATTTTTGGGACATCATCTACAATGTGTAATGGTCATGGAAATTAGCCTTGATTCATGCATGTATTAGGTTTCATGTTGTTTCCATATTCTTATGTTTCCATAATTACATTTACCAATCATCAATATTTTTCTTCCTTATATTTACTTATGTTCCATTCCTTTTTATGTAATCATGTTCTTCCTTATAATACATTTTCTTTTCATTATTCATATGATGATACCCTTACTAGGAATTTTATCTCATCATTTTTTGTTCATTCATTCACTTGGTTATTCATTTTTTGATATAGGATCATAATGGATTTTGGGATCTATTACAGGATAATTGAAATAAATATATTCTTTTTTATATTTCGCAATTTTTAAATTTTTGTATATAATCATCTCAATACACTGTATTTTATGATCCATGGATTGTAATTTGATTATTAATTTTTCCATAAATTCATATATTTGTATTTTTAAAAGGAAAGGGTCACTATATTTTGTAAAAAAGCATAATATAGTTATTTTTTTGGATTATAACAATAGAACTTTAATAATAACCATAGGGATAATTTCATCAATGTGGATAACATAAATTAAATCATAGGGATTTAGAAGTGAGGATATACTTTTCATTTTCATGTTTATAAGATTATGTTAAATGTTTACTTTTATTATGCTTCTTAGAAAAGTATTCAAGAACCCTATTAGAAATTTCATTTTAATAGTTAATATATGGAAATAGAACAAAATTTGGTAATAATAAATGTGATAGGTATTGTGAATAATTCTATAATGATATACCAAATATTACAATAATTTTTCCTACAAATATCATGAAAATAAATTCTTAACTATATTATGTAATGAATAATAAATCGAATCATGGGGAACTCCCTCCTATTCCTAATATATATAAAGATATGGTGTAAAATGATATATGGAAAATTCCTCCGATATTATATGGATCTTATGATATTTCCCTCATAAAAAAGGTATTAACTCTATTGAGTAAATATTATTTTTCATCCAGTCCTCTAATGAAAATAATGTTATGATAACGTTATATAGTTTTAATGAAGTAGTTGATATATGGTGGTCACTGATCAAGAACACAATTTCCCATGAGTAAATTGATTATATAGAATGTGATTCATTAAAAAAATTATTCTCAATAAATATTTTCACTAAATACTCCATCATAAGATGGAAATGGTGTTCCATGGACTAATGAAAAAAGAATATGGATATATAAGAGATTATGAGGAAAGCGTAAAAAGTATTGCAAGAAATTCCTATGGATTTTTCATGATCATTGAAATTAAGGTAGATCTCTTTTTTAGATAACTATATTAATGTTTATGAAATTATTTGGTGATTTTAGACATCAATAACTTCGAGGATATTGTTTTTGTGCCCTTAATGTTTAAATGGAGGTCAAAATATCTTAGTGTTATCATTGACCTGCATATAAGAACTTTAAAATGACGTTTAATATGGTTGGATTAATAGATAAATCCCATTCTGAAGTCAAGACCCAATAACAGTGATATTAAAAGATTCGGATGAAGAATCCAAAAACTGATTATGGTGAACAAATAGATGATTCAAATTTGGGAGATTGGTAATGTGGCTAATAATTGACAATGGGATATTAAGATTCCCACTAATGATAAAGAATAATGGAAGTTTCAGATAAACACTCAGTCTATAGTTCATTGTTTCAACAATAAAGGGACATGTGAATTGTGGAAGCCATTCGTCTATGAAAATAGTTTTTTGAGGAAATTGACAACAAAAACCTCTAAGGGAATAAATAATTTCACATTCTATCACTAAACATTAGGTGGCACACAACAATGATGTGCTAACATGAATTATAATTATTAATTAATGAATAGTAAACATACTATTTGATTTTGGTTCTATAAATTATTCAATATCGATTATGTTTAGTATATATATTCAAACACCACTAAAAATATTTGGGTTTAATTAGTTACAAGAAAGAATAAGTAAATTATTGAATCCAAAATATAAAACTCTTCCCTGGTTAATGATTGTGAACTGAAACTCCTAGAAAATTGTTTCTAGCTTCCTTTGGTTGAGTTTAAAACTATATTAAGCCTGAATTTTATATCATAATACGAAGTCAAAATCATCTATCAGGAATTAGTGATCACTCTTATAATCATGAGGAATCCTCTAATTTTGTTTAAGTGTAAGGAGGAGGATTAATCTCCACCAGAATCATAATCTCAATTGTAGATTTTATTACCTTATGATAAATACTATCTAGATCAACTGATTGACTAAACATAGGGAATCATGGACAAATACATTCTCATTTGTCAGGGACTACAATGAATTTTTCCCAGGAGAGTTGATTAGTATTTATCATGATTCTGAGGTTGAGTTCACAATTTATCTTATTCCTAAATGTCGGCTTATATAGAAGAAATCATATAGAATGGAAACCATTGAGTTTGAGGAATTGAAGAAGTATTTATAAGTGAATATGGGAATGTCTTGAATATTCCCATGTTATTCACCATGTGGTGAAACAATCCAATTTTTGAAAAAGAATGGTGTCACAATATAGCACTGCATTGATTATCATTTGCTCAATAAACTGATGATAAATAAAAAGCTTCCCCTTCAATTGATATATGACATGTTCTCTCAACTATGTCCGGACAAGTCTTTATCAATGGTGGACCTTCGATTGGGATATCACATGTTATGATTTAATAAGGAATATATTCCTATTACATCCTTTAAAATTTGATGTGGAAATAATGAGTTCATAATTATTCCCTTAGGATTTACTAAATCTACTACAATTCTACTAGATTTAATGAATAGATTCATCAGAGATTCCTAAGACCGATTTTGAATTGTCTTTATTGATAATATTTTGATATATTCCAAGATAAAGGAGGAAAATGAGGATCATTTGAATATTGTGTATAAGACATAATGAAGGGAGAACATTTATACAAGGTATATAAAATGTTAGTTCTTAATGTTGTAAGTATCATTATTGGGTGATGTTATAACTAGTTGAGGACTATCTATGGTCCATTATAAGAAAACGACAATCGAAGAGTGGCCCAAGATGACATTTTTAATAGAGAACCGTAGTTTCCTTGATTTATCATGTTATTACTGATGAATATTGAAAAAAATGATTATAAAAACCAACTACCATGATGACTCGGAAGGGAGTTAAATTTATCTAGACCATTTAATGTGAGGATGTATTCAATTTATTGAATAGTAATTTTCTCATTACACTAGTTCTCAAACTAAAAAAATTTGGGGAACTTTGTGGTGTACTTCAATTCATTAATGAAATTCCTAAGTTGTGTAGTAATAAAAAATGATAAATTTATAGCCTACACCTCAATAAAGATGAAAATTTATGAGCAAAACTAACCCACACATGATCTAGAGATGGATGATGTGAACTATGCATTGAAAATATGGATACATTATCTCTATGGGAAGAAGTTTGAGATATAAATTTATAATTAGTTCATAATGTATATATTAACATAGAATGAGCTTAAAATTAACTAGTGAAGATATTTAGATATCATAAAAATTATTTCTGATCAATCTAATACCATCCTAGTAATGAAAATAACGTGTATAATGCACTAAGTAGAAAACGTCATTCATATTTATCAATTATGTGAGTTTAAACGAATATAATCATCATAGATTTTCAAAGGATGTAAATGGGAATCATTAATGATGAAAAATATTCAATATATTACAAACTTATTTTTCAACCATCCCCCATGTGGAAAATAATGATACCCATATAAATTTTGTAGAAATTCAGAAGAATGTGGAATCCATGAAAAAATGAACATCTTTTGAGTTCAAAATTCATGAGGAATGAGTTTTATGATTCAGTAAGGACAATGTGTTACATCCAATATAGAGGTAAAAAATGATCTTCTGAATAAAATCCATAACCCAACCTTCTCTATTCACATAGAGAGCACAAGGATGTATCGATATATTTGAGAGATCTATTGGGGGACAATATTAAAATAAATATCATAGAATATACAGTAATGAGCCTAGTGTGTTAGCATGTGATGGCTTAAAGTAAAAATTATAATGGGATTTTTCTACCATTACCCATACCAAAATTTTAGTTGGAAAATATCCCCATTGAATTTGTCTCTGATATTCCAAAGAAATCCAGAGGAAATTATTCTACATGGGATTTTTGGATCATCTTATAATGACAACTCACATAATTGAAATATTAGAGGACTTCTCCCAAGATCAAAATTCTACATTATACATCAAATAAGTGGTAAGTCATTAGGGATTACCTCTATAGATTTAATCTGATCAACATTAGAGATTTACCTTAGTGTTTTAGAAAATTCTCAACCATTTTATAAACACAGTATTGATCTTCATTATGGACTAACATCCTAAAAATGATAGAAATTCTGAATATAAAACTCATACACTAGAAGAAATGTTGAGATCATGTTATATGGAATTAAAGGAATGATGGGACCAATATCTCTTTATAGATAATTTCTCATATAATAATAGGTCCCACTCAAGCATTCAAATGAATCCATATGAATTCCATTGTGGGAATTTGTGGAAAACATTGTCATGATGGGTTGAATATGGTGAACATAAGATTCCATGACTTGTAATGGTCAAATAAATTGTGTAAAAAGAGATAACCATTCACCAATAGATCAAGGAAACCTAATGACGATAGACTATTATACAGATAATCATCAATGAGACCCTATGCTTAAGGTCTGAGACATGGTATTCTCCACATATCTCCGTGGAAAATGATCATTAGATTTGTGAAGAAATTGATTCTAGGACCTAGGTAAATTAGCCCATTCAGTATTCTTGATCATGTTGTATATTTGTACAATAGAGTAGAACATCCACAACCCATTTCTCAAGTACACTATGTATTACATGTATACCTCTTTAATATGTACATACTAGATCCAGCTCATGTATTGATTCTAGATGTCGTACATTTGTAAAATGATATCTCTTTTGAAGATCAAATGGTGAATATCATGGATCATAAGGATATTTTTCTATGAAACAAGACAACTCACCTTGTCAAATTATAATTTATAAACTATAACTATAAATTTGAATAATGAAAATAGGGGGAAGTGAAGATGGATAATTACTACCACTTGTTTTCACCATATTATGTAAAATGAATCTTCCAAGATGATATTTCAGAAAGGGGTATGTAATAACCCAAAATTAAATAAATTTAAATTTCATTCTTAAAATTATTCCATATAATACAAATAATATAAAATCATGTAGATGACATAAAAAAATTATGAAAGAAGAAGGAATGAAATAAGAGGATTTTCTTGAAATTAAGATACTTATACCAAAGGAATAGTTACTTGACATCAAGAATAGTGTTTAGACCATTAGAAATAATAATCCTTCCAAGTGAATATTAAACTCGCCAATTTAATTATATGAAGAATTTATCCATCGTATAAAAGAAAATATGAAATAATTATATTATAGTATAAGTCAATAAATGTATTTAAAATAACAAATTAATTTTTTTTATTACTGTGAAACATAAATATTTATTTACAACTTTATAATTAATATATTGATTTAATATAAAATTATTTTTCATAAAAAATCAAAAATTAATATTTTGATTTCTTATGATTATCAAAAAAAATTATGAGACATTAATTAATGTTTCAATGTGATATAAAATATGTTATAAATTCACAATCAGTATTTTCAATGTAAATGATGATTGTAATTAAAAATTAAAATTTCCATATATAGAAATTTATTTTCCCAAAATGATGTGATTTTTTTATTCTCCTTATCAAAAAAATTTTGGGGTTAATTATTTTTATTTATTTAAAAATTGTTGAATTTTTGGTGAATAGTAAAATATAATAATTTATAGAAATAACTAAATATGTTAATTATTGATTCATATAAGATTTTAAGCTAATATAATCCCACAATATAGAAAATTTATTCATTATTTTAATATATTTAGTGATAATTTTTAATTTATTCATAGTCTTTAGTCAAAAAATATATACTAATGAATAAAATAATGAGAAAGCACACCTCTCCACCACGGTATATACAACCCCTCACCAACTCTTTTCATCTCACCTCTTAAAAATTAATGCTTATAAAATTTATGACCAATACTATTACCATGTATCTTTACAACTTCCATAAGGTTCTGGTCTCAACAAAATACCCAAACCTATTCCCCTAGTGAGGTTTTCAAGAGAAGAATTCAAGTGCTAAAACTATTTTCAATTTATTTTAATTTCATTAAAATTTCTTTTAATTTCATATTCTCACCTGAATGGCAATTATAAAAGTTGAATGGTAATTATGATATATCACATATAATATAATGCTATTATTTTAATGGAATAATACATCATCATTTTTTCCCTTTTCCTTTTGTTCTGAAAATGAATGCAGCATCCATGATGTGATGATTTATAGTAGTCAAGGAGAATGAGTTTTCAATTTCCATTACAATATTCCAAGCTAATCATAATATGATATTTTTGTTTAAAAAATTAAAATATATTTATTATATCTTATTAAATGATTTGTAATTAATTTATACACATAAAATTAATTTCTAAACAAGCTGTTCGTAACGACCCAAAATTTACCTAAGTAAAATAACATTTATCACTATCACATTATCTAATGATTAATCCTCATAATATATAACAAATATTATATAGAAGACAATATAATTTTCTTGGTTTTCATTAATAACATATATTTTCAATTATGCACAACTTTTCAAATTTTAAATGATATTATATTCTTGTATATATGAAAATAAATCATAAAAAATAAGGGAATAAATATTTGAGAGTGAAAAAATTGTAACTTATAACTCATAAAAATATCTTGATTGAATGTAATAAAATCATAATAAATTAAATTTGTGTTTAAATGGTTATGAATAAAATAATTAGTACATATAATCTTAATATCTTGGACATTGAAACAAAGGGATTAACCCTTTTTAACATAAGGTAAGGGATTCTACATAAACCCCCATTTTTTCCTTCAGGTTACACTTTATCCCTCTTTACCCAAATGTAATGAGTCTTTATTTTTTCTGTAATTCTTATAAATTCTATTAATATTTTTTATACTCATGTATCTATATGATATCGTTTTTATTTTGTGGGAAAATACATGTTTAAAAAATGAACCCTTCTAAAAACATCTCGAAAAGTAAGCCATATTAAAGTTAACATCTTGATTTCATGCCTATTTTCATGTGAAATCAATAACATATTTAAATTGAAATTTTTTTTCAAAAATTAATCATTTTATCATGAATAAACTATCACGGTTTATTTTTTGTTTTATGAAAACAAATATTCCTTTTCCTCTTTGAATTCTCATTAATATTTTTTAAACCACACTATAATGTTTCATTTCTAGTGTTTGCTAATTTTTTTTTAATTTTTATAGTTCAATTGGATGAATTTTTCATGATCTATTTCTATATTACCATATTAAATTTTATGTATGATTTAAATCCATAATTTCATGGACACCATTATGATTGTCCCTTTTTTATTCATTTTGACCTTATTATGTTCCCCAATTCATTCCCTCAGAAACCATTATCCATGATTCAACATGTGGAACAAATATGCATGATCATGTTATTACGTAAGTTCCCAGATAGTTATCCAATGAATTGGGTAATATATACTCTCATGATAAGTCATTTTGGGATAGAGAGTGAACTTGATTCCATTATGGGACTTTGTCCTCCTAGTACAATGGTCTTGGAAGTTATCCATTACTCACACTAATGTTTGATTTTGTTTGGTTTATAAATTTATATGATATCATTATTTCAAGTTTTCATTCTCAAAATGGTATGAATCTATATGTTTATCCATGTTTTATGCCTTTTTATGTCATCATGTTATTCATTCTAAACATTTTTGTTTCTTTATTACTTTGTTTATACAAATAGTATGATTTTTAGATCATCCCTTCTATACATGTATTCACTTGGTTTTCCTTTCTAGATATAGGATATAAATGAAATTTAAATATATTTATGGATGATTAAACATAATATGTTTTATTCTATTTCCAAATTGTCATGTCTATCTATCTTATAATCAAAAGACACTAGAATTAAAAATCCTTAGCATTTAATTTGAGGGTTAATTTTTCATAATATTATGTAATAATATTTAGAAATGGATAGTTTCTCTATACATATAATAATACAGATTATATATATGTAAATGCATCATTGAAAGTATAGATTGATGTAATTGTCTTTTTTGGGATGTAATCGTTAAATAACCTAAGAAAGATATCTCCATACTCATCCACCACTATAAGAAAATGATAATCCATAACATCCACTCCCCTATGAAAAATACTAGGGAACTGATATTTTATTTTATATATAATCCTAAAAAATATCATCTAATTTTCATAAAAGTTTTCCTTTGTTGAACTGATTGAATAATACATCCAATCTATAAAGAAAGACTACAAAAAATATATATTAAAAAAAATTTCTTCATGAAATGAAAAGAGGATTTGTATACTAAGAATGTCTTCATAAGGTATCATTTTGATTAAAAAAATGTTTCATGAGAATATCCCTACTCCAATGGTAATGTCACACTATCTATAAAAAGGTGATCCTCAAATCTCTACTAGTACGAGACTCCAACCAAAGTGGTTCTGGAATAGGTCAACAGGAGAGAACTAGGTATCACATAAGATATAAAGAAATGATCAAATGTCTCATAAAAATGTCTAACAAAAATGTAGTTAATGTGTAAATAAGATTGACCATATCTCGAATCACTCATTATGCCTATATTTTATAATATTATAAAAAATAAAACATACCATGTCCCTATCCCATAGCACCCTGAGCCTGGTGTGGACCACCTGTTGGTAGTGGTGGTGGAAACAGAATGACTTTCTTGCCACCTCTCACTACTCGCCTAGCTCCCCTAACATTTTTACTTCCCTCTAAACCTCCAGGCTCCAACCAAAACCTCTTATATGTTGATTCTTCATATATCATTTTTATGAAACAAATGGGTAAGACAATTATCTATTGGATATCCATGTCCATGATAAGCATAATACAACCTCTACCATGAGATACTGAGTTGTCCCTAAGGTCTTCATGAATGATGAATCCCCTTGTCTTGTGACCAATGTATCATATCTTAATTCAATGAGTCTTTTTCATGCTAGAACCAATAAAATCCATTATTTAGAATCTCATATTATACTTTCAACCCCTTCACATAATCATATAGAAAAAAATGAACCACACATAACTAAATCTAACATTATACATAAACATTTACCACTATTTGTGGTCTATATTTAGATCACTAAGTAGGATCATAACTAGTTGTACACCTATATGGAAATCATCCTGATTACCAAGTTAATGAATAGAAGCATCATTACCCAAATTTTCATATTAATGATACTCCTTAAGAATCTACAACAATTATCATCCTAGAATCAACCATCAGAGATACCATATGTACCCCAATACATTAGTATATCATAGGATTTAACTCAAAAGGTACTTGAAATCTGAAAACCAATATTATAAAATTAATATATTCATTTTATCCATGAAAAAAGGGTATATATGTACTGATTCAATATAAATAATTTCAAATTCCTATTGAGGGATACATCATATGCCACAACAAAACTATATAACCTTTCATGATATCCAAACTCAAAACAATTATACATTTTTCCCTTAGTTACAAAACCAAATCTCACATCTAAACATAACTAAAAACTACCATCCTAGAATTAAAAAAGATCTGATACTACTCTATAATAAATTGTCACTCTAGGGGCCACATATTTGGTGGTATGTTGCATGTGACACCCCAATACAACCTTAAATGGGCCTGGGGATGGTGACCAGTTCCTAATAGGTTTATCCCACACTTTGGAGGTTTTATCCCATTTTACCAATATGCACACACACCTCTCCAATCCAGAAATCAATCTAATGTAAACAAAAATACAAATTATAATAATATTAATTCATATATCTAACACCATTATCAGAGTATAAAATAATTATTTAATGAAAAATAAAAAAATACACTCCCATCAAATGTTTATAGAGTTCAATTTTCTAAGAAGGAGGGGGATTTAGTTAAATGGGACACCTAGTCCAACCCCGGTCTATCTAGATCACTATGTTCTTCATTATCATGGACGTCCTAGGATTCCATCATATAGATTTTCATCTATATATGTCATGACAAGGGTGTGTATAGATAGTGAAGTTTTTAGTATAAAAATACCATGTAAGACACCCCAAAAACCCCAAAAATAATGCATCAATATAGTTTTCGTCTCATTATCAACAATATATGTCAGTCATTATATGGTATATGTAAATAAGAAATATAAAACCATTGATATAATTAATATATACACAAAGTATAAAAGAGTTCACAACCGTACATATAACTATAGGATTCTGGTAAATCCTTCAATGTAATTCTAATTTTGGAGAATAAACTCTGTGAGACAAGATGTCACTGAAGGAGCTCATAAAAGAGGTGATACTCTACAAGTGTCTCAGTGAAGAAATACCATAGAACACTTGTGCTATAAACACCCAAACATTTATAACATCTAAGAACATTAGGGGAAACCATAAAACCAACTATAATAACCATATAATTTAGGGATCATAGTAATGATGAAATAGCTTACCCTAATGGATTGACATTCTAGAGAGGGGATCAACTCCCTCTGTATATTCTCCATGAAGATAACCCTCTTGAATGGACAAGATTTGAGGATATCTGATCACACAATATTTTACTCATAGATACACCATAAAATCTATTAAGACTCATTTTTTATAGGGAATCACAATCTTATGATCGGGATGCAATGTCTTCTTGTAACCGTGTAGAGTTGTACCATTGAAATACACCAAAAAACCTGGTTGGCACTGAAGGGATATACGAACTAACATTTCACTGTAATATGTATATTGAGTGTATTAAGGGTACACAACATTACATAACTACCCTAATTCTTCCCATTAATCCCCATAGTACATTACATGTATTCATCTCTAAACATTTTATGTCGTTTGGCGGTATACATAAAGCACATTTCAGGCTAGAACATGTTGTAACAAAAAACTCTTCATGTGAACATCTATATGTGCTTTTATAATTTGTTCCATTATTAATTACATTTAATCATTCCCATAAACTTTTTCATGTCTAAGAATAATTTAATTCTCATATATTATATCCATGATATTGTTACTATAATTTTTTGGGCCTGTGTATTTTCTTGGTTAGATACCATGCCCCTAGAACTATGTCACATAAAATATAACACATTTCAAAATTTGTGTGATATTTTTTAGTACACAAAATATACAACACCACAAGAGGTGGCTATAAAACATATATTCCATGGACAAAAATTCTCTTGGTAATGAATATTTCAAAAATTTCAGAAAGATTCATGTGTTCATACACAAAACTACCACCTAGGTTTTCTCCATAGAATCTACAAGAATTACAAGATCTGATTTTATCAAAATCATGACGTATTTGTTAACATGATTCCTTCCATGATAAATACTTACGAATAACTTACTATTTCACCAGACTACGACTACTCTCTAAACGAAAAAATGGGAAAAACATCCTTTCAATTCTGAACATCATGATCTACATCAAGTCTCCCATTTTCATTTTTAAATCTCAGTCACGTCATAAATCATGAACCAAATCCCATAATTATAATTTTTCTCAAATATGAAACATGAAATGATCTAACATTGGGTATTGGACAAATCCCCATATAAAGGAAATAAATCTGATGAACATGAATAAAATGAGGGTATAAAAACATAAATAAAATAATGAGGACTAATCCTAATGTTTTTCTATTAAAATTTATTAATTTTCAATAGTTTTGTTCATATAGAACAATAAATAGGAAAATAAATCAATTCCTAACCCATAAAAATATATATCATCAACCTCAATTAACCATATATCTACAAAAAAATTGGTAAGTAAATAGGACTGAAATTGATATGGGATAAAAAAAATAATCCAAATAAATAAAATTCACAACATATTGCTTGCATATATCATTGATGAATAATGGTACTATGTTTTCATCATCTCTAAAATTGATGAGCTCTTTTGAAAAAAAATTTATGGCAATCTATCCCAAAATTTGATTTGTTTCCATTCACCAATTTCTCCTCTAATGGATTCTCTCTTAGTTGTTGGGTAATATTGATAAAATTTGGGATATGGAATAAATATATATATATATATATATATATAAATTTGGTCTGTAATTAAATTAAATTATTAATAAAATATTCAAAAAACATTTATTATTCCTATAACATTTCCACTTAGTTCAAACAACCTACATTGACTGATATTTTTTTAGTATAAAATACACAATTTGGATTAAACCGTCATATAACTTTTCCCATCTATGTCCACATTGGAGAGTTATTCCATTTTATTGGAAGTATCAACTGAGAAATATAATAAATTTAATATATTTTTTAAATTAACTCAAACATTAACCACTTATCATAATATCAACACATCTAAGTGTAGGGAAATAAATATATTAAATAAAATATTCCAAATGATAACATTGGTAATATATATATGTTTTAATTTTAATAAAAAAAGAAATGTCTTGAAAAAACTTGTATCTATTTTGTGTTTTTTTCTCCTACGAAAAAAATGTTAAAATGATAAGAATATTTCAATAATAAATCATTTTTTGGTTTCCAATGAAACTCACAATACCTGTGAACCTAATACGATAAAAAAGGCCCAAAAAATAAAAATAATGAATTATTATATTACCCATTAATATAAAACATCTCATATTACATACTTATGATGTTTCATTGATTTGATATATTTTCCCTTAACTTCCAAGTAACTATCAATATTATCATTAAAAATATCACCTTGAACAAAGACAATTTAATGATTTAAAATAATTTCTAAAATCAAAAATATTATATAAATAAATCTATATTGAAACAAAATCTAGGATTTTAACACCTTTATCATAGAGTGAATAATGTGATGGTCATGGAGTAGAAATAACTTTTTTTATCTCAACCCTCGAGGATTCATGTAGTGGCATCCAAACACTAAAACTAGAAATCCCACCACACTGATGGATGTATGAAAAAATTATTGTGGACCTTTCTCTAATGCTAATAGATTTTGGAGCCTATACCTAGAGAATAAAAATTATAATATCCTTAACCCTAAGATGGTATACCAAGGATTCAACCACGGCTCTATCCTAGTTCATGATCAATCCAGGAGGGTTCTTGTCAAAAATAAATATTAGTTCCATCCCAACTACATCCCTGATTAAAATATTGAGTGTTATACCAGATAGAACACCACCATAGAGACTCATAACCAAGAATAAAAGAGGTATCATCAGGCACCGAAAGCAGTAGTCCAAAGGTATTGGGACAATATTCCCAATTCCACAATTAAATTCCCCTGAGATATTCTCGTATAAATCTATGAGTAGGCCCATATCTCTGATCATAGTGTAATTTCATATCAACCTAGTAATAATAGATCAGGAACATATTCCGACACTCACACATGAATCCCATTAGAACATTATAATGGTACATAGAGGGTAGCAGTGGGTTTATATCCCCTTATAAATTTAAGATGTTTTCTGATTCATCACACAGATTTTGAACATGGTGAATTTTATTCTTGCACATACACTACTAATTTTCAAATAAATTTTGTTAAATGAATCAAGAACTCTAATTTAAAATTCTGATGCTATACAATATACATGGACATGGACATATTTTTATCCCAATAGAAATATGAGATATTACTATGATCAACAAAAATAGTTGGAAAATACAGATAAAATCATATATGTTCTCCCATTAAAGAGGATCATTAACATATTATAATAAAGGATGAGTCACATGAATGTGTTCATATACATGTTATGACTAGGAATTATTAACATATTATAGAAATCACCTCAATACATGTGCATAATCATGTCAAAAAATGCCATTGGAATAATCTAAAGGAATGGGACTTGGAAAAACAATCATCCACAGATAGGGTTTCATCAACCATGTATTATAATCACCTTGGGGAAGGCCAATATTCATACATTTAGTATAGAAAATTATAATCATCAACAAGTATATTTTAGTATCTTGATGTTTAATCATGATCCCAACAATGAAAGGAATCCACAAAATCTTTCCTTGGATTTACATGAGGATGCTCATATAACATCCCTCATTCGTGGTGATTTCTATCATATTCTAGTGAGGAATTAATATTTATATATGGTGAATATACTCACATTGATCATGGTTGAATGGCATATTATAACAATAATAACCCATATAATGTCTTACATTCCTATAAAAAAATAATGATTCTCACCTGAAAACAACCTATGATTTCTTGTAGTGTGATAATATATCAACACTAGAAGTAGTTCATTGACATATTGTTTTAATATCCATACTACTGGTGAAAATCCATCTTATCCCTAGAAATTAGTTTTATATATTCCACACATGATATCGAATGAGGCTCATATTCCCACACTGTGTGATTCTTGTGTCATTTTTTTTATTTAATAAATACATGAAATACCTCAAGTTTCCATTGACACATAAAACAAATTAGAAGGTCACCACATCTAGTATTTTACTCATAGATCATTTAGGGATATGGATTAAAATAATTTTACCTCTATCAACCATTGTGGAAAAAATGTATTGATATCTCGTATAGAATAGGAATTCATCTGCATTGCAATAAACTATCATTTAAAGAGGTTCTAAAATGGGTTAACACAATATTGTTCCCCGTCAATAACAATTAATAGCATTCCCAACAAGTAGGATTCCAATATAATTGAACTAGGTGGTCTATCCAAGATCAATAATATTCCACTGATAAATAATATTTTATCATTGGAATATGTAAGTATCTTGTTGAATGAAACCCCCTATGGATTTCATGGAGATATTTTAACTTTTAGTTATGAAATCTAAGAAGAAAATAAATAAGAGATAATTATTTATCTATTACATATAATTTATGAAATCATTCAATAGCTAAAGGCTAAACATCTCCCATACCACGATTTTGAGGTACATAGTATAGAAATATACATAATCTTCTTCCATATGGACCCATACACTCCATATATACCTTATGTCTCTAGGTTAGAATGATATAAAAAATGAATATTTTTTTTTTTTATCCCATCCGTATGTCTCTCGAAAAAATAATTGAATCACATATAGATTCTATTATCATAAGATATGGTGATGTATAGAGAATTACAAATCACCACATCCGCAGGGATGTAATTCTCCTTAGATTTCATGTCTTTCAATTCAATGACCATAAGATAAATTATAGGACCAATGATCACTCAATAAATTTGGTGAATACAATGAGTTCTTTTCTTTTCGAATGAAAATATTTCATGACTACATATAGAGGGTAGTAGATAGTCTCCTATTCATATTCTTTCAATATAAGGGTACATATATCATGTTAGGATACTGATGACTCAAAGAATTCAATTTATCTCAACAAAGAGAAACTCCTATCTTAAGGAGGCACTAAATCTATCTCATGCATGAATAAAATTGTTCTGAAACAACCACTTACTGCTGGTCTTTGTTGAATTAATTTTATGCTCTTAATCACCAAAAGAATTTAATTATTTATAAAATGGTTAGAATATTCCATCAATGAAATGACATAAACACAATCCCATACTGCTACATTAACTATTATAATCTATTTGATGAAGATAGGTCTTATCCATGATAGGTATTGGATGCCAATAATCAGTTCCCTAGCCTTTCATCTCACAATTTATTATACACTATACATCCAATGCTCAACCAAAAATGCTTTGTCGGATAATCCCTCTAGATCACTATTATCATATGAGAACCAGGGGAGTCTCTAGAAATGAAAATAAAAACTGATTGGGGTTAGAACTGAAAAATACCAAATATATTAATTTTTTAGGAGTTAGGCCATGATGAAACTCTAACAAACACATGTGGAGGATATGGAAAAATATTATATTTATATTTTAATAATGTATCATAATGAAAATAAAAAACACATCTAACATGGGGAGAATCATATTTTCATCATATTATATTTTTGATTCCCAAAGGAAAACTACATTTTTTTTTATTTTTATCATTAAAAGAATTACTGAAAAATATATTCAAAATTGAATGAAAACCTACCAATCATTCATTGAAAAATTATTTCTGGTTTTGATATATAGTACATGGCCTTTAGGGTTTGGTTCTAGGTTACTTAATTGTTCAACTTTTTTAAAAAAAATGGATAACCAAATTGGGATATATAGCTCTTTTGTCTTTATCATTTTATTCATTGTTTTTTAAATATTTTATTCCATGTAATATTATTAAAAAACTATACGTACTCTTATAATAGAATAATGGATAATGACACACCTATGTCTAGTATGTGTGTTCTTCTTACACTCAAATCCAGCAGTTATTTGTTTATCCATTGATTGGGTCATCTCTATAGTATAAAGGAATTTTGTTCAACAGAAGGAATGAAAAAAAGAAAAAATAAAATTATTTTGATGGGTTTGAGATCTATGTCACAGTATACAATATCAACACATTAATTCATCATTATCTCTCACAAAAAAAATCTGATTTAATGAAAAGAATTCATGAAACACATATCCACCCATGATTCCATGACTTTGGTTAAACACTCATTATTGATTGCATGATGTCATGATGAAAAGAATGAAAACAAAAGAAGAATAAAAATAAAAGGATAGTGAGATGACGAACATGGAAGAAGACTGAGGAAACACATTGAAATTAAAATTTAATGAAGTAACATGAATTACACTAGAATATATAGTATTATAAAATAATCCAATGTAATTGCAGCCTGACTACGAATCCTCTGATCATCACTCTGTGGTAGCCAGACAATTATATAGAGGTATTAATCCCCTGTGAATCCTCTATTAAATTATCTTGAATCACTATATATATTTGAATGTATATTTATTTTAATATAAAATACATAAAATCATCTAACATATCTAGTTTTTACAATATTGTGTGTACACCCATAAAGTGTAATGTAACAACAAATTGCATAAAAAATTTCAACTCTAGTATTAATATATAGTATATTAATTATGTTACCGAATCTAATATCCCAACCTCTATGTTATTCCTATATACCATCAATTTAAAAAATTTATTTCAGGTTTTTATGTAGAAAAAAACCATTTCCGATGAGGATTGTAGCTAAATGTAATTGTAATAGTTCCATGTAGTATATTCCACATGCGGGAAACACATATCCAATCTGGATTCTCTGAAAGTTATTGGTTTCATCACATGGATTCTCATTGAAATTTCCTTTCATGGTGAATGTAGCCCATTTGTATCACCTATCACAAAATACCAATTTATATGAACTGGTTAATGTATAGAAATCTATATAATATCCATTTAGACGATTATCGTAATATTTATATAATAAATTCCTTGAAATTCAGTGTATCCATTTCTTGACCCACCATTGGTGAAACTTCTTCTCCTTTGTGAGAGTTGTGTATAATCAGGTTGGTAATGGTGTAATGTGACTCACCATTCTCATCTAGTATTCATTGTTTTAAGACAAGGATCCTTCCAGCATGTAGGGATTCATTCTCCTTGACATGGGATTCATGGTAAACACATAAACATTAGAAGTTCTTCTATGGTGGTTTGGAGCCATAGAAGTGGAACTCTGTTCAAGTTATAACATATCTACTGGTGGGAAGTTATATTTTTTTTAGTTTTAGTCTGTGAGCATTTTTGTTTTTCATGGTAGTAAGCATAGCTTGGGTGAGAGGTGGTGGTGTAGTGTGTCAAAGGAACGTGGTATTCGAGATGATGCATTGTGATATTATTTTGATAAATGATGTAAAATACCCATGATGTCATTTTTTCAAATAGATTTAAAAAAATATCTAAAAATATATATATGTTATCGCATGGAAACTATATTTTAAAATCCTACTACGGAAATGAATTCCCACAATAGAATACAATCATATTAAATGGACCATGCTAGTATAGGTGACACACATAGGCCTTAGACCCACCATTGTGTGGGAACCACCCTACACATATCAAATCCATTTATCGCTCGACCAGGTTCCCTCTAAGGGGTGGCATGACTAGTAATCCATTCTTGGAATTCTATGTTTCTAGCTAGCATGTAAGGTTGAGGTATAACTTGGGATGTTTCAATTTTTTATTGTGAAAATTATTTGAAATACGTTGTGAAATTCTAGAAGACTATCATAAAAATAAAAAAACATCAAGAATTAATTATTTTTATTCATTTTTATTCTTTTTAGTTCATCAATTATAAATTCATAAAATTTAATAAAATAATTAGATAAATGCAAATAATCATTATAATTATTATAAAATCATTTAACATTTTTAATATAATAAAAAACATTTCATCAAATACCCCCACACATTATGGTTTCATATCTATAAGAATTGAATATCAACATTGAATTTAAAAAACAAACTATGTCACCAATATTTACAGTTCAATGTAATAAAATTAAACAATTATCAATAGTAACCCAAATTTTCATATTCCACATGAATCATAAATTATACATCACACTTATCAAAAAAAATCCATCTATTTATTTTAATTTATCACTTTTGGAAATGGTTGATTTTATCCTTTAATTCATTCAATATTATCTAAATTCTTATTATTTAAAATTTCGATTTATAATGTACATGACTTTTGAATCGTTTAAATCATCGCTCCAAATATAATTTCATCAAGTGTTTTGCACATACCATGAGTACATTCCCATTTTCCAAAGGAATTCAATGGAATTACATTCTCCATTTTGTAAAGGCCAATTTATCATTCAAATGCGGTTCATTTTAAATAATATTCTAATGATTCTAAGGTTATGGGTTAGTATGATTTGATGGAAAATCATGATGGCTTAAAGAGGATGTTTCTCTCAAATATATAAACCCTATTATCAAAATGTAAATGCTCAATGTATATATCCCCTTAAAAATAGAAACACCCACTTACCAAGATGAAGTAAGGTCATTATTACTAATAGCATAATGAAAGAATTAATCATACATCATTGTGAAAAAAAATTCCAAAAATAAATATTATTTTTTACAAGAAAAAAATTATATAAATAACGTAATGATCCATCCCTGAATAATTTACGTCTATTTAATTAAGTGTATTTTATCGACCCAGGTTCCACACACAGGTGCCTTGAGCCAGTTAGTTACATGACTTCATGTGTGCCTCACAGGACACCATAGGTTTCCGACTAGTAGCGAGGTTATAATTTTAATACCATTCAGAAACTCTACCATCATTATCAAAGAATAAAAAAAGGTGGAATTAATTAAGAATACCCCAATAATATAAAAAATTACACTAAGAAATAGTATCCCATGATTACTAAAACCAGAATAAAATAAGCAGAAAAAGTGTAGGACTTTCATTCCATGTGTGTACCATGTTTCAAATTAAAAACAATAATAATGACACAGTTACATTCCCAAGAATATCCTCACATGAATTAGGGATCCCTCATCCTTGATCTACATTGGATAATCTAACTATCATGGGCCACATCCATTTCACTTTTCATGAAAACATGAATTCAATTCGGGATTCAATCAGGAAGACTTTGTAGAGTGTGAGTACCACTCTGTAGTTCACCACCAACGTTGTGTATAAAAATATTCAATCAAAAATATTGTAGGATTTGTTATAAAAAATAGTACATTCCATAAGTAAACAATTATCACATTTCATTATTCATTAATTAACCACATTATACCCTAGGTTCTTGAGGACACTCAAAACTTTAGTTCCTTCTGCGGACCATGCTGCAGTCTAAACCATGTCACATTATCTAGTAATCACTTAATATTTCACTTTAATTCGTATTACTAATAATTGGATCTATAGTCTAATGCCAATATTTTTTCATATATTGAAATTTCTAGTACCCTCTGGGTATTTACAGCATCAATCAGTGTCCCAAAAGTTATTATTCACTATGGGATTTTGAGGAATTGGTCCATGTACTGCACATGTATATTGGTGAATCACATTTGTGATTTTGAAGAATCAGTCAATGTCCCACACATAAAAATCACAAAATCACATGTATCACAATATCATATATGTAAAAATTTCATAAATATGAAGGTTATGCATAATTAACCGTCATTTCAAACATTCAAATTATGTTCTACTAATTCCAATATCAATAAATATTCGGTCATAACATAAATCTCATGGAAAAGTATAACCAATTATCAACTAAGACATTTAGGTTATTCCTACAATCTTATAATAATCATAGCCTATTAATCCATAATTTCATTAATTTACTATTTTCAAAAACCCAATATCCCACCAATTTCTCAATAATAATATTCAAATAATTAATTGACTAAATAATTAATCCAATTTCACCATATTTAATTTCCACAACTTAACCCAAATTCATAAGACATGGAAATTAAATTTCATCAATTCAATCATTAAAAACAATTCCCAATAGTGGTTGTGGGGATTGAATAATTACATATATTAAATTAAATAAGTACTATGGTATTTTTATTTTATACCACCAAAATCAAGATCATTGATGAATGCTCAACAAATAAAATCCCAAATTGAAGAGAAATAATTGTAATAATGACCATGATCTAGATCCATTACCTAGATCCAAAGTCAAACCGATTATATCTACCAAAACCTATATCTAGATCAACCAGATATTGAGTAAAAACATGATTCAAAATATGAAAGAAGAACATGAGAGATGGAAGAAACCAATCAGTTTGATAATCTCTTACAATGAGAGGTGTAGTTATTCAATCCGGGTTTTTTCATCAAGAATGGATTTAAATAGTCCTTCTAATCTGTCTGATTGCCTCCAAAAATGGGAGATAGAATTTAAGTTTATTTTAGGATGGATTTGGGTGATTTATAGGGGTTCATGAATTTTAAATCTAATTTCTTTAATAATTAAATGCACTTATATTATTGTATCGGTAGAGGTGCATTATTTTGAAAGTAGTATAAATAAATAGGTCAACTTTTCTATATGGCTCAGAGTTTCTCTTGTGATATTTTACTATTTAAATGTCCAAGTTCCAACATTTAAATCCATTTATGTTTTTGGTTTCTTGGTTTTATAGGGCTATATGAAGTGTTTGGTATATCAATGGGTGAACCATGCACTTCCAAAAATGCTTCAAAAAACATCCAAATTTTACCAAAAAATTCCCATGACAAGAAAACCAATATATATTACTAATAGGATAAATCATACATATAAATTCATTTCATACATCAATAGAAAAGATCAATATATTAAAATCTCAAAATCATATAATATCTTAGGCTATACTCCCATGAATCACTATGATTCGGAAGAAAAATGATTTTGCCAAAGAGCATGTATATCTACATATCTCTCTCATGTTGCTTCATAAACATGCACATGTGGCCAATATAAATGAACTAATGTAATTTCCACTCCCAACAACACATTCTCAGAATGATCCAGAAGTAATAACATATAATCCTGAAAGGAAGAATCAGTCTCATGATCACCATCATCCACATCGATCACTTGAGAAGGAAAAGGGTGATTCCAATGAAGTTGTGACACATGAAAATTATCATGAATATAATTATACATCTGTATAATATCCAATCAGTAGTCCAGCAGAATAATTCTCTCCAAAACTGTAGATGGGTCGATAAAATTGGGTTCCAATATTCCCTATCTCTGAATCCAATACGTCCCAACATTGGAGACACCTTAAGGGACAAATGATCACCAACTGCAAACTCAAGGGTCCATCGTCATATATCATCATAGAAATTATACCTAGTCTGAGCTATAGCAATATGATTCCAAATCATATGAACTTACTCTGATTTCTACAACATGATACTCAATCTTAATAGCCCAGAATCACTTACCTCCATCCAACATTATATTTCTCTACATGACATTCCATAAATTCCTACATGTGGTTACTTCTAAATACCTACATGATAACTATTGTTATAGGAAAACTCCACCAATGAAAGGTTCTTCTCTCGAGACCCACCAATGTTTAGACGTACTACAGAATAGTATACTAATGATCCACTATAGTACATTCATATGGACCATATTTTTATCAGTGTGAATCCATACTCAGTAAAACTTATTAACCATGTTCCTTTTACAAAGCAAGCAAGAAGCATGAAGTGAAATGTGAATCACATTCTAAAACAATGTTGCATTTCAATCAGTGTGAACATACTATCTCCCAAATTTGTATGTCTCCAAACAAATCCACTAAAAATTTCTCCCATATACATATGGAAAGGGATTCCTTAGACAACATTTTCACAATCACATAAAAGGTTTCATCCTTTTGATCAATACTTAGGAGACCAACACACTGTGCATAGTAATGTTGTCCATTTGTATTATATAATGGGAAATGGTTGTATAAATGTACACCAGAACTGTGGGTATTGATCTATGTACATTTTGGTCAAAATATGAGGTACTACCCATTTCTGAGAATTAAATTCAGTAATCATCTCTTGTACCATGAAAATGGAATCAACAAACTTATTCGTGATATAAATGTTATCATCCTCATATATGATCCATTCTGAATGTGTCTCTGAACCTTAATTTACTTCCCTCAGGGAAAAAACAATGGATCCTCATTCATTATATCTCTAATTTAACTCAAAATTGTAAACTCCACTAATACTAAATGAGTTTCATCATCTCTTAGACCCTCTAATAACACATTATAACATCCTCAATCGGGTTCCCCATACTAGTACCTCATGCCGGTAGGTTGCATGATCTCAAATTCACCTCCTTGTATGTTAGGTGTTACCAAATAGAAGAGATAGTATGATATAAATACATGGGGGAGACTATTCCCTATTTTTCAAATAATAACAATATAATAAATAGATAAGAATATCCCAATTATATATCCAATACTTAGACATAACAGTATCACATAAAGTCTAAAACCTGAATACAATATCCAAACCAAAATAGTAGATATGTCATCTCGTGTAAATCTCATGTGTCAAAATAGAAACCAAAATAAATACCCAATGACACTCACAAGAGGGACCAAACACCATTTCTAGTTCCCTCATCCACGATCCATCCTGACTCATCCATCAATTACAAGGCATGTGCCCTTATCATGTCTCACAAGAATGATGTCTATTTGGGTACTGATTAGGTTGCGAGAGTTAGGTGATAGAAATACTCAGTAATCCACTGCCAATGCTGTCTAAAACAATATCATGCCATTAATAGTATATGATATTTTATAAGGTGTAAAAAAACAATGAATAAGTAAACAGTTATCACATTTCATTATTCATTATTTAACCACTTCAACCCCCAGGTTCGTAAGGACTACCAATCCATTAGTATTTCCTTCAGTATGTGCCCGACTCTGAATGAATTTCACATTCCATGGTAACAAATTAACATTTTAATTCAATTCATATTTTGAAAAATATGAACCATAGTTGGATACCATAATTTTGGGACCATAATTCTATGTGTAGTACCTTGCTGGTATTTGAATCATTTTTTGGTGTCCCACAACTAATTTATCACTATAGTATTTTGAATCATTAGTTCATTTTACAGAAACATATACCAGTCAATTAAATATATGATTTGGAAGGAACATTCCAGGACCAACACATGTATATCACAGATTTAAATATAACACAATTTCATGAATATCAATGTCTCATAAACATCATGGTCAATCAATATTAAAAATTATTTTATAAAATTCTCACTATGGTGAACCAATTCAATTATCAACCAATCATGGATATTAATTTTAAGCACATGGAAAACAATAATCAGTTCACCACTAATCCATTTAGGTTAATCTAACAATATCATAGTCCTTGTTGCTAATTAATCCATAATTACATTAATTTACCAATTAGACAACCCTAAATTACCATTGATTTCACAATCACAATATTCTATTTATTAATTGACAAATTAATTAATCTTATTTCACCAAAAAAATTACCATAATATAAAACAAATCATTATCATGATGCAATTAAATTAAATCAAATCAAACATAAATGCAATTTCCCAATCATGGATTTTGGGAATCCACCATTACATGTATATAATTAAACCTAGACTATGAGATTTTAAATATAAACCACCAACCTCAATATTGTTGATGAACGCTCACCAATGGAAGTCCCCAATTGAAGCGGACCAACCAATATATTGTTGAAGAACAAGATCTATATCAAAAAACTAGACCCAATAGAAAATAGATTAAACATATCAAAAACTAGATCTACATACATTACCAATAGAGGAATATATCCCTTTTAAATATGTGATAATAAAGTGACAGAGGAGGGATACCATTTTGAATAAGAGTCTCTTTATATAAGATGGGGCGATATTCAATCCAGTGATTGATTCGTTATGAATAGATTTTCATGTCCATAGAATCAATCTGGTAGAATCAAAAAAATGAGATAAATTATTTCGAGTCGACTTGGTTTGGGATTGGGTGAATTCGAGAGGGTTCATAAATATTTTTATCTAATTTTTATATTAGTGGGACCTACATGTACATTTTACTAAGAAGGGGAGCCTAACTTACCAAACCACAGGCCAAAACCATATTAATCTTCTTATGGAGTGAACAATAACTCCTAAAAGAGTGAAAATTTTGAAAATCCTTATGCGAGTTGTGAAATTCCATTCTGTCTTTAGTTTCACGGTTTTCTATGCGGGGACAACAATTTGGGAAAACTAGGGCCACTTGTGCACTTCCCAGATCACCTCCAAAAACATATAAATTTCACCCAAACTCAATAGTGTGGATAAGTTCTATGGATTCCATATTTTTTCATTAATATGTAATGCTTTTGTTCATGGTGACAATATGTTTATAAAACCCAATTACTGTTCATGGGGTATTTTATAATGAATGGTTTATGACTCATGTTTCAATAAATAATATTGAAATGTATAATGTATGATAAAAATCATTGAGTGGTCATTTTGGAAGAAATTATGTTCATAAAATACACTTTAAAAAAATTACTCCTTTCATACATTCAGTAAAAAAGAAAAATGTGTTTTTTCAAAAAATGAAAGGAATATTACATTTAAAACAAATTTTAAAAATTAAAAATATGTGTAAAATTTACTATTAGAAGTTTTTGTAGAATTTTAAAATCTTTCTATAATGCATTTATAAAAATCATAGACATATACTGAAATTTGATTTCCCCTAAAGCGATAAACAATGTTAGTTTCAATTAATAATATTCATTTGTAATATACAGTAAAAAAATAGTTGAAATGAAGGGATAACTTGTAAACTCATGAAATTAGAAATATTAGAATAAAATTTTTGTTTTTCTTGGTATATATATCATAATATTTTATTATAAAAAACATAATCATAATTAATCTATAAAAACAACAAGATTTTAATATAAAATCATGACTATAATAAAGACAATTAAATCATAAGACTAATGAATGATAGAGCCTTATGTGTATTTGTATAACCACAATGTTGCATTAAAATCATTATTAAATAATTCCATTGAAGGTATATATACAACACAAAATAAACATAAGGTGAATTTAGAATATGTCTTTAAGAAATTAATGAGAGTCAAAATCCATTACATTAATCGTTAAATTTTTTAAAACTCATTCAAATTTCATGTATACATAATATTTTAGTATTATAAATATATTATAGAATCAAATTTAAATATATGGTTCAATACAATATTTTTACATGTCCTTTTATTACTAGTTTATTTATAATACCTTTTTAAAATCACATTTCATATAAAAACTCCTTTATTTTACATGGATGCTTTTTTGATATATTAATTCCATTCATTTTGAAAATTTTAAATATTATCTTTAAATTTAACATGATAAACTTATAACATATAATAATTATATATTAATTTATTTAATCCATTAATTTTGGAAATAAATAATGAATTACAACATTAATGGAAATATAAAGTCATATGTAGGCAAGACCTTCGTTTCCATTTTCTTAAAGGACGAAACGAAAAAATGTTAAATTATATATTTCTATTAAAAAATAATAGATATTTCATATATATAAATTTTTATAATTAAATGTATCCTTATTACAATACATGTAAAATCACATGTGAAAAATGATAACCAACACTTTGTGAATATGTAGTCCATCATACATGTGGACAACATTTTCCTTTTCCCACGTCATGGAATGAAAAAATGTTTATATGATATCATAATTACATATGTATAATAATTTCATAAATATTATAGAAATTTTTTCAATAAATCAATATAACTTTATGTGAGAGCTTGCGATAGAAAAATAATTACATCAATAAGCGAGAGTGTAGTTCACCATACAAACAATTGATTGGTTCATTTCCCATTCAATAGAAGAGGACATATATATAATTCATTAAATTAACATAATAATATCTATTTATAAGGAATATCTTATTGGTATTATAATATCAACTTTCTATAGAACATTATGGAGGTATAAGAATAAATAAAATGAAAACAAAAGTTTATGAATTTTAACTCTTTTTCAGAAAATTGCATTTGGATTAATCATATTAAATTCATATGATAGTTTACTAATAATAATATTTATTGGATTTTTTTAAGTAATTTAAGGTTATATGTGAGTTATTATTCACAAAAACATATTTTTGGACATGTGAATATGATAGGAGAGGGGTTTTCTTTTATAATTTGGGGATATAACACATAAAATTTGTAAGAGAATAAAGTGTAAACAAGTTTATCAAATAAATAATGTCTCAAAAATGGATCTATATAGAACAATATATGTTATAAGGTTTTCATATGGACATCTAGTGAGTCTTTGTAAATTTTATAGGACATTTTACCCATTATCTGTTTTAACTTATCACAATTGTAATCCCATTTCAACCATAACTGTAGAAATTATTTCATAATAATTTTAAAATTTTTATGAAGAAAAAAAGGTTTTTGAACTTATAATATAGTATTAATTATTCTTATTAAAAATATTTAATAAAATTTTCCAAATTTATTTTAAATAATTTGTAAATTTAAATTTATAATTAATCCCATAGATGTGATAAAAATTTGTCTTCTATAAATAAATTGTAAAAAAATTTTAAAAAAAATATTACTATAAATATTTAGTACAAAATTAATCACAATGAAATATATTTGTTTAGTAAAAACATAATTAATAGAATTTTACATTTAATCCCATTTTAATGTATAATGGGGATTTTAGATTATTTGAATTAAAATATAGTTTTTAATTGAAATTAGTATTATTATATTATTCATTTAAAAATTAATCATTTCAAAAAATTATAAAAATTTATATTATTGATAATTCTAACATGTCAAATAAAAATATATTATAAAAATTTTATATGACTATAAAAAATTGATTTTAATATATTTTCAAAATAACAATTACAGATAATCAATTTTTAGGTAAAGGTATTTTGGAAGCTTATAAAAATTTATCAATAATTAATATCATATTTATAAATTTTTATCTAAATACATTATACATAATTTTACAAATTTGGTTATTACTATTCATATGTCAATTTTTAATGGATATGTTATAACTATAATAGTAAAATAATAATATTAATATCATATAATATTTTGTTAAAACATGATATTATGTGTTACAAAAACAAAACGATAAATTAAATTTATTCCAAAAAATATTTAATAAAATATCATGGATTACATTATACCCCACCAAAAATTAATTTCATTATTTTAATATATCACTCTGATACAAAACAAAATGATGATACTACTTCCTCATCGCATCAACTAGTTCTGACATAGCTTACTCAAGAAGGTTGTTTCACCAAAAATTATTGATCAGCTAAGTGGTCTTATTTCATTGAACATTATATATATGAATTAGAATATCCAAAATGTCATCTTAAAAGAAAATATAATTCTAAAATAGCAAGGTATCATATTTTATTACATGTCAAGGTGCGTGATTGTACTTCCTCGAGAACGATAAATTGAATAAATTACCGAAATGAGAGATTCTTGTGGAGAGCACCAATAATTATGTATAAATCCTGATATAAAATTATTTAATGGTGACCAATATACCTAGGTATAGTTTTACACTCCTTACAATTTTTGTAATCCTCTTTCATGTATAAATTTATAGAAATAAATTCTCACTAACATCAAATTATAGATCATATAAATGATCATAAGCAAGAATTTTCTATTTACCTTTCCCCCCCTTACGTGCTACTAAATATATCTAAATATTGATTCCATTTCTTTAGAAAACATTGGTCCAAGTATATTTCCTTCCCAAACAACATCATATTTCTTATTATTTCTAAAAATATTATAATAAATGTTTTCTGATAGATCCATCTGAATAATCCTATATAATCTATTTTAATAATAATTATTCTCATGTGTTTGAATTGTTATATCACACTTACATCTTATTCATGTATGATATAAATTTTTAAAACATTGATCCATATCTTGATCCATCTAATTAATTCTCTATGACATTTATGTAGTTCTTGAATCTCTATTAGATTAAATAAAATGTTATTCTTCAAGATACAATACCACATATTTATTTTTTATCCTCGATAGATTATCCAGAGTAAAATATTCTCTGATAGAGATGTTTTCCACTCTCATTTTAAAAATATTGAGAACAACACATATATAAATATTCTATTTAGATATTTTTGGGAGTATAACAACAAAATTAATTGTGATGTTTTCCCATTTACATTTTGGTATGGTTAATTGTTTTGTTATCCCTATAGTATTTTGTCTCTCATGATTAACATACTAACATACCAATCACTGAGATAAAAAATTCATCAGTATTTATCTACTTTTCATTACACCACATAAAATCTTTTGAATCATTATACATCATTTTTCTTCGAGATTTAATTGTGATTGAAGAACTATTATATTAATGTAACATATATTTCATCAAATCCTATATGGAAAGAATATATTATAAGTTCCAAAACCTTATCACTCCATCAGTTTCAATGATAATCTCTAGAACATAACACTCATTATTTTAAATATTCATGTCATCCTTTTTCCTCTATTTTAACCTCATATGTATTGATGGTTTAACACTTATTTTATAAAGATATTATTTATGTCACCATCTAGATTTCAGGATCTATCCTATGTATATAAATGAAAATATTTGATCTTTTGGGATTATAACTATAGATACTCTAGTAATATCATTACAACTCAAAGCATCGACCACCATATTTTCATTCCAAAATTGGTAATATATTGAGTACTCATAATATTTGATCTTCTCTAATAATCTATATTGGTTCATAATCAAATTATTTAAATGTTAATACATACTTTAATCTATTTTGACTTCTATTTATATAAATTCGTTTCTTTAAATATAATTACTCTCTATTTTTAAGGAATAAACTTTCAAAACTAACTTCAATTCATGAATTTGGTAATATTTCTCAGGAACATTAAATTTTCTTGAGGAATCATCAATTACCATGTCATTATTCATGAGAACTGATCCTAATCCATTTAGTTATGAATCATAATTGATTAGAAACCCTTCTCCATCATAGGTTAATGTATGATTTGGATAATTGTCTAATCATTAATTTGTTACATGAAATTCCCCTCAAATTTATCTATCCAGAGGAGCTTGGAACCCATCCAAGTAAGCAGGCTCAAGGGAATAGATCGTCCTAAGGAAGTATCCAAAAATATATCACAAATATCCAGATAAAGAATAAATATAATGGATCTCAGTAATAGTGGATAGTTTTTTCCAATGCATAATTACCTTATTCATTGATGAATTTACCCATATTCCTTCCATTGAGATTGTATAACCCACATTTGAATCCTTTTTTATCCAATGTTGACAATTATATATTTTGAAAATAGTTTCTCCATACATAGTGTATTTATTAAAATTATCTGGTTATATTGATGCTCTTCATTGATATTAGAACAAATTACATTATCATTTATAAATAATACCCCCAATAATTAAATTTATTATCTTATTATTTGATTCATTAAATCCATAATGATAGCATGTAAATTATTAGGACCGAATGGATTAATTGTATATTCCATGTTTATATTATTTTTATTTAATTCTCTCAATGTTTTGTACCCCTAAATTAAATTTCACTACATCATGTACAAAAAATGTTTTGTAGCCATAATTTTCTCCCCAAATATACAAAATTTTAAAAAAATCCCCTCCCAAAGAACATGAAAATGTTTATCTACGAATTTGAAATTATGATCAAATGTAAAATAATACAACCATTATGGTATACAAATATCGTAATTTAAGATTGCATGTTGACTGATTGGACTTTAAAATTTATGAAATCCTTAGTTGTTTCATAATACTTCTAACAAAAATACCATAATTATAAATACTTCTAAAATAAAATCCTTTAATAACATTACATAAATATATCAATAATTCCACATCAGTGATTAACATGTAATATTTCCTCCATTTGTTTAGAAGTTAACTACTGTATTATGGAATTAACATGGATAATGATAATTCCCCCCACATATATTACATTGAATTCATTGATAATTCATTTCTCAATGACCTTCATGTCTACTCAGAAAATATATTCCCTTCTATTTGAGATATTTTATTTGTCCTTCGTCCTACATTTATAACTTGTTGAATGTTGAATATGTATTCTTCTATGTCTATTAACGCGTTAAATTTCATAAATTTCTATCACCCTCTTAATTTTTATGTTCTAATTATCAAAACAATTCATTTAATTAAAATATATCATGATATAAAGATATAAATAATCACAGTATATTTATATATATTCCTCAAATACTATGAATAATGATAAAAACATTTTCCATCATATTGATTATTACCATAGTTCCATAAACTTCAAATTAATTGTAGAAAAAATAATCGTGTGGGATACACTGATCATATTATAAAAAAATATTACTAAAAATCATTTCGTATGACTAAATCAAGACTTTTTATTTTTAATATATGAATCATTTCCATTATCCTAGTTCATATATGATCATTATTTTTTTCCTTCATGACGGTCCATAAAGACTTTGCTTCTTTCCAATGTATATCCTCTCAAAGTGCTAAACTATGTGAATTGTAAGGCCCAGTGTTGTGTACTATGTAAAGCACGAGTCAAGAATGACTCACCATTTTTTAAGAATTTTCATTACTATTTGCATCTATTAAATAACTGTATCTAATAATAGTATCCATATAGATATGTATTTCAAGGAAAAACAGACTCCTAACATTACAATAACATAGAGTGTTCTCATATAATATAGAATATCCTAATGGTTCCCTCTCCTTTTTTACCATCCTAGATTCCAAACATTTATCTATACAATGCTATGATACTGAATATAGAAAACCATACATTTCATATATTAATATTTCTTTCTAATAGATTAATATTTTTTACATAACATATTGATCCATTCTAAATGAATTTATTTTTATGTCCATTTGAAATTTGACCACATCAATTTTTATTTCATTAAAACATGGGAGAAATGTCATACAGAAATTACAACAAGAATTATAAAAGCAAGGGAATTAGGGAGGTCTAAAATAGTACAATCCAAGAGCATCTTCCAAAACAAGATCAACACATTCTGAATGATGACTTCCCATATTAGAGAAAATAATTCTAGAATCATTTTTATCACACTTGGAGAATAAAAAATGTGCCACATTAATAACCTCATGCCATTTATGTGGAATTGTGGCACTATAAGGAAAATATGAGATACACCCTCTAATTTAATAATCAATAGATAATGGGGTATTTTAATGCTTTGTATAGAATTATATATCACTATAGAGTTAGTTTCAATCAATGATGAAGATAAATTTATGTCCCGAGAAATTTCAAGCCCCTCAAGATGATCCTTAGCCTCCACTCTTATAGAATCTCCTTGACCAAAGAATCTAATAAAAACAGTGATACATGACCCATTTTTATCTCAGATAACTCCCCCTCCATGCATCATACCAAGAATGCATAATCCATGAATATTTATCTTATATCCTATGGTAGGTGGTATCAAACTTACCCATCTTTCATGCTTCTATATACCATGAATCTATTGAATAGAATAAGATATCTTAGAAGTAGTGATAAACATTCTCAGGATTTTTCTTTAAATCCAATTAAAAATCAGTGGTCCTAGCTCCACCACCAGACACTTGAACCAGGCCTTCATGGAAAGCAAGGAACATTGACTACCTTCTTGACAGGAATTATTCGTTGTACTCCACAATGTACAGCAACCCTTTTCCATTATCACAAAATCGGCCTTACACAAATGATCATTCGAGCCAATATCGATAGAGTGATTAATAAGTAAATCAAAATCAACTTCATAATAAATATCGATACCTATGAGGATACCCAGGAAGATCCACACCTTTAAATACTAGTCACTCACAAAAAAAATAAATGATCCCCCATTCCAAAACATGCAGGCCTACAATGGCCGTTTTAAATATGGTCACATAATAAAATGGTCCATCAATGATCTAATTTATCTCCCATTATGTTCTTCATAACTATCACCATTCATATAAAATTTATACATTATACCTTTATCATATCTCATTGAAAAGAAACATAATAAATGATGATAATAGATTTACTATAAGGGTAAATCAGAGAGATATGACCATATCAAGGGAATAATCGTAAGAGAACAAGAGAATGAAATTTAAAAACCATACCCTACATATCGTAGAAATATATTAAGTCTTCTCATACATCATTTTCGTTCGAAATACATTAATCATAGTGTAATAAATTGAGATGATCTATGAGAACATACCAATATCATCATAAATAAATTTTATGCATATATATAACCGTGGTAAATTAGTTTCCTAGTAGTAAAATCTCATTTCTAAAACTATTATAGTGTGAAGGGTTCACAACACAAACCAAAAAATTGGTCGTGATTAACTCCCAATACTATCATAAAAGGAAGACACCCTTATAAAACTACGTTTTCTCCCAATTCTAGTCATGTTTATCTCTTAGTTTATTGATCACTATCCACTTATTTTTTTTCAGATATAGGTACCACCGATCAAATAATGAAAATCATACATACATATTTCACCATGAAATAAACCATTCATCATATCAAAAACATGGATAATAAATGGGATTCATAGAACATTAATCATATCATCACCCAAAAAAAGAAAACTGTTTTAAAAACTTTTCATCGCATAATGAAATATAGAAGAAAAATTATTTTCTTAAAAATACATCTATCATAAACATAAATAATACCAAACAATTATGATGATTATATTATTTGATAATATCCCCAAAAATTCTCATATAAAACAAAGTATTTTATCCTAGATTGAGTCAATTATGAATGATCACTTGTAACATTTCACGGGTTAAATAACCCTTTAAAGTTGAAATTAATCATTTTTTAAAATAAATGTTCACAAAAAATTGTTAACATCGTTCAATTGTTTAATAAAAATTTTAAAATTTTAAATTATCATTACCACATTTATTTTTCATGATAGTGGGAAATATTTTTCTTGTCCAAAATATTAATAAAAATATTCCATTCATGTTTTTAGTAAATAGTAACAATTGACTTATTCAAAAAATACCTATATGATTCAATTTAAAAAGATATTGAAGAAACTAAATGATGGATGAAATTAAATTTAAAAAATATTTGGTGAATATTAATAACATTCAGTAAAACACTTTTTTAAAATAATGACATGGAAAAAAGGGTTTAAAACCAAAGATAGAAATAAAGTCGATGTTTTTATAAAAATTCATTTATAATATTGAGTACAAATTTTTATAAAAATGAAATGAAAATAGGTATTATAAATAAATTACATTTTTATAATAAAATTAATAATTTTATATAGAAATACATCACTAGATTTCATTATTGAAAACATAATCATAATAAATCAAGATAAACAATGATATTTAATCTTTAAACCCCTTCCAATTTGGAATCTTTTCAGTAGTATAACCCATGAAATATATAAATTTGTATTGATACATATAAATTTTAATTTTAATTATAATAATCCTAACATAAACTCATTAGTAGTATATTCACTACACAAATGAAACAGAAGTTAAATATGGAATAAGTCTATCAGAAATAAAATACAGACAATAAATCCATTACCCTAGGACTAGATATCCTTCATACAGATTCTAACCTGATATATAATAAATATTTGATTTATAGAAACATTCAATATAAAAAAATATTTACCATAACAAATATGATTTAATTTTGACATTTTTTACTAGTTTATTAACAAATTACTTATCAAAATAACACATTTTAAAATATATACTTTTTTCAGGCAAACTTTTTGTATGGTATCATTTCCCATTATATGAAATAAGATATATATGTAGGTAATGGAATTAAAATAATATAATTTTAATATATTTTATATACTATTGTTATTATATTAGCATGTTTTTTTATTATTTTAAGGATGTTTATGATGATATTAAACAAAAAAAAATGAATGATAATTTTACATATTCTTCTAGAAACCCCATTAGTTTTATAAGAAAATATTTATTATTATGGTTTCATATTAAAAGTAATTCCTCTATAATGTGTTGGTGGATATATAGACTATTTTTCGATAATTCTTCTATGAAACCAAGGGTTTTGGAAGTGTGATGATGGGATAATAGTTAGTTTCCTTATTTATGTAGGGGAGAGGAAACAAATGGATCTTTTTAACAGAATAAATAATAATGATGTATTTTTTATGATATAAGGCTCAAAATATATTATTATTGAACAATAGTTAAAATAGTATAGAAATATGATCATATAATGTGATAAGAAAAAGTATCAAAGTCATTTTAACCCTCATCTTGTTAGTTTAACCCTAGGTAAACCCCTTTAAAATTCAAACAAAATATATATTTTTTTTCCTATTTTTAGTATTCATGTAGATAAGAAATTATGTTTAATGTGTTATATGAAATTAATTTTTTTGATTCAAAATATGTGGTAATTTTTTTAAAATTAAATTAATTGAATTGAAAAAATTATATTTAAAATTAAATATGTAGAAACAAACAATTAAAAAAGGGTATGAGAAAACCATTAATACTATTAAAACTATATAATGATTCTATGAAATTATGTAATTTTTGTAATGAGTGCTATTGAAGAAATTAAATTTATTTTCAAAATTTTCACCACTAGATCATATTGTGTTGTATACAATAATATTTTAAAAAATTTATATTTATTTTAAAAATTATTTATCAGAATATTTTTTTACTTTTTAAAAGTTTATTCATGAAATAAACGTCACATATATGAGTAAACCACAAATGATAAAATTCAGAGGTCTGGTAGTGGTTATTTATTATTATTCTAATTTACAACCCCTTATTTTTTTCATTTTTTTCAAGAAGGGAAAAACATAAAATTTTAATGAAGGAGTCGTAAACATTTCTTAATACTCAATGTAACAACCCTAAATTATTTATTACAAAAATTAATTCCCACACCCTAGCATTTCAACATTAAAATATCATTAAAATTTAAAAAATATATTAGAAATAGAAAAATAAGGATTTAATTCTACCTCATTCTTATCAAGGACAATTATGGTCTATATAATTTAAAAATTATTAATGTGTAATATTGTATCTTGCATAATAGATTACCAATTGAATATTATCAACAATGATAAATGTTTTTTCATAGTCATATTGTTCACAAGTTAAAATATATGTTATATTAGGTTAGATTTCTCAAGACTACTCAAGATAAATCCTCAAAAAAATATTGAATTTATTTAGCCATGAAATGATTTTTGGAATGGTACATGTTAAAGTAGATAATAAATCATGAAATGACTAATAATAATAAAATAATTCAAAAAAATTATTTAATTATAAGCACAAAAAATTGTAGGAAAATTCATTTTGATTAATTAAACAATTCCCACAAAAAATATTTTACGAATTATATATACAATCATTACTAGAATAATTAAATTATTCACCTTAATCATCTAATATAATTGTCATTGATGTATAAAACATGTGATAATTTTATTCCAATAGAACTAATGTATCCAAGATTTGTCATGTAATTAAAGAATTTAAAATGAATTAGTATAAAATTACCAATATAAGTAAAATTCGGGAATTTACATCTCAAAATAGATTGTAGAAAAAACATTAATTGTGTTTTAAAGATAAACATGTAATAATGAACTCAAATTTCTATTGCAGCTTCATTAATCAATTATATTGGTGGTTTAGGTGCTACTTCGTTTCATCATAGATCTATAAAATAAAATCACTACTCCAAATTTATAAATAATGACAATAATAATAAAATAAAAAGGGAATCATAAATAATCATAAACTAATCCAATGTATGAAATTTAATGTTCCTAGAAATAAATTAAAAAAAATTATTGATTAATCATCCATGTTTCCCTTGAAGTTTCACTAAATATAAAATGGAAGAAACATTTTTTATCTATATTTGAATATTGGGTGGAGATTCTTCGGTTTGAACCACCACATATGGATTTTCCCAGCTTCCACTTCTTCTTTATAGATGAGTATTCATTATATTATTTTCAAAAAATCCATCACCTTAAAAATAATTTATTTCCTTCATTGAGAGGGTAGGATGATTTTTGTATCATCCAACATCTTGGAAGCTACATGTATAACCTCATATTTATTTCATAGTGATTTATCAATATGGATTGCATGAATTAAAAATTTAATTGGTTGGTTTGTATGAAAATTCAGATGAAAATTATCTAAATTTACAAAAATAGTTGAAAAATTATGCCATTAAATGTGATTATCTTTTATTATAATTTTACCCAGATCATCCACATAGATCTCCTAATTTAATTATTATAATACATGTTAAATAAGTTATGGATGTCTTATATGATACTCATAAGGTGCATATTCTTTTTATTTTTCTTCCTTGATGACAAAAAAAGATTTAGTATAATATAAAAATTTATACAATAAGTATTTAATATGATTTTAATATTGAATAAAATAAAGTGATAATAAGTTTAGCATATGATAAACTCTATGCCTATGTTTAATTTTAATCACATTTACCATGTTAAGATCCTCTTAATGATTTAATTTTATTGATAGATGTTGGTAGTTGGGACCCCTAATATTTTCATCATACCCAACAACATCGTTGGTTTTATACTCATAAAATTGAAGAATGATATGCAATAATGATAGATCCATTACTATTTATTTAATGTGGACATTATATTGTATAATATACTGATTATATAAATTCTAAATATCATATAGATCTCCCATAATAATAATAAATGGTATGTGTTCATCATCATGAATGAAATCTAGATTCACTATATTGGAATTCGTTTGATTCTCAAGATGTTTGGGTTGTGTTTTCTCGTCAATTATAGGTTCAACATCTTGGATCATTCTATAAAAATTTGGAATCAATAGTGGATCTCTATATATACACTTTATTTTGGAAATATTTCACTTAAATTCATAAAATATATGTTCTAACTCTTGAAATGTCTTTCTTATGAAATTTCCATTAAAAACATTATTTCCTAGGACAATGATTTCATCATTTATTCTAGATATGAGGTCTTCCACACAATTTTCATCTACTATTTATTGGTCCTTTGCATATGAATAATTATTATATACATAAAAGAAATAATTATAAAACATCATGGAAAATAAATTTTATGGTTTTTTAAAAAATAAAAAATTTCCTATATTTGGAAAAGTGAAAAATGTATGAAAACTACTGATTTGATCCCATAAAATGGTTCAATGTGTTGAATCACATCGTTCACTGTGTGAGGAAAATATGCGATTTATATTTACCAAATGTTCAATAGTGGCTGACCATGTTCTTCACACATGAGAAGCTTTAGAATTTATTCACTTACAAATTTAGATTCACATAAAACTACTTATTATATTTGTATTGATTATTTTATTCAAACAATTAGTAATCGATATATATAAGATAATGAAGATCCGCATAAAAATCAATTTATAGTAAAATGAGGATTATGAAAACATAAACATGGACATTAGGTTTTTGTTTAGTGTTCAATCAATTTTCATGTTGACTACTTAAAATATGATGGATAACCCTACAGTGAAATATCACTATTTTAATATTATCCTCATATGTAGGGGGTTTAAATTCTTAATTGCCTAAAAATAATCGTAAAAAATATCCTCCCATAAAAACCATTTATGATGACACTCTTAAATTTATATTATTACATATTCTTTGTCATGACTCCATTATATTCCAATTAATAAATTTATTGTCTCATCTACATCATATAAAGATTAATTTTTCAATGGAAGGAACTGATAAAAAAAATAGTAGATATGGGTTTGAGAACTCTGTTTTAAAGGATAATCACCATAAATTTACTGTTCAAACTTACTCACATAAAACATAAATAAAACATTGGAATTATATAGTAGAATTCAGGAAAATCATATCCACCCCCTTGGACATGTTGTAGGATTACCATCATTATTTGATTAGAATAGGTTATGGTGGAAACAAGGATATGAAAAGATGAATATAGAGACATCGATGTTGACTTGAATGATTTAACTCTAACACTATAAAAACATTATTTTGATCTTCACAAACAAAATTCTTAAATAACATGTTTTACTAAAACTATAATTCTCATTGTTTTACTCTGTCTTTAGAGAAAAAATATATTTTATATAATTGAAAAAATAATCAATAGGAAGACATTTTTATAAATAGAAGTTGTTTGATAATAACATGATTATTGTTAAACACTTGATATTTATTAATCATATGATATTTATTTAATGGTTGATATATCTTAATTGGAAGATCATTATAATAAGAAATGACTTTATAATCCGATGGAAATGTACTATGTACATCAAATGAATGATTTCATATTTCAGTATTAAATTTTTTTATAATGTGTGTATTACAATGTATAACTATTCTCTATAGGATGGTGTTCCACATTGTTGACATTTCCAATATTCATCCAATTGAGGTTAGAATACTTTATAGATATAACATTGAAAAAAATAATCACTGAAAATTTTCATTTCACTAGCTGATAAAAATATATCCTATCATATAATAAATATTTACGATATTATATGGAATATTTTTTATTATTAGATGATTCTACCAAATAGATCATCTGATTATGTCTATATAGATAATATAAAGAGAAGAAGTGTATTATTTGAATCCATTTCAACCACCACTTTGAATCAAATAATATGACCACTACATTTTTTTCATATAATTAGAGGAGTATTCAAAGAGTGTTAGTTGGATTCATCGAATACTAAATTGATTGAAAGAATATATTTAGCTTTATGTGACACATTTTTTACATGTCCACATTGTAGTCATTAGATAGTATTATTTTTAAGCATACATGTGAGAATTTTAAATTTCATAGTACATTATTTATGATTGTATTCACTATTTCATATTGGGGTTGATTATGTGATTCTAGGGAGAGGGGACTAATGTATCGAATGTTCTTTATCAATGGATTCCAGTGATATAAAGATAGTGTAATGCTTATCTTTGTAATTGAGGTATTTATTTTCATATAAATGTGTAAATTTTAGTTACTATGATCTATGAACACCTTATATAAATGTGACATTATTACTTTACACTTATGTTTAAGTGTTTTTATTTTATTTTATAGGTTTTTTATGTTTTAATAACATTATAATGTTTTACATTGACTATTTTTATATATTTGTTTTCATAAATATATGTTGAATATTTAAACTTTATACAATTTTTTTAATCATTCTAAAAAAATTATTAGAAGAATACATTCATGATATATACTTATTGCATTTGATGGTATGCTTTACAATAAACTAAACCGTTTGTTTGTTGATACTGTTTTTTATTATATAAACTACAATTCTCCCTATATTTGTCTCAATCACATAAACAAACGATACTATATTTGGTCTCATATAATGATGTAATTCTTAATAATGAAATTATTTGGTTGCATTTCTATCTGTTATATCAGAAAAAAGTATAGGAATCAAAAAAAATTTATTTTCAATTTTTTATAAAAAACATTATTGTTAAAATTAATATTTTAAAATGTATTCCATGTTTCATAAAAAAAATATTATTTTAACCATTTTAACTCTTTTTAATCTAAATCATAAAATACCACTAAATTTTGATTGTACTGACAATGGATATGGGTGAGATAGAATGAATAAATTTTTTAATCATTTTGAGAGTTAAAAAAATATCATGCAAACTGGTAACTATGTAATTATAAACATTAATGACTATAATTATACATTTCATGAAACGGTGGAATATAAACTAAATTATAGGGTTATAAACACTTTACATTATTAAATGAAAAGAAATACATTTAGTCAGATATCCTTAGGTGAATTTTATATTTTTATATGTAAAAAATGTAATTCCCTCTCTTCGGGAATACTAAATCTATTGTGACTAAGAGAGCTATGCTAGGAGATGACTGTCAAACATTTGATTTCATACCTACATAATTTTTTTCAACTATCAGTACCAAAAAAGATTCCATATTAGTGGAAGTTATATATATGGGGTTATTCAGAAACCCATCTAAAAATATATTTAGTATAAATGAGAGGGGGTTATGCATAATACATAATAACAATTTTATTTGGAGGTGTTTAACTACCCACACAAAATTCTTTTTCTAAATTTTGTTAAAGTCTGGTTGGATTTTAAAACTGTTTTGTTAAAACTTTCAATAATTTTATAATTACTGGCGCTATATATTTCGTTATATGGGCTATATATATATATATTATATTTATTTGGATTTTAGTGGATCTATATATAAATATAACCCAGATTTTTATTTTATACGAAATTTTTTAGGGTTCACAACCCCCTCTAATAACATAAATCAGTGGTTTTGATACCTCTATAATGTATAAAATTAGAAGTAGTTTAAAACCCTCAATAATAAAATATATCAAAGGGGGTTGACAACCCCCTCTAATTTAAGAGATGATAGGGGTTATTAACCTCCAATATTTTTTTAAAAAATTATTCATATAATATAAAAAATTATATAATTATAAAAAATATTTAAATGATTTTAAATAAAATTTATTATATTATATTAATATATCTATCCAAATAATTTCAATATTTATATTTAAAGATATTTTTTATATAAAAAATATAAATTAATAATATTAGTTAATATAAGTACATATTTATTTTTGTGAAATTCTATTTCATATTATATTAATTATTATAAAATATCATAAACATATTAAAAAATATAAAATATATATAAATGAATAAAATTTCATATTGTAAATCATTTTTGTTTTTATAATAATATTATTATTTTTATTTTTATAAATATATACATACACACCAATATAATTTTATTGGGTTTGGAACCCCTTCTAATTTAAGAAATGAGAGTAGGTTTATAACCACCGCTAATTTTTAAGAATATATGGGGTTTAAGACCCTCTAATACATTTTATTGTTTTTAAAATATATCAAGTTTTAGAATGATTGTTTATGTTTCTTATAGATACATTGTATTTATATATTTAAATACATTACAAACATATTATATAATGACATTATGTGAATACATTAAATAAATACATATATGTAATAAAACCTAAATGTAAGTGAATACAAATAATTATATAAATATATATATATTATTCAATATTCCAAATATGTTATATGTATTATATTATTAATTTTATAAATAAATTATATATATATATATATAAAATAATTTAATACAATATATAGATAAATATTCTAACTGAAATATTGATTATATATTTGTATAGAAGATATATCTATATATATGTGTGTGTATGTCTATATGAATAAATATTCATAAAATAGCATCTATATATAAGTATTATGTTATATTATAAGTATATATATGATAAAATTATTATATATATATATATATTTGTTCATTTATTTATTTATATTTATAATATATATATATATATGACTATATTTATAAAATATATAAAATAATTTATAAATATAAATATATAATGTATATGTAAATTGGTATTTTATTAATTTTGTATGATTAAATAATATATATAATATATATATAATATATATGCGTAATATATAAATAATTAAATACATAATATACATGTCTATGAAAATAAGTATAAATACTTGACCATAAATTTGTAAATACGCATTTGTGTGTTTGTGTTTATTAAAAATGTTTTTATAAATACATATATAAAAAAAGGTACACTATTGGAATCATTGGGATGGGTATGTGAGGGGAGGAGGAATTCCCCATGTGGAAATGGTACATGAGATGTCATGGCATGAATAGACAAATAAGAATCAGTTCAGTGATGGTGGAGCAAGACATATAAAAAAGAAAAATGATTGGGACGAAGAACAGGATGAGGGAGGAGGGATGCAGGTAGGAGATAGTGGGGAACCCATGGTACATGATAGGAGGAGGAATGTTAAGGGGATATTTAATGGGGGATCCATGTATATAAAAATATGAAACCATTGGGGGTATTGATTCCTCCCACTATTTATACTCTACTGGAAAAATTTGATTAAATTTACAGGGGGTTTAGAAATTAGTTAAAATTGGATTCCATATCAAAATTATGATTAATAAAATTTTATTTTTGGATAAGGTGTTAATTAAAATCATAACCAACATAACATTAATTAAAAATATTGTGATTCAAAAATTTAAAATAATTGTAAATATAATAATGATGAATCGACATCATTAGAAGTGGAAAATAATTAAACTACCATTGAATAAGTTTCTAGGTATGAAAATTTGCTACAAAAACTAAATATTATGGTTTCTAAAAAGATATACATTGATAATGTAGATATTTATAAAGAAAATTTCATAATTTCAAAGCATATTACAAAAATTCAGAGTCCTTTTAATGAACTAGAATAAACTAGTTTAGTAAAATTATTTACATTAAAGGAATTGGAAAAATAAAAATCTACTACATCAAATGAAAAAGTTATTTATTTGTTCAAATAAATTTTAAAATTTTGGATTTATTAAATAAAATTCATTTTTAACATCTGGTAAGAAATTTTTTTATAATATGTATAAAAACAGAAAACTTATAGGCTTATTTCATGAATATGATTTACTAATTAAAATAAAAATGTCGAAATTAAATATTTTCTTCCAAAAAGTGAACATTTTATACTATTTTACATAGTTGATGATAATGTAAAAATAAGTGTTCTTTATATATAGTGAAATATTTATGTTTTTATAATTATTATTTTTCTACTGAATTATCAGTTTTCAACAAAAAAAGATGGATATATGTGGATTCCTAAAATAAAATTGTATAACAATGATGGAATAAACAATGTTTGGGTTTGAAAATCCAAATATTCATAATTTAAATAATATAAAAAGGTTACTAATATTAAAAAAATTATGATTGTGGATATTCTAATCAAATGACTATAAATAAGAAATTCATCTATATTTTTCTTAATATTAATTGTGGAAAAGAAATTTATGGTGAAAATGCTGAAAATGAAATTAAAAGTATATGTAATATGACTATTATTATAAAAATAATTAATTTCAAATTAAAAACTTGTAAAATGATATATAGCCATATAGTTATATTCATGATTTTATAGGTTTGTGATTGTTGATTAATTTAGAACCCCAGTTTAATTAAAACCATAGAAATATATGTATTTTATGGCACTATTTATTATGGATTTTGGGAATAGTGTTGATTAAGTCTTACCCCTCAGAAAATCCCTCCCATTATACACTCTCCACTGCACGACCCCTTCCCCCGAGAGCTCTCATTTCCATAATTCGGTCATCTATATGACCCTCATACCTTGTGATCGTTACTCTCTCACTGACCCTCTTCCTTGTATACTTACTCCAATGAGTGTGACTCTCCCTAACACTCTTCCCCCCAACTGTGACCCTTCTGACGCATCCCCTCATAACCACAAATCACACTTCATCCTAACATGACCATGATATCTACTCCCCATCGAATGTGGTCACCTCACATCACCACTGAAATTTCATATATGTGGCTTCCCCAATACCATATCAGTCGCACCTACAATGTTACCCCAACTGGCCAGTTTATATTTTGTGCATATCAGGGTTCAATAAAAATTCCCATTCCTAATTAGGATTCAACGAGGATTATGATCACATATGTTTAACTAAAAGCACTATACAGTAATGAATTATATGTCGCTCGTCATATATTTTAATTGTTATTGTAGATCTATGTTTACATTTTTCTCATTATAACTGTAACATATAGAGCATGTCCTCATTGATAATTTGTTGGGTTTTATTTTATTATTCTTTTGATGATAGTTATTGTATAAAAATACTAAAAAAAACATAGATATCCTATAGGAACTTATTTAACGACATGAATTTTAAACTAAATAGATTTCTATAAATGTGTATTGATTATATGGTAAATTTATTGGTTTGGAAAACATATCATTTAATTGATTTCCAACAGTCTTTATATTGTAATTATGATGATATATCTATACAATTTGGTGTTTATGTATTATTAAAATTATGTTTTTGTTTCCTTTGTTGTTTTTATATGTTGAGAAGATAAATATTTAATTTTTTACCTTGAAAACTGTTGAAAATTTTATTATATAATTTTTGTATTCCTAAATGTAATTATTTAGGAAATAAAAAATATATTTTTTATTTTTATTTATATCTCTTAAATATAATTATTTTTATAATAGGAATTAAATCTTAATATAAAATTATAATTATTTTTAGATAAATAAAATGTTTAAATATTAACTTATAATTTTAAAATTATTAGAATTTTTATTACGACATTATCACTATATAATTCATAAGATATTTATAAATTTTACTTACTAAATATTTAATTATATTGTTATATAGTAATTATGTTATGTTGTCATGTGTTTTATTAATGATTAATTAAATTTTGGTTTATTATATGATATTAAAAATAAGAAATCATATTTTGTTGAAACAATTTTTAAATATTACTAATTTCATTTTTCTAGTTATTGTCTCAAACTACATATATTTTGAGTTCTCTAGACATTATATATATTTCCTGACATGATTTATAATTCGTATACAATGTCAAGGCAACTAATTTTGATTATGTGATATTTATCCCATACAACATGTTCAAAATACATGGTTATATATAAAATTTTATAAACATTAGTTATTGATGATACATTTTTATTGTAATGATTTAGTAGATATGAATTATATATTTTGGAAATAATTCTTAAGATTTAAAGATTCATGTGGATTTATCTATATCTTCTTCTAACGGCATGCTAAAATTCATAACATGTTAAATTTTTTTTTTACAACCGTTACCAAAATGAAATTAGTGATTTTCAAATTTTGAATGATATTTTTAGGTTATTTTAAAACATATTCTAAATGATTTCAATTTGATATAATTTTTATATTACAAATTTTTTAGAATGATAGTAATTATAATATTTTGTTTTTAAAAATTAAATCATAAAAAATTTAATTGAATGACATCATATTCAAATTCTAATAAAAATGTTTAAATATTTTTTGTTAGTGGATTTGAGAGAGATAGTATATTTTTTGGTATTATTATATAATAGATATAAATAAACCAATTTTATGTCAATCAACTATGTACGGGGCAATGCTAGATGTTCAGCAATGTAAGGTGGGGAGCTTAACGATCAATGATGCAGAAGTTGTGGAGGGGTAGTTCTAGTGGGTTGGACCTACGGCTCATGTATTGAGCATGGTATACCTCTGGGCCTTTGGTTCATGTATTGCAGGTTATGTTGGGCCTTGGTCCTTAGTCCTATGGGTCATGTATGAGTTCCCCATGAACCCTTAAAATGGGGATTATCTATAATAAAATAAAAAGAAGGTCGTAGGGCCATTCGTGTAAAATGTTCTATTTGGTAGTTATTTCCTTTATATATTTATAAATTCATGTTATTTAATTGTAATATATTTTCTTCATATGTATGGGTTGTTTACATTAAATATTTTTTATGTTTACTGGGGTTTGTTATTTTTTCCTTGTAATGTATTTTAGGAATTAGATGTTTTTAAATAAATATATTTTTAAAAATTATTAATATTACAACATTAGAAAAATATTGGTCTTTATTGTTTGAAATAGGTTATTATATTTTTTCATAGTAAAAGTTTCTATATGATTTTATATAATTAATATGGTTGATTTGGAGAACTAGAAACTCTGTATAAATATTCATTGGGGATTTTGTTTTTTTTTAATGGTAATGTGAGAGGGGTGTTTTATCAATGATTTAGATAAATGAGTAATGGGAATGGGTTGGTGTTGAAAAATAATCCTAAATCATTGAATTTATGGTGTTTCTATATGTTTTATCCCTACTTTACTTGTTTCCTATAATGTGATTTATGATCATTATATTAAATTATATTACTTTTGATATTCAGTTGATGATGTTTATATAAAACATCATTTTGACATTTTACCGAAGAAGATGAAAGAGAAATATTATGAAAAACTTTTGTTAATGTTTCAATGGTTTATAAAATTTAAATTTCCTTGTGGAGTATAGAGTTATGAGGATGGATAATCGATAGAGGATATAAAAGTCTCCCAATAATTGGTGATGGAACCAACTCCTATCTAATTATCTTTTTAGTGGTATTTTATAATAATATATTTTTGTGAGGGTGGTGGATCTATCATGGATTCTTAGATATAATTCCTTGGGAAGATTTTATCTAATTTATTTGAGAAGGAATCTTTTTTTCATGTGTTGATGGATTAATTCATAAATAATCTTAATTAGATATAGTATAGTGATGATAACAGTAATAGATTTTTAAATCAATTCATGGTATTTATTATTCTATTATAGAGTGTCATATACACAGAGGATGTGTAATCATGTTATTTTAGACTATCTCTAGGTTAGATATTCAAGGATTGATTATGGAGGTATATTTAATGTAATGGGAAGAGGTTATAGAACACATTTATTCTAGGTTGAAAGGTATATGTTATATTTGGTGTATTGTGTTTTATAGAAGTAGAGGGTTATATAGTCATCTTGAGTTGGAACATGACTATATTCTATAGGTATGGGTATATCATTGTATCTTATGTCAAGTGATGTGAATTGATTCCAATATTTTTTTATGGGATATCAAATCTATTTTTTATGTGAAATGTTGGATTTTATAATTATGTTTTATTTTATATATTATATTTTTCAAATTTTATATCATTTCATACTTGATTCATTCCAACCGGATCTTCAATGTTGATATTTTTTTCAAGAACATCAATAACATCAGTTTCACAAACGTTGGTGTCTTCTGGGTCTACACCATCAATTCCATTGTTGTCAAAAAAATTGTTATCAATATCTGTGGATTCAATGTATTGAAATTTGTGATCATCATTATCTTCAATTTCAAAAGTATTAGTGTCTCCAGTTTCACCGATTTTAATGGCTTATGTGGCTTCATTTTTTTCCATTGATGATAATAGTCCCAAGGTTAAAATTTCTTCAATATTGTGTGTTCTACATTCATTATGATCACTCTTCTCATCAATGTCAGAATCTTTATTTTTGTTTGTTCTTGTAATATTATGGTTATTGTATTCTTATTATTCTTCATAATTTTCAAGGTGATGGTCAACTGTTTCATATGTATTGTTATTTACATCAATTTTGTGAGTGTATATATAGTTGGTTCTTTCATTGTTAGTGTCATCATTTCCAATAACATCTATGTCATCAATGTTGTATAATTTTGTGTCCAAAATTTCATTTATATTATTATCATTGGTGTCATTAGTGAATAATATTTCAATGTCATTTGTATCATCTATATCATTAGTGTTAGTGATGTAAATGTCATCACTATTTTCAATATCAGTATCCCTAGTGTCATCAATATTATTGGTTTCACAGTTATAGTTTGTGTTTTCAATATTAGGGTCATTATAGTTATTAATAAAATTACTTTTCCACTGAAAAAAACTATATTTATTGTTAGTTTTATCTATGTTAGTCCATTCATTATTATTATTTCTATTATAGTCTTATCCTCAATGTCAATGTCAATATTTTTATTTATTTCTTTGAGATCATTAGACTCGTTAAGGGTGTCAATATTTTTGGTTTTTTACATGGAATTAGAAAAAATTTCAAACCATATTCTATTATAAGTGTTGATAGTGTGGTCGGTATAATCAATGAAGGAATCTTGAGAATCATCAAATTTAGTTTCAACTTTGTTATTATTAACATATGTTTCAAATGTGTTATATGTTTTTATGAGACTTCTATGAAATCGATATGATAAATATTTATATTGTTCTTTTTATTCATGAAATTAGTGATTGTGTAGAAAATTAAATAAAGTACATTTGTTTACGTAATTTAATCAACATTAGGGGTAGTGCAGGGTTCAGGGGGGATGGTGGGGGCCTAAGAGTAGGGAGGGATACAGTGAATGGTGGATTTGGGCTGCTCAAAGGGAGATGCAGTGTCAAGTGGGTGGGGGGGACGACTGGATGGGGGTGGGGGCCAATAACATGGGGGTGGTATTTCAGGGGTGTTTAAGGTAATACATGATTGGGGATAGATTGGGGTGTTCTACAGGGTTATGGGTGATGCTGTAGTGGGTGGTATTGGGGGATACTTTAGTGGGAGGGGCTACTGTATGGGGTGGGGATGCAATGCAGGATGAGGGGGGTGAAGTGTGTTGTTGGTGGGGGTGATGTAGGGTCAGGTAGCGGGGTCTAGATGGAAGTGGGGTGAGATATATGGAGGGGGTTCTATTGTATTGGGGTTGGGTGGGGGTGTTCTATTGGGGGAATTTTAGGTATTATGGGTTGGAGTGCATGGTAGTGGTTGTTTTCTACAAGGGAGGATTATTGAGGGTGGAGGGGGTGGGATGGGGTTTGTGGGGGTTATATAGGTGGGGTTAAAATGGGGGTTCCATAAGGTGGGGAATGGGGGATAATGTAGGGGTTGTAGTGTCACGACCCCTCCTCGGGACCAGTGTCATGACTACCCCAATCCCGCATTCCATAGGCCAGGGGCTGGTGACTAGCACCAAGTCGTAAATCCTGATAAAAAGGGAAGGCATTGCCTTTATAAAGTAAACAAGCACCAGAGTAAGCAAGCTGAAGTAAACACTATGTAAACTGGGTACAACTCTAAGTGAGGAAAAGTAAATGGGCCAGAATAAAAACCCAACTGAAGTAAAGTACAACTGAAATAAAGTACATCAACAGAAAGTAAAACAACAACGTCCAGCCGTCCACTAGAAGTATCACCTAAAGGGTGGGTACAGATAGCCTCCTCAACTCCTCGGGTCCAGTCGTCCACTATGTTTACATCCTGCCCAGTGGTCCACCTCCAGGTACCGACTTGCTCCACAAGCCTCAACCATGATCAGTGTTGTCCGTCGTCTACATCCAACACAACGTAGTGCGGGCATAGTCCGTGAAGGGGTGAGTATACACTACTCAGTAGGTACCCTGAGACCCTCAAGGTCTCAATAAATCCAACAAGGATAAACCACAAAGGAAAGATAAAATCACGAAGTAACATCCAACACTACTTAGGTATTTTCCCATACATATACATAAGTCATCAATTCCAGTTCTGCTCCAACATCCGAGCCCAAGTTCGATCACGTCCACACAGGATAGTACAACCCAATCCACACAAGAAATCACAACCCAATACACATGAAAAATAAATTCAATCATATCGAATATAATGATTGAAAGTCAAGACTCAGCTCAATCTAGGATTTATTCAAGATGTCGAAAACACAGCTGCTAGAGAACTCCTCCTCTGTCGAGTACAGTGGGTCTGCTGCTACAACCAAGCATTATCCACTATCCTTGGACTGCTAACGTACTCCCCCTGTCGAGTACCATGGGCCTGCTTCTACAACCAAGCGCTTCCCACTATGGGTATGCCGCTACAACCAAGCGCTCCCCCTCGTAGCCTAGAGAGCTACTCCTTCTGTTGAGTACTGCGGGTCTGCCGCTACAACCAAGCGCTCCTCTGCCATGGGTCTACCGCTACAACCAAGAACTCCCCACTGGGCTATCCGAAACACTACGAGTCGATAGATCAGCAGTCTTCATGTCTCATCTAGCTCTAGGGTTTCATAAGGAATGAATGTACAGTAGTCGTCACTGCCGAACGCACGGAGGATTCCCGTAAAGTTGTCATCGTCGTCGAACCCACGGAGGATTCTAGTACGAAAGTCTACACCGTTGAACCCATAGATGCTAGGAAACTCCACCTCTCTCGTGTATAGTGGGCATGTCGCTACAACTAAGCGCTTCCCACTAAACTTGGAATGATGTAGTACTCCACCTATCGAGTACTGTGAGCCAGCTGCTACAACCAAGTGCTTCCCACCATGGGTTTGCCGCTACAACCAAGTGCTCCCCACTCATAGCCTACATAGGTACTCCATCTGTTGAGTACCATAGGTCTGATGCTACAACCAAGCACTCCTCCTTTGTGGGTCTGTATCTACAACCAAGCACTCCCCACTGGGCTATCGAAACCTCCGAGTCGATCGATCAGCAGTCGTCAAGTCTCAGCCAACTCTAGGGTTTCTGCACACAGCACGCTCATTTCTGGGAGGGTCCGCTCCATTATCCAAGGGTTTGATACATCAACTGACATGTATACCAACGTCTATGTATCACAAAGTTCCGTCACTTCAATAGGAACACAACCCATCAGACGGCGCATCAATCGAACGTCTGGTCTGTGAGTTATTGGCTTTTTCGTTCCAGGGGCCCGGTTGGTTTTTAATTCAAAACCAAACTGATTGCACTCCAACTGCCTCCAAACCTCGACCAGAGTAATCCAAAATGTTTTTCTCACTAAGAGGAATCCAACAAAGTCGATGTCACATCAATCGGATGTATGGAGCTCAATTTATAAGTGTTTCTGCTCCGAGGGCCCGGTTGGTTTCGTGTTCGAACCAACCCGGCCATACCCAATGTTCTTTGAAACCTTGAGTGTAATATCCCGAAACGACCGTCTCGATTCAATGATATCATCGCAACTGACGGTGCGTCGATCGGAGGTCTGTATCCCATGTTATTTGCTTTTGAACGTAACTGTTTGAAAAAAGGGGGTCTGGGCCCGGTCCGACCCGACCCAGTACCCCCCGGGTCGGCCCGAACTGGGTCGACCCAACCCAAGTCCGGATCCATCTCAAATTGGGCACGTCCCGGCCTAGGCGGCGCAGCCCAGCCCAAGCGGGCGCGGCCCGGCCCATCCGACGCGGTCAGGCCCGACCGGCGCGGACAGGCCGTGGCTCGCCCAACGTGGCCGAGCGGGTGCCGCGAAGCTGGGGGGGCTTGACCCTCACCGCTAATTGACGCCAGTGGAATATAGTGTTACCGTTGCGCCATCCCAGATCTCGCGGCTAGGAGGGATCTTCGACCTCTCCACCGCGGTAGATTCTTCTCGGCGGCGCGCTGAGCGTGGCCTCTAGATGCTGGTGCTACCGTGCCGGCGAGGCGCACCGGCAGTGCCTTCCGCGGACCACTGTACGCGCTACAGTGGTCCGATTTTCCCATTGTCTTCACCAGCGGTCCTCTCAGGACCCGATCTTCACTGCGAATGGTCTCAAATGCCTTTGCGGCCCGCTTCGTCGTCACCCGTCAATCCACACACCAATAAACAAACTGCGGAGGGTTTTCTGGCCGTTTTTTTTTGGCACGCACCCTCCGCGTTAGGTTTTTTTTCAAATGGAAATCATTAAAAGACATTCTTTAGAAGATTGTATAATTTATTCAAGGTAAATTATTCAAACACCCTAAAATTAAAACACGCATGCATGATGGGATAATTCACATATATACTTTATACGAAAACCCCCTACCTGGAAGAAGTCGTCGAATGAGGATTGTCGCGGAGAAACAACGTCATGGAGGACAGCATCGCGGAAAGAGGCTACGTACTTTGTCAATGCACACCCGGTGAAAGATGCGGCGTCTCGCTTTCTTCAACGCGGGAAGAAGGTGAAAAGATGGCACGACGTTCTTCGTCGAAGCTTTGGCGTTCTTTGCGAGAAAGAATAAGTTCATAAAGACCGCGAGAGTTCTCCCCTTGATTCCACACAACGAATCCACCACAAAAAAATAAGACCTTTTCTTATTTTTATTCACACACATACGTGTCATCATTATTTTGAAATTCAAAAAGAATTCACCAAATTAATTAACGTGCATTGTCCAATTATTGAGTCATTTAATTGGCAAGTAATTAAAAGAGGAGGAGTTGCAAATTATATGCTAGAGGGGGGGGGTTCAAAGGGGTGTTGAGGAAATTGAAGGAGGTGGGGGCTCGTGTGGGCCCCACCCCATCTACCTAGCATCTTCCTTTTCTACACACTTAACCCACTGGTAGAGAAACAAAAATAAATCATAAAACTATTTTATTTTTATTCCTCACTTTTTTAACATCTCTTCCTGAGAAAACGAAACTCCAAGAAAGGTCTTTATAAAAAATTACCAGTGCTGCGATTCCATCAGAGCCCTCGGATTTCGATTCCGAGCTCCGGTTCAAATGTTAGGAAAACCCGCTCTTTCGTTCACTGAACGTAAACGACCTAATCTTCTGAAATTGATTCTGGGTACACCGGGCCTCAGAATTAAGTGCCGTCAGAAACTGCGCTCTCGTAAAATTCCAATGAAAATTAAAAAAATTACCTTGAAATTTACGGGTCTTTACATTACTCCCTCCTCAGGGCTTTACGTCCTCATAAATCTATAACACAGACTAGGGACACAAAATTGGTACTGAGCACACATCTGAGCCTCCCGTCTCCGGTGCTCCCCTGGAGGTCCCTGTGCTGCCAATTGATGCGCACTAGAGGAATCGACCGCCCACGTAGGACCCTCTCTTGTCAATCCTCGATCTCCACCGGGACATCCGAAAAATTCTCCCCTTCATCGATGTTTTTCTCCACGTGGTCGATGATATGTGTCGGGTCGTGCACATGTCTCCTCAGCTGAGATACATGAAAGACTTCATGAACCCGGTGCAGCTGAGGTGGAAGGGATGGCGATAATCCCCCTCGCCTATCCAGTTGAGGACCTAGAAGGGTCCGATTAAGCATGGAGATAACTTGTCGCCTCGGCCAAATCTCCGTAATCCATGTCGAGGTGAGACCCGTAGGAAAACGTGGTCGCAGGCCTCGAACTCTAGTGGTATCTGCCTCCAGTCAGCACAAGACATCTGTCGGCTCTGAGCTGTCCTCATCCGCTACTGGATGACATGGACCTTCTCTGGTCCCACAAGAGATGCTAAGATTTCATCTTTTCTGATAAGAGAAATCTAGTCTCATCCCTAGGATGAACCACGTTCTTCTATTAGTACAGTAAATTATGACAAGGATGATACTAATCCACACCAAGGATGACATTGTAAGGCCTCGACACTACTGCCAAGAGATCCAACCATTACTCTCACCTCTAAGGGTTGAGTCACACTGTCGGCATCTGTGTGTGGTCATTGGGTATCCTCCAGTATGTATCTCAGAACTGAGGGTAATGTCAACGGTTTTTAAACCGGAACCTCTTAGTAACAACATAAAGATAGGACAGGATAGTAAACGCCACAAAGAAAGGTGTCTTTTATTACTGCAGCTCAATGTACAAAGACACATACAACCACAACATCAACAAAAAGAAGGCTAGAAGCACCAACAACAAGGAATCCATGCCTGGAACTAGATTCGCTCCTGTCCGCCAGCTTCCGGAGCTCCATTGTCAAATGCCTCAACTTCTTGAAGATGAGCTCTCCCATGTCCACTTGTTCCCTGTGGTCGGGGTGGACCTCCCGGTGGTGGTGGTGGCAACACCTCGAAGCGTCATCCACCTCCAGTTGCACGACCAGCTCCCCTGCCTCGGTCTCCTACTCCTTGCGATCTGCCCCGATCAAACCTCTGCCTCTGTCTGGGAGGTCCTTCGTTTATTCGTTGGTCATCTGTATGGCAGGTCGGACAGTCACGTGCCATGTGACCAACCCCGTCGCAGGAGTAACACTGTCCGCTCCTGGTAAGTCGTTCTCCGCCTCGAGTGCCCCACACACACGATCCTATGTCATGCAGTCGATCACCTGTAGGTTTAGTCCTCTTGGACCTCTACATCATCTGTCTACATCCCGCTGTAGAAGACTCGGTCGCATGCCAGCTAGTCATGGGTCCTACTACGGGAGACTGCTCAACAAGGAAACTATCCACTAATAGGGCTCGCTCCAACACCCCTATCTGCATTGGGATGCTGTGAGAAACAACTGAAGCTCTAATATCTCGCCTGAGCCCCTGCTCAAAGGTTCGGGCCGTGAAGAACAGATCTCGTACCATACCTTTAGAGTAACACGATAGATCGATGAACCTCGCTGCATAATGTGCCACAATCATGCTACCCTGCTGATGATGAGGTAGCTCATGTATGCGCACCGCTCGAAGGGTGGCTGGTACAAACTCTGCCCGGAACAGGCTCTCAAAGTCTTCCCATAGAAGGGATGCCTCGTCGTGCACCTGGAGCATCAAGCTCCACCATCTGCCTGTTGCCGCGTGCAGGAGGCTCGCTGAATGGATCACCATGAGGTCAGCTGGTGTCCCCACTAAACTGAAAACTCGAACTATAGCCTCCAGCCAATCCTCGGCTGCCTGAGGTTCCGTCTCCCAGCAGAACCTGGGTAGTATCTGATGCTGAAACTCGTGCAGTGTACTAAGGTGACGTGCACTCTCTGCGGCTGGGGTTGGTGGCATCGGTGGCTCGGCGGGTAGTGGTACCATCGGTGCCTCCGCTGTAAAAGGGCCCTACACCGAGGCATCATCGCTCGGTGGGCTGGCGTCTCGCACAAGGATCTGAACCCTAGCAGGCTGCTATCATGGGGCCATCCTGAAAAGAATCAGATGTGCCATAGTCAAAACAGTATACCTGGTGGGCTGACACAATGTAATCACAATGAAAACTTCTGAAACGCACATGCAATAAGTGTTTTCATGCACTGAGTCAGAAATCAGAAGTCAGGGTCCTGGTGTATGGATACGTCGGCCTCCGCACCAATACTAGACTCCCTGTACTGATAACCACACTCAATACTCATAACAATATTGCTTCACATAGAAGAAAGATCAGAGTCCTGAGTTCTGCAGTAGAACCGACCGCCTCTGATACCAATTTTTCACGACCCGTCCTTGGGACCCGTGCCGTGACTACCCCAAGCCCATCGTCCATAGGCCAGGGGCTGGCGACTAGCACCAAGGCGTAAATCCTGATAAAAAGGGAAGGTGTTGCCTTTATAAAGTAAAAAAAAACACCAGAGTAAGCAAGATGAAGTAAACACTAAGTAAATTGGGTACAACTGTATGTGTGGAAAAGTAAATGGGCTAGAATACAAACCCAACTGATGTAAAGTACAACTGAAAGAATGTACAACAACAGAAAGTAAAGAAGCAACATCGAGCCATCCACTAGAAGTCCCATCTAAAGGGTGGGTACAAATAGCCTCCTTAGCTCTCCGGGTCCAGCCGTTCGCTCCGTGTACGTCACGCCCAGTGGTCCACCTCCAGGCATCGACTTGCTCCACAAGCCTCAACCACGATCAGTGATGTCCGTCGTCTGCATCCAACCCAACATAGTGCGGGAATAGCCGGTGTAGGGGTGAGTATACGCTACTCAGTAGGGACCCCGAGACCCTCAAGGTATTACTAAATCCAATAAGGATAAACCACAAAGAAAAGATTCAATCACAAAGTAACATCCAACACTACTTAGGTATATGCCCATACATATACTTAAGTCATCAATTCCTGTTCGGCTCCAACATTGGAGCCCAAGTTCGATCACGTCCACATAGGATAGTACAACCCAATCCACACAGAAAAGCACAAACCAATCCACATAAGAAAGAAAGTCAATCATATCAAAGATAATGATTGAAAGTCAAGGCTCAGCTCAAACCAGGATTTATTCAAGATGTCGAAAACACAGCTGCTGGAGAACTCCTCCTCTGTCAAGTACATTGGGTCTGCCGCTACAACCAAGCGCTATCCACTAACCTTGGATGGATGAACTACTCCCCCTATCGAGTACTTTGGGCCTGCTGCTACAACCAAGCGCTTCCCACCCTTGGTATGCAGATACAACCAAGCGCTCCAACTCATAGCCTACAAAGTTACTCCTTCTGTTGAGCACCGCAGGTCTGCCGCTACAACCAAGTGCTCCTCCGCCGTGGGTATACCACTACAAACTAGAGCTCCCCACTGAGCTATCTGAAACACTCCGAGTCGATCGATCAGCATTCGTCAAGTCTCATCCAGCTCTAGGGTTTCATAAGTAATGAATTTACAGTAGTCATCACTACCAAACCCATGGAGGATTCCCGTACGGTTGTCGTCGTCATCTAACCAACCGACGATTCCAGTACGAAGTCTACACCATCGAACCCATAGCTGCTGGGAAACTCTTCCTCTATCGAGTACAGTGGGCCTGCCGCTACAACCAAGCACTTCCCACTAAACTTGGACTATTGTAGTACTCCACCTGTCGATTATTGTGGGCCTACTGCCACAACCAAGGGATTCCCACCATGGGTCTGCCGCTACAACCAAGCGCTCCACCCTCATAGCCTACAGAGGTACCCCTTCTATTGAGTACCACGGGTCTGCCTCTACAACCAAGCGCTCCTCCATCGTGGGTCTGCAGCTACAATAAGCGCACCCCACTAGGCTATCGAAACCTCCGAGTTGATCGATCAGCAGCCATCAAGTCTCAGCCAGCTCTAGGGTTTCCAAACACAGCACGCTCATTTCCGAGAGGTTCTGCTCCACGATCCAAGGGGTCGATACAACAACTGACACGTAGACCAGAATTGATGTATCACAAAGTTTTCTCACGTCAATAGGAACACAACGCGACATACGACGCATCAATCGGACACCTGGTCTGTGAGTTATTGGCTTTTTCGTTCCAGGGGCCCGGTTGGTTTTTAAGTCAAAACCAACCTGACCGCACTCCAACTGCGTCCAAACCTCATGAAGAGTAAGAAAAAAGTTCTGTCTCACTAAGTGGAATCCAACAAAGTCGACGACACGTCAATCGGATGTCCGGAGCACAAGTTATAAGCATTTTCATTCCGATATCCCGGATGGTTTCGTGTTCGAACCAACCCGGTCATACCAAAGTTATACGAAACCTTGAGTTTAATATACCGAACCGACCGTCTCGATCCAAGGATCGCATCGCAACTAAAGTTGAATCAATCGGAGGTATGTAGCCCAAGTTGAGGGCTTTTGAACGGAACTGTCCGAAAACAGGGGGTTTGGGCACGGTCCGACCCGGCCCAGTACCCCCTGGGTCGGCCCGAACCGGGTCGACCCAACCCGGGTCCGGGTCCGGCCCAAATTGGGCGCGGCTTGGCCCGGCCTGGCCGACGTTGTCCGGCCCACCTGGCGCGGACTGGGCGTGGCTCGGCCAGCGTGGTCGAGCGGGTGTCGCGGAGCGGGGGGGCTCAGACCTCGCTGCTGAATGACGTCGGCGGCGTATAGTGCCGCCGCCGCGCCATCCCAGATCTCGCGGCCGTGCGGGATCTCTGACCTCGCCTTCGTGGCACAGCCACGGCGGATCCTTCTCAGCGGCGCGTTGGGCGCCGCCGCCTCCAGATGGCCGGCCACCGCCTCTAGGTGTCGGTGCCGCCGTGCCAGAGAGGCACGCCGGTAGTACCTTCTGCGGACCACCGGACGCACTCCGGTGGTCCGATTTTCCCGTTGTCTTCGTCAGTGGTCCTCCTGGGACCCGATCTTCACTGTGAAGGGTTTCAAATTCCTTTTCAGCCCACTTCGTCATTGCCCGTCGATCCACACACCAATAAACAAACAACAGAGGGTTGTCGGGTCGTGTTTATTCGGCACGCACCCTCCGCATTAGGTGTTTTTCAAATGGCAATCATTAAAAGACATGCCTTAGACGATTGTATAATTTTTTCAAGGTAAATTATTCAAACACCCTGAAAATAAAATATGCATGCACGAGGGGATAATTCACATATACACTTTATATGAAAACCCCCTACCAGGAAGAAGACATCAAATGAGCATTGTCATGGAGAAACGGCGTCGCGGAAGACGGCATCGCGGAAAGAGGCTCCTTACGTCGTCGGTGCATGCCCGAGGAAAGATGCGGCATCTCGCTTTCTTCGACGCGGGAAGAAGGTGCAAATATGGCACGACAATCTTCGTCGAAGCTTCGGCGTTCTTTGTGAGGAAGACGAAGTTCTTCAAGAACGTGAGATTTCTCCCATTGATTCAAAGAATCCACTAGAAAAAAATAAGACCTTGTCTTATTTTTATTCACACGCATACATGTCAACATTAATTTGAAATTCAAAAAGAATTCACCAAATTAATTAACGCACGTTGTCCAATTAATGAGTCCTTTAATTGGCATGTAATTAAAAGTGGAGGAGTTGTAAATTAAATGCTAGAGGGGGGGGATTAAAGGGGTATTGAGGAAATTGAAGGAGGTGGGGGCTCGTGCGGGCCCCACCCCAACTTCCTAGCATCTTCCTTTTCCACAGACTTAACCCACCGGTAAAGAAATAAAAAAAAATTGAAAAAAAAATTTATTTTTATTCGTCACTTTTTTTAACATCTCCTCCCGAACAAACGCAACTCTAGGAAAGGTCTTCATAAGAAATTATCGGCGCTGCGATTCCATCAGTGCCCTCAGATTTCTATTCCGAGCTCCGGTTCAAAAGTTAGTAAAGCTTGCTTGTTCGTTCACTGAATGTACCCGAGCTAATCTTCGGAAATTGATTCCGGGCACACCGGGCCTCAGAATCAGGTGTCGTCTGAAACTGCGCACTCGTAAAACTCCAAAGAAAATTAAAAAAATTCCCTTAAAATTTACAGGTCTTTACATGTAGGGTGGGGGTGGGGGCTGGATGGGGGGCCTTTAGGGTGGGGATGTGGTATGGGGTGTTTCAGTGCCTGCGGGTTGGGGATGGATAGGGTGTGGGTGGGATGCATGTATAGGGTTTTTGCTGCAATTTGGTGGGGGGAGTGGGTTCTACAGTGGGGGTTTGGCGGTATGGTAGCTTTCATTTCACGATGGTTGTGGGATTATATATGGGGGGTGTGCATGTCTAATTGAGTGGTGGAGGATGGCTCTATGGAGGGATACTACTGGGGCTAGGGTGGGCAATAGGGTGGGGGCATTATAGGCCATGGTGTTGGGGGCTGGATGGGGGTGGGGGAGGGTGTTTTTCTAAGGGTGGGTGGGGGTGTAGGGTGTGGGGTGATGTTGTAGTTTTGTGGGGGTGTGGGATTCTATAGTGGGTGGATGTTATAGAGTGGAGGAATGGATGGGGGTGGCCCTATTGTAAGGGGGGATTGAGGTTGGGATGGTGTGGGGGTCACTACATGGGGTGGGCTATAAGGTGGGGTTGCTGCTGTAGGAGGTGGGTGGGATGTTGTAATGGGGGGGGTGTAGTTCCAAGTAGAGTGGGTGTTGCAGGGCTGAGTTTTTTGGGGTGGGGTGGGATGTAGGGTGGGGCCTCAATACAGTGAGGGGTTTCTTTAAAGGGGTGGGGGCTACTGTGGGGGGGGGGGGGATACACAAGGGGTTCTGATGTGGGGGTGGGGGTTCTTCTCTAGGAGAGCTTTTGTAGGGCCTGGTGGTGGGGGTGGGCTATAGTGGGGGGGTTCTATTGTAGTGGTATGGGGTGGCTTTAGGGGGACTGCTACAAGGAGTGGGTTATTGGGTGGGGATTACATAGTGGTGTGGTGGTGGGTGATAAAATGGATGGGGTTCATTGGGATGTAGTGGTGTGGGGGCTAGCTTCCTCTATGGGGGGATATATAGTTATGTGGTCTAACATTCATGTGCATGTAGGTACTACTAGATATTGGGGAAGTGTTTTATATATGATGAAAACATAGTGTTTTCCTAATGAGTATTAAATGATCAAACTCTTCTAGTGTACTATAGTGGATATGTAGTTTTGTGGTCTGGCTTGTAGGTACCCACAAATACTACTATTAGATGGGAATTAATCTTATTACCTCAACCTTATGAAAGTATGATCATGTAAGTGATGCAAGGATTTACTGAGGGTCATTTATTTTTAAAATTATTCATTATTTATCACACATCCTTTGAGAAATCCCTTAATATGATATATAATTGAATTTAGATGAATCATTAATTAATTATATGCAACTAATAATGTATTAAATTCTTACATATCTACCTTATTAGTGTTGATGTATTTAAATATAGTAATCACCTAGACAGTTGATAGCACCACCTTAATATGTAAGTTTATTATGTTGTTCTACTTTATTGAAACATTTTATATTTCATACATTTTTCTCATTTATTTTTATGAAATATTATTAGATTTATAGAATTTTTTTATTATTTGTTTGGATAAGGATGAGTAGAGGCCAGTGTTCCATTAGATAGAGGGGAATGCACTGGAGATGGAGGGATTTTTTTCTAGATACGGAAAGAACTATCTAATGTCAAAAAAAGAACATCTTGAATAATGGGACAGACTACATGACGAATTAAATTATGAGGCTTGAAAGCATGGTTGATATGTTTATTGTGATGGTGAAGGACAACTTCAAAATATCACCAATGGATTCCAAGACTAATAAACCCAAGGTGAAGAAGTATGTAGCTTATATACTGAAATTTGGAGCCAATAAATCAGTTTTTATAAAGCTAAAAAATATAATAGTGACGTTCACTACCAAGGTCAAGCCTGTTTCAAAGATGAAGACCACACCAGCAGCTACGAAGTCAAAGGTGAATCCTAACAAGGTGGGTGAGAAGTTAAATCCTATATCCGCTACTGTGAATCAAAATCCAGTTTTATTGAAGTGGATGGATGCGGTTTCGAATCCAGAGGCCAATACAATGAATGTTACGATATCTCCAATAAAGAGTACATTGATAAATAATGTTTAAATGGTGATTCAAGTTGTTGTGTACATTAAGAAAATGTAGAAGAAGTCCAGTGCGAATCATGTGGAATCCATGTAGGCTGCAACGATGGGTAGTATGAAGTGATTTGTGATATTGATTAGACCAGGCTCAGTGGAAAGTCTACATTTCAAACTTGTGTCAAGTTTATCTATGTTTTTTACAAGTTTTGGTGGGTTGATGAATTAATGTGTGATTTTTTTGTGTTTATTTTTTCTAGATAAAATGATATATTTATTGTTTTATATGATATTTTGAAGGGTAACAGAGTGTTAATTTTGTTTCTAGGAAACTAGAGGATGTATCCATGGTTGTAAACTGCTGCAATAGACTATGTGTTTTATAGAAACACGAGTATATATCCATGGTTATAAACCATATAAGTATACCAATAGTGATAGTTTATAACCGTGGATATAAGTCTACATTGAATAATCTATATCTATTGTTGGAAACCAGGTATATATGTCTTCTACCATGGTGGAAACATTGACTATAGTCGTCTCCCTATTGCGACACCAATAGGATCCATAGTTCACAACACAATGTCTATTATATATACATGTGGTTTCTTGACATAGAGACATGGTTATAATCTATGGATGTAAAATGAATTTATAGTAGTGTTCTCTTTGAGTTATAGGACTTAATAACATCCTTGTTAACATAATTCAACTATGTTATGAGAGTTATCTTGTGGACATTAATAATTATAAATTTATTGTCTATAGTGAAAAATAAAAATTTATTCTTCTTTCCAAATGTATTTAGAAGTTATAAAATCTTACCATAGAATACCGTAGGATCCATCATCTACCTTTCCATACTATATTGGTTGATCAATCATGGTTGTGGCATAGATGGTTAGAACACTATAATGTTATAAATCCACATAAAATATTCAAATAAATACTTGTAGGTTACCTATCAAATAAAATGATTAATACATATAGTGTATGCATTCCTTGTCAATATAGAAAAAATTATGTTATTTTTTAAGCCAATTAATTAATTTTTAGCTTATTCTCTTGTAATGTTAGAGAAAGTGGATATATTTTTTCATAAATAAACAATAAGTATTATTGAAAAATTATATTTTTTGATTATAGTTGATGGATAAACTAGATAATAGTGGTTCTATTATCTAGGAATAAATTTTGAATCTTTTTCCTATTTTAAAACAATTATATCTGATGTTAAAAATTATAATATTTATCCTTTGATAAATATTCGTAGAGATCACAGATTAAAGAATTAAAAATATGAAATTGATTTTTATTTTTGAAAAATATGGTATAAGTTTTAACATCATATCATCCATAACTCCATAGAAAAATGGTGTTGTAAATATAAAAAATAAATTTCCTTATGGGATTAATAGAACCATGTAGATTGAATAATCAATTGATAAATATTTTCTTCCTGAAGTAATTATTACTACCTACTATATTAGGAAACTTTTTTCTACAACAACTATTATATATAAAATTCCAAATGACTTTTGTACTAGAAGAAATCCGAAAAATTACCACTTCATGATTTTTGTATAAAATTTATTCCTTATAAATACTAATGTTAATATAAAATAATTTCCTCTAAAATCTGATGATGTAATATTTTTTGTTATTATATAAAAAATAGGTTCATAGATTTTTCTTATAAAAACACAAATACTATTTAGGGATTAGTCTTATTAAATTTTATGAAATATATCCTTTTGTTTTTTAACATCCTCCACACACATCTCGAGATGATATTGAAAAAAAATCAAACTATTTGGGAATGTTTTCCTTATTAGAGAAGAATGGAATAAAAATTTAAAAAATTTTGAACTCAATATGAAATTGGAAATATATATTATGAATAGATTTTTACATATCAAAGGAATAAATTATTCCATAATATTCATCATATCTATAATTTCAATGGATATATAGATCAACCAGTTTGAATAATAAATTCCATTGAAATACAATTGAGTGATGATAATATTTTTACAATTCATACTAAAGTGTTAGAAAATAGTTTTTTGGGATAATTAATGGATTAATGTTATGCAAGATGAACTCAGTCAAATTGAATGGAATCAATTTTTTACATTGGTTTTTCATATTAAATATTCAACTGTAATTGGTGTATAATGAGGTTTTCAAAATAAATATGACGAAAATATGTTCATATTTTGATATAAAAATATAATTATTTTGAAGGTTTTTAATAAAAAATAAGTAATTAACTATAAACACGGTCATTCTCCAGTTTTTATACGTGATTCTATTAATATACTATTATATTTTTTATCATTTTAAAATATTACACTTTTTTAAAAATGGATGTAAAGAGTGATTTTATTAATATATATATATATATATATATATATATCAAATGAATTTTAAGAATAAAACCCACATATGTTTTGAAATAAATTACCATAAAATGTATTTAGACTTACTATTTCCCTTTATGTTGTTAATCTATCCCCAAGAGCTCTGTATGAAAGATTAAATTGATTATTTTAAAGAAATATTAATGGAGTATTAGTTCCATTTTCTAATCCAAATAGGTTAATGTATACTAATAGTATCAAAATTTATGATAATGACATTATACTTTTATCAACTCAAAAATATATTATAGATTCTGTTGCAGATCTCTTGAAATATGAGGTCGAAATGAGCATGATTCATGAGCATACAATGTTTTAGGGTTTTCAAATTAAAATAAAACAAGAATAAAATTTTATATCTCAAAATATGTAAATAAAATATATATTATGAAATTTCTATATGAAAACAAAAAAAGTAAATGTAATATTTTTGAAACATCAGATGCATTTGTCCATGATGAATCAGTGAAACTAGTTGATAAAGAAAAATTATAGGAATCACATGTAGTTAATTTATCATATAGCTAGATATCAGGATAAATTGTTTTCTATATAACTATCTTTAGGATATCAATAAAATACAAAATAGTGTCCTCGTAAGATTGGTAAATCGATTTTTCAAAACATTAGGGGAACTATGGATCTCTCATTATTTTATTCATCTTAAAGTTATAGTGATAATAATATTTTATTAGATTTTATATTTTTTGGGGTGTAATGTGGATAAAAACCTATAGAACATGTCATTTATTAGTCAACCACTAGTTTTATGGTATTATAAGAAAAAATGTAAACATTTTAACATCATAAGAAGAATATGTTACAAATAGATGGGTTTTCACAAATTTTGTGGATGAAACACACTCTCATTGATTTTTTTATGATATTAAATCGCATTATTTTTTTGTGATAGAAAATGTTCAATATAATTAATTAAAAACCTAACATATCAATCTCAATCATGGAAAATATATATAAGATATCATTTACATAGGTATTACACACAAACATGGGATATCATTTTATAAATAATCAGAGTACAAGACTAATATTCTAATATTTTTACAGAACCCCTGAATTTAAATAGATTTGAGTATATTATAAAAAGATTGGAATGGTCAATTTAAAATGATAGTTCATGTCTACTATTCAATAAAACATTTTTATACCTTAGTATAGTCGATTACGTAGGGAAGACTAAAAAATTTAGTTTTCCATACATTTTATTAAATTTTAAATAGATTATTTTCATAAAATTTTCATTTTCAAAAATCATCTATTTTCTAAAAACATTATTTTATAATTTTATTTTTCTACCTATAGAAAAAATAAAAATCAGTTTTTCTTATAAAAACATTCCAGGCTATTTTTATTTTAGAAAAAAAATAATAAAAGAATATTTTTTATATATTTTTTTGTAATAACTTGGTAAAAAGGATTACTGAAAAAGTTTGCATTAAAAAATTCTTAGAAATTTTTTTTTGAAAAAACTATATGAAAATATACTTGATAAACTCCCTTAAATAATATTTTAATTTTACACTGCTAATTTTTTTTCATCTTTAGTATTTACTATCTTCTTTTTCTTTCTACATGATGTTTTTTACATTTATTCAATTTTATAAAGGCATAAAAAATATGTATTTTAGTTTTTGAAATAATTTATATATAATAATTTTATTAATAAAAAACATTAATATTTTAGAACAAATATTAAATATTTTAATAAAAAATATCAAATATTAGATTTATATAGAAACAAAATATGATCAATTGGACCAAAAAAAGATTATGGGTCACCTTATTAGTCCCAAAATGTAGGATTATTAGTAAACACTTCTATTCGTTGTTTCACCTCATATACCAACACTCATGACGTGGGTTCTTATCTATCTGATTCTTTCATCATTTTTAATTCATGATCATTCATTCTGAGTTAGAATATTGAAACATCTAAATATTTAATAGATCTGTTTTTTGGGAAAAGACAATAGAAATGAAATAGTTTTTTAAAGATTTTTTTTTCTAAACAAACTATTGTCTTCCATAGTTAGGAAGGTATCTATGTTGAGTAGGAATATCATGATATTCACTATCAAACTATTGTAATTGAAGTCTATGAATATATAGAGTTTATTGATGAATGTGGTTTGTGTTGGAACCATGGTCTTCTATGCATGATTTGGAGTATGGTTTTTGTTTGTTGTCAATCCTCAGTGGAAGTTCAGAATGTGTACCAGCAAAGAGATCATACAGTTCAAGCAGACAACAGTATTGATGGTGGGGCCATTTCTGAGTGTTTTCCAAATTTTTGGGCCTAAAAATCGACAAATGGAGAAAAGTGTTTTTGGAAAATAGACTTGCACACCATGTACTTGAAGTAGAGGAAACTTTCGTGTCATATTTTTTTCAAGATCAGAACATGGGGAAATGGAAAAGGGATAAGGGCTATGCAAGTTTTGGGCTGGTCGCACAAGTGACCTACGCGCCGTGAACAGACTAGCACACCGATGCCAAGGATGATTTGAAACTTGTGCGTCTATTGTTTTTAGAGATTATAACATCAAAATATGGCAAAGTAAAGAAGGTCCTGCTTGTATTTTTATGGTCGCACAAGTGAGTAACGCGACAGAGGATAGGGAGTATGAGCTGTGCACCGAGGGAAGACTTGCGCGCCATCGCGCAGGGGGTCCAGTTTGCCTATAAATAGAGGACCACACCTCCTCATTTGCAATGAAGTTTGAGACTTATAGATTTTTCGAGATCTCGTCACAAAAGTGGTTGATTCACGCAAGTGGTTTTTGGGCACGCAAGTAAAGGCTGTGCACCGGATGTTGGATGCACGCCCAAGGTGTTTTGGGAGAGAAAGGAAGTGAGTCGTGTAGGATTGATGTTCAAGAATGCAGTGTCGTGCAGGTTCTTTGGTGACACTTGTACGCCAGTTTGGACTTGCGCACCATATTGGTACTTGTGTTCCATGTTGGTACGTGCGCACCGTGTTGGGACTTGTGCGCCGATCTTTGAGGAGACTTCCAGATATAGTTGAAGCACATCTATTCTTTTGAAGCTGCACGAAAGCTGGAGGATCACCCGATACCCTCAGCGCAAAGTGAGATTCGTCTTCTGGTAAGAGTTGGACTTCAACAGAGCATCTACATACAACAGAGGATGAATTCTTATTCAATGATGAAGAGACCTTCACGTCTATAAACTGAGTGTGACTTCACCAATGGTAGTCAGCCAGGGGGAGTCAATGGGAGTGACCCGAGGGACTCTGTGAGAAATCCCTGAACCTTTGTAAAGGCAGTGAGCCTGGGATAGAGTGAATGTTCCCAACCCATTTTAATCCACAACTTGTGAAGATTAGTTGAATTTGGTACCACCGTCAACTTGTCGGCATATTCTACTTGGACGTAACCCTTAGAGGTGAACCATGTAAAATGTGTTGTGTCTTATCTGTGCATGTGAATATTTTCTTTTTGATCATATTCATCATACATTTTCAACAAGTTCCTACCAATGTGGCAACAAAATCCATCACATTAAAAGAAAAAGTTGTCACCCTATTCACCCCTCCCCTCTCAGGGTGTCCTGGGGTCCTTCAAGTGGTATTAGAGGGTAAAGGTTGATGGTGTTGAATCTGTCCTTCATCTTCATGGAGAATGCAATTAATGTCAGGGGAGTCCCTCACTTCGATAAAAGTAATTTCCAGATCTGGAAGAACATGATGAGATCCTATATAATATCTCTTGGAATGGAAGTTCCCTTTTCTACTGTGCAAGGAATATAAGTCATTGATCCAACATGCCTGTCTATTACTGAAATAGATAGGAAAATTCTTAATCCAGATGCTAAAGCACAAAATGCACTCATTGTATCCCTTTCTGATCAGATCTACCTAAAGTTGATGAATTTCACCTCAGAAAAATCCATGTGGGATAAAATTGAGAATATTTATTAAGGAGATAGCATAGTGAAGGAGGCGAAACTGCAATTGCTACACAATCGATTTGATGATATGAAGATGCATCCAGATGAAAATGCAGACTCATTCTTCAATTGAATTACTGAAGTGGTTGGAGAAATTCGGTGTCGAAGAGAATAAATCAATGATAGAGATATTGTAAAGAAAATATTAAGAAGACTTCCACCTCTATACAATGCAAATGTGTCAGTCCTTGAAGAATGAGATCATTCCAAACTTTCTCTGGATGATCAACTGAGTAGCTTGGTAGCATATGAAATGAGAGTCAACCCAAAAGATGCTACGACTCGTGTGAGCAAGTAAATGGCATTAAAGTCCATGGATAAACTGAAAATCACAAAAGATAGTAGTGTTGATGATGATGAAGAAAAAGAAATTTTTTCTCTCATTGCAGAGAAGTTCCAGAAGGGAAAAGTGAAATTCAAAGGGAAGTTACCTCTCGCAAGTTTTCGTTGTGGAAAAGTACGACACATTGCCTATCCGTGATTAAGAAATATCAATGATGAAGATAGTGAAGATGAAAGCTTCGAGAAGCCTCGGAGAAGGTTCTTCAAAAAGGGTGACTTCACATCGGGAACGAAAGTGAAAAGGAAGAGTTTTGTCTGTGAAGAGAAAGAAGATGATAATGAATTCTGTGAAGAAGAAGAACCAAAATTCAAAACTGGGAACCATGCTTCCATGATGGCCACTGTTTAAAATTCAGAAGATACTGGTGGAAAAAAACAACTGAGAACTTGTGTAGATCCTGAGATGCAACTTAAGGATGTGGTTAGTAAACTTGAGATTAAATGTAAGAGTTGCAATAAGTGTAAATCGATTGTAGAAGAATCAACTGAATACGTTGATCAACGTGAAGATGAAATTGAAAGACTGGAAGAATTTGTGAAGGTACAATCTAAAATAATTGAAAGAAATGATGATGTATTGGATCTGAAGCTGAGAATTGAAGAGCAGGAAAAGGTCATCAATGACCTCACCTCCAGACTAGATGAAAAATCCCAGACTGCTGAGGGTCTTGAGGAGGAAGTTGTTACTCTAAGGAGTAAACTTGAGACTGAATCAATTACAAAAGAATCGAGGAAGAAAATACAGTATGGAAGATTCTCAGATATAGAATTACTAGCAAGAGCCAGGTGTGGTTCAGATGGGGTTGGAAAAATCATGATAATTCCAAAACACTTGAATGTCAGTGATAGGATGAGAAAGATAAGAAGGAATTCATCAGTCGTGTAATGATTCTTGGGAATCATTGATAATTCCAAAACACAGGAACCCAATTAAAACTTCCTCTCTTGTTTTCTACACCGAGCATTGCTCACGTAGACTTAGATAGTTGGCTGAGTTGATTCTTGCGTTTTTTGGTTTGCACATGGATGGACATCTATTGAATTTATTTTTTGATTGCCAACAAACCCAAAGGGGGAGATTGTTGGAAACATGGTCTTCTATGCATGATTTTGAGTATGTTTTCTGTTTTTTTCAATCCTAAATGGAATTTCAGAATGTGTACCAGAAAAGAGATCATACAGTTCATGCAGACAACAGTATTGAAGGTGGCACCATTTCCCAGTGATTGCCAATTTTTTTCGCCTGAAAATCGACAAATGGAGAAAAGTGTTTTTGGAAAAGAAAATTGCATGCCATGTACTTGATGGAGAGGAAACTTGCGCGCCATATGTTTTTCAAGATCAGAACATGGGAAAATGGCAATTGGATAAGGGTCCCCAATGTTTTGGCCTGGTCGCGCAAGTGGCATGCACACCATGAAGAGATTTGTGCGCCAATGCCTAGGAGGATTGGAAACTTACGCATCTATTGTTTTTCAAGATTACAACATAAAAATATGGAAAAATAAAGAAGGTCACGCATGTATTTGTGTGGTCGTGCAGGTGAGTAGTGTGACAGAGGCTAGGGAGGATGAGCTGCACGCCGGAACCTGCGCATTGAGGGAAGACTTGCGCGCCACTGTGCAGGGGGTCCAGTTTTCCTATAAATAGAGGACCACCCATCCTCATTTGCAACATAGTTTGAGACTTAGAGTTTTTTCGAGCTATGGTCTCACAATTGGTTGAGTCGCGCAAGTGGTTGTTGGGTCACGCAAGTAGAGGTTGTGCGCAGGATGTTGGCTGGGCGCCCAAGGTGTTTTGTGCGAGAAAGGAAGTGAGTCGTGCAGGTTTGAAGTTCAAGAATGCAGTGCTGTGCAGGTGCTTTGGTGACACTTGCATTCCAGTTTGGACTTGCACGCCGAGGACTTGCACACTGTATTGGGACTTGCGCGCTGTGTTGGGACTTGCGCGCTGGGTTTTGAGGAGACTGCCAGATATTGTTGAAGCACATCTGTCCTTTTGAAGTTGCACGAAAGCTAGAGGATCACCCGGTACCCTCAACCAAAAGTGAGATTCGTCTTCTGGTAAGAGATGGACTTCAACAGAGCATCTACGTACAATATAGGATGCATTCTTATGCAATGATGAAGAGACCTTCACGTCTATAAACTGAGTGTGACTTCACCAGCGGCAGTGAACCAGGGGGAGTAAACTGGAGTGAACCATGGGACGCTCTGAGATATCCCTGAACCTTTGTAAAGGCAGTGAACCTGGGACAGAGTGACTATTCCCAAACCATTGTAATCCAAAACTTGTGAAGATTAGTGGAATTTGGTACGATCGAAATCTTGTCGGCGTATGCTTCTTGGACGTAGCCCTTAGTGGTGAACCATGTAAAAAGTGTGGTGTCTTCTTTGTGCATGTGAATGTTTTCTTTCTGATCATATTCATCATACAGGTTCAATAATATCCTACAAACGTGGTAACAAGATCCATCACATTAAAAGAAAAAGTTGTCAGCCTGATTCACCCCTCCCCTCTTCGGGTGTCCATGGGTCCTTCAGTTTGAAATTTATAACTTTAAACCAATTTGATTATTTATACAAGTTAACTATTCAACAAGTTATGGAATTGGTTGGAGTTTTAATTCAATGGGAAGTGAATCCTATAACTGAAAAAGATAACGATAAGTTGGTGTCTTTTAAACATTCAATTTTAGAATCATTTTATTTAATTAATATGATATTGTAATGAATTTTTATCATTTATTATTTGATGAAGGGGTGGTATATTTATTAATGATAATTTATCTTATCACAAAAAATTGGATTTACATACATTATAAGAGCATGATTTATCTATTCTTGAATATCCTTAATAAATGTGAAATTTCATTTTGGTAATGTCTTTGTTATATCAATGTGGGATATTAGGAAATGAAATATCAAATTTAAGATTCTATTGTTTCCCTTTTTAATTGACATGATGTTCCAGAAATTTATTAATGTTTAGATTGATAAGAATAATGAAAAAGCTGTTAAAGTTAATTTTTATTTTAATGATAGAATAAACAATAAATATAATCTAATTATTTTATATTCCAATCTTAAATTTTTTTGTTCAAATCATACAATTTAGTGTCCAAAAATTTTAAACAAAATGAGAAAGAGAGAGGTCAAAAAATTTAAATATTGTAAATTTTTTTCCACATCAACAAAATAATGAAACAAATTTCAAATTATACAAATAATGAATTTATGAAGATAAAATAATAGAAATAGATCAATGATCTGAGTTTCAAACATGATAAGGTAGAACTATACATTTAAAATAAAATCCCATAAAACTATAATATAATTGAATAAAAGACAAGAAATGAGAGGTGGATATATGAGAATATAATATTGAAAATACTATTGAAATTTTTGAAGCATGAATATTGATGTTTCCAAATTTTATTCAATGAAAAACAACTTTTAGTGTCTCCCTGATTAGTTCTTCAACCAATACCACCTCAATAAATTATTCATACTGTTTCTCAATAAATTTCTACTCAGTATTCTACATTAAAAGGGGAACAAGTTATAAATTTCAATTTCTATAAATATACAAAAAAATAAAAGAAAAAGAAGTGTTTTTAGAAAATTCCCCATTAATATTTTATTATTAAGAACAAATATCAAAATATTTAATGAAATCTAGGAAATAATAGTAGTGATTTCATCATTTATGGGCTAAGGGTTATATGAAAAGTTAGAATTGGAAGAAGAATAAGAAGAATTTTATTCTAAATCTAACTCATTATCTTATCTCTCTAAAAATATAACTGATTTTTAACTATTTAAGTTTAAATAAATATAAAAAAAGAATATTAAGAGGAAAAAGATCAACAGTTTCACACAAATGATTAATAATAAAATTTAAGGTAAATTTTTTAATTTTGTATAATTTTTCGATGAAGTGAAATATAAAGTAAAAAATTGTTGGGACTAATAAAACCTAACATCCAGATGATTCATTCGATTCAACTAATTTAGCCTTAAGTTATTCTCAATAATTTATAGACATGAGATTCACCAACATCTATGAATTCATGAATAATGTATAATAAAGACGTGATTATTTTCATACTATTGTATCTAAATGAATATACATTCAAGGATGGATGGATGATTTTAAAAATTATAATTCCTTTATACAGCTTATTAAGGTAGTTATTGAAAATGAAATAGATTTTAAATATTTCATATATTTTCTAAATAATAATGAACAACATTAAATATTTTTGTTAGATGAATTAATCAAATGGAAGAATAAATATGGTGTCCTGAGGAAAAAATAATTAGTGTATAGAAATAAAATTATATTATTACAATCTAATTTATAGATTTATCATTCAATGATTTATAATATAAATATGATTTAAATAATTTAATGAATATTACCATGAATTAAGATTAAGATAACATATAAAATAACAAGATAATTATGGATCTCAAATAAGAACTGTTAAATTTTAATGATAAGAATAAAAGAGTTATGTTTTATTAAGAATAACTAATGTGGTTTAAGTAGGAATACATGATGCTTCAAGTGATAGAGGAAATTGTTTTCCATTATAGAGTCCTCTATATCTTATACATACAAATTTCGGGATTTATTATTGATGAAAACAAATTGTGAAAATATGTTCAAATTAAAAATAATTTCTCTCTAATCTCTTAATATTTTTTTAATAATAAAAATTATTTTGAAATAATGTTTTATGACTATTTTTACATATTATTATGATTGATTGTTTTCAAATTATTTATGGATAAATATTTCATATAAATTTTTTGGGATAATATTCTTTTATAATAAATTATTTCATATAAATATTTTTTACAACTTTTTCAGAAAATATTTAACCACTAATTTCATTTTTTTTAACCACATAATGTGATAAATTGATAAATAGATACTATCCAAATATTAATAAGAGGGATTAATGTAATATATAATCATTCATATGAAGATGACAAAAAATATACAAAAATATAGATGGTGGAAAAAATATATAATAGAGACAATATATATTGAGAAGAATAAATTAATATTTAAATTCAAAAATGTGTGTGTAAAAAAATGGGTGTAATTTCTTTTATGTTTATTCAATAAATGGGTTTTGTTTTAATATTTCCAAAAATTGTGAGATTATTCAATTAAAGGTTTTACTTTCAACAATTTAAAACCATTATTTTGAAAACCAAAATAAAAAATCATAAATTACTTGTTTTATTATATATAAACATAGAAAAATTTATAATTTTTTAGTAGGAATCAAAAAATTTATTAGATTTTGAAAAAAAATGTAATTCAAAAAATATATGTTAAACATAACATATTTTTCTATCAGAAGTTATTTTTAATATAATATTATTTTCTAATTATATGATATTTCATAATTGAATGATATTTATAATTAGATTGAAATTTTATATTCATTAAGAAATGTACTTTATTCGTCATAGTAAAGATTAAATATTCAATCAATAAATGTTGTTCTAATATGTAACATTAAATTAATTAATCTGTTACAATGATTTAATTTCATGTTTATTAAACATATATACCTCCATCTGGTTAAGGTAGCATACATAATGGATGGATCAATGTAAAAAAAATTGAACAATTATTTTCATTTCATCGTTTGTTTAAAATAAATCCTATCATATTAACAATGTTAACAATATTGAATGAAATATTTTTCTACATTGTGATAATTCTTCACATGTTTCAATCAGGAGGAGTCTAAATAGAACATTCCATGTGAAGGAAGAGATCAACCCAATCCATTTCATCTAAATCATAGAATCATAGAATATGGTTGTTGGAGAATTCTATATAAATATAGGTGCATTTAAGGATAAGGGATATGATATTATTACAACTCAATCGAAGAGAATATTATTTGTATCAATTTTAAAATATTTTTTTTATTATAATACATATGGTCAATGGATAATTTTATATTATGAGGACTCCATGTGAGGATTTTAAAATCCATAAAATATTTTCTATCATTATAATCTCTATAGTATAATCATGAATCATTAAGGGGTTCTAGGTATATAAAAAATTCTTTATCTGACCATTGTGTTTGAGGCCTTCTGGTTCTATGGAGAAAGAGAAATCTCGATCATTATGATATAGTCATATATTTATATAGAATGACATTACATTACAATTATGTTAAATCAAGTATTCCTTAAATCAGGCTATTTAATTTGATTACAATGCTGTTTAATGTGTTTAGATTCTTTTATAAAGGATATATTTGTGTTTTCACTATAAAACAAAAAAAATTTATGTTTCTTATTCGAAAATTTTCTATTTCTATTATTTATATATGATTAATTATTAACATATCAAAAAACATTTCCTTTAACTCTATATATAAAACATATTACAAGCTTCCATGTCTAATTAAAACCATATACATTGGGTGATATGTTACTCAAACAAACAAAAATTTGATATTAAGGACAATTTAAATTTTATTATATCAAATATATTCCACCTCCTCCTATATCCATTTACATACTTCTAAAATTATTAAATTGTTATCGGGTAGATAGAATAAAGGGGAAGGATATTGTGGTTGGAAACATGGAAGGCGAGAAAAAGAAATTTCTTGAGTTAATTCATGATTCGATGGAAAATGTACTTGAAAAGGAAATAAAAATAAATGACCCAAAAGAGTGTGTAAAATTAATTCTAGAAAGATTGGTTAAAATGGATATTATTAAGGCACTATGTGACTGGATCATCCAACAAGATGTGATTTTGAAAGGAGGGTTCAATACAAGGAATATTAACATGGAATAGTATATCAAGACTTGGGGAAATCTATCTACACACATTGAAGATTTCATCTATAATGACCCAAGAAGAATGACTAAAACATTAAAATGGGTAATATATTGGGTATGCGATTCTCATAATCTTACTATTATTTTCAATGACTTTGTGATTTACCTTTTTTAAGTGACCCTCTGCGTTGGTTGTACTCGTGTTGTTTCTCACTTTTTCCAAAAAAATTGTTTTATAATAATAATTTTATTTTCAGTTATAGAGAAAGACAATGTGTAGATGAAGATTCAAGGATATTTTTTAATTTAAAACTAAATGATGTTAGATCAAATAATTGAAACTACAAAGAATAAATATAAAATAGAGTAGTAGCAGCCTAACTACCAATCCTCTGATCCCTGATCAATGACTACAAGCCCTATTATTTAACGAGTTTGGAATGATCTTTTCATCCATTATTCATATACCCCAAATACTTATTTATCTTTAACTATATTATTAGTTTATGATTCCCCATGTGAAACCTTATAAAATATTAGTTGCTTCAAAATTAGTTGCAGACACATTCTACATTATAGAGGAATATCATTATGGTTTACACCTTCTCCAAATCATTCTAAACTATCTCCATCAATAAGTGAGAGAATTTTTTTTATCTTTCAAAATTCATCTATATCATGCTATATATTATTTAAATGTTACATTAATTTCCATATGATTTTTTATTTTTCATATGTTTTAGATAATCTCTTTCAAGTGATATATATATATCCAAATATCATACTATTAGTTCAAGATTGCATATTGAACTTTTGCGAATTACAAATTCAAACATACTTCTCTCCACATATCCCTTTTATTTACATACATATATGTATTTTATTCCTTTAATGGAGCACATACCCAGTTTATAGTATCTATAATGACATAACAATTTGTATGAATGGAATCATATTATATAATAACCCTCATCTCCATGTGGATAAATATCAATATCGTCAACATAGTAATTTACATTAAATGAAGTGTAGAAATATCTAGACTCATCCATGTTGAATCTTATTATCCCTATGGATAGTTTTATCCAATGATAGTGGTAACGGTGTCTGGTGACTCATGATTCTCATCCATCATTCAAAGTGTAATGATAGGGCACCTATATGAATGTATTACTATGTTTCCAATTAAATTAGCTTAATAGTGATCACATAATAATCCCAATGTTATATTTAGTTATTTGGGGAATTTTTATTGAAGATTTTTTTCATTCTCAAACTCCTCCAGAGGGCCAGTGGTGTTTTCTTGTAGTTGAAGATTTTTTCTATCAACATCATGCATACTAGGATGTAGAGATTAGGTGAAGGGTACCAACAATGAGTGTCTTAGGAGATCAGGAGAAGAGAAAAATATAAATTGTGTCATTTTGTTAAATTTTATATTTTACCTATGTTATTTAAACTCCACAACAATATATAGTACACTTTTTATACTAACATTTAATGTAAAATATGAAATCAATAGCATAAAATCCTTCCATGAGGATGGGATCCCACCCCATAATTAACACATAGAACATGGGCCAATCCAGCACCATCTTCCATTATAGTCCTTGACTCAACAACTATGTGGGTCCCTCCATGTACTATTAACAATAATTTTCTTCTTGAGTGAGCTTTTTCATGGGGAAAGCTCAACTGGACCGCCCTTTGGGGCTTCTTATGTGGATGATTGTCCTATATGGTTAAGGGAAACATTAGGATAACTAAATTTTTTTCCAGAAAACTATATTTAAAAAACACTGTTAAATTCTAAAATGTCATAAAAAATCAATCTTCAAAAATCTAATATTTTTATCAAATTTTTTCTGCTTTAATTATTCAATCATAAATTCCAATATTTTATTTAATCATTGAAATAAATTATTAAATTCATTAAAATATTTTTAGAATTATTAAAATATTTTATATATTTACATTCATATATGAGTTAATCAAACTATCAAAATGGAAGATTGTTGTATATAGATAACATTCTACCAAGAGAGTGACATGGTAACCACTTTCATCTAGAATGACTCGTCAAATGTAATCACAATCAATCTAGTATATGAAATGGATTGTGTCAACAATGTAACGGGATAAGATGTGGAGATGGAAGTCCATGAATTTGGATATATTGATACACAAGATTAGGCAGAACATATACCGTATCAAAATAGGAATCAATACATGAATCCTCTAAATGATATGTTTTATCCCCCTTAACAAGAACCCACCAAGGACCAAGTTCATTATATCACAATATACTAATCACCACATAAAAGGGATTAATTCCCCTCAATGGATAAATTTCTAGAACCTTAATGGAATTAGATAAGAAACAAAAAATAGAATAATGATGAATTACTCTAGGAGAAATAATATAATTTTGTTCCTACATAATGTTAAAAAATTAAATCCTACTTTAATCAATCAAAATAATGTTAAATAAACAATAATAATGGGATCTATATATTAGGATAACTCTATATCTAGATAAATATCTCACAAAACAATGGAATTAATGGATAAATTTTTTTTATTATATAAAACAACACATCTTTATCAGGATGACCATTTGTTCACAATGTGAATTAGTGATGAAAATAACAGTATTGTAGGGAAACCACATTAGGACATTCCAACGTACCATTCTATGATGTTGGTGTTTATGCTGGTACCACAAAAAAACCTCAATACCAATGTGTTTTTTCTGCTCAGATGGAAGAAATGTATGGGTAATGTGTAACAATACATCCCAAGAGGAAGCCATAAGATGAATGGGTCGAAGACACTTTTTCTCCACCAAATTTCAGAATCCCTTTTTTTTAATGTCAACATCACTGGGAGTCCAAGAAATAATCTCAAAAAAATTATTTCTTAGTAAGACCATATGATAGTAACATGATACTAGTAATAATTAATAAAAATGGATGATTCATACAAATTCTAGTGGGTAAAGCGTTCATTTGTATAGAATCCACCATGTTGGATTAATCGTTGCCAAAGAATTCCTACATTGAAAACCCCGAAAACATTTTGGATCCATGTTAATGAAAATAAATACTATCTATCACCAAAATTGAAAAAAATAGATATTCTATGACTTTATCTCTATATGGGAAATTCATACATATTCACTAAATATTTTTCTATTGTGAGAAAAACAATATTATTGAACTGAAATCCTCCATAGTGATATATTGACACCATTAATACTAATAAAATACATTTGAATGTTGTGAGAGTTCAAAAAAAATTATTCATAGAAGATTCTATTAGATGAACCAGGAAAAAATCTTAGTATATTTTTGATGAACTATTTTAATTCTATGATAATGAAACTATTGTTTTCATGAATAAGAAATAATAATTAACATTGGAGCACCCATGTAGAACCACTATCATTTGAAACCTCCCACTAAAAAAAGAAAATATCTCACCCCCATCCAATGTCCTTCATATATGATGGTATCTCAATACTTTATCAGTGGAAGATTAATATATATTCCATCTAAAATGAATTGGTTCCTTTGTATTTCCTCACATCCATATAAATAATTCACCTCATGTTCTCGATCCTAGAAAACTCAAAAATTATATCCCCTGGGATTGACTAGAATATATCTCCATACATATGACACTAGATAATTAAATCACAGACATTACTATACTTACAAAAATTCATTGAATGGTTTATTCGGGATACATGATATTAGGATAAGACTAGATGCATATAACCTATGTTACCACTACCCAAATGGAAAAGGGGGATGACTGTCTTGAAGCTTCATCTAAGTGTGAACAAAATATCAATGAATATATAACACAAAAGTGAGTTGATTGATAACACGGTATACTTATAGATTATCTACATCAACCAAACATGAATGTGACACCTAGAATGATTTCATTAAACCTTCCTCATAGTGAGAGATGTGATCACTATTAGAAGGTAAATGAATAAGAATGATAGTCATATATAACTCCCACCATGGATCTAAATCTTTCATTCTTTTTCCCTCATCATCAAGAGTAAATATAAAACCCCCAAAAATATGATCCTCATTATATGAAGAGTATATTTTTCGATATGTTAATGTTATCCACATTGATGATTGATTCAGAAATGACAAATATATAATTGTACTCAAACTCCCCATACATGACCTCAGTGCCAGAGACTGAGGTTGTAGAAGCCAATATCATTTGGGAAGTAATAGTTTAGGATGAACCCACTATCACTTCCACATTATTATTTCATACATATATGTGATAGAGACATATGGGTGAGTGATTTAGTAAGCTTATAATGAGTATGTAGTCACCTCATAACCTCTTAATGATCTTCAAGACCCAATTTTATTTGATGAATAGCTGGTGGGTGTAAAATTTATTGATCATCCTAAACCATGTTGTACACCAGTGCGGCCCATTACATTTGAAATAGAGGCTCCCTCGACACTACAATGAGAACTAGCTTATCAACCTCAAATATTTATCCCTTGTGACACATTCTTAGGAAAAAACCTACAAAAGGAATCACCATTGATTGGAACAAATGTATCAAATATTAAAATAGATAAAAACTATATTATACAATATATATTCTGTATTCTCTAAATCATAGAAAAGATCATGGGTAGGAACTTATTTAGAACCTTAAGTGTCTCTATGATTATAAAGGATATTTCTCCATAGTGGAGGTCTATTGGGGAAAATCTGTTGAAAAAATGTCATGTCACCATCTCATTCCTAGAGAAAGAACCTGAAGATGTTGTTAATGTATATATATAAACCTTGTATGTTCCAGAAAATTTTGAAAATTCAGGACTTATATGATCTCTAATTCAAAATGGTTCTGGTATTATTATCCTTTTAGTCCACAACCATCTAAATTTGGGATACAATGAGGATGATTTTTCCCCAAAAAATATTACTATTCATGGTTATGATAGGATGTGGAAAAATACACTCATAAATATAAAGATCAAATCCCAATTCATGGAACTCAGGCATAACATTGATATCATGATTATTAATCATGAGACAATATATAATTTCCCATGTGGGTGTCACTAGATTCCTATTCACATAGAAGTTCCATCAATAATTAATATGTGCCTAAAATATCATATCAATGGAAAAGATATAAAAATACATAGTGATAATTAACCCATTAAATATTTCAATTTTTAGTATACTGAGGAATTTTAATTCAAGATGGTTGGAAAATAACATATAAAATATGGTGAAAATTATATTTTCACTCCCAATAGTTTGGTGACCTCCCCTAGAAACCCATATATCTTTCTCAATAGTGATTATGCGCAGTATATAAATCTTATCAAAGAACATGATCAAATCATAGAAGTATATAACAAAACAAATTATTAATTATCCTCTTTCTACACCATAATTATATTAGTAGATTATGTTTATTTGTCATAGGAAGGACATATAAAATGTTTATTTGCATATAAAAACTCGCTTGAATAATTAGAATAAAAGGATTATGAATCCAATACATTCCCTAAAACTCGTGATACTTGTAACGCTCCCACCATTGGTTGAAGACGTACGGAAGGAATTTATATTCATGATTTCCGCATAATATCCTTGGTTATTAATGGTTCCAACACACCTTCATATATCCTTATATCCAATGATAGTGACATAGATACTTCCAAGTTATCCACCAACCCTATTGGTGATCCCACCAACATGGAGACAAAGGAGTATTAGGATAACCTAATGGATTCTCCAATTTTATTTTTTGATGGTGTATCCACAACCATCCATGAGAGTAGTATTGTAAATAGGGTAAAAATAGAGGACCCAAAACCCAAAATGATCAGTACATCTATTTACCTCACAAAGAATAATGGGTATATATAATTCATGATGCGTCACTGATATGTTTCTTCTTGGAATTACATAGAAATTATTAGGATGTAACTCATCGTGAATTATCATCACATGGGATTTCCTGGTGATAATTGAGGATTTATAATGTTATCAAGGATAATGATACCCTCACATTATACCAAGCTAAAATAATAAATTAAAATTGTCAAATATTTCTTTATCCAAGAGGCGTAGCACCAAAAATGGCCTACCAATATTTTTTCCATTATGAAACAGAATTTGAAAATTAGGTTCTCCAATAATTTTATTTATATTAATAAATAGTACCCGAATTTTTTTCTCTTAATATCAATCATGAATCATCTAATCATTGAAAATATTATCTTTCAAGACATTTACATTATTTATGGGTATTTTGTGAATAATAATATCATAAAAGATCATGATTATGGGAAGTAAAAACATTTAGATAACCTTAATGAATATTTTTTACTAGGTCATGCCCTTCAGTTTAAACAATTCTAGTGAGAACTAACAATGATCCAAGAATTATATCATTAAAATATTCATTAGATGAATAAAAAATAAAGATTCACAGACATGGTGGATAAATTTTGATAGTATTCTGATATTCTTTATGTTTATCAAATTATCTCTATCAAATTATAGTAGCAAAGATTGATGATAAATCCCTTTATGTTATAATTTATTGTCACATTTAGGAAATTATTTTTTTGTGGAAATGAACATTTAATTAATGATGACATAGAAATGACTATTGAAATTATGAAAATTCAACCTTCTCAAAAGCATGTTTTTTTATAGGAATCAAATTTATCCTCACATTACCAAAGGATTCATGTCCATCTTGTCTAATAGATTAAATTATTATACATTGTTAATAATGAAATGGGTCTCCTACTAGTGGGAAAATTACTAATAGAAATATTTTGAGAATCTAAATTAGTACCCAATTCATCCTCCAGTTTTAATTCATCATTTATATTAGAAACTACTAATACTATACATGTCCATAATGGAATTATGCATTGCTACCCTCCATGTATAAAAAAGAAATAGGGAATGAAAATAGTCACTATTATCACAACATAATTATGGTAGATGCTGATGATCAATATTTTGATATCCAAAAAACTATCTTACACTTAACATTTTTTTTAAAAAAATCGCAGTAATTACATGTTACACCATAATTTCCACATGATATCTCATATTGATAAAGTCACGTATATCCTTAACCTTCATATGATAACCATGTTCTTAGACTGGTGGGATGTTATCCTATAATAGTGAGACATATTATTTTTATCATATGACTCTATCCATGGGAAAGTGTTAGATACATTCATAAAAAAAAAATTCCCAAAAATCATAAAAATTTATACTCAATATCTAGATGATGAGTTTTATTATAGACATGATACCCACTAAAAGAGAGAGATTTATTTTGATGGGGCCTCCCTATGTCTGGTTGGGAAGTCAATGGAAAACCCAATTCTCAAAAAGGGTCAGTAAATGGATTTAATTTTTCCCCATATAATGATATTTTTCCTTAATTCTTCTCACTATCAGAATGTTTCAATAATAATGTGGTAGAATATAAAGCACTTGTTAGTGGCATAGATTTATCCTTGTGGCCATAAATAGCCTACCTTAATATAAAAGGTTACTCAATACTAGAGATCTAATGAATAAATAATGAATATTCCACAAAAATGAAAAAAATAACATATCATGGGTTATTTATTTGGGATTATTGTGGTGTCTCATCATGATAAAAACTGATCTATATAAATCAATTATAAAATGATCATTCAAATTTTCTGGACAATGAATCCAATGTCTTGGAATATCCCATCTAAGAGTAGTAAGTTTTCCCTCTCAATCATTGAAAATTATCCTCAATTATCATCATCTGTTACATTGAAAAAATTAATCATATTAATGCTTCTCTAAGCCATGACAATCTGGAATTTACTATTACATAGATGACTACCATTGTATATTACCTCTAATATGGGACCCTCTTTCTAGATTGAGCCTTTTGGTAATATATCAAATGACTGGAAGTGTCTTCAACCTTCAGGATATGATAAATAATCATAAATCCTCCTATTAGTGAATCTTATATGATTACCTCCTCGTATGAGTTGAATAATGGGACACCCCCATCATCATGAAGGAAGTCCTCATAGGATTCTTATGGTTCCCATAAATCTAGAGCCCTATTTTCCCACCAAATCAAGAGGTATACATATGTCACAAAACCACTATTCATTAATTTTTGGATTTCATAAATTTTTTTTGATGAATTCTAGAAACACTTAAACTTCCTCCATATTCCATAATAGTTATATAAATTTCTATATATTCATGGTCATATTTCTTGTTGGGAATGGTCATTATGGGGTAATATCCACCAAATACTACTAAGTTATTTTGTACATCCATTCTCCTATTGATTTCATCTCTAAAAGGTTAGAGTCCATACAACTCATTGAATTTAGGAAAAAAATATCCAAAACATTTTGCAGTATAATAACTTCACAAAATACAGTGTCCCTTACACAATATTAATGGATATGGACACCAACATCAATTCATTCAATTTAAGGAATCTATGTTAGTATTACAATTTTGAGTCCAACCATTCATTTCACTATCATGAAATTGAAAATACATAGATAAAACCCTTAAATTAGAATTTATTGAAAATAATCTAGAAAATAGTGGACTATGAAAATAATCATCGGATAGATAAACTAATACATTCTTTTTGGAATTACCAAAACATGAATCACACTACCATGTTGGTGAACCATTACACACTAGTCTATAGAATCGATTAATTTATTCCCATTGTGGTCAGGATTCTCTAAGATAACATTTATATTTATGGGATTCATTAAATATATAAAAATTCATAGTGGAGTCTTGATGATCTTGAAAACCTCATGGATAAAATGTTACATGAATTTCACTACCTAAAAGTTCATCAGAATTGGATTATGTAATTTTCAAGATATTGTCAATCACCACACATTCCATCAATTAGAATTGGTACCAATCCTCATAACCCTGTTGATTCCATGTAATAAATCCCCAAATCAATAATACAAGATATATTGGCCTTAAATCATAAAATGTTTTATTCTAATGGAGATTAATCTTTAGACATAGTGGATGGGAAATACACTACATGTCCCACTTGAATGGGGTTTCTTAAGAAATACATTAATTGATTCACATGTCGTTTTATACATCTTTGTTACTTGACATAAAACTATATGGCCTTATTTCATTAAACCATAAAATAGTCATTATAAATATCTTACTCTCATAGAATGATGTTAACAATTATAGAATATTTCCATAGAAGAATAAATTAAAATGAATTAAAGATATCCATAAATCATACATCAAGCATTATGTAACATGACTTATCCACAAGATGATACAATGTGTGACCTCATAAGGAATAATTGCATGAATTTTATTTACATAATGATATTTGATGAAAGTACATAAACTACATAAACTGTGTTTTGCTTTTTGATTCTACCACTCATATCTATATATTATCCATATCTATATACATGGTTTTAGTTTAAAGAATTAGTATCTTTTTATTGGATGTTCTCCATCAATCCTACATGAATAAAAATGTAGTCACACGTTAATACCATAAATGAAACCTCATCTATTGTATGTTTCCTTCTTTCTCAATCATGTATTCCTCTTCATTAGCTATTCATTATGAATGAAGAATAATATATAAAAAAATGGAATTACTATATCTCTATAAAATATTCAAATATTAATAATACATAATATATAATAACATTTAATATATTTATTATTATTATTTTGAGATACATAGTGATGTCTAGGTATTCTACTCTAGATGCAAACATAGACTCTAAAGAGAGTACATAATGTGTAGTTTTATCTCTCCTCATAATAATGATTCATAATACCCCATCCTTGTCCAAAAAGAGTTCATTTCACTTTCTATATTGATAGGGTCCTCACAAATCACATGTTGATTAGTCCCAAAATAAATTATATGTCCTAGTCAAAAAACCATAAACCGAATGATATTATCATCACCAAATGAAATTAACCATCAAGGAGGAAATCTATATATTATGACTCTAAATTTATTTACATGACCCTATATTATTTTTAATATTATTCCAAACACACCATATAGATAATAGTATAGGAATTTCATAAATGGTTTTCTGATTCCTAAGAGAAATAATGCACCCCATCCCTACCAATGAGACAGATCTGGTCATGGGATTATATATATGTGAAATATGTTTTCCATGATTCATGTAACAACAAGATATATAGGGACACTGTCACACGCTGACCACAGATACTCCATTATTTTATTCTTATATTGATGTTCGATCTTTTGGTTGAGGTTTGGGTTGAGTGCCCAACAAAAGCCCTTGTGTTTTTGTGGTTTTTGGTTTCCTTTTACACCTATGATTAGTTATTATTATTGGAATTGATATAAAGTTTCATGTTGGAGAGTTTGTGATGTCTTTGGTGTCTCTATATTGTGTTTAAAACATTCAAGGATCAATGGGTGGACTTCCCTATTGTTTGGGATGTAATTTGGGAGGTTTTGGCCAATTTTTGGGGTTTTACAGTTTGAGAACAGTCTGGACAAATCGTGGAACCTAACCCTGTGAAGTTGCAGGAGTTTCCAGTAGCCCCCGCATGGTTTGCGCACGGTTTGAAAAACTGTGAAACCAAACCATGCAGCCACTTGTGGGCTTTATAACAATTGACGTGGAGCTTCGATTGGGGTGATTCCACCACTAAAATGAATCCCTATCTTGTGAACATCGACCATAGGAGACTCCACCTACTTCCTTCTTCTATTTGGGGCGATTTTGGGGCGACATATCAATAAAGTTTGGTGGTTATTCGTGTTTCCTTCATCAAATATTCTCTCATTCTAGTTCCCTCATTGTTCTTGGGTTTCCTTTGGGGTTTTCCTTCCATGGAAAAACCATAATGTCTAGGTTTTATGTTTGGTTAGTGTTTCTTTGGATCTAGGGTGTGAGAATGGTCAGTAGGGCTTAGATCTATCCTCCCTTGAAGTTTTGTTCCATTCTCACATGGTTGAGGTAGGCGTTTCCAACATTTTCCTTTTCGGAACACTCCACATGCACTTGTGTGTTTTGATTGAATTTTTAAATGTATTTCTCACATCAAATATATCAATGTATTGATGCGAATGATGTCTTTGTATTGGTAGAATTTACTAAAAATAGGTTTTCAATGGGATTTGTGTGAAATACCTAGGTTTATTGCACCTAGGGTTATTGTTTAAAACCTCATTGTTCTTTAAATTTAAATTGGGGGATTTTATGAAATTTTTAGCCTTGATTATGGTGGGATGGTTGTTTATTATTTTTTATCTTGATTTTGTGTTTATGTTTTGGTAGTTATTTATCTTTTTAAAAGTGTTAAAATGTTGTAAAAAGGGTTTTCTGGTTACAATGGGATTGTTTTATGTTCTTTGAATAATGTGGATGTTTGGATGCGGATTTGAAGAAAATGATTGGTTTTTCTGAAGTGGTTTTTGGGTGTACCTTTAAATATTAGTTTCAGAAATGTCGTTTAAAATGGAGTCCCATGGGGGGATATGCCCGTTTTGCTTTTGGTGAGTGTTTTCTGTAAAATGATTGGATTGAGGGATTGTTTGGCATTTCACACTTGAAGATGGATTTGGAAATGATTTGAAAGTGTTTTGGTAAATGAATTTGGGTGTGTAAACATAAAGGCCCTTTTAGAATTGTACCTTTAATGGTGATGTTTTGTGTTGATTTTAGAAAAGAATTTGATTCGGAAAATGTGAATGTCCGGTTGTCAAATTAAGGTGTTTTAAAAGATGGTTTGAATGCTTAAGTGATGTGATGGACCGTTTGACATGTTTTTAGTGTTTCATGTTTTTCCTAAAATGTGGAAAGTCTTGTTTATCAAATTTTTTAAGAGGTGGTGTTCCTCATGGTTTTTGAAGAGATTTTTAAATGTTTCAGTTTTCTTAATTTCTCAAGATTGGGTTTGTGATGTGAAAGTGGTGGCATATGAAATGAGATGTTTGGTTTGGTTGATAAATGGTGTATGTGGTAACATGTGATGTGTGAAATTTAATTGAGCACAAAATTTGAAGCATGGGTATCTAGGTGGGCAGACATGTACTAATATACTAGTGATCTTGTGGGGTTTGGCCCCTGCTTCATGTAGAAAGTTTGACGATAACAACACTGACAAAAAAATGATGATGATTTTGGGGACCACTAGGTTATGGGTATGTTCCCTACTAGTGGCTCGTGCATGAGAAATGATATTTCTACGGTTACATTACACCGAGATATGAGGTACATGGGTCTCACAGCTAACCAGTTCCTAGGGGAGTTCCTGTGACTAGTCCTGAATGATTATTTTTCACCTCCCATAGGCATACGGTAGGTTGGGTTGGTAATTTTAAAATTCAATGCTTTTTCATTAATGTGGTGTTCTTTGAAATTGTTTTACATTTAAATTTGTTCCATTTAAAATTGTTACTAGTATTGTTTGGATTGGGTTTTAGATATAAAATTATAGCTTTCTTGAAAAAGGGATGGTGGCGTGTGTTGGCCTTTGAAATTGTGAAGTTATGGTTGTTTAATAAAATGTTAAAAAGAAATATTTTTATAATTGTATTTCAAACTAGTGTTAATGGACTATTTTTGGAATGGAAACACTTGGAATCTATGGTGATTGCCTACTGAACTGTTATCTCACAACCTACCTATACCACTCGGTGTCGGTAGACCCGAGTTGTTTTGTAGGTTCAGGTTTTTCTGGTTCGAGTTATATCCTCGAGCAGGGTGGTCTTGTGGTTGGAGGTGACTAGGAGGTCACCTGGAGATCATCTTATATGTTGGTTGTTTTATTTTTTTTGTATCTCCTAGTTCTTTCGGTGTTAATTTTATTTAGTTGTATTTGTATTGGACCAGATTTTTCATTTATTGAGATTCAGTTGTGGTTATCTCTGCAGCGTTTTCAATATTATATAATTTTATCCTATTATTATTGTGCCAAATTGTTCCCTCTAGTTTCATTTTGATGTCTGACACTTGTTTCCACCCCATACAGATCTAGAACGGCCTTTAGGTAATGTCGCGGATCGATTCGAGTGCCGGGTCAGATGGCATCCCGGCCTGGTTCGTGACAAAATGGTATCAGAGTTGGTTCTTGTTATTTGGGATGTCCGGTAAATGGAGACTAGGGTTGTCGGGACTCAGGAGGTAGGTTCGGAAAGGGCATTATGAAACTTTTCTCGTTCTAAACCTCGAGTCACCAGGGGTAGTCTAGGGTTAAGTATTGTGTCTTGTGTTGTTTTGGAATTGAAGGATGACAATGGAGGTGTGTCGGTTTATGTTGTGGCCTTACATGGGTTGGTGACCCATGTGAAGTCCAAGTTCCCGATTCAAGGCCCTCTAAGTGTTATGCCATACTTGGGGCATTGCTCACCACCATGTTTTTGGGCTGTGCATAGTCACTGTTCCATCATTCTGGTGGTCCATTATTGGTTGGGTTTCATTTTGGTATCAGTTAGTGTAAGTGTATGTGGAAAATTAAAGTGTATTTTCAAACGAAAGTGGATTTAAAAGTGGATGTGTTTTCCATGAAATAGGTTAAAATTGGGAAAGTGGGTTTTCAAACATTGAGGGTGATTTGGGTTTGATAATGTTAAAGGAATGTGTCCCTTGGTATTACTTAAAGATGTTGACATGTGTGTCGGTATGTGAGAGAAGTGTGTGTTGGCACGTGAGGATGGTAATGGATTGACGCACATGGAAAAGTTCATGGGATAACATGGGTTGGGTTTTGGAATTAAAGGCTTAGCATGGTTTTCCTAAAGTGGATTGGAATGAGAAAATGATTTCGGGAATTATTTTTCATGAAATATGGGTTATTGGTATTTGGGAATTATCCTTGGAAGAAATCTGTTTTGAATTTTAAAAGGAAAATGATTGTTTTTGAAAAAATATATTAAGGTGGTGTTTGTTTTTACTTGGATTTTGAGCCAGTTGGTTTTGGTTTGAGTTGTTCCTTTTTTTGTGCTTTGGTTTAATGTTGGATTTGGTCCGTGATTTTCATGTTGTCCAGAAAATGCCACCCAGAAAGGTCCTCAACATTCTTAATGAGTCATGACTAGTTCCTTTTCCCTCACAAGTTTTCCTGTTTTCTGTGGTGATCATGGTTCGCTTGAGGCTATGTAGTTGCTTGAGGAAGTTGAGCGTGTCTTTAAGTCATTAGGAACTCCCGATGCTATTAGAGTCTGTGCAGTTCAAAGGTTGTATGAGGGTCTATCCTTAGACTAGTGGGGTGGGTTTCTCCATCATTTACGGAAGGTGAGATGTCATGGGAGGTGTTTATATCCACTTTCACCCAACGGTTCATAACAGATGTGGGAAAGTAGAGTAATGTGGCAGAGCTGTATGATGTTTGGCAGGGCCAGTGATCTGTAAAGTCTTATGTTGAAAATTTCAGTGAGCTAGTTCCATTATCTTTCGAAGTAGCATCAGAGGATCATATGAAGGCCCCTATCTTTGTTTGGGTTATTCATTTTGAAATTAAGAAGAAAGTGATCTCATCCGGTGAAACCTGTTTTGAGAGGTTAGTGGATGAGGAATTAGAGGATGATCTGGTTTTTGGGGTCAGATAATGGTTGTTTGTTCCCTTTAAGCTTCCTCATCTGGCAAGTAGGGTGTTCTACGGGAACCAGTTTCTAAAAAATAACATTTTTTGGCTCCAACTTCCAGTTCTTCGGACCGTTTTCTTGTATGTTTCAAGTGTGGTCGATTTGGTCACTCAAATCCATCTTGTTGTATTCCTCTGATGACATGCCGCTATTGTTTCCATTGAAGTCATTTGAATAAGTTCTGTAGAGGATGTTGTCTGAAAAGGATGTCTTGATCGGAGTATGTGTTGCCTGACTGTGAGGCAAGAGATGCTTTAGCCATCAGAGCCCCAACCACAGGTCTTGGGGTGAAGCTTGTGCACATTCAGGAGTGACAAGGGGGTGTGAAACCCAACCTAGATTTGTTTTCTTTGTTGGGATGGAAATTTTTAACATATCCATGTTCTTATTAACTTGATTTTGTAATTAAACATTTTGTGGTAATGGTGTGGTTAACTAGATCCCTTGAAACCCAGACAGTTGAGTCTATCTGAATGTGTCCTTTGAAATTTTTCATTCTCCTTTGAATGTGTCTTGTCTTCGCGTAGGCCAGTTTCAGTTTTAACTTTTGGCAGTGCCTGTTTGGAGATGATTGAGTGTTTTTGAATTGGGTTATTGTGGGTTAGGTTTGTTTGGAAGGGTACTAGTTTTAGTGTTGGTAGTGTCCAACTTGTATATGGAAGTTCAGGTTTGACCTCGGTCGAGGTTTCATCTTTCTAGAGTTTCGGGAAAATTTTCCAGGAGAAGCACTGTTACTGCACAGTTAGTCAAAACTGTGTGGCCCCAGCCAATCGGATATAACCAACCGCACGACCAGTGCACAACCGTGTAGTAGGTCTCATAACTGTGCGAGTTGGTGTCATTTTTGGGCAGAGCCGTTGGAATAGTTAACGCACAATTTCAAAACTCTGCGGTAAAGTCATGCAGGGTGCCCCTTCCTTCTAGTATTTTGTGCACGGTTTGGAAAACCATGTGAGTCGTATAAAAATTTCAAATTTTATAATCTCTTTTTTCTGGTTTCAGAGTGGGTGTTGTTTGGGGATTAAATGTTGTTCATATTATATGAGCTCTTGTGGTGGGGAGAACCCTCTCAAGATCCCCCCTCGTCCTCATCCATGCGTTATGGTTTCTTCTTCATCGGTTGGGTGTTACTTGTATAGTGAATAGTAAACCTAGAGATCATGGATTTAAATTGGTTTTTGTCTGTTATGGAATTGATCTTTGGTTGACTTTTTGCTGGGTGACTTTATGGGGGTAGAAAGTGTCTGTGGTGGGGAGAATTGTAACACACTGACCACAGATACTCCCTTATTTTATTTTTTTCCCGATGTTCGATCTTTTGGTTGAGGTTTGGGTTGAGTGCCCAACAAAAGTCCTTGTGTTTTTGAGGTTTTTGGTTTCCTTTTATACCTATGATTAGTTATTCTTGTTGGGATTGAGATAAAGTTTCATGTGGGAGAGTTTGTGATGTCGTCGGTGTCTCTATATTGTGTTTAAAACATTCAAGGATCAGTTGATGGACTTCCCTAGTGTTTAGGATGTAATGTGGGGTTTTTGGAAAATTTTTGGGGATGAACAGTTTGAGCACGGCTAGTACAAACCATGAAATCTAACCATGCGATGTTGTAGGAGTTTCCAGTAGCCCCTGCACGGGTTGTGCACGGTTTGACAAACCCTGTAGCCAAACCGTGTAGCCACTTATGGGCATTATAACTTTTTAGGTGGAGCTCCGATTGGGTTTATTCCACCTCCAAAATGAATCCCTATATGTTGGACATCGACTAGAGGAGCCTCCCCCTCCTTCCTTCTTCTATTTGGGGCGATTTTTGGGTGGCTTATCAAGAAATTTTGGTGGTTCTTCATGTTTCCTCAATCAAATCTTCTCTCCTTCTCATTCCATCTTTTTTCTTGGGTTTCCTTTGGGGGTTTTCTTCCATTTCCAAAGCCTAATGTCTAGGGATTATGTTTGGTTCATTTTTCTTTGGATCTAGGGTGTGTGAATGGTCAGTGTGTCTTAGATCTCTCCTCCCTTGAAGTTTCGTTCCATTCACACATAGTTAAGGTAGGAATTTCCAACTTTTTCCATTTCGGAACACTCCACATGAACTTGTTTGTTTTCATTTAATTTTTTAATGTATTTCGCAACTCTAATATATATATGCCTTGATGCGAGTGATGTCTTTGTATTGGTATAATTTACTAAAAATAGGTTTTCAATGGGACTTTTGTGAAATACCTTGGTTTATTTCACCTAGGGTTATTGTTTAAAACCTCATTGTTCATTAAACATAACTTGGGGGGTTTTTATGAAGTGTTTATCCTTGATTATGGTGGGATGGTGGTTTATTATTTTTTATCTTGATTTGGTCTTTATGGTTTGGTAATGATTTATATTTTAAAAAGTGTTAAAATGTTTTAAAAAAGTTTTTATGGTTACAATGTGATTGTTTTCTGTCCTTGAATAATGTGGATGTTTGGATGTGGTTTTAAAAAAATTATTGGTTTTGTGGAATTGTTTTTTGGGTGTTCCATGAAATATTAGTTTCCTAAGTGTTGTTTAAAATGGAATCCCATGGGGGATATGCCCGTGTTTCTTTTCGTGTCTGTGTTTTGGAAAATGTTTGGATTGAGGGGTTGTTTGGCATTTCACACTAGAAGATTGTTTTGGAAACGATTTGGATGTGTTTCGGTAAATGCATTTTGGTGTGTAAACATAAGGGCCCATTTGGAATTGTACCTTTAAAGGTGATTTTTTGTGTTGATTTTAGAATATAATGTGATTCAGAAAATGTGAATGCCTGGTTGGCATCTTAAGGTATTTTAAAAGATGGTTTTAATGCTTAAGTGATGTGATTTCCCTTTTGGCATGTTTTTAGTGTTTCATGTTTTTCCTGAAATGAGGAAAGTCTTGTATATCAAATTTTTTAAGAGGTGTTATTCCTCATGGTTTTTGAAGTTATTTGTAAATGTTTTGGTTTTCTTAATTTCTCAAGAGTGGGTTTGTGATGTGAAAGTGGTGGCTTATGAAATGAGATGCTTGGTGTGGTTGATAAATGGTGTACGTGGTAACATGTGATGTGTGAAATTTGATTGAGCACAAAATGGGAAGCCTGGGTATCTAGGTGGGCAGACATGTACTAATAAGTTAGTGATCCTGTAGGGTTTAACCCCTATTTCACATATAAAGTTTGATGATGACCACACTAAATAAACTATGATGATGATGTTGGGGACCACTAGGTTATTGGTATGTTCCCTACTAGTGGCTCGTGCACAACAAAGGATATTGTTATAGTTACTTTTCATAGAGATACAAAGTACATGGGGCTGACAGCTAGCTGGTTCCTAGGGGCTTTCCCGTTACTGGTGATCAATGATTATATTGCACCTCCCATTGGCATACGGTAGGTTGGGTCGGTAATTTTAAAATTCGGTGATTTGTCTTTAATGTGGAGTTCTTTGAAATTGTTTTCCATTTAAATTTGTTCCATTGAAAATTGTTACTAGTATTGTTTGGATTGGGGTTTTGTTATAAAATGATAGCTTTCTTGAAAAAGGGATGGTGGCGTGTGTTGCCCTTTGAAATGGTAAAGTTATGGTTGTTTAATAAAATGTTAAAAAAAACTATTTTTATAATTTTATTTCAAACTAGTGTTAATGGACTGTTTTGGGAAAGGAAACACTTGGAATATTTGGTGATTTCCTACTGAGCTGTTAGCTCACAACCTACTTATACCACTCGGTGTCGGTAGACCTGAGATGTTTTGTAGGTTCAGGTTTTTTCGGTTCGAGTTATCTCCTCGAGCAGGGCGGTCTTATGGTTGGAGGTGACTAGGAGATCACATGGTGATCGTGTTAGTGGTTGGTTGTTTTATTTTTTGTAGCTCCCGGTTCTTTCAGTATTAGTTTTTTTTACTTGTATTTGTATTGGACCAGATTGTTCATTTATTGAGATTCAGTTTTGGTTAGAACTGTTTCATTTTCAATGTTGTATAATTTGATCCTATTTATTATTGGTCCAAATCGTTCCCTCTTGTTTCATTTTGATGGCTGACACTTGTTGTTGGCCCGTGGGGATCGGGAATGCCCTTTAGGTCATGTCGTGGATCGATTCGGGTGCTGGGTCAGTTGGAATTCCGACCTGGTTTGTGATAGACACTCAGATATCAAATCCTAGTCCCATACACATCATTAAGGAAAAAAATCAACTACCATGTAAACAAATCAAATATACATAGATAGCATTTATAAGAAATAAAATTTTCTCTATTTCTATAATTAGCGGATGTTATGCCCAAATCATATAGCTCATTCCCATCAATATATTATCACTTATTTTAATTATGTTCCTAGATGTTAACCAAATATTAATAGGGAACCCTAATGAATTAAAATGAATATTCCAACACATCTCCCTAATCATGTATTGTAGTGTAGTTTTGTTTATTTACTATTATTCACTTGCTTCTCACATAGGGCATTACAAATGTGAGATTATTGAACCTGGAAATTTCATATTACTAGATTTACGTAGATTCATATTATTCATATATATGTTTCCACATATATTTATAAGATGTCAAACTACACAATGTGAGGTCCTCACTCTGAACATATCATACCCTCAAATGAATTCATACTTATTAGTCACATGTTTTATTCCGTGATTTTGATAATGTGTTCAATAAACACTGGAAATTTTTTTAACTTTCTTGAAACCATGTTGAATATTATGCACCCCAATAACCAACATCATAACATATATATATATATATGTGTGTGTGTGTGTGTTAATATAACTTAAATTGATTTCTTAATATAGTTACCCTAGAACCACATAGACCTCCAGCCAAGCTACACATGATTATTCAATATATCATCATTGTAATATGGATGTGATGGAATGATATAAACCATCTAGGATTTATTTTTGAATAATGAAATCCCCATGTAATTATGACATAGAGTATGTTTTCATATTGAATATGAGTACATCATTAATCCTATGAGATATTGTTCTAATTGTATGTGGTATGATATTTCCCCATTACAAATTCTCAACCTATACCAGCCAGTATCCACTCTCATTGTCTTAACTATGTTTGGTTTCTAATTTACATTTCCCATATCCCAACGATTCATGTGGAATCTAGTTCCCTTGAGGATACACATAAATTCAATATAACCATTATGAATGTATGAATATGAATCTATGTTTCTATAACCAATCAATTCAGGGTACAAAACTCCTATGAAGACCCAAATTTAATGATAAATTCAGTCCTCTTAGTGATAAGAAATTATATCATTTCATTAAACTGTATGATTTTTGGTACATCTTACATGTCTTCAAATAGTTTTGAATGGGCCATCATGTGGTATTCAATGCCTATAGGAGATATAGACATAAGTCAAGATATATTTCTCCCATCTATAAGACTTAGATTGGGTTGATGTTACATTCACACACCAAAAGAGAATATTAGAATTACATTAACTTACATATGATCTATATCTACCAACATTGTCGCTTAGCTGACTATGATGTCAATGTTCATTTAGGAGGAATGATTTTAAATAAAATTTTCCCCTTCATGCATATGATCTAGATCTATGTCAAGAAAATTTAATAACTATTTTTGGATTCCTTACCGACCAATTGTTATATGTCGTAATACCAGGACCCATTGACCAAGGTACCAACTAAAATATTTATAAAATAATTTTCCCAAATCATATAGATGAATGACTCTTCACTTAGTAAAGATAAGATAATCACGTCTACAACTCATGATGCTAAAATGAATGATGATCAACCATATAATATTAAATTAATCTATGAGGTGAGAAGTCCATTAATTATGAATTTAAACATCTCATAATTCCCCACTCTAAGGCCAATATTTTCTCCTATAATCAATAGCCATATCTATGTCGATGTCTTTAGACCATGGTTGGGAACACAATCAACATGGCCTTAAGAAAAATAATTTCTTCATTACAAGTGCACGAGATTTTTATGTGAAGGGATTTTTTAATTTTAATAACTATGAGTGTATTTAATCCTAATATATCATGATACATAGTGATGCCAAGTTAAATTATCCTGGTAACAAATACATCTTCACCCCAATCAGAACCATCACTAGTGGATGATATGTATTTAAATTCCATTAACCTTTTCTATCCGTGAAATTATTAATATTCCACTATAATGAAATACACTTATTAAAAAATATCTTTTGTCTTTAATGATGTCATAAAAATTAAAGTATCATGTTCCCAGATGATAGTGAGTGGTGTTCCTTCTGAATGATAGAATCCATATTCCCCAACATATGAGTTAGATCCATATAGGGACCCTTATAATAATTAAAGATCTTTGTTTAGTTTGATTTCTATCACTATAATATATACGGTATCACCAGGTTCACCCATAATCGAACTCATCCATAATTTAATGAAAAAATATGATTCAAGAATTCCTTATCTTATAGTTGCTAATAAATAATTACCGTGATACTTAACACCTCGAGTTGATTATTCTAATGTTTGACTTAATTTCTATTTTCCTACAAATGATCCAAATATATAGAGAGATAATCTCATAAATATGATTATTATAATTATATAAAAACGAATCTTCCCCCATATGTGAGTCCTATCTGTGTCGGTACTATTTCATTAAGAATATTGTGTATCGTGATTAGTAACCTTCCAGAATACACAGTGATCCTGAGAATCATCTATTCTAGTATCATACATAAAATCAAACAATGATTTCCTCCCCCTCCTTCTACGTATGAGTTTGACATTCATAGAGGGATTTAATTTCATGGACTATATGTGGTATGTTTTTTTTTCAAAATAAAACATTACAAGATTATCATGATCAATAGTGGGAGGAATAACTTGTCAAGAAAGTGTGAAATTAATCTTTTTAATAGTGGTGAAGGAATATAGGGAACATAAACACATGTCAGAGTCTTATATATATATGGTTTTCATGAATTTAAGTCAAATATATGAAAATGGAGGTCCAATATATTGAAATAAACATGTAATTTTATACAAATTGAAAATAAATATTGTATCATTATTTCCTCGAACAATTAAAGGTGTATTTATTAATAAATTTATTAGATTCATATTGGGTCCCATTTCCTCACTACATGAATATAAACTACATGGGATTCTTCCTAGTCATATGACATTATACTTTATGAAAATTCCATCCTCACTGCATGACGTGAAACAGCATAGAGGGTGTTTCCCCACTACATGAACTTAAACTTTAAAGATCACAATCCATCCTCACTTTTTGCCAATGGAACAAAAGATCTTGATCATGGGATGATGGGGTTCAAGATGTTTTCATCATCATTCATAGAACTATAATCCATAACCCACATGTCACGTCTTGAGTTTTTTGGATTACCACATCTATTGAATTATCATCAGAAATAGTCTCATATCCTCAAGGGATCCATTTTTTTACAATGCATGTCTACCACTAGATCATATATAAGGTACATTGCATATCAACGAAATGAGTTTAATCCTTGAAAAAGGGAATATGATCCTTTCATCCCAAATTACATCGTAGTGGAACTCATCAACATAGTGTCATTCATGATCATCATTGATATTTCTTCCTCATATCATCCTTTAAAATCCAAAAATTGTGATCAATGATTTATATCATCAATTATACTTATTTAGAAGGGTATTGTAGTACCATGAAATTGGGAATCAAATTTTTTTATTTATTAATATCCCCTTGATAAAAGGACCAAGTGTTTCAGGACCATAAACGACATGCACTTTGGAAAAAGATGTATGACCAAAATCTCATACCTATGATGATTCAAAACACATGACTATGACCGTAAAATTATATTTAAATATACATAAAAAATATATTAAAAACTAAAAAGGGAGGTTTTTTGAATATTCATTTATCCACTAAATAATATCTCCATATATATTGGTTATGAAAAAGAGAGAGTGTACATAAAAAGTCACAAAGCTCATAGGGTCCAAATTATGACCCTTGGGAATGTTGATCCATGATTTTTGAACCCATATAATCCAAAAAAAGTTAGAGGGATGATTTATCAAATCTCATAACCATGTTAATGTGTTCAGTACCATATAACACAACATTTAGAGTGATCAAACCCTTTATCAATATTAAATTTACCATAGACAACCTTTATTACTTTGATGTGTGAGAAGACACCCATCAATTAAATGAGTTGGTACACATATCATAGAACCCCATCACACTAATAAATATCTATTGGATATTCCCTAGTGTATATTGTATATAAGGATTGATTATTATAAAGGCACCCCAGTATGATTCAATGGTGAATACCAAAATTTCATTGAACATGAATTTAGTGGATATTTTCAACCTGGGAGAAAGGTCCATCATAAATAAATGATATATTTCTCTTACTATGCATGATAATGTTGAAAAAATATTAATTGTCAATAAGTGCCCACTAATCTACAGTTTATATATACTGTTATATTTTCATATAATATTTTAAAATTCCAATGACCAAACTACTCATGTAGATTCAATAACCTCAATGTTGCATCACTATGTATTATAACCACTCTCAATGATGTAATGAATTATTCCTTTACAAAACAGATTTATATCCCTAATCTTATGACCTGAAGTGACATGATGTAAGTCATGAGCTTCCAAACCATAAACAGAATTATCATAGTGTTCTAGAACTAATATTTTATAATTCTTCTCTACATGGTATACTTAATTTCTTTAGTAATTTTCCCTTATCAAAAGAATCTAGATACCTCATAAAATAGTGGGTCAGATCTTATTTACTATTCATGGAATTCCATTTTTTATATTTATATGGTCCCTTGACCCATCAATAAGATATTTTCTCAAATTTTAATAAAATTCCTCCAATCAATGTGAGAACTAGAAAAGTTACAGTGGAAATTGCCACCTTAGTGGTTTTTCTGATGATCCCCATTATGTCATCCCCATATCATCATTCCCAGATTTAAATATTTTTTGAATTTTATCTTCCAAAAAAATACACCAAATATCAAAATGAGTTTTAAAACATTAACATCATGACACTATCTACCAAGGATCATTTCTGTAAGGATACAGCATGTTAGGACCCATTATTAATAATCAGGCTTCCTAAATTCTATGAGAATCCTAGGTGAAATATCATATCATTTATATTTATCCTTTATAATCATTCAGTGGGCATAGGGTACTAGAACCCATTATGAATATTCATTCATCGGAATATAAATAATTTTGTTGGGTGTCTAAATAGTATATGAATATTCATCCTCTATTTCATTAGAATATGAATTAAATATATGGTATGAGTTATATTTCATCAAAATATAAAAACAAAACAGTCAATATATATGTCCATAAACTATAGAAATATATGTTCTATTAAATAAAAAATTAAACTAAAAATAAATAAATTCTATGAAATAAGAACATAACTCCCACAATTGTGTGTATAATCTATTTCACATAAAAATATATCACACCATTAACCCAACATATAAGACCATAAATTCAAATTAAAAAATAATAAATTGGTTGGAAGGATGAAAAAATGTAAGTGGAATCCTTGAAAAAATTATATTCACTACTCTCCAAACAAACTCACTATACTTTCTTGGTTATTGTGACAACTAATGTAATGAAGAAGGCATAAAATATGTTAGGATAAATCCATTCATATGGAATCCTAAGAAATAATTGTATGCCTTCCCATAACACCCTACCATATAATGTCTTAGGAAAAATTTATTTATGAAAATAATAGATAAAAATAATGTAGATACCATCGCCTACACCTAGAAACAAATTATGAATTATCATTATTCCACTGGATTCAGAAAAAAATCATCACTCTCCCACTCTAATGTATTTTTCAAAATTTTATTACTGAAACTTAAAACTTATGGGGGTGGAATAGATGCATTATTTAGTAAATTTATATCATTGATAATTCATTTTCCATTATTGTGAGAGGTATTTAATGATTAAAAATGTCGACATCCAGTTATATTCACTTGGAATTATAATAATGATTGATTACTTTGATTATATATATGATACTAAGATAATGAAAGGCCATTATTCTGATAAATTAATGATGAAATGAAAAAAATATAGACATCAATATAATTTTCCATTTATAATGTATAATGGTATGAATGAATATCCATAATCTTGAATCTATAGTATTGTTCCCCTAGATTAAATAAAACATGATCACTGTAAAAAGTACTCTCTTGAGTTCCCCAAATAAGACATTGATTGGTGAGAGGCATTGATTGAATAATGATTTGTCACTCATTCAACTTCTTGAACAGTCTCTAGAGGATAAAGATCATTGATTGTGGAGGATAATTCCAGATCCCACATCAATGTTTCATTCATTAAAGATGATAACATTGAGAAAAAACATTCTCCCATGTTATAAAAACATCATTTTCTACAATCTGTACATCCATGTCAGTCATCTGATCAATGAATTAAGATATTTTATGATGTTTTCGATCGAGATCAGTTGAGTAAACCCTCAAACTTTGGAGAAAAAATATTATTTTCAAGGTCACATTGCTCTATCTCCTATAAATTGAATTATTTTCATTTTTGGATATATTGAAATTTTATTTCATTTATTGTCCTATAATTGAATTCTTCTATTACTAGGTTTTGGAAAATCTTGGTGAGGTGATTCCCTTATCCATAAATTTCCTCCATGTGGGTCAATGTAATGACATTAAAAATATGGTTTCAAATATGTATTTATGATATCCTTTTGTTAGTGTAAATTTCAGATGTTGCATTGGTATATTTAATACTAATCGAGATATAATCATAAATAATATATTTAGAGATAATTATTGATATATTTGGTATATAAGTGAAGGAATTGGAATGTATCTCTCTCCCTTTTCTAATGAAATACTATGGCCATACTTCGATCATTGTATCATATACTCTTAGTACTAAGTGGCCAACATCCCCCAAAAAGTCAACCACATAATCAGAAAAATCATTTACATGATGGGGATTTTTTTTAAGGTAATCATAATACCTAAAGAATATTCATTAAGGACATTTTTAAGGGGTTTTGAGATACTAAAAATAGAAATCTAGGAATTTGGTAAGGGAATAATTGAATAATAATTGTCACATGCTATAATAATCCAATGTTAATGGATATGTCATGTAAGTCATTCCCCTCACACACTATAATATGTAAGAGAAGAAAATTTTCTTGTTTAATATAACTGATTAGAAAAATATCAAATCATATAAGATTCATATATTATTATCTTTCCTAATAAAATCAAATAACTAGTATGTGATTCAAATATTAGTATCTGGTCTAAAAAATCAATAAGAACTCCAGTCCAAAATACGATCAATTGTGTCCTCTCATGAATGGATCTTCCAAAATCATAGTTGATCTTCTTAAAATGTGTAGGGTGTTGAATGCACATAAAAATATTCTTTATAAACATCTTGATAGAGTAATGGATGTTTAATGGTATTTCCTAGACCCAAAGTACATTTAGTTGTCTAGGGAAAAATTTGGGGTGAGGGGTTTCAATGGTATGTTGGTGCCACTAACACTAAAATTTCATACCTTTCTATCCAAATAGAAGTTATAAGGGCCAACTAGTCCAGTTTTTTTTATTACCCAATTTTATGTTGATGAGAAATTTTTTTTAATTCCCCAACCCCAGTTACCCAAATTCAGTGCATTATTACATATCATTAGCTTGATCACAAGGGATCAAATCCCGAAAGACCAATCAGTTTAGTAGCCTTGGAATAACAAGAAACATACATAAGTTTAAATTACATTATTAAATTAAAAACAAAAAAAATTTGTCACATTAATATCCCTTAGACTATCCATGCATGTCAGTCATAATATACTTCTTTGCATCTTGTAAAAAATAAAACATAGAAAGGGGTGAGATCAGATGCTCCGTAATGATAACAATATAGCAGAAACTATCATAAATAAGCATAAACATTTAAGGAAATGTATAACACTAAAACACAAGCCTTTTAAACAAAAATTTTGGGGTAATATTTCAATGATAAATAATATAATTCCATTTATTTATTCACATGGATATTCTACTATTTGAATAATCATATGTAATATCAATAGCTAATTTGATAATGATGGAACGCATAATGGTGGACATCATATCTACATAGTCAATGCCTCATGATAATACTACAAATAATATACTCTCAAGTCCTTGTTCCAAGAAACATGTTTGTCTCATAAGATGTATTAATGCATCAATGAGCTATAGTGGGCTCCACCCATCACTTACTAACTCCAATGTATTTCTCATTTAAAAAGGTTGAAACATAGCATAAACATTCGTATTAAAACTGGCATATGAAATGTAAATAATTTAACCATAAAAAATGAATGGAATAAAAAATAATACCTCAATAGTCAAACATATCGCATAACTATCAACACAATATGGAAGATTGTATCATAATAAATTAACTTCAAATAACTGTAAAATCCATCAAATGATGTTGACATAGATGAAATCAAAAATATTTGACAGAAATAACCCTATATATTTTGAAATAATATAAAAGAAAAATAATTATAAAAGAAAACTTTTATTTTGAAAATATTCTAATAATATTGTATCAAAATCGTTAAATGTGTTATAACGGCAGAAAATAGTTTCACCCACAGTATAAGTTAAAAAACATTCTAACCTTAATTTTTCAAAAAAGTCATAAAGTTCCTTGTTTGGAAAATGACGGAAATATTCCTTTAAATACATTCTATAAAAAGTAAAAAAGGGCATAATTTTCTTTAACCCATGTTCTAGGAAATTGTAAAAATGTTTTGAAATACATTTTTTGAAAAACACGGATGTGGATGATAATGAGGTACCAGTAGATACTTACGTAAGAACAACCTCGGATAAATAATGTGATTGTAAAATTAACCCTTAACTTGTACTTTTTCTTAGTCCAGGGTACCTTAAACTCTTTTATAATGGTGAAACAATTGCTACTAAATTATACAATAACCACATACATAAATACTATATCATAAATGATCTTTTAATATTTCTTTGTTAATAGAATTTTAGTAGTATCATTGTTTCGAGTGTTATGTGATTCGTTTTAATTTATATGTTTTGTTACATAAGTCATGTTTCTTATAGATATGATTTATTTGATTCATATATAGAAATATATTATGTTCTTAAAAATTATTTTTAAATCATCAAATGAAAATTATTCTTGAATGGGTTCTTTGGGGAATGAATCCCATCGCATTTGTGGAGAGCGTAATCCGTACATATGCATGAGCGACAATATCATTCTATTGATAGTGAAATCATATGTAATTGTATGGTATGTCAAATATAAATAATCATTAAAATGTTATATTTATTATTTTAATCAATTATACTCATTATTATACCCATTCAAATAAGGAAGTGTTGAATAACTAACTACACCACGATGTAGAGATGGTAAGCCGTACGTACACATGTATTGTGACTTTGTCATTTATAGGATGGATAGAATAATTAATATGGTTGTGACATATGTATTAAATAATATCAGTATGTATAAGGTAATGGATTTATTATTTTAGTATGTTACAAATCAAATAAAGAGGAAGTGGAAGAAGAAACGAACTTTGAAAGAGGTGATGAAGTAATTACCTCTTCTTTGGGTTCTTCCTTTTGATTTGATCAAATGGGATCCATAGGTTGGATTATTATCAAAATAATGCCTCTAGGTTGAATTAAAGGTAGTTGGGAGGATATTTGAGCAGGTTTTGGGTGATCCAAATGGATTTTGAGGTGTGATTTTGAGAGAAGGTGGAAGTGACCTTTTATAAGATAGGTGAGGGTCACTTTAAGGAAAGATTGAAATATTATTTTATTATAAAATCATTTTCATTTTATAATGGATCTAATTGGATTTCATTCGAGGATAAGGTGGGTATGGGTAGAAATTATCTCAACCAATATGTTTTAGACAAGTTTAGGTCATCATATTAACGTTATATTTTATATTGAACTCTTAGTTAAATAGATTGACTTTTACGGTGTCTTCTTGTATTTTTATATGAAATAGTTAATAAAAATACTATAAAATTCCAAGTGAACCATAATTGGTTCATTAATGAAATATATATCATCATATAATTCTTTTTCCTAACCATAGATTTTTTTAGGAATATTTTATCATTTAATAATATAGTATTTGTTTTAAAAACACATTTATGTCAATTTTGACACTATTTAGTATTTGGTTTTTGTGAATGAAAAAAACATAATTAGTTAGAAAAAATATATTAATCAACCCTAAAATGTCAAATTAACCAATAAAATTATTTTAATGCATCAAAAATCTCAATTTAAATTTATTTTGATATTTATAATATCAATTATTTTAATCATTCATTAATAAGGTAATTACTGCATCATCATTGTTCCATAAATAAATTTAATTACATAATGTCTTAAAAATATAAATAAAATACCATTATGTAGGAAATATAATTATATTTCTAATGAATATTAATAGTTTAATTTATCTTAAGTATATCCATATAATAAAAATGTTTTAGTTATTAAAATTGGAATTCAACACTTTTAACTCTTCTTTAAAGAAAATAATAATTAATATCCTAATATAATCCAATTGGATCAAAGATGATCATATTTTATGCATAAGTTTTATTTTGGTCGAAATAAACTTATCCCGTACAATTAGGACATGTGTTTGTGTAATTAAAATATAATTTTTTTCTTTAATTACCATATATACTTTTAATTATTGTAAATAAAATCCAAAAGTTACTATTCACCAAAAATTATTTTCACCCTATTGAACCCTGTTTTACGTGAGTATTTCAATCGTGACTCTATTATTTTTTAAATTCATTTCATAGAAGCATTAAAATTACGTTTTATGCAAATTTGTAAATGTTCCTAGAAGATAGGTAAGACATTAAAATTTTCAATAAAATTTTATACATCTAATTTTATTATAAAATGACTCAAATGAATTAAATTGGACTTATATAGGTATTATGTATCTATTTTTTCTAGAATAAATTTGAGAAAAACAAATAATTATTTAAATAAAAACTAGACTTTGAACAATAATGCAGTGTTTTTCAGTATTCATCAAAAATTGAATGTTTTCAGAAAACAAAAATCACCCTATGATAATTTTGATATTATGATTCCAAAAATGATGTATATTTTACCAAATTAAAAAAATATGAGTTTAATTAATTAATTTAAATTTAATTCTCATTGTTAAAATAAAAAACTAGGTTTTTAATAAATAAAAACTATCAAAAGATTGATATGTGTTTATGTACAACTTAAATATGAAATTATATCCAAGGACCTAAATCATTTTAAATGAAAAAAATATAATCTAATTATACATTAAAACCACTCAAATAAATAATTTAACACTTTAAATTATTTCTATTAAAAAAGTTGTTTTCATTTAAAATTTAGTATTTTTCACTATTCATCAAAATATGAAAGTTATTAGAAAAGTACAAAAAATTTATCCAAACTAAATTTTTATGTCTTTCATCAAAATAAGATTTTTATTTCATTAAATTGAATATATAAAAATGTCAAATATTGTATTTAAAAAGGGTTCTCCATTAAAAGGCGAATAAATTGCATTTTTTGAAAAAAATACTTCGTTTATCTAAAAAAATCAATCTCTTCTTATATTATGTCTAAAAAATGCATAATATGGATTCAAAAATTATATGGAGTATAAAAAATTCAAAATACCATTAATATTATTCCTAACCTCTTTTTGAATAGCTAGTTTGGTAAGTCTTGGTGTGCTCGAACTCGTTGTTGCGTGTAGCGCAAGCTATTTAATTACATTAAAGAGATAAAATACTATGAAATATTGGGGTGTTACATTCTCCCCTCCTTCAATAAATTTCATTCTCACAGTTTGAAATTTTTCATTGAAAATAAAAGGTTTAAAATATAAAATACCTTTGTGTAAAACCCAAATCTGAAATAGTGTTAATAAAATTTAGTCATAATAAGAGGGAAAGGAAAATGAAAAGGTCCCCGCCAAATTAAGGTTTCGAATAAGAGAACATTGGTGGAAATTATAGACATATAATTGGAGGAAAATATAAATATTTATAGGGAGGGATTTAGGTTATCAATCACAAAAAAGTCAACAATAAGTTGAAAATTGAGGGCTTCAAAGCCATAAATCAATGATGACTTAAAATATGATTGGTTCATTAAAACCTAAGGTATGAGGATAAAACATATTTGGTTTTAAGATACATTAAATAAAGTATAATAATTAATTTCACAATAGAATAAAAAAATACTTTACATGTAGAGTTCCATTATTTAACTAATTTCTACAACAATCTTATCTTTCACTACAAAAGAAAATAGAACTCAAAAATATTCAATTTATACTAATAGTATAGGGTTTAAAAAAAATGAATTTATAATTAATATATAATATCATTTAAAAGAACTAAATTATTCATACTAGGACATCACGTAGGCCAGTGTTAGTTGATGCACCCTTGTTTCCCTTCTGTTTCATGTTTAAGTCTCACGGCCTTGCCAAAAGCGGTGGGTTGTCGCCCGACCTTTGGGTTGTCTTTTTTCTAAAAAATACAAAAATAATACTAAGAAATTTTTTAACCTTAATCAATAGTATCACATGTCTAACATAATCCATTCCAATCTTATTTCTAATCCAAAATACTTTTGTACAAACTCATAGTCCAAAATTTATATGGAAGGTCAACATAACATTAGGAAGATCACTTTTTTCCACATAATAACATGTGAGTACCTTCATCGTGTATTATTTTAATAGATGGTAGCACCCTAAATTACTATAAAACCTTATTTATTATATTCATGCTCCCTCATTCATTATAGAATACTAGATATATTTCTTATATCCAAAATTATTGAAGACTCCAACAATGATGGAAAAAACAAATCATTAATTAGTTCAAAGGTAGTCAAGAATGTCTAATATATTTTATCCAATTTAACCATATCTTATTCCAAAATCACTACCTTAGTATCATTACCATATTAATGTATACCTTTCCATAAACCATGTATTTTCCAAAATGTATAACTTTCTATTGAGTCTCTTTAATTATTACCATTTAATCTCAAATCCTCAATGAAATGGTATTGTAGTTAAATCCTTATTTATTTCCATAATTAATATAACCAGTTCATAGTTGATTCAACACTCAAATGAAATAACTAATTAATAAAAATATAAGAACACTAATTATTTCTCTTCATCTGCAGTTGTATCATAAATTTTTTATTATCCAATAGCACCATTTTCATTATACTCTGATTATTGGGATATTGATTCGCGTAGTGTCCCAAATCCTTGCTGATGATTCATTGTACATTTGATACCTTTTTCTTACCCTTATAATCACTTACATGGTGTCACTTTTCTCTACACATATAACAAGCTTTCATACCTTTCAAGAATTTACTAATGTGAATGTTTCCACATATATAACATATGGGAAAATCCGCCTTTTCCTTCTTCCCTTTATTTATCTTTCTCTGTAAAATCCTTTTCTTCTATGGATTCCCTTCAAAGTTATAGTACTTAGAGAATTATTTACTTATATTATTAATACATGATACTATTTATTCATATGATTATAATACATGGGAGACTATTTCCCTTCTAAATGTTGTCTCAATACCATGAAACATATGGTTTTTCTGTATTTTTGGATCATGCGTTTTGTTAGAGTTCTCATTCCTTCTACTTGGCACCATTTCTAAACAATGGAATACACTAGGTTAGTTTATGAATCACAATATATAATTCTAAACATGTAAAATACCTAACCTAAATTGAAAAGTTTATTCATATAATACATAATCATAAAAATGTTTTTTTAAGAACTATTTACACATAAATCCTTCATAATGGTTTGTAAAGAAAATGTGAATTATCCTAAACATATCCCCCAAGAGTTTCAATACCAAGAGTGCAACAAGGCCTATTGTGATATACCAGGATACCTTAGGTCAATCCCAAAACTCCTTGTTGGATTTTTCACACCATGGTAAATTTTTCCCGAGCCACCTCTACCTGTTTGTATCTAGATAGGGATGTATTTTCTTATAAAATTCACAAGATCTCAACATTATAGAAATTCTAAAATGTTCTTATATCTTAATCCTAAGAGTCTATCATAGGTTATTTTTTCTCTAATAAATAGTTTTTAGACGTTTAGTTTTCATGTTTTATACTAAACTTCCTCTAATACCAACTATAATGCCCCAACCCAAGTAACCCAGAGTCAGTTCATTATTACATAACATTGCCATGATCACAAGGGATCAAATCTCGAAAGATCAATTAGTTTAGTAGCCTTGGAAGAACTAGATACATACATAAGTTTTACATTACATTATTAAATTAAAAACAACAATATTGTGTCCCCTTTTAACACATTGATATCTCTTAGACTATCTCTCTAGGTCAGTCATAATATACTTATTCGTATCCTTGGGAAAATAAAACATAGAAAGGGGTTAGCTCAGATGCTTAGTAAGGATAACAATGTAGCAGAAGATATCATAAATAAGCATAAACATTTAAGGCAATGTATAAGACTAAAATACAAGACTTTTAAAAATAATCTTCAGAAAAATATGGAAAACATAAATCAAATAATTCCATTTAATTATTCATTGAAGTTCCCAATCATGATCAAAGTATCACTGAGAGGGGGATGGGTGAATCAGTGCTGTCTTTTCCTTTTTATTTTTCCTCCTTTTTGAAACAACCTTCGCCTCCTGTTAAATATTTTCATTGTTGCTGAACACACACAACCACAGGAACACAAGATTTACATGGTTTACTACTCAACAAGAGTAGCTACGTCCTTGTTATGGTATGGAAATAATCCAGTAACACACAATCTACTATAAAATAATCATTTGATGAGGAATACAATGATTAGGATATACCCATACACTCGTGTAGAAATTGGAAAACAATATTAAAGTGTGTGTGCACCCTCTTAGAACAAATAGGGAATTACAGTATTTCAGTGCTTCTTTACAATTGAACAGTTGTTTTCTCTAATGTACAAATCATTACTTTCTTACCCATAAGCCAGTAAGAACTATCTTAAGCACAACAGAATACATGTGAAGACCATAACGTTTTCACACAACCTTTATGGTATCTTGCGCACAATTCAAATGGATTGCGTGTAAAAAACTCTTTTGGTGCGGAAAACCATTTCACACAACTTCCCTTTTTCTTGAAGCCTTTCAGTTTTCACGCAATTTCTCACTTTTTGTGCTACATCCCACTTTTTCGTGTAGCTGTCTTCTTTTCACACAAACCCCTTTATTTTCACGCAACTCACTTAGAGTATAATTTTACGCACTTCAGAGATCAATACTTTCTCTATGTATCGATCCTCTCTAAATGAGAGGGGGTCACCTCGTATTTATAGGCCTTTTTAACCCTGCACAAAAAAACTAATCCACTCAAGAAACCCTCTTCATGTGCGTAAAAACTCTTTCAAGAAATGTCGTATTTCACGCAACGCTCAAATTTTTCATGCACCTCATTCCTTTTCAAATTTTAAAGCTTCTGATCTCGAAACACCTCTTGCATGAAAAACATCATTCATCTATTTCACGCACCACGCCAATATTTCGCACACCGCTTTATTTTTCGCACACCCCGCTAATATTTCGCACACTGCTTTATTTTTTGCTCACCTCCCTTTTCCAAAAACAACTTTGTCCATTTTTCAATTTTCAGGCCCTAAAATTTGGAAAACACTAGAAAATAGCACCACCTTAAACTATTCTTTTGTGCCACCTCCAGATTTTCCATTCCTTTGTGATTTATCTCTTCACTTATTCTAATAACCATTCGTCAGTTTTCATCATGAACTCCACTATCGTGATATATATCCTTTTACAGAGTAGATTTAGCATTGTCAGAGTTACAATGTAATGTACTGAAACTTCATTATCTTCCAGCAGCATCATTCCTTCCAGTCAAAACTATATATGACTAGAATCATCATTTCTCCCCCATTAATTTATAAGGTTTGCATAACAAGATCTTTTAACTTATGATATTTGTGAGATACAAATCAGCAAGGCATCGTCTGGTTTATAAGTCCTTTACAAAGTGAATTGATTTATCTTCTATGACAACAAAAAACAACACTCTATAATAGAAAACTCCTCTTACTTCCTTATCCATCCAACTTGGTCCCAAAATTCACAAGGATATTCTACAAGTCGCATATTCACATTTTAAATTAATAGATAATTTCATAATGCAGGAATGCATAGTGCCTAACATCATAACCTCAAAGTCAAGGCCTCATTCCAAGACTAAAAATAATATTTTTTTTCCATTTCTTGTACCAAGACACTAGTTTGTCTCATTATACCTATAGATGCATCGAGGAGCTATAGGGGGATCCACCCATCACTTACTAAGTTTAATTCATTCCCCATTTAAAAAAGTTGAACATAACATAAACATTCATATTAAAACTAAAATTTGAAATATTTAGAAATTAACCCTAAACCATGAATGGTATAAAAATAACACATCCACAGTCAAACAGATCACAAAGCCTTCAACAAAATATTGATGATTTTATCATAATAACTCAAATTCAAACAACTTTAAAATCCATCAAAGGATGTTGACCTATATGAATTCAAAACTATTTGAGAGAAATATCACTTTATATTTTGAAATCATTTTAATGTTAAATAATTATATAATAAAACATTAATTTTGAAAATATTCTTATAATATTGTAAGTTATGATTTCAAGGTGATATAATGGAAAGACCGTAAAATTCAAGGGAAATTTTTTCTTAATTTTCATTGGGATTTTAAAATAACGCAGTTTCAGACGGCACTTGATTCTGAGGCCCGGTGTGCCCGGAATTTCTTTCCAAAGTTTAGCTCGAGTACGTTCAGTGAACGAATGAGCAGGAATTTATAACTATTGAGCTGGTGCTCGAAATCGAATTCCGAGGGCACCAATGGAACCGTAGCGCAGGTATTTGATTAGGAACACCTGTTCCGGAGTTGCGTTTTCACAGGAGCTGATGATAAAAATTCTGGAAGTTTAATTTATAATTATTCAACAATTTTTTTTACTCTATGTGTTTAATCATTTAGATGGAAGTTGGGTAACTACCCAACCCCCCTTGGGAGGTTATGAGGATGTTGTGGCCCACACGAACCCCACCCCCTTCATATCCTCTAACCCCCTCAACTCACCATTAATCTTGTTAACGTAAGTTTATCAAACTTATAGAATTAATGTTGTAAGTTTAATGTATGTTTTTTAAATTAAAACCCTTGAATTTCAAAAGGCTTGTTGTGTTAATATAATAATAAAGGAGCTTATTTTATTTTGTTGTTAGAGTTTTTTCGTTGAGAGATTTTGGGAAGAACATCTTTTCTTTGACGAAGAACGCGAAGAACGAACGATCTCTGACATGGAGCGACGAGCCCTCGGAGACCGTCTTCCGCGACACCGACCCGCGACGCGACGTCTTCTTCCACGACGTTTATCTCGCGCGACATCTCTTTTCGCGACAGTTTTCCGCGACGAAAGCTTCGTTAACGTCTTCGAATCCACGCTTCACGACGCAGACATTCTTCCTCTCTTTTATCAAGGTATGTGTTGATTTTATTTAATTATTTTTCCGTTCATGAATTCTAGTTTGTTGTTCTTCGTGGATAAACGACTAAATGATAACGATTAACATGAGGGGGCCGGAACACACAAACACGGCCGACCCTCCTCCTTTATCCTTGTTTTATTCCTTGTGGATGGAATGGAATGGCGTGGTGTCGTCGCACCACGCAGGAATCACACGGAAAGTATTACGCGACGCCGTCGTGCCACTCTGAGAAGTTGAACAAGGACGCGCCGCCGTCGCGCCGCGTCGAAGAAAACCGAAGACACCGCGTCCGGAGCGGGGCCGCGGCAGAAGGGCGCGGTGCTGTCGCACCGTGCCTGACGAACCAAGCCGCGGCCGGTTCTGGGCCGCCGGTGTCGGCGAAGAAGGGGACCGGCCATCACCGGTCCCGTGGAGGCAGGAACCGGCCGGCCAGGGTGGGCTGACCGGACAGGTGTGCATCCTGGGGTTCAAACCCCCGGTCGGCCAGCACAAAACTACCACCTAAATGGGGGTTCTTGGTTACCCAGGGGGGTAGGTGCACCCCCCCCCCCTTGCCGAAACAGCTCCGCCACTGGCCGAGCTGGCCAGCGCGCTGGACGCGCTGTGCCCAGCCGGGCCGCGCCGCGCTGGCTGGGTCGGGCCGCACCGCGCCTAGCCTACCCGGAACCGGGGCGGGTTGACCCGGTTCGAGCCGACCGGGGGGTCTCAGGCCGGGTAGGTCCGGGCCCAAAACCCCCGTTTTCGGACCGTCTTCGGTCTTTTGCCCATAACATGGGCTACAGACCTCTGATCGATGCACCGTCAGTTGATATACGATCCTTGAAACAAGACGGTCGTTTCAGTATATTGCACTCAAGTTTTCGGATTACTTTGAGTTTGGCCGGGTTGGTTCGTACACGAAACCAACCAGGCCCTCGGAGCGGAAACACTCATATCTTGAGCTATGGACGTCCGATTGACGTGCCGTCAACATTGTTGGATTCATCTTAGTGAGACATATATTTTGGCTTACTCCGCACGAGGTTTGGATGCAGGTGGAGTATGGTCGGGTTGGATTTGCCATAAAAACCAACCAGGCCCCTGGAACGAAAAAGCCAATAACTCTCAGACCGGGCGTCTGATCGATGTGCCGTCTGCGACGTTGAGTTCCTGTTGACGATATGGAACTTTTGGATACATCAACTCTAGGCTATGTGTCAGTTGATGTATCAGCCTCTCGGCTCGTGGAGCGTACCCTCCCGAACGACGACTACAACACTCAGCGATCCTGTGTGGATCAGTGCTACCGATCCTGTGTGGGTCTGATCCTGTGTGGGTCAGTGCTCAATGGTTCTGTGTGAGCCAGTGCCTACAGATCCTGTGTGGTTCCGATCCTATGTGGGTCATCGCGGGTGTTAGTACCTATCGATCCCTTGTGGGTCCGATGACTTAGATGGATCATTGTTCATCTCTATCGTCTTTCGAAGAAGTATACCTGTGTGAGCTGAAGCCTGTTTTCTTTCCTATGTGGATTGTGTTGTCCTATCCTGTGTGGATTACGATTTGCTTTCCTGTGTGGAATACATATGCTTTTTTGTGTGGAATGGGTTGTAATTGGGCTTGGAGTTTGGGCCATTTTGGAATTGATGACTTAGGTATATGTATGGGAATATACCAAAGCAGTGTCGGTTGTTACTTCGTGATTGTATCTTTCCTTTGTGGTTTATCCTTTGTGGATTTTGGGAGACCTTCGGGGGTCTCGGGGTCCCTACTGAGTATCTTATACTCACCCCTGCACAGGCTATGCCCGCACTACGTTGTGTTGGTTGCAGACGACGGACAACGTTGATCGTGGTTGAGGATTTAAGAGTAGGACGGTACCTGGAGGTGGACCACTGGGTGGGACATACTCGGAGCGGACGGCGGGACCCGAGGAGAAGTGGAGCTATATATACCCACCCTTGAGGTGGGATTTCCAGTAGATAGCTCGGCGTTGCGTCTTTACTTTTCAGTTGTTATTTTTCCCTTTTCAATTTTATTTTAATTTCAGTTTGGGTTTGTATTCTAGCCCACTTACTTTCTGCACAAACTGTTGTACCAGTTTTTACTTAGTGTTTACTTTTTTCCGCTTGCTTACTCTCTGGTGCTTGTTTACTTTAAAAAGTCAATGCCTTCCCTTTACCGGGATTTATGCCTTGGTGCTAGTCGCCAGCCTCTGGCCTATGGAAGGCGGGCTAGGGGTAGTCACGACATGGGCCCCGAGGGCAGGCTGTGAAAAATTGGTATCAGAGGAGTTCGGTTCTACCGTAGAACTTTGGACTCTGATCTCTTTCTATGTAAAGAAATAGTGTTTAGCGTATTGAGTATGGTTATCAGTCCAGGGAGTCTAGTGTTGGTGCGGCGGCCGACGTATCCGTACACCAGGACCCTGACTTCTGATTTCTGAATTAATGCACGAAAACATTGATTGCATGTGTGTTTCAAGTTTTCTTTGTGATTACTTTATATCAGCTCACTAGGTAAACTGTTCTGACCATGGCGCACCTATTTCCTTTTCAGGATGGCCCCATGATGGCAGCCAGCTAGGGTTCCGAGAGTCGAGCGTGGCGACAGCCCACCAAGCGATGAGGCCTCGGTGCAGGGCCCTTTGTCAGTAGTGGCACCGGCGGTAGCTCTACTCGCCGAGCCACTGATGCTTCCAGCACCAGCTGTGACGATGCACGTCGCCTCAGTGCACTGCATGAGTTCCAGCGCTAGAGACCGCCCAGGTTCCACGGGGAGACAGACCCCCATGCATCCGAGGACTGGCTGGAGGCAGTGGTGAGAGTTTTCAGGTTAGCGAGGACACCAGCAGACCTCATGGTGATCCTCGTAGCGAGCCTACTGCACACAGCAACATGCAGATGGTGGAGCTTAATGATCCAGGTGCACGATGAGGCATCTCTTCTCTGGAAGGACTTTGAGAGCCTCTTCCGCTCTGAGTTCGTCCCAGCCACCCTCCATGCAGTGCGCATTTAGGAGCTTCTTCAGCTGCAGCAGGGCAGCATGACGGTCTCCCAGTACTCAGCGAGATTTACAGATCTCTCGTGCTACTCGACAGACATGGTACGAGACCCATTCTTCTAGGCTCGGACCTTTGAGCAGGGATTGAGACACGAGATCAGGGCATCGCTGATCTCCCTCAGCATTCCGACTCATACAGGAGTACTGGAGCGGGCCCTTTTGATCGAGAGCTTTCTTGCTGAGTCTACACCAGCGCCGAGACCCACCATAGGGCGGCACGTAGCAGAGTCTTCTGTAGTAGGCAGTCGACGGATGACACATGGGTCCAGGCAGACCAGACCCTCAGGCAGACGACCTCAGGACACTAGCTCCGCAGTGCGGGGCACACAGCACAGAGCCAGTCTTTCGAGAGGCAGGCAGTGCTACTCGTGCGGCGGGCAGGGCCACCTGGTTCGTGACTGCCCGACCCGCCGTGTCGAGGAGCAGCAGACGGTTGAGGGACCACCGAGGCATAGGTAGAGGGTCGAACGTGGCGGTCCGTAGGGAGGAGGCAGACGAGGCAGAGGAGCTGGCCGAGCAGCAGGTGGTGGGCGACACTTTGAGGCTCTACCACCACCACCACCAGGAGGTCCACCCCGACCACAGGGAGCTGGCAGGCAGAGACAGGCACAACTCTAGGAAGTAGAGGCCTACGACCACGGTGCAACCGAGATGATTCGAGGTACTATTTGTGTCTATTCCACCCTTGCTGCAGTTCTTATAGACAGAAGAGAGAGTCATTATTTCATAGCCGCTGACCTTGTTCGGAGCTCGGAGATTCCGACAGAGCCGTTGGCTCGATCCTTACGGCTAGAGACTCCTACAGGAGCAGACTCGATGATTACGCACTGGTGCCGGAAGTGTGATCTTACTCTAGGAGGTGAGAGCTTCCGCTGGGATATTCTTGTAGCAGCGTCGAGGCCTTACGACGTCATCTTGGGCATGGATTGGTTGTCTATGGTCCATGCAAAGATTGACTGTATTAGGCGCATGGTGCGATGCGTACGCACCGACGGGAGCAGGTTCACCTTCACCGGTGAGAAGGGAGCCTTCACAGCATAGGATGGAATTCCGAAGAGGAGAGGACAACCCATCACTCATCAGTTGGCTACCCTCATCCTAGGATCAGTTGACGTGCAGAGTCCTGGTTTTCCTGCAGTGGTGGATCAGTATGCGGATATTCTTCCCGACGACATTCCAGGGGTACCGCCTCACAGAGAGGTAGACTTTTATATTGACCTGTACCCCGGGACAGCCCTGATATCGTCTCCAGCATATCGGATGGCCCCCACCATGCTTTGAGAGCTGCGGGTACAGTTGGAGGACTTGCAGGGCAAGGGGTTCATCCGACCTAGTGTTTCACCGTAGGCTTCCCCGATATTGTTCACCAAGAAGGCGGACGGGAGCTTCCGACTATGTGTCGACTATCGTTGCCTGATGCAGGAGACAGTGAGGAACATGTTTCCACTACCGAGGATTGATGACCTCTTTTACCAGCTCATGGGAGCACGGTGGTTCTCGAAGATAGACCTCAGGTCAGGCTATCACCAGCTCAGAGTTCAAGATGAGGACGTGCAGAAGACGGCCTTCAGATGTCGGTATGGCCACTATGAGTTCTTGTTTATGCCATTCGGCGTAACCAATTCTCCAGCAGTGTTCATGGCCCTCATGAACTAGATCTTTCACCCATACCTCGATCGATTTGTCGTGGTCTTCATCAACGACATTTTGATTTACTCGACGAATAAGGAGGAGCACGCCTACCACATACGGGTTATACTAGACACACTCCGAGAGCACCAGCTTTATGGAAAGCTCTCGAAGTGTCAGTTCTGGATACGTGAGGTCCACTTCTTGGGGAAAGTCATCTCTGATGTTGGAGTTGCAGTGGATCCTGCGAAGATCGAGGCAGTGCTAGCTTGGGAGCCACCTAGGAGCGTGACAGAGGTGCGGAGTTTCTTGAGACTAGATGGATATTACTAGAGATTCGTGCTAGACTTCTCCAGAGTTGTGGCACCTCTCCCAGATTTGAAGAAGAAGGAGAAACCCTTCATGTGGTCAGACAGATGTCAGCAGATCATCCAAGAGTTGAGACAGAGATTGACCAGCGCACCTATCTTGAGGTTTCCTGAGGAGGGAGTAGGGTACGTAGTCTACTGCGATGCATCCGGGACCAGACTCGGATGTGTCCTGATGCATGAGTGGGCATTGATCGCCTATGGATCACTTCTGTTGAGGACGCATGACTAGAACTATGCTACCCATGACCTGGAGTTAGCAGCATTGGTCTTCGCTCTGAAGACGTGGCGACACTATCTGATGGGAGAGTGCTTTACAGTCTTTTCTGACCATCAGATTCTCGGATACATCTTCTCTCAGAAGGATCTGAATCTAAGACAGCGGTGATGGCTCTATTTCCTCCAGGATAATGAATTTGAGATAGTCTATACTCTTGGGAAAGGGAATGTGGTAGCTGATGCCCTCAGCAGGAGGACGGGCATTCAGTTACATGGGGAGGCCACAAAGCAGCTAGCCTCTTTGCAGATATCCTTCGTGGATAGAGATGGAGCATCCTTCCTTCAGTCTCTCACAGTCACTCCTCCACTACTACAGAAGTTCAGAGAGGAACAGCTTGGGGACGCTGACTGTGAGACGCGGCGTGCACAGATATCCTTAGGACATGCACCTGATGGTTTCTCCTTTGGAGCAGAGCATGAAATCCATTTCAGAGGACGTACCTTGGTAGCAGTTGCTTTACGGGAGGAGGTGCTGAGAGAGTTTCACACTTCTCCCTTGGCGGTACATCCCGGAGTGGCGAAGATGTACCCGGATCTTAGGCGACAGCACTGGTGGCCGGGCATGAAAAAGGTTGTGGCAGAGTTCGTTTCTCGATGCCTCACCTCCCAGCAGGTGGAGACAGAACACCAGGTACCAGCAGGCTTGGTACAGCCTTTGGAGGTTCCAGAGTGGAAATGGGACGGGATATCAATGGACTTTGTGACTGGACATCAACGTACATACAGAGGTCACGACTCCATTTGGGTGATTGTCGACCGACTCACCAAGTTGGTGCACTTTCTACCCATCAGAGAGCAGGGCTCAGTAGAGAGCTTGGGAGGAAATTACGATTAGGAGATTGTACGGCTTCATGGTGTGCCATCGTCTATCGTCTCTGATCGAGATGCTCACTTTACTTCCCGTCTTTGGAAGGGGTTGTAGGAGGAGTTCGGGACGCAACTACGTCTAAGCAAAACCTTTCACCCTCAGACGGATGGTCAGACGAAGAGGACCATTCAGACTCTCGAGGACATGCTCCGCGCATGTGTCCTCAACTTTCATCGCAGCAGGGAGGACCACCTACCCTTGGTGGAGTTCGCGTACAACAACAGCTACCACTCCACCATCGGGATTGCATCATATGTGGTGTTGTACGGCCGACCTTGTAGATCTTTTTTTTGCTGGACAGACCCTGGAAAGTCAGCACTTGTGGGACCGGAGATGGTCCAGACCATGAAAGTGAAGGTCCAGGTCATTCAAGAGTGGATGAGGACAGCTCAGAGCCAGCAGAATTCATATGCTGACAGGAGGCGGAGGCCACTAGTATTCGAGGATGGCGACTACGTCTTCTTGCGTGTCTCACCTCGACGTGGATTACGGAGATTTGGCCGAGGCGGCAAGTTGTCTCCACGCTTCATCGGACCATTCCAGGTCCTCAGCAGGATTGGCGAGGTGGCTTATCGTCTGGATCTACCAACTCAGTTGCACCGAGTGCACGACGTCTTCCACGTATCTCAGCTGAGGAGATACGTGCATGACCCGATGCACATCATTGACCATGGGGAGCATGACGTTGATGATGGAGCAACTTTTGAGGAGGTGCTAGTGGAGATCGAGGATTGAAGGAAGTGGGTCCTACGTGGATGGTCGATTCCTCTAGTACGCATCAGATGGCAGCACGAGAACCTCCAGGAGAGCACTTGGGAGCAGGAGGCTCAGATGCATGCTTAGTACCCAAATTTGTTTCCCTAGTTTTCGATGTATCTTTATGGAGATGTAAATCCCTGAGGTGGGAGTAATGTAAAGACCCATAAAATTCAAGGGAATTTTTTTCTTAATTTTCTTTGGGATTTTACAAGAATGCAGTTTCAGACGGCACTTGATTCTGGGGCCCGGTGTGCCCGGAATTTTTTTTCGAAGTTTAGCTCAGGTACGTTCAGTGAATGAACGAGCGGGAATTTCTAACTTTTTAACTGGTGCTCGGAATCGAATTATGAGGGCACCGAAGGAACCGTAGCGCCAGTATTTGCTTAGGAACACATATTCCGGAGTAGCGTTTTCACGAGAGCTGATGATAAAAATTGTGGAAGTTTAATTTATAATTATTCTACAATATTTATTTTTACTCTAAGTGTTTAATCCTTTGGATGGAAGTTAGGTAACTACCCAACCTCCCTTGGAATGTTATGAGGATGGTGGGGCCCACATGAACCCCACCCCATTCATATCCTCTAACCCCCCAACTCACCATTAATATTGTTATCCTATGTTTATCAAACTTATGTAATTAATGTTGTGAGTTTAATGTATGTTTTTGAAAATCATACCCTTGAATTTCAAAAGGCTTGTTGTGTTAATAAAATAAGAAAGGAGCTTATTTTATTTTGTTGTTAGATTTTTGTCTTTGAGATATTTTGGGAAGAACATCTTCTTCTTTGACGAAGAACACGAAGAACGAACGATCTCTAACGTGGAGCGCCGAGCCCTCAGAGACCGTCTTCCGCGAAACCGACCCGCGACATGACGTCTTCTTCCATGACATTTTTCTCCTACAACATCTCTTTTCGCGACGGTTTTCCATGACGAAATCTCCATCAACGTCTTCGAATCCTCGCTTCGCGACGCCGACGTTTGTCATCTCTTTTATCAAGGTAGGGGTTTATTTTATTTAATTATTTTTCCGTTCATGAATTCTAGTTTGTCGTTCTTCATGGATAAATGACTAAATGATTAGGATTAACGTGAGGGGGCCGGACCGCACAAACACAGCCAACCCTCCTCCTTTATCCTTGTTTGATTCCTTGTGGATGGAACGGAATGGCGTGGTGTTGTCGCACCACACTGAAATCGCACGACAATTATTACGTGACGCCGTCACGCCACGATGAGAAGTTGAACAAGGAAACGACGCCGTCGTGCCGCGTAGAAGAAAACAAAAGACACAGCGGCCGGAGCGGGGCCGCAGAGGAAGGGTGTGGTGCCGTCGCACCGCGCCGGACGAACAAAGCCACGGCCGGTTCCGCGCCACGGCGGAGCAGGGTGACCGGCTGCTGGTTCCGGGCCACCGGTGTTGGCGAAGAAGGGGACCGGCCGTCGCCGGTCCCATGGAGGCAGGAATCGGCCGGCCAACGCGGGCCGGCCGGACAGGTGTGCTGCCGGGGGTTCAAACCCCCGACCCGCCAGCACAGAACGTCCCCCTTAATTGGGGGGCCGCGGTTACACAGGGGGAAGGCGCCCCCCTGCCGAAACGGCTTGCCCATTGGCCGAGCTCGCCAGCACGCTGGGCGCCATGTGCCCAGCCGGGCCGGGCCGTGCCGGGCCGGGCCGACCCGAAATCGGGGCAGGTCAACCCGGTTTGGGCCGACTGGGGGGTCTCGGGCCGGGTCGGTCCGGGCCCAAAACCCCCGTTTTCGGACCGTCTTCGGTGTTTTGCCCATAACATGGGATACGGACCTCCGATCGACGCATCGTCAGTTGCGATGCGATCCTTGAAGCGATACGGTCGTTTTGGTATATCGCAGTCGAGGTTTAGGATTACTTTGAGTTCAGCCGGGTTGGATCGTACACGAAACCAACCAGGCCCTTGGAGCGGAAACACTCATATCTTGAGATACAGACGTCCGATGGACGTGCCATCAACTTTTTTGGATTACTCTTAGTGAGACGGATCTTTTGGCTTACTCCGCCCGAGGTTTGGACGCAGGTGGAGTACATTCGGGTTGGTTTTTCCTTATAAACCAATAGGGCGCCTAGGACGAACAAGGCAATAACTCTCAAACCGGGCGTCCGATCGACGTGCCGTCTGCGACGTTGAGTTCCTGTTGACGATACGGAAATTTTAGATACATCAACTCTGGACTATGTGTCATTTGATGTATCAGCCTCTCGGCTCGTGGAGCGGACCCTCCCGAACGAGCTTGATGTGTGCGGGAACCCTAGGGCTGGCTGCTATTGCTACTGTGACTGTGACGACGACTGTGCATAGATCCTCAGTGGATTCGATGACGACGACTACATCACTCAGCGATCCTGTGTGGATCAGTGCTACCGATCCTGTGTGGGTCAGATCCTGTGTGGGTCAGCGCTCAACGGTTCTGTGTGAGCCAGTGCCTACAGATCCTGTGTGGGTCCGATCCTGTGTGGGTCATCGCGGGGGTTAGTACCTATCGATCCTTTGTGGGTCCGACAACTTAGATGGATCAGTGATCATCTCTATCGTCTTTCGAAGAAGTATACCTGTGTGAGCTGAATCCTGATTGCTTTCCTATGTAGATTGTGTTGTGCTATACTGTTTGGATTACGTTTTGCTTTCTTGTGTGGAATACGTATGCTTTCCTGTGTGGACTGTGTTGTACTTGGGCTCAGAGGTTGGAGCGTTTTGAAATTGATGACTTAGGTATATGTATGGGCATATACCTAAGAAGTGTCGGTTGTTACTTCGTGATTGTATCTTTCCTTTGTGGTTTATCATTTGTGGATTTTTAGAGACCTTCGGGGGTCTCGGGGTCCCTACTGAGTAGCTTATACTCACCCATGCACGGGCTATGCCCGCACTACGTTGTATTGGTTGCAGACGACGGACATCGTAGATCACAATTGAGGATTTTAGAGCAAGACAGTACCTAGAGGTGGACCACTGGGTGGGACATACTCGGAGCGGACGATGGGACCCGAGGAGCAGTGGAGCTATCTGTACCCACCCTTCAGGTGGGATTTTCGGTGGACAGCTCGGCGTTACGGATTTACTTTTCAGTTGTTGTTTTTCCCTTTTCAGTTTTACTTTACTTTCAGTTTGGGTTTTTATTCTGGCCCATTTACTTTCCGCACTAACTGTTGTACTAGTTTTTACTTAGTGATTACTTTTTTCCGCTTGCTTACTCTGTGGTGCTTGTTTACTTTACAAAGGCAATGCGTTCCATTTACCGGGATTTATGACTTAGTGCTAGTCACCAGCCCCTGGCCTATGGAAGGAGGGCTTTGGGTAGTCATGACACGGGCCCCATGGACGGGTCGTGACATATAATGGCAGAAAATAGCTTCATCCATCGTATAAGTTAAAAAACCATTCTTACCTTTATTTTTCAAATAGGTGATAAAGTACCTTGTTTGGAAAAATGGAAAGAATCTATTCAAAATATTTATATAGAAATTCAAATAAAGGTATAAATTACTTTAACCCATATTCTAGGAAATAATAAATTTTTTTCAAATACAATTTTTAAGAAACACGGATGTGAATGATAAATATATCCCAGTAGATACTTATGTAAAAAAACCTTGGATAAATAAAGAGATTGTAAATCTAACCATTACCTTGTAATTTTTCTTAGTTTAGGTTAAGTTAACCTCCTGGAAAATGGCGAAATAATTGTTATTAAATTATAAAATAACCACATACATAAAAATTATATCTTATATGATTTTCTAATATTGCTTTGTTAATAATATTTCAGTAGTATCATTATTTCATGTGTTATCAGATTTTATTTCCTTAACATTTTATGTTACAAAAAACATGTTTTTTATGAATAGGATGTATTAGATTCATATAATAAATTATATTATGTTCTTAAAAATTATTTGTAAATCATCAGATGGAAATTCATCTTGAATGGTTAGGATGGGGAATGAATCTCCACACATTCGTGGAGACAGTAATCTGTACGTATGCACAATCAACAATATCATTCTATTGATGGTGAAATCATATGTAATTGTATAGTATATCATATAAAAATTATAATTGACATGTTATATTTATTATTTAAATCAATTATACACATTATTATACCCATACAAATAATGATGTGTTGAATAAAAAATACACCACGACGTGGAGATGCTAAGCCATACATATGCACGTATGGTGACTATGTCATTCATTGGATGGATAGAATAATGAATATAGCTAAACCATATTTATAATAAAACTCAGTATTTAGAAGCTACTAGAGTTATTATTTTAGTAAAGAAAAATCAAGGAAATAGGAAGTGGAAGAAGAAAAGAACTTTGAAAGAGGTGATGAAGTAATTACAACTTCTTCATGTTCATCATTTTGATTTGATCAAAAGGGATCCTTATGTTGGCTTCTGATCAATATAAGGCATTTAGGTTGAAGTGAGGGTATTTAAAAGGATATATGGGTAGGTTTTGGCTAATCCAAATGGACTTGGAGGTGTGATTTTGGGAGAAGGGAATGTACCCTTTTATAAGAGAGGTGAGTGTCACATTAGGAAAATCTTGGAATATTATTTTATTATAAAACATTTTTCGGTTTTTGTAGACACCCAAAGCTTGAAGTACATGGACATTACATTACTTTTGAGGAATACTTAGTACATAACAAAAACACACACACAAGGATCGTAATAGTTTAGTGTCTTTGGAAACTCGGAATATAATCTTCTAATCGTGGTGAAAGATCTTCAACATCTCCCATAAATATCATCCTTTTTTTAACAAAAACCTTTCTTTATATCCTGGGGAAAAGAAAATATAAAAGGTGGTGAGCTCAAATGCTCAGTAAGGGTAAACAAAAAAGAAATATCAATCACATCATATACATAAGAACATAACTTTTGGAAATCCTAACCTGCAAAAGAGATCATAATATCATAACATGGGATAAATCTTAGAAGTGAAATGTAATCCCAATAATCATAACCTAAAACATGAAACTTTGTGGAATACACACATAATCATAGAGAATAATTTCTTATTAGTTAAGACTCATTTCCAAGACTATCTTAGTGAACAAAGTCTATTTCTAAACCGAGTCACCCTCGTTTCAGTCCTGTTTCACTGAACCGGTATAACCTACCATTTCATCCATTTCTATCTAATGAGATATAAAATCTTTACCCAATGCATTGGAGGGAGATATAGGTCACACCCATCTCATAATGTTACCATTATTATGTGTTCCACAAAATCATAAACCATACATCATTTCATAACCCATGTAATAAAAATGGGAATTTTAAACATCATGACATCATAAAACAATTCATATACGATAAAGGAATTCATAAAAATAATTCCATCACAACATAATCAAATAAATGTAATAATAGGGATAAAAACATAACCCTTTATTATCTTAGATGGAAAATAATTTTGATAAAACACTTGAACTTCATTCTTGAGGAAAATAACATTTCTACTTCAAAAACACTTTTCCATTCGTAACATGTCATACAATTTTAAACTAAAAGAAGTTGATTAAAAATAAACATGAAAACTTGTACAGGAATATTTTTGGAAATAATGTTTTAAAAATCAATTCATGTCGTATGAAAAAAAACATTCTTCTCGTACTTTTTTCAGAAAAGTCAAAAAAGTACCTCGTACGAAAAATGACAAAATATTCCTTTCAAATCATTTACTAAAAACTCACCGAAGGGTAAAATAGGATTTTGATAATTGTAGGTGAATTGAAATAATATTACATATTGAGGAAACATGGATGTGGATGATAAATTACACCCCAGTAAATGCCAAAGTATAAACAATCTCGGATAAAAATGAGATTGTGATATTTCCCTTACCTTATTTCTGATATGCTTTGTACTTATCCGAACCTCCTGTATAATGATTTAAATAATGTCATTAACTTATTACAGAATCATATTCATTGATATGATATCATATATGGTTCACTTATGACTTTATATTACCCGTTCTTTTGTAAATTCCATGTTAAAGAGGGTTTTGGGTAAAATCTTTTCATTTGTCATCCGTGTTTTGACTTGTAATTATTCATATGATTACATAGATCATGATTACCCAATTCCATAATATAAAACATGATATATATATAATATATATTCAGAATATATATATATATAATAGATCAGTAAATGGAAAGAAATACACCGTTCATGGAGACGGTAGACCGTTCATCAACATGAACGTTGTTTTCTTTTCCTTATTGAGTTGAATGGCATTAAGTAGATGACATACATATATATACACATAAATCCAGAATCATTATTATGTCATATATTTCATTATTACTTATTATATATACTTTATAATCATTCATGAATGGTTAACGTGGAGAATGAATCTCATCGCGTCGTGGAGACGGTAGTCCGTACGTACGTACAAGCGATGATATCATTCTCATGATCATGGAATTGTATTGGAGTGTATGTATACCATTTCAGAATCAATATCACTTTACAATAATAATATATAGTTCTTATGTAAACAATTATACCCATCCAAGTAAGGTGGTGGTGGAAAATATATTACACCACAGCGTGGAGACGGTATTCCGTACGCACGCACGCACAGTGATTTCGTTTTCTGTAGGATGGATAGATGGTGAAATAAGGTTGTTTCATAATTATAATAACATATCAGTATATAAGTGATACTGATGTTATTACTTCATAATGAAACAACCTAATAAGAAGAAGTTGAAGAAGAAAGAAATTGAAAAAGAACGGTAATGGATATTACCTCTTTTTGATGCGCCTTCACTTAACCTCCACTTAAAGAACTAAGGATGGTCTTTTAAGAAGACCAGGACCTCTAGGATGATACTAGGGAAGTGGAGAATATATTTTGTCAGGGGTTGGCCGAGATTTAATGCTCAAATTGGTGTGATGAGGAGAGGGAGGAGGTGCCCTTTTATAAGGGAGGAGAGGGGCACCTTAGGAAAATCTCAAAATATTATTTTATATTAAGCTAAAATTCGATTTATAATGGTTCCAAAGGGTATTATTTCGAAGGTAATGTGGGGATGGGTCGATATCCTCTCATCCAATAGGATTTAGACAAGTTTAGGGTATTATTTTAACCTTATCAATTAGATTTAACTCTAAGTTAAATAATTTAACTTTTACCGTGCCTTTTTGTTTTCTTACACTATATGGTTAATAAACATACCATAACAAGCCCAATGAACCCCAAGTTGTTTATTATTAATATATCTATCCTTATCTAAGACATTTGGCCGATCCTTAGATTTTTAGGAATTAAATAACAATTAATAATATAATATTTGTTTTAAAAACTAATTTATGTCAATTTTGACAACATTTGGTACATTATTTTTATGAAATTCATAACAGAATGATAAGTTCGAACCAAGTTACTTATATCAACAATAACATGTCATATTAACCTAGAAAATTAACTTAGTTCATAAAGTGTCTCAAATTTTATTTATATGGGTATTTATAACATCAATTATGTCAATATTTCATTAATAAGATAATTACAACATCATCGTTGTGTCATAAATAAATTAAATTGTTTAATGTCTAAAATTTATAAATAAAATAAAATTATGTAGGAAATCGTTTAAGATTTCTAATTAATATTTATAGTCGAATTTATCTTATGTATAACCCCATATTAAAAATGATTTACTTATTAGACATTGAATTTAACTATTTTAACACTTCTTTAAATAAATTAATAATAAATGTCCTAATCTAATCCAAGTGGGCCTAAATGGTCATATTGTATTACTAAGGTTGTGTTTGGTCGAATTACACTTGTCTAATAGAATTAGGACATGTGTTAGGGTAATGATAATATCATTTTTACCCTTAATTACCCTATTTACTTTTAACAGTGGTAAAAAAATTAAAAAGTTACTATTCACCAAAAACTTATTTTCATCCCATTAAACCACATTTTATTTACTAACATCAACTGTGTCTCTCGGATTTTTCTAAATTCCACTCTTAGAAGCGGTAAAATTAAGTTTTAGGAAAAATTCAGTTTTTTTAACTACCACTTAGTGGTTTCACTATTCTTCAAAAAAATGAAAGTTTCCAGAAAAATACCAAAAATTAGAGCTAAGCTATATTTGATATTATGAATTCAAAAATGATGTCTATTTTATAAAATTCAAAACATATCAGTTACATTAACTATTTTAAAAATTAATTCTCTTCGTCATAACAAATAGCGTGTTTTTAAGAGATAATAACTATAAAAAGATTGACACTTGTTTATAACTGGTTTAAATGTGAAATTACATCCAATGACCTACATTGTATTAAATTGTAAAAATATATTATAAATATAATTTAAAACCACTCAAATTAATAATTTATCACTATTAATTATTTCGATTAAAAAATTTGTTTTTAATTAAAATTTAGTAATTTTTACTATTCATCATAAAATGAAAGTTATCCGAAAAGTACCAAAATTTCACCATAAGATAATTTCGATATTACGAATCCAAAAATGAATTCCATTTGAAAAAATAAAATTTTACAAAATTTCAAAAAGTGGTTACTACTATTCATAACTGTTAGTTTTAATAATATTTTAATAGCATATTGTTGTTTAGTGAAACTCATTTTTTTGTACTACACACGCTATCGAGGAAGGTCGTGATTGCGTGAAATGAAAGGCAAGTCAAGGATGCGTGTTGTACAAGCTCCTTTTGGTGTAGCATACAACACATGACATTAATGAAATTAAAAAGAATATTTTTCATAAAATCTCAGGCTGTTACATTCTACCCCCCTTAAAATGAATTTCGCCCTCGAAATTCGTCGGGGTTATAAATGGTTTACTACTCGAAAGTATCTTTAATAGAAACCCAAATCGTAAAAAGGAATACCAAAACATGGCTTTAAAAACAAAAGTATGAAATGTAATGATTACCCAAATAAACTAATCTCCGGGTTTCCACATAGGTGAAAATATTGATATGGAAGAGAAATCTAACCTTCATGTTCTGATGGAGAGTGGTAGAGAACATGGCGATGGAAAATCCAGCAATCACAAAGCCATAAATTTGTGACGATCTAAGGTACCCTATGATTCATCAGATATAAGAGCACTAGGACAACATTTTTTGTTTTCAAGATCATTTCCCTAAAGTTGATGAAATTGGAATTAGAAGAATTTCTTTCGTGATTTTGGTATAGTCTCACCGTTTGTCGTTCTTTGGACAATTTCCACTTCATCTCTTAAAAAAATGAAGTTGAATTTGTCATTCGTGATGTGTTAGCAGATCATGTGATAGAATGATGGGTCATTCCATCTGTCTCAAAAAAAGGTTAGAAAAGTTATCAAAAAATACATAAGTCCATCTATGGTGATATTAATCATATATAGTTCCTAAAATAGACTTATAATTCATATATCATACTGCTTCATATAATAAAACTAGTTTCTACTAAACAGGGACTTCCTGTAGGCCAGTGGTTGGTGATAAATGCCAGTCGCACTTTGGTTGTGGGTTCGATTCCCATAGCCTTGTCCGACGTGATGGGCTGTCGCACGTCCTGCAGGTTGTCCGTTTTTCTAAAACTACATTACTATAAAATCCCATCAGTAATATCGAAAAAAGTTCTATCCTTAAACAATACTTAGCATATGTCCAACATAAGCCATTCCAATATTTAGGCTTATCTAAAATACTTCGGTCCAAGCTCGTAGTATAAATAAAAGGATTACTTGAAATGTCATCAACCAAGCATTTGAATACCATCATTTATCCCCCATATATATATATATTGTTGGTCACATTCCAATCATGTGAATACCTTAATCATGTATTCTCTTAAAAAAATGAATACCCATTGAACCATAGTGAAAACATGAATGCATTTAAAAGTTAACACATTCCACATACCAATATCATCAAAATTCTATATACTCAATCCATGATATCACTTAGTCCTTATATCAATCATGAGCTCATGAATTCTGTTAAACATTTCATTTTCTCATTTTCCCTTCATTATGTACATATCATATTATTTCCAAAAATATCTCAATCACTTTGAATACCACATTAGACCAATACATCATGATACAACATTATTTTGGAATCCCATTACTTAATCATTCCACCACATCGTTGTCATATTCAACATCGCCAATTGTGATTGCATGTGAATTCCCTTTGCCTTTTTCCTTAAGCAGTTTCTCATGTCGATCATCACTAACCCTTGTATTAGGGAATTTATTAGCATAATTCCCCATTTCCTTGCACTTGAAGCATTGAAGTGTTGGTGGTGCGTTCTCTGCAGTCTTTGCTTTATTCACATCATTAGAAACCCTTTTTCCATTACTTAGACACTCAGCTGCTCGATGACCTTATTTTCCACACATAAAACATTTTCTAGTCCCTTTAAGACAATATCTACTATGCTTCTTTCCACACATTGTGCATAAGGAAACATTCATCTTCTTTTCACCATTATTCTGAGATTTCTCTTTGAACTCCATCTTTCGTTTCTTGTCAAAACCATGAGATGGATATGTAACACCAACTTCCATTTCTACCTTGATAACACAACGCACAATTTCTTCATAGCTACTGAAGTCTCTTATAGCTAATTCCCTTCGAAGACTTGGTTTTAAGCCACTGAAAAATCGATCAACTTTACTTTCATGTTCGATGATAATGCCAGATGCATACCTTGCAAGTCTTGTAAAATTCACTTCGTATATACCAACAGATTCATCATCCTTCTTCTTCAGCTCAAGAAACTCCTTTTCCATCTTTGTTCGAAGAATATGAGGGAAGTACATACGGAAAAACAAGTTCTTGAACTCGTCCCATTCCATGGACACAATTTCATCTCTTGGCCTCGTATTCTTGATAAGATTCCACCATTGACCAGCTTCACCTTCCAAACCATATACTGCTAAGATGAATTTATCATGTTCAGAACATTGAAGAACTGAAAATATCTTTTTAGTGGTACTGATCCATCGTTCAGTAACAGGTGGATCGGAAGACCCACTGAAAGAAGGTGGGCGTTGCCTCATGAAGGACACAATAGAATATTGTTCCCTTCTCTGCTCATTTGGAAGTCCAGAATGATTCATATCTTGTGTAAGTATAGCAATATAATTTTGCACTCCATCTCCCATAACATTTGTTTGTTCAAAAGGAAAATCATTGCATTGTCCATTGCATTGATCAACATGGTTCCTTCGGGTTCCAGCCATCGTCTAAAACCCAATACGAATAGTGTGAGAGGCAAAAATGATGCTAGGGAAAACAACATAATAAAGGGGGAGTATCCTCAATATCTAACATCTTAGGTTAAATTCTATGATCTTTACCGTAGATCTAGGACTTTATCCTATACGTATACTTATCCTTAGGGACATCCATAGAAATACCTTATAAATATCTCTAGGGATCTCACTAAAGTTCATGCATCCTAGTTTCCAAAGGATGACTAAACCTTTCCTCTGATACCAACTGTAGAGACCCGAATTTTGATGTACATGGACATTAGATTACTTGTGTGGAATACTTAGTACATAACAAACACACACACACAAGGATCATAATAGTTTAGTGTCTTTGGAAACTCGGAATATAATCTTCTAATCGTGGGGAAAGATCTTCAACATCTCCCATAAATATCTTCTTTTTTTTACCTAAAACCTTTTTTATATCCTGGGGAAAAGAAAACATAAAAGGGGGTGAGCTCAAATGCTCAGTAAGGGTAAACAAAAGAAATATCAATCATATCATATACATAATAACATAACTTTTGGAAATCTTAACCTGCAAAAGAGATCATAATATAATAACATGGGATAAATCATAGAATTGAAATGTAATCCCAATAATCATAACATAAAAAATGAAACATTGTGGCATACACACATAATCATAGAGAATCATTTCTTATTATTTAAGACTCATTTCCAAGACTATCTTAGTGGACAAAGTCCATTTCTGAACCGAGTCACCCTCGTTTCAGTCCTGTTTCACTGAACCGGTATAACCTACCATTCCAGCCATGTCTATCTCATGAGATATAAAATCTTTACCCAATGCATTGGAGGGAGATATAGGTCCCACCCATCTCATAATGATACCTTTCTTATGTGTTCCACAAAATCATAAACCATACATCATTTCATAACCCATGTAATTAAAATGGGAATCTTAAACATCATGACATCATAAAACAATTCATATACGATAAAGGAATTCATAAAAATAATTCAATCACAACATAATCAAATAAATGTAATAATAGGGATAAAAACAGAACCCTTTATTATCTTATATGGAAAATAATTTTGATAAAACACTTGAACTTCATTCTTGAGGAAATTATCCTTTCTTCTTCAAAAACACTTTTTCTTTATTAACATGTCATACAATTTTAAACTAAAAGAAGTTGATAAAAATTAAACATGAAAACATGTAAAGGAATATTTTTGGAAATAATGTATTAATAATCCATTCATGCCGTATAAAAAAAACAATCTTCTCGTACTTTTATCGGAAAAGTCAAAAAAGTACCTCGTACGAAAAATGACAAAAGATTCCTTTCATATATTTTACTAAAAACTCACCGAAGGGTAAAATAGGATTTAAAAAATTTTAGGTGAATGGAAATAATATTACATATTGAGGAAACATGGATTTGGATGATAAAATACACCCTAGTAAATGCCAAAGTATAAACAATCTCGGATAAAACTGAGATTGTGATATTTCCCTTACCTTATGTCTGATTTTCATTGTACGTATCTGAACTTCATGTATAATGATTAAAATAATGTCATTAACTCATTACTGAATGATATTCATTTTTATTATATCATATATGGTTCACTTATAACTTTATATTACCCGTTCTTTTGTAAATTCCATGTTAAAGAGCGTTTTGGGTAAAATCGTTTCATTTGTCATTCGTGTTTTGACTTGTAATTATTCATATGATTAATTAGATCATGATTACTTAATTACAGAATATAAAACAAGATTTATATATAAAATATATTCATAATATATATATATATATATGTATATATAATAGATCAGTAAATGGAATGAAATACACCGTTCATGGAGACGGTAGACCGTTCGTACACATGAACGCTATTTTCTTTTCCTTATTGAGTTGAATCGCATTAAGTAGAGGAAATAAATATATATACACATAAATCCAGAATCATTATTATATTATATATTTCATTATTACTTATTATATATACTTTATAATCATTCATTAATGGTTAACTTGGAGAACGAATCTCATCAAGTCGTGGAGACGGTAGTCCGTACGTACGCACGAGCGATGATATCGTTCTCATGATCATGGAATTGTATTGGAGTGTATTTATAATATTTCAGAATCAATATCACTTTACAATAATCATATATAGTTATTATGTACACCATTATACCCATCCAAGTAAGGTGGTGGTGGAAAATAGATTGCACCACGGCGTGGAGACGGTATTCTGTACGTACGCACACACGGTGATTTCATTTTCCATAGGATGGATAGATGGTTAAATAAGGTTGTTTCATAATTATAATAATATATCAGTATATAAGTGATACTGATGTTATTACTTCATAATGAAACAACCTAAGAAGAAGAAGTTGAAGAACAAAGAAATTGAAAAAGATCGGTAATGTATATTACCTCTTTTTGAAGCGCCTTCACTTAACCTCCACTTAAAGAACTAAGGATGGTCTTTGAAAAACACAAGGACCTCTAGGATGATACTAGGGAAGTGGAGAAGAGATTTTGGCAATGTTTGGCCGAGCTTGAATTCTCAAATTGGTGTGAGGAGGAGAGGGAGGAGGTGCCCTTTTATAAGGGAGGAGAGGGGCACCTTAGGAAAATCTCAAAATATTATTTTATATTAAGATCAAATTCGGTTTATAATGGTTCAAAATGGTCTTATTTAGAATATAAAGTGGGTATGAGTCAAAATCCTCTCATACCATAGGATTTAGACAAGTTTAGGTTATTATTTTAACCTTATCAATTAGATTTAACTCTAAGTTAAATAATTTAACTTTTACCGTGTCTTTTTGTTTTATTACACTATATGGTTAATAAACTTACCATAAAAAGCCAAAAGAACCCCAAGTTGTTTATTATTAATATATATATGTTTATATAAGTCCTTTTAACGAACCTTAGATTTTTAGGAATTAAATAACAATTAATAATATAATATTTGTTTTTAAAACTAATTTATGTCAATTTTGACACTATTTGGTACATGATTTTTATGAAATTCATAAGATAATGATAAGTTCGAACCAAGTTACCTATATCAACAATAAGATGTCATATTAACCTATAAAATTAATTTAGTTGATAAAAAGTCTCAAATTATATTTATTTGGATATTTATAAAATAAATTCTGTCAATATTTCATTAATAATATAATTACTGCATCATCATTGTGTCATAAATAAATTAAATTATTTAATGTCTAAAATTACAAATAAAATACCATTATGTAGGAAATATTTTTATCTTTCTAATTAATATTTATTTTTGAATTTATCTTATTTATAACCCCATATTAAACATGATTTACTTATTAAACTTTGATTTTAACTATTTTAACCATTCTTTAAATAAATTAATAATAAATGTCCTAATCTAATCCAAGTGGGCCTAAATGGTCATATTTTATTCATAAGGTTGTGTTTGGTCTAATTACACTTGTCCAATAGAATTAGGACGTGTGTTAGGGTAATAATAATATCATTTTTACACTTAATTACCCTATTTACTTTTAACCGTGGTAAAAAAAGTAAAAAGTTACCATTCACCAAAAAATTATTTTCATCTCATTGAACCACATTTTACTTACTAACATCAACCGTGTCTCTCGGATTTTTGAAATTTCACTCACAGAAGCGGTAAAATTATGTTTTATGAAAAATTCAGTTTTTTTAACTACCACTTAGTGGTTTCACTATTCATCAAAAAAATGAAAGTTTCCAGAAAAATAAAAAAAATTAGATCTAAGCTATATTTGATATTATGAATTAAAAAATGATTTCTATTTTATCAAATTCAAAACATATCAGTTACATTAACTATTTTAAAAATTAATTCCCATCGTCAAAACAAATAGCGTGTTTTTAAGAGATAATAACTATCAAAAGATTGACACTTGTTTATAACTGGTTTAAATGTGAAATTACATCCAATGACCAACATTGTATTAAATTGTAAAAATATATTCTAAATATACTTTAAAACCACTCAAATTAATAATTTATCACTATTAATTATTTCGATTAAAAAAGTTGTTTTTAATTAAAATGTAGTAATTTTCACTATTCATCAGAAAATGAAAGTTATCCGAAAAGTACCAAAATTTGACCATAAGATAATTTCGATATTACGAATCCAAAAATGAATTCCAATTTGAAAAATAAAATTTTGCAAAATTTCAAAGAGTGGTTTTTACTATTCATAACGGCTATTTTTAATAATATTTTAATAGCATATTGTTGTTTAGTGAAACTCGTTTTTGCGTACTTCACACGCTATTGAGGAAGGTCGCGATTGCGTGAAATGAAAGGAAAGTCAAGGATGCGTGTTGTGCATGCTCCTTTTGGTGTAGCGTACAACACAAGACATTAATGAAATTTAAAAGAATACTTTTCATAAAATCTCGGGTTGTTACAGTTTTTTATGGAACAAAATGGATTTATTTCTAGGATAGGGTGGGTATGGGTCGAAAGCCTCTCAATGAATAGGTTTTAGACAAGTTTAACCCATCATATTAACCTTATTTATTAGATTTAACTCTAAGATAAATAGTTTAAATTAAAAATGAAGTCTTGTATTTTTATTTTACATGGTTAATAAACTTACAATAAAATACCAAGAGAACATAAAGTGGTTCACTAATTACATATATATAATTATATAATTTTTTTTGTCGAACCATTGACTTTTAAGAACATTATATCATTTAACAATATATTATTTGTTTTAAAAACTCATTTATGTCAATTTTGAAACTATTTTGTATTTGGATTTTGAGAAAGTAAAAAAACATTATCACATAGAAAAAAATACATTATATCAACACTAAAATTTCATATCAATCTATAAAATTCTTTTAATATATCAAAAGTCACAATTTACATTTATTTTGATATTTATAATATCAATTATTTTAATCTTTCATTAATAAGTTAATTACAGAATCATCATTGTGTCATAAGTAAATTTAATTATATAATGTCTAAAAATTATAAATAAAATGCCATTATGTAGGAAATCATTTTATATTTCTAATGAATATTTATAGTCTAATTAATCTTATGTATAATTCTGTATTAAAAAAGTTTTATTTATTAAAATTTGAATTTAACACTTTTCACGATTCTTTAAATAAAATAATTATAAATGCCCCAATCTAATACAGGTTAAATAAATAGGATAATATTTTATTCCTATAATTTATTTTGGACAAAATACACATATTCAGTAGAATCATGTCATTTTTTAGGGTAATAATAATATCATTTTTACCTTTAATTGACCTTTTTACTTGTAAATGTTGTAAATAAAATTAAAAAGTTACTATTTACAAAAAAAAATATCTTATTGAATCAGATTTTGCTTACTGATGTCAACCGTGTCTCTCAAATTTTTGAAATTCAATTCATATAAGTGGTAAAAATTTGTTTTTTGAAAATTTGCAAATGTGCATAGAGGGTGGGTAAAAGATGTTAAAATGTTCAATAACATTTTATACATATAATTTTATTATAAAATTACACCAATGAATTAAAATTAACTTATATAGGTATTATTTATCTATTTTGACATAAAATAATTTTAAATAAAATAAATAATTATTTAAAAAAAAGTTGGTTTTAAACTATAACGATGTGTTCTTCACTATTCATCAAATATTGAAAGTTTTCCGAAAAAACCCAAAACGTCAACCTAATCTAATTTTTAAATTCCAAATCCAAAAATTATTTCTATTTTACAAAATTCCAAACAATGAGTGTCATTAATTAATTTAAATTAATTCATGTTGTCAAAACCAAAAAACGAGTTTTTAAGAAGTAAAAACTATTAAAAATTTGACTTGTGTTTATGTACAATTTAAATGTGAAATTAAATTCAATGACATAAATTATAATAAATTTTAAAAATATATTCTAATTATACTTTAAACCACTAAAATTCTTAATTTAGCACAATAAATTATTTCGATTAAAAAAGTTGTTTTCAATTAAAATTTTGTATTTTTCAATATTCATCAAAATATCAAAGTTATCAGAAAAGTACAAAATATTTATCGAAACTAAATTTTTATTTACCACTTCTAATGAAAAATTAAATTTAACTAAATTTAATATATAAATTTTCTTAATATTGTTTTTGAAAAAGGTTCTCAATTAAAAGGCGGTAAAATTTCATTTTTTGAAGAAAAATACTTTTTTATTTGATTAAAATTTATTTTTTATTATATTATGTCTAAGAAAAACATAGTATTGGTTATAAAATTGTATGTAGTATATAAAATTCAAAATGCAGTTAATACTATTAATAAATGGCTTTTAAACGGTTGGTTTGGTAAGTCGTGGTGCGCTCGAACTCGGTGTTGCGTGTAGAGCAAGCTATTAAATTAATTTAAAGAGATAATTTACTATGAAATATTGGGGTGTTACATTTGTTGTGAAAATTGAGGGTTGGAATTACTATAATGAGAGGTATCCCCACAACTAGTGGAGCATACAGCACTATGGTCCTGACCTTGATTTCCAAATGTGTGTTTCTATCCAGAAATGGTCATCTTTTTAGAAACAAGGAAAAAATAAAAACCATTCGTAAGGTGAAGGGTGCTTATAGTCTCACCTTAAATCCTTATAAATAATAGTCTTAATCCTCTATAATGGATTAATAAGATCCCTTTCTATTTAAAACAAGTTGGGAGGCATATTGATGAGGAAGTTCAATATTTGAATGGTCCTAGATTCAGCATAGACAACCTCCTGAACATTCTTTGAAATAAATTTCCTTATTTACGATCTAATCCTTATTCCACTTGTGCCTTTTATTACTTAACATGCCTCTATAAAAATTCAGATTTTATTCAAGGTCTTCCAAAAAGATAAAATTATTGAGGAATTTATCATGCATCTCCCAAAGATGATGTATTTCTCCAAGATGATAGATTTATTATTGGATAATTCCAACATCACCATTATTAATGTGATAAGATTTAGTTTTATGAATCTGATGAATGGTAATTTTTCTATAGATATATAATTGATGGTACAAAGTGAATATATATAACCATGTCACCTCTTAGTGGTGGATGGAGAAACATTGGTTTGAAAGCACTATACAACTCGGAATAACCAAGAATAGTCAATCCCATCCATCTAAAATCATTCAATTTGAGAAAAAATACCACTTCAACCTCTATACAAATTTAAAATTTGAAAAATAAGACACAACTATATTTGATTAAATATGTGAAATGATTTGATTAGAGATATCCTAACCATCTAGGATAAAATACGGGTATTTGTGTGTGTTTGATGAACCTTGGTATAGTTCTAGGATAATAAAAATATACTCAGATACATTCTAACGGATGGAATTGAATGAATATGAAAACCAATAAGAAATATGAATGTTTTTTTGGTGAGGGTATGAAAATATCATCTTAAATGTCAAATATTATAATGGAATCCATTATGATTTTTCATATTCTAAGTTGTTGGTCCCATAAATATCTCTAACATCTCTTGGGATTATTATATTAAAAAAGTATATCCATCATCGACATCAACAACAATCATGTTATAGTGAGTCATGAATACTATAGAATCAGTTATTGATGAAATCTGAATTAGGAGAAAAATTAATATCTATATGAATAAGGATTAAAATTGAGGAATTAATTGAAATTTTCATGACATCTGTAAAATCATGATGTGCATGTGATCCATTTATAGTTTCATGATCATGTGATCCATTCTGAGTATCATGATTGTGTGACTATAGAATGTTCACTATGATCACGAGGATATAATGATATTTCCAAATAATAAGGAAAAAGAAAATAGAATTATGATAGGATGGATGTCGAATTGGCCACATAAATTTTCTAGAAAATCATTTTAATGAAGAATTCAAGCATTGAAATCTCATTATTGGTTCTTTTGATGGTATTTTGTGAAGCAGTCCTGTAAGAAACTCACAAGAATTTGTGATATTGAAGAGTTTACCAAACCGTTGAAGATACAAGTGAAATGAATTCCCACTTCCCTATTATATGTATGGATTCCAATGGAATACAAGTGGTCTCTCTGTAGTCCAAAATTTTCTAGAATTAATAAGTTGAAAAATTTTAATGGAATCCAATGTGTACATACATGTTTATAATAAAGTCCTTGATATTTTCATAGAACATCACTTCATAAGTGCTGATATTTGATTACACCTTCCTAATAGATATTATAAATATTTTATAGAATAAATTCCCAATGTAATTTTATCATACACTCACCAAGGGAATACATCATAGCCACATATAGATCATGCACCATGGTTATGTTGTCGCATGACCCATAGTGGGACTCAAAATCATGTAATCCTTGAAAATAATGTGATTCACTAATGAAAACCATAGGATTATTCATCAATACATGATTAATAAATCATAACATGGCAACCATTTAAAATCCTATAATTGAAACTATGATAACATGGTCATGAAAATGACATCTTTGAATATAATTATTGTAAAATTTAGATCATAGATTCAATGGTGGAAAATTCATAACAATTTAATTGTTTTTAGGTTAGTTGTTTTTAAATAATGTAACCCTTACATTATATAATTTTCAATGTTTTCTTAGGATTAGGGATTACATTGAATTTTTTGAGGAATTCAATGATCACATGGGACACAGTGAACCTATCATGTTGATCATGTGATGGTCCCTTGAAATGTCCTTATGATGCATCATGTGATATCCCGAATAAGTATTATGCTAAATTCAATGAAAACAAGGACATTATAAATGGTTATGTGATCTTGAAGAATTCTAATTAGGGACCAATTATACTTTCTACGTTTATCATGTGATGTGTTTATGATGACACTACTAACTTTTAAATTGGTCAGAAAACCCATAATACATGAAAGAAAACACATTTAGAGAAATATAGATACACATATATGGAATTAGTATTTCTAGATAAGAAAGGTCACAAAAACACATGATCCTTCCACCTAAGAAATCATGGTGAGTTTCATAAGAGAACAATATAAGAAATAATGTGAATAACTTCTACAGTAGTCGATCATGAGATAGCAACATGATCATGTTAAGGGATTACATGCCTCAAGTGATCAGTTCATTAATCATGTGATGTTCTCTAATCATGTTATATTGGATGCACATAGTCCCCCAAAAATGTAATCCTAGATCATTATAAATCACAATACATTTGATCCTGGATCATGTGACAACCTCCAGACATGTCAATATTGTCATGTGAATTCCTCTTGTCTTGTCAACCTTTTCAGATACACATACATAAATATATTCCCTAAAACTATGTGGACACATGAGATATGATCATTTTCTAAATAATCCTCATTATGTTTGGTGTGGCTATAATTGAACATGCATATGAACTCATGAAACAGTATCTGAGCCATTCCTTAAATTGGGTATTTGTTTATTGCAATCACGATCATCAATCCATTTGTGGTAATCTCTCTTTACCCATTTATGTGTATAAAATTAATATATAACATGGTTATCTACCTTATATTAACAACCTAGTACACTCTAATACTTATAAACATAAGGTAAATAATCCTCATGAGTATTGGTTAACTTTTCTCAACCATCATTGGTTTAGAAACCTCTTGAATAATGATTACTTTGATTCCCATTGAAATTAGTATATACAGGACAACTATATCAATTTTTTAAAACCAATAAATCGTTCAAAAATAACAATTTTCCTTTATATCATAATATATCTTATGGAATCCCCTCAATCTTTTCACATGTAGCCTTAATCCTTATGTGACTATTCATTATATTTCATTTAGGGTAGTCTCAATGTGTATACCCCAATAAATTAGTTTGAATCCATTGTGAAATGTTAGATCTTCCCCTATATACTATTTCTCTCACCGGGCATGAATCATTTTGGTTTATATATTTTTGTGATAATGTTAATAAGTTTTTTTAAAGGCTTATAAGAAATTCTTTACATAATTTTATATGTCCATAGTATTACTAAAGCATGTAATAACAATACCTTCATGTGTAATTATATATCCCAACCCATCATTGGGTTATAAATAATGAGAACTCTGTGGAACTCGTTTTTTGGAAAAATAAGATATGTATGATGCCTTCTAATGATTGAAGATCCTTATTAGGAATATTTTCATCATATATATTCACACACCAATACCCCCTATAAATATAGTAGTACTACCATATATTCCTTCACATTACAATGCTTCTTATGAATACACATGGATAAATAATATTAATTGTACTATGATCATATTACATTAGATAAACCATATTGTGAAAGACATACATACATCAAGGTATCCTAAGTTTCAAATACTTTTATACATTTGGGAAAGTAGTATTTGTATGTCTCTTATTCATTGGGGATTCTATATATTGTAATACAAATATAAATTTGGGAAAACATAGTGAGTAAGACTTTTTTATAAAAGTTTATCTTCTTGTTTGTAAGACATGCATATATTAAGGAATCATCAGTGTGTAAAACCACCCAAATTCACTCTCATGAAATGAGACCAATATTCCTTTTTGGATATTGTTTCTCTCATTGAGAAATACTCATATGTGGTTAGAGAGGTATTGTGATTATTTCATTAGCATCATGACAATACCCCCTGATATGATTTGCTTTTTAGATATATTACTAGTAACATATTTTCTTCCATTAGACAAACATACACTAGTTGAAATATTATAGGAAAATCCCATTATGAATTAGAAACATTCAATCCTGAAATATCTCACCTTTTATGACATATAATACAATTTTTTAAAAAATTTGAATCTAATTCTTGTCTATACAAGATACATAGGATTCCTCCCTAAGGATCTGTACATTACATCTAATGTAAAAATTATTCCATAATCATCATTTGTTCATGACATCATATTGCATATTATATTACTAACACTAACTATGTGGATTTTGATTCTTGTTTTTTCACGGGTTATATAAGTCATCTCTGAGATGTTCAATCAAACATACAAAAGGAAAAATTCTTCCTTAGAGAGAAGTCATCTCTAGAATTCCCATTCATATATAATTAAAAAATCTAAATCCCCTAATTATTGACTAATAATGGGTTACATGATGTAAAACCCTGGAAACATAAAATTGGATTCATAGATCAGACACCCTCCTATAAATATTGTGGGTTTAAAACTAACTATTTTGTTATGGTATCCATTCTCATATTGATTGTTGGGAATAATCCATGAACAAAAACTTAATATATAAGATATTCCAATAGTAGGAAATAATTCCACCCAAAAGGGTTTGATGAGCTCGACCACCCATCCTCCCAACCAATCTGAGTTCATAAGCGTCATTGGAAAGAAAAAAATATGTATATCTATATCCAGAATGAAATATTATAATTCTTTATATATGGGGTGCATTTTTATGCATCTATGGATAAAACCTACAAACATGATTGATTTTTGAATTTATACTAATCCCCTCAAATATAAATTTTAAGCCTAGAGAAAAACCATTATGAAATATTTTTATTAGGTTATCTAATGATTTTACAAACCAAAATAATTTTTGGATCGATTATACACCATAATAAAAGTTATAGCCTTAGGTTGTGACTCTCATGTAAAAATGTTGGTACCTTCTTCTGGTTTGTAACTATAAAATGATGGTTCTCTGTCTAAACATGTGAAATATATGGGAATTACATTTTTCTTGTAGGAGAGAAAATGGTAGGACCATAAGGGTCTATTACAGCCTTCAAAATTATGGTTTTAGTGACTATAAATACACTTGATCATATGATGTGAGTATTTAGTAAATAAATATTTACATTGAATAGAACTGCCCAAAAAATTATTTCTTGTTCTATTTTATTATCATTTCATATTCTTTATTAGTTTTATGATTTATTCTTGATTCTTATTTTTTCATTTTATATTCAAAATAATGATCTATAAATGCATCACAATTATCTTTCATTATATTATGGCATGGTGTAAAAAATATTATTCTATTGGTAGCTAAAATATTATAATAGGGGTATTTATATTTTCACTTAGTGGGATATCTAATAAATTTACATTTTTAGATATAATTATATGTAAATTCAAACACATATGGATCACTGTATCCATATTAATATGATCAAAAAATGTTCTTGTGGATTGTGATTATTGTCTCATGTTTTCAATTCATTATATATATGTTATAGTAAAATAGAAATCATTTTTCTGTTTGATGTTTCCGTTCAATGATCGATATTTATAAGTAATATTTTATGATCAAATATTATTATATAGTGAAAATTTTAATTCAATTTTCCCCTCTATTATTGTTTTATCATATTTTTATGATCTAGTACTACATTAATCAGTTATATATTCCCCCATAATAGGTAATTTGTGTTCACAAAATTTATGATTTTCATTTCCTCAGTAACTTATTTCTATGAATATGTTTAGGATTATTTCATATAGGGGACAAATTTATATTTGATTTTAAAAACTGTTATGCGATAATATTTTTTTGTAGATGATCTCCAAAGTAATTAAACCTTTGGGAACCTAGAATTTTTTTATCTAAGATTTCTAATTTTTAAATACATTGCAATGATTTGATATAGATATAGATATATATATATTATGTATAGATCACCTCTACTATAAACTGAGTATGGATGTGTTATCATTTTTTATTTGGATATGAAGTGAAAGATAACCCAATTTAATATCAAATGTCTTAAACACAAATTATAATAAGTTGGTTTCATAGTAAAATATATATTAGGTTATATTTTTCCAATTAAAATAATTTTCTACTCAAATATCAAAAAAAATATAATTGTGTATCAATCACATTAACACTTTTTTAATATTAAATGAATAAAACCTAGGGTAATTAATGTAATAACTGTTTTAATGAACAATGCAGTGATTTTCCTAATGATTAACTAAATAGTCAGACAGTGTTATAAAATTTATTTTGGAAACACTTGAGTTATGTGTAATAAAATAAACTACAAAGATGTATCTAATAGAAAAGGAAGGGGGACTATCTTTCAATTACTCCATCCATAAACAACCAAATTATTTAATAGATATTTCATTCCATTAATAAAAAATTAATGTATTATAAAAACAATATATATTCACAATTCATCAAATTTTATGGAATGAGAAGAGAAGAGAATATTCTAATTATTTAAAAAAAAATTTGAGCCAATGGTGGACTATCAAAAAAATACAAGGTAATATGATTTAATTGAATTCATCAAATGGTACTTATTTTTGAAAATATTCACCATAGATTATTTTCCCGAAATGATGACATAAAAATTAATTATAAATTTCTTGAACTCAAAAAAAGGAGAACCAAATAATTGGATCCTATGAGGAAACAATTTGTATACATTTAGGGTAATAAAATTTTTAACTATAATTCACAAAACCAATAAATTTTTTAATCAAAATAATGTATTTGAATATAATTTTCCATAGTTTAATTTGGATCATGTACCACCCTACCTAAAACTAAAAATACTAATTGGGTCGGTTCCCAAAAAGTCGTTAGGATAATCTCCCCATATGCTTCAGGATTTTGAATAATAATAAGAAGATATGTTGTTTTATTGGGGAGATTATTCCCTCATTTCATATTAATAAAAATAGTGGTAGTAACATTAAATAATTAATATCAATAACTCTTTAGATTTTAAAAGAAATAATTAAAAACAAGGATATAATAATTAATGAAATTTCTCAAATTCCATAATAACCACTTCATACATACATCCCTAATCCCATGCTTGACCAACCACACATTGAATAACATACTCACGAAACATAAATAATATATACCTGGCTCAAATAACTAGAATGATTTGTACTATATACCAATATCCTTTTAAATATCTAGCAACCCTCCTTGATTAGTCCAATGTCTCAACCTATTAGGTGCCAATATCCAAGTAAGCATCTCCTTGGGCACCAAAGTGAAATGGAAGCCTGAGAAAGTAGTGAGTACAAAACATAATAGGGAACCATGAATGTGGTCCTATACATAGCTATTAAGTGCATTGTATATATGTGTGTTATACACATAATGATAATAAGAACAATATTAACTAACAACTGTAAAATAACTAAATAGCCACTATTATACATAAGACCTTATGGATATATTGTTCTGACAACAACTTCTTCAGAAAAAACAAAAAAAATGTATCTATGAAATCTATATCACCCTATGGGTTTATAAGACCTAGCCTTGGGATCACCCACAATATTCTAAACTATTTAATGTGTGATTACAAGTAATTGTTATAAAACCTATAATTTAGTCATAGTGTGGGATTCTAAGCATCATCGGCATACCACTCATGCCATGTGAAACAAAGGGAACCCAGAGGGCATCACAATGTTCCCTAATCCAGTCCCACATCAAATTTACAGGTCCCAGTTTATAAAAATTCAGTACATTAAAACATGATAAATCCTTAACGGGTGAACCTTAGTTTATAGGTATGGAATACCCCTAGGATCTGATATAATACCTAATAATAAATCCCTTATGATATAAACATCTCATTCACAGAATGAGCTGGGTAATTCAATAATATATAATCCAAATAATTCTGAGGAGTAACATAGGAATCTAAAAATAAGAACATCATTAGGTCTCATGAATTTAACAATTATCCATTTCATAGGGAAAATTTATCCACCAAACAATATATTCCAACATATGGATCCAAGATATTAAGGCAACCTATGTAACACAATTTTTATGAGGTGATTTGGGATGAAATCAAACTCCTACTATATAATCACTCTATATAGTGAAATAATGACTTCCAATAACAATATAATTAAGAAAATGTAGTTAGCATAGTCAAGATATCGATAAGTTCCTTTGGGTATACCAACCATACCATCACACCACATCAGGCCCATAGGTTGAGTTCCATGAAGCACATATAGAATTATTATATCCATAAGTAGTAATGTGTTGAAATAATAAATAATAGAGTACAGTTAAAAGATCATTAAAAATAATTAAGATTATCATATCCTCATAGAATCACATGTTAGGTAAGGGTTCCAAGGTGACACCCACTATCACATATACCCAAAACCCTAATGAACATTATCAAGGTTGATCAACCACAAAGAAATCCACTTGGGTCCCCATGGTAAGTTTGTGGAAGAGGTATCCCTTACACAATCCATGAGTTCCAAATATAAGTGAAGAAACCCATCATGGGTTCCATGGACACAATAATTTTATATAGTGAACATATAATTCACCCTAAGAACATGTAAACCACATTTTGAAATTGATAGTACAGAATTCATAATTTGAAAGAATCATTCTACTATGAAAACTCTTAGGAAATGTGTAATGACCTATCTTAGAGCTCGCAGTCATGCAAGAATGGATAATACAACCAAATGACTAATAGTCATTCCACAGTCAATCGACTATATACTATACAATGGATGATATGCTTCACTAATTATATCCAGACATCCTAATGGGTATGGAGGCCACTTGGTGTCTCAAGGGTCTTTTCCTTGGACATTATGGTCCAATACATGTGTTTAGAGAACGTTTTCCTATTGTGACCCCTATCTTCCATCAATTCTATGTAACCATAATTAAATAAATAATATAAAAAATTTATTATATTTAAATGGGGGAATAACTATCATCAATAAGGCCAATAATTCACAAACTACCATAGTCATTCAGGAATATAATTGGTATGTTACGAAAGATCTCCTCACTCAAAATTATCCTATAGATTCTTTTCCCTATGCCACCAGTTGTTGAAAAGGCTCGTTCGATCTCACCTAGTTTTAAAGGGGTTCTGTCTCATAATGAAATTCCCCTTAAACACATAATGAAATTTAAATAGAAATTTATTAATATAAATAAAAAATTTATAAAAAAATTATAAAAAAGGCGTGAATCCCAAAACCTTATCTGCTGATCATGTCATACTAGAACTATGACATAACACTCTCTAATAACCCTTGAAATTTGAAAAAACATGAAATATAAATAATCCATATGATTCATTGTGATAACCATCCAATAAATTTAATTTAATATTTACTAATTCATTAATTTACCAATGTGTAATAACTCAATGGAATGACAAGCAGTAATGTGAAAATATCCTCTCAGGTCACCCCCATTCTATTAAGAAAAAAATTCACTTCACATATATATGATTACACCATTTTCATGTGGAATTAGAAATTAAGAACCTAACTGGGGACACCCAAAAATTAGTGGAATTATATAATAATCACAATTAAGGTCAAAAGAGACAATTACATACCTAAAATTCAAGGTGAGCAATATGAAAATACATACTGAACACCCCCTTGAAGGATATTAACTACAGTAAGGAGAGAATATGTCTTCCTAAGATGCATGTGGGTGAGTGAGGAAAAAATAGGGGTCTTACCACTAAAATCCAATATATAATGAAGTTTAAATTAACCAATTATGTTGGGAAACATGGTTAGGCCCCAGAATTAGTCAACTTGTTAAAGAAATATGGTCCCACACTATCCAAGGAATACATAAGTTGATCAGTTGTGGTCCAATGTTATGATACTAGGTTTAATAGACTATTTTACATTTATATAGTTTATTTTAGAGGATTTAATTATTTTACAAGCCTCATCAATAGTTTTCCCAACCAAATGATACTATAAAAACAGGTCATCATAGTTAGGTGACATGATAAGAACTAAAAACATCCAATAGTGCTCGACGGACCACATTTGTCCGAAAAATTATATTTGTGTCTTGAACTATAGAGATCCTCCACAACCATAATATCTTCCTTTTTAACAATGGTATGAATAAAAAAATTATTTTGACATGTTCTAACCTTCATAATTTCATTATAATCTACCAAACAATATTATAAGTATCTAGTATATAAATATTAAAATTACTTATAAAATTTCAAATTCATATAGACTCATGATATTAATAAAAATTATACTATATTACTTATCATCTCTATGAATTATTATTTGGGATTAAATTGAACAACCCAACTGACATGGGTCTTGAACACTATTCAAATAGCGACATTGGGTTTTTAAATACATATATGCTAATAATATCGTTATAGAAAATACAATGTTAAAACCACTAAAACATGACAAACCAATCATAACTTCCATTAAATCATTGAAATTGAAATTACCTGAGATATTATAACCCGATACATGACCACATCATCATCCCATCCAACAATAGGTTTATAACACTACCTACAACAGGTTCTTAACTTAAATATCAAATAATAAGACATGGTACTTTCACCGTCATAATCTTCTATTGAAACACACCCCTAGAATCCAAATATATTATCAAAATATTTATAAATAGACAACACATGATCAAACATGAAGAAACTACTCTCAGTTTTTGATTCTCATCTAAAATAGTCATATTTTAATAAATACTGAACAGCCTCAGAACATTATATTTTATTTAAAATACTTATATGAAATTTATACTACACATGTTTTATCTTAATGGCATGTACGGTGAATTTTCATACCAACCGTGTCCACCTCAATACACTATTCTAAAAAAACTCTCAACTTTCATAGCTGACATGTCACCAAAACACAATTCCATTTACTTTTTCTCTAATAATGATTAAATAATTATGTACATTCTCCATGAATATCATAACCATATTATAGGGATATTCTCTTGAAAACACATCTCCTATACATTTCCATTTTCCATCCACAACGTGAACATCACTTTATTTCGTATCCAATAACCCAAGATCGTTAGAAGATATCCTAAGATCGACATTGTTTAATGAAAAATTACTAAGTTATTATTTTAATATGTATATGAAATTAACTTTAAAATATAGTGGTACCATGTTCCATATTTTAAATTTTATCTAGGATCCCAAAAACATTTAAACAACTGATAACATCCTTCTATGACTATTTTTATTTTATGGTTATACATATAAAGCTGGAATCATGATCCAAAACATAATAGTATCCTTGTCATCACATCATAATGTTATGTTCTGAACTCAAAAATCCAGTACTGTTATATACAGTACACATAACCCCGAGCACGAATAAAACATTATCATTATTATGTTAAAACCTAATCGCCACAAAACATAAATTTCTGAATCGTTGATATTAACACCAAACCAATTCATTGAGTTTCAACTCGTAATAGGTCACAATTCTTGATTAATCCCTAGAATGAATCCATTATTAAATGTTTGTCACCCATTCTGATCCAAACATACATAAAACCGGGATTGAATTTCCTTTACCTAATCCTGAACATTATATCTCCAAATAGTTATTTTCAATGTTCACCCTCAGGTTGACAATTACATGACACTATATTTATTTCTAAGATATGACTTATCACAATGAAAATTAATTAATATATAAAAATCATTGTGTCATTATGCTTTAAAGAATCATATTCGAGACCACTGATCCTTGACCTATTACAGCATCCCGCCTTTTTATCACATAAACTTTCATTAAATTTTAAAAAATCGAGGATCTTTAAGGTTTAGTGTTTTGGAAACCAGTAAATTAAAACATGAAACAACAAAAAAACATTCTTCTTAAAAACTTGAAAGGCTTCTCCACATGTTCATCCTAGGTTCAATACTACATCTCATAACCTGGGGACATACATCAAAGGAAAGGGTGAGAAGAAGGCCCAGTAAGGGAAAGAAGAGAAACATTTTACATGTGATCTTGAGATACTTCAATAAGGAAATGAGAAGAACATTAAGGCATGATAAAGAAATAATGAGATACATCATAATAAAAATAACATTTTTCATAACTTGAAGATGTGGCTACAACATTTAATATTGACAATCGTTTCGTTTCACCAAGGTCCATCCCCAAGGTGTCGTTAAAACTTACCAAGGTTATTCACCATGGCGTCATAAAAAAAATGGTCATCTCTATAGATTTAGTCTTTACCCAATGCATTAGAGCGCTATCTGGGAGCACCCTTAAACTGTAATCTCTTATGGTTACATCATTATCCAATGCAATGGGGCGTTATCCCGGTGCACCCTTAAATTTTCCTTTATTATCATGTGATCCACATATATCATCATCAATCATTTCATAAACAACCCATATATCATAAAATAAATGGGTTTCATTCCATAATTATAACGTTTTAAAAACTGCTTTAAAGACATGATCTTTATGTCACTTTAAACCCACAGAAAGGGAAAGAGGGTTTCATGTATGTAAATACCAGAATTTAAAATAGAACATTTTGATATATATTTTAATACCCCTGTAGAAATAAGAGCTTTGAGTATTCACTTTATAACATAAAATAATTTTTAGAAAAGAGATAGAGGCACTTTGAGACAAAAATTCTGCAGCATAACGGCTATGTCACAAGGTTTTAGAAAACATTGAGAAGAGAGGGGACATGAGAAAAACATTCATAAATGACCCATCAAACAGTAGAGGGAAAAAATATATGGTATTTAAGAATATGGTAATGAAATTTGAAAATATACCATATGAAATGAAGAACATGAAAGGAAGAAAAAAAATAAGATTTCTCTTGTGAGAATTCGGAAGCCTAACAGCGTCAGTTAAACTTCAACAAAATTGAATTGAGAATGTCAAATAGGGTCTCTCATCATATGAACATAAGAGTCCAGTTTTATAGATATAGAGATCATACCCCAACATAATATAATGTAACTTGAAAGAATTGACATGAAAGTAGAACTTCAAAACGAGAAGGGTGAAGAACCACTTAAAAATTCGGCAGCCTAACGACGCCACTTAAAACATCAAAATACTGAATTGAAGAGATCAACTGGGGTCTCTCATCATATGGTCATAAAATATCAGTATTATAGATATAGAGATCATACCACAACATTACAAAAAGGATCTTGAAATAATTGACATGAAAGTAGAACTTCAAAACGAGAATGGTGAAGAACCACTTAAAAATTCGGCAGCCAAATGGTGCCACTTAAAACTTCAAAGTTCTGAATTGAAGAGATCAAATGAGGTCTCTCATAATATGATCATAAAAGATCATTATAATAAATTTAGAGATCATACCCCAACATAATAAAAAGAAACTTTAAATACTTGACATGAAAGTAGAACTTTGAAAAAGAGAAGGGTGAAAGAATCCCTTAAACATTCGGCAGCCTAACAGCGCCACTTAAAACATCATAAAACGAAATAATGAAAGTAAGAGGGGATATCTCATTATATGAACATAAAAAGGGAAGTAAGAGGGGTATAAAATAACATCCTCTAACATAAGAACATGGAGCATAAAAGGAATGACATAAAAGAGATCACTTGAAAAGAAAGAGCAGGGTCAGATCCCTTACCTTAAAATGTAACTCTTAAACCTCAATGGATGGGACCTTGAGGGCTTCGGGGAACCTTGGGAGGACTCCTTGGGAGGTAATGAGACCAGAAATTCGTTGGGGAAGAGTGGGGAGTCGAATGGATGAGAGGAGGGCTTGATATTTATAGGGAAAGTGAGGGGACAAGGCATTAATGGGCAAGGGACACCTCACTTGTGCTTTTCTCAAACCCATGTGCTCTCCCTTGGCATTTACCATGGAGTTAGAGCACATGGGTCCCCCAAAACAATAATTCATCCCCCTTGTCCGGCCAACCCTTAAAATATCTCATGACATCATCATGACACAGTTATGATGTCATTAAACATACCGAAACCCTAAAACTGTATTTTCACTATTCACTGAAAATTCAACTTTCTCAGAAAGATCCCAAAATTTTGCCTTAATCAAATATCAATGCTCTGATTTCAAAAATGAACGCCATTTTATAAAAATAATTTTCTAAATATTTTTAATTTATTTTTTAAATAAATTCACTATTCACCGAAAATTTATTTTTTCAGAAAAAACCCCAAAAATTACCATAACATAATATCGGTGCTCTGAGTTCAAAAATGAAATCCATTATATAAAAATAATTTTCTAAATATTTTTAATTTAATTTTTAATTAAAAAAACAGTATTCACCCGAAAAAAACTAATACTTGAATAATAATTTATGAAACCGTTATTTAACCATTTTATTGAATCACATTACATAATCAAGGTGCCTAGATTATTTTAAAACTTTCTTTAAGTGAGATTACTAATCCATTTGATCATATTACTAATCCTACTCATAAAATCACTATTCATAATTTACTATTCATCAAAAATCAAGTTGATCTTATTAGACTCTAAATTTTGTACTGAACATAATTGTAGAAGACCATTTTTTGAAAATCATTACACATTTTTAATTATTTAAGGTTTACATAAACATTTTTAAAATATCCTTTTTCTAAAATTCATCAAAAATATGCATACTATATTTATCCGGTCATTTGAAAATTCATAAACATCATCATAAGAAGAAATACCAATTTTTTATTTAAAACAAAGGATTACACAATGCAGTTAAGGTCTTCTTACATAGCCCCTTATCACACCAGCATAGGACCTAAGTGTAAGGTGTGCTAAGGTGAGGGAGTCCGAGGGAGGCTCAGCCAACATTGCCCGAGTAGTAATTTCTATCAGTTTGAACTTCTCACACAGGCGATTCCGTTCTAGCTTCACATGATGAAGTTCAGCTTGGGTTTGGTCCAGAGAAAAGCCCAATGGTGCTACCTCCTTCCCAAATTCTGTTAGATGGGCTTCGATCGGTCCAAGACTACTAGGTGAGGCCATTAAATCTTCTTTCTATAATAATTAACCAAGATTACTTGTATTTAGAGACAATAATCAAAAACTTTTGTTCACAGCGGTCATATTGACCGATGGTCATATAACAGTCAGAACCCAATGGTCTCATTTTAATTATAATCATGTTTATCAAATAAAACATTTTTGGTGAGTATAAAAATAAAATAAAATAACACATGAAACTAGGAAACAAGATTTATTCAAAATTTCGGGCCGTTACAATCTTCCCCCCTTAAGAAATTGCATCCTTGCAATTTTTAAAAAATTGGGTTTTGAAATTTCATTGAAAGTCCCTCATCGGAAAAAGAGTCTGTGACACCATTACTTTAAAAGAAAGAAATAGAAGTACAAAGGCCACCCAAGTTTACTCATACTAGGATTCCATGTAGGGAACATGGACATGGAGGAGAAAACAAAGGGTCGCGTCCAAAAGGAGAGTGATAGAAAACATGATTAGGAGGAAGTTAACCACCAGAAAATCCCAAAATTATGATGTGTGCAAGCGGTCTTTGATTACCTAGTAGGAAACGTAAACCAACAACGTTTTTGTTTTACATTCCTTTTCATAACATTGAGGAATTCATTTACAACATAGAACAAAAACATAAGGAAATATATCTACCTTCATGTAGAGTTTCATCCTTTAATAAGTTTCTACCCAAAACTAATCTTTTCTCCAAACTATGAGCATTCAAAACTACTTGGTCTCATCAAAACACAAGAATCATCTTATAGAGAATCACATAATCCACAAAAGATTAACTATCTATTTCTTTTATCTTTAAACATTATCCCAAAAACTGAAAGGGTAAGGTAAAACAACTCTTCAAAGAGAAAGAATCCCATAGGAATAGAAACTACTTTTAAATCTTCAATGTTCCATGGTACTACCCAAAGTTCATCATAGTCCATTCCATAAATAACTGTCCTTAAAATTCCTCAAAATAAACCAAACTAAGATTGAAAACCAAACACAAGAAGGATTTGATAACATAGTCTTCCAAAATAAACTTCATTGTTCATCTCCAAACAACATCAACCACTCCTAACATCTTATAACAAAAGTATCTAACCTAAAAATATTTAACCCAAGATAGGTTAATCATTCCCATAAGTAACCTAAATTACTATAAGTCCACCTTAAATTCATCGATTCTTCAAAATATAAGTCAACCTTACTCCTCAATGAAAATACCATTGTAATCTATTTACCTCGATCATATAGGGTCCCCAAAATAGTGAATGTCTTCCAAAATAAAATCATATTTTAATCCCCTAATCATCCCTGTCATATTAATACGACAATCGTCACATTTCCTATCACATTGGTTGTTGGGACATGTTCTTCAATTTCCCACCATTCACTAAGAATAGAAAGCATAATTAGGGGCTTAAGTACTTATCAATAATCAAGAAAAGGAACTGAAAGCATATAAGGATAACTTGTAGAAGAAAAGTATACCCTAACTTGTGATCCCCTAGGTTCCAATCTAGGTTATCCATGATCATATATTCTTATGTGAATCTTTATTTTATTTTATCTTTGTTCCTTTAACAATGGTTCATACTAAGCTTATGAATTTATCAAAGCATATCCCCCGGGAGGGTCGTAACCAAGAGTGCAGCAAGGCCCATTGTCGTGTAGCACTTCCCATTCGAGTCTAGCTCAAAGAGGTGTTTTTGGGTTTTAGCCCTATGTACATCTGTTCCAGATCCACCTCTACCTGCTCGTATCCAGACGGGGATGTATTTTCTTGGTAACCCCTTACTCAATACTCACCAAAATACTAGGAAGATTTCCTATATTTTAACTTTTCTATAGGCTTCTTCCTAAAGTTTTCATATCCTAATTTCCACAAATAACTAAACCATACTTTGATACCAACTATAGAATCCCGCCTTTTTATCACATAAACATTCATTACATTTTACAAAACCGAGGATCTTTAAGGTTTAGTGTCTTGGAAACCAGGAACTTAAAACATGAAACAACAAAAAAAACATTCTTCTTAAACACTTGAAAGGCTTCTCATTATGTTCATCCTAGGTTCATTACTGCATCTCATAGCCTGGGGACATAAATCAAAGGAAAGGGTGATCAGAAGGCCCAGTAAGGGAAACATGAGAAACATTTAACATGTGATCTTGAGATACTTCAATAAGGACATGAGAAGAACTTTAAGGCATGATAAAGAAATAATGAGATACATCATACTAAATATAACATTTTTCATAACTTGAAGATGTGGCTGCAACATTTAATATTGAAAATAGTTTCGTTTCACTAAGGTCCATCCCCAAGGTGTCGTTAAAAATTACCAAGGTTATTCACCATGGCGTTGTAAAAAAAATGGTCATCTCTAGAGATTAAGTCTTTACCCAATGCATTAGAGCGCTATCTAGGCGCACCCTTAAATTGTAATCTCTTCTGGTTACATCATTATCCAATGCAATGGGGTGCTATCAAGGCGCACCATTAAATATTCCTTTATTATCATATGATCCACATATATCATCATCAATCATTTCATAAACAACCCATATAGCATAAAATAAATGGGTTTCATTCCATAATCATAATGTTTTAAAAACTACTTTAAAGACATGATCTTTATGTCAATTTAAACCCACGAAAAGGGAAAGAGGGATTCATGTATGTAAATCCAATAATTTAAAATAGAACATTTTGATATATATGTGAATACCCCTTTAAAAATAAGAGCTTTGATTATTCACTTTATAACATAAAATAATTTTTAGAAAAGAGAGAGAGGAACATTGAGACGAAAATTCTGCATCATAACGACTATGTTACAAGGTTTCAGAAAACATTGAGAAGAGAGGGCACATGGGTCAAACATTCATAAATGACCCATCAAACAGTAGAGGGAAAAAATATAAGTTATTTAAGAACATGTTAAGGAAATTTGAAAATATATTATATGAAATGAAGAACATGAAAGGAAGATAAAAATAAGATTTATCTTGTGAGAATTCGGCAGCCTAACGGCGTCACTTAAAATTCAACAAAATTGAATTGACAAGGTCAAATAGGGTCTCTCATAATATGAACATAAGAGTCCAGTATGATATATATAGAGATAATATCCCAACATAATAGAAAGAAACTTTATAGAATTGACATGAAAGTAGAACTTCAAAACAAGAAGGGTGAAGAACCACTTAAAAATTCGGCTCCCTAACGGCGCCACTTAAAACATCAAAATACTGAATTGAAGAGATCAAATGGGGTCTCTCATCATATGGTCATAAAATATCAGTATGATAGATATATAGATAATACCCCAACATAACAAAAAGGAACTTGAAAGAATTGACATGAAAGTAGAACTTCAAAACTAGAATGGTGAAGAACCACTAAAAAATTCGGCAGCCTAACGACGCCACTTAAAACATCAAAGTGATGAATTGAAGAGATCAAATGGGGCCTCTCATAATATGATCATAAAATATCAATATGATAAATTTAGAGATCATACCCCAACATAATAAAAAGGAACTTGAAATACTTGACATGAAAGTAGAACTTTGAAAAAGAGAAGGGTGAAAGAATCCCTTAAAAATTCGGCAGCCTAACGGCGCCACTTAAAACATCCTAAAACGAAATAATGAGAGTAAGAGGGGAACTCTCATTATATTAACATAAAAAGGGAAGTAAGAGGAGTATAAAATAACATCCTCCAACATAAGAACATGGAGCATAAAATCAATGACATAAAAGAGATCACTTGAAAAGAAAGAGCGGGGTTGGATCCCTTACCTTAAAATGTAACTCTTAAACCTAAAAGGATGGGACCTTGAGAGCTTGGTGGCACCTTGGGAGGTCTCCTTGGGAGGTAATGAGACTATAACATCGTTGGGGAATAGTGGTGAGTCTAATGGATGAGAGGAGGGCTTGGTATTTATTGGGAAAGTGAGGGGACAAGGCATTAATTACCAAGGGACACCTCACATGTGCTTTTCTCAAACCCATGTGCTCTCCCTTGGAATTTACCATGGATTTAGGCCTAATGGGGCCCCCAAAACAATAATTCATCACCCTTGTCCGGCCAACCCTTAAAATATCTCATGACATCATCATGACACAGTTATGATGTCATTAAACATACTGAAACCCTATAACTGTATTTTCACTATTCACTAGAAATTCAACATTCTCAGAAAGATCCCAAAATTTCACCTTAATCAAATATCAATGCTCTGATTTCAAAAATGAACTCCATTTTATAAAAATAATTTTCTAAATAATTTTAATTTATTTTTTAAATAAATACACTATTCACCGAAAATTCATTTTTTCAGAAAAAAACCCCAAAAATTACAATAACATAATATCGGTGCTCTGAGTTCAAAAATGAAATCCATTTTATACAAATAATTTTATAAATATTTTTAATTTAATTTTTAATTAAAAAAACACTATTCACCTAAAAACTAATACTTGAATAATAATTTATGAAACCGTTATTTGACCATTTTATTGAATCACATTACTTAATCACGGTGCCTAGATTATTTTATAACTTTCTTTAAGTGAGATTACTAATCCATTTGGTCATATTACTAATCCTAATCATAAAATCACTATTCATAATTTACTATTCATCAAAAATCAAGTTGATCTTATTAGACAACAAATTTTGTACTGAACATAATTGTAGAAGACCATTTTTTTGAAAATCATTACATATTTTTAATTATTTAAGGTTTACATAAACATTTTTAAAATATCCTTTTTCTAAAATTCATCAAAAATATGCATACTATATTTATCCGGTCATTTGAAAATTCATAAACATCATCATAAGAAGAAATACCAATTTTTTATTTAAAACAAAGGATTACACAAGGTAGTTACGGTCTTCTTACATAGACCCTTATCACACCAGCATAGGACCTAAGTGTAAGGTGTGCTAAAGTGAGAGAGTCCGAGGGAGGCTCGACCAACATTGCCCGAGTAGTAATTTCTATCAGTTTGAACTTCTCACGAAGGTGATTTCGTTCTAGCTTCACATGATGAAGTTCGGCTTGGGTTTTGTCCAGAGAAAATCCCAATGGTGCTACCTCCTTCCCAAGTTCTGTTAGATGGGCTTCGATCGGTCCAAGACTACTAGGTGAGCCCATCGAATCTTCTTTCTATAATAATTAACCAAGATTAGTTGTATTTAGAGACAATAATCAAAACATTTTGTTCACAGCGGTCATATTGACCGATGATCATATAACAGTCAGAACCCAATGGTCTCATTTTAATTATAATCATGTTTATCAAATAAAACATTTTTGTTGAGTATAAAAATAAAATAAAATAACACATGAAATTAGGAAACAAGATTTATTCAAAATTTTTGGCCGTTACACCTATACCCACTCACTCACTGATGTTACATTTTAAACAATGACCATGGTCACCGATGTGAACTTAACTCTCTATAAGAGGTTAGTGTACAATCTCATACAACCGAATCCATCCCTCAAATCAAACAACCACAAATCCCTCATTAATATTTAAAGCCACAAATTCTTCATGGCGTGTTATTTCCGAAAAATATGGATCTACCAAGGAAATATTTTTCAAAAATAAAGATGTTACATATTCCATGTTTCAATAACAATTTCCTTCTTCAAGGCCTCATTTTAGAACCATTTTTATACATCCTCACTATGAATCATTTCTAAAATTGTCAAATTACTATCATACACCCGACCCAATTTCATCCATAACCATTATCTCATGTTTAAACAATGCTTATAATAGGCCAACCACGATCCTATAAGTCAATGAACCCTAACAATATTTGTCATTTAATATATTCTTAATACCCACGAACCCGATGTTCTTTAGTAGAAATGAAATTCATCATTATGCATATGTCACATACTTAGTAACACATCATGTGAACTCACCTCATCATGAGTGAATCATAAAGTTCACTTCCACTAAATTAATCTATTAACATGGTCTCAAGCATCCCAATACATTATGAAATATTATTTTCTATATTAATATACATTTTAATAAAGCTTTTGTTTCACACAATAATGATTTTCTTCAATAGTGTGAATGACACACAACACTAATATTTTGCAAACCATGAAATAATATTATTATAACCTAACCATTATGCAGGTGGTTATTAATAACATTAACCACTTCATGAAACACATATATAAATTCCAAAGTCAATATAAATGATTTTATAAATTCCTAGTGAATAATAAATCAATTTTTTCAATATATTATTTTCATCAACAATATATTTTTTCCATATCGATTTGTCAATATTTTTATGATCAATTGTTATATATATATATATATATTAATATTTCTTTCAGAAAATTAATTTAATTTTTTAAATAATCATATCAAATTTATCTTACGGTGAAATATAGGGATTTCATAGAAAATATTGATTTGTCAATAAATAGAGAAAAATTCTAATTTTAGTAAATATATATATTATTTAATAAATTAGGTAAATTATCTTTTACGTAACCTAATTATTCTTTACATACATTTTAACAACATAATTACCTTTTAATCAACCTAATATTTGATTATAATATTAGTTTTTTTTTCTATAAAAATGTTTTTTATGAACACCGCTTGAAATAGAAGAATGTATTTATGTTATGATTATTTTATGTATTCCAAAATGAGTATCATTTTAAAGGAAAATTATATAATATATATAAATAACTTTATTTTTCATTCAAACAAGGAATATTATTGGACATACAGTTAATATAAAATCACATTTTTCTTAAAAAAACACACTTCTTAAAAACCATCTTTTTCATCAAGTTTAGGGGTTACGTTTTAAAATTAAATATTTTAACAGTTAGAAAATTTAAGTAAAAATATAATTTTTTTCATATTGTAATGCAAAAATTATATTAGGATTATTTTTTAATATATTTCAGAAATATTTTTGTTTTTATGAATAGTTAAAAAAATATTACCTTTTTATTGAACACTTTATTTTCATTTAAATTATTTATAATTTTAATTTTAATTATAATATTGATTTAAATAAAAAATAGTGAAATTATATTTGTATAAATTAATTTTCGTTCAATATTCCCAATTTAATTTTGAAATTGGATAAAAAGAATTTAAATGTCTGGACATTTTCTCTTTGAAATCCTATTTCTCATCATGTTTACGTGGTTTGAATTATGTTAATTCTATTCAGATAATTAATTTTAAATGGGAAAATATATTAAATAATATTAATTATAATAATACATTCATTCTAATAATTTCATATAATTTTATACCAAAATCAATAGTAAAATAGTGAAAATTAACTGCTACAGCAATGCTAAAAATGGGTTTACTAGAGTGTTTAACTAAAATGATATGGGTTAAAATGGCCTGAAAACATATATAAAATACATTTTATGGAAGTATTTATACCCTATAATTTCTAAGTCTTTATAATAATATATTTTAGAACCCTTTGGCCTTATAAAAATAAGGGTACAACTTTTTAATATCAAATAATTACTTTTGTGCCACTCACCTCACTTGTAAGAGACCATTGCTCTCCTATATTTTTTATACCACACAACCATTTTTATAGCAATAATATGAAAAATTAACATAAAATATTCAATATTGTATTCTTATATTCCTTATTTTTCTCATTAATCTATCCCTGTATGTCTTTTTTTGAAAACCAAATGACATTACTCGAAGAAGAGGTAATGTTCTTCAATGAGTTTTTTAATTTAAAATATTCATCCACATTCATGAATAATTATTAATAAATTATTATATAAAGAAATAAGTATCATAAATATAGTGCAATATTTGTTTAGGGTTATGACCAACAACAATATCCTCTTCTATAAAATGGGTTTTGAAGTCATCATTCTTATGTTCGGAGGGCTACCACATCACGAATTGATGAAATTCGTTTAAACATTACCACCTCTCACAGTTGTTTATGATGATATATATAATGTATAATTATTATATTTTTAAAAATTACACCTCTATTGTAATTATATATTATATATCTATATATTCATTGTTCCATATGATATAAGATTTCATTGGCCATGTGTACGGCGAATTACCACCTCGTGAAGAGATGTGATTCATTTTCAATAACGCTTGACAAGGGAGACAATAAATATAATATTAATAAATATATATTATATACATAAAATAATTATTTTATTAAATAAATAATTATCATTATGAAAATATAATAAACCATTTACTTTTATAACTTTTCACTCTATAAAATATTATAATGTCATTCATGTACGTGTGGAGTACTGCCTTCAAGAATTGATTTGACTCTGTTTTTGTCACCAAAACACTTGGCTATCATGAATAAGTATATTTAATGAAATTATATGATATTTATAATATCATTTTCATTATTTAATGAAATTATATATCATACATCTATTCCATAACTATCATTTTAAATTGGAACTGTTAATCATGCATACATGCAACATACTGTATCCATGCTAGTGACATAAATTATTTATCAAAACTAAATTTCATGATTGGTATAAAATTTATAATTTATGAATAAATATGATTATTATATAAAAATTATAATTCATGAGATGATTTCACCATGATCAATGTAATGGTACTGAAAATATGAAATCAAAACATATAAGAAAAAAAGAAGTTATTACCAGAAACATCACATTAACTTGGAGTTTCTAACATGATGGTAATAGAAAGATATTATAAAATAATATCTTGTAGGATATATTTATTTTCTGTTCAATAATATAATTTTAATATTCTAATATTTATAATAAAATAATTTTGACAAGTACGATGTTTGTTGAGAACCGTGATTAGGGATTTTCATATCTCTTTTTTACTTCTATGAGGCGCCTGCCATATTTGTAACATATTTTCATATGGATTTTATAATTACAATTGTTTTCTTTTAGGATTATTATATTTAAAATTATGTGGATTTACATATCCCTTATATGATCTCAGTTCCATTAGATTTATGGTTCAAATGCTACCAAAGCGGTAAGGTATTTTGTCTCAATTTTTATTATTTGAGAATTTGTTTTTCACATTTATTCGTTAAAATGGTGTTTATAAATCTCTGTGGACATGTAATATAATTAATTTAATTATATACATGATATTAAAATTTTATATAAATATATTCATTCATGGGGATTTCATTTCAATGATACCAAATTTGTAACGATTTTATATTTTAATCTCATCATTTATTGGGAATGTTTTTTAAAATGTTAATGATGATAAAATATTGTATTACAGAACAAAATAAAAACATTATTTTTCTTCTTCTTTTTTTACTTCATCAGAATAATTTTTTCCATTCATTATCTTCTTCTTAAGATATAAAGGGTAGAAAAAAGAGTGTTTTAAGATAAATTATCCATTTGGTTGAACAACATCATTCATATAAAAGTAATTTTCCAAAAATGTTTTCCAATATACTTCTAATGTTTTTTCAAAACATATAATTATGAAAATTTTAAACATGTTTTAATTTTTATAACTTTTTTAATGGAATATTAATTATTTTTTTCTAAACAATGCATGTTTATATTTTACTAAAAAAGAGAAAATAAACATTTTTTAACATAGAAGGCATAAAAAATATTCCTTGTTATCATGAATACAAAAATAATTTAATATTACCATATAATTTTTCAATTTTATTTTTAATTAAAATGTTTTCATAAATATTTTTATTATTTTTAGAATTTAAAAAATTTGATTCAAATAAAAAAAAGGGTTTCCATTTTATAAAAAAGTGTATTTTAAACTGGATATGCTATTATTCTCATGAAATGTTTTTATTGATTTTTAAATTATTCAATTATCAGTTATAATGGTTATTTCAATGAAATTTATTTTCAAAATATATTTCTTATTTTTAGTTTTTAAAATTTATTTTGAATGAAAAGGTAAAGTACCCAATACATTTTCTATGAGATCAATCAAAATTAATTTCTATGGAATATTATATATATTTATATAAATTATATTTTTCTAGGGATAAGAACTAATGATATTGTTCTTACTATTTATTGGAATTATTTATCCAGAATATATTTTAATGGAACCTAATTATATTGTAGGTGTTATAGTAAGATAAAATAATTAGGAATCCCAATGATTTTTCTGTGGGTAATGTTATGATGATGTGATTAATTGATTATGAAATATGTATCTATTCCATATGTAGTGATATTTTTTATTGTCTAAGAAACCCATTTCATTTCAAGGTCATTATATGTTGAATGTTTTTCGATGTTGTGTCACAAAAATATATGATTTTCATTATTTAATGTGTGTAAATTATATCTCCCTTAAATCCCTTGGATAATGATTTATATATAATATTATATAAAAATAATATAATTGGAAGTGAACTAATTTATTAATGGTCATGGTCTTATTTCATGGTCTTGAGAGTTATCCATTGCTACAATAATAGTTTGGGAGTGAATCCATTCCATTATTATTTCCTTGTTAATCATCATTGACAACTATAGAAATGAATTTTTATTTGTATGTGTATTCCACAATACCATGCCGTATACAAGTGTTTTTCAGTAATGGATAATGTTCATTTATTCCTATGTTATTCTTGTTTATTAAATACTGAAATTTATACAATTTCTCAATATTATGATCATTGATAAGAATGGTGTGTTTTGAAATTAAATTTTTATGTTTTCAAAAATGTATTCTCATTTTCTTCTTATATATCTCTATTACATACCCATTCTGAGAAACTTTTCACAGTCTTTTTTTTGTTTTCATTCCCCATTATATTAAGAATTGGTATTATGTAGGATTACTAATGTGGATGATATTTAGGGAATTCAAGGAGTATTATTATTTTATTAATGAATAATATTTTGGTCCTTGATTCCAAATGTAATAAACTATTATAAAACATTGGTGTGTACTATTTTAGTGTAATTAATTTTCATCTATGAAGATGTTATATATATGTATGATAGACTTGGGTCACTATAGTTCATATCTATAGAAAGGTTTCTTTTTTCCATTGGGAACTATGATATGAAAATGTTAGTGATATCCTTAGGTATGTTTGTAAGGATATTTATAGGGATGTATATATGGATAAGTTTAAGTTTTATTCCTTATTTATGAAATTTTCCTAGATTTTTTGATAAAGCATTGAAAAAGTGGTTTCTAACAAGATAAATATATTATTAGATACTACATGTGGATTTGGTGTTAGAAGAAGGGTACCTAGGAGTAATATCTCAAAAAGGAAACTTTTAGATGGACTGTATCATCACCTAGTGCACAACAATGAGCTATGCTCTAAAAATGGTTTGACACTCCAAAGGGATATAATTTGGAGATTCATAATATATTTATAAAACATCATATTTGATTTTAATATAATTGTAATATTAATGAACATAGACAAACCAATGGTGTCATATATTAAAAATAATGTGCCTTGTATTTCAAATCATATAAGTGAATTTCAGGACTATTTTTTCCCATTGTGATTAGAATTTCTCACACAATAATTTTTTGTTTTAGTAAATGGCGGGAACCAGAAGGAACTGGGTGAAAATTTAATTTCATGAATAAATTTTTATGAGTATCCAAAAGGGATAATTAATATATTATAGAATTTTTTGATTATCCCAGATCATTTATCACAAAATAGGATTAACAATAGGCACATTAATAAACTACTAGACTAAAAAAATAAGGTAAATAAAGAGTTCAATGAGTGTTCAAGTAATTGATACCATAGAAGAAATAAGTTTTACTTTTCTATATATGATGACCATGGGAATAAAAACTCATGGGAATGGCTTAGAGGAACATGGATATTTTAAAATGTAGAGAGAAAGATAGAAATACTGAATTTATAGAGGGAAAAATAAATTTTTAGTTAGCATAATGAATATAATAAGGTTCTTTATATTATTTAATATATTATTTAATGTTTCAATTATTTATTGTATGGTAATTATGAAAGAATAAAATACCTTAGGGTAAGGATATTGAAGAGAGTCAGAAATGTGTTGGATTACTGTTTTATAGTTTTTCGGCGAATAAACTACAATTGACCTATGAATGGATGTGGGAATTAAAAAATAATATGATGATTCATAGATAATGGTTTCAGAAGTATGATGGATTGATGAATTATTATGTATTGGATTTCAATAATTATGAAATATATAAGGATTGTACATTATATTTTTTCATTAAGTATTAAAAAGAATGTGTTTAATGATACTAATGGCTAAAAAGAGGTGATTTAAATTGAAGGGTGATGTTTTGATTAAGTAAATATCACAATATATATGTCACTGATATTAAAAAAAGTGTATAATGATTAATAAATTGAATATTGATATGAATAATGTTTATTGGATAGTATTGATGACAATAAAACTATTTTTTGATTTGGTGACAATGCGGTTTATTTTATCATTGATGAATTTATAACATTGTTGTATTTATGTATTATATTCAATAATATATGTATTCATTAATGTAATGAGGAGAAATTTATTTTTTCAATAAGGTTTTATTGTAATTTAGGATTTTACCATGTATTAATAGATTACAGGACGGTGGTATTCTCATTTATAGTACCTGTTAATTAATAGCTACTTCATGTTCCTTAAAGGATTAATTATAATTATATTTTTGAAATTTCATAAACAAATTTATAATGATTTAGATTTTACTCTTTTTAAAGGTCAAAAGACTAACCATTTTCAAAATGTTTACTTTGAAAAAATAAATGAGGTTTAAGAGAATGTTATATTACTTAACCATATAAAGATTTATGCATATTGGATTAATTGTGACCTAAAATTTCATTATGATAACTAAAGAAGGTTGGAACTAATTTTCATTCAAGTTAGGGATATTATGATGCATTAGTTATTTAGAAATTAAAAATTCACATTCATTTCATAGAGTAAGAGATTATGTTGACATCGATCAAGGAACAAATATTATATGATATTGTTTTTTCTAAATGGAATGAAATCATGTTTGTATACATTATCATGATAATAATTCAACACCATTAAAATGATATTTAAGTAAAAATAATTCTTGTTATAACCATTTTTTATGATAACAATAACATTTTTTACCCCACATTGGTTTATGTTTTTTTGGTGGTTTAAATTCTATAGATCACTCACTTTCATATGATTTTTGATCTCTAAAATTCTATAATTATTTATTCATTTCGACCATATCAAAGCATTCAATTCCCACCTATATTCTATTATGTGGAATCCTAGTAAGTAATTACATTATATAAAATTTATGTTTCCAATTTTCACATCTTGAGAGATATTTTATTATTCATTTTTATGATATTTGTTTTTATGAAATAATTTTAAATTTTTATGAATTTGGTGACCATGATAAATTCTTAGGGAGAAATTATTTTTTCCCAATGATTCAAATATGTCAGTACATTTATCATTCATTCTCTTGAAACATGTTCATAACCCGAATTTCCATACAATCATATTAAAAACATACATGTCACTTCAATAATTATGTAGAAAAAATATATGTGGATAAATTATATAAATACAACAATTTTGTATACATCATCAATTATAGAATAAAAAACTTTATAAACAAATCCTTTATCATTTATGTTTTCATCAATACTATCTAATTTACATTATCCATATAAAAAATCTATTTAACCCTACTGAACGTCACTTTTCCATCCAAAAAAACATTTTTATGTTTAATATCCTCTTAATAGTAAATTATAACCCCTCCATTAAATGACTTTTCTATATAATCAGTAAAATTAAATATATTCTTTCAAATGCTTCATAAAAAATTTATAGTGGAAAATTCATATATATTTCATAATTCATATAATAAATTCATTGGATTATAATACATTAATAATTCATTTATCCCATATAATTATCAAATCACTATCTTAGATTCATCATACTATTCTTTAATACTTGATTCATTTGAAATGTATTCTATATTCTCTTAATCATTAGCTGTTTAACAATTACCCATACAACTATATTGATCCCCATTCATTCTACATTTAATATATTAATATAGTGATAATACCATGTGGATATTAATATTCTGATCCATTGTGTTATCTGAACTCTTTATTGTTTCCATTTAGATACATTATATGTTTCATTATTTTCCATAGTTAAAACATCCTCTCATTACATGGATACCTTCACTCAGGTTATTCTTTCCACATTCTCAACATATTGGAAAATGAATCTTTTTTGAGCAATGGTTACCATCAGCCGATATCTCAAATAACTCTTTCTTTCTCTTCTTCTGTGAGTTTGACAAATAGTTATGTTACACATTATTAATAATTTTCCTTGAAAAAACATTACCAATAATGACTACACTAATTCATTGATTCTCCATTTATTTGTTTATCATTGTCACTAAATAATCAATTATATTCGATGTTAACAATATTTTCCTAGGTCCCACCATTGACAGAAATGACAGAGCATAGTGTGATCAATGCTAAAAGTAATGTGGAACACAATAATAATGAAAATAAATTATATTATGTTTCAATCATGGAAGCATTTTATGTAATCTATGAAACCCTATATTTATCAGAGGTTATTCAAAGTCATCAACTCTTTAGATCCCTCATGATGGTTCATAAAGAGTTTTTTGTATTTCCAAATCATATCCACAAGGAGTTTCAAAATATTGTTTTTTTTCTATTTTCATTATCACAAACCATTTCATGATCGATTCTTCTTTAATAGAGAATTTTTATGCTTATTACACCATGGTATATCTATTAAAGAGCTAGAACCAGTTTTAGTATCTAGATAGGGATGAAATTCCATGGTAATCACCCACTCTATCCTTTATGAAAATTACAATATATTTTCATATATGTTATATCATAAATATATTTTTACCTAGAGTCATCCCTTGAAATATCAACATAAATATCCCTAGTTATCTCATAAAATCATTCTAATACTTGTTTATAAAGGTGGATTAAAATTTTCCGTTGGAACCAACGATAATGAACATGCCTTTTTCTGAAGGTATACTATATCATTTTTAATTAATATACCTCGCATTTCACTAACACACATTAAGGGATATAATAGTTTAGTTAATATAAAATCATGGAACATAATATTATAATAAGATGGAGGATATTCAATTACTCCCATAAGGATCTTCAAATTTAGTAACCTCTAGAGTCATACCCTATCTAAAATAATTCTTCATAACATGGGTAAAATAATCATAATAATGTGTGATAACATATTTCTAGTAATGGTAAGTAAAAGAAAAACATAAGAATATCATGAATATAACTCTATGATAACATGATAAAATTATTTATAAATCATACAATGTATATAAAGTATCAAAATAATGAATCATGTCAAAAATAATTGCAGTTCATAAGACATGAATCAAAAGTAAGTCAAATAACATGATCCATGAGATAATAACATTAGCATATGGAAAGTAATTTTTGAAATACAAATAATCATATAAAATCAATCCCTAGAAATAATAGTTCATTTAAAAAACATATCAGGGCACATCATGGGTGTTAGAACATCTTGGAGGGACAGAACACCATCCGTTTTTAATTCCATTTCCTTATACTGCAATGATGTCACTCAATAAAAACATCATAATATAAGAATCTCCCCACTGTAGTAGGATCACTCCCACTTCCAGCCAGTTATGTTTCAGGATATTTATACATATTTACCAAAATAATTAGAGATAGATACATGTCCCACCCATCATATGATGAAATTATACATATATCTGGCACAAGATCACAAATATTCATCATATTTTACCCCATTAAATTGAATTTGTATCATAAAAATCTCATCATATCATATCTTATGTAAAAGATACTAGTTTTATAATCAATTTGTCATAGAATAACCTGTGAAATAAAGCAGGTTTCAGGATTATTTTATCACGGTTTAACCCATGGAAGGGAAATGAGTATCATAAACAAATTTACATCATAACACAATTAATTTTGATAAATAATATAAATGGTAGCATTTGATCACATCCCCAATAAGAAATATTAAAAACCAATATATTTCATCTTAGATGTAAATTTGTTTTGAAATATTAAATAGAACATTACCTGAAGAAATATAAATTTCCCCTTAATAATTTTATTTAAACTATAAAACATTTTAGAAACCATTTTCTTAGAAACTGAACCAAAACATATAATGGATTCATTGAAAATAATTTAAATTTATTTTTAAAAAGAATAAATTTATGAAAATCCATTATTTGAAAATATCCTTGAAAACATATAATTTAATTATTGAAAACCACTAAAAATATTATAATATATAAAATTATATAGAAATCATATTCTTTGAAGATAAAATTTTAAAATTATAAAGTATTTTTTTAAAGGAAATGAAAAAACATTTCATTAATAAAAATTTCCAAAAACGTTTTTTTTATAACCTTTGAAAATTTGAAATGATGATTTGAAAATAATTTAAATAAAATACAATGCGTAAAACATTTTGGAAACAAATTTCATTGAAAAGTACACTGAAAACATAAAAATGAATAATTGAAAAAATATTATGACACTTTTTAAAACATAAAAAAATTTAAAAATACTTTTCCTTTATAATTAAATTAAAATGTAATGAAAATTAAATTGAAAACATTTGTAGAGAACATTGTTTTTGGATAAATAATATTTCCAACTCAAGAGAAAATTAAATTCAGATTTTCATAAAAAAAATTAATTTTTATAATTAGTATAATTCCCATACCTCAGAAGCCCGGAGCTGGTGCATTATTTTAATACATTGGCATGATTACAAAGAATCATGTCCTGAAGGACCGATCAGTTTAGCAGTTTTGGAAAGCCGGTTATATAGATGAACATTACATTACAATTTCGAACATAAAACATAGAATAAATAATCCTTTAAGAATGACATTATTACATTTAGATTAACCACGCATATCAATCATAATAAACTTCTTGGAATCCAGGGAAAATAAAATATACGAAAGGGGTGAGCTCGGATACTCAATATGGGTAATATTGTAGCGGAAGCTATAAACATTTAAGGAAATATGTGTAATAAAAATAACAACCTTTTAAACAAAATCTTTAACATAACTTGGGGAAAATAAATCAAACATTTCTATATTAACATGCATAGGGATATTCTACAAGTCAAATAATCACAAGTAATAACTAATTTCATAATGAGGGAATGCCTAATATCAGACATTATAACCACATAGTCATGGCCTCATACAAAGACTATAGAGAAAATATTTCTTCAATGCCTTATAATAAGAAACCATTTTGTCTCATGACACCTACCGATGTATCGAGGGGCTATAGTGGGCCCCACCCGCAACTTACTAAGTCCACTGCATTCCTCATGTTAAAATGATGAAACATAACATAAACATTACTTTTAAAACAATAATATGAAATGTCAATCCTTCCATCATAATCTATGACGGGTATATAAATAGAACATCCATAGTCAAACATATCATAACTAATTTGATACAATATGGAAGATTTCATTATAATAAATCACCCTTAATCAAGAATAATATGCAGTAATGAATGTTTACACTTCATTAGTAAATCTTTTTAAGAGAAATATCCCTTTTGTGAAATCATATAAAAGTCTTAAATTTATAAAGTATGTATTTTAAAAGATATTTTTGAATCAAAGTTTCCCATACCACTTTGAAACTATTGAATGGAATTGAAATTTTAAAGCAAGCATATCTATATAAATCAATCCTTAAAACCATTTTGAAAACATGGACATTAATGAGAATGATATTGGAGAATAAATAATTAAAACATTTAAAATGATGTTTTAGCTAATGTTTAAATTAAAATAATCATTTTTAAATTTCTTTTATGAAAAATTGACATGGATAATAAATAGGTCTTAGAAAATAATTACACATAGACAATCTCGGAAAAAAAGAGATTGAGGAATTAACCCTTACCTTGAACTTTCCTTTGTTCGAGGGTATATTTAACCTCCCATATATTGACCATAGAGTGTTATTAAATTATTCCAAAACCATATTAATATTTATTATATCATACATAACTCATTTATGACTTTATATTACCCATTTAATAATGATTTCCATGTAAATTAACATTTCGTGTAATAATCGATTTCTTTATCATATGTGTTTTAACTTTATATTCTTGATTGTAACATTTATATCATGATTTAAATTCATCCATAATATTTAGAATGATTTATATATAAGATATATTTAGAATATATAAAATTATAATAGATAGTTATATGAAATGGAAAATGTCGTTTATGGAGACGGTAAGTCGTACGTACGCATAAACGATGTTTCTGTTTTCATATCATATTGAATGGAAGTAAGTGAATAAGATATTTATAATTATATATATATATCTCTCTAGTATCATTATTAATTCATATATTATATACTGATTAATAATACATGTTTTTATAATCATCATTCAACGGTGAACCTATAAATTAATCTCATGGCATCGTGGAGACTGTAAGTTGTGTGTACACACAAGAGACGATATCATTTCCTTAATAATTAAAATGTGTGAAATTGGATGGTATATTAATTGTACATAAACAATAGAATGTTATTTTCCTTATTTATATACATATTACTCATCATTATATCCATCCAAATAACATAGAGTGTAATAACAAAGTACACCACGGTGTGGAGATGGTAAGTCGTACGTACGCACGGATGGTGGTATTATCATTCATAGGATGGATATAATAGTGAGTATGGTTATAAAATAATTATAATAACATAACAGTATGTATAAGGTAATGGATTTATTATTTTGGTAAGGAAATAACAAAGAAAGTGAAATTGAAAGAAAAATGATCTTTGAAAGAGGTGATAAAATAATTTTCTCTTCTTTGGGTGTTTTTCTTAACACAAGGGATCCTTAGGTTTGCTTTCTACTCAAGGAAAGGACTCTATGATTAATTCAGGGAATTTGGGAGGATATTAGGGAAGGGGTTGGCCAAGCCAAATGGCTTTGGAGGTGTGATTTTCAGAGAAGGGAATCTACCCTTTTATAAGACAGGTTAAGGTCACTTTAGGAAAAGTTTGAAATATTATTTTATTATAAAATAATATTTAGTTTATAATAGATCCAAATTAATTTTTTGGATCCTTAGGATGTTATTCATAGAAATACTCTCACCCAATAAGTTTAAGACAAGTTTAGGTTACCATTTTAACCTGATCTTTTAGATTTAACTCGTAGTTAAATAGTTCAACTTATACAATGTCTTTATGTATTTGTATATTACATAGTCAATAAAAATACAATAAAATTTCAATAGAACCCAAAGTGGTTCATTAATGACATATATATAACTATAATATTCCTTAGGTAGAGCCATAGATTTTTAAGACTATTATATAATTTAATAATATAGTATTTGTTTTATAAACTTATTTATGTCAATTTTGACACTATTTGGTATTTTGTTTTTGTGAAAGTCATTAAAGCATGATTAATTCAAAAAAAAAATTAATTTAATCAGCCCTAAAATTTAATATTATTCTATAAAATTAGTGAAATTCAACAAAATATTCAATTTACATTTATTTGGATGTTTATAATATAAATTATTTTAATCATTCCTTAATAAGGTAATTACTACATCATCATTGTGTCATATATATATTTACTTATTTAATTTCTAAAAATTATAAATAAAATACATTAATGTATGAATTATTTTTATATTTATAATTAATATTTATAGTCTAATTTATCTTATAGATAAATCTATATTAAAAATTGTTTAGTTATTCAATATTAAATTTAACACATTTAACTCTTCTTTAAATAAAATAATAATAAATGTCCAAATCTAATCCACGTGGACCTAAAGAATCATATTTTATTCATAAGGTTGATTTTGGTCGAAATACACTTATCAAATAGAATTAGGACATGTGTTAGAATAATTAATAATATCATTTTTACCTATAATTTCCCTATTTAGTTTTGACCAAGACAAATAAATGTCACAAGTCACTATTTACCCAAGAATATTTTCATATTATTGAACCATATTTTACTTACTGATGTCAAATATGTCTCTATGATTTTTTAAAATAAATTCACAGATGTAGTAAAATAACGTTGTATGAAAATTTGCAAATGTTCCTAGAAGGTGTGTAAAGGACGTTAAAAAGTTTAATAAAATTTGTAATTTCTAATCTTATTATAAAATGACTCCAATGAATTATATTGAAATAATATAGGTATTTTGTGACAATTTTTATTCTAAAATAAATTTAAATAAAATGAATAATTATTTAAATAAAAAGTTATTTTTAACAGAAACGCAGTGTTGTTCACTATTCATAAAAAATTGAAAGTTTTTAGAAAAATACCAAAAATTAACCCTAGTATAATTGTGATATTATAAATTAAAAAATAAATTCTATTTTTCCAAATTAAAAATATATAATTTGCGTTAATTATTTTAAAATTAATTCTAATTTCCAAAACCAAAACGTGGGTTTCTAAAAAGTAAAAACAATCAAAAGATTGACATGTGTTTACGTCAAATTTAAATGTAAAATTACTTATAATGACTTAAATTATATTAAATGATAACCATATAATATAATTATTCTTCCAAACCATTCAAATTCATAATTTACCTCTATGAATTATTTTGATTTAAAAATCTCTTTTTAATTTAAATTTAGTATTTTTCAATATTCATCTAAATATGAATGTTATCAGAAAAGTACCAAAATTTTATCCAAACTAAATTTTTATGTCCCTATTCTAAATAAAATTTTAATTGCAATATACTAAACATAAAAAACTATCAAATATTGGTTTTAAAAAAGGTAATCCATTAAAAGGCGGTAAAATTGAATTTTTTGAGAAATACATCATTTATCTGAAAAAAATGAATTTTTTCTTATATTATGTCAAATAAACACATAATATGGATTCTAAAATTATATGGAGTATATAAAATTCAAAATTCAGTTAATACTATTCATAACCGCTTTTTGAGCGGTTGGTTTGATAAGTTGTGGTGTTCTCGAACTCGGTGTTGTGTGTAGCGCGAGTTGTCGAATTTCTTTGAAGAAATAACGTACTATGAAATCTTGGGGTGTTATATTATCCCCTCCATCAATAAATTGTGTCCTCAAAATTTGTAATTTTTGTTCGAAAATAAATGGATAAAATTAGAAAAATACTTTGGTGGGAACCCCACATCGGAAAATGGGTTAATAAAATTTACTCTTATTAAATTGGAAAGGGAAATGAAAAAGTCTCCACAAAATTATGATATTGATTAGGAGAATATTGGTGGATATTAGAGACACATAATTGGAGGAAAAAAGTAATTATTTATATGTAGTGATTGAGGTCATCAATCATACACAAGTCAAAAATTGATGACCTCAAAGCCACCAATCTATGATGATTTAAAATATCATCAGTTCAACAAAACATAAGGTATTATGATAACACATTTTTTGTTTTATGATTCCTTCCCTAAAGTTTAAGAATTTATTTGTTCGTAGAATAAGAGGAAAAAAATATACTTGACAAGTAGAGTTTCATTCTTCAACAAATTTCTACCACAAACTCATCATTCAATCCAAAAGATAATAGAATTAAAAAATTTATATATATCCTAATCATATAGGGTTCCAAAAATAATTAATTTATATTTCATATGTTAGAATATATAAAAAAACTACATTATGTAAACTACGACATCACATAGTCCAGTGGTAGGTGATGCACCCTTGTCTCCCTTCGGTTGCGGGTTCAAGTCTCACAGCCTTACCGAACTCTATCGGTTGTCACCTGACCTCTGGGTTATCTTTTTTTATAAAAATCCAAAAATAATCTTAATAAATGTTTTAACCATAAAGAATATTTTCTAATGTAGAAAATTAATTCATTCCAACCTTTAGACTTATCCAAAATACTTTTTTCCAAACTCACTATCCATAATATATAAGGAATGTAAAGACAATGAAGATATTTTTGGCCACGTAATAACATGTGAATACCTTAATCATGTCTTCTTTAAACCACATTTTCTCCCTCAATTACCATAAAACAATATTTATTACATTCATACTCCCTTTTTATTTATAGAATACTTGATATACTTCTTATATCCGAAAATATTGTAAACTTGAACAATAATGGAATCAACAAACATCAAATTAGTTTCAAAGTAGTCAAGAATATCAAATATAATTTATCGAAATCAATCATATATTATTCCAAAATCACTACCTAAATATTAGAACCATGTTATGGTTTATATTTCCTTCAACCATATATTTTTCAAAAAAGTTTAACTTTATATTGATTCATTTTACATAGAACCATATAATCTCATATCCTCAATGAAATAGTACCACAGTACAATCCATATTTGTTTCCATTATTCTTATAACTAGTACAACGTTGATACAACACTCGAATGAAATAATTATTTTATAAAAACATAAGAACACTAGTCATTTTTCTTCATCTATGGTAGTATGAGAACATGACTATAATCCAATAGCATCATTTGGGATATACTCTGATGAATTGGACATTGATTTGCGTAGTTTCCCATCTCTTTATAGATGAAGCATTATACATTTGAAACCTTTTTCCTACCCTTTTAATCACATACATTGTGTCCTTTTTCTACACACATATAAAAAACTCTCATTACCTTCAAGAGTTTACCAAGTTGATTCTTTCCACAGTTATAACATTTGGGAAAATCCTTCTTTACCCTCTTCCCTTTATCTGTCTTTATCCCGACCATCATTTTCTTCTCTTGCTTCCCTTCAAAGCCATAGGACTAAAGTAATTATTTACTTATCTTATTAAAACATGATACAATTTATTCATATGATGATAATACATGGGATATTATTTCCCTTCAAAATTTTATCTTAATACTATGAAATGTATGTTCTTTCTTACTCTTTGGATCATGCATATTGTTGGAGTTCTATTTCATTATACTGGGCGCCATTTCTAAACAATAAAATACACCAGGTTAGCTTATGAATCGTAATGCATAATTCCATACATATATAATACCTAACATAAATTGAAATGATTGTGTATATAATCTATAATCATAAAAAAAAGTTCTCCTTGAGAATTGATTTACTCTTAAATCCTTCATAATGGATTGCAATGAAAATGTGAATTATCGTAAGCATATCCCCTCGGAGTGTCATAAAAAAGAGTGAAGCAGGGCCCATTGTCATGTACCAGGATAAACTGGGTCAATCCCAAAACTCTTTGTCATAGTTTTCACTCCTAGGTTCATATATACCATAGCCACCTCTACCTGCTCATATCCAGAAAGAGATGAATTTATTGAAAAATACACAAAATATCTCAATTTCCAAAATTCTAGGATGTTATTATATACTAATCATTGATGTTTATCATTGGGTAATGTTATATAATTATAGTTTTTCTAAATATAGTTTCCAAGGTTTCTACTAAACTTCTTCTGATGACAATTATAATTCCCTGACCCTAAAATCTTGAAGTCGGTGCATTATTTTAATACATTGGAATGATTAAAAGGAATCATGTCTTGAAGGACCGATCAGTTTAACAGTATTGAAAAATAGATTACATACATGAATATTAAATTACAATTTCTAAAATAAATCATAGCATAATTAATCTTTTGAGAACACCATTATTACATTTAGCATAACCCTGCATATAAATCATAATAAACATCTTTGAATCCTAGGAAAATAAAACAAAAGAAAGGGGTGAGCTCAGATTCACATAAAGGATAAATAATTTATCTAAAGCTATAAACATTTAAAGAAAGATGTGTAATAAAAACAACATCCTTTTAAACATAAAGTTGAACATAATAAGGAAAAAATAAATCAAACATTACCATATAAACATGATCATGGATATTCTACCAGTCTAATAATCACATTTAATAACAAATTTCATAATGAGGGAATGTCTAATGATGGACATCATAACCACGTATTTAAGGCCTCGTGCCAAGACTATGGAATTTTTTTTAAGGCCATGTGCTATGATACTAGTTCGTCTCATGAGACCTACCAATGCATAGAGGGGCTAGAGTGGGCCCCACCAGTCTCTTACTAAGTCCACTACATTCCTCATATAAAAATGTTGAAACATAACATAAATATTCATATTAAAAGTAGCATACGAAATGTAAATACATCAATCATAAACCATGAAGGGTATAAAAATAGCACATCCACAATCAAACATATCATAACTCATTTGATACAATATGGAAGATTGTATTATAATAAATAAACCTTAATCAAGAATAATATTGAGTAATGAATTTTGACATAGTTGAAAATGACCAGTAAAACTTTTTGAGAGAAATATACCTTTTTTGAAATCATTTAGAAGTCTGAAATTTATAAAGTATGTCATTTAAAAGAGATTTTTGAATCAAAGTGTCCCATACCACATTGAAACTTTTGAAAATAATTATCATTTTAAAACAATCATGTCTATCTAAATAAATTATTAAAAATATTTTGAAAACATGGACATTAATGAGAAAAATTTAAAAGAATAAATATTTAAAACATTTAAAATCACGTATTAGTTAACGAGTAAATAAAAATAGTAATTTTGAAATTTTTTTTTATGAAACACGGATATGGATAATAAATATTTCCTAGAAAATACTTACACATAAACAATCTCAGATAATAATGAGATTGAAGAATTAACCATTACCTTGCACTTTATTTTGGTCTAGGGTACGTTTAACCTCTTCTATAATTACCATAGTATGTTATTAAATTATAACATAACCATATTAATATTTATTATATCATAAATGATTCATTTATACATTATACTACACATTTAATAATGATTTCCATGTTAAAATGACATTTTGGGTAATAACCGCTTTCTTTATCCTACGTGTTTTAACTTTTTAGTCTTGATTGTATCATTTATATCATGATTTAAATACATATATGAAAAAAATATTATTTATATATAAGATATATTTAGAATATAAATATGTATAATAGATATATATATGAAATAGAAAATTCCATTTATGGAGACGGTATGTCGTTCGACACATAAACGATGTTTCCATTTTCATATCGTATTGATCGGAAGTAAGTAAATAAGATATATATATATATAGTAGAATTATTATTCCATATATTACATACTTATTAATAGTATATATTTTTATAATCATTATTGAATGGTGTACCTAGAAATGAATCTCATGGCGCTGTGGAGATAGTAAGTTGTACGTACACACGAGCGACGATATCATTTTCTTAATGATTAAAAAGTGTGGAATTGGATTTTATATTCATTTTACAAAAACATTAGATTTTAATTTTCTATATTTATATTCATATTACTTATCATTATAGCCAATAAAATAACATTGTGTTGAATAATAAATTACACCACGGTGTGGAGACGGTAAGTCGTACGTACCCACACATGATGCCATTATCATTCATAAGATAGATATAATAATGAGTATTATTCTACCATATTTATAATAACATCACAGTATGTATAAGGTACTAGAGTTATTATTTTGGTATGGAAATTACAAATAAATATTAAGTGGAAGAATAAAAGAACTTTGAAAGAGGTGATAAAATGATTCTCTTTTCTTTGGATGTTTCCTTTTTATTTGAACAAAAGGGCTTAATAGGAAGGGTTTATGCTCAAGGAAAAAACTCTAGGTTGATGTTAGAGAATTTTTAAGGAGATTTCGGTAGGGTATGGCCAATCCAAATGTATTTGAAGGTGTGATTTTGATATAAGTGGAAGTACCCTTTTATAAGAGAGGTTAGGGTCAATTTAGGAAAATATTGAAATATTATTTTATTATATAGTCATTTTCGGTTTTTAATGGCTCATAATATATTTCTTTCAATCCTTAGGTGGTTATGGGTTGACATAATCTAAAAAATTAGGTTTTTTACATGTTTAGGTTTCCATTTTAATCTTATCTTTTATATTTAACTCTTAGTTAAATAGTTTAACTTTTACATTGTCTTCTTGTATTTTTATATTACATGGTTAATAAACTTACAATAAAATGACAAGTGAACCACAAGTGTTTCATTAATGACATATATATCATTATAAGATTCCTTTGGATGAAACTTATTTTTTAGGGAAATTATATGTTTTAATAATATAGTATTTGTTTTCAAAACTCATTTGTGTAAATTCTGACACTATTTGGTATTTTGTTTTTGTGAAAGTCATAACAGAATTATTACTTTGAAAAAAATTCAATGAATCAACCCTAACATGTTATATTAACCTATATAATTAGTGGAATGCAACAAAAGTTTCAATTTATATTTATTTGGATCTTTATAATATCAATCATTTTAATCATTCATTAATAAGGTAATTACTACATCATCATTAGGTCATAAATAAATTTAATTATTTAATATCTAAAATTTATAAATAAAATACCATGATGTATGAAATCCTTTCAGATCTCTAATTAATATTTATAGTAGAATTTATCTTATGTATAACCGTATATTAAAAACGTTTTTCTTATTAAACATTGAATTTAACACTTTTAACTCTTCTTTAAATAAAATAATAATAAATGTCCTAATCTAATCCCAGTAGACCAAAAGGATAATATATTATTCCTATTGTTGATTTTGGCCTAAATAAACTTATCCAAATAATTAGGACTTGTGTTAGGGTAATTTATAATATCATTTTTACCATTAATTACCCTATTTACTTTTAACTGTGGTAAATAAAAGTTTAAAGTTATTATTCACCAAAAAATATTTTAATCTTAATGAATCAAATTTTACATACTGATTTCAATAGTGTCTCTTATATTTTTGAAATTCAATGCACAGAAGCGGTGAAATTACATTTTATACAAATTTTCAAATGTGCCTTGAAGGTGAGTAAAGGATGTTAAAAAGTTCAATAAAATTTTATATTTCTAATCATATTATAAAATAAATCCAATGAATTACATTGAACTAATATAGGTATTATTTATATATTTATACCTTTGAATAAATTTAAATAAAATAAATAATTATTTGAATAAAAATTCAATTTTAAATAAAAACATATTGTTTATCACTATTCATCAAAAATTAAATGTTTTTATAAAAATACAAAAAATTCACCCTAAGATAATTTTTATATTCAAAATCAAAAAATTAATTCTATTTTTCCAAATTCAAAACATTTATGTTGCATTAAATAATTTAAAATTAATCCCTGTTGTAAAAACTAAAAAGTGGGTTTCTAAAAAGTAAAAACTATCAAAAGAATGACATGTGTTTATGTCAACATTAAATGTAAAATTACTTATAATGACCTAAATTATATTAAATTAATAAGATATAATTTAATTATAATTCCAAACCGTTTGATTTCTTAATTAAACACGAAATTATTTTGATTTAAAAAGTTATTTTCAATTAAAATGTAATTTTTTTCATTATTCCACAAAATATGAAAGTCATTAGAAAAGTTCCAAAAATTTATCCAAACTAAATTTTTTTGCCTCACTCCTAAAAAATAATTTACCTTTATTAAAATGAATATATAAATGTTTCAAATTTTTGGTTATAAAAAAGGTTTTCCATTAAAAGGATGTAAAATTGCATTTTTTTAAAAATATTTTTTATATTTGAAAAAACTGAATTTGTTCTTAAATTATCTCTATGAAACACGTAATATGGATTTTATAGTTATATAGACTATATAAAATTCAAAACGCAGTTAATAATTTTCATAAATACTTTTTTAATGGTTATTTTGGTAAGTCGTAGTGCGCTTAAACTCGGTGTTGCGTGTAGTGCAAGTTATTGAATTTCATTGAAGAGATAACGTACTATGAAATCTTGGGGTGTTACAATTAGTACACAAGATACAGAAAGGGTACCATTACATGATAATATCATTAATAAGGAGATTATAACTAAATTAATTCTAATTCATGAGAGTTATATCATAACTTATCATCCTTGGAGACCATATCCTAAACAATCTAGGTAAATTATGAGATTATAACAGAAAATCATTAATACTTTGGTAACCATGAAATGTAAAACTTCAAGTAGTTGAAAATTAATTTAATCTTATAATATCATTATTATGAGTAAATTAATGATGTTATATTTCAATTGGGCTTTATAAACACCTCATGTATTAATATGGTTTCATAAGATAATGTACATCTTAACGAAGAAAAGGTGATAGAAAAATTCCATTACAACTTCAGTAAATTTTAAAATGAATTCCCAAAGAGTTTATTTCCTAAATTGAAACAAAAATAATCATTAAATGATATATATTCTTGATATATAATTTAATAGTGATGTATATAAACCACATAAAAGAAATGTTTTGTGAATATGGAATTAGTATCTCAAAAATAAAAGTAAGACTTGAAATCCCCAAAACATTAGACTCGACTTCTAATATACTCATTCAAAAATCATGAATATTAATTATAAATAAATTATAAATCTATCACAACATGAAAATCATATATAGCATACCATGTATTGTTTTATTATTACCTTTCGTTATCCATTTAGTAATAATTCCATATTAATGTTATGTTTTGGGTAATAACAGCATTGTTTTTTGTATAAGTTTTAATTTTTTATATTTTTAGTCCACTTATGTCAATTATTATTCCATAATATCAATAATATATATTAGTATATTAATTAATTACAAATTAATTATATATTTACCTACATTAATTCTTAAAATTTGTTGATATGAAATAAAATACATTATTCTTTGAGACGGTAGGTCATACATACACATAAATGATGTTTCTATGTTCTTATAATATTAAAATAAATAAAATTATATTATATATATATATATTACACTAATTAGAGTTTTTATTTTATTTATAAAAAAATATTTATTAGACCCATCTGTAAATATATTCAAGGTTCCTCATGAAGGAATCACAAGACATGAAGGGGTGGTACTCCATCGTACTCATGAACGACGTTAGCGTATTCCCAAAAAGTAGATATCCTGAAGAGGTTTGTCCTATAATAATTACATAATCATAATTAAATAATAATTATCATATATAGATCATATATAAATATTATTTCCATCATTATTCTCAACCTTAAAAGGTTTTAATGGAAAAACAAATGAGATTTCTTCGAGAGGTGGTAATCAGTCGTACACACAAACGATGACATTGTAACCCATCTAAGGAATATTTTTTATTGATGGTAATTAAATAAAAATAAAAATTCATATTATATATAATATACATGTTTATAATATAAACATAATATAAACCAAATTTAAGGGTTTTGTGGAAGAAATAAAATGAATGCACTTTGTTGAAGAACATTTACGGTTCTTCGGGTCTTCTACTTTGGTTTGAAATAAATCCTCATAGGTTGTATTTTTTCCCTATATAATTATTCAAGAATTAGGGGTATTAATTTATAAATTTATTTTTTTAATAAAATTTCAGGAAAATTTTATTGATAGGTGTGAAGAATTGGTGTTATTAAGTGACATTTTATAGTTTAGGATGAGTGGAATACTTATAATTAATCAAAAGTATTCACTAATGGGAGGTTACTGTTACTGCATGTTGTTCAAAATTTGAATAATAACATACGGTAGGAATTATATGATTGAAAAATATTATATAAAACGAAAATAAATTCATTTTTATAATTTCATTTCTTAACAATTATGCTTCACTGTTTTTACCATTTTGGTTTTTCACTACAGTAACTGATTTTCAAACATATGTAATTTACACATTAATAATAAATTAAAGTGATAAATATTATAAATTTTTGAACCAATTATTATATACATTATATATTATTTATAGAATAAAAATATCATTCGTTCTTGAAATTAAATTTTACTAAACCAATTGTAAAGCGCACAAACACTACTTTAACCCTAAACATGAAATAAATGTTTTTTCAATTTAGTTACCAATATATTCTTTAAAAAATACATTTTTTCATGGATGGAATATAGAATATATTTATTAACATTTAAAAATAACTTGTAATAATGTATGGTTTTTTAAAATATTAAATCATTTAAAACATTACTACTAATTATAAAATAACATTTTTGACTTTTTGACATCATTTGTTTAATTTTAATTTTAAAATAGCACGAAAACAATGGTATATAAATATATTAAGGTGAATCCTTTGTAACCTGATATATTCATGAAACAATTAATAGAAGGAAATAATTCATTCAAATTACTATATAGTTAACATTTCTAGTATCATTGAATTTAGTTAATTATTAAATAAAGAATTTATACATTTGCATTTCTTATGCATTTTAAGTATTTATAAAATATCTAGAAAAATGAAAATAAAATACCTTGATAGTAATATCTCATTTAAATTTAAAAATATTTTTTATAATCGGTGATATTTTATTGGTTTCCAATCCCAAGCCACTATAAATATTTAGGTCATGTAATTATCCTTTTTTGTCTTTTTGGTTACATAAATTATTGTATAGGTCACATTAATGGAATAATATCCCACTAACACATAAAAAACAAAAATATGTTTCTAATGGTTGAAATATTTTTATCCACTATTTTTTGGAAATGTTGGTAGGTCATTTTACACCATATATTCTATGTTTAACCACTACATAAACTCTTTTTTACCATAATTACTGTAATTTAATTTTACAATATTCACTAATCAGTTGATTAAAAAAAATAATTTTTCCTTATTAGAATTTAGAAATTTTTATAATTGCAAATATGGAGTAATTTTCACAAATTCAATTCATATAAGCTCCAAATATTAATTTAAACTTTATCCCACTTATGTGATGAGAAAGTGAGTTTTTAAAAAGAATATCTTCAATGATTTCAATGTTTTTATATAACGATTTAATATTAAATTGATTAAAATGCAGTAAATTTAATTAAAATATTAATTACTTAACTAATTTGGCATTAAAAAAACAAAAATTATCATTAAATAATATAAATTATTTAAATTAAAAGTCATTTATAAATTAAAATTCATTATTTTTCACTATTTATCAAAAAAATGAATCTTCTTATAAAATTATAAAAAATTCACCCAATGATAATTATGATATTTTTATCTAAAATAGATGTTGAAATATTACAAAAAAAATATAACAATTGGTAAAATTTAATATAAAATTATTTTTTATATGCACGAAAAAACCATCTTTTTTAAACTATACTATTATATAGGAAACTTTTTTTTATATTAAAAGATTATAAATGTTTTATTATCAAAAAATATGTAATAAACCTGTTAAAATATTTAATTTCATAATTTAGTTGATCCTATTAATTATTTCCATTCCAACTACTGTGAGATAACTATAATATTAAATAAAAATATTAATTATATGTTGTATTTCAAAAATAATTGTTCTTGCATTTAGCTATAGTTATCGAAGGAACATGGTATTGTGTGTAATAAAATAAAAACATAATTTTTCTAGTACATCAAGCTAAACATAGTGTTTTATGTACTACAAATATTATCATGGTGTTGTGTATAAATTAATCCAAACTCTGTGTATCTTGTAATGCTTTCCATAAATGAATTTGAATATATTCAAAAAACAGTAATTAATAATAACATGATGTGTCCCATATACAACCCTATATATATAACGAATGTGATCTTATATGTCTACTCATGATGTGTGAATGAACCAAAATCCAATACAATTGTAATAGTAATGCATAAGTCTATTTGAAAAGATCTAACCTCAAACATAGAATCTTCTCTACAAAAGTTCCACATTTCCTTTCTTATTTATAGCATATCACATAATAACCAAGAATAAAATAAATTTACATGATACATTGAAATATTTTAATATCCCATCTTGAATAACCATAACCATGAAGTACGTCCACTTGACATCATTCATGCCTCGCAGTATAAAAGAGGCTTCTGACTAGTGGATAATGTCTATGAATTAAGAAAAGAGACTACACCCTCCATAATCATATCCATACATGATATACACAATTGAAATATAGCGATTGTGAATAAATAGATGAAAAATAATGTTACATAATAACAAATTTCACCCACGTCATACATATAAATAATCTAATCTCCCAATGTTGAAATACAAACAATGGTAAAAAAAGGTATATGGAGATAAATAAATATACATTGTAGGATACTCATGAGTCGATTTAGGTCAAAAAAATCTATTCTTCATACAATAATTTTTAATACAGGCTCACTTTATTAGCTGGATCATGAATCTTAAAGTATGAACATGCATCTAGATTTCCAAGTTGGGTGTGAGTAATAATATAATGTAGTACACCAAAAATACATTATTAACATATTTTTCAAAGTATAACAAATGAATTTAATAATTATAATAAATATAAATGTTGACATGAAAATCATATAATATTTATTAGTGTGATAAAAAAACCAGAATCCCCAAACAAAAAATATTCAGATCATGTCGTTGGAATATTCATATTTATAGAGTATGTGACCAAAAATATTCAGATGGATAGTGGACATATTCCTTTTAAATATCAAGGAAAAATGTTTACTCAGACCATAAGTTCATCACACATCAACAACATCATGGTTCATGCTACAAGATATTCAAAAGCTGTCTAAGTCATAGGATGTACCTCAAGGCCTTGATATCCTATCTATGAATCAGTTGAAGACATAACATTTTTATACCCCCATTTTTATTTCCATGGTTCTGGACCCAAGGTCATGAGGCCCCTACACTATAATTATGTTCATTTCGATCATCTAATCATAATTTTTTCCCCAAGCCTATATGGAATAATCAAATAACAACGGTCCACTTTTCCTGAGTACCAAAATAAATACATTCATTTGCATGGTAATTACATAGAATAGGGTAGATCATATTAACTTACAATACAACATGTAATCATGAGAATAAATATAAATATAATATACATCTTTTCATAATAAAACACCACTAATGATATACACATGAATAATCAAGGAATAAAAAATATTATGTGTCTCTGATGGGCTATACACACTTATAATCACTATAAATAATGTCCAAACATGCAATTTTATCACATGTATAACATTAATGAAACAATAATATACAAGGGACCCAAATGGTAAGTAACTTCTTATACTAATTTTATTGAATCAATTCACTAATATTCATTTTTGGAATGAAGATCGAGTCCTATTATCCTACCATAGAAAAATTGATCACATGTCAAGGATATCTATATGTCATATTGGTTCTTATTTAAGTGGTATATAAATTATACCTAAGGAGGTTGAATGAAAACAATGGTAGTTAAAAAATCGCATACCTCATAGAGTATTTTAAAGGAACCTGTTCTGAGAAATATTGAAGATGGTGTAACAAGTTCACTGGATATATTGTCGATTTACGAAGACATCAGGAATTCCTCATATAATCATTAAGATAATCCTCAGTAATAGTTTATGAGCATCGATCCCCATAAATAATTCAATAAAATTGGTACCAATATTATATACATGAAGAATAAGTTCTCCATATGATAAATTTATGATAAGTTAAAAAATAATGTTTCATAGTGCATGATAGATATTTCTTCATTCTAGGGAATTTTTTTTACACATTTAATACATCAAAATAATATATAATCCATATCTGTAATTCGACCCAAGGGAAAAGAGGTATATCTATAAAAAAAATCAAAGAATTGATGTTTTTAATTAACATAGCTTATATCTCAGTTAGAAACACTGTTGGATCCAATTTAATCAAGTATGGATTGAAATGAAAGCATTAAAAAAGGATGTAGGAGACTCAAGATTCAATAGGGATTCATATATAAGAAATGATGGTTCAAAATAATCGTAATTGAAGTTGTTAATTAATTTTGGAGAATGATATCATTCACCTAGGATTTGGTAACATGATTTTTGTAACAACCCTGAAGTGCACTGTGTTGCATTTGTTGTCAAGGAGGTATGTTGTTGTCAAGGAATGAATGGATGGATGTCAAGGAGTTTCAATATGTGTATGACAAAGGTTGTGATGGTGATGGTGAGGAAAGGAGAATGGCCATGGTACTAAGATGCATGTCACTTAGGAGATTCACTAAGTGACATAGGAGATGTGGTTGAAACATTCTCTATGAAAATCAGACGATTGTTGAGCTGTTCTTAAAGTTCCAAGAACTTGTATCAACTGGATACTAAGTCACAACAATGTTAGAAGACCATGAATTGTTAAGACAATGCATGAGGAGATGAAAATGATCCATCCACAATCTCTAAGTGGATAAAGTGGATTAATAAAGTCCATGCATTATCACTTAGTGCATGTGAACATGAAGAAGATCCAATTGATCTCTAATTGGACCATTGAAGAATATTGAATATTTAATTGATTCAGGAGCTCGGTTGATGAAGAAGAACCTTCAGGACATCCATTCTTAAATATTGAATACATGATTAAGAAGAGGAGGAATCCATTTGAAGAAGAAATGATGAAGAAGAAATGGCTTGAATGGCACTTGGCATTTGTCTTATACTCATGGGTTACTTTGTTTTTGACAAAGTATTTGTACTGTCCTTTGCCAAAAAATATGGCCAGCCAAGGCACCTTGAGGGTTCAACCCCAAGGCATGGGCGCTAGGGCACCACGCCCATGGGGGAACCGGTGGGGCGAGCCAGGGCGGCAGGACGCACACCCAAGACACCGCATGGGCACCTGGGGCACGCCCGAAGGAGCGCGGCAGGGGCGTAGAGAGAGAGCCCCCAAGAGTATCAGCGTGCATAGTGGGTTCCAGTGGCGCGCCCGCAGGGAGCAGAGTGGGCGCAGAGCGCGCCCGCAGGGAGAACACAGTGCGGGGTGGCCCCGTGAGGGGAGAAGTTCAACTGGGGAGTAGTGGAGAGCGGATGGTTGATAAACCGCGGAAAAACCTCTCGCCGTTTCGATGTGGGACGCGGAAAAATCCCCGGGAGCAAATCTCAGCCGTCCGAGCGATCTCGCGCTTGATCTGCGCCGCACGATTCATCTGCCGCGTTCCGCGATCTGATCCAGCCGTCCGATGTCTTTCGATCACCTGATCCGACGGCTCCCCGTCCATCTCCTTCCCCAAGCTCAGCCGAGGCCTCCCCGTGAGCCGCCGCTGAACCAGAGGCTTACCGACGATGGTTTTTGAGTTCCCGGCCACCTCCGAGCAAACCGAGACCTCCATGGAGATCGTCTGGCTCTACGGATCACATTAATGCTTAAAAATACATTTGCATGCAACGCATGTTAGATTTCGAGGTTGGCCGAAGAAACCGGAGGTGCGAGGCCACGTGATTTATTTTCTGCATGGTTTGGACCTAAACGAAGGTCGTGCATGCGTTCTAAGTCACATGCACGTAGAGGAAATGAAAAATAAATGAGCCCGCGGTGAAACAGGAAAAAAAAATTAAGATTTGGAGAAAATCTTGAAAACCCGAAATCTTCGGGGAATCAAGTTTAATTCACGCGGAAGATATGGCATATCCCTCTGCCTATAAAAGAAGAGCCAGAGGCTCTCAATCTGCTTGCTGATGCGCTGAAGTTTTGTTGAAGATCTGTCGTCCCGCGTGTGCTCTGCCTCGCGAAGATGAAGCCCCCGTGCAATTATATTTGCGCGGCTGAGTTTCTTGCGCGCAACTTCTTTGCGCGACAAGAAGGTTGGGTGAAGTCCCCTGCGCGTCTTTATTTTGCGCGACAGGAAGTACCCGAGGCCGCAAGTACCTTGCGCGCCCTCTAGGTTTTTTGTGGCTTGCGCGGCAGTGTTGAAGAAGAGGAGGTCGCGGCTCATCAAGCACTTGCGCGCCTTCATATGGGCAGTAGGAGATTCGGGTGATGAGAATTACACACCAAGTGTGTGTGTGCTAAAAGGAGAAAACACCCTCGCCGTGGACAGTGTGTGTGCATAGTGAACAAGAAGTTGGCCGTAGCCATTTATGTGCAAGAAGAAGAGGCCAAGCTCACTTGTGTGCAAAAATTTGAAGAAGTGTGTGCAAAGAGCAAAGAGGACGAACCTTAGTGTGTGCCTAAGTTGTGTGTACACACTAAGAAGGAGAAGAAGAAGGATACCTCACACTAAAGTAGAATACACATTTACGTGTGTAACCAATAAGAACAAAGTGTGTGAAGGAAGTGAGAAGGTGTGTGCTAAAAAAAGGATTACACCCTTTGTGGGTTTATCACACCAAGAAGAAGGAAAGGGAAGTGCATGCATGCATGCATGCACGCGCACACTGAACAAGATTAAATCAGTGGTGTGCGTTTGAGTTGACCAAGAATGAAAGTTCTTGAAGAATATTTTGAGAAGGCCATGCAATCATTGAATGAAGAGACAGAGTTTCCATGCACTTAGTGCGTGAAGTTGTTCTGATGTGAGACTCGACCAGACTGGAGTTATAGATATAAGTTGTCTGAGTATTCAGTAGTTGAAGAGAGAAGCCAGGTTATCCTTAGAAGAAGGTGATAAATCCTGAGCAAGACGAGAAGACCTGTTCACCACAAGTGATCAGAAGAAGAGCAAGGCCAGAAGCCTTTATCCCAGGCTGCTGAGGATACTTGAAGAACTTAAATAGAAGAAGAGCTACTCGTGTGACTCGAGGAGCCAGGAGAAGACCCTGGGGGACTCAGGGTGGAAGAAGTCTTCAGTGGGATTCTGGAGCAGGCCAGTGGGACTCTGGTAACACTGTGGGACGCAGTATAAAGACCCTCCAGTGGGACTCAGGAGAGATACAGTGGGACTCTGTATCGACCATTGTAATACTAACCGATTATAATGGAGAAACCATGTTGGGGCGTATAACCAACATGGCAAGGACATAGGCCTTTGGTGCCGTACCTTGTAAATCCTTGTGTCCTGTGCCTTTTCATTACTGCATTATCCGGGAAAGGTTGAGAGACATAAGAAGAGTGGATAGAGGCCTTAACAAGCCATAGAGTTTTAATTTATAAAGAATCAATTAGTAAAATGTTTTAAAGGATCACTGATTCACCCCCTCCCCCTCTCAGTGATTCACACTGATCTGGGCACTTCAATTGGTATCAGAGCAAAGGTTACCTCTAAAATATCCAAGGGAGTCTTTATGGAGTGCAGATTTGAGGAAATGAGTGACCAGCCTCAAATGGAGATATCTGCCAAGACTCAGAAAAAGAGAAAGAAGAAATAGGAAAAAAATATGAGGAAGAAGGTTGTTGCAATCAGAGAAACTCCTTCTATGGAAAGAAATGTGAAAGTCACACCAGATGACAATTCCTTTTATCATTCTTATGATGAAGACTGCTCTAGCTGTGATGAAGATGGAAGGAACAATGATCTTCTAAATGCAATCAAATATCTTCAGAAGACAGTCCCCAAGGAAGTGGCAATGTGTATAGCTACAGGCCTCCTTGATCTTCAAGAAGAAAAATTACAGCTAGAAGATGAAGCCAATTCTCTGGATGTCCAATTGGCAAAAAGGGTTGGCATAACCAACACTCTCGGAAAGATGGTGAAGGATAAAGATGAAACAGTATCTCTTTGCAATGAAAGATATGAAGAAACTACTGAAGAATTGCAAAGAAGACTTTCTGAGAAAGAATTCATTAAGACTGTGGTCAAAGATGATTTCCATGCACTGGAAAAGAGGCATAAAGTATCAATGGTTGTCAGAGATGCTCAACTCGATGAAAAAGTCAAATTGGTGAAGGAGCTGGACAATTCATTGCAAGAATTGAAGAAGGTGCATGAAGACCAGATGAAACAACTGGTGGAGAATTGGGAAGGAAAGCTAAGAACTGTTGAGGATGAGAAGAACTCCCATAACATAAAATGCTTAGAACTAGAGGTGATATTGAAAAATCTGCAATCACCCAAAGCTGAATCCTCCCAGTCAGCTGAAAGTAGAAATGTTGCTACTCAAGTGAGCTTTGAGAAGGATGATTCTAAGAGAAAGACATCCTCTAATGAAAGGGAAAAATCTTCTAAAAAGAAGGTACCATCCATCCCATCTTGTACTAATGCTTCTAATTGTGTTTCCACAAAAAGTGCAGGATGGAAAAATAATTCCAAACAAGTATGGATGAAGACAGTGAAGAAAGAAAGCTCTACTGAAGTAGCGCAGCAAGTAAATAAAAGTACCCAACAATCAGAAGGAATGAAGAGGTCAAGATTTGTGGGTCAATGTTGGTGTTGTAACAAGTATGGGCATTGTGCAAAGGATTGTTGGTACAATCCACTGAATTCCAAAGCACAGAGGAAGCCCATGCCTAGGGGGAGCAAGCTAGAGGGAAATAAGCAACTTCCACAGGTCTAGAGACATCTGTTTAATGCTAACAGATTTGGATTGCTTGATAACATCTGGGATGTGTGCAAAAGTGGTCAAATAGATACATGTCAATCTCCAACTGTATCCAGAGCTCAAAAGAAGAAAAGATCACAGAACCTGTCTCAGAAAGAATCCTTGGGAAACAAGAAGAAAGTTGAAGATGCTCCCAAGAAGGTTTTGAAAAAGGAAAAGAAGTCCTTGGAGTCTAAATCCAAGAAGGGTGATGCATCCAGAAGGACCACCAAGAAAATATGCTTCTACTGTGGAATTTCCAAAACTGAGGCCTCACTTCCAAATGACTTGTTAGTCATATGGCCTAATCATTTGCAACTTTCCAGAGAACTGCAAAGAGCTGAAGACGAAACACTGGCAATTGCTAAGTCAAAAAGTAAACAAAAGATTTCACATGAAGATGTATTGAGATCCACACCAGCACAAACATCATTGAAGATCAAATGTGCAAGTGTGAAGAATGGTGAAAATGGGACATATCGGTTGAGAGAATCTTCTCAACCTTGTTGTTCACATTGATGAACCAAGGAGGTTCCATCTTATTCCCTTATACTTCTGGTATTTACATGTGCTAACATTACAGGGAATTGAAGATGATGATCATTCTCAACTGGAGGATGGTTTGGACAGAATGGAGTGCACCCCTTGAGGGGGAGCCAATCTGTAGAAGATGGGATTCTGAGATTTAATACCATATTGAGAAAAGTGAAGGTAATCCAATCATACTTTCATCCCTTGTTTCTTAATTGTATTCATCATGACAATTAAGGGGGATTATTGATTGAAGACAAATGGTTGAAAGGGGGAGCTTTATCTTTGCACCTGAACTTTCTAATGAGTTTTGTGAAGTATGTGCAGGATTTAGCAATTCATTGTTATATCTGAAAAATTTCAAACCCCTAAAGCATGATCTCACATGTTATAGTGAATGTGGACAGCTTTGAATTCCTTGGTCATATCACTCCTGTTTTCTACATCGGGTTATCCCAAGTAGACTTAGAGCTGATTTACTAAAGGTTCATTGCTCAAGTGAACATGTGACATCATCCCTCTCTCAGTGTTTTTCAAGAAAATACTTTTCAAAGGGAGGAAGAGATTTTTGAAAGAGAACCACACCACACCTTTGCATTTGATTGCCAATAAGGGGGAGAAAAGATTGGCACACATATTGACCCATTCATATGTGCTGAAGAAGTGTATTGACAACAAATACAAAGGGGGAGATTGAAGTGCACTGTGTTGCATTTGTTGTCAAGGAGGTATGATGTTGTCAAGGAATGAATGGATGGATGTCAAGGAGTTTCAATATGTGTATAACAAAGGTTGTGATGGTGATGGTGAGGAAAGGAGAATGGCCATGGTACTAAGATGCATGTCACTTAGGAGATTCACTAAGTGACATAGGAGATGTGGTTGAAACATTCTCCATGAAAATCAGACGATTGTTGAGCTGTTCTTAAAGTTCCAAGAACTTGTATCAACTGGATACAAAGTCACAACAATGTTAGAAGACCATGAATTGTTAAGACAATGCATGAGCAGATGAAAATGATCCATCCACAATCTCTAAGTGGATAAAGTGGATTAATAAAGTCCATGCATTATCACTTAGTGCATGTGAACATGAAGAAGATCCATTTGATCTCTAATTGGATCATTGAAGAATATTGAAGATTTAATTGATTCAGGAGCTTGGTTGATGAATAAGAACCTTCGGGACATCCATTCTTAAATATTTAATACATGATTAAGAAGAGGAGGAATCCATTTGAAGAAGAAATGATGAAGAAGAAATGTCTTGAATGGCACTTGGCATTTGTCTTATACTCATGGGTTACTTTGTTTTTGACAAAGTATTTGTACTGTCCTTTTCCAAAAAATATGGGCAGCCAAGGCACCTTGAGGGTTCAACCCCAAGGCATGGGCGCTAGGGCACCACGCCCATGGGGGAACCCGTGGGGCGAGCCAGGGCGACAGGGCGCACACCCAAGACACTGCATGGGCGCCTGGGTCACACCCGAAGGAGCGCGGCATGGGCGTAGGGAGAGAGCCCCCAAGAGTATCAGCGTGCATCGTGGGCGCCAGTGGCACGCCCGCAGGGAGCAGAGTGGGCGCAGAGCGTGCCCGCAGGGAGAACACGGTGTGGGGTGGCACCGTGAGGGTAGAAGTTCAACTGGGGAGTAGCGGAGAGCGGATGGTTGATAAACCGCGGAAAACCCGCTCGCCGTTTCGATGTGGGACGCGGAAAAATCCCCGGGAGCAAATCTCAGCCGTCCGAGCGATCTCGCGCTTGATCTGCGACGCACGATTCATCTGCCACGCGCCGCGATCTGATCCAGCCGTCCGATGTCTTTCGATCACCTGATCCGACGGCTCCCCGTCCATCTCCTTCCCCAAGCTCAGCCGAGGCCTCCCCGTGAGCCGCCGCTGAACCAGAGGCTTACCGACGACGGTTTTTGAGTTCCCGGCCACCTCCGAGCAAATCGAGACCTCCATGGAGATCGTCTGGCTCTACTGATCACATTCACGCTTAAAAATACATTTGCATGCAACACATGGGAGATTTCGAGGTTGGCCAAAGCAACCGGAGGTGCGAGGCCACGTGATTAATTTTCTGCATGGTTTGGACCTAAACGAAGGTCATGCATGCATTCTAAGTCGCATGCACGTAGAGGAAATGAAAAAAAATGAGCCCGCGGTGAAACAGGAAAGGAAAATAAAGATTTGGATAAAATCTTGAAAACCGGAAATCTTCGAGGAATCAAGTTTAATTCACATGGAAGATATGGCATCTCCCTCTGCCTATAAAAGAAGAGCCAGAGGTTCTCAATCTGCTTGCTGATGCGCTGAAGTTTTGTTGAAGATCTGTCGTCCCGCGTGTGCTCTGCCTCGCGAAGTTGAAGCCCCCGTGCAATTATATTTGCGCGGATGAGTTCCTTGGGCGCAACTTCTTTGCGCAACAATAAGGTTGGTTGAAGTCCCCTGCGCGTCTTTCTTTTGCGCGACATGAAGTACCTGAGGCTGCAAGTACCTTGCGCGCCCTCGAGGTTTGTTGTGGCTTGCGCGGCAGTGTTGAAGAAGAGGAGTCCGCGGCTCATCAAGCACTTGCGCGCCTTCATATGGGCAGTAGGAGATTCGGGTGATGAGAATTACACACCAAGTGTGTGTGTGCTAAAAGGAGAAAACACCCTTGCCGTGGACAGTGTGTGTGCATAGTGAACAAGAAGTTGGCCGTAGCCATTTATGTGCAAGAAGAAGAGGCCAAGCTCACTTGTGTGCAAAAAGTGGAAGAAGTGTGTGCAAAGAGCAAAGAGGTCGAACCTTAGTGTGTGCCTAAGTTGTGTGTACACACTAAGAAGGAGAAGAAGAAGGATACCTCACACTAAAGTAGAACACACATTTAAGTGTTTAACCAATAAGAACAAAGTGTGTGAAGGAAGTGAGAAGGTGTGTGCTAAAAAAAAGGATTACACCCTTTGTGGGTTTATCACACCAAGAAGAAGGAAAGGGAAGTGCATGCATGCATGCATGCACGCGCACACTGAACAAGCTTAAATCAGTGGTGTGCGTTTGAGTTGACCAAGACTAAAAGTTCTTGAAGAATATTTTGAGAAGGCCATGCAATCATTGCATGAAGAGACAGAGTTTCCATGCACTTAGTGCGTGAAGTTGTTCTGATGTGAGACTGGACCAGACTGGAGTTATAGATATCAGTTGTCTGAGTATTCAGTAGTTGAAGAGAGAAGCCAGGTCATCCTTAGAAGAAAGTGATAAATCCTGAGCAAGACGAGAAGACCTGTTCACCACAAGTGATCAGAAGAAGAGCAAGGCCAGCAGCCTTTATCCCAGGCTGCTGAGGATACTTGAAGAACATAAAGAGAAGAAGAGCTACTCGTGTGACTCGAGGAGCCAGGAGAAGACCCTGTGGGACTCAGGGTGGAAGAAGTCTTCAGTGGGATTCTAGAGCAGGCCAGTGGGACTCTGGTAACACTGTGGGACGCAGTATAAAGACCCTCCTGTGGGACTCAGAAGAGATACAGTGGGACTCTGTATCGACCATTGTAATACTAACCGATTATAATGGAGAAACCATGTTGGGGCGTATAACCAACATGGCAAGGACATAGGCCTTTGGTGCCGAACCTTGTAAATCCTTGTGTCCTGTGCCTTTTCATTACTGCATTATCAGGGAAAGGTTGAGAGACATAAGAAGAGTGGATCGAGGCCTTAACAAGCCATAGAGGTTTAATTGATTAAGAATCAATTAGTAAAAAGTTTTAAAGGATCACTGATTCACCCCCTCCCCCTATCAGTGATTCACACTGATCTGGGCACTTCAAACCCCAGTGCAAAATCCACTAAACTTTTACCTTGAGATATGTCTCCACATGACCTCAAGTGCACCTCCACATACTTCAAAGGTTTTTAACTACCAACAAGGGTCTAATGGATCACCGATGTAGACAATAACCTCTTTTCCAAAGTATGACACAATATGTAATATATGAAATAAAAGAAAAACTAAACAATAAAAAATAAATATGCATTACTAACCATTTCCAAAATAGTGTACAGACCATAACCAGACAATAAATATTCCATATCATACTAAATCTCCCAAAAGTGAGAAATTATAAAAATTTATAATGGAAGGATCCTAAAACGTATCCTAAATCTATGTCCTAATTCCACATATATGGACATAGCATGCCCAAATCTACCCTCTATCATAATCCCTTTTCACTTTTTCAGACCAACAATAATGAATTCTTCTTAGGTACACAATAGCTACCCGGACAGGGTGTGAGTAAAACACTATATCCCACCACCAAAAGAATCTACAAAATATCATGTCTAAATAGATAGTGAAATAATGTACTAAATAATTACCATATAAACAAAATATAATTCAGTTATCATTAGTTAAAAATATTCACTTTTTCCATTTAAATCATTTTTTCCATGGGTTAGGAATTTATGTCATTTAAATAACGACATCTGCTAGTAAATTACAATTCATAAAGGGAAAAACTCAACTTCCCTATATCACTAAGGATAAACATTTCCTAAATAAATACATCATAGTTACCATGGATCCCACTTCCATGGTATCTCGTCAAATGAAACTTTTATGGGTATATAGAATCAGTCCCCATCCCTAACCAATGTATTGTATTGTGGGATTAGAGCCTTGGTCTAACATAACTCATGGTCGTATGTCTTCAAGTAAAATAACATACAACTACCATGTATCTTCAACATTATCATTTAACCATTTACAATATATACCATATCAAAACCCACAAAAACTAATACATATAACATTTATAATTCATAATTAATATAACATATGAATAATCATCAATACATAACCTATTAGCATGTTTACAAATTACATATCATAGCCAATTTACTCCATTTAAATTTTTATACCATAACTCATTTACCATAATCCCCAATTCCCAAATACAATCAAAGTTAACATATTCTTAAATTCATATTCCTTAGTCAATTTACACATTTCAATTAAAAATTCATCATTGACTTGACACATTCACATTAATCCATTTATCTCTTTTTCAAATCCGGTCAACAATCCCTTATTACATTGATTTTTACTAGGAATAACTACCATTTCTACCTATTTTTTGTTAGAACTGACATGTCAATATGCTCATCAGTGAATCTATATTGAATCATGTATACAATAGGATTAACATCATGATTATCCATGTTAATATATGTTTCCACATCCCATGGGTTTCCTAAATTGACATAATCATTATCAATGAATCCCACAGTGATCAAGAGGGGTTTAATTCATTAATAAGACTATTATTTTACTGAATCATACTAATTTCATCAAATAAAAAATATTAAAGAACCTATAACATAACAAAATATACACAAATCAACATTAATACTTTTGTATATAATATTTAGTACAACTATGACTATTTTGAAGATGAATAAACATTTAACCTTGTTCTTTGACTCATATTCAAACACCAAACCTATGATATACTGGAAAATGTTGTTTTTTGGTATTCATAAGGATAAGAATGAAAACACAATCAATACACTAGAAAATAGGGGAAGTAAAAGCATTAGACATACCCAAATAATCATTTGGCACACAATGAAACACCAAATGGTATATAAATGATAGAGATCGATCATTAAGAATATTTAGTCACTCTGGATCATCAAAAGGGTTTTTGGAGAGAAAATATGAAGGAAATTTGGGTGAAACACATAAAATATTCATAATGGAAAAAAAGCTAAAAACCTACTTTTAATGGGTCACACGGTTTGGCTCTACGATTTGTGTCACCTTGAGACAACTGTGTGCAAGCCTCTGCCCATGTTGGGTCTATGTCAGAAGGATACATGGGGATCTTGTATGGTTTGAAAAATAGTGCACCAACCATGTGGAATTACTCTATCCCTAGATATACAATTTGGACTTCCCCACATGTTTTATTTACATAACTGTGAACCCCTTATATTGGATATCATTATTTGAGAATACAATTAACCCTTATAGTGTGACAATTTAGAAACATGAACAAGATTTCAATTTTTCACTTCATTCTAGATCTGATCCCTAATAAAACTCTCGAGATTCCTCATACATCTGTTATACTTTTAATTGTCCCTAGTTATGGGATTAAAACCAAAATTAAATCATGAATGTACCTTCATGATGTCTAGGATCCTATAACCTCGCCTCCTTATAATGGATCATCCTTAATCCACACTTCTAGTCATCACTAAGTTTTTAAGTTAAAGTGTTTGTTCCACTGACCCTACATATCAATCTATCTCTCTCCCATCATTCATATTAAACATAACCATGCTGCCACAAAACATGAATAATATTTAGAGTATTTCCCAACAAGACATTCTCACTATGACCAACAATATAGAAAATATTCTCCTAAAAGGATTCATCATCCTCAACCTCATCATATTCAATGTTATTAATAAGATATGATTCCAAGTGATACTATTGAACATGTGACATAATAAAAACATTTTAAATTACAAAAAACCACGAAGGAAGATCTAATTGATAATCCACCGGCCTGATGCTCTCCAAAATCTCAGACATCCCCATGAAATTGGGAGCCAACAAACCATGTTTTGAAATCATACAGGGACCCAACCAAGCCAAAATTCAAAGAAACAAATGATCACCTATAATAAACTCATGTTTTTTATGGAGCTGATCTAGATACAACTTCTTCCTTCCTTGATTGGTTTCCATATTAATTATGAATCAACTGAGTCATTTCTAATGACCCCTACATGTGACTCAGCCCCAATAACTCTGATTTTGAAGCTCACATCCAAAAAGTTGGTATCAACACTATCTACCATATAGAGCCTAAAACAATGCACCTAAATCATGGCCTAGTAACTATTACTGTAGTCAATATAATATATCACTACAAACCTTTCACATGATCCACCATATTATAGGACCCATTCCCTCAACATGGTCTCTAAAAAATTATTAGTATACCCTAACTTCCCATTCATCAATGAGTGAAATGTTGTACAAAAATTCACATGGGTACCATGATCCCTCTATTATCCCATCCATAAGTGAAACGTAAATCGTTGATCACACTATAAAATTATAGTTTGTGGCACCCCAAGCAAACACAATAACTCTCAAACATAAAATTATCACAATTAATACTAGGTGAATGTGTCTCTAATTGGCACGAAATGAGCCACCTTATTCAACTGATGTAGTACTATCTATATCGTATCATTCATAAAAGGCATACCATGGAGACCTAGAATAAAATACATTAGCATGTCATCCCACTAAAATTATAGAATACAAAATGAATACAAAAACACACCCATCCACTGATGCACATCTTTCACCAACTGGTAGGTAAGGAATCACACCCAGAAACCTTCACAATAATTCATCATCCCTAGACACCAATATAAAATAAAAATACCATGATATTTTTTTGTGAAAATTTGAAGCACTTCCCACATTAATGAATCACAAACTCATGACAACTCTTTTCACATACCAGTTTTTAGATCAACCGAAACACAAAAAAAAATGATACCAACATCACCAAAAGTCCATCCATATGGTGAATCTTCACCTTTAAGAATTTCCCTTAATAACAATCATTTCAGATCGTCAAAACCACTCCCTAGTCCAATATATTATAGAAGACTAAAGTGAAATGAATAAAAGATTCCGCGTCCCCTGCCCATCCTGAATCTCCAAATGAAACTTTGAAAACATTGAAGTTATCTTCCACTAAGAGCTCGATTCCTAAACCACTTGATTTTGAGACTTTGGACTCAAGGAATTAGTAACAGTAATTCCATTTTCTAGTGTGTACACTAGCTCGATGTCAAAATACTGAATTTACAAGACCCGTATTCACTAAAAAATATTCAAATAACATTGAATGAAAATATACTTCAGAATTTTTTTATTGTAATACACTGTAAACCATTCTACTAATATCTTTTTATTCTAACACGTTAAATAAAAAACTACCTTGGCTATCTCAAGATCTTGCATAGGGTAATTTTATTCACAAGTCCTCCATTATCATGAACCATTCTCCGCAACTCATTCATCCTGCATCATCATTGCCCCATCCCAAATAGTAGATGCATCTCAAACCCAGGTATACTCCATACATGGATTTGGTAATATCATAATCAGTGTAGTGTTAAATGGAGTATTTAACTCATGCAAAGCATCCACATGTGATCCATACCATTCAAATGTGATTCCCTTCTTGTTCAAAACCAAAAATCATGATTTTAAATTGATAAATTATTTAATAAACCATAATTAGTAGCATTCCAAAAAAATAAAAATGCAAACCTCAAAAACAAAATTGGGATGCTCCAAATAAATTTATACCTATTAATTATATGGGTACACTGAAACTCCTTCTTATGAGATGATGTGACCCATGAAATGAACCCTATAAATCTATAAATGATGCTTGAATATATTTTCATATAGTATATGCTCTCTCAGTGTACTCAGTATAATTATATTATGTCATGAATTGTCAATATAAATCATAGAGTACACCATGATGTCATCAACATTGATGACTACAAACTGATCCATATAAGGGTGAATTATTTGGATCATTATAGACATAAACACTATCATTTCATTGGTTGACCCACCTGACATCACAAAAAAGTCATAAACTGATAAATGCTTTTGATGGATGACCATAGTTGATAAGAATGTATCACCATTCACTGGTGATGCCATGATCTCAGTTCAATCATGTAGAACATTGATTCACCCCTCATATGTTAAAAAAGCTCCATGATTCTTGGTGTAGGTTATTAGTTCCTAATTTTCATCTCAATCGACCAATAATAATTATATACATTGTCATAAGGATCCATATTATTTCCTTGAAAATAGAATTGGATATCCCCAAGGAAATATAATAAGAAAAATATAACATTAATTCTTCAACTCTTACTACTATGTTTTAAATTCTTGGAGTTACACTAGGTTTATTCCATATGGTGGAAAGTAAATTGGTTCTTCTCCTAGAAAAAAGTTGGTTGTGAACTCAATGCCCCTATCAAGATGAAGCACTGAGAAGCCCTTAAGAATCTCATCCTAATATAGATTCACCTAAAGTGTAAGGAAAATATGTTGTACTCCTCTATCAATATGCACAAGACAATCCACATGAGTAGGGAGCTCACCCAAATGCTGGATTACTCACCGTCCACATCCATCTCATACATCCCAATCACCACAATGGACAAAAGTTTCTCCATCATGATACATAAATATATCACTATGATAGTAAAATTTGATATGGTCCTAGTATAAAACTAACTGATACAAACCCAAAAACAGATTAAAACATGACTTATTAGGGAGATATTTGTACCATCGAAAAATATGTTATCCATAATTAATAAAACACCCATTAAATTTCCAAATATTTTGTACTTTTACCCCTAAAAGTGTATTAATTGACTTTTCCCCACACATATGTTCCACCTATAAAACGAAAACAATAACAAACTAATCATAATAAAATAATGTGAGGAACCTATGGAAAATATATCACTTGAAATAGTGGAATATATAAGGATTATACCTCAAACAGTTGATTGTCTAACATTGCCACCTCCAGGTGTTGATTAAACTACATGAAGGTGTCTTGTCCCCCGACCCGCAACTCTAGTCTAAGTCCCTGGAACTCCATTTTCCAACTCATATATTACCTCTCACCCATGAGTACCACATCCACTTCCCCAACCATTTTTTCCATTAATATCTAACTTCTGTCCTGATAAGGTCCATATGAACCCCTTATTGCGCTCAATAGTGGCCTCGATCCTCCATTTATGAAGAGCTATAAAGGGTTCCTACAAAAAATCTTCACATGACCATTTCATTGACACTCAAAAAATTGTTGGAGAGATCTAGTTACACATATTCCCCATACAACCATAGTGATAGAAAAACAATTTCTCGCCACCTTGAGAGGATGATCCACTCTTCTAACTACTCTGCACAATTTTACCATTATGATTATTTATAAAACTATGATTTATTCTCCCAAAAGTATCACCACACAACTTCCCAACCAGAACCGCAAACCCACTGCCTGAAGCCACCCTAAAGAGACCTTATGAAATAATGGAATGATCCACCACCTCTTTAATCCTATTCAAATGGATGATTTTCATCTGGGACATAATCTCTTGTTTATGTCCCCCCGGGAAATGTCTTTTCATAGAATCCTCATCACCATCCAATGTTGGAACAAATCATTTCATGTCTGTCAAATGGCCCACATAATCTATCATTAAAATAGTTCCTTGGGTCATCCTCATAGAATCAATATCTCAATCCTGTCTGTAGTAATCTAGATTAAAATTCAATAAAATTGTTTCTTTTATGTTTTACAAAAAAATAACATTATCATGTTGAGTCTAAATAAAAATATTTTACCATCACTGTTTTGGTACTCATATCATATATTATTCCCAATTAACTCTATTCTCAATATGATTCTCTATATAATAAAAAATTATCTATATTAACTCTATCCAAAACTCTATATCCTCATGTTCACCCTCTCGAGTAAATGTTAGAGTGTTTTTTCACTTAAAACTGTTTAGATCAAACATACATAGCATAACCTGCCTGGGTCCCATTATATAATCTGAATAAAATGTAAAATATTCTCCAAGGCGTTATCTTATCCTCGGTTAATTTGAAGGAATGGGTTTTCTTTCTATGTTACTTGTGGATAATTGAAGTCAATATCCTCTTTCTCCAAACATGTATGTGGAATCATGGTGTAATACCTCTATAATTTCAAATAGAAGTCCTGGAACACATAACATAAGGCTTCTAAGATTTACATAAAAGAAGGATATCCACTAACCATAAACAAATCATTTCTCATCCACATCCCAATATAAATCATCACACCTAATAAATGAAACTTAAAAAAATAATTTTATAAAATGAATCTTCATTATATTGGGACCTTTATATCTCTAAAAAATGACATATGAATGATTTTAGCTCATTCATAACATTTCATTTAGAACAAATATTTAACAATTCATTAATATTATTTCCATTTACATTTTTCATCACCTTTATTAGAAATTAAAATCTGTATATTTTTAAGGAATATGAAATTCATTATAACCTTCATGTCCATCACAACAATAAAATGTGTTCCTATCATAATGCATGCCACATATTTCCCTAGGTTCCTATACAGATTAATGAATAAAAAACTCATGTCATTATAGCCATGAGAAAAGTCTCAAAAAACTATCTCATTAGACAATAAGTGTATCACCCAATAGTGAAATATTATTCAAATGTAACATCTCATATCAAGAACCATAATTCCAACCTCGGGTACTAGGGTTTTCCCTTGTAGATGGGTCAACTACTTCAATGAATGATCTCATTTCTATGTCATAAACCTTTATAATCTCCCATATACCATTACCAAATATGAATGTATTGAAAATAACCAACCTGATTTCAAATTGTAACATCCCTGACCCAGAAGACACTAAACTAATTCCTTGATTCAGTTTGTGGCATTCCCTCATGAACCCATATCTATAAGCCATAGGTTTCTAACCAGAAGCTTGGGTTGAATGTATCATGTGTGGTGACTATACCCTCTTTACAAGACCAAGACACAGAAGATAACATGTGAAATAAAAGGAAAAATAAATTATAAACCATAAATATACATTACGAACTATTTTTCTAATACGGTACAAACAATAACCAGACAATAAATATTAAATTTCATGCTAATAGTTCCAAAAGTAATGAAATCCAAAAATAAATAATAATGGAAGCATCCCAAAAATTGGTACTAAAACAATTTCTAGATAACTCATCAATTCAAATCCGAGATCCAATTTAATAGTCTATTATTGGACCTTTTCCCTTTTTCCAGACCTGTAATCGTGAAATCGGCTTGGTTACCAAATGGGGGCCAAAACAGGATGTGAGTACAACTCATTATGAAACCACCAATTATGTCTAAAAAATATCTTTTCCAAATAGAGAGTTAATGACATTACTAAAAAATGAAAATATAATAAAATGACCCCACTATTACTATTAGTTAACAATTATCACTATATCCATCTTCATCATTTTTTCCATCGGTTAGGAAATACATCACTTACACTATGGACAATGTCAGAAAATTAAAATTCATAAGGGATAAGTCAATATCCTTATATCACTATGGATAAACTATTCATTAAAAAATACATCAAAGTTAAATTGGATCTATGGTCTAGGTTGTCTCAATAAATGAAATGATCAGGGGTATAGAGCCTTAATCACCTTCCCTATCCCATGAATTATATGGGTGGGGTTTAGAGCCATGTCCTAACCTGACTTCTGGGCATAGAAACTAAAGTATAATACTCTACTACTACCAATCGATGTTCACATGCTTATTTATCCATTTAGAGAAGTACCCATATCAAAAACCATCCACAACCAATACACATAACATTTACAATTCAAATTTCATACAACACACGAATAATCATGACTCCATAACCTATTAGTACAATTACCATTTACTTATCATATTACATTTTACAATTTAATCTTTTTATTCCATAACAAATATATCATAATAAATAATTCTCATGTATTAGAATATTTAACACTTTCATCAGTTCACATCCCTTAATAAATTTATGAATTTCCATTACAAATTTAAAATCTATTTTTTACATTCACATTAATACATTTAATACTTTTTTAGATCACTTTGAAATATCACATATTCTATTCCCAACAACTAGTAACCACTACCACGAGTGCCACTTCATGGTTAAAAAATATATTTCAAAATGTTCATCATGGTTCCTACTTCATTTCAAGTCAACGCTAGGCTTGAAGCCAAGATTCACCATGTTTATAAATGATAGAACATATAATGTGTGGCACTATACAAGTCTAATCAATATCATGAAATCCCTTATGGGTCATATGTTGTTTAATTAATCAGTTAGAAAATAATTTTTACAAATCCAACTAATGTAAACAAATACACAATAAGAGAGAAACCATTATATAACCACATATGCACAAATCAACATTAAGAATTTGGGATATAACATATACACCACCAACCTCGATTATGAAGATAAATACATTCTTAACCATTACCTTTCAATTGAATTAAAATTCCCTTAGAAGTCCAAACCTATTATCTGTTGAAAAAGTGGGGTTTTGGTCATTGGATGAAGAAGAACAAAACCAAAATCCCTAATAAAAATATGATGGTAAATAGAATATTTATACATACATGGATCTTAAATCAACACCAAAAAAGAATTCTAAATGGATTTATAATGATTTAGATCAATCCATGGGAATATTCTGCCACTTTTTCTATCATTAGGGTAGCTGGAGTAGAAATGGTGAAGAAAATTGGGTATAAAACAATAATATGCAAGGTGGAAATGGTAAAAACCAACTTTTAATGGGGAACACATTTTTGCCACATGGTTTTCCAGATTGGTTACTCAGCATGTGCCTACCTTTCTCTAATAGGGGTCTAATTCACAAGGTTAACATGGGATTCCATTCGGATTGAAAACCCACCAGTTGACCATAGGGAATTCCTGTCTCCAAAGATTCTTGGTTCTGCCATCTTAATTGAATGGTTTATATAATAGTTTATCTATCCTATTGGGTAGTATGGTTTCTGTGAAATATTAATCCTTCCTCTGTCCCAATAGTGTAACATATAGATGATGGACATCCCTCCCTTATTTCACGTCATAAACCGCCTACACATCCCAACCCTCCTCAAACATCTGGTAAATATTTACTAAACAAATAATATGGTTTTGAAACAAAAATTTAAGCAACAAAATACATCTATGAAATTTGGGATATTATATTTTAACAAATTGTGCATCAATCATGTGATAACTAGTTCTGATCATGGTAAGCTCACATAGTTTGGTCCCATGTTTTATCAAACTGTGCATAGACCATAAATTTGATCTCTATAACATGACACATGGTTTATTATGTGAGGACACATAGTTTGATAGAACATATACATTAATTATTCCCCACACCATGTTCCACTACTTCTAACATTACCATTTCTTTGATGATCTACATGGTTCTGGAAAACAATTTCAAAAAACTAGACCATAAAAAGCCTCTAAATCAATTTGAATACCACTAGAAAACCACATAACATAGATCTATTAATTTTTAGATAAATATTGTTTAAGGTAGAAATAAAAAATTAATAGAAACTAAAAAATTGTCCCCATTAAAATATAATATATCTAAGTGGGATGATTCTAAATTGAAAAATGGAACCTCTAAAGGATTATTGTGGTGTCACAGAAATATCATGGACGATATACGGGAGTGAGAGTCTAAAATGTAGAAATAATGTTTGATGTTTTTTCATTGTTTTGGCTAGATGTAATAAAATAATATATATTGGGGATGATAAATAATGTGGTGTGTAGGATATAATACCTTGTTTTAATGACCGACTATGATACAAAATGTTAATCTGAGTGATATATAAGAGTAAATATTTTCCACCATGTGATGTATAACAGTAAATAAGATGATATTAAAAGGTCACCCAGAGTGGAGTTGTGATAAGGTATATGTAATGGACGCCCTTGTGATGTAAAATCATATAATATATATAACTAAATATTTACCCTTTGATATTTAAGGGTATAACATATTGGAGTAAAAATTTACCCTAGTTTGAGTATGGGTGTTATGTCGAAAATTTTGTAAAATGAAGGTCATTTACATGGATCGATACGAATATTGAAATACTGAAATTTTTTTAAGTATCAAGGAATTAACTATGATACCTATGGGTAATTCACTGGTATATAAGATTATTTTGAAATATAAAGTAAATATGAAATATTTAAGTCCAAAAATGTAATGGTTAACACATATTTATTGGTACCACATATATAAGATTCATACTACAAGATATTTACTCTTATGTTTAGCCTCCTATACATGAGGTTATTCTTTTCAAGAAATAATCTCATCGTAGGAGCCTATTAGAACAAATTATCCATGGTGTTTGTCAAAATTATTATGTCGTTATCTATTCATATAATTAAATTAAAATTAATATTTAATTTTTTGAATAATATATAAATATTTACTTTTTTCTTTTTGATTAGAAGCACAATGGTACACCCCAATTCTTATCTTTCTCATTTTCAAATTACCAGAGTGATATCTTTATCAATTCTTCTGTGTTCCTTATATAATTCATTTACATAAGTATTTGAGAGTATTTTATTCTTTCCTTAGATGTTTATTCACACTTTCTAAAAATAGATTTTAATATTGTGAGGATTCTATATGTATAATGAATATTTTAATTACGTTTTCCTAATATTCCATTTCATTGATTTCTTCTCAAACTAGTTAATGATATTTTATTGAACGATTCATATAGAAATAATGTATAAGGTAACTTAGTTATTCTTAACATATACTATTATATATAGTCTATGAATGATGTGTTTCCATGTCCAATTAATGTATTCTCACCCAAAAATAATATTTAAAAAATATATAAATATATTTCTTATGAAAGTTTAAATAACCTAGTTCTTAATATACCATTAAGAAATTTTGAAACTAAAATCATGAACACCAAGTGAGGTGTAAAATTAATAAATAAATTGAGGTAATGTTTAAATAATCCTATTGGTATTCCTTGAATAAATGTTTGAATATATTACTAATATTTAAAATGAGTAGCTTGATATATCCCTGATAATATTGATATCCGGTTTTATAGGATGGGTGATAATCCTCTTGATGATCTGATATAAAATTGTTTTATTGGGAGGGTGTTCATCCCCTTGATGGTAATATTAAATAGTAATATGAATTTGTCATTAATACCCTCGGTTTTGTGACATTAAATAGTTATAGGAGGTGGTTTATAATTTAGGTCACCCGATAATAACTTATACATTTATTTCATACATATATATCATTTTATTTTAACACAACTATCATCATTATTTAATTTACATTCATGAAAATAATATTACTATTTGATTGCATTGAATTTTTTAAAGAAGTTATAATTAGTTTGAAAAATAAAAAAATGGATGATTTTAGCAAGTTGAAGAGACTTCTTATCTTTGGACTATATGATCTTCTATTAAACAATACAATTAAAGCTGGATAGATTCAGTAGAAGAGTAGTAGAATCAAGATGTCATCATTTTTATATCATGAATCCAATTTACATCATGATTTAGGAGGATTCCAAGTTAATAAAATAATCTCATCATCCCCTCACACCTTGAGAGGAATGATTATAACTTTTACATGGTATTAACAATAAACATTTTCATCATATAGATCTTTACACCGTTTGTTTTGTGAGATAAATACGTGAGTCGTTCCATTTATTCAGAAAATGATCCACTTATGACATGAATATTTATTATAGTTTTAATTTTTTTCAAAAACCTAATGCCTTTAAATAAGATTCATTTATATTCATAAGTGGTTCATTGTAACTATCATATTAGATCTTTCATAGATTCTTAGATATGAATAAATTGTGTGACCTCAAAGCCCAATTTCTACCCCCATCGTTCTTCTTTAGGTATCCATGTATCAATCCATGTACATGATTAAAATGAGTGGGTATTCATATTATTTCATTTAATTCATAGAATGAAAAGTTTTTCATGGGGGTTATTATATTTTTAATTCATGTTAGGGTTTCTGCATATCTATATGTAAATTATTAATTTATTTCCATTTTTCTTTCTTGGTCATTCCATTTTTATCTAATGATTAATTTCTATGGAATCAAATATTTTACAAATATTATGTATGAAAATTATTAAATTTTGTGCAGTTATGTCTAAACATGGTTTTAGGTCACCTAATCTTATAATCGAACCACGCAGTTGACCATATCAATGGTATATTTATTATATTATAAATGGGTTCTAAATAAAATGATATCGAAAACCAAATTTTGAAAGAAAATAAATAAATGAAAACATAATTATTTAAATCCCAAGAACAATAACATTAGAATCACTAAACATGGAATGATTCCCATCTTTATTGCAAACCCAATATTTAATCATTTTGACTTTATTTTCCTAAAAAACCCCTTTTCATCCCCCAATTTCATTTTTGATTTTTCAAAACAATATCTATCATTTATTTTCATTATCTATTGATCAACATTTATATCAATGATAATATATTTTAATATTTACTTTTAATCGTAAATATTTTAAAATTTTACATTAAATTCCATGTGGGAAATAAGGAAAATTTATATAGATTTCAATAAAAGACATACCAATCACAACATTTTAGATGAATTTTCATTACATATCATAAAAATTCATTCCCCAAAACCCAAATGTTTAGTGTATTTTCCTATAAGAACAAAAAATGAAACTTTATTTAAAATATTCACTATAACCCAAAAATAGTTTTCTCACACAATACCCTTTAGACCTATCATATATATTATTACCCTTTGTATCATAGGGTAAGTAATCTTAGTAAATGGTGAGTTATAATTTCTGATATGGTTAAAAATGAGATCCATATAATGATGATGATAAGTGATAATAAAATAAGAATATGTTTAGGAGCACATAGTCATGTTTATTATACATAATATAATATAATCATGGAATATATCATAACAAATGAGTTAAGGAGTAATGCGTTTAGAATAATATATGTCATCAGTAAATGGAGTTTGGAAACATGATTTAATAATATTGAACCAATATAAAATAAAATATATATGTTTGATACCAAGTTAAATTATGATAATAATAATCATATAAAGTATAACATATGTCAAGGTTAACACCCTGGACCATCGTAACATAATGGACTCGGTTGACTAAATGGTCATGACATAGTAGACATGGAGTATCCACATTTATCCTTAAATATAGTACTCTTTCACTAACTAACCTTATCCCACCCTAAACATATGATATTTTTAACATTACTCAATGAATTAGATGGCTTTAATTGACCCAATGATAACATTTTTCTAATTTAAACATATGTTTTCTATAATAACAAGTAAAAAACATTATTTTGTTATAACTTACATCATTTATGATTATAAATGTGCTTCAAAAAGCACATATAATTTATTATCACAATCCATTTAGATAAATTAAATTGATGGTATAGTTAAATAAAACACATATGGAAGCATAAAAAATTAAGATATATTTACATATATGAAAAAAAAATTATAGTATAATTGAAATTTAAAAAGAGAATTAATAATAAAGGCATTTTATAGTTTTGATACATTAAAAAAATATAAAATATAAAATTAAATTATATATTTATTTGGTAAAAGATCAGAACATGGAGATAAATATTCAAAAATATATTCAAAAATATTTTAGGAAAATTTCATTTTAAGGGTCATGTTAAAAATAGATTCTAATGAAACATTTATAAAAAAGGAAAAATTCTGTATAAAATGATTTAAAAAATAATGAATGATGATTCATTTGTAATAAAAGTTATTTAAATTATAGAAGGGGAAAAATAACTCTTATAATTAGAGATAATAAAATCCATAAAATAAAATAAAATATATTGATGGTGATAATATTTCCTGGTTGAAAACAATGTGTATGTTTGGTTTCCCTTACATGCATTACATCAAGGTAAATTACGAAATAGGAGAGTTTAAATTGTATAAAGAAATTAAAAAAATTCAAAACCCAAATGGGAATGAAATTAATATGGTTTTAAGGAAAAATATCATAAAATTTCTCTTGGTCAAAATTCATTCATAAAATTTTTGAAATAAAAGTGATATTGTAAAATAATCCCATTACATTACTCAAACATAAATGTTTACTTTTTATCATTAGATGACAGTCAAAAATATTATAGCATACATTTTTTTAATGTAGAAATCATTCCATGTTCATTGATATCATATTCATCATTCCCATATTAATCAAGGTAGATGAATCACTATGTTTATATAATTTATTTATTCTGTTGTTCATTTGACATTACATATATAAATGGTTGATAACAATGCGATCCATGATGAACATTTTTTAGTAATATAATGTTAACATTGAGTAACATTATAATTATAATTTATTTTTATTTCAACCATATAAAATAATGTTCTTTTGTTATAATTGGAAATAATGTAATACCCCAAAATAGGAACTACTAATTCATCCCAAAACCTTTGTCACTATATGAACTTAAACAAGACTCTTCGTATTTTATAGGATGTATACTAGAAGTGGGGGAGTAAGATAGTAATCTAAAGACACTATAAAATCATATCAAAGTGTTTAATAAAAATAAAAATAACTAATAATTAAATAAACCAGTGTAAATAGAATTAATGAATAAACTGAACATTCCATATTAAGTAAAATTTGATCACGAAATGTATTTTGGTAGTGGAATTGTGTTTTACTTCAATAATCATAATATTTACCACTTGTCCATATAATAGATTTTAAAAAATATGAAATATAGATTTTGAGATATTTAGTAAAATTCAATAAAACCTAAACATATATAGAATACATATACTTGAAAACCCCACTATGTTGGTTACACAAAAATAATAATATAAAATATACCAATCACAAGAGGATCCACTACACAACAAATATAAATGATCTTGATAATCCTAATATTATCCAATATATCATTCCAAGCCATGTATTACTCAACCAAATCTTCATTCAAAAAATAGTTCTTACAACAATCATATCAGAGTTATTTGAATTCTAATGCGCATTGAAAGCCTAAGAAGGGTGTGAGTACAACTCAGTAGGCCTCCATTAAAAAAATTCTAAATAAAATATTATCCCCAAATATTGTTTATGTAGAGAAATAATAGAGTAAATAAATAGTAAAAAGGAAAATATACCTCTAAATGAACAAATGGTTATTTCATAACCAATTGGACATCTGGTGATTTGGTGACACATGGGCCAGCCATATGCCCATAACCCCAGGATGGTTGTATGAGTAACAGAAAATTGGGAGAATCATACATTATAGAATGTAACAACATTTTCATCCTCATCTAACTCACTATATCTTTGAGGTGGTCTACCATGTCAGAAATCTAGATCCAGGGATAGGAAACATCAAGTATAAATATCTAAAACTCATATTTTGGGAGTGATATAAAACATTTAAAACCTTACATGTGGATTATCATGTTCAACTCCCTAAACCTCATATGTGGATTTCTATTTTATACATATAGAATCATTCCTAGGGAAATTCATGTTAAATTATCTAATCCTTGGATAAGGAGTGACACATTAGACATGAGAAACCATACCTATAAATCATAATTCTTATCAAACTAATCTAGGGATTTGGATCACAACGAAGCCCTCTGGGACCATACTTGTGGAGGATTATGTCCAACTCTCTAAACAATTTATTTGAATCATCGTATCAAACTTCCATAACTATACATCATAATAGTTGTTCATAGTTCTTCAATATGTCACCTAATCTATAGCATGAATTTTGAAATATTATTGTACAATAATATACTCTTTTAAACCATTCAAAAGAGACAAAAAAGTCCGTTTTTGAAAAAATAATTATTTACCAAGTTAAAATCATGGATTTTATATTAAAATATTTATTGGAATGCTGATTCCTTTTGGAATATAAAAACAAATTTCCAACAATCTTTGGAAGATTTGGGACCCCACAAATATAGTTGAAAATTTTCAATGCCATAGTTAAAACATTGGCTACCTTTTTCATTACAATTAAAGGATGTAGACTATCTGTCCATTAATGTTTTTGTTAAAATAGTTTTTATGTAATTTAATCCTTAGGGAAAAACCAAAAACTCATTTTAATCAACATTTTAAATACACCGAAACCGAATTTTTGAAATAACATGGATTTCAACTCCTTAAATGAAAAAAATGGCCAATTTAAACATTTATTTCCCACTTTGAAATACTAGAAAATGTGAAAACAAGATTTACACATTACAACCCATTTCAATGGAATCATATGTCATTCTAATAATCCTATTAAATGAAAAAATTCCACTACATAAACTCAAGCTATTTTATAACATTTATTCAGTCTAATATATTTATTTCTTATCCATAAAACCAACTTAACCAATGAGTATAAATAAGTTATGGTCATTACCCACTAACATAACCTCTAAAAACCAATCTTTACAATTTTCACGAATTAAAAATATCAAATGGTGGATATAATTTCAATATAAAAAATAAAAATAGATCCAACAATCTTGATTGGAGGTGAAATGTTTCAATATATAGGCCAAATATTTTTTTTAAACAATAATAAAAACAAACCACACATGGTATTTATGGATCGTACCATTTATTAATTTAAATAATTCCTCATGACTATGGGTAAATCTCATAGAACATGAATCCCATCGTGAATCTTTCCACAGCATTTAAATATCCTTACAAACATTCCTATGCCTATCCTAGCCTCTCCGATACTCCTTATTGTCCAAAAAATCTCATCTTGATCACCCATGGTCAAATATAATTCCAAGAAAAAAACTAATTAATCTAATAACTATAATTAATTAACTATTTAAATCCAAACTCTGAATAATTTTGAAAGTCTCTCTAGGTTCTCAACTGATATCAAAACTCCATAAAACCTCCATGGGTGGTCCACAACAGACTTCAGAAACCATTTTAGGTAAATTCCCTGAGAGGATATACCATTACAACAAAATAAACAAATTATTTCATTATGTAAATCATTCAAAAATTAATCATGAATTAATACCTAAAAAAACTCCTAATAATTACATGGGTAGGTCATGTCCCTATCTCATCTATGCAGGCTAATGAAAATCACCTTTTCAAATGGAAGAGTTTACCGTGATCCTAGTGTGTGGTTAATAAATATCAATCCTATAAATCATAAATATTATAAGAAGACTGTAGAGTTATTTGGATTTCAAATAGTGATACTAACATCAAAAACATCAAAATATAACTATCAATGCACTCCCAAAATAAGGGTTGTAGATTATGAATGGTTATTTGAGAACCCATGTTCTATTTTCATTTAATTGGGTAGAAATATAAGGGACTTGTGAAAAACCCCTAAGGGTGATTTTTTTATTTACCCTTTTTAATGATGTTCTAGGAAGCCAGACATTTTTTCTGAACCATTTAAAAACCATGGATCAATAGTGAACCTTGTGCTTCGAATTACAAAATTCATTAAATGGCAGGGTAACACTATTAGGAAAACCATTCACTAATCATGCTATCACCACTACCTATAGAAAGGATCACATTTATACTAAAACTGTGAATATGTAGTGTTCCACAGTTTAGGCTCACCAACTAAAACAGTTTCATCATATTCTTATAGATTTTACACAATACCTTGTGATATACATTAAATAAATCTATGAAAAATTAAAAAATGAACTGAAAACATAATGTGAATCAATATGTCACATTGTTTTTCCTAAACAATGCTCACAAAAAAGTTAACACTATCTAGAAAACATAAAAACTCATAAAACCTTACATGAAGCATCCATGAATCATTGGAATAATTAATCTTCCTATTGTTTCTCATTCCTCATAAAAACCACCTTGAGGTATTCCAATGCTTAAAATATCATTCTGAGTGATGATTCAAAATTAGACATGTCTAGTTAATGAAAAGTAATAATCCTTTTGGAACCTTCATCGCATACAAATACAAGATATTATGACCTCTCTACCATAATACATAATTTTCTAGAGAAGTATTAGTGTTCACCAATCTATACTACCTGACCCACATCGGTAACTGGGAATATCCAATTATTTCATTATTTTTTTGAATGAATAAAACATAACCAATGTATAAACTCCCAATCAATTAATTCAGAAAAAAAATCCTAATCTAATGGATATTGTTAAAATAATACACCAAAATGGAGAAAACACAATACCCAAAAATATAATCACAAATTATGTAATCTAATAATTACTCATTTATGATATGGTTCCCTCCACCATGAGTTTTAAATTACACCCATGATCTGAGGATTCCTGGTCCACCACAATCAGAAAATCCCAAAATGACCTCAAAATTGAAATCAGACAATGCACATAGAACTATTCCCAACATACTATTCCCAATAGCCTTGAGGATTATAATTATTATAAACGCTCTTCTAGGTAATTGAAAACAAACTATAGCAGACATGTTCATTTTAACCTTCAAAAAATAATGTGAAATCCAGATTTTCTTAAAAAATTAGTCTTACTTTCTAAAATTTGTATGTTACCAAAATATTGACACATCAGATTTTTCTTGAATCTCACTACATATATTTTATGTAATAACATATGAGAAAATAACCATATATAACTTATCCAGGAAATATTGGGCTCCAACTATTGGAACGCCACCACCTCTCTAGGTCATGATACCTCCATACTTAGAAGCATTAGATGACCACCCCAACACATCAACTAGAGTGAATACCTTCAACCAAGTGATAATACTTATTTGGATTCTCAAATGAATGAAAATTTTCATCATGCGATATCATATCACTAATGCACCTCTAAAGAGAAAATAACCTAAAATTATTTTATTTATCCACTATTAATCCAAATCTAACACTCATCTCGATCATCCACCAAATTCAATTACTTGTTTGTATTCCATATGGAATTTAATCATATGGCACATAAATGTTTCACTATATAAAAACCCAAAATGATTAATCTAATACTCTTTACACAAACTTTTATCCCATCTATCACCATGGTTTTTCATTAATTTCTAACACATCACTCCCCACAATTAGAATGTGGTTTTCACTATATCACTCATGAAACACCAACGACAACAACGGAAATTCCATTCACATCCATCCCATGAATTATTTCTGTTAATTTATCTATATATTTTCTGGAAAAATGAAACATCAATAGTCAACCATTACCTAATCTTATTAATGATATTTGTGGCATTAATAGATATATATTCAACTACAAGGACATTTCTTAAAGGGAACTGATGATAATCTCCCCACCACATGACCTCAATAATTCTTATCCATGATCATAATCTAGAAAAGGTCATTCATACAAATATAGTTGACAATAAAATATATTTAAATGTATAATATTATCTCTTATCATACTCATGGTTATTCCGAAAATTCAACAGGATCATCTCTAACCTATAAGTACACTAAGATTTCATCCATGAATACCACCATAGAAATATATTTCTGATTTCACCTCTAACTATAGGGATGTTTAAAGCACACTAAATTCCCATGTCCTCTATATGCACAATATCCCCACTATAACCATGTCAATTCTCAGCCTATTCATGGAAGCCTGATTAAATTATTCACCTAATTTTTACGCACTAATAGCATCTAATACACAAGTTAAAATACATAATTCATAAAAACATTTTCATCTATCCAATATCTAATTAACTCTTAAATATTACATGATCTTTTGTAAACTATCCACATAACATGTTTATGATCTAGAAAGTCGCATCACATAAATGTTCATCTCACAAGCCATATTAACTTGACATACATACCCACAAATTTATATCTCATATAACAAAGAAATCTATTTAATCCTTAAAACTTGAGGGAAATTATCATCTAAAAACCACTTATATTACCAAATATGTATGGATCATCATTTTAAAGATCCTCAATGTTCAATTATGAATTTAATATGTTCCTCATGACACATCTATATATGACCATACAATTCACTGAATCATCATTACCCTCATAAACCACAAGTTCCATTAAAGCATCAATACTCCATGTGATTTCAACTCAAGGAAACTTGAAATATCCATGGGACATATACCAAAAAACTACATCAATATGTTCTTTTCCACATGAACCCCAAGTTCAAAATAACACAAATTCACCTTGTCTTCCACCCATGTATGGTTGCTTCCGAAATTAAATTCACATTATAGAATCCACATACCATCGAGCAACTCATGTTTTCCAAATCAATCAAATAAAAATCAGCAACAACCTATATCCACACCCATTACCAAGTATAGGAACCTAAATGAGTTTTATCCTCTAGAAACAAACCAAATATATAACGTAATAGAACATTAGTTCTCCATCCCAAAAACTCATCCAATGCACCAAAAAAACATACTAGTTTGTACCCTTCAAGAACCATTGTTAAATGTCCCAAAATATCCAACAATTCATCACACACTTAATCCACACAAAACTCAGCTGACTCCAATCATTGGCCACCCATAAAAGCCACATGAAACTAACTCCCTAAAAAGTAAGGATGTCAAGATGGGCACTTGGATCTCCCACATATACCCAGCATTAATCTATCTTGATAATCATCAAGGCCACACTACTTTGATCTACACTAACTCATTGTGGTCCATATATAATTGGCATCAAGAAAATCTATTATGGCATTGCCACATGACAAAACAAGTCAAAACACCCATCACGGGGGTACCATTAGAAAATTATGTTGTAAAAACATGAACCTTTCAAACATAAATATTACATATTAATTTATGAATATTCATTATATAACATAATGATCTATTGTAGAATATTTTATGTATAGTTACTTTTTAATGTATATATTTAAACAACTTCTTCATAATTGAACTACATATTCTCCCCATGTGTCCTTCATAAAAAGAACCCTTATTATGATTATTGTAAGTAAATCTGTTTTTGATGACTTGGGGAATGAATCATAATAAAGGGTGAGCTTATATTCCCTGTAATGTTATACATGGGATATATTTTTCATCCCATAAGAATAATAAGAGGATAATTTTATTGGAACATGATATTTACATTTGAAAACCATACACTACACTTCAGAAATCATAAACATGACTCATAGAATAAATCATGGTATTTCATAAGAAATGAATCATAAAAAATCAATGTACATAATCCATGATAACATACCTTTTTTCTAATATATTAATTTATGGTGTACAGATGATATGTTATCATTTTAAACATGTAAAAATAGAAAAAACATCACTAATTTAGTTTAGAAAGTGAAACCATTTTATTGCATAAACTTATTTAAATCAAAATCCAGATCATGATTAATCTTTTAGAAATAAAAAATAATTCAAATCATAACATTGTGAACATGATAATAGGTTCATGATAAACATTATAAATCCTGATTTATCTTCCATTACCTAATGAATATGATTGAGATATATATCCCACCTATAAAATAATCATACATATATTTTCGAAAACAACCGAAATCATTCTATATATCATAAACTATAAATATTAAATGGATCTTCTAAATATTTCACCATAGCATAACCCATAGAAATGAAATGGGTTTCATATTCATCTTAGAAAATCATTATAGTATTACTCATGTAAAAAAAATAGTTTACATAAAAAATTCATCATAATCATTATAATCATAATAAACATTATCCATACATAGAAAGAATAATGGTGATACAATTGAATCATATACCTATTAAATTTTAAATAAAATGAATGTATTACACATAATAATGAATATTATTTTTGAAATTTCATTTGGAACTTTTCATTATTAAATTTTAAAAAGGTTGGGACCGAAGCCTAATTTTTATTATTAAAGAAAAGTAAAGACCTCTTTTAATTGGGTAGATGGAAACCCATTACACAGCCCAAAGTTCCAGTGGGATTGTAGCCCATTACATAGCACATAGGCATAAATTTATGGCACAATTCCCATTCTATGAATATTAACCCACCTCCTCTAGTGCCCGCACAATACCGCCGCCGCTATAGTGCCCTGCCACTACTATAGTGCCCGCTGATCAACAGTGCCACTGCTGCTATAATACCGCTATAGTACTGCTACAGTAACCTGCACCCAATGGGTTTTGATTCCCCATTTTTCTTGTAGTATTATAGGGTGCTTACCACTAAGACAAACCCAAACTATAGTTTTTTTAATGGTTGGGGTCGAAGCCTCAATTTATTATTTTAAAGCAAAGACCTCTTTAGACTGGGTAAAGAGAGACCCATTACATAGCCTGAAGGCCCAAGGCCAAGTGGCATGAATACAAGGCTCGAAAGCCCATTTTTTTGGCCCAAAGGACCCCTCATGATTAAAATTACATTTTCACTTTAAAAACAACATTCTTAAAGATAAATGTTCCAAAAAAATAAAAATAAATTTCATTTAAACTTACTATTGAATATTATAAAGTATTTTACAAAAAATTGGGTGTTTATAATGGTGGGATATTTTTTATCTCATACTTAATAAAATAAAGATTCTGATCACATTTTAAGTAAAAAGTAAGTCACTTCCCATTTATAAAATGAATAGAAGAATCCTTTTATAAGTATTTTATATGAAAATAAAAATGGGTGAAAATAAAATGTATAAAAAATTTATAATGATAAAAAAATTCAATATAAAATTTTTATTGAAAATATGGACATGGAGTAACCATGGTTTTTAGACGAAGTGAGAAATAAAGTCAATTTTTCTTAAACACGTTATTTTGGAATATTATGTAAATATTGGGAGGAAATTAGAAGGAATTTTTTTCCAAAATAAATAACAATAGTTATATACAAATATTTGTTTCATATGATTTATATTATAATATCTCATCAATATAATCATAATCATATACATCCCTGATTAAAATTTTATTTTTACATCATACCATTACAACTTTATTAGCTTCTGAATTGTAATCACTATTAAAGAATAAAATATAATGAATCATTAAATGTTAAGATAAAATAAAAAATTCACTATATGAAATGTATATCGGGTTTTATATGAGCCTCATAAAATATCTTAGCTGCATAACATAACATATATCCCAAATAATGCAATTTGAGGTGAAATTCCCATAACGTAAATCAGGATTCCTTCTTAACTGTTAAAAAATAATTTTTAATAAATACATGGATATTATAAATATACTAAATAACAATAAATATATTTTTTTAGAAAACATATTATTTACTTATTACCTTTTATTATATTTTTAATAACAAATCCTTATTAATATCACAATTTTGGAATAACTGCTTTTTTCTTATATGTATTTATTTTTTATTTTCAGACCACTTACTATTAACATGGTTCCATAATATAATTAATTTAATTCGTGGTATAAATATAATTCATATTTGTAACATATTTTTTTATTGTTTTCCTCAATATTTATAAATAGAAAATAAAATTCATCCTTAATAGAGACGGTAGGACATACGTACACATGAAAACTATTTTTATTTTCTTATAGAATGAATCAAAATAAGGGTAAATAATGTATCACCCATCAATATTAATTATGAATATATATATATATATATAATATATATATATATATTATAATTTTCCTTATTCCCTTCCATTTATAGTGCATGTTAAAATCTAGTCACATTGGTTCGTAGGGTGGTAGTCTAACGTACGCATTAGTGATGTTATAGTGTTCCCATGAAATGTAATGTAAGAAGTTAAATGTGATATTATATTTAAATAATTATTATAATATCACATATATCGTATATAAAAATTAAATATATCATTATACTATGATGTGGTAGGTGGTGATTGAATAATAATGACAACGGTTCATAGGGCGGTATTCTATCGTACACATGATTGGTGGATTGGTTCCCCATAGGATAGAATTGGAGATGAAAATAATATATTAAATCAGCCTAATAAAATCATATTATATGGTTGATAATATTTTTAATATATTTTATTTATTAAAAATTTAATAAATATTGTAATATGATGAGTAAAAAATAATTTACACAGTGAATACATTTACAATATCTTAAAACAGAATCCTTTGGATTTCTCACTAAGGACACTAGGGTATGAATTTTTGGATGACCATAAGAAATAGAAAATGTATAATTACTTTTATGATGTGTGTATTAAAGGATTGGTTGACCCAAATTTTATAGGAGGCATGAATATATAGGTGGAGGATGTCGCCTTTTATAATATAAGAGCAGTCAATTTTTCTATAAATACCCAAAACTATTCAATAATTGGACATCACTGTAACCCCAAATGTCTCAAAAATTTATAAAAAATTGTTTGGTTGGATTATAAAATCTATGAGCACCAGTGACACACAAAAACACATTATTTAAAATTAATTCCTTCACTTATATGTTTCTTTACTTTAACACTTTTATTATTTACTATGGTAAAAAACCTTTTTATCTTAGTAATTTATCATTTATGTATAGAAACAATATGAGACACAGTAGATAATTTATAACCACTATTATTAAATATGAAATTAATTTTAAACAATAAAAAACATATTTGTGTGGAATATTAATTATAATTGAAGCACACAAAACATGCAAAATTTGGATTTACCCTTTACTATGATAATGATGTTTTAATAAATTGGGAGTCAATTTAATTATTATAAATGTTCCCATGGAAAATTAAAGTAAAATAATTGATATTTATAAAAATATGAAAATAAATTTTATGAGGGTATTTGATTTTTAGAATTTTGCATAATTTAATAAATTATTATTTCTTATTAAATAACATAATTTTATATTTTGACATTATTTATTTAATTAGATTTTTTATAAATTGTGACAAAAGATTATTTAGAGTATATAATTTGAACACCTATATATAATGATATATTTATCTAAAATTTCATGAAATATAACAATTGATTCAATTTATATTACATTATTTTTAAGATAATATATTTCTTAACAATTAAATTATTATTGCATTACTGTTTCTTATGAATATTATGTAAATATAAAAATATTAAAAACTAAAAATTAATTACTGTAATGAAATTTATTTTATTGTGCTTAAAATATCTTTCAATACCTATTCACATCTTTCTTTTTTTCATATTTTGAAAACATCCAAGGATATTAAAATCAAGAGGGTGACATTTAGTTTTTTCATTTCATAAATTTTCATATTGGTCACATTCATGGAAAATTGTCCCAGATGCAACTAGAAATCAGGAATAATGTAATAATAATCCAAATAAGGGAATCATAAAGTAATTTTACATGTATTTTGTTTAGTTGTTTTCTTCTCTATTTATAGTAATGCTTGATAAGTTTGTTTCAACCTTAACTGTGGTAGTTATTTTTTACTTTTTTTACAATTTATCTTTACTAAAAATTAATATATATAAATTCTATAATAATAATTATGGAGATTAAGAATATCTAATCTATTTTTCACAATTCTATTTTAATTAGAGGTAATTAAATTTAAAATTAAACTCACATATGTGACGATAAAGTAGATTTCTAAAGTGAAAATTTACTTCAATATAAAAAAATTTTGATATCAAAATTCAATATGAAAATAATTATATTGACATAAATAAGAATAAAAAATATATAATTGAAATTGTCATTTTTTTAAAAAAAATAGTCATGGTTGAACATGGTAAACTCATTAAATGATGACATAGTTTTTAATAAAAATTGGTATTTTCCACTATTAAAAAAATATTTTCATAAAATATTTCAAAAATCACATTGATCTAATTTTGACTCTTTTATTATAAAAATGAAATTATTTATGTAAAATTATTATTTTAAATGTTTTATAAATAAATTTCATTATTTTTCTACAAAAAGGATATAAAAAGTATTTTTTAAGAGAAAACAAAATTTTCATAAAATATAGTATCTACTAACAAATGAGTACTTAATTATAAATATATTACCATTATCTAAAAACATTATATATTATTTTATAAATTTTTTTATTCTTATCTACACCACCAAATTTAACTTCTAATATTTAATGACATGTTTAAATAAAACCGTTAATAGAATATCACAGTTGGTTAAAACATAGAGTTGTGTATAATGTGAGGCATTAACGAAATTATATTTATTTGAAACAAATAAATAATTCATAAAATATTATGGATTTATTTAATACCCCTAAAAGATATATCATCCTTAAATTTTTAATGTGATCTAAAAAATGAAGAGTTTTATATTTCAAATTTACATCATAGAAAACACACATCATAAAAATGGTCAATTAAACATTCTCTTAAAATGAGGGAAAATAAATTATGATTTTCATCACATAACATGGTTCCTAAGTTGGTTAAAACTGGTTGGAATTGAAAATATAGAAATCAAAAAGACAAATAAATCTATAATAATAATATAGAGTGACAGTTAACATGGTCAAGATAATGTTAACAATAGAGAAACCATAAATCTATTTTGATTTAAAAGACAATAGTTTCAATAGAAATGAATGTTATAAGATTTTTTTTCTCAAGATTTCTTTCATAAATTTGAGTGAATATTTTCTATCATGTTAGGGAACCAGATGAAATATACTTACTATATTTACATCCATTTTAGATGCATGAGATCATCATTTTGTTGTTCATTAATCAATTTAAACATCACCTACTAATCTATGACATAAATATAAATTTTTAATTTTGATGAAAAAATGTACCAAAAGATCCATTATGGAATTATAATTCATTCCATATACCTCTAGTTATTATCAAAACCAAAATTGTCATAACATCTTATCAAATATGGATAAATCTTCTTATGAAAAAATCGTACAGTAATATATATGGACTTATCCAATTTTCAAAACAAATATTTACATAAATTATAAACATTATGAACCTTCCCAAATTAAAAAATTATTCAAATGTAAATAAATTTCTAATATCATCATATAATTAATCCCCCAAATATCATAAAGACACCTGTTAGTATCACATTACATATTTGTTAATACGTTGGTGATGTATTCATTTAAAACGTGGTAATAACCATAATTACCATAAAATCTAAATGAACACTTAAATGATTTTAATAATTACCTATTTCTTCATTAATTAAATTAAATTTTCAATTATTGAATATATTTCGTAAGTCCTTAAAATTTTTAAACTCCCTAAATGATAATATAAAATAATTTTTCACCAAATCATTAATTTTATCCAAGGTAATCTATAATATCATATTCAAATTACCCATACCAATCATCTGTTTATCCCAAATGTCATTATCTTGACATCTAAATCATCTTATGGTCAATATTTCACTAACCCTGTTTTTATTAAAATATAACCTTAACAACAAATAAATTTTCAGGCCATCAATATGAATAAACATATTCTTGTAAACATGTAATAAAAAACCTCTATTTAAAAATTATTATATTTTATAAAATTAAATAATTAAAATACATAGACATATAATTAATTACAATCCTTACTTTAATAATTTATTGGGATTCATCTTCTAATTCTCTAATAAATCCTTTTATTCAAATTTCATTTGTAGTATCTTTATCATCAATAGAAAAAAAATCATGTATAAACATGTTGCAATTTTTCATGAGCATTCCCCCTTGGATCTCATTTTTTATAATTCCCATAAACTTCATATTTAAAATGTTTCACCGTTGATGATACCTTAGGTGAACCATTATTCTCATCCATTGTTTAAACTGATATTTTATTTTTTTCTCAGCATTGAAAATAGATTTCCCCTCATCAGCCCAAATAAAAAATCTTCTCATTTTATTGATGTATTACCTTGAGTGATTATTCCAACATTATAGACATATAACAGACATAAGAATACTCTATCTATGGTATCCCCAAACAGAACACTAAAATAAATCTAACACTATTTTCTTTAGTGAGTCTGAGAGTTTGGAAAGGTTCAATTTGTTAAACATATGTCATGATAACTAAATATTAATAATCACAATATCCATTAGTATGGTCATTATTTAAATTGGTTTTTCGTGAAAATATTTTCTATCACATTCGATGATAAACATGTTCTTCTAGTTTTCACCATTAAAAAATATGCATGGATTCAGAAATAGTATTCATACTGTAAGAAGAAATTATTTAGAAAATTAATTTTTTGGATGAATAAATCAGGAAAGAATATTCTAAATCTATTAAATATTTTGTTTAACATATATAATCAATGATTATCATAAATTCAAATCATTGATAATGTTTCATAAATAAAACTTCTATTAACTAATGAATATCCAACATGAGTTTCAAACTGGGTGAACAATCTACGTACACTCACGATATAGTATAATTATAGTACAAAAATACCTGAACAACTCTTTTTTGTGTTGTATAAACTATGTGTATGTACAAGAAAATCCACCAATATTATCTAGATAAGTATGTATTGATAAAACAACTACATAATGTAATCCTTACCAAAAAATAGGATGTATCATATAAATCGACTCGCCATATGGGTTCTTAAATAATGTCATCTAATCCTAGAATAAAAATGATAACAAAACCTTGAATCAATAGTAAATACTTGGAAAAAATCATACATAAATATTATACCATAATAGATGAATATTCATTACATAATGTAACGATCCTTTCCATAATAATTTAGTTCAAGTTCCATTGGATCCATGTAAATGTAAAAAATCATTTCATAAGTGAACTGCAACTTCTATAATTATGTTATTCATTACTAGATCCCTTCTTATACATATCATTCATAAATCCTTTCTACAAGATCAATGAATTAAACATAATAATTGATGATCTTAAATTTCCAAAATTGATAAACAAGGGATATATTAATGGCCACATATGAATATCACGAGAAAATATATATGAGAGCATGGTATTCAATTGTGAAAACCATGAACTTTGTATCATAGATAATAAATATGAGTAATGCCATAAATATTAGTATTATATAAGGCTTGAATAAGAATGAAATCAAAGTAAAAAAATCTATGATTGAATAACTCTAATATCCCAATATAGGTGCCACATTCTGGGACCCTGATCTAGTTAATCAAATGACCCCAAGAGTGCCTTCGTGTATGCTAGAGGGTACAGACTAGCTACAAGAGACTAATATCTGTAATGGGAAGACTACATCATATTTATTATAGTAAAATACAAGAAAAAAAATAAAAAATATCCCAATATATAACCATAACCATAAATATCACAATGACAAATGATATCCAAAAATTGAAATACAATATCACAACTGAAAAGAAGATATTCCTTGATAATATATGTGTCTTGGGAATAAAATGAAAAATCAACAGTATTGAGAATAAAAAATACTAACCAGTTCCTGAACCATGTCTGGTTTCATCATCCATTCACCACCCCAACTCAATAATATAACATAGGGATTTTTCCATTACCATGTCTGGCAACCACGAATCATATTCAAGTACAGATCAAGCAGCTCGAGTAGGGTGTGAGCATAACATAGTAGGCAACCACCAACGATGTCTAAAATAATATCAATTCATATAATAGTGTATTAATTTTTGTAAATAGTAATTAAATATTAATAAATAATAGTTATCAAATCAAAAATTATTTTTTATTTAACCACATAATACCATGGGTTCCCATGGACACCTACTTCTCATTACATTCATCACCTCAAGTCATAGTCTAAACTATCCCAATGGGATTTCAGATAATAGAATTCCATTTTAAAAATAATTAAATTCATTATTTAATTCTCATTTTACCATTCATTGAGTATAAAGTTGAATGACCATGTTACAATTCTTTAATTCATACATGAATTCTGATGGTACCATTCACACAATAGATAATTGAATGACCATGACACCATTCATACTTTAACAATTGAATGACCATAATACTATTAAAATTTTCACAATCGAATGATCGTGTTTCCATTCATTATCTCAACACATATGTGAACGAAGATGTTACCATTCATCAACACTTAATTATTTAATCAATTGAATTATCAACATAAATTTCATTACTAATTCTATAATTATTTATTCATATAAACCCCATTGATTAATTCATTAATTAATTATTCTTCTCAATCACATTAATAATTCAACCATTAGTCATCAAAAAATTACACATAACTAATTCCCCAGTCAATTCATCCCATCAATTCATTTAAATGACTAAATAATTAATTTTTCATGAACAAATAATTAATTCAACTATTAATTATCTCAAATTAACTATTTCTATATCACATCATTATTTCATCAATTAATCATCCAATTCACAAGTCTAAATCTCTAATAATTAATTAAAAAATCAATTTTCTCAAAACACAATTCAAAATTTAAAAAATTAACTCAATAATAACTTATCCCTAAATCAACAATATCAATTCCCTTATATTTAATCAATCAATTCATTATTCCTAATCTACAATCCCAAAATCCTAATCTCACATTTCCCAAAATTAATTAATTCTTCTAACTAATTAATTAGATCAATAAATCAATTACAAAACATATATTATATATTATACAATCACATATGAATAATTGAAACTAGTACAATTAGATTTATATTATAGAACAACTACAAAAATCTATTGACAAAAGATCTCCCAAAAGAAATCCCCAAATTGAACTGAAAAACTATTTAGTGTGAAATCTGTATCTAAAACCTAAATTGAATATAAAAAATCAATTTCTATTATTTATGTATGTAGAACTATAATCCTAGATGTATATTCTTCATATCAATATCTATATCTAGAAAAACAAAGGGTAACAACCCACTAAAAGAAGAGGAGAAGAAAAAGATATAATTCCAGAAGAACCCATATACCTGAATAGATGCAGATCTACCAATTAGGCTTCATATAAACATGAATAGAGTTCAGATGGACATGTAATACCTTTGGGAGTCTCTAATATTTATATAAATTGATTGTGGGTTATGCTATAGAGATTGGGTGTATAAGAAGGGGTATGGGAATTTTTTAACATTATTAGGGGTATTAAAATCCATTTTACAAGGATTTCCTTAAAGGGTGCACGATTTATCTTAATCTTATACCAATTATTGGGGGTGTGGTTCAACATTTCCCCAAAGAGGGTGCATGATTTAAAAAATCCTGTTGCATCCATTCGAATACCAAATATCCTGGGTTGCATGGTTTTCCAAGACAGGACACACGGTTAGGTAAAACCATGCAAGAACCATGAACTATCCACTTTACTCTATTTTATCTAAATATACTACCAAACACACGCCAAGGTAATACACAAACAAATGGAACTCAAAATTATAAAAAATGTTACATGTAAACGTTATCATGGTATTTCGATTAAAGGTCGAGATCTTATAATCCCCCAGCTTATAATAGCTTGTCCTCGAGATGTACTCCCAAGAATCTCTAAGATTCAGATTCAAAAAATTGGTCCACTAACCCCACATATATTCTTCTCTCACCCAAGTTTTATCCTCCTCATTCCCATTTTTGGAAAATACATGAACGATCAGTAGCATCCTTCCCCTAAAAACATTCTCATTATGATCAAAAATGTATATGGAATTCTCCAAAAAAGATATGTCTATCTCAAGATAAACATAATCCATGTCAATCGCATGATAAGGTCCAAGGTGATACATTAATAGTTGTGACTCATGGAAGACGTAATGCATAGGAATCTATTTCTATAGAATAAACAATAGGTGCACCACTATCTTGATTCTCTTCACAACATCAAATAGTCCAATGAACCAGGACGCCAATGTTCCCTGGATTTATATCTTTTCGTGAATCAAACTAGGAAACACTTAAAGTAATACCAAATATTCCTCTATAAACTATAGTGGTAATCTATGCCTATCTGCATACAAATTTGGTTATCCCGAAACTGTAGAAATAATCTTTTAATACAGTTGTACTTACTTCGATTTGTACTACACAAGACTCTATACCAATGACACTGACTCACCTACCTCCATCTAGAATATAGGTGATATGCATGCTCTACCATATAGATCCTTGAATGGTTCCATCTATAATGTGTCTTGATCATTATTATTTTTGGAAAACACTAACGAATCTAAAAACTTATTTAAAGACCCACCAGATTCAAGGTAACATGCTCGTAGCATATCCTCAAGAGCTAATATATTACACTTCGACTGCTCATTTTTCTATGGGTGAAAATCCATACACAATAGTACATGTGTGCCCAGTTCCTTGGGTAAACCCTGTCATACGTGTGATGTAAAGCATGAATCATGGTATGAAATTATAGTATATGTAACTCAATGAAGACATTATATCTCACAAAAATATAATTATCACAACTAATCACCTGAGGAGGTTTCCCAAATGATAAAAAATGGCCTACCTGCATTAGTATGTCCACAAAAACTCAAATAATGTAATTCTTTCAAGGATTCCTTGGATGAACCACTACAAATTCCATGGTCACATTATTTTAGTTCCATTCCCAAATGGGTAACAACTGTAGCAATCCTCCTAGTAATTGATTCTCTGCCTTCACTTAATGATATGTGCACTATCCTATCATAAATCCTGGTATCTCCTTTTTTATGCCAAACCCACAAAACTATCGATGTATTATATGGTTCACTTTGGTCACAACTGGATGTACTAACCACTTTAGAGGCATGAAACTTATAGAGAACCAAGATTGACGTATATAGACATTAAATTACTTTTGAGGAATAATTAATACATAACAAGAACCAACACTCAAGGACCGTAATAGTTTAGTGTCTTTGGAAACTCGGAACATAATCTTCAAATCATGGTGAAAGATATTCAACATCTCCCATAAAGAACTTCCCCTTTTGTTTTCTTACCTAAAACCATTCTTTAAATCATGGGGAAAAGAAAACATATAAAGGGTGAGCTCCAATGCATAGAAATGGTAATCATGGATAAAATAAAACAAATCATATACATTTTAAATTAAAAAATCATCAAAATTATGTTTAAACATTAAAATCTTGAGAAATAAATCTTGGCAGTACATAAGGCATAGATCATAAAATTACATTAATCCTGATAAAATAGCATGGTAATAAAACATGGAACTATGGAAAACCATTAATCACATGAAATTATTTCCATAGTAGCCAATTCATTGATTCCAAGACCATCATAGTGGACAAAGTCCCTTACTGAGTTGAGTTCACTCCTCGTTCCAGTCCTGTATCACTGAATCAGATTAACTTGTCGTTCCATCCATGTCTATCTTATGAGATATAAATATTTACCCAATGCATTGGAGGGAGATATATGTCTCAACCATCTCATAATGAAATCATTCTTACTTTTGCCCCAAAATAAACATAAATCATTCATCATAACCAAATGAATAAAATTGTTTCCATAAACATCATCCCATCATACCGTAATCCATATAAAAAATGGATATCATTTAATCATAAGAAGAATAAAACCATGTAAATAATAGATACATAATACTTGAAACATAATAATACTAAATAATATCATCTTAGATGGAAAATAGTTTTGACAAAACACTTGAAATGAATTCTTTAGGAAAATATCCTTTTTTCTTGAAAATCATTTTATTTTCACAAAATTCCATGCAATTTTAAATGAAAATGATTTTGTTGAAAATAGTCATGAAATATTGTAGAGGAAGATTCATGAATATAAGGCTTTATAAAACCGTAAAAATCCATTCAGTCCGTATATGTTAAAAAAACATTCTACTCGTACTTTTAATGGGAAAGTCAAAAAGTACAACGTATGTTAAACAAAAGAAAGATTCCTTCCATATCACAAAGTAAAAGTCAATGAGGGGTAAACCTGAATTTAAACATACACGGAAGAATATTAAACACATTATGAAAAACTATTTATGAACATGGATGAAATATAAATCCCAGTAAATACTTACGTATAAGCAATCTCGGATAAAAATGATATTGCAAAATTATCCCTTACCTTAGGTCCAATTTCTTCTGTAAGTGTCAGAAACTCCTCTTCTTTGACGCACCACATCTTATCCTCTACTTAGAACACTAAATTTGGTCTTGGAAGAATACCAGGACCTCTATTAGGTTTCTAGGGAAGTGGAGATGATAAATTGGTAGGGGTTGGCTGAGAATGAAGGGTCAATGTGGTGTGAGGAGGAGAGGGAGGATGTGCCCTTTTATAAGGGAGGAGAGGGACACCTTTGGAAACATAAGAAATATTAATTTATAATAAATTTAAACCCCACATAAAAAATTACAAAGTGACTCAAATTTGTATATGAGGTAAGATAGGGTTGTTATCTCATCAACCAATCAAATTTAGACATATTGGAAAATTATTTTAAACCTTATCAATTTAATTTATCCTTATTTAATTAATTTAATCTAATTTTTTGTAATAATAATCTAAATTTTAAATTGTTATAAATAACTACTTATGTTTTGTGAATTATTCATAATTGGGTAATTATGACATTTTAGACCATATAAATTTCAATTTATAATTTTTAAATATTTATGTGAATTTTATACAATTTAATACTATGTTAATTTTATAAAATAACAATAGTGTTAATTTTGACACTATTCATTTATTTGAATTAAAATAGACTCCAAACGGAGGATATATTTGATCCAAAATGTTTAATAGATTCCTAACATGTCATATTCATCTTGAAAATTTGTTTATAACATTAATTAGTTCACATAATGTTTATTTTAATGTTTATAAAACAATTTATTTGATATTTCTCTTAATAAAACAATTACTTCATCATTTTTGTATAATCATTTAATATACTTATTAGTTGTATAAAAATTAAAAATAAAATCCTATGATTAAGATAAATATAATAAATTTCATAATAATATTTTTAATCTAATTTATCATCTTAAAATTACAACATTTAAATTGTTATATTTATTAAATTATGAAGGTGACATCTTTGACATCATTTAAAATAAAATAATATAAATGTCCTAATCTGTTTTATAAGGCTCCAAATGGTCGAAAAATCTTCCCTTGGATGATTAGGGCATATATATACTCTAAAAATAATGTTTGGTCAAGTTTATGGTCCTTTTTATAGGTATTATTATTTTAATAAAAACTATATTATTGATTTCTCACTAAATAAATAATTTCTATATCATTAACGTATAAGATATTAAGGTAATTAAATATTTCTTAAAAATTAAAAAAAATTACCATGATAAATAAAAAAATTATATTTTAAATGAGTATTTATAATCGATATTATATTTTTTATAACCTTATATAAAAAATAATCTGATTATTAAAGTTCGAGTGAGACATATTTCACTTTCATTAAAATAAAATAAATTAAAGGTCTTAATCACATCCAAGTGGGTTTAAATGGATTTTATTTAGACCAAAATATTTCTTAAGACGAAATATAATCATCCAATTATATTAAATAAAGAGTTTGGGTAATTTTATAATATTATTTTTACCCTTAATTAACTAATTTACATTTAACTGTGGTAAATAAAATTTACCATAGTTACTATTAATAATTCCCAAAAATAAAAAGTAGCCTATTAACATAATTTGGACCTACTGATTCAAAATATTGAATTCATTTTTCCAAATTCAAAACACAGAAGTTTCAGTAATTAATTTAAAATTAATCCTGCTATCGAAAAAAATGGGTTTTTGTTTAAAGCATTGCAAAAGATTGAATTGATTTAACCTATGAATTAAATGTAAAATCAATGCTAATGAAATAAATTATATTAAATGATAAAAATACATTCTATTTATACTTTAAATCAATGTACTATTATAATTTAACCATGTAAATTATCTCGATGAAAAACGTTGTTTTTATGTAAAATTTAGCATACTTTTTCTATTCATCAAAATAAGAACGTTGTCCGAAAAATATCAAATCTTTATCAAATGTAAATTTTTATATCCTGATTCAAAATAAGAAGTTTATTTTGTAAAATTAAACTTATTAAATTTTCAAAATTTATATTTAAAATGGGTGCGCCATCAAAAGGTTGCAGGACTGCATTTTTTTAAAAATACTTATTTTATCTGAAATTTTTATTTTGTTCTCATTCCATGTTCTAGAAAATGTGTAAGATGAATAATAATTTTATAAAATTCAAAGTTTATTTAATACTATTTATAATGTCTAGTTCATAAATATATTATAAACATATATCGTTATTTAGTGAAACCCGGTATTGCGTACAATACACGCTATCGAGGAAGGTCACGATTGTGTAAAATGCAAGCCATGTCAGCGTTGCGTGTAGTGAAAGACTCATTTGTTGTTGTGTATAAATAAATTAAACCATATATCATTTATACATTGAATATTTATATATACACACTCAATGTTGTGTAGAATAACTACTATCAAACGAACTTGAAATTGTGTGTAACACGATCCAAGAATAGTGTTGCGCATACTGCAAGCTAATACAGTGTTACGTATAGTGAAATATAATATTGGTGTAGTGTACAACCTATGATATGAAAGAAATTAAAAATAATATATCTTATAAAATCGTTGGGTGTTACATTCTACCCCCCTTAAAATGAATTTTTCCCTCGAAATTTATCTGGGTTATAAATGTTTTATTACATGAGAGTTTCTTTTATAGAAACCCACATCATAAAAAGGAATACCAATACTTATATTTAAAAACTAATGTATGAAATATAATGGTTACCCAAATTAACTAATCACTGGGTTTCCACATAGGAGAACATAAGTGAAAATATGGATATGGAAGAGAAATCTAACCATCAAGTTCTGATGGAGAGTGGTAGAGTACATGGCTATAAAATAGCCAACAATCACAAAGCCATAAATTTGTGATGATCTAAGGTACCATCTGATTTATCAGATATGGGAGCACTAAGACAAAAATTATGTTTTTCAAGATCATTTCCCTAATTTTGAAGAGTTTTTGAATTAAAAGAAAAATATTTACTTGATTTTGGTACAATCTCACTGTTGTTCGTGCCTTTGAACAATTTCCACTTCATCTTTTAAAAAAATGAAGTTCAATTTGCCTTCTGTGAAGCGTTAGCGGATCATGCGATAGAATGATAGGTCATTCCATCTGTCTAAAACATAAAGTTATCAATAATTATATACATAAGTCCATATATGATGAGATTAATCGTATATGGTTCCATAAATGAACTTATACTTCATCTATCATACCGCTTAATAATATAAAAATAAATTCTACTAACTAGGGGCTTTTTGTACGCCAGTGGTAGGCGATAAAGGCTTGTCGCACTTTGGTTGTGGGTTCGATTCCCGCAACCTTGTCTGACGCGATGGGTTATCGCACATCATATGGGTTATTATTTTTCTAAAACCACACTATTATAACATTCCAGAAATAGAATCGAAAAAAGGTCTAGCCTTAAACAATTCTATCTGATGTCTAACTGAATCCATTATAACCTTTAGTGTAACACCCCTATATTTTATGAAAAATATCCTTTTTAATTTAATTAATGTCTTGTGTTGTACGCTACACCAAAAGGAGCTTTCACAACACGCATAATTGACTTCCCTTGAATTACACGCAATTGCGACCTCCCTCGATAGCGCATGTAGTACGCAATACCGAGTTTCACTAAACAACGATATGCTATTAAAATATTATTAAAACTACCCGTTATGAATAGTAATATCCAATTTTTGTAATTTTGTAAATTTTATTTTTCAAAATGGACTTCATTTTTGGATTTGGAATATCGAAATTAGCTTAGGGTGAAATAATTGTAATTTTCGGATAACTTTCATTTTCTGATGAATAGTGAAAATCACTAAATTTTAATTAAAAACAACCTTTTTAATCGAAATAATTAATATAGGTAAATTATTAATTTGAGTGGTTTTAAAGTATATTTAGATTATATTTTTACAATCTAATACAATGTTGTTCATTGGATGTAATTTCACATTTAAACCAGACATAAACAAGTGTCAATCTTTTGATAGTTATTATCTCTTAAGAACACGCTATTTGTGTTGACGACGGGAATTAATTTTTAAATTAATTAATGAAACTGATATGTTTTTAATTTCCTAAAATAGACATCATTTTTGACTTCATAATATCAAATATATCTTAGGCCTAATTTTTGGTATTTTTCTAGAAACATTCATTTTTTGATGAATAGTGAAACCACTAAGAGGTAGTTAAGAAAAATGAATTTTTCATAAAACATAATTTTACCGCTTCTGTGAGTGGAATTTCAAAAATCCGAGAGGCACGGTTGATGTTAGTAAGTAAAATGTGATTCAATTAGATGAAAATAATTTTTGGTGAATAGTAACTTTATACTTTTTTTTACCACGGTTAAAAGTAAATAAGGTAATTATGGGTAAAAATGATATTATTATTACACTAAAACATTTCCTAATTCTATTTGATAAGTTTAATTCGACCAAAAACAACCTTAGGAATAAAATATGACCATTTAGGCCCACATGGATTAGATTAAGACATTTATTATTAATTTATTTAATGAAGTGTTAAAATAGTTAAAATCAAATTTTAATAAGTATATCATTTTTAAGATAGGGTTATACATAAGATAAATTAGACTATAAATATTCATTAGAAATATAAAAGGATTTACTACATAATTATATTTTATTTGTAATTTTTAGACTGTAAATAAGTAAATTTATTTATGACACAAAGATGATGCAGTAATTATCTTATTAACAAAATATTGACATAATTGATGTTATAAATACCCAAATGAATGTAATTTGAGACTTTTTATGAATTCCACTAATTTTATAGGTTAATATGACATGTTAGTATTGATTTAATTAACTTTTTTTGAACTAATAATTATTTTATGATTTTCACAAAAATCAATTACTAAATACTGTCAAAATTGACATAAAATAGTTTTTAAAACAAATATTATATTAGTAATTGTTATTTTATTCCTAAAAATCTAAGGTTCGGACAAATGACTTAGATAAGGTTATATATATTAATAATAAACAACTTGGGGTTCGTTTGGCTGCTTATAGTAAAGTTTATTAACCTTATAGTATAAGAACACAGGAAGACCCGGTAAAAGTAAAATTATTTTACTTAATGTTAAATCTAAATGATAAGGTTAAAATAGGAACATAAACGTGCCTAAATTCTATTGGATGAGATTATTTCGACCCATCCCCACCTTATCTTCGAAATAAATCAATTTGGAGCTATTTAAAACCGAATTTGGCTTTATAATAAAATAATATTTTTTGTTATTCCAAAGCTGCCCCTCTCCTCCCTTATAAAAGGGAACCTCCTCCCTCTCTTCCTCACACCACATTGAGCCTTCAGGCTCGTCCAATCCCTGCCCAATTCTCTTGTCCACTTCAATAGATACATCCTAGAGGTTTTGGTCTTCCTCAAAGAACAATTTTAGTGCCCTAAAAGGAGATCTCAAAGAGGCGCTTCCAAGAAGAGGTAATGTCTGTTACCGATTCTTTCATATTTATTTCTTCTTCCACTTATTCTTCTTAGGTTTTTTCATTTTGAAGTAATAACATCCGTATCCATCATATACAGATATGTTATTATAAGTATGAAACCACCCTATTTCACTATCTATCCATCCTATGGAAAACGAAATCACCGCGTGTGCGTAGGTATGGAATACCGTCTCCACGCCGTTGTGTAATCTATTTTCCACCACCACCTTACTTGGATGGGTATAACGGTGTAAATAATGACTATATATGAATATTATAAAGTGATATTGATTCTTAAATAGTATACATACACTCCAATACAATTCCACGATCATAGGAACGATATCGTCACTCGTGCGTACGTACGGAATACCGTCTCCACGATGTGATGCGACTCGTTATACATGATCTTCATTTCATAATGATTATATAAATGAATTGAATGAATGAATATGATATATATTACACTAATAACATTCTTTAAATGAGGTATCTATAACCTAAAGAGAATAATAAGAATTTATTCGACAAAACACGCATAAGAACAAAAAATAATAAACACCCGAATAACAAGTGGTAATGAAATATTACTAATAAGAAGCTAAGAATATGACCATATATGATATCATAACAATAAGTATGATTATGGAATAAGTCAATAACATTATTTAAATCATTATACAGGAGGTTCGGACACTTACGAAGAAAATCGGACCTAAGGTAAGGGAAATATCACAATCTCATTTTTATCCGACATTGTTTATACTTTAGAATTTTCTTAGGTGTATTTTATCATCCAAATCCATGTTTACTCAATATGTAATATTTTTTCCATCCACCTAAAATTGTATAAATCCAATTTTACCCTTTGGTGAGTTTTTAGTAAAGGATATGAAAGGAATCTTTTGTCGTTTTTCGTACGAGGTACTTTTTGACTTTTCCAAAAAAAGTACGAAGAATGTTTTTTTTAACTTATACAGCATGAATGGATTTTTAAAACATTATTTCCTAGAATCTTCCTTTACAAGTTTTCAAGTTTATTTTTAATCAAATTCTTTTAGTTTTAAATTGTATGACATGTTAATAAAGGAAAATGTTTTTGAAGTAGAAAGTTTATTTTCCTCAAGAATGGAGTTCAAGTGTTTTACCAAAATTATTTTCCATCTAAGACAATATATGGTTCTATTTCTATCCCTATTATTACATTGATTTGATTATGTTGTGATGGAATTATTTTTATGAATTCCTTTATCTTATATGAATTGTTTTATGACGTCACGATGTTTAATGATTCCCATTTTTATTACATGGGTTATGCTATGATGTATGGTTTATGATTTTGTGGCACACATAAGAATGGTATCATTATGAGATGGGTGGGACCTATATCTCCCTCCAATGCATTGGGTAAAGATTTTATATCTCATGAGATAGACATGGCTGGAACAGCCGGTTAAACGGGTTCAGTGAAATAGGTCTGAAATGAGGAGTGAACCTGGTTCAGAAATGGACTTTTTCCACTATGATAGTCTTAGCAATGAGTCTTGAATAATAAGAAATGATTCTCTATGATTATGTGTGTATGCCACAAATTTTCATGTTTTAAGTCATGATTATTGGGATTACGTTTCACTACTATGATTTATCCCATTTTATGAAATTATGATTTCTTTTGCAGGTTAATATTTCCAAAAGTTATGTTCTTATGTATATCATGTGATTGATATTTCTTTTGTTTACCCTTACTGAGCATATGAGCTCACCCTTTAATGTTTTTCCCCAGGATATAAAAGAATGGTTTTAGGTAAAAAAGTGGAAGATCTTTATGGGAGATGTTGAAGATGTTTCACCACGATTAGAAGATTATAATCTGAGTTTCCAAAGACATTATACTATTAGGGTCCTTGTGTGTGTGTTTTTGTTATGTACTAAGTATTCCGCAAAAGTAATGTAATGTCCATGTACGTTATGCTTCGAGTCTCTACAGTTGGTATGAGAGGAATGGTTTAGTCAACTTTTGGAAATTAGGATGTGAAAACGTTAGTGAGTTCCCTAGATATATTTCTAAGGTATGTCTAGGGATGCCTCTAAGGTTAAGTATGCGTATAGGTTATAGTCCTAGAATTTTGCTAACGATATTAGAATTTAACCTAAGATGTTAGATATTGAGGGTGCTCCCCATTTACTATGTTGTTTTCTCTAGCATTATTTTTGGCTCTCAGAAAATTCATTTTGTGTTTTAGTTAATGGAGGGACCAGAAAGAATTCAGTTAACATTGAATCCAATGGACAAATTGGTGACTATGAGCAACAAAATTGTGTAATGCCTAGAGAGAAAGATATTGTGATTAAGCCGAATCAGTCATCGCGATATATGATTAACAAGGTGAAATTTAGTGGTATGCATAATTCATCAAAGAAGAGGAAGATAGAATATTATGCATGTTCACATGTTGAGGAGCATAAAGAAAGGAATATTGAGATTTCTAAAGAAGGGAAGAAGAACCTTGAGGAATACCTCAAATGGAGGGACCGATGTTATCTGTGTTGAGAAAAGGGTCATAGAGTGACAGACTGTTATAGAGTTCAATGAATTATTTGTGGAGAACATGGGAATTACCCAACTCAATGACCTGACATAAAAAGTTACTTCTAAATCAAGGAAGGACTTATTCCATGACAGTAATTGAAGAGGATGGATTGAAGTGTTTATGTATTGGTATTCAAGAATAATGTTATTGAGGTACTTTTATTGTGTATTAGAATATTTTTGTATTATTCTATTGTGGTTTTCAATAATTTTAAGGTACCGGTAACCAGGAAAAGTGATTCAAATATTTTGGAAAGCAGATGATATGCGCATAATGATGGGATAATGAGAAAATGAAATGTTTGATAGTATTCATGAGCTCATTATTGATATAAGGACTAAGTGATATCATGGTTTGAGTATATAGACTTTTGTGGATTTTGGTATGTGGAAAGTGTTAACTTTTAACTGCATTCATGTTTTCACTATGGTTCAATTAATGGATATTCATTCTTCAAGAGAATACATGATTAAGGTATTCACATGTTTGTAATTTGACCAACATGATATATCTTATGATATATTGGGGATAAATGATGGCATTCACGTGATTGTTATGTGACATTTCAAGTAATCATTTTCTTTATACTATGAGCTTGGACCGAAGTATTTTAGATAAGCCTAAATATTGGAATGGATTATGTTGGACATAATTTAGTATTGTTTAAAGATAGAACTTTTTTCGATATTATTGATGGGATGTTATAGTAATGTAGTTTTAGAAAAAGGACAACCTACAGGACTGGCGACATCCCATCGTGTCGGACAAGGCTGTGAGAATCGAACCCACAATCAAAGTGCGACTGGCCTTTATCGCCTACCACTGGCCTCGAGGAAGTCCCTGGTTAGTAGAAACTAGTTTTATTTTATTACGCGGTATGATATATGAAGTAGAAACTAGTTTTATTTCATATCCATGTTCTCTACCACTCTCCATCAAAACTTGATGGTTAGATTTTACTTCCATATCCATATTTTCACCTATGTTCTCCTACGTGGAAACCCAGTGATGAGTTAATTTGGGTAATCGTTACATTTCATACTTTAGTTTTTAAAGCCATGTTTGGGTATTCCTTTTTACGATGTGGGTTTCTATTAAAGAAACTTTTTAGTAGTAAACCATTTATATCCACGACATATTTCGAGGGCGAAATTCATTTTAAGGGGGGTAGAATGTAACACCCCGAAATTTTATGAAAATTATTCTTTTTAATTTCATTAATGTCTTGTGTTGTACGCTACACCAAAAGTAACTTGCACAACACACATCCTTGACTTTCCTTGAATTACACGCAATTGTGACCTCCCTCGATAGCGCATGTAGTACGCAATACCGAGTTTCACTAAACAACGATATGCTATTAAAATATTATTAAAACTACCCGTTATGAATAGTAATAACCAATTTTTGAAATTTTTTAAATTTTATTTTTCAAAATGGACTTCGTTTTTTTATTCGGAATATCGAAATTAGCTTACGGTGAAATTTTTGTACTTTTCGGATAACTTTCATTTTCTGATGAATAGTGAAAATTACTAAATTTTAATTAAAAACAAACTTTTTAATCGAAATAATTAATAGTGATAAATTATTAATTTGATTGGTTTTAAAGTATATTTAGAATATATTTTCACAATTTAATACAATGTTGTTCATTGGATGTAATTTCACATTTAAACCAGACATACACAAGTGTCAATCTTTTGATAGTTATTATCTCTTAAGAACACGCTATTTGTTTTGACGACGGGAATTAATTTTTAAATTAATTAATGCAACTGATATGTTTTTAATTTGGTAAAATAGACAACATTTTTGAGTTCATATTATCAAATATAGCTTATGTGACACCCCAAGCTTCCACGGTACGTTTCACTTCGAGTAATGACATAGCGTGTGTTGTACGCAACCTCGAGCTCTAACACACACCACAACGAATTAAACTAGGCGTTGTGAATATTAATACCTACTTTTTGAAATTTGATAAATTTTATTTATCAAAATGGACTTCATTTTTGGATTCGGAATATCAAAATTAGCCTATGTTGAATTTTTGGTATTTTTCTGAGAACTTCTAATTTTTTATGAATAGTGAAAAATACTTAAAAAGAACTTTTTAAATAAAAATAATTTATAGTGAAAAATTATACTATTTAGTGGTTTTAAAGTATAATTAGAATATATTTTTACCATTTTATCCAATGGTGGTCATTAGAATTAATTTAACATTGAAACCGGACATAAACAATTGCCAATCTTTTGATATAAATTGTTTCTTAGAAACACGCCATTTTTTGTAACAGCGGGAATTAATTATAAAATTAATTAATGAAACTTATATTTTTGGAATTTTTTAAAATAGAAATCACTTTTTAATTCGGAATATCAATTATAGCTTAGGGTGAAATTTTGGCTTTGTTCTGAAAAACTTCAATTTTTGATGAATAGTGAAACCACTAAGTGGTAGTTAAATAACTGATTTTTCGTTTAAATGAAATATTACCCCTTCTGTGAATTGATTTTCAAAAATACAACATACATGGTTGTCATTAAGAAGTAATATGTGGTTCAATGAGATCAAAATAATTTTTTGGTGAATAGTAACTTTTAAGTTCTTAATCGCGATTAGAGGTAATTAGTGTAGTTTAAGGTAAAAATAATGTTTTAATAATATGAGATGAGCTTGACACTTATCCTACTCCTATTTGATGAGTCATGTCCGACCAAGACAACCCATGGGTCAACTTGGTGACCCCATGGATCCACTTTAGTTGGAAAATGACATTAATATATATTTATTTAATGTTAAAATTAAATTGATACAAACATGAGTTGTTTTACTAAAACATTTTTTAATTGGGGTTACAGAAGTCCAAAGTTTGACTATAAATATTCATTAGAAATATAAAAGTATTTCCTACATCATAGTATTTTTTTTATAATTTTTAGACATTACATATATTAAATTATTTACGACATCATTATGATGCAACGATGACCTCATTATTTAACGATTTAAATAAAATGAGAAGATAATGAAAAATCTAAGGCTTACACTTGTCAAAAGCCTATTGTATGAGAAGATTTCGAACCCTTATCACCTTATCCACGAATTATATAAGTGTGGGACCTTTAGAATCCGAAAAGCATTGTATAATAATGTATCATTTCAATCTTTCCAAAAGAGCCCCTCCTCTCCTCTTATAAAAGGCCCCCACCACTCTCACCTTATTCTCACCTTCAAGCCATTTGGCTCGGCCAACCTCTGCCCAAATACTCTCCCAAATTCCAACTATTACTCCTGGAAGCCTCAATTTGAACAGAACTCTTCCCAAGGAAGCCTTTGGCTCAAATCAAAAAGAGTTACCCGATTTTGAGGTAATGTCTTCTCTAATGTTGTTTAGTTTTATTTTTCTTCTCCAACCCCCTAATTTTTTTTATTAATTTCTTTTGTAACAACACCAGTATCCTCAATATACTAGGACGTTTTTATAATAAGGATTCTATCTACACTTAAACACACCTACATCTAATGGTTAAAGAACATACGGTTTCTGTGGATGGCGAATTTCTGCCTCACGAAACGATGATTGTTCAACACTCATATAACACCTTCAAAGGTGGCCATTAAGATGTAACTATTTTTATATATGATATATAATATGTTTATGTTTTACTTATGCTTCTTTATTTCTCATTTATGGCATACTTTATGATTTCCATTATGGTCAAAACGCGATAATTTCATTTTAGGAAGTGCGGACTACCGCCCCCTCAAAGTGATTTGAATCGTTAATTCCAAATGTGGGATGTATAAAGAATGGAGTAAATGGTATTATACACTATATTATACTGGAATTATATTATACATTTATATCATTATGATTTCATTCCATTAAATATGAAATTCAAATGAAAGTAGCGTTCATGCGTACGTACGGCTTAACGTCTCCATGAACGGTGCATTTCATTTCTTACCTCTAAATGTTACGTAATATTATAAATGAATGTATATACTGGATATATAAGATATATATATGACATCTAAATCATGAATATAATTATGGAGACAATGGATATTCTACCACATAAACAACATGTAATTATAAGAAGTTTATTGTTGACTCAAGTACCAAAGATCGACAAAACGACCGTTATTAACTTAAATAATTACATAATGTTAATATCATTGTAATAAGTGATATAATAAGGATAATGAAATTGAAAATGGTTCTTAATAAGGTATATATTAACTCTAGTTTATTATTCAGGAGGATAAATAATGGTTGAGTCAAGTCGGACACGAGGTAAGGGAATTTCTTAACCCAATTTCTATTCTTTGGGTTAATCTCCAACTTTCAAATTATGTCATGATATTATAATTTCCTATATTGTATTTTTACATTATTTATGTGTACTTATAGTGAATACACTTTATAGATGTACTTTATTTAAAAAAATGATCTTTTTAAGGACTTCATCTCAATCAAATTTCATTGAGGCATATTTGGTTTTATACACAACTTTCTTTTATACGGTGTATAAACCCCTTTGAATTTTACGTTTATTCAAAAGGAATCTTTTTTTATACGAAGCGTTTTGCTAAACAACAAAAGGGAATGTTTTTCTTTCCGTACTTATGCGGTGACAACGACTTCTCCGCCACTGTGACCATTATTTGAGTTTCGGCTTCCTCTACAAGCCATCATTTTTTTTAATGAAAAATAAATAAAAAGTTTTAACTTTCTTTTATTTTGGTATTGAAAATGGTTTTGAAAGCGTTTTTATTATATCAATGTGTTGTATTGATATCTTGTGATTAAAATGTGGAAATGTTATGTTTCCTTTATGCATGTTTTATGTGATACGATTATGTTATGGTGTATGATATGTTTAAACCTATTCATATGAGGAATGTATTGGACTTAATAAGTGACGGGTGGAGCCCGCTATAGCTCCTCGATGCGTCGGTAGGTCTCATGAGACAACTAGACGTGGAATTGGCCGAGGCCCTTTCCCAATTTGATTTATGGTTTTGGCTGAGGCCTTAATCATTTTAGACGTCTTGGCCGAGGCCTTGACAAAATGTTTCAGAATGTCCGGCATTATACATTCCCTCATTATGAAAGTGGTTATTGATATTGCATGTGATTATTCGACCAGTAGAATATCCATGTGAATAAGTAAATGGCATTATCTCATTTTACTTTTTCCATATTATGTTGAAGTTAATGTTTAAAAGGCTTTTGTTTTAGTTATACATTGCCTTAAATGATGATGTTTATTTATAAAAGCTTCCGGAATATTGTTATCCTTATTGAGCATCTGAGCTCACCCCTTTCAATGTTTTAATATTTTCTAGGATGTGAAGAAGTATTTTATGAATGACCTACAGGGATAGTCAGAAGAGGATATGAGTGTGGACTATGGAGACTTTGTTGTTGTAGTTTTTTATTTTATGATGTAATGTAACATGCATGAATGTATCTAGTGTTTCCAAGGCTACTAAACTAATCGGTCTTTCGAGACTTGATCTTTTATGATCATGCCAATGATACAAAGTAATGCACCGACTCTGGGTAGCTGGGGTCGGGGCGTTATAGTTGGTATCAGAGGCAGTTTAGTACTAACCTTGGAAGCTAGATGTAGATAAACTCTGATTAGAGCACATAGCCCAAAGATAGACTTTGAGGATTAGTATAGAAGAACTTCCTAGAATTTTGGTATTATAGAGATGTTATGAGTTTTCCGAGCAATACATCCCTGTCGGGATACGAGCAGGTAGAGGCGGCTCTGGCACAGATGTACCTAGGGGTAAAATCCGAAAACACCGCTTTGAGCTAGACTCGAACGGGAACTGGTGCACGAAAACGGGCCTTGCTGCACTCTTGGTTATGACACTCCCGGGGGATATTCTTAGGATAACTCTCATTTTCATTACAAATAATTATGAAGGGTTTATGAGTATATACTTTCTCAATGAAAACATTTTTATGATTATGGATTATATCCATAAATAGTTCAATTTATGTTAAGTATTTTACAAGTATGGACTTATGTATATTGATTCATAATCTAATCTAGTTTATGCCATTGTTTAGAAATGGCGCCTAGTGGAAGGAATGGAAACTATATCAATACACGCACTCCATGTTGGGATTTCCCTCCTGCTCAAGATAATTATTGTGGATCTGTAGATACAACTAGTGCTGATAAACTTATTACCATACTGGGACAACTCACTCAGGTTATGAATAATAGCCTTACTCGTATGGTACACCCTGATCCGCAACGTGGAGGATCAATGCTAGACCGTCTCATGAGGCAACAACCACCAACCTTCAATGGGAGTACAAATCCTATAGTATCCGAGCAATGGATAAACTCCTTAGAGAAAATATTCCATCCCATGGGGAGTAGCGAAAGGGAGAAGGTTGTCATGGCATTTTACCGCCTCACTGGAGATGCCGATCAGTGGTGGTCGCTGATTCAAAACACAAAGGAAGATGATGACGTATCGAATATGGAATGGAGGGAGTTCAAAGAGCTTTTCTTAGAAAAATACTTTCCTCGTGACCATTGAGCAGATATGGAAAGGCAATTTCTGAGTCTGAGGCAGAAGGAGGATGAGAATGTCGCAAAGTATGAGGCTAACTTTACAAGGTTAGTGAGGTATGCTTCCGATTATATACGTAACCCAAGGAGTAAGATTGATCGTTTCTTTGATGGGTTAAAACCATTTCTCTGTCGAGCTTTGGTATCACAATCCTTCTAATCATACGAAGATATTGTCTCGTGTGCTATCAAGACAGAAAAGGAATTCTCTATGTCTTATGACAACAAAGTAAAGCAAGAGAAGAAGTGAACGGTGGAACAAGATACAGATAAAGGGAAAAGGGAAAGAAGGATTTTCGATTATGTGATAATTGTGGGAAGAATAACCCTGGTACTTGCCTAAAAGGAATGGGAGTTTGTTATAAATGTGGAGAAAAGGGTCACTAGGCTCGTGATTGAAAGGGAAAGAAAGAGGCTTTCAAAGTTGAATGCTACAATTGTAGGGAAATGGGGCATTATGCAAATTAATGTCCTAAGAGTCAAGGAAACATACCTCAGAAAAGGCCAAGGGATCAAGGCCAATCTTATGCTGTGACTACAGTTGAAGCAGAATAATTAATGTATTGGTGCTTTTGGAATCAAGGATTATATTCTGGTTATAATAATAATGTGATATATATATATGGATTGTACTACAGCACTTTTTGATTTCAGTAAGGTTTTAATATGATTAAGGTAATCATATTTTTTGTATGTGACAATAAGAGAAACTTTTCTTTGTTTGGGGAATCTGATGTTACAATTGATTTTGGAATTTAGAGACCTTTTAGAGAAAGTCTGGACAGAGATATTTTGGATAACTATAAAGGTTGGAGTGGATTAAGTTGATCTTTGGATAGTATTGTTTAAGGTTAAATCATTTCTGAAGATTATTTTTGGAATATTATAGTACTATAGTTTTAGGAAAAGGACAACCTGCAGGGTGGGGAATAACCCGTCGCGTTGGACAAAGCTGCAGGAATCGAACCCACAACCATAGTGTGATAAGCCTTTATTTCCTACCACTAGCCTACAGGAAGTCCCTGGTTATTACAAAATAGTTTTACTAATCTAAATGGCATGTGTTAATATTTTGAACCTTATACAATTAGGATAAAAAGAATATTTTTGAGTTCTGTTACCATTTGGAGTAAAAGATGGGTTTGTGGTAAAAATTTATTAACGAATGAAAGTATACATAACAAGTATGTATATTCCCTTACGTTCTTATTAAATCTCCTAAATAAATTCCTAAACATTATAAAAGGTAACTTAAAACAAAAATGTTGTCAGTTAGCTTTTCCAACTGGGGATTCAATGACCGTTTAACCAGTCACAAGTTTTTGATTTTCTTGTAGTTAAACTTTCTCCTAATCCTGTTTTCTATAACTCTCCATCAGACCTTGATGGTTTGTTTCTCCTCCATATCCATATTTTCATATAATCCTAGAATGGGCTATATCGGGTGACCTTTGTACTTATCTTTCTTTCTTTTAATGTTATATATTTATTAACCTTATTTACGATGTGGGTTTCCCTCAAAGGTATTTTCTCTTTTCAACCTTTTATTTTCAAAGAAAAATTTCAAATTGCGAGGACACAATTTATTGAAGGAGGGGAGAATATAACACCCCAAGCTTCCACTGTACGTTTCAATTCGAGTAATGACATAGCGTGTGTTGTACGCAACCTCGAGCTCTAACACACACCACAACGAATTAAACTAGCTGTTGTGAATAGTAATACCTACTTTTTGAAATTTTATAAATTTTATTTATCAAAATGGACTTCATTTTTGGATTCGGAAAATCGAAATTAGCCTATGTTGAATTTTTGGTATTTTTCTGAGAACTTCTAATTTTTTATGAATAGTGAAAAATACTTAAAAACAACTTTTTAAATAAAAATAATTTATAGTGAAAAAATATACTATTTAGTGGTTTTAAAGTATAATTAGAATATATTTTTACCATTTTATCCAATGGTGATCATTAGAATTAATTTAACATTGAAATCGGACATAAACAATTGCCAATCATTTGATATAAATTGTTTCTTAGAAACACGCCATTTTTTTGTAACAGCGGGAATTAATTATAAAATTAATTAATGCAACTTATATGTTTGGAATTCTGTAAAATAGACATCAGTTTTTAATTCGGAATATCAATTATAGCTTAGGGTGAAATTTTGGCTTTGTTCTGAAAAACTTCAATTTTTGATGAATAGTGAAACCACTAAGTGGTAGTTAAATAACTGATTTTTCGTTTAAATGAAATATTACCCCTTCGGTGAATTGATTATCAAAAATCCTACATACATGGTTATCATTAAGTAGTAAAATGTGGTTCAATGAGATCAAAATAATTTTTTGGTGAATAGTAACTTTTAAATTCTTAATCGCAATTAGAGATAATTAGTGTAGTTTAAGGTAAAAATAATGTTTTAATAATATGAGATGAGCTTGACAATTGTCCTACTTCTATTGGATGAGTCATTTCCGACCAAGACAACCCATGGGTCAACTTGGGGACCCCATGGAGCCACTTTAGTTGGAAAATGACATTAATATATATTTATTTAATGTTAAAATTAAATTGATACAAACATGAGTTGTTTTACTAAAACATTTTTTAATTGGGGATACAGAAGTCCAAATTTTGACTATAAATATTCATTAGAAATCTAAAAAGATTTCCTACATCATAGTAGTTTTTTTATAATTTTTAGACATTAAATAAATTAATTAATTTATGACATCATTATGATGCAGTGATGACCTCATTATTTAACGATTTAAATAAAATGAGAAGATAATGCAAAATACAAGGCTTAAACTTGTCCAAAGCCTATTGGATGGGAATATTTAGAACTCTTATCACCTAAGACACTAATTATATAATTGTGGGACCTTTATAATCCGAAAAGCATTGTATAATAATGTAACATTTCAATCCTTCCAAAAGAGCCCCTCCTCTCCTCTTATAAAAGGCCCCCACCACTCCCACCTTATTCACACCTTCAAGCCATTTGGCTCGGCCAACCTCTGCCCAAATACTCTCCCAACTTCCCCCTATTACTCCTAGAAGCCTCAATTTGAGCAGAACTATTCCCAAGGAAGCCTTTGGCTCAAATCAAAAAGAGTTACCCGATTTTGAGGTAATGTCTTCTCTAATGTTGTTTTGTTTTATTTTTCTTCTCCATCCCCCTAAAATCTTTTTATTCATTTCTTTTGTAACAAAAACAGTATCCTAAATATACTAGGATGTTGTTATAAGAATTATTCTAGCTACACTTACACACACCTACATCTAATGGTTAAAGAACATACGGTTTTTGTGGATGGCGAATTTCTGCCTCACGAAACGATGATTGTTCAACACTCATATAACACCTTCAAAGGTGGCCATTAAGATGTCATTATTTTTATATATGATATATAATATGTTTATGTTTTACTTATGCTTATGTATTTATAATTTATGGTATACTTTATGATTTCCATTATGGGTAAAACGCGATAATTTTATTTTAGGAAGTGCGGACTACCGCCCCCTCAAAGTGATTTGAATCGTTATTTCCATATGTGGGATGTATAAAGGATGGATTAAAAGGTATTATACACTATATTATACTGTAATTATATTATACATTTATATCATTATGATTTCGTTCCATTAAATATGAAATTGAAATGAAAGTAGCGTTCATGCGTACGTACGGCTTACCGTCTCCATGAACGGTGCATTTCATTTCTTATCTCTAAATGTAACGTAATATTATAAATGAATGTATATACTGGATATATAAGATATATATGACATCTAAATCATGAATATAATTCTGGAGACAATGGATATTCTACCACATAAACAACTTGTAATTATAAGAAGTTTATTGTTGACTCAAGTACCAAAGATCGACAAAACGACCGTTATTAACTTAAATAATTACATAATGTTCATATCATTGTAATAAGTGATATAATAAGGATAATGAAATTGAAAATGGTTCTGAATAAGGTATATATTAACTCTAGTTTATTATTCAGGAGGTTAAAGAATGGTTGATTCAAGTCAGACACGAGGTAAGGGAATTTCTTAACCCAATTTCTATTCTTTGGGTTAATCTCCTACTTTAAAATTATGTCATGATATTATAATGTCATATCTTGTATTTTTACATTATTTATGTGTACTTATAGTGAATACACATTATAGATGTACTTTATTTAAAAAAATGATCTTTTTAAGGACTTCGTCTCAATCCCCTTTCATTGAGGCATATTTGGTTTTATACACAACTTTCTTTTATACGGTGTATAAACCCCTTTGACTTTTACGTTTATTCAAAAGGAATCTTTTTTTATACGAAGCGTTTTTCTAAACGACAAAATGGTATGTTTTTATTTCCGTACTAATGCGGCAACAACGACTTCTCTGCCACGGTGACCATTATTTGAGTTTCGGCTTCCTCTAAAAGCCATCATTTTTTTAATGAAAAATAAATACAAAGTTTTAACTTTCTTTTATTTTGGTATTGAAAATGGTTTTGAATGCGTTTTTATTATATCAATGTGTTGTATTGATATCTTGTGATTGAAATGTGGAAATGTTATGTTTCCTTTATGCATGTTTTATGTGATACGATTATGTTATGGTTTATGATATGTTTAAACCTATTCATATGAGGAATGTATTGGACTTAATAAGTGACGGGTGGAGCCCGCTATAGCTCCTCGATGCGTCGGTAGGACTCATGAGACAACTAGACGTGGAATTTTCCGAGGCACTTTCCCAATTTGATTTATGGTTTTGGCCGAGGCCTTAATCATTTTAGAGGTCTTGGCCAAGGCCTTGACAAAATGTTTCAGAATGTCCGGCATTATACATTCCCTCATTATGAAAGTGGTTATTGATATTGCATGTGATTATTCGACCAGTAGAATATCCATGTGAATAAGTAAATGGAATTATCTCATTTTACTTTTTCCATATTATGTTGAAGTTCATGTTTAAAAGGCTTTTGTTTTAGTTATACATTGCCTTAAATGTTGATGTTTATTTATGAAAGCTTCCGCAATATTGTTATCCTTACTGAGCATCTGAGCTCACCCCTTTCAATGTTTTAATATTTTCCAGGATGTGAAGAAGTATTTTATGAATGACCTGGAGGGATAGTCAGAAGAGGATATGAGTGTGGACTATGGAGACTTTGTTGTTGTAGTTTTTCATTTTATGATGTAATGTAACATGTATGAATGTATCTAGTGTTTCCAAGGCTACTAAACTAATCGGCCTTTCGAGACTTGATCTTTTATTATCATGCCAATGATACGAAGGAATGCACCGACTCTGGGTAGCTGGGGTCGGGGCGTTACGGCTTAGGCCTAATTTTTGGTATATTTCTGGAAACTTTCATTTTTTTGATGAATAGTGATACCACTAAGTGGTAGTTAAGAAAAATGAATTTTTCATAAAATATAATTTTACCGCTTCTATGAGTGGAATTTCAAAAATTCGAGAGAAAAGATTGATGTCAGTAAGTAAAATGTGATTCAATGAGATGAAAATAATTTTTGGTGAATAGTAACTTTTTACTTTTTTACCACAGTTAAAAGTAAATAAGGTAATTATGGGTAAAAAAGATATTATTATTATCCTAAAACATGTACTAATTCTATTGGATAAGTTTAATTCGACCAAAAACAAACTTAGGAATAAAATATGACCATTTAGTCTCACTTGGATTAGATTAGGACATTTATTATTAATTTATTTAAAGAAGGGTTAAAATAGTTAAAATCAATGTTTAATAAGTATATCATTTTTAAGATAAAGTTATAAATAAGATAAATTCGACTATAAATATTAATTAGAAATATAAAAGGATTTCCTACATAATTATATTTTATTTGTAATTTTTATACTGTAAATAAGTTAATTTATTTATGACACAAAGATGATGCAATAATTATCTTTTTAACGAAATATTGACATAATTGATGTTATAAATACCCAAATAAATGTTATTTGAGACTTTTAGTGAATTACAATAATTTTTTAGGTTAATAAGACATGTTAGTATTGATTTAATTCACTTTTTTCGAACTAATAATTCTATTATGATTTTCACAGAAATCAATTACTTAATAGTGCCAAAATTGACATAAAATAGTTTTTAAAAAAAATATTATATTAGTAATTGTTATTTTATACCTAAAAATCTAAGGATCAGACAAATGACTTAGATAAGGTTATATATATTAATAATAAACAACTTGGGGTTAGTTTGGCTGCTTATAGTATGTTTATTAACCTTATAGTATAAGAACACAAGAAGACACGGTAAAAGTAAAATTATTTTACTTAATGTTAAATCTAAATGATAAGGTTAAAATAGGAACCTAAACTTGTCTAAATTATATTTTATGAGAGGATTTCGACTCATCCCAACCTTAGCTTCGAAATAAATCAATTTGAGCTATTTAAAACCGAATTTGGCTTTATAATAAAATAATATTTTTAGTTATTCCAAAGGTGCCCCTCTCCTCCCTTATAAAAGGGAACCTCCTCCCTCTCTTCTTCACACCACTTTGAGCCTTCAAGCTCGGCCAAACCCTGCCAAATTCACTTCTCAACTTCCATAGCTACATCATAGAGGTTTTAGTCTTCCTCAAAGACCAATTTTAGTTCCCTAATAGGGGATCTCAAAGAGGCGCTTCAAAGAAGAGGTAATGTCCGTTACCGATTCTTTCAACTTTATTTATTCTTCCACTTATTCTTATAAGGGTTTTTCATTTTGAATTAATAACATAAGTATCCCTCTTATACATATATGTTATTATAAGTATGAAACAACCCTATTTCACTATCTATCCATAATACGAAAAACGAAATCACCGCGCGTGCGTACGTAAGGAATACTGTCTCCACGCCGTGGTGTGATCTATTTTCCACCACCACCTTACTTGGATTGGTATAATGGTGTAAATAATGACTATATATTACTATTATAAATTTATATTGATTCTGAAATAGTATACATACACTACAATACAATTCCATGATCATAGGAATGATATCATCACTTGTGCGTACGTACGGAATACCGTCTCCACGATGTGATGCGACTCATTCTACATGATCTTCATTGCATAATGATTATATAAATGAATTGAATGAATGAATATGATATATGTTACACTAATACCATTCTGTAAATGAGGTATCTATAACCTAAAGAGAAGAATAAGAATTTATTCGACAAAACACGCATAAGAACAAAAAGTAATAAACACCCGAATAACAAGTAGTAATGAAATAACACTAATAAAAAGATAATAATATGACCATATATGATATCATAACAATAATTATGATTCTGTAATAAGTCAATAACATTATTTAAATCATTATACAGGAGGTTCGAACACTTACGAAGCAAATCGGATCTAAGGTAAGGGAAATATCACAATCTCATTTTTATCCGAGATTATTTATACATTAGTATTTTCTGGGGTGTATTTTATCATCCAAATCCATGTTTCCTCAATATGTAATATTATTTCCATCAACCTAAAATTGTTTAAATATAATTTTACCCTTTGGTGAGTTTTTAGTAAAGGATATGAAAGGAATCTTTTGTTGTTTTTCGTACGAGGTACTTTTTGACTTTTCCGACAAAAGAACGAAGAATTTTTTTAACTTATACAACATGAATGGATTTTTAAAACATTATTTCCAAGAAACTTACTTTAAAAGTTTTCAAGTTTATTTTTAATAAAATTATTTTAGTTTTAAAATGTATGACATGTTAATAAAGGAAAATGTTTTTGAAGTAGAAAGGTTATTTTCCTCAAGAATGGAGGTCAAGTGTTTTATCAAAATTATTTTCCATCTAAGATAATATAGGGTTCTGTTTCTATCCCTATTATTACATTGATTTGATTATGTTGTGATGTAATTATATTTATGAATTCCTTTATCTTATATTAATTGTTTTATGATGTCACGATGTTTAAAGATTCCCATTTTTATTACATGGGTTATGCTATGATGTATGGTTTATGATTTTGTGGAACACATAAGAATGGTATCATTATGAGATGGGTGGGACCTATATCTCCCTCCAATGCATTGGGTAAAGATTTTATATCTCATGAGATAGAAATGGCTGGAACGACAGGTAAAACCGGTTCAGTGAAACAGGACTGAAACGAGGAGTGAACTCGGTTCAGAAATGGACTTTGTCCACTAAGATAGTCTTAGCAATGAGTCTTGACTAATAAGAAATTATTCTCTATGATTATGTGTGTATGCCACAAAGTTTCGTGATTTAAGTTATGATTATTGGGATTACATTTCTCTACTATTTTTTATCTAATGTTATGAAATTATGATTTCTTTTGCAGGTTAAGATTTCCAAAAGTTATGTTCTTATGTATATGATGTGATTGATATTTCTTTTGTTTACCCTTACTGAGAATTTGAGCTCACCCTTTTAAGTTTTCTTTTCCCTAGGATATAAAAGAAAGGTTTTAGGTAAAAATGGAAAGATCTTTATGGGAGATGTTGAAGATCTTTCACCACTATTAGAAGATTATAATCCGACTTTCCAAAGACAGTAAACTATTACGGTCCTTGTGTGTGTGTTTTGGTTATGTACTAATTATTCCACAAAAGTAATGTAATGTCCATGTACGTTAAGCTTAGGGTCTCAACATTTAGGCTTATAGAAAATACTTTTTTCCAATCTTATAGTATAAAGAAAACGATCACTGGAAATTTAATCAACCGACCATGTGAATACCATCTATATCATAAAATATATCTTTTTGTCATATTCCAGACATGTGAATACCTTAATTATGTATTCTCTCAAATAATGAATACCCATTGAACCTTAATGAAAACATTAATGTTGTCAAAAGTTAACACTTTCCACATACCAAAATCACAAAATATCTATATTCTCCAACGACGATATCACGTTGTCCTTATATCTGTCATGAGCTCATTAATACTATCAATCATTTCATTATCATTTTATCCCTTCATTATGTGCATATCATCTACTTTCCAAATATATATGACTAACTTTCATGGTTACTAGTACCATTCAACATATACTTTCAAATACTTTAGGAAAAACAATAGTGTAACAATCCTTATATGTGTATTTATTTCATTGTACCATTACCTATACAGCATAACTCTTGATAAACATAAATCATTCCAATACCTTAATTAACCATTGACCGAGCTTGAACAATTCTTTTATCTCACATATCATTTATAGTCTCTTTATCATCATCAATATAAATACTACCCATATGACCATGATTATTCTCTTCATGAGACTTTCCCATAGGGAATTAGTTTGCATAATGCCCATACATTCCACATTTAAAAAATTTAACCACTGTTGATGTCGTAGTAATACCATTATCCTTGTCCATGGTGTTAACTGAACCTTTTCCTTTGTAATTACTGGATTTGTGTCCTTATTTTCCACACCCAAAGCATCTTCTATTTCCTTTGAAACATTCTCCCAGATGCCTCTTCCCACATGATTTATATGAGGAAAATTGAACTTTCGTTCCTCTAAGATCATCATGAAACTCCATCTTTCTCTTATTATCTGTGTCATGAAACTTAACAAAGTTGATATTATTGATCATATTATGAGATTTCTGATTAGGCATAATAATGGTCTTTAGACATCCAAATCTCGTTTCATTTGGTTTCTCATTAAGAATATCATTCAATTCTCTATCATATTCTCCATTAACATGAATCCTCCTATTTCCTGCCATTTCTTAAAACCCAAAAAGAATAGTATGAGAGGCAAAACTTGTACTAGAAAAACAACATAATCAAGGGAGAGTGCATTCAATCTCTAACATCATATGTTTAATTCTATGATCGTTACCTTAATTCTAGGACTATAACCTATACTTATACTTAACCTTAGGGACATCCGTAGACATGCCTTAGAAATATCTCTAGGGATATCACTAAAGTTTTCTCATCCTAGTTTCCAACGGTTAACTAAACCTTTCCTCTGATACCAACTGTAGAGACCCAAGATTGACGTATTTAGAAATTACATTACTTTTGCAGAATAATTAATACATAACAAGAACCAACACTCAAGGACCATAATATTTTATTGTCTTTGGAAACATGGAACATAATCTTCTAATCATGGTGAAAGATCTTCAACATATCCCATAAAGATCTACCCCTTTTGTTTTATTACCTAAAACCATTCTTTAAATCCTGGTGAAAAGAAAACATATGAAGGGAGAGCTCAAATGCTCATTAAGGGTAATCATGGAGAAAATAAAACAAATCATATACATTTGAACTTAAAAAAACAAGAACATAAAATTTAAACATCAAAATCTTAAGAAAAAAATCTTGGCAGTACATAAGGCATAGATCATTAAGGGACATTAATCATGATAAAATAGCATGGGAATAAAACATGTAATTGTGGAAAAATAGTAAGAAAATGATGTGATTCCAATATTATCCAGGGTATTTCTGTCAAGAACATCATAGTGGAGAAATTTTCTTACTGAATCGAGTTCACTCCTCGTTCCAGTCATTTATCACTGAACCGGATTAACTTGTCATTCCATCCATGTCTATCTCATGAGATAAAAATATTTACCCAATGAATTAGAGAGAGATATAGGTCCCACCCATCTCATAATGAAATCATTCTTACTTGTGCCAAAAAAAAAATTAAATCATTCATCATAACCCAAAGAATAAAATGGGTTCCATAAACATCATCCCATCATAATGTAATCCATATAAAAAAATGGATATCATTTCATCATAAGAAGAATCAAACCATGTAAATAATAGAGAATTTATACTTGAAACATAATCATTATAAATAATTTCATTCGAGATGGAAAATAGTTTTGACAAAACACTTTAAATGAATTATTGAGTAAAATATCCTTTTTTCTTCAAAATCATTTTCTTTTCACAAAATGCCCTGCAATTTTAAATGAAAATTATTTTATTGAAAATAGTCATGAAATCTTGTAGAGGAATCTTCATGAATATATGGCTTTATAAAACCATAAAAATATGTTCACTCCATATAAATTAAAAAAACATTCTACTCATACTTTTAACCAAAAAGTCAAAAAGTACAACGTATGTTAAACAAAAGAACGATTCCTTCCAAAACACAGAGTAAAAGTCAATGAGGGGTAAACATGACTTTAAACATACACGGAAGAATATTAAAAACATTATGAAAAACATTTTATGGACATGGAAGAAATATAAACCCCAGTAAATACTTACATATAAGAAATCTTGGATAAAAATGAGATTGCAAATTTATCTCTTACCTTAGGTCCAATTTCTTCTATACGTGTCTGAAACTCCTCTTCTTCAACGTTCCTCCTCTTAACCTCCACTTAGGGAACTAAATATGGTCTTGGAAGAATACCTGAACCTCTATTAGGTTTCTAGGGAATTTTAGAAGATAAATTGGCAGTGGTTGGCCGAGCATGAAGGCTCCAAGTGGTGTGAGGAGGAGAGGGAGGTGGTTCCCTTTTATAAGGGAGGACATGGGCACCTTTGGAAACATAAGAAATATAAATTTATAATAAATTAAAACCCCTATTAAAAACATCCAAAGTGACTCAAATTCGGATATGAGGTAAGATAGGGTTGTAATCTCATCAACCAACAAAATTTAGAAATGTTGGGAAATTATTTTAAACCTTATCAATTTGATTTATCCTTATTTAATTTATTTAATCTAATTTGTGTTAATATTATTCTAAATTTTAAATTGTTATAAATAATAACTTATGTGTTGTGAATTATCTATAATCGGGTAATTTATGAAATTTTAGAACATATAAATTTCAATTTATAATTTTTAAATATTTATGTGATTTTTAAACAATTTAATAACATGTTATTTTTATAAAATTACAGTAGTTTTAATTTTGACACTATTCATTTATTTGAATTTAAATAAAATCCACACATAGGATATATTCGAACCAAAATGTTCAATAGATTCTTAACATGTCATATTAATCTAGAAAAGTTGTGTAGAACATTAATTAGTTCACATAATGTTTATTTTAATATTTATAAAACCATTTATTTGATATTTCTCTTAATAAAATAATTACTACATCATTTTTGTATAATCATTTAATATACTTATTAGTTGTATAAAAATTAACAATAAAACCCTATGATGAATATAAATATAATAAATTTAATAATAATATTTTTACTCTAATTTATCATCTTAAAATTACAACATTTAAATTGTTATATTTATTAAATTATGAAGGTGACATCTTTGACATTATTAAAAATTAAATAATAAAAATGTCCTAATCTGTTTTATAAGGCTCCTTTTGGTCCAAAAATCGACCCTTGGATGATTATGGTATATATATACTCTACCAATAAGGTTTGAACAAGTTTATGGTCTTTTTTATAGGTATTATTATTTTACTAAAAACTATATTATTGATTTTTCACTAAATAAATAATTTCATCATCATTAATTTATAAGATATTAAGGTAATTAAATATTTATTAAAAATTATAAATAAATTACCATGATAAATAAAAAAATTTATCTTTAAAATTAGTATTTATAATCTAAATTTTATTCTTTATAAACTTATATAAAAAATAATCTAATTATTAAAGTCTGAGTGAGACATATTTCACTTTCTTTAAAATAAAATAAATTAAATGTCTTAATCACATCCAAGTGGGTTAGAATGGATTCTATTTAGACCCAAATATGTATTAGGACGAAATATAATCATCCAATTATATTAAGGCAAGTGTTAGGGTTATTTTATAATATTATTGTTACCCTTAATTACCAAATTTACCATTAATTGTGGTAAATAAAATTTACCGTAGTTACTATTCCTAATGCCCAAAAATAAAAAAGTATCCAATTAAGATAATTTGGACCTACTTATTCTAAATATGGAATCCATTTTTCAGAATTCAAAAAACAAAAGTTGTAGTAATTAATTTAAAATTAATCTCGTTGTCGAAAAAATGGGTTTTGTTTAAAACATTGCAAAATATTTAATTGATTTAACCTATTAATTAAATGTAAAATCAATTATAATGAAATACATTATATTAAATATTAAAATTATATTCTATTTATACTTTAAAATAATTTACTATTATAATTTATCCATATAAATTATCTCGATGAAAAAAGTTGTTTTTAAGTATAATTTTGCGTGTTTTTACTATTCATCAAAATAAGAACATTATCAGAAAAACCTCAATACATTATCCAATGTAAATTTTTATATCCTAATTGAAATGAAAAAGATTATTTTATAAAATTTAACTTATAAAATTGTCAAATTTTAAATTTAAAATGGATGCTCCATCAAAAGGTGGGAAAACTGCATTTTTTAAAAATACTTATTTTACCCGAAAAATTGATTTTGTTCTCATTCCATGTTCTAGAAAATGTGTAAGATTAATAATAATTTTAGAAAATTCAAAATTTATTTAATAATATTCACAACTTCTAGTTCATAATATTATTATAACCATATATTGTTATTTAGTAAAACCCGGTATTGCGTACAACACACGCTATCGAGGAAGATCGTGATTGCGTGCAATGAAAGCCAAGTCAGGGTTGCGTGTAGTGCAAGACTACTTTGTTGTTGCGTATAATGAAATACAACCATATTTAATTTATAAATTGAATATATATATATATATATATATATACTCAATGTTGCGTAGAATAAATACTATCATACGAACTTGAAATGGTGTGTAACATGATCCAAGAATAGTGTTGTGTATACTGACTGCTAATACTGTGTTCCGTATAGCACAAGATAATCTTGGTTAACGTACAACCAAAGATATGAAAGAAATTAAAAATAATATATCTTATAAAATCTCTAAGTGTTACATTCTACCCCTCTTTAAATGAATTTCTCCCTCGAAATTCGTCGGGGTTATATATGGTTTATTACGTGAGTGTTTCTTTCATAGAAACTCACATCGTAAAAAGGAATACCAATACTTATATTTAAAAACTAATGTATGAAACGTAAAGGTTACCCAGATTATCTAATCATTGGGTTTCCACATAGGGGAACATATGTGAAAATATGGATATGGAAGAGAAATATAACCATCAAGTTCTGATAGAGAGTGGTTGATGACATGGCTATAAAATAGCCAATAGTCACAAAGCAATAAATTTGCGATGATATAAGGTACCATCTGATTAATCAGATATGATAGCAATATTAAAAAAAATTGTATTTCATGATCATTTCCCTAACTTTGAAGAATTTTTTAATTCAAAAAAAAACTTATTTGATTTTGTTAGAATATCACTGTTGTTTGTGCCTTTGAACAATTTCCACTTCCTCTAAAAAAGAAATGAAGTTTAATTTGTCTTCTGTGAAGTGTTAGCGGATCATGCGATAGAGTGATAGGCCACTCCATCTGTCTCAAACATAATGTTAGTAATAATTATATACATAAGTCCATCTATGGTGAGATTAATCATATATGGTTCCAAAAATGAACTTATATTTCATCTATCATACCACATAATAATATAAAACTAATTTCTACTAACTGGGGACATCCTGTAGGCCAATGGTAGGTGATAAAGGCTTATCGCACTTATGTTGTGGGTTCGATTCCCGCAACCTTGTCCGGCGTGATTGGTTTTCACCCATCCTATGGGTTGTCCTTTTTCTAAAACTACACTATTATAACATTCCAAAAATAGTATCAAAAAAATTTATAGCCTTAAACAATTCTATTTGATGTCTAACTTAATCTTTTACAACCTTTAGGTTTATTGAAAATACTTCTGTCCAATCTTATAGTATAAAGAAAATTATTACTAGAAATTTCATTAACCAAGCATGTGAATACCATCATTTATCCCCCATATATCATAAAATATATCTTGTTGTTCACATTCCAGACATGTGAATACCTTAATTATGTATTATCTCGAATAATGAATACCCATTGAACCTTAATGAAAACATGAATATTGTCAAAAGTTAACTCTTTCCACATACCAAAATCCTAAAATTTCTATATACTCCAACCATGATATCATATTGTCCTTATATCAGTCATGATCTCATTAATACTATCAAACATCTCCTTATCTCCTTATCCCTTCATTATGCCCATATCATCTACTTTCCAAAAAAATTTGAATAAACTTGCATGGTTACCCGTACCATTAAACATATACATTCAAATACTTTAGAAAAAACAATAGTGTAACAATCCTTAGATGTTTCTTTATTCCATAGTACCATTACCTATACAACATAACTCTTGATAAACATAAATCATTCCACTACCTTCTTAAACCATTGACCGAGCTTGAACAATTTTTTCATCTCACATATCATTTTCAGTCTCCTCATCATCCTTATCAATATAAATACTACCCATATGACCATGATGATTCTCTTCATAAGACATTCCCTTAGGGCATTGGTTTGCATAATTCCCAGACATTCCACATTTAATGCATTTAACCATTGTTGATGTCTTAGACTTACCATTATCCTTGTCCATGGTGTTAACTGAACCTTTTCCTTTGCAATTACTGGCTTTGTGTCCTTATTTTCCACACCTAAAGAAACTTCAAGTTCCTTTGAACCATTATTCCGGATGCCTCTTCCCACATGATTTACCTGAGGAAAATTGAACTTTTTTTCCTCTATGATTATCATAAAACTCCATCTTTCACTTATTAGCTAAGTCAGGAAACATAACAAAGTTGATATTATTGATCATATTTTGATATTACTGATTAGGCATAGTAATGGTGTTTGCAAATCCAAATCCATTTTCATTTGTTTGATCATGAAAAATATCATTGCATTGCCCATAATATTCTCCATTAACATGAATCCTTCTATTTCCTGCCATTTCATAAACCCCAAAAAAGAATAGTATGAGAGGAAAAAGTCGTACTAGAAAAATAACATAATCAAGGGAGAGTACATTCAATATCTGACATATTAGGTTTAATTATATGATCATTATCGTAATTCTAGGACTATAACCTCTACTTATACTTAACCATGGGGACATACCTAGATATACCTTAGAAATATCTCCTGGGATGTCACTAAAATTTTCGTATCCTAGTTTCCAAATGTTAACTAAACCTTTCCTCGGATACCAATTATAGAGACCCAAGCTTGACGTATATAGACATTACATTGTTTTTTCGGAATAATTAATACATATCAAGAACCAACACTCAAGGAACATAATATTTTAGTGTCTTTGGAACCTCGGAACATAATCTTCTAATCATGGTGAATGCTCTTCAACCTCTCCCATAAAGATCTTCCCCTTTTGTTTTCTTACCTAAAAAATTTATTTAAATCCTAGGGAAAAGAAAACATATAATGTGTGAGCTCAAATGATCAGTAATGGTAATCATGGAGAAAATAAAACAAATCATATACATTTAAACTTAAAAAAACATGAATATAATGTTTAAATATCAAAATATTGAGAAATAAATTTTGGAAGTACATAAGGAATAGATTAAAAAAGAGACATTAATCATGATAAAAATCATGGGAATAAAACATGTAATTGTGGAAGACCATTAATCACAAGATATTGTTTCCATAGTAGCCAAGGCATTGTTTCCAATACCATAATAGTGGACAAAGTCCCTTACTGAATCGTGTTCACTCCTCGTTCCAGTCGGGTATCACTGAACCAGATTAACTTTCCCTTCCAGCTATGTCTATCTCATGAGATATAAATCTTTAACCAATGCATTGGAGGGAGATATAGGTCCCACCCATCACATAATGAAATCATTCTTACTTGTTACACAAAATAAACATAAATCATTCAATATAACCCAAAGAATAAAATGGGTTCTATAAAAATCATCCCATCATAACGTAATCCATATAAAAAAATGGATATCATTGCATCATAAGAACAATCAAACCATGTAAATAATAGAGACATTATACTTGAAACATAATCATACTAAATAATTTCATCTTAGATTGAATATAGTTTTGACAAAACATTTGAAATGAATTTTTGAGGAAAATATCCTTTCTTCTTCAAAATCATTTTCTTTTCACAAAATGCCATTCAATTTTAAATGAAAATGATTTTGTTAAAAATAGTCATGAAATCTTGTAGAGGAAGATTCATGAATATAAGGCTTTATAAAACCGTAAAAATCCGTTCATGCTGTATAATTTAAAAAATATATTCTCCTCATACTTTTAACAGATAAGTAAAAAAGTACCACGTACGGTAAACAAAAGAATGATTCCTTCCATAACACAAAGTAAAATTCAATGAAGGGTAAACATGACTTGAAACATACACGGAATAATATTAAAAACATTATAAAAAACATTTTATGTACATGGACGAAATATAAACCCCATTAATTACTTACGTATAAGAAATCTTGGATAAAAATGAGATTACAAAATTATCCCTTACCATAGGTTCAATTTCTTATATATGTGTCTGAAACTCCTCTTCTTCGACGCGCCTCCTCTTAACCTCCACTTAGGGCACTAAAGATGGTCCTGAATGAAAAAAAGGACCTCTATTAGGTTTCTAGGGAAGTGGAGAAGATAAATTGGTAGGGGTTGGCCAAGCATGAAGGCTCAAAGTGGTTTGAGGAGGAGAGGGAGGGGGTGCCCTTTTATAAGGGAGGAGAGGGGCACCTTTGGAAACAAAATAAATATTAATTTATAATAAATTAAACCCCCTCATAAAAACTTCCAAAGTGACTCAAATTCAGATATGAGGTAATATAGGGTTGTAATATCATCATCCATTCAATTTTATACATGTTGGGAAATTAATTTAAACATTATCAATTTAATTTATCCTTATTTAATTTATTTAATCTAATTTGTGTTAATAATATTCTAAATTTTAAATTGTTATAAATAATTACTTATGTGTTGTGAATTATCTATAATTGGGTACATTATGACATTATATACAATTGAAATTTAAATTTATATATTTTAAATATTAATGTGTTTTTTAAACAATTTAATAATATGTTATTTTTATAAAATAACAATAATGATAATTTTTACAATATTCATTTATTTGAATTGAAATAGAATCCACACAGAGTATATATTCGAACCAAAATGTTTAATATATTCCTAACATGTCATATTAATCTAGAATTTTTTTTAAAACATTAATTAGTTCACATAATGTTTATTATAATATTTATAAAACCATTTATTTGATATTTCTCTTAATAAAACAATTACTACATCATTTTTGTATAATCATTTAATATACTTATTAGTTACATAGAAATTAAAAATAAATTACTATGATGAATATAAATATAATACCTTTCGTAATAATAATTTTACTCTAATTTATCATCTTAAAATTACCACATTTAAATTGTTATATTTATTAAATTATGAAGGTGACATCTTTGACATCATTTAAAAAAATAATATAAATGTCCTATTCAATTTTATATTACTCCAAATGGTCCAAAAATAGACCCTATGATGATTAGGGTATATATATACTCTACCAAGAAGGTTTTGTCAACTTTATGGTCCTTTTGATAGGTATTAATATTTTAATAAAAACTATATTATTGATTTTTCACTAAATAAATAATTTCTACATCATTAATTTATAAGATATTAAGGTAATTAAATATTTATTAAAAATTACAAATATATTACCAGGATAAAGATAAAATATTTATATTTCAAATTAGTATTTATAGTAGAAATATATTCTGTATAACCTTATATAAAAAAAAGTCTAATTATTAAAGTTTGAGTGAGACATATTTCACTTTCTTTAAAATAAATTAAATTAAAGGTCTTAATCACATCCAAGTGGGTTCCAATGGAATCTATTTCGACCAAAATATTCCTTAGGACTAAATATAATCATCCAATTATATTAAGGAAAATTTTATAGTAATTTTATAATATTATTTTTACCCTTAATTACCTAATTTACCTTTAACTGTGGTAAATAAAATTTACCGTAGTTACTATTCATAATGCCCAAAAATAAAAAGTAGCCTTTTAAAATAATTTGTACATACTGACTCAAAATATGGAATCTAATTTTCCAAATTCAAAACACAGAAGTTGCGGTAATTATTTTAAAATCAATCCCGTTGTCGAAAAATTGGGTTTTTATTTAAAACATTGCAAAAGATTGAATTGATTTAACCTATGAATTCAATGTAAAATCAATGATAATGACATACATTATATTAAATGGTAAAAATATATTCTATTTATACTTTAAAACAATTTTCTATTATAATTTAACCATATAAATTATCTCGATGAAAAAAGTTATTTTTATGTAAAATTTAGCATGTTTTTACTATTCATCAAAATAAGAACATTATCAGAAAAATATCAAAACATTATCCAATGTAATTTTTTATGTCATGATTAAAAATAAGAAGTTTATTTTTTAAAATTGAACTTATAAATTTGTCAAAATTTATATTTAAAATGGGTGCTCCATTAAAAGGGGGATAAACTGCATTTTTTAAAAATACTTATTTTACCCGAAAAATTTATTTTGTTCTCATTACATGTTCTAGAAAATGTGTAAGATGAATAATAATGCTATAAAATTAGAAATTTAGTTAATAATATTCATATCATCTAGTTCATAATAATATTATAACCATATATCATTATTTAGTGAAACCTGGTATTGCGTACAACACACGCTATCGAGGAATGTCGCGATTGCGTGCAATGCAAGCCATGTTAGGGTTGTGTGTAGTGAAAGACTCCTTTGTTGTTGAGTATAAAAAAATACAACCATATTTCATTTATACATTAAATACATATATATATATACACTCAATGTTTCATAGAATAACTACTATCAAACAAACTTGAAATTGTGTGTAACACAGTCCAATAATAGTGTTATGAATACTGCAAGCTAATACAGCGTTGCGTACAGCACAAGATAATATTGGTGTAGCGTCCAACCGAATATATGAAAGAAATTAAAAATAATATATCTTATAAAATCTCTGGGTGTTACAAAACTCATACATAAGCCCCTCTTGCATACTCATATGAAAAAAAAAACATTTATTGACCTAGATGATCTTTTCCTAATATATTCTCTAATCTAATTATGAATCACCACCTTCAACACTTTCCTTAAAGGTAAAAAACTCCATATATACATACAAATAGTTCTTTATCTATATTAAATGTGTATACATATCTAAAACCGATACAATAATCATCATCTCTAAATATATTAAACTATAACATGTATCTTCGGCAAGAATGTCATTATAATCCACACAGAACAATACTACTAAACTGCATGTGTTTGTGTTTTCCGACTCAATTATTCTTCTACATTTTCCTTTTCTAGGGTGTATATTCTAGCCCAAAATCAAATGACGGCATGTACTTGCCCCACATCCACTGTCAAATATTGAAGTCCCATTTTAAAAATATGTAATTTAATCTGTTTTTATCTGCATACATGGAAATATTTTCACCCAAAAGATAGTTACTCAAAATATTCAAGGCATAAAATATATCTTACAACATGAGGTCATGTGTAGGGTAGTTACGTTAAGGAGGCCCCAAATACCAATACATGTATTCCATAACTCAATCTACCTACATCCAAACTGCTCTATGGCCTAGTCTAGAAGCACCATAATACATCATATACTCCTCACCATGCTGAATTGGTATTAAGATAGATGATGATTTCATGAGATTATTTAGCTCCTAGAATGAATTCTCACATGCTCTATCCCGTTCAAAAATTGAACCCTTCTTCATCAAGGCGTAATGTGGTTCTCCAAATGGGAAAAGTATGGAAATAACCTTTGATAATATCCATAAGACCATAGAAAACTATGTATATATTATACATTGAAGGGATACTCCTAAGATAAAACTACTAAAAAATTATCTACATCCACTAAAAAAATATCATCATAGATGATGAGTCCCAAGAAGATAAGATGATCAATCAAAAAACTAACACTTAGAGAGAATAGCATATAGCCAATTATCTCTTAGTGCGCTCAAAATAATATCAATATGTTTGGAATTATTTTCGTGAATCTTGGACTAAATAAAGATGTCATATATAAGCAAAACCACAAACTAATCTAGGTATGAATGGGCGATCGGGTTAATCAGGTCCATAAAAACTTCTATTGCATTCGTCAAACCAATATACATTACAAAAAACTCATATCAGGGATACAGTTTTTTGAAAGTGGTATTTAGTATATCATTAGTCTAAACTCACTATTATTAATACGTTTATTTGATGTATAAATTTAAAAATACACAAGCTCCTCTAAGCTGGTAAAACAGATCATCGATATGCCGAAGAGGACACTGATTCTACACTATCATATGGTTTAACATCTGAAAATTAACAAATAAGTGAAAAATGTCATCATCAATCATGAAAAACAACATTAGTGAATCCCATAGTGACGTACTCAGATGAACAAGTCCCTTATCATCTAACTCCTCCCACTATGTCTTGAGCTCTTGAATCATTCTAGGATCTATTCACTGTGGTGGATTAGAAACTAGTGCAGCCCTTGGCATGATATCAATCGAGAATTTCCCAACTCTCTCATGTGGAATCCTAGAGAATTAATCATGAATAAAATCTAAACACTTATCCACTATTGGTGAAAAAACAACATATATTACACCTTCATCATCAAGTTATAGACTAGGAACTTTTTCTATAAAATCTCTATGTTGCTTAGTAATCTCCCATGATCTTCCTTCTTGGATATACCACACTATAGGATGAATATAATTTTCACCCATAGGAGACAAAAAAATTTACTCTCCTCTTGTGACAATACATGTGGGCTTGGTATGCTACTTTTCGGTACATAATAAATATTAGTTCAAAATAAAACATGTCTAGGATGTATAAATATCATATCAAGTGATAATATTTGACCTTGAGAGGACATCATTATTGCAAAATGATTTCCCTAGACCGTGTTCCGAGAGGTGAATATATCATAAATACCCCACTAACGAACTCCACCACCAGGAATAGAACAATAAAAATTTGTGAAAAAATAAATCAATTATTGGAACCATTATTAACACTTCTTGGAAATGGACCTATCCCCATGGTTTTCCCAAAAACCATGGGGATAGGTACCCCTATACCCATGGTTTTCCCAAAAACCATGGGGATAGGTACCCCTATACCCACAGTTTTGGAAAACCATGGGCATAGGTCAATTTTCAAGACCTATACACAGGGTTCTCCAAAACCGTGGGTATAGGGGGGTCTATCCCCACGGTTTTTTAAAATCGTGGGGATAGGTCCTGAAAATTCACCTATCCCACGGTTTTGGAAAACCATGGGTATAGAGGGAACTATTCCCATGGTTTCCCCAAAAATCGTGGGGATAGGTATGGGATAAAATACATATACCCACAGTTATGAAAAACTGTGGGTATAGGTCACGCGGGAATTTGTTTTTCCACGGGAAGGAAATTTATTTTGGCGGAAGTCCTATACCCAAGGTTTTTCCCTCTATACCCATGGTTTATAAAACTCTATTTAACTAAATATATATATATATACACATAGGTGATGTTAGGGTAGTGGTTAGACACGGTGTTTGCAGCGAAGAGGTTGTAGGATCGAAACCCGCTGCGTGCATTATTTATGGATCTATACCCATGGTTTTGAAACCGTGGGTAAAAGCCTTTGACACCATGGAAAATGGTTATGTTTTGTTGACACGGTAACTGTGGGTATAGGCTAGGGACAAATATCGATGTCGTTCCATCCCATGGTTCCCAAAACCGTGGGTAAATCATATACCCACGATTTTGGGGGCTATACCCACAGTTTTAAACCATGGGTATAGGCTATTTTTTCAGTAGTGTAAATAAGACACCATATATCGCAGACACTATAACAATAGTACCTCTTGTTATCGATAGTCTATCCACACTATCTAAATGTGTAGGATGAACCACATGAAACTGTAATTCCCTTATTACCTATGATATAATATGACTCCCCTGAGCTGCACTACCCTGGTGTTATAAGTTCTCTTTCCCAAAAAAAATTAACATCCTCCTCAACATTTACACAAATAAATATAGCTACCAACTTGATATATTCTGAAATATTTCATTCTTACACTAGGATTATTCCTAAATACAACAACACATCATATCTATCACTAAATACTTCATAACATCTGTATATATACCATCCTTATAAAAAACACCAAAATAGTGGTCATGAATAGATTCTAAACTATTGTTCTATCCTTCTAAACTGATGAAAGATTACTCCAGTATTTTCTTGTGCAACCGACCCCTTATCATGGAACTTGAATTTCCACTTCCATGGATAAAAATATCATATATATGATTTATACTCTCATAATTTGTACCTCCTATCGATATAGAAGCAACTATATGTCATACACTAATAGAATCATTTAGGTTCCCCTCATCAATGATATCCTGATCCACTACCTCTTAAAACTTCTATAATTGAAAGAGGATAACTTTAGACTTTATCTCACATTTAAGTCTTTTATGCAAACTCTTAACCATAATTATCTCATCCACATCCAATGCTAGAGAAAACCATTTAAACACTAAAAAATATCCAACATATTCTATCATAGACATACTCTTATGAGTAAACCATATGAACATAAGAGCTCTCTACTAGATCAATGTCATTGGATAGAAATGATCAGGGAAATTACCCAATAAGTCCTTATATAAAATACCATTATCATGTCCAGTCTATCGCTTAATTTCCCACCATTTCATTGATAAACCTTATAGTATATAAAAATCCTAATTCACCCTCCACTTAGTGAGAGTCTCTAAATGGTCAAGTATCATATGGATAGAATCAATCTAGAACTCGTATCCCCTAGTTCCTCCATCACTTGTAAAATTCATATGGTGCTACCACTAAAACACCATGCATAAGGTAAACCATTATTTCCACATCCCACCATGGGTCCCATTTTATATGATAGAGGACTCAATTAAATTTCTATAGAAACATCTCCCTAATATCATCCCATTGAATGATCTTTCCCTTATGTTCAACAACTGTAGTATCATCCCTATCCATATCCTCTAGTCACCCTATCCAGAATAATTTTTGTGGAAAAATATTCTCTACAATTCTAAACACAAGTATAAGGACACATAACACAACAATAACATTTTTTTAAGAGAAAAAATACAACACTACGCAACAAGTCTTTTTCCCAAACCTCACCACACAATCAAAATCGAGGCACTATAAGAACATGTAACCATCATATAAGTATGTACTAGTTTATAAGATTATAAACATTCTCATTATTATAGTTTCTCATTTAGATGATTATTTATTCTTATCCTTCATAATTTAAAAATATTTCTCAATTTCATGCTTGGCACCATTTTTTGTTCAATTTTTCAGGAAAGTAAAGATGTCACGTGTTCAAAAACATAGCTATAAAATACCTTCATAGGTGTTTCATAAATGATGCATGTCACAAAATTATCATGATTTACTCGAAAGATTCTTGAAAACTCAACTCTTATAGAATACCGGGACAAGAGTTAATAATAAACAAAAACATGAAGAAAAATTAAATAACACATTAGGTACATCACCAATGGTGAAATTTATTCAACCATAACATCAATCAAGAAAAAAACTAAACCCCACCCCAAGGTACATGGTTTTCCCCCAATGCATGGGTTAGTTATTCCCATGCATGAGCTCTTAGATGGGGTCTGTATTATCATATTCTCTTGTATACCAATCTAAAATAGTAGGACAGAAGAAAAATAAAATAATACTAGCTTATGATACCACTTTTTAATGTCGTGAACTTGTAGAGACATGTTGGTTCCCCGGTAATATCTTTCACAAGTACATAAACATGCCTCCTCAAATTACATTGGTTTCCTACTAGATGTGAGGATCTAATATTAGTCATTTGAAGACTATAGAAAAAAATTTAGAGTAAAAAATGAGTGTAAAATTAATAAAAAAAATAACTGAATATATTACTATAACATGAAATATGACAATAACACATGATAACCAATACATGAAATATAATATCCAAACTGGACAATATATATTTCGTTCTAATGTATGTGTAAATTTTCAAAATGAAAACTCAAATGTAAAGACACTAAAAAAACTCAAGATGTTCTTGAACCACGTTTGGTTCCCTCATCCATGATCCACCCAATCTCATACATCTAACACTGGAAATTTTCCCTTATCATGCCATAGATCCATAGAATCTAGTCAGGTACTGATTATGAGTTTTGATTAGGTTATTAGTAAAACTATATAGACCATTAGTAATGATATATATAACAATATCAAGTCAAAAAAATGTATATAGTTTGTTAAATAATAAATTCAAATGCATAATTAAACTTTTATCACATCAGAAACTATTCTTTATTTAACCCCATAAACCCCCCAGGTTCCCATGGAAAACAATATATCAATACCTACATTATCCTATGTTGGAGTATAAACTATACCCAAGGAAAAAAATATATTAGAATCTTATTGTTACCATTGTTTAATTAAAAATTGAATTCCCTTTTTACCATCGACACATTTAAAATATAATGAAAATTATACAATTCTTTAATTCATAGTTAAATTCCTATGATATAGTTCACAATTTAAACAAATGAATGATCATGTTACTATTTATAATGTCACAATTTAATGACCATGTTACCATACATAATTTTATAACTGAATGACCATGTTACAATTCATTATCTCATCTCACATGTGAATTATGAGGTTACCATTCATCAATTCTTAATTAATTCAAAAATAAATTATTCCCATTAATTGTATTACTAATTAAAAAATTAGTTAATCATACAAATAATATTAATTAATGAAATATTATATTTATCATCTCAATCTCATTACTAATTATAAAATTAATCATCACATAATTCAAATTAATTAATTCCCAAATCAATTAAGCACATCAATATCTATAATTTACTCCACAATTAGTCAATCACTAACCTATAATTAATTAAACTATTAATTATCACAAATACAATTTTTCAATAAATAATAATTAATTCAAAAATTAATCATTCATTTCAAATATATCAATATCACATAATTAATACCAAAAGTATTTTTCTAAAAAAAATTAAATATTCCAGTATTTAATTCATCTGTTAAGTATCACTAAATCATCAATATCAATTCTTTTATGGTAAATTAATCAATTATTTATTTATGATCTAAAATCCCAAAATCCCAATTTCTTATTTCCCATAACTAATTAGTTCATTAAATTATTTATTTCAATCATGAATTTTTTCTAAACATCAAATGAATCTTCCAAATATACATAAAAAAATTTAAATAATGACTATGCGATTTTATTTATATACCCTTACCCATGTTTATTGAAAACACATCACCCATTGTAATTCCCCAATTTGAATGAAATTAAAACATATCATGAGATCCAAATTTATAACAAAATCTAAGATGGAAAAATTAATTATATAATATATTTAGATAAAGATCCAATATTCTATATCTAGATTCATAAAATATAATCTAGGACCAAAAAATAGGATAACATCCCACGAATATAATGGGTGGAGAATGAGTGATCAATTGGGAAGAAACCATGTACCCAAATAGATGAAAATATTGCAATAGATATTTATATCACCTAGAATAGAAGTCATATGTTCTTGTAATCCATTAAAGAAGATCTAGATTTGATAGGAATAGATTATTGGTCAAGATGGGATGCTCTTAATGTATAAGATGGGGTTTTGGGATTTTTTAGTAATTCGTGGAGATTAAAATCTTGTATGCATTGTTTTCTACTTGGGGAACACAATTTCACATAACCATGTCCCTAACCATGCACCTATTCTAGGAGGTGCATAGTTTCTTCTAAGAGGGTTCATAATTTCAAAAACCATGTTATAGCTATGAAAATCGATGCTATCCTGAGTAGCATGTTTTCTTGATCGAAGGTACACAGTTAGGGGAAACTGTGTGTCGACCATGCACATCCCACATTCATCAATTTTTATCAATTTCAACCAAAAACACCCAAAAGTAAATCCCAATAGAAATGTACTCAAAATTAGAAGAAAAAAATCATACGATTAATGAGTTTGAGACATCTACTAAGTAGGTCAGGATTGTAAGATAACATATTCCTAAGACATATATTTTTTTCAAACACATAAGTTTATAACATTGTAAAAATGTATAAAAAAAGTGGTTCACTCATTATGTTAATGAAATGAATATAAGTCCTTGAATATACTTATGAACATAATATAAATAACAATCATACTATTATGAAAATGAAGGTATGTTCACACATGACATTATAATGGTAAAAAAGGGTCAGAAATAATATAATTAAATCATGAGTTATCCATTATTAACAAATGAAATGAGGGAGATATATTACCCATCCATTACATTATATATACATTATTTTCCCAAAATATCATAAAAATACATCATATCAAGACCCATGTAGAGGAAATATGTGTCATAAACAATTCACTATAGCATAACCTGTAAAAATGAAATTGATTTCATAGTAATCTCATCAATTCATCATTAAATTACCCATTGAATGGTAATGGTTTCATAATCATCTCTTAGACACTATCATAAACATACACCATTATAAAAGGGGATATGATATTTATAATTAGAACATAATCCCTTAAAATATTAAAAATTTGAATTTATGATATCTTAGATGGAAATTGTATTAATAATGATAATTGGAAGATTTCTTGCAGAAAATATTCTTTTCACATTGAAAATTGACTTTTTAAAACTGAAAGTTCACAAAAACATTATGAAACCCATTTATTAAAAATATCATCTGAAACATATAAAATATGTTCCCAAACATTGGTTCATTATTATGGTTGAAAATTTCTTTCAGAACGTACATGTTAAAATAAATATTCCATTCACATTTTTCGAATGAATCCAAAAGTGATTTTTTTAGAATACAACAAGGTGATTCCTCTTAAATTTTTTTATAAATTGAAAAATGATTAAATGTAAAATTAAAAAATATTTTTATAATAGTATAACATAATTTATAACAATTTTAGAAAACATTTATGTGGTGTAAAATGGTTTTCAAATGAATTGATAAATGATGTCATTTTTAATAAAAACAAATTTTTATGTATCATGAGTATATATAAAGAAGAAATAGGTATGAAAAAATTATTCTCAACAAAAAAAAATATGAAATAAAAATCATGTGTTTTTTTATTTTTAGATAATAATATCTAATTATTGAAAACATAATCATAAACAACCATGATAAATAATGATATCTTTGCAATATGCCCTTAAAAGTTTAGTAAAATTTGAATCGTAATCCGCATTTATAAAATAAAAACTAATGTAACATTAAGTTTTAATAGAATAATGAAAATAATTCTATATGATTCTAATGTTTATATATATGTCTCTCATAAGAGAATATATATTCTTAACATCATGTATTTTCCAAAAAACAAAATCTGTAACGATATTTCCTTACAATATTCCGTGACTTCCTTCATAGATATTAGAACCTCATGTGTAATATATAAATATTTGTTATAAATATATTAAATAACCATATATATATATATATATATATATATCATTCCATATATTATTTTCCTTTTACCTTTCATTATCCATTTATTAACATTTCCTAATCAAAATCATTTTTTATGTAATAACTCTTTGTTTCTCATGTGTTGTTTGTTTTTTTATTTTCTATCTTCATTAATATAACATTTTACCATCATCTCAAAAAAATTCCCAACTTATAAATATAATTTTAATTAATTATATATTTATTTATAATAATCTATAATGGATATAGATTGGAAATGAAATACACCATTCATGGAGATGCTAGGTCATAAGTACACATGAACGATAATCTATTTTTTCCATGGATGAATGAAGTAATGGAATATACATACATTAAAAGTCCTTATAAATTTATATATTTCAAATATATTCAATAAATTTATCCTTATTAAGTTACATGTGAACCATAATTAGAAAATTTAACACATTGCTTATTGAGGCAGTAGTCCTTCATACACACTAGTGACATTGTCATATGACGATGGGATAGAACATAAGTATTTATATGTGAAATATTACTATATAAAAATAATAATGTCATATATATCATATATAAATATAAAACCCATCATTATATTCATCCAAGATCAGGGGTGATGGAAAATTAATTAAATCAGTTTGTGTGGTGATACTCCACTATACACATGTTTGATGGTTTCATTCCCAATTTAATAGAATATGAGATTGATATAGGTAATTCCATAAAAATAATAAAATATTATTATATTATTGAAAATATGGATACATTATTGTAACTATAAAGACGTTAATTATGGTTTTATGAGGAGAAGTAAAAAATAAAAATTATAGTTAAAACAATGACCTTCACATAGAACAACCTCCATTGGATCTCATATTAAGAACCATAGGGATGTACATTTTGAATAAAAATGATCTATAAATTGTATTATAATGGTTGGGAGGAATTTTTTATGTTTTTTTATCTATATGTATTAGTAGGTGTGAAGAAGTGAGGGTTGGAGTTCTATTTTATAATTGAGGAGGAGTGAAATATTTGTAAATACCGAAAACTATTCAATAATTGGATGTTAGTCTCACCTCATGTGCCTAAAAATTGATAAATAATACATTTGAGTTTTTATATTTCTATAAATATATAGCTATAAAAAATAACATATATGCATTAAACATTTTGTTATGCAACATCTCATTTTCCTTACTTTTCCTATTTTATATATCACTAAGGTAACTAACCATTTTTATATGTGAATTATCATTTGATACTAGAAATAAAATGTTATTTATTACATAATGTTTAACAATATTATAGAATTATTAAATCCAATTTATAAAATAAAAATATATATATGTATGTGGAAAATTAATTTTAACACATGCGTCCCAAATTCATAAAACTCCATTTTACCCTTTACCATGGTAACGATGTTTTTAAATTTTTTTTTAAAATACAATTATTATCAATATATAATTGGTAAATTAATGAGAAATGACTGATAATTTTAAACATATACCAATAAAATAGATTATTATTGCATTTTTAGGAATACTAATTCATTTTTTTTTAAAAATTATTATTATAAAATAACATAATGCCATATTTATAAATATTTATTTAATTTGATTAAAAAAATAACGTGGTTGAATTCAAATATATAATTTTCACACAAGTCTATAAGGATATATTTATTTAAAAAATTTATTAAATATTTTAATTTAATAATATTATATTACTTATAATATATTTTTTATTATTTATTTTATTTTTCTAGTAGTTAAATAAATATTGTGTTGGCTTTTCTCAAGCATTTAGAGTAATTACATAATTAAATAAAAGTAAAAAATAAATTATCCACATTAAATTAATTTGATTATTCTCAAAATAAACATCAGTATAATTTTTATTCTTTCATTTTCCCTATGTGAACACATAATAAATATTTAAAGGCTATAGGGTGAAATTTTTCCTTTTTTACATATATTATAAAATTGGTCACTTTCTTGGAATGGTATATAGAATGAACCTAAAAATAATGAAAAATTTAATAAGTTTATAAATATTGAAATACAATGTGAATTTAACAAGTGTTGATGTCCTTTTAAAACATATCAGTTTAGTTAAGCCTCTTGGTAAACTGGTTCCAACCATTACCATGATAATTATATTTTTTTGATTTTTAATATTAATTTCAACCAAAAATTTAGATGAAATTATTATACAATATAAATAATATTAATTGAAAATATAAAATATATTTTCAAATAATCATTCACAAAGGAATAGAATTTTAATTTCATATTAAACCTACATATACATTAGAAAAGTTGTCTTCTAAGGATAACATTTTCAAAAGTACATAATGTTTTAATATCAGTATTCCATATGAAATATATTTAAATAAACTAAATTGAGTTAATAAATATATAATTGAAAAAAAAATTTAAAACATTTTCAAATAATACAGGTCTTTTAAAATTATTTAAACGAGAAGGTAGTTTTTAATAAAAATCAGTATTTTCACTATTCAACAAAATTTTAATTATTTAAAAAATTATAAAAAAGACACCCTAGTATAATTTTCTAATTTTTTTTAAAAGTAATTAATTTAATCATTTGATTTAATTTTTTAAAAAAATAAAAAATTACTATTGGTTAAAAAAATCAATAAAAAACATTTTTTAGAAAATTATATAATTGAATCATATAAAGACTTTACAAAAAATTAATTACATTTTTATAAATTTATTTTGGTTATCTAAAAAAATGAATCAAATTTTTAATTATTTTATTTCTCCCTATTCATACTAATAAATTTAATGATATATTTATAATGGATATGATTAAATAATAAAATTAATAGGATATCAAGATTCACTATAACTAAGTGTTTCTTGTAATTAATGCCACGAAGGAAATAAATAATTTTCTAAAAAATATATTTCATTACATCTTGTTTTCTAAAAAATTTAAAATTCATAATAAATCAACCATACAAAGGTTCATGTCCTCCCAGATCATTTCTACATTAGACTTCCCTTTCGTGGAATATGTTATGCAACTAATCCCAAACAGAAACCATCTATGAAGTTCAAACTATCATATAACTATTCCATGCCAAACCTATAGGGTCACAACCTATATTCTACTCTATGAATGATTTGGCATAGTCATCATGATTTTTCTTATCATATATACATATAACATACCATTGGAATGGTAATATAATATATATCATTCCAACTAAGTATAATTCCATCATGTATTTATATTTGAAAACTTCTTTTTAGTTGATGTTGACACTATAATGAAATGATCCTCTTTTTTTACAAAATCATATAATATAAGGTTGACAAAATGTTGATCCAAAATTCCTACCATGAAATAAGGGATGCATATTTCCTTTATAAGTAAAATTTAAAATCTAAAGTAGTCTTTTCATACTCGCAAACCAAGAACTAGGAATCCACAATAAATACTGAATGTAAAAAAACAACATGTCTTTCACTCCAATAAAAAACCAAATACAACCATAATATCATAAATTAAAATTTAAATAAAAAATTCTAGCATTGAATTCCTTCCATAGTATGTGTCCATGAAAAACTAGTTTGATATTAATCATATGATAAAACAAATTCATGTATATCTAGTCTACCCAAACCTAAATAGTTCAAAAATAATGTAATTTTATTTTATAGTAATTTTTTATTGTCTCACCTCATGAGATATTGAGTTTGTTCCTTGATCCAGTTTTACACATTACCTGAGGTGTGCCTCCGCATATTCCAAATGATATATATGAGTAGAAGGTGTGTATAATTTTACTATGAGAAAAGTATACCCCCATATCATATTATGAGATAACAAAAGAAATAACCAGTCATATAATACATAAGTGTGAATTGAAATAATAATCCAACTAAAAAGAAATTAAAATATAAAATGTGGTAATGTTTTATGAATCATGTCATACATAAAGCTAACAACCAAATAATCTATTTACATAAAGACAATATAATGAAATAATCCATTTAATATAGGCACCAATATTTATAAAATCTAGAGTTCCTCTAGTATCATAAATGCAAAGAAGTTATCATGACCTTATATCAAAAACTCAACACAAGGAACATCCCAAAACCTATATCTAAAATCATAATATTAGAGCTTCTCATATACCCATGCATAGTGGGGGACCAATAATGGTTTGAGTATAACATAGTAATCCACCACTAATGACTTTTAAAGAAAATACTAGTCATATAAACATTGTATGTTTATAAACATTTTGATAAATAAATAGTACAAAATGGATCATCTAAATAAAAAGTAATGACTTCTTATATGATAATACATTGGCTCATAGAATCTAAGGTGACACCCAATCAAATAAAATGTACACATCCTTGAACCTTTCTTCAGATACATAATACATATTACTAAACAATTCTAAAATAAATTAAAGGGTTTTTCATCCATAATCTATCTTAGTAGACATTAAATATGGGGAACAAATTCAATCATCCTGAACGATACCTATATAATGTCAAGTAAAAAACATTAAACCTTGAATATGTGTCACCATAGCAGAAATTAAATAATATAATTTTGGATTGTAGTATCCAACACTGAAAACATAGGATTTAGTGTTTTATATCATAAATCTGGAACCATTCCTATGGAATGTGCTTTCAAACTCTCTAAACCATGGATGCCATACTACATTTCAAGAACTATAGATTTGTACCTATAGAACGTCATGTCCAGCTCTCTAAACCTCGGATGTGGAGATCCCAGTAATAAATATATACCCATACATGTGAAACTCTATTAACAACTCACTAATCCTCATATATGAAGCCCAATACCAGACATCTATAACCAAAACACATAATAATAGTTCTTAGTGCGCAAGACGGAATTCTAAACCATCCCACCAATTCCTAAAAAATAATGTTAAAAAAACTATCTTTTAAAAACATTCTGATGGGACTCAAAAAACCCTTTTTAAAAACACAATCATTTACCAAGGTCCACATTGTCCTCTAACTCTGAAACATGGTTCAGTGTGAGGAGCATGTTATGTATTTCAAAGCACCATTCCATCACTATTTGGATAAATATGCATCACACACATGTCACAACCCGACCCTACCCAGGCTCGAGCCGCAACTACCCCAAGCCTGCCTCCATAGGCCAGGGGCTGGCGACAAGCGCCAATGACTAACCAACTCAAGGAGGCCTTTGCCTAAGTACCTGTACACACACACACACGTAGCCCACTCAATTAAATAGTACAAAGTAAAAGAGAAAGTAAATTACCAACAGCTATAAACAACCACAAAGAGTGCATCGCCCTCTAAGTAGTACAAAGTGAGTGCTGATGGTAAACTGAAAAGAAAAGGAAAAAACAGGCGCCCAACCAGAAAAGTGCCACAACCCGGCAACAGGTAAACAAAAGTAAAACAACTAGGAGATTCCCACACCTAGAACCCGACTACGACCACCGTACGTGGTCCAAGATCTCGAACTCCTAAGCTCCGCGGAAGTCAAGACCAACCAGTCTGTCATCTTCAAGGTCACACCAAGTGTGGGCAAAGCCCAAGAAGGAGTGAGTATAAAAATACTCAGTAGGATACCCTGAAGGCTCGAGGGATCAATAAAAGAGGTACCTAAGAGTGAGTAGTAGATCGAACAGGGAATAGTAAAGGAGTACAGTAGAGAGAGTGCAGTAAAGAGTACAGCTCAACCCAACATGATGAAGGAATAAGACTTGTCCTATCACAAGGAGTTAGAAACGGTGACAAGATGAACATCCCATAGAGTATTCACTACATATAGTAGGAAAGTAGACTCATCCAACCATGAGAAGTTAGACATGGAAAACACGTGGCATAACCCACGCATCTTCGCCTCTCCTGGAAGGAGAGTAGCCAAAACCCAAGGAGTGGGTACTGGTACAACGTATACATATATATATGATCTGTTAAGAAACCAGAACAAGATTGTATGCGGATCTTCGTTCCAAAGCTCTGCCCATGAATTTGAATAGCCAACAATCCCAGAAGTAAACACCATCAATGCCAAGAATCCTACTCGTCTTCCCCAAACTTCAAGTCAAGGGGCTCAAATCACTCCACCTTGACATTATCCACTTTGGGCGACACTGACTCACCTGCACGGTTTTAGTTCGCGTCTCAAGGATGCATCTTGGTGGGGAAATCACCCCTTGTACTTGAGAGTTCTGGGGAAAGTCAATCCACACCTCATCACTGCCCCGCAGTCGAGAGGTCTTCTCAAAGTCAAAGTCATCACATCACTGACCCGTATATTCAAGGGTCCTACTCCGGTAATCATGGAGAAAAACCATAGACTATCCTAGAAGCAAGGAGTGAGTCTGAAAGTAGTCGTTAGGTAACCCATTTCCTAGTCTCTATTGGAGGGTAAACCATAAGAGGTCATCAGGTAACCCACTGCTCGGTCTCTACTAGAGGGTATACCCTAAGAGGTCATTGGGTAACCCACTTCCCAGTCTCTACTGGAGGCTAATCCCTAAGAGGTCATCGGGTAACCCACCGCCCAGTCTCTGCTAGAGGGTAAATCCTAAGAGGTCGTCGGGTAACCCACTTCCCAGTCTCTTCTGGAGGGTAAACCCAAAGAGTTCATCGGGTAACCCACTACCCAGTCTCTGTTGGAGGGTAATCCCTAAGAGGTCATCGGGTAACCCACTAGCCAGTCCTGGATGAAGGGTAAACCCTAAGAGGTCGTCGGGTAACCCACTAACCAGTCTTTGATAGAGGGTAAACCCTAAGAGGTCGTCAGGTAACCCACTGCCCAGTCCTTGTTGGAGGGTAAACCATAAGAAGTCAATGATAAACCCACTGCCCAGCCCCGCTAGAGGGTAAACCCAAAGAAGTCAATGAGAAACCCACTACCCAGCCTTGCTATAGGGTAAACCAAAATAAGTTGATGAGAAACCCACTACCCAACCCTACTAGATGGTAAACCCAGAACCGCTTTGGCCATCCCTACTAAATGGTACCACACTGGTAAATAAAACTCGGAGTGAGTATCGCACAACCACCCAACTCTAGAACAATTCACCAAATAGAGGTTTAGTGCATGTTCCATCACTGGGCGTCACTAGCACCGCTACCGTGCATAGGTTCGGAGTACGTCCAAAGAAGCCTCCAACCAACGCCCATTTCATATTTCCACATTTTAATGAGATCTCAAAAGAGGCTCTGATCTCCCAAATGAATTACACCATTGTAATGATCGTGAAAAAACACGAGAGATAGACTACTTACTCGCTGGAAACAGGCTTCTGGTGGAAAAGTTATTCAACACCGCTTTATACCCATACGACGTCTCGTGGGGCCTGCACCTCGGTCCCGAAAGAGTTCGGGCAAACTATGCCACCGCGATACTCTCGGAAAAGCACACTAAATCGACTATTCATATTCCCCAAATGGACACCTAATGAAAAAGTAACAGTATGTTGCACACAGCTTAAGAGATGGCATGTGGGTCCCATACCTCAACTCCGGATTCAATGCCTGAAACCTCCCAAGTAAATTTCACCTTGATTTCAGGGTGAAAACGCTTATGACGGAACCTAAAATTGAATCTAGATGCATAAGCTACAATTTCCCGCGTTATATGCTAACAAGGCCATGTGGGGCCCACACCTTGGGCTCGAATTTAAGAGGTCAGATTGAACCGTTGCAATCTCCTAGGAAAAACACTCAGAAACAAGTAATTAAACACCCCAAATGGATGTCGAGTGAAAAAGTGGCATTTCACCGTAAAAAGTGCAAACTGGGTCATGTGGGTCCTGCACCATGTCTCCAACCCAAACACTTTGGAGAGTAACTCAATATTTCCTCACGGTGACTGGGGTCCCACTGCCGCTGACGGCGCGTCACTCGGACATCCCAAGAAGAAGTTAGGTCCAATGCAACAATTGATTTATTAATTAAATAATAAATTAATTATCCATATTTAGTGTTCCAGGCCACCATGCAACAAAACCAACTCGCAAAGGCTCTGAACTGACCTTGGAAGGAAACTCTCAACTCTAAGGCCATAGAGCCTCTGACAGAACGTCAAACGGACGTCCGGCTCACGAAGTATATCCATCGCGAGTTTTAATAATAATTTATTATCATTAAATTAAAGCTCTTCGGGTCACCCGCCTTCGGGCACAGAACCCAAAAACCCCAAAACTCACTTAAAAAGTTCTGTATTTCTGACATGATTTATTATCCACTGATGGTGTGTCAAACAGACGTGTCGTTTAGATGATACGACCCCCTGAATGCAAGGGGGCCTAACCGGGCCAGTTCACCCTAGCCAACCCGGTCCGAACCGCTGGCCCGCGGCCCAGACGCGGGTCCCGCCCATCACGTTGCGGCCTGCTGGCTGCGCCCTGCCCAGCAGCACCGAACCCGAGCGGGTCAGGTTTTCTACACCCAGACTGGCCAACTAGCTGATCTTTGTCACCAACCGGACCGACGCTTTGCGGGTCCTTGTCTCCCATGCAGACCAGAAAAAGGTCGGTCTTCCACGTCACGCAGCATGACCCGCATACCATGGGTCCTTGTCCACAGTTTCCTCCCCCAAGTTCATCTCCTTAGGGGCCTCCTCCTTTGACCACGACAGGCTGGCACACCCCAGCAGCACGCCGTTGTGCCTCGCCGCGGCCTGCGCCGCCCGACGCAGCACCGCCTCGGTGCTTCCCTACGACACCCGCTACTCCCGCCACCTGGACCCACTGACCCCTCTACGACCTCGTCTTCCCACTAAGCCACACACCCAGTCTCTGCATCTCCGTCCCGGCCGCTCGGACTCCCTCCAAGCTCTACCGCCCCAACGCACCATGTCGACGCCGTAGCCGCCTCGGCTCCTCCGGCGGACTCCTCCGCCGCGCCACCCCGAACTTCAGCCACCATCCTTACCGGAGCTAAAACTTCTGACGGCCTCCACCACCACTCCGGTGGTCCGATTCCAAAAATGAAAGAATATTAAGGATCCTCGGGGTGAGGCCTTCTCAACGCATACCTCTGATCGATGATCCGACGGTAGGTTGACGCATCTGAAGAAATTATATCATGTATTCGCAAAGAACGGAACGAAGAACGGGGTTCCAATCATAGATCTATGGTCGTGTTTGTGCTATCATTGATGATTTTGTAAATTAAAGATAGAAAAAAATAGAGAAACTAATAATCAAAGTGGAAATTGAATCATATCTCAAAAACAAAAGAGATCATACATCGATTCTGATGCGCGTCGTAGGTGCTGCATCCCCGAGGATCCACCTTCGAACCACCGAAGTTTTGACGATGATCGCTCCTCGATTCAGTGAATAACAGTGAAGAATGGCTAGAGAGATAGAGATAGAGATAGGGAGATAAAGAGGGAGAGAAGGAAATGGTTCTTCCCTCAACACTTAGTGAATTTATAAAAATTCACTAAAACTCTTCCAACGGACGCAGATTTTGAAACCCCCGTGCCCGCCTATTTTATCTCACACATATGAAAAACGCCCCATTTCAAACTCAATGGATGTATTGGATTTCAATTGCGAGACTTCGTTCTAAAGTTATTAAAAAATAATGCCAGTGATAAAAATCACTAAGTGGACATTTCGAAATGACCACTTTGCCCCTGGGTGACATCTCTCACAGCAGGCCCACACCCGCAACTTTTAGACCCCACCTGGGGTAAACGGCACGCTCCGGACTCAACGGTGCCCTCGATTTTCCAATACAATTAGACTTTTAGTAGTTACTTGGGATTGAGCTATTAAATGAATAATTTAATTTAATTTATCCATTTAACACACCGCTAATGATCGAGGGGTCCGAACGTCCCACGCCGACTCATTTTATGTCGCGCCTAGGGTAAACACCGCGTTATGGACCCAACCATGTTCTCAAATTTCCAATCCGATCAACTGTCTAAGAGATATCACATTTTCTATAGTCAACCACACGTGTGTAATATAAAAACACTTAACATTTTTATAAAATTAATTCAGGGAACACCAGGCCTCATAATTGCATGCCGTCTAAACTCCCAGCTTTGGAATAACATCAAGAATATTCCAAAGTATTTTATAGAAAAAACTAGGTTCTTACATCATTCCCTGCTTCATGATTTTCTTCCCTGAAATGTAAAACTAGGGAAACAACTCAGGGTACTATGACCATACCTTCTCTCCCGTACCCATAAGAACTCTTGCACAGTTCTGCGTCACCATGCATGGACCAAAGAATTTGGTCCATTCACGTGGGGTCTTCCCTCGCCGATGACGTGCATAGGTGCATGCACACTTCTTCTCAGTTGATTCACGTGGGAGACTTTATGAACCCAACCCAGCCTTTGGGTTTAGGGAAAGGGGATGGGGACCTCGTCATCCATTCACACAGTCTCAAACGTCCCGAAGGACCTCGGGGGTAGCTCAAGTACCCGGTCGCACCTCTACGTCGCATGCTGTGACTGCAATCACCATTTGGACCTGATAAAAAATCTTGGTGATCCCCCCTTCAAAATATCCATATGGTGAAACACCCAAGGATATCTGCTCATGCAAGACTTCAGATTCGATGTCCCTAGACCAAGATCCTCTTACACGATCAGAAAGTGAAGGAGTCGATACCATCGACTAAAGAAAAGGTTCCACGCCTTCTAATCTACTGACACAGGGTTACAGCAACACCCCGCGTCACCCTGGTAACACCTCAAACAAGGAGAAGGTAGAAATTCATTTAACATATAGAGTCTAATAATTCTACTGCAAAAAGTAGAAGAGATATAGAGCATACCTCTTATCACCTCATGCTCTGCAGAATCGTAGACATCCAAAGCTCATGGCTAACTGTGGTACCAACTATCAGCTCCTAGAGCCTAATGTGGACCACCTGATGGTGATGGGAAGACCTCATAATGTCGCCCCCCCCCCACTTACAGCTACTCCTGCTCCTCTGATAGCACCACCTCTCTTCGTACCACTTCGATCACGGTGTTGCCTTTGTCGTGGTGGTGCTGCTGATGGAAACCTGATATTCTCAGCGTTCCTGGTTGGCCAGTCCCGTGCCAAGTGACCTCGCTCATCGCGAGAATAACACCGAATCTCTCTGGGATGCACAGGTGCCCTTCGGCGCCACTGTGGTGTATAACCATGTCTCTGAAACCAGTGGTGGGAAGGCCGCCTGCGTCGAGGTTCTGTCATCCGACACCTACTAGCTGTGGTGGATGTCTCGGCTCTGTCGAGCATGCTGCCACTACCAACTGTAGAACGCGATAGGAATCACTCTGTCACCAGTGCCTACTCTAGCCCCAGGAATAAGTGGAAGTGCACAAGGGTACTATGATGGCATGAATCTCTCTGCGGAGACCTTGCTCGAACTTCCGTGCTCAGATGTTGTCTTCATGGACTAAGTCCAGGTAAAGACGTGAAGGGTCTGCGAAACTAGTCGCATACTCAGTCACTGTCATTCCTGCCTGATGAAACTGCCGGAGCTCCTGGATCCGAGTGGTGCCTAAGAAGGAGGGGTAAAACTCTTCACAAAACAGTAGCTGAAAGTCGCCCCATGAAAGTGATGACTCATAAAGTAACTGAGTCACCAGACTCCACCAATGACCAACTGCTCCGTGTAAAAGGCTGGCTACCAATGCCACCCTCTGATCTGCCGGTGTCTGCACAAACCTCTAAAGGCAAACCACTCTCCCAAACCAAACTTCTGCTTCCTGAGGGTCTGGAACACCCCTAAACCTCAGCGGTCTCTATCTCTAGAACACACGGAGCACGCTCAACTGACACTCAAGCTCAGTATGCTCTACTGGAGCTGTCTGCTACTCACTAGGTGGGGGTGCTGCTACTGGCCCACCTAGAGAAAGGTCTCATGTGATGGGTTCTGGACTGAGGTCTCGTCACTCACAGGGTCATCGTCATGAACCAAAGCCGGTATCCTGGATGGATGTCTTCTCAGAGACATCCTGAATATTATCAAGGAGTGTCGCAGTTAGATGAGCATATATTTATATAACAGTAACAACAATGATGAGCTATCTTAAGAAGGATATTCAAGAATCAATCCTATGTGATGCACAAACCAATTGCTTGTAACGAGTGTCTCAGTATGCTGAGTCGACAAGCGGGTTATTACGGTCCTGGTGAATGGATGCGTCGGCCACCACACAATCTTTGGACTCCCTAGCCTGAGAGTCGCTCCCGACACACATTGACATAGTTTCCCTAGATCCCAACTAATTCTTTTTAGGGACGTCCGAACAACATCCCAAGGAACGAACCGCCTCTAATACCACATTGTCACGACCCGAACCTACCCAGGATCGAGCCACAACTACCCCAAACCCGCCTCCATAGGCTAGGGGCTGACGCCAAGCGTCGAAGGCTAAAAAACTCGGGGAGGACTTTTCCTAAGTACCTGTACACACACATGAATCCCACTCAATACAATAGTGCAGAGTAAAAGAGAAAGTAAAGTACCAGTAGCTATAAACAACCACAAAGACTACATCGACCTCTATGTAGTAAAAAGTGAGTGTTTAATGTAAACTGAAAAGAAAATAGAAATACATGCGCCCAACCAGAAAAGGGACACAACCCAGCAACAGGTAAACAAAAGTAAAACAGTTGGGAGAGTCCCACACCTGGAACCCAACTACGACCACCATACACGGTCCAAGCTCACGAACTCTTAAGCTCCGATGAAGTCACGACCAACATGTCTGTCGTCTCCAAGGTCACATTAAGTTCATGAAAATCCCAAGAAGATGTGAGTATAAAAATACTCAGTTGGATACCCTAAAGCTCGAGGGAGCAACAAAGATGTTACTGAAGAGTTAGTAGTAGATCTAATAGGGAATAGTAAAGGAGTACAATAAAGAGAGTGCAGAAAAGAGTATAGTTCATCCCAACAAGAGGAAAAAAGAATACTTGTCCTATCACAAGGTGCTAGAAATGGTGTGAAGATGAAATTCCCGTCAAGTCTTCACTACCTATAGAAGGAGAGTAGACTCGTCCAACCATGAGAATATAGACACAGAAATCATGTGGCATACCCTGTGCGTCTTCGCCTCTCCTGGAAGGAGAGTAGCCAAAACCTAAGGAGTGGGTACTGGAACAAGGTATACATATATATATGCTCTGTCAAGAAACCCAAACAAGATTGTAAGGGGATATCTGTTCCACAACTATGCCCAAGAAAGTGAGTATCCATTAGTCCCAGAAGTAAACACCATCGATGCCTAGTATCCTACTTGTCTTCCCCGAACTGCAAGTCAAGGGGCTCAAATCACCTCACCTTAACACTATCCGCTTTGGGCGGCACTAACTCGCCTGCATGGTTTTAGTTCGCATATCAAGATCGCGTCTTGGTGTGGAAATCGCCCCTCGTACTTCAGAGTTCTAGGAAAAGTCAATCCACATCTCATCACTTCCCCGTAGTTGAGAGGTCATCTAAAAGCCAAAGCTGTCACATCCCTGACCCGTATAACCAAGGGTCCCACTCCAGTAATCATGGAGAAAAGCCATAGACTAGCCTAGAATCAAGGACTGAGTCTGAAAGTAGTTGTCGGGTAACCCACTACCCAGTCTTTGCTGGAGGGTAACCCCTAAGAGTTCTTCACGTAACCCACTGCCCAGTCTCTGTTGGAGGGTAAACCATAAGAGGTCGTCAGGTAACCCCCTACCCAGTCTCTGCTAGAGGGTAAACCCTTAGAGGTCATCGGGTAACCCAGTGCCCAGTTTTTGCTGGATAGTAAACCCTAAGAGGTCATTGGGTAACCCACTGCCCAATCTCTGCTGAAGGGTAAACCCTAAGAGGTCGTCGGGTAACCCACTGCCCAGTCTCTGCTGAAGGGTAAACCCTAAGAGGTCGCCGGGTAACCCACTTCCCAGTTTCTGCTGGAGGGTAAACCCTAAGAGGTTGTCAGGTAACCCACTACCCATTCTCTGCTGGAGGGTAAACCCTAAGAGGTCGTCGGGTAACCCACTTCCCCATCTCTAATAGAGGGTAAACCCTAAGAAGTCAATGAGCAACCCACTACCTAGCCCCGCTGGATGGTAAATTCAAAGAAGTCAATGAGCAATCCACTGCCCAGCCCTGGTGGAGGGTAAACCTAAATAAGTCGATGAGCAACCCATTGCCCAGCCTCGTTGGAGGGTAAACCCGGAATTTATCTAGCCATCCCTACTAGATGGCACAACACTAGCCAAAAGAACATGAAGTGGGTATCTCGGAACCACCCAACTCCAGAAAAATTCCCCTAATAGAGGTTTCACGCCCGTGCCATCACAGTGCGTCACTAGCACCACTACCGTGCGTAGGTTCAGAGTACGTCCAAAGAACCCTCCGACCAATGCCCTTTTCATATTTACACATTTTAATGAGATCTCAACAGAGGCTTCGATATCCCAAACGTATTAAACCATTGTAAGCCTCACATAAAAACATGTGAGATAGACTACTTACTCACTGGAAACGTGCTCCCGGTGGAATAATTATTCAACACCGCTTTATGCCCATACGACATCCCGTGGGGCCCGCACCTCGGTCCCGAAAGAGGTCAGGAAAACTATACCACCGTGATGATCTCAGAAAAGTATGCTGAATGGACTATTCATATGCCCCAAATAGACGCCTAATGAAAAAGTCACAGTATACTACACACAACTTAAGAGACGGCCCGTGGGGCCCACGCCTCAACTCCGGATTCAATGCATGAAACCGCATCGGTAAATTTCCCCTCAATGCTAGGGTCACAATGCCGCTAACAGTGCCTTAAACAGACTCTGGATACAGAAGCTGCAATTTCCTGCGTTATACGCGAAAGGGGCCCCATGGGGCCCACACCTCGGTCCTGGATTTAAGCAGGCGGATTACACCATTGCAAAGGATGGTCTTCTGCATCACAGAGCAGGACCCACATACCGTGGGTCCTTGTCCGCGGTTTCTACCCTTGAGGTCAGCTCCTCAGGGGCCTCCTCCTTCGACCGCGACAGGCCAGCGCACCCTAGTAGCACGCTGTCATTCCTCATCGTGGCCTACGCTACCCGAACTAACACCGCCCTAGAGCTCCCCTACGACACCCGCTGCGCCCGCCGCCTGGACTTGCCGACCCCTCTCCGACCTCACCTTCCCACTGAGCCGCACACCCAGCCTCAGCCTCACCATCTCGGCCGCTCGGACTCCCCCCGAGCTCCGCCGCCACAACGCACCGTGCCGATGCCGCAGCGGCCTCGGCTCCTCCAGTGGACTACTCCGCCGCGCCACCCCGAACTCTGGCCATCATCCTTACTGGAGCCAAAACTTCTGACACCCGCTGCCATCGCTCCAGTGGTCCGATTCCAAAACCAAAAGATGATTTGGGATCCTCGGGGTGATGCCTTCGCAACGCCTACCTCTGATCAATGATCCGACGGCCGGTTGACGCATCTGAAAAAATTATGGCAGGTATTTGCGAAGAACGGAACGAAGAACGGGGTTCCAAAGATAAATTTAAATCAATAACCACCTTAAACACAACCATATTCATTTGAATTTTAATTCTAGTTCAAAACCCAATGAACAAGTTTCAAACTATTTTAATGGCCTAATTAGACTTTCATAAAATCGTATCATATTATAACAAACCCATTTATCCTTTAATTTTTTTATAAAACATATTCTCAATCCCTACGAAGTCTCCATTAAAAATACATTGATCCCTAAAATGTTATTAACCTGTTTTATCTTGTAATTTACATATATAAAACATTAATATTCCAGTTAACGTTTTTCATTAAATTATACTTTAGAGACCCAACCATCACATAAATAATTATAATATATTAATAGCTCTATATAAATTAAATTTAAAAAATACATCCCAAAGGACCATAATAGTTTATATCCTTTAGAGAGTAGGTACACAATCATATAATTTAATAAATGATCATTAATATATTCCATAATGATTTTCCTCGTTTATACCCCTCAAAAAAATATCCTACATAAAACTTTCATTATACAAATGGAAAAGAAACTTAAGAAGGGTTGGGATTAGATTACTAGTAATAGTAAACATGTTAAATATGTAAAAAAAATCATGATCAATATAGTATGAGAAGTTGATCGTAACATCAAATAATCATTCTCTTTATATCAAAGATCAAAATCATATTTCGTCACATAAAGAATGTATATTCATAGGACTTGAGTTATAATAGAATCGAAGAACAAGATCCAAGAGAATATAAAATTTAAACAAGTTATATATTTTTAGAATACATATAAGAATATAATATTATATAAATTTATTAATTGAAATAGGTCAAGCCATATCTTTATAGAAATGGAATCAATCACTTAATTATACATATAGATTTTAATCTAGGTCTATGAATAAACTTTTGAAAATGAAATTCAGGTCAATGAATAACATTGTAAAAATGTAATCCAGTTCATGCATATCATTCATAATATATAAATAGGTTCACACATAAAAATTTGAACATTTAATTAGTTTTACACATATCATATTTACTCATGAGTTATACTTAATTACCCAATGAAATAGAGGTACATACAGGTCACACTAATCATAAAATTGGTATATCTGTGTTCAACAAGATCATAAATAGTTATTCATATCCTAACCCATGAAAAGAAATGGATTTCATAATTAATTCATAATATAATGACAATTAAAAAAGAAAATCCTTTAATAATAATTTTCCTATTTCATCACTGTATAACTTGTGGGAAATAGGGGGGTTTGATAATCATTTTTTTATATAAAACCAGTGGAAGAGAAATGGTTCCCATAAAAATATTTTCCTTATAAATATAAACCATTCAGAGAAATAATTATAGTGGTATCCTTAGATCTTGTCCCGAGTAAAGAATATATAAAATCATAGGACATCATCTTATATAGATTAATTATATTAAGGGTCACTTGGAATATTTCAGATGGAATATATTATATCTGCCTAAAAATACACTTTTCAAAAAATAAATCATTTTTAATATCCTTGTCCTTGAAAATATAATTAAAATCATATAATAGAATATTTTGAAAATTATTTAACATATTTATTGGGGGAAATATACATTTTATTTTAAAAAAATAGAACAATAATAATTTTCCAAATCTATTTCATTCAAAATAACCCTAAAAACATATAAATGATATTTTAAATGTAATTTAATATATTTAATTATCAAATAACTTTTATCAAACGAAAAACACTTTTTATAATAGAAATAATTTTAAAAATCAATTTCTTTTAAAATAAACTCAAAAATAAGCTAATGAATAATTTGAACAATGTAAATAATCTATTGATAGAAATATCGTTTATATATTGAAAAACACATTTCAATAAACTATTCACTTTAAAAATCCATTTCATTGAAAATAACTTTCAATTCTTATTAAGGGTGATTTTTAATTAGTATAAAATATATTTGTTTTGTGAAATATCATATTTTCTATTAAGAAACATTTTAAAACATAAAATATTTTTAAATAATTTTTCCATAAATTTGAAAACATATAAAGAAGTAATTAAATATAATTTAAGTCATTTCTTTAGGAAAATATCCATTCTTATTTATAAAAAAACGATTTGTAATTTTAAAAAAATATCAAAATACTTTTATCTAAAAATAAATTTGAAAACATATATGGGATCCTTGGAATTAAATAAGGGTCATGAATATAGGAAATTGCATTAAAATTGTATACATTAAAAAATGATTCCATTCAAAAAAAATTTAAAAACCCAACGGTCATTGTTTTTTGAAAATACATATATATTCTTTTTGAAACATTTTTTAAAAAATCATAAATGTATAAAAAATAATTTAATATTTCATATAGGAATATTAATATATATTTTTTAAAAAATAAAAAGCATTGATATAGAATAATAGAGTTTTCAATAATGGATAGATATAAGATTGGTTTTAATTAAAACCATTCTTTTCTAATTTTTAATTCATAAAAAAAATAAAATAAAGGGAAACATGTAGTCTTAAAAAATAAAGAGGAAAAGAAAATTCATTTTTTTGATAAATATATCATAACATTTCAACATTGAAATAATAATTGTAAATAATATTTATAAAAAATGAGACTAAAACATGAAACTCTTGAAACTTTGGTTATATTGACCAAGGGTTACCATATATGGATATACCATCATTTTAAATGAATTATCAACACACTACATAAAAACATGCCTGATGACCATAATAGTTTATCGGTTTTGGAAACATGATAATATAATCTTCTATCATGGTGAATGTTATTCAATATTTCCAATAAAGATCACCCCCAATGTTACTCTTCATAAGAATAACCTATATAAAAAAATGTGCATAATCATGGGAGAGGAAGAATAAGAAAGGGTGATCTCAAATGATCCTCAAGGGAAATAAATGACGATATATAAGCCTTAAATTGTAATATGGGTATGAGATCTTGACAATAACACTATAAAACCATAAACATCATATCAATGATCAAAAAAATGAATCACAAAATAAGTATTGGTACTTCACATGACATGAATCATAACAAAAAAATCATGAGTCATGAGAGTATAATATTTTCATAATACATAGACTTGTGGAATAAATATCGGCATATAATGTTTTGATAATGTTTAAATAGAAATAGGTTCCCTCATTAGATTAATTACATGAAATCATGCCCTTATATAAACTTATTGAAATGCAATCAGGTCCACACATAACATTGTAAACATGTAATTAGGTTCACAAAGAAAATTGTTAACATGTAACCAGATTTATGCATAATACTATGATCATGAAATTTGGTTCACACTATAAATTATGAACATATAACAAGGTTAAAACATATGAAGATACACATCCATGGGAGGACACACCACTATCCCTAATAGAATCCATGTGTTAGTAATCTCGGTTCACACCCCATTACATTCATGTCTATGTTATGGGATATTTAAATCATTACCCAACACATATCAGAGAGATATATTTCCCACACATCACAAAAATATAATCATATTTATTTTGGGAAAATGTCATGTAACAAAAATTATATCATAACCTCTGAAATTAAATGGGTATGATAAGCATTTCAAAAACATGCAGCCTATAGAAATGTGAATGGTCCAATAATCATTTCAATATAGAAAAACCATTGAAAATAAGTGGTTTTCATCCCATTATAACCCATGTAAAGGAAATATGTTTCATAGACAACTTTTCATTTTAAAAATAACCAATTAATAGAAATAATAATAGTGGTACCCTTGGATCCTTTCCCCAGTAACTCATAAAAAATATCAATGGATTATATCTTAGATGGAGGATAGTTTTAAAATATCAATTGTAGAATTAATTAAGGGAACTAAACATTCTTTGAAATCATTTTGTAAAACATAAATCATTTCCCAAGTACCTCTATTTAAAAACCACTTTGATAAATTATATGTTCATATTTAAAAAATCATTTAGAAAATTTATTATAGAAAATAACCTTTCTCCACGATAATGGTTCTAAAAACAAAAAACCATTTTGAAAAACATTTTCTATCAATTTTTTTAATAATAATTAATTTATATAATATTATGAAAATCATTTTATTTATTAATAATATATTAAAAATTAAATATAATATTAAAATAATTATGACCTTCATGGTGTTTTAATTCATATAATTATAATATACCTTTTACACTAAAAAATGTTTAGAAAGAGTTTCTTGACCAAAAAATGAAAACACAATACAAATTATAATAATTTTTTAAAAACATTAAAAATGTGTAATATTTTATTTTAAAAATATACCATAATAATAAAATATTTTATAAAATATAATTATAAATGATGGATTTGGTATAAAACAAGTATTATACCTAAGAGGGAAATAAATATTCATTTTTTGAAAATAATTTCATAATTATCTTATCTACTAAAGCATGAAAAATGGTATCTTTAAAAGAAGGTATCATGATTTATCATATGAGAAGAAATATTCATCATCATAATTGAATACTGATCATAATATTTCATTAATGGAAGCATAATCATAACTATTCCCAAAAAACAATGAGATGGTAGTTGTAAACACATACAATTTTGGTAACTTCTATCATAATCACAATGAAATAATAACAATTAATGAAGAAAAAAATACAAATAAATTAATTCCATTAATGATTTTAAATTTCTAAGGGGATTTTTATATATATCATAAATGAATATAGGTTTATAACATAACATGTGTCTCAAAGAAGGAAAACTATGCCAAAATTCCATTTCCTCTTTGGTAACATTGAAACTATAAACCAAGGAATGAGAGTTATTAAAAAAATATATTAAATTAAACAAAAAATTTATAATAATGATAAAATACAATCATGGGTTGTATATACCCCAAATATAAATAGGAGTTTAGGAATATATCATGTGTCTCACAAATGTAAAAAGTGATATGGAAATCTGTTAAACTATGTCCTTAAATCCTTCGTTTACATTCAAATCTATTGTATACTTAATATAAGTTTATTATAAATAAATTACAGAACCATATTAATATTTAAAATATTATATATGGTTTTATTATAAAATTTTTGTTACAATTTATATAAAAGTCCTTTATAAATTTATGCTTGAGATAATAAAAGATTTGTTTTTCATATAAGTTTTAATTTTTTATATTTTTTCATAATAATTTTATCATTATTTTATCAAACATAGAATGATAATAGTGATATAAATATCATATATATTAAGTATATTTGTATTTATATTGAATCATAATGTTAGAGGTATAAAATAAAATACAACATTCATGGCGATGGTAGGTCGTACGTATGTTTGAACACTGTTTTTATTTTTTGTTTGGTTGAAATAAAAACATTTATATGGGATATTATAATTAAAATTTCTTTTTAATGTTATATATATGACATATTATTATTCTACATATCTTAATTATATTCTATATAATTCATGAATGAATCACATAGATTCGTGAGCTTGTAGTCTGTAGTACACACCAATGTCATTATCATATTCCCTTAAAATAGAAAGTAGAAATGTATGTGTGATATTAAAATTATAAAATTATAATAAAATCATTTAATCCATAAATATAATATAGAAACTATAAAACTAATACTATTCAAAACCCTGAAATGTTTTAGTGGAAGAATAAGTTATATCATTTCGTAAGGCGGTAGTCCGCCATACACATAAATGAAAAAATTTATCCCATGTGATGGAAGTATGTGAAGTTTTATTTTGTACCATTAAACATAATATATATTATTATATATTATAAACTATGGTTATTATATAATCATAAAATAATTTAACTTGAATGATTTTGAAAAAGAAATAAAAAAACATCCATTGATGAACATTACATCTTTTTTGGGTATATCCTTTTCATTTGAATCAAAGGACCTCATTGGATGTCTTTATGCCCAAAAGAAGGATTATAAGAAAAAAATGATTAAATTATATAATTTTTATGATTTTTATTGGCCAAAAAATTTGGGATTCATCTTGTGAATAGAGGGTAAGAGGTGCATGCCTTTTATAAGTGGGGGACTGGACACGCATGGTATTTTTGAAAATAAATCTACTTTACACATTTTTTACCAAATTAGATGGATTAAATAATTCAGGATATTGGATAAAAGAAATATTATGGTCAAAATAAGTCCATCCAACAGTTTAGGTACAATGGTATAGTTCATTTTCCAATTATATTAATGGTATAGCCCCTTGGTAAACATGTTTTCCTCTTTATCAATGTGATTAATTTTAACAATTTTTAGTAATAAGTTTTTACAACAATTAATTTTGACTTATTATAAAATTTTAATTATTATGAATCAAAGTTTTTTATGCATTTTTCTAAATTTTAATTACATTAGTTAAAAAATTAATTTAAAAATTCACCCACAAGCCTCATGAAATAATGAGTTTTTAATGAAAAAAAGTTCAAAATATTGAATTTTTTTTAAGTAATTACAATGTGAAACTAATTCCCATAACCTAAATTTAATTAATAGATTAATATTTATCTAAATATACTTCTTAACCAAATAAAAAGTAGTTTTTTTATATATAAATGAACCAAAAAAATATTATTTCAATTAAAAATCAGTACTTTTCATTATTCATCCAAAAAACATCATAGAAAAATTAAAAAAATAATCCTATACTAATTATGACATTAAAAATTCAAAATAATATCACCTTATTTTAAATATAATTTATAAAAGTGTCTTAATTTAGTTTTAAAATATTTTTACCATTTAAAAGTGACAAAAATATCTTTTATAAAAATACTTCATTTTATGCATACAATTTGATTTATTTTCATCTATTATCACATAAGATAAATTTTAAATATATTAATTAATATAGAAACTCTAAATTTAGTTAAATAAATTTAATATTATTTTAAAAAAAAATTATTGAGTTAAAACATGTTTTTACAAAAAAATGTTTTCAAGAACGGAATTTAAATATTTCAAATAGTTTGTACTATCAATTATAATTAATTGGAATCCAAATGAAAATAATATTATCATAATTAATTTAATATTATTATTTTCTAATATATCAATTTAAAGGTTATGGTTATAATATTTTAATAATATGTCGCATTACATTTAAACTCATTATTTCCTGTAATGTATACTAAGCACAGTGTTTCATGTAACATAATTTTAAACATTGTATTTTGTGAAATAGAAACCAAAAAAAATTACCCTAATCTAAAATAAGTACTGTATTTATAAAATGAATAAATTGTTTTTGTGTATAAATAATTCTTAATTTAGTGTAGCATGCAATGAAAGCTATCAATAATTTTTTATTTTTTCAAAAACAAATTCATAAAACCTCGAGATGTTATATTCTACCCCCATTAAAATGAATTTTCCAATAGAAATTAATTAGGATAATTATTGTTTTAATAAATGGAAGATCCATTCATAGAAATAGACATTGTAAAAATCAATGTGGAAACATCCATCAAAAAAGGAATCTTGTAAACATAATGGTTACCTAATATAACTTCTAACTGGGTTTCCGTATAAGAGAACATATATGCGGAGTTAAGATTTAGACATTGAGAAAATGAGTAAATTATTATCGGGTGTTATTGAGAACACTAATCAGAAGAATGTGGGTGATCCAATGATATATATATATAATTAAACCATAGACCAAATATGTGTGAAGAATAAAAAAAATATAATCAAAATTAATGATAATAGTATTACATTCTATATTATGATCCATATCCTATAGTTGATGAATTTTCACCATTATATATACTTACATTTTTTAATTCCATTACATATTCACAATATAAGCCTTTGTTTGTGCCTTGATCAATATCTTATCCATCTCTTACTCTATGAAATGATAGTGAATTTCTTATTCCTGAAGAAATAATGGATTATAAGATCTATATAAAGATTTATAAGTCATTACATCTATCATAAGATATAATCAATTCATTTTGGTTATCTTATGTTATCCAATATTATTAAATCTCCATCTAGAAAAATAATGCATTAATATCTAAAACTGCAACCAATGGTAAACATAAATCATTATAGAAATTGTTAACCTTTTAACCCATCCAAAATATAATTCACCATTTATTCCTTAAGTAATCTAGTATCTTATACCAAAATCATTTTCATTAGAGTATTGTGTATGTCCATATACCAATAGAATATAATATGTGACTGTATTATTTAAGAATCTATGTAAGGTAATATTAACACATGAAATTTCAATAATGGATTAAAAGTATAATTTTGATAAGGCTAATCCAAACATAATCAAACATGGGATTTTCCATGATGGAGGTTAATATAAATGTACCCTAATATCATGATTCACTTCAACCATTATGATTTCATAATCTTTACATTTTTCATTTTTTTTAGAGGTTATTGGGGTGTACCCTCCATATTATCCCTTGTATTGAGTAATTTATTTGAAAAATTACCGAAATACATGGACGTGAAATTCAGAAGTGTGGTTTAAACATTATGTTAAGCTTTCTATCCATTAATTTAATTTATTGGCTTATTTACATAAATACTATATTCTTTTACTTGATGTCTAGTATTTTAACACTAGAAACACCTTCATCTTTTTTCAGAATTCACATAGTTTTTTCGTCCCATATTATTAGAAATTAATATTTTCTTACTTTTTCTTCCCTCCATGTGACATATCATTGTATTTCATATTTAACCCTATTTTCATTTTCCTTATCACTAGAAGAAAGTGGTTTTCCTACTCACATCTCCACTATTAGTGAACATCGAATGATTTCATTGTAGTATCCACTATACCTTATAGTTAATGAACATTATAGATTTGGATTCAAGTAACTGATGAATTAGTCAAACAAACATTTATGATGAATAATTATACAAAATGGTACCTTTAATTCCTTTTAAAATTTTCATCATAGGCATCAAAACATTCAATAACATTATTATTATTCTCTAAAAATTCCTTCTAATATTTTATTAATAATGTGAAGAATGTACATATTGAATACTAATATTTTAAACTCATCTCAATACATAGATTCAATTTGTTAGTGTTTCTAATTATTATGAGAAAATTTCCACCAATTACCTTCCTATCATTATTAATGTTATTAATATAGAGATACATTACCTGGAAATGAACATTAGAGAATGAAAAATATATTTTCCTTCATACTGATCTATTTTATATCAATTAATAGATCATCAGAATCCCTAAAATATTGTTATTGTTTTCTAATAATGGACTCAACATAATTAATTATCCATCATTTATTGTTTGTATGTTCAAAATGATTCATTTTATGAGAAATTTTTGTGAGTAATTTAACAATTTTGTTTATCCTTTCTCCCATTACAGTCATTTTCTTAGGAGGAAAATATTTTATTTTTCCATTAAATTCCATATTAGCATGGTTCCTGTAACATCCCAAGTAAATAAAGAATATGAAATTTTTATATTTATTAATATTTGAGAATTGATTATTAATTTTACTTCAAATGGGATTCTATTTTTTATTGCATTCCTGATACACCACAATGAGTTTCTTTGAAATCTTACGTTGCACACAACGTTGAGTTATACTGAAAAATAATAATATAATATTATTATTTTAATGGTTTTTAGCGCATAACTGTTGTAATGGAGGGAATGAGCAGAAATAACTAAAAAATGATTATACATTTTTTTAAATGTTTTTACATTTATCCAATTAATGTTAGAGGCTTAAAATGAAAATGAATCCAATTTTAAGCATAAATACTCCAATATTCTTTAAAAGGTCAATTTACCACCATTTGATGGAGAACCAATTTTATATACAGTTCCTATAACTTTTATATTTTATATTTGAAAAAATAATATTCTTCATTAGAATCGAGACATAAAAATTTACTTTGGATGAAATTTTGGTATTTTTTGAAAATGTTCATTTTTTTGAATAATGAAAAATACTATATTTTAATTCAAAAAATCCGTTTAATTTAATTTATTTCTACAGTTATATTATCTTTTTAATTGGTTTTAATGTGTAATTATATTATTATTTTACAATTTAATCCAATTTTTTTCATTGGAAATAAATTTTATTTGAAATTGGACATAAACAAGTTTCATTCTTTTGATAGTTATTATTTCGTAAAAACACGCTTATTATTTTGAAAATAGGAATTAATTTTAAATTAATTTCTGCCACTTCTGTATTTTGAATTTGGAAAAATTTATTCCATATTTGTAATTAGGAGATCCAAATTGTGTAAATAGGTAATTTTTATTTTTAGATATTATGAATATTTTCTTCAGTAAATATTTTATTTACCATGGTTAATGAGAAAATTAGGTAAATAAGGGTAAAAATATAATATAATAATAATATTAAATTTACCCAAAATGTGTCCTAATCATATTTGTGGATACATTTCCGACCATGTGAATCCTTGGTTCAGTTTTGGGACACCATGGAGAAACTTAAAAGTGATAATGACATTATATTAATTAATTTAAAGAAAAGAAAAAAATGGCATAAACATATATCTTTTAGTAAATCAATTTATACACGGGATTATATAAGTTATCTATTTGACTATAAAACTTAATTGGAATTATAATAATATTTCATACATCATGGTATTTTTTTATAAGTTTTAGACATTAAATAAATAAAATTATTTATGACACAATAATGATGTAGGTTTTACCTTATTAAATAATTATTTAAATAAATAAGATTATAAAAATTAAAAAAAATTAAAAACCTATCCAATTATTATTTGATTATTTTATTTAAAATATTAGTCATCTTATCTTTGACTTTAATGAGTTTTTTACTATTAGAAACCGAGATTAATTATATAATAAATAATATTTTCAAACGTTTTTTAAGAGCCCATAATCCCCCTTATAAAAAGCCATCACTTCTAACCCATTACTCACATATCTAAAGCCCCTTGGATCGTCCAAACTCTTCCCAATCAATCTCCCTATATCTATATATTCAAAATAGATGCATTAACTAATGTAGAAGGTACTTCAATAAATTCTTTTGGTGTAAACAAAAAGAAGTCACTCGATTTAAAGGTAACTTCTTCTTTTAAGTTCTTTTATATTATTTTACTTCTCCTACAGCCTAAACACTATTTATTCCATTATTTTATAACTAAACCATTATCATAAGTATAATATCTTGTTTTTATGATAATTATTCAGACTACACTTCCACACACCTCCATCTAATGGATACAAACATACTGGTTCTGTGGACGGTGAACTACTACCCCATGAGATGATGATTGTTCAAATATCTCCAACCACCTCTATTGGTGGCCATTATGATGGAAATATATTTATATATGATATATATTATGTTTATGTTTTATTTATTCTTATGTATTTTTTATTTACAAACATACCTTTATGCTTTCCAATATGTGTAAACACAATGATTTCATTTGAGGAAGTGAGAACTACCGCCCCCTCAAAGTGATATGATTCATTACTGACATACAAGGAATGTCTAAAGGATATAATAATGAAATTATGTAACATATATATTATATTATACTGTAATTATAATATACATATGTAAAATTATTTTTTCATTCCATTAAATATGAAATAGAAAGGAAAGTAGCGTTCATGTGTACGTACGGCTTACCATCTCCATGAACTGTGTATTTCATTTCTTATCTCCAAATGTCATGTAATATTATAAATATATATATATATATACTGGATATATATGATATATATGATATCTAAATCATGAATATCATTATGGAGATAATGGAGTTTTTACCATAGGGACAACATGTAATTAAAAGAAGTTAATTTTGGACTCAAGTTCAGAACATCAAAAAAATGTCTGATATAAACTCAAATAATTAAATAATTGCTATAGATAGGAAATAATTGATATAAAAGGAATAATAAAAATGAAAAATATTATTAATCAAGTATAAATTAACTTTTTTATTATTATTCAGGAAGAACAAGGAACAAACAAGATAAGTCGGACTTGAGGTAAGGGGTTTCTTATCTCACTATTAATTCTGTGAGATTTCCATTTTTTCACCACTTATTTATTTCATGTGGTGTATTTTGTAACTTAATTTGATATATATTATCATGATTCTATTTATATTAATGTTATATTGTGATTAATATGGTGGTTGTTAACTTTTGGTCTTACGACTCGATTACTTACAACGTGGTAAGGGGTTTTCATCTCACTTTTTATTCTCGTGAGATTCAGGATATATTTACGACTATTTACATTTGTGTGGTGTATGTACATCCCATCATTGTATTAATTATGTAATATAAATTAATTTATGGGTATTTACATCTGCATTGTATGATCTTTCTTTCATATGGTGTATGTTTCGTAAGTTACTATATCGGTAAGGGGACATTTTAACCCAATTTCCATTCCTTGGGTTAATCTTCTATTTCAAATTTATGTAATGATATGATTATGTGTGTAATCACTATTTATTTATTTATATTGTAATTTACACTCCCCTTTGTGTGGATATAATTTGGATACACATAATCACTCCATTGATAATTTCTCATGTCATTGATATGAACATGATATGGGTAATCTAAACTCATTTTCCATTCATTGAGTTAAACATCCAAGTCATTGGTTGTGTTTTAAAAAGAGAATGTGTGAATTTCCTCTGATTTACTTACACTAAAGATAAAATCATATTTAGTGTATTTATATTTTTCACACATTATTATGTAAATTGTTTATCCTTAATATAAGGATGCATTTTTTATAATGGATTCCATCTCAATTAACATTCCACTGAGACTTAATTGTTGTTATGAACCAATTCGATTTTATATAGTGTTAATACAGTCCTTTGGCATATTATATCATGAATTACTTTATTTTCATTATATTGTGATGTTTTTATTAATATTATTCCTCAATTATTTGTATTCAATCGTCTCTCATTTGGTTAGGAACACTTTAACAAAAACATCATTTTAAATGTTTTAAAGATTCATTCTTCTAAATCTTTCCCATTAATGTCCATGTTTTAAAAATGGTTTTAAAGATTTATTTATATGGACATGAATGTTTTGAAATTACAATTTCTTTCAAAATCATCAATGTAGTATGGGACACTTTCATTCAAAAATCACTTTATTGAATGTTTTAAATGATTTTCAAAATGGTTTTAACAAAGAATTGATTATGTCAATATCTTGAAATGATATATTGTGATTGGAATGTCGAAACGTTATCTTTCATTTATTATTGTTTTATGTGTTGTAAATATGTTATTATTTTTGGGATTTTTTTACGTATAAATGTGGTTCTATAGTAAACCTAGGGTAGGTGAGCCTGAGATAACTCTCCAATGCAATGGGTAATGTGACATCGGTAAACGTTAATGTTTCTCCAATGAGATTTAGGTAATATACTATTATGGGTATTCTAAATGTAACTCCCTAAGTAGCTGTAATAGCTACTATGTAATTATGATATATATTCCATAAGTAACCTTTATGATTTATTATTTCTATGGGTTATTCATAAATCATATGATTTCATAAGGTATGTTATGATTGAAAAGTATGGTTTCATTGATTTGTATTTATTGATGTGAAAATGTTTTCCTTCCTTATTTTATAACTCTTACTGATTTTTTATGCTCATACCAGGTTTTTGAAATGTTTTCCATAGGACTAAAAGATAAATATGTTCAAGGATGGGATCAAGGAGAAGTCATGATGTCTAAAACATGAAACTAGACAAGTTTATTTTTTTTAAAAAAAATATGAAAAATCGATACTCAATGGTAGTTTCTACATGTAATATTAAAGTTATTATGTAATAGTTATGGCCTAATTCTCAAGAACTCTAAACCTCAAAAAATCCTCAATTTGAATTCTTGACATAATTCAAGATTATGTAATGTTTATGGCTGGGGCATTATATTTGGTATCAGAGGTTGGTTTAGAAAACATTAGGTATTATGAGTTTTCGATAAACACATGGTTAGTCCCTATGTCTATTATTTTAGTAAAATCCTTGTTTTATAACTTTTTCATATCACATAAAGTCTATTACAAATGCAATGAGGAGGATATAAAATGACATTACTGTCTATTGTTGATGACATGCTTGCAATAATTATTGCAAATTCATGTTCAGATGATTTTGGAACTTTTTATAGCATACAACTCACTTGCAAGCGGTTGATTGAGATATCAAAAACCTCTACTATACCTTGATATCATCGTGGATCAAGGGTTGTATTTAATCAAATACTATTTTCTCAATATTCTATTATTTTCAAGAATGGTAAATATTATCAAGGAATTTTCAAATATTTTACCTTATCACAATATTTTTAAGCACATAATGATTTTCAAAACGGTTCTAAAGAAGGATGCCCTTGCACAACCTATTTATATTTTCTTTTACAATTTAGTCTCTCAGCAGATACTTATCAAATTTTAAAAGGACCATTTATTGAAAGTTTCGAGTCAAACTCAATCTGTCTATTTTATAAAAATCATGTTTCATCAAATGTTTTAAATTATATGTCATACATGATTATTTTTCGAAACTGTTTTTCTGCGAACACCCATATGACCCATGTTGTACAAGGTGTATTTGGATGAAGTAATCAAATGGTTTTAAAGTATCTCTAAATAATTTTTTCAATTCTTGGATCTTCTACCTCTGTGCACAAGATGATGATGAAACCATATGGACACCATGATCAAGGTATGATGTTCTTTCTGTTGGGAATTGTTTTTTTCATAATATAGGGGTGAAAAAAATGACAATATATAAGATGTTGAGGACTTAATGTGTTGCGATGAAAATTAAAGGTATAAGAAAACATTTGAGGGTAAAACATGTTAGGGTTATTTTTGAGTTTCATCAAAAGGAAAAACTATAAGATGGGGACAACCCATCACGTCTGGAAAGGCCGTAGGAATCAAACCCACAACCGAAGGGTGTCAAGGGCTCATCGAATACCACTAGCCTACATTAAGTCCCTAGTTAGTATGAATTATTCTTCTTTAGGTAAATTATTTTATGGATCAAGAATAATTTGATTTTTTGAACTTATGTTGTATAAAATGGATATCCTCAGTATAGGAAAATGATTTGGTGAATAAGTGATAAAGGTTATTTTGGAATACATTATCTCTTTTGAGAACACTATATGTTTATGGAAAATTGAATATTGTGGGATCTCATTTTGGAGTAATGGTTAAAATTTTATTTTGGTTAAATACATATTTTTATTGTGGAAATATGGAGATTTGGGTTATTTATAGAAATGATTAATCCATCATATAGAATATATGATTAGATTAATTAGTTTTTAGTATGAGACTTTATGAGTAACTGATGTTATTTGGTGATAAATTTTATGATTTACTATGGTGTACTGTGTGATAATATCCTTCTGAGTTTTGGTATTCAATTTTAGTTTGGATTATATTGAATATTTTTAAGGAAAATTGTATATAAAATAGTATTTGTTTAAATTTTGGTATTTTTTGTTCATTTATTGTAGATTAAGAGTAGTATTTATTTTTATAAATTATTATCATTTTTGGGGATTATCTGATCTTGTACTAACCATTTTGGTTTTGGTTGATGTATAATGAAAGGGGAAATATATAGTTTATCTTTTTTATATTATGTTAAACTCAAGAAGTTGATACTAGTGTTTTTAATGTGACCAAGTCAGTTTGAATATCATCGTTTGGAGGAAATGTGAGTTTGTGGTAGAAATTTAGTAAAGTATGAATGTCTACATGACAAGTAAGTATGTTTCCTTATGTTTTTAGTTAAGCTCATAAACAAATTCCTCAACATTATGAAAAGTAACTTAAAATAAAAATGATGTCTCCTAAATTTTCCAACTAGAGAATCAAAGACTATATAACCCATCACAAGTTTGCGATTTTATGGTGGTTAAATCTTTCTTAATCATGTTTTATATCACTCTCTATTAGAACTTGATGGTTGGTTTTCTCCTCCATATCCATGTTTTCATGGAATCCTAGTATCTGTTGTCTCAGGTAACATTTTTTTATCTCTTCATTTTTTTTAAATTGATAGTATTATTTACTCTGTTTCTGATGTGGTACTTTCAATGAAGTTTCTGAGCCTAATTTTAAAATTTCAAGGACGCAATTCCCAAAAGGGGGGAAGGATGTAACATCTCATGTAAATAAAGAATATGAAATTTTCATATTTATTAATATTTGTGAATTAATTTTTAATTTACATTTAAATGGGATGATATGTTTGATGGAATAACTGATACACAACAATAGGTTTCTTTGAAATCTTATGTTGCACACAGCGTTGAGTTATACTGATAAATAATAATATAATATTATTATTTTAAATGGTAGTTAACGCCTAGTCGTTGTAATGGAGGGAATGAATAGTACTTATTAATTAATTATTATTCATGTTTGTTAAATGGTTTCATAACCATCCAATTAATGTTATAGGCTTAAAATGAAAATGAATCCAATTTTATACCTAAATACTATAATATTCCTTAAAAGGTCGATTAACTGACTTTTGATAGAGAACCAATTTTAAATCTAGTTTTTATTTACATTTATATGTTCTATTTGAAAAAATAATATTTTTCTTTTGATTCGGGACATCAAAATTTACTTTGGATGAAGTTTTGGTATTTTTCTAATAATGTTCATTTTTATAAATAGTAAAAAATACGGTATTTTAATTCAATACATCCATTTAATATAATATATTTATATGGTTATATTATCTTTTAAATTGGTTTTAAAGTGTAATTAGATTATTCTTTCACCATTTAATCCAATTTTGGTCATTGGAAGTAATTTTAATTTGAAATTGGGCATAAAAAGTGTAAATATTTTGATAGTTATTATTTCATGAAAACATGCTTTTGGATTTAACAATGGGAATTAATTTTAAATTAATTTATTCCACTTTTGTATTTTTAATTTTTTAAAATGGATTCCATATTTGGAATTATGATTTCCAAATTATGTAAATAGGTATCTTTAATTTTTAGACATTATGAATATATACTTCAGTAAATATTTTATTTACCATGGTTAAAGGGTAAATTGGTTAAATAAGGGTAAAAAATAATATTATAATAATATTAAATTTCCCCTAACATGGGTCCTAATAATATTTTCTGATACATGTCCGACCATGGGAATCCTCGAGTCGATTTTGGGACCCCATGGAGACACTTAAGAGTGATAATGATACATTATATTGATTAATTTTAATTAAAGACAAAAATTACATAAACATATATCTTTTAGTAAATCAATTTATACATGGGGTTATATAAGTCATCACTTTGGAAATAAATATTCATTGGAATATAAAAGGATTTCCTACCTCATGGTATTTTTTTAGACATTAAATAAATAAAATTATGTATGACATAATAATTATGTAGTGTTTACCTCGTTAATGAATGATTTAACTAAATAAAATTATAACAGATAAAAGAATATCCAAAACCTATCCAATTATTATTGGATGATTTTATTTAAAACATGAGTCATATTATCTTCGACTTTAATGTGTTTTGGAACTTTAAAAACTGACAATTATTATATAATAAAATTCTATTTTCAAGCATTCATAAAGAGCCTCCCTCCTTATAAAAATTCATCACCTCTAACCCATTACTCACACCTATAAATCCCCCTGTCTCATCCAAAATCTACCAAATTAATCTCCTTACATACCTCTCTTTCAACTAGAATATTTACCTTAGATAGAAGGCACTTCAAGAAATCCTTTTGGTTCAAACCAAAGGGAGTTACCCGATTTAAAGGTAACATCTTCTCTCAAGTTCTTTTCTTTTATTTTACTTCTGAAACCCCCTAAAATATCTTTATTCGTTTATTTTATAACAAAAACATTATCCTCAACATAAGGGGTTTTTTTATTTGAATTATTATAACTAATCTTCCACACACCTTCATCTAATGGATACGAACATACTGTTTCTTTGGATGGTGAACTACTGCATCACGAAACGATGATTGTTCAAATATCCCCAACTGTCTCTCATGGTGGCCATTATGATGGAACTGCATTTATATATGATACATATTATTTTTATGTTTTCTATATTCTTCATTGTTTTTTTATTTACAAACATAACTTTATGCTTTCCAATATGTGTCAACACAATAATTTCATTTGAGGAAGTACGGACTACTGCCCCCTCAAGGTGATATGATTCTTTCATGGAATACATAGAACATATATAGGATTGAGTTAATAAATTAAGTTAACATATATATCATATGATACAGGAATTATAATATACCTATGTATCATTAAGTTATCATTCCATTAAATATGAAATAGAAATGAAAGTAGTGTCCATGCGTACGTAGAACTTACTGTCTCCATGAACGGTGTATTTCATTTATTATCTCCAAATGTCATGTAATATTATAAATATATATATATATATATATTAGATATATATGATATATATGCTATATAAATAATGAATATCTGTATGGATATAATTTAATCTTTACCACATGGACAACTTTTAATTAAAAGAAGTTCATTTTTTACTCAAGTTTTGAACATCAAAAAAATATCCAATATAATCTCAAATAATTAACTAATTGATATATCAAGGTAATGAGTGATATAAAAGGAATGATAAACATGAATAAGTTTCTTATTCAAGTAAATATTAACTTTTATTAATATTTAGGATGAAAAATGAACATACAAGAGAAGTCGGACTTGAGGTAAGGGGTTTCTTATCTCACTTTTAATTCTATGAGATTTCCATTGTTCACCACTTATTTATTTGATGTGGTGTATTGTGTACTTCCATTTGATATATAATATCATGATTCTATTTTTATTCATAGTATTCTGTGATTCATTCGGTGGTTATTAACTTGATGTATTACTACTTGATTGATTACAATGTGGTAAGGGGTTTTCATCTAACTTTTTATTCACATGAGATTCACGATATATTTGAAACTATTTTATTTTGTGTGGTTTATATACTGATCGTGATTGTATTTTTGTGTAATATACATTAATTTATTTGTATTTACATATTCATTGTATGATCCGTTTTTCATGTCGTGTATGTTTTGTATATTACCAAATCAGTTAGGGATCTTTTTAAGCCAATTTTCATTCCTTGGGTTAATCTTCTAATTCTTAATTATGTCATGCTACGATTATGTGTGCAATAAATTTTTATTTATTTGTGTTGTAATTTACACTCCCCTTTGTGTGGATATACTTTTCATACAAATAATCACTCCATTTATAAATTCTCATGTCATTGATATGAAGCTGATAGGGGTAATCTTAACCGAATTTCCATTCATTGAGTTAAACATCCAAGTCAATGGTTTTGTTTTAAAAAGAACATGTGTGAATTTACTTTGATTGATTTAAAGTGAATATCCAATCATATTGAGTGTATATATATTTTCCACACATTATTATGTAATTTATTTATCCTTAATCTAAGGATATAGTTTTTATAAGGGATTTTGTCTCAATTTACATCCCATTGAGACTTCATTGTTGTTATACACCAATTCAATTTTATATGTTGTTAATACTGTCCATTGGAATATTATATCATGAATTTCGTTATTTTCATGAAATAATAAAGTTCTAATTAATGTTATTCCTCGATTATTTTTATTCATGCATCTCTCATTTGGTTAAGAACTCATTAACCAAAATATAATTTTAAATGTTTTAATGATTTATTCTTCTAAATATTTCTCATTAATTTCCATGTTTTCAAAATGGGTTTAAGGATTAATTTATATGGAACACTTTGATTAAAAAATCTCTTTATTGAATGTTTTAAATGATTTAACACATCATTGATTATGTTAATATCTTTAAATGATATATTGTGTCACGACACCCCTTCACCAAGATGAGGGAAGGGATAGCAGATTACTAGACCCTTCCTTCTTCAAGTTAAAGAAGAGATAATCACCCCTAAGACCCACATTCAATAGGACATGGGGTTGTGACTAGCACCAAGGGTATAGAATCACACACCAGATGGAAGGCATTACCATTTTTATATAGTAGGATAGGAAGATAAGATAGTAAATCCCAACAACACCAAAACCGAAGGTAAAAGTGAAGCCAAAAGAAAACCATTCCCATATGCATGTATAAAAGTAATGCTAAAAAATTACAAGAAAACCCCATAGGAATGTACCAAAGAAAATGAAAACAGTAACAGCAACTGTCCCATGGTCTGAACTAGTACGGTCCCTCATGATCCTCTACGTCCTCCTGGAAACCTAAAAATAGTTTATATATGTAGGGTGAGTATACAGGTATACTCAGTAGGGAAAACCAAAAGCTCTCGTGCACAATTGTGGAGGCATTCTGATGCCCCATGAGAAAATGAGATAACCAGAGCACCTAGCAAGGAAACTATCCACCCCAACCTCACTAAGGCACACTCCCCAAATAACGCATGTTATGTAAGTTAATAGTAATAACACATCAATGTTTGGGTACCTCGCACCACTTTCGCACTGGTTATTGAAGACATCCTACACATCAGACCTGTCCATCCATTCTCACTATAGTCCCATTTCCAAATCCCGCCCACAAACACCTGGGCTATAACCACACATCCCACCCGCAAACACATGGGCCACAACCACACAAACCCATTCCTGTAAACACCTAGGCTCGAACAACTACCACCACACCCGAAGACACCTAGGCCTCACCCCAGAGACACTTGGGAAACCACCAACCCGTACACACCTGGGCCAACCACCACCACATACCCTGCCCAAAGAATCTAGGGATATAATCGACCTTAGTCTGTCACAGCCTGCCCAATGAATCTTGGGCTAATTGGGAAAGGGAGCAGAAACGGAGGTACTAACCAGCCACTCATATGAGTGTTTGTAAAAACACCATCCTCCATGAAATGGGGGTGTTCGGCACAATGTGCTCCACTTTGGAAGGGCGTGAATATAAAACATAAGAAATAAATTATACATATAGGTAAAAAAGCACTCATTCCAGCCTAGGGGTTTCAAAACCAGCCCACCCACAAACACCCTCTTTGTTATTCATTCATAAGAAGCAGCACACCTGCAACCAGGTCACAACTCATTCTCAAAAAATTATTCCCCATCAAACCCATTATCATTTTCATATTCAAGTGATTCCATTTAAAATAATTCTTCACTAAAGGGATATTAACAGGCATAGCCACAAGGCAAGGAAAGTAAAATAGCCAAAAAAAACAATTTAACCATTCACACCTGGTTCTCTTGTAAATTCACAACAAGAAAAGGGATCTGTGAGATCCCTCAAAGTATTTGAACCCAACCATGCCCCAACATATGGCCCCACACAGCCTCAGGTCCACAAACCAACAACTGCATCACAATAGGGGATCACATCCCAATCATTGTCACTTACCATGCATCAATCGTAAACATCACCAGAACAGAGCAAGGGAGTTTTCAAATTTGAATATGCCATTTATTTAGTTCTGTCTTTCTGTCTAGTTAATCGAGGTGATCACACAAGGATTCTTATTCATTGGGAATACATTTAATAAACTGAGTTTTCATTATTTACCAGTTTCCATGTTACAACCATTCAATCATATAATTAACTAAAGAAATAGAGGTTCGTTAGTGCGTAAGAAAGGACCACCAACAGCCATGATTTTTAATGGGCATAATCCCACTCAATTCATTGAATATATGAAGAGATAAAGGAGTACAACAGAATTATCAACACACCCCTTCATTATTTAAATCCATTTATTATCTTTGTTATGGTTTGGTTTCATCCATTCCCTTAAAAACATTAAAATACATGCCCCACATGATACACAGTAAAGAGAGATGAAGGCAAAACCCTAAATGGACAATCAATGATCAAAGATCCTCTCCACTCGCCAAGAACTATGATGTGCTACTTGAAGGGGGAACTATGAGGACTCCACGAATGATCTGTAAAGGCTACAGCATAGGCGCACCACTCGCCTTGGGAAGGGGGCTCCAAATGCACCAATGGGAAGAACGAACCCATCCAAGAAGAAGAATAAAATAATTCTAGTGTGATATAAAGAAGTGAGATTCTGGAGTTACGAGATAAGAATTTTGAATGGATTTAAAGGAAGATCATGGTTTCACCACGTGGTTGGTTGGTTACACACGATGGAATTAATTTTTATTTAATTTCTCATTGGAGTGGTGGCTGTAACAGACATGGGTTAAAGGATTTTTTTTAATAGAGGAAACAGGTAAAACTGACACATATTATGGGTCCATTGAGGGTCTCCTCACTCTTAGAGAGATTTAGATATCATTTATGGGATTTAAAAATGGCTTGAACCACTTTAAAAGGTTAAAATACCAAAAAGTGGAATTCTGGAAAAAACTGGGGAAGAAAAACCCGACAAGCCCCCCCCCCCCCCCCCCCCCCCCCGCCCCATGGCACCGATCGGTGCCACACTAATGGTTAACACCGCGATGACATCTTGCCACTGAGACTCTGCCCTTATGATCCAGACCTAATGGGTCCAGGGTGGGAAAAACACCAGAAATTTCGAAAAGGGATGGACCTGGAGGGTCTGATCCATTACATTAGATACCTCTCGAACTATTCTAGTCCTTGACAATCAAAGCTAGACCCGAAGAGAAGAGATGGGTCCAAACAACCACATCGAAAGATAACTCTTATGAAAAAACCACCCGAAATATCCATAAAAATCACAAGGATCACATTGTCCAGACACATGGATTGGGGAGTTCTTTCCTCCACGTTAAGATACTATCCGCTTTTGGAGGCACTGACTCGCCCGCATGGGTTTAATCACATCCACCTTAATGTGTCTTTATTAGGGATCGTGTCCTCCCTTACCCACTTATCATGTCTTTTCATAAACATCCACCAGGTAAGTAAAACCAAACATCCCATAAAACAATAAGTTCCTCATTATATCACTAACAAGTACAAAAAAACAAAACAAAACTCAAAATAGCTCTGGGTACTGGGCGCGCATCTGTGCCTCCCGTTCTGAGGTACTTTCTTAGAGGCCACCATGCCTCCACAACACATGAACCAAAGGGATGGTTCATCCACAAAGAACTTTCTCCTTCCGATCCTCAATCCTCACTGGTCGCTCCACAAATGTAGCACCATCCCCTATATCCAACTCTCCCCAGTCATTTACATGGGAGTCATCGTGTAGATATCGACAAAAATGGGAGATTTGGAAAACACTGTTGATCCTTTCCAACTGAGGTGGCAATGCGAGCTGGTATTCCACCTCTCCAACTCGCCCCAAAACATCAAAAGGCCATATGAACATAAGAGAGAGATTTTTCCCCTTGCTGAACCTTCACTGCCCATGCCTATGGAAAACCTTCAAGAAGACATGGTCTCAAACCTCTAACTCCAAGGGGCTCCTCCTACGATCTTCATACGGATTTTATCGGTCTTGGGATGCCTTCATCCTCTCATGCACAAGTAGAACCTTCTCTGTTGTGCTCTGCACTACCTCTGGGCCAAGAACATCTGCCTCCCCAACCTCGGTCTAGCACACAGGACAACGACACAGCCTCCTATACAAGGCTTCAAACAGTTCCATACCAATAGTAGAGTGATAGCTATTATTGTAGGAAAACTCTACTAAGGAAAAATGTTTTTCCCATGATCCCCTGAAGTACAAAACACATGAATGTATCATATCCTCCATGTTATGAATGGATTGCTTGGTCTGCCCTTCTGTATATGGGTGAAAAGTTGTGCTAAGGCATATCTAGGTGCCAAAAGCATGCTGTAATCCCCTCCAGACTCATGAGGTAAACCGCGCATCCCTATACAAGACTATAGACCTTGGAAATCCTTCCAACCACACCACCTCGTCCACGTATCTCCATGTTAAGGCATCCACCACACTCGACTCCTTGATCGCTAGGAACTGAGCTGATTTCGACAATCTTTCTACCACAACCCAGATATCATCACATCCTCCTTGAACCCTTGGTAGTCCTGTGATGAAATCGATCGATATGTTATGTAACTTCTACTCGGGGACATCTAAAGGATGCAATAACCTCCTGGGACATTTTTTTCAGCCTTCACCTGCTGACACACCAGGATCCTTGCCATGAACTCCGCCACTACCCATTTCACCTAGGGCCACCAAAACTGTTCCCTCAAGCCTCGGTATATCTTTGAAACTCCATGGTGTACTACTACGAGTGAGTTATGGAACTCATGGAGAACTCCCTCGTATATCATCTCTAGGAAAAACAACTTTCCTTGGAAAAGAATTTCATTCTGACCATCCTCCTACCACCCTTCAAGAGCATTTCCTTGGTTAACCTGATCGCGCATCACTTCACTCTCTAAGTCTCCCCACTAATACTCCTCTACTCGCCGCAACATAGAGGACTGAACTATCATTTGAAACATACAAACTCTACCACAATCTACCCTTTCATCCAGGTGTAGGAAAGAAAACATTTCCATAGCCTTTCAAGTATCCATAGATTCTTGAACAGCTTCCCTCCATGACTTCCTGATCAAGTCATTAGCCACAACATTCCCCTTACCTTTAGTGTATGAGATCTCGATGTTGTAGTCCTGAAGAAACTCCACCAACCTTCGTTGTCGCAATTTCAGGTCCTGCTGGGTAAAGATATGCCTCAAACTCTTGTGATCCTTGAATACCACAATGTTCCCCCTGATGAGGTAATTCCACCACAACTTCATCGCGAACACCACCGCTTCAAGATCTAGGTAATGGATGGTTTAGTTACGCTCATGAGGTCGTAACTGCCTAGACCCATAAGATATCACTCCCCATTTCTACATCAGAACACACCCTAGAAAATGTCTAGAAGAATCACAAAATACCTCATACAACACCCCTTCCTCTGGAAACCTGAGCACTGGAGCGCTGACCAACCTTTCCTTCAAATAGCTGAACATTGGCTAACACTGCTCACTCCACATGAAGGCCTAGTCCTTTCTGGTCAAAGCTGTCAAGGGAGATGCCACTCAAGAGAATTTGGGTACAAACCTTAGATAATAGCCTTCCAAACCACGAAATCTGCGAACCTCTCTTACATTCTTTCATTCTTCCCATGAAACAACCACTTCAACATTTGACAGGTCAACCGCTACCCCTTTCTGAGACACCACGTGTCCAAGGAAATGCACTTCTTGTGTCGTAAACATACACTTGGACAATTTCCCATTGATTTGGTGGTGTCGAAGGATTTACAAGACCATCCTTTGGGGATTAGTATGCTCCTCCTCTGATCTTGAGTAGATCAAAATGTCATCGATGAACACAATAAAAACCGGTCTAGAATCTCAAGGAAAATAGAGTTCATGAGCCCCATGAACACAACATGTACATTTGTAACACCAAATGGAATGACTAAGAACTTAAAGATCCTATACCTGCACCAGAAAGAAGTCTTCGGAATATCATTGTCCTTCACCCTTAACTAGTGATACTCAGACTACAGATTTATCTTAGAGAACCAACCTACTCCCCTTAGCTAGTCAGAGAGATCATCTATTCTCGGGAGAGGGTAACGGTTCCTGACCATTACTTAATTCAGTATCTGGTAGTCTATGCACAGCCTGAGACCACCATTTGTCTTCTTAACAAACAAGACCGGAGCACCCCATGGTAACATGCTTGGTTAGAAAAAACCATTCTTCATCAGATCGTTAATCTGAATCTACAACTCCCGCAACTCAGAATGAGCCATCCGATAAGGTTCCATCGAAATCGGACGAGCACCGGGTTTCAAGTCTATACTGAACTCAACATCGCATCGAGGGGGTAGAGTCGCTACTTCATTAGGGAAGACATCCATGAACTCACTGACGATCCTCAGGACTTCCAACATATCAATATCTACCGAATACACTGACAGCTCAGCTAACAAGGAAAGGAGGGGCTCCACCTGCTGGCTGCCTTCCTGGAAACCCCGCTCACTGGAAAAAGTCACACGCTGGACATGCTCATCGGAGAACATGACTCTTTTTCGGAAACATTTGATTGCAGTGTGTATAGAAAACAGCCAGTCGATGCCTAGGATGACACCATATGGTTGTATCTACAACAATAGAAGATCCCTACTAGACGAATGTGTCAATATCATCAGTCTACGCCCTTATAAAACATAAAATAAGTTTTTCTGAACTCTAATTGGCATACTCAATACTAGGAGCACTAGAAGTCTCTCAGTCTCTAAACCCAGATCACAGGCCAAACCGGGTGCAACAAAGGAGTGCAATGCTCTTGTATCAAACAAGGCATAGGCAAGAGTACTAAACAATTTGATCATACCTCGAACGCTTTTTGGCTCTACTGGAACTGCTACCTCTACGGTGTGTAACAGTCGACGCCCAACTCCTCTACCCCTCTACTGTCAGCTACCTCCTAGACCATGCCCTGGTCGAGGTCCCTGAGGAGTTCCCTGAGGCCAGGCTCCTCCTGTAACATCTTCCCTCGGAGGAGCGGGAGATCACTGTCCTTGCTGCTGCTGATGCTGAAAGGGCCTGACTAAAAGTTGATGCTACTGAGGTGGGCACTGAACCTGCCCACCCATAATATACTCTCTTTGGTCCAGGCACTAATTCCAAAGGTTCCCACGACTACCACTAAAGAAGCACCTTGGTCATGGGTCTGCAAGGAATGGGCGATGACCAGAAGATCGAAACTAGAACTATTCGGGCCTTCTCTCCACTGGTCGGAACAAAGAAGACCATAACGCTGGAGGTATTATGATAACTGCCTTCCCCTTTGAGGATCCCAACAGGATTCCCTCTTGTGTAATACCTCCCAGTGTGTCAATACTCACCACCACTTCAGCCTTGTTTTGGACCTCCAAGTATGTCGGTAGGGTCAAGGGAGTAACAGCATATTCAAGAGAAGGTCGGAGTGCCTCTTATAAACTTCTCGTCCGAGACTCCTCATCTGGAAAAAGGTCTAGAGAAAAACGAAGGAGATCTTTGAACATGATCCACAACTCTCTCACTAACATGCTCCCCCTTTGGAGGGATAGAAGATCTTCTCTCTTATCAGCCTTCATCATGGAAGAGAGGAATTCCTCCTAGAACTCCTTCTCGAAGTCAGTCCACAAAACCTCAGCCTTCCTCTTCTCCCCAAGATAGAGTGTCCACCATTAACGTGCTGCTCCCTGCATTTGGATTATAGGCAAAGGGACTCAGTACTACATCGGAGCCCAGATCAAGCTGAAAGCTATCACCAGCTCCTTGATTCAGCTCTCTGTCGCCATTTCCAAGACGTGCCCTCGTACTTCTTGAGGGTCTGTAGCTAAAAGTTGTGAATCATCCTCTTCCACTATTCGTCTTCCTCTTCTCGATTAGACCTCTGCTAACTAGAAAAAATAGCCTCATGGACCTCGATTTCCCGTACTACTCGTGGTCGTCGTCCGGGTGCTATATCTGCAAGGTAAACAATGAATTCCTAAGCCCGAGTAGTGTAAAAGCTTTATTTTAAATTTTCTTAGACTTATTAATATTTTTTAAATCCCCAAAATACCCATGAAGCACAATAAAACAAGTCATTATGGAGCATGTACCTTTCCTAGGGTCTCTACCCAGCAATCAGTGTAGCCTCACTTGGTTGTTCGGTATGCCCAGAGTCCTTTTATCGGATCATGGGGGGGGGGCTAAAATCCCGTTTCCTAGACGGTCTTCCCTATCCTATTTCATGAACCATGATTTCCTAACATTTTTGCCCTACCATCCCATGAAATCCTTATTGTTCCTAACGCCAAACTCCATCCTATCTCTCAACCTCCTCTGATATCATTCTATCACAAAACCCCCTTTACTATGATGAGGGAAGAGACATCAGATTTCCAGACCCTTCCTTCATCAAGTTGAAGAAGAAATAATGACCCCCGAGACCCACCTTCAATTAGTTCCCGGTGTGGCGACTCACACCAAGGGTATAGAATCACACAAAATATGGAAGGCATTAGCCTTTTTATTTAGTATAATCGGGAGATAAGATAGTAAATCCCAAAAATACCAAAACTGAAGGTAAAAGTAAATCCAAAAGCAAACCATTCCCATATGCATATCCAAAATTAGTGCTATAAAAGTACAAGAAAATTCCAAAGGAAAGTACCAAATAATAGAAAAACAGCAACAATGATTGTCCCAAGGTCCGAACTAGTACGGTCCTGCACGATCCTCGAAGTCCTCTTAGAAACCTGAAAATAGTTTATATAAATAGGGTGAGTATACATGTATACTCAGTTGAGAAAACCAAAAGCTCTCGTGCACAAGTGGGGAGGCATTCTAATGCCCAGTGAAAAAAGGAGATAACCAGAGCCCCTGGCAAGGAAACTATCCACCCCAACCTCACCAAGGCACACTCCCCAAATAACGCAAGTCACGTAAGGTAATAGTAATAACACATCAATGTTTGGGAACCCCATGCCACTTTCCCACTGCTTATTGAAGACATTATATGTGTCAGACCTCTCCCGCCATTCTCACTGTAGTCCCACTACCACATCTCACCCACACACACCTGGGCTATAACCACACATCCCGCCCACAAACACCTACGCCAAAACCACAAAAAAACCATGCGTGCAAACACCTGGGAAAGAACAACTACTACCACACCCAAAGACACTTGGGCCTCATCCTGAAGACACTTGGGAACCCTCGTACCCGAACACACATGGGCTAACCACCACCACGTACCATGACCGAAGAATCTAAGGATATAATGGATCTCAGGACATCAAATCCTATCCAATGAATCTGGGTCCACTCGGGAAAGGGAGAAGAAAAGGAGATAATAACAAGCCACTCATAGGAGTGTTGTGAAAAACACCCTCCCCCATAAAATGTGGGTGTTCATCACAAAGTGCTCAACATGGGTGGGGCGCGAATATAAAACATAATAACTAAATTATACATATAGGTAAATAAGAACTCATCCCAACCTAGGGGTTCCAAAACCATCCCAACCACAAACACCCTCATTACTATTAATTCATAAGAAGCAGCACACCCACAACCATGTCACAACTCATTCCCGAAAAATAATTCCCAGTCGAACCCATTCTCATTTTCATATTCAAGTGATTCCATTTAAAATAATTCTTCACTACTGGGAAATTAACAGGCATATCTCTATGGCAAGGAAAGGAAAACAGCCAAAGAAAAATTTAAGCATTCACACCAAGTTATCTTGTAAAGTCGCAACAACAAAAGGGATCTGTGAGATCCCTCAAAGTACTGAAACCAAACCAAGCCCCAACATAAAGCCCCACATGTCCTCAGATCCACAAACCAACAACAGCACCACAATAGGGGATCCCATCCCCATCCATGTCACTTCTGAAGCATCAACCGTAAATATCACCAGAACAGAGCAAGGGAGTTTTTAAATTTGAATATTCCATTTATTTAGTTATGTCTTTCCGTCTAGTTAACCGGGGTGATCACACAAGGATTATTATCCATTGGGAATCCATTTAATCAACCGAGTATAGTGATTTACCAGTTTTCATGTTATATCAATTGAATTATATAATTAACCAGAAAAATAGAGGTTCGTTAGTGCGCAATAAAGGACCACCAACGACCAAGATTTTAAGTGGGCATAATCCCATTCAATTAACAACATATAGGAAGAGATAAAGGAGTACAACAACATTTTAAATACACCCCTTCATTCTATAAGTCCATTTATTATCTTTGTTAAGGTTTGGTTTCATCCATTCCCATAGAAACATTAGAATACTCACCCAACATGATACACAATAAAGAGAGAGGAAGTAAAAACCCTACATGGATGATCAATGATTGAAGTTTCTCTCCCCACGCCAAGAATTATGATGTGCAACTTGAAGGATGGGAACTCCAAGGACTCTAAGAATGAGCTGGAAAGACTACAACATAGTCTCACCACTCACCTCAGTATGGGGTCTCTAAATTCACTAATGGGAAGAATGAACCCTGCCAGGAAGAAGAAGAAAATAATTCTAGTATGATATAAAGAAGTGAGATTCTGGAGTTACGGGATAAGAATTTTGAAGGGATAAAAAGGAGGATCATTGTTTCACCACGTGTTTGGGTGGTTACACACAATGGGATTAATTTTTATTTAATTTATCATTGGGGAGGTGTACATAACAGTTATGGGTTAAAGGATTCTATTTAAATAGAGGAAAAGAGTAAAACTAACACATAGTATGGGTCTGTTGAGGGTCTCCCCACTCATTGGGGGATTCAGATATCATTTACGGGCTTTAAAAATGTCTTGAACCACTTTAAAAGATTAAATTACTTAAAAGTTTCATTCCGGAAAAACTGGGGAAGAAAACCCTGACAAGCCCCCCCCCCCCCCCCCCCCCCCCGTGGTACCGATCGGTGACCCACTGATCGGAGTCACCGATGGTTGAAACCGTGATGACATCCTGCCACCGAGATTTCACCCTTAAGATCCAGACCTGATGGGTCCAGGTCATTCCAAACACTAGAAATTTGGGAAAGGGGTGGACCAGTTGGGTCTTGTCCATTACATATTGTGATGGGAATTTGGAAATGTTATCTTTCCTTTATTCTTGTTTTATGTGTTATGAATATGTTATAGTTATTGGGCATTGTTTACGTATACCTGTGGTTCCGTGATAATCCTAGGGCAGGTGATCCTGAGATAGCTCTTCAATTCATTGGGTAACGTGATGGAGGTAAACGTTAATGTTTCTTCTAATAGATTTAGAGAATATACTATGATGGGAATTCCAAACATAACTCCCTACAAAGCTGTGATAGCTACAATGTAAGTATAATAGGGATGCCATAAGTAGCCATTATGATTTATGATTTCTGTGTGTTATTCATAAATCTAATGATTTCATAAGGTATGTTATGATTGAAAAGTATGGTTTCGTCGATTTTTATTTATTGATGGGTTAATTTTTTCCTTCCTTATTTTATAACCCTTACTGAGCTTTTTATGCTCATTCGATGTTTTTGAAATGTTTTCCACATGACTCAAATATGAACAAGGTCAAGGATTGAATCATGGATAAGTCATGTTTTCTAAAACATGGAACTAGAAATGTTTCTTTTTAAGAGTTTTTATTTTATGAAAAATTTATATTGAGTAGTAGTGTTTTCATGTAATATTCAAGTTGTTATGTAACATTTATGACCTAATTGTCTAAATCACTTAACTTTAAAAGATCCTCAATGTGAATTCTTGACATATTTCATGATTATGTAATGTTTAAGGTTGGTTACTTATAGTTCAATTGGTTTCAACTGATTTACTAATACCAAAAACATAGTGTGAGAAATATTAATCACTGTGAGAACCATATAATAATAAAGAAATCACATATATGATATCTAAATCATTAATTATTCTTATTTAATATATGAGACATTTGTATTCTCCAAGATTATTCATAGTTTTCTCTTATTTTAAATCCTTCATGATTATTTATAAAGAATTTGTGAATTTGTGAAGAAAAACCCTTGGGAGTGTCAAACTAGTTGTGCAGTAAGGACAATTCTCATGAACTGGTTCCTGATTGAGTTGATATAAAGATAGTGTGTTCCATTTTTCTACCCATATGTTCATATTTTCCATATCCACATCAACTCATAATATATAGATTGGGATTTATTTCTTGGAAACACATTTCACAATCCTCTACCAAAATTACAATACATTTTCCTACATATTAACTCGTCCTTATACTTGTTCTTAGTGACATACATAGAAATGTCCTTATGAATATCCATATGTATCTCACTAATGTTTAATCATCATATATTCCTATGGTTTACTAACCCATTCCTTCGAATCCTACCTTAGCTACCTAGGCTTTACATACATTTTTATTGCATCTTTTTATAGTAATATTCAATACATTACATAAACACATTCTTGGGGACTGTAATATATTACTGCATTTGAAAAAATTAGAATATAATCTTCTAACATTGTTAATGATCTTCAATATTTCCATTAATGATCTTCCCCTATTTAAACCTTAATAAGAATATCGTACATAAACCCATTATTCATAACCAAGGGAATATAATCTTAGAAAAGGGTGATCAAATATTCTTAGTAAGGGTAAAAATGTATGATTAATTAGTATGAAATAATCATATGAGTATGAGTTCATGATAATAACATTGGAAAAACATACCTTGTAGGTAAAATATCATATACATGAATCATTGATAAAAGATCAAAAGATCATAATAAAATAATAATAAGGGAAGAAACCTAAGTTTTCAGTGTATAACATTTTCAAAAGACATCCACTTGTGTTGTACACATTAGCTTATGACATTGAGAAATAGTGTAAATAAAAATAGGTTCAATAATTTTGTTAAGGACATAAAATCATACTCTACATAAACTTATAAAAAAGAAACCCAATGCACACATACCATTGTGAACACATAATCTGGTTTACAGATAACATTATGAACACATAATCGAGTTTATGCATACCATTGGGATCTTTTAATCATGTTCACACCATGGAATATAAACCTTATGAGTGGGATACACAGCTATCCCCAGTGTAATCCATGTCTTAATGTACAAGTTTCACTCTCCATTTTAGTAATGTACATATCGTGAGATATATTAATATATATCTAATGAATTAGAGAGAGATATATAGATCCACCCACCATGTGATGGAAACCATATTTATTTGTTTCATAATATTAGGAAACATTCATCATATTGTAACATTATAAATGAAATAAATATTACAAACATTTCATAATATCATAACATGGGTAAAATAGAAAAGTTTCATACCATTTTCATCATTTCATTGACCATGGAATGATGTGGGTTACATAAAGGTATAATCAATGGATTAGAAACTTATTACATAAGAATATTTTCCTCATAAACATAAACCATTAATTGAAAGAATAATAATGGTGTCTTTATATCCGATCCTTAGTAATGAATAATATATATTAAAGGATGTAATCTTATACGGATGATGATTTTGAATGGCCACATGAACCATTTATTAAGAGAAAAACCATTCATTGGAAATCAAATTATATAACAAAAAACATTTTAAAAATAATTTTTTTTAAAAAAAATCATTGATAAATTTTGAAGGAAATCATATAAAACGTTTCTTGATGAAAATATCCTTTATGTTTTTAAAATTATTTTTAATACATTATACATTTTTAAAAATATAATATTAATTTCTATAATATTTGTAAATACAAATTTCTTTAAAAATAATCATCCAAATTGTTGAAGTAAGCTTCAATGTAAGGGAGTTATTGATGAAAGATAAATTTGTACATTCTAAACATTCCTTTTGCACCACAAATGGTTTAGAATATAGTGTGTTGATATGAAAATGAGAAGAATATTCCATTTAATGTCATTTCTTGGAAAAGTAAAACATTGTAAAATTTATTTTTAAAATCATTATATTATAGAATATCATTATTTAATAACATTTTAGTAAAAATGTATTTTGGAGATAACATATTATTGACTTAAGAGATAAATAAATGATGGATATTAAAAAAAATATTAACTTAATTATCATATGTACCAAAGAGTTGGAAAGGGTACCATTATATGAGAAAAACATGAATAACCATAGGAGAATAAAATTAATGAAAATTATATATTTGGATTATAATATATCATCATTTTAATCTTAATAAAATACAATCCTTATAAAAAATGAGGTTATAGGAATAAAGTAATACCATTTTGGTAAATTTGAATCATAATAAAAATAAAATAATAACAATTCCTGAAGCATGAAATTTCATAGAAATAAGGTGATTTGTGATATAACATGTAAATTTTGTATTGTATACAAAATATAAATTAATATAGGTTCATAACACAACATGAGGCTCAATGAAAGAAAATTGAGTAAAAAATTCACTTACTGCTTTGGTAAATAAGAAACTATAACCCTGGGATAGATAGATCCTAAAACAAGTGTAATATTTCCTATAATTTTAAATAGATGAATCTTAATATAATTTTATGTAATTTATATAATACACATAGATTAAAGGAGTGGTTAATATATAATGTATCTCACAAAAGTAAAAGTGAGAATAAAATCCCTTAACATAAGTCTTCACATCATTCATACATGCTCAAACCTCATGAATAGCGGAAATATTTTTCTTATAAATATCTAAAAGAACCATAATAATATATATAATACCATAAAGGTTTTCTCTATGACCTTATTATTACCATTTTGATAGAAATACAATGTCCAAGTTACATTTTAGGTAATAACATCATTGATTGTCATAAAAGTTTTCATTTTTTGTATTTTTTTCCTCAATCTATGATCAATATTTACTAATAGCAAGAATGGTAACCATGATATAAATATCATATATATTCCTTATATATATATATAGTGACTCATAAATGTTACAGGTAAAAAATAAAATACACTATTTAAGAAGATAGTAGGACGTAAGTACAGAAAATCACAGTTTCTATTTTCTTAAAAGATTTGATTGAAAGAAAATTATAAGAGATATTATCATTAATGAATAATTTTAATTTATTATATATTGAATAGGTATATTAAACCCTTTATTATTAAATTCTGTTTTATAATGAATTAATCACTTCACTAATGAGGGGTAGTTCTTCGTACACATGGACAACAATATCGTGATCACCAAAATTTGAAAGTAGAAAACGTATTCATGTTATTAAAATTATAAAAATACAAATTAAGTCATTAAAATAAAAAATTTCATATATATTATGCAAATTAATAATTATTCCAAACCATGATTGTTGGTAATGGATAAATAAATGACATTTTTTGTGATGCAGCATTCAAGCGTATACAGAGACGGTTATTTCATATCTCATTTGGTTGAAGATTGTGGATTTGTAGTAAATAACCATAAAATTACATTAATGATATAAATAATATAAAATAGTAATCATATAAAATTAATTGATGTATTTTGAGGAATAAATAATATAAAAAATGTTCATTATTGAAAATTATAACTAATGAACAGTACCACATCTCTGGATATTTTTTTTAACTAAAGGAAACATATGGATCAATTTATCCCCAAAAAAGGATTCTAGGATTCAGTGAGGGAATTTGAGAATTTATTTGTGTCAGTCATGGACTATCTAAATTGTTTTGTAAGTGTGTCGATAGGGTTAGAGATGATGGAATTTTATAATTGGAGAATATGAAACTCTTCAAATTTTAAAAAATAATGCTAGGTGTAATCATATTTTTACCAAAAAAATAATCAATAATGTACCAAATTATAGAAATGATCTTTTATGGTAAAAATATAACTAATTTCTGGGTCATTATTCCCCATATGTATAATGATTGTATGTCAATAAACATGTTTCTCTCTTAATCGATGTAATTAATATTAATTTTTATCACAAATAATTTTGTTAAAAAAATTTGGACTTATTAGTTATTATAAATTATTCTACATTCTAATATTGAATACAAATTTCCAAATTGTAATCACATAATTAGAATAAATTATTGAAAATTAATCTCACATATGGAACACAACAATAGGTTTTTTAAAGTGGAAATATTCAAAATTTTGAAATATATCTATAACTAATTTCAATGATAAATTGATTCCAATTACATAAATTAAATTCATGAATGATTAGTTTATCTTTGTATACTTTAAAAATAAATTAAAATATACTTTTACATTATTTATAAATAAAGAGAGAAAAATGTATTTCAATTAAGATTTAGTATTTTATCACTATTCATTGATAAATGAAAATTTTATAAATATAAAAATAATTTTTTAAATGAAAATTTTGACATGTATAATTAAAAAAAATTATTTTTCCATATATAAATGATAAATGTGTCAAAATGATGTTTTAAAATAACAACGCCACTAAATTATTTTAAAACTACCTTAAGTAAATCTTTTTATAGGTAAATTTGAATTTTTTATAATATCTCATTAAATATGATAAATTTTAAATATTTTATATAATATATAATATAGAAATTTTATTCAATTAATATATATTAAGGTTATTTAATTTATCAATATGAGATGTGTTTGTGCATATAAATGTAGTTTTTCATAAAATGAATTATCTTATTTTCAAATAGTTCATACTCTCATTTTTAGTAAATATATATCCACATGTGAGTAATATGTTAATAATATATTTATTAAAATCAATATAATATATTTATAAAAAAATTATAACTATAATATTATATTAATATGTCATCTTTCAATTAAACTCAATGTTGCGTTTAATGCAAGCTAAGCTTGATGTTTCGTACAAAACAATATAAACATGGTATTTCATGTAAAACAATCCAAATTTTTTTTTATGTAACAAAAGAAAGATTATTTTTTTTCTACGAAATATTAAAAAATTTATTATATAATAATATTAATTTTTTGTAGAAACTAATGATAACCATAAACTATTTTTAATTTATTAGAATAACATAATTAATAAAAACTCGAGGTGTTTCATTGGTAACATTTAAATCCAAATTCCAATAGAAGAAAATAAATTAGGAAAAACATTAAATTTCAATAATATAATTATATTCATGATATAACATGTGAAGGTATAATTATATTCTTATCATAATGGAATATAGGTTCATAACCAAACATACATCTTAAAGAAGACAAATAATGACAAAGTCCCCTTACCACATTGGTAACTTTTGAATCGTAAAAACCACGAAAGACAGATCAAAAATGGATATGTATATCCCAAAAAATTTCATTAAAATAATCAAAAACTAAATTCCTAGGTACAATATAGATAAAATTAATGAAACTCTTGGTTAATATAGCATGTTTCTTAGAGAAAATAAATGTGAGTTGAAAATCCATTACCTTATGTATCGACTTCCTTCATACACATTCAAACCTCCAGTATAATTATTATAAGATTCCAATAAATATATTTAATAATAATAAATTTATATATAATACCATAAATATTTTATTTCTTTCCTTTTACAAACCATTTATTTACAATTTCAAGTAAAAAAAATTTAGGCTTTAATTGATTAATTTATCATGTACATTTAAAATTTTTATTTTCTGGTCAATATACATTGAATATTTTTCATATTATCAAATATTTTAAGCATTATATACATATAATAATATTCATTAAATATCCATTCATCATAATCAATAAAATTTAAAGATATAAAAAGAAATACACCATTTATGGGGACTGTAGGTTGTATGTATGCATGAATGTGGTTTTCATTTTCGCAAAACATGAAATTAATGAAATTAAAATATTATATTACCATTTTAGAATATTTTATATATCATATATATCGCATATTAGTATTTTCAATTTTCATCAATACATTTCAATTAAAACATATGTGAAAAATGAATCACATCACTCTCTGAGGTGGTAGTCTGTCGTAAACAGGAATGACATTATAATATCCCACCCCCAATATTGGAAAATAAGAAGGTATACGTGATATCATAATTTAAAAAAGAATACATGTATTTAAAATATCATATTTATTCTTTTAATATACCCTTATTACAATCTATGTATATCGAAAATGAAAAACACACTAAATGGTTTGTGTGGTGTTTGCCTTCCATACAAACGAGTTATTTCCTTATCTTCTATCATGTGGCTTGGTAAGAAGAATTGTGGGTATTATAGTTATATATGTATACAAAAATCAGAAATAACATATATAAACATTAAATCAATTATTATATCCATCTTTGAGAGGCAATGATAGAAAATGAATAACTTCAGGTCATGAGGTGGTAGTCCGACACAAACAAGAATATAATGTATTTGAATTCCATTTGATAGAAGTGGAGATGGATATAGGTTCTTCATCAAGAAAATCACCTGGCATTATATATTAAAAAAATTTAAATTTATTTTTTAAAATATTATAATTATTTACAAGAAGAAGTTAAAGAAAACTGCCATGCTAAAAACTTTTCCTCTACATCAGACAAATTCCATTAATTTATCATAAATACATCCACCACTGGATTTATGGTAACATTATGTAATGAAGGACTCATAGAGATAATTAAGTAATACATTTTTTTGGTAATTTTTGTACCATCTTTTTTTATGTGTGATGCTTGTAAGAGAAGGGGTGGCCTTCTATGTGTGAGGTCAGTGACATAGTTGTAATTTGTTTAAAAAAATATAGTTCACTATAGTTTTTTAAATTTGATAAGGGTAAAAAAATTAGATTTTGAAATGCACTGTGTTGCATTTGTTGTCAATGAGGAATGTTTTTGTCAAAGAATGAATGGATGGATGTCAAGGAGTTTCAATATGTGAATGACAAAGGATGTGATTGTGTTGGCGAGGAAAGGAGAATGGCCATGGTAGTAAGATGCATGTCACTTTGGAGATTCACTAAGTGACATAGGATGTTGTGGTTGATACATTCTCTATGTATATCAGACGATTGAAGAACTGATCTTAATGTTTCAATACATGTATCAAGATGATATTAAGTTACACCACTCGAAGAATGGATGATGATGGAGCATCATCATAAAATCAGACAATTGTTGAGCTGTTCTTAAAGTTCCAAAAACTTGTATCAACTGGATACAATGTCACAACAATGTTTGAAGACCATGCATTGTCATAACAATGCATGAGGAGATGAAGATGATCCATCCACAATCACTGAGTGGATGATGTGCATTAATTAAGTCCATGCACTATCACTTAGTGAATGTGAATTTGAAGAAGATCCAACTTGATCTCTTATTGGATCATAGAAGCATGTTGAAGAATTATTTGATTCAGGAGATTAGTTGATGAAGAACCTTCGGGAATTCCATTCGTAAGTGATGAATAAATGTTGAAGATAATTGGAGGAATTCTAATGAAGAAGAAGAAATAAAGAAGAGTAAATTAAGAGGAAGATGGCTTGAAGTGGCATTTGTCATTTTCACTTGGTTACTTTGTTTTTATACAAATTCCTAAGTGTTTTACTTAGCAAAAAGGATGCCAACCTCAAGGGCCAGCCTTAAGGGTTCAACCCAAGGCACCTATGGGACTAGGTCACCACGCCCAAGGGGATCCCATGGGGCCAGCCCGAGAGAGGACGGGGCCGTGTATAAGCCCCGAGGCCACGCGGTGATGAAGCCCGCGCAGCGTGAGCGCGAGGAGCGCGCCCGTGACAAGCATAGTGGGTGCCAGTGGCGCGCCCGAGTGGCAGCGGTGGGCGCAAGAGCACGCCCGCAAGAAGAACTCGGTGTGGGGTGGCACCGAGAGGGTTGGAAGTTCAATCGAGGGGGTGCGACAGGAGATGGGTGATAAACCGTGGAAAAACCGTGCGCCGTTTCGATGTGGGACGCACAATTTTCACCGGGAGCGAATCCTGGCCGCTCGATTGATCGCGCGCCAGATCTCGACCGCACGATCGATCCCGCGCGAGATCTTCTGATCGCGGCCGTCCGATGTCTTCTCAAATCCGCATCCAACGGCCCAGCGTCCGTCGTCAACCTCGAGCAAGGCCGCTGCCACCCGTGAGCTCCGTTCGAACCAGAGGCCTCCCCGACGACAAAATTTGAGTTCCCGGCCATCTCCGATCAATCCGAAGAGTCCATTGGGATCGTCTCGACGCACTGAACTGATCCATGCTTAAAAATACACTTGCATGCAATGTTTGGAGAGTTTTGGTATCCGGACGAGGCAAGACGAAGTTGCCGAGGTTTGGGTGTTTATGCTTGCGTGTTTTGGATCGAAGGAAGGTCGTGCATGCGTTCTAAGTCGGATGCACGTAGAGGAAATTAAAAATGAGTTAAGCCGCGTGAATCAGAGGAGAAACAATATTTTGGAAATCTTGAAAACCCGAGATATTCGGGAGTTTGAATTTATATCCACGCGGATTGAACGAGACGCCTCTGCCTATATAAAGAGAGGACTTGCTGTTGAATTTGCTTGCTGAAGTTTTGTTGAAGATCCGGAGTCCCGTGAGAGCGCTTAGCCTCGCGAAGTAGAAGCCCTGCGCGTACCACTTGCGCGGCAGAAGCCCAAAGCCTCCTGTTGGCTTTGTGAGTTCCTTTCGCACACACTTGCGTGAAAGCAGAAGAAGGGGGACCCCTGTGCGCCTTCCCCTTGCGCGGCAGGAAGACCCGTGGCCGCAACATCATGCGCACCCACGGTTGAAGCCCGCACCCCTGAGTGGCAGGAGGTTACTTGCGCGGTGCTTGAACCTGAACCCTGTGTGACTCTTGTACCTTGTACACCTGCGCGACAGTGAAGACATAGGATTTGGCCGCACCTTGCGTGCCACCTTGCCCCATTGACAAGGCTGAGCCTTTGTGCTTGTGTGTCAAGTGAAGGAACCCTACGCGGCAGTGGGTGTGCACCAAAGAAGACCTGAGGCCTTAGTGCATTTGTGTGTGCATTCTTGAATAGTGAAGACCACCACACTTTGTGTGTGTGTGCATTTGAAAAGAAGGCCGAGGATAGCTTCGGTGTGTGCAAAAATAGTGAAGGCCAAATACACACTCATTGTGTGTGTGCAAATCAAAGAACAAAGTTGTGTGTGCAAAACAACAAAGTGACGTGGCCGAACCTATGTGTGTTCTCTAAGTGGAGTGGACACACTTAGAAGAAGAAGAAGATTCACACAAAGTATAACACACATTTAAGTGTGTAAACACATTGAACAAAGTGTGAAGTTCAAGTGAGTAGGTGTGTGCTATAGTTGACTACACCCTCTGAGGGTTTACTGCACCAAGAAGAGAAGAAGGGGAGTGCATGCATGCATGCATGCACGTGCACATGTGAACAAAGCTAAATCAGGATGTGTGCATTTGAGTTGACCAAGACCAAGAATATCTTGAAGAAATTGAGAGGCCATGCAGTCAGTGCATGAGGAAGCAGAGATGCCATGCTCTCAGTGCATGAAGTTGTGATGTAGTGAGACTGGACCAGACCGAAGTTAAAGATATCAGTTGTCTGAGTATTCAGTAGTTGAAGAGGGAGGCCGGGTCATCCTTAGAACAAAGTGATAAATCCCGAGCAAGACGAGAAGACCTGTTCATCACAAGTGAGCAGAGGTACAGAGCAAGGCCAGCAGTCTTTATCCCAGACTGCTGCAGATACTTGAAAAAGTTTAAAGTGAAGAAGAGCTACTCGTGTGACTCGAGGAGCCACGCGAAGCCCCTTGTGAGACTCAGGGCGGAAGAAGTCTTCAGTGGGATTCTGGAGCAGGCCAGTGGGACTCTGGTAACACTGTGGGACGCAGTATAAAGACCCTCCTTTTGGACTCAGGAGAGATACAGTGGGACTCTGTATCGACCATTTTAATACTAACAGATTATAATGGGAGAAACCATTTTGGGGCGTATAACCAACATGGCAAGGACGTAGGCCTTTGGTGATGAACCTTGTAAATCCTTGTGTCCAGTGCCTCTACATTTACTGCATCATTCGGGGAAAGGTGAGAGATACAAGAAGAGTGGATCGAGTATTTTACTAGCGATAGAGGTTTAATTGATAAATAATCATTTAGTAAAAAGTTTTAAGGGATCACTGATTCACCCCCTCCCCCTCTCAGTGATTCACACTGATCTGGGCACTTCAATTGGTATCAGAGCGAGGTTACCTCTAAAAGATCCAAGAGAGTCTATATGGTGTGCAGACTTGAGGAAATAAGCAAACAGCCTCAAATGGAGATATCTGCCAAGACTCTGAAAAACAGAATGAAGAAACAGGCAAAGAAGATGAAGAAGAAGGTTGTTTCAATCAGAGAAACTCCTTCTATGGAAAGAAATGTGAAAGTCACATCAGATGACAATTCCTTTTATCATTCTTCTGATGAATCCTGCTCTAGCTGCGATGAAGATGGAAGGCACAATGATCTTATAAATGCAATCAAATATCTTCAGAAGACAGTCCCCAAGGAAGTGGCAATGTGTATAGCTACAGGCATCCTTGATCTTCAAGAAGAAAAATCACAGTTAGAAGAAGAAGCCAATGCAATGGAAGATCAATTGGCAAAAAGGGTTGGCATAACCAACACTCTCAGAAAGCTGGTGAAGGCTAAAGAAGAAACCGTTTCTCTTTGCAATGAAAGATATGAAGACACTGCTGAAGAATTGCAAAGATGCCTTTCTGAGAAATAATTCTTTAAGACAATGGTCAAAGAAGTTTTCCATGCACTGGAAAAATTGCACAGAGTTTCAATGGTTGTCAAAGATGCTCAACTTGAAGACAAAGTAAAAAAGGATGAAAGAGCTTGACAATTCATTGCTAGAAAGGAAGAAGGTGCATGAAGACCAGTTAGAACAATTGAAAGAAACTTGGGAAGGAAGGCTAAGAACTGTTGAGGATGATAAGAACTCCCTTAAAATGAAATGCTTAGAACTAGAGGTGATATTGAAAAATCTGCAATCACCCAAAGCTGATTCCTCCCAGTCAGCTGAAAGTAGAAATGTTGCTACTCAAGTATGCATTGAGCAGGATGATTCCAAAAGAAGGACATCCCCTAATAAAATGGAAACATCTTCTAAAAGGAAGGTACCATCCATCCCATCTTGTACTAATGCTTCTAATTGTGTTTCCACAAAAAGTGCAGGATGGAAGAATAATTCCAAACAAGTATGGATGAAGACAATGAAGAAAGAAAGCTCTCCTGAAGCAGCACAACAATTCAAGACAAGTACCCTACAATCACAAGGACTGAAGATGTCAAGATTTGTGGGTCAGTGTTGGTGTTGTAATAAGTATGGGCACTATGCAAAGGATTGTTGGTACAATCCACTGAATGTCAAAGCACAAAGGAAGCCCATGCCAAGGGGGAGAAAGCTAGAAGAAAAGAAGCAACATCCACAGGTCCAGAGACATCTGTTTACTGCTAACAGATTCGGATTGCTTGATAACATCTGGGATGTGTGCAAAAGTGGTCAAATAGATACATGTCAATCTCCAACTGTATCCAGAGCTAAAAAGAAGAGAAGATCACTGAACCTGGATAAAATGGAAACCTTGGGAAGCAAGTAGAAGAAAGTTCATGATGCTCCCAAGAAGATTTTGTCAAAGGAATAGAAGTCCTTGGATTTGAAATCCAAGAAGGGTGATGCATCCAGAAGGACCACCAAGAAGAACTGCTTCTACTGTGGAAATAAAGTACATATCATGGATCTTTGTAAAGAATCCATGGAATTGAATAGAAGCAGACTGGACTCGAAAAGACAATCAATCCAGAAGAAGCAGAAGGGGTTGATTGAAAACAAGTTGTCTAAGAAAGGTAGCTTGAAAGAATCAAAGGAACCATGTGGAACTTCCAGAACTGAGGCCACACTTCCAAACGATTTGTTAGTCATATGGCCAAATCATTTGCAACGTGCCAAAGATCTACAGAGAGAGGAAGATGAAGTTCTGGCAATTGCTAAGGAAAAAGGGAAGAAGAAGATTTCACATGAAGATGTATTGAGATCCACACCAGCACAAACATCATTGAAGATCAGATGTGAAAGTGTGAATAATGGTGAAAATGGGACATCTCGGTTGAGAGAATCTTCTCAACCTTGTTGTTCACATTGATGAACCAAGGAGGTTCCATCTTATTCCCTAATCACTTGTATTTACATGTGCTAACATTACAGGGAATTGAAGATGATGATCATTCTCAACTGGAGGATGGTTTGGACAGAATGGAGTGCACTCCTTGAGGGGGAGCCAATCTGAAGAAGATGGGATTCTTAGACTAATACCATCATGAAAAAAGTGAAGGTATTCCAATCATACTTTCATCCCTTGTTTCTTAATTTTATTCATCATGACAATTAAGGGGGAGTATTGATTGAAGTCAAATGGATGAAAGGGGGATATTTATCATTGCACTGAACTTTCTAATGTGTTTTGTGAAGTATGTGCAGGATTTAACAATTCATTGTTATATCTGAAAAATTCCAAACCCCTGAAGCATGATCTCACATGTACAGTGAATGATTGATAGCATTGAGTTCCTTGGTTACATCACTCTTGTTTTCTACACCGAGTTATCCCAAGTAGACTTAGAGATTATTTACTAAAGGTTCTTTGCTAAAGAAGAACATGTGACATCATCCCTCTCTTAGTGATTTTTAAAGAAGATGTTATTCAAAGGGAAGAAGAAATATTTTGAACAGAACCACACCACACCTTTTCATTTGATTTCCAATAAGGGGGAGAAAATATTGGCACACATATTTACCCATTCATATGTGCAGAAGTAGTGTATTGACAAAAAATACAAAGGGGGATATTGAAATGCACTGTGTTGCAATTGTTTTCAATGAGGAATGTTGTTGTCAAGGAATGAATGGATGGATGTCAAGGAGTATCAATATGTGAATGACAAAGGATGTGATTGTGTTGGTGAGGAAAGGAAAATGGCCTTGGTACTAAGATGCATGTCACTTAGACAATTGTTGAGCTGTTCTTAATGTTCCAAGAACTTGTATCAACTGGATACAATGTCACAACAATGTTTGAAGACCATGAATTGTCATAACAATGCATGAGGAGATGAAGATGATCCATCCACAATCAATGAGTGGATGATGTGCATTAATTAATTCCATGCACTATCACTTAGTGCATGTGAATTTGAAGAAGATCCAACATGATCTCTTATTGGATCATAGAAGCATGTTGAAGAATTATTTGATTCAGGAGCTCGGTTGATGAAGAACCTTCGGGAATTCCATTCCTAAGTGATGAATAAATGTTGAAGAGAATTGGAGGAATTCTAATGAAGAAGAATAAATAAAGAAGAGTAAATGAAGAGGAAGATGGCATGAAGTGGCATTTGGCATTTTCACTTGGTTACTTTGTTTTTATACAAAGTCCTAAGTGTTTTACTTAGCAAAAAGGATGCCAACCTCAAGGGCCAGCCTTAAGGGTTCAACCCAAGGCACATGTGGGACTAGGTCACCACGCCCAAGGGGATCCCATGGGGCCAGACCGAGAGATGCCGGGGCCGTGTATAAGCCCCGAGGACAAGCGGTGATGAAGCCCGCGCAGCGTGAGCGCGAGGAGCGCGCCCGTGACAAGCATAGTGGGCGCCAGTGGCGCGCCCGAGTGGCAGGGGTGGGCGCAAGAGCGCGCCCTCAAGAAAAACTCGGTGTGGTGCGGCACCGAGAGGGTTGGTAGTTCAATCGAGGGGTTGCGGCAGGAGCTGGGTGATAAACCACGGAAAAACCGCACACCGTTTCGATGTGGGAGGCGCAATTTTCACCGGGAGCGAATCCTGGCCGCTCGATTGATCGCGCCCCAGATCTCGACCGCACGATCGATCCCGCGCGAGATCTTCTGATCGCGGCCGTCCGATGTCTTCTCAACTCTGCATCCAACGGCCCAGCGTCCGTCTTCAACCTCGAGCAAGGCCGCTGCCACCCGCGAGCTCCGTTGGAACCAGAGGCCTCCCAGACGACAAAATTCGAGTTCCCGGCCATCTCCGATCAAGCCGAAGAGTCCATTGGGATCGTCTCGACGCACTGAACCGATCCATGCTTAAAAATACACTTGCATGCAATGTTTGGAGAGTTTTGGTATCCGGCCGAGGAAAGATGAAGTTGCTGAGGTTTGGGTGTTTATACTTGCATGTTTTGGATCGAAGGAAGGTCGTGCATGCGTTCTAAGTCGCATGCACGTAGAGGAAATTAAAAATTAGTTAAGCCGCGTGAAACAGAAGAGAAACAAGATTTTCGAAATCTTGAAAACCCGAGATATTCAGGAGTTTAAATTTATATCCACGCGGATTGAACGAGATGCCTCTGCCTATAAAAAGAGAGGCCTTGCTCTTGAATTTTCTTTCTGAAGTTTTGTTGAAGATCCGGAGTCCCATGAGAGCTCTTAGCCTCGCGAAGTAGATGCCCTGCGCGTACCACTTGCGCGGCAGAATCCTGAAGCCTCCTGTTGGCTTCGTGAGTTCCTTTGGCGCACACTTGCGCGAAAGAAGAAGAAGGGGGACCCATGTGCACCTTCCCCTTGGGCGGCAGGAAGACCCGTGGCCGCAACATCTTGCGCGCCCACGGTTGAACCTGCGCCCTGTGTGACTCTTGTGCCTTGTGCACCTGCGCGATAGTGAAGACAGAGGAGTTGGCCGCACCTTGCGCGCCACCTTGCCCCATTGAGAAGGCCGAGCCTTTGTGCTTGTGTGTTAAGTGAAGGAACCCTACGCAGCCGTGGGTGTGCACCAAAGAAGACCCGAGGCCTTAGTGCATTTGTGTGTGCATTCTTGAAGAGTGAAGACCACCACACATTGTGTGTGTGTGCATTTGAAAAGAAGGTAGAGGATAGCTTGGGTGTGTGCAAAAATAGTGAAGGCCAAATACACACTCATTGTGTGTGTGCAAATCAAAGAACAAAGTTGTGTGTGCAAAACAACAAAGTGAAGTGGCCGAACCTATGTGTGTTCTCTAAGTGGAGTGGACACACTTAGAAGAAGAAGAAGATTCACACAAAGTATAACACACATTTAAGTGTGTAAACACATTGAACAAAGTGTGAAGTTCAAGTGAGTAGGTGTGTGCTATAGTTGACTACAGCCTCTGAGGGTTTACTGCACCAAGAAGAGAAGAAGGGGAGTGCATTCATGCATGCATGGACGTGCACACGTGAACAAAGCTAAATCAGGCTGTGTGCATTTGAGTTGACCAAGACCAAGAAGATATTGATGAAATTGAGAGGCCATGCAGTCAGTGAATGAGGAAGCAGAGATGCCATGCACTCAGTGCATGAAGTTGTGATGTAGTGAGACTGGACCAGACTGAAGTTAAAGATATCAGTTGTCTGAGTATTCAGTAGTTGAAGAGAGAGGTCGGGTCATCCTTAGAAGAAGGTGATAAAGCCCGAGCAAGACGAGAAGACCTGTTCATCACAAGTGAGCAGAGGTACAGAGCAAGGCGAGCAGTCTTTATCCCAGACTGCTGAAGATACTTGAAGAAGCTTAAAGTGAAGAAGAGCTACTCGTGTGACTCGAGGAGCCAGGAGAAGCCCCCTGTGAGACTAAGGGCGGAAGAAGTCTTCAGTGGGATTCTGGAGCAGGCCAGTGGGACTCTGGTAACACTGTGGGACGCAGTATAAAGACCCTCCTGTGGGACTCAGGAGAGATACAGTGGGACTCTGTATCGACCATTGTAATACTAACAGATTATAATGGGAGAAACCATGTTAGGGCGTATAACCAACATGGCAAGGATGTAGGCCTTTGGTGCCGAACCTTGTAAATCCTTGTGTCCAGTGCCTTTACATTTACTGCATCATTCGAGGAAAGGTGAGAGATACAAGAAGAGTGGATCGAGGCTTTAACCAGCCATAGAGGTTTAATTGATAAAGAATCAATTAGTAAAATTTTTAAGGGATCACTGATTCACCCCCTCCCCCTCTCAGTGATTCACACTATTCTGGGCACTTCAGATTTATAGAACATTATATGTTATAAGGTAAATATTCTTCAGTATATTGTTTATTTTTAATGTTTATTTTTCATTTTACAGCTAATCTTTTTACTATAACCCATTGGTTTTTTATTTTCACCATAACCATAGTAATAAATTTATACATATCATTAAATTTATTATGGTACAAATTTTATTTACCTTATTATATAATATAAATTATTATTATTATAAATATGGAATCAATTTTTTAAAATTGATTCACATAAGGGGAATATTTTTTTTTAATAATAATACCTAAACAGTGAGGAAAAAAGAGTTTTTACCAAGAGTAATGTTTCAAAAGTTTAAAAGTTTATATTTAAAAATTTATTTTAAAATTTATTGAAATGATCTAAATTATTTTTATAGATACATAATTTAAGACATTTAACTTTTAAAAATATTTTAAAAAATGATCCTTATTTATTTTTTAAATGAAAATCCATATTTCCACAAAAATAAAATTATTTTTCACTTTTCACTAAAAAATGAATATCTTTAACCTAATATAAAAATTTAATTATAAGATAATATTGACATGAATAGTAATAAATTTAATATTATTTTATTTAATTTATATTAAAAAATTTAAAAAGAAATTAATTTTATTATCTATCAAAAAAATCAAAAAATATATTTTTTTACAAAAGAATATTTTCCAAACATACCAAGGATATACCCAAAATTAAGTATATTATTATAAGTATATTTCATTTATATAAAACCATTTTACAAAATAAATTTAAAAAATATCCCAATTCATGATTATAATTTTAATGTAATGGTAATAATTTTTTAAAATTAACATTATTATTGTTTTTTCATGGTTCTTTAATACTCAGTGTTTTTTAATGTGTGTTATAGAATATATTATAAATTTTTCAAAAAAAATATTTCATAACATCCCATGATGTTTAATTATACCCCGTTTAAATTCATTTTCACTTCAAAATTCAATCACATTGTTACTAAAAAATGATCATTATTCTTCCTTATTAAATCATTTGGATCACACATAGCTTTATCAATCTAGTGGTTTCAAAATAAAACATTGATCATGTGGTTGTTATTATTTCATAGAATGTTCTCTATATGATCTAGAGTCTCCAATGGTTTTTCCTCATTAATTTTTTTTCTGTAGTGGTATTAATATTGAGTTCTTTATATGTGACGGATCAGATCTTTTAATTTTTAGGATGGTTTTATAGAACATATCATGATATTGAGAATGTTTTATTGGAATCACCTTGTGATAAGATGTAATAAAAAATATATAGGGAATTTCAAAGGGATTAATATACCTTTGTTTTAGTTATCTTATCATTACTCCATGGATAAATTCATATAAACATCTTCTCACCAACTTGTATTTCTATATTTCTTCAATAATTATCATCATAACATTTCTATTGGCTTTTTTGATTCCATTATGTCATGCTAAATAGATCTAACCTTCTCAACCAATTGGTCAACTAGCTCAAGTCCCAATAGATTTTATTTTGATCCATAATTCTGTTAAGTTGTAGATATAAACATCTAGACATATATTTCTTCATAAGGTTCCATATAAATACATGATTAAATGATATTATTTAAAGAAAACAAAACTTGTGGAAGGTCTTGATCCCAATAACCTATGAAATCCACAGAACTATATTTGGGTATATCCTCTTTGGTATTAATTAATCTATCAAACTAACCACATGTCTGAAGATAATGTGTAGTACATAAATTTATCTTCATATGAATATATTTTATAAGAATTCAAAAAAACATCAATGTATCATCAGATCACAATCAGGTACTATTAAATAATGTAATCCAAACAACATAACCATATTCTTAATATATATTGTGTAAAGCTATTATTGATAGAAATCATCATTGATAATAATGATGTATACTGACTTCAATAATTTATCAATTAAATCCTGTCATTACCTCAACATCATTGGTAATAAAATCCATAATGATTACTAGTACCTTTATTCATATGTGTACAAAGTGTAAAGGCATACCACCTAAAATAAATTTTTCACTAAATCATAAAAAACCAAATGGTTGTATTTCAATAAATCTCCATAAAAGTATCATTTATATTGATAAAATCCCATTACATAAAACAATAAATGGGGTTTTAATAACATCAAACAAATTAGAAACCTTATACTAATAAACTCATGATGGTATCCATAGAATATATGTTCTTCTTATATGGATTTATATAACCATCTAAAATCTAATTAACCTTATATGGATTTATTCATTATAAAATATTACCCATATAATATAAATTTTTATTTATATATTATAGAATCCATTTAGAGAGATATATTGACAACAAATTTTACTAAAGTAAGCATAGAAATATATTAATAAATAACATTCATTAAAAATCCATATGTAATTCCACACTATATAGTATCCCAATTAATATGATGAACATTAAATGTGGTAAAACATTCAAATTTACCCTTATCATTTCTTTTAAGATGTTTTTTTAACTTATCATACTTGTTAGACATTAGATTATGGAAACAATTTATATAATTCATAGTCTCACTAAATTTGAAATACTAAAATGTGGGTGGTTCATTCATATAGTTATATCTCAATTTATTTCATTTATTATACTCTAAACACAACATCTACATTATTTTAATCCATTATATGCCTTCCAATCTTGAAACATATTCTTGTTACTTTCTGGGACTCACAATGTACTCAATCCCTATAATTATTTTAGGTAGGATTTTGTAACAATTTCTTCCCACAATGTGACATATCATTTTAAATTCCATGGAACCCCACCTTCCTTGGAAAATATTACCATAACCATGAAGATTTTAAAATTTAGTTTCTACTTTTTGTGCACATTGTATGATTTCTTCACAGCTTCTAAAATCTATTATGGTAGTTTCCCATTAAATATTTAGATTTAATCCATAGAATGATTAGTTAAAGATACAGTCACGATGTATAATAACACATGAAGAGTACCTAACAAATCTTTTAAATGTTTCTTCATATGTACTGATAGATTCATCATCCATATTCATTATATTTATTAATTATTTATTAATATTTATATGAATAATATTATTAATATACATAATGAAAAATACTTTCTTAAACTATTACCACTTCATTTAGTAAATTGATTATCATGTACATGTATTCTAAATAAGTGTCAACAATTGATCTACTTAACCATATAAATGGTAGATATATAGAATGAAATTTTATTAAACCTAACACTAAATGAAGGAAAATATCCTTGTTGATATATTGATACTTTATTTGGAAAATATTGTTGGAGTTGAAGCAATAAAAAATTGGTACATTGCCTCATGTAGGACTCTCCAGAATGTCGTTTCCTCCCTTGACTTTTTAGATATTGAAAATGATTCATATCTTGAAATTTTTGTGTGAGAATACCAATGAGATTTTTAATTCCATCTTCCTATAACCATTGGATTCTCATGATGAAATCGTTAGATTTTCAATCACAATGAGAATTAACATGGTTCATTTAGGTTCCATCCATAAAAATAAAGAAATAAATATTGATTAAAATTGTAAAGATAGTAGTTAAAACCTAATCATGAAAAATAATATATAGTATATGTAAATCATGAAACCTTATTTTTATTCTGCAAAACCTTTGGATTACACTATGTAATTGAAGTCAGTCTTTAAATCCTCCAGGATTGTTCATAAAGGTTTTGTGAATGTCCATATAATATTTCTTATGTGTGTCAATCTAGACATGTAATGAGTCCCATTTTCATACACTATGTGATTAAAATTTCTATCTCAACATGTAATTTTCAGAGTAATTACACCATGGTACCTTTATGTCCAATCAATATTCAATTTTATAATGTAGGCATGGATTTAATTTCATGCAAAACCACTAACACTATCCATTACTAAAATTCAAACAAATATTCCTATACATTTAGAAATGCTTATAATTATCCATAAATATATCCCTAGTGATATCCTTAGTGATGTCCCTTTACATATCCTTAATAATATACCATGGTATATGAATAATGTCTTCTTATCCACCATTTCAATGGTTAAATAATCCTTCCCTCTGATACCAAATTTAGATACCTAGACTTCATATTCATAAATATCATTTTTTAATTGATGAATATTCATTATATTTAAAAAATAAACACCCAAGGACTGTAATGTTTTAGTGAATTTAGATAGAATATAAACAATATTCAAATTTATTAAATGATCATCAAACATCTCCCATAATGATATTCCCATTTTATACTCCAATAACATGTCTTATGTAAAACCGTCTATCATAACATGGAAAAGTAAACATAATTAAGGATAGGCATGGGAAATACATAAACATGATATGAGAATAAGGTTTTGAGAACTAGAGCACAACAAAGAAAACACTCTATATATTTCAATGCTAAAAATATTATATCTGGGGACAAATATTGTTAGTTTATAAAACATAAATTCTAATAGAATTAATTAATAAGATCCATGAGAACATAACATTTTAATAAGAAATATATTGTTTGAATAAAAATAAACATATAATACTGTGACCATGTAAAAATAGAAACATCTTCACTCATATCATTGGGGGCATGAAATATATCAATCACATAAACATACAGACATGATATATGGTCCAAAAATACCCTTACAAAAATTAAATCCAATAAGATTTATAAAATTCTGAAAATGTAATAACGTGCATGAATAACATTGTGAAAATGTATTCATGTCCATATATAACAATATGAAAATGTTATTAGGTTCATTCATAACATATTTACCCATGTTTTATCTATCATTACGCAATGAATTTTATGGAGATATGGGTCCCACTCATCACATAATCTATATATTTGTGTTCAAATAAATCATAAAAAATGATAATTACATAAACTATAGAAATTAATGGTTTTCATTATCATTTTTCAAAGAATAACTCATTTGTTGAAATATGTTTCAAAATAATTTTTCCATTTTATAATTTTATAACCCATAGAATATGAGGCAGTTTCATGGTCCCTATATCGTGATATTACACATGGATGAGAATCAGGTTTCCAAAACAACATATCATCATAATCATGAACCATTTAGTGAAATAATATGAATGTTACATGTGGATCATATCCCCATTAAATCATAAGAAACACCCAAAAAATTTATCTTAGATGTTTTTTTAAATACCACTTTGATCATTTCATGAGGAACATATCCTTTCAAGATTAAAAATATCTTTTCAAAATAAAATAAAATTTTAGAAAAACAAATTCTCAAAATAACTATTTAAACATATACATATAGATTTTAAAAATCATTGAAAATATATCATTGGTAAAATATCTATTCAAATATGAAAAAATTAAAATAAAAATCATTTCAAGTGTCCATTTCATTGAAAATAACCTTTCATATGTATAATGGATTTATTAAAAATAATTTTAAATAAAACTTGAAGAAAATAATCAATGAACTCTGGAAAAAATTTTGAAACATAAAACATTTTTAAAATAACATTTTCTACAAATAACCTTGAAAACATATAAATTATGCTTTATAAATAATATAAAAAATTTCATGAGGAAATAATCCTTTTTGTTTTAAAAGACACTTCCAAAACAATAAAAATATATAGAATCCATTTATTTGAAAATATCATTGAATGATCATAAATAATTAATTAAAAATAATTAAAAATATTTATTATGGAAAATAACCATTCCACTTTCAAAAATACATATAATAAAATAAAAAATTTTAATTTTATAATATTTAAAAAAAACTATAAAGTCGTATAAATAAATAATTAATAATCATTTAAAACATTTCTAAAAGAATGCATACATTTCACATTGAAAAAAAAACTTGTTTGGTAAAAAAAATTAAAAAAAATATTTGAAAAAAACATTGAAAAGATATATTGTAACTTCAAATAAAATGAAAACCTCGATGGTGGAGATTTCTATTGTGTATGTTAATATGTATATTTCTTTCAAAATTTTATTAAAATAAAAATAGGAATTTATTTTCAAAAATACTTAAAGATTACTTTTATATAATTTTATGAAAAACCAAAAAAGGGTAAAACTATATTTAAATAATCATAAATGAATATTAAACAAATTGAAAATATGTTTAGAAAACACATATATATAAGAAATATTTTTTCAATTAATTAATGAAATTATGTCAGTTTTCATTAAATTCAACCTTTTAAAATTATGAGTGGATGAAGACTATAAAATTAAGGGAAAATTTTAGTCTAAATAAATAAGCATATAATAAAAAAATTACATTCATCTATTGAGAAATAGATTATATGATTTCATCATCAAAAGAATAATCATAAACTATTATAATATAATAAGATTTTAACATAGAACCCTTACCACATTGGAATAAGTTGAATTGTAATATCCATTAAAGGATTACGTTAAATGAATCATTAAATATAATTATTATATGTATATTTATTATATGAATTTTTAATGGGTCACTATATACAAATCATAATAGAAGATATGTCCATAACATAACATATGTCTTGAATCCCATCATACATGTTCAAACTCAATTTATAATAAAAAAATATTATTAAAAATTTATTACATATAAATATAAATATATATAATACAACATATGATTTAATTATGAATTTTGGTGACCCATTTATTAAAAATTCCTTGTTAAAATCACCTTTTAGTGCAATAACTTCTTTATTTTTCATGTGTGTTCAGATTTATTATTTTTTACTTTAATATTTTATCATTATTACATCATATCATGAATATAAAAAATGATATAATTATATTATATATTTTGAATATATGAATTTATAATAATCAATAAATTTCAGTGATAGAAAATGAAATACATCATTCATGGAGATGATAGGTCTTGTATACACATGAATTAGTTTCCATTTCACTTTTAAAAGAATTGAATTAATGGTAAATAATTTATTAATATTAAAGAAAAAATTATGAAATTATTATCAAATATGATATTTTAAAATTTCCCTTAGTGACTTTTATGAATACCATAGATGATAAATGAAAAAAAATCACTTCATGTTGTGGTAGTTTGTCATACACACGAACAATATTTTTGTATCCCACAAAGAATAAAATGTAAGAAGATATATGTAAAATAATAATTATATTACTATAAATATTGTTGAAATTTAATATTTATTTATAAATTCTATCCACATTACAATCCCAATGTAACAAAAAATAAAAAACACATCACATCGATAATCGATGTGGTATTGTGTTGTACAAATGAGTGACATTATTTTTTTCAAATGGTTGGGAGGTAAGAAATTATATGTATTATTATATTTACATAGGTATAATGATATACTAAATTTATTATATAAATTTTATAACTACCATTATACAAAACAGTGACTGGTGATTATGGAAAATGCATAACAATTTTTCACGAAGTGGTAGTCTGTCGTACTAATGAATGATGATTTAATATCCCATTTGATGGAATTGTAGTGAGATATAGGTTATGAAAGTAATATATTAACATGTCAGTATATAGGATATAAAATTTATTATTTTTACATAGTTTGAAAATATTTTTTGTTAGAAGAATACTTAAAACAAAAATTAATCGTTGAAAACATTACCTCTTCTCGAGAAAACCTATTTAGGTATAAACTATAGCCTTATTAAATTAGATTTATGATCTCACTGTGGAATCTAGGATGTGGGTAGGGATGTATGGATGAAACATGGGAAGATGATTTCTAATAAATATGTTTTTTGTAAGTGTAAGTCGGATATGATAAGGTTGGCCTTTTAAAAGTAATGTTTGTGGAGAACTTGTTATTTTTGAAAGAAATAGGCGAGCCCATGTTTTCACATTATACAAGGATAAACGACAGTCCATTATCAAAAATATGAGGTGATAATGAAGGAATATGGATATAAAATGGGTTTTTCATGTTTATATGTTTTTTCCCTTGTTTATTTTATTTATCTCCCAAGTAAACCCATTTTAACCTTAAAGATGGTAATTAATTTTTACAAATTTTATATTTCAGTATGGTATAAAATTTATTTGAAATAATAGATAATATATATTATGATTATTTAAAATATAAAATACTTTTTTAGAAATTATATTTGAAAAATTAAATAATATAATTTAAATACTAATGTCTTATATGTGGTGAAGAAGTTATTTTCTAAAGGGAAAAGTGTCAAAAGATTAAATAGTTTTCATATAAATATTAAATATTAAATATTAAATTGATTAAAATGGAAAAAAAATATTAATAGATATATATTTAACAAATTTTACATTCAAAACTATTTTAGGATAATATTTAACATATACATTCATTGAATGAATATGATATTTTCAATGAAAATCTAGTATTTTTAACTATTCCTTGAAAACAAAATACTTTCAAACAATTATATGAAAATAATACTAAACTAATTTTTACCATTAATTTTCATTAATTAGTCATATTGAAAAAAATAAAATTTCAAAATGGTGAAAAAAATAATTTTATTATTTTATCACAAAAGCCCAAAATTTTCCTTATAAAATATCATTTTCGAGATATATAATGACATTATTGAAAATTATGTACTTCATTATCAATAAGACTTAATTATATAAAAATTCATCATTAATATTATTATTGTGGTTATTAATATTCATTCATCCGTATTTGAGAACTAGCTGACAGTAGTTGGTTTTAAATACTAATATTAATATTTTGTCACTCTACATTAAAACTCTATGTCATTTGTAAAACAAGCTATCAATGATATTTAATTTATTTAAAAAATATATATTTCATAAAATATTTGGTTTATTACAAGAAATTCCTGTGGGAGGTAATAATTTAATCTAATTAAAACAAACACATTGAATTGGATCCTTGGAATATCTATGGAATAGATTTATAGCCCAAAACCATTTACATAAATAATGGAAGAAAATACACAACACATGGGATTCAATGAAAATAACACATAAACATGTAAAAAATTATCAATAAAATGGGAATATATTATAGACCACCTACATAATCAAAAAATATTTCTACAATATTTCCAAACCTCAATGGCCATGCAATGTCCCGCCCAAAAAAAATTCAAACTACATGACATATAAATGTGACCGTATTAGCCACCCAATCAGAAATATCACAAAAAATTAAGGAAAATTAAATAAATATAACAGTTATAATATCTTGATTAATAAATCACAATAATAAAGAATTGCACAAAACTCATTAGGTCATTATCTCTTATAAAAACACCAGGAAACATTCATGGTTGGTCCACAAAGGACTCCTAGTTCCATTATTTATAAAACACCTAAAACATGGTACGAATAAAAAATTGATTTAACTCATTAGGGAAAACATAATAAAATTAAACATGAATGCATTTCTTAATTAAATACATCAAAACAATCTATGGATGTTATCTCTGGATCTCTATGAAATATGACCAATTCCCTCTGTGAAACTGATGATTCTATGAATCTTTGGTGGAATTTTCAACAAAATCTAAACTGGTAATATCATCATTTTTTAGTTAAATGTAAGAGAGAATAGTTTTTTGATGTTCATAATATCCCAAAAATTCAAAAATATATCAATGATAATTCCACAAAAATAATGGTTTTAGTGGGTGGAAGGGGTTTCAATCTCCCTTGAATGAACACAACTAATGGGGAGGAATAGTATGGAGTGACAGAAAAACAATTTTTAATTTTTTTTTCCACATGTTTATCCAAATCATGCACCAATCATGAATCCTATACAAGGAATTATGAAAAAACTCAAGTGTTCTTACTACACAATTAGACAAATCATGAACCAATAGTACATTGAGAATTTCATTCCCCCATAGAAAAGTTGTACATTTTGACCGAAACTTTGTGCACACCATGTATGATGTCTTATAATCTGAACCACCATATATAGTAAATCCATATTCTCATATGGTTTACCCCAAAAAATCTAACATGAATATCAATATTTATAATTCAAAATTAACATAAAAACTACGGGAATCATGATGTTACATGGTTTCTCTAAAAACATCAACACCAAATCGGTATACGAATCATGAAAATTAAAAAACTCTTGAATGATATCCAAATACTCTGAAGAATATCTGATCACCCGAGATACATCTTGATCCCCATTCCTTATCCAGTGACAACACTTTTTAGCATTGAAATTTTCATAAACCCAGTACAATTTTTGATTCAATATTTTACACATCTATTAAATGAAAAGTCACATTAATTTTGGTATTTTCAACATCAATAGATACCCAATATTACATACTTCCCACCACAATACATATAGTTATATTGAATTCATAATTATCATTCATTTATACTACCAAACCTATAATTTTCAGTAGTTATAGAAAACAACATTATTCAGTTATATAATGCCAAAAACTATACATGGGTATGACCACTTATTTATAGAAATAAACTTCCCCAAAAAATAAAATTTTTATTTTAGATACTAAAAAACCATGATGGTTATTACCCAAATCATCCAGATGAAACACTAATTATTTCTTCACTCGACTACTCATCAATTCTATGCTTCTCCCCCATCAAAAGACTCATATAATCACCACCAACATTTGATGCTCGATATATCCAATATATTAAAATACCAATAGAACCTCAATAATATATTCCCACAATCTTATTATTATAGTTAAAATACTTTTCCTTATGCCAACTGGACCTCTAAGAAACATTAGAACTCAAACTCAAAATAAAAAAATAAATTGAGTGGATTAATACCTATCATCAATTCAAAAACTATGATAAATATTTATTCTACATGAATGTAGAGTTTAATTTTTGAAATGTATCTATATTTTACAATGTGACATGTCAACTGTTGTTTTAAACTAACCATATGTATTCCATGTCCTATCCCAATTCAGACTTTCCTAACCCATCTCTTCCCAAAAAAACCATTCTCTAACTTTCAACACATTTCCACATCACCAAATAAAAATGGATCCACAAATAGAATAATTTTATAAAAAACCATACACACCCACAGGATTCCATACCTAGTTAATATAAGGATTTAACAGTCAGATCATCTACTAAAATAAGGCCATCATCATGACATATTGCACCTCCAACATACCACTGATAGAATAAATAGTTATGAAATCATTTTCTTTATCAAATTCAATAAAGAATAAATCACTTGTATTGACCATCCATAAAATTTGATTTTCTATTAGTATTCTCCTTGGATTTATTAAATTCACCACATCAATTTCAAACTATCTCATAAATCCACTATGAATGATCTATATCCCATTATACACTCTTGCAACCCTTATATCATTAGTCACAAACATCAATGACTAACACATCACCCCCACCCCATAAGTGTCACTATCATAATCTCTCTCATGAAACTACAACTTCTATAGCCTAATATTTATTATCTTCTAACCCATGAATTGGAAATGGATGTATAAATCTCATATAAGAGAAAAATATAAAATTCTATTTATCACCCATTCTTGGTTACCAAGAATAGTACCCTTGGAATTAATTGATATCCATCCCATTACAAGGAAATTACCAATTCAAAATGATTTTTTTATTATAAACATACGACTTCAAATAGAATACTTTATGAGAATAATCTTCAATGATACCCTTCATCAGACTTGAAATAATCTTTGTATAGCTTAGTATATATCTGATTCTCTCTCGGTGTACATAACATCATATTAATTTGTTTGAAATGATTGTATATAAACTGATATTAAACTAATATCTCATCGATTAATACAAAAACAATACTCCATTTCTAATGTCACCTCTAACTTTAGGAATATATCAAATACACTCATCAGCCATATTCCTTTCTTCCTATAAGCTCATCACTATACCCACATCATTTCTAAGCCCACTCACGACTCCCTTCTTAACTCAAGAACCTCAATCATATTCTATAGTATTTTTTGATCCCAAAACAGATGAAAAAATGTGTGGCTATGATATTAGGCCTCCAATATAACATTATATCTAAACCATTTCATTATATTTGTAAACAAACCACATAACTATTTTACCACTATACTAATTCATAACTAATGAAAAATCATCTCATAATCCCTATCCACTAGTCTTAACTTCCATACATGCCCATATCATTAAATTAATATCCCCATTATAGATTTAAAATGACAATATAAACTCATAGATTCAAAAAAAATTAAAACTAACTAAATATCAGGATTCATTGAAATGTTTCACTATGCTCTCTTATGTTCTCACTGTGATTTAGATGATTCATCTTGTGATAATAGATCCATCACTCAAAAACCACATGTACAACCAAATAATTATCAATACATTTTTTATTCATTATAAGGATAATAGATATATTTATGTTCTTCATACACAATCCATAATTTTGTATTTTACATCTATAAATGTTTACCTCGCCATAAATTCATCAAGAATACCTAAATTATATGAAAAGTACCAAACATAAACACACAGCCTAAAACCACATACTATAAAGAACATATTATGTTTCTGATCCATATCATTACAATTAGAAACCTCATACATCAACAACAAAAACCAAGGATAGGAACGATAAAATATTACCCCTATTGGAACATCATGAAGCTACTGAACTAGAACATAAATTCAACCTCTAAAAAATAATCTAATATAAAGAAAAACCATAATAGGTGCACCCTTAGTGATCCATTATGAAAATTCAAAAAACATACAGTTAATTCCCATACACCCAATATCAAAAATACCTCACCTAACCCCTCTCACTGGACTCTATCGAAAGACACCCAACACCGACTCCCTAAACTAGACTCACATCATGAATATTACTAGGTTCTCCCACATATTCCCATTAGAAAATTCAAATTAAAAGTCAGTAGATCTAACCACCTATGACTATTCGATATGGTGGATGTTAAAAAATCACAAGCATCAGACAGTCTCCTCTCCAAATGGAACAAAACATCAATATGTAAAAACACTCATCTCGATGTTCTCATATATAAAATATTTTAAATAAAAAAATACCAAATACTATATAACCAATTTTCTATCTGAATATGAATATTTCAACAATCATTAGATAACCATGAGATTCTAAAAGAATTGAACAAAACCCATCCACAAAGTTACAATGGTTGCATACATAAACTATGCTAACCCAACAGGCTCATTACACCTATTGTTCTAGATAACCACATAAGAATTATCTTTATTGATAATCTATCTATAGATCCACATATGATGCCCTCGGAAATAGATTCATACATCATTAATACCATCTATGTGGACATCCACTAATTACTTATATAGGAAGATAACATATTAGAAATTGTAGACATGTAATTATCTAAGCCTATATCTTTAGAAAAATCATATACTAGACGGTATATAACTTATGTATCCTACATTCAAATCACGATGCATGGGATACATCAAGCTTCTTAATGACCAAATGTCAAATCCAAATCACAAGGCTCCGATGAACTAGATAAGATCCAATAATCTATTGTACATCATCAAATAAAAACAAGTTTCAATCAATGTAAAAAAATAAATAAAAATATAATGAAACACATCATGACAATAATACAAACCCTCATAACCATGAAGTCCTATAGTAATAGGTTTCATTAAGAACCAATTTGATATCCATCACATGCTCTAAAAAAACCTTATATATCTAGTCTACAGAACCAAATTAGTAATGAAATTGGAATGTAATCTCCTTTTAACCCCTTAATAATGAACTAGACTATGAGAAATTACTATAATGATGCAGGGGAGTTCACCAAATTCTCCCAAGTGTCACTTCTCTTCTGAAAAATATAACTGGCCAAAATCTAGGGTGTAATATATTATTATGAGGTGATTATAACCCCATATCTGGTTGAAAAATAATATTACAAACAATTAAAAACTAAACACATCTGAATATATAGAATGGATAAATCAATTGAACATACAATGATAAAAAATAGTGAAGCCTCAAATGTAATGTCATACATAAAAATGACCACCCATAAGTGTAGCTGCATAATTATAATAAAATAAAATTTTCTACACACAAGGGGATCCATTACACCTTTGAGCTGACAATTATAATGTCTTTTAATACCATCTAATCTATCATGAATGACCTTGAATGAATCTACATGAGTCGCATCACATAACATGTACCAGTAATGTACATATGAGAGTATACTAGTTACCAATGTGATATGGAAACCCATGTATAGTCTCAATAATAATTAGTATGCTATCAAAAATAGTTTTGACAAATATACTAGTCAGGGGAACAAAACATGTTAATTAATAGTGTATTAAATTAATATTATAAAAAGGGAAATACGGCTCAAAAAGAGAAACTACTAATCTAATATTCTATTTTCCCTCAGGTAGTAAGGTGAAAATTGGTCTAGAAAAACTTTCATCGAACCAAGATGGTTAAATGAATCATAATACATAGAAAGAAAAAAACACTAAAATATATATGGATTTTCATCCATCGTCTAACTCACTAGACCTCGGATGTGGGTATTTGTGTTATACAAGTATTTCTAAACTACTGTAACTTCAATTCCATAACTCTAAACCATATATGTGAAGCTAAAAATCTATAATAATCAAATATTAACATACGTGGATATTAAAACATTTTAGATGAATATTCTTGATATTAAAAAAACTACACCTCTGAGGATAGTAATAGTTTACTGCCTTTAGAGACATTGAATCATAATCTTCTAACTTAGTAAATGATAATCATCATCACCCATAAAAATAATTTTTTAGTTACTCTTACTTAATAAATTATTCATATCCTAGGGAAAAGAAACAAAGTAAATAGGTGATTGAGGCTGCATAATAAGTTTAAACAAGTGAGATATGTAAGAATAAAATGAGCATAAGGGTATGGGAACATGATCATAACATTAGAAGATCATACCATGCATATCAAAGAACATAATCAAGATTCGTGGAATAAATATTTATATTTCATAAGACATTAATATTATGGAAATCAATATCATGAACCATGAGATAATAATAAAGGAATAATATAGGAAATTATGGAATACACATAAGAATAGAAAGTTCTATGTCAAGGAAACATACCAAGACCTTCAGAACATGACAGTCTTTGTATAATCATATGTTTACCTACTTTAGGATTAGGATATATTCTCATGAACCCTAATGTTTCATTCTTTTCATGCCTACATTTTACCCTCTTTTTTTATTGTGATACCCTCCTATGTACCCTATTATTTCAGTTATGGGATGCCCTCCCTTGAAAATTATTGTTTTGAACATTGAAATTCATCCCCTGTATCATCTAGTTTTATAATTGGGATCCACTCCCATGTACCCTTTGATATCATAATACATTTATTATTACCCAATGCATTGGAGTGATATATAGGTCCCACATATCACATAATGAAATCATATATGTGTGTTTAACAAGATAACAAAAAAATTATCATAACATGACCCATAAAAGTAGATTGGTTTCATAAACATAATATCATATCCCATGAAATGAAATGGGTATTATAAAAATTACAATTTATCATAAACTATTAAATGCGCATAGGTTTCATAATCATTTAATCATATCATTGCCATTAAAAACAAGTGGGATTCATAAGTGTAATCTATGTGGAAGCGAAATAAGTTTTATAGACGTTATTACATAAAAACATAATAAATAAAACAATGATTATGAAAAAATATTCTTGGATACTTTACCCAATAATATATTAACAATATCAAATTTTATCTTGTTATATAGAGAATGTTTTTGAAAGATCACTTTCATTATAATTTTTTTAAATAACTTTTTAAAAAATATACTCTTTTTAAAATTAGTTTCATTAAAAACACTTCAAAAAATATAAATGAGTAATAAAAAATAATTTAATAAATTTATTAGTGAAAATATCCTTTCTAGTTAGAGAAATTCATTTTAAAAAATAAATTATTTTGAAACCATTTTCTTTTAAAAATAACCATGTAAACATATAATAGAATATTTTAAACCCATTTCAAACACTTTTTAAAATATAAAATTTTTTGAAATAATTTATAATTTAAAACTAATTTAAATTAATGAAATTATAGAATATTAAAAAAATAATTTAAAAATAATATTCTAAACTATAAATGGAATCCTTATGAAAATTATGCTCATGATGACGGGTAATCCCATACATGCTCAGCATTTATTTTGCACCACAAAGAAATCAGAAAAGTTCCTTTATAAAAAATCACAAGGAGTTCCATTTTAAAACATGTTTTTAAAGTTATAACATGGATAAGAATTTATTTTACATATAATATTGAAACAATTATTATAACATCATTTATAAAACATGGTTTTGTGATTAAAAATAATTTCTAACCAAAGTGAGAAATAAAGTCATATATTCATAAAAAACACATTCTCAATTATCCTATATAAAAAAGTGTTAAAATAGAAATATTAATTGGAAATATCATTGATAGCCAAATTATAATAAATTTCATGAGATTTTTTTAGATATGGATAACAGTATTTTCTCAATGGATGCATAATAAAAAAAATATCATTAAATGATTAGATTTTGGTAATTAATCATTACGACATTGGTAAGTTTGAATCAAAATAATATTTAAATAATAACATTCCATGAAGTTGAAAATATCATTACATGAATGATATTCATGATGTTATATTTAAACGGTTTTTATATACACCTCATATAAAAATATCAGTGCATAACATGCCTTAGGTCTTATAATTGGAAAATGATGAAAAAAATGATTAAATGATATGGTAACTTTTAAACCATAAACACGATAAAAGAAATATATTAAAAGGGTTATGTGAATACCCATAAATTTATTTATAATAATCATATAATTCATTCATTATAAATATATACCCAAAAAAAATAAATGAGTGGTAAATAATTCATAAGTCTCAAAGAAATAAAAGTGAGATGATATAAATCTATCTACTTGTGTATATTTTGAATTTGAGGATACATGAAAGAATAAAATAAATTTAAAATTTTAATATAATGAAATAATTTATATTCTTGTTATTACTTTTCATTGGGAATTATATACAACACACAATAAATATAAGTGGTTAATATAGCATATTAAATATAAGAATATAAGTGATATGAGAAACCCCTTACATTGATTCATGACATAGGTCATACATGTTCAAACCCTAGTCACAATAAATATATGATTAACATAAATATATAATGGAACCATATTAATATATATAATAACATTTATTATTTCAATATGACTATATATTACCCCTTTATTAACAATTACATATTAATATTTCGTTTCAGGTAATATCTACATTATTTTTAATTTATGTGTTGAAATGTTTTTCATTATACTCTTACATATATCATGAGTTAACAGTTTATAGAATATAAAATATGATTTCAATATCATTTATTTTTATTGTTTAAATATTTATAATAATCTATAAAGAATATAAATATGAAATTGAATACACCATTCATTGATATTGTACGGTGTACGTAAACGTTAACGGTGTTTCCTTTTTCTTGTTGTATTGAAAGAATGAATGTAAATAACATATATATATATATATATATTAATGTATAATAATTATTCTATATATATCATATTAATTTTCTAAAACCATCCATAATACATTCTATGCAATTTGAGAATGAAACACATTCATTTAAGGAGGCGGTAGTCCACACATCCACAAACAAAGTCATTATATTAAAAATATGGAAATTATAGTGGAAGATTTTATATAATATTACCAAAAGAATAAATTAATTTTAAATATCATACATATAATATAAAAAAAATAATGTTCATCAGTATTTCCAATCCTGAATGTTGGAAATCACAGAATGAGCTATATCAATTCATGAGGTGTAGTCTACTGCACAAAGGAATTATAATTGTGTATCATATTAGATAAAAGTGTATGTGAGTATAGGTAGAAACCTTAAAATAAAAACAAATCTATTTTTTGGATAAATAAGGTGTTTTATAAGCATTCAAAATAGAATATAGGGTGGATAATTAATATGAAAAAGTATGTCATGGAGGGATGTTACCTATTCTTTTGGTAGTTCTTGGTTTTAACCAAATGGATTCCTTGGATGGATTTATAACCAAATATAGGTTTCTATTTTGAGATAAGTAATGTTGGGAGCTTCATTGTAATGGTTTGGTATAATCCAATATAAACTGAGAGGTTTGAGGATGTTAGGGGGTGAGTACACTTTTATACAGGGGGAGTGAAATTCGTGAAAATGTTAAAATGAAAACACTATTGAGAGGTCTCCCTTACTTCACGTGCCTCCAATAATTTTCCATTTTATAGAAAATATTTTAATTGGTCAAAAAAGATCCATTTAGTTTGTTTTGGAATGTTTTCCAGGTCATTTATCCTTTTAATATTAACATTTAATAATTAAGTAAACAAGTTTTTACCTTAATAACTCTAAGTCATTTCAATTACATTCATTAATAATTTTATTCAGAAAATAATTTTATATTACATTGAAAAATAAATTATTATAATTACAATTATTTAATCCAATTTTCCAAATTTCAAACAAATAAGTGGAATAAATTAATTTAAAATTAATGCCTCAGACGTGATTAGATGACGTGTTTTTAATGTAAAAAAATTCAAAATGATTGAAATGATTTTATATCCAATTTCATTGTGAAACTGGCCCAAATGATCTAAATTTAATAAATATATGTAATAATAATATAATTATAATTTAATATTTAATATTATTCAGTATTAATAAAAATACGAATGTTCTCTGAAAGATAACAAAAAACACCCCAAAGTAAATAATGATATCACAAGTTAAATAATGAATTTTATTATTTCAAATCAAAATTATAATTATGTCAAAAAATTAAATTTAAACTTTTTTATCCATTAGTAGTTGATAAAATTACCCTTTTCAAAAATACATTTTTTATTCATTAAATTGGATTTCTTCTAGTCTTATGCCTATAAAATCTATTAATTGAGTGTAAAAAACAATATTGAATACATAATATATATATATATTATTAAATTCTTCAAAATTGGTTAATTTATTTTATTGAAGTAATATGGTGTTTATACATAGATATAATATTTCTTAGAAAAGTAATTTTTTAATTCTCAAATAGTTATTACAATTAGTTATAACTAATTGATAACCAATGTATTCATCTTTATACATGTGTATATCATATATTAAAATTTTAGTTAATTTTAGTAACAACATTAATTCCAATTATTTTTGTTTCTATAATAAATTTTTAATAACAAATTTAATAATATATTTTCTTTTGATAAAACTCACCTTTTTTAAAATAAAAGATATCTATAGAACTCATCTATACGTGTCACACAAGGTAAACATATGTTCGAATTTATAAAAATTTCACATATGTGTTGCATGTAGTGAATGATTAAATTGATTATTTATATATTACAATCCATACACAGTGCTTTCACATAAAAAACCTATATTTAGCGTTGGGTGAAATGAAAAAAATATTGAAAAGATAAAATTAAATTGAAAATTAATATCTATCAAAATTTAATGGAGTTACATTACACCCCCCATTAAAATTATCTTCTACTTATAAATTCACCTACGGTATCATGTGCTTAATACAAGGAATTTTATTTCATAGAAACCAACATTGTAATAATGAATACTAAAAATTCATTTAAAAAGGGAATGTTTTTGTAATGGACCAGATCTCTCTGGTCCATTCCATTTTGAAAATCAGGTGTATGAGTTGATTCAGGAGGTCAAGGTGACTTATCCCCAACACTTTTACAATTTTATAGTTCGGTGAATAGTTCCAATGGTATACAGTTGTGAACAGTGCAACGGTAACCTTCTTTGAACAGTGTCATCAATAACCTTCTATGAACAGTGCAATTGTAACCTTAGATGATTAGTGTCATCATTGACCTTCTCTGAACAGTGTCATCATTAACCTTTTGTAAAAAGTGCAATGTTAACCTTTGGTGAACAGTTTCATCATTAACCTTTTGTGAACAGTGCAACGTTAACCTTAGGTGAACAGTGTTATCATTGACCTTCTATGAACAGTGTCATCATTAACCCTTTCTGAATAGTGTAATGTTAGCCTTAGGTGAATAGTGTCATCATTGACCTTCTGTGAACAGTGTCATCATTAACCTTATGTGAACAGTGCAATGTTAACCTTAGGTGAATAGTGTCATCATTGACCTTCTGTGAACAGTTTCATCATTAACCTTCTATGAACAGTGCAACGGTAACCTTAGGTAAATAGTGTCATCAATGTCCTTCTGTGAACAGTGTCATCATTAACCCCCTTTGAACAGTGCAATGTTAACCTTAGGTGAACAGTGTCATCATTGACCTTCTGTGAACAGTTTCATCATTAACCATCTGTGAATAGTGCAACGTTAACCTTAGGAGAACAGTGTCATTATTGACCTTCTATGAACAGTGTCATCATTAACCATCTGTGGACATTGCAACGTTAACCTTAGGTAAATAGTGTCATCATTGACCTTCTGTGAATAGTGACATCATTAACTTTTTGTGAACAGTGCAATGGTAACCATAGGTGAACAGTGTCGTAATTGACCTTCTGTGAACAGGGTCATCATTAAACTTTTGTGAACAGTGCAATGTTATCCTTAGGTGAACAGTGTCATCATTGACCTTCTGTGAACTGTGTCATCATTAACATTTTGTGAACAGTACAACGTTAACCTTATGTGAACATTGTCCTCATTGACCTTCTATGAACAATGTCATCATTAACATTAGGTGAACAGTGCAATGTTAACCTTAGTTAAAAGTTATCATCATTGACCTTCTCTGAATAGTGTCATCATTAACCTTCTGTGAACAGTGCAATGGAAACCCTAGGTGAAGAGTGTCATCATTGACCTTTTGTGAACATTGTCATCATTAGACTTCTATAAACAGTGCAACATTAACCTTAGGGGAACAATGTCATAATTAACCTTCTATGAATCGTGACATCAGTGATCCTCTGTGAACAGTGACATCAGTGACCTTCTGTGAATAGTGACATCAGTGACCTTATGGTGTACAGTGTTTCTAGAACGGTAGGGTGTGCAGTGTTTCCAGAACAATAGGTTGTACAGTATTTGTAGAACTGTAGGGTGAACAGTGTTTCCAGCTTCCTATAGTTTCGCCCCTTTGACATTTCCTTTGTTGTAAATTGCATTCAAGGCCTTGTTTTAAGGGATTTAAGGCCAAATAAAATCTTGTAACTCCTATATTAATTATTCCTAAGGCTCGAGATATTTTTGTTACTTTTTCAAACCATGTGGTTTAGGGCACTCCATTTGTAATGGTAAATCTAGTGTATCTTAAACCACTGGTCCCTTAAATATTCTAAAGGGACATGATATCTTTGTCCCTAATTCATTATCCGTGTTCTCGGGTGTGAGATGCTCAAACATCCCATTGCTTCTCATAGGAGTTGCACAATCAAAATATCCTCCTCAGATTGGTTCCGCTCTATTTTGATGCAACCAAGTAGTATCGATCAATCATCGACATATGGTATGGTTTATCATTGTTCTTTTGGGGTTCATATTATCTTATTTCTCCTTTCCATATTATATCATGTGATCTACATTCTTCTAATGGAGTTTTCTTGGCTTTCGGTTGGTACGGTCGTATCGTGGCATCCTCGGGTGGATGCAGTTATCACAAGACGAGGCAATCGTGATCCATTGGGTAAACCATTCTCGTATAAAGAACATCAAGAACAATTTGAGGTAGTTGATTCATTGATTCTCTCTTATTTTATGTGCAACTATATTGTTAGCATGTTTTATCCCACTGGATCACAATGGAATTGACCTAATAAATATTTGAACTGGATAAAGAAATTGATATCAATCAAATGTTATTGCCTCTTATTTTTCTAGATAGTGTGATATCAATTCTTACTGTGTTTATAATTTCATTCTTGATATAAATTGTTAAAGAACGTAAAGAAGTAATTAATTGATAATGGTTTGGATAAAGATAAAGAGGCATGTAAATGAATCTGGTTCTTCTTGTTCTAATTTGATGTTAATCAAAATGTTGCAGTAAGCATGTTTAATTATTTGTGATAGCTTATTGAGTTTGTTTCCAGAATTTGGAACCTAATAATAATAATCGGTTAATCTATTATAAATTAAATAATCAGTTGATCAATAAAAGATAACTCCTTGTAGGGTTCTTAGTTACCCTATTGTTTATTAAAGGTCCAAGAGCCCAATTGTTAAAATGTTTGTTTTCCTGATGCTTGTGTTTTGATGTGAGCTTGGATGGTTGTTGTAATATGTGGGGGCATGGAGGCCTTTTGGTTGTGGAATTAGATGATGCCTAGAGGGGTGAGATGCATCGGTTTATGCATGTGGTTGTCTGGGAGGACACTAGGGATGATGGAATGAGATGGATGTGATTGTTTGATGCTTGCTGATTCTTATTGGTTGATTAACTACTTTTCTTTTCCTCACTACTCAAGGCAGCAAGTCTTGCTTACCCTTCTTCTGAAAGAGGCAAAGACGCGTGGGGTATGACACCTGATTTTCGTGTTTAACTTCTCAATGGAGGATGGGTCTATGCTCTTTCTATAGGCAGAAAAGACTTGATGGGTAGTACATCTACTCACCGTGTTGATCCCCCTTGTGTTTAATAGCATATAATGTTTTTATAGATTTCCTAGGGATATGGGAAAGTAATTATGTAATGAATAATTGAATAAATGATATTAACCCTTGGAGTTGGAGTTGCTGGAACATAATGATGAGGTTGTAATTTTAAAGGGACAGTGGACTTTGGGAGTGATACTAATGAAGTTTAATGTGGAATTATAATTTTTTATTAATGTTTAAATAATTAATTAACCTAAAGTGGAACTGATAAAAAGGTAATCAAGTAAGGTAATAAATCTTTATAAATGGTTGTGTGCTTATAGGATACCTAGTCTTAGAAGTGGCAGCCCAGAGTTCGAGAGACGTTAGCTGTAGTTGAGTTTCAGACTAGGTTATGCACATAGTGTGGTTGTGAGATATAGTATATTCTGTACTTTTTGTGTTTATATACACTACTCCACCCTGTCAGTAAGGGAAACTAACACCTCTGGGATTATGAGCCCTGGGGGGTGTTTTCCCCAACATTCTGCTGGGAGGATGGATGGATGACTACCCCATTTGGCCCCACTCTCTTCTCTTGGTAGATACTTGTGATGGTAGGCATAGTGGTTAGTTTTCCCCATATATGTGTGTAGAGGGTTGTAATGGCTTGTGGTTATTCACACACATATATTCTGGATATAGTATCCTATGGACTACTATAGGTGTAACGTGTATAGGTTGTGATGGATTGAGGATCCTTAATCGATGTGTGGGTTTTAATGGATTTTGGTATAATACCCCACGTATGATACACATTATGCGAGCTATGGTGGCTCTCGAAAACTACCTGGTTACTTTCTTGCATGGATTTGGTCATTTTTTTGCACAAGGTGCATGTTGTGGTGCTTTTACCAGGTGTCTGTGGGTAAGCCTTTTTGGAGAGAGATGCTTAGTATGTGCGACTTTGTGGAAAAGCAGAAAACCAGTGGGGAGGTAGTAGCGGGGTACCCTTGATATTCTTTGTTATATTATATACTCTTGTATGCGTTACTTGGTGTGAGTATCCATGGTGAGGTTGGGAACATAGTATGCCTTTTTAGGTGGTGAGTTAGTTTCACTTGTAGATCACTGTGCTTTAGCATGATTTCTTTACTTTTTCACGAGAGGCTTCAGGGAGGATCCTACTAAGTATATTGTTATACTCACCCGATGTATATATAAACTTTTTTCCAGTTCACTTGGAGAAGGTTGGAGATCAAGATGGTTTCTACTATCTTGCGGTTGTAGGAGCTCTTCGGGCTCGTGGTTGCTACTGTTTTACTTCCTTTTTGGGTACTTGCTGCATTCCCCCCTTCCAGTTGAAGTGGGTTTTCATGACATTTCATATGTGTACTTGGGATTTCTTTTATCTTTTTGGATGAGTTGGATTTGGTTGGGAACTATCTTATCTATCTCTTCTGCATGTGTTCTCTTAGAGGGTAATGCCTCCCATTTGTGTGTTTACTATACCCTCGGTGCTAGTCGCCAACCCAGGGCCTACTAGAGGTGGGACTCGGGGGTCATTATCTCCCTTCTCACATTTTCGGGCCAGGAGAGGTACACTTTGTGGGGAGGGGGTCATGAAAGAGTGGTATCAGAGGGAGGTTAAGGGATAGGATGTAGTTTGGGGTTAGGCACAAGTGATGTTTCATGGGTTGGTAGGGAAACAATTTCATTCATGTTTAGAAAGTGATGTAAACACTATAGACTAGCTGAGACATAGGCATTTAGGGCCCCCTATGATCTGATGTATGGGCCTTTAAGTTTAAAATGTCTACTAAACAAGGTGATACTAGTTTGTGGGTAGAGAACTGGGAAAGGATCCTACATCATTCTTCTTTATGCTTGTGTTTGAATGGGTAGACCTTGGGATAGGTTAACCAAAAATCAATTAAAGAAAAAAATTAATTAATTAATGTTGAGTCTTCCATATTACATGATTAGGAGCTCCAATGGTTTTTTATTTTATAGGTATGGCTCCAGGTCGACGTCCTCGTCAGGTTTGTGTAAGAGATGTCCAGTAGGCTGTTCCAGCAGATCGTTGCAGGGTATAGGTTGACGACGAAGACACTTGGTGGAATACACTCTGAGAGTTTTAGTGCTAGAGTCTACAGAATTACGAGGGCTCCGTTTCAGATGAAGTCATGGAAGACTAGTTGGAGAAGGTCGAGATAGGCTTTAGTTCGATCCATGCTCAGAAGGATCACTGGGTGTCCTTGGTTGTGATGATGCTGCGTGGAGAAACAAGGCAGTGGTGGTACTTGTTCCTCGGGGATCATGAGGAGCCAGCGATCTCATGGGAGGAGTTTCTAGACAAGTTTAGAGTTGAGTTTCTTTCTTTGATTGTGAAGGTGTCCAGTCGCCAGGAGTATCTTACCCTTCGACAGGAGAGATCCATCGTTCGATATTTGGAATCCATTTCAAAAACCTTTTACAATATTCTTCGGACCTACTTCTAGATGAGGAGGTCAGGGCGAGGCATTTTGAGGAGAATTTTCATCCAGAGATCTAGTGCTAGGTCACCCTATTTATGCTGAAAATATATCTTGAAGTGCTGGTGAGGGAACAGGTTGTCGAGAGGATGTTGTCTAGGACTGAATCATCATGATAGGGGAATTTTCATGATTCCTCATGAAGCAGAGTTGTGGTCCGGGGTTCCCAGTTTTCTTGGAAGAAGAGTTTTTGTTCATCCGGGGGTAGCTCCAAGCCCTTCACATCTCATTTCTCCAGAGGTAGAAACTATCATGACAATTCCAGTGGATCAGGCACTTGTTTTTCTTGTGGTGGTTGAGTTCATTAGCAGCGGGAGTGCTCGACCTTTCAGAGAAGTCATTGTGCACCAGGTTCTCTACTCTAGGTTCATCCATTGAGGCAATTCCATCTGAGGCAACATCAGAAGGTTGCACCAGCTTTAGATCAGCAGAGGGTAGTTGGGGTAGGTAGAGGATAGCCCCGTGACACTCCCCGTCCTCAGAGAGTAGAGCATGGCCATGGTGGTGATCATCATCAGGGTCAAAGATTCCATGGAGGGGGTCATGGTTAGCTTTATGCTCTAGCGTTGCCAGCTCCAGGTGATCCAAACATCGTTCAAGGTACCCTTTTCTTGTTTTCTACCTTAGTGTATGCCTTGTTTGATTCAGAAGCGACACACTCCTTCATATCACCTAACATTGTCCATGATTTGGGACTTGAGGTAGAGAGGATTCTAGTGCCCTTGTCGTTGACTATGCTTTTTGGAGGTTGAGCTGACTTGTTTGAAGTATGTAGAGACTGTGAGCTAGTGTTGGGGAAGCACCACTCTTAGGGATATTTCCTATTATTACAAATACAACCATATGATTTCATCTTCGGCATGGATTGGTTGTATTCATTTCAGGCTATCGTGGATTTCATTAGGAAGAAGGTCGTTTTATTTGGTGTGAATAGAGAGTCGGTGGTGTTTGTTAGCGAGCGAGAACCTCAGATGGTTCATAGGCATGTTCTGTCTTTATCATCCATGATGGGTGAGATGATGTTGAGTTCATAAGAGGTTCAGTAGTTGGCGTTTCCTAGGGTCGTAGAATAGTACCCTGATGTCTTTCTAGAAGAGGTTTTAGCAATACCGCCTTGACGAGAGATCAAGATTGGGATTGATCTACAACCAGGAGCATCTCTTATCTGTATGTCTCCATATAGGATGGTCCCTTATGAGTTACGAGAGATATTTATACATCTTGATGGTCTTTTACAGTGCGTTTTTGTTTGGCCAAGTATGTCACCGTGAGGTGTACCAGTTTTGTTTGTGAAGAAGGCTGAAAGCAATTTGGGGATGTGTGTCGATTATCATCACTTAATCAAAGTGAAAATAAAGAATCTCTATCCCCTGCCACAGATTGATGACTTATTTGATCAACTGAAGGGTGAATGTTGGTTCTCAAATATCGACTTGTGGTCAGGTTATCATCAAATGCATGTGAAGGATGAGGATATCCCGAAGACTGCTTTCCGTTGTCATCATGGGAATTATGAGTTCATTGTAATGTCGTTCGGCATGACGAATTCTCTAGCTGTGTTCATGGGATTTATGAATGTTGTGTTCCATGAGTTCCTGGAAAAGTTCATGGTGGTTTTCATTGATGATATCCTTGTATACTCCACATCTGGAGAGGAGCATGCAGAGCATCCACACACTGTTTTGGGAGTTCTTTGTCAACATCAACTATTTGGGAAGTTGTCGAAGTGTGAGTTTTGGGCTCGAGAAGTCCGTATCATGGGTGATGTTGTGTCTCAGCAGGGAGTATCTATGGATCCAATGAAGATATAATTATTTGTGTATTGGGAGGCCCCCAAGACAATGTCAAAGGTGAGAAGTTTACATGGTCTCGCGGGCTAGTACAGGTGATTCGTAGCCGATTTTTCATAATTTGTGACTCCTCTGACAGCTTTGACTAGGAAGGATCAGGCGTTCATATAGACTGATCAGTGTTAGGAAGCTTTTGAGTCTCTAAAGAAGAAGTTATAATGTTCTCCAGTTCTTTGTCTTCCAGCTGAGGGAGTTCAGTTTGATGTTTTTTGCGATGCTTTGCATCTGGGGTTAGGATGTGTTCTGATGCAGTAGAGATTAGTTGTTTCTTATGGGTTTTGATAGTTGTGTCCCCATGAGCGTAACTATGCCACCCATGATCTTGAGTTGGCAGTCAGGGTGTTTTCTATGAATTTGTGGAGACATTACCTTATTAGCAAGCACTTTGTGGTTTTCACCTATAATAATAGTTTGAGGTATGTTTTCTCCCAGCATGACTTGAACTGGAGATAGTGTATGTGGGTGGAGTTCTTACAATAATATGACATCGAGATATCATATACACCTGTACAAGGGAATGTCGTAGCTGATGCATTGAGTTGAGAGTCGCGTAGTGATGTTGTGCATGAATCTGGTAATTCCTAGAGATTAATGGAATAATTTTCATCATTACATCATGATATGGGAGATGTTGGATGAATAGGTTGTCTTTTCCAGATGATGGTACATTAATCTCTGGATTAGAAGGTGGAAGAGTCCCAGTTGGGTGATCTTGAGGTGGAGTTCAAGAGAGACTGAGTTGTTTGTGATGAGGCCCAGATGGTTGGTCAGAGGATGAACAACACCAAGTGTTGTATCACAAAAGTCTTTTTGCTCCATTGATGATGCAAGATATGGTTATCATGGAATTTCATAGTTTTCCTTTAGAGGTGAATCCTAGCGTTACAAATATGTACCAAGCCTTTTGGAGCCAGTTTTGGTGGCCTAGTCTGAAGCGTACGGTTGCGGAGTTTGTGTCTTGATGTTTGGTCTGCCAGAAGTTTAAGGTCGAACACCGTGTTTCTGTTGGTCTACTTCAGCCATTAGATATTCCTCAGTGGAAGTAGGAGGACATATCAATGTACTTTGTTACTGGTTTACCTTGAGCTCCGGGAAGACATGATGCTATTTGCGTGGTAGTGGATTGCTTAACAAAATCAGCCCACTTTATAGAAATCAAGGAGTCGAGCTCAGTGAAAGCTTAGTCAAGGCAGTATCTAGAGGATGTGGTGAGACTTTATGGAGTCCATAGGATGATCATTTCTGATTGAGATCCTCGTTTTACCTCCAGGGTGTGTAGAGGTCTCCAACATGCTTTCGGTTCTCAACTATACCTTAGCACTAGTTTTCATCCTCAAATGGATGGTCAAATAGAGTGAACCATCAAAACACTTAAAGACATGTTACACTCTAGTGTCCTGGATTTTGGAGGTTCATGGATGAAGCACTTACCCTTGGTGGAGTTCACATACAATAAAAGTTATAACTTCACCATCGATATGGCACCATTTAAATCCTTTTATGGCTGGTCATTCCGTTCACCATTGTGCTGGACTGGGTTTGGAGAGTTAGAAAATCTCAGACTGAAACTAGTGAAGAATACAACAGAGATGGTTCAGGTGATTCGTGAGTGGATGAAGACTGTGCAAGATCATCAGAAATCTTATGCCGGTCAAAAGAGGAAACCCTTAGAGTTTGATGTTGGGGATCACATGTTTCTACAGGTGACTCCTTGTCATGGGAAGAGAAGGTTTGGTCGTGGGATTAATCATTCTCCCCAGTTTGTTGGGCCTTTCGAGGTGTTATCTCATGTTGGAGTTGTGGAATATCGAGTAGCACTTCCCCCGAAGATGATTCAGATACATGATTTTTCCATGTATCATAGCTCCGTTGTTAACTTCATGATGACTCTCACGTCATAAATTGAGGAGAGATCGATGTTGATGATTATGTGACCTTCGAGGAGTAACCAATGGAGATCCAAGACGGCAAAGAGAAGGTGTTGTGTGGGTGTTCTATCCCCTTGGTGTGTGCCTCGTAGTGACAGGGTGGAATGGAGGAGATTACTTGGGAATGTGAGTCATAGATACGTGCTTAGTACCCAGAGTTGTTGGATGTTTAACTCTTTCCATGTAATGATGCCTCCTTTGTGGTTAGACCATTCATGTTTATAATATGGTTTTATTTTTTTGCTTCTTGTGGCTTTCCCTCTTTTGAGAGGTATCTCGATGGGTGGTTGTTCAGACCTGGTTTCATTTTCCCTTTAGGTGGGTTTTGAATTCTTGAGGATGATAATGTTTTGAGAGGTATCTAATGTAATGGCCCAAGTCTCCCTAGTCCATTCCCTTTCAAAAATCAGGTGTATGAGGTGATTCGGGAGGTCAAGGTGACTTATCCCCAACACCTTTCCAATTTTCTAGATTGGTGAATAGTTCCAACGGTAGACAGTTGTGAACAGTGCAACGGTAACCTTCTGTGAACAGTTTCATCAATAACTTTATGTGAATAGTGGCATCAATAACCTTCTATGAATAGTGAATCTATAACCTTAGATGAAAAGTGTCATCATTGACCTTCTCTTAACAGTGTCATCATTATCCTTCTACGAACAGTGAAACGTTAACCTTACGTGAACAGTGTCATCATTAACCATCTGTGAATAGTGCAACGTTAACCTTAGGTGAAGAGTGTCATCATTGACCATCTGTGAATAGTGTCACCATTAACCCTCTATGAACAGTGCAACGTTAACCTTAGGTGAACAGTGTCATCACTGACCATTTGTGAACAGTGAGATCATTAACCTTCTGTGAGTAGTACAATGTTAACCTTAGTTGAATAGTGTCATCATTGACCTTCTATGAACAGTTTCATCATTAACCTTATGTGAACAGTACAACGGTAACCTTAGGTGAATAGTGTCATCATTAACCTTCTGTGAAAAGTGTCATAATTAACCCTATGTGAATAGTGTTATGTTAACCTTGGGTGAACAGTTTCATCATTGACCTTCTGTGAACAGTGTCATCACTAACCCTCTATGAACAGTGCAACGTTAACCTTAGGTGAACAGTGTCATCGTTGACCTTCTGTGAATGTTGTCATCATTAACCTTATGTGAACAGTGCAATGTTAACCTTAGGTGAATAGTGTCATCATCGACCTTCTGTGAATAGTGTCATCATTAACCTTCTGTGAATAGTGCAACGTTAACCGTAGCTGAACAATGTCATCATTGACATTCTGTGAATAGTGTCTTCATTAACCTTCTATGAATAGTGCAATGTTAACCTTAGGTGAATAGTGTCATCATTAACCTTCTGTGAACAATGTCATCCTTAACCTTCTGTGAATAGTGAAACGTTAACCTTAGGTGAACAGTTTCATCATTGACCTTTGGTTAACAGTTTCATTATTAACCCTCTAGGAACAGTGCAACGTTAACCTTGGGTGAATAGTGTCATCATTAACCTTCTGTGAACAGTTTCATCATCAACTATCTTGCGAACAGTGAAATGGTAACCTTAGGTGAACAGTGTAATCATTGAACTTCTATGAAAAGTGTCATCATTAGCCTTCTATGAATAGTGCATCGTTAACCTTAGGTGAACAGTGTCATCATTAACCTTTTGTGAAATGTGACTTCAGTGATCTTCAGTGAACAGTGACATCAGTGACCTTCTGTGAACAGGGACATCAGTGAGCCTCTGTGAACAGTGACATCAGTGACCTTCTATGAATAGTGACATCAGTGACCTTAGGGTGTACATTGTTTTTAGAATGGTAGGGTGTATAGTGTTTCTAGAATGGTAGGGTGTACAATATTTCCAGAATGGTAGGGTGAACAGTGTTTCCAGCTTCCTACAGTTTTGCCCCTTTGATGTTTCCTTTGTTGTAAAATGCATTCAAGGCCTTGTTTTAAGGGATTTAAGGCCAAATAAAATCTCGTAACTCCTATATTAATTATTCCTAAGGCTCTGGATGTTTTTTTTACTTAGGAAAACCACTTTTTTTAGTGCGCTCCATTTTTAATGGGAAATCCAGTGTATCTTAAACCACCGCTCTGTTAAATCTTCTAAAGGGACGAGATATCTTCCTCCCAAAATTTTTCGCCTTGTTCTTGGTTGTGAGATGCTCGAACATCTCATTCCATCTCATTGGCGTTGCACAATCAAACTTTCCTCCTCGGATTGGTTCCACTCTGTTTTGATGCAACCAAGTAGTATCAATCAATCGTTGATATAAGTTTTGTTTTATCATTGTTCTTTTGGGATTCACCTTCTCTTTTTTCTCCTTTCCATATTATAGCATGTGGTATCCATGCTTATAATGGAGTTATCTTGGGTTTCAGTTGGTACGGTCGTACTGGGGCATCCTCGGGTGGATATAGTTGTCGTGAGAGGAGGCAATCATGATCCTTTGTGTGGACCATTTTTGAATAAAGAATGTCAAGAACTGTTTGAGGTAGCAGATTCATTGCTTCTCTCCTCTTTTATGTGGAAGTATATTGATAGCATGTTTTATCCCACTGGATCATAATGGAATTGACCTAATAAATATTTGAATTAGATAAATAAATTGATATTGATCATATGTTATTGCCTCTTGTTTTTCTAGATAGTGTTATATCAATGATTTTTGTGTTTAGAATTTCATTCTTGATGGAAATTGCTAAAGAAAATTAAGCCAAAATTAATTGATAATGGTTTCGCTAAAGATAAAGATGTATGTAAAAGAATCTAGTTCTTCTTGTTGTAATTTAATATTAATAAAAATGGTGCAGTAATCATGTTTAATTATTTGTGATAGCTTACTGTTTAGGTTTCCCGAATTTGGAACTTAAGAATAATAATCGTTTAATCTAATATGGATTATATAACCGGTTGATCGATAAAAGATAACTCTTCTTAGGTTTCAGAGTTACCCTATTGTTTGATAAAGGTCCAAGATCCCAATTGTTAAAATTTTTGTTTTCTTGCTGTTGATGTTGTGATGTGAGCCTAGATGGTGGTTGTGCTATGTTGGGGCATGGAGGCCTTTTGTTTGTGGAAGCAGATGACGCCTATAGTAGAGAGATGCGTCGGTTTATGCATGTGGGTGTCGGGGAGGACAACAGGGATGATGGAACAAGATGGATGTGATTGTTAGATGCTTATGATTCTTATTGGTTTATTATCTGCTTTACTTTTCCCCACTGCTCAAGGTAGTAGGTCCTGCATACCCTTCTTTAGAAAGAGGCTAAGAAGCATTGGGTATGCCACATGCTTTCCATGTTTATCTCTCAAGGGAGTATGGGTCTACGCTCTTGATATAGGTAGCGAAGAATCGATGGGTAGTACATCTACTCATCGTGTTGAGCCTCCTTGTGTTTTGTAGAATAGAATTTCATTCTAGAATTCCTGAGTATATGGGAAAGTAATTTTGTAATTAATAATTGAATAAATGATGTTAACCCTTGGGGTTGGAGTTGCTGGAACATAATTATGATGTTGTAATTTTAAAGGGACAGTGGACTTTGGGTGTGATGATAATGAAGTTTAATGTGGAATTTTAAATGGTTAATTAATTTTTAAATAATTAATTAATGTAAAGTGGAAATGATAAAAAGGGGATTAAGTAAGGCAATAAATCTTTTTAAATGGTTGTGTGCTTATAGAATACCTAGTCTTATAAGTGGTAGCCTGAAGTCTGAGAGACGTTAGCTGTAGTTGATTCTAAGACTAGGTTATTCCCATAGTTTGGTTTTTAGATATAGCATATTCTATAATTTTTGTGTTTCTATATGCTACTCCACCCTATTAGTAAGGGAAAATGAAACCCTGGGGATTCTGAGCCCTGGGTGGTGTTTTCCCCATCATTCTGGTTGGAGGATGGATGGATGACTACCCCCTTTGGCCCCGCTCTCTTCTCTTGGTAGATACTTGTTCTGGTAGGCATAGTGGTTATCTTTCCCCATATATGTGTGTAGAGGTATGTAATGGCATGTGGTTATTCACACACATATATTCTGAATATAGTCCCTATGGACTACTATAGGTGTAATGTGTATAGATGGTGATGGATTGAGGATCCTTACTCGGTGTATGGGCTGTAATGACTTTAGGTATAATACCTAATGTATGATACACATTATGCGAGCTGTGGTGGCTCTCGAAAACTACCTGGTTACTTTCTTACGTGGATGTGGTGGTTTTGTTTCACGAGGTGCATATTGTGGTGCTTCGCACAAGTGTCTATAGGCAAGCCTTTTTGGAGAGAGATGCTTAGGATGTGCGACGTTGGGGAAAAGTGGCAAACCATTGGAGAAGTACTATCCAGGTACCCTTGATATTCATTGTTATATTATATACTCTTATATGCGTTACTTGGTGAGATTGTCCATGGTGAGATTGGGAACATAGTATTCCTTTTTAGGTGACGAGTTAGATTCAATTGTTTTTCACTATGCATAAGATGCTTTCTTTACTTTTTCATGAGTGTATTCGAAGAGGATCCTACTAAGTATACTGTTATACTCACCCTATGCATATATAAACTGTTTTCAGGTTACTTGGAGCAGGTTGGAGATCAAGCTAGTTTCTACTAGCTTGCGGTTACAGGAGTTGTTCGGGCTTGTGGTTGCTGCTGTTTTACATCCTTTTTGGGTTCTTGCAGTTTCCCCCCCCCTTCCAGTTGTAGTGGTTTGCATGACATTTCAAATGTGTACTTGGGATTTCTTTCATCTTACTAGTTTAGTTGGAGTTGGTTGGTGTCTATCTTATCTCTCTCTTCTGCATGTGTTCTCTTAGAGGGTAATGACTCCCATTTGTGTGTTTATTATACCCTCGGTGCTAGTCGCCAACCTGGGGCCTACATGAGGAGGGACACGGGGGTCATTATCTCCCTTCTCACATTGTCGGCCCAGGAGGGGTACACTCTGTGGGGAGGGGTCATGATAGTTTTAAACATAATGATTACCAAAAGTAACTCATAACTAGTTTTACACGTAGGGGAATAATGATGGAATGTGAAAACATGGACACAGAAGAAAAATATAACTATCATATTTTGAAGGAGAATGATAGAGATCATGGTTTTTAGAATGTTAACTGTCACAAATCCATAACTCAAAGAGACTTGAAAAGGGTCACTAATATAGTCATTAATTATGATAACAGGAAAATATTTTATATCAATATCATTTATCCTACTGTTTAATTATATTAATAAGAAGGTATCCTTAAAATATATTTGGAAAACCTAAAACTGTGATGTTCCTTGATAATTTCACAATTCAAATATTATTCAATGAAATAATGGTCAATTTTTAATTCTTAAATAATTAGTAGGTCATGATTTCTTAAATCAAAATGGTAAGTTATTCCATCTGAATTTATCAAAACAAAATGATTATCAAGGTTTTCGAATGTTTGTAAACCATCATAATGAGATATTATACTTTAATATCTAAATCATCATTAGAAGCCTAAATTATACATTCCATAAATTGTTTTCCTTATGACCCTTAGAAAGATGAAAATTCAATACATTATAAAGAATGTCACTAAATATTTTAAAATTAGGTCATCATTTTCCCCCATTTATCAAAATGTATATCTTATATTTTATATACCAGACATGTGAATACCTTAATTTTATATTCTCTTAAAACAAGTTAATAACCGTAATTACCATATATCCATATTTAATACATACTTGTTACATTAGTCCAAATATTATTGGATATATTTATTAAATAAAAAAATATTGTTAATGGAGTCAATGAAAATATAAACCACTTGTCAAATAATCCTTTTTTATTTAAAAGTTAATTAATTTAAACCACTTTCCTTATTCATATCCAAAATATCATTATTCAAACAACATTATGTCAATATAGGTAACATATTAAGGGTTATATTTACCCTAATCATGTTTCATCCATGAATATCACATTGCCTTTTAATAAATTTTCAATTCCATAAAAAACATTCAATATATTATTGTAAATCCATAAAAAAAATTAAATCAAATAATCCTTACACAATACAACATTCATAATTCTCAAATCTGAATATATAAATAATTCCATTCATCTACTCTATACATATGTTATAACAAGGATATCTCATCCTATAACATAATACATCTTTCACATCCCATTTCATCTATAGTCTAATCATAATAAACAATATAACCATTACTTGAACCACCATGTTGATTCTCTTTGCAAGAAATCTGCGTAGGACATCAATTTTCATAATGACCATTCACTCTAAACTTAATAAATTTAACTACCTGTGATGTATTATGGTGGAAAATATTACCATCCATTTCACTAACTGGACTATTCATTTTTAATTTGTGGATAATTTCTTTGTGTCTATTTTTTCCTCAGTCAAAACATCTTCATGTTCCTCCAAGACATTCACATGGGTTCATATTTCAACATTCTAGAAACAATGGAAATTGATTATTTTTTCCTAGATGGACACTATTAATATAAATCTTAGATAACTCTATCCATATCTTATTTGTTGAGTATGTGTGTAGGTGGTGGTAGGCCTTGTTAATTCTGTTCTATGAAAATTGTTCGGGTATGATCACAACATAATTCACTCTAGTTATCATCCAATTTGACTTCTCATCAATGAATTTTATATCATAATCAATTTTCTCCCATTTCCTTTTGGTTACCTCAATTGACTAAAACATGAAATTATTTTGTTATAAAACCTACTATAATGAAAACTAATATAGTCATGAATAATCACTAATAGGATGTCTAAATTATAACAACAAATTTTATGTCAATGAAAACTTAGGCTTATAAGTAATGAAATCACCAGACATATCCTTAGAAATAACCCTTGGGGTGTCACTAATGATTTATCATTTTTGTTTCCAAGGGATGAATAAACCATTCCTTTTATAACAATTATAGAAACCCATGCATAACATAAATGGATATTACATTATTTTTGAAGAATATTCATCACCTTACGAAAAAATACATTATTGAGAACCATAATAGTTTCTGGTCTTTTTAATCATGGAAGCACAATCCACTACCATGGTAAAATATCTTCAACATATCGCTTAATTTTATTCGCATTAATTACTACTATTTAAAATATTAATTAAAAACTATGTGTAAGGAAATATAAAAAAGGGGTGAGTTCAGACAGTCGATATAGTTAAAAATGGAGATATGTAAGAATAACATTATCATAAATATATCAAATCATGACTATAAAATTTGAAGATCATAAAATACATATAAATAATATAAATAATGAGTCTTATGATAGAGATCAAATGACCATAATACATGTATCATAAGGGAATAAAGATCATAACCAATGAGAGAAAAACAATTTAATAAGACATGGAATTTTAGAATACACATAATCATTGAAAATCTAATGTCATAGATACAATCCATGAACTTCATAACATGTTAGGCTTATGATAATCAACTATTTAACTTCTTTGGTCATAGGATCCCCTCACATGTACCCTCTTATTTTAGACATCAGATTCCCTCTCGTGAAACCTCTTATTTCTGGCTTGGAATACCCTCTAGTGTACCCTATTGATTTTAGATTGGTGTTGCATCCCACATAATTTATTGTTTTGGTCATGAGATTATATCTCATTAACCCCCCTATTTTTTTCATTGGATTCCATCTCGTATACCCTTTGTGCCCGTAAAACAATTACCATTAAACAATTAATTAGAGGGAGATATAGGTACCACCTTTAATAAGATGAAATCTTACATGTATGTACCTTAAGATAAAAAATCATCAATCATATCATGAAACATAAATAGTGATCTGTTTCATAAACATCATATCGTAACCCCTGAAATGAAATGGTTGTTATAAACTTGTCATCATATTATAACTAGTGGAAAAGAGAAAAGTTTCATAATCATTTAATCAAATAATTACTCATGAAAAGAGACAATTTTCATAATCATATAACCTGTGGAAGAGATGTGAGTTTCATAATCATCATCCCATCAAAGCATAAACCATTAAATAAAGGATATTAATTATATTATTGGATAAATTCCTCAATAATTATTATTCTGTATCTAATTATATCATCTTATATGGGGAAGGATTTGGAAAGATAACATGGTACATAACATTTCATTGAAATTCACTTTTTAAAACATTTAACATGTTCAAAATAATTTTATTTGAAGCTACTATGAAAAAATATAATTAAATCATGAAATATCATTTAAATAATTTCATGAGGAAAATATCTTTTCTGATTTAAAAACTATTTTTTAAAAGATAAATAATTTTTAAATTACATTACTATTAAAATAACCATGAAAACATATTAACGAATCATTAAAATCCATTTTAAAAATAGTTTAAAATATAAATCATTTTTGAAAAAAATAATTGGAAAATAAAACTAAAATAATGAATTTAATAAATATTAGGAAACAATTTTATTTTTATATAACATTATAAACATTCAATGGAATCTTAAAAGAAACTATAGTCAGGACAATTGGTAAATCCATACATAGAGAACATTCATTTTGCACAGTAAAAAATATAGAAAAGTACCTTGATAATAATATGGCAAGGATATTCCTTTAAAAATAGTTCTTAGTAAAAAATGTAATAAATCAATAATTTTTTTATATATCATAGTAAAAAAATTCAATTTTTTTATGAAACATTTTTTTTGAATAATAAAATTTTCAACCGAAGAGAAATATAAAGTAAAATTTTCTTAAAAACGTGTTCTTAATTTTCTTTATTACAAAATTCTGTAAAAATGGAATCAATGCATGGAGATATCAAGGATAGTCATAGTTTATAAAATTTAAGTATACTTATTGCGATATTGATCATAATATTTCGTATTTGGAAGAATTATCAAAACTAACTAGGATAAATTATGAGATTATAACTATTAATCATTACCACATTGGAAACTATGAAACATAATAATTTTAGAATAATAACATTAAATAAATAATAAAATAAAATTAAAATATTTATATTCAAGCTATAATATTTTAAAATTGTTTAATTCTCACCTCGTATAAAAATATAGGTGCACAACCTGACATTTCTCGTAGAATGAAAATTGAAACAAAATAACATTTTCGATTTGGTAACTTTTGATCCATTATCCTCGTCAATAAAAATTAATCATAAAGACATGTAAATACCCATAAATATATTTTTAATAATCATAAAAATATTCAAAGGAATTATATACACCAAATAATATAAATTTATGGTTAACAAGGCATGATTCTCACAGAAATAAAGGTTCGACGAGAAAACCATTACTACATGGGTATCATTTGAATCGCGAGATTTGTAAAATTATAACATAAAAAGAATAATGAATATAATTAAATATTGGATATTCAAGACATAACATTTAATATGTATGTATATGCACCACCTACCAATAATATGTTGTGAATACAACATATATCTGAAATAAATAAAGCTGAGATTAGAAAATGCTTACCTAAACTCTTTGATTTTTTCACACACATTCAAAAAACTTGTATAATAAATATATGATAATTATAAATCAACCACAGAACCAAATTATTATATCTAATGCCATTTATTATTTTTTATGACTTTATAAAACCCATTTATTAATAATTCAATGAAAAAGATATGTTTTTAGTAATATCTACTTTTTTGTATTTGATTAGACATGTCATTATTTATCCTCTTACGTAGATCACGATTTAATCATTTTCAATATCATAAAATTTATAAAAATTTCAGATATATTCTGTATATAAGTATTTAAATAAATATATAAATGATTGAAATATGAAATGGAATACACCATTCATGGAGATGGTAGGCAGTACATACGAATGAATGTTGTTTAGGTTTTCATAAAATATTGAAAGATGGAATGTAAATGAAATATATGCATATATATATATATTATAATTATAGTAGAATTATTATTTAATTCATACCATATACTATTAATAAACATATATTTAATACATTCCATGCCATGTTTTAATGAATCACATCACATTGAGGAGGCGGTTGTTCAAATGTCTCAAAACGAAGTTATCATATTTACAAAAAACAATAATGATGGTGTGAATTATATATAAGTTAAATAAAATAAAAGATATCAAAAATATCACAAATATATAATATAAAAATATAAATCAGATCATTATTTCAAACATTTTATGGTGGAAATGGATGAACGAGAGACATCGGATCATGAGGTTGTAGTCTTCCACAAACACGAATAATTATTGAATATCCCATTGGATAGTAGTGTGTGTGACAGTAGATCAAACCACTAAGATAAAAACATATTAGTATATTTTTGATATTTACGTTATTATATATTCATTTAATCATAATAATTTAGGTGGTGGAGAATGAAAAAAACAAAACAAAAGAGTGTGTGGAATGATGTTACCACTTATTTTGGAAACTCCTTTTAGTTTGCACTATATTTCTTACTTGAGGATATTTATTACCAAATAAAGGATTATATGTTATGAGGAGGGAAATTTGGAGATCATTTAGGTAGTTTTTTTCATGAAAACTTTTCTAGATAGTTGTGAGGAAGTGAGAGTGTGTGTCCCATTATAGTAGATAAGGGAAGTAATTCATGTAAATATAAAGAGGAAAATACTATTGAGAGATCTATCTTACATCACGACCCTCAAATAATTTTCAATTTTATAGACAATAGGGGACATGGAATAAATATTTTATATTACGGATTTTTTAAAAGGTTATAGTTAGTTTTATTTTAATAACAATATTTAACCATTATACAAACATGTTTTTACCTTATTCTCTGTAATTAATTGTAATTACATCCACAAATAATTTTTTCCAAAATAATATTTACATTGAAAAAAATAATAAATTTTTATGATTCCAAATATAGAATATATTTTCCAAATTCATATCATATAAGTGGAATATGTTAATTGAAAATTTATTTCATATATGGAATGAGATGATGAGTTTTTAAATTTAAAAGGTCTACACAGTTGAAATTATTTTATATCCAATTAAAAATGTCAAATTGTTTACAATGATCTAAATAGAATTAATTGATGTATAATTTATATAATTATACATGAAAACCAAGTTATAATAAAATTTATATATTTAAATAAATTACATGTAATGTAGTTTTGAATTAAAATTCATTAATAGTCAATATTCATCAATGTATGAAACATCTCTAAATGATATCAAAAATTACCCCAAAAATAATTTTTATATCATTATTTAAAAAATGATAGACCTTTTTCAAATAATATTTATAAAAGTTTCAAAAATTATATTGAAAATGGGTTTTCCATAAAAAATTGATAAAATTACCTTTTTCAAAAATACTACATTGCTTTGATAAAATTGGATTTATTATAGTCTTAGGCCTTTCAAATATATTTTATGAGTTTCAAATAAATTGATTGAATATATAATAAATAAATTTCATTTATAAAATTAACCAAAAGTGTTTTTATTAATTTATTAAGTTAATATGGTTGTTTTACATAGAAAAATAGTTTCCTTAGAAAAGGAATTTAGTCAATCTAAAATAATTATTAATTTCATTTCTAACTAATTGATACCCAAAGTAATAATTTTATATATATCTATAAATCATATTTTCAAAATTTAGATAATCATATTCATAAATTCCATTCCAAGGGAAATGTGGTAACTATAATAGTATTTTAATAATATTATTAATAGTATATTGTGGTTTTCTTAGACTCAATTCTGCATGTAACACCAGCTATCAATGTAACTAAGTATTTTTTTGTAACACAAGAAAAAAAATATTTTTATATGTATGAAAATATAATGTAGTTGTTTCATATAGAAAATGATTAAACTCATGTTGTGTATGATTCAATCCAATATTAGTGGTTTTTTATAATATAAATCTATATTAATTATTGTGTGAAATGAAACAAAATTAAAAGGTAAAATTAATTCAAAATAATACATTTCAAAAAATATCACAGTGGTTCAATATCATACATTGATAACTATACTTATGTATAATCATGTCTATGTATATAAAATGTAGATTTAGAGAACCATATAAGATATCTAGAGCCACGCCTAATGAAAGTAAATTCCAACACATTAAACCTTGGATGTGGAGTTCCATATTAGACATCTAGAACCAAGAAGTGAGGCATCATATAAACTCTTGAAATGTAATATGTGGTTTGGGACATTACAGATTTGGAACCATGTCCATGGAGTGTCATATATCTAACTCATTAATCATCATACATATTTTTTCGTACAATACATCCATAATTATACATCTTAAAAGTTGTTCATAGAGCATCAGTCCAACACATAAACTGTCCCATTAATTATAACATAATAAGGTTCCATATATTTATAATTTTAAAAATATTAAAAGTGACATTAATCATTTTCCAATGCCCTAACTATATTTTAATATTAAATCATGCATTTTTATATTGTTTCCTTTTTTTCTTTACAAAACAACATTCATGCACTCTTTGCAAAATTATGGATCTCACACATCCATATGAAACATTAAGCATATTCCCTTAAAACACAAGTCATATTTTTTTAAACTCTAATGAAAAGGAAAAAATTTCCTTTCCATCTAATTTTTTTTGAGTGAGTGATAAAGGAGTTCCCACAAAATTTTCCACCGCACACTCATTTCAATAATCATTTGAAACTCATAAAAACACCTTTTAAAACACATGGAGGAAAAAAAATCAATTTAAAATTATAATAATAATAAATATTTATTTCCCCATTTAAAACATAAAACTAGGTTTAAAACTAACACACATGTTTTAATCCATTTCAAAGAACTCATGGGACTTTAATAATACATTATCACATGAAAAAAACCCAATTATTCATTTCAACATATTTTCAAACATTAATTATAAATCACAAAAAATTATCCATTAATCCATTAACCATTAAATCCAAAAAAATTATCTTTATTAAGATTGTAACACACATGATCTAACCATGAATAATCTAGTTTAATATTTTCATTAAATTGCACACCATACGGGTGGTAATAAGAATTGTCTTATAATCTGAAAGGATCCATGGAAGGTCGAATTTATGAATTTAAATATCAAAACCACATACAAAAAAAGTGATGAAAACACACCACATAAGATCTTTATGTAAATTAGTATACGCACATGTAGGAATATTATTATGACTATGGGAAACAATGAATGATGACCTACCTCACAAATGAATAATTTGATAATATTTCAAAATATAAATTTCCTTTTACAAGGCACAAACAAGACTCATACAATGTACTTAGAGTCTGAAAAAAAAAATCATCTCCCCAACCAATCTCTAATTTATCAATAAGAAGCAGAAATTAATTATTTATAAATATTATAATTAATTAATTATTCCCCAACTCATAATAATGATTGAGAAATCACTCGGAACTCACACCTTATCAAAACTCCATGAATCATACATTAGTAGTCCATAACTGAATCCCATTTCCATTCATTGGTAATGACTTAAGAGTATATAATAGTAAAAAAATTAAAAAAAATCATTAGATAAAATCGCTAAAAATTCTACTTGAACAAAAAACATATTGAAATTCCTTGTGATAACATATGTAATTTTTCTCAGGATGACCTATAAAATGGATGACAAAAATCCCCATGTGAAATGGACTATTCCAATGTACTATTATGGAATCTCCATCCAATACTGAAACTGAAGAACTAAAAAACTAATAATAATTAATAGATATGTTCTTTTCAAGCAGTGATAATAGCATAAGAAATTCAAAAATACTCCATAAATACCCATCCAAGTAATGTTTGGATATGAAGAAATTTGATAGGTGAACCTTAATTCCATATGAATCTAATGTGGGAGGAAGAGAAGGATGTGTCTAAAAATATTAAGGGGTAATTGTTTTAATTTTCACTTTCTAATGAAGTTATCAGTAGCTACACAGTTTGACAAATTAGATTCCCAAACTCTCTGAAAACCATGTTCCCTCCTCTAGACTTTAAAAATTTCCTCCCAGGGTTTAGTCATTTTGTAGGACAATATTTTAACCAATCATGCTATCAGCACTACCACTCCACTACATAGATGGATTTTGTTTTTCAAAAACATTACATAGATAGTGTGTCAGGAATTAGGCTCCACAAATAGTCTCCTAGTTTATCCCTTTCCACGCATGATTTTCCCTAAACAATAAAATAACAATGAAACTCAACCATGATCAGTCCCAAATGTAATAATCCACCCCTATCATTAATATTTCTCAAAACATCTTATAAAACATGCACATCAAACTATGCAACTGGGCGAAAAAACACAAAAAACCAAAAACATAAATCAAAAACTCTGAAGCTCATATGAACACTGAAACTACGTATTTTGCTCATTCCTCATCAAAAAACAACACATTATAGAATTAAAACCCTCATTATCCCAATAAATGTCATGATTAAAAATTTAACCCTCTAATAAATGAAATTTAATATTGTTTCATGAATTTACAACTCATATAGACTTTGGATATAGCACCCTAATATATAATATTTTTATTATTAATATCCTGATACTTATTCTTGGTTAAAAAATGATGTAGTTTTTTCATCGTTCATGTAGGTGGTTTAATAAATCCAAATTAGAACATATTTTACAAATTAATTAGTATGATTATATTTCAACATAGTAGCGGTGACATTTTCTTAGATGAATAATAATATTTATATAACTTCATTAGAGAGGAAAATAATACTTTAAAATACGTTTTATAATAACATTACTGAAATTTTTATAGGAGAATATGGATATTTACATGATAAATTTGGTCCTTATCGACATATGATATTTCAAAATTGATGGTCCCTAGACCCAGAGTCTTGGGGCCAGTGCAAAAAATCACACTAATAAAATTTTAATTGATACCATGTCATATAGTGTATCTAAAACATTGATAAACATGACATCATTTTTAAATCTCATAATTTTCTCAAAAAACTCAGGGAACCTTTTGGTTTAGTGTCTATGGGATTGGTAATATAGGAAACCAATTTTTACTAATATTTCAAACATTTATCCAGAATATTATCATAATATTCTCCAACAAATACATCTCATATTATACACTATTCATCATAACCTTTTTAAATAGAAACATAAGAAAAGGGTGAGCTCAGATGCTCAATAACGGTAAACACAAACAATATAAATCAATGATTATAAGTTAGAATTTTTTTTTCATATGGTTATAATCGTGAAATAAAACAATGTTATGACCGAAATCCATAGAATATATATCAACATATAACTCATGGAATAACATAAAAGCCTGGAATATATTAAAGTATACGTATAATCCTGGAATATGAAATTACAGAAAATTTAAAATCCTCATAGAGTCATGGGATAACATGAATAACAACATACAGATATAGAAAAATCATTAGTATAAGAGAATATTGTGAGGAAGCTCATTATTCTCACACCCTTGACAATAAATTGCTTATATCCATGAATTTTTTTTGTCGATATATAAAATTAAATGAATGCATCATATATAGATATGAAGCCACAACTATCATTATTCATATATATGTGTTCCATATGAAAATATTCATTCATAATTATGAACCAATTTAAATATAATTGGTTATATATTATCATCAAAAGAAATAAAAAAATAAAAACATTTAGAATATCGTAAATAATCATAATAGTAAAAATACATGGAATGTAAATAGTTATTAAAATATTTTCAGTGTCTTTTTAGTTAAATAAAATTAAAAACATGTAATATGGATTTCAGTAGTTTCACCAAAAAATTTAGTGTTATAATATTAATTCAATAATTTCCAGAGTGAATTGTTGCACATTATATTAGTAAACACCATTTAAATAATGAAATGTAATAAATGGTATTCAAAAATTAATGGAATTAGAAAAAAAATTAGGTTTATAAGCCATAAATTTCTATTTAAGTCAATGGAGTTGTTGAATCATTTAAATTATTGAAAAATTATTGGATAATAAATCTATAAAAATAATGGAAATTTAATCATTTAAAGAATATCACTCATTATGTATATGTTATATCAATTAATAATAAATTAGATGAAAAAAAATTACGAGTGTTAAAAAAGTATCATTTTAAAATTAATGAACCCAAAGACCTTTAAAATAAATTTAAAAGAGATATTAGATAAAATCAAAATAAATATTTTTCTTTTAAAACCTCTAAACCATTGAGAGAAATATTGATATAAAATGAAAAGGTATAAAATTAAGTGTGTACATGAAACATGTTAAAAGTGGATTGTTTTCACACTATGAGGAAAATAAACCACTTAGAAAACATTAAAATTTATTTAATACATTTAAATAAGTTCGACTAATAGAAAAAGACGTTAATGAATTACTAATTCATGAATAGAATATTTTCACAACATATAATGAATAAAGAAATGGGAAAATGGAGGTTCCTAAACTATATGAAATGTCAATTTTGGTTACCTTAATATGGGAAACTAATAATCCTTGTGGATAATTGAAATAGGTAGAATCCAAATAAAAGAACATGAATTAACATAGGAGAGTAAATTGATATTGGGTTTACAGTGACATGTAGACAAATTTCCCATATATATTATCATTAAAATGAAATATAGATCTTATTATGAGATTGTAAATTAAACCCTAACTCTTTTTTTAATGTAATAATCAAAGGATATTGAGAGAAAGATCATGAAATTGATATTAAAAAATATTTTAATGGAATATATTTCATACATGAAATCAATATTTTACATAATAAACCATATAATTGAAATAATTGTGCTCAGTATAAATTATGCTTTATGAAATGAAATTTGAGAAAAAGAACATGTTATAACCATATAAAAAACCGAGACAAAACCCATTGAATGATTTGATTTCAATTGAAAAATTAAATAATCTGAATAATTAGATGATAATGATAGGAATTATTTAATTTCTATTAGATTAATAATTAATAATAAACCACGGTGAGTAAAGTTAAATATGTCTCAAGGGGTCAAAATTTGAGTCAGAAACCCTTATTATGTTTCCCTATAGAGTTAAATGCACATTAATTTCATGTATAAAAAAATTAAATTTCATTAAAACATATTTTATAACCATTTAATTATGTTCAATCTTTTAAAAAAATGATAATTATTTGCTTATACACTTTTATTAGTTACTTTATAACTATATAAAATATCGACAGTTTGTAATCATTATTGATATGAATTTTGTTTTGTTTTAGCATTATCGTTATTAATTATTTTCTAAATGTTCACTATTCACATATAATAGAAGAAACTATAATTCATTTTTTATAATTGTTTATAATTTTGAATTTACTTATTATTGTAGTTTTGGATAAGATTTTTACTGATGAAGTCTTTATTGATAATACTTATGTGATTTTAATAAACAAATGTTGATATCCAAATTAATGAGTTTAATAGTAATTTTTAAATTGAATAAAAATTAAATATTTACTTACACACTCAAATCATAAATTATCATTAATTTTGCTCTAATATTTACCCATGATTTTTATATTAGATCATTGTTCATGAAAGTGATTATACCACCCCAAACAAGAACATACCATAATCTGTGGATGATGATTATAAATGTATTTTATTTTGATATATTATAATTATTAGAGAATTAAAATGGTAATGTTTATATAAATTTATGTTTATGAATCATTTAATGTGATTTTACAAAATAATATATAAAATTTATGAAAAAAGAGATATTTTACATAATGGATGTGGTAGTTCGCATAGTACATAGTTAACATTTTCATACAAAGATGAATGCGAATGAAAGAAGCTTGATTATAATTTTTCTGTTAATAATCATTTTTATGTTACATATTTCACATTTATTCTTTAATTTAACCATTATAATCAGTGACGAGAGGCAATTTTTTAAATACAAATGTTCTTGATTTATAGAGAAGATAGACTGCAGAATGTATGAATGATTATTTCGTTTTTATTAATATAAAAGAGTAAATATGTTTCATGATAATTAATTTTTTAAAATAAAACTTATTCTAAAATAAATTAATATTTTATTATATTTTATTTGTAAAATTATAAATGAAAATGTACACTAGAATGGAAAATAAGATACAAAAAATGCATTCCCACGTTGAAATCATTATGTTTTTCTTGGAGGATTTAATGAAAATTAAGTTATCAAGACAACCTCTCTTCAAAGAGTCATAGGTAGGAATAATAATATTATAAATCAAGATAAATTTTAATATTTTCATTTGGAAACCAAATTTATTGAGTACCCTTGAAGGGGTGGTTTTAGTATCCTTTGATAAGTGGTTGCAATTGAATATTTTTAAATATTTATGGAAAATATAAACATTTATATGATTAAGAGGTCAAGTGGATTCCAATAAAATGTAAATAATGTATTTAGGTATCATATATGGTCTAAAATACCAAAAAAATCTTTTTTATACTTCATTAAGATAAATATTATGTCCTTATATCATATATTTTTCAATTTTACTATTTTTCTTTTACCGAGGTAATTGGTTTTTTCCTAATTAATTTACATTCATTACACAAAAATAAAATGGCTCAAATTAATATATTTTTTACTATTACTTCGAAAAATTAAATTAACTTTTTTAAATAAAATATCAATTTTTTGAAAATTGAATTTTATCATTACTGCATTTCAAATGTAAAAACTCATTTGGTGAAAAAAGGTTTTTTAAGGCTAAAAAATTATGTTATGGATAGAATTATCAGCTACTTTGATTTTCATGATATTTGTTATTATATAATAATAAAAATTTATATTTCATTTAAATCATTTAAAACCTAGATTTTATAAAAATAATGTCTAACTAAATCAAAATACCAAAAATATTTTTTAATGGAAAATATTACATAAGACCTAGAGATGTTTATCAATGTTTTTTTAAAAAATTAAATAAGACTTTTAAATTTAATATTTTTTATTATAAAAAAATATTTGACTAATTAAAAAGTTTTATGATATTCTATAAGATGCATATATAATGATCATGTCATGAAATTTTCAATTTCAGTAAAAACAGTTTATTTTACTATTCAAATAAAACACATCTATTTCAAATAAATCCAAAATAAATACCTTAAGTTTGTTGTAAATTATTAAATTATTAAATTATTTTGTTATGAAAAATGAAATAATAAAATAATAAAATTTATTTTTTTGATGTAACTCAAAATTTATAATAAAAAATCACTTTTATTGAATGGTACATTTTTTAAATGTTAACTATTATTAGTGATATCCTTTGTGAGTTTATAATTTATTACAATATTTTGATTAAAAACTTTATTTGGCATTTTATTATATTATTATCTAAAATATCATGGTATTTAGTTTGAATTTTCCTACGACCCAATATTTCAAAAATAGTATTAATTCAGTGGAAAGTATATTTCAAAATATTGATTTTTTACATTCTAAAAACATATCTAAATTAAATATATATAATTTTAATTATATAGAACTATTAAAAGTTGGTGAGGTTATTATCAACATATTTATCTTTCAAGTTATTACTTATAATATAACATATACCTTACCCTATTATGATATATTAAGTCACTTTTATTTCCCTAAATAAAATTAATCATATACTAAATTATGTATATAACAAAATCATATATTATATCAAATATACCATTACTCAAACCATATTAATTTCCAAGTGATTAAAACATAATGAAACTATATATTAATCTATATATTATCACTTACTATAAGAATAAAATAGAATTAATCTCCAGTTCATAAAATCTCACAAATTCTAATATATATCATAATCAGAATAATGTGATGATCATTTCAACAAACATAATGAAACAATTATTAATCCAAAGGATAATTTTTTTTTATCAGTAAATAATTTTTGATATCGACATCAATTTTGAATTAACTATATGAGTTATCCATCCATTAATCATGTGTTCTTCATTATTTATCCTCAATGGTATAATATTTTAATAAAATGAATTTTAATAATTATGGATACTAAATAATATGTGTTTCCAAACCATATTACTAAATAAAAATCTATATAAGATTCTCATAATCCTCATTATTTTTAATATATACCATAATATCCTTGTTAAATATCACTTAATTATGAAATTGTCTATGATTATTAAGATTTTTTTGTATTGGGATATCAACCTCACTACCCTATGTAAAAGTAACAAACATTCTATTTTAATCCTAAGATTATTATACTTTGATTCTCAATCATTTTACTATTTTATTTAATTTGGTTATAATACATAGCTATTTCTAGTTACATACTTTTTACACCTTCATTTTCTTGATCCAATTTTAACAAAATATAAAATCTCGAAATGGTTATCAATAAAATAGCATAAAATAATTATATGAATATGAAACCCATTCAAACAATTACATCATTAATTACACATTCATCTCATCCTATGATACTTTTAGTTCAATATACATTTAATTATGTTATTTTTTCTTTAACTTATTAGCTTAAATTCATAATAAAATATCCAAAAATTATAATGAACATTCATACAATATTCTATACCAAAAAAACCTCATACCTATTCAGTCAATGTGTGACATAATGTTTTTCAAACAATAACATACTAATGAACATGTTCCTTGAGTCGTGAATCACTATGATTTGATAAAAGTTTTCTTTTGTCAATATCTACTTGGATTTCTTAAATAATTATTTTTAAATACTAATAATGGTACATGAAGATAATTTGAATTAAAAAATTCATATACTTATGGTGTTTCAATCCATGTGAGCAGTCATATGCAAAATCATCATACACAAGTGTGCAATTTGAGATGAAATACAACCATCCTTTTCAAAGGTGATTTTCCCAATCTTCATTTTTACCATAGTCAGATTCACATTATAGTATCACGTCTTGGTTGTAATTTCTTGTACAACCAAAAAATATCAGCATTATCATAACATTGGATTGATTATTATATTCATAATTATCCCTTATATATGTCAATATGGTTTTCTCCAAATTTATCTTATTCTAATCAATACAAAAAATTTAAATCTAAAAAAACATAAATAAATCTTTGATATGTATTGAGGTTCCCCAAAACATAATCCTCACAATAATAACAACACCAAATTTGGAAATTTAATTTTGATACCAATTTACATGTTTCAAGATAAAGTTTCACTGATAACACATTTTTATTACAACTCATAAAAATCTCACACAACTCATATATTCATTTAGTTTAGCACCTTGGAACTAGTTTCATAGGAAACATGTTTCAAAAACATTTTAACATGTATATATAAATAAAAAGGTCTATAATCACTTCTATACATCTCATATTTCACACACATCTTCATAAAATAGGGAAATGTAATCATAAGAAAGGGTTGAGCTATGATGCTCAATAGGGGAGAACATAAGTGATAAAAATAAAAGATCACATGTTATTTTAATAATAGCATATGATTATACATAGGATAAAATAATGAATTATACCAAATAAATATACATAATTCATCATGGATTAAGGAATAAACTAACATAAAAATCGGAATATCCTTGAAAATATTCATAAAATAGATTTTAAAATTCCTTGAAAATTAAAATCATCAAAGCGGGATTATATAACATGAAAACAATTTGGAGATATGGAACACCAACAACAATAAAATTTATTTTTAGAAAAATCATAATTTTTAGGACTATGTAAACAATATAATTTTGTCCATTCCAAAAAATATGAGAAATCTAATTATTATTACACATATTTGAACAAACTCAACATGTCCATGGTTTACTATCTCATGAGATATAAGCATAAATCAATTAATTAAATATTGATATAGGACCCTAGTAATTAAAATCATTCTGTATGTGTTCCTTCAAAAATATATTATTCATTATAAAGGACCCATGGATGGAAAATTAGTTTCATGGACTATCAAATGTATTCATATAATAAAAACATTTATAATTAAATTAATAATCCTAAAATGATATTAATATGGAAAATAAATTGGTAGACAAATATATTAAATAACATTTTAGGGAAATACCCTTCAATTAACACCATAGAGCATATGGTATTTACACCATATAGATAAAGGGATTATGGTTAAATTAATAATTTCCCAAAAAACTATTTATTGAACCTAGGTGACCACCATTTAATAAAATAATATAAACTTAAGATATTTACAAAGGAATTGAATGAGATGAAATATTTTTTATATAAACCATCCATTACTAGTAAATATAATGATATTTATTGATCATTTATAAGATATAAAAGGACACTACATAATCCCTCTAAATAATGAAGGTGTATGGTGTAATTTGAATAAAACCCTTGATCAATCATAGGATATATCATATGATAATGACTAAGATGAGAAACACATTTTTTGAGTTGAAGAGAAAAAAAATAAATGTGAAATATCGAAAATCTTTTGAAAATTTAAAAAAAATTCTAAAACTAGTGGAAAATAATTTCTTTTAGATATCATTTTATTTTACATGGAATTATTCATATTAAATGAAAAATGTATTTAAAAAAGGTGTTCCAATATTAGACATTAAAAATTGATTATTTTTACACTTTGATGAAAACCAAAAATAACATAGATCTTAAAATTTTCTATAAAAAATTAAATGTTTTTGACGTATTAAAAATAATCATAATATATTATTGATTCATTGAATATGGAGTTGAAAAAATGTGAGTAAACTGACTAAAATAAAAAGGTGGTTCGGTTTCCTTAAAATTGTTCATAAATAATCCATAAGGGGAAATGATTATGTAGAAGATAATTACAACCTTAATGATAAAATAATAATAATATGATTTAGTTTTTAGAGAGTATATCATTCGAAATAAAAATCTATTTGAAAATTATCTATTTCTTGAAACCCTCACACTTTTGGTATCTTTAGTATCAAAGGATCCTAAGTAGAATAACATAGAAATTATATTAAAAGATTATTGACTGTAATATATTTTATATGTTACCGAAATGGAGAATTTAATACATCAAATAATATAATAATGGTGCACATTATCAAGCATTCCTAATGAAATTAAATTTGTTTATATGAAACCCTTATAATTTTAGAATTGTTCAAATAAAAACCTATTGAAGGATATAATTTCAGATTAAAAATTCAAATCATTGGATAATTAGTGGGCCAATATACCAAATATTAATCTATATAAAATACATCATGAAAAAGAAAACATGTTGTTTAATAAGAATTATTCCTCAAGTGGCATCAATTTGAGACTGAAACCCTTACATATTCCCCAAGAAATCAACTGATCTATATGCTCCATTATAAGAAATAGAAATAACTTAGTCGTATTTTTTATACCATTTTTCATATATATAATTTTTTATAAATTTCAATTTAATTATTAATTACATGAACCTTAGTTAGTTATTATCTATTTCAAATATTTTTTATTATTATTCTTTATCATTGTAAAATGCAATCATATTATCGATATTTTCCATATTTATTCTATGAAATTTCATCATTACCATATCATAAAAGGATCTAAAGATTATATTTTATAATAATTTATAATGTAATAATTTCATTTAATTTCATATTTGGCTATAATCATTAATGATAATGTCAATGACATGCATGTTTCTCTGCATTTTAATAAATGAATGTTAGCATCATAAAATTGAATTTAATATTATTATTACCACTAAAAAATAATAAATCACTATTTACTAATTCATATCATATATCTTCATATGTTAATTTCTCATATTAAAATGTGATATTATTTTATATCATTTTTTAAGTATGTTGTTAAAATGACCAAAACATAGGTGGTGAGTTATTCAGGGTACAATTAATAAAACACACACCCCAAAAGATGGAGGGGAAGTGTATAAACCTGGATTTCTATGATGCTATGTATCATTTTTTTTCTTAACTTTTTTTACACTATTTAGAGTTTCATATATCATATGGGAGTTGTCACAATCATCTGAGAATTCATTAGAGAAATAGCTTCATAATTTGGATTGGTAGATTGAGATACACAGTTAGCACATGGTTATGCCTAACCATGTGGATAAACCATGTGGGGTGATCAGTAGATTTTAGGGGCCACATGGTAGGACTCAACCCTATGACCTAGGCTACACGACCATGTGATTTGTCTCATAATAATTATATATAAATTTATTACAGGATATGTAAGGTTATTCAAACTGTGTTTCAAGAGTGTGAGGGGGTTCTTAGAATGTAGTTTCCATGTGTTTGGTGCATGGTGAGTCCAACCATGTGTCCAAATATTATGACCCTTAAATGATGTTTTAAATTATCTTTTCCATGAAATTTGTATAAACCTCAAACCCTCTTCAGTTTTCTCTAAGGGACATGCATATCATTCCTTTATCATGATCTCTCCCTTCTCAATTATTATGGATTTTGATTACTCCCTCATCTAAACTATGTTCGTTTCTCCTTAAGGTGTGTTAGATACTCAATGGTAAGTTATCCTATCCTCTATCATCCATTAAATTTTTTATTACTATCTATTTCATTATTTTGGGGCAAGATCATCCTTCTTATTTTTGATGCATTGATCAATTCATCCAAATTATTCCATTATATATTAAAAATCAAGATAACATAACAAGATGAGTCATCCAAAATACAATGGTAGGCAGTATAGTAATGTTACATAAAATATTAGGTTTTTTTTAATTTTTTTGGTTTTCCACACACCATACATTTCCACATTATTCATAAAAAATTATTTTTAAAATTTGTAGTACCATTTTGGGATACGCCCATTGGACCATGTTATACTATTAGATGATGGTTACCTCATTGATCTCTACCCATTTGGGTGTGTTTAATTAATTTCAATTCTCAATATAAATTTTTAATATACAAACATCTTCTAAGTGATGTGGTGTGTCCTTAAATCATATTTACCTTATTTCCAAATTAAGGTGGTTTAATTTACATATATGGGATTGTAAAGGCCATGTAAAATTTTATAATATTATAAATAATTGTATAGTTTTTGATACCCAATATGATATTGGAATATATGAATATTATTTTTATATTTTAAATTGATTATTATTATTATTATTATTATCAGACCATGGATATTTGTCAATGGACAATAATTATTTTTTTTGTTGAGAATAGAATTTAATACTCCCTTACATTGGGTGATGGGAAAAGATTATTACACTATTTACATTTACATGGATGATGGGAATGAAGGTTTGTGTTCCCATGCATCATTAGTTGGTTATAATGACTCAATCCATTATATCGGGGGAAAATATTGATCTCTCGCAATCTCGTCATATTATGGTCTAGAACCCTTGCTAGAGATTATAAAACATTATAATATTCATGGACACTAGTATTATTCCTCATTTCTATCTAGAACCTAGTGTCCATTTGTATTATTATATATATGTTTACATAAATAGTATATATATAGGTATACAAATTATATATGATTATATATATATATATATATTTAAACATAAAGTGATATTATACTTCTCCTAACCAATTCTGAAGTAATTATTGTCATAAAGGTGTCCTACAAGAAATTTTGATAATTTTTATATTTTAGTGAATAATATTTATTATTCATTACACATGTGAATTGTTATGGAATTTACAATGGCATGATTATTCAATATATTGTTGGTGGTGGCCTAATATTTTAATCTCAAACTCTACTAGGGCTACCCTTGGTAATCATGTAGACTACATGATTTCATGTGTTGATAAGGGAAAGTTCCCTATCATGGAATATTGAGTTCTTTACATATATCATGGAGAATGGGTGAACAGGATTGAGCATATTCTTGTGATGTTACTGGAGACATATTTTGTCCATTTTTTTAACTTTTCATATATGCTTGTCATATGGTATCCTTATCTCCAATTTTTTTATATCTTTATCACATGACATAATTTTGTATATGACTCTTCATGTGGATTGACTTCTAATATATTTTCATAGATGATTCATTTTTAATGTGTTGTTAGTATATTATTCTTCTAGTGTTTTTGATTGTTTGTTGTCAGCATTGAGACACTCTGATATGAGTATATAATATTTACACTATATAACCATAGACCCTCGTTACTAGTTAGTGACCTCTAGAATATAGAAGAGGTATGCTTGAGGCCATGATACCCACCTGATCAAGGAACCATTTTTGTGGCCCATGGTTCATTCCATTATAAAGTGGTGTCATATATCTATTTTTTGTGTTTAAATATTTTTGTATTATCTAGGAGACTCTAATTTATCAGAATTTGGTAATGTGCCTTTCATGAGAGTTATTGGCCAACATAATGGGGAACCCAAACATAAATGGGTTGGTTTATTTCTATTCTAGTTTTATCCTATTATAGTTGTACATATTTCACCATTGGGTGACACACATTTTTTGAGATGTTATTATTATTAACATTGTTATTATATATTTATTTTAGTAAAGTCTTAGTATGAAATTAGGTATTATCTCTTGAATAGTTATAAGAACTTTAGATATAAAATGAAATGAATTTTTCTAGTCTATATTTACATTCAAGAAGAACTTTCCTACAATATATGTCTAGTTCCTAGATTAATTTATCTGAAAATGTACTAACATTTCATGTAGTGATAACAAAATTATATCAATTAATTTTACTAAAAAATAAAAATAAATTTCTACAATATTGATTGATGATGTAACCATAATTAAACCCTTATGTCATGTTTTATCCATGAACATATGGTTCTATGGACTGAATCATCAGTTGATTTGAGTTTGCAGATACCAAGTGTAATTTATAAACGAAGAAAATAAATATTTTTGTAATGGTAATTCATGAAATCAAATCAAAATGTAAGGCCTATTACATATTGATACTACATAAAATTTCTATGTCGCAGTTATATTACGTGCTATATTCAATTTAGATGGATTATAAAATTTATATTTTTGGAATAGTGACACATATAATTGGGAAATGATTTATAAATACAAATGAGTATGAATATAAATGGTTTTAAAACAATTAAATTAAAAGGTTTATCACTAAATGGAGAACCAAATGGAAAATTAATGTTTGTTTCGCACTATACCATGTAATTAACGCTCTCTATATTGGAACCCCAATCTTGTAATATGATTCTTAGACCCAATCCCAACCTTAATAGAGGGTAGTTAGGAGTTTCTCCTACAATCCTTATGGAATGTTATGTTATTACTTTATAACTTAAACAAATATTTTTGAGTATGAAGATAAGTGTTACACTTTTCAATATGAAGGCTATGTACCTATCCTATTGTGTTTCTAAAAACCATTAAATGGTCAAATTCACTTCTGAGGTGGCTATTTGGAATTTTAAAATCATGGAACCATTATGGACATGATTCTTATACACCGTGGGAAGTGATGAACATGTTTTTGAGGAAGTTTAAATTGATCCACCACTGATACCTCCAATTAATCCACCTATAGAACCACCATATTTCCCTAACAAGTGCAATGACACTCATTTTATAGAGGTTTTCATTCGAATGATGCATTCTATACAATGAGCTTCTCGACCTGCTTTGATGATTGAAGAGTTTTCATGGGAGTATAAAAATTATCATCATCCCACATATTCTCTGTTTGGAAGACCGTAGACTATAGAATCATGGTTAGAGGCATTGTTATCATTATTCAGGAATCTAAATATTCCTCTAGAGTGTATGGTCAAGCATAGTACTTATACTCTTAATGGTTCTATAATGAGATGGTAGGATATTCTTACCCATGAATACCAACAAACATATTTGATATAGAGGTATTTCAGTATAGTCTTATGTAATTACAAATTTTGAAAGACATTGTTATCATATTGTGCTAGATATTTTTTAAAGTTGCAGCATTGAGTTATGTCTGTATTGGAATATTCTTCAGAATTTATCATGATGTATAAATATAATCTAACATTATCTATTGTTGAACTCATGACTATGATTTGATTTTATGTTAGCATCTTATACACCATCCAATTTTAGTTTAATGTTTTTCTGGTTGACCACTAGTTCTGAGATAGTCATATAGGCCGTCATTACTAATAAAATTTTTAGGGATGTAGAGAGTGTGATATAGGGTACTTTAAAACATATGCATATAAGTGGTTATTCTTGTGGAAAAAAGTGAAACTTCAATGTTTTTTGTGGGGTTATTTATTAGACCCTGAGATTTTGTGATTTTTTTATTAATTTAATCTTTTCTATATTTTTCATTTCATACAACATTAAATATAGCTTCTGTTATATGAAAGAACTATGTTTGTGTGTGTTATATGAAATACAAAGTTAATCTTGAACTAAACACAACAATTGGATTATATTTTGGTGCACATAACACTAGTTATGTCTTTTATTATACACAATACCCAGTCCCTTAGATGGTTTGTTTTACATGTATGGAAAATATTTACCAAACTACAATAAAATATAAATATTATTATTACCACCAAGAAGTTTGAATAAATTTTATGAATCAGATTAAATAAATTTTGAATATAAGTTTGAAATATATATATATATATATATACTGAATCCTTGTCTTATAAATTTATAAAAGTAAATATAAGAACAATGTTAAAATTAAGAAATTACTTTTCTAAGAAATTTTTTTTTCAATGTACAAATACAGTTTTATGTCAATGAATTAAACAAAAAACTTTTGAGGAATATTTTTAATAAAATTTATATATTATATATTCATTTATTATTTTTTATAATTATCAAATATATTTTGTAGGTATTATATAATAATAACTCATATTTTATGAATAAAAAGTGATATTTTCTATAAGGTAATTGTAAAACCTTTTAATAGAGAACTCATTTGAAAAAAAAATCAATACTTTTATATTTTTTATTTTTACAAAATAATCTACATTTTTAAAATTTTAATATAAAAATTTATTGTGGGTGAATTTTTTTATTTTTCTGTGATGTTTAATATTTCTATTAGAAGTGTAAGGCACAAGATTTTAATTCAAATACATAGTTTTCATTTGATTTTTTATAGATAACTTTTATTTCAATTTGGTTTTAAATTATAATTAGGAAAATTATACATCCCTTAATCATATTTAGGAATTTGTTAATAATTTCATATGGAAGTTGAATATAAAACATTTCATTCTTTTAAACCTTTTCTCTTTAAAAACATGTCATATTGTTCTATCAGTAGGATCAATTTTAAATATTTATCTACAACTTTTATGATTTGAATTTGGAAAAATTGATTTCGTATATTGAGTTAGAATAATTTATAATGTATCATAATGGTTTTTTCTTTAAAAATATGAACAGTAATAGTAATTAAAAATAATTAAATAAATTAACGTAAAAACATGATTACTAAGTAGTTAGACATTAATTTAAGGGTCAAAATAACCTAGATACATGTCCAAAAACAATTTTTTGGATGTATTTAAAATGAATTCCCTCATTCATCAAAAATTGAAAATTATTGGAGGCACATGATGTAACATCCCGACCCAACTCTCCATTCAATTAAAAATGCTTCTTCATTTACTATTCCCTTTATATTAATTTCATAATTAATTATGATAATCTCTATTGATCCTTTAATTAAATTATTTTAAAATTTATTTAACTAAATAACCATAATAATAATAATAAAATAATATTATTATTATTATAAAATTAATTTATTTAAAACCCTAACCCCAACTTATTAAAATATTATTAATATACTTAAAAACTCCAACCCATAACCCCTTATTTAATTTCCATAATAATAATAATAATTTCCTTCATAAAACTAAAATAATAATAATCTCTTTAATATTATTTTTCAAACCTTTGATAAACCCAACTCCTTTATTTAATAATTATGCTTCATAAAATCTAAAACTCCTCATTTAGCTATATGTTTCTTTGAGAATATCAAAAGCCACATTAAATCTTTTTAACATTTATTTAATTAAATAAACACAATAATAATAATAATAATAATAACATCATTATTATTATTATTCCAACTTTCATTTAATAAAAACCAAACACCCGAAATTTATTACAACATCTTTACTATGATATTAATGAAAAAAACTCCAACCCATAACCTCTATTTAATAATTAATGGTCTATTGTTAATTATGAAATTCATAATTTAATTAAAACGATTCTTTGATAAACCCAAAAACCACATTAATTTCTTCAACCATCATTTAATTAAATCTTTATCATTCATTTAATTAAAAAAACAATCATAATAATAATAAATTTAGTATTATTATTATTATTAAAACATTGTTTTAATTAAACACAATATCTCATATAATCATATTTTGTAAAATTAAATAATTTATTAATTAGGGTAAAATGCACAGGTTTGACCGCAACCATGCACTGCCCATGGAGATCTATCAAAGTCGACTTTTCTGGATCCGGTGATCTGGAGACTCATCAGGACACCGACTAAAAAATATTGGGTAATTAAAAAAGTCCAAAAACGACACCTTTAGGTGTTCCAACACTCGAAATAAAATTCCAAAGCTCGGTTTAAAAACTGACCGGTCGATAAACCAAAAAAATTCTAAAACCATCATATTTTAACCCTCTCAAAAAACACGAGACTTTACAATTTACCCACCATAAAAACTTCTCATCCCCAAGAAACCATCGGGAACCACTACTAGAAAAACCGACCTACCAAGGTCATTTAAGCTTGTTAGAACTAACATGTTTCATTTTCAATGACAAGTGAACCTTAAACCCTTCACAAGACTAATAGTTAAGACGTTAAAACCAGAGCCAAATCTCTCTTTATTGATTAAACATCGAAAACGAGCTTATATCTGAGGCCATTATAGGGACCTTGTCAACGAAAACACTTGAATCTCGATCAACCAAAAGAACTGGTTGCGCATGCTTCCCTCGAAAGACGTCGTGAACCCAAAACCCTCATCCACCCTTTATCTGACGATGTGCCTTTAAAACTATTATAAAACCATCTGTATATATAATGAAGTCCTTATCCAACCTTTGGTAAAATTTTCAATTCATGCCATCACAATGATATTTTAAAAAAATCGTGCCTCAACACCAATAATGAAGTAGCCCAAAGAAACCACTCATCCCGCATAATACCCAGATAATAACCACTCATCAACACTAAGAACATTTAAACTATAGCGTAGCGTAAGATCAATGCTATCATTGTGTCTCCATGATGAGGTCAAGATAGGGGACATGCTCATCGTATTCAAAAGAGTGCACTAAGAGAACACCAATGAAATTAACAAGACCAGTCAAACTACTACCGGATACATCTGGTCTAAAATCTCTAAATCTCTGGATGACACATTTATTGATAACGATGTGGCAGTACCAACCATTGGATATTACATGATGTCGAAATAAGAGATCATCCACTCACTGGCGTGCTTTATCAGAACACGTAACACATATGTGTGATGTACCATGAACCAAGATCACCACATCAAACATTGATCATAAAATTTGTAGCATAAACCTATCATTATTCCATAGCACCCGAGTACCAAGAAGCCCTCTCATGTAGTGGGCCTAACATACTTTAATAGATTAGAACATTATAAGGGTACTACCTACCATGGATTCGTCCCTTACGAAACATAAACATCGACCCTTTCTCTAAGTTGGGAAAAACTATTACCACCAATAAAAAAAATCCATTTTTTATCCATTTGAATTAAATCAATCCAACCTTTTATCGTTAGAATAAATTACCACAAACACAGAAGTAATTTTTCACAAAAAGTCACTTGGTCTTCACTCCTATGTTTGCCACTAACTGTGATTCACCCAATTCATTTATAAGTCGGAACCCTTTCTCATGTCCAATGCATAATTCATTTTGCCACAACAGTTTTCATTAACCAATTAATTCATTTCATGTACGACCAATTGGACCCACAGTCCAATGTAAATTAATGAGACTAGAACATCAGGTCTAAAAACCTCGTGAGTATTTGGAGGGTCAGTCCTTTTCTCACAACCCATGGGTATTTGGAGCATCAGTCCCTATCCCATAAAAGAATGTTTTAATGCATGTTGGCTATAGAATGCCATGTCTAGAACCCCGTGAGTATTTGAAGCATCATTACTTATCTCATGACCCATTTATCAATCATACATATATATTTATCATTGGTGTACAATTCCATGTCCAACAACCCATAACCATCCATTAATTAATTCATAAATTAATTAATCCAATACTATTATTAATTCATCATCTAGTTAGAAATATAAATCACCCATCAAATAAGTCAAAAATTAAAAATTAAATCAACGTATCAATATTTAAAAATTAATTAACCATTAATTATTCTTATTAATATAACAAAATAATTAACTCAACATTTAATTATCTCAATTCTTTAACATGTTTGAACTCATCCACTCAAATAGTGATTCATCCTGGACTTTAAGAATTTGCATGCATGTCATAAAAATCTCAAGTCAAACATGTTTAATGAGGCCTAGATATTTCGAAACTATCTCACACATCATATCATATTTTAAATCAAATTAATCTAAAATAAATTAAAGAATGGAAATCAAACACGCATCAAAAGGTACCTTTGGCCAATAGTCCTAACAAAAAATCAATACACAATCTTAAATTAATGCATGAAAATTAATCAATTAAAAAAATAATTAATTTAATCATATATCTTCAACCAGTTTGTAAATTAATTATTCATTTACCATTTATCATGTAATAATTAATTCATCCATTAATTATTACCAATTTTTAATTTATATTTCAAACATGTAGAAATATTCAATATTCTCAATATTCAAAAAATGCCCCAATTTTTCCAACACGTGACTTGATAATTAATTCCTCAATTAATTACCCTATAACACATCCTTCCCTATTCAAATCATTTAACTATTTAATCATATCACTTTAACAAAATTATAAATTCATGCTTAAAACAAACACACGATAAAGTCCTCATTTATATCACATGGGTGGAATCATTTAATAACAGTAAAAGTGTCATGACTCAACATATAATATATCAGCACTATAAAGAAGTCATATGAAAATCCAAACCACAACAAGCATGATATGAATTTACCACTAACTTGAAGTTTATCATTAATCATTATTTCAAGAAAACATAGCAGTTACATAATCAATGAAACTCGCATTATCAATTTATTTAAAGAATTTATAATTATTAAATAATGTGATAGATATTTGGGACCCTACCTCGGGGTGGAACCAAAACAATATTCAGTGACTTGACATACGACGACAACCAATCCATAGCCAGTCTGCAACCTCACACAAACACCTTTCTGTATATAAATATAAACATATATATATATATATACATTTGTGTCCCCTATACATTGATCAAAACCCACTTCAACATAACATAGAATCACAAAAATGCAATGACAAGACTCAATACACCTCAAATAATGTACTATGAACTCATATAATTTGTCAGACTCTAAATTAGATGGTGAAAAAAAAACATAAAAAACACATAACCTTACCCGAAGCAATTTCCACAAGGAAAAACGAGTTTAATTTCCTCACCCATGATGGAAGATGACTGATTATGGACCATTGGGTCCCAAGTAAACATTCACAAATCCTAAAAATAGAAAAACACAACAATCAGATTAAACTTGAAGATTAGGATTTTGGATGAGAAAATAAGGTAAGATAGAGGAGTCAAATGGATGATGTGAATCAAGAGTTATACTCAGACCGACTCACCATGATAAGGCATACAAGATTTATGATGAGTCTGAGAGGAATCTTCGCATCCAAAGCGGGTTCGGGAGAGGGGGTGGCGCGATGCATGTTCTACCTGAAGGTGTGATGCGGTACTGCAAGGGGTCCGGTTGAGGGCTATATGCTATGGAGAAGGGCCCATGCACTACTAGAGGTTGCACTGTAGGTAAGGAGCTAGAGTAGCTTGAGCGGGAGGGCTCTATACACCTGGTGCATCGCCTAAGGAGGAAGAAAACATGATGGGTCGTGTGCCTCACCTTCAGGCCACACATCCCCTTTTTTCATTTTTTCTTTTTCCCCTAAAATTAATTTAATTAATTGGATGTAATAATTAAAATAATAATACTAATTTAATTATTATTATTATTATTATTATACACATTAATCACTTATTTAATAAGTTCAAAACTCTCCATTTAATTAAAAATGCTTCTTAGTGTACTATTATCTTAATAATCATTTCATAATTAATTATAAAACTCTCTGCTGATCATTTTATTAAATTATTTTAGCATTTATTTAACTAAATAACCACAAAAATTATAATAACATCATTTTAATATTATTTCAGAATTAATTTAATTAAAAACCAAACCCCGAATTATTAAAATAACATTAATATGATAAAAAATACCAACCCATAACCCGTACTTTAATTGCAATAACAATAATAATTATATCCTTCGTAAAACTAAAATAATAATAATATCATTATTATTATTTTTCAAAACTTTTTAAAACCCAATACCTCTATTTAATAACAACACATCATTAACTCTGAATCCCCTCATTTAACTAAACGTTTCATTGAGAAGCTCAAAATCCACATTAAAATTTTTAACTTTTATTAAATTAATTAAACAAAATAATAATAATAATAACACTATTATTATTATTATTCCAACTTTCAATTAATTAAAAACAAAAAAACCCAAAATTTATTACAACGTCATTAATATGATATTAATGATAAAATCTCCAACCCATAACATCCGTTTACTAAGAAATGGTCTTTAATTAGTTATGAAACTCATCATTTAATTAAAATGGTTCTTTGATAAACCCAAAAGCCACATTAATTTCTTCAACCTTAATTTAATTAATTTTTTATCATTCATTTAATTAAACAACAACAATCATAATAATAATAAATTTAGTATTATTATAATTAAAATATTGTTTTAATTAAGCACAATCTTTCATATAATCTTATATAATTAAATTAAATAAATTGTTAAACACGGTAAACAATGTAGGTTGCACCGCAACTCTGTTTTTCCCTTGTAGATCCATTAAAGTTGAATTTCCTAAATCTAGGGCTCTGAAGACTCATCGGGACACTCACTAAAAATTATCTGGTTATTAAGAAAGTCTAAAAATGACACCTTTAGGTGTTCCAACACTCGGAATAAAATTATGGAGCATGGTCTAAAAACCAACCCATCGATAAAGAGAAAAAAAATTTGAAAACCTTTATATTTTAACCCAGTTCAAAAACAATGGACTTTACACAAGATGTATTGGACACCTCTCAATAGTGTTTACTGATTTATAATTACATGAATGCAGATCCTGTTCTAATATAAAAGGGTACTCACTAACCTCACTTCCTCACACCTATCAAGCCACATTGGTCACATCAAACTTCTAACAAAATAAGCTCCTAACTACCCTCATCTCAACATTTAAGCCTCATATTGAAAATGAATCCATCCAACCAAGCCCTTCGATCTAAAATAAATGGACTGACCCAAAGAAGAGGTAACATCCTCCATAAGATCTATTGCTTTATTATCCACGTCACGACACGCCTCCCCAGGCATGAACCATTTCATCTGACCCCATGAGTCTCCTATAATACCTTGGTTGCCATCATAGCACACCATAGGATATTACTCACTAGGGTCGCTTATCAGAATAATGACTATTCCCATAGGCCAACACATGTTCTTTCAGTGTGTTTTGTCCTCACTCACACACACCCGGGGAAACTACCCAGAAGGACACCCATCCTGATTACTAATCCAGGCCAACCATTCTTAACTATGGAGTTATAATCAGATATGCTCTTGAAAATAAAGGTGCACCTTATTGACATGGGTAGTAACATTTAGCCCTTTAAGTCTCACTTTTCCAGCGGTGTTACATTATCCACCCCTTTAAAGCACAACACCCTCATTGTGGACCCCAAGCCTCAATCCCAGGTAGTGCCTAAGCACATTCGACTGGGTAATGGCTCTGATACCATTTGTCACGACCCGCCTCCCCGGGCCATGAACCATTTTATCTGACCCCATGGGTCTCCTGTAATACCATGGTTTTCTTCACATCACACCATAGGCTATTACTCACTAGGTTCGTTTATCGGACTAATAACTGTCCCCATAGGCCAACACATGTTCTTTTAGTGTGTTTTTCCCTCACTCACACACACCCCAGAAAACATCCCAGAATGTCACCCATCCTGATTACTACTCCAGGCCAATCATTCTTAACTGTGGAGTTCTAATTAGATAGGCTCCCAAAAAGAAAGGTGCACCTTGTTTACTTGGGTAGTAACATTTAGCCTTTTAAATCTCACTTTTATAGTGGTGGTACATTCTGAGGGAATTAAAGATACAAATGAACGACTTAGAATCCACAGGATTCATTCGCTCGAGCGTCTCTCCTTGGGCCACTCCTGTGTTGTTCGCAAAAAAGGCTGACTAATCCCTCCAGTTGTGCGTTGACTAAAGAAAGCTGAATAAGGAAACAATTAATAACAAATACCCTTTTTCCTAGAATAAATGATTTCTTCGATCAGTTTAAGGGGGAAAAGTGGTACTCAAAAATAGGCTTGTTTTCAGGTTATCACCAGCTTAGGGTGAAGGAGTCAGATATCTCTAAGATAGTCTTCCGAAGTAGGTACGGCCACATTGATATTTGGTCATTCCCTTCAGATTGAACAATGCTCCAGTGGTCTTTATGGAACTCATGAACATGGAGTTTCACCAGTATCTTGATTTATTTTTTGTGGTGTTCGTGGGTGACATTCTGATATACTCTGGCTCTGAGGAGGAACACTAACATCACTTGAGGGTCATTTTGGGTACATCACGGGATCACCACCTCTATGAAAAGTTGTCAAAGTGAACTTTTTGGATCAGGGAAGTGAGATTTATGGGGCATGTGATCTCTGAGCAGGGGGTTTCAGTGGACTCTGAGAAGATTATTGCGGTTATGTCATGGGAACAGCCAAAGAATGTGTTCAAGGTCAGGAGTTTCCTTAGCATGGCTGGTTATTATAAGAGATTCATTCGAAATTTCTCTCAGCTTGCTTCACCGATGACTTCACTCACCGGGAAATGGGTAAAGTTTGTATGGGGTCCAGAATGTCAAGCATTATTTGAGGAGATGAAGAGGCAGTTGACTACCACCCCCGTGCTGATTTTGCATGAGGCTGGGAAGGAGTATGTGGTATATTATGACACTTCAGGTATGGGTCTTGGGTGCGTGCTTATGCAGGATGATCATGTGGTGTCGTATGGATCTCGCCAACTTTGACCACATGAAAATAATCACCCTACCCATGACTTGGAGTTGGTAGTACTGATTCATGCATTGATTACTTGTCATCACTACCTCTTTGGGGAGAAGTTTTTGGTCTACTATGATCACAAAAGCTTAGCATATATCTTCTCGCAGAAGGACATCAACTTGAGGCAGCATCGCTGGATTGAGTACTTGTAGGGGTTCGACTTTGACATTCTCTATACCCCAGTCAAGGGTAATGTAGTGGATGATGCTTTGAGCAGAAGAGTTATGGTGTAGGCTTTGAGAAGGTCTAGTGATGAGTGGGCTTTGATGGGGCTCTTTTATCAGATTCAGGTGGATACCAGGGAACACAGTGGAGGAGAATTCTTGGTGAGCGTCTTGTTGACTCCTTCTCTGTTGGATTTGATTCAGTGGGAACAGCCCAATGATGATATTTTTCAGTGGTCGAAGTAGTTTCTTCATGGAGGGGATACATCATCTGATTGGTCGTCGTTTCCCGAGGGCATCTTGTGCTTCAAGGGCCATTCAGTAGTTTCGTTATATTTGCAGAAGGTGTTGATGCAGGATAGCCACCAGTCTCAGTGGGTTGTCCATCCGGGTGCCACTAAGATTTATTATGATGTCTATTGGCAGTTTTGGTGGCTTGGTATGAGACGGGACATAGTTGACTTTGTGTTGAGATGCTACACATTCCATCAGGTGAATGAAAAGCACAAAAGTCCCTCTGGTTTTCTCCAACCACTACCCATTCCTACCTGTAAGTGGGACGAGGTTTCCATGGAATTCATTGTTATCTTACCTCGTACACCTCGGGGTAGGAATTCCATTTGGGTGGTGATTAATCGTATGAAAAAATCAGACGACTTCATTCCAATAAAAGATACAACTAAAGTGGATGAGTTAGGCCATTTATATCTTCAGGAAGTGGTGAGACTCCATGGAATACCATCAGAAGTTGTCTCAGATAGAGACCCCGGATTCACTTCTCGATTTTGGGAAGGTCTTCAGAAGGCCTTAGGGTCTCAGATTAATATGAGCATGAAATACCACCCTCAGATGGATGGTCAGACAGAGCGGGTGAATCAGATTTTGGAGGACATGCTTCCTGCATGTTTCCTAGACTTTGGTGGTTCTTGGGATAACCATTTGGGTCTATTTGAGTTTTCTTATAATAACAGTTACCAATCCTCCATTTGAATGGCTTGTTCTGAGGCACTCTATGGTCGGCCTTATCGGTCCCCCCTATGTTGGACTGAGGTAGATGAGACCTCACTGTTGGGGCTAAGTCTGGTGCAGGAGATGTCTGAGATGGTCAAGTTAATCAGACAATGTTTATTGACAGCTCAGAGTCTCCATAAATCATATGTTGACTGAAGGCGTCGAGACCTAGAGTTTTTTGTGGATGACAAGGTATTCTGGAAAGTGTCCCCTCTTCTGGGCCATCGTTGATTAGGGAAGAAAGGGAAGCTGATGTCGTGATATTTCAGGCCCTTTGAGATCACCAAGCATATTGTTAAGGTGGAATACAGGTTGGCTTTACCTTCTTAGTTGACATCCATCCATGATGCCTTCCATGTCTCCTAGTTAAATAAATACAACCCGGATCCATCCCATGTGCTTAGTTGGGAAGAACTAGAGATAGAGCCTGAATTGTATATTATTGAGTGGCCAATGAAAATAGTGGACTCCCAAGAGATGTTTCTTCGATGGAAGTCTATTTCATTGGTCCAGGTTTTGTTGGCAGCATGATAATGATACATATGAGACATGGGAGTGGAAGTCATGGGTTGAGGAAGAGTATTTGTTCCTGTTTTCTGATCAAACATCAGGTTGACTTTCCGGGATGGAAAGTTTTCATTATGGATATAATTGTCACATAAATGAAATATTTTAAAGGTATTTTTCTTTTATTTTTCATTAATTCTTTGTTCTGGAGTTTTCCCTAGCTTTTATAGTGGAATGGGTGAGTTTTAATGGATTGGGCCAAACCATGAGCCCAATTTTAGATTTAAAAATAAATTTTGTTTCTTTTAAAACGTTTTCACTTGTCAACATTTTTCATCCATTCTATTTCCTAAATGGTCTTACCTGACATGTTAACACCATCATTGCAATTTTGATCCTTTACAAATCCATAACCAAGGTTTATATGGGTTTTTATTTAAGGGATTGGGTCTACCCAGGAGCTCAATTCCAGTTTTAAAAATAAAAATTATTTAATTAATTACTTATTTTATTTTAATGATTTTCAGTAATTCCAAGTCTCACCCAGGACCATTGAACCCATCCACACTCACAACCTCTCTCCCCCCTTCTTTGGAGATCTTCTTCATCGTGATTGAGTGCTAAACATATTAGGATTTATAAAATCTGCCATATTTGAGGAGGTAAGTTCTTTCCATCATAACCATCTAAATTATAACTCCTTTTCCTCCATTCTTGTTCCTAAATTACCTCCTAATCCTTCTTCGAACCTCCCTTGAAGTTTGGACTTTTTTAAAATTCATATACCGGTGTCTTTGGGGCTATTATTAAATATCCCTCAAGTAAATGAGTCTCTTCCTTTCCTCTTTCAAATTTCTTAGGGTTTAATTCTATTTGATTGGCGGTTTATTCCCTTTTCCATGAAGTACCAAATGGCCAGTGGTTAGGGTTTTGAACCATGGGTTTAACCACGGGTTTTATTGGTCCAATTTTTTGTTTTTAGGTTTGTTCTAAGTCCCTCTAGGTGCGGTGGTGGTGCGACTTGATTTTCACACGTTGATTCAAGGTTTCTACTAATTTGTTAGTTGATTACAAATTATATGAAATCCTGGTGACATAAATACTATTTTTTATATATTTTTATACTTAACCCATTGATTTGGTGCTGCAAAAATTGGTTTTAGTGGTGTTTGTAATGCAAGTAAATTTTAAGGGCCAATTTCATGTGAAATTTGTGTTTTTTTCATATAAATAATTTATTGGTTGATTAAGGGATTCCTTTTAATTATTTATTGGACCTTATTGAACTTTATTAGGGCATAAAATAATGTTTTAAATGTTATTATTCTTCTCGCGTTGCTACAAAATTTGTTTTGGGTGACGTTTGTTAAGAAAATGGTTTTTGAGAACTGATTTGGTGTTGAATTGGGTGTTTTACATTGATATTCTATGCGATGCTTATTGGGATTATTTTATAAGTCATGTAATGAGTTTAAAGAAATTTTTAGGGTGTGTTGGATTCTGTTTTGATAAATATGAGTATGAATATGGTGTTCAAGTGGGGTTTTCAAAGAGTTTTGGGTGCAAAACAAGGAAAGATTTGGAGAAGTTATTTAATTGAAACTCAAAGTGTTTTGTTGTTTGTTTAAAATTGTATAAAATGTGTGTAGCTACTGTACTGATTTTATGTGACCATTAGTGGTGTTTTATATGAAAATTAATATATTTATCATTCTGAAATTGTTTGAGTACAAAGGGGGAATCATGGGTACCTAGGTGGGGCGGATGTGTACTAGTACGGCTAGTGGACCGGATGGTTTTTTTTCATGTTTTACCTAGAATTTGGATAAATACAACTCTAACTAAAATATGTGGATGATTATTAGGGACCAAAAGGTTATTGGTATTTTCCTTACTAGTGGCTCATGCACGAGAATGGATTTTACTATGGTTACTTTACACCGAGGTATGAGGTACATGGGACCCTAGACTATATAGTGCTTAGGGGTGTTCCAGATTTTGTTTCTCATTGTGTTTTTGGTATTTTCCATGTATTGGGGTGTTTTTGGAAGCAATTTACATTATATAACAGGTCTATTTAATTGTGTGAACATTCTGGAAACTGTATCTTGAAAAATGTTTTCAATTGAAAGTTGCATTTCTTGGATTTTATCACTGCTTTTCATTGTGTATTGAAACTGCTTGCTTTTTTCACAATGTATTGAATGCTCTTTGTAATCATTGGGTGGTATCCTTTTGGTATTAGGCTCAAATCCCACTTATACCCCTTTTGTGTAAGTAGACATGGTTATGTTTGACTCAGGTAAAGGAAAAGCTATGGGTGGTTGCGGTTCAGGGTGTTAGTCCCCATCCTTGGGGCGGAGTTGTGGAGACAACTTGGGGGTGATCACCCCATATCATGTGGAGTCCATGGGGCTGTTTTGTTGCTGTTTTATTGTGTCTTTGAACCTTTTTTATTGCATTTGAACTTATGTATACAGTTTTATATTTTTGTATAACCCTTGTTGGTATGAATTTTTCAGATTCATTTTATCAAATAGTTTTGATGTTTTATGTATACATATTCAGGTAAACCATTCCCAAACCAAGATAAATTATACTCGGGAAATTATGCCTGAACATTGGGATAGGGAGTGCCCTTCGGGCCTTGTCACGGGCTGGGTTTGGTGCCGGTATTGGTGGTGACCAGATTCTGTTCGTGACAATCCACCACCTCAATTATTATTATTCCATCCTTATATAATAACCTCGGTTTAATAAAAAATACTATGAATTTTTTCCTATATGGGTTTGGCCTAAGTCTCCACGCACTTCCATCAAATGGGTAATGAAAATACCATTCGTGTGGATGATGGACTACCACCAGTAAAAATGATTTTGATCATTTTTTCCTTTATAATCACTCATGGTTGGTTACTATGATGGAAATACTATATTTATATGATATATATTATATTTATGATGTCTTAATGATTAGTTAATTATTATATAAAATATACATGCATGCTTTCTATTTTGGGTAAATACAATAACATCACATGTGGTTGTGTGGTCAATAGTCTCCACAAAAATATGTTATTCTTTAACAAATTTCATAGAAGTCATTGAGGATTTATTTTGTAACTATCTATATTTAATATTTTATTAAAGGTTACCCTTTTGATATCAGGCCTTCAAGTAGGCATCCTACATATCCTGTGTTGACTGGGAATCTGAGTTCTCATAGTTCATAATTGTATGGGGCTTACGTGTGGAAGCTTCCCATTTGAGCGGAACATGATTGGGTGATCCCTTATGGGAGGGAACCCTTATGATCTTGGGAATTCAATTAGGTGTCCTACATATCCTGGTTTGACAAGGAATCAGAGTTCTCATAGTTTAGAATTGTGTGGGGATTACGCGTCGAGGATACCCATTTGAGGGGAACGTGATTGGGTGACCCCTTATGGAAGGGAAACCTTTTGATATATTATAAATAATAATGATATTTTTTGATATATATGACATAATAAGTATAATTTAATTATAATATATATACATATATTTCATTTACTTTTTTTATTCCAACATGAGAGGAAAATTGATACAATGATCATGCATATGTATGGCCTACCATCTTCATGAAAGGGGTATTCCAAATTATATTTATATCCTTCATCGATTATTATAAATATTTTTATACCAAAACTTTTTGATATTTATAACATGTTCTATATTCTAGAAATAGGTATATCATGTACTCTATATGATGATCAATAATAAAAAGTTGAAACATATATTAAAAACGAAGAAAAAATTACCTAGCACCTAAATATAACATAAAATTGTTAAGAAATGGGTAATATAAGTTCATAATCAAATAATATATGATATTATATATAATAATATGATTCTATGATAAATTTATGACATATCATGTTTGTGTATAGTAATTTAATAAGTGTCCATTATATATATCATAGTTATAAATTTATTTAATGTAAAATATGATCATGCCCAGTGAAAAATGGTCTGTATAAACAATAGTAATGCTCCCTAAACATGGAAAACTATAATGAAGAAATAAATCAGTCAAATGTTTTGTGTGACAACTGATATATGATACATATACCTTAGTTTCCTGTAGACTGTGAAATATCAACCATGGCCATTCCATATAACCAAATGTATAATATCCACAATGGTACGTCTATGTAATCCAGTCAAGAACGATAATAATGTCATCCACAATTGTCACACCATGTAATAAAATTTTTCAAACCACGAAGGGCCTAATATAAAGAATAGAAGCCCATGGGATCCGTATTGAGTCCCATGAACATTTTTTTTGAAATCATTTCAATGGCTTGGATGGAGTCTTATGATCATGTCAATAGACTATGTCCACATTGAGTACATGAATGATGTATTAAAGAGGTATTAATGCCCTATGATTAATATTATAACACCCCATGATTTCACAGTACATTATCTCTTCAAAATAATTCAATAACCTGTGATACACGCAACAACGAGTTCGTGCACACCATGACTTACCAAAATAGCCGTTCAAAAAGTGGTAATGAATAGTATTAACTGAATTTTTAATTTTATATACTCCATATAATTTTAGAATCCATATTATGTGTTTCGTAGACATCATATAAGAACAAATTCATTTTTTCAGATAAAAGAAGTATTGTTTAAAAAAATGCATCTTTACCACCTTTTAATGGAAAACCCATTTCAAACCCAATATTTGACACTTTTATATATTCAATTTAATGAAATTAAATTCTTATTTAGAAGAGTGACATAAATAGTTAGTTTGTATTAATTTTTGGTAATTTTCTGATAACTTTCAATTTTTTATGAATAGTGAAAAACACTGCGTTATTGTTTAAAACTGACTTTTTATTTTAATAATTATTTATTGTATTTAAATTTATTTTTTAATTAAACATATATATATAATACCTTTATAAGTTAAATTTAATCCATTGGATTCATTTTATAATAAAATTAGATGTATAAAATTTTATTGAACTTTTTAACGTCTTTGACTTAACTTCTAGGCGCATTTGCAAATTTGCATAATACATAATTTTACAAATTTTGTGAATTAAATTTGAAAAATCCAAGAGACATGGTTGATATTAGTAAGTAAAATTTGGTTCAATAAGATGAAAATAATTTTTGGTGAATAGTAACTTTTGACTTTTATTTACCGCGGTTAAAAGTAAATAAGGCAATTAAAGGTAAAAATGATATTATAATTACCTTAATAAATGTTCTAATTCTATTGGATAAGTTTATTTCGACCAAAAATAACCTTATTAATAAAATATGATCTTTTTGGTCCACTTGGATTATATTAGGACATTTTTTATTATTTTACTTAAAAAAAATTAAAAGTGTTAAATTCAATGTTTATAACTAAACCATTTTTAATATAGGGTTATACATATGATAACTTCCACTATAATTATTCATTATAAATATAAAAATATTTTATACATAATTGTATTTTATTTAAAATTTCTAGAGATTAAATAACTAAATTTATTTATGACAAAATGATGATGCAGTAATTACTTTATCAATGAATGATTAAAATAATTGATATTATAAATATAAAAATAAATGTAAACTATGGATTGTGATGACATACACTAATTTTATAGGTTAATATTACATGTTATAGTTTATTAAATTCATTTTTTTTAAACTAATCATGCTATTATGACTTCCATAAAAATCAATTACTAAATAGTGTCAAAATCGATATAAATGAGTTTTTAAATTAAATATTATATTATGAAATGATATAATAGTCCTAAAAATATAAGTTTTGGAAAAACCATATATAATAATATATATATCATCAATGAATCATTTGGGGTTATCTTGGAATTTTATAGTAAGATTATTAACCATATAATATAATAATACAAGAATACATGGTAAAAGTTAAATTATATAACTAAGAGTTAAATCTAATAGATAAGGTTAATATGGGACCTAAACTTATCTAAAACATATTGGTTGAGAGTTTCACGAACCATCCAACCTTATCCTAGAAATAAATAATTATGGAGCCATTATAAACTAAATATGACTGTATAATAAAATAATATTTTAAGATTTTCCTAAAGTGACCATCACCTCTCTTATAAAATGGTACTTCCCCTTCCCTCAAAATAGCACCTCCAAATCCATTTGGATCATCCAACCCCTACCCAAATATCCTCCCAACCACCCAAAATCCAACCTAGAGGCCTTCCCATGATAATAAAACCATCCTAGGGATCCATTTTGTTCAAATCAAAAGTAAAGAATCAAAGAAGATGTAATTAATTTTTAACCTCTTTCAAAGTTCTTTTCTTCATCTAGATTCTCTTTCATTGTTATTTGTATACCAAAATAATAACTCTAGTAACTTATACATACTATAATTTTATTATAAATATGGTACAACCATGTTCATTATTCTAAACATCCTATGAATGAAAAATTCACCATATGTGCGTACGTACGGTTTACCGTCTCCCAGTCATGGTGTAGTTTGTTATTCAAAACATCATTATTTGGATGGGAATAATAATGACTATATTAGGTGTAAATAATAATTATAACATGTTAATTATTCTTTATATATAATATACCATCCAATTACATATGATTTCACCAATAATAGAATGATATCATCGTCCGTGCGTACGTACGACTTACCATCTCCACCAGGCTATGAGATTCATTTCCACGTTCGCCATTCAATGATGATTATAAAAATATATATTATTAATAAATATGTAATATATGACATAATAATTCTACTGTATATATATATATATATATATACACTAATATATCTCTTATTCACTTAATTCTGTTCAATACGATATGAAAACGGAAACATCGTTTATGAGTACGTACAGCCTACCATCTAGATAAACAGTATTTTCCATTTCATATATCAATCTATTATACATATTCATATTCAAAATATATTATATATGTATATATCATCTTTTATATTATGTATGTATTTAAATCCTGATTTAAATTATACGATCAAAAATAACAAGTTAAGACATGTATGATAAGGAACACGATTATTACCCGAAATGTTAATTTAACATGTGAATCATTATTAAATGGGTATTATAATGTAATAAATGAATCATGTATGATATAAAAAATATTAATATGCTTCTGGTATAATTTAATAATGTACTATGGTCATTATATAGAAGTTTAAATGTACCCTCGATCGATGGAATGTACAAGGTAAGGCTTAATTCATTAATCTCACTATAATCTGAGATTGTTTATGTGTACGTATTTTATAGGAAATATTTATTTTCCATGTCCATGTTTCAGAAAAGAAATTTAAAAATTAATAGTTTAAGGTAATCTTTAACTAAAACATCATTTTTAAATTTTAAAATATTTATTCTTCTAAATCATTCTCATTAATGTCCATGTTTTCAAAATAGTTTTAAAAAATTATTTAGATGGACATGATTGTTTTAAAATGTTAATTCCATTATAAATATTCAAAGTGGTATGGGACACATTGATAAAAAAAATCTCTTTTAAATGAATTATTTTATAAATGTGTGAATTTTAAAATATTTCACAAAAAAATATATATTTCTTTAAAAAAAATTACTTATCATTTTCAATTATGTCAACATTATTTAATAGATATTATCTTTTATTATGATTGATTTATTATAATAAAATCTTCCATATTGTATCAAATGAGTAATGATGTGTTTTACTATGGATTTTATATGTTTATGCCAATCATGGTTTATGGTTGAAGTATTGACATTTCGAATGCTAGTTTTAATATGAATGTTTATGTTATGTTTCAAAATTTTCTTTTGAGGAATGTAGTGGACTTAGTAAGTGAAGGTTGGCGCCCGCTATAGCCCCTCGATGCATCGGTATGTCTCATGAGACAAACTAGTGTTTGGCTTAGGTCCATGACTAAAAAAATATTTTTATTCTTGGCACGAGGCCTTGACTATGTGGTAAAGTTGTCAGGTGTTAGGCATTCACCCATTAAGAAATTAATTATTACATGTGCTTATTTGATGAGTAGAATATCCATGTGCATGTTTATATGGTAATGTTTGATTTATTTTCTCCATATTATGTTCATTTTTATGTTTAAAAGGCTATTTTTTATTACACATATTTCTTTAAAAGTCTATATCTTCTGCTAAATTATTTACTCTTATTGGGCATTTGAGATTGCCCCTTTTTTATGTTTTGTTTTCCCAGGATTCCAAGAAGTGTATTATGTTTGATATATAGGGTTATGTAAGGGAATAATGGTATTCTAAATGGATTATTTATGTTGTGTTTTATGTTTGAATTTTTAATGTAACATTCATTTATGTAATCTATTTTCCCAAACTGTTAAACTGATCAGTCCTTTGAGAATTGATTCCTTGTAATCATGTCAATGTATTAAAATAATACATTGGCTTCGGGCTTCTGGGGTGGGGGAGTTATTGTGGTATCATATGAATTTTATTAAAAACCTTAGAAACTAGATTTAGAAAAAAAAATATAATTATATAACCTTACCCTAAGATAGACAGTGTGGATTAGTATACAAGAACTTTCATGAATTTTGGTAATTGAGAGATTTTGTGTATTTTCAAAGAAATGTATCTCTTTCTTGATATGAGCAGGTAGAGGAGGCTCTGGTATATATGTACCTAGTATTTAAAACTCTGACAAGTAGTTTCGGGCTTGACCTGGGGTATCCTGGTATATGATAATAGGCCTTGCTGCACTCTTGGTTATGAAACTCCCAGGGGATATGATTAGGATAATTTTATTTTTCTTTAAAAGCCATTATGAAGTATTTAAGAGTTAAATATTCCTCAAAGAAATTTTTTTTACTATATATTATATGACTAATATTTATAATTTATGTTAGGTATTTTACATGTTTGTAATTATGCATTTTGATTCATAATCTAACCTAGTTTATGTCATTTTTTAGAAATGGAATCCAGTAGAAGGAATGAGAACTCCAGCAATATGCATGATCCAAAGAGTTAGAAGGATAATATCATTCATGGTATTAAGACAAAATTTATAATGGAAATAGTTTCCCACATATTCTCATCATATGAAGAAATAGTATCATGTGCTAATAATATAAGTCAATAACTCTCTGAGTGCTATGGATTTGAAGGGAAGCAAGATAAGAAAAGGATGGTAAAGAGAAAGATGGAAAAAGGGAAGAGGGGAAAGAAGGATTCTCCCATATATGATAAATGTTCAAAGAATCACCATGGTAAATGCTTGAAGGGAATGATAGTTTTTTATAAGTGTGGAGAAAAAGGACACCAAGTATGTGATTTAAAGGGTAAGAAAAAGGTTCCAAATGTACAATGCTTTATCTACAAGGAGATGGGACACTAAATGAATCAATGTCCAAATCATCAGAGTATGCCCCAAAAGATGATATTGGATAATAATCAAGTTATGATACTACCACCGATGAAGAGGAATGACTAGTGTTCTTATGTTTTTATTAAATAATTATTTCATTTGTGTGTTGTATCAACGATGCACTGGTTATATGAATTATGGAAATAAATAAGGATTGTACTGCAGTACAATTTCATTGAGGATTTTAGATTATATGGTTCTATGAAAATTTGATCAATAGCAAGTTAGAATTTTTGGAAAATATAAGGTTGAAGGAAAGATAAACCTTAATATGGTTCTGATACTGAGTTAGTGATTTTGGAATAAGATATTATTTATTTGGATAAATTATATTCAATATTCTTGACTACTTTGAGACTAATTAATTTTTTGTTTTTTCCATTATTGTTGGAGTTTACAAAATTTTTTGATATAAAAAGTATATTTAGTATACTATAAGAAATTAGTGGGCATAAATGTAATCAATAAGGTTTTATGGTAATTCAGGGTGTTACCATGTTTTAAAAGAATACATGATTAAGGTATTCCAACGTTATTACGTGGAAAAAAATATCTTCATTGTGTTTATCTTCCTTATAAATTTGTAATAGTGAGTTTGGAAAAAAGTAGTTTGGATAAGTCTAAAGATTGGAATGGATTATGTTTGACATTGGATACTATTTCTAAGGTTAAAGAATTTATTAAAATTATTTTTGGATTTTTATAAAAAGGAAATCCTGGAGGTCGGATGTCAACCCGTCGCATCTGGCAAGGCCGCGAGACTTGAACCCTCAACCGAAGGGCGACAAGGGTGCATCACATACCACTGGCCTACGTGATTTCCTGGTTTTTATAATGTAGTTTTTTTAAATATTCTGACATATGAATTATAAATTCATTGTTTTTGTAACCCTATACGATTAGGATAAATAGATATATTTTAATTCTATTATCTTTTGAAATGAAAGATGATTTTGTGGTAGGAATTAGTTGAAGGATGAAACTATACTTTTCAAGTATATTTTTTCCACTTATTTTATGAATAAATTAATTCTTAATCTTTAGGTATGGGATTTTAAAACCAAATTTGTTTTATCCTAATACCTTATGTTTTGATGAACCAATGAAATTTTAAATCATCATGGATTGATGGCTTTGAGGCCCTCAATTTTACACTTGTTTGTGATTGATGACCTTAATCACTCCCTATAAATATTCAAATTTTTCTTCCAAATATGTGTCTCTGATTGTAACCAATTTTCTCCTAATTGAGATCAAAATTTTGTGGTGACTTTTTCATTTCCATTCCCTCTTATTTAGACTAAATTTTATTAACCCAATTTCCAATGTGGGGTTTCCACAAAGGTATTTTTCTATTTTTAACATTTTATTTTTGAAAAAAAATTTAAATTACGAGGACCCAATTTATTGAAGGATGGGAGAATGTAACACCCCAAGATTTCATAGTACGTTATCTTTTCAATGTAATTCCATAACTTGAGCTACACGCAACACCGAGTTCAAGCGCCCCAAGTCTTTCTAAACTAGTCGTTCAAAAAGTGGTTATGAATAGTATTAACAAAATAATAAATTTTATACACTTTATATAATTTTAGAATCCATATTATGTGTTTATTAGACATAATATAAGAACAAATTCATTTTTTTCAGATAAAAGAAGTATTTTTCAAAAAAAATGCAATTTTGCTGCCTATTAATGGAGAACCCTTTTCAAAACCAATATTTGACACTATTATATATTCGATTTATTGTAATTAAATTCTTTATTAGAAGTGGGATATAAATATTTAGCTTGGATAATTTTTTTGTACTTTTCTGACAAATTTTAATTTTTTGATGAATAGTGAAAAACACCGCATTATTGTTTAAAAGTGACTTTTTATTTTAATAATTATTTATTTTAATTTAATTTATTTTAAGTTAAAATAGATATATAATACCTATACAAGTTCAATTTAATTCATTACAGTCATTTTATAATAAAATTAGATCTATAAAATTTTATTAAACATTTTAACCTCTTCTACCCACCTTCTAGGCACATTTGAGAATTTGCATAAAACATAATTTTACCGCTTCTATGAATTATATTTGAAAAATCTGTGAGAAATGGTAGACATTAGTAAGTAAAATGTGTTTTAATAAGATGAAAATATTTTTTGGTCAATAGTAAATTTTGACTTTTATTTACCACAGTTAAAAGTAAATATGGTAATTAAAGGTAAAAATGGTATTATAATTACCCTAAAACATGTCCTAATTCTATTTGATATATGTATTTTGACCAAAAAAATCCATATGAATAAAATATGTTCCTTTTGGTTCACTTGGATTAAATTAAGACATTTAGTACTATTTTCCTTAAAGAATAGTTAAAATTGTAAATTCAATGTTTACTAAATAAACCATTTTAATATAGGGTTATACATAAGATAAATTTGAAAATAAATAATCATTAGATATCTACAAATAATTCCTACATAATGGTATTTTATTTATAATTTTTAGAGAATAAAAAATTAAATTTATTTATGGCACAATGAAGATGCAGTAATTACTATATCAATGAATGATTAAAATAATTGATATTATAAATATTGAAATAAATGTAAATTTTGGCTTTTGATTTCATAAATGAATTTTCTATGTTAATATGACATTTTATTGTTAATTCAATTAATTTTTTTCAATGTAATCATCATTTCATGACTTCCACAAAAATCAATTAGTAAATAGTGTCAAAATTCACATAAATGAGTTTTTAAAAAAAAATATATTGTTATATGATATAATAGTCCTAAAATACTAGTGATCGGCCAAAACAGTTATATAATAATAGATATATCATTAATGAACCTATTGGGGTTCTCTTTACATTTTATTTTAATATTATTAACCATATAATATAATAATACAAGATTACATGGTAAAAGTTAAACTATTTAACTAAGTGTTAAATCTAATAGATATGGTTGATATGGTGACCTAAACCTATCAAAACCCTATTTTTTGAGAGTTTTTATACCCATAATCAACTTATACTACAAATAAATCATTTTTGTGCCATTATAAACCGAATATTATTGTATAATAAAATAATATTTCAAACTTTTCCTAAAGTGACCTTCACCTCTCTTATAAAAGGGTACTTCCCCTTCTCTCAAAATCACATATGCAAAGCCATTTGTCTTGGACAACCCCTACCCAAATATCCTCTCAACTTCCCACAATTAAACCAAGAGTACATCCCTTGAGAAAAAATGTAACCTGAGGAACCCTTTTGTGAAAATCAAAAGGAAACACTCAAAGAAGATAAAATTATTTTATCACCTCTTTCAAAGTTCTTTTCTTCTTCCACTTTATCTTTATTTGTTATTTACATACCAAAACAATAACTCCAGTACCATTTAAATATTTCTATGTTATTATAAATATTGTAAAACCATATTCATTATTCTATCCATCCTATGAATGATAAAGTCACTATATGTGCGTGCGTACGGCTTACCATCTCCATGTCGTGGTGTAGTTTATTATTCTACGCTTCATTATTTGGATGAGTATAATTGATGTAAATAATAAATATAACATGTTAATTATTCTGTATATATAATACACCATCCAATTTCATTTGATTTCACCAATAATAGAATTATATCCTCGCTCGTGCGTACGTACGACTTACCGTCTCCACGACACGATAAGATTCATTTCTACGTTCACCATTCAATGATGATTATAAAAAATATATATTATTAATAAGTATTTAATATATAAAATAATAATTCTATTGAAGATATATTTATATTTACTAACATATATCTTATTCGTTTACTTCCATTCAATACAATATGAAAATAGAAACATTGTTTATGTGTACGTATGGCCCACCATCTCCATAAACGGTGTGTTCTATTTCATATATCTATCTATTATACATATTTATATTCAAAATATATATTATATATAAATCATTTTTTATATTCTGTATGTATTTAAATCATGATCTCAATGATATTTTCATGAATAACAAGTTAAAACATGTACGATAAAGAAAGCGATTATTACCCAAAATGTTAATTTAACATGTAAAACATTATTAAATAGGTAGTATAAATTCATAAGTTAATCATGCATGATATAATAAAAATTAATATTGTTCGGTTATAACTTACTAACATACTATGGTTATTATACATTAGGTTAAACGTACCCTCGACCAAAGGAAAGTGGAAGGTAAGGATTAATTCCTCAATCTCGTTATTATCCAAGATTATTTATGTGTATGTATTTTCTGGGTAATATTTATTAATCATGTCCATGTTTCATAAAAGTCATTTCAAAATGATTCTTTTAAGGTACTCTTTAACTAAACATCATTTTAAATGTTTTAAATATTTATTATTCTAAATCTTTCTTATTAATGTCTATGTTTTCAAAAAAAATTAACGAATTATTTATATTGACAAGATTGTTTTAAAATGTTAATTCCTTTAAAAAGTTTCAAAGTGGTATGGGACACTATGATTCAAAAATATTCTTTAAATTGCTTCTTTTATAAATGTGTGACATTTAAATGATTTCACAAAGAAGGATATTTCTCTCAAAAAGTTTTATTGATCATTTTCAACTATGTAAAAATTATTTACTGGATATTATTATTTATTAAGGTTGATTAATTATAATACAATATTCCATATTGTATCAAATGAGTTATAATATGTTTGAATTTGAATATTCTATTTTTATACCTTTCATGTTTTATGGTTTAAGTATTGACATTTCGTATGCTACTTTTAATATGAATTTTTATGTTATGTTTCAACATTTACATATGAGGAATGCAGTGGACTTAGTAAGTGGTGGGTGGGGCCCTCTATAGCCCCTCAATGCATCGGTAGGTCTCATGATACAAACTAGTGCCTTTGAACAATGCCTTGACAAAAAAAGGTTTTTTAGTCTTGTTATGAGGCCTTGACTATGTGGTAATGATGTTCAGCATTAGGCATTCCCTCATTATGAAATTAATTATTACATGTGATTATTAGACTAGTTGAATATCCATGTGAATGTTTATATGGTAACGTTTGATTTATTATCTCCATATTATGTTTAATTTTATGTTTAAGATGATATTGTTTTTATTACCCATCTTTCCTTAAATTTTTATAGCTTCTGCTAAATTATTTACCCTTATTCAGCATCTGATCTCACCCATTTTTTATGTTTTTTTCCTGGATTCCAAGAAGTGTATTATGTTTGATATATAGGATTTAGATATGTGAATAATGGCATTCTAAAAATATTAATTATGTTGTGTTTTATGTTTCAATGTGTAATATAAAGTTCATGTTTGTAATCTATTTTCCAGGAATACTAAACTGATTGGTCCTTAGGGACATGTTTCCTTGTAATCATGACAATGTATTAAAATAATGCACAGGATCCAGGATTCTGGGTTCAGGGAGTTTCACCTATAGAATTTGTATCCTATTAGAAAATCAATCCATAGAATTGAATACCATAAACAAAATCAAATGGGGGCTTGTATGGAATCTTTGGAATCAAGATCCAAGTAACTCAACCAAGGAATCCCCTGCCATTTCAATTCACCATCTCAATTCATTAGCTATTTCATAAATATTCACAGTTCAGGAGTATGTATAGCACGTATCAATACATTCCATTTGAATAGTTAAGTCATTTCACATAAGGTCACTGAAGTCAAGAATTCATATCCTTCTCCAAACATCTCAATTCAATTCTCATTTAGTTTACAATGACTACCTCTAGTTGGGAGAGCTCACACATTCCCAATGGAGTTGTACAACAAGGGAAGATATATGTTCACATCCCATGGGTTTACAAGGTTGGTGAAAACAATATATTACAATCTCCAAGGTACTAAAATGGAAACTTAATAGGTTCTATTTACTTTAATTTACAAAAATAATCAATTTTCATAAAAACACTAAAAATTTTGAAGCACATAACAATTGAAATATATCTTATAAAAATACAAACCATAAGGTAAAATTTATAGACAACACAGTGTATGTCCAATGTTGAGAAATTATCTACTATCTACCTCTAATTCAGTGTAGATCAAATGAATAATGAAAATGGATTAATATCTTTTAAATAGGGAATATTATCATTCACAAAATTAATTATTATATATGAAGTCAAATGAAGAATGACACAAGATTAATGAAATACTCATCGACATAGATCAAATGATTCAAATATTACATTACACCTAATCTAGATGATGAGATGGGATCAATATCTTTAAATGGTTCTTTAATGGAGTTCCCCACATAAAGAGCATGTCCACCATAATAAATAAAGAATAAAATTATTTTATCATTTATTTTAATGTTCAAATGGTAATTTATACTATTATAACTGGTTTTGGATATTTGGTTACATTGTTTGAAAAATTTTATTCCAACCATGAACACATCACTAATGCAAGGGGCACATCGCCTGGTTCATGCCCACAATTTTACAATATTTGTACACTTTGTGCCCAATACCTCAGAAAAAAAATTAGGCATTGATTCATGGGAGTATAGCTCGTGCTCCATGGTTTCCTCGAAACATGGAGCATCCCATAATCCTTTATACATCCTTTCACAATTAGTAGTAATTGTTTAACATGTCCCATATAGTTTCTAGTTTTGTGTGGCCCTACGTATCTTTCCAAAAAGTAGTGACTTTTGCTCAAAATAATCCCTAAAAACCCACATCCATCTCATGGTCTCATTAAGAACACACATTAGGCCAAAAAAAATGTGTTTAATATAAAAACAGAAGTATTTCACCTCATATGAAGACCCTAGATCTTACAATCTTCCACCTTAATGTAATTCATCCATGAATTTCTCTTCTATGGGTGGTCAAAAAATTCCTACTAATAAATCCAACCACAAAGAACATACAGAGGCCACCCTGTTTCATGTATCTTCTTTTAAATGACCATGCTTCCACAACACCTATACAAGTGTAACTAACTAACCATATAAAAAATTTGAGATCCTATCAATGATATGTATATGATACTTCTCAATGGAGGATAATCCTATAACTCAACCTCACAAGACTATCGATTTTGACAACGGTCTGATTAATAATTTCACATATAATATACATATGTATGAATTTGTGCATGGATCGATACCTTTAAGGAAACTACATCTAATTGGATACCATGAAGACTCTATAGAATCTCGAACGGCCCAAAATATTGTGTTTCAATCTTACCATATATCCTTGTAAGAATTTTTCATATCCTTGTTGATATTCATCAAAATACATACTCCCCAACCTCAATGTCTAGTGGCCATCGATGAAGATTGAAATATGATTTATGTCTCGATTATTTAATATCCATATTTTTATGAATCATCAAAACTTAATCATAAATCACATACCTAAAATTTTGTCATAGTAAAGCTTCCTAGACTTCCTCTAACATCTACATGGTTGATCGGCATGGACTATCATACCAATCCTAATAATGTACAATTTTTATAGTTGCCCGATTTCTACTACTCTAGAATAACTCATCTAGGGGTATATTCCTCTCTCAATATCCCCATAAATCTTGGATGAATTCTTCAACAAGTCCTCAAGAACCTAAATCATTTTATCTAACTAAAAATTAGTATTATTATGGTATGATGTGCTAATAATCAACTAAGTTACCTTATCACTTTTCAATATATTCTAGAATTGATATGTATACCTTTTTTTCCAATGTGATACAATGTTATGTGGAACTATGTGATGTTTTACAATGTCAAGGATATACAACCTCATATGATCATCTACTAATATGGTCTCCCAAATTGACAATAAATGGGAGAACATCACGATCCCTTCCACAACATCTATCGCAACATAACTTCCTCGAGGTGAACTCATAAATCCGATAACAAAATCCATCATGAAATCATCCCTCTTCTACTCAAAAATGGATAACAACTATAAAATCCAAGCCTAATGATAGTTTTCTTCCTTAAAAAAAATTGATGGAACACTTTATTAGAAAACCATCTTCCTCATGTTTATTCCTTGGCCACCAATATAGGTTATGTAAATCATGATATATATTTGTATTGTCTAATATAATTCCTAAAAATCAGACAAGAGACTCATGCATTTGGTCCTCATGTATTTATAGGAGAACACATATGTGGGCATGAATATAAATAATTTCATCCTCACACAAAATCCAACTAAGAGCATGTCCTAACCTACCACACTATCCCATAAGACCAGGCCCCTAAATAATAAAACAATATCATGCTTAATATATAATGTAGAATAAATGTAAATGTTATTGATTATGAAAATTCCATGTAACATCCCAAGTAAGTAATGAATAATAGATATTTTTATCTATGCCTATTAATTAATTAGATAGTGTTTTAGAGGCTTAAAATGAAAATAAATCCAATCTTAAGCATGAAATACACTAATATTTTTAAAAGATTGTTTTACTGCCTTTTTATGGAAAACAATTTTTAAATCTATATTTTGACAATTTTATAATCTATTTTTGTCAAAATAAACTTATTCTTTATTATTGGGACATCAAAATTTACTTTGTGTGAATTTTTGGTATTTTTCCAATAAAGGTCATTTTTTAAGGAATAGTGAAAAAATGTTGTATTTTAATTCAAACCCGCTTTTTAATCTAATTTATTTATATGATTATATTATCTATTGAATTTGTTTTAAAGTGAAATTAGAATATATTTTTTCTATTTAATCCAATGGTGGTCATTGAATCAATTTCACTTTGAAATTGAACTTAAACTAGTGTCAATCTTTTTATACTTATTGTTTCATAAAAACACGCTATTTGTCATGACAGCGGGAATTAATTATTAAATTAATTTATGTGACTTATATGATTTTTTTTTGTAAAATAGAAATCATTTTTTAATTCATAATATCAAATATAGCTTAGGGTGATGTTTTGGTATTTTTCTGAAAAACATCAATTTTTGATGAATAGTGAAACCACTAAGTGGTAGTTAAAGAAACTGATTTTTCATTTAAATGAAACATTGTAACTTCTGTGATTTGATTTTCAAAAATCCGACAAACATGGTTGTCATTAAGAAGTAAAATGTGGTTCAATGAGATTAAAATAATTTTTTGGTGAATAGTAACTTTTAAGTTCTTAATCGCGATTAGAGGTAATTAGTGTAGTTTAAGGTAAAAAAATGTTTTAATAAAATTAGATGAGCTTGACACATGTCCTACCCTCATTTTATGTTCCATGGCCGACCAAGACAATCCATGGGTCAACTTGGGGACCCCATGGAGCCAATTTGGTTGGGAAATGACATAAATAACTATTTATTAAATGTTAAAGTAAAAATGACACAAACAGGAAATGTTTTACTAAAACAAATTTTTACATGTGGATATAGAAGTAAGATTTTTGACTATAAATATTCATTAGAATTATAAAAATATTTCCTACATCATGATAGTATTTTTATAATTTTTAGACATTAAATATATTAAATTATTTATGACATCATGATGATGTAGCGATTACCTCATTAATAAAGGATTTAAATAAAATGAAATGATAATGTAAAATCTATGACCTACACATATCCAAAACCTATTGTATGGGTATATTTATAACCCTTATCACCTTATCCTCTAATGATATCAATGTGGGACCTCTTAAATCCGAATCTCATTTTAAAATAAAGTAACTTTTCTTTGCTTTCCAAGAGTGCCCCTCCTCTCCTCTTATAAAAGGCCCCCACCTCTACCTCTTTACCCAGACATCCAAAGCCTTTGGCTTGGCCAAACCCTGCCCATTTTGTCTCTCCACATCCCTATCTTACTCCTTGAAGCCTCAATTTGGGAGGAATTCTTCCCAATGAATCCTTTGCGCTCAAATATAAGAGAGTTACCCGATTTTGAGGTAATGTGTTCACTTGTGTTCTTTTGTTTTATTTTGGTTCTCCAACCCCCTAAACACTTTTTATTCATTTATTTAGTAACAACTACAGTATATTCAATATACTAGGATGTTTTTATAATAATAATTCGAGCTTCACTTACACACATCTACATCTAATGGTTAAAGAACATATTGTTTCTATGGTTGGTGAATTTCTGCCTCACGAAACGATGATTTTTCAATCTTCTTTTAAACACCTTTAATGGTGGCCATTACGATGACACTCTAATTATATATGATATATATTATGTTTATGTTTACCTTATGATTCTTCATTTTTCATTTGTGGTATACCTTTATGGTTTCCATTGTGGGTAAACACGATAATTTCATTTTAGGAAGTGCGGACTACCTCCCCCTCAAAGTGATTTGATTTGTTAATGCCATATATGGGACACATAAAGGATGAATTTAAAATTATTATATATGATGTTATACTGGAATTATAATATATCTATATATCATTATTATTTCTTCCCATTAAATTATGAGATACAAATTAAATTAGCGTTCATGCGTACATACGACTTACCGTCTCCATGAACGGTGCATTTCATTTCTAATCCCCAAATGTAATGTACTATTATAAGTACATATATATAATGGATATATATTATGTATGTTACATATAAATTATTAATATAATTATTGAATTAAAATATACATACCTCTCATTTAGTTTTAATTCCATTAATATGACATAGAAATGAAAGTAGAGTTCATGCGTACGTACGGCTTACCGTCTCCATGACTGGTGCATTTCATTTCCTACCTCTAAATGATTATGTGATATTATAAATACATGTATATGCTAGATATATATGATATATATGATATCCAAATCTGGAATGTGATTCTGGATATACAGAATCTTTGACCACACGAACAACATGTAATTGTAAGAAATCCACTTTCGACATAAGAACCATATATCGACAAAACAATCATTATTAACGTAAATGGTTACATAATGTTTATAACATTGCAATAAGTGATATAAGAGGAATAATTAACTTGAAAAATGTTCTTATGAAAATAGAAATTAACTCAAGTTTATTATTCAGGACGTTAAAGAACGATCGAGTCAGGTCGGACCCGAGCTAAGAGACTTCGTCTCAATCTCCTTTCATTGAGGCATATTTCGTTTTATACAAAACTATATTTTATATGGTGTATAAACCCCTTTTACTTTTACTTTTATAAAAAAATAATCTTTTTCTATGAAGCGTTTCACTAAACGACAAAAAGGAATGTTTCTTTAAACGTACGCGGTGACAACGACCTTTTCCACCGCTGCGAGTATTATTTGGTCTTTGTCTTCCTCAACAAGCTGTAATGTTTTTAAAATAAAATAAATACCATATACTCTTTTATTTATTTTGGTATTAAAAATGGTTTTGATAAAGGATTCTATTATGTCAATATATTTAAATGATATATTTTTATTGAAATGTGGAAATGTTATCATTCCTTTATACTGGTTTTATGTTTTATGATTTTATATTTGTACTTAGCCATTTGATGGGTGGTTACATGATAAACCATATGACGGGTGGTGCCGTAAATACCAGGACGAGTGGTTACGTTATAACCTCCAACGCATTGGGTATGGAAGTCGGCCGTATGGCTATTCCATTAAGTATGTATAGAAGTTGGTCGTATGGCTATTCCATTAAGTGATATGTGTGGAAGTCGACCGTATGGTTATTCCACTTAAGTGTGTTTATGTCCCAAGTTAACTTTATATTTTATGTTATCTTTTTATGGGTTTTATGGTAATATTTTGGTTACAAAAGGGTAAGTAATGATCTTTTATTCAGTGAAGAGTTTTTACTACTTCATAAAGGTGAAAAGTATTAATTTGATAAAGTATACATGGTTTACTTGTTGTTTTTATATACTAACAGTTTTCATTCTTTGTGTATCCCTTAATGAGCTCTTTATGCTCACCCCAAGTTTTTTTGAAATGTTTTTCACAGGACCTAATGTGGAATAGGGTCAAGGATGTGATCAAGGGAAAGTCATGCTATATTAAACATGGAACTAGACATGTTTCTTTTTAAGAGTTTTTTTAATTCTATGGAAACTTAGTAGAAGTGTCTACTTTGTAATATTTTGAGATGTAGTAGTTGTGTTCTAATTATCTAAAACTCTAAACCTGAAAATATCCTCAATGTGAATTATTCAATTAATTCAATATTAAGAGATGTTTAAGGCCGGGGCCTTATAGTTGGTATCAGAGGTCGGTTTAGATAACTTTAGGTGTTAGAATTATATTAAAGGATTTTCCAAAAATATTTTTTTTATGGCCAAATTAAAGTGATGTAGCATTTAAAGATTACCATGTTGCTTCGCCTAAGATAATTCTGTGTTCATAATGGTTTTCTGTAGAGGAAACAAAGCAACTATGTTGGGACGACATCAGGAGGAAGACAACCTTCCAAATCAGCAACCTGAGATGGTCGGAATCGAAACTGAATAGTTTGTTGTAGTGATGGCACAGTTGACTCAGGCTATAAATGGTGGTGGTATCCATGCACAAGATCAACCAGATCAACCGCAGAGGAACATGTCAGTGGTCGAACATTTCATGAGGCAACATCCCCCATCATTCAGAGGATCATCTGACCTAGTGCAAGTTAAAGGGTGGATTAAAGCACTAGAGGTGATTTTTGATGTCATGGGGTGTTCAGAACATCAAAAGGTTAGTCTTGCTATTTACCGTTTTGAAGGTGAAGCTGATCAGTGGTGGTCGATGGTGAAAAATATCAGGGATAGTGATGAGATTGAGGATCTTCAATGGGACGAATTCAAAGGTATGTTTCTTGAGAAATAATTCCCTAAGGTGGTTCGTCTTAGGATGGAAAAATAGTTCCTAGAATTGAGGCAGGAGGATGATTCAATGGCTGATTATGAAGCAAAGTTCACTCGAATGGCAAGGTATGCTCCAAACTTTATACGAGATCTTGATAGTAAAATAAACCATTTTTACTCAGGGTTAATGCCAATGTATCTAAGGGCTTTAGCTTCTCATGAGTTCAAAAGTTATGAAAAACGTGTTCGATGTGCGGAGAAGGTGGAAATGGAGTTTGCCGATGATCACGTGTTCTATGACAAACAACAGAATAAGAGGTCCAGTTGGTAGGAAAAGGGGAAGAATTCATCAAAGAATAAAGGAGGTAAGAAAACCAAATATCCATCATGTGAGAAGTGTGGTAAAATGTGTTGACCTCACCTATTTTGATAATCCCAATTATGTGTTCATATATTATGTTATTCTCAATTATTGATGATTTACATTTTAGTTCTTTCAAATCGGTGATAAAGTTAATAATAATGTTTAAATAATCTCTGATTTATGTTAATCTCGATTATACTTATTTATACAAGCTTTGAAACAATTCTAGGTCAAGTAGATGTGGTCTACCGATAGCCAGAGCTACTGATAGCCAGAGCTACCGATAGCCAGAGCTACCGATAGCCAGAGCTACCGATAGCCAGAGCTACCGATAGCGAGAGCTACCGGTAGCCAGAGCTACCGCTGCACAAAGAGCTACTGATGCACAAAGAGCTACCGATTCACAAAGAGCTACCGATAAGAGCTACTGATAAGAGCTACCGATAAGAGCTACCAATAAGAGCTACCGATAAGAGCCACCGATAAGAGTTTAAAGAGCTACCGATGGAAGATCCCTACAACGAGTCAACCGTACACGTCTACAAACAAACGGCTACCTATAATGAACTATGGAGTCAAATCCAATACCCTCAACCCTATTTGTTTATTATACTAACGGTTACATTTGTTACTTTTGATGCATTTAATGTTATTAAATGATTTTTGTTGCCATTTCAGGAAACCGTACCATGTACGATCAAAAAGCATAATCATTCCTCCTCAGAAAAACAAAAAGCAGTGGCATAAAAAGGAAATTGTGCATGTATCAAAGCGTGCGAGACACTAGACCAAAAGAGATCAAGCACACAGAAGATACTTGCGATCAAGCTCAAAACGTGCCAAGAACAACTGGAGAACTTACACTCATGAGACTACTACTACCAGCCTCCATAACATAGAGCATACATCAAGCAATCTATGCTAAAGAAGAACCACAAAAAACTCATCATTCTTTGAGCCGATAAGTAAGCTGAACCTGGAAGTCAAGGAAGCAGATGGTACTCTGTTTTACAGACAAAAACCAGAAGAAGACTCAGAACGAATTCTGATCGACAAAAGGAGTCGAGAGCTGTACGAAGATCACTAGAGCCCTTTCTAATCTCTAAATCTTTATCTCTATGATTTACTTTTTACATTACGAGTAGTGTGTGTTATCTGTTGTATTTTACACACACACTGTCTCCTGAACCTTAACTGGAGGATTTGTAAATCCTCACTCACTATCTTCATTCTTTTTCCCACTATGGATAGTGGTAGAGGTTGTGTGTGACCTGGACAGCTGGTTGCTATTGTTTTGTTTCCCACGGATAACAGTGGTAGAGGTCTTGGACCTGGACAGTTGTAAACTGTTGAACCCCGATTCAGGGTGTGGATCATCCTTATATAAGAATTTGAGAGGACTAAGTCTCAGCTTGAGACTGAACCTCGTGGTTAACTCATCTGTGTTTTTAGTTAACGTTTATATCCATACAATACATATCTATTTCATATTCTGCTGCGATTACTTTGATAGTTAAAATCGCAAGTGTTTATATTTATTATAAATCAGTAAGTTATTTTCAAAAGTTAATTTAATCATCATATTATGTTTACTGAGAACTAATCAATCTTTGAGAAACTAATTGGACCTTTATAATATGTATAAATTCACTACAGTTTAATCTGTTTTTGAAATTGGGGGATTTTAATAGAAATTGTTTTTAGCAGAAAGTTTAATTGGAACTCAATTCACCCCCCTCTTGAGTGTCCACTCCGACCAACATTTGGTATCTGAGGGTTTATTAATACCTTCTAAATTACTCTGTTTTCAACTGTGATTTTAGTTGTATTTTAAAGTTCTTAAAATTTCGGTTATTTTTAAATTTTTATCTCTTTAAATTTTGTTTATAATGGATAATATACTTGAGGGTGCTGCTACTAACCGGCCACCTTTCTTTAATGGAAATAACTATGCTCAGTGGAAACTTAAAATGAAAATTCATCTAGAAAGAATGAGTTTTGATATTTTTACTGCTATTGAATCTGAATATAAAGTTCCCACTACTGATAGATCTACTTGGGAGGAACCTACAAAGACTGCTTACAATAATAATTGTAAAGCTATGAATGCTCTGTACTGTGAACTAGGAGATGAAGAATTTAATAGAATTTCTGCATGTAAAACTGCTTTTGAAATTTTGGATACCTTGGTTGTTTCTCACGAAGGAACAACCAATGATAAAGAAATGAGATTAAACACTTATACTATTAAATATGATAATTTCAAAATGAAGCCTGATGAACCTATTTCTGACATGTACCTCAGGTTCAATGAGATAGTGAACACAATGAGCTCACTCGGAAAGATTGTTCCTGCAAAAGAACAAATTATGAGAATACTGAGTTGTTTTCCAGATAGATGGAGAGGTACATCCGTTTCAATTAGGGAATCCTGTGACATTGGAACACTGCCTGTCAAGGAGTTAATTGGTAAGCTGATGATGTATGAAGAAGAGCTTTAAGTAAATAAAGAAGAAGATGAGGAACCCAAAAGAAAATCTGTAGCGTTTAAAACTACTGCCTTTAAGAGTAAAGACAAGGATCAACTACAAATGGAGACTGAGAGTTCAATGAGTGAAAATTCAGAATCTGACAGTGATGCTGAGATGGCTCAAATAGCCAGGAGATTCAAAAAATTTTATCGGAAAAAGAAATTATTTAGGAAACCAAATTACAAAGGAAAGTATGATCAACAAGGAAAATGGAAAAAGGATTGGAAGAAGGCTGACAGGACTGATGAAGTTGTCTGCTATGAATTCAAGGGAAAAGGACATATCAAAGAAGACTATCCAAAGTTAAAATTCAAAAAGAAATATGATTACAAAGACAAGAAGAACAAGAAAGCCATGAAGGCTACCTGGAGTGCTTCAGAAGACAACACTAGTGAAGCAGAATCTTAGGACTCTGAAAGGAATCGGGCCAACATGTGTTTCATGACAAATACTTCTGAGGTAACATCTGACACTCCTGTTTTAAATTCATATTATTCTGGAGATGATTCTGATTCAAAAAACTTGTCAAAATCTGAACTATTTGAGTACTGTCATATGTTGGAAGAAACCTGTAATGAGCTTAAAGACAAATAAAAAGGTTTAAAGAAACAGTATGCTTTAAGTGGTAAGCATAAATCTGATCTTGATATAGAAAAGGAAAAGAATGCTCAACTACTAAAGGAAAATACAGAACTAAAACTGTCAAATGAGAAACTTAGAAATGACATAGAAAAATTCACAAATGGAAAGGATGCTTTAACTCAAATGCTAGGAAAGCAAGTTGCACCTAGATATGCTACTAGTTTGGGATACCAACCTGGACAGAGACAGTTCACTAGAACCCGATTTATTCCTAAGTCTGAAAAAAATTATGCTAGTTCCAGTTTTGGAAATTCATATGCTTCAACAGGTTGTTCACATGGTTATAGACCAAATAAAGTTTATCTTTCAAAATCTGTTTTTTCTGTTAATTGTATGGGACCCATAAAAAAAATTTGGGTACCTAAGGCCCTGATTGCTAACCTATCTGGACCCAAGAAAATCTGGGTACCAAAGTCATTTCCTGTTTAAATCTGTTTTATAGGAGACCTGCTTAAAGAGAAGTCACAAGAAGATATGGTATTTAGACAGTGGGTGCTCAAGACACATGAATGGAGATTTTTCTTTCTTCAAGAGCTTAATAAAGGTTGATGGAGGTCATGTCACCTTTGGTGACAACTCTAAAGGAAAAATCATCGGCCTAGGCTAGATTGGTAACACTGACTCAGTATTAATTTCTAAAGTTTTATTCGTTGATGGACTTAAATATAACTTGAGTAGTATATCTCAATTATGTAATGATGGTTTCAATGTCAAGTTTTAAAATGATTCTTGTGATGTTTTAAACTCCAAAAATTCTTTAGTATTTTCTGCTCTATGGAATGAATATGTTTATGCTGTTGATTTATACTCTTTAGCCAAACAAAATATTTCTTGTTTGAATGCTTTTCATAAAGAATCTTGGCTATGGCACAGACGATTAGGACACTGCAACATTCACTCACTTAGAAAACTGGCTAGGAAAAACATAGTTAGAGACTTACCTAAATTAGAATTCCCAAATGACAAAGTGTGTAATCCCTGTCAAAAGGGAAAACAACACAAAGTTTCTTTTAAATCAAAGAAAAAGTCTCAACTTCTCAACCACTTGAGTTGGTTCACATGGATTTGTTTGGACCATCATGAGTTTCTAGTTTAAATGGGAAGCATTATGTCTATTTCCTTGTAGATGACTTTTCTAGATACACTTGGGTGTACTTTCTAGCTCACAAAAGTGAAGCCTGTCCTTACTTTGTTAAATATTCCAAGTCTGTAGAGAACCTTAGTGGACTTAAGATTAAAACCCTAAGAAGTGATCATGGTCGTGAGTTTGAAAATCATGAGTTTGAATCTTATTGCTCACACAATGGCTATAGTCACAATTTTTATACCCCTAGGACACCCTAACAAAATGGTGTAGTAGAAAGGAGAAACCAAACCCTTCAAGAAATAGCTAGAACCATGCTCAATGAATATGAACTGCCTATTTACTTTTGGGATGAAGCTGTTAATACAGCTTGTTATGTTATCAATAGAGTCTTAATCAGACCTGTTCTTAAGAAAACCCCTTATGAGTTGTGGAACAATAGAAAGCCTAAGGTTAATTACTTCAGAGTTTTTGGTTGAAAAGTCTTTATACTTAATACTAAAGATAATCTGGATAAGTTTGCTCCCAAAAGCGATGAAGGAATTTTTCTGGGTTACTCTATTTCAAGTAAATCTTATAGAGTTTTCAATAAGAGAACCAAAGGTGTGGAAGAATTTGTTCACATCAAATTCGATGAAACTGATCCACATGAGCCTAAAACCTCTCTTGAGAATCTTGAAGAAGATTTGTCTATTCTGGACCTTAATGTTAAATCTAAAGAACCTGTTATAAAAACATACAGTTCTGGACTTTCTCTAGAATCTGCTTCGGTTGAACCCGAACCTATAGATGAACCTGAAGTTTCTAGTCCATCCTTTAACAAATCGACTAAAATTCTAAAGAATCATACTTTAGATGATGTTGTTGGTAATCTTGATAGAGGAACACAAACTAGAGCTTCTCTAAGGAACCAAGTTGAACATCAAGCTTTTCTGTCACAGCTAGAACCCAAAAATATCAATGATGCTATCAATGATGAATTCTGGGTAATAGCCATGCAAGAAGAGTTGAATCAATTTGAAAGAAACAAAGTCTGGGAATTAGTAGACAGACCCAAGGACACCTTGATAATAGGCACAAAATGGTTTTTTAGAAATAAAGTTGATGAATCAGGAAACATAGTTAGAAACAAAGCTAGACTAGTTGCACAAGGATATAGTCAAGAAGAGGGTATAGACTATGGAGAAACTTTTTCACCTGTAGCTCGAATGGAAGCTATTAGGATCTTACTTGCATATGCATCACATCTGAATTTCAAGTTATATCAAATGGATGTCAAAAGTGAATTTCTAAATGGTTTTATAATTGAAGATGTTTTTGTGGAACAACCACCTGGATTTACAAACCCTCATTTTCCAAATCAAGTTTTTAAACTTTCTAAAGCTTTATATGGTTTAAAACAAGCTCCAAGAGCATGGTATGATAGACTCAGCAATTTTCTTATTTCAAATGGTTTTACTAAAGGGATCGTTGATCCAACTCTTTTTATTAAAAGAATTTATAAAGATGTTTTAGTTGTACAAATCTATGTTGATGATATTATATTTGGATCTTCAAAACACTCTCTATGTACTGATTTTTCAAAAAGTATGCAAAATTAATTTGAAATGAGCTTAATGGGAGAGCTTAAGTATATTCTTGGTTTTCAAATTTTTTAAACTAGAGATGGAATTATTTTAAATCAAAGTAAATATAAAAAATATCTTTTAAAACGTTTTGGATTGGATAGTATTAAGGAAAGTGATACACCTATGAGTACTACCTGTATGTTGGATACAGATGAAGCTGGGAAACCAGTGGATCAAACCAATTACAGAGGTATGATTGGGAGCTTAATTTATCTTACTGCTAGTCGACCAGACATCATGTTCAGTGTATGTATGTGCGCTAGATTTCAAGCTAATCCTAAAGAATCACACTTACTGGCTGTTAAAAGGATTTTTAAATATCTTAAGCATACTGTACATTTAGGTTTGTTTTATCCAAAAGGACAATCATTTGACCTAATGAGCTATTCAGATGCTGACTTTGCTGGATGTAAGTTAGAAAGGAATAGCACATCTGGAACATGTCATTTACTTGGTAAATCCCTAGTGTCATGGTGTAGTACGAAACAGAACTCATTTGCATTGTCTACTGCCGAAGCAGAGTACATAGCTGCTGGTAGTTGCTGTGCACAAATTCTATGGATGAAACACACTTTATTAGACTATGGATTTGAGTTTTAACATGTTTCAATTAACTGTGACAACACTAGTGCAATAAACATATCTAAGAACCCTGTATCTCACTCTAGAACCAAACACATAGATGTAAGACATCATTTTCTGAGAGATCATTATCAAAAAGGTGATATTAATCTTGAATTTATTGGCACTGAACATCAATTGGCCGATATTTTCACTAAACCTTTAAGTTCTGATAGGTTAAGTTACATTAGGCACGAGCTGGGGATGATAAATTCTCACCGATGTTGAGATTCTCACCGATGTGAAATTCTCACCAATGATCAATTCTCACCGATGCTGAAATTCTCACTGATGTGAAATTCTCACCGATGCTGAAATTCTCACTGATGCTGAATTTCTCACCGATGTGAAATTCTCACCGATGATCAATTCTCACCGATGCTGAAATTCTCAGCGATGTGAAATTCTCACCGATGTGAAATTCTCACCGATGCTGAAATCCTCACCGATGTGAAATTCTCACCGATGTGAAATTCTCACCGATGTGAAATTCTCACCGATGTTGAAATTCTCACCGATGCTATATTTTAAAACTGTTGTCTGCCGCTAAGAATATGAATCGTTTTATTTTTATGTTATTTTACTTTATTCGTTTATTTATGATTCCTACATGACAAAACTAAGCCTAAAACCGCTTCTCACTGCACCGGACCCAATACCCTTCACCTTTGAATACTAGCTCCCTAATCGACTGAGAACCCTAAATCCGAGATGGAAAAATCCAAGATTCCTGCCAACAGAGATGACAGTGTAGAGCCTAAAACAAAGAAGCAGAAAGTGCAGCAAGAAGCTCGTGGAAGTAATGTCAGAACTAGGTCGGGAAATCGACCAGTAAACCCTCATTTGCAGAATAGAGATATTGTGATTGAAAAGGAAATCTGCGTAGATTGGCTGCTACCAAGCAAGTCGTTGGTGCTTGCAATTCTGGAAGATCAGAAATGGGTAGATTGTTTTTCAAATAACAATGGTCCCTACTACCCGAAGATAGTGAAACAGTTCGACGAATTCGTAAGCTTCGAGAAGTCTGAAAATGAGAATCGGGTAAGTTCTTTTTTAAATGGAAAAGAAATGTCGTTTTCTTCAGTAGAGTGGGATGAATGTTTAAAAGTCCCACATGAAGGTGTATCCGGGTATGTCTTAAGAGCAGTTCCACCTACAAGTAACATCTTTGACTATGATACCGCTTTAAAGGAGCTAACGGGTAATGGAAGTCAAAGGCAAGTGGTTGCTACTGAATTGGATGGAGAGAACAGACTGCTTTTCAAATTTGTTCAACATGTTTTGATACCGAGGAGAGCAGATTTTTCTAATCTGAGATATCAAGATATTTATCTTATACATCTGTTAAGACATGGTGTGAAAGTTAATCTGTGCAGACTGCTGTTGAATCAAATGGAAGATATGATTAGACCAAAATCAAAGACTAATGCTTTATTTTTTGCCAAAATGATCTCTGTGATGATAAAAGTGAAAGGGATAGCTGAGTCTCAGGATGAGACAGTTGTAGTTAAGAATAACGTCTGTATCACTACTACAGTTTGTAAGTACATGAAAATCAATTGGAACCCATGGAAAGGAGAATGGGTCAGTGATGACCAGAAGGTGTATGATAAATTTAATCCTGTGGATTATCCTTCAAGGCCAAAGGATAAAATAGATCCAGGTTTAGGATCTGATGAAGAGGAACCCGAGTAAAGTGATGAGTCAGAAGAAGAAGAAGAAGTAGAAGAAGAGGAAGAAACTCATATGGATATTGGAGGAGATCCAGACTTTCCCCCAAGTCCTGTTACTGATTTTGTATAGTCAAGAAAAGGAAAAGTAGAGGAAGTGTTATCTATTCATGAGGAAGACTAGCCAGTTCCTCAACAGAAAGGAGAAAAAGAGAATGTATCTGAATCATCTGGTTCTGCTAGGTTGAGTCTGAGTCCTTTGATTGAAAACTCAGTTGTTCCTACTGATGAAGTAGAAAAAGAAAGAGAAGAAGCTGTACCTGTTTCAGAAAATCCCCTTACTACTGCTGAGATGGAAGTTGTTGTGGAAGTTTCTGATGAAGAAAGACCCGCAGAGAATGTAGTTGTTGTACATAATAATACACCCATTGAGGGGGAGGATCATTCCAATCTTGGAAATGTTACAGTGGCTGTTGAGATTGAAGACTGGGTAGAAGACCAAGGTTTTATAGTATGTGATTTGGATTATCCTGATTCGGATAATGAAGTATCGTTGAATAGACCAAAGATCAGCTATGACATCAATTCTGAGTTATTACCTGATGATGTGGTCCGAGTAAATGATTTTGATGTGCTGAAAGAAAATATCAAAGTCAGTTTTGTAGAAGAAGTAAAGACAATAGAATCTTTTTTAGTTTCCTCGATTCGATCAGTCATGAATGATTCAGTTGTCAGCTTAGCTTCTGCAAGAGTATCTACTACAGTTGCTCCTACTGATTTTGTTACAAATTCTGATCTTGAATCCCTGAAGCATGAGCTGAAATAATCCTTCAGTGCCTCAGTTACTGAGATGAAGCACTGTTTTCATGAAGAAATGAAGTCGTTAGAACAATCTCTTGAGCTTTCTCTTGGTTTCAATCTGTCAACATTTATGGGTGAGCTAATGGAAGCAGTCAAAGAGTGCCAGACCCAATCTTCTAGAATAGAAGTAGATCTTGAATCCTTAAAAAAGTCTGTTACTACCTTAGATTCCTACATGAGCTCAAAGCCTCAAGCTGATAAGGATTTAGCCTATGTGAAAAGTGTTGTAAGCCAAATGGTCTCAGTATTTGAAGATTTCAAATCTTCTATAAAGGATCATGTTAAAAATCCGGACTCTCAACTGCAAAATTTGATTAGTGGTTTGACCAAAAGTTTCAAAGAAACTGTATCTTTCTCGGTTGGTCCTCTAGCTTCAAAACCTGCATTTGATTTAAATCAATTACGTTCTATGATGAAGGAGGAGCTTGGTTCTATTTCAACCAGTGGCTTTGTGGACTCATCAGATCTAATCTGGGTAGTTCTCTCTACAGGAGATTCAGTAAGGGAAATAATGAAAATCATCCACGACACTATGAAAGAGGCCTTTGCCTCTCAGGAGGAAATCAAGAACAAGGTGGATTATTATTTCCAAAGGATTTTTACCAAGCAACAACTCACCCATAATGTCAAGCTGATGTTGGAAAACATGAAGTTACCCCCTGTAACTCAAGCCTTCTGAGAACAAGTGAGCAAGCTAAGACAGCTGACTCCTGCCTTAGAAAAATTTATGCTAAACAAAGATGATTTTATATCTGTGATGGAATGAGGGGGAGGAATCATTATGGATTTCAGAAATATGTTGCTGCCCTTTTTGCATGTTGATGCCAGACCAGTTATTGTCCCTCCTGCCTTGCCTGCCTCTGCCTCTACTGAGTCTCCAGTCCAGATGACTCCTGCTCAGGCCATCCTAAGCCTCACACCTATGATCACTCAACAAACTTCCCAATATAGGCTAGGCACTGTATCAGTGGCTTAGCCTCCTATGATCATCTCTGGGATTCCAAAGCCCTCACTCACATCCTCACCACCTTCCTCCTCTTCTGATCCAAAAGGAAAATCTCATGGTGAGGATCCGGATTGCTGAAGTGGCCAGGCTATTTGATAGGAATTTTTTTTTCTTCTTTTCTATTCTGTTTATGTAAGTTTTGTCTGGTCTAATACAAATGCTTTTCTTTACACTATCTCTGTTTCTCAGTTTTCTCTGTATGATTTCCCACTTTTTTGATTATCAAAAGGGGGAGAAAATTATAAAGGGGGACAAAATATAAAGAGAGGGGGAGAAAATTTAAAAAGAGGGGGGGAAATATCAAAGGGAAGAAATTTTGAGCCTTTTATACTATTCTTACATTTCCTTCCTTGGTATCAACTCTTTCAAAGCTTATCTCTGATACTATTGTATTTAATACTTCCTATGATAATTTTTGATCTATTTCATTCTATTACTATTCCCTATATTTCCTCTAATTGCATTCTTTGAGAAATTAGAATATAAACGTCATATTCTCTTATACTATATTCTCACTATTTTTGGTCATATCATAAGTTGTAATTATCAAAAAGGGGGAGATTGTTGACCTCACCTGTTTTGATAATCCCAATTATGTGTTCATATATTATGCTATTCTCAATTACTGATGATTTACATTTTAATTCTTTCAAATCAGTGATCAGGCTAATAATAATGTTTAAATAATCTTTGACTTATGTTAATCTCGATTATCCTTGTTTATACAAGCTTTGAAAAAATTCTAAGTCAAGTAGATGTGGTCTACCGATAGCCAGAGCTACCGATAGCCAGAGCTACCGATAGCCAGAGCTACCGATAGCCAGAGCTACCGATAGCCAGAGCTACCGCTAGCCAGAGCTACCGATATCCAGAGCAACCGATGCACAAAGAGCTACCGATGCACAAAGTGCTACCGATGCACAAAGAGCTACCGATAAGAGCTACTGATAAGAGCTACCGATAAGAGCTACCGATAAGAGCGACCGATAAGAGTTTAAAGATCTACCGATGGAAGATCCCTACACCGAGTCAACCGTACATGTATACAAACAAACGTCTACCTATAATGAACTATGGAGTCAAATCCTATACCCTCGACCCTATTTGTTTATTATACTAACGGTTACATTTGTTACTTTTGATGCATTTAATGTTATTAAATGATTTGTGTTGTCATTTCAGGAAACCGTACCAAGTACGATCAAAAAGCATAATCATTCCTCCTCAGAAAAATAAAAATCAGTGGCATAAAAAGGGCATCGTGCATGTATCAAAGCGTGCGAGACACTAGACCAAAAGAGATCAAGCACACAGAACATACTGGCGATCAAGCTCAAAACGTGCCAAGAACAACTGGAGAACTTGCACTCACGAGACTACTACTACCAGCCTCCAGAACATAGAGCATACATCAAGCAATCTATGCTAAAGAAGAACCACACAAAACTCATAATTCTTTGAGCCGATAAGCAAGATGAACCTAGAAGTCAAAGAAGCATATGGTAGTCTGTTTTCCAGACAAAAACCAGAAGAAGACTCAGAACAAATTCTGATCAATAAAAGGAGTCGAGAGCTGCACGAAGATCACTAGAGCCATTTCTAATCTCTAAATCTTTATCTCTGTGATTTACTTATTACATTACGAGCAATGTGTGTTATCTGTTGTATTTTACACACACACTGTCTCCAGAACCTTAACTGGAGGTTTTGCAAATCCTCACTCACTATCTTCATTCTTTTTCATACTGTGGATAGTGGTATAGGTTGTGTGTGACCTGGAGAGCTGGTTGCTGTTGTTTTGTTTCCCACGGATAACAGTGGTAGAGGTCTTGGACCTGGACAGTTGTAAACTGTTGAACCCCGATTCAGGGTGTGGATCATCCTTATATAAGCTTTTGAGAGGACTAAGTCTCGGCTTGAGACTGAACCTATTTGTTAACTCCTCTGTGTTTTTAGTTAAATTTTATATCCATACAATACATATCTATTTCATATTCTGATGCTATTACTCTGAAATATGATTTGTCTTCAAAGCTACTTTGATAGTTAAACTCGCAAGTGTTTATATTTATTATAAATCAGTAAGTTAGTTTCAAAAGTTAATTTAATCATCAGATTAAGTTTACTGAGAACTAATCAATCTTTGAGAAACTAATTGAACCTTTATAATCTGTATAAATTCACTACAGTTTAATCTGTTTTTGAAATTTGGGGATTTTAATAGAAATTGTTTTTAGCAGAAATTTTAATTGGAACTCAATTCACCCCCTCTTGAGTGTCCACTCCGACCAACATTTGGTATCAGAGGGTTTATTAATACCTTCTAAATTACTTTGTTTTCAACTGTGATTTTAGTTGTATTTTAAAGTTCTTAAAATTTCTGTTATTTCTAAATTTTTATCTCTTTAAATTTTGTTTATAATGGATAATATACTTGAGGGTGCTGCTACTAACCGGCCACCTTTATTTAATGGAAATAACTATGCTCAGTGGAAACTTAAAATGAAAATTCATCTAGAAAGCATGATTTTTGATATTTGGACTGCTAATGAATCTGAATATAATGTTCCCACTACTGATAGATCTACTTGGGATGAACCTACAACGATTGCTTACAATAATAATTGTAAAGCTATGAATGATCTGTATTGTGCTCTAGGAGATGAAGAATTTAATAGAATTTCTGCATGTAAAACTACTTTTGAAATTTGGGATACCATGGCTGTTTCTCACGAAGGAACAACCAATGATAAAGAAATGAGATTAAACACTTATACTATTAAATATGATAATTTCAAAATGAATCCTGATGAACCTATTTCTGACATGTATCTCAGGTTCAATGAGATAGTGAACACAATGAGCTCACTCGGAAAGATTGTTCCTGCAAAAAAACAAATTATGAGAATACTGAGATGTTTGCCAGATAGATGGAGATGTACATCCGTTTCAATTAGAGAATCCTGTGACATTGGAACACTGCCTGTCAAGGAGTTAATTGGTAAGCTGATGATGTATGAAGAAGATCCTAAAGTAAATAAAGAAGAAGATGAAGAACCCAAAAGAAAATTTGTAGTATTTAAAACTACTGCCTTTAAGAGTAAAGACAAGGATAAACTACAAATGGAGACTGAGAGTTCAATGAGTGAAAATTCAGAATCTGACAGTGATGCTGAGATGGCTCAAATAGCCAGGAGATTCAAAAAGTTTAATAGGAAAAAGAAATTCTTTAGGAAACCAAATTACAAAGGAATGTATGATCAACAAGACAAATGGAAAAAGGATTGGAAGAAGGCTGACAGGACTGATGAAGTTGTCCTCTATGAATGCAAGCGAAAAGGACATATCAAAGAAGACTGTCCAAAGTTAACATTCAAAAAGAAATATGATTACAAAGAAAAGAAGTACAAGAAATCCATGAAGGCTACCTGGAGTGCTTCAGAAGAAAGCACTACCGAAGCAGAATCTTTAGACTCTGAAAGGAATCGAGCCAACATGTGTTTCATGAAAAATTCTTCTGAGGTAACATCTGACACTCCTGTTTTAAATTCATATTATTCTGGAGATGATTCTGATTCAGAAAACTTGTCAAAATATGAACTATTTGAGTACTGTCATATGTTGGAAGAAACCTGTAATGAGCTTAAAGACAAATACAATGGTTTAAAGAAACAGTTTGCTTTAAGTGTTAATCATAAATCTGATCTTGATATAGAAAAGGAAAAGAATGCTCAACTACTAAAGGAAAATACAAAACTGAAACTGTCAAATGAGAAACTTAGAAAGGACTTAAAAAAATTCACAAATGGAAAGGATTCTTTAACTCAAATGCTAGGAAAGAAAGTTGCACCTAGATATGCTACTGGTTTGGGATACCAACCTGGACAGAGAAAGTTCACTAGAACCCTATTTATTCCTATGTCTGAAAAAAATTATGCTAGTTCCAGTTTTGGAAATTCATATGCTTCAATAGGTTGTTCACATGGTTATAGACCAAATAATGTTTATCGTTTAAAATCTGTTGTTTCTGTTAATTGTATGGGACCCATAAAACAGATTTGGGTACCTAAGGCCCTGATTGCTAACCTATCTAGACCCATGATAATTTGGGTACCAAAGTCATTTCCTATTTAAATCTGTTTTATAGGAGACCTGCTTGAAGAGCTGTCACAAGAAGATATGGTATTTAGACAGTGGGTGCTCAAGACACATGACTGGAGATTATTCTTGCTTCAAGAGCTTAATAAAGGTTGATGGAGGTCATGTCACCTTTGGTGACAACTCTAAAGGAAAAATCATCGGCCTAGTCCAGATTGGTAACACTGACTCATTATTAATTTCTAAAGTTTTATTCGTTGATGGACTTAAATATAACATGCTTAGTATATCTCAATTATGTGACGATGGTTTCAATGTCACGTTTGTAAATGATTCGTGTGATGTTTTTAACTCCAAAAATTCTTTAGTATTTTCTGCTCTAAGGAATGAAAATGTTTATGTTTTTGATTTAAACTCTTTATCCAAACAAAATATTTCTTGTTTGAATGCTTTTCATAAAGAATCTTGGCTATGGCACAGAAGATTAGGACACTGCAACATTCACTCACATAGAAAACTGGCTAGGAAAAACATAGTTAGAGACTTACCTAAATTAGAATTCCCAAATGACAAAGTGTGTAATCCCTGTCAAAAGGGAAAACAACACAAAGATTCTTTTAAATCAAAGAAAGAAGTCTCAACTTCTCAACCAAATGAGTTGGTTCACATGGATTTGTTTGGACCATAAAGAGTTTCTAGTTTAAATGGGAAGCATTATGTCTATGTCCTTGTAGATGACTTTTCTAGATATACTTGGGTGTACTTTCTAGCTCACAAAAGTGAATATTGTCCTTACTTTGTTAAATATTCCAAGTCTGTAGAGAACCTTAGTGGACTTAAGATTAAAACCCTAAGAAGTGATCATGGTCGTGAGTTTGAAAATCATGAGTTTGAATCTTATTGCTCACACAATGGCTATAGTCCCAATTTTTTGGCCCCTAGGACACCCCAACAAAATGGTGTAGTAGAAAGATGAAACTGAACCCTTCAAGAAATAGCTAGAACCATGCTCAATGAATATGAACTGCCTATTTACTTTTGGGCTGAAGCTGTTAATACAGCTTGTTATGTTATCAATAGAGTCTTAATCAGACCTGTTCTTAAGAAAACCCCTTATGAGTTGTGGAACAATAGAAAGCCAAAGGTTAATTACTTCAGAGTTTTTGGTTGCAATGTCTTTATACTTAATACTAAAGATAATCTGGATAAGTTTGCTCCCAAAAGCGATGAAGGAATTTTTCTCGGTTACTCTATTTCAAATAATGCTTATAGAGTTTTCAATAAGAGAACCAAAGGTGTGGAAGAATCTGTTCACATCAAATTCGATGAAACTGATCCACATGAGCCTAAAACCTCTCTTGAGAATCTTGAAGAAGATTTGTCTATTCTGGACCTTAATGATAAATCTAAAGAACCTGTTATAAAAACATCCAGTTCTAGACTTTCTCGAGAGTCTGCTTCTGTTGAACCCGAACCTATAGATGAACCTGAAATTTCTAGTCCAACATTTACCAAATCGACTAAAATTCTAAAGAATCATCCTTTAGATGCTGTTGTTGGTAATCTTGATAGAGGAACACAAACTAGAGCTTCTCTAAGGAACCAGGTTGAAAATCAAGCTTTTCTGTCATAGCTAGAACCCAAAAATATCAATGATTCTATCAATGATGAATTCTGGGTAATAGCCATGCAAGAAGAGTTGAATCAATTTGAAAGAAACAAAGTCTGGGAATTAGTAGACAGACCCAAGGACACCTTGACAATAGGCACAAAATGGGTTTTTAGAAATAAAGTTGATGAATCAGGAAACACAGTTAGAAACAGAGCTAGACTAGTTGCATAGGGATATATTCAAGAAGAGGGCATAGACTATGGAGAAACTTTTGCACATGTAGCTCGACTGGAAGCTATTAGGATCTTACTTTCATATGCATCACATCTGAATTTCATGTTATATCAAATGGATGTCAAATGTGCCTTTCTAAATGGTTTTATAATTAAAGATGTTTTTGTGGAACAACCACCTGGATTTACGAACCCTTATTTTCCAAATCAAGTTTTTAAACTTTCTAAAGCTTTATATGGTTTAAAACAAGCTCCAAGAGCTTGGTATGATAGACTCAGCAATTTTCTTATTTCAAAAGGTTTTACTAAAGGGATCGCTGATCCAACTTTTTTTATTAAAAGAATTTATAAAGATGTTTTAGTTGTACAAATCTATGTCGATGATATTATATTTGGATCTTCAAAACACTCTCTATGTACTTATTATTCAAAAAGTATGAAAAATGAATTTGAAATGAGCTTAATGGGAGAGCTTAAGTATATTCTTGGTTTTAAAATTTTTCAAACTAGAGATGGAATTATTTTAAATCAAAGTAAATATACAAAAGATCTTTTAAAACGTTTTGGATTGGATAGTATTAAGGAAAGTGATACACCTATGAGTACTACCTGTATGTTGGATACAGATGAAGCTGGGAAACCAGTGGATCAAACCAATTACAGAGGTATGATTGGGAGCTTACTTTATCTTACTGCTAGTCGACCAGACATCATGTTCAGTGTATGTATGTGCTCTATATTTCAAGATAATCCTAAAGAATCACACTTACTGGCTGTTAAAAGGATTTTTAAATATCTTAAGCATACTGTACATTAAGTTTGTTTTATCCAAAAGGACAATCATTTGACCTAACGAGCTATTCAGATGCTGACTTTGCTGGATGTAAGTTAGAAAGGAAGAGAACATCTGGAACATGTCATTTACTTGGTAAATCCCTAGTGTCATGGTGTAGTAAGAAACAGAACTCAGTTGCATTGTCTACTGCCAAAGCAGAGTATATAGCTGCTGGTAGTTGCTGTGCACAAATTCTGTGGATGAAACACACTTTATTGGACTATGGATTTGAGTTTAAACATGTTTCAATTAACTGTGACAACACTAGTGCAATAAACATATCTAAGAACCCTGTATCTCACTCTAGAACCAAACACATATATGTAAGACATCATTTTCTAAGAGATCATTATCAAAAAGGTGATATTACTCTTGAATTTATTGGCACTGAACATCAATTGGCCGATATTTTCACTAAACCATTAAGTTCTGATAGGTTAAGTTACATTAGGCACGATCTGGGATGATAAATTCTCACCGATGTTGAGATTCTCACCGATGTGAAATTCTCACCGATGATCAATTCTCACCGATTCTGAAATTCTCACCGATGTGAAATTCTCACCGATGCTGAAATTCTCACCGATGCTGAAATTCTCACTGATGTGAAATTCTCACCGATGATCAATTCTCACCGATGATGAAATTCTCACCAATGTGAAATTTTCACCGATGATCAATTCTCACCGATGCTGAAATCCTCACCGATGTGAAATTCTCACCGATGTGAAATTCTCACCGATGTGAAATTCTCACTGATGTTGAAATTCTCACCGATGCTATATTTTAAAACTTCTTTCTGCTGCCAAGAATATGAATCCTTTAATTTTTATGTTATTTTAATTTATTCGTTTTTTTATGATTCCTACATGATAAAACTAAGCCCAAAACCGCTTCTCACTCCACTGGACCCAAAACCCTTCACCTTTGAATCCTAGCTCCCTAATCGACTGAGAACCCTAAATCCGAGATGGCAAAAACCAAGATTCCTACCAACAGAGATGACAGTGTAGAGAATAAAACAAAGAAGCAGAAAGTGCAGCAAGAACCTCGTGGAAGTAATGTCAGAACTAGGTCGGGAAAGCGACCAGTAAACCCTCATTTGCAGAATAGAGATATTGTGATTGAAAAGGAACTATGCGTAGATTGGATGCTACTAAGAAAGTCGTTGGTGCTTGCAATTATGGAAGATCAGAAATGGGTAGATTGTTTTTCAAATAAAAATGGTCCCTACTACCCGAAGTTAGTGAAACAATTCTACGAATTCGTAAGCTTCGAGAAGTCTGAAAATGAGAATCGGGTAAGTGTTTTTTTAAATGGAAAAGAAATGTCGTTTTCTTTAGTAGAGTGGGCTGAGTTAGTGAATTTGGAATAAGATATTATTTATTTGGATAAATTATATTCAATATTCTTGACTACTTTGAGACTAATTAATCTTTTTTTTTCAATTATTGTTGGAGTTTACAAAATTTTTTGATATAAGGAGTATATTTAGTATACTATAAGAAATTAGTGGGCATAAATGTAATCAATAAGGTTTTATGGTAATTCAGGGTGTTACCATGTTTTAAAAGAACACATGATTAAGGTATTCGCATGTTATTACGTGGAAAAAAATATCTTCATTGTGTTTATCTTCCTTTTAAATTTTAAATGGTGAGTTTGGAAAAAAGTAGTTTGGATAAGTCTAAAGATTGGAATGGATTATGTATGTCATTGGATATTATTTCTAAGGTTATAGAATTTCTTAAAATTATTTTTGGATTTTTATAAAAACGAAATCATGGAGGTCGGATGTCAACCCGTCGCATCGGGCAAGGCCGTGAGACTTGAACCCTCAACCGAAGGGAGACAAGGGTGCATCACATACCACTGGCCTACGTGATTTCCTGGTTTGTATAATGTAGGTTTTTTAAATATTCTGACATATGAATTATAAATTCATTGTTTTTGTAACCCTATACGATTAGGATAAATATATATTTTTTAATTCTATTATCTTTTGAAATGAAAGATGATTTTGTGGTAGGAATTAGTTGAAGGATGAAACTATACTTTTCAAGTATATTTTTTCCACTTATTCTATGAATAAATTAATTCTTAATCTTTAGGTATGGGATTTTAAAACCAAATTTTTTTTATCCTAATACCTTATGTTTTGATGAACCAATGAAATTTTAAATCATCCGGGATTGATGGCTTTGAGGCCATCAATTTTACACTTGTTTGTGATTGATGACCTTAAACACTCCCTATAAATATTTAAATTTTTCTTCCACATATGTGTCTCTGATTGTAACCAATTTTCTCCTAATTGAGATCAAAATTTTGTGGTGACTTTTTCATTTCCATTCCCTCTTATTTAGACTAAATTTTATTAACCCAATTTCCAATGTGGGTTTTCCACAATGGTATTTTTCTATTTTTAACCTTTTATTTTTGAAAATCTATTTAAATTACGAGGACCCAATTTATTGAAGGAGGGGAGAATGTAACACCCCAATATTTCATAGTACGTTATCTTTTCAATGTAATTCTACAACTTGAGCTACACGCAACACCGAGTTCGAGCGCCCCACGAATTTCTAAACTAGTCGTTCAAAAAGTGTTTATGAATAGTATTAAAAAAATATTAAATTTTATACACTTTATATAATTTTAGAATCCATATTATGTGTTTATTAGACATAATATAAGAACAAATTCATTTTTTTCAGATAAAAGAAGTAATTTTCAAAAAAAATGCAATTTTACCGCCTATTAATGGAGAACTCTTTTCAAAACCAATATTTGACACTATTATATATTCGCTTTAATGTAATTAAATTATTTATAAGAAGTGGGATATAAATATTTAGCTTGGATAATTTTTTTGTACTTTTCTGACAACTTTTAATTTTTTGATGAATAGTGAAAAACACCGCGTTATTGTTTAAAAGTGACTTTTTATTTTAATAATTATTTATTTTATTTTAATTTATTTTAAGTTAAAATAGATATATAATACCTATAAAAGTTAAATTTAATTCATTACAGTCATTTTATAATAAAATTAGATCTATAAAATTTTATTAAACATTTTAACCTCTTCTACCCACCTTCTAGGCACATTTGAGAATTTGCTTAAAACATAATTTTACCGCTTCTATGAATTATATTTGAAAAATTTGTGAGAAATGGTTGACATTAGTGAGTAAAATGTGTTTTAATAAGATGAAAATATTTTTTGGTGAATAGTAAATTTTGACTTTTATTTACCACAGTTAAAAGTAAATATGGTAATTAAAGGTAAAAATGGTATTATAATTACCCTAAAACATGTCCTAATTCTATTTGATATATGTATTTTGACCAAAAAAATATATATGAATAAAATATGTTCCTTTTGGTTCACTTGGATTAAATTAACACATTTATTACTATTTTCCTTAAAGAAGAGTTAAAATTGTAAATTCAATGTTTAATAAATAAATCATATTTAATATAGGGTTATACATAAGATAAAATTGAAAATAAATAATCATTAGATATCTAAAAATAATTCCTACATAATGGTATTTTATTTAGAATTTCTAGAGAATAAAAAATTAAATTTATTTATGGCACAATGAAGATGCAGTAATTACTATATCAATGAATGATTAAAATAATTGATATTATAAATATTGAAATAAATGTAAATTTTGGCTTTTGATTCCATAAAAGAATTTTCTATGTTAATATGACATCTTATTGTTAATTAAATTATTTTTTTTCAATGTAATCATGATTTCATGACTTCCACAAAAATCAATTAGTAAATAGTGTCAAAATTAACATAAATGAGTTTTTTTAAAAAACTATATTGTTAAATGATATAATAGTCCTAAAATACTAGTGATCGGCCAAAACAATTATATAATAATAGATATATCATTAATGAACCTATTGGGGTTCTCTTTACATTTTATTTTAATATTATTAACCATATAATATAATAATACAAGATTACATGGTAAAAGTTAAACTATTTAACTAAGTGTTAAATCTAATAGATAAGGTTGATATGGTGACCTAAACCTATCAAAAACCTATTTTTGGAGAGTTTTTATACCCATAATCAACTAATACTACAAATAAATCATTTTTGTGCCATTATAAACCGAATATTATTGTATAATAAAATAATATTTCATGCTTTTCCTAAAGTGACCCTTACCTCTCTTATAAAAGGGTACTTCCCCTTCTCTCAAAATCACATATCCAAAGCCATTTGTCTTGGACAAACCCTACCCAAATATCCTCTCAACATCCCACAATTAAACCAAGAGTATATCCCTTGAGAAAAAATGTAACCTGAGGAGCCCTTTTGTGAAAATCAAAAGGAAACACTCAAAGAAGATAAAATTATTTTATCACCTCTTTCAAAGTTCTTTTCTTCTTCCACTTTCTATTTATTTGTTATTTACATACCAATATAATAACTCCAGTACCATTTACATATTTCTATTTTATTATAAATATTTTAAAACCATATTCATTATTCTATCCATCTTATGAATGATAAAGTCACTATATGTGCGTGCGTACGGCTTACCATATCCATGTCGTGGTGTAATTTATTATTCTACGCTTCATTATTTTGATGAATATAATTGATGTAAATAATAAATATAACATGTTAATTATTCTGTATATATAATATACCATCCAATTTCATATTATTTCACCAAAAATAGAATTATATCATTGCTCGTGCGTACGTACGACTTACCGTCTCCACGACACGATGAGATTCATTTCTACGTTCACCATTCAATGATGATTATAAAAAATATATATTATTAATAAGTATGTAATATATAAAATAATAATTCTATTGGAGATATATTTATATTTACTAACATATATCTTATTCATTTACTTCCATTCAATATAATATGAAAATACAAACATCATTTATGTGTACGCGTGGCCCACCATCTCCATAAACGGTGTGTTCTATTTCATATATCTATCTATTATACATATTTATATTCAAAATATATATTATATATAAATTATTTTTTATATTCTGGATGTATTTAAATCATGATCTCGATGATATTTTCATGAATAACAAGTTAAAACATGTACGATAAAGAAAGAAATTATTACCCAAAATTTTAATTTAACATGTAAAACATTATTAAATAGGTAGTATAAATTCATAAGTTAATCATGCATGATATAATAAAAATTAATATGGTTCGGTTATAACTTACTAACATACTATGGTTATTATACATTAGGTTAAACGTACCCTCGACCAAAGGAAAGTGCAAGGTAAGGATTAATTCCTCAATCTCGTTATTATCCGAGATTATTTATGTGTAAGTATTTTATGGGTAATATTTATTAATCATGTCCATGTTTCATAAAAGACATTTCAAAATGATTCTTTTAAGGTACTCTTTAACTAAACATCATTTTAAATGTTTTAAATATTTATTATTCTAAATCTTTCTTATTAATGTCTATGTTTTCAAAAAAAATTAAGGAATTATTTATATTGACATGATTGTTTTAAAATGTTAATTACTTTAAAAAGTTTCAAATTGGTATGGGACACTATGATTCAAAAATATTCTTTAAATTGCTTCTTTTATAAATGTGTGACATTTAAATGTTTTCACAAAAAAGGATATTTCTCTCAAAAAGTTTTATTGATCATTTTCAACTATGTAAAAATTATTTACTGGATATTATTATTGATTAAGGTTGATTAATTATAATACAATATTCCATATTGTATCAAATGAGTTATAATATGTTTTAATTTGAATATTCTATTTTTATACCTTTCATGTTTTATGGTTTAAGTATTGACATTTCGTATGCTACTTTTAATATGAATGTTTATGTTATGTTTCAACATTTACATATGAGGAATGTAGTGGACTTAGTAAGTGGTGGGTGGGGCCCTCTATAGCCCCTCGATGCATCGGTAGGTCTCATGAGACAAACTAGTTCCTTTTCACAAGGCCTTGACAAAAAAAGGTTTTTTATTCTTGTTATGAGGCCTTGACTATGTGGTAATGATGTTCAGCATTAGGCATTCCCTCATTATGAAATTACTTATTACATGTGATTATTAGACTAGTTGAATATCCATGTGAATGTTTATATGGAAATGTTTGATTTATTTTCTCCATATTCTGTTTAATTTTATGTTTAAGAGGATATTGTTTTTATTACCCATCTTGCCTTAAATCTTTATAGCTTCTGCTAAATTATATACCCTTATTGAGCATCTGATCTCACCCATTTTTTATGTTTTTTTCCTGGATTCCAAGAAGTGTATTATTTTTGATATATAGGATTCAGATATGGGAAAAATGGAATTCTAAAAATATTATTTATGTTGTGTTTTATGTTTCAATGTGTAATATAAAGTTCATATATGTAATCTATTTTCCAGTACTACTAAACTGATTGTTCCTTCGGGACATGTTTCCTTGTAATCATGAAAATGTATTAAAATAATGCACAGGATCCAGGATTCTGGGTTCAGGGAGTTTCACCTATAGAATTTGTATCCCATTATAAAATCAATACATATAATTCACTACCATAAACAAAATCAAATGGGGGCTTGCATGGAATCTTTGGAATCAAGATCCAAGTAACTCAACCAAGGAATCCCCTGCCATTTCAATTCACCATCTCAATTCGTTATCTATTTCATAAATATTCACAGTTCAGGAGTATGTCTAGCACGTATCAATACATTCCATTTGAATAGTTATGTCATTTCACATAAGGTAACTAAAGTCAAGAATTCATATCCTTCTCCAAACATCTCAATTCAATTCTCATTTAGTTTACAATGACTCCCTCTAGTCGGGAGAGCTCACACATTCCCAATGGTGTTGTACAACAAGGGAAGATATATGTTCACATCCCATGGGTTTAGAATGTTGGTGCTAACAATATATTACAATCTCCAAGGTACTCAAATGGAAACATAATAGGTTCTATTTACTTTAATTTACAAAAATAATCAATTTTCATAAAAACACTAAAAATTTTGATGCACATAACAATTGAAATATATCTTATAAAAATACAAACCTTAAGGTAAAATTTATAGACAACACATTGTATGTCCAATGTTGAGAAATTATCTACTATCAACCTCTAATTCAGTGTAGATCAAATGAATAATGAAAATGGATTAATATCTTTTAAATAGGGAATATTATCATTCACAAAATTAATTCTTATATATGAATTCAAATGAAGAATGACACAAGATTAATGAAATACTCATCGACATAGATCAAATGATTCAAATATTACATTACACCTAATCTAGATGATGAGATGAGATCAATATCTTTAAATGGTTCTTCAATGGAGTTCCCCACATAAAGAGCATGTCCACCATAATAAATAAAGAAGAAAATTATTTTATCATTTATTTTAATGTTCAAATGGTAATTTATACTATTATAACTAGTTTTGGATATTTGGTTACATTGTTTGAAAATTTTTATTCCAACCATGAACACTTCACTAATGCAAGGGGAACATCGCTTGGATCATGCCCACAATTTTACAATATTTGTACACTTTGTGCCCAATACCTCAGATAAAAAATTTAGGCATTGATTCATGGGAGTATAGCTCGTGCTCCATGGTTTACTCAAAACATGGAGCATGCCACAATCCATTATACATCCTTTCACAATTAGTAGTTATTGTTTAACTTGTCCCATATAGTTTCTAGTTTTGTGTGGCCCTACGTATCTTTCCAAAAAGTAGTGACCTTTTCTCAAAATAATCCCTAAAAAACCCATATCCATCTCATGGTCTCATTAAGAACACACATTAGGCCAAAACAATGTGTTTAATATAAAAACAGAAGTATTTCACCTCATATAAAGACCCTATATCTTACAATCTTCCACCATAATGTAATTCATCCATGAATTTATCTTCTATGGGTGGTCAAAAAATTCCTACTAATAAATCCAACCACAAAGAACATACAGAGGCCACCCTGTTTCATGTATCTTCTTTTAAATGACCATTCTTCCACAACACCTATACAAGTGTAACTAACTAGCCATATAAAAAATTTGAGATCCTATCAATGATATGTATATGATACTTCTCAATGGAGGATAATCCTATAACTCAACCTCACAAGACTATCGATTTTGACATCGTTCTGATTAATAATTTCACATATAATATATATATGTATGAATTTGTGCATGGATCGATACCTTTAAGGAAACTACATCTAATTGGATACCATGAAGACTCTATAGAATCTCGAACGTCCCAAAATATTGTGTTTCAATCTTACCATATATCCTTGTAAGACTTTTTCATAACCTTGTTGATATTCATCAAAATACATACTCCCCAACCTCAAAGTCTAGTGGCCATCGATGAAGATTGAAATATGATTTATGTCTCTATTATTTAATAAACATATTTTTATGAATCATCAAAACTTAATCATAAATCTCATACCTAAAATGTTGTCCTAGTAAAGCTTCCTAGACTTCCTCTAACATCTACATGGTTGATCGGCATGGACTATCATACCAATCCTAATAATGTACAATTTTTATAGTTGTCCGATTTCTACTACTCTAGAATAACTCATCTAGGGGTATATTCCTCTCTCAATATCCCCCTAAATCATGGATGCATTCTTAAACAAGTCCTCAAGCACCTAAATCATGTTCTCTAACTAAAAATTAGTATTATTATGGTATGATGTGCTAATAATCAACTAAGTTACCTTATCACTTTTCAATATATTCTAGAATTGATATGTATACCTTTTTTTCCAATGTGATACAATGTTATGTGGAACTATGTGATGTTTTACAATTTCAAGGATATACAACCTCATATGATCATCTACTAATATGGTCTCCCAAATTGACAATAAATGGGAGAACATTACGATCCCTTCCACAACATCTATCGCAACATAACTTCCTCGAGGTGAACTCATAAATCCGATAACAAAATCCATCATGAAATCATCCCTCTTCTACTCAAAAATGGAAAACAACTATAAAATCCAAGCCTACGGATAGTGTTCTTAATTCAAAAAAAATTGGTGGAACACTTTATTAGAAAACCATCTTCCTCATGTTTATTCCTTGGCCACCAATATAGGTTATTTTAATCATGATATATATTTGTATTGCCTAATATAATTCCAAAAAATCAGACAGGAGACTCATGCATTTGGTCCTCATGTATTTATAGGAGAACACATATGTGGGCATGAATATAAATAATTTCATCCTCACCCCAAATCCAACTAAGAGCATGTCCTAGCCTACCACACTATCCCATAAGACCAGGCCCCTAAACAAGATAACAATATCATGCTTAATATATAATGTGAATAAATGTAAATGTTATTGATTATGAAAATTCCATGTAACATCCCAAGTAATTAATGAATAATAGATATTTTTATCTATGCCTATTAATTAATTAGATAGTGTTTTAGAGGCTTAAAATGAAAATAAATCCAATCATAAGCATGAAATACACTAATATTTTTAAAAGATTGTTTTACGTCCTTTTTATGGAAAACTATTTTTAAATCTATCTTTTGACAATTTTATAATCTATGTTTGTCAAAATAAACTTATTCTTTATTATTGGGACATCAAAATTTACTTTGTGTGAATTTTTGGTATTTTTCCGATAAAGTTCATTTTTTAATGAATAGTGAAAAAATGTTGTATTTTAATTCAATCCCGCTTTTTAATTTAATTTATTTATATGATTAGATTATCATTTGAATTTTTTTTAAAGTGAAATTAGAATATATTTTTTCCATTTAATCCAATGGAGGTCATTGAATGAATTTCACTTTGAAATTGAACTTAAACTAGTGTCAATCTTTTGATACTTATTGTTTCATAAAAACACGCTATTTGTCATGACAGCGGGAATTAATTATTAAATTAATTAATGTGACTTATATGATTTGAATTTTGTAAAATAGACATCATTTTTTAATTCATAATATCAAATATAGCTTAGGGTGATGTTTTGGTATTTTTCTGAAAAACTTCAATTTTTGATGAATGGTGAATCCACTAAGTGGTAGTTAAAGAAAGTGATTTTTCATTTAAATGAAACATTGTCACTTCTGTGATTTGATTTTCAAAAATCCGACATACATGGTTGTCATTAACAAGTAAAATTTGGTTCAATGAGATTAAAATAATTTTTTGGTGAATAGTAACTTTTAAGTTCTTAATCACGATTAGAGGTAATTAGTGTAGTTTAAGGTAAAAATAATGTTTTCATAAAATTAGATGAGCTTGAAACATGTCCTACCCTCATTTTATGTGTCATGGCCGACCAAGACAATCCATGGGTCAACTTGGGGACCCCATGGAGCCAATTTGGTTGGGAAATGACATAAATAACTATTTATTAAATGTTAAAGTAAAAATGACACAAACAGGAAATGTTTTACTAAAACAATTCTTACATGGGGATATAGAAGTAAGATTTTTGACTATAAATATACATTAGAATTCTGAAAATATTTCCTACATCATGATAGTTTTTTTATAATTTTTAGAAATTAAATATATTAAATTATTTATGACATCATGATGATGTAGTGATTAACTCATTAATAAATGATTTAAATAAAATGAAATGATAATGTAAAATATATGACCTACACATATCCAAAACCTATTGGATGGGTATATTTATAACCCTTATCACCTTATCCTAGAATGATATCAATGTGGGACCTCTTAAATCTGAATCTCATTTTAAAATAATGTAACTTTTCTTTGCATTCCAAGAGTGCCCCTCCTCTCCTCTTATAAAAGGCCCCCACCTTTACCTGTTTACCCAGACTTCCAAAGCCTTTGTCTTGGCCAAACCCTGCCCATTTTGTCTCTCCACATCTCTATCTTACTCCTTGAAGCCTCAATTTGGGAAGAATTCGTCCCAAGGAAGCCTTTGCGCTCAAATATAAGAGAGTTACCCGATTTTGAGGTAATGTGTTCACTTGTGTTCTTTTATTTTATTTTGCTTCTCCAACCCCCTAAACTCTTTTTATTCATTTATTTTGTAACAACTACAGTATATTCAATATACTAGGATGTTTTTATAATAATAATTTTTGCTACACTTATATACATCTACATCTAATGGTTAAAGAACATACTGTTTCTGTGGTTGGTGAATTTCTAGCTCACGAAACGATTATTGTTCAATCTTCTTTTAAACACCTTTAATGGTGGCCATTAAGATGTCACTCTAATTATATATGATATATATTATGTTTATTTTTACCTTATGCTTCATCATTTTTCATTTTTGGTATACCTTTATAGTTTCCATTGTGGGTAAACATGATAATTTCATTTTAGGAAGTGCGGACTACCTCCCCCTCAAAGTGATTTGATTTGTTAATGCCATATATGGGACGTATAAAGGATGAATTTAAAATTATTATATATGATTTTATACTAGAATTATAATATATATCTATATCATTATTATTTCTTCCCATTAAATTATGAGATACAAATTAAATTAGCGTTCATGCGTACGTACGACTTACCGTCTCCATGAACGGTGCATTTCATTTCTAATCCCCAAATGTAATGTACTATTATAAGTACATATATATAATGGATATATATTATGTATGTTACATATAAATGACTAATATAATTCTGGAATTATAATATACATACCTCTCATTTAGTTTTATTTCTATTAATATGACATAGAAGTGAAAGTAGTGTTCATGCGTACGTACGGCTTACCGTCTCCATGACTACTTCATTTTATTTCTTACCTCTAAATGATTATGTGATATTATAAATACATGTATATGCTAGATATATATGATATATATGATATCCAAATCAGGAATGTCATTCTGGATATAAACAATCTTTGACCACACGAACAACATGTAATTGTAAGAAGTCCACTTTCGACTTAAGAACCAAATATCGACAAAACAAACATTATTAACTTAAATGGTTACATAATGTTTATAACACGGCAATAAGTAATATAAGAGGAATAAATAACTTGAAAAAGGTTCTTATGAAAATAGAAATTAACTCAAGTTTATTATTCAGGACGTTAAAGAACGATCGAGTCAAGTCGGACCCGAGCTAAGGGACTTCGTCTAAATCTCCTTTCATCGAGGCATATTTCGTTTTATACACAACTATATTTTATACGGTGTATAAACCCCTTTGACTTTTAATTTTATAAAAAAATAATCTTTTTCTACGAAGCGTTTTACTAAATGACAAAAAGGAATGTTTCTTTTAACGTATGCGGTGACAACGACCTTTTCCACCGCTGCGAGTATTATTTGGTCTTTGTCTTCCTCAACAAGCTGTAATGTTTTTAAAATAAAATAAATACCATATTCTCTTTTATTTATTTTGGTATTAAAAATGGTTTTGATAAAGGATTATATTATGTCAATATATTTAAATGATATATTTTGATTGAAATGTGGAAATGTTATCATTCCTTTATATTGGTTTTATGTTTTATGATTTTATATTTGTACTTAGCCATTTGACGGGTGGTTACATGATAAACCATATGACGGGTGGTGCCATGAATACCAGGACGAGTGGTTACGTTATAACCTCCAATGCATTGGGTATGGAAGTCTTCCATATGGCTATTCCATTAAGTATGTATAGAAGTTGGTCGTATGGCTATTCCATTAAGTGATATGTGTGGAAGTCGACCGTATGGTTATTCCACTTAAGTGTGTTTATGTCCCAAGTTAACTTTATATTTTATGTTATCTTTTTTATGGGTTTTATGGTAATCTTTTGGTTACAAAAGGGTAAGTAATGATCTTTTATTCAGTGAAGAGATTTTACTACTTCATAAAGGTGAAAAGTATTAATTTCATAACGTATACATGGTTTACTTGTTGTTTTGATAAACTAACAGTTTTCATTCTTTGTGTATCCCATAATGAGCTCTTTATGCTCACCCCAAGTTTTTTTGAAATCTTTTTCACAGGACCTAATGTGGAATAGGGTCAAGGATGGGATCAAGGGAAAGTCATTCTATATTAAACTTGGAACTAGACATGTTTCTTTTTACGAGTTTTTTTAATTCTATGGAAACTTAGTAGAAGTGTCTACTTTGTAATATTTTGAGATGTATTAGTTATGTTCTAATTATCCAAAACTCTAAACCTGAAAAGATCCTCAATGTGAATTATTCAATTAATTCAATATTAAGAGATGTTTAAGGCCGAGGCCTTATAGTTGGTATCAGAGGTCGGTTTAGATAACTTTAGGTGTTAGAATTATATTAAATGATTTTCCAAAAATATTTTTTTATGGCCAAATTGAAGTAATGTAGTATTTAAAGATTACCATGTTTCATCACCTAAGATATTTCTGTGTTCATAATGGTTTTCTGTAGAGGAAACAAAGCAGCTATGTTGGGACGACATCAGGAGGAAGACAACTTTCCAAATCAGCAACCTGAGATGGTCAGAATCGAAACTGAATAGTTTGTTGTAGTGATGGCACAGTTGACTCAGGCTATAAATGGTGGTGGTATCCATGCACGAGATCAGCCGGATCAACCACAGAGGAACATGTCAGCGGTGGAACATTTCATGAGGCAACATCCCCCATCATTCAGAGGATCATCTAACCTCGTGCAAGTTAAATGGTGGATTAATGCACTGGAGATGATTTTTGATGTCATGGGGTGTTCAGAACATCAAAAGGTTAGTCTTGCTATTTACCGTTTTGAAGGTGATGCTGATCAGTGGTGGTCGATGGTGAAAAATATCTGGGATAGTGATGAGATTGAGGATCTTCACTGGGACGAATTCAAAGGTATGTTTCTTGAGAAATATTTCCCTAAGGTGGTTCGTCTTAGGATGGAAAAACAGTTCCTAGAATTGAGGCAGGAGGATGATTCAGTGGCTGATTATGAAGCAATGTTCACTCGAATGGCAAGGTATGCTCCAAACTTTATACGAGATTTTGATAGTAAAATAAACCGTTTTTAGTCAGGGTTAAAGCCAATGTATCGAAGGTCTTTAGCTTCTCATGAGTTCAAAAGTTATGAAAAACATGTTCGATGTGCGGAGAAGGTGGAAATGGAGTTTGCCGATGATCACGTGTTCTATGACAAACAACAGAATAAGAGGTCCAGTTGGTAGGAAAAGGGGAAGAATTCATCAAAGAAGAAAGGAGGTAATAAAACCAAATATCCATCATGTGAGAAGTGTGGTAAAATGCATCCTAGAGAATGTTTATCCATGTCTGGAAGTGCTTTCGGTGTGGTAAGACTGGTCATATTGCTCGTAACTGTAAGGATGATGATCAAGCAGGCAATGAAAAGCCAGCGGTAAGATGTTTTATGTGTAATGAAATGGGTCATTATGCAAATGAGTGTCTAACAAAGAACTCGACTGGGGGAAAGTAGCCAGACTACAAGCAGAAAGGGGTGGTGAAATCCTTTGCAACAACTTCAGCAGATGTTGGGACATTGAATGAAGTGGTATCAGGTACACTGTTTGTTAGTTCAGATTATGCCAATGTGTTGTTTGATTCAGGGTCTACACACTCTTTCATTTTTGAGAAGTTTTCTAGTAAATTGAAAATTCCATCTCAAGATATAAATCCTAAACTTATGGTAAAAACACCCAGAGGGAATGTTGAGACAAAAAGGAATTATAAGAACCTTCTTATCCTTGTGTGTGGAAAGAATCTTCCAGCAAACCTTATTGTTTTGCCTCTAATAGAGTTTGATGTTATTTTGGGCATGGATTGACTTTCTGTTTATCATGCTATGATTGACTGTAGAGCTAAAATGGTTTCTTTTCAGAAATATTTTCTGTTTGTGTACAAGAATGAACCCTTGATTTTGATAACATATCAGGATGTTCAGAAACTAGTAAAAGATGGAAATGAATGTTACCTTGCACATATTGTTGAAAATAAAAAAACTGTTCAGATTAATGATGTTCCAGTGGTAAATGAGGATCTTGATGTTTTTCCTGATGAGTTTCCTGGTATTATTCATGATCAGGAAGTTGAATTTATTGTTGACTTAGTTCCTGATTCTAATCCAATTTAAAAACCCCCTAATCGAATGTCTCAAGTTGAACTTTTAGAGTTAAAGAAACAATTTTAGGAGTTATTAGATAAAGGTTTCATTCGACCTATCACATCACCATGGGGTGCTCCTGTCTTGTTTGTTAAAAAGAAAGATGGCTCAATGAGAATTTGCATTGATTATAGAGCCTTGAATAATATTACTGTTAAGAACAAGTATCCTTTGCCTCATATCGATGATATGTTTGATCAGCTCCAAGGAGATCAGTATTTTTCGAAGATTTACTTGAGGTCAGGGTACCATCAGTTGAAAGTAAAATAAGTAGACGTTCCGAAGACTACGTTCCGTACTAGATATGGCCATTATGAATTTGTAGTTATGCCTTTTGGGTTAACCAATGAACCTGCTATATTCATGGACCTTATGAATAGAATTTTCCATGAGTTCTTGGATATTTTTTTGGTTTTTTTCATTGATGATATTTTGGTGTTTTATAAATGTAAAGAGGAGCATGAAAGTCCTTTAAGGGTTATCTTCCAAACCTTAAAAGAAAAGAAACTATATGGAATATTCAGCAAGTGTGAGTTTTGGTTACAACAAATTTCTTTCCTGGGTCACATTGTTTCAAAAGATGGCATAACTGTTCATCCTGCTAAAACAAAAGTTTTTGAAGAATGGCCAAGACCCACAAATGTAACTGAGATCCGTAGTTTTCTTGGTTTGGCAGGTTACTACCGAAGTTTTTTTGAAAATTTTTCACGTTTATCTAGTCCAATGACTAAGCTAACTTGTAAGGGTCTTGAGATCATCTAGACAAAATAATGTGATGATTGTTTTCAGGAGTTGAAAAGAAGATTGGTGAATGCTCCAGTTTTGGCACTTCCTTACAGGAATGGTGAGTTTGTTATATACATTGATTCTTCATTGAAGGGACTTGGATGTGTCCTTATGCAGAATGATCAGGTAATTGCTTATGCTGCACGTCAGTTGAATACTCATGAGGTAAATTACCCTACACATGATTTGGAATTAGCTGTTGTTTTTTTTGCTTTAAAAATTTGGAGGCATCATTTGTATGGAGTAAAGTGTGAAATATATACTGATCACAATAGTTTAAAGTATATATTCACTCATAATGAATTGAACATGAGACAAAGGATATGGATGTAATTAATCAAGTATTATGATTGTACAGTTCACTACCATCCGAGAAAAGAAAATAAAGTGGACAATGCTTTGAGTCGAAAAAGTAATACTTCATTAACCATGATACGTTTGGAACGAGATCCTTTGGTTTTTGATTTGATAAACTTTGTCATAGAAGTTTTTGGTACAGGAAGTTCTTCTGTTTTGTTTCAGGTATCAGTCCGATTATCCCTATCAGACAGAATTAAGCAAGCACAGAGGGAAGACAGTGAGTTGAATAAAAAGATAGAGCTGGTTCAGAAGGGTAATTTTCCTGAATTCAACATTGATAATGATTGTGTTTTGAGGTTTGGGAAGAGATTATGTGTGCCTTGTGATTCATTGTTTAAGAATGAGTTGTTATGTGAGGCTCATTGTTCCCCGTTTTCAGTTCATCCTGGCAGTACTATGATGTACATAGATCTGCGGTAGTATTACTGGTGGGATGGAATGAAAATGGATATTGTTGATTTTACTGTGAAGTGTTTTACTTGACTGCAGGTTAAAGCAGAGTGGCAGTTACCGAAAGGAATGATTCAGCCTTTACCAGTGCTATAGTGGAAATGGGAAAACATATTCCTGGACTTTGTTGTGGGATTACTGAGGACATCTTGAGGTAATAATGCAATCTGGGTTATTATTGATCGCTTGACTAAATATGCTCATTTCCTTGCTATATGAGATACTTTTTCACTAGATCAACTTTACCATTTGTATCTTAAAGAGATAGTCAGGTTACATGGAGTTCATCTCTCCATTGTGTCTGATCGTGATCCCAGGTTTTCTTCTAACTTTTGGAAAGGCCTTCAGAAGTTATTGGGTACTGAAGTAAATTTTAGTACAGATTTTCATCCTCAATCAGATGGGCAGTCAGAACGAACAATTCAGACCTTGGAGGATATTCTACGAGCTTGTTCGATGGATTATTAGGGAATTTGGGACCAACATCTTTCTTTGGTTGAGTTTTCTTATAATAACAGTTTTCATTCCAGTATACAGATGGCACCATTTGAGGCATTATATGGGAAGCGGTGTCGAACTCCAGCATTTTGGGATGAAGTGGGTGAAAGGAAGCTGATGGGACCAGAATTGGTAGAAGAGATGACAGAAAAAGTTCTGTTGATTCAGAAACACATGATAACAGCTCAGAGCAGGCAGAAGAGTTATGCGGATAACCGGAGGAAGGATATATCTTTCGAGGTAGGTGATCATGTTTTTCTCAAGGATTCTCCATGGAAAAGTGTGATGAGATTTGGTAAGATAGGAAAGCTGAGTCCAAGGTTTATTGGACCATATGAAATTCTAGAGAAAGTTGGATCAGTTTCTTACCAAGTGGCTTTACCTCCGTGTTAATATCAGGTACACAATGTTTTTCATGTTTCGATGTTGAAGAAGTATATGCCAGATCCATCTCATGTTTTGAGTCCAGAGGTAGTTCAGCTGGAGGAGAACCTATCGTATGAAGAACAACCAGTCCATATTCTTGACCGAAGAGAGAAAGTGTTGCGAAATAAGGTAATTCACCAGGTAAAGGTTTTGTGGAAAAACCATATTGCTGAAGAGGCAACGTTGGAATCTAAAAATGCTATGAGAGATAAATACCCCCACTTATTTTGATAAGTAAATAAATTGCGAGGACGTAATTTTCTAAAGGGGGGAAGGATGTAACATCACAAGTAAGTAATGAATAATAGATATTTTTATCTATGCCTACTAATGAATTAGATAGTATTTTAGAAGCTTAAAATGAAAATAAATCCAATCTTAAGCATGAAATACAATAATATTTTTAAATGATTTTTTTACTGCCTTTTTATGGCAACCCGTTTTTAAATCTATCTTTTGACAATTTTATATGGTATGTTTTTCAAAATAAACTTATTCTTTATGATTGGGACATCAAAATTTTCTTTGTGTGATTTTTTTGTATTTTTTCGATAAGGTTCATTTTTTAATGAATAGTGAAAAAAGGTTGTATTTTAATTCAAAACATCTTTTTAATTTAATTTATTTATATGATTAGATTATATTTTGAATTGGTTTTAAAATGAAATTAGAATATATTTTTACCATTTAATCCAATGTTGTTTATTGGAATCAATTTCACTTTGAAATTGGACTTAAACTAGTGTCAATCTTTTGATACTTATTGTTTCATAAAAACACGTTATTTGTCATGACAGCGGGAATTAATTATTAAATTAATTAATGTGAATTATATTATTTTAATTTTTTAAAATATACATCATTTTTGAATTCAGAATATCAAATATTTCTTAGGGTGAGGTTTTGGTATTTTTTTGAAAAACATCAATTTTTGATGAATAGTGAAAACACTAAGTGGTAGTTAAAGAAACTGATTTTTCGTTTAAATGAAACTTTGTCACTTTTGTGATTTGATTTTAAAAAATCCAAAATACATGGTTGTCATTAAGAAGTAAAATGTGGTTCAATGAGATTAAAATAATTTTTTGGTGACTAGTAACTTTTAAGTTCTTAATCGCGATTAGAGGTAATTAGTGTAGTTTAAGGTAAAAATAATGTTTTAATAAAATGAGATGAGCTTGACACATGTCCTACCCTCATTGGATGTGTCATGGCCGACCATGAAAATCCATGGGTCAACTTGGGGACCCCATGGAGCCACTTTGGTTGGGAAATTACGTAAATAACTTTTTATTAAATGTTAAAGTAAAAATGACACAAACATGAGATGTTTTACTAAAACATTTTTTACATGGGGTTATACAAGTCATATTTTTTACTATAAATATTCACTAGAAATCCAAAAATATTTCCTACACCATGTTAGTTTTTTATAATTTTTATACATTAAATATATTAAATTATTTATGACATCATGATGATGTAGTGATTACCTCATTAATAAAGGATTTAAATAAAATGAAAAGATAATGTAAAATCTATGACCTACACATGTCCAAAACCTATTGAATGGGTATATTTAGAACCCTTATCACCTTATACTCGAATTATATCAATGTGGGACCTCTTAAATCCGAATATCATTTTAAAATAAAGTAACGTTTCTTTGCTTTCCAATAGTGCCCCTCCTCTCCTCTTATAAAAGCCCCCCACCTCTACCTCTTTACCCACACATTCAAAGCCTTTGGATCAGCAAACCCCTGCCCATTTTGTCTCTCCACATCCCTCTATTACTCCTTGAAGCCTCACGTTTGGAATAAGTCTTCCCAAGGAAGCCTTTGAGCTCAAATCTAAGAGAGTTACCCGATTTTGAGGTAATGTGTTCACTTGTGTTCTTTTGTTTTATTTTGCTTCTATAACCCCATAAACTCTATTTATTCATTTATTTTGTAAAAACTTAAGTATATTCAATATACTAGGATGTTTTTATAATAATAATTCGAGCTACACTTACACACATCTACATCTAATGGTTAATAAACATATTGTTTCTGTGGTTGGCGAATTTCTGCCTCATGAAACGATGATTGTTCAATCTTCATTTAAACACCTTTAATGGTGGACATTAAGATTTCACTCTATTTATATATGATATATATTATGTTTATGTTTCCATTATGCTTCTGCATTTTTCATTTGTGGTATACCTTTATGGTTTCCATTGTGGGTAAACACGATAATTTCATTTTAGGAAGTGCGGAATACCGCCCCCTCAAAGTGATTTGATTCGTTAATGCCATATGTGGGACGTATAAAGGATGGATTTAAAATTATTATATATGATGTTATAATGGAATTATAATATACCTTTATATAATTATTATTTCTCCCCATTAAAATATGAGATATAAATGAAAGTAGCGTTCATGCGTACGTATGGCTTACCGTCTCCATGAACGATGCATTTCATTTCTTATCCCCAAATGTAATTTACTATTATAAGTACATATATATAATTGATATATATGATGTATGTTACTTCTAAATGATTAATATAATTCTGGAATTAATATATACATACCTCTCATTTGGTTTTAATTCCATTAATATGACATAGAAATGAATGTAACGTTCATGCGTACGTACGGCTTACCGTCTCCATGAACGGTGCATTTCATTTCTTAGCTCTATATGAATATGTGATATTATAAATACAGGTATATTCTAGATATATATGATATATATGATATCCAAATCAGTAATGTCATTATGGATATAAAGAACCTTTTACCACACGAACAACATGTAATTGTAAGAAATCCACTTTCGACTTAAGAACCAAATATTGACAAAACAAACATTGTTAACTAAAATGGTTACATAATGTTTATAACATGGAAATAAGTGATATAAAAGGAATAATGAACTTGAAAAAGGTTCTTAAGCAAATAGAAATTAACTCAAGTTTATTATTCAGGACGTTAAAGAATGATCGAGTCAAGTCGGACCCGAGGTAATGGATTTCGTCCCAATCTCCTTTCATTGAGCCATATTTCGTTTTATACACAACTATCTTTTATATGGTGTATAAACCCATTTGAATTTTACTTTTATACAAAAGGAATCTTTTTCTACGAAGCATTTTACTAAAGGACAAAAAGGAATGTTTCTTTTAACGTACGAGGTGACAACGACCTTTTCCGCAACCGCAAGTATTATTTGGTCATTGGATTCCTCAACAAGCCGTAATGTTTTTAAAATAAAATAAATACCATATACTCATTTATGTATTTTTGTATTGAAAATGGTTCTGATAAAGTATTGTATTATGTCAATATATTTAAATGATATATTGTTATTGAAATGTGGAAATGTTATCATTCCTTTGTATTGGTTTTATGTTTTATGATTTTATATTGGTACCTGGAAATTTGACAGGTGGTTACGTGATAAACCATATGACGGGTGGTGCCATGAATACTAGGACGGGTGGTTACGTTATAACCTCCAATGCATCGGGTATGGAAGTCAGCCGTATGGCTATTCCATTATGTATGTATGGAGGTTGGCCGTATGGCTATTCCATTAAGTGATATGTGTGGAAGTCGACCGTATGGTTATTCCACTTAAGTATGTTTAGGTCCAAAGTTACCTTTATATGTTATGTGATCTTTTTATGGGTTTTATGGTAATATTTTGGTTACAAAAGGGTAAGTGATGATATTTTATTCATTGAAGAGTTTTTACTACTTCATAAAGGTGAAAAGTATTACTTTGATAAAGTATACATGGTTTACTTGTTGTTTTGATAAAAAAAACAGTTTTCATTCTTTGTGTATCCCTTACTGAGCTCTTTATGCTCACCCTATGTTTTTTTGAAATTTTTTTCACAGGACCTAATGTGGAATAGGGTCATGGATGGGATCAAGGGAAAGTCATGTTATATAAAACTTGGAACTAGACATGTTTCTTTTTAAGAGTTTTTTTTATTCTATGGAAACTTAGTAGAAGTGTCTACTTTGTAATCTTTTGAGATGTAGTATTTATGTTCTAATTCTCTAAAACTCTAAACCTGAAAATATCCTCAATGTGAATTATTCATTTAATTCAATATTAAGAGATGTTTAAGGTCGAGGACTTATATTCCAACCATTACTTTCTTCCACCTCTATGTGAATCTCTAAAAACATGGCCATTAGTTGGCACTCATTACCGGTATCCTAAACAACATGTATCGGAATCCTCTTTCTCAGTGTGTCGGCAAATTCATTTCCTTTACCATTCATATGAAAAATTTCAAATTCAATATATTATAGTTCTTCAACAATCCTTCAATACCTCATATTTACATCATATAGTGTACATATATACTTGTGGCTTTCTTGGTCTGGGTACAACACAAAATGATCTCGTGGAAAATAATTCCTAAAAAAATCACATGTCATGAACAATAATGGATAAATAATGATTGTACATTAGGTAAATAATATCGTGAATCCTCATATAATGAGACTCGTACATAAAAAATATATCCCCCAACATTAGAACATATCATATCCTGATACATGATGCATCATAATACATAGTGTAGCTTCTACCTAAATCTAGAAGAATCAAGATCGACACTAAATTTAGTCTCACATTCATCTCCTGAAAGTTTCTCTTGTAGGTATCTAATCTTAAAAACATCACACCCTTAGTCAATCCCATTATTGGTTTTTCTATTCATGATATTTTTTTATATAAAACACATGTAATATTCAGCTATCCTCAAGAAACACTATATATCAACAAAATTTATGGGTTTTCCAAAGAAAATAAAGCACTCACCTTCTCTATGAGTATTTATTATCCTATATATATGATAATATAACATGGTATGTGAATCTCATAAATTCACAAGTGAAATATTTCGATCTAAGAAAATAAATGATTCTATCTCTGTGTATCCAAAATGATCTCAATACAATTTTCATGGTCATGTCGATTGTGAGAATATCTAAGATATCATACATGAAACCCATCATAAAAAAATTCAAATAAGGATGAAAAACATGGTTAATCTGTATCATGAAAACCAGTGTCATGTTCTTAAGATGGAACAACATAACAAGATTAATTTATAGACCATATCTGCTATGAAATTTTGAACGAGATATGTTTCCGAGCCAAAAATGCACCTAGTGGTAAACTAGTCTCAAATCATTGTTTTAGAAATCCTGATCTCCATAGATCTGATAAAAATGGTCATCTCTATGTGGTAGAGCATATAAGTTCTTAGTAATCAACTGGATCAATTTATGCTAATACACACATATCCTTAGGGTATCGTCCATCTTTTTCCCAAAAAATACCAGCAAACCTCATAGAGATGCATTGGTTCATATAATCCCCTTTGAATCCATGTTCTCTATATTAATCTGAATCTCCTAAAAATACATTGTATCCATCCTATAAGGAGGAATGGATATTGGTGCCTCTCATGTAACTAGATAAATAGATAACTATACATCTCTCTAAGGAGGTAATCTAGATACATAATCTGGGACCATTTCCTTAAAACACTAAACCATGGGAGGAAATTCCACATGATGCATTCACTAAATATCCTTATACAATCTAGAAATATAGAATATCATCCTTCATAGACCATGATTCTCTAGTCCATCTTAGATTACATAGACACTCCATTCGTCCTTTTAAAAAATCACCATATGGTTATGTGTTGGTAACCCTCAAGTGATATTAATCAAAGTAGGCTTGATAAGGAACTAGATAGTACATTCCGAGTATGATGTTAAACGCCACTATATTTAGGGAAAAAATATCCAAAATGAAGTGAAACTAACCAATATTTAGGGGAACTCTCTAAAAAATAATACACCCTATGTTCTGATCCCTAATAGAGTTTGAAATATCATAACGCTATTAGAAAAATAAAAATTGAGACCAAGGCTCTCAACCATAGGTACAAATATAAAAAAATGGTAAATATATCTATATAAAAGAGAAATAAATAGCACATTGTCTACTAAGATCATAAATATAACAAAATATGGCTTTAAAATTTCCTCCTCAAGTGTAGGCTTTATAGAATATATCTATCCTAAACTATAGACCTATGAAACAACCTCACTATTGGGATAAATCCGACTCTTTTTTTAGGTACAACTAGTTCCATTATTCCTTGTCCATAACCACCCCCTCTACTTAAACGACTATTATTACTCCATCCCCCACCTGATGTGGGGCTATAAATCCAATTAATAAACCTAGAGTTAATGTCTATTTCTGTCGAATAAATTTTTAAGAGAATGTCCTGAAAAAATGTTTTTTGTGGTTTATCCTGCAGTGAGATCAGCACTCGACTGGGTCTTGATCACAATGATTGATCATATGTCACCATCTTCCACACTATTGATATAATATATCACAACCAATACTCACATCCTCACTGGTACTCACCTCGTCATAATCCTCAAAATGGATCTTCCTACCTGAAGATGTTGAACCAATAAGATGAGAGGCTAAACTTCCTTGTTTTATACTCACATTTTCCCTCAAGATCCATTCAGTTGTAAGAAATAGATTAACTAATTCAGAAATAGTGTTCTACCAAAACAAATTTACCTAATATCGAACATAATTTCTAATACCTTCATGAAATATCTCACCATGGATAACTCATTCGTAAGGTATATGGGAGAAAAAATATGCATCTCGGTATAGGCTTCCGAGTATTTTATAACATTTATAGCTCCCTAAAGTAGATGCATAAAATCATAAATAGTCTTTGATATCTGAGTCTCAGGTAAAATTTAATTTCAAAAACCTCAACAAAAAATCCATTTAAATAATATCTTAGAGCTTATCGGCCTTGTTCAAAACATACCACCCTCACTTATCTCCTCCTAGAAGAATATATGTCAGGAGATTAAATCTTCTTTAATGTGGTGTCTCTAAATTCATTGAAATCAAATACATTTTCTAAATCCAAAACTCATTAGACTATACAACTCCATCCCTTAAAAACGTGGGTTGTTTCTTCTACTAGAATAAAATTTGTAACACTTCTAATGATGAGGTAGGCTATGGGGATCCCAAAAAAACTACATATAATGTATGAAATCCTTATGGAACTATGCCTCGTAACATATGTTTGGTAAAACCACTAGTGCCTAATATGGCACTACAATAGTATCTATTAGTATCCCAAGACCTACTACCTCTAGAGAATGATCACCACCACCCTCCAATTAAAAAAACTATAGGGTTCCATGGTGAAATGTCTCTTCAATTCCAAACACATACCGTGGAAAGGATTGATAAACCAAATTTCATAGGAAAAGAATAGTATAGTAAAAAACCATCCTATAAATATGACACACCCATCTTCCTACACCAAAATCTAATACTCGTTAATAGAAAAAGTTGTAAACACCACTAGAGAAACTTTCTACATCCCACACAAAATCATTATTTAATTCATGTTCTCTATTTCCCTATTTCTATTTCATATGAATTATTATTTTGGTCACAATTCTCATTTTATGTTTGTACTAAATGGATCTATACTTTTGATCCTTAATATCCCATAAACCTCATGAACCAAAGTGCAATGTCAACTTAATCCAAACCATAACTTGTTACAGTACATGCCACCAATTTTCCATGAATCAACATGCCTTAGTTGGGTACATATGGAGTCTTTTGTAGCCTAACTAGGAAACCCCCATTTCAGTTATTGTAGTAACTCAAAGTACAAACAATGTTTTTAAATTCCCTACATGAAGACTAGAAGTATAAAAAATATATCAAAAAAGGCCCATATCTCAAAGTCTTTCAGTCAAACAATTTATCATATGTTGAATACCATAATGCATGGTATGTGAATTGTAACTGGTGGATAAAATTATGCATGAGATATGTAACATCTTCTCATTGTGAATAAATGAAATCCATAATCAAAAGGGGTATAAAAAATAATGAACATCAACATATAGTGGGATTAAATCAACCATAATAGTAATAGTATAGTAAACTACCTTTCGTTTAAGGGAATTTGGGTTTTTCTTACATGCGGGGTAGATAATATGAGGAACATCTCATTACCAAATTCTTATCATTTGTAATACCTATTTTTTTTTCTCAAAATAGTAAAATAATCAGTAATGTAAAATGGCTCTAATACCACTATGCAATGTCATAACCTGTATTCTACTAAATTCCACCCTAATCTGGACAATCAAAAATCCTCTTCTGTGCCTCCCCATATTCAAGAGGTTTCCGACTGGTAGTGATGGCCTAAGGTGTGTTTGTGGGGATACAATTACCTCATGTTAGAGAGTAATTTAGACGTAATAATTATTTCATTAAGTAGAATAAGATGAATATTAATTAATAAATAATATAAACAAGAATGATAGTTATAAAAAACAATTCCACGTGAAATTTGGTATAAAAAATAATGTACCATGTCATGTATATACAAATATTGAAAAATAGTATACATGAATCCAAATAAATAAATTAATTAAAATACCATAATAATGAAAAAATAAACTATCTTAGCTTGCATCACATCTCAGTGGGATCATGTGCTCCCCTGCTCTTACAAAAAATATCATGTATCATACCATTGGTTGTTTCCCTGAACCCCGCATTCATCCATGAATTTTGTCTGGGTACCCATTAATTACATAAATTAGGTGCGAAAAAATTGTCAGTAGGAATCAACCAGGTTTTCTATAATAAATCCAATCTACTTATAACAATATATGATGTGTAAACTATATATCACATGTAAAAATTTAGTGAAATTAAAATGTGATCATGTCTATCCAACTAAAGATCCATGTAAATTATAGTAATGATCCCCAAAGAAGGACACCAAGAAATCATAAATTAATAATCCATGTTGTCCATTATACAAACTGATATCTGATTAAGTACTAGGTATATCTATACATAGTGAAATATATACCACAACCATAGATTATAACCATATTTATAACATTAAAAATAACTCCATTCCGTATTGTAGTCATACATGAAATACATGTCATCCAAAATGGCCACATAGTTTAGTTAAATGTGTTAGACCATTAAGGGATGGATCCAATATATATAATAACAATGTATCCATGTCAATTCTAATAGAAGCTCGATGTTAACTCAGTAACGACATGGTGGGGTTCATAGGAGCATGATAGTAGACATGTCTACTATGAGCCTATCAAGACAAATGTAAGGGATTTGAAGGCCAGATTCATCCTACAGAATCATGATCCTAGAACAAAACAGGTCTATGGAATCAACTTCCATAATGATGATCCATGGGGAATCATCCATGTATTATATGGAATTAGAATACAAGGAGTTCATATAATGCATCCTTTACAATTTTAATTAATCATATCATTTAATTAATCAATTCATAATAATTCAAAATCCATAAGTTCATCAAACTCATATCAACACTTTCTATTTAAATTGTTAAATAAATACACACTATTTCATCACATGGAATGGAGGAATAAAATTCTACTAAAACCCCCATTTAATTAACATATAGTTTCAAAATGAGACCTATAGTAAGATGACCTCACACAAAGCCAATGTGGCCATAAAAAAATGGAAGATTCAAATTCACACTCTATGGGTGGCCTAGAATGGGGATACAAACCTCTAATAATCAAAATGGTTCTCAAAGGTCAACCTAAAAGGATACATTTCATTTTATTTAAACATTTCATTAATTTCTATGGAAACTCTAGAAGGTACAGTGCATGGAACAATGAAAATAAGACTTATAAAATACAAAAACATAATGGTAAATTTGTGGAACACCTACCAATGGTCCACAGTATAGAAAATATTCAGTATCAACCTATGATCTAGTCCTGATTAGAATAAAAATGAAGAACTGGGAATATAAAAGGAATATAGTATATTATCATGCACCAAAATAACATAATCGATACAAAGTCATACAATGATTGGAGGAAGAGGAATAGAATACTCATCAACACTAATCCATCAAAATAAGCAGTTCTTCAATCATAGTCTGGATGATGAATCGAGAGAAAAATAAATTAATTGAACTTCAATGGAGAACCCCATGTAAATAGGTTATCCACCATAGGAAATTAGGGATATAAATTAGGTTATAATATATTTTAAGGTATAAATGGTTATTTACCCTCTTTTAAAATTTTCTCATGGTTTTTCTTCATGGTTATCCAAACAATGCACCAACCATTGACACTTAAATGTATCAAGGGGAACCTGACATAGTTCACACACATTGTTTTCCTTATAGTGAAAAGACCATGCCCACCGCCTCTAATATATACTTCAATCTATCCCACATGGGACTGCACCATGGGGTTCTTGGTTTTCTCAAATAGTTCGACCTCCCACACCACTCAATTAAACCCCAAAAAATTATTAGTAAAAATGTATCCCCTCCCACAAGGTTTATACTAACCATATGTCCCATCTTATCTTTCCAAAATTTAGGGCTTTGAGATCCAAACAATCCTCAGACATTACCATACTCCTGGAATCTCATTAGACACACACATTAGTAAAAAACATGTTTTAAAACTAAAAAAGCATCTTTACCTCATAGGAAGCCTCAGGATCTTACATGCAATAGACTATTTTACCTCTAGTGGTGGATCATTTTAGGGAAATAATCCCGAACATATTTTTTACATGGCCACCAGTGAGATAAGATGAATTAACCATTGATATAGTGCCATGAGTGACACCAGTGTCAAATAATACTTACAATATGGGATCTATGGAGCTTCTGGAGATGAAAGATTAGTTGGAACTTTTAGAGTATTTTATTTTTATATTCCCCAACATATATATGTGGAATTCATGAGTCCTTTTCCATAAAGGAAGATGGTTCCCTCATACATTGTGTGTATTACCATTAATTGAAGCAAGTCATAGTTACCAACTGGTATCCACTACCTCAAATAGATTACCACTTTGATGATCTTGAATGAGTGAATGTGTTTTAAATGATTGATTCTAGGTTTGACTTTCATTATAATCATGAAAAGCCTTCTAACATTCCTCCTACTACATTTACAAGAAGTTATGGTCATTAGGAGTATCTCATAATTCTATTTGGTCTCAAAAACATAGAAAATATTTTCATGGACCTAATGAATCAGTTGTATCACCTATATCTAGATTCAATAATGGTAATACTTTTAGAAGACATCTTGGTGTATTCTAAAACAAGACACAATCATGAGATATATCACGAAATCCTACTAAATACAATGGGAAATAACAAAATTTACTTGAATCTCACCAAATGAAGGATAAAAACTTTCCAGTTCCTATGTCATATCATCTTATAGAAAAGAGTATTTGTAGACCTATTGAATGTGATAGATGAAAATTCTAGGTATTATCCTAAGAAATTATTTGATATAAAATGTTTCATAGGGATAGACATGTATTATCAATACTTCAGCTAGGATTTCTCATGACTATAGGTTCCTCTTATAGGCTTGACATAAAGTGTAAGAATTTATTATTATTAGATGCTTATGAAATTTTATTTTAGGAGTTGTAAAATAGATTTACTTCAACACCAAACCTAATTATACAAGATTGGTGAATGATATATACTATTTAATGATCGGAATTAGATATTAAGTTGAAATCTATTCAAATATTGGATGAGTGTTTTGTGGCATATAAGTCTCATCAGATGATTCCATGTTTGTGGAATTTCCTAACACATGACCTTGATCTAGCTACTTTTGTGCATTCTGTATTCGTTTAGAGGAATTATTTTCTTCAGGATAATATTTTGGTACTCCCAGATCAGAAAAACCCTATGTATATCTTTACATTAAATTATGTGAATCTCATGCATCATGAATGGAATGAGTACCACTAGTTCTTTGAGTTTGAGCATACATATATTCCTATTGGAGGAAATTTAGTAGTTGACACTATCCATTGATGAATACTATTTTTATATCATAGATCAGAGTGTGAATCCCCTCCTAAGAATGTATGTACATCAATCATGAGTCATATGGTATCACAATCATGTAAATGATGATACCTTTGAGCATGACTCAGACATACATTCTCAGGGGATAGAGAATTTCTCATTTGATTCCTTTTAATCTCATATGGTCAACTAAGGGATTAGTTTTTTTAAAGAGGTGATTTTTTTATTACCCATACAGTCATGAAGGTACGTATCATTGTTTTGGTTGATTATATTCATTTTTATATCCCTATTAATAGTTATTATAGACTACATGAGGTTTTATTAGAATATAACACTTGTTTGGATCCTGAATCTATATAATTGGAGAGGTAAATTCAGTCATGTGGTTAGCACATAGTTAGGGATATTAGTGTTACTCAACTATGAGGGGTACTCAATAAAAAGCTTGTTTCACATGGTTTGACTCAACTATATACATAGTTCAAAAGGCCATGTGATAAGTGTAAGACTAATTAAAAATCTATTTTTTATGTTCTAATCATAGTTAGTCAAAACCATGTGTCTAGACCTATGCAAGGGGGGTTATTGGGTAGTAGCTAATTTACAGTTAGTGCATGGTTTGTCCAACCATTCATCCAAACCATGATACACCTTGATCAAGTGGTAAATTTTTTTCCCCTAAAAATTTATTTAACCCTGAAAACTTGTTCTCTTTTCCCCAATAGGTGAGTATCCCTTTCCTCTCCTACGAGTTATTACTTATCCAAAATTAGGTGATCTTTGTAATAGTCTCATCTAGAATGTGTTTTTATCATTCTCAGTTGTGTTTGATTTGAAATGGTAATATCTCTAATCCCATTTATTTTATTTTTCATTTATCTTCTTATCTCATGTACTATATTTGTGCAAGATCATATGATAAATATCCATGGAATTGTCAAAAAATTCTAATTTATTCTTTTATAATGAAAATCATAAATCCAATATCGAAGGATTAGTCATCTACAAGCCAAATTATTATGGTCTAGTAATTTTATTTAAATTATTTGGTTTTTAATATATTTAGTCATTATGCCGCATACTTAGTATTTCCTCATGATTCCTGAAAATGAAAATTTCCTTTTTATATTAATTCAATGATGTTGAGATACTACTTTTGGCCCAAATTATATTTTTATAGGATATTTACATCATATATAATCTCCACTACAGGTCTATTGAATTAATTTCCATCCTGAATGTAAACTTTTAAAAAAATTCCCACCTCATATGTGGATTTTATTACCCTTAAATATATTTTACATAGTACTACAATCAAATGGTATAATTTTAATAAATTAATGTCTAATACGATTCCATGTCACATGTGATGATATGATAATGAATTGGATAATAGATGATTCCCATTAAGATATGGGAATAAATGTATTTAATAACTTTAAAATGAAATGTATTATTATTATTGGATATTGGATATTGATATGTGGAAAATAGTTATAGTTTTTTTATCATTGTGTATCATGATCCCTTCTATTGGGTGATGGGAATGATGTCTCACAAAATTAGATTTTACATGGAAAATGTGTATGCCAATATATGTTCCATTGATTTCATTGTTTTCCATGAAAAAATACCTCACTATCTCAATTAACAATCTTGAATTCTCGAATTTGCATATGATTTACTAATAGCACCCTTTCAAGTAGTTATAGCATGTTAGACTATAAATGGATGCTGGAGTTACACCTCGAGTCTAGTTAGCACCTAGTATCCATGTAAATGCCTATATATTTCCCTACATATAATATATATATATATATACATATTATATATTACTACTTATATATATATATATGAATGTGTATAGAAACTGATATCAAACATATCCCAGCTTATTCCAATTTAGGTTGAGTATTCTAGGTGTCCTATAGGATCCTTAGCTGACTATAATTCTAGGTTCACCAATAATTATTATTTTTTGATATATGAAAACTGTTATGCTATATAAACATACTATATTTTTGTTGAAAACATTGGTGGTGGCCTACTACATTTATCTCACACCAAATTTTTTGTTTCATTAGAACCCAAGTACACATAATTAATTGAATTGTGGATAAGGTATATCTCTCTACCAGTGATGCTTGATCAATTTTTCATATATCATAGAGAATGGGAGCATAGGACCGAGCTTACACTTGTGATTATAGTGGAGATATCATTTGGTATTTTTTTATAACATGTATTGTATGTATTGAATATTATATCCCCATATCCTCATTAATAATATTATCCTCACATGAAATAATTTTTCATATAACTCAATATATGTCTAGACTACTATCATAGTGTCTTAGATGGTTCATTTTCACATTTGATTTAGAATATTATTTTATGGTTATTTTTTATTTATTAGTACACATGTTCCTCACATATATTGGGATATAGTCATCCCACTATACCACCAGGGAAACTTTCTACTAGTTAGTAACCTCTAGAATATGGGGAGGATAGCATGATTCTATGTGGCCCACCAAATCAGGGCACCATTTTAGTGTCCCCCATGTTAGGATGTTACAAGTAGGTCATAGCCCCACCATCATATATGATTATGATTATGGATTTTTTTTTATTTTAGAATAATATCATTATTATATAATTAATTCCAAATTATTTAGATACATTTGTGGTGTAGCAGCATATTTTATGATATTTAAATAAATAATATTTAATCTAGCGGAAAAATGAGATATGGTAATTTTTGGAGGTGGTATCCTTAAAAATGCATGGCTAACATTTTTTTTCTCAATATATGATATGGAAAGATGGTGGATTATAATTTTAATCATTAAAATCAATATTACTAAAAATATTTCATATTTATTATTCAATTTCAACCTTATAATTAGTTAACAGATTTGGTGGTGAAAAAATGGATGTTATCGCATTGTGAAGTAGGTTGTTCACAAAACACATGAATGATGGTTTCATTTTTTATTAATGAAAAATGTAAAAATTTATAAAAATTCATTTACATCCAATATTATCATTTAGTGTAAAAATAATAAAAATTTTGATGTATATATAAGGAAATGTCCTTAAACATTACATAATCTTGAATTAAATGGATAATTCACATTGGAGATCTTTTCAGGTTTAGAGTTTTAGAGAATTAGTTCATAACATTTACATAACAACACGAATATTACATGTATACAACTCTACTTAGTATCCATTTTTTTCATTAAAAAAATCTTGAAAAAAAGAGTCATGTCTAGTTCTATGTTTTAGACAGCATGACTTTTCCTTGATCCCATCCTTGACTCTTATTCATATTTAAGTCCTGTGGAAAACATTTCAAAAACATGGGATGAGAATAAAAATCTCAGTAAGGGATATAAAACAAGGAATGAAAACATTATTGCATCAATAAATACAAAACAATGAAACCATACATTTCAATCATAACATACCACATTAAATCATAAGATTTATGCATAACACACATAAATCATAAATCATAAAGGGGAATTTTGGAATCTGTATCAAAATTACATTGTAGCTATCACAGCTACATAGAGAGTCACATTGGTAATACACATCAAATTATATTCCCTAAATCTCTTAGTAGAAACATTCACATTTACCTCTGTCACATTACCCAATGCATTGGAGAGCTATCTCGGTCTCACATGCCCTAGGTTTCTCACGCAACAACCCATGTACATAAACAATGCCAAATATCCATAACATATTCATAACCCATAAAACAAACATAATAGAAATATAAAATTTCCATATTGCAATCACAATATATCATTTCAAAATATTGAAAAAATAAAATCTTTTATCAAACAATTTTCAAAACCATTTAAAATATTAAATAAATTGATTTTTGAATCAAAGTGTCCCATACCAATTTGAAGCTTTTGAAAGAAATTTCAATTTTAAAACATTAATGTACATATGAATAAATCCTTAAAACCATTTTTAAAACATGTAAATTAATGTGAAAGATTTAGAATAATAAACCATTAAAACATTTAAAACGATATTTTAGTTAAAGAGTTTTTTCACAAAATGAGAGATCCTAGAATATAGATAATTGAGGAATAAAATTTATTCTGAACATAATAATATCATAATAATAAATTTTTTCATGATAAAACATTCCAAAGGACAGTATATACACCATATAAGAGTGAATTGGTTTATATCAACAATGAAGTCTCAATGGAAATATAAATTGAGACGAAATCCCTTATAAAGACGGTATCCTTAGATTAAGGATAAATCAATTACATAATTATGTGTGAAAAATATAAATACACCCAATATAAGTGGATATTATGTTTAAAACAATAATAGGATATTAACACATATTCATAGCACGACATAATCAATAATTAGATTTTTAACCCAAAAATTGAAATTGGGTTAAGAAGTTTTCTTACAGAAATTCGGCAGCCTAACAGCGTCACTTTAAAATTCAGAAAATAATTTGATGAGAGATACAATTATATCTCATCACATGTACATAAAATTTAAATCAACAAGGATATATAATAACATATCCCAATATAATAATATTTAAATTAAAATACATAACAAAAAGAAGTCTTTTAAAAAGATGAGGGTGAAAGGTTCCCTTATTGATTTGGTAACTTACGAAACATACACCCCATGAAAGAAATATCACACAATGAATATGTAAATACCCATAAATTAAAGTATGTTACACAAATAATACAATCATGGGAAGTATATCCCCCACACAAAACGAAATAGTGGCTAATATAGCATGAATCTCGTGGGAATAAAAAATGAGATGAAAAAACCATACCATGTTGTAATCAATTAATTCGTATAATAAAAAGTTAATAAAAACCAAATGAGTCACAGAATACCATGAATATAAATAGAATAATTATAATATATATCAAATTTCAGTACAAAATACCCTACAATCAATAAATAAGTGGTGAAAAATGGAAATATTATGGAATTGAAAGTGAGATAAGAAATCACTTACCTCATGTCCAACTTGACTCGTATGTTCCTCGTTCTTCCTGAATAATAAAATTAAGATAATATATATTTTCTTCATAACATTTTTATTTTTTATTATTAATTTTATATCACTTATTACCTTGAAATAATAGTTATTTAATTATTTGAGTTCATATCAGACATTTTGTCTATGTTTGGAATTTGAGTTAAAACGAACTTGTTATAATTACAATTTTTCTATGTGGTCAAAACTCCATTATATCAAAAATTATATTCTTGATTTAGATATCATATACATAATATATATCCATTATATATATATATATATGTATTTATAATAGTACATAACATTTGGAGATAAGAAATTAAATGCACCGTTCATGGAGACGGTAAGTCGTACGTACGCATGAACGCTACTTCTATTTCTATTTCTTATTTTAATAGAATTAAAACACAATTATACACAGGTATATTATAATTACATTATAATATCATATATAATATCATTAACTCCATCCTTTATACATACCACATAAGGCATTAACGAGTCATATCACTTTGAGGGGGCAGTAGTCCGCACTTCCAAAAATGAAATTATCACGTTTACCCATTATGGAAACCATAAAGGTATGCTAATAATGAAAAATATAGAAGAATAAATAAAACAGAAACATAATATATATCATATATAAATAATGATCCATCATAATGGCCACTTTGAGAGGCGTTAGGAGTTAATTTAACATTCATCGTTTCATGAGGCGTTAGTTTTCTATCCACAGAAACATTATGGTATTTACCCATTAGAAGAAGGTGTGTGTAAGTGTAGTTCGAATACTTCTCATAAAAATATCATAGTATATTTAGGATACTTTTTTTAATAAAATAAAGTAATAAAATGAGTTTATGTGGTTGGAGAAGTAAAATAAAACAAAAGAAGTTAAGAGAAGACGTTACCTTTAAATCGGGTAACTCCCTTTGGTTTGAACCAAAAGGATTTCTTGATGTGCTTTCTAGATAAAGTAAGGCTTATAAGATTAAGATAGGTATATTAGGAGATTATTGGAGTAGATTTTGTATGAGTAAAAGGCTTGAGAAGTGTGAGAAATGGGTAGGAAGTGAGGTCTTTTTTTATGGGAGAGGAGGGGCTCTTTAGGAAAGTTTGAAACAATTATTTTATTATAAACTCATATTCGGTTTCAAAAGGTGAAATTATCATTATAGTCAAATTTAAGATGACTCATGGTCGAAATAAAACCATCCAATAAGAATTGGATAGGTTTTGGATATTGTTTTAATATTTATAATCTTATTTATTTAGATCATTTATTAATGTGGTAAATAATGCATCATTATTGTGTCATAAATAATTTAATTAATTTGAAGTCTAAAAATTAATAAAACAAATACCATGACGTATTAAATTTTTTTAACATTCCAAATAATATTTATAGTCGAAAATATGACTTATATAACTCCATGTAAGAATTTATTTACTAAAAGATATATGATTATGTCATTTTTTTCTTTCCTTTAAATTAATTAATATAAAGTGTCATTATTACTCCCATGTGGCTCCATGGGGTCACAAATTCGACCCAAGGATTCCTATGGTAGTATATGTATCATCTAATAGGATTAAGACACATGTTAGGGTAATTTAATATTATTATATTATTATATTTTATCCTTATTTATTATATTTACCCTTTAATCATGGTAAATAAAATATTTACTGAAGTAAATATTTAAAATGTATAAAAATAAAAGTTACATATTTACACAATTTTAACCTACTGATTTCAAATATGGAATCCATTTTTCCAAATTCAAAACACAGAAGTGGCATAAATTATTTTAAAATTAATTCTGGCTGTCAAAACAAAAAACGTGTTTTGAAGAAATAATAACTATCAAAAGATTGAAACTTTTTTATGTCCAATTTAAAAGTGAAATTAATTCCAATGTCCAAAATTGGATTAACTTGTAAAAATATATTCTAATTACACTATAGAAACAAATAAAAATATAATCTAACTATATAAATAAATTTGATTAAAATGCACTTTTTAATTAAAATACATTATTTTTAACTATTAATTAAAAAATGAACATTATCAGAGAAATACCAAAATTTAATCCAAATTAAATGTTGGTGTCCTTATTCTAAAGAAGAATTTTTTTATTTCAAATAGAACATATAAAATTGAAAAAAACTATATTTAATAAAGGTTTTCCATTAAAAGGCTGTAAATCAACCTTTTAGTGAATATTAGAGTATTTATGCTTAAAATCAAATTATTTACTTATTTTAAGCCTCTATATTTTATTATATAAATGTAAAAATATTCAAAAAAACATGTATAATCATATTTTAGTTAGTTCTATTCATTCCCTCCAATACAACTGCTAGGCATTAACTAACATTTAAAATAATAATATTATATTATTAGTGTGCAACGTAAGATTCAAAAGAAACCCATTGTTGTGTATCATGTATGCCATTGAGCATAGCGTCCCCTTTAAAGTAGAATTAATATTTAATTCACAATTATTAATAAATATGAAAATTTTCATGTTCTTTATTTACCTGGGATGTTACATCCTTCCCCCCTTTTGAAAATTGTGTCCTCGTAATTTTAATGCTGGGCTCAGAAACTTAATTGAATGTCTTGCATCGGAAAAACAGTAAATAAAACTATAGCTTTAAAATAAATGAAGAGAAGTACAAAGGTTACCTGATACAATAGATACTAGGATTCTATGAAAACATGGATATGGATGAGAAAACAAACCATCATGATCTGATAGATAGTGATTGAAAACATTATTAGGAGAAAGTTAAGCACCAGAAAATCACAAACTTGTGATGGGTTAAATAGTACTTGATTTCCCAGTAGGAAAAGTTAACAGAAAACGTTTTTGTTTTATGTTACTTATCATTGAGTAATTTATTTATGAGATTAACTAAAAACATAAGTAAACATACTTTCTTGTCATATAGACTTTCATATATTACTAAATTCTACCATAAAATCATCTTTTATCCAAACAATGAGTATTCAAACTGACTTGGTCCCATTAAAATCACTAGAATAAACTTCTAGAGTTTCACATAATCCAAAAAATTATAACTGTATATTTCCCATGTCTTTAGACATCAACCAAAACCAATATGGTTAGTGTGAGATTAGACAATACCCAAAAAGGATAATCCTTTATAAAAAAATACTACTCTTAATCTCCAAAATTCAACAAAAAGTTCCCAAAGTTCAAGAAATACCATTCAATGCATAATTGTCCTTAATTTTTTTTAAATAATCCAAACTAATATTAAAACCCAAAACTATGAAGTATTTAATCCCATAGTCTTCCACAGTAAATCTTAACATTTATCTCTAAATAGAATCGAGTACTCTTAATGTCAAATACTGAAGTGTAATTAACCTAATCACATATTCTCTATAATAGGTTATTCATTTCCATAAATAACCCAATTATCTATATTTCCAAAATAATACATAAATTCTTCCAAAAATAATATTTCAAACATTACTCCACAATTTAAATCCCATGCTATTCCATTTTCCTTAGGTATATATTGTTCCCAAAAAGAGAGAACGTCATCCAAAATAACCATAATCACTTAATTACCAAATCATTTCTATAATAAGGATATCCATTTGATAAAACATAAGATCAAATTATTATTGATCCATAAAATCATTTAACTTAAATAATTATTCATATTAACCAGGGACTTCACGTAGGCTATTGGTAAGCGATACACCCATGTCGCCCTTCGGTTGTGGGTTCGATTCCCGCAGCCTTTCCGGACACGACGGGTTGTCACACTTCCTGCAGGTTGACCTTTTTCAAAAACCATATAATTTTATAACATCCCCAAAATGAAATAAATTCCTCAAAAATAACCATAACATATTTTAACCAAAAGATTTCTCATTACAGCTCCCATTTCATTTAGTATCTCATTGAGAAAACTACTACAGTTTCTTTCAAATCTATTGTTAAGTTGGATCCTATTAGATCCAACCATTTACTAAAACCAAAAAGGTCAGTCTGATTTTATCCGTAAAATAGTCATATATTATCATATAAGTAGGTTAAACACTAATATATACTTATTTATGTTATCTTAAACTCATTCGATTAATCTAAAATAACCATGACTCTTTCAAATATGATAATCATTATAGTTATGTCGCTTATTCTTAAATAACACCCTAACCTCTAAAGTTATCTAAACAGAACTTTGATACCAACTATAAGGACTCATCCTTAAATATTACATAATCTTGAATTAAATGGATAATTCACATTGAGGTTCTTTTCAGGTTTATATTTTTATAGAATTAGGTCATAACATTTACATAATAGTATGAATATTACATGTAGAAAACTCTACTCAGTATCCATTTTTTCAAAAAATAAAATAAAAAAACTCTTGAAAAAAAGAGTCATGTCTAGTTCCATGTTTTAGAAAGCATGAATTTTCCTTGATCTCATCCTTGACCCTTATTTATCTTTAAGTCCTATGGAAAACATTTCAAGAACATGGGATGAGCATAGAAATCTCAGTAAGGGATATAAAATAAAGAATGAAAACATTAGCCCATCAATAAATACAAAACAATCAAACCATACTTTTCAATCATAACATACCTCATGAAATCATAAGATTTATGAATAACAAATAGAAATCATAAATCATAAAGGTGACTTGTGTAATCTGTATCAAAATTACATTGTAGCTATCACAGCTACATAGAGAGTCAAATTGGGAATACCCATTAAATTATATTCCCTAAATCTCTTAGGAGAAACATTCATGTTTACCTCTGTCACGTTACCCAATGCATTGGAGAGCTATCTCGGGCTCACCCACCCTAGGTTTACCACGGAACCACCAATGTATATAAACAAGGCCCAATATCCATAACATATTCATAACCCATAAAACAAACATAATGGAAATATAAAATTTCCACATTGCAATCACAGTATATCATTTCAAAATATTGAAAAAATAGCATCTTTTATCAAACCATTTTCAAAACCATTTAAAATATTAAATAAAGTGATTTTTTAATCAAAGTGTCCCATACCAATTTGAAGCTTTTGAAAGAAATTTAGGTTTTAAAAAATTAATGTACATATTAATAAATCCTTAAAACCATTTTTAAAACATGGACATTAATGTGAAAGATTTAGATTAATAAACCTTTAAAACATTTAAAACTATATTTTAGTTAAAGAGTTTTTTAACAAAATGAGAGATCCTAGAATACACATAATTGAGGTATAACTTTTAATCATAACTTAATAATATCATGAGAATAAAGGTATTAATGATATAATATTCCATATGATATTATATACACTATATAAGATTGAATTGGTGCATTTCAACAATGAAGTCTCAATGGAAATGTAAATTGAGACGAAATCCCTTATAAAGAAGGTATCCTTAGATTAAGGATAAATAAATTACATAATTATGTGTGAAAAATATAAATACACCCAATATAAGTGAATATTAATTTTAAAACAATAATATTTTATTCACACATATTCATAGCACGACATAATCAAGAAGTATATGTTTAACCCAAAAATTGGAATTGGGTTAAGAAGTTTTCTTACAGAAATTAGACACCCTAACAGTGTCACTTTAAAATTCATAAAATAATTTGATGAGATAGAAAATGATATCTTATCACATGGAAATAAAATTTACATAAATAAGGACATATAAGAACATATACTAACATAATAAGATGTAAATTAAAAGACATAACAAAAAAGAAGTCCTACAAAAAGAGGAGGGTGAATGGTTCCCTTACCGAATTGGTAACATACAAAATATACACCCCATAAAAGACATATCACACAATGAATATGTAAATACACATAAATTAAATTATATTACATAAATAATACAATCACGTGCAGTACATTCACCACACAAAAATAAATAGTGGCTAATATAGCATGAATCTCAAAGGAAAAAAAATTTAGATGAAAAACCCTTACCATGTTGTAATCAATCAAGTAATATGAGAAAAAGATAATAACAATCAAATGAATCACAAAATACCATAAATATAAATATAATCCTGATGATATATATAAATTTTCAGTACACAATACACCACAAGCAACAAATAAGTGGTGAACAACAGAAATCTCATGAAATTAAAAGTGAGATAAGAAATCACTTACCTCGTGTCCAACTTGACTCGTATGTTCCTTGTTCGTCCTGAATAACAAACTTAAGTTAATTTATAATTACATAATAAAATTTTTTATGTTTATTATTACTTTTATATCACATATTACCTTGCAATAACAGTTAGATAATTATTTGAGTTCATATCGGACATTTTGTCGATGTTCAGAATTTGAGTAAAAAATGAACTTGTTATAATTACAATTTGTCCATGTGGTCAAAAATACATTATATCCGGAATTATATTCATGATTTATATATCATAAAAATAATATATATCAAGTATATATATTTATTAATAATAGTACATAACATTTGGAGATAAGAAATGAAATGCACCATTTATAGAGACGGTAAGTCGTACGTACGCATGAATGCTACTTCCTTTTCTATTTTTTATTTTAATGGAAATAAAACATAATTATACATAGATATATTATAATTATAGTATAATATCATATATATAATATCATTAACTCCGTCCTTTATACATCCCACATAAGGAATTAACGAGTCATATCCCTTTGAGGGGGTCGTAGATCGCACTTCCTAAAATGAAATTATCACGTTTACCCATTATGGAAACAATAATGGTATGATATAAATGAAAAATACAGAAGAATAATGAAAATATAAACATAATATATATCATATAAAAATGTAGTGTCATTATAATGGCCACCATGAGAGGCGGTAAGAGTTAATTGAACAATCATCGTTTCGTGAGACGTTAGTTTTCCAACCACAGAAACATTATGTTTTTACCCATTAGATGGCGGTGTATGTAAGTGTAGTTCAAATACTTCTCATAAAAATATCCTAGTATATTGAGGATACTTTTTTTGTTATAAAATAAAGCAATAAAAAGAGTTTAGGTGTTGGAGAAGTAAAATAAAAAAAATGATCTTAAGAGAAGACGTTACCTTTAAATTCGGTAACTCCCTTTGGATTGAACCAAAAGGGTTTCTTGAAGTGATTTATAACTACAGTAAGGATTAAAGGATGAATATAGAAATATTGGAAGATTATTGGAGTAAAGTTTTTACAAGACAAATTCTTGAGAAGTGTGAGAATTGGGTAGGAAGTGAGGGCTTTTTATAAGGGAGAGGAGGGGATCTTTAGGAATGTTTGAATCAATTATTTTATTATAAACTCGTATTTGGTTTCAAAAGGACAAATAAAAATTAGAGAATAATTTAAGATGACTAATAGTCTAAATAAAATCATCCAATAATAACTGTACTTGGTTTTGATATTTTTTTAATATTTATAATCTTATTTATTTAAATTATTTATTAATGAGGTAAATATTTCATCATTATTGTGTCATAAATAATTTAATTTATTTGAGGTCAAAAAATTATAAAAAAAATACCATGATGTAGTAAATATTTTTAACTTTCCAAATAATATTTATAGTCGAAAAGATAACTTATATAACCACATGTAAAAATTGATTTTATAAGAGATATTTGTTTATTTCATTTTTCTGTTTGCTTTAAATTAATTAATATAAAGTGTCATTGTTACTCTCATGTGGCTCCATGGGGTCCCAAATTCGACCCATGGATTACCATGGTCGGATATGTATTAGATAATAGGATTATAACACATGTTAGGGTAATTTAATATTATTATAATATTATATTTTATCCTTATTTATTATATTTACCCTTTAATCATGGTAAATAAAATATTTACTGAATTAAATATTTAATATGTATAAAGATAAAATTTATCTATTTACACAATTTGGACCTACTAATATCAAATATAGAATCCATTTTTCCAAATTCAAAACACATAAGTGGTAGAAATTATTTTAAAATTAATTTCGGCTGTCAAAACAAAAAGCGTGTTTTTAAGAAATAATAACAATCAAAAGATTGAAACTTGTTTATGCCCAATTTCAAAGTGAAATTAATTCTAAAGTCAAACATTGAATTAAATGGTAAAAATATACTCTATTTAAACTTTAGAACCAATTAAAAATATAATCTAACCATATAAATAAATTAGATTAAAAATCACATTTGAATTAAAATACAGTATTTTCAATATTAATTAAAAAAATAAACATTATCAGAAAAATACAAAAATTTCATCCAAAGTAAATTTTGGTGTCCAAATTATAAAGAAGAGTTTTTTTTCAAATAGAACATATAAAAGTGAAAAAAAAACTATATTTAAAGAGGGTTCTCCATTAAAAGGCAGTAAATCGACCTTTTAGTGAATATTAGAGTATTTATTCTTAAAATCCAATTCTTTACTTATTTTAAGCCTCTAAATTTTATTGTATAGATTTAAAAATATTCCAAAAAACATGTATAATCATATCTTAGTTAGTTTTATTCATTCCTTCCAATACAACAGCTAGGAATTAAGTACCATTTAAAATAATAATATTATATTATTAGTGTGTAACGTAAGATTCTAAAGAAACCCATTGTTGCGTATCGGGTACACCATCAAACATAGTGTACCCTTTAAAGTAAAATTAATATTTAATTCACAATTATTAATAAATATGAATATTTTTATGTTCTTTATTTACCTGGGATATTACAGTATATTAATAGGAAAATTAGTATTTAAAATTGAGATAGAATGGAAATGTTTTTTGGAAAAATTAGAATTAATGTTACAATCATTGTGTTTTTCTTGAAGGATTCCTCATAAATGGATATATAAATCGATTATATTCAGAATATAAGGTTATCTAATAGTAATTTAATTATACAAGAATATAAATTTGTATATTCTTAGGTGGAAACAGAATTCTTTGAGTAGTCTTAAAGGTGTGGTGAGAAGCCAACTTTATTTATTGTGGGAATGGTATTTTTTAAATATTTTAGCATAATATAAATATAAAAAAAATTTACCTAATCATGAAGACTATGTAATGGAAAATAAGGGATTGGGGGATAATATGTGATATATTAATCCCCAAATTTCTATTTTCACACACATTTAAAAAAACTCAATTCCTTTACTCATAGAATTTTCTATTTTACCATGTTTTGATTTAGCATGGTAACTCGTTTTTAATTATTTATATTATTTTTATTGAATAAAAATAAAATAAACCATAGTAAAATTATTTCCATAATGAATTAAAATTTTAAATCCATTTTATTAGAAAAAAATTCTATCTTAAATAAAAATCTTATTTAACATTTTCACATTTCACGTATAAAAGTATATTTTGATCAACAATGTGTTTTTATGAAAAATAATTATGTGTTGGGTAAAACAATCATTACATTTTATTCACATGAAAAAAAATTGTTTTATTATAACCAATATAATTGTTCATTGTTTTTTATGATCATCCACAACCCTAATTTTAATATAATTATATTTAAATAAAAGAAAATATCTGAAACATTTTTGTTTTATAAATACTTCAAAAAAAAATTAGAGGTAGGTTTTTATTATATTTTTTAATAAATATTTGTTTTTAATCCTTTTTATAATGTTTTATCAGTACTCTGATAACTACATTTATACACGGACAAATATTTTGTGCCCAAATATGATATTTATCAAATTATCATATTCTAATGTTATTATAAATTTGTTCTCAATTTAGTTAAATTAAACAACAAAATGTGGGAAATTTATTTTTTAATGAAAACATATTTTATATATAAAAACCTATTTTTTAAAAGTAATTATAACTATTAACTTTTCTTAATTAAATTTCATATAAACTACTGATTAAATTTATTAATATATTAGTTCACTCATTAAATAACTACATTATATTCATCAATAAAAACTAACCAATTTAATTGAATGTTTTAAATATAAAAAATAAATAAAATTACTTCATTGAAAAATATATTTTTCAAAATATCCACGTAATGTTACGAATAATTTTTCATTTCATAAAAATTTTATTTTATCAAAACATTGGTATTATTATATTTGTTTTCATTCTGACAAATTATAAAATCACTTTTAATAACAATCATAATATGAGTCAAAAAAATATATTTTATAATATTTTATTTTAAATAAATATTTACATTTTATTTCATTCCAAAATAATATTATTTTCAACTACATGAAAAAAACATTAGAAATACCATGCAATCAAATGTCCAATAATAATTTTTCACGGCCAAATTTTCCAAAAAAATAATTATATGACGATAATATTTTGTAACAATATATATTATTTCAAGAATTCTAATAGTCATTCATCCAATTTACATCTCTCTTAACATTTCTATTATATTTTTTAAATTATACATTTTTTCATAGTTTTAATAGGGGTGATGATATTCATAAGATATAGATTTTATGTATGTACTATTTTTATTTACATTTGGATTTATTAATCTTGTTATTTTATTACTGATGTTTTATTCTATATTCCTATAACAAATTATTTATTATTATGCATTTTAATATTTTATAAAAATAATATGTATCACATTTCATTTTAGAATGATGTTTTATTTGCAACAAGTTATTCAATGTAGTGGAAATTTAAATGTAAAATACATGAAAATTAATTAAATTTCATGTTATACCTATTTAAAATAATTTTACCCACAATATTTTATTAATATAATGGAAATAAATTAAGGTACTTCGGTCTCATTAAATCATTAGGTTCTTATATTCCCTCTTCAAACATGTGATTACTCTCATGAAAATTAACCTAGCTAGTGGTTTTGATTCATAGTACAGTATATATAAAAGGTCATAGATTTCTAAAAATTATTCCTCATATGGGTGGTCATGTTCTTATTTTTTCTATATTTCAATTCTATTCATTTGAAGTGATACTTTCATAATTCCTCATAAATTATTCATGGATCATATTATACACTAATGAACGGTTAGGTGGAGGAGAAATATGATAAGATATCATTCCAACATGGCTAAGGATATTAAAGGGACCAATGTATATATGTTTCAAATTATTGTTCTTCCTAGATATTTTAACCCTCTTCCTTAGTGACATTGTAAGGATTACCATGTCTATATATTCAAACTCTCAAATTCATTGATGATTATTTTCATAACTATATTATAAAATCTATTTTTTTATTTGTTAATTATATTTTAGTATTCTATTTTGTTTCATGAGAAATATTTAGTTCTATTAGTTTACACACGTCATATTCATACCAATAAGTTGGGTTTTTTCACTAAAACAAATAATGATCATCATGTGGTCTAATTTGAATGCTAAAATGAAAAATTATGTTATATGATTACTCAATCTAGGTGAGTCCATGATCCTAATCAGCTTTTGAATCCATTGATATGGATCTAAAAATATACTCCAATGTTTGAATGGACATTTAAGATTAAATATTCTTATGGTGACATACAATGATAAAGTTCATCTTTTTATTCATTTCACATTTAATACTTCTGTAAAATTTTGAGGAAACCCTTTGATCTCTACTAGATAAAACATATAGTGGTACATCATTCATCCTTTAGACTACTTTATTTTTATCATCCTAATTGTATCTAGTGATAAATATTATCATATAATAATGAATGTGCTAACTTTTTAAGGTGATCAATCATAAAACAGATAAATTTATAACCATTATAATTATGTGGAAAATATAATAAAAAATATATGGCGATGTAACCTCATTTACATATTTGTATTGTTAATGATTTCATCATTCTAAATGAATTTGTATCATTCTATTTTTTTGTTGGCATACTAAAAAATAGTATACAGAATAAAAAATCACCCTCTTTATGGTTTCCCATCAAAAATAATTCATGAGATCATTATATATATATATTTTTTCTTCCATAATATATAGATTTGGATGAGATTTGTGTATCATCCACAAACTCCTTATTAAATTTTGGTATTTATTGAACACATATTCATTTAAAAAATATTATAACTCCATTATTTTCTAATTTGAACTCCGAAATATTATTAATCAACTTCCATAAATCTATATCCTTTTTATGTGCCTTATTGATCATTATATGGATGAATATTTGAGAATTTATTTGAGAAATTTATGATTTCCCTTTTCCCTCATGATTTATTAGCCCTTCCTTCAAAAACCTATGACTATTGGGTATATTTATATCCATATCGTAGATAATAAGGATGATCTTTCTTCCTAGATCATCCACTTCATGGATTTCCTTCCATGTGTGGTAGTTTATTGAGTAGTTGTAATCCTTGGTTAACTCTAACCATCTCTTTTGGGGAATGTTTGACTAATTCTATGCATTATACACATTAATATATCTGGATCAAAATATATTTCAATATTTTCACCATATAGATATTTAATTCATATCATCAATGAAAATAATAAAACACTTATCTCATAATCATGCATTGGGTAATTTTTCACATTAATTTATAATTTACAAGAGGTCTAAGATTTCACTATATCATTTTAAATTAGGAAACTTCTTAATCCATTCATTGATGAATCTCAATATTTTCTAAACCCTTATATATATATTTTAATGTGTAGAGAGGTTTAGTTAAAATCCTTCTATGGACCTCTAAGAAATTTTCTTCACATTTATCTATCTCGAGGAACTTCAGTCCCTTTTAGGTTACCATGGTTTGGGGATTTTATTTTAAGGAGATATTTCCAATAAAGTGTCGATAATATCTATTCAATCTAGGAAAAATATAGATCTCTTTTATAGTGTTTTTTCAGGTCCGTATCATTGATGTATCCATATATATAAACATTATTGTGTGTAAATGACCCAATATTGATAATTTCTATAGAAATATTTAACAAACCCCAAATTTAGTTTAAAGTTTCACTTTTATGATGGATTATTGATCAATCCTCAATTTATGTTCAAAATCTTCCTTACACATAGAATATATAACAATATCATCCATTAATAATAAAAAAATTAATAATGGGATTATATAAAAACTATATTCATCATATTTTTTGTATGTTTAAGAGGAATTTCTGAGTATGAATGTACTCACTATGAATTCATAGTTTTCATGAAGTATATAAAATTTATTCTATTCTATATAACAAATTTTGACTTTAAATTGATGATATTTTGTCTGTGATCATAATATGTTCGAAATAATAAATACATATTGACATTTAACCAGTTTTTATAAAATAGAGGATGGGATACCCCTAAAGTAAATCACATGGGTAAATAAAAACAAAAAATGGGTTTTATTATATATTCATTATTAATTCTATTAATTCAATCTATACCATTATGTAAAGAGTCTAAAAGACAGGCAAGGCCCAATGTATTTTTCCAATAGGAAACTCTATATTATGAACATGGGAAAGACTAATAAGAAGAGGGCCTGTAAGAATTTTTTTCCCTAAGTGGAGTCATTCACCCATGCTAAACACCTTCAATAGAGAGCTGTTAACCACTTTAGTAAACTAGGAAACATGAAACTGAATAAGAAAATTAGTTGAAGATAGATTGAATATTGATGTAGCATGAGAATTAATATCACAATTCTATAAAAAGTGAAAGCTATATACATAATAACTGCATATAGATCAAAGGAGTAGTTATGAACAACTAAAATGTAGTAGAAATTAGTAGGCATGAACAACTACAAAATCTAGCATGAATAGCTACAAATATGTGCATTAATTCCCACAAAAATCATATATTAATCATCAAATAAGATTTACATCTGAGCCGTCCAAATATAGAAAAATATCACAGGTATAGTAAACATGCAAAGGTTAAGAATTTACTAACTCTTGAGACAAATTGGAAACATCAGTCATGAAGGTATTATTATCATCACCCAACATAGGTTCTTGTAAGAAGAGGATAAAAATACAACTCCATACCATAACATAAAATTCAAAATTAATCAAGAATATCGTTCAAACATTCTGGTAGCTTCATAAAGAGGAAGATTGAAGGAAATTGTATACATGATCATCAGTAGGAACCAAATCATAATGAAAATGTTGCATACTGTGAGTCTGTCTTCTCCAACCCCCTGAAGAAATTGGTTCCTAATCAGTAATACAACATTGTAACCATCAAGACAGGAAATTAAATACAAGCTTTAGTAGTTTTTTAGGCTGTAATGCAATTGAAGGTTATTTTGGATTAACAAGTATTTAATACAGTCCAAAAAAATTAGATAAAAATATAATTGCATATAAAGACAACACCAGAAATATAATACAAAAGAGAAGGGGAAATTCAATACATCAATGAATAAATGTTTCATAAAATTATTTAGGAATAGAAGTTAATATTGGCCATTCAAGAAGGATAAATTAAATACTTCATTAAAAAATGATTGCAATGAATAATTCAAATTCTGGAAATGAAGAAATCAAAAGGCTGAATATGGATATCTTGAGACTTAAAAATGATTTATAGAAAACCTTTAATGAATAATATGAATAATGTCATAAAATAAATTTCAAGACAAAAAGAATTTCATGACGAATCACTCCAACAAATGGTAAAACATACCAAGTGAAAAAGAAGGAATGTTTGAGTCTTCCAGACATCTTGCATATGTATGTTGCATGTTTTATTTTTAGTATTATAATTCCTCTTCCCTAATCATTTTCAATATACATTTTATTGAATGTGAAAAACACCAAAATGTATTTTCAACTTGATTTACTATTTTCATCATTGTGCCAATATTTTCGAAATCACCCAACATCTTGGAAAACACATGAAATCGGTGTAAATAAATTAATGTGAATGAAAATGGAATGAATAAAAAATCTCATTATGTGGCATAAAAAAGAAAATAAGATATAATATGTGAGTCCCATTAATTTAAAACTAATAATAAATAAAATCTATTATGCCGGTGACATTCTTATAAATAAGTTTAAGGAAATACCTATGTCTTTATGAATAAATATATTTGTCCTGAAAAATACATAAAAATATTCTCCATTAATAGTCACACTGTTAACATCCAGAGATTCCAGATTTTAGAAATAACTCATGTTATAGAAATATTATCGACAGAGATTTTAGATTACATAATAGATAATTATACAGAGTTTACGGATTTTATACCATGCTATTTGTGTGATTTTTGTCACATAGATTATATATTTGAGACACATTATAACCAAAAATTTCCTGGTTTGGATCAACATTATTCATCGTAATCATAAGAGACATTATATCTTTTTATACATCCATGAATGGGATTCCATTAATATACATTTTTGAAATCCATATATATCTCATCATCATAAAATGCTGTCATAACTATAGATACTGGACAAAATTAACTAGAAATGCATATTAATTTTCAAGAAAATTTCATGAAGGTCAAATCCAAACAATACCAGTCGTATTTGAATTCCCTTCACTCCTAGTAAATTATATCCAGAGTGTGGACCAAATTCATCCTCAGATACAAAAGAACACGACAAAAATGACCTAAAATCATTGAAAAACATATTATATCGGCCAACCGTGTACAATTATTCCATAAAAATTTTCCATCAAGTGCAGTAGAAGCCAGAATCAATCCCATCAATGGGCTCAATGAGGTTATGTAAAATCAAATTCTCCAACACATCCGCGAGTGAATTGAGGTTCCACTTGATCTGTACCTTCACAATGTAGCACGTGTCATCCATGGTGTTCCTTGCCGGCAAATCCATAACGAATGACTCAATCACCATTGTCCTGGGCCTCCCATCAAGGACCTCTAGGCGGACCATGATCACAGATTAGTAGTTCTGTGGATTAAAGGAAAAACCTTGGATTATTAAAAGTGAAACAGATACAACGATGGAGACACTGCCCATTCAGAAATGTACAAATAAGATGCAAGAAAAGGCAATACCCCAAATCGAGTTCATAAACAAGAAAACACATGGTGTTCACAAAATGGAACAAACTTCACATACAAACAAATAAATCTTTTTCAAGTGTCGGGTCCCATTGGTAGGGACAACCCCTGTTTTATGGATTTTTTGTTGTTGTGTAAAAAAAAGCACAACTACATGCCAAACTGGTCACTTAGCATGTTTTTTTGGTTTTTTAAAAGAAAAGGCAGAGAAATATAAAAGTCCATAGGGTGGGAATTTAAAAATATTTGAGGAGAAAAATAAAATAATAAGAACAATATACCTTAGAAGATAAGATGACAGGTTTATCCCTGAATGCAAGGTCTAGGGTATCCACTCCTCGATGATTTCTGCTAATTTTCAATATATAAAATAGGTTTTATCAACATGATTGAATAGAAAAAACCCATCCCACAAAAAGAAAAGATAAACTATATTGCATATTAGTCCTTCAAACAAAAAAATTATTATGAAAAAAGAATTCATTTATTATTCTTAAATTGTACTTGATGAGATAATGAGCCACAGTTTGGGTCGACAATGTTGGACCTAGATTTATGATGATAAGTGAAAAAGGATACACATGAAATGTTCAGTTTCTGGAAAAATTTCACATAGATTGATCTTACAAAAAAATTACCTTTTCAGGAGTCCCAAATAAGGAATCTTTCTAAGGGATCTTTCGTGGGCCTTATCCCCCATAATTATACAAACAAGATTATGTGAAAATAAATTAAATTAAAGAAACATTGAAAGATTCATTACAACGACATCTCAGATAATAAAAAATTAGTCATAGAAAAGGATTATATAACACCTACAGTTGGTTAATCGAGGATCATCCATCATCTCTCTCAGCAATAGGTAATACCCCATCTATGAGAAATTTTATCATGGTCACATCCTATGCTGCAGGACACAAAAACTATTATGTACACATTCTACATACACTATTAATGGTGGTTTTAATGATTTTTTCTTTCAGAATTCATGTCCATGGGCTGATAAATTGTTTGATTTTTTGAGATGGGGTTGTTAAATACATCAATAGTCATTCAAGGCCAAAGGTGGATCAATATGCCATGTTCTTTAAGAATGGTCCCAAAAAAAGCGAGGAGTGATTTTTATTCTAGGTGACCTTTGAGATTAGTTGACATATAAAATGGAACTTTTAAAAGTTTCCTAGAAAAAAAAATAACACATAAGCATGGAAAGAGAAACATGGATAAATTCATGCTGCAAATTACTAATTCATTCTACACATTACCAATCAGAATACAAATTTAAAAATTAGTGATTGAAGGTATGAAAATAATAATAATGACAAAATTTTACCTTATTTTATATATTTCTCTTCATAGAATGCAGTATAAACTTCACCGGTGGAGTGAATCTCTCTATATAATTATCCTGAAAAACATTCACCATAACAGTCTTTATGGTGTAGGTTTTATCTTGAAACATGTCCTCTCGTCTACTCTTCGACAATGCATGCATCCCAAAATCTATAGGACTACTTAATTATAATTTGTATTCTTTGTGGGTAAATAAAAAATATAGAACATTAATTTCATTTTAACACATGTCATATTACAGTTACTATGTTGATGTGTAGACTTCTACAAACTGTAAAATCCAATGAAATTTGGTTCACTATCCATGCATTGTGGTTTCTTGCATTTTATGGTGATAATGAATTTTTTTCAAATATTCAAAAAGTATGAAACCATACTTTTTATAATATGTATCGCAAAATTTTAAATTACTCATGTGATCAATGTTTTGTTCAATACATATAGATATTTAATTCCTTGTATGTTATGGTGTGTTTTTAATTCCAATAGAAGAACCATGTGATTCAAAATTCCATCTGCTTTTAAAATCATGTTTTGATCCAGTTTCTTAAAAAAACATTTTATTCTTGCACAATGATTATATTCTTACTACATTCCTCTACTCATACATGATTATTTTATGAACTATAAAATTATTTTATACACTAATAGTTCATATTAATCTTATGATTGATAATAAAAAAATCTAGATTCATTATTGACTTGTTATTTTAAACTACATAGTACAATACTCTTCTTACGGTAAACAACTAATCAGAAAACAAATTTGAAAATTTAAAAAACAAAAATGAATTATTACCTGGATATTGTAGCAGAAAAGGTCAGAAAGATTTTTTAGTCATCTTGTTTAAATACTCCTTTGTTTGACTGTGTAGTTTAGTGGCATGACTAATTATATTCGCAGTCTCTTGAGACAATTGAAAGGCATTATATAATTTTTCTAACTGAAATAATGAAGAAACTATAGTGAGGAGAAACTAACCTGAAACCAAGTGCTTTTTCAAAAGCATGTGGGGGCTCAAACTTCCCTTGAAACTTCTTTTCAAGAGACATAATCTAAAAAGACAGGGCAAAATCAATGTTTAAAAGGAAGAAGAATCACAGAAGACCAGTTTTATGAAATCCTCCAATTTCCAAATAGAGATGATTTTTTCTATAATTAAATTCAATTAGGAAAACATATATTGAAGCACTTCCTTTTTGGAAATAATGTTATGGGACTAGTACATAATTTTGTACATTAAGAAGTTGTAAAGAATACTATTCAAGACCTGAAAAAAATTACAAATAAAGGGCTACTGATTACAATATAAAGAGAATCCATACTCTTCATGTTAATACTAACAACCAATTAGCCTATTTCCAAGCTTAATGAAAGGAATTAAATTATTTTTTTTAACCTAGAAAATTAAGCTATAGTGAAAAGTAATAGACCTGCAAGTAAGTAATTTTTCCAAAGCCAGGAAGGTCTTAAACTACGCTTCCAACTTCTTTTCAAGTAGTAGAATCTTAAAAGAAGGTGAAGAAAAAATGTTAAAAATCAAGAAGAAACATAGAAGAAACAAAATTAAAAATATACTCAGTCCCCTAACTGGAATAGTATGCATTCAGACCGACTGAGGGAAACTGCAGAACAATTGTAGTGGAATGCACCCATGAGAAACAAACATCAATAATGAATCTATAGGCTATGCATGAGGGAAGCTGATGAGAGATATTTAGTAAACATATTTCCCAAAGATAGAGTATTAAAGAAACCTAAATTTTAATGCATATAGAATATAATATTAAGATATAATGGATTATATAAGTTATAAAATTTTATAGTTCAGATTGTGAAAAAAATAAAATTAAAGAAAAAAAATTACTAAAATTGAAAAGAATAATGCAGAGATTGGAGAATATAATACACATAGAATTTGAAAAGAACAGTTGTTATTCTAGATTTGGAGCATGCGTACACAAAAATAACAATTCTGGAATCATAAAAGAATATGTATTTTAATAAATTATGAAAAGAACATAAGAGAACCTGAATACTAAATATTGTAGAGCAGAGAGAAATTTCTTTCAGGGGGTACTTATAACACACATTATGCAGCGTAGTGTAATATTAGGGTCGGTGAAAGTACATAGAGGTAAAAAAATATGTGACCATTGAATGAATTAGATTCATGTATTGCTGATAAAAAATGAATAAAGTGGATCCCTAATTCCAGATTCAAGAATGCATATATTTTAATACAATACAGAAATTTTGTATTAATATACCAAAATGAAATACGAAAATGTTGAGATTAATGTTGCAGAGATGATTGGAAGGAAAAATTACCCTATGCAAGAGATGGATGAGTTTGTGGTTGATCATCAGTGCTGCAATATGATAATTTGTCGTAGCGAGAGGTTTTGTTTTCTATAGGAATTTCATTCACCCACTGAGATAGGGTTTCAGAGTCGGAGAATATAGTCCAAATGATGGGGGATTAGGGGCAGGGATCAAATATTTTGATATAGCAGATGGGTTCATGTGAGGAAACGATGACTCTGAGGAAATAGCCTCTGGTGGTGGAGGGAGGTGAAAACACGAGTAGAGGAGGGAGAACATGAGCGGCGGAGGGAGAATGCGAGCATCCAATACCGTAGAAGGTTTAGAGGTTAAATGTGAGTGGCACATATTGTACATTAGTGGTGGAGGGAGAATGGGAGCGATAGAGTGAGAACGATAAAGGTGCTATGATAACGGGAGCGGAAGAGGGAAATGGTGATGAGGATAACTGCAGTAGTTTGCGGGCAGAGATGGACGAGGGCAGGAAAAATCCTAATGGGAACCGCATTAGAAGAGGCAGAATAGTGAGGGGGCTACAGTTTTGGAGGGAGGGGTTTTAGGAACCCTAGATAATGGATACAGAGTGGCCACTGGTGTCGTTTAACAGGGGTGAAGTGCGAGATCGATCACAAATTTGGAGGGAGGAATTTATTTTTTTTGGCGACGTGGATGATTGGAGAAGTGGCACATAAGTGAAAATTGGAGTGGAAGAACTTTAGCATGACATGTGGCATTAGGAAAGCCATTATTAGTATATATAGTATATTAGTGTAAAAAATAATATTATTAGGATAATAAATGCCAGGGTTTTTTGAATTATGACACCTTCATTTTAACCATTGAAATTTTAGGTTCATCATCTATCATTATTGTTTCATCATTGGGGTTTTATGTTATTTCCTCATATGTTGAATATCATTATCCCTAAAAATAATAAAATCCCAATTATATTCTAACTGATGCGATCATGGGATTATATGAGTACATATAACATCATTTTACATCAATATGCATTATATATCTTATGAAATGTCACCTAGTAACCTATATTTTTAGTGTTATTTGATGTTATATACATATAAAATATATTTATTACATGTTTAAAATATCCTGCAAATATTATTATCATATTATACCAATTAGACACCTCATAAAAAATATTCACCTTCTTAAAAATTTGAACGGAAGAAAAAGAAATGGCGAGATAAAATGTTCTATATGTGTATACATAAGATACATAAATAGAAGATCATAAGGGAGAATAAGATTATCATATAGGTATCCAATCATACTCATGGTTTATAGACAAAACATAAGATAATCAAACCATATATCATAAAAACATAAATCATGTTACATATATTTTAGAACAACCTGAGAAATGATTCATAGATGTTTGGAAACATGAATTAGTAATCAAGTTCCATGAGTTCATTAGATAGGTACAATGTTTTCCATAAGTAGAGAAATAATAACAATATATATCATATCATTTATGAATCTAATTACCAAGAACTTAATATCATAATTGATCTGGATGACTAGTTTTCCATAAAATAGTGGACTTGGGATAACAATCCTCATGTTTAAAAATAGAACATTATTTATAAATTCCATACAATATCCAAATATCATGACACAAAAAACACTTCTCAATTTATTGGAGGGATATAACGGACCATACATGTGCATAACGATAAATCATATATATGTGTGCCAAAAGAACATGAAAAAAATTCTAATTCCATTATTTATTAGTTAATCACTAAAAATATATTGGTTTTAGGATTGAAAACACATATTATCATAATTTATATATATAAATAATTTGGATGTATCCATTAGAGAATATTCTAAGGGGATCATAAGAAATATGAACGGATGTTGATATAGAAGAATTTTTTAATAAATTATTAAGATTTTTGTTCTAAAAGAATAAAAAATACCTTCAATATTTTGATAAATTTTTGGAACATATTTTATTAAAAATGTAATATAAATTACATTATGAAATCATGAAAATATATATATTAGTTTAAATATATAATGATTTAAATTTTAAGGGGAACATTTATTTTTATGGAGCATGATAAAATGTGAATCCATTAATATTTTATAAAGAATGTAAATGTTAGTAGTAAACAATCATAATGAAAAAGTTATAAAATATTACATTTGTAAAAAAATTCAATTACATTGAAATAATCATTACTAAAAATAAATGTAGAGATTCAGATGTGCCTAAATTATAGTAAATAATATTTATATCTAGGAGAAAGATAAATAACTAAATAGAAACGGTATGGTCAGTTTTTCTATGATAAATTAAATCTATAAAATCATGATCTTGAGTGGAGGTGAAATGGTAATATAAAATTTATTATTCTTAAAGACCCATAGGAAAAGAAAATATATGTTATTTTAGAGACAAATATAGTATAATATCCCCCCAAAATAAATTTATTCATAAAAATATTTAATTCAATGTGAATCTAGAAATAAAACATTTATGTTTACTCCAAACTTTCATGGAATCACTATTACCTCAAGAATATAAAAAATAAAACATATAGTTACATATTTCATAAAATTTTTAATATTTATTACCATTTATTATATTTAATAATAATCATTCATTACACATATAATTTTTAATAATTATTTATTTTTATCATCAGATGTTTTTAATATTGATAATTTATTACAAATTTTAAAATAGAGATGATATTACATATTATTTGATATCAAGTTAATCATTGCAATTTTAATAATGTTTTTTTAATAAATATGGTTTGATGATTTATTCATTACCTTATTGATTTCATATAATTTAATGGTGCAGATCATGAGAACTGAATCCATGAAAAACATTTTTCCAGTAATTTACCAATAACAATGAGATACTTTCTATTATTTCATTTATGGCAGTTTTTTATAACCATATTAAGGATGTATATTACTATTTAAATCATATATTAATATTATTAATAAATTTTTACTTATTCATAGTGAAAAAACTGATTTTTTTATAGTATTATACCAGTATGACTTTGAGCCAACCAAATAAGTTCATGTTATAATAAATAACGAGAAAGTTTATAAGTCAATATAATAGTACTATAATTATCACATAATAATAATAATTATAATATAAAATAATTATATTGGATAATCAGTTTGAGAAATATATTATATGATAAATTAATTGAAAAAGGATATAATGAGCATATATACATGATGAATTCCCTTTTTCTCTACACGGGTTCCTTTAAAATGAATGATTTATGATTCCTTAATAGAAAATGAAGGCACCGAACATCATAGAAGAATTTAAGATTAAAAAATTTATATGGATTCTTCTGGTATACTAATGAATTTAGTGTGTTATGATGGATAATTTTTGGCTCCTTTTATAGGTCATTTTTTATTGTTACTTCAAAAAATTCATTTCTTAAAGTTTATGGTAATTATTTTAAATGTAAATTGGATAAAAAGTGTAGAATAATGGTGGTGGGACATTTATTAATTGTGAAATATTTCATTCATACATTTTAATTTAGTGTCATATTATATTTTTCATCTATTCAAGTTAGTTTAACCAAATTTTTCTTATTTAATCCATTACACTGTTTATTCATTTTTTACATAGATAACTTCTTTTTATGCTAATAAATTTAATTGAAGTATTTATCTTAGTTTAAATTTTTAATATAAATGTTTAAACCATTTATAGTACATAATCATCAAAATATGGTAAATTTATTTTTTAACTGATAAAAACTTAGATAAAATTATTTATATTCAAATAATAGTTTTCAAACATTAATTTTTCATAATCTAATTCCTTATCAATTATTAATTAAATTATTTTTAATGTATTATATATCAATTTTATCATTATAATAGATTCATTATCAATATATTATAATTTTAACATATTAACCTAAAAATACACTATACATAAAAAATAATTTGTTAAAAATTTCCATTTTAAAATTATATTATTTTGTCCACATCCTTTGAAAAATAATTGTTCATATTTTAAATAATGAATTTTATCAATACATTCAAAATAAATTTTATTTACTTTTATAAACGTCAATTAATTTTTTAATAATAATAATAATTTCTAATTCATAAATTATACTTTGGTAGTAAAATATTTTAATTAAATATTATATTATTATTTCATTAAAAAATTACAATAATTAAAATAAAAAAACATATAGATTTGTTTAACCAAATGAATATATATAAAATGAAATTTTTTCCAATTTATATATATCTAATGACCAAATATCAAAAGACCATATATATAAAATGATAACATTTCCTTCGAATATATAGAATTATTTATATACTTTTAATAAATCATCATATTTATTTCTAACATAACATGTCAATTGTATATCTTGCTCGCTCACTTATTTACATTAATGTAATCAATGGGATAATGTAACATCCCAAGTAATTAATGAATAATAAATATTTTTATCTATGTCTATTAATGAATTAGATAGTGTTTTAGAGGCTTAAAATGAGAAAAAATCCAATCTTAAGCATTGAATACACTAATATTTTTAAAAGATTGTTTTACTGCCTTTTGATGGAAAACCATTTTTAAATCAAACTTTTGACAATTTTATAAGCTCTATTTGTCGAAATAATCTTATTCTTTATGATTGGGACATTGAAATTTACTTTGGGTAAATTTTTGTTATTTTTCCGATAAAGTTCGTTTGTTTAATGAATAGTGAAAAATTTTATATTTTAATTCAAAACCTCTTTTTAATATAATTTATTTATATGATTAGATTCTATTTTAAATTGGTTTTAAAGCTAAATTATAATATATTTTTACCATTTAATCCAATAGTGGTCGTTGGAATTTATTTCACATTGAAATTGGACTTAAACTAGTGTCAATCTTTTGATACTTATTGTTTTAATAAAAACACGCTATTTGCTCTGACAGCGGGAATTGATTTTTAAATTAATTAATGTAACCTATATGTTTTGATTTTTGTAAAATAGACATCATTTTTGAATTCGGAATATCAAATATAGCTTAGGGTGATGTTTTGGTATATTTCTGAAAAACATCAATTTTTGATGAATAGTGAAACCACTAAGTGGTACTTAAAAAACTGAATTTTCGTTTAAAAGAAATTTTACCACCTCTGTGTTTTGAATTTCGAAAATCCGACATACATGGTTGTCATTAAGAAATAAAATGTTGTTCAATGGGATTAAAATAATTTTTTGTTGAATAGTAACTTTTAAGTTTTTAATCGTGATTACAGGTAATTAGTGTAATTTAAGGTATGAATAATATTTTAATAATATGAAATCAACTTGACACGTGTCCTACCCATATTTTATGTGTCATGTCCATCCAAGGAAACCCATGGGTCTATTTTTGGACCCCATGGAGCCACTTGGGTAAGATAAAGACATTAATGCCTTTTATTTAAAGTAAAATTAAAAATGACACAAACATGAGTTGTTTTACTAAACCAATTTTTAAATGGGGTTATACAAGTCATATTTTTTACAATAAATATTCATTAGAAATATAAAAAGATTTCCTAAATCATCATATTGTTTTTATAAATTTTAGACATTAAATAAATTAAATTATTTATGACACCATGATGATGCAGCGATGACCTCATTGTTTAATGATTTAAATAAAATGAAAAGATAATGTAAAATCTAAGAACTACACATGTCAAAACCATACTGGATGGGTGAATTTAGAACTATTATAACCTTATCCTTGAAATATATAATATTTGGACCTTTTAAATCCGAAAATCATTTTATAATAACGTTTCCTTTTATAACTTTCCAAGAGTGCCCCTCCTCTCCTCTTATAAAAGGCTCCCACCTCTACCACCTTACCCACACATCCAAATCCATTGGCTCGGCCAACCCCTACCCATTTTGTCTTTCCACATCCCTATCTTACTCCTAGAAGCCTAAAACTGGGAATAAATTTCCCATGGAATCCTTTGAGCTCAAATCAAAAAGAGTTACCCGTTTTAAAGGTAGTGTTTTCTCTTGTGTTCTTATGATTTATTTTTCTTCTCCAACCCTCTAAAATCTTTTTATTCATTTCTTTTGTAACAAAACCAGTATATTCAATATATTAGGATGTTTTTATAATAATTATTCGAGCTACACTTACACACACCTGCATTTAATGGTTAAATAACATACTATTTCTATGGATGGTGAATTTCTGCCTCACGAAACGATGATTATTCAACACTCATATAACACATTCAAAGGTGTCCATTAAGATGTCACTATATTTATATATGGTATATAATATGTTTATGTTTTACTTAAACTTCTGTATTTTTCATTCATGGCATACCTTTATGGTTACCGTTATGGGTAAACGTGATATCTTCATTTTAGGAAGTGCGGACTACCGCCCCCTCAAAGTGACTTAATTCGTTAATGCCATATGTGGGACGTATAAAGGATTTAATTAATGATATTATGTATTATATTATACTGAAATTATAATATACCTTTATATCATTATGATTCCATTAAATAAAATACGAAATATAAATGAAAGTAGCGTTCATGCGTACGTACGGCTTACCGTCTCCATGAACGGTGCATTTCATTTCTTACCTATAAACATTCTGTAATATTATAAATGCATGTATATACTGGATATATATGATATATATGATATATATGATATATATGATATATACATCATGAGTATATGTCTGGATATAATGGATACATGAACAACTTGTAATTATAAAGAGCATATTTTTTACTCAAGTACCAATGATCGTTAAAACGACCGTTATTGACTTAAATAATTTCATATTGTTCATGACATGGTAATAAGTGATATAAAAGGAATAATGAACTTTAAAAAGGTTCTTAAGCAAGTAGAAATTAACTCAATTTTATTATTCAGGAGTTTAAAGAACGATCGTGTCATGTCAGACCCGAGGTATGGGACTTCGTCTCAATCTCCTTTCATTGAGGCATATTTTGTTTTATACACAACCATCTTTGATACGGTGTATAGACCCATTTGACATTTACGTTTATACAAAAAGAATATTTTTTATACGATGCATTTTACTAAACGACAAAAGGGAATGTTTTTGTCGTACATATGCAGCCACAACGACTTCTCCGCCGCCGTGACCATTATTTGAGTTTCAGCTTCCTCTACAAGCCATACATTTTTTTAAATGAAAAATAAATACCATGTTTTACTTTTTTTTAATTTGGTACTGAAAATGGTTTTCATAATGTTTTTATTAAATCAATGTGTTGTATTGATATCTTGTGATTGAAATGTGGAAATGTTATGTTTCCTTTATTCATGTTTTATGTTATATGATTATGTTATGGTTCTTGGTCATTGTTATGAAGACGGGTGGTTCCGTGATAAACTAATGGCGGGTGAGCCGGATATAGCTCTCCAATGAATTGGGTAATGCGAAGGAGTTAAACATTAAGGTTTCCCCGAAGAGATTTAGGGAATATATTGTGATGGGTATTCCAAATGTAACCAAGAGGGTTACTCCCTACGTAAGAATGTTATTAATGCCTCAAGTTACCTTTATGCCTTATGATTTCTATGATATATTCATGATTTGATGAGGTATGTTAAAATGCTTATGTTTTATGAGTAAAGTATGATTTCATACATGGACTAATGTTTTCTTTTCGTACTTTTATATCCCTTACTGAGCGTTTTATGCTCATCCTATGTTTTTGAAATTTTTTCACAGTTCAAGGGAAAAGTGCATGATATGATGATAGTGTCAAGGATATGTCAAGAAAGAAACCATGTTTTATTTTAAATATGTTTCCGTTGATGGGTAAAAAACAATACTATCTTTTATTGTAACCACATTATTTAAATGTGGGATGTAATGCATGTTTTATGATCTAATTATCTAAAACTCTAAACCTGAAAAGATCCTCAATCTGTAATCTTGTAGTAACTCAAGATTAAGTAAGGTTCAAGGTTGGGGCCTTATAGTTGGTATCAGAGGTCAGTTTAGATATCTTTAGGAGTTATAATTCTATTAAATGATTATCCAGAAATATTTTTTTTATGCTCAAATTGAAATGATATTGAATTTAAAGATTACCATATTGCATCACCTAAGATATTTCTATGTTAAGAATGGTTTTTAGTAGAGGAAATAGAATGTCTTTTCTAGGAAGTCATACAGTTGGAAATGACCTTTCAAATTAGTATCCTGAGATGGTCAGAATTATAATTGAACAGTTTGATGTAGTGAAGGCTTAGTTCACTCAGGTGATAAACCGTGGTTGTGTTTACTGAAGAAGTTTTGGTGTTTTCTAAAGTTAAAGAGGAGCATGAAAGTCATTTAAGGGTTATTTTTCATTCCTTAAAAGAAAAGAAATTGTATGGGAAATTAATAAAGTGTGAGTTTTGGTTGCAACAAATTTCTTTCCTTGGTTACATTGTTTGTAAAGATGGGATAAATATTGATCCTGCAAAAACAATGGTTGTTGATGAATGGCCAAGACCCACAATTGTAACTGATATTCATAGTTTCCTTGGTTTGGCAGGATATTACAGAAGGTTTGTTAGAAATGTTTCACGGTTATCTATTCCAATGACTAAGCAAACTCGAAAGGGTGTTAAGTTTATCTGGACAAAAGAATGTGATGATTGTTTTCAGGAATTGAAAAGAAGATTGGTGAATTCTCCAGTTTTGGCACTACCTTAAAGGAATGGGGAATTTTTTATATACAGTGATGCTTCATTTAAAGGACTTGGTTGTGTCCTAATGTAGAATGATCAGGTAATTGCTTATGCTTCACGACAATTGAAAACTCATGAGGTAAATTACCCTACACATGATTTGGAATTAGCTGTTGTTGTTATCGCTTAAAAAATTTGGAGGCAACATTTGTATGGAGTAAAGTGTAAAATATATACCGATCACAGAAGTTTAAAGTATATATTCACTCAGAAAGAATTGAACATGATACAAAAGAGATTACTAGAATTAATCAAGGATTATCATTGTACAATTCACTACCATCCGGTAAAAGCAAATAAAGTGGCCGATGCTTTGAGTCGAAATAGTAATGCTTCATTAACAATGTTGCATTTGGAACATGATCCTTTGGTTAAGGATTTTATGAAATTTGGCATAAAAGTTTTTGGAGTAGGATTTTCTTCTATTTTGTTTCAAGTATCAGTGAAATCTTCTCTATCAGGCAGAATCAAGCAAGCACAGAAGAAAGATAGTGAGTTGCAGAAAAAGGTAGAGCTAGTTCATAAGAGTAAGTTTCCTAAATTCAACATTGATAATGATTGTGTTTTGAGATTTGGGAAGAGATTGTGTGTGCCTTGTGGTTCACAGTTGAAGAGAGATTTGTTATGTGAAGCCCATAGTTCTCCGTTTTCAGTTCATCCTGGCTGTACTAAGATATACAGAGATCTGAGGGAGTATTACTAGTGGGATGGAATGAAAACAGATATTGATGATTTTACTGTGAAGTGTTTGACTTGTCAGCAGGTTAAAGAAGAGTGACAGTTACGGAAAGGGATGCTTCAGCCTTTACCAGTGCCAGAGTGGAAATGGGAAAATATATCCATGGACATCATTGTGGGATTGTTGAAGACACCTCGAGGTAATAATGCAATCTGGGTTATTGTTGATCTCTTGACTAGATCTTCTCATTTCCTTGCTATACGATATACTTTTTTCTCTAGATAAACTTTCCCGTTTGTATCTTAAAGTGATAGTCAGGTTACATGGAGTTCCTCTCTCCATTGTATCTGACCATGATCTCAGGATCACTTCTATCTTTTGGAAAAGCCTTCAAAAGTTATTGGGTACTGAATTAAAATTTAGTACATCTTTTCATCCTCAATCAGATGGGCAGTCAGAACGAACAATTCAGACTTTGGAAGATCTGCTACGTGCTTGTTCGATGGATTATCAGGGATGTTGGGACCAACATATTTCTTTGGTTGAATTTTCATATAATAACATTTTTCATTCTAGTATACAGATGGCACCATTTGACTCATTATATGGGAAGCGGTGTCGAACACCAGCTTTCTGGGATGAAGTGGGTGAAAGGAAGCTGATGGGACCAGAATTGGTAGAAGAGTTGGCAGAAAAAGTTCAGCTGATACAGAAACACATGAGAATAGCTCAGAGCAGGCAGAAGAGTTATACGGATAACCAGAGGAAGGATCTATCTTTCGAGGTTGGTGATCATGTTTTTCTCAAAGTCTCACCATGGAAAAGTGTGATGCGATTTGGTAAGAAAGGAAAGCTGAGTCCAAGGTTCATTGGGCCATATGAAATTATGGAGAGAGTTGGATCAGTTTCATACCGAGTTGCTTTACCTCCAACTTTATCTCAGGTACATAATGTTTTCCATGTTTCGATGTTGAGAAAGTATATGCCAGATCCATCTCATGTTTTGAGTCTAGGTGTAGTTCAGCTAGAAGAGAACCTATCTTATGAGGAACACCCCGTCCAGATTCTTGACCACAGGGAGAAAGTGTTACGGAATAAGTTGATTCGTCGGGTAAATGTTTTGTGGAAAAACCTCACGATTGTAGAGGCAACATGGGAATCTGAAAATGCAGTGAGGGATAATACCCCCACATATTCGATAAGTAAATAAATTATCGGGATGCAATTTTCTATAGGGGGGAAGGATGTAACATCCCAAGTATATAATTAATAATAGATATTTTTATCTATGTCTATTAATGAATTAGATAGTGTTTTAGCGGCTTAAAATGAGAATAAATCCAATCTTAAGCATGGAATACACTAATATTTTTAAAAGATTGTTTTACTGCCTTTTGATGGAAACCCATTTTTAAATCAACCTTTTGACATTTTTATAAGATCTATTTTTCAAAATAAACTTATTCTTTATGATTGGAACATTGAAATTTACTTTGGGTAAATTTTTGGTATTTTTCTGATAAAGTTCATTTTTAATGAATAGTGAAAATGTGGTATTTTAATTCAAAACCTCTTTTTAATATAATTTATTTATATGATTAGATTATATTTTGAATTTTTTTTAAAGCTAAGTTATAATATATTTTTACCATTTAATCCAATAGTGGTCGTTGAATTAAATTTAATTTGAAATTGGACTTAAACTGGTGTCAATCTTTTGATACTTATTGTTTCATAAAAACACGTTATTTTCTCTCACAGTGGGAATTAATAATTAAATTAATTAATGTAACGTATATGTTTTTAATTTTTTAAAATAGACATCATTTTTGAATTCGTAATATCAAATATATCTTAGGGTGAAGTTTTGGTATATTTCTGAAAAACTTCAATTTTTGATGAATAGTGAAACAACTAAGTGGTACTTAAAAAACTGATTTTTTGTTTAAATGAAATTTTACCACCTCTGTGTTTTGAATTTCAAAAATCCGACATACATGGTTTTCATTAATAAGTAAAATTTGGTTCAATGGATTAAAATAATTTTTTGGTGAATAGTAACTTTTATGTTTTTTATCGCGATTAAAGGTAATTAGTGTAATTTAAGGTAAGAATAATATTTTAATAATATGAAATGAACTTGAAAATTGTCCTACCCTTATTGGATGTGTCATTTCCGACCCAGACAACCCATGGGTCTATTTTTGGGACCCCATTGAGCCACTTGGGTAAGATAAAGACATTAATGCCTTTTATTTAAAGTAAAAGTAAAAATGACACAAACATGAGTTTTTTTACTAAGACAATTTTTAAATGGGGTTATAAAGGTCATATTTTTTACTATAAATATTCATTAGAAAGATAAAAAGATTTCATACATCATAGTATTTTTTTATAATTTTTAGACATTAAATAAATTAAATTATTTATGACACCATGATGATGCAGCGATGACATCATTTTTTAACGATTTAAATAAAATGAAAGGATAATGTAAAATATAAGACCTAAAGATGTCAAAAACCTATTGGATTGGTGTATTTATAACTATTATCACCTTATCCTCGAAATATATAATTTTTGGATCTTTTAAATCCGAAAAGAATTTTATAATAAAGTATCCTTTTATAAATTTCTAAGAGTGCCCCTCCTCTCCTCTTATAAAAGGCCCCCACCTCTACCACCTTACCCACACTTCCAAATACTTTGTCTCGGAAACACACTTCCCATTTTGTCTCTCCACATCCCTCTATTACTCCTAAAAGACTCACTTTGGCCATAAGTCTTCTCAAGGAAGCCTTTGATCTCAAATCAAAAAGAGTTACCCTTTTTAACGGTAGTGTTTTCTCTTGTGTTCTTATGTTTTATTTTTATTCTCAAACCCTATAAAATCTTTTTATTCCGTTCTTTTGTAACAACACCAGTATATTAAATATACTATGATGTTTTTATAAGAAGTATCTGAGCTACACATACACACACCTACATATAATGGTTAAAGAACATACTGTTTCTGTGGATGGCGAATTTCTGCATCACGAAACGATGATTGTTCAACACTCATAAAACACCTTCAATGGTGGACATTAAGATGTCACTATATTTATATATGGTATATAATATTTTTATGTTTTACTTAAGCTTCTGTATTTTTCATTCATAGCATAGATTTATGGTTACCATTATCGGTAAACGCGGTATCTTCATTTTAGGAAATGCGGACTACCGCCCCCTCAAAGTGATTTGATTCGTTAATGCCATATGTGGGACGTATAAAGGATTTAATTAATGATATTATGTATGATATTATACTGTAATTATAATATACCTTTATATCATTATGATTCCATTCAATAAAATACGAAATAGAAATGAAAGTGGCGTTCATGCGTACGTACGGCTTACCATCTCCATGAACGGTGCATTTCATTTCTTAACTCTAAACGTTATGTAATATTATAAATTCATGTATATACTGGATATATATGATATATATGATATATACATCATGAGTATAACTCTGGATATAATGGATACATGAACAACTTGTAATTATAAAGAGCATATTTTTTACTCAAGTACCAATGATCGTTAAAACGACCGTTATTAACTTAAATAATTACATAGTGTTCATGACATGGTAGTAAGTGATACAAAAGGAATAATGAACTTGAAAAAGGTTCTTATTAAAGTATAAATTAAATCATGTTTATTATTCAGGAGGTTAAAAAATGATCGAGTCATGTCGGACCCGAGGTATGGGACTTCGTCTGAATCTCCTTTCATTGAGGCATATTTTGTTTTATACACAACCTTCTTTTATATGGTGTATAAACCCATTTTACATTTACGTTTATCCAGAAGGAATCATTTTTATACGAAGCATTTTACTAAACGAAAAAAGGGAATGTTTTTGTCATACGTATGCGGCGACAACGACTTCTCTGCCATCATGACCATTATTTGAGTTTCGGCTTCCTCTACAAGCCATAGCTTTTTTAAATGAAAAATAAATACCATGTTTTAATTTTCATTTATTTTGGTATTGGAAATGGTTTTCATAATGTTTTTATTATATCAATGTGTTATATTGATATCTTGTGATTGAAATGTGGAAATGTTATGTTTCCTTTATGAATGTTTTATGTGATATGATTATGTTATGGTTCTTGGGCATTGTTATCAGGACGGGTGGTTCCGTGATAAACTAAGGGCATGTGAGCCCGATATAGCTCTCTTAAGCATTGGGTAACGCAAAGGAGTTAAACATTAAGGGTTCTCCAAAGAGATTTAGGGAATATGCTATGATGGGTATTCCAAACGTAACCAAGAGTGTTACTCCCTACGTCAGAATGTTATGAATGCCTCAAGTTACCTTTATGCCTTATGATTTCTATGATTTATTCATGATTTGATGAGGTATGTTAAAATGCTTATGTTTTATGAGTAAAATATGATTTCATACATGGACTAATGTTTTCTTTTCGTACTTTTATATCACTTACTGTGCTTTTTATGCTCATCCCATGTTTTTGAAATGTTTTTCACAGGTCAAGGGAAAGTTGCATGATATGATGATAGTGGCAATGATGTGTCAAGAAATAAACCATGTTTCATTATAAATATTTTTCCGTTGATGGGGGAAAACCAATACTATCTTTTATTGTAACCAATTTGTTTAAATGTGGGATGTAATGCATGTTTTATGATCTAATTCTCTAAAACTATAAACCTGAAAAGATCCTCAATCTGTAATCTTGTAGTAACTCAAGATTAAGTAAGGTTCAAGGCTGGGGCCTTATAGTTGGTATCAGAGATCGGTTTAGATAACTTTAGGATTTATAATTCTATTAAATGATTATCCAAAAATATATTTTTTATGGTCAAATAGAAATGATATATAATTTAACGATTACCATGTTGCTTATCCTAATATATTTCTGTGTTAAGAATGGTTTTTCATAGAGAAAATAGAATGGATTTTTTGGGAAGGCATACAGTGGGAAATGACCTTTCAAATTAGTATCCTGAGATGGTCAGAATCAGAATTGAGCAGTTTGTTGTAGTGAAGGCTCAGTTGACTCAGGTGATAAACCGTGGTTGTGTTTACTGACGAAATTTTAGTGTTTTCTAAAGGTCAAGGGGAGCATGAAAGTCATTTAAGAGTTATTTTGCAAACCTTAAAAGAAAAGAAATTGTATGGGAAATTCAGCAAGTTTGAGTTTTGGTTGCAACAAATTTCTTTTCTTGGTCACATTATTTCTAAATATGGGATAACTGTTGATCCTGTAAAAACAATGGTTGTTGAAGAATGCCCAAGACCCACAAATGTAACTGAGATTCGTAGCTTCCTTGGTTTGGCAGGCTATTATCGAAGGTTTGTTATAAAATTTTCACGGTTATCTAGTCTAATGACTAAGATAACTCGTAAGGGTGTTAAGTTTATATGGAAAAAAGAATGTAATGATTGTTTTTAGGAATTGAAAAGAATATTGGTGAATGCACCAGTTTTTCACTACCTTTGAGGAATGGTGAGTTTTTTATCTACAGTGAAGCTTCATTGAATGGACTTGGTTGTGTCCTAATGCAGAATGATCAGGTAATTGCTTATGCTTCACGACAGTTGAAAACTCATGAGGTAAATTACCCTACACATGATTTGGAATTAGCTGTTGTTGTTTTCGCTATAAAAATTTGGAGGCATCATTTGTATCGAGTAAAGTGTGAAATATATACTGATCACAAAAGTTTAAAGTATATATTCACTCAGATAGAATTGAACATGAGATAGATGAGATTGCTAGAATTAATCAAGGATTATTATTGTACAATTCATTACCATCCGGGAAAAGAAAATAAAGTGGCTGATGCTTTGAGTCGAAAAAGTAATGCCTCATTAAAAATGTTGCGTTTGGAATGTGATACTTTGGTTAAGGATTTGATGAACTTTGGCATAGAAGTTTTTGGTGCAGGATGTTATTCTGTTTTGTTTCAGGTATCAGTGAAATCTTCTCTATCAGGCATAATCAAGCAAGCACAGAAGTAAGACAGTGAGTTGTAGAAAAAGGTAGAGCTGGTTCAGAAGGGTAAGTTTCCTGAATTCAACATTGATAATGATTGTGTTTTGAGATTTGGGAAGAGATTTTGTGTGCCTTTTGATTCACAGTTGAAGGGAGAGTTGTTATGTGAAGCTCATAGTTCTCCGTTTTCAGTTCATCCTGGCAGTACTAAGATGTACAGGGATCTGCGGGGGTATTACTGGTGGGATGGAATGAAAAGAGATATTGCTGATTTTACTGTGAAGTGTTTGACTTGTCAGCAGGTTAAAGCAGAGCGACAGTTGCCGAAAGGGATGCTTCAGCCTTTATCAGTGCCAGAGTGGAAATGGGAAAATATAACCATGGAGTTCGTTGTGGGATTGCCGGAGACACCTTGAGGTAATAATGCAATCTGGGTTATTATTGATCGCTTGACTAAATCTGATCATTTCCTTTCTATACGAGATACTTTTTCCCTAGATCAACTTTCCCGTTTGTATCTTAAAGAGATAGTCAGGTTATATGGAGTTCCTCTCTCCATTCTATCTGACTGCGATACCAGGTTCATGTCTAACTTTTGGAAAGGCCTTCAGAAGTCATTTGGTACTGAATTAAATTTTAGTACAGCTTTTCATCCCCAATCAGATGGGCAGTTAGAACGAACAATTCAGACGTTGAATGATATGCTACGTGGTTGTTCTATGGATTATCAGGGATGTTGGGACCAACATCTTTCTTTGGTTTAATTTTCAGATAATAACAGTTTTCATTCTAGTATACAGATGGCACCATTTGAGGTATTATATGTGAAGCGGTGTCGAACTCCAGCTTTTTGGGATGAAGTGGGTGAAAGGAAGCTGATGGGACCAGAATTGGTAGAAGAGTTGGCAGAAAAAGTTCAGCTGATACAGAATCACATGAGAATATCTAAGAGAAGGCAGAAGGGTTATGCGGATAACCAGAGGAAGGATCTATCTTTCGAGGTAGGTGATCATATTTTTCTCAAAGTCTCACCATGGGAAAGTATGATTCGATTTGGTAAAAAAGGAAAGCTGAGTCCAAGGTTAATTGGACCATATGATATTCTGGAGATAGTTGGATCAGTTGCATACCGAGTGGCTTTACCTCAGAGTTTATCTCAGGTACATAATGTTTTCCATGTTTCAAAGTTGAGACAGTATATGCCAGATCCATCTCATGTTTTGAGTCCAGAGGTAGTTCAGCTAGAAGAGAACCTATCTTATGAGGAATAACCGGTCCTGATTCTTGACCATAGGGAGCAAGTGTTACGGAATAAGGTGATTCATCAGGTAATGGTTTTGTGGAAAAACTACACGATTGAAGAGGCAACATGGGAATCTGAAAATGCAATGAGGGCTAAATAACCCCACTTATTCGATAAGTAAATAAATTGCGGGGATGCAATTTTCTAAAGGGGGGAAGGATGTGACATCCCATGTATGTAATGAATAATAGATATTTTTATTTATGTCTATTAATGAATTAGATAGTGTTTTAGAGGCTTAAAATGAGAATAAATCCAACCTTAAGCATGGAATAGAGAAATATTTTGAAAAGATTGTTTTACTGCCTTTTGATTGCAAACCATTTTTAAATCAAACTTTTGACAATTTTATAAGATCTATTTGTCGAAATAAAGTTATTCTTTATGATTGGGATATTGAAATTTACTTTGGGTAAATATTTGGTATTTTTCCGATAAAGTTCATTTTTTTAATGAATAGTGAAAAAGGTTGTATTTTAATTCAAAACCTCTATTTTATATAATTTAATTATATGATTAGAATATTTTTTGAATTGATTTTAAAACTAAATTAGAATATATTTTTACCATTTAATCCAATATTGGTCGTTGGAATTAATTTCACTTTGAAATTGGACTTAAACTAGTGTCAATCGTTTGATACTTATTGTTTCATAAAAACACGCTATTTGCTCTGACAGTGGGAATTAATTATTAAATTAATTAATGTAACTTATATGTTTTGAATTTTGTAAAGTAGACATCATTTTTGAATTCAGAATATCAAATATAGCTTAGGGTGAAGTTTTGGTATTTTTCTGAAAAACTTTAATTTTTGATGAATAGTGAAACCACTAAGTGGTACTTAAAAAACTAACTTTTCATTTAAATGAAATTTTACCACATCCGTGTTTTGAATTTTAAAAATACGACATACATGATTTTCATTAAGAAGTAAAATGTGGTTCAATGGGATTAAAATAATTTTTTGGTGAATAATAACATTTAAGTTTTTAATCGCGATTAGAGGTAATTAGTGTAATTTAAGGTAAGAATAATGTTTTAATAATATGTAATGAATTTGACACGTGTCCTACCCTTATTGGATATGTCATGTCCGACCAAGACAACCCATGGGTCGATTTTTGGGACCCCATGGAGCCACATGGGTAAGATAAAGACATTAATGCCTTTTATTTAAAGTAAAAGTAAAAATGACACAAACATGAGTTGTTTTACTAAACCAATTTTTAAATGGGGTTATACAAGTCATATTTTTGACTATAAATATTCATTAGAACTCTAAATATATTTCATACATCATAGTATTTTTTTTATAATTTTTATACATTAAATAAATTAAATTATTTATGACACCATGATGATGCAACGATGACCTCATTATTTAACTATTTAAATAAAATGAAAAGATAATGTAAATTCTAAGACCTAAAAATGTCAAAAACCTATTGGATGGGTGGATTTATAACTATTATCACCTTATCCTCGAAATATATAATTTTTGGTCCTTTTAAATTCGAAAATAATTTAATAATAAAGTATCCTTTGATAACTTTCTAAGAGTGCCCCTCCTCTCCTCTTATAAAAGGCCCCCACCTCTACCACCTTACCCACAATTCCAAAGCCTTTGGCACGGCCAAACCCTGATCTTTTTGTCTCTCCACATCCCTCTCTTACTCCTAGAAGCCTCACTTTGGGCAGAAGTCTTCCCAAGGAAGCCATTGAGCTCAAATCAAAAAGAGTTACCCGTTTTAAAGGTAGTGTTTTCTCTTTTTTTCTTCTGTTTTATTTTGCTTCTCCAACCCTCTAAACTATTTTTATTCCATTATTTTGTAATAACACAAGTATCTTAAATATACTAGGATTTTTTTATAATAATTATTCGAGCTACACTTACACACATCTACATCTAATGCTTAAAGATCATACTGTTTCTGTGGATGGAGAATTTCTACCTCACGAAACGATGATTGTTCAACACTCATATAACACCTTCAAAGGTGGCCATTAAGATGCCACTATATTTTTATATCGTATATAATATTTTTATGATTTACTTAAGCTTCTTTATTTTTCATTCAAGGCATACCCTTATGGTAACCATTAAGGGTAAACGCGATATCTTTATTTTAGGAAGTGTGGACTACCGCCCCCTCAAAGTGATTTGATTCGTTAATACAATATGTGGGACGTATAAAGGATTTAATTAATGATATTATGTATGATATTATACTGTAATTATAATATACCTTTATATCATTATTATTCCATTCTATAGAATACGAAATAGAAATTAAAGTTGCGTTCATGCGTACGTACGGCTTACCGTCTCCATGAATGGTGCATTTCATTTCTTACCTCTAAACATTATGTAATATTATAAATTCATGTATATACTCGATATATATGATATATATGATATAAAAATCAAGAGTATAACTCGGGATATAATGGATACATGAACAACTTGTAATTATAAAGAGCATATTTTTGACTCAAGTACCAATGATCATTAAAACTACCATTATTAACTTAAATAATTACAGTGTGTTCATGACTTGGTAATAAGTGATATAAAAGGAATAATGAACTTGAAAAAGGTTCTTAATAAAGTATAAATTATCTCAAGTTTATTATTCAGGAGGTTAATGAACGATCGAGTCAAGTCGGACTCGATGTATGGGACTTCGTCTCAATCTCCTTTCATTGAGACATATTTTGTTTTATACACAACCTTCTTTTAGATGGTGCATAAACCCCTTTGACATTTACGTTTATCCAAAAGGAATCATTTTTATATGAATCATTTTACTAAATGAAAAAAGGGAATGTTTTTGTCGTACGTATGCGGCGACAACGACTTATCCGCCTCCGTGACCATTATTTGAGTTTCGGCTTCCTCTACAAGCCATACATTTTTTTAATAGAAAAATAAATACCATGTTTTAATTTTATTTTATTTTGGTATTGAAAATGGTTTTCATAATGTTTTTATTATATAAATGTGTTGTATTGATATCTTATTATTGAAATGTGGAAATGTTATGTTTCCTTTATGCATGTTTTATGTGATATGATTATGTTATGGTTCTTGGGAATTGTTATGAAGATGGGTGGTTTCGTGATAAACTAAGGGTGGGTGAGCCTGATATAGCTCTCAAATGCATTGGGTAATGAAAAGGAGTTAAACATTAAGGTTTCTCCGAATAGATTTAGGGAATATATTGTGATGGGTATTCCAAACGTAACCAAAAGTGTTACTCTCTACGTAAGAATGTTATGAATGCCTCAAGTTGCCTTTATGCCTTATAATTTCTATGATTTATTCAAGATTTGATGAGGTGTGTTAAAATGCTTATGTTTTATGAGTAAAGTATGATTTTATACATGGACTAATGTTTGTTTCGTACTTTTATATCCCTTACTGAGCTTTTTATGCTCATCCCAAGTTTTTGAAATGTTTATCACAGGTCAAGGGATAGGTGCGTGATATGATGATAGTGTCAAAGATGTGTCAAGAAAGAAACCATGTTTTATTTTAAATATGTTTCCGTTGATGGGGAAAAACAAATACTATCTTTTATTGTAACCACTTTGTCTAAATGTGGGATGTAATGCATGTTTTATGATCTAATTCTCTAAAACTCTAAACCTGAAAAGATCCTCAATCTGTAATCTTGTAGTAACTCAAGATTAAGTAAGGTTCAAGGCTGGGGCCTTATAGATAATATTTATGGAGATCCATGAGGATAGTAATTTTATGTTCATGGTATTGTTATTTTTCTTATTTTTTTCTTCCCCTTATAATGATCATTATGATGTTTCATATTACATTCTCATGATGAATTAATTTTTATCTTTCATTTTAATATTTTAATTCAATAAAAGCTATATTTTTTCATTAGTTAAATGTTTTGTGTGATACAAGATATTAAAAATAGTATTTATTTAAATAAAAATTAGTAATAAAATTAATGGGATGTTACACTATTATACCATATAATATTAATGTAAATATTTAATCGAGGTGGGTTTTAATCCCTTTGATAATGTGATATAAAATGGTTATACATAGTGGAGAATATCCCACTGAATATTCATATAAAATGTTTATATGAGGTGGGTGAAAATTAACTCGAATATATTATTATAAATTCATATATTTTGTGGGATCTAATCCCCCTACAGTTTTTGTATAAAATAGTTCTATGATATGGATGTTACTACCACTAATAATTAATAATAAATGATTATATGAGGTGTGTCATTATCTACCTAATGTTTTATGTATAATATTTATATGATGTAGAAACTAATATCATAAATGATATTGATATGGATTTTTTACTCATGTGAATCTACATGATAACCAGTTTGGTTGTGCATCATTTTTAGAGATATTTGATAAGAGATGGAGAATGTATAGTCAAACCCAAGTGTCATCTTAGAATATAAGGTTCTACATTGATTTAGTTTATAATGTATCATTCATTCATTATTGAACATAAGTATGCACAATTTTACAGAAGATATTTTTTGGATCCTCATTGGTGGTAGCCTACGGAGTGGTATTCACACCCTATTCAGGTTACCAAGTGTAATAAAAAAGAAATCATGTTTGTGTGATGAATAAGTTCAAGGACCCTATGAATGATAGATCACATGTGATGTTTGATTTAAGAATGTGATATGGTACCAAACAAATATATGAGAAAAAATTTGACCATAACTATATTTTTTTCCATCTTTTAAAAATAGTATTTACTCTATATGATTTTCCAACAGGGGGCCTTGAGTCTTTTAGTATGACTATTTTGACATGAAAAATATCTCATATTAATATAGATAGGGGTGGTGTTTTTTTCATTCACCATATGGATGTGATGACTAATTATTATGGTTTTTTGGATGGATTTATTTATTTTACTTTCATTTTAATTTAAAGATACATGATATCAGGGATAATAAATATCCGTGTTAATATGAAAATTTTACCTCCATTTAGTATCCACTGGTGTATGCTGTTCAATGCTTGATTTCTATTGGAATATTTTCTCAGTTACTATTAAGTGAACTTGGTGATGTTAACAACTATCTCAGGTTTTTTAACCAAATTAATGTGTCCCAGTAACATAGTTTTTTATAAAATAAATGATTCATATTACAATTTCATAGTAAAATTAAAAATATAATATTCAACAAAAAACCTATTGAATCACATGGAAATAATTCATTGGGCACTTTGATATATTGTTTTCAAATCATATGAAATTTAAAATCGAACTCAACACCAAATATTTTAAGATAGTTATACAACACCACCATTTTAAAATTACCAAAATTCCCAGTTATATAAAATCCCAACTCAATAAATCATTATCCATATATTATTACTATAAAATGATTCATTGTTTATACATGATTATTACTCTAAATAAGTGATAATAATTAAAAAAATAACATTAGTATTATAAACAATTATTCTCTAATATTGGTTGAAATAAATTAAATATTATCAAATACCATATCCTAAAACTCCCTAAATTCATGGAATTTGATTTTAGTAAATAATTTAAAAAACTTAAACTTAGAATATAAATATCTATTTTATGTATAATTCATATTTAGTAAAAAGTGAGAAAAAATATATAAATTTATTAAATATAAATATTAAATATAATAAAAATTTTATTTATGTAATAAATGAAAAGTGATTTTTAATTCATAAATAATATTTATGGACATTCCAAAAAATATAAATATAGTTAGTTTACAATTATATCTTATATATATACTTTTAATTTAATGTTTAAAAGGTACACATTTGAACCTTTATATATTAAAATATATGATTTATCAAAATAAGGATTTTTTAATATTTCAAGTCCATATAAACATTTCAAACTAATAATATCACCAATATAAATTATTTAAGTATCAAATAGATTATATTTTTTTAAACACTTGGTAATATACAGAAATGTACCTTTTGAAATAATTAAAATAAAATTCAAGAAATAATATACTTATGTGAATATTTAATATTATAATTTATATTACTTTCCTAAAAATAATATAAATTCATTATATAGTCATTATTTTGAAAATTAAATATATTTAATAACCCAATATATATTTTTGACATAATTATTTTATATTTACATCATTTATGTAATAACATAAAATTTAAAACTCATAATATTATCCCATAAAAATACTTATTTATTAAAAATTTGATATACATTTAATATCATATTATAAAACATTCATAATTACATATTTAATTTATGATCTCATGAATATTTGAAATAAATATTTTAAATTATTTCAATTATTATTTATATTAATTTTATAAATTTTATTTCATTTTATAAATGGAAATAAAAAAAATAAAAACATTAATATTGTGTACACTAATATTATGATTTCTACTGGTGGAAATTTAAGAAAACCTATATCATGAGAAAATTTATCACTATGATAGCACTTATATATTTCTTTAACATATTCCTTATCATATATTTCAACATCACATTTTTCTTTCAATGATATAGTTGATGATCGTCAACACATAGAATTTATAAACCACATATTGAACTGAAAATAATGATATATCCATATCAGGAGTTATATTTCTATCACAAAAAATGATACCCTAGTATGACTCAACACATTGTAAATCACCATTTCTATATAACAAGATATATGGTATCTAATATTATAATTATGATACAATACTCAGTTTTTGGAATGAAAAAACATCACATTTGATAGACAATAATATCATATATCATTTACTATGATACTATGATAATTGAATGAAATTTTTTTATGTCCTCCCAATACATATTAATGGAAAAAACTTCAAAATATTACTAGATTTTATGACATTGATTATCAAAATTTTAACAAAATAAAAATCATTAATATATTTTAATCATCATGGAATTGGATCTCATACCATTATTGTAATTTGGTGGGAACCTCCATACCCATACGTTATAAAAGAGCATTACTAAATCATAAAACATGAGATATTTTACAAGAATAGTGTAAAATAATGATATAAGATAAATCACATAGATTTTTATAATATTTTATCTTCTTATTCAATATAGTTGATGAAAATCCCTTTTTTTCAACTAATAATCTCTAGTATTTACTAGTATCCATAGATCATTTAACTCTCTAAGATATTTTTTATGAACTTAATTTCACCCATATTATAATAGAATCCCTAATAAATAAATAAGAAAATAAATAATTATATTTTCATAATTATGAGAACAACACATCCAGGTAATTACGTAATGATTGATTATTCTCCCTATTAGTTTGATCACATATATATATATATATTATACCACTAAGGAATGTATGAATAAGAGACTTCTCAAGATTATTGTATCTTTTATATCTTTGAATAAAATAATTTTTCCACTCATTATGAACCTAAATATGATTTTTTTATGCATTAACATTAATTATGATTCATTTCAAATAATATAAATGTCATCAAAAATATTATGTTGAACATAAGATAGACTGTGCGGGAGATTAAATAGATTTTTGTGGGATATATAATATTTCACTATTTTATAACTTTTTTTAATTTTTTTGTATCCTTAATCACATACTATTATAACTCATACCAAAAGTGTACATGTTTAACAAGTATTTCTATTCTACTATAATGTGAATATAAATATATACAACACTAATATGTCAAAACACAATTAAAATATATCACAGTATGTGATATAAACCTATTAGTGAAAAAATTCCATTCACTATTGAAAAATTAATGTATTGTAAATGATATGAAATACTATTGATACACTAAAAGGTGAAATTATTATATCATAAAACATTCCTTATTTAGATTATTCTTATAAAAAAATCCACAAACATTTTTAAACAATATTTCTATATGTCTATTAATGATATGTTTGATCTTGTTTGTATATTTCATGATAAATAAAAAAAATAAAAATAGAATATATATACATATATATCAGTATATACAAATATATATATCATTATACATATATATATATATATATATCAATATATATATGAGAGTTACATCAATAATTTGATAACAAACAAGAATATACTCTATTTTTATCTATATATTATAAAACATGTACACCTTCTTTAGTAAGTTACATATGATGAACCCTCTATCTATCAATGATTTCTTTTTATTGTATCTTTTATAAAAAATGTTCTTACATTTTTCTTATTGATTAATATTTACCCTTTTTGTATCTATTTAATATAAACAATTAAAAATAATTGATTACGATATATCTCAAATCATGCTTGATGCTCTAATCATAAGAGAATATTGTAATTTTTCATTTTTTATTTATGGTTTTTTCACTTTTCGTGGTATATATTCTATGTTTTATGGAATTATAAAAATATATTATTATATTCCCTCTGTTTCAGGAGGTGTATTGCATAGAAAAGTGGGGATAATGTTTCCCTACATCTAATGTTTCTAAGACAATATCTTTCCTGATATTTAATTTTAATTTTAATTTGATAACCATTATAAAAATTCAAATAAAAATATTAAATTTATCCTCATTAATTGGATTCAAATAAAATTGAACATCACATATTCCTTTTTAGGATTTGTTTGAACCTTTATCTCACAACGATGATTTTGTAATAATAAAAATTATATGAGGTCCATATGGATGACCTTGGGCCTCAGTATATAGACTTATAAATTTATACCTTATACAAAACACCAAATACTAAAATAAATTACATATATCATCCATTTATTTATATATAATCTCTCATTTTATTCAATAATTATCATTTATATAAAACATCAGTTCAATACATATAGATATGCAGTTGGTTGCTTATTACTGCATATATGAATGATTTTAATGATCTTCCATGATGCACATACTGACTGGTATTTGAGACAATTCTTCTAACTCAATTATAATTTTTCTTCATGGGCTCAATGGGTAATATAAATAATCATTGTGTATTCTAGAAACTCATATTTACACATCACTAATGATTTTCCTAAATTTAGTCACACATAAAAAATTATTTTCATTCATACCCCATATAAAGAGGTTAATAATCTTCAAAAAAAATATTATACTATTAATTATTATATATAATGGAATCAAGATTTTATGTGAATCTATACAACATATTTTTCATAGTTTGGCTAAAAAATCATTAGACAATGTCAAAAGATATCACACATTATTAACTATTCACATATAAATTCAAAAATGTTTCCCAACACCCTTTACATTTAAGTAAGTAAATATAAATAAATAGTAATTATTTTTATAAAAATATAAAATAGACCCTCATGAAATATTCCAAATTCTTCAAAATTTATTTAGACTTTATAAAATAACCACAATTATTTAAGAATATATAAACTAAACAATAATAATAATCAAATATAATTATTTAAAAAAATATAACATCACTATAATAGTGACCCCCAATATTAGTTGATTCACTATTTAAATAATTTCCCCATAAATCACCAAAAATACATATCAGATAACTTTCTATTAGACCTATTGTGTATTTATTTTAGATAAAATTAGTGTTACTTGTTTTCAATCTTAATTTGGAACGTTTTATTTATATCATTGAATTCACCTTCCTTGATTATTACTTATTTAATTTCAATTAAATTATCATTTAATTTTGTTATGTTAATCAAAAATTTGATGATAGTAGAACCTTATAATTTGGTACATTATGTTTTTTACAGTTATGATGATCATATAAATTTTATGATTTTGTTGATTCTTAGTTGTTGTTCAATGAAGTCAATCATTTTTTTGATAAATTGTAAAATATATATAAACAATGTTTTTAAAAATAAATCAATTGATATGGAATATGATAATACATATTTTAAATATAACATTCCTTGTAAACAATAGTTAATTATATATAAATATAATTAATATTTGTGTTGATATCTCAAGAAAAATATAATAATGGGTTGAAAATGGGGAAAATAAAACCACAGTCCATACAATAATCATTATTTATTTGTAGAGAAAAACTATATAGACCTCTACCCCATTAGCCTAAATTTAGTAGTAACATTATTAAATTTTAATATGGTAAAAGAGACAATGTTACCAAGGGACAAATAGTTTAGTTTTCCTAGTTAACTATATACATAAATAATTCCCATATTATATTAGAAATATAAAAAAATTAAGAATCAACAAAAATCCTCTATGTAATTCATAATGTCAATATTCATAAAATCAGGAAATAAAAAATAATGGGTGGCCTTAGATGCTCATTATGGGTCTCATATAGTGGAATCTATTTTTAATAAATAAGTGAAAATAAATATACTAATTATTAATAATAGAAAACACATTCCATTTAATCATTAACTTGATAATGAAAAATATTATGTTATGAATAAATTTTGATTAGATAATTTCATATAACTAATAAAATTTACATAAAAATTATCCATGGTTATCAAAACTATTTAAATAATCACATTGAATTAAATAATCATCCACACAATAATGGAATGAAAAATGTGGGACATCTTAATCTTACATTCGTGGACATGTTCCAGGACATCATAAAAATTATATTGAGGTCTTCTACCAAGAAATCATAAATTAACGGGTATAGAAGATCCTAATTACCCAAAATAATTTTTCTCATGAGGAATACTATTCTATATAGGTTCTATATCGATCACAAAATGTCACTTAAAATGTGTAATTAATTCATCATAGGAAAGGGGTGAAACCTAATAAACATAAACTTTCGTATTCACAAACATGCAAACTAAATGATTCTATTTTCCCCAATAATTATACATAATCATAATCCATTAATATTAATATGGTGAATGGTATCAAGAGGTTAAATACCTAGTAATGATTTATTTTCACCAATGAATGTTGAAGTAAATGAAAATAATTTTAAAAATTAATTGGAAAATTTCATGAGAAAATGACAATTTTAATTAATAACTTACTAAAAATATAAATAAAAAAATATATATAAAAACATATTTAAAAATAATATAGAATTATTTTAAAATAATCATAAATGAAATCAATGTTTAGGAAAATTGTAATTTTTTTTCAATAGATTTTGATTAAAAATGGATTCATTTCATATTTTCCATAAAAAATAAAAATTACCACATTTGGGAAATAATATGAAGATTATTTTTAAAACATTTTCTGATAATTAATATGTGGGAAAAAATGAATTTAAAGAGTTACTACAGAATAGTAAAAATAATTTGAAAAATTTTATAAAAAAATAGTTCTAGGATAGAATTTTTTTTCAAACCAAAATATGAGAAATAAAATTGGATTTTCCATTAGAAAAAAAACATATTGCATCACCAAAGAGAAGAAAATTTTACAAAAAAATCAATACTATTGAAATAAAAATAGAATAAAAATATTAAATTATTTTATCAATAGAATATCATATAATTTATCAATAGAAATTCATGGATTAATATTCCTAACTAAAATGGGAATAAAACATAAATATATTAAAACATTAGTGTCTTTGGAGTCATAGAACCATAAAATAAATAAAATCAATTGATTGAATATGTACCATTAATATAAAGGGAATAACTATATATCATTTCATAGGGGTAGTATATACACTATTTTAAAAAAAATATTTGTGGAATACAACATATAGCTCTTCTAAAAAAATTGGGACAAGAAAACATTTCAATAATATTATCTGTGAGGTGATAATTAATCATTGAATTGTTTTTTTTTTTGTGAAAAAATTAATATCATGCCAAAATAATTGGAAAAAATAAATAATAATATTATATGTCATTTCACATATAATGAATTAACAACATAGTTTATGTACTATAGGTGAAACACAATGAATAGAAATTGAGTAAATAAAATTCTAATATTTTCTAGAATTCAATTCAGAACCCCATGGATGATATAATTTGAATTTAAACTAAAAATACAATGATATATAATATATTTTTAACATAAAATATAAAAGGATGTTAAATACACCATATAAAATAAATTTTTTATATCTCATTAAAATATACATCTATGATAGTAAATTGAAATGAAATCCATTAACAATGGTATAAATTATCATGTATAATATTTATCTTCCTAAATATAAAAATTATTTTTTTATTTTATTTAATTATGATACTTTTTCAAGTTTAGTATTCCTTTTATTTTATTAATTACCATGTTATATTTAATTCCTAAAAAAAATTATTTTCCTGTTAGAAATTTTGATGATATTTGATTTATAAGACCAAAACTAATTAAGTTTGTTGACTATATTTAAATAGGTAATTATTACACCATATTTTGAATAATTATAATGAAATAATAATAATATTTATAAACTAATTATACTTTTATGACATACCATGAATGATGTTTATGAAGAATTATCATGGTCAAAATCCTGGATACAGTAATCAATACATACGCTTGACTGACTTTTCAATTTTACAATGAACATGTTGTAAAGAAGGTGTGTATTAGTTTATCATACTATAATAAAAATTAAAACATAAATATAATATTATTTCCATAAATAATATTTTATATATCATGCCTATGATGTGGTGATGGAAAACAAATCGCATCACCTTGTTAGGATGCACAATCGACATTATCATTATTTAACAGGTGTAAAGGTAAGAATGTATAAGAAATATTATCATTTTTGAGTCATAAATATTTTATTAATGTCATATATAGACATTAAATCAGCCATTATAACTAGAAGTGATAAGTGATTATGCAAAAAGAATTACATCTGTTCGTGAGGGAGTTTTCCACCACATACAAAAATAATGTTTTCTTTTCTAATTTTATGTAATAATAAATGAATAAGGGATGTTAATTTAACATAATAATAGAAAAGTATATGGAATATACTATTTTTATTATTTCATCATTTTTATAGAATATTTTGAGTTATAAGCTGAAATAAAACTAAAACATTAGGTTAGAAGATATCCCACTAATTCGGACAACCTCCTTTTTTACAAATTAATCCATAAAAGATTGATATTTCTCTCAAAATAAGAACACTAAAATGTTAAAATAAATTTATGTAAGGTATTTTTCATGTGATTGGCCAATTCCAATGGTTCTTGAAGTGTAAATAAGATATGGGAGGGGTGTCCTTTAATAATGGAAGGCGTATACATGGAATTTTATAAATTATTAAATTAAAAAAAATTAAATTTCATGTAACTATTTCCCCAAAATGATATAGTTCCAAGAAAAGATTAATATCGGTCTAAATTATATTATCCAATGAAAATTTTATACAATTAATTTATGTTTCCACCCTAATTCTTTTTTAACCCTCTGTTATGTCTTTTTGTTCTTGTCATTATAATATCATCTTTTACACTTTAGGTAATATGATAGTTACTATAGAATGAAAATTTGACCACAAGGCTTATGTCATAAAATATATCCCAAACACTTATATGATTATATGGTTTTTTTAATTTCAAATCATTTAATAAAAAAATATTTATTAAAAAATCTCATTAATTAAATTTTTAGCTAAATCGTTTAATTTGAAATTGAAAACTATATTAATGAAAGAGAACACAGATATAATCATTTAAAAAAACCACAAAATGATTTATTTTTATATTAAATTAATTGAAAAAAATAATTGATTAATACTATTTTTCAATTAAAATTATTATAATCATTTATTTTATCTTTTTACTAACTTAATAAATATAGTGGTGGCGTTGCTTAAGAATTTAATGTAATTATATCATCACTAAATATTATAAACAAATTTCTTGGATACAAATAATGATTTATATCAATGAAATAGAATTATAACTTACTCTAAATTTGTGTGTTCCTATCAAAATATATTATACTTATTAAAATCAATAATGTGAAAATTTTGACTTTTTCCATTTTCATGAATTTTATATACTTCATAATTAAATACATATTGAAAAAATTCTCCATATTATCACATATTTAAAGGATATTGAATAATTACACTCATCCAACAGGATAAAATAATTTGTTAGGGTCATTTTTAGTCATTATCATTTTATTTTTTACCTTAATTACCTGATTTATGCTTACAATGGGGACAATTATTTACTATTATTACTATACAAAATAAAAAAACTAAAAGGGAACAATTTAAAAAATATGGGCCACAAAATTCAAAAATTTGGTATCCATTTCACCTAATAATATTTACATAATTGAATGAAATAAATTTAATATTAAATCATAAAAATCAACAAATAACAATTTTTCCAAAAAAAAATTTTATGTATAAAGATTTTTTATACAAATTTAAAATGTAAAATTGGTTGTAAGAAAATTATTTGGACTATAAAAAATATAATAAAACTAATTTTACATTTAAAATATTATTAAACAAATTGGAACATTAAAGACTCTTAATTTCAAGGTTTTCTTTTTATAGAAAATGAGTAGTTTTCACTATTCAATGGAAAATCATTCCTTTCAAAAAATACAAAAAACACATGGTACACTTGATATGAAATTATTATTTAAAAAATGATATCCTTTTGAGAAATAATTATTTTAATTTTTATGAATTTAGGTATGATATTCTCTCACAAAAAACAAATAAAACCATTTTTGAAGAAACTCTATTTTTGAGAAATAAAATGAATTGATTAGAAATTGAGTGCATATTTCATAAGAATTAATCAATAAATATTTATTGACAATTAAATTTATATATATTTCATGTTGTGGATATTTATGTTCCTTAATCCAATTTTAATAGCTTTTTTATAATGAAAACATTTAAATAATTAAATTATAATTTTATATCACGGTTCATTTAAAGATGATGTTTTGTGTTGTGTATACTATTGAATATATTGATATTTTAAAATATTAAGTTCTAACATTATCCCTCAAAATTAATAAATTTAATCCCCAAAATTTTAACTTGATCTCTGTAATCATAGTTCTACCATTTGTAAATTATTTTGCTAAAAACAGACATCATAAATAAGGTAAATAAAACATCCTCATGAAAAGTGGAATGTCAAATATGCATGTCATTAATAATAACACCTAACTAGGTTTTAAAATAGGATAACATTAGTGGGATGTGAAAACATAGACATGGAGAGAAATTTTATTTCTTAATAATTATAATGAGTAACAAAGAACATTAAACAAAATAATGTGAATGATTATGAAAATGTTGATGACCACAAAACCATAAACCTATGAGGTGTTAAAAGGATAATTGATTCGAAATAAATGAATTTAATAGGATAAAACTTTTTTCTTAGTCTAATTTCCAATATTTGAGTAATTCATTTACCATATATACTAAGAAAATAAGGAAAAAATATATAATATGTATAATTTTATTCATTTTTCGATTTACACAATAATATCATATTTTTTTCTTCAAATGATGAGTCTTAAAGATGATTATATCGTGCATGATAATGAAAATCCCATATCTGATTGACCATGGGTTATATATTAGGATGAAAATGTGTTCTTACTATCTAATAAAATTACAATATCCATAAAATTTAGCCCAAGGTAATATGATACGGAAAATTAATAAACTATTATATGATAAATAATACATTAATATCAAAAATTAAACATTAATACACAAGGTCCAAAATAAATCATTTAAAAAATAACTTTCTATGAAATTCTTCAAAGCATTCCTCATTATTATAGAAATATAATTATTTGAACTATATGATCACAAATTATTATAATATAAAGATAACATAAATAACTATATAATATCAATCACTCCAAAAGAGTCATCTAAAAAATGTATATTATTTTGTAATATATTCTACAAAATATACAAATAATTTATTCAAACTAGTTTTTATGTCATTAAAATTATGATCCACCTTAAAATTATCACCAAAAAATACATTCGGTATATATTATATCACAATAGAATATAATAGGTTTATAGAAGATCTATTATATCCTTCATATTAATGGATTATAAATAGATGTAAATTAACAAAATATTAATCCTTTGGATTGTCAATGAATGTGTGTCATATGATAACACTTACTATGAACTAGAATTATGGGTGAGAGATATACGAACAACTAATTTCATGATTATTAACCTAATATTATTATGTTCCAAATGAATATCCACTTATAGTATTCTAACATATATGTCTTACTCTTGAATAACACATAGTATTTACCTTACCAAAAACATTATGATATTATCATGTAATTATACATATTCTCAATATTTGTAATAGGATTACAATTAGAAATTAATTTTTTCATAAATATTTTTCATAAGTATTCTACTAATATTCTTATAATGATATTGAGAAAGATTATAACACCAGTATCCCATAGAATGTGGTTACGTTCTTCATTTTCATAGGATAAAAGTGATTTAATCCTTGAGAGAATAATAGTTTACTAGTATTGCTAGACAAGACACATAAATAATTCCTATATTATATTAGAAATACAAAAAAAGATATAATAAGGAAAATTATATCATCATTGATATTATTCATGATATCCTTCTAAATTCCATGGGAAAAAGGAAAATAAATAATGTGTTATTTACGATTCTCAGTAACTGTCACATATAGTAGAAGATATTTTTAGTAAATAAGTAATAATTGGTATAGAAATTTAAATAGTAGAAATTATATGAAATTTAATCAATAGCATGTTCTTAATGATAAATATGGATGAAAAAAATTATGATCAATAAATACCATATATAAAATCACATTATATAAAAACATTACATCGATATAATAACTATTAATATATTCACATGGACATCAACATGTAATCTCATAATGATTTAATATATAATGTTATTAGTCATAAGCATAACGTCGAGGCCTTAGTTCAAGACATTGTAATGTTAATAGTTTCCCCAATCAATAAAAAAATTAATAATTCATCTTATGTAATATAGTGAATGTTAAAAAATAGTACATTCTTAGTAAATCATATTATTCGTCAAATAATAATGATATTTTTTAAAATACATTAAAAATTAATATAAATATTTCTTTTTGAAAAAAAAACACTTTTCAATTTGAAATCACTTATTCAAAATATAAAAAAAATAACTTATTGATAATGATTATTAATTTAAATGAATCTTAAAAACAATTAATCTATGTTTCAATGCATTGGGAGTTCACAATGGTGTGAAATTACGTTATTATTTTTTAAATTAAAAAGGATTCATTTCACAATTTTGATAAAGACTCAAAAGTATCTCATTCAAAAGAAAGAAATAATATAATTTTAAAAATATTAAATGAAACAAACATATAAATTAAATTAAATAGTAAATAAAGAATATCAAATAATTTTTGAAATTATTTTTCAAATCATGGATATTGAATAAAAAAATTGGTTGAATGAGGAGAAATAATATTGGACTTTCAAAATAACATTATGTATTCCATTTATAGAAGGAAAGAGGGTATAATGGTACTAAAACAAAAACATTATATAATTAATCATAAGAGAATAAAAATAAAATTTTTTCATCGAATATTTATCGTATAATTTCTCAGTGGAAATTCAAGTATAAATAATATCGATTAAAATGGGATTGAAAAAATAAATCTTTTCTCAATTTCGAAACATTTTATTCATATCCTTCATAAATGAAATAACATATAATTTATATTAAAATACCATGAATATATTAGTATTCATGATATATCATATTAATGTGGAAGTATATTATCCATATAGAATAATTGAGAGGAGAATACAACATATATCTCATGGAATCAAAAGTTAGATAGAAAACATTACAAAGACAAAATTGTGTATAAGATAAGAAATAAAAGTAGTGATTATGTTTGAAAAATATAAATCCAAAAACAAACCTGTTTATATATAAAAAAATAATACTCGATGTCATTTCACAAATAATCAGGGTATAACTAACACAATAACATAGAAGTATAACCCAATGAATCGAAATTGAGTAATAAAAAACATACCATATTGTAAATTTCAATACAAATCAACTTTAATGAAGTAAATTTAAATTAAAATTGAAATTTATTTATATATGATGTATTCATGGTATGATAATTAATTTTTTCATCTAAATAACATATAAAATAAATCAGGTTCTTGGGATTAATATATGTCCCAATCAATAGATATTGAGATGAAATCCATTACCTTGGTTTTGAATCATCATTTGAATTAATTATCGTTCAAAATAATAATCATAAGTTATTTATTAAATTTAAAAATATTTTTTTTCCATTTTATTAATACTTTTTTTATTTTAATACCATGTTGTGTTTAATTAAAAAATCTATTAAGTTCACGTTATATTTTTTGACTATATTTAGTGCCTATATCCAAAATGGAGTCAGTGGGTTCTCTATATTAAAATATATCATTATTCCAATATCTATAGAATTATAATAATGATATAATAATCTTCTTTAAACATCAAATATATGTTCATAAGAAACTATGAACTAGAATTATGAAAAATTAACTACATTACAATCATGGAGAGGGTATTACATACATGCTCATAAGTGACATTTATATTTTTCAATAATCATGGTCATTGAGGTAAATATTATAATATCATCCAAAAAATATAATTATATTAAAAATACATATTATTTCATAAAATGAAGTTATGTATAAATCTATGTAATGTGGTGACATAATATTAATCACATCACATTATGGTGGTTGCAGTCCGAACACATGCATGAGCACTATTATCATTTTTTAGTGGATGGAAATTTATGAAAGTTGATAATATTTAATATTTTCAAGATTAAAAATACTTCATGAAACTCATAAATAGATATTAAACCCATCATTAAGACCATCCATGATAGGGGTAATGGAAAATAAATTACATCTGTTCACGGGGCGGTATTCCACTATTCACATAAATAATGGTTTTATTTCTCATTTGATTGAAGAGTATTTGGATTGAGAGTATTAAATTACTTTAAGAATACATAACTATAATTAATATACTTTTTTCATTATTTCCACATGATAAAGGAATATTATAATGAGGTAGAATACGAAATAAAAAAACATTTCATTAAAATCTATGCCACTTCTTTCAAAAATAAATTTTTTATTTCATATTAAGCCTTATTAGGATGATATATTACTAGAAATATGATCTCTATAATTTTTTAATGAATGTAAGTAAAGTATTTTTGAACTTATTTGTTAAAAAAATATTTCTTAATGTGTGTAATATTAGGAGTGGTGGTGTCCTTTTATAGTGATGTGAGGTGATTCATGGAACTTATTAAAGTATAAAATTAATAAAAATTAATTTTCATATAAAATAGATTAAAATAGATATTATTGGAATCTTATATGACTATTAATCTAAATGATATCATTAAATAAAAGTTATATATATTTTGGGGATGATTTCACACTTAATTATTTTTACCATTTGATAACCCATTTGATTATTACCATGATAAATATGTTTTTTACTCTTTAGGGGACAATATTTATATTATCAAAGGAACGTTGACCCATAAATGTAAAATTAATTGATATTTTGAACCATATTAAAATCCATTTATATATTAAATCATTTAATCAAATTATAATTAATTTAATAAAATATTTTTTATTTTAAAATTTTATTAATGCCATTTTAATAACTATTTATTTAGTTTGACATTTAAAAAAATTAATATAGATAAATTTGAATATAAAATTTTTAAAAATCACTAACTCATTATAAAATAAAAAAAAATCATGTATCATAATTATTCATTCTATTTTATTACAATTTATATATTTGGAATGATGTATATTATTTTCCTATTAATTGAATAAAAAACTTGTCAATGTTTCATAATCATTTCATGTAATTATTTATTCAATAAAATTTATATTTAAGATACTATAAATACTAATCTATCATTAAAATAACCAATTATAATAAAAAATACTTTTTTTATATTTATAAAAAATACAATTAACATAAAGATCTTGAAAGTGTCATTTTTTTCAATATTTTTCACTTAGATATTATAAGGTTAAAAATAAATGAAATTTGGAACCATATTGTCATTTTTTGATAATGGTATGTAAATTCCTAAGATAATATCATCCAGTAGGATAAATTAAGTGTTATTTCCATTTTATGGTCCTTAAAATACTTATTTGTCATTAATTTTCTCATTTACCCTTATCATAGTGACAATTATTATCTATAGTTACTATTTGTAATTAGAAAAAATTAAAGCGTCCAATTTAACAAATATATAATCTCTAATTCTAAATATGGGATCCATTTTTTATTATTTTATTTAAATACGTGTAAAAAATTAAATTAATATTCCAACACAAAAGACTACATACACTATATTTCAAAAAATTGATTTTTATGTACAAAATTATTTTCATAATTAGTTAAACAATCAAATTTATTCCAATGAACATAATTATATTATTCATCACATGATATAAAAAATAATAATTTTAATTAATTTAAAAAAAAAATCATTTCACTATCTTGAAGAAAATATACAGTTTTAAATGAAAATCCTTATTTTTCATTATTCGCTGAAAAGAAATCATTTCCAAATATAACAAAAAAATTAATATAATATAATTTAAACATGATGATTTCAAATTCAATATAATTTTTAAATAATTAAATATATAAATTATAGAGAAATAAATTTTAAAATTAACATCCAAATTGAAATAAAACCCATTTTGAAAAAAACATATTCTCAAATAATAAAATGAAATTACTAGAAATAGAGCTATTATTTCCTAAAAATTATTCAACAAATTTAAAATGATTAATAAAATTTTATAAATTTAAATAAAAATTATTTATTTCTTATTTATATTGAAAATTTTATTGGTTATGTTATAAGGAAACATTTAAATAATAAAAATTTTATCGTATATCATAGTTCGTTTAAAATTTGTGTTATGCGTCAAGTATGTTACAAAATACAACATCATTTTTAAATATTGGGGGGTTTAAATTCATCCTGTATTGGAAAAATTTTATTTTTAATTAACTATGTCAGTTTTACCTAGAATGTAACTCGATTAAACCTGCAGTATAGCCCAAAGTACATTCCAGTTATTCATGGTCTATAGACACACACTGATGGTGTCAAATAAATCATGGGAATGATTTTATCCCTTAAAATATATAATAATGTATCTATAAATTATTCACTCATTTCATGAAAATAAATGATTATAAAATATAAGTATGACCAATCCTAGCATAAGATAAAATAACTAAAATAAATATTCATAAGTAGCATTATAAGAAAATAGTAATGTGATATATGATATGCATTATAAAAAAGGGCCAAAGAGAAATATATTAAATACTTTTAGATGCATTTTCATCTCAAAATAAACCAAAATATTCCAAAACAATAATACTAAAACCATATTTTCATGACCTATGGCACCACAATATCACAATTTCCCTAAAACAATGATGATGAGGTCTAAAAAACATCACAAAAAATTATATCCTTTTTCATTAACAAATACATACATAACTGTGTCTATATACACATGAATGTGTATATTTTGGGTGTAAAAAATCACCAAATAAGATACCACCATGAATCATTAGAACAAAATTTAGAAGTCATGTAATAAATGCTACTTCAAAATACATAAAAAAGTAGTTTTTTGGTATTACAGAGGAATAATGACCGATAAATATAATACCATTTTTAAAATTAACTATTAATTTAAGAAGGAATATGTAATTTGAATGTAATAATATTATAATTAATCATAATTTATAAGGAAAAAATGAAAATATGTATAAAAAAATGCATTAACACAAAAAGCAGTAACATGGAGTAAAATATTATAAAGTAAACCTCAAAATAAGAGAAACATACATGGGAAAAATCATTTCTACACTACACAACAATAGTCCTTGATCATCAATAATTATTGGATTAATTTATTCTCAATATACATATACACCAATATACTCGTATGGATAAATATAGTAGAAACACATATAAAATGTGATTTGATAACTTAGGATCCCTTTAAAGAGAAAAAAATAATTTCTAATGTATCACTCATCAATGATTTTACACTATAGGCCTGGGGATCCATAGTAAATGATGATATGAATATCATTCAAAAATCACTATCAAAATAACCTATAAACCTTATACATTTTATTAATTTTATTAACTATAACCATTATGAAAAATTCCACAATCATAATAAAACTAAAAATGGTAATACGTGTAGGAGGTCATTCAAAATAACTAACAGTGATAGAAATTTAAAAAACAAGATTTTATTTTTTTAGAATAATTAAATAAAAGAGGTATATTAATATGCAGTACACTTATGTTAAAAAAATTATTATTAAACCATTTTTATCAAAATAAGTCTTGGAACCATTCTGTTAGATATCTTATAGGCATTACAATTCAAAGTACAAATATATCCCTTGGGTGTAGTTACCCCAATCCTAGTATTCTAGAGACATTGTCTACATTATTACATTATAATAATATATAAGGGATCACCTATTCAAGGACCTAATAGTTTTTTTGTCTTTAGAAACGTGATACAAACTTGATTGTTGTGTTATATTTGAAAAATACATTTTTTTATAACTTTTTTCCGATAATATCACAGTTCTATCTAACATATCAATTCATGTCATTCATAGAAAAAAAATATTGGATTCTCGTGAAATGAATCAAAATAAGGGTGTGATAAAATTACCAGTAAGGGTTCTGTATAGCGAAATCTATCATGAATCAATAATAAATAATCATTATGGAAAGGTAAATAAAAGAACCCACATGACATTTAATAAAAAACTAATAATTAAATGCATCCACTAGTACTGTCATTGTAAAATTTTCTTGGATAATAATATATAAATTCTAATTTAAGGAAAGTATTAATTATTGGATGCAATGATATCCGGAATCAAGATACCTCTACCATCAATAACATTGAAAATATGGTATAAAAGTATATGTGAAATCCATTTAATTCTACCTTTCATATTTTTCTTTTGAGAGCTACCAATTCAACAAGTGGATATATTATTTTGGGAATGACTAGTTACATCAGGTCCAATGCATTTTTTATTTATATAATACTTGATTAAATTCATCAGAAATGTGCATTATTATGAAAAATTAGTTTTGAATAAAGATCAATAATTTATCCATATTTTATAACATAAACAAATAACTTTCAATGAAAACTATTTTATGTAAAAATTACATACTTTTTAAGTAATAAACATATCCATGAAAAATAATATTGGTATTTTAGGGAAATGTAATGTTCAAAAATCATAAGAAAGTGATTATTTTAAGGGAAAATAAATGACTACATAAAATTATCATGAAATAGAAATTAAATAAATTGCTTGGTCATGATTATCACAAACCATCCATAGAAGAATAAATATTGTAAAAATACAACATATCCATAGTGGTTTATATTCAAAATTAATTGTTACTGTCATTGATGAACAAAAATACCCTAATTATGATCAATAAAAAATCTCAAGGGAAAAAAATTTTCATTTCTAAAATAAAATTTCAATGAAAAAATATTATATTTTTTATAATATAATATTTTAAACATTTAAAATATAATTTACAAAAATTGAGTGTTCATGATAGCTAGAAATTTTATTCACGTTGTACATGTGAAAAATAGATTCCTTTCACTTTTTGTTAAAAGAAAAAAATATTTTTCTTTAAAATACCTAAATATACATTAATAAATAATTTGAAATAAAAAATTGGTTAAATGTAAATGGGATTACTTTAAAATGAACAAATAATTTCATTCAATCTAAATTCAAGCATAAAAATCCTGATTACAATTATATTATAAACTAAACACTTCTAATGATCATAATATTTAAGGTATAATTAATAAATGAATATATAATTAATATAAAATATAATTTTAGATATTTAAAGTTAAAATACAACTTAATTAAACAAACTTTATTATACCCATAATCTATGAATATCAAAGGAAATCCAAGAAGTAATATAACCCAATGAAAATAAATTGAATTGTGAAATCATGTACCACTTATAAATTTCATATCAATTATACATGTTTGAAATAATATCAATTGAAACAGAAAATAAAATAAATTATTAATGACTAATTTTATTACATTTTTATGGGGTAGTATATACCTCAAATAAATGAAATTATTCGAAAACATTACAATCTTCCTCAATGTCGGATAATTGAGATTAATTCCATTACAAGGATTGTATAATTTTAGTAAGGATTAATGAATGAATGTATTATGAGTATAAAATGTAAATAAACATAAAAATGTATATATAAGAGAAAAAATAATAATATTTCATTACTCAGATAATCTTATCCTGAAAAATCAATAATGTAGATGTTTAACCAAAAAAATGTATGATGAGTTAAGAAATCAGTTACTCATAATAACATATAATTGAAAATAATTTAACTTATAGCATATTTGTATTAAATATACTATTACCGTTTAAAAGAACCAAATTATATATATAATATCATATATGTTACTTTATCTTATCAGAAATTACTTAATAATCTTTAGTTATTTTCATTAGGTCTTGTGTTATTTTCCTTGGTTTATCATTCATGCATTGTTATTAAAATTATGTTTTTGTGCATATTATATAGTTTCATCATCTCCAAAATAATAATAATGATATTATTTCCCAATTTTTAAATTATTTATACCATTATGACCATTCCAAAAAGATTGTTCTGTGTGATGAAGTATGTTATGATCACAGAGTTGGTAGATCGTATGCACACATGAGTAACATTGCAATTTTTCAATGATCATTGTGAGAATTATATAAGTAGTGTTTTATATAAATATAATGATCAATATATCATTTTATTTGATTATATATGCTTATAGATATCATCCATGTGATGTGGGGATGAAAATAGATTCACATAACTTCTTGAAAGAAGTAATCTACATGTACACGAACGATGTTATATTTAAAAATTGGGTGAAAATATAAGAAACAAATGATATATTCTATTTTGAAACTTAGAAATATGTCTTTAATATAATAATAATTTAATTTTTTTCACATATATTCATTAACATTATCTTTATCACCATCCATGTAAAGCGTTATTTAAAGACAAATCACAACATTTCATGAGGCTGTAGTCTGTCGTACACACGAGTGATGTTATCAAATCCATTAAAGAATGAATGTAAAAATGTATATATGATATAATTACTACAGAGTTATAATAATGTTATAATTATTATATATATAATTTTCATGCATAATCATATCGTATCATGATAGGTGGCAATGAAAAAAAGAATGACATCAGTTCATGAGGCGGTACTCCACCATTCACACAATTAATGATTTTGTTACCCATTAGATGGAATTGGGGATAATTTTAGGTATTTAAAATAACAAAAAATATAGATATATTTATTATATAAAGTTTATTATTTATTTATATTAAATAATGATTTATTTTTTTAGAATAAATAAAATAAAAAAATTCATTGAAGATCCTTACCTCTTCATCAGGTTACCTTCATTGTTTGGTAAAAAAATACCTCTGAGGAATGATTAATTCCAAAAATAAGGAATCTTGGATGAATTAATGGATTTTTGGATGTTATTTGTGTTTTTTTCAGATATAAATTGTTTTGATGGTGAAAATAATATCGAATATGGGGTGGCCTTTTATAATTGAATTGAGTCTCACACTAGTAATTTTTTAAATAAAAAAGGTGCACCCAAAATTATCACATGTAATAAGGTTACTAAATGAAGTATTATCGTGACGTAGAAATCATAAGAATAAAAAAAAATCAATAATTTAATTTTAGTCAATTTTTAAGGTCATTTCAACCGTAATCTTTTTAACCCCTGTTAAATCCATCTTAACCATAAATACGATAAATAATTTTCTACAGCTTTTACTACTCATCATTCTCAACAAATAAGTATAAATATTTAGATAATAGAATATTACTTATTTAAAATAATATATCCATTTCAACAATTTTCATTCATAGTAGTGGGAAATTCAAATTTAGAATTTTCCTTGAATGCGTCTTAATAACACGAGTTTTCAATGTGAAAATGTTTAAATCATTACAAATATTTTATATCAAAAATCAATATAAACTTGATTCCAACAAACTGAATTTTATTATTTAATATATTATTATAAAAATTTTAATTTAAAAATAAATAAATTATAAAATGAATATTTTTAAATAATTTAACTAAAAATGATATTTTCTATTTAAATTATTTATTTTTGAACATTTCATTAAAAAAGGAAAATTTCTAGAAAAACCCGAAAAAAATACCTAAACTAATTTATATATCATAATATGAAAAATAAACCTAATTTTATCGTATAAATTTTCTAAAATTTTTATAAAATATGTGTTAAAAACACTACATAACTATCTTTTACAAATATATAATTTTGTTATGTAAAATTTAATTTTAAATTAAGTAAATCTTATTTTATTTATAATAATAGATAAAAATCATTATAATAATTTAGTTATTACTATTAATATCCAACAAATTAATTTCTTATATATAATGATATATTATATTATGGTTCATTTAGACTTCAGTTTTTGTGTTCTATAAGACATCGAAGAGATTATATTTAATGAAATATATTATTTGGGTTGTTGAAGCTCACCATTACATGATACATACTCTATCAACAACAATGTTATTATTTTAAAGTCTCGTATTATTACGTTGTACTCATATTAAATAAATTTCATCACCTTAATTTAATCTTGATCAAGGTAATCAAGGGTTTGGCATTTTGAAATTTCATTTTCGAAAATCCCACAATGAAAAGGGTTTATAAATTATCCTCATAATAAGAGAGAATGGGATATATAAAGGTCATGTGGAATATCACATAACTAGGCTTCCAAATATGAGAACATAGATTCGAAGTGAAAATTTTGATATGGAATAAAATATTATATAATTATATATAATTAAAGTGGTTTTTCATCATAAGAGATTTATTAGTCAATGGAATGTTAAAGACCTCAAAACCATAAATATGTGATGATTTAAAAGACCATTTGGTTCATCAAATCTTATGGTATTACGAAAAATATTTTATTTCAAATGATTTTTCCTAATGATGATAATTTATTAAAATATAATAGAATATAATGATTTACATATTCTAGATACATTTATATTTCATAATAAAAATTTCATCCTTTTCTTGAACTTCCATCAATATCCAATTCATCACATACTCCATGAAATGAATATCCAAAAATAATATATTTATTCCTAAAACAAAAAAAAATCAATTTTAATGGATCATACTATCTATAATATAATAATATTTCATGAATTATATCTCTAGTTATTCTTGTGTCAAGACGGTTAGCAAAGGTTATCCATTATCTATAAATCTACATATATTGCACTAATAAATTAGTTATTAATACCTCATCAAATATTTAAATTAAACCATTTCATAAAATTTTAACTATATGATCCTTCAAAAATATAATGATACATGCTTTTTTAATAACATCATGTAATTTCTGAAATGATCTTTTCATTATTTCCCCAAACAACATAAACTCTCTCTTAATCATCACATATAAAACATGTGAATAAATTCATCATGTGTTCTTTTAAATCATGGTAATAACCAAAATTACTATAAATTTATATTAAAAATGATTTATTTCTTATTAATTATTTAAAATACATATTATTTTATATATTCCTTAAATCAAAAAATAATGAAAGCTCCATCAATGATAGAATAGACCAATTTTCTAATTAATCATTAATCAGTATCAATGTTGTGAGTACTATTCAATTTATATTAACCATAGCAATAATTTATTGATCCTAATATCATTATCTCAAAATTAGTAACATATTAAGGGTTATATTTCAATAAATAATTTGTTTATAATGAAGATCAACATTCCATTGAATCGCTTTTCTTAGATATTGGTACCTTTCAACATATTCTTTCATATCATTAATTAAAAAGTACTGCTCTAAATTCCTTAAAAATTTCATAGTTATTATATCTAGGGTATCATTGGTAAGATTCACTAATGAAATAATTCAGGAAGCTAAAAACTAATACATTAACCATTACACATATTCTATGTTAATAGCATAATCTTGATCAAGATCTGAAAGCTTCTTTGGATGGTTTTCCTTTGACCATGGTAAATTCAATTACGCAGATCCACATATCATTAATGATGAAGCACTGAACAATGGAAAATTTTCTATTAACATTAAAATAAATAGCATGGAATCCTTTATATATAAACATATAGAAAACTCTCACTCCCTTCAACCAAGTACCAAGGTGTTTCTTTATAAAATAATTACAAGTGGGAAATCCCTTCTTTCCCTTTTTCCGAAATACATTTTTATCACAACCGTCCTCTTCTTATCTGGCTTCCCATCGAATCCATAAATCATAATGAATTATTTATCTATATTATAATTACATGATACTTAGTACTCAATTGATGAGAATTTTGGGGAGAACATCTCCCTTTAAAAATTATCTTAAGTTCATCAAAGAAATAATAATTCATAATCATTTGATTATGTAAATTAATTTCACTCCCATTCCTTCTTCTAAGTGACATTTCTATGAAATTTAATACACTATATTAGATCATATAATTAATAAAAACAATGTATAGTTAAAAATATTTTAGAATATATAACATAAATTGAAAATAAAATATGCATAGTTATTCTTCAAATCATAAATAGTGTTTCTATTAGGAAAAAATATCTCATGGTAACATTGTTGTATTTTTTTGTTTCATTTTTCGGACAGTGCTAGTTTCTAAATTATTTTGTGGAGTTATATAGAGATTATAAACATGGTATGTTGACATTTATCCAACACAAATGCATGATTTCCCTATAAGTTGCACAAAAAATTGTGTACATAAGGTGCCCCCATTCCCCAATGTTTTCCAAATTTTTGGGGTCCAAATATTATTGGATTTATAGCATTAATACAGATGAATTTCCTTTAATTTAGTATAGGAATATGGTAATGAAATTATTTTCATAATGATTTGGTCTTGAGAAGGGGGTTTAATGAAGGTATGGATTATCATGATTGGAGAATCACCAAGGTGCAATGATTTTACAATAATCTTTGTGACTACTAAAACCATCAATGAAAGTAAATTAACATGGTAGTTTTTGAAGATAAGGATAATTTTGAAATGGTGATGAAGTGGAGGATAGCTTCTATAATCTTGTTAAATGCCTATATAATAGGCATATAACACATTTAGAAAATAAGAGAGTCTTAATGATGATTCTATGTCTCTGGATTTGTGAAGGGTATTCTTTAAAAAAAATTCAAATAATGATGTTTGTAAAGGTTATGAAAAAAAGAAAAAAATTATATGAATCATCAATTTATTAATGTTTTTGAACAATATAAAATGATGAACCAATGTTTTGGGCTTCACAAATAATATGTGAGTTTCTTGAATGTAATGTGATTCATTAAGGGAGGATAATTTGTGATGGATTTTTTAGATTCGTGAAATAGATAAGGTTCACCATTATTGTCTTCTTTATTATGGATTCATGAACTTCAAAAATGGAGGAGTTTGAAAAAGGTAGTGATCATCGTGAACATGTTCAGAAGAAATTTCATATTTAATCTATGGTAAGGTTGTATTAATCTAATGGTTGAAAGTAGAACAACAACAGAGAATCTACCAACAGTTGAGGATGCATTAATTATTTATAATTAAGGGACCTACATGTCCATAAAATGTGGTTGAATCCCTTCCGATGGAAATAAGAAAAGGGAAAGAAATTTTGTCCTTTCCACCTGTATTCTTCAATAGATTGAGACTCAGGGAGTGTCCCTTGGGAAAGAATTGAGCTAAACCTAGACCTTGTAAATGTAGTCTGAATTGACAAATAAGTGATATAGCCTGAAAAAAAATGGACATTGAGAATTAAGGTATTTGGTACATCAGAAGATCGGTGTCATATGCTCCATTGATATATCCTAGTTGGGGTTATTTAAATAAAATAAATGTGATAATGTTCTTTAATTCCTGTTTAACATTCAATTAATCATTATCAGATATATAAGGAATGAATAAGATCATCATAAACACTAAACTAAAATTATGTGACCCTCATAATAAATAGGCCAATATACAGTGGGGGAGGAAAAATTTTTATAAGAATATACATACCCTGATTCACCCCCCCCCCCCACCAATATATGTAGGCCCCTTTTAGACCTAATAAATTCATTTGGGATATCATAATTTTTAACTACTTCATAATGGTTTTCAATTAAAAATTTATTTATCCAAATAATATCTCATGATATTGAAACACAATTTTCACAGTAAGTTTCATTATCATACACTAAGTGATGATCAGTTAAATCCCAATGCCCCTTTTTTGGATTTATGACCATGGGATGCTTTTGATCCAGAACAACATCTACTTGTAATATCCAAATAAGGATATATTTCTAATAAAAACAATAGATTCTCTTCTTTTCCAAATCATTAATATATTCATCATTACTCCTCATCAAATTATATAATAGAGTTATGTTGCCTAATATTTTTTCCCAAAATCCAATTCCCATTTTTTCTACTAAGCATCCTCTAATACTAACTATAAATAACCCAACCACAGTAGCCGAGAGACATTTTATACTTTATTAGATTCGAATAATATAAAAGTAATCACATCCTGAAGGATCGAATATAGAATTATTTTTATGTTATAAATGAACATGTGTCTTTCAGATAAAATGAAATGGGTTTATTAGTCAATGGTTAGATAATTTTCTTCGTAGTAAATTTAATAACAAATAATACCAATTAAAATTATATTGTTATATAGACCCATTGAAATATTGTAATGTTTAAGTGAGAATTAATCAACATTAAGAGTATCTATATCAAATTTAAATACAAATAGAAAATTTGTATATGCATAATAATTTAATAAAATATATTTATACACATAATATTATAATATCAATGTAAAATATATAATTAATGTAACTCAATGAAGTGAAATTGAGTTATGAAATTACTAACCACACAGAATCATTAATGTAAAATATAATTGGATGGAATAATTAAAGTTGAAACCTAAAATACCATGAGTTTTTATGGAATCATTATATTACATGTAATATTGGAAGTATATACACCATATAAAAGAAATAATGTTCCTAATGTCAGAATATGCCTCATCAAAGGGACATTGAAATTAATTCCATTATAATGATTATAAAATATATGTGGTAGAATATCAAGGAATTGATTATTTATATTAAATGTAGATAAAAAATTAATTGTAAATAAAACATAAAATAATAAATTTTCATTACATAGATAATCATATAATGAAATTATCATAGAAAAAGATTCTTAACCCAATGAATGAATGTTCAATTATGAAATCCCTTACACGAGGATTCATTTTGGATGAAAATTTTTTAACATCCTATATAGTTATCTTAAAATTTTTATTAACTTATACCTGAAAAATATTTACATTTATCATATCATATATGATCATTTAATCTTAACTCTCATTCATTGGTAATCATTCATTATTTTTATTGTTTCCGGGGTATATTTCCATGTTTTATCAATTTTTCATTGTCACGAATGTTGTAGTTCTTGTGAAAATTATATATTTTTATCAAAATCATAATAATAATAATGAAATAATGAAATAATTATAAATTATTTATTCTTTTAATATCAAAAATGAATTATGGTTTTTATAAATGAAGTAAGCTACGATCCTGGAGATGGTAGGTCATACATATACATGAGTAATTATTCTATTTTTCCATGATTATTATCTAAATGAGGAATAAATTATTTTAAATTTATATAAAGTTAATAATATAACATTATTTATCTATGTATTTCTTACATATCATCGATGTGGTGTGGTGCTTAAAATTGAGTCACATTACATTATAAATGAGGTACTTCACACGTATATGATCGATGTTATGGTCTTTAAGATAGTGAAAAGGTATGAAATAAAATAATATATTATATTTTTAAATGAAAAATATTTCATTTGTTTCGTATATATTCATTAAAAAAATCCATCTATTCTTCTATGTAATGTGTTATTGAAATACGAATATCAAATCTCTTTTAGGTGGTAGTCAATCGTACACATGAGTGATTTCATCATATCACTTACAGAGTTAAATATAATATATTTATAAGAAATAATGACCCTATAGGTATAATAATATTATAAAAATAATATAAATAATTTATATTAATCATCATACCCAACAATTGAGAGGTGGTAATGGAAAAAATGTAATGACATCGATTCTCAAGGTGGTATTTTTCCTTAGACTGGAGTGATAATTCCTTATCCCATATGATGGAAGTGGGGATTGATATAAGTCATTAAATTAACATAAAAATATTATTATAGTGTATAGAACTGTTGATTTCTATTATCGTGGTTTAATAGTAAATTAATTAAGTAGAAGGATAAATAAAACAAAAGCACTCATTGAAGATCTTTAACTATTCTGTGGGCAACATCCATAGGTTTTCACGAAAATACATCCTAGGTTATCATTATTACAAAATTTATGCTTCTAGATTTAAGGTATAGATGTTGGGAAGTAAATTTGGTTAGTAGTTTCCAAACAAATAGTGTTTTATGTTTTGTATAGTAGAGATGAGTGTGTGTCCTTATAAAATTTAGGTTAAGGGTCCAAATGTAATTCTTAAAAAGAAAAAGGAGTCACCATATTTTTAAAATTTAAAAAGGGTAAAAAATTAGAATTTTAGAGATTATAATACATTATATGTGATATATATTGCCATAAAATATATTTTATCCAAATTTTTATTTCATTTAAACTATTATCTAATTAGTTTAAAACCCATTAAATTAATTTTGTGCCTTGACGTCAAATTTTTTTTATTTTTTTTCTATTATGTATGGAAAACTATCATAATAAAATTATTAGATGTTATAAATTATAATGATTCCAAATATAGAGTCTACTTTTCCGAATTTATTTCTAATATGTGATAAAAATTAATTTAAAATTAATTCGACATACTTGATAAGAAAGAGGGTTTTTAGAGAGAAACTATTAAAATGTTTACGAGTTTTTTATATCTTAATTTAAAAAAACATTATTCATATCATATAAACTAGTTTAATTGAAATAAAATACATCCTATTTTAATGTCCCACCAACTAGAAAAATAATTTAATTTTTATAAAATTTAAATTAAAATGATAGTTTCAATTAAAATTCTATATTTTTTAAATATTCCCCAAAAAAATAATCATTTCAGAAACGCAAAAAAATTAATCCTAAAATAATTTTTATAATATTATCTACGAAATGAAGTTATTTTTATAATATAATTTTTATAAAAGTGTTAAAAATTAATTTTAAATTGTTTGTTCAAAGAGTGACTAAACTATATTTTATAAAAAATAATTTCTTCCAGCAAACCATTCTTTTTATTTAAAATGATTATTATTTTATTTGTAATTAATATTTAAACAATTAAAAATTTCATTTAGAAATATTCTTGCCTTGAATTTTAAATTTTAGGTATTAACGATATGCAATATTATTTTTCATTTATACTTGGGGTTTCCGATTTTGAATGCTATAAATGACATTAAATTTCATGACATGTATGTTTTGGATGTTTGAATCTCAGTGTTCCATGTCAAATTCAATATGAGAAGAAATGTTCTTATTTAAAAATATCATGGTGTTAAACTGTGAGCAATAGAATCCAACTTTTCTATTAAGTTCAAATCAAAAAATGGACATGGATAATATCATTAATTATTAATAACATCAATATAGATAACTAATCTACAATGAAATAATTTAAATAAGTCTCAAGAACCAAAGGATTATAAAAAAAGAGGCCACATTGTAATTCCTACCTCACTAAATTATAAACCACTTTCCCCTTTAAATAATGAGAGTTTGAACATGATATATCATTTATGATCCATATAAACCAAAATACATTCAATTAACACAACCATATATCAAAACATGGAGTCTAACTAGGGGAAAATAGAAAAAATAAGTTAGAAGAATGTTTAAAGATAATATAGATAGGATATGAATATAATGATAGATATTTCCTTGAGAAACCAATTTTTGATGATGGATTATAACCAAGGAACAATGATAGGGTGTAGGGTCAATATAATGGGACCCCAAGAGATGATTTTCAAACTATTTGGTAAATAAATATTTTATCTAAATAAAATTGTTGATAATGAATAAAAATATTTATTTGATATGGTTGATTCACTAGTTATATAACTATGTGTCTAACCATGGCTAGTTAATAGATTCTAATTCCACCCCACCCCCCCAATTCATGGTTTACATACATATTTGTGGTAACTATGGACCATAATAACTAACCTAGGTAATTCTACTAGAATTTTCTTATTTACTACATTTATCTAAAAATTATACGAAAATCCTTAAATAATAAATTTATATAAAGCATTTTCACATTGGGTGATATAATTCTCTATGGAATGCTACTTTCTACCCCAATAAAGTCTTTATTTTTCTGGAAAAAACAATCAGTCATTAGTTTTCTCTCTTTTCCATGCCTCAAATTCCAAATACATTTGGTTATCTATTCAATATTTTCAATTATAAAAGGAATTTTTTCCCCAAAAAACATTCTTTTACAAATCAAGGAGACATACCAATTTCTCGACCATATATTTATCATCATAAAATATCATGAACCTCTTATTCAATCCCTTGAGAGGAATCAAGAAATTGATTCATCAATTGTGATATATAGAATACATCATAAAATAAGATTATCTAGGGTCATAAGGATAGTTATAATGTCACTTCACTAATATTATATACTATTTAATATGAATTAATATACATAGGAAAAAATATTACCATGTTCGCTAATATTGGATTTCCAATCTGATAAAAAATCACGACCAAATACTCAATCACCCACTATAAAATCAAATGGATAATGTATTTCAATCAATATATAAATTATATTAATTTTTTGGAATTTATAATATCTTGTGGATAAATTTATCTATATCGGTCACCTCCTAATCAAGGCTCATTCCTAGCAATGAATGTTCACCTAGTTCTCCCCCAAAAGGGGGAAAAATATCGACCGTAAAGAGAGATGAAAAAAGTCATTTTATCCATGATTGGAAACTATTTTTATAAAATAACTGCAAACAAAAGGCGGTTCCCAAATAAACCTAGAAAATTGATAATAGAAATGGAATTTTTATATATATGAATGTAAATCACTTATTCAGTTTAACCATCTATTTTTATGTGACAATACATGTTTATCATCAACTGAGAATGATTTATTTCTTGAATGTTTTATATTAATCAAGATGTGAAATAGTAGTCTCACAAAAATACATGGGTTGATTGAACTGTATATAACCTAAAGATCACATAGAGATATTTTTTTCTATGGTAATTTATCATTATAGTCTACTATATTACAAGAATGTGAGATTAATTTTTCAAAAGATAATTTGTGAACTATATGGATTTATTTCCATACAGAAATCAGTGAAATATAAAGTTAAATTCTATTAAGATGTCTTCAAATTTCTATTCATGAATATGTATTTGATTTTTTAAGATTTTGAATCATGGCATTCACCTTCTAATAGGCATTAAATATATATATATATAATCAGTAATCACTCACTTTATTCATGAACACCAATATCAGCAGATGAGGTTATAAAACATCTTTGTGGAAATGAGTTTCGAATCACATCTTGATTAATGAACCTCCCAAATAAATCATATATCAAATACATATCAACTAATCAAATAATTCTAAAGCATAGGGAATAAATGTAAGATTAAGATTAATTAGTTTAGGTCTACCAACCTTTTATAATTATTCTTTTAGCTAATATTCTAGATCCTATTAATTCTCTATGTGAATTAAATTTTCCATGGATGAAATATCCTATACACTAGATAATGATTACGTATCATCAAATTTTTTGTATCCATAAACATTATAGTGAAAAAAGTTATCAAATAAACTTTTTAATCATTTATATCTGATATTGAGTAAAATATTAAATTAATAGAGAATGGACAACAAAAGTTTATTCTTTTAAAGTATAAAAATAATAAAATAAATTTTTTTGAAATAATAATCCCAAAATATATATCTATGATTTATATATTTATTGGAGATTATTTATATTAATTTTTTATGATTATTGAACATTGTAATATTCACCCCAAATAGGTAGGAGCTCAATGTATTAATCACATGGATCACCTTTGTCAACTTCATGTCCTATGTGGGGATGTTCATTTTGTGAGGGTGTTACTAGCAAGGTAAATACACCACAATATGATCACATTGTATAAAAACACACCCAACAACATAATTAATGAAAATAGTTAATTTTATACCCTTGAAAAATATTATAATTAATTCAAACAAACATTGTAGTTGGACATGATTTCAACTCATCAAAAAATTGTAGTACTTTTCCCTCCATTAAAATTCCACTCCCTTACTATAAAATTTAATAATGGGGGATAATTTATTATAAATATCCAAGATTAATCGGACAAATATATGGCTAAACATAAAAATAATGTAATCTCAAACAAGGTAATGTGTATTTTTTAAATAAACAAATAGTTGAATATTCTTGGGTTTTGGGAAAATACCATTCCAAAACACCACATGACCTAATAATTTCAACTTAAACGTCCAAAAATGGATTAAAATTAATTTATAATATATAATATTTCACATTAATGAATCCCATATATTATTCAAATTTTTCATGACAACCTCCTCTATTCTCAAATTTTTGACATTATAATCAATAAAAATTTATTAAGGCCTCATGGAATACATGGGATGTATAATACATCAGTTCCATGGAACTATACGATCTTTCATAAGATCATAGAGAATCGCCAAATATTCATACCCCGTGTACCTTTTTTGAAATTCATCTTAATAACATAAACATTCCTTACTCTAATATTTTGGTACCTAAATTAGTTATCAACCATTAAACACCATATTTTTAGTATATTTATTCATAAATATATTCAATCTATTTAAATGGATACTTATTTCTTAGGATCACATAATAACCTGTAAAAATCAATGTATAATTAAAAAAAATCAATCCACATTATTTTCAATGAGAACTAATGTCGTTAATGGTGAAACACTGGGGTGTATGAAACACTTACTCTCAAGATATTCTGGAGAAATATTTTATATCTTCAAATTAAATAAATTCATTCAATATGATGATAAAGTGTTGGTCAGGTAATAAGTATTATATAAATAGAAAATTTGAATTCACATGCAAGTGATGATCAGAAAAATAATAATCAATATATAATTCTTGATAACTATCCATAAACATTGGATGTTCTTTATGAAAACCCCCTAAAAAATCAAAATATATTCAGGATATATAATATGAAATATAATAAATATATTGAATAAAAATTAATTTTTTACCTGATATTCAGTCCCACTCATTGTGAATTAGATGATTGGTTCCATCAAGAATAATAAATGGGTCCTTTTGAAAAAATAACTTATGTCAGGGCTTAGATCTAATCATTAATTCCATGAAAAAGATAAGGTCAATGTTTTATAGGTTAATTATGTTAATATATATTACAATATCAATGTTATAAAACAATACATTATAATAAATTAACAAGAATACTTGACTCGTATTCCTAATGAAGTAGTGATCTACATCACATGTATACTAAAATTATACTGGAAACTCAAAGAATCAATCACTTTTGAAGAGATAAAATATGGAATAGAACATGTTTCAAGAAAAGCTAGGTACATTAAATAAGTAATAAAAATATTACACTAGATTTTGATTTATTATGTTCATGTTCTATAGAATAAAACCACCCGTATTTGGTTCCACTATGAGGCATCTCACTAGGAAGAGACTCATTAGTCATTTTCATATGCTCCTATTATATTTTAAAATGAGGTATTAATCCCTTAAATTCAAATGAATGAACCTAAAAACCACTATTATATGAATATCTATTTTTTAAAGTCTATTTAGGATATTTATCAAAGGATTTAGGAAAAAAACCATCCACAGTATTGAAAATTATACAAGTCTCCTGGAAATTGGTCTTGTAATACCTATGACATCCATTTTGAAAACAAACATGTGGTTGATCCCATGATCATTAAAGGATACTAGGATAGTGGTTCATTGAACAACCTCATTATTATTCATATATTATTCATCTATCATCATTTTCTTACTCGATAGGACACCTGGATTCTTCTTATAGAAATGGTAACACCACCCAATCCAATCTACCATACCATGTAGGTCTCATAAAAGGAAACATCATTTACCACCACAACATAGATTGCAAAGCAGAAAATAAAATTATTTTATATGATATAAATTATCAATCGAAACTATAATCAATTATATTTGAGGATATCATTAATGAGGAGCATAAGAAAAAAATTAACCATATCAATGAATGGGGTGGCATACTCCATCATAGGATGATTCCATTACTCTGGTGTAATGAACTCTATATCATTTTCATTCATCAGGGTCTCTTAGAAGATCTATTATTTGAATATATCCATTCATTTAGCATAACTATGTCCTTATTTAAACTAATAATGTATGACATTCTCCCTCTATTTTTTGATTGGGTGAAAAAATAACCCTTTTAAGCATCAGATGTTAGAAAAAAACTGAATATAAAATTTATTTCATCCATCTATTCCCTATGGTACTAGGAATATAAGTCACAATAATATTAAGGTGGATATTTCACTCTGAATCCTTTAGAATTATCCACTACTAAGAATTATTTTTTTTAACTTTCCAAACCTAATATCTCAATAGTTTGAATAAATGACTCAATTAAATTCTCATCCACATGATAATATTATTTTAATAAATTATTCACATATCCATATATATTAATTGATGGAGTCTTTTGGAAAAAAATATTTATAGAAAACATAAATTTAAAACTATTCAATATATATATCAATCCCTATAAAATTAAAAATATTACTAAAAATCAATTCAATTACTCAAAGGCAGGTGATAAAAATTACAAATATTATTTTGAATCCTAAGGATACTAAAATATAATGATATTTAAATATTTAATTCAATGAATGATTTTGTCATGTGGTTACGAATACAATATCTTTAATTATACATATCCCTCTAATGATTTTTGGGTATTAGTAATTTATCTTTTTACATTTTTTGTAGGATTCAAATTAACCTTGAACACTTGTCCTCCCATTATCACATCAAATAATACTACTTCCTCAAATACATATTAAACACATTATAAATCCAATAATAGTAGAAAATGACATCAAATCAAGTCAAAATTATTTTGAAATAAGACACAACTCTATTACATGAATATTGACCAGCCATTCATACTCCAAGTTAATTATGACAAAAAGCTAGCCAAACCCACCCTCGAACCTACTTCTTAAACATTAAAAGACTTATGTCATGTATACCTTTATTTCCAAAATAACATTATCTACCCAATACAAGTATATAATGAATTGGTTTAGGTAAAATTGTGATGTCACTATGTTAAAATGATCTAAATTCCATAAGTGTGTTCTTCGTCCCCGTATGCTCAAAACAATAGTAGAGGGTATAAAAAAAATTATTTTTGAATTATTTAATAAAAATAAATTGATAATCAATGTAATGAAATCAATTCAAGTATCAAACAAAAATTATCAAACATTAGACATTCATACGATGAAAATAAATAGCTTAAAATATAAATACAAAAATAATATGGAATAGGTGGGAAAATATAATATATATATATATATATATATCTAAATCAATGTTTAAAGTGGTATATATAATTTAATAAAAGGTACCATGAAGTAGGATATGCTAACATAGCTAATGCATGAACATCCCATATAAATCTAAAATATTTGAAAATAAGGGAACACAAACCCATATTCTCAAGAAACATAGTCTCTACTAAATCACTATACCACAATAATAGGGAAAAATGAATTGAATGATATTACCAAAGTAAATAACCCATTTCCATTACCTGAATCATATATAACCAGTATTATATACACATGAATGTGTATATATAGGGTGTTACAAATCACCCATTAGGATACCAACAAGAATTAATATGACTCCATTAATATGACATTTCTATAATTCATGATTTAAAAAACCTGAAGGGAAAAAAGATTTCGAGAGTTTTTTATTAATAAAATCATTGTATAGATCTGCCTTTTCTAGAAAAAAAAATCAATTTTGAAGCATCGAAATAAGGGGATATTATCATAGGCTCATAGTAAACATAATTTTTAAGGTATAGTGAATTTTAAAACAAAAGTAATGACATAAACTAAAATAGTCATAATATTTCTCCTTAAAGTATATGGTAAAATAATAAATAATAGTAAAATACATGGCATAACAACCACAATTCAACCCAGGAAAATGTATAATCTCCCTCATGGATCTCTGGTAGCCTAATATACATTTGACAGACTCAAATGGGGATTTACCCCCAAGGACTCACATGATTGGAACCCTTGGCCAATAAATATATTACTATGTGTCCCTATCCAATGTAAAATCATTTGAGAGGATTCACTCATCATTTATTTTTCATATCACATGAATGGATCCCAAGAAAACCATTATAGAAATTCCTAGGCTAGTCATCCACTTGTAAGTTCCCCAAGATGAGTAGCTATAATATATCTAGTGCACCTTCCCCTTTAACATGATATGATGATGAATAGTGAGGGAATAATCCATATAATGGTCAGACCATGCCCTTTAATCACATTATAAAAAATAGAGAAAATAAACAAACATTTAATGAATAAAATTATACTATTAAAAAATATAAAAAAACTCCATAAAAATTGTATCACATGGGGACACGCATTCATACATAAACTAATCTCCCACTAGGCTGGTCACATTTGAAAAAAATGAAACAAAATTCCCAAATTTTATACTATTATCAATAGATCTAATAAATATCTTCTCTAAAACCATTAAATACATTTATCATGATAAACTACACATCATGGGATCAACAAGAATGTAGCCATAAGGTGTATCGATGCACTAGTGTTCCCATGTTTGGTGTGAGATATATATCACACTAGTGTCTCCCAAATTTCACCTAATATACAATGTTATAGATGTTTATTATTATGGAAGTTATACAAGTCACAAAAGACTATTTGATATTTTTTACTAACTAGGACCCCATGAATCCATTCAAAACTGGTCATTTGTTGTTAAAAAGGCCACCATTATTTATACTCATACCTCAATTGGTTACATTCTAGAATTTGGTTATCACATTATTTGATCATACTCAAATTGTAGCAAAAACATGAAGAATCGTTGTATGGAGTCCACAAAATCACAACTCGGTGAGGTCATATGTCCATGGCCTGGACTATTCCACTCACATAATGTGGTTTCACCAATAGTATGTCACTCATTGTGAGACCATACTGTTCAAATCCACTTCTTTATCTCTCTAGGTATGGTCTATTATCTATTTATAGGATTACATGATTTTAGACCCCATCCCTGTCACTCATTAGAGGATACACATCCTATCTACTGTACTCTTAACCATTAAGAGGTAACAAACTAACCACAACCCTATTCCATGGTGGGCCTCACATAAACCCGTATTCAAATATCATCTCACTTAGGGATATACAATCCATTAATGTATCACGTAGGAAATTAAAAAATATACTAAATGCTACACTCTCACTTAGGTCAAGGTAATATCCATGCCTACCACTCATATATCTCACAATTTCAGTCAATGAATAACACCATCCAATATCACATAATAAGAGGGTCAAAACCATCAATCAAATCAAACATCAAATAGGGATCACAACTTTTTCCATATCTCATGATATCATTATTGTGTTCTAACCAATTGGGATCTTTCTCCTTGTATCATACATGTCTCATAGTCCATTCACAACATGTCAGTCCTCTCGGCATACTCATCAAACATACCATAGTGTCCACTAGGTTCCCTTATAAAAATCATGATAAATTCTCACTACCACCAACTCATATTTCTTGGACATCAGTTGCGTCATATCTCATAGCCTCTCTCTTACCCTATCATCGATGGGAAGGATTGGATCCACATAAATTTCTATATCTCAAAACTCAATTATGTCTCACATTAAACTTCTAGAGTAATTGTAGATACCCAACCCCATAAAGCCAATATTTGGTGTCTAATACAATTAAATTGATATATGATAAAATTAATTCACATCCCAAAGGACTGCACAATTTTGTTGTCTTGAAGAACTAGATACATACATGATTATATAATTATAAATAAATATAAATATTAAAAAATAATTTTTTTGAGGATAGTTACTTTATTAAATCTAGAGTATCATTGTATATCTTTTTTAGTATATTACAATGAATCCTAGGGGAAGGAAACATAATAAGGGTGAGCTATAATTCTTAGTAAAGGTAATTACAATTAAAGAAATAATTTATCAATGTGAATAATATTTATGGAAATGTAAATAACTTAAAACAAATTCCATGTAATCCATAAACTAATATAAAAGTGTATATATGGTAAATAATGGTAAATAACTAAAAAAACTTTCCATTTAATTAATAATCTATAAATTCAATACATACAAATACATTTTTATAGTGAAAATATCATAGATAATATGTACTAATTCCAAACGAAGGAAATGCGTAATTATTGGACATCATGCCTCTGGAACATGAAAGCCTCTAATGTCTAGATCTATACTAATTTTTTTTAAACTATCGTTATAATCCTAGTAAATTTTTGTAACTGACTTATCTCATTAGAACATATTGATGTATCAACCAACTATATATTCATTGGTTCCCACATGTAACTACCAATCCAAATTATTCATCATATCGAATAAAAATATGCCTTATCAAATATCTGTATTGAATAAAGGATTGAGATTTATCAATATTTTCCCAGTAAATCAAATAAAATTCAAATTAAACACCATATGAAAATATGATATATATGTTAGTAAATAAATATATCCATGATAAATGATATGGATAATTAGAATAAATTAAGTGTTCTATGATCATAGAAAATTTAATATTTCATGGGGACTAACAAAGGAATCAAGTTTGTGAATTTAAATACTATCCTTTTTCAAAGGAATCATATACCATCCAGATAGATAATAAGGATTTTATCGATATACCAATCCAAAGTGGAGTAAAGTAAAGGGTTGTTTCCATTGATGAATGAAAATACTATAAATTGATCCTTGAAAAACATTCCAGGGGGGAATATAATTTTTATTTTTTGAAAAAAAATTGAAAATCATTTTTTTTATAAAATTATTTTAACTAAATAAAGGAAGCTTCAAATAAATTGTGAATTTCAAATCTATACATGTCGTATAAGGTAAAAATAGTATTCCTTTTTCATGGCAAAAAAGAGAGAAAAGTTCCTTATTTGAAAAGTGATAAGAAGATTCCTTTGAAAAAATTTATAAAATACAAAAAAAGAAAAATGTATTAAATAAATATATTTATGAAAGATAAAATATTTTTATACCCTTTTTAGAAAATAGGGTTTTTAGAAGGAAATGGGTTTTCTGACTAACTAGATAAATTATATTGTGTTTTCTTAGAAACAATTTATAAAAACAATCAGTTACAAAGAGTGAAAATGTTCTACTTTAACATAGAATATGGTAATGAATATACATTAGATAAAAAATAAAAGGGTATATTAAATTATGATGAAGTTATATCATTAATTTCAAATCAAGTTCAAATAAAACAAATCATTGTGAGATTGTGTAGTAAATAAAAACAGACAATAACATTGAATTTAAAATAAATCAATGAATAGATTTTGTGTTTTAATTATAAATGCACATGAAACAAGTTTAAATACAAAATAAATTTTCACACTTTATTACACACAAAGTATTAGAATATTAATTAAAATGAGGATGTAATATAATCCTGTCAAAAGGAATCAGTTTATGAAATTCTTTGGCCCTTAGTCCATCTGTATTAAATAACCATAGAATAAATAATTCAAATTAAAACTAACTTTCAAGGAATATAAAATAATTAATCAAAAAATATATCAAAATTATCAGTAGATACACCAAACAATATAGTTTAGTGGTGAATATGGCATTTATCTCACATATGTAAAAAGAGATATGAATATCCCTTAAATTTCACTACCATTCAGTGGAACGTAATTTATCATCATTTATAATGGTTTTAAGCATGTAAAAATATTATTCTAGAATCATATTGATATTTATTATTTAATAAATTGAATTAATATAATATCTTATTACCCGTTTGTCAGTAATCATTCAATATTTTCAATATTTTGTGTTTTAATTTCCTAGTTTCTCCAGTCTATTTTGATTTTTCCCTTGCTATTGTAGATTAGATTAATATTAAATTATCTCTATAATATAAACAATGATTTAAGTATCTTATATATTTGGTTTATATGTATTTATAATAATCCATAATATTTGGATATATGAAATGAAATGAACCATTCGTGGAGACGGTGGGTCATATGTATAGATGAACGCTACTTCGATTTCTTTGTAATATTTAAATGAATGAAAGATAAATGATTATTTGTGTATTTGTATATTATAATTATAGTATCATATTCATTTCATATATCTCAAATAGGTAAATTAAAACCATCTATTATACATTCTATTTATAGTGTTGTAACGTCCTGGTCTGGCTCACCTCTAAGACGGTGGCCAGATTGGTGGGTCACATGTCCTCAAGTGTGTATCCCTGTATGCCAGAGTTTGCTGACTAGTAGAAATTTCCTATTAATGGTATGGTGGGGAGACTATATCCTCTAGATCATATTCACATAGTGATATTGTAATATTAAAATAACAAATAGTTACAGAATTAGTAAAAATATAGATTAACAATAGAAGAATAATATAAAATATGAATAAAAATAAAAGGGCCAACACAAATACCATATAAAGTTACATGTAATTTAAAGTGTTACAAAAAGGTAACAATAGTAAAAATAAAAAAAATTAAATGAAAAACAAAGTGTTCAAATCCTTAATCATCTTGAGAAAGATCCCATTCATATGCACCCAAGCTCCCATGTACACAACCCCAACACAATAAATTAATCCAAAGAATATCTATCAAAATGATCTACTCAGGTCACAAATGGCCCTCGAGAAAGGTGTGATATATAAATGATATTTATCCAACACCCATGGTGTCTATCCCAATCCATTTCATAATATTAATAATAATTTACTGTGTTCTAAAATTTAAAAATGCAATGTGATAAAAAATTATATAATAGAAACATGGTATGGTTTGGTAAACAGACACACGTCTCAAACCACTTGATTCATCCAAACTTTGATATCTGTGTCTATGGGAAGATCCTCCTTTATTCATAAGGATCACCCAAATCAGTGTAATATTCTCTTACCAAGGATGAATCACTCAGAATATACCATAAACATACAGACTCTACCCTCAAGATAATAAAAACCTTACCCTCATTAATAACTAGAATCCCTCCCATCGAAATACTAAAATATCTCCCTCAATCATTAATTGAATATCACCCTCAATAATCATGTGACTTTTAATCATTCCCTCAAAAAATTATTAAATGTGCGTATATCCCTGTGGTGATACAAAATTATTCACCAATCCATTAGGCATCACCACTAATCTTGAGTCCTCAAACATTCCATAATCATATTATATTCCATCAGGAATCATGTACATGTTCCTTTAACTTATTTGGTATTGAATAACATGAAATAATCCCTCAAGAGACCACATTAACAAGGTTCATATCATGTCAAACTCAACATGCCAGTTAGTATAAAACCCTTAATAATCAATCACATCGATATAACATAATATCAAAATATAATCATGGAAAATTCAAAATAATATTATCAAACAAACCACATTTATCATATTATGATACAATAATGAATTTATAAATAATTTCATCTATCCAAAAAATTCATTTCATTAATACATGTTTGTAATTATCATGTCAATTATATTAAACCTGTTTAATAAATCATTCAAACATAAAGTGGATAATATATTAATTAACCAGTTTATCCAAGGTGATTCTAGAATAAGAATTCACACAATTTAAAATTATTCCAACTGAAATGTCTAAGCTAGAAATAAACAATTAATCTAATTTAATATAGGTCTTTAATGACAAACAAACCAAGTCTTAATATTTTCCAAGGATGACACACCAATCAGGTGGACGCATGTCTGAGTCTCCAAGCCTATGAACCAACAGGTATCCATGGGATGGTTTTAAATGAAAATATATATTTTAATAGGTATTATTTAATTTATATGGTCTCACATAGTGTGCTGACGTACTCAAATGTGTTGCATATACGTTAAATAATTAAATCATATTAAAAGAGATTTAGTTTATACCATGCACTTGTGGCACTTAACGATATTAATAAAAGGTGGAATATAGTATATGACACATGTCCATTTTCATAATTTAATTCATGAGGAAAAGGCCCATCATTCATATGATTGTTCAAGTCCAATTCCATCATGGAATTACGTTTCATTAAAATTATTTACTTATGAGTAAGAAAGAAGGAATATCATTACCATCCCTTATGGTTAATCCATTTAATTCTATTTTAATAATTTTAAGAGAGGTATCCCATTCAAATATTATCCATTTCTTTTAAAACAACTCATTCAATTTACCAAAATATTGATGATACACTTACGTGGCTCAATGGGTCAAATTGAAAGTGTCATTGGAAAAAAATGGAAATTACCTACATTGTTAATTCCCATTTATAAATCATGCCATTAAGTTTATAATAATTGAGATACAATAAAGGTTCTTTGGATTATTATACATCTTACTATGGGTGGACAAATCAACTTATGAATATCATGTTTGGTTTCATGAAAAACATTCCATATTCAAAAACGTAACCTCAATCATAAATACACCAATGCAATAGGACAAGAAATCAATAATATATAAACATTGATTTTTATCTTGAATACAGTGCACCTTAACTATAGGGGTTTTATAATTAAATCATAAAAAATTGTAAAAAATCAAATGACCAATTTAGCATCATATCCAATTTATGAAAAGAAATCAGTTTATAAAAAATTACTATATATGGAAAGCATTATTTAAATGTTTAAAAGAAAATAATTACTAAATAATTAAATTTAATGGAAAAATAATGGGACCCTACCTCAAAATAATACCAAGAAGAACACTTTGGAACATTACTCTTTTATGATGGATCGTTCAATGTTTCTGACTCAAACCTCCAAGACTATGTAAATTCACATATGCATAAGGACACCTAGCCCCTATGCAAATATTCGCTTGGTTTGGAATATTTGTAAGGAGATTACTACATACCTACTCATATATGTGTATACCCATTAACAGCCATGTTCATATATATTATTAAATTATATGTATACACACAAATCCCCATATATATAATCACACTACCATGGTAATTTATATATATATATATATATAACAGGGTAACTTAATAATATATATTATTATTGATGCCTCTGTAAGTAATTCACCCTTGAATCTAGTGACTTGAACCCACCTCATGGGTGATCAAAATACACTAGAAGAAATATTAGGAACCTTAAATCACCACGAAAATGTCTGAAGAACATAAATAAAATTTCCAAGATCTCAAAATAACCCAATTGACACAAAAAAATTTGGCAGAACCACACAACAGATGTAAACCCTTAACTCCTACGTTATATGCAACAAAATTTGGTCTAAAATTCTATTCCTTTAGTGTTGAACACCAAAACATACACGAAGTGGTCTTAAAAGACAAACATCATTCCACAACACTATAATAAACGCAATAATCAGATTATCCATACCCCTATGGTTTGGGACACACCTCACTAGGTGTCTAAAAAGATATAAACCACCAAAGAGAGGGAGTAAATATCAGTATAGGACCTTACCATTAGGATTATAAGGAAAATCAAGGAGAAATATGGATGAAAACTCATGTAGAGAGGTATCTAACGGAGAGGGATGTGTGTGTCGTGATCTAGGAGGGGGGAGAGGAACACCTCTTTTGAGGGTTTAATTAAATAACTAACTTAATAATAATAATAATAATAATAAATATTATTATTATTATTATTAGAACCTTTCATTATATTTATTTCCCATATTCCCCATTTTAATTTTTTCATTTTAATTTTAATTTAATTAATTAAATTTCATTATAAAAAACATATTGCACTGTTCTAACTATCAAAAATAAGTTATGATGCTCGGGCTTAAAAATGGTTCATCTTGTATCTGCAAAAATATCAAAATACATTTAGATTTTCATCTCGTTAAAAATAAGGGACATTAAAAAAATCCTTTCTTTATAAGTCTTATTCCTCAAGAAGCATTCGAAAAAAATGGACTCATCAACCAAAATACAAGGGTATTGAAGTTTCATATAAATGTTCATATTGCATTTCCAAATTCCCAACACATTATCAAGAATTACATAATAATAATGCACTTAATCCATTTTGATTAGAGCACATACTCATTTCTCAAAAAAAAACATCTAATCAACGCTTACATGAGCCCTTTTAAAGAGATATAAGACCACATAAATGCATTTTTAATATTCTGGCCAACAGTTCTCTCCACCATAGGCCTTATCAATTAAAAAGGGGCATATTTTGAGGCATGGTACCTCTACTATTGTGTTTTTTAAGTAATCCATGCTCCATCATTCTATTGATTTTTTACATGACTTTTAAAGTGATATAATATCCATTTCCTCACTAGCCTCATTAACTAGATCTAGTTGTAATTTCTTGAAAGACCTTGTCCAACCCACACCACCTTCATATCGACCTAAAGATATTCCCAGAAAAAAAATCACTAACGGTAAACCCTAATAAGAAGGTTGAAAATTCAATCCATATCCAACTAACAATCCCACAATCGTCGGATTATATGAATGAAATATTTCAAAGTGAACCAAAATTCCATCTTCCAAGCTATGCTTCTCATACCGCAACCACATTCACAGAATCTCAGAGCTCACTTCTAGTGAGACGTTGTTATAATGCCAATACATCCACATCGGAAAATTGGTTGAGCCTAGAGTTGAATAATCCAAGCAGTCATGTTAGATGAAATGATTTTTGTAAAATTGTTTATCCTTAAAATTCCCAAAACGTAATCTAAGGATCACTGATGACTATCCAAACCTCGATAAGAGCCACACATTCAACACGCAAAACAGGGAGACCACATAGAGCACCCACTAACTTCTTAAACTATGACGTGGCATAAGACCAACACTATCTTAGTGAATCAATGATGATTTCATGATAGGGGACTTGATCATCAATCATGTAAGAGTACACTAAGAGGATTTTAAAAATCACCAGATGTAAAGTGGACCAACCACTACATGTAGATATCTTTGAAGAAATTGAGCCTCACCTACCGATGCACCATCACTAACCAATCAGCAAACCTTTAACACCCTAGCCATCATGTGATCGTTCATGATTAACCACAAAATTCCACCCATGACCAATGATGTTTCATAGAGGTTTAATTCACCAACTACCATACCAACATCGTGTTTATGAAAAATCACCAACATTATTTAATGTTCAAAAACCTCACTGGCATTTATAAATGCCTGAGAACTCTCTAATAGTCTACATTGGTTGTGTTCCATCTTACCGGATGGACAAATATTTAATAAAATTAACATGAAACTCCCCACCTCATTATTTAATTGATCATAAATAGAATACATAAAATTTATAATCAAAATCACATTATTAAAAATTCTATAAATGAAAACTTCTAAACAATTAGCATGAAAAACAAAATTAAGCAATCCGACATGTCAAATCACATGTGTCTCTGGGTGTCATTTCAAGAAATGGGATGAATTTGATATCTCTATGCCCAAGACACCCAACATCGGTGATTACCTAAGACCATACCCAACAACGCAAAGCTCATCAAGCCTACTGAACTCAATTGGTTTGTTGTGTCATTTTAACACTCGACTGTTTCCATGAACAAGAAGGAATACCACCTAGAGTTTTTAGAAGAAATTTTTACATCCTAGATACTGCCCATAGGTTTTATGCCCTATACATAAATGTTCTAGATATCCCATATATGATATTTTTTCCCAAGTCATATTTCTCATATGTTCTTTAACATGGTTGACGACATACCAATTCATCTGTCACTAAAGAAGAAAAGAGAGAACAGTGACCTACGAAATGACTGACCTTTCCCTGGGAATGTTTAACATGTGGAAAATGAGTATTAACTAACACTCACACCCATAACCAAGATAAGGAAAACATGAACTCTCATACAAAAAAAGATGTCATTAAATTGGAAAGATTTCCACAATAGAAATGACACATGAATGGTACCAATAATTAGAAAACACATGGAAATTGAAAGATGTTTACATTAAATGGGTGATACCTACCATGAGCTATCTCTTTACAAAGAACTGTCATCAATCATGTAACTATTTCACACCTAATAAAATTCATTAGGTTAAAGATATCATCCATTAATCAATTAATAAAAGAGATTATTCCTATAGAAAGTACAAATAGTTCCATTCTAGGGAAACTCAATGAAACGGTTACACTACCCTTTCATGAGGGATTAAATGAAGGACACTTATACAGGTTGGATTTTCAATTCATTTAATTTATTCACATTTAAATCTATAACCATTCAACGATTTACGTATCACTTATAGAAAATAAGAAAAGTCTCAACAAAATTCTATTGTTAAATAATTTTACACTTCTTGACATTCAGACATACATTGGAAATTTATCAAAATATATTTCTTTTAACATATAATATAACCTAAAATCGTCCCATTTTAACCATAAAAGGATCATAAAAATTCATCCCAATAGTTGTTACTTGAATTTTTTAAATTCCAAACAATCATACCGGTCCATCTTATGAGAAATATGCCTCCAACTTACCTAATTTGGCCATGTTGTGAATTTAGGCATTTGACCAAATAATATCATATTAAAACTAAAGATAATTTACATTAATAACAATTAAAAACAAAAAATGGTGATTACATTTATTATGGGTTTCCATATCCAAATTCTTGAAGAAACCATACACTCCATAAGTTTAAAATTGGTTCCCATTTATCAAACCCAAATCATTTTTCCCATGCCACCATGTATATATTAATAACAAATATAATAATGTCATTACAAGAAGATACAAGTAATATCCAAGCTATTGGCACAAAATAATGACATATAAATAGGTATTCATGATAATAATTAACTAAACATGTATATTTATAAGCATGTTGTTAAACTACCAAACATGGCCTATAAAGGGAATGCTAATAAATACGACATTATGGAATGACATTGAATGCATGAAATCCAAAATTGAAATAATCCTACATATGTAACTACATATCATGGAATACGCATGGAAAGTGAATATTTATGTGCGTATAATGATTCATGTAATGCATCATACTTTCCATAACAGGAGAAGGGTAAACTTTTTAATTCAATAAATCATAAGAAATATAATGTATACCAATCACTTGAGGATAAATCCTATGAAATATAAGAGAAAAATTGAATAAAAAATCCTAGCCCCAACCACATGGTCATTTCCGGTACACGGGGTGATCAGTCCTAGGCATTGTTATTTACCAAGAATCTACACATTCAAATTATCCTATCTACGAACCCCAAATAGTAATAAAAAAAGAAATATTTGATACCACTTTGGAACTACCAAGCTCACATCAACACTAGGATGGTGTCTAGACTGTTCGGTCACATAGCCTCAAGTGTGCCCCCTTGTAATCCAGAGGCTACTGAGTAGCAGTGATGGCCTATTAATGGTTTTATGGGGGATACTATACCCTCTATACTGGAGCCTCAAAATGGTATAATAATATTAAAACAACAAACTATTGTGGAAGCAGTAATAATAAATAAAAAAAGTAGAAGAATAATATAAAATGAGAATAAAAATAAAATGGACAATTCCAATACCATATAAATATACATTTTGTTAAGAAGTTGTGTTCTGGTCAAAGACCAAAACACTAAATTTTTATTGAAATGAAAAAAGGTTACACAAGTCTGAAATAAGGCATTTTGCTAACATCCCTGACATAGAGCGGGATTAACTTCGGAGGGAGAACATCACTCCAATGCATCTCGTGAGTAACACCTACATTGGCAAGACCATCGGCGATCTTGTTAGCTTCATGATATGTATGAGTAGCGATGACGTTGATCTCTGAAAGACATTCTAGGCAATCAATCCAACGCAAGTTGAGCATCCAGGACAAGTGAATGGAACCATTCCAAATGGCCTGAATAATAGTAGTAGAGTCACTCTCTATCCATATATTTCTCCAATTATGAAGCCTGGAAAAAGAAGTCGCATGAATCACGCTCATCATCTCAGCTTCTAGGGATGAAGCAGTACCACAAGAGCCATAGAAGCATCCAAGCGTCTGGTCGAGGTGATTTCTGAAGATGGCCCCACAACCCGCTGGGCCAGGTTTTCCTTTGGAGTCTCCATCCACATTGACTTTAATCCAGCCTGGAGGAGGGGGTCTCCAAAACACTTCAAGGGTATGCATCGAATGATGGTATTTCCCGTCCACCCCAATGCGTTTGAGAATCCCAAAGTCACGAATAGAGTTGTTGAAATGATCTTTTTGAATTGATGGCGCATCACGCATCACCATGAAGATTCTGGTTTTCCCTGCATTAATCTTGATTGAGATATTATGAAAAATACAAGAATTTCTACCATACCAGATTACATGTAGAAGTTTCGAAACTGCTGCAATGAATAGATTTTTGATTTGCGGAGAATCTTCAACTTCCAAACATTGGTGTATCTGCAAGCTAATGGAACTACAAAGATACCATCTACACTCAAATATGTCAAATATATAATGCCAAAGTGTAGTTGTCATGTCACAAGAAAGAAAAAGGTTGTTTAAATCCTCTCTATGTTGATTACACATGCGGCATTTGGAGAAACGATTGATCCCAAAAAATTGAAGGCAGGTATCCGTAGGGATTCTATCATGAGAAATCCGCCAAACTACAGTGAATCTGAGGGTTTTAACCAGGATTTGCTGAAGATTTTTAACCAGGTAAAATTGTTCTCTACATTTTTAAACATGTGATTATAAAAAATTTTAGAATTTAGGATCCCATTATGCACTGCTTCCCAATAATAAAATCATCCATGTTAGTGAAGGGATAATTGTATACAATCTGGATGACATTATCAGGGAGATAGGAATTTTTCATTTGCAAGAAATTTTTAATAGTATCATTAGTGTGGGGAGGAGGCTGGTTACTATCAATCAAAGAGATCAAGGGAGAACCAGTCCAATTATCAAACCAAAAATTAAGATTTGAGTTCATATTGACCATCCATATAGAGTTTTCCATTATGGACTTGAAAGTGTTTTTAATGGAAGGCCATATAGAGGAAGTGAGAAGGTGCGCATGATTATTTTCAAGCTTATGGAGAAAGTAGTATTTGAGAAACTCCAGAGAGGGAGAGTTGTTATGAATGAGGTTCCATGTGAGTTTAGCTTGAATAGATTCATTTAAATAAGAATTATTTTTAATGCCAATACCACCTTTTTCAATAGGTTTTCAACAATTATCCCAAGGAACTGTAACCAATTTTCTCTCCAAGGTACTCCCCGTCCAAAAAAAGTTCTTAATAGACCCATTGATGCACTCGATAAGACTCTTAGGCCATTTATAAATCATCATAGAATAATCAAGTTTATAGACAATGGTGAATTTAACGAGGCAAATTCTCCCATCCATCGAAAGTTTTTTACCTTTCCTGGGGGAAAGTAGACGAAGAGTTTGGTCTGTGATGGAGGAGAAGTGATTAGCCTTTGGTCTACCCCAAGAAAATGGGGACAACAAGGTAAGAAAAAGGTAAGGTGTCCTCCTTAACCTCTAAAATATTTGTGGTGTTAGTTTTCCTCCCCAGAGGAAAGGTTTTACCAAAGTAGATGTAAGATTTACTCCAGTTAATGTGTTGACCAGACACTTCTTGATAATGGAGGGGAATAGATTTTAGTTTCTGAATGTTTCTTTTATCCCCTTGGGTAAATAGAATTATTTCATCTGTATAATTTAGATATGAGGGGGAATTTAAATTTCTAGAAGAAGAGATGAGTTTGATGGTACCTTATTCAATAGCCTTAGTAATCATCCTACTAAGATAATCTTCAGAAATTGTGATGAGAATCGCCGAGAGAGGGTCACCTTGTCTGACTCCCTATGAGCAACTGAAGTAACCTCTAGGTGAACCATTAATGAGGAAAGAAATATGAGCCTAGTTGAATAATGTTTTTATCCAATTTATAAAAGTGCCATTGAATCCAAAATGAGATAGGACTTTATACATAAAATTACAATCAATCGTATCAAAGGCTTTAGGAATGTCAAGTTTTATGGCCACATTCCCACATCTATTCTTCTTATTTAAAAGATTGGTGGTTTTAGAGGAAAGACAGATACATTCCTGAATAGATCTAACTTTTATGAAGCCAAACTAGTTCTATGAGAAAATTCTATTACTAATAGAGTCCATGCGATTGGAATTTAATTTGGTAATAATCTTAAAGGGGAAATTTATAAGATCAGTGGGTCTGAAGAGTTGAATTTCATTAGCATTCTCAGTTTTAGGGATGAGGACTAATAATTGAGTGTTGAGCCCATGAGGGATGATGCCTCTAGCAAAAAAAATATTTAACCAGGCTATAAACGTCATCTTGGAGAACATACCAGTGTTTTTGATAGAAGCCATTATTAAAACCATCTGGACCAGGGGCACCATCCGGGTTGAGGCTGTAGACAATATCTTTAATTTCATAATCTAAGGGTATGCTATTAAGTAAAGTTTTATCCTTAGGCGTAACAAGCTTTGGAATGATTTCAGGAAAAATATCATTATCAATACTAGTGCCATTGAAGATATTGTGAAAGTAAGAGACAATGTGATTAGTGATACTTTCTTCCGAATCAAGAATTTGGTCCCCTACACGAAGATAGGCCAAAGGCCTATAAGCCTTTCTGAACATGTGAATAGAATTATAGAACATAGTATTCTTATCACCATTATTAAGCCACTTCGCTTTAAAGATTTTCTTTCTAAGGTCAACCTTAAAGTTGACCAATTGATAAGCTTAGAAAAAATGGTAATTTCTTATTTAGAGTCATGAGTAAAATTAGAAGAGGAATTATCATTTTGAAATTTAGTAAGCTCTTTTTCCAAAAGGGTTATATTATTGTCAATTTCATTAGATTTGGATTTACACCAACATTTGAGAATCTTCTTAAGCATTTTCAGTTTCACCGGGCAGGCAAACAAATCCCTTTGACCATGCATATTATCCCAAGAGTTTTTAATGATGTTCATGCAGTTAGGAACAGAAGAGAAAACATTATTATATCTAAAGGGAAGTATGCTTCTAGAAGAGTTATGGGAAAAAAGAAACCAAAATGGGATGATGATCTGAGGAAATTCTCGTTAAGGTAATACTAGAGATGTTGTCCCATTTATCCAGAGCATGGATATTCGTGAACGCTCTATCAAGCTTACTGGCCACAATTATATTATAATTTTGTCTAAACCAGGTGAATTTTTCACCCATTAGATTTATTTCTATCAAATTGTTCATTTCAATGCATCATTTAAATTCCCTATAAGAAATAGAGTCATGTGCAGGACCTATATTTTCATTATGGTCTAGGATAGAATTAAAGTCTCCAACAATGAACCAAGGTTTCTGGATATATCTACCTAATTGTGTGAGGTAATTCCAAAGTTCTCTCCTATCTTGATATCTATTACAAGCATAAACACAAGTGGTGAGGACTATAAAATTGTCCAAAATGTAATCACATGTGATCGATTGTTTTGAGCAGTTGTAAAGTCTAACATTATGCAAGGCAGGATGAGAAAAAATCTACAACGATTCAGTAGATGTCCCATTAGTGCACGCCCCTAGGAATGTGTATCCAAGAGGTGTCTGAGGGAATCTAGTAGGAAAGTTAACTTTGGGTTATACTATTGCATATATTTTAGGGGAGTGAGAAAAGTGAAATATTTTTAAAACTTTAAAGGTGTCTAGGTTATCAATACCTTGACAATTCCAGTACAATATATTCATTTATACCTCGTTTTGGTGGGGATGTCCCCTTTTTTCTTCGAGCCCGATGTCCTTGACCTGGTTGGCATTCCAGGGTTAGAATCCATTGGAACAGTACCCTATTTTTCCTGTGATGACAGATGGTGAATCACCAGGTTAGTAGTACCTGCCAAACTCGAGATAATTGGTTGAGGTTCACCATGGTGACTATCTTCAGCGGCAGTCTGTTTAGAGTCTGGAGAAGAAGTGTCATTGTTCTGAGTGAAGGCAGCCTACAGTGCAGCTGCCTGTGGGGCCAATGCAGCATGTCTATGAGGAGGCAGGGCTAGGGATTTATTTCCAGATAGTTCAGGGGAGGACACAGCGGAACGTTGAATCTTGTCCTGAATACTCGTAGAAGACAGGAGTGCAACCCTATAAGATGGTTCCACCTGTTTTATTTGGTCCCCAATTCCAACTTGTGGTTTTGAAATAGATAAATTGTTTTGTGAATCATGGATGGGGCATTCCGGAGAGGAACTGATTATATCAGTTTTTTCACTCATCTCCTTATTTTCAGTGATGAGTTTCTCCAACAATGCATCACCTATATCAACTGTAGAAACATTAGCATCCTGAAAAATTGAAACCGAAGGGATAAAAACCGCTAAAATAGGGCTTGTTGGCTCCGGGTCAGCCCAAGGATGTGAGGTGATATCAAGGACATCATCTTCAATATGTTTTTTAAAATAATTTTCAAGTAGTTCCAACTCTTTCTCTTCACCAATGTCTTCCCATTTGTTGTCCTTTTTAGAGTCCAATAACCCAAAGGAGTTGGATTTAACAACCCATACTTCCTCTTTTTTTTGAAGAGTCAATTTTTTCTGCCACCTTTTATTTCCCCTTCCTATTACTTTTGACTTCAGTCCATCCATTATAGCTTGTTTGTGCAGGCTGTTTGTGCACCTTCCAACAATTGTGAATTGAGTGACCAACCAATTTGCAATGTTCACAATAAGATGGAAGCCTTTCATATTCAAGGTTCACCAATGCTTTGTAATCATTAGCAGTAAAAGTAATGGATTTCAATGGTTTAGTTTCCATATTTATTTCAATTAGCACCCCAGAATATAATCCTAGGTCCCCATTCAAGGTTCTTTGGACCACTTTAAGGGGTGTACCAATGCAACTAGCAATGTCATTAAAAATCCGGGGATGCCAGAAAACCCAGTTGAGATTAAACATTCTAACCCACACCTGCGCAGTGTTGTTCCTATGTAAGTTCAGATTGAATGAAAAATCCCACTCAGTGAGTATAAGCAGGCCTGGTTTCAGATTTAAATTACATGTATACCAGACATGATCAAGATCAGTTTGTGAAGAGAAGAGCATGTGGAAATAACATTTCCCAATAGGAACTAGTTTCCAGTTCGCAAAACCCCAGAAAGCAGAAATTTTCACTTTTAAATCAGTGTAAGACCAGGGGGAATAACCTTTGAGGTACAAAAATTGACCCATGATCGAATACTTACAAAGATGAGAGCGTTTTCGAATCACTGATGGATTAGCTTCGACACAGAACCCACCATCATCCGTTCTCTTTATCCTTTTTGACTTCGATGGAGGCTGCTTGGTTTGCTCAGAACTCGTTAAGGCTTCGAGGAAGGATATCCCTGTTAACCTCGGATTTGAGATATGCGAAGGCTCCTCCCTTTTTGGAATCCCCATTTCCTTCGAATGGAGTTCCCAGATCAGATCTGCTAATGCCATGGGGAGCAAAGATCGAAGATGTTGCGTGAACCACTTCGATTTTGTTTGATTTTCAGAATCCTAGGTTTTGCGACGCACCTTGCCGAACCGAGAGGAGCGAGTCGAGAGCCATCCATGTGGGGTCTATGGTGTCCCATATAAATATACATGTAATGTCAGTTGTTACTATAAGGTACAAGAAATAAAAAATCAAAAATAAAAAAAGAAAATCCCAACAGTCACCTCCTTCAGAATCATGGGAAAGAGCCATATCATGTGACACCTTACTCCCATATACACATAAATGCACAATCAATGAATCCAAATACCTTCGACCAAGAAGATTTAATCAGGTGTAAAATGGCACGCAAGTTGGAAGTGAGATATAAATCTCAATTTTCTGGAATCCATAATGTCTAGCACAATCCATTACATGAAATTAATAATAAATGATAGTGTTTCACATAGTATACATAATAAGTGATATCAAATTAAATAATAGTTGGTTAATAATCCCCAAACCCAAAAATCCCAAAGCTAGTGCTTTATTTTACTACATTATCATGATTTAAAGAAATCAAATCCAGAATGACGGATTAGTTTAACAGCCTTGGAAAATAGATTACATACAATAACCATACATTTCAATTTAATACACAAAATACAGTATAGATAATCCTTTGAAAAGTACATTATTTTCCAAGATTAACCCATCATATCATACATACTACTCATCATAGAATATAGGGATATTCAAACATATGAATGGTGTGAGCACATATGCTGAGTAAGGATAGAAATTATTGTGGAAGCTATCGTAAATAGGCATAAACATTTAAGGAATGGTATAAAAATAAATCACATGACCTTTAAACACAATATTCTGTATAATATAGCTAAAATAAATGAAATAATTCCATCTAAACATTAAATTGGATATTCTATATATCCAAAAATCATATGTAATATCAATAACTAATCTCATGATAATGTAATGCAAAATGCTGGATATTTGAAACTTACCATCAAGGAATAATGAGAAGAATCTAATACTATCAAGGATTCATTCTCTTGATATAATAAATGGGTAATGACTCAGCCAAAACAATATATATTTTGTTTCATGAATCCTACCAATGACTTGAGGGGATATGTTGGGCCCCACCCATCACATACTAATTCCAATACATTCTTCGAATGAAATGGATGAAACATAGCATAAAAATTTATCTTAAATATATCATATGAAATGTTAACACCTTAACCATAAACCAATAATGGTATTAACATAGCACATCCACAGTCAAAAATATCATTAATCCTTCAATAAAATATGTAAGATTATATCATAATGAATCAAACACAATTAAGAATAAAATCAAACAATGTCAGTTGACATAGATGAAAATAATCAAATAAATTCATTAATACTATTTGAGAGAGGTAACCCTTTTTTAATTTGAAATAATTTAAAATCTATGAAATTATCACTGAAAACATTTATTTTGAAACAAAAATTGTTACTTATAATGGAATCAAAAAAAAGTTAATGCATCATAATGCTGGAAAATAGATTTTGGCACTGTATAAGGGAAAAAACATTATATCCTTAATTTTTAGAAAAGGTCATCAAGTACCCTATTTTGATATTGATAGAAAGATTCCATTCAGAATATTTAAAAAAAATTCAAACAAGGGTATAAATAATATTAGAAAATTATTGAGGAATAATAATAATATTTTGAAATACATTTTTATGAAACATAGATGTGGATGATAATGATTTCCTATTCGATACTTAGGTATAAACAACCTCAGATAATAATGAGATCATGAATTTAACCATTACCTTGTGATTCTATTTTGTGATCATCCTTTAACCTCTGGTATAATGGTTTGAAGAGTGTTAATAACTTATTATAGGAACATAATCTTGTTTATAATATTATATATCACCTCTTTATAATATCTTATTACCCGTTTGTTAACAATCATTCACTATTTCACTATTTCAAGTGTTAATTGCCTAGTTTTCTCATGTGTGTTTTGACTAGTAATTGGTTTTTTGTTACTTATGTTATGATTAAAATATCAACAAAATTTAAAACCTGATTTAATTAAATTATTCATTGATTACAGACATATTTGGAATAATTTATAAATTTTTGTTATAAGAAATGATATTCATTTTTCATTGAGACGGTAGGTTGCATGTACGCATGGCTGCTACATTCATTTATCTATCGTATTGAAATATTGCAATGAGAATGATATGTGAGTATATTATAATTAAATAATAATATAAATTACATATAAGTTCCATATTTTTATTTAAATTACCCTATATATGTTCTATGTATACCATGAATGAAAAACAACGCTTTGAGGGAGCGGTAGTCCGCACTTCTACAAAGGATGTTATCATATATCCAAAATATATAAATCATGAAGGAATGTTTAATGTAAATTTTAAATAATATGAAATAGGTTATAATGTACATATTATAATATTATATAGCTACAAAAATAGTTTTAATACTATCCATTAAGGCAGTAATGAAAAAAGAACAAAAACAGTATTTAATCAGTTGATTAACCAGCATTGCATGGACAACAATTTCATTTCATTTAATAAGAGTAGGTCTGAAATGACATGGATATATGATATTACTTTATAAATATATATCTATAATGTATACATTATTTTGGAGTTATCATGCATTTATGGTTGAAGGATGTGAGGATAAAGTAGACAATGAAATGAAATTAGGAGAGGTGCATTGATAGAATTACCACTTGAATTTAATAATGAATTATAGTGTTCCGCACATTATACATGATAAGTGATATCAAATTAAATAATAGTTGTTTGATAATTCCAAAAACCAAAAATCCCAATGTTGGTGCTTTGTTTTACTACATTATCATGATAAAAAGAAATCAAATCTTGAATTACTGATCAGTTTAACAGCTTTGGAAAATAGATTACATACAAGAACCTTACATTTCAATTGAAAATACAAAATAATGTATAGATAATCCTAATAAAACAACATTATTTTTTTATATTGACCCTTCATATCATAAATAATACTTTTCTTAGAATCTATGGATAATCAAACTTATGAAAGGGGTGAGCTCATATGCTAAGTAAGGATAAAAAATATAGTGGAAGCTATCAAAAATAAGCATAAACATTTAAGGAATGGTATAAAAATAAATCAAAAAACCATTAAACACAATATTCTGTATAATATAGCTAAAATAAATAAAATAATTCCATTTAAACAGTCACAAGGATATTCAATATATCCAAAAATCTCATGTAATATCAATAACTAATCTCATAATAAGGGAATGCATAATTATGGATATCTAAAACATACCATCAAAGAATCATGTTAATAATCTAATACGGTCATGGATTCATGCTCTTAATCTAATAAATGGGTAATTCCTCACCCAAAAAAATATATTTTTTGTTTCATGAAACCTACCGATGAATTGAGGGTATATATTCGGCCCCAGCCATCACTTACTAATTCCAATGCATTCTTCGAATGAAATGGGTGAAACATAGAATAATAATTTATCTTAAACCTATCATATGAAATGTTAATACCTTAACCATAAACCAAGAATGGTACAAAAATATCACATCCACTATCAAACATATCATAAAACCTTCAATACAATATTGAAGAATGTATCATAATGAATCAAAATCAATTATGAATAAAATCAAACAATGTATGATGACATAGATGAAAATAATCAAATAAATTCATTAAAAAGCTTTTGAGAGAGATATCACTTTTTTACATTGAAATACATTAAAATCTATGAAATTATAATATAAAACATTTATTTTGAAAATAAATTTTTTTCTTATAATGGAATCATAAAAATTTTAATTCATCATAATGCTGGAATATATCTACTTCTGTCGTATATGTTAAAAAACATTATATCCTTAATTTTTTGAAAAGGTCATCAAGTACCTTGTTTGGAAATTAATAGAAAGATTTCATTCAAAACATTTAAAAAAATAAAACATGGGAATAAATGATATTAAACAATTATTGAGGAATTATAATAATATTTTTTTATAAATTTTTTGGAAACATGGATGTGGATGGTTATGTTTTCCCACTAGATACTTATTTATAAACAACCTCAGATAATAATGAGATTGTGAAATTAACAATTACCTTGTGATTTCTTTGGTTGATCATCCGTTAACCTCTGGTATAATGGATTGAAGAGTTTTAATATAATATTATAAGAACCTAATCATGTTTATAATATTATATATCACCTTCTTATAATATATTTTTACCTGTTTGTTAATAATAATTCATTATTGCACTATTTCGAGTGTCAATTGCCTAGTTTTCTCATGTGTGTTTTAAGTAGTAATTGGTTTCATCTATTACTTATGTTATGATTTAAATATATCAAAAATGTAAAACATGACTTAATTAACTCATTTATTTAGTACATAAATATTTATAATAATCTATAATTTTTGGAGATAATAAATGAAATGCCTTGTTCATGGAGACATTAGGTTGTGTGTACGCATTAGGGGTACTTTTATTTATCTATCTTATTGAAATTTTGCAATGATAATGATACATGAGTATATTATAATTCAAGAATAATATTAATTACATATATGTTCAATATTTTTATTAAAATTACCCTTTACATGTTCTATTTATAGCGTGAATGAATAACAATTCTTTGAGGGGGTGGTAGTCCACACTTCAACAAATGTTATCGTATATCCAAAATATAGAAAGCAAGAAGGTATGTTTAATATAAATTTTAAATAAAATGAAATAGGTTATAATGTACATATTATAATATTATTTAGCCATAAATATAGTTTTAATACCATTCATTAAGGCAGTAATGGGGAAATAACAAAAACAATATTCCAGGAGTTGATTATCTAGCATAACATGGACTACAATTTCATTTCTTTTAATATGAGGAGGTGAGAAATGAAAAGTATATAGGATATTCATTTAGAAATATAAATCTCTAGTAGATACATTATTCTAGAGTTATCATTCCTTTATGGATGAATGATGTGAGGATATAGTAGAAAAAGAAACAAAATTAGGAGAGGTACATTGGGAAAATTACCACATGAATATCACCTCCTTAAAAGATACCTAAGGACCTTGCATTTGCTAATATGGTGAGACCAGAAGAACATTAATTTGGATAGAGTGAGTATGAGATGTTTGGGAATATATTTCAGGAGTTATAAGGCTTCCCATGTCAAAATGGGGAGCCGAAGGGTGATATTTATACATGAGGTGAGGTGGGTCACGTGATTTAATTATTGATAATTATATATTTAATGCTAACCACATTGAGGTGGAATTAATTTCAATGAATTATAAATAAAATTCATGTTTTGTAGGGTCATTATGGTCGATCCACATATCAAAAAACCATAAAATTACGAAATGTTTAGATTAGTTCAGCTTTTAACTTTTAGCTTTTACCCTTGTCACACTTTTACCTGTACCGCGGTAAATACTTTTTTTACCAAGGAAAATTTTTTATAAATAAAGATTAAATTTAAAATATAACGAAATTTGTACCATAGGATCTCAAATATATAATCCATTTTACCAAATTCTCTTTAGAGAACAAGGAATATTATATTTTAAATTAATTCAACGAACCAAACAAGAAATTGTGTTTTTAATGGTAAACATTCAAACGATTGAAATTTTCTTATAGCTAATTTCTACTTGAAACTGATTCCAATAACAAAATTTTGATTTAAATATAAAATGATACTATAATTATACTTTAAAATCAATTAAAATTATAATAATTAAATATAATTAAATTAGATAAAAAAGTAGTTTTGAATTAAAAATTGATTTAATACTATTAATAACCACTAATTTTCTATCTATTTTATATATTTTATTAAATAATATTATTTTACTATATATTTTTGTTTTTTATACCTTGTCCTTGAGTTTAACGCATTTCAACTCAATGTTGTGTGTAGCGTAAGCAAAACATGGTGTTGAATATAAATAAAGAAAGAGAAAAAAGTAAATTTATACATAAATAAAAAATATTGTAAAGTCATACTATGTGACATTCCCCCCATGTTCAATAAATTTCATCCTTGAAATTTAAAGTTGTGATAAAAAACTAGGGGTTTACATTTTAAAATATCATTGTTGAAATACCTCATCAGAAAAAGGAATAACGAGACATGCAAATTTAAAATATATAAAGTAAAGTATGAAGGTCGTCATAGATAACACATACATGGGTTACATGTAGGAAAACATAGACATGAAAGAAAAATTTAACCATCAAGTTATGATGGAGAGTGTTAGAGAATATGGATTCTAAAAAGATATCAATCACATAGCTATAAATATACAATGATCTAAGGGACAATTTGATATGTCAGAAAATGTACTAGGATTGATTTTTTCATTTTAGGACCCTATATCTATAGTTAAAAATTGATTTACTTGATAGACTAAAAACATGATGAAAATAGTTACTTGATGAGTATGGTTTCATCCATTAATCAATTTATACCACTAACTATTATTTCTCTCCAAAAGATCGTAAAATTCATCAATATTCGATATATCTTAATCATATTGGGTTACAAAAAATTGAGCTTATACATCATCTATCATACTTTTGGAATAAATAAAACTATGTTATACTAACCCAGACATCACGTAGGCTGGTGGTAGGTGATTCACCAATGTGGCCCTCTGGTTTCAGGATCATGTTTCATGACCTTTCTGGATGTGATAGGTTGTCACCCGACCTGCATGTTGTCCTTTTTCTTAAACTATATTTTATTAAATTCAAAAAATAACAATAAGAAACGATTCAAACATAAAAAATAATATCCAATGTTAATAATAATCCATTCCATCCTTTAGACTTATCCAAAACAATTCTATGAAAATTAATAGTCCAAAAAGGTCTCTAAATTTATAAAGTCCATCTCAACATCATGTTTTCATCAAATAACATAATGTTTCAATTATTGTCACATACCGAATATATGATTTCTTGATCATATTAAAAAGTCAATGAAAACATTAATGCTCCCAAATATATAATGAAAAAATAATTAAGTACAATCTTTATATATCTCATGATAATTATAAATAAAAAATGATAATATAGTTATTGAATAAAAACAATTTCATTAATTATTCCACTTTGACTGTAGTAATAAAATATGCTTCAACTTGATCTATTTTCTTCATCTGGGATATATTTCATTGATGCAAAGGCATTCATTTTAATATTTCCAATATTCTTTACAATGGATAATTTTCACATTTTAAAATTATTTCTTTTCCATGAAATCATGATCATGGTATCCTTAGTCTCCATAACTAAAAAAACACATTTTCCATTTATGAAGGCATCAGGTTGTTTTCTTTTCCAATTTTCACATGTGGGAAAATCCTTCATTATCTTATTTCTATTATCTACCTCTTCCTATGTCATTCTATTCATCTATCACTTTCCAATAATTTCACAAGACATATAACATTTTATCTCTGTCTTCATAGCACATGAGATTATATCTTCATATGATGAGAAATATTGGGATACTAATAGATTTATACAAAATGGTTTGGCCCATTATATAAATGATCAATCTTGGTTGTTTAGTTACTTATGTAGTCTAAAGCATGAAATTCTAATCTAGTGGAGTTGGATTCATATTTAGCTACATCATCATCTCCTTTTTTACTCGTATTAAAAAATTGTCTCCACATATCTACTCTTTATTCATGAGTGAAATTCTTTTCAAAGAAAATTTCGTTAAAATCCTTTCATTCCATACCTTTAATTTCATCCTCCTATTTCTTGTTTTGAATAAGTGAACAACATTGGTCCAGATATCCTAAGTGATAATTAACATCCATGAAAACCTTATCCCTTTCACTACATCCCAAAGAATGAAATATCTTTTCTAAATAACATATCCATTATTTAGCAATAAATAGATTTCTAGTATCATTGAATGTTTTAAGTTGTTGTCACATGAAGCGATCTAATGTTGATCCTCCATGTTGTGGATTCGGGTGCTCCATAAGGGTAAGGTTATTTCTCATAACCTCAGTTAGATTTCCCAGAATAGATATAAGCTATTGAGAACTACTTGTATCACTAGCTCCACTATCATTATATTTCATCAGATGTAAATTCCTATATAGATTATGTGCATTGATATGGTTTTCATTCTTTCCACTACGAGCCATTTCTAAACAATTTAATACACTGTATTAGTTCATATAATTATGGTAAATCCAACAAAAAGTGAAATTTATAACATAAATTGAAAAATATGTGTGTACATAGTCTCATAACAATTGACATTGATTCATTGGGATGTTCTTATATACATATCCTCAATTTTTATCATAGGATTATGTTTCCTATTCTATGTTTTTCTATGTCTAATATCCAAGGTTGTTTCTAATCATCATTTGATACTAACTATAATGCCCTAACCCCTGAAGCCAAGAGACAGTGCATAATTTTAATGCATTGATATGATTACAATGAATAAAATACCAAAGGACCAATCAGTTAGCAGTCATGGAAAATAGATTACATACATAAACCTTGCATTATAATTAAAAACATAAAATATAGAATAGATTGTCCTTTCAGAACTCTATTATTCTCCTATATTATCCCTTCAAATTAGTCATGAAACAATTCAAGGAATACTGGGAAAATAAAACATAAGATATGAGAGCTTATATTCTCACTAAGGATAAATAATATAGTGGAAGAAATCATAAATAAACATAAAATTTTATGGAAAGGTATAAAGCTATAGACCAATCATTTTAAACCCAATCTTCAGCATAATTTAGAAACAATAAATCAAATAATTCCATTTATTTATTCACATGGATATTCTAACAGTATTATAATAACATGTAATATCTATAATTAATCACATAATAAGGGAACACAGAATGTTGGACATATGAAACATGGCATCAAAGATTCATGCCAAGAATTTGATATTATCAAGGCTTCATGACATGAATCTAATAAATGGGTAAGTCATCGGCCAAAACCATATCTATTTTGTTACACGATACCTACTAATTAATGGAGGGGATATGGAAGGCCCTTATAGTCACTTACTATGTCCAATGCATTCCTTATATGAAATGGGTGAAACATAACATAATTATCTATATCAAAACTAGCATATGAAATGTTAATACATTAACCATAAACATTGAATGGTAAAAAAATAATACATCCATAGTCAAACATAACATAAATCCTAAAATAAATTATGAAAAATTTTATCATAGTAAAATCAATCTCAATTAAGGAAAAAATACAACAAATTATTTCGACAATTTTAAAATAATATAATAAAATCATTAAATCTCTCTGAGAGAGATGTATCCATTTTTTAGTTTTAAATAACTTAAAAGTCAAAAAATTATAAAACCAAACATTTATTTTGAAAATAACTTTGTAATAATGGAAGGGAGACATCAAAATGTTAGAGTATCATAATGGAAGAAAATATTTGTTAGCACTTTATAAGTTAAAAAAACATTCCTTGCATAATTTTATGAAAAACCCATAAAGTACCTTGTATGGAAAACAACTAAAATATTTCTTTATAAAAATTATAAAAACTAAATCATGGGAATAATGACATTACAAAAATTTCTAGTAATAGTAATAATATTTTTAAATACATTTTTAAGAAACATGGACATGGATGATAAAGATGTCCCATTAGATACTTATGTATAAATAACCTCATATAATAATGAGATTGTGAAATTAACTCTTACCTTGTGTTTCCTTTTTAGTGATCATCATCTAACCTTGTGTATAATTGTTTGAAGATGGGTAATAAATTATTATAGAACAATAAAAAAATTATAGTATTATATATCATCTCTTTATAATAACTTACTAACTATTTGTTAATAAGATTTCATTATATCACTATTTCAGGTTTTAAGAGCCTTGTTTTCTCAAGTATGTTTTGACTAGTTATGTCATTCTTATATTACATAGATCGTGATATAATTATCTAAAAAAATTAATACATGAATTAATTATCTTATATATTGAGTACATATCTATTTAAATTAATCTACAATGTTTGGGGATAAAAAATGAAATGCGTCGTTAATTGAGATGGTAGGTCGTACGTACGCATGAACGCTCATTCATTTCTTTATCGTATTAAAATATTGAAATTTCAATGAGATATATATATATATATATATATTAATTATATTTTAATGTATATGTCATATATTTAACATAGTTGTAATATAATTATCTTTAATATGTTCCATGTATAGCTTGAACGAATAACATCTCTTTGGGGGTGCAGTAGTCGACACATCCACATATGACGTTATCATATAACCAAAATATGGAAAACATGAAGGTGTGATTAATATAAAATTTACAGAATATTAAATATCTAATAATTTAAGTGTTATAATAAATTTATACAAAAAAATATTTTTAATATCATCCATTAAGGTGGTAATGGATAAATAACAAAAACAGTATTCACATTGTTGATTAGCCGGCCCAACGTGGACAATAATTTCGTTTCATTGAATATGATAATGTGAGAAACAAAATTGATATGAGGTATTATTTTAGAAACATAACAATCCATTATATACATGATTATATAGTTATAATTGATTGATTGATTAAGGTGGTGAGGGAAAAGTACAAATGGAAAAAACATAATAGAGGTACATTGAGATAATTAACCCTTGAATGTCACCTCATTGAAAGTCCCATGAGGAACTTCAAATTAGTATTTTTATGATACCAATTTCAATTATACGTGGGGAGAGTGATTATGTGAGAATTAGGCAATGATTCTATGAGATAAACGGCTTTTTTGGTCAAAATGATGAGGTGTGGGGTGGTACTTATACTTGAAGAGATGTTGGTTCATGTAATTAAATTATTGATTATTGTATATTTAAAGCTAACCACATTGAGTAGGAATTAATTTCAAAAGATTATACATTAAATTAATGTTATGTAGGATGATTATGGTCAATAAAAACCTCAACCATCCATTAAATGTTTCAATTTTTAGGATAGTTAAGCTTTTGCCGTAAAAATTTAACCCTTGTCACAATTTTACTTATACCACGGTAAATAATTTTTCTACCATGGTTTCTTTTTTAAAACTAAAAATTAAATTTAACTTATAATATAATTAGGTCCTTATTATTCAAAATATTCAATCCATTTTACATAATTCAATGCATAGAATTAAGAAATTATATTTAATATTAATTACACGGATAAAACAACAAAACGGGTTTTTAGTGTTAAACGTTCAAAAGATTGAAATGTTATTATATCTAATTTAAATTAGAAAATGATTCCAATAACCTAAGTTATCCTTATTGATAAAAAATAATATAATTATACAATAAAATAAATTAAAAATATAATATGAAAAATATAAATTAATTAGACAAAAAAAGAAATTTTGAATTAAAATGTTGTATTTTTTACTATTCACTAAAATATGAATTTTATCAAAAAATTACCAAAAAATCTACCAGAGTAAATTTTGATGCCCTGATTACACATAAAAAATTATTTTGTAAGATAAAACATATAAATGTCTAAAAATAGATTTAATATGGGTGCACCATCAAAAGGCGAATAATCTGCATTTTTTAAAAAACTTGTTTTAATGGATTGGATCATATATCATATAGAGAAAAAATATAAAATTAATGTTAAAATTATATTGAATATAAAATCCAAAATGTGGTAAATACTATTCATAATCTCTTATTTAATTTCTACAATATGTATTATATTAAATAATAATATTTTATGTATATATTTTTGTTCGGTAAAACTTAGTCTTGCGTGTAACGCATGAAAAATAATTGTTGTGTATAATGTATTCTTAAAATGGTGTCACAGAAAGAGAAAGAAATGAAAAAAAATCATTCAAAAATAAAAAATATTTTAAAGTCTTGGCGTGTTACAAATATGGCATGGGTTGCAAAACAGACACTCATCTCATACCACCTACTTCGGCCTAACAAAATATCTATTTTTGTGGGAAGATCCTCCTACATTAGGAAGGATCACCCAAATCAGTGGATGATTCTCCTAAGATGAATGATAACTCAAAATAAACCTAAATGATAATGATTTTACTCTTAAGCTAAGAAAATCCTTGCCCTCTGTGATAACTAGAATCTTTCCCTCAGGCATACCAAACGCTTTCCCCCAGGCATAACTGGAGTCTCTGCCTAATGAAAATCTAGAATATCTCCGTCAGGAATCGTTTGAATATGCATATTACTGTCATGTATCTGACATAATCATATACTTTACCTCAGGTATTTAGTACCAGTATGCCTAGAGCTCAGTTAATTCAAAATAATGCACCAAGCCCTCATGAGTCAACAACAATCATGAATCCTCCAACATCCCATATAATAACATAGACTTACCTCAAGAATTAAGTACATGTGACTTTCCCTAAACATTTATGGATGAACTTACACCAATCCCTCATGAATCCACATTAAACATGGATTTTATCCAAAAAAGTACTCAACATTCCAAATTGTATCAAACCCTCAATTACTAATCACATCAATATCACGTAAACTAAAAGGAATAGAAATAAAAAATCACAATTCTAGTATAAAACATAGTAGATTATTCATCATAAGACACAATGATCAATTTTTAGAAATTATTTCCTATCAAGAGAATTCATTTCATTAATCCAGGTTCCTATTTATAATCAAAATTTTATCAAACCTATTTAATTAATCATTCGACCCTAAAGCCATTAATATTTTAATTAACCAGTTTAGACAATGTGATTCCACCATAAGAAAAAAATAAATTTAATATTTTTCCAATTCAAAAGTCTAATTCGAAAATCAAAAATTTATCCAATTTATTATAGGGCTTTAAATCCAAATATATCATGTCTTAATAATGTCCAAGGATGACACACCATTCAGGTGGCCTTAGGTATGAGTCTGCAGGCCTATCGACTTAGAGGGATCCACCTGATAGTTAAAATGAACAATTATAATTTAATAGATATTATAGAATTTATTTGGTCTTGTGGGGAATGTCATCCTGAAAAAAAATATTTCATATACAATAAATAATTAAATCAGACAAGAAAAGATTTAGATTATACCACCACTTTTGGAACCAAACTGTAATAATAAAGGGTGGAATATGGTATAAGACACATGTTCATAATCACAGTTTGAAACATTCGGAAAATGAACCTCATACATATCATTATAAAATGACAAATCCATTAATGAATTACATTTCATTACAAGCATCGACTTATGTGTAAGAAAAAACGAATGGCCTTACCATCCATTATGTTAAATCAACTTAATACCATTTGATTCATTTTATGAGAGTAATCTCTATCATGCATGAGCCATTTATTAATAAAAACACATTCAATTTACCAATATATAAAATCTAATATAACTAGGCTCAACAGGTAAAATGAAATGTGTCATTGAAAAAAATGATATTATCTACAATGGTAATTCAATTTTATAAATCAGTCTATTTAGTTTATTAGGCATGACAAACACTAAAGGTGATTTGTGTTATAAAACAGCTTCTGGAGGGTGGAATACCCCATTTATGAATATCAAATAAGGTCACACATAAAACATTTGATATTCCAAAACATAACCTCAGACATAAAGAAACAACAGTTTAATTAGATAAACATTAAATAATATCCAAACATTACTTTTTTAGATTTCTGACAGTACACCTCCGCTAGAGGGGTTGTGTTATTAAAAATGAAATTATTTTTAATAAAATTAATTTTTTCATTAAGAATCATATCAAATTTAGCAAAAGAAACAATTTAATATAAAAAATATCATACATGGAAAGCATTAATAAAATGTTTGAAGGTGATTTATAAATGGATAATAAAATTCGAGGAAAAAATAATGTGACCCTAACTCAAAATTCAACCAAGATGAACACTTTGGAACATTACATTTTTAATGATGACCACTTAAATTTTCTACCTCTCCCCTCTGAGAATATGTACTTTCACATATACATATAGAAACCTAGACCATATGCACATATTTACATCGCCCAGAATATGTTCAAGGTGATACTAACATACATGTTCATGTATGCATATACCCGTTAACACACATGTGTGTATTAATTTTCATATTTTATGTAAGAATACCTAGACCCATATATATAATAATGCTTCCATGGGTGGGTATATATATAACAGGGGAACTTACATATACATATGATTACTGATGCATAAGCAGGTTTGTCTCCCTTGAATCTAGTTACTCGAACCCGCATCAAGGGTGGTCACAATATGCAATAAAAAATATTAAGAACTAGAAATCACCTTAGAAAGGTCTGATTCACATTAATAAAAATACTTGGAACACAAAATCACCCTATAGATATAAAAAACTGGGTAAAACCATGCATATGATGTAAAGCCTTTCTTTAGACTGTGTCGAAAACCAAAATTGGTCCGAAACCCCTCGCCTCTAGTGGGAAACACTGAAACGTACATGAAAGGGTTTCAAGAGACACATTGCATTCCATAACACAATGAGAAACACAAGAATCGGATTATCCATGCCCCTAGGATTTCAGCAAAACCTGATCGGTAACCAAACGAGGGAAAACCTCCCCATCGAAGGAGGATATGTTAGGAGAGGACCTTAACTCGAGAATTTGAAGGGAAACCATGATGATGTATGGATGAAAATTCCTGCGATGTGGGATCCTAAGTAGAGGCTTCATCATGTACTCCATGGGAGGAGGGGTGTGAATCGCAATCCACGAGGGTGAAAAGTGAGAGGAACCCCACACTGAGCGTTTAATTAAAAAAACATACATAGTAATCCTAGAAAAAATAATAATAATTATTATTATTATTATTATTGTTGTTGTTATTATTATTATTTATTAAAACTCTTTTTCATTTTTTATTTCCAATTTTTCCTTTTTAATTTATTTTCATTTTAATTTTAAATTAATTAATATAATGTCTTTATGAAAAAACATTTCATAAATACATTCTAATGCTCTCATAAAAACAGCTCATCTTATATCAAAAAAATTAAAAAAAAAATTTATCTTCATTGGGTTCAAAACATGGGACATTACAAGTGTGAACGAATAACATCAAATTGAGGATGTGGTAGTCCACACTTCGACAAACGATGTTATCGTATTCCCATAGAAATGATTCAATAAAGGTATATGTAATATAATAATAACGTAATCATAAATACATTATAAATATTATAAATATCATATATAAGTAGAGTTTCAATCATAATTTCCACTATGAGAGGTTGTATATAGTGAATGGACAATCATCGTTTCATGAGGCGATTGACCGTCGTACTCATGAATAGTAAGTTTGTTACCTATTAGATAGAAGTGTGTGTAAGTGTATGTAAAACCCATAGAATTAGAAAATATCAGTATATTTAGGATACTATTTTTATAATATTATCATGGTATAAGAAGCGTTTAGGGGTGGAGAAGGAAATAAAATCAAAGTGTTCATCAAAGAATGTTACCTCGGTTTAGGGTTACTCCTTTTTGTTTATACAAAATGACGTCCTTGGTTGGATTTTTTAAAATTCTTAGGATTCTGGGTTGAGGGGAAGGATTATGGGAGCTTATTTTCGCATATTTTGGGTGAGTCAATGGGCTTTAGTGGGATCAATAAGTGGGAGCGGGAGTTCCTTTTTATAGTCGAGGAGGTGTGGCATTCCTGTATAATTTTGACAAGGGAATTCCACCCTGATTGATACCATTTCAATTGGATCCATTAATGAAGACAACTATATCCAAGGGTGCATAGTGTTTAAATACTAATAGACAATAGATTTTGGTTTTGCCGGTACTTTGTGGCTCTGTTTCGAGGGTCGCAGCATGGTGGTTCTTCCATGATTAAATGGTTTGTTTTTTGAATGTGGAAGTTTGTGATCCAGATGTGACTTCATGGACAGTCTTCAAAGATGGTTTAAGATCTGTCGATCCTTCTTTGCATTGTTTTTGGGATTTGGTTGTTTGAGAGGGTATGACGCAAACCATCAGATCAGGCCTGTGCTTTGACAGAGGACACTTGCTTTCCAGTTATCCTTGCAACAGTGGAGTGCTTCTTTATGTCCAAATGCTGGGGAGGAGCTATTCAGTGTTGTCATTTGGGTTCTTCTCTTTCTATCCTTCATGTGTGATGGTCCTATGTTAATGATGTCTTTTGGGTTCCACCTTGTTCATCCCTTAAAAGGGGGTTTTATCTTATAATAAAAAATTTCAGGCCTTCGGGCCGTTGGATGGATAATTAAAAGGTGTAAAATTCCTTTTTATAAAAATACAATATTTAAGCATAAAACTGGATTTATTATTATCTTATTATTATACAACCTATTGGGTGAATATAAAAAATATTTGAATGAATAATATATATATATATATATCATTAATATAAATAAATAATAATATTTAATTTTACTTATTAGCATAAAATTCCTTTATAATCATAATGAAATTTCCACTATATTCAATTGGGTTATATATTAATTTCTACTTAATTAGTAAACTATGAATTTATTTTATATATTATAAACCATATATTTTCTTAATTTAGTTAATTATAATAAAAATTACTAATTTAACAGCAGGTTGATATATTATTATATTAAATAATAATATTTTGTTCATATATTATTTCTTAGTAAAACATGGCATTGCCTATTACGCACTAAATCATTGAACGTCTTTGTTGTGTGCAACACAACTTAACTCAATAATGAATTTATTAAAAGCTTCATCATAGATATAATTTACTTAAAATAGTAATTATATTTTATAGTATTTGGATATTATATTATCTTACGTTCTTGGTCTTGTGTGTTATTCATGTTATCGAATACAATGATGTTGTTTTAGAATTTCTGGGCATTGCATTTTCCACACCTTAATTAAATTTAATCCTCTAAATTTATGCATAAAAATTGTAATCAATTGTTTGATGTTTCATATGGTGAAATCCCACATCATTAGAAGGTTACACAAAAACCCCTCTATAAAAGAGATAATGAGATTTAAAATAGGTCATGTGGACTATAATATAACAAGGTGTATAAGTATGAATACATTAGTGGCATGTGGAGATATGTACATCACGGAAAATTGTAAATATTTATAGGGAGTGATTTAGTTTTTCTTTCAAAACCAATTAAATGATAAATGGAATGTTGGGGGACTAAAATTCATATATCATTTATGATTTGAAAGACAATCAGTTCCCAAAAATATGATATTTGGATTAAAACTTTATTGTTTTTGATCATTTTTCAAGAGTTGAGAAATTATTTCACTACATATTTATATAAAAAATATATATACATGATATATTTTTATAATGAAATTTCATTTTTTGTTTGTTCTTTTGATCAATTTCCAATTCAACCATTATATCAATAATTGGATATCAAAAAAATAACATTAATGCTTGAAGTAGTAAAATACTCTTTTAACAGATCTTAAGGCCCCTAAAAGAGTGAAAACCGTAACTTATTGCCCATAAATATTCTCTAATATCAATATGGTAAATACATTAATTTATAACCCCAAAAAGTGATACCAATTGTTCTTCATTAATATTTATTCATAAACATGTTTAACTAAAATTAATGACACGTTAACTAGGACATGTTGTATGCCAGTGTTAGGCATAAAACCCTTATCGTCCTTTGGTCATGGGTTCAGGTCTCGCAGTCTTACCAGTTGTGATGGGTTGTCACCCCAAATACATTTTTTCTTATTCTAAAACCATTTTGAAATGATTTACAAAATAAATATGATAGAAATCATTGAAATAAGTATAGTCATTAAATATGCTTTAAAATAACTGATTTCAACACAACCCCACCCCCATTCATAAATACATCATCTATTTATTTCCGCATTGGTCCTTATATAGTTAATGCCTTTTCTGAGGTCATTCATTTTCATTGTGTAATAAAATAAATTATTATGGATTGTAAATAAAATGTAAAATATCTTAAGAATACTCTCAGAGAGGGCCAAACCAGGTGCGCAGTAAGGCTTGATGTCTTATATCAGGTTACGCTCGATTCATTCCTAACACACCTTTTCAAAGATGTTATCCAGAGGTATATCTGCTCAAGAACCTTGTCCACTAGTTGTTTTCAAAAATTAATTTATTTCTAAGAAGACCCACATAATATATTACTTACCAAAATTCATGGTTGTACATCTATACATATCTTCAAATTATAACTAGGGTTGTGTTTTCTAATCTATGTTTTCATGAATATTGTTCTAAATGTTTCTACTAAACCTGATTGGATATCGATTGTAGGAACTATACCATAGAAATCCTAGAGCTGGTTCCCACTACCATTACATTGGAAGAAGATACATGTAAATCGTGTCCCAAATTACTTAACAGTTTATTATTCATGATAAACTAGATATATACATGATTATTTTATTATAAATGAATACGAAAAATTACATCTTAGTTTTTTCAAGGATAATAACATTATTCTATCTAGAGTATCCTTCTATATATTTCTTATCACACTTAATGGAATCCTATGGAATTGAAATGTAATAAGAGTGATCTCAAATGTTCAGTAAGGATATGTACGATGGATAAAAAATAAATCGTCGAGAATAATGATTATGGGATGTTATGTAACTAAAACCACAATCCATGTAATCAAAAAACATAGAAGAAAGTGCATAAATATGATGGAAAGTAAAATAACTGAAAAAATTTCATTTATTTAATAATCTAAGAATGAAATGCATCTATAGACATTGTCATAGTGGAATTATACTTGATTATATGTACTCAATAAATATATTTCCTCAAGCTAGTTTAAAACTAAAGGAAGAATCCAATTTAATTCAGGCAACTAATTTTTCTAATGAGAACATTTCATTGCATTGAGAGGCTATATAATGCATGGGAACCACCTGTCACTATCTGTCCAAAGAATTTCGTATACCCAAAAAAACAGCCAAGAAGCAATGCTCCTGATGATTTTTTAAAATAAATAAAGATAAGTTACATAAAAGCATGGAACATGGTCAAACAAGCATGAATTCCCTCATCTTCCAAACAACAAAACTATATATCATAGTACAACATATCATTACCATAGTCAGAGTCTCTAGCATACTCCTACTCAGATTGAGACTTTTGCTAATTGAGAATCTTAAGGATATTATCATCCAACTTCCTTGATACCTTATATGATGATTTGGAAGATATATTCCAAGGATGATTAGAGTAATCTTTGCAAAGTTTCCTCTTTGAGGGAACAGATGTAATACCCTCACCATCATTCATCTTCAACATTCCATTTAAAATTGCATCCTTGTAAGATGCATGTCCACCACTGTCTAGAACCCGAATAAGGGTAATGATGTTTCCCAAACATTCCCCCTTGCCTCTGATATTTTAGATTAAAAAATATTCTGGATTTTCTGACGATAATCAACATGTTGTTGCTTTTCATTCTGATAGGAAAAATATGTATGTGAGGACTGTGGGACCACATACTCAACTAATGTAACTTTTTCAACCAAATCCACACAGGTGTTATTAGGACTACTATGAGCCCTCTTCGGAGATGCATCCATTAACAACTTTTTTATGTCCATGTGGGACACTTGAGAATCCTATTTCCCAACAATCAATACGTCACCCACAATGGGAGCTAGTTCTTTAAGTGAAACACCATCATGAGTAGTAGACTTTGGTAAAGTAGAACTATTCAGCTTCTATTTTTTCGACAAAGATTGATCGAATGACCTCTCATCCCACATTAATCACATGAATCGTTCCATTGATATTGCTCTAGAGAGTTCTTAATAGCCATACATTCATTACAGAAAAGAGGCTTTTTTCATACTCTACATCAATTTCAATATTATCAGAGGGAGTAGAAAGAGTTACCTTCTCAATCAAAGTGGAATTGAGGTCAATATCCACTAACATCCTGGGAATGTGTCCAAACCATACATCTTCAATATCCTTATCAAGACGAATAAGAGTCCCAATAGTCATTACAATGTCATAAAAAATCATCGGATGCCAAAGGACCCAATTGAGCCCATGAAGTCAAACCTAGACCTGAGAAAAGACATTCCTTTCCTGAGAGACATTAATGTCAAAAGAAAATTTATATAAATAGAGTCATCCAGGTTTCAACAACAGGGTCCCAATACTCCATGCATGAAGCCTAAAGTCATCTGAAGGGAATAGGGAGTGAATGAAACCCTGGCCAAGAGTTACACATTTTCAATTATAAAAACCTCAAAAAGATGAGGTTCACCAAATCAAATCATCATGCTTCCAAGGTTGCACACCTTTAGGTACGACAATACGTGCAATCAGTGAATTTTTTCCAATTTTCAGTCTTTCGGCAAGTGCAGTATGATTCGCCTCAACATGAGAAGATGACACCTTATAGAGAATTCTACCAGAACTAGCATCCTTGTCAGCCCCAATAGCCCCAATGAGCAGGATCCATCCAGCTTCAGCCCTGAAAAATATTTCTTCATTACATCATAAAATGAAAGAGATCCGGAAATATCACAACGGGACTCTATCTGAGATTCCCGCAATGACGCACCCCCTATGGATTTCGCCATCAACACTACAACATCCTTTCGAGAGGGTGGCATCTGCACACGCCACGAGTCAGATTTCAAAACCACAGACAGATATTTGGGCGCGTCTTCAAATCTGATGGCGGGATCTGAAACTGATGTGGGGAGAGGCGAGGCATTCAGCTTCAAGATCACAGATCTCGATCGAAAAAATAGTGCATCTTCAGATCTGATGGCAGGATTTGGAACCAAAGGAGAGGCAGCCGAAAAACTCGGCTTCACCGCAACCTTAGAGTTGCAAGCAACATCGGACAGAGGAGAGGAGGGAACCACCGACGAAGCACCGCCCAGAGGGGGAGGCGAAGAGTTAGCTGTCGACACAGCACCGCCAGGAGGGGAAACGAGCTTGAATCAAAAGAAGTGAGGTATCTCAATCACCAAGCAGAAACCCTAGAGTTCCCCATCAAGAGTGGAAGCTCCCTCCTCACAAAGAAATCGTTATATCAAATTAAAAATATACCTTTTCAAATATCCATATTTAAAAAATTATATGAATTTTTCAATATTTTCCCAGTAAATCAAATAAAAATCAAAGTAAACATCAAATGTGAAAATGGTATTTGGTTTATGAAATTAACATATCCATGATAAATGATATAGATAATTAGGGGAAATTTAATTATAAATGATCATAGGAAATGGAATATTTCAAGGGGACTAACAATTGATTCGAGGTGGTGAATATCAATTTTCTCATTAGTCATTGTAATCATAAGACATATAGAGGAGTAATAAGGATGGTATCAATACACCATATGTAACACCCCATGTAAATAAAGAATATGAAATATTTATATTTATCCATATTTGTGAATAAAATATTAATATTACATTAAAGGGAATGCTATGCTCGATGGCGTACCCAATACGCAACAACGAGTTTCTTGGGAATCTTACGTTGCACTCTAATAATAAAATAATATTATTTTAAATGGTAGTTAACGCCTAGCCGGTGTAATGGCGGAAATGAAAAAAACTAAAAACAAAATGATTATATATGTTTGTCAAATATTTTTAATCTTTACAATAAATGATAGAGGATTAAAAATGCAAATGAATCCAGTTTTTAAGCGTAAACATTCTAATATTCTTTAAAAGGTTGATTAACCGCCTTTTGATGGCGAACCCCTTTGAAATCCACTTTTTGACAATTTTATAAGCTTTATTTTTCAAATTAAACATATTATTTATGATTGTGACATTGAAATTTACCTTGGGTTAATTTTTGGTATTTTTCTGACAATGTTCATTTTTCAATGAATAGTGAAAAATACTGCATTTTACATCAAAACTGCTTTTTCATATAATTTAATTATATGGTTATATTATATTTTTAATTTTTTTAAAGTGTAATTAGAATATATTTTTATCGTGTAATTCAATTACGGTCATTGGGATTAATTTCACTTTGCAATTATGCATAAACAAGTACCAAACGTTTCATAAATATTGTTTCAAAAAAACCCGCTTTTTTTGACAATGGGAAGTTTTTTTAAATTAATTATTGAAATTTATGTGCTTGGAATTTGGTAAAATGAATTAAATATTTTAAATAAGATGGTACAAATTATTTAATTAAGACTCTTTTGTTCTTGGACATTATGAATAGTAACGACGGTAATTATCTTTAATTATCTTGATTAATGAGTAATCGGGTAGTTAAAGAAAATAAGATAATTTCATAATAATAAAACAAATGACCAAAAAATGTGTCCTAAGGCTACTGTTTGTCTCATGGCCGACCATGGGATTCCTTGTGCAAAACTTGGGGGCCCCATGAAATCACTTTTTTGAGAAAGTGACTTTTTATCTTTTTATTTTTAAAGAATGTTAAATGTAACAAAGAATGTATCACCTAAGTAAAATATTTCTCATTTTGTCTACATAAATGTTCTTTTGGACTATATATATTCATTAGAAGGATAAATATATTTCCTACATCATATTATTTTGTTTATAATTTTTAGACATTAAATAAATTAAATTATTTTTGACATCATGATGATGCAGCGATGACCTCATTATTTAACGATTTAAATAAAATGGAAAGATAATGTAAAATCTAAGACCTAGACATGTCCAAAACCTATTAGATGGGTGGATTTCTAACCCTTATCACCATATCCTCTAAAAAAATCAATGTGGGACCATTAAAATCCGAAACTCATTTTAAAATAAAGTTACTTTTTATACCTTTACAAGAGTGCCCCTCCTCTCCTCTTATAAAAGGCCCCCACCTCTACCTCCTTACCCACACTTCCAAAGCCTTTGGGTCGGCCAAAACCTGCCCATTTTGTCTCTCCAAATCCCTCTATAACTCCTTGAAGCCTCAATTTGGGCATAAGTCTTCCCAAGAAAGCCTTTGCGGTCAAACCAAAGAGAGTTACCCGATTTAAAGGTAATGTCTTCACTTGTGTTCTTTTGTTTTAGTTTGCTTCTCCAACCCCCTAAACTCTTTTTATTCATTTATTTTGTAACAACTCCAGTATCTTAAATATACTAGGATGTTGTTATAAGAAGCATTCGAGCTACACTTACACACACTTACATCAAATGGTTAATGAACATATTGTTTCTATGGATGACGAATTTCTGCCTCACGAAACGATGATTGTTCAACACTCATATAACACCTTAAAATGTGGCCATTAAGATGTCACTATATTTATTTATGATATATAATATGTTTATGTTTCTGTATTTTTCTTTTGTGGCACACCTTTATGGTTTCCATTGTGGGTAAACACGATAATTTTATTTTAGGAAGTGCGGACTACCGCCCCCTCAAAGTGATTTGATTCGTTAATGCCATATGTGGAATGTATAAAGGATGGATTTAAAGTTATTATATATGATGTATGTTACATATAAATGATGAATATAATTCTGGAATTAAAATATACATTCCACTCATTTGGTTTTAATTCCATTAATATGACATAGAAATGAAAGTAGCGTTCATGCGTACGTACGGTTTACCGTCTCTATGAACGGTGCATTTCATTTCTTACCTCTAAATAATTATGTAATATTATAAATACATGTATATTCTGGATATATATGATATATATGATATCAAAATAATGAATATAATTCGGGATATAATGAACATTTGACCACACGAACAACATGTAATTGTAAGAAGTCCACTTTCGACTTAAGAACCAAATATCGAAAAAACAAACATTATTAACATAAATGATTACATAATATTTATAACATGGTAATAAGTGATATAAAAGGAATAATGAACTAGAAAAAGGTTCTTAATAAAGTGGAAATTAACTCAAGTTTTTTATTCAGGACGTTAAAGAACGATCGAGTCAAGTCGGACCCGAGGTAAGGGATCATACGCCTCTCTTTCTTTTTAAGTACACTCTTTTATGTCATTCCTTCTAAGCTCATATTTCTTGTTATTGGTATGTTCTTTTATATTACTCTTACTTTAATTTTTATGTTCATATGATGAGAGACGCTATTCTCTCTCATCAATCCATTTTGGAAGTTTTGAGTGGCGTCGTTAGGCTGCCGAATTTTCGTAAGAGATCTAACCTCTCTCTTTCTCTTTAAGTACTCTCCTTTATGTCACTTCTTTAAGCTCCTCTTTGTTATTATGGGGGATGTTATTTTATATTCATCTTTCTAAAAATTTTATTGTAATGTGATGAGATACCCTATTTTATCGCATCAATCCATTTTTGGAAGTTTTAATTGGCGTTGTTAGGCTGCCGAGTTTTCATAAGGGATTTTTCATCTCACTTTTATTCCCGTGATATTTATGGTACATTTGCCACAATTTTCATTGAGTGGTGTATGTACTAACCATTATTTTACTCATTGTGTAATATTCTTTCATTTATGAGTATTTACATAAATTTTGTATTGTCCTTCTTTCACGGGGCGTATGTTTCGAAAGATACCCTTGTCGGGAAGGGAACCTTTCACCCTCCTCTTTTTAAAAGACTTATTTTGTTATGCCTTTTAATTAACATAATATTTTTTTGGGATATGTTCTTCTATATCCTTATTGATGTAAATTTTATTTCCAAGTGATGATATACCCTTTTTATCTCTCATCAACTCTTTTTCTGAATTTTGAAGTGACACTGTTAGGCTGTCAAATTTTTGCAAGGGAACTTCTTAACCCAATTTCGATTATTCGGGATAAACATGTACACCTTGAATATGTAGTTCTATGATTATGTGTGAATGTCCTCTTATTGTTTAACACTTAATACCCACTTATATTTCGTGTATTCATTTTTCAAACATAGTTATGTAACTGATTTATCCTTAATCCAAGGATACTGTCTTTGTATGGGACTTCGTCTCAATCTCCTATCATTGAGGCATATTTTGTTTTATACACAACTTTCTTTTATATGGTGTATAAACCCCTTTGACTTTTACGTTTTTCCAAAAGGAATCTTTTTATACGAAGCGTTTTACTAAACGACAAAAGGGAATGTTTTTGTCGTACGTATTCGGCGACAACGACTTCTCCGCCGCCATAACCATTATTTGAGTTTCGGCTTCCACTACAAGCCATACCTTCTTTTTAAAAGAACAATAAATACCATGTTTTAATTTTATTTTATTTTGGTATTGAAAATGGTTTTCATAATGTCTTTATATCAATGTGTTGTATTGATATCTTGTTATTGAAAGGTGAAAATGTTAGGTTTCCTTTATGCATGTTTTATGTGATAAGATTATGTTATGGTTCTTGGGCATTGTTATGAAGACGGGTGGTTCCGTGATAAAATAAGGGCGGGTGAGCCCTATATAGCTCTCCAATGTATTGGGTAACGTGAAGGAGTGAAACGTTAAGGTTTCTCCAAAGAGATTTAGGGAATATACTATGGTGGGTATTCCAAACCTAACCAAGAGGGTTACTCCCTATGTAATAATGTTATGAATGCCTCAAGTTACCATTATGTCTTATGATTTCTATGATTTATTCATGATTTTATGAGGTATGTAAAAGTGCTTATGTTTTATGGATAAAGTATGATTTCATTCTTACGTATACATGTACTCATGTTTCTGTTCCATATTTTTATATCCCTTACTGAGCTTTTTATGCTCATCGCATGTTTTTGAAATGTTTTTCACAGGTTAAGGGAAGGGTACATGATATGATGATAGTGTCAAAGAAGTGTCAATAAAGAAACCATGTTTTATTTTAAATATGTTTCCATTGATGGGAAAAATGAATACTATCTTTTATGTAACCAATTTGTTTAAATGTGGAATGTAATGCAAGTTTTATGATCTAATTCTCTAAAACTCTAAACCTGAAAAGATCCTCAATGTGTAATCTTGTAGTAAATCAAGATTAAGTATGGATTAAGGCTGGGGCCTTATAGTTGGTATCAAAAGTCGGTTTAGATAACATTAGTGGTTAGGGTATTCTTTAAGCATAAGTGACATTACCATAATGGTTATGATTTCAAAAAGAGTCCTAGTTTTAGAAAAAGTGAATGAGTAAGTATATCGTAGTGTTTATCTTATTCATTAGTACATGATGGTTTTGTTGATATACTCACACTGAACTTTATGGTTTTAGTAAATGGCTGGATCTAGCAGGCACCAAAGTAACAGTGGATGTGAAGGAAACTGTGACAGTTTTTTGAGCAAGCAACTGAATGATATGGGAGCTGCAATGAGAACTCTTGTTATTATCCTCAACCAAATATCTGGAGTCATGATCGACCACCAAAACCTTGGTCATTTCTCTATGGCATCATATATGCGAGAAAAAAATCCCTATAGAACTACAGGTAATAATCATAAAGGTATGTGTGTTCAAAAACCTATGTGTCAAAAATGTGGAAAGAAACACCTAGGAAAATGTTTCAAAGGGACAGAAATATGCTATAGATGTCGAAATCAAGGTCATAAAGCAAGAACCTGCCCTGGAAAAAGGAAGCATCTGGTTGACTTGAGGAAAGGGAAAGAAGTTCTTTCTGAGGGATCAATTGAATGTTTTAAATGTGGTGTGCATGGTCATTATGCAAACACATTTCCTATGAAGAAGTTTCGTGAATGGGATCACCAAGATCGTACAAATGTTCATTTACCAATACCTAATCCCATTCCGACTGAGGATGAAGAAACTGAAATTGACCAATCAAAGGTATGGATTATTTCATAACTATTGATTTCCTATTTTGGAATATTAGGATATGATTCATGATTTTGTTTGTAGGAAAGAATTATTTCAGAATAAGTTGGAAAGTAATGGTTAATGGGTCATGAAGAATGTTGAATGAGTAAGATGTCAACATATAAGGGCTTCAAGAGTTATGGTGAAATTCTTAAGAGTATAAAGTCTCTTTTGATGATGGGGTTACATTAGAAGACTTTTTATAGTATGTGTAACCCTGATGTTTAATATATGAAAATTTTATTCAAGGAATAGTTATATATTCTTTTGTGGACATAGTTATAAAGAACCATTTGGGTTTATATGATCCTTACGTTTGAGGTAATTATGGGTTACTATATGTTATGATGGAAGAGAAAGGCTTGAGATAAAATTGAGGTTAAATTGTGTTATGGTTATTTTTTATGATTTTATCTCTTTTTGGGGAATGATTTGAGAATTATATAGTTTTGGAAAAAGGACAACACACAGACCTTGTGACAACCCGTCGCGTCGGACAATGTTTCAGGAATCGAACCCACAACCAAAGTGAAACTGGTATTTATCGCCTACCACTGGACTACGTGAAGTCCCTGGTTAGTTTGACTGATTATTTTTAGTTAGATGATTTTATGAATTAAGAGTATGTTGATTTTGGGTTATCTATGGATATTTATTAACCTATCATGGAGGATATGTGAGTAGGTTAATTACTTTTCAATAAGAGACATTAAGAGCAACTGATGTTGTTTTGAGATAAATGTTACGATTTAACTTGGAAGACTATGTGACTAAATCCTTCAAATATTTGGGTTTCAATATTAGTTTAGTTTAATTTGATGAATCTTATGGAAAAATTGATTATAGAATGGTCCTTGTTGAACTTTGGGTTTTGTTGGACAAATTTTGGAGATTAAGAATAGATTTTCTTTTTATAAAGGTTTATCTTTTCTAGATTATCTGATCTTGTACTGACCTTTTTTATTTTGGTTTTGGTTAAAGTCTAAAGAAATGGGATGTATATAGTTCTATTTTGTGGATTAGCTGATTCTCTAGAAGTTGATTATAGTACTCTTATTGTGAACAATTCTTCCTACATACTCGTCTTTTGGAGAAAATATGAGTTTGCATAAGGAATCTAATAAAAGTTGAAAGTAAATATGATAAGTGATTATGTTTCCTTATGAATAAATTCCTCAATAAAAATTAACTTAAAACAAAAATGTTGTCTATTAACTTTTCCTACTGGGGAATCAAAAACTGTTTAACCCATCACAAGTTTTTGATTTTCTTGTGGTTAACTTTCTCCTAAACCTGTTTTCTATCACTCTCCATCAGAACATGACACTTTGATTTTTTCCTCCATGTCCATATTTTCATACTTGGAATCCTATTATGGTTTAACTCGGGTGGCCATTGAACTTATATTTCTTTATTTTAAAGTGATTGTTTTACCGACTCTTGTTCCAATGTGGGACTTTCAAGGATGTTTCCAAGCCCAATTTTAAAATTGCGAGGACCGAATCCCAAAAGGGGGGAAGGATGTAACACCCCAGGTAAATAAAGAATATTACATATTTATATTTATCCATATTTTTGAATAAAATATTAATATTACTTTAAAGGGGATGATATGCTCGATGGTATACCCAATACGCAAAAACGAGTTTCTTGGGAATCTTATGTTGCACTCTAATAATAAAATAATATTATATTAAATGGTAGTTAATGCCTAGCCATTGTAATGGCGGGAATGAACAGAACTAACTACAAAATGATTATATATGTTTGTAAAATATTTTTACTCTTTACAATAAATGTTAGAGGATTAAAAATGCATATGAATCCAGTTTTTAAGCGTAAACATTCTAATATTCTTTAAAAAGTTGATTACCCGCCTTTTGATGGCGAACCCCTTTTAAATACACTTTTTTTAATATTTTATAAGCTCTATTTTTTAAAATAAAGATATTATTTATGATTGGGACATTGAAATTTACCTTGGGTTAATTTTTGGTATTTTTCTGACAATGTTCATTTTTCAATGAATAGTGAAAAATACTGCATTTTACATCAAAACTGGTTTTTCATATAATTTAATTATATGGTTATATTATCTTTATAATTTGTTTTAATTTTTAATTAGAATATATTTTTACCATTTAATTCAATTATGGTCATTGGGATTAATTCCACTTTGGAATTAGGCATAAACAAGTACTGATCCTTTCATATATATTGTTTCGAAAAAAACCCGCTTTTTGTTTTGACAACGGGAAGTTTTTTTAAATTTATTATTGAAATTTATGTGTTTGTAATTTGGTACAATAAATTACATATTTGGAATCATAAGGTCCATATTATGTAATTAATACTCTTGTTTTTGGACATTATGAATCTTAACGACGGTAATTATCTTTAATTATCATGATTAATGAGTAATCGGGTAGTTAAAGAAAATAAGATAATATCATAATAATAAAAAATGACAACGAAATGTGTTGTAAGGCTAATTTCTGTCTCATGGCCGACCATGGGATGCCTTGTGCCAAACTTGGGGGCCCCATGGAATCACTTTTGTGAGAAAGTGACTTTTTATCTTTTTATTTTTAAAGAATGCTAAATGTAACAAAGAATGTATCACCTAAGTAAAATATATTTAATTTTGTCAACATAAATGATATTTTGGACTATAAATATTAATTGGAAATATATTAAGATTTCCTACATCATAGTATTTTTTTATAATTTTTAGACATTAAATAAATTAAATTATTTATGACATCATGATGATGCAGCGATGACCTCATTATTTAATGATTTAAATAAAATAGAAAGATAATGTAAAATAAAATACCTACACATGTCCAAAACCTATTGGATGGGTGTATTTCGAACCCTAATCACCTTATCCTCAAAACACATCAATGTGGGACCATTAAAATCCGAAACTCATTTTAAAATAAAGTTACTTTTTATACCTTTCCAAGAGTGCCCCTCCTATCCTCTTATAAAAGGCCCCCACCTCTACCACCTTAAACACACTTCCAATGCCTTTGGCTCCACCAAACCCTGCCCATTTTGTCTCTCCACATCCCTCTATAACTCCTTGAATCCTCACTTTGGGCAGAAGTCTTCCCAAGGAAGCCTTTGAACTCAATCCAAAGGGAGTTACCTGATTTTAAGGTAATGTCTTCACTTGTGTTCTTTTGTTTTATTTTGCTTATCCAACCCCCTATACTATTTTTTTCATTTATTTTGTAACAACCCCAGTATCTTAAAAATACTAGGATGTTTTTATAAGAAGAATTCGAGCTACACTTACACACACCTACATCAAATGGTTAATGAACATACTATTTCTGTGGATGGAGAATTTCTGCCTCACGAAACGATGATTGTTCAACACTCATATAACACCTTAAAAGGTGGCCATTAAGATGTATATATATTTATATATGATATATAATATTTTTATGTTTCTTTATTTTTCTTTTGTGGCATAAATTTATGGTTTCCATTGTGGGTAAACACGATAATTTCATTTTAGGAAGTGCGGACTACCGCCCCCTCAAAGTGATTTGATTCGTTAATGCCATATGTGGGATGTATAAAGGATGGATTTAAAGTTATTATATATGATGTATGTTACATATAAATGATGAATATAATTCTGGAATTAAAATATATATACCTCTCATTTGATTTTAATTCCATTAATATGACATAGAAATGAAAGTAGCGTTCATGCGTACGTACGACTTACCGTCTCCATGAACGGTGCATTTCATTTCTTACCTCTAAATGATTATGTAATATTATAAATACATGTATATTATGGATATATATGATATATATGATATCCAAATCATGAATATAATTCTGGATATGATGAACATTTGACCACACGAACAACATGTAATTGTATGAAGTCCACTTTCGACTTAAGAACCAAATATCGACAAAACAAACATTATTAACTTAAATGATTAAATAATGTCTGTAACATGGAAATAAGTGATATAAAAGGAATAATGAACTTGAAAAATTTTCTTAATAAAGTTTAAATTAACTCAAGTTTATTATTCAGGACGTTAAAGAATGATCGAGTCAAGTCAGACCCGAGGTAAGGGATCATACTCCTCTCTTTATTTTTAAGACACTCTTTTATGTCATTCCTTCTAAGATCATCTTTCTTGTTATTGGGATGTTCTTTTATATTACTCTTACTGTAATTTTTATGTTCTTATGATTAGAGACCCTATTCTCTCTCATCAATCCATTTTCGAAGTTTTGAGTGGCGCCGTTAGGCTGCCGAATTTTCGTAAGAGATCTAACCTCTCTCTTTCTCTTTAAGTACTCTCCTTTATGTCACTTCTTTGAAGCTCCTATTTGTTATGATGGGGGATGTTATTTTATATTACTATTTCTGTACATTTTATTTTAATGTGATGAGATACCCTATTTGAACTCATCAATCCATTTTTGGAAGTTTTAAGTGGCGCCGTTAGGCTGCCGAGTTTTCGTAAGGGATTTTTCATCTCACTTTTATTCCCATGAGATTTATGCTACATTCCCACAATTTCCTTTGAGTGGTGTATGTACTAACCATTATTTTAATCATTGAGTAATATTCATTCATTTAAGAGTATTTACATCAATGTTGTATTGTCCTTCTTTCACGGGGCGTATGTTTCGAAAGATACCCATGTCGGTAAGGGAACCTTTCACCCTCCACTTTTTAAAAGACTTATTTTGTTATGTCTTTTAATTCAAATAATATTATTTTAGGATATGTTATTATATATCCTTATTGATGTAAATTTTATGTCCAAGTGATGAGATACCCTTTTTATCTCTCATCAACTCTTTTTCTGAATTTTGAAGTGACGTCGTTAGGCGGTCTAATTTTTGCAAGGGAACTTCTTAACCCAATTTCGATTCTTTGGGATAAACATGTACACCGTGAATATTTTGTTCTATGATTATGTGTGAATGTACTCCGATTGTTTTACACTTAATACCCACTTATATTTCATGTATTCGTTTGTCACACATAGTTATGTAGCTGATTTATCCTTAATCCAAGGATATCTTCTTCGTATGGGGCTTCGTCTCAATCTCCATTCATTGAGGCATATTTTGTTTTATACACAACTGTCTATTATACGGTGTATAAAAACCTTTGACTTTTACATTTATCGAAAAGGAATCTTTTTATACGAAGCATTTTACTAAATGAAAAAAGGGAATTTTTTTGTCATACGTATGCGGCGACAACGACTTCTCCGCCGCCGTGACCATTATTTGAGTTTCGGCTTCCTCTACAAGCCATCCCTTCTTTTTAAAAGAAAAATAAATACCATGTTTTACTTTTATTTTATTTTGGTATTGAAAATGGTTTTCATAATGAATTTATATCAATGCGTTGTATTGATATCTTGTTATTGAAAGGTGGAAATGTTATGTTTCCTTTATGCATGTTTTTTGTGATAAGATTATGTTATGGTTCTTGGGAATTGTTATGAAGACGGATGGTTCCGTGATAAACTAAGGGCAGGTGAGCCCGATATATCACTCCAATGCATTGTTTAACGCGATGGAGTGAAACATTATGGTTTCTCCGAAGAGATTTAGGGAATATACTGTGGTGGGTATTCCAAACATAACCAAGAGGGTTACTCCCTATGTAAGAATGTTATGAATGCATCAAGTTACCATTATGTCTTATTATTTCTATGATTTATTCATGATTTTATGAGGTATGTTAAAGTGATTATGTTTTGTGGGTAAAGTATGATTTCATTCTTATGTATACATGTACTCATGTTTCCGTTCCATATTTGTATATCCCTTACTGAGCTTTTTATGCTCATCCCATGTTTTTGAAATTTTTTTTCACAGGTCAAGGGAAGGGTACATGATATGATGATAGTGTCAAGGAAGTGTCAATAAAGAAACCATGTTTTATTTTAAATATGTTTCCATTGATGGGAAAAATGAATACTATATTTTATGTAACCACTTTGTTTAAATGTGGAATATAATGCACGTTTTATGATCTAATTATCTAAAACTCTAAACCTGAAAAGATCCTCAATGTGTAATCTTGTAGTAACTCAAGATTAAGTAAGGATTAAGGCTAGGGCCTTATACCATATTCCATGTGGTTTAAAATAAAAGTTTTTTGTCATTGATTAATGAAAACACTATTAAATAATATTTTAAAAACACTCTTGAGGATAATATCTTTTTTGAAAAAAAAAATGAAAATCATTTTCATTGAAAATCAGTTTTAAATAAAATTTCCCTAAATCCAAAACATTTTTACCTGAAAATGATTCTTTGAAGTAATTACTGTAGGTAAATCATTTCATTTCATACAGGGTAAAAATAACATTCTTTTTCTTCATAAATAGAATCGAAAAGTGACTTTTTCATAAATAGGCAAGAAGATTCCAATAAAAAAATTTGTAAAATATAAAATGATTAAAATTTATTTAATAAATAATTTTTAAATATTAGAATATTTTGAATACCTTCTTACAAAAATAGGAGTTTTAAATGAAAATAGGTTCTTTGACTAAATAGTGAAATAAAGTCGGGATTTCTTAAAAATATTTTTTAAAACATTTTCATTAACAAAGAGTGGGAAAATATTAAAATCACTTGGAAAAAGTTCATGAATTACCATAGGTGATGAAAATTAAAGGGTTTATTTGGTATTGATCAAATAATTTCTTTTATGTGAAATTCAAATGCAAACCATCCCGGACAAAATGTGATTGTGTAGTAAACCCCTAAAAAGAAAATTTCATTGACTGGAGAATCAATTAATTAATAATTTATGTTTTTCAAATGTACATCCACATAAAACAACTAGAAATATAATAATAAATTGAAAAAAATTATTACACACAAAATATAAAAATATTAATGATAGTTACAATGTTATATAACTCAATGAAAATGAATCTCATTAGGAAATTATTTATCACTTGGTAAAGTTTTATTCAAATCATCATAAAATAAATAATTAAATTCGAACATCAAAAATAAATTAATATAAAAACATTCATTATATAATATATCAAAATTGGCTATATACACACCGCACAAAAGATGAAGTGTTGAATATGACATTTATCTAAATGATGTAAAAAGTGAGATGAAAATAACATACCTTGTGCTTCCTTTTGGGTGAAAATATTTTAATAACCATTAGAATGGTTTCATGATTGTCAATAAATTATAATAGAACCATATTAATATATGTGATGTCATATTTGATCTTCTTATAATATATTATCACCCATTTTTTGTAATTTGTCATTATTTTCACTTTATCGGGTGTTAATTGAGTAGTTTCTCTATTCTTTTATAAATTGTTGATTGTTGTACCTATTAGTTATGTCATGATTTAATCAACCCATTAGTGTAAAATTTAATTTTAATATCGTATATATATTTTATATTTTTATATAGAATAATCCATAATATTTGGATATAGGTAATGAAATACTCCAATCATTGAGATGGTAGATTGTACGTACACATGAATGCAACTTCTATTATCCGAATAGATTTAAAAAAATAAATAAATGAGATTTATATATATGTATATTATATTTCCAGTATCACAATAATTTCATATATGTCATGTTTTTATAATAAAACAATCTTTTATGCATTCCACGTATAGTGTGAACGAATCACTTCACTTTGAAGAGGCGACAGTCCACCCTTCCACAAACGATATTATCGTATTCCAAAAAATGGAAATAATAAAGGTATTTGTTATATAAAAATTACAAAATAATAAATTAATTAAAAATAACATATTTTTCATATATAAATAGTGTGTACATCATAATACCCACCATGAGTGGTTGTAAAGGATGAATAAATAATCATCGTTTCGTGATGTGGTAGACTATTGTACACATGATCGATATGTTTGATACCATTTAGATGGATGTGTGGGTATGTTTGAGATGAAACCTTAGAGTAACAACATCTCAGTTTATTTTTGATAAATAAAAATTTATATGTAAATGGAATGATAATAATTGAGTGGATGGAGAAGGATGTAAATTGGAATTGATCGTTAAATAATGTCAAATAATATTCAGGTAACTCCTTTTGGTTTATAGCAGAAGACTTATTTGATTGGCATTCATAAAAAAGTGATGTTTTTATGATGAGGAGAGAGATTTTTGGATCTTTTAGGAGTCGGTTTTGGGAGAGATGATGGGATTTATTGATATCAATAAGTGGAAAGGTTTAGTGCCTTTTTATAGTGGAGGAGGACCAACATGCTTGTAAATTTTCAAAAAGGGAATTTCACCCATGTTTTTCTCATGTCAAGGGCTCCAATACCGATCAAAATTTGGGAATGTGAGTATAATTTATAAATATTAATAGACAATTACCTTTTTAAAAGTTTATAGGCCATCTATTCCCCTACGTTTCAGGTTTATCCCCTTATTAAGAAATTTTTTCTTTTAAGCGCTATAATTAATTTCAATTACCCTTAATAATTTTTTTTTGTCAAAAACAGTTGTAATTATTAAAAATTATAAATTATTCTGATTAAATAATTGAAATCCATTATTCCAAATATCTTTCAAATATGTGGTATAAATAAATTTAAAATTAATCTTGTTGGCAAGATGACAATGCAAGTAATTAAATGAAACATGTTCAAATGTTTTCTAACTCATTATGTATAATTTCAAAGTTAATTTGGTTCCAATGAACTAAATTTTAGAAATGGAATTAATTTTTTTCTAATTAAACATTAAATATAATACAAGATATAATTTAAACTTATAAATATATTATACAAAAAAGCAATCTTGAATAAAAAAATAGTATTTTTCACTATTCATCAAAAAAGAAACTTCACATAAAAATTCACCGTATGAGATTTTCGATGATCCTATTTCAAAAATGGAGTTCATTTTAACATATATAATTTATCAATATTCTAAAAATGGATATATAAAATTTTCTCTATTAAAATGAGGTAAAATGTATTTTTTTCGAAAAAAATAAAAATTTTAAGCGTAAAAATGGATTGATTTTATTATTTTGGTTACCAAACCTTTTGGATGAATATAAAATTTTTTTTTGAATATATAATATATATATTTCCTTAATATCACTCACATATAGTAATTTATTTATTTTATTATGATAAAACAGATTTGTAAGCATAAAAACATTTCCCTTATATTCCATTGGTTTTTATATTCTTTTTAAATTAATTGGTAACCTATGAATTCATATTATATATTATAAAACATAAATTTTGATATGTTTGTTAATACTATTCATACAAACTAATTTAATTACTGTTTTATATCTTATTATACTAAATAATATTATTTCAATAATATATTGTTTCTTTGAAAAACATTGTCTTGCCTGTAACGGAAGCTAACAAAGACTGTATTCGTAGAATGTAAAGTAAGCTAAATCAGTGCTTCATTAATTCCACTATATTTCAAAGAATGTATTTATTTAAAATATTATTTATATTTTAATGTATTATGAAATTATATTCTCTTACATGATTTCTATTTCATTTCATACACACTATCGACAATGATGTTCATATTTTTGAATATCGGGGCATTATAGGAAGACCTATGAACACATAACTAATATAAAATTTATTTGTTTCACATGACATGCTATTCTATAGGACTAACCCACTTAATTAAACTCATCAACCCCCAATCAACCCCATACAGTGTGTTCCCCATAATACTTGATATGTATGAACATCTCACCTAACATCACTAGACATAAGCCCACTCATTCCATCACACATTTCCAAGGAAACAATCATAGGGTACTTATATCTTGTAGTCACAAACATAGACCTACCTGAGGTCACATTTCATCATGACCAACACCTTCTCCCCTTAAATACATTTTCGTCATGAAATACCATCATATCACAAGTGTTATAGAGAAGTTTTTCCAACCTAAAGAGTCTCAATATAACCCTCTATCATTTATGATGGTGCCCCTATTACGTATCAACTCTAAAAAATCATTATAATTAATGAAGGTTATTAGTTATTCATAAACATGAATATGGGTTTCAATTATTAGGAACATGTACATTGATAATAGGGTTAAACCCAACCTAATCATTGACACAACATTTTCCAAACACATTAATGCATCACCCATGATTGTAATATAACACAGTCTCATTTATCATGCAAAAACATCAAAATAATTAAATATAAATATTTATAAAATTTATTTAAAACAAACCAATGAAGAATAATCATCATACAAATCCATGATCATCACCATGTCATTGAAACCACATGGAACTACATGTGTTCAACCATTTAGGACCATCTCATTCGACTACACATGAAATCACTACTATTATAGATGATTACCACCAAACACTTGTGGAAATAATTTACAAAAAATAGAATAGTTCGCAATTAAAGTATTGGGGAAAACATTAAATAATAATTGAAGTGGAAATGGAAGAACATACCCAAAATTTATACTGAAACACTTCTAGAAAAAACCATCATAATGGGAAACTCAATGACATTGGAGTGGGGAGTGGCTGATAATTAAACCACCACGACAACATCCCATACACTCCATTTATTCTATATCATGAACGTAACTAACTAGGAAATGGTAGATTTTTTCCATCTAAAATCATCTGGGAAGATACCCATTTTTTCATGGTCAAAGGAGGCACTTAGAAATGACTTTACCTGTACAATAATTGTCTCATTAAGTTGGGATCGATGGAGAAATCCAAATCAGGGGACATCTCAAGGATGTCCTCATAGATAACCATAATATTTTGTCCCCATAGGGTTACAATATGGTATCTCATGATAAGGGACATAAAATTTTGTGGCCCATGTTTTTTGTAAAATCTGAGCACCAGAAGGAAATGACCTATTTTCATGATTTCTTATAACATCGTGGTGGGTACTTATGGAAAAAAATGACCAAAAGGTAACCCATAACCTTTTAAATCACTCACCCATTCACATGAACCACTAACCAAGCCTCACATTAGTTCCAAAATTAGTATCTTCATATTTTTTATGCTAATATTCTAGATCAGAATCCCAAATCATAAAATTACCCATATCTTTAGAAAAAATTCAGACATTCTATCTAAATAATGATCAATAAAATTAACATTTCATTAAAAATATCCAATTAAAATGACCATAATCCTCATAAAGTGTCATGTGGACTCCAACCACAAACATGGACCATCCTAAATAATTAATTCACCGCTAACTCATTGCATTCTACACCCAAACACTGATTTAAATTATATTGTGTAACTCCAATATGAAAATTACCTGATTCACTTGTAGTAGAGCCGCATATATACCACCACCATCAACATTTATATAATGCCGATCTAAATCACTCTTACATGATACACCATTTTATCTTCAATGAATTAATATTTAGTATTATGGTTCTCACAACAAAAATGATCATCTATTAATTTTTAACTCTAAGCAATGATAATCAAAATCATTTTTATCACCTAAAAACATGATCTCCAAATGGTCCATTTATATTATTATTGTAGTTTTTTCCTCAAAACAAATATTTAAACATACATACTCTAATAAATCCTCATCTCACCGACATCACAAAAAAATTCAGTCGCAAACCCCAATGAATCATCACATCCACCACCCAATAATGATGTCTTTGTACCTGAAGGAATCATGGATCCTCATACTCACCCACACCATTGTCTGAATAGGATAGTCAATCTATATAGATTTTTGGATCACTAGGAAACCAAACTAGTTATCACCATCTCTCTATATACACTAATAAAACACTAATACGAATAACTCTCAGATACAATGTACTCCATTACAAGTAAAGTTCCGAAAAATGAATCTAGCATACACAATACCCAAATCCTAAAATAGGTTTTACATAGGGACCATGCCCCCTTAGATCTACCCACACAACAACATTATTTTTCCTCTGCAATATACCATCAGCTGATTTCACCACACCTACAACCCATCCAATGTTAGGGTCACACACATAAGAAAAATACAATGATCCCAACCATTGTAATGTCTTTAGTATATCCTTCTAGACCCAACTTATCCTTTATGTCCCACACTCCATCCTCTATTTTATATACTAACTAGAAATGGATATCCTACTCATAAATAATCCCCAAACAATAACACCAATCACTACCCCTTCCTAGTTCACCATGAAAATAATATTTTACATTAAAAAATATACTAAAAACAATGTCCAAATGGAATAATATCTACCATTGTGACCCCTTTCATATATCCTACCTTACACTACTCCTCAATCATTGACCTAAATGGGTCCCAAACTACATTTCCATCTCTCTTATAATCCATGTTAAACCATCCTATCAACCCATCAAACATATTTCATAGAACACCTATATCAACAATACCATGAAACCATAATGTAATCAAATTTCTCTTCTCACTTCCAAGTGAAACATCCCATTATCAAACAAAAATTCCATAACGTGCCAATGATCTTTTATAAAAACCCATAATTTCTCGACCAATACAACATCACTAAATGATAAATGAATAAAATGGTAACTATGTGTAACCAATACAGAGATTCTCTAAAAAACGAAGACATTATAAGAAAAGTTTATTCCACAACCACTATATTCCCTAGGAATATTGATACTTTTGCAATATTCTCATTGATTCTCACGTGTGACACTAATCAACTTCAACTAATCATGGTAGGTTAACACCACTACCAAACCTGATTAAAAACACATAATCATTATTCAATGAGTCATGTCCCATAAAACCAATTGTAAGACTCATTAAAAACTAAAAATGGTCTTCTCTTAGGAAAATATTACTTAAAAATCTTGAGATTGATAACTTATTATTTTGATAACTACATGAAAAACCTTCACTCTGGTGTCATTTCAAATCATTATGTGTCTAACCAATCTCATACTATACCTATGAATGACCTTCTAGGATTAACAAAGGACAAAATCCTACTAATCCTACCCTCTTACCCAACCATTATATGAACCATATTGCATTCAAATTCCATTCCTTTACCCTCTAATGGGAATATATATTACTATAATGATAATTTATATTGAATTCCACAAATAATATATATAAAAACACCATATAGGTTATTGTACTCACATTATGTAACAAAAACAAATCAAAAACCCAATGTGATGTCCATTAACATGGGATTTAGTTCCTACACTTACCCATTAAGGGTCACTATACACCCCTTTAATGAATGGAATATAAAGAATTCACCAATGATTTTATTTCACTTGGATCTATATGACTTGAACTCAAAAAAATACCATGGTTCACTTGAGTATAATTTCAGATATAATTTTTATGGTAAACCACCTTATATGTTATTGTTTTCAAAAATAATACATAACCCTCTCATAAATTAAATATTCACATAGAAACACACCCATGTCTTGTAAATCATGTATAAAAAATATGATCTATGTAAATAATCCTCTTCTCAATGGTCTAAGAGCCATAAAATAAAAATAAAATTACTCATTTAAAAAATCATTAATACATCACCCATAAAATTGAAAAGGTGGAATAAAAATCCCATATCCATAGTAACAAAAATATCCCACTAGAAATATGTTCATGATGAACTAGTATTAGGTATATTAGAACATTTAAAACATCCATACATAACCTATCTAGAAGAACCAAAGATAGTAAAATAAACAATATATAATGATATTTCTAAATGACTCCTTATATAATCACCAATGTGCATCCCAAGTCTAATGAGATATGTTTCCTTAGACACACCGCCTCATTTTATGATGGATTCAAACTACAAGGAAGGATCTAATCCATTATAACATTGAATTTAAGTGAAGGATTTTAGTGAAACAGAAAGAGAATCCAAAAAACACAATCAAATTATTCATAAATATAATAAAAAAATATTTTGTCAAATGATCCACATTGAACTTTTTATTCATATGTCAACATATTACCCACAGTGCTGATTATATATATAGAATATAAAAGAAACAAATAAGCAATGATATGTAATAATATCCTTGATATTCATAAAATCAAAATACAATACCCTCAAGGAACTCTATTTTAATCCACATCACAACCCATTATTAGCTTGAAAGTATAAAAAAGTTCTTTATATGAACCATGATTCTTGAGAATGGCGTTATAAATATATTTTAATTTTGGTCTCACCATGTTCCCCTAATATACATCATAATCCACATGTATTCACGTGGAATGTAAAAATTTTACACTAGTATGCTAGAATTGTTTTTCTAACCAATCTACCCTGACATTATATGCAATATGTCATCAAGTATTAATTAGGAAAAAATTATACTTTATCGTATATTCTTTATCTCCATGTCGTAGCCTTGTCTTATCCAAGTGTTATCATACTCATATGACATCATATACCAAATGACTCCATGTAAGATGTTTATAAAACCATAAGACTATCTAAAGGTGTAGGGTATACACTTATGTACTTGTCCTAGACCCCCCCTCTAATTTAAGGTAGTGTTTTCAACACCTTCCCACCCAAGCATATGATATATACACATACCGATCAATACCTTTTCTCTCAAGGTAGGGACTATTATCCACATATCACATCACATAACCAAATAAATATTCCCTTTCACTTATGTAAGTCAAAAAAACACTTCAACTACAATATCAATCATGATGGGATCACAACCTGACCACAACTCTCTTCTAATGAAGATTTTTCATGCAACAGTGGACCAATACCCCTTCACTCAGGGTGATCCATGCCATTACTCTCTCATTTAATTAAATAAAAAAATATCAATCGCTACCATATCACTTTGGTTATTGTAGAATACATACCTACCTAACCTCTCACATAGTGTTAGGGTCATAACTATACCGACATCCCCTCCAATATATTGAAATGGAAACAACTAAATCACATTTTCAATATGTAACATGGCACATAGCTCATACAATAGCTCACTAGATCATTATAAGGTTATATTATCTTTCGAACTAACCCCAAACCTCAAACACATCTCACAATCCATATACAAAATACTATTCTTCTTAAAAATCTCAACTCTCCCAACAAGGAATCTGCAACACTACGAGATTTTAAGAGAACACTATGTTCTCTATCATATAAGATATACAATGCCTAGTATAAACAAACTAAAAAATATATTACCATTATAACCTAAAAATGAAGTTAAAAGTATTAATAGTACTTAATACATTACTAAATATATATAATTTTCCTACTCAATAAAATTTTATTGTAAATTTTAAATAAATAATAACCCAACATTTAATAATTAAATATATTCTACCAAAAATATGTTTCATTAAAAAAATATTTAATTTCCATTTGAGATAAAATATTATAATTTATTTATGAATATTTTAGAAATTATATTATCTAAAATGAACTTGATTTTTGAAATCATCATTATAAAATTAACTTAGGTTTACTTTTTTTTATATAACTTAAATGTTTATTTTTCAATCATTTATGAAATTTAATTATTTTTTCAAAAATATTAATTTACAAGTAGAATTTTATTTTATATATAGTTGTAAATTAGCATATAATCCAATTTATCTATGATAATATATTTAATTTTATTTTAATCATTAATTTTCAGGATTTTGTTACAAGTATATTTTTATGTTTGAAAACCAATTTTCTACAGACATTTTTTTAAATACATAATGATTATCCATTTTAATTTATTAAAATACACCCTTGTAATAAAACATTTAAGTGAAATTTATATTATATATATATATGTGTGTGCATTTAAATTCATATATTTATTATTTGTAGTTATAAATATAATAAAAAATTATCCATATCATGAAAAATTCATTTCTTGAAAACTTGTTTTCAACATGTTTTGTCGGTTTAATTTTTAACTGAATTATACCACACCAGTGGTTTGAATTTTATAATATATATTTTTTATATATAATCATAATAAATAACATTAGGTAATATGGTAAACTAAATTTTCATCATAATGAATAATAAAAATATTAAACATGCAATTTCTTCTTGGGAATTCTAAAATGTAAATATTGAGTAACCTCAGACGTAAATAGATTTATTTTTTAAAAAAAATTTGTTTTTAAATGTTGGAGGCTTGGATTTTTCCTATCACCCTTCAAAAAATTATTTATCAATATCATATTCCCTTTTATAAAGAGATACATCCCATTATTTTATTTTATTGTGTATTTAAAAAATGCCTCACCTTATCAATTATAAATTGGTACCCCCTCCCATCTCTTATTTACACCTCTCAAGAAAATTTTCTCAACTGAACCCTAAAAAAATATCACCCAAAATGTAATAATACAGTCACAATATCTTATAGTCTTCCCAAACTTCCATCCTTAGTTTCTATAATAATATAACTAAAGGATGTTCTTCTATGAGAAGTTAAACGTCTTCAACGAGGTCCTTCTTTTTTCTTATTATTTTTTTGAGTATAAATTATGTATTAAAAATTAAAATAAAATTAATCTATTATTTACTATATATATGTTATTATATTTATGCAATAATATTTATTCATCTTCTCCTCCATCTACTGGTAAAAATACGCATCTTTTGTCGGTATTGCGGATACCACCTTGAAAACCAATATAATTATTTTTCAATCAATGCCTATCAATAATTTTCATGATAATGAATTTAATTTCTAAATATTATATTCATTTTATTTTAATAATACTCCATAAATAACATATCATATACCTTTTTGATTACTATCCATTGGAAAATGATAACATCATTCATGTGTACAACATACCACAACATCACAAAGCTATATGATTCATTTTTTTACCACATCACATGAATTATATATGTGAGTTTATTTAGTGAAATAATTTTATATTTATGAAATTCTGATTCTTTTTTAAATAAAAAATAATACTTACATTTTCTCTATTATATTTTTTAGAAAAATTGAATTTTTTCACATGTGTATATACGGATTACCTTCTCAATGATTATAAAGGACATTATTTATCTTAACCATAATTTGGGGTTGGAATTGAAATTATAATTTATGTATATAAATTAAAATTATTTCATTATTATTATTATTATTCATATGATTTAAAATGACACCTTTTATTTTTTTCAGCACATTTTTGTTTCTTTGAAATTATAAATGGGTAGTCCTCAAAACACCTGATGCGGAAAAAACAGAACATGTAGTTAAATATTTCATTAAATTAATGAATTTATTGGTTTATGTATACAATATTCCACCAAGATATGTTTATAAAAAAATTTATTTATGTTAATTATACATGAGATGGAGGGCATACATGACAAGTGGGGACTCAATGTAAGGAATGTTATAAGTCAATTTATTTCATTGGGTTAAATTAATTCTTCATTATCATTCATATGATAAAATTATAATTTTAATTCAATTTGATTATTTTATTTTTTATATTCACTTTTATCTAGTGGAATTATATTTGATATAAATAATAAATTCATTGATTGGATCACACATTAATGGAATGATCTTTATAAGGTATTTTTCCACTCAATTTTAATTCCACAAGACATATTCCATATTTAACACTTATATCATTTCTGTTGTTTAAAAAATAATCATTTTAACATTAAATAATTAATATTTATATATTCATGGTATTTAATTTTTTGTTATATGTTAATTAATTTTTGGGGGAATTGATTAAAAATTCACCATTGTGGTAATGGTTTATTTAGAAATCTCACTCTATTTTTGGATTACATATCATTAAGAATTAATTGGAAGTATTGATTTATATTTCTCTCATAAAACAAAAATATATTCATCTAATTTTATAATTTAAGGTTTTTATATAATAATACTAATTTCATTAATTTATTTCTTTAAATGTGTGGTAGTTTTTTTCTTCAAAAAGTTACCTTTGTATATCTCTTCAGTCAAAAATCATTTTTCATCCATATCCTTGATTTGTGATAGTATTTTTAGGAGTGTTTCAACATTATCCCAATGATTTATTAGTAAATTATTTGTACATGTTTTATTATTTTCACATATTTTTTATGAAAATTCTATTCATTTTCTAAATGATTTATTTTTTGGAATTTTTACGACAATTTAAGGGGATTTGTTTAACATATAAAACAAGTAGAATTGTACCTTCTTCTATAAAAATTAAATTTATTGAAGAATAATTTATTATTTTCCATGATTTTAATGAAACATTTTATATAATAATTTGGATGTTTTTACAATTTTAATAGTTTATTTCAATGTGAAAAGTGTAATTTTTTGAAATAAATATTCCATAAATTATTTTAATGGAATTTTAATCAAAAAAATTAACTTTTTATGTAATGGATTGCTTATAATATATGTATATACATCTCTCACACATATAACTAGATTATTATATCATTAATTAATGAGGTAATACATGAATTTTATTTATCTCTCAAATTCATACATTAATAAATTTTATTTGATTATGATCTAAGATAAGATTATGCATCCCATTTTTTCTCTATCAATAATTATTATATTTTTCCCATATGGTTGTTTTCTATTTTTTCTCACACATAAATCATTACCATTTGGAGATTAATTACCCAAGATATAACTCCAATTCATTGCCTAAATCATTAGTCTCACAATGTGTCAGATATGGGATTCAAGAATAAACCAACTACATTATGGGACTTTTTCCCGGAAGTGATATTATCTAGGTAGTTAACTTTGAATCAGGATTATGTAATGTTATATGTTACTTCTATATTTCAGAATATTTCATATTCCTATGATACTATATTATTTATATTATAATACCATGTTATTACTATTGATAATTCTCTTTTAGGGTATATTATTATACCTTGATCATGCAATTTATGCTTCCTTATCACGTTTATTCCATTTATTATAATTTTATCTCCCTCATTCATTTATATACTTTATGTGTTATTTCATGTTGTTTTAGGAGAAATTAAGGATCTAGGATATCCTTATTAATTATAAAATCATTATTTTTTATTTTATTCTCATTTTGATGTATTATAAACCTATTCATGCAAAATGCACTAAGCCTTAATATCTTTGGGTTGTAATTAATTACATTTTATTATAAAAATAATAAATAATATATATATATAAGTATTTTTTTCATAATAGTTTGGTATATTGTAAAGTACTAATTATTTTGTGGATTTGGACAAGAATAATATACTAAGAAACTTAGGGATAATTATTGTAAAAAATACTAAGTATAGAATATTTCAGTAAATTTTGTTAAATTATTGAGTGAGTGGGTTATATGAAATTATAACCATATCTGATAATACATGTGGATGTGTCTTTAGAAGATTCATACCTAACATAAATAAATTTGGAAAATTTTCATTTCCCTTGACTCGATTGTCACCTATTGCAGGAAAATGAACATTTCTACACACCTAGTTTATCACTATAGGGGGATATATTCTTAATATTCATGAACTCTTTACAAACCATAATGAATGATGTGATTCAATTGAATGGTTATGAAACCAAGTAGTAAATATTACCATTCATAGCCAATATAATGTATCATAGAGACTTAAAATTAAGAATATACATATCATTTATATGTTAATCCTTTTATGTGTAAAAGTATTCCCATTGTGTTAGTGATTTTTCATTTTATTTATTTTATTCTTTTTATATAATGATAAAAATTAAGAAAAAGGAAGAAAAAAATAAATGTTATGGGAAATGTTGTGAATTTTCCAATGTGATGCCTAACTAAATGAGAATATAAGCTAGATAACTTTTGATCATTCCAAACGAGATATCTCTAGTTATAATTCAAAACTAGAATTTAGTTGAATTAAAAACACATCAAAGAATATAGTTATGGTTTCTCATGGATGTTTATGTTTTAATGTAGTAATTAAAATAAGTGTCAATTTGCTACCTATAAAAAAGGTGGGATGTGGAAAAATGAAAATGTCCATAATGGAATTGGAATATTATTATTGTCTGGAAAATTATGTCATAATGAAACTCATTTTTTAAGATAAATGAAGATACCGGTTAAAAATATGAAGAATAAAAATTTCAACTTATTGTTGTACTGATAATTAAATATCACATACATGGAGAGTCTCCCAATATCAAATTCAATTCACTAATCCCAAGTATTAATTACTATGGTCCTAGGTCTTGAAAATAATTTATGTTTAGGTATTAAAGTGTTTATTTTTTGGAACACCTGAATCATGATACTAATGTATTTTTATAAGTCTTATGTTGTTCATAAGAATCATAAAACATATAATAATTGTTCTAATGTTTTTTTCATTAAGGATTATCAAGAATACATTTAATGGTAATAATGTTTGGGAATGTTTATTTAATTTTAGGGTGATAATTTATGAAAAAAAAACAAGATTGAGGAAAATATAATCGATCATATATTCATAATGTTCATCTAATTATAGTCAATTATGATTATTTTATTTCATGGACAAAATAAGTTTTATATAATAATTTAGTTGTAAATAAAATTCTGATTACTTTTTTCTTTATAATGTTCAATATTTTTTTTAAATATTAGAGTAATTATATTAATATTGTTTTAGAAAAAAGAAAACCCATATGTTGAGAAGGAACTCATCGTATCTTGTATGGTTGTGGGAAAAACTGTAATAGAATGATGATAATGTTAAGGTGCATTCCACTATCTTATAAAATTTATAGTTAGTTTGACATTGTTATTAATTAAGAAATTTGATTGATAAATAATTAGTTGATTTTGGGAAAATTAATTTATTTGATGAAATAAATTTTAATTTTTTGGATTTTGACATGATTATTGATATTTGGGGTAAAAATTTAAGGAGTTCTGGAATATGTATATATTAGGTCAAACATTTTTTAACATGAATGATAATTTGGGAGGAACTCAATTAAAGTTCTGTGTGTTGGATATGTTTGGGATAAAGGGTTATGGTGTGAATTAAGTTGAAAATTGGATTTATATATTAAGGTGAGGGCATGTTAATTTGGGAAATTTTCATAACTTGTTATAACCATTTCTTGTTTTATTTAATATTTAGTTATAATAGAAATTCCATGATATCATTTTATTCAATCTTGTGATCTATTATAGGTAATTTTTAACACATAATGGTTGAAAAAATCTTCTGAATACTCATCATTAAATGAAACAATATATATTTTGGTGAAAATTGATTAATGGATGAAATTATACTTCTTAAATTACTATATATCCTTACGTTTTTAGTCAATAGGATAAAATGATCCCTTAATATTTGGAAATGTATCTTGAAATAATTTTTTTCATTTTATATAAATTGATGATTTATTTTCTATTGTATAAACTTATAACATTATCTCTTAAATGGATCTTTTTTCTAAATAGATGTTTTCTCTTCAAACTAATTCTCTCCTTTATAAAGATCATGTTATTTGATGACATTTATATTCCCTTTCCCTTTTTAAATATGATGTTTTATTAAAATCATTTTTTATTCAGGTTTTTCATGAAGTAATTTTCAAATATAAAACCATTGATTAATCAAAAAAAGTTAAAATTATTAGGATTTAATTTTGTAAGGTGGTATAATTTCACCAACTATGATTTTAAATAATTTATTTTTTCATAGAGCATAAGATATGCAACATCAAAACTGAACGACCCTCAAAATATATTTTCATTATAACCTAATAATTAAAATGTAATGTTTGAATAGTACTAACAACATTATTAAATATATATATAAAGGGACTATAAAATATATAAAGATTAATAAATATTTAATAAATAGGTACTCAATTTTTTATAAAGACATTTTATTCCAAAAAAATCCTTCAAATATTATTTTATTATTTATAAGAAAATGGTATAATTAATTTATGGAATTTTTTAATATGTTAGTTTACAAAATTAACATAATATTTGAAATCTACATATCATAATTAATTTAGTGTTATTTTATTATTTTTACGAAATGTTTAATTTTTAAATGAATTGTGAAAATTACATATGTTTTAAATACTGTCATTTCTTTTAATTAAATCATGTAATTTTATAGTACTAGTATTTTTTTGATTTTTTATTAAAGTTAAATATTATCGATATTATTAATATGAATCTAATTACATTCATTCAAATAATTAATTTCCATTATTTTTTATAAGTTTATTTTATTGCTTAAAAATGTCATCTTTAGAATACACTTTTTCAATGCATAATGTTCATCCATTTTAATTATTTAAAATAACCCCTATAAATGAAATATAATTATGAGATTAAGGTGTTTTAAATATATTTATTTGAATTAAATTTCATATAATGTTAATTTACAGTAAAAATTTAATATATTAAAAACTATTTCATGAAAAAATCATTCCTTTTTTTCCACCAAAACCATTATTTATTTATTGAAAAATAAGTACAACAAAATAGGTATAACAAAGAGAAAATGAGGGATATCTAAAACAGTGCAACCCAAGAGAATCCCCTCTCAAAAACTTCTTTCCCTCATCATAAAAAGATTTCAAGACAGAAAATGATCTGATAATAGTATCATGGGCATTGATAGAGGCAAGTTAGTCAGCCACTCTATACCCCTCAAGCCAAGTGTGAAGAGTTTCCTTCTAGTTTGAGATTAGACATGTACAACATAAAATAGAATAGGAAATATACCTATAAATAATACCTATATGATGTAGGGAATTAAGGATGATAAGGGAATTAGATTCAACAATAACTAGCTCAATATCACCACATCTATAGAGTTAAAGACCAGGTAACATGGTGATCTCCTCTGCTTGTAAAGAATGACCAGTACCAACGTTGGACGAAAAAAATACAATTCCCCTGTGATATCAGATAGAACCTCCACCTTTAGTTACACCCATATTTCATAATCCATATGTATTCATTTTAATTCCTAAAGTGTGTGGGATACATCTTATCCTGTGTACCTTATTGGGATTGAGAGTGGTACCAGTGAAAGGCCTACTAGCCTAGAGTGGTCTGAGGGTAAGATAATCCTTACATTTGTTGAGAAGATGCACCATGTCTAAAAGTTGACTCATGGTTCAGGTAATCATATATTTGGTTTAGGATGTAATTCCATTAAATAGAACCAGGTTCCCTTAATTCCATATATTCTACCAGCCTATAGAAAAAAACAACACTCGAGCTTGCTTCTCCAGAATATCTTCCCCCACACCATGAAACCAATGATAAATGAAATATAGATCTATACATGACAATGATAGTAATCTAGTAAAGTCACTAAAAAATACCCAGATCACACTTTCCCACAATCCCTTAAATAAGTGATAATATATAGTTTAATCTCTACAAATCATTCAAAAATAACACTTAGAAGACATATTAATACCCATTAATTTCAAAATTTTCATTAGTACGTATTTTTTTAGTTCCTAATTACAAATACAAGAAATTTATAATTTGGTTATATATCATTACTCTAGATAATCTCTCCCTCTATATCAGTTTAAAAATTATAGCTCTTTACACTTCAAAAATTATTAATAGTGAAGCTACCTGATGAAGTAGTTTTGAAAACACACATATCCAACTCAATGATGATGTCAATCTCGTTGAAAATACACATTGGTTTTTCCAAAAACATATTTTATGAATATATGGTGTATTCATTCATAGATGAATGTGATATCCATGACTAGTAATCCAATATATCCTAGAGTGGTGCCATCCCAATTGTAGTGCTATAAGGATATGTCCCTACTCTCCATGATCTATCTAGCGTGCAATTGAATGGATGGAATATTGGTAAAAATCCTGGACCATAATGATGAAGAGTTTCCTATTATATACTTCATACTTATTTTCTATACAGGTCCCTTGAACTTTCCCCAAAAGCCTGTTCTTCAATCACTTCCATGGAATACTTGGCATGCATATCTTTCATAGTGTTTGAAACACTCTTGAAATATATTCAACCCTCTTGGAAGGTCCTTTCCATACATGACTAAGAAACCCAAGGCTTTTTCCCAACAAAATTTGTATCCCAAATAAAGGCTACTAGAATATTATAAATATTATAGATAACTCCTTTCAAAACCAAAATAGCTGAAAGAGCATGAACATGAATGGATTATAAGATGTTATTTACAGGGGTTATCCTACCACCGAATGATATGAAATGGTTCTTCTAGGTCAGAATGAATCTAGTAATCCTCCAGAAAATATTATCAGAGTGTTACATTCCCAATATTACAAAGGACACTAGTGAACCGTGGTACTCTATGGGATGAGTACCTCTCCTCAATTCTGAACAATGTTGAACAGATCTAAACATCCCTTCCAATAATCATAATGAAAAATAGAAGCAAATCTTGGTTCCATTAATTTTATGTACACCACAATTACAATAGTTATCATGTAATATTTTAATACCATAGACTAGAGTCTTATTGGAATTAATAAAAATTATTATTTAACTAGTGAAGATAAGGTGAGATAGGAAGTCATACAGATCCTTACACTGGTAAGGAAGAATTGGTCCCATAGAACTAAAGAATTATTGGGAAAGAATAATTAAGCTAGAAGAAATAATATCAACCTGCCTCAAACTATGAGTATCCTTGGAGAAACTATATATTTTCCCCATAAAGCTAACAACAATCCATGAAAAAATAGATACACCCATAAAATGGATCAACATCCCAAGGAGATAAACCCATACCTTTAAGAACCTATATGATGAAAATCCACTAAATTATATCATATTCCTTTTCCAATCTAGTTTATTACCATATTAGATCCATGATTTTTTATAATAATATCACTAACCACCTTCTAATCTAGAGTAATGGCCACATGGATTTGTCTCCCTTGGAAAAAACCATAATCGTTTTCAAAAATTCAATGATAAATAAAGGGATAAATACTTTGGTTCATGAGGTTGGACATAACATTATATTGGAAATTGTGCATACTTATTTTTCTATAGTGATGAAGAGAATTGGTTTCTTTGATTTTGTGAATTAAAATTGAGGAATTATAACTAGAAACTCTAGGAATACTAACAACTTAGAAAAAGTCTTCAATGATATCCACCAGTTCACTCCGGATATGAACCCATGAATCCCTATAAAAAGAACCTAGAAATTCATCCGAGCTTATAACACTTTTCTGGTTAAGTATAAACATCACTACATAGATTTTTTCCTCACATGGGACCACTTAAAACATATCATTTTCTTAACTGGATATATTGTATTGAATCAATTCCATGATATATTAATATCCACTTGGAAATCCTTCAGGAATACATGGATTGGGACCCACAAGAAGGTTGGGGAAGTAGTACCCTTCCATGATCCCAACTACATACAGATCATCTGTAAAATTTTCATCATCCATCCTTATATTGGGATGAATGGAACACCACATCCCCTTTGTAAATGAATGGAAGTATGTGGAGTTCACATCTCCCTTATAGATCCATTTTATTATTTCCTGATCCTGAGTCAGGAGTTCTTATCTCATAAACATTTCATCCATAATATATTTTTTACTGGACAACTTTCTAAAAATTCCATCATCCCAAGAAACATAAAAGTAGAATTTTAGTAGTTCAATTCCATTCATCATATTATCAATGTCACTTGATCAATGATAATTCTTATAGATCCAGGATTGAAGATCCCCTCTAAGATGTCATAACTTGTTGTGATACCCTATCTAAATGATTCAACGAATTCACTTGGTCCACGAAACAAAAATGGTCTGATGATACCCTGGGATGTTGGTCTGCAGGTGAGAAATGATACACCCATCAATCCTCTCCTATCTGGATGACAGGAAAACTAGGATATGAGAATAGTCAGATATCCCATGAACCAAATGAGTTACTATGGCATAGGGATAGGCTAAAACATCATGGGAATTTTTAAGATAATGATATATCCTACAGTATGTTCGATAGTTCCCGCTCTGATTGATACACAACATATAATGATACCCAAAGTAACCTAGGTCTCTAATCCCATTAACAATCCTAAAGTGAAGAAAATCCATGTTGTCCATCAGTGAAAAAAAACCTCTCCCTTTCTTTTCACTTGGATCTATATTGATATATAAATCTCCCTCAACAAGCCATAAGGAATCTACCACATCAAAGGTTCCATGCTCAATCCACAAAATAGATATGGACAATGCATTACAGTTATCATTGGAAAAAGATAATCACATTAAATTATTACATGCTGAAATTTTTGTAGAAATAAATTGATTCATCTCTTACTTCAGTTCCACAAAATGTTATAGTTTTCAAAGATCCAATTTTGATGATTACTTGGGATTTCATGAATAAAATCACGCATTTTATTTATTCTAGAATAATCACTAGTTTTATAAGAACATTTCTTAGGCTCTAAGTCCACCAAAATAGAGGTATTATTATTACGTACCTCACTTTCTAAAAGATCTATCTTAACCTAGGAACTGAGGCCTCATGTATTCCAGGTGAGGATGGATATTAGTGAAAAGGATAACATCTGGATTTGTCCCCATACAACAAGGATATATTTTTCTGAGAATACTGTTGATAAGAAAACTAATAAGAGGTTAGTTTGGACTATGATCTTATTGGTGATGAAACATGTTGAGAAGAAGGAAGATCATAATGGGGGTTGAAACATCCGGAGGAGGATCAACCACATTGAGAGCAAGAAGCATGTAGGGAGAGTAAGAAACATACCAGCATTCCATGGATAAGGAATGAATGTCTTGTAGAGGAGATATTTGAGGATGTGTCTCTAAAGGATCTCCTAGAACTAATTCTAAGATGGTTATCCAACCAAGGAACCTGAGATATCTTTAACCCATAGAGAATTTGAGGTAGAGTTTACTGGCGAGGAAGCAATATATTTTACTGAGGAACCCGAGATAGCCAGTGCCCACCGAGGCACTAAGTAAGAGTCTGAAGGTTAGGAGATAATGAATTAGAAGGTATTGGTTCACTATAAAATGGTATAGTGAAATTTGAAATTGTGACCTTCCCTTTTATAATTCTATATAAAATCACATGGGGAACTCAATAACTCTGATGGAATAGAAAATTACACCGGAAATTTGTAAGGAACCAAGGACAATAACTATGGGATTCCTAGTCAAGGACCACACAGAAAGATCTGGAATTCAGGGAGGATACCCGAGTAGAAAAATCTAAAACGCATTAACTCGCAATGATTTGGAAACAATGGAGAGGCTGCTGGTCAGCACAAAATTGTACCACGATTTTTTATTTGAAGCAAGGAGAAGCATCATCAAAAGTGGTGGAAGGAAAAACTAGGGACAAAGACGAACCACCCCTCTCTATATTTGGTAGATCTAGAGGCACCGCTGGATAATAATTACCCAGAGAGTCCAAAACATTTTAGGGAACCACATCCATATAAGAGACTCCCTATTTTGGAAGAGAGTTGTGAGATCTGTTCGAGCCACGCCACAGCTTAGCCAACCTGAAAACTAGTGGAGGAATGGGGTCTAAAATCACTGAGGAGTATCGTACAAATATAGAAATTTCATATACCAGGGGTTGAATGGTTAAAAAATTTCAAATATAAACTTCCCATAAGGCGTGATCTTTTGATAAAATCATCCATTTGCACCAAATGAATTTCTTAAAAACCCATTTTGACACGTTTTGCATGTCTAATTTGTAATTGATTTCATCCAATATGGGACATGAATTTGATAAATTTAGTTCCATATTTTAAAATAATATTAATTAATATTATTAAATAACATCAAATTTAAATTGGTCATATTGAGTAGTAGATCCATAAAAATTCATTATAATTATACATAGCTAAAATTGTTAGAGTGATTAACAATAGATTTATCTAGAATGAAATCGTTAGAACGTTTTTTTAGAGTTTCTTCTTGAACATATATACAATGAAATAAATTATTAATAAATTTTGGAGTCACATTTATTGATAGTGATATTCATTATTGAATATTTATGAAAATATAAAAAAAATCTACTCCTCCCCAATTATGAAAGGGAATATCCTACCCTCACATCATCACACATATAATGATATTTGGAAGAATAAAAATAATAAAAAAATCTCCAAAGCATCAATAGACACACTCAAGTTCTTTTGGTATTATGAAATGACCAATAATAGGGTCCTTAATAAGAGATCCAAAGGAGGTTCTTCAAAGAGAAGGACGCTATCTTCACTGAGCTCCTTATTTTTACATCTTCTTTTTCCTCATTCAAATATGACTTACATATTAAAATATAATAACACCAATATCAAATATATACTGAAATTTTATTTTTATGTAATAATATTTATCCATTTAATCACATATCAAATGGATGTGATATTATCATTCCTATGTATGGTAGACTATCACCTTGGAAACCAATGTAATTCATTTTCCATCTTCACCATTCATGTATGATCATGAAGATAGAATTAATTCATATATATTATTTTCAAAAATTGTTAATAACTATTTATAATTAAATTAAAATATACCTTATTATTTTTAAATACATTTATTCTTTAATATTTCAAAAAAATATTTGTAAGAAACATTTTATATGTGAAAATGGTACTTCTCTAAAGAAATAATTCATGTAATATTTTATTGAAATTTTCATCGTTTCCATCAACCATTGATGTTATGTATTTCATATAAATTAGGTATATTTGTATCTAAAATATATACCTAGATTATTCATCATCACATTTATGGGGTAATAGATTCCTTACGATTATCAATCAAAATCATTGATTACAAAATATCAATTTATTATGAAATGGGACAAGATTATAAAACATATTTTATCACCATGGGTAATTATCCTATTCATGATTTATTATTGATCACATTTTTCTGAAACAAATTAATCATTAAGATGCAATAATAGGTTCCCCTAAATATCACTTCACGGTATTGGATAAAGCTTTAGATTAATTAGGAATTTTGTATGGGATTTAGGATTAAACCAAATTCTTTATGGGACATTGTACACTAGGTGATATTGTTTAAGAAGTTATTCTTGACTCAAGATTATGTGATGATTTATTTTTATGAAACATTTCATTTGATTCCATGATCATTTGATAATATTTTTTATCTTGTGATCCCATTTTATTACTCTTGAGCCTTTAATTTTATGATATCATGTCATATAATTGACTCACATTTTATGTTTCCTTATCATTTTTATTTAAATTTAGGGACTTTATACTCACCCCATTATTTTTATGTTTTCCCTATCCTATACGATGATGTTTTAGGATCTTGGAAATAATTAAGATCTTGGTAAGGATTATAAAATAATGATGTTTTATTTTTTTCTCATGTTCATATATTATGTACCAAATCATCCAAATAGACTAAGAATCATAATCATTGAGTATTAATTAATATATATATATATATTAAAAAAAATTAATATGATTTTTTAAAAGGACTTTTTTCATTACAAATTCAAATTAGGTTCTTTAAACCTACCTCATTCCCAAGTCACTTGATCCATCTCATATATGTATCCTTTTAGAGACCAAAATGGTTAATGCATCTCCATAAACCATATCGTTTATAGACAGGGATAATACTAAATCCATCCCCCAAGAGACACTCAATAGTGTGGCCCTAGGGGATATATCATGGTATTTATTGAATGTGTCCTTACTTTATCATGTATTTGGTATTGTGGAACAAAACCCCCCATAAGTGTGGAGGATAATCATGAAACCCCTTCTCTATTGTGTGGACACTCTAGGTTACACCATAAGGATTCAACTACATGATCCCTCTATAATGAATCTATTTCTGATGCTTTCATCTGTGCACACACATCCTTCTATTTGAGGACGACGAGGACACGGTGGCTATATCACCGCATTCCGTATTTCTAAATGTGGGCAACATATGTCAATTATTCAGGGATGTTTTCTCCTTGATCGAAACAGGATGATGGAATGTCAGTTCTTCCTTCCATGGATTCCTCCTTGGAACTCATTACCCAGTCCGAGTCTCCCTTATAGATTAATACATTGTTAATGAAACTCTTCCCATTTCCATATCTTCACGGACATTAGTTAATTACACTACTTCTGTTGGGACATTTCAAGGGATTCTGTTATGGTAGCAACCTTCGATCAGGGGAGTAGTCATGTCGGACATCACTAGAATGTCTGGGCGCTAGACTACTAGAAAGTCTGGGTTTCTATCCATTATTATAGGTCTTTTCAAGGGTGCGAAAGACCGAATAATCCCATTTTTAATGATGGGAATTATATCCCATAGGCATGTCTTTGTGGTTTTCCTCAGCTTAAGATGTTTAACACAGGGTATGCCGGGAGTTTAACATCTAGCAGAGATGGATCAGACTGATCAGAACACTAACTAGAGTGGATTAGATGGGTGATACCCTTGAAGAGAACATTGAGGTCAGGGATAAACATGGTTATCTACCCAATTAATGCTAGGAGTAGTGAAGTGGTGAATTGGAATGATCTCACTAGGATGTGGCGGCCCGAGTAAGAATTAGTATGGATGATGGAGAATTGAGTGTAGTGGTGGGGGAATGAGACGAAACTATCATGAAGGTGATGGTAGTATTGGGATTGATCCTCGATGATACATTCTACGTATCCTCATGGTAAGGAATCAAAATTCACCTATTTAGGCAGGGAGATGGGACACCTACGGAGGTGAACCATATGGATGGGTCCCGGAGGAAGTGGAACATTCGGGATGGAGCATAAACATTTTAAAACACATAGGGTCGAGGGGAAGACCAGTATGAGGCATGGGTGATGGGATTGAACCTCAGGGAGGTGTCCTACATACCTTGCCTTAGAATGGATGAAAGTCCACGTAGTTCAAAACGTGGAATAGAATCGGGGAGTGCGCATAGGACAACGACCCGATGAGATACTGGTTCTTACATGTGGTTAGCATCCTGAATTTGGTCTAACGCTTGAGGGATAACTAGAAATGTGGGTTCTAATGGATTGGACTACAACGGCTTACCACAGGATGAGGTCACAACAGCTTACCGCTGGGTGTGGATTGCAACGGCTTACCTCTGGATGGGGGGATCATAGTGGATTACCACTGAATAAGGGGAGATTTAGTGTCATATAGGACAAAAAGTGCATACAATTTAAGGTCATGTAGGACAGGGGTTTACCGACATGAAGATGGTCGGGACCAATGGTTGGTGGGCTTGAACCTCAGAGAGGCTTCCTTTGTAACTTTCCTTGGAATTTATCAATGTCCACATAGTTTCGGATGGTGGGAACCGATGAGAAGGGGGTTAGAACCGATGGTTGTTGGTCATGAACCTCAGGGAGGCTTCCTACGTACCATTCCTAGAAAAGATCAAAGTCCATATAGTTCTGGATGGTGGGAATCGACGTGAAGTGGGTTAGAACCAATTTTGTTTGGGCTTGAACCTCACAGAGGCTTATTACTCACCTTTGATTAGCAAGGATCAATGTCCACGTAGTTTCGGACAGTGTGGGGATTGAACATCAGGGAGTCTTCCTGCATACCTTGCCTTGGAAAGGATCAAAGTTCACGTAGTTCAGGATGGTGGTAACTTACGTGATGGGGGTTGGAACCAATAGTTTTTGGGCTTGAACCGCTGGGAGGATACCAACACACCTTTCCTTGGCAAGGATCAAAGTCCACGTAGTTTTATATGGAGGGTTGGGGCTTACACTCTAGGCTTCCCGAAGATGATGTCATGGTCAATGCTTACTCTAACCCCATGTGAGTCATGTTTGGTGTGAGATACATGGGGTAGAAAAGACCAGATGATCACGTCATAAAAGGTGTATTCATTGGACGTGAAATGGGGCTTACAAGTGGTTAGAATCCCAAAATAGAAATAGGGGCGTGCGCGTGATCTGTAGCCCAAAGAGGAAACAACTTACGCATGGTTAGCAGCCCGAGGAGATGGAGATTTGGACTTACTCCAAGATGGAGGCCTGATGGTGAAAAAAACCAAATTGAGAGGGATTTGGAACCATATAAAGGAGGGATCTGGTGCCCCCTCTCAGTTATTGGCACCAAGGAAGAGAGGAGGAGTAGGGATGATACCTCATGCAAGAAAATCTAGGGGCTTCCGCCTAGGTGGTTTCCCATTCCCCGCAGACAGACGCTGCTTCGATAAAGAGGATCACATTCCATGTGAGGAATGATATCACTCACATGGAGACCAATGGACATAGAGAATGTCTGAGATGGGGAACCCAACGTATAATGCATGGGGAGAGGCCATAATTTAACATCATGTGCTGAGAATGATGGTGCTTTGTAGTTTAACATCCTGCAGCTCAGATGAGATGGGTTTACACCATACACCTAGGACTTACATAACTGATACCCACCCACCCTTGGGGAAGGGAAGACATCAAAAACTCCATGGCGAAGGGGTTTTATGGAGTGATCCATTGAGGGGTCCACTTTATAATGGCTATCCGAAGAAGCAATAGTCATTAGTGTGCCTATTTGAAAAGAATGAGGTGATGCAATGCAACAGGAAGTGCCACCCATGGGATCATAAAATTATTTCATGCAAACCTGGACAGTCACACGGGAAAATGAGTTGCGGAGAAAAGGGGATCATAGGTAGAAGCCTCATGAAGATTTGGTTCTCTATGTAGCAGAGGGGCTTCGTGAAGAGGTAATAATTGTGAAGTGAAGTGTCCCAGCCTAGGTGTAGGGAATAGGTACATATGGAATATGCTTCATGAAGTGGAAAGACATTTGCGGAGTAGTTCTTCGCGAATCAAGGGTGCCCAGTGAAGCATAGCATTGAAAAGCAATGTTCTTCGCAAAGCACAGTGACAATGCCTTATCATGTGGGTCACATGTGTATGGAAGGTATTTCGTGAAGAATAAGTGCTCCACAAAGACCCGAGTCCCCTTGGGGATCCTCTTCCTTTGCGTAGGCCCGTGTGATCTATGAAGGGAATCCCAAATTTTAAGAGGGGATGAATTCAAGCCAAGGGAGGGGCACATTGTGATGCTGAAGTACCTTGATGAGCTCATGGTTCACCGAGTAAAAATTTATTTGCGATTTGACAGCTAAGAAGGTGAAAGGTCATAGGATCTATCCTTTGAGATCAAGGGGAGCCCAATATTTATAGGCTAGAGGAGCCGTGAAGTAGATCTTGCTCTGTGGAGTGTTCGAAAACGTCAAAGGGGATCACAGATCCTCTCGTCTTCTTTCTCCATGGTGGGTTCGTAAAGGTCAAATAGGTTCACAGACCCTCCCGCCTCCTTGCTCTATGGTGGGCTCGTAAAAAACAAATGGGTTCACGGAGCCTCCCGCCTCCTTGCTCCAGGGTGGATTTGTGAAGGGAGAGCTTTTCACCGGTAGTGGTGCTATGGGGCTCATGAGGTAACCCAAGGGCCTTTCGTTTCTTATTTTCTTCCCATATTTGGAACCAAGAAATTCCCCCCTTAGACTGGGAGCTTATGAGAAAGCGACGGTCAAAGTATGATGGTCAATCTCCAAAATCCCTTGATCAATCACGAAGTTAACTCATGAAGGAGGCTCGCGAAGCGGAGAGGCGTCGTGTGGGCTGAGTGAGCCGCGAATCTTTCCACAGATGGATACACCACGAAGCACAAGGGTTCCTCTCCTATAAATAGGGGAGGATAACATCTCTTTTTTCCTTTCTCATCTTTGTGTTTTAGAATTTAGCGCTCTCAATTTGCAAAGCTCCGTGTACTCTGTGATTTATCTCCTCGAATCAGGCCTTCTACTTCACAGTGCCAAGAAAGTCTTTGACATCACGACGGTGCGCTCTGTGGCTTGAATATGAAGGCTAGGGTAGGGATATGTGAATAGTCTTCACGAACGACCATCACAAATGAGCTCCAAAAAAGATCATCATGATACAAAACCAAAGAATTCCAAAACTAAAAAATTGAATTTCTTGCAAAGAGGCTTCCAGGGGTCCTTGCAGATGCTGCCCGAAGGGAGGAGATTGTGGATAACTCTGGTATAGGGTATTTTGTGAGAAGCCATTTTGACCATAATTCACCGGTGGAGCTACTGTAGGAAAGCCAAAAGAACTATCCATTATGTAAGAGGCTGCCTCTATATGGATTTTTACCAAGGGGTCAGAGATTTATCCCTAATGTGAGCAGGTACGACCCAACTTACTAGTTCAGAAGCACGTCGTGTAAGAACCGGTGGTTCAGGGCAGCTGACGGACATGCCTGGGAGGACTTCACACCTGTCAATGCTGACTGCATGTACAATCACACGAACAATGTTGATGGTAAGGAATTGCAGTCAAAGACGTCTCCCCCACTGTATCATACTATCTTGAAGGCGGCCCTGAGGATCCCGAGAAAGGGGTGCTCTGATGAGTGGTATCTACACCTAGGTGGAATCTTCACAGATGAATAGGCCTAGGACTACTGGGTAGGAGCCTTGTGCGAGGAATTCGGGAAGATCTGAGATGAGTGGGCCTATATGAGGTGTCTTGGGCATCCCAATTATATATCTATTAGCCAAAGTAGAAGATGCCCGATTTGTTGAGCATATGGTCACCAAGGACCAATACCTACCACTTACACCATGGAGTGGTCAACATCAGTTTATTGGACCTACATCAGATCACAGGGGTCCTGATACTGAGGGAGATGTACAACGAGTTCCTCCTTGTTATGGGTGCATGGGAGGATCTGGAGAAAATTCCACCACTAGCGATGGAATTGATGAACCAAGTACTAGGAGAAAAGAAGCAGTTGGTGAGGGATGTCCACTTCATACAGTGGTTTAAGTAGTTCTTGAACTTTCTAGAAAATAAGAAGTTCCTTGTGAGGCCTCGGACTTACCCGAAGGGGGCTCAATGAGTCAAGGAGCACTCATATTAGAGACTTTTGGAGGATAGAAAGTGGAAGATATAGGGATTAATCATTAACATCGAGCAACAACTGGTAGTCAGGATTGACACATTCATTGCGGTGCTCATCTATAGTTAGATCCTACCAGTGAGAGACATGAACATTGTCATGATACTGAGCATAATTATCATGGAATCCATGCTGGTGATAGGAGGGTGGGTCAACCTTGGGATCCCGATGCTCGCCAAGATGTACAAGATGTTGTGGAATATCAGCGATGTGAAGAATCCACAGAGATTATGTAGGCTATTCCACCTTTCGTATGGGGGATAAAATTGCATGTTAGGGGGATATATGAATATCCAAACCCCATATCCCCTCTAGGATCAAACATCCTCCCATCCATTCTGAATGTTGTAGGGAGATTTCCGGCCAAGCTGATCGTGCAGGCGGTATTGAACTGGGTCTGGAAGGTAGAGGAGTTCAACTTTCACTCGTTCATATTGCCAACTGGTGTATTCAACGACAATGGCTAGGGAACAGAAGAGAATCGGTCCTACATACTAGCCTTTTTAGGTGGATTCTTGGTCGCATGAGTGGACCGCAAGCCCCTATGTGATCCGTACACCCAACACCAATTTTCCAGGCAATTTTGGTGCATGCAGCGACTGACCCCATAGATCTATTTAGGGGTTCACTATAAGGAACAACCATGTGTGATGAGACCATTGGGGATCATGTTCACATGGAAAGATGGGAAGATACAGAATGAGCTGCCTCTGCCCACGACTGTCTTCAGCCTGGTAAAGGAGTTCGCCAAAAGCTGGAATGAGGCCTACCATGGGGAGATACTGAAGCAACCAACCATTCCGGCCAGCAATGGTGCGCCTCCCCAACCTCTTGGCTAGGGCCAGAAGGTGGAAAGGACATCCTGTAGTGGCATGGATTCTCTAGAAGGAAGGCCTGCACCGGTTGAGGGGGAGGCAGTGGCAGCAGCGGACTCTGCGGTCCCAGAAGTGCAGAATTATCTAGAGGGGAGGCCACCAAGAGGATTCTATAGAATACCCACCCGGGCTTTAGGGAAGCGGTTGTGCCATATAGACATGTCTGAGAATGTTGTCTTCTCAGAGGCTTGTGACATCTTGGATGTCAACAGGTAATTCCTTAGACCTTCTGAGATGTGGCAACACCTGAACAATATCAGTATGTATTTCCCAGGGATAGGCTCTGTCAGGGCCGACTTTGAGGTGTCCCAGGTTAAGGTGGAGCAATACCTGACAGAGATGGAGGACTTTGTGTGCTCCGGAGGTGCTCCACGTCTGATGACAGAACATGTAAAGGTGTTTCTGGATCGTACGACCCATCCACAGTTTTCAGCTGCTGAACTGAGGGAATTCTTCCCTTTGCTGGAAGAATCAGATGAGTCTTCCTGGGGGGAGGAGGCCGGTAGAGGGAGCCCATTGGAGGAGGGTGAGGTTTGTGATCAGACCCATAACATAAAGAGTTCACAGAGGATCTTGAGGTAAAACCCTGAGTTCCTTCCCCGGGATCTTCTTCCATGCTATTGTAGACCCCTCACTAATATTTAAACTATACGGGAGGGCCTCATACGCAGAACCCGCTCTTGTCCCTCAATAGATACAGATGCGGGGCCTTCGGGATCTACGACTGAGTCTATGGAAATTACCACGTCCAGCAGGGCCAGGACACCCGGGGTGGCTCCTCCAGAGGTTTCAATCATCCTGAGAATATTTGGAGGGCCACGGCTTGGGGTGTCGACCTCAAAAACGTAAGAACAAGACCGATAATTCGATCTCTGTAAGTCCCCTTTACAAAATTTATGACTACCACCCATTGACTAGGATAACTGATATTTTTTCCCTTTATGGTATGCACAGTTCCTCAAATGGAATGGGACACCATGGAGAGGTTGGTTTGTACTTCTAGAGGTTCCTTTCATAGGGGAATGCTAGCGATCGTGGAGGTGGATATCCAGACCGACCCAGTTATGGAGCCGCCGATCACAGGTGGGACCGTTAGATGGGTGAGCCTTAGATTATTGAAGTGGGATCCGACGATGAAGATCAATCAGACAGTATGGGTCCTACCATACCCGATCAGACACCAGATGCAGACCTTGATGACGAGTTCATGGGGGTGTTCCCTACATATGAGCTTGCTAACCCTACGAACTGGGACGAGACGACCTATGATGAAGAGAACAATAAGATAGCCGACCGCTGATCATGGAATATGATCAAGCGCTTTTATTGATGAGTCCCCTCAAGCACAATGGATAGATCAGATGAAGAGACTTCATTCGCGAATGCATGAACTGTGTGCTGGGGAGTGGATGCCCAATGTCCCCATATGCCCATCTGAGATCTCATGGTAGAGAAGATATGGGAATATGACTATGGACTTGGTGTGGTTTGGTAGTATAGAAAATTAGTGAAAATAAAGAGGCTCCAAGAGGCTGAAAACAAGATTCAATGGCTGAACGTCGGGGCAAATGAACATTTTACATTCCTCAATGCACAGTTAGAGATTATAATGCAGTTGAAGGCCTAGCAGGCAGAGGCTGAAGAGCACATGAGGAAATCCACCTAGGAGATGACTGTTATCCAAATTAACGAGAAGCGGTCCCAGATCCCAGCTAATGAACTTCACCCTATTGCTACCGAGGAGAAGCGGGTACTGAAAATGAGACATCGAATCCTTGACGCCACAAGCCAGAGGGTGGAAGAGCTGCAATTCTCTTTTGATGGGGTAAACCCATCCATGGGAGGGTTCGATCCTCAGGTACTGTGATGCATGTAACTTTTTAATGCTCCTTCATTTTTTGATTATTAATTCTAGATGCATGCATTAGTTTTATTATTCTCCTTTTGTCTATTTCATTTCTATTACATCAATGGAACATCCAGAGATTAGTCCCTAAGATCACGTGGGTCGGGCCTGATGCGAGAAACAAGGGATGACCGCCTTGCCATTCCATCCGAATATAAGAGTGAAAACAATGATCTGAGAATCTCGGGTTTGAATAACCAATCCGGATATCTGGGAAGTATGGGAGTGGCCTGACTGGAGGACAAGGACCTCAAAACAATCGATGTGTCTTCTTTCGAAAGTGATCAAGTGCACAAGAGGGGTAACTCCAGGGGTATTTGGAATCAACTCGATCATAAGGGAGTGGAAAGTGTGAATCACGATACAACAAATTCTGAACACTGTGGGGTGGCATGACAATGAAGGATAATCACTAACTACTTTTGAAACACAATATCCTTATTGTGTTAGCCTGAAATAGAGATTACAAATGAGGGATGACCATGGAACATATTTGAAACACAAGGCCTGACTCGAAATGTCATCCATTAGTCTTCCAGAATGTTGGCCCAGGATAGCAGGAAAGCCATAGGCCAATCATCCATACTGTTATGGGATTATTTTAGACATGAAAGATTATGAGGGTCCTAATAAAGGGTACACAAAGCATGGACTGTGGAGTGATGGGTTGTCCGAAGGGAGTCCAACACTCTTGAAATCACTCCATCGTGGTGAAAAAACATTAGGTGGGAGTATATATATGATTAGGGATCAAACATAAATCTAAATAAGACCTCTCTGGCATGGAGCTGGGATGCTCTGTAGTTTTACATCATACCAATAAGGACGATAGACACATAGTTTAAATGCCGTATGGTGAGGATGATGCATATAGTTTAAAGGTCATACTGGCTGGACTAGGACCGGGCCTGAGAGGCCATAAGGGTCAATGATCCTAGGGCTGGGCCCAAGGAGAAAAGCCTAGGAATCACTATGTATCCCATGAGGATGAGAATCAAGACAAACATAATTCTTAAGCATGGCGTAATAGGAGACCAATGCTGGTAAGGGAAATTCTCTCTGGCAAGGAATCTGGTGAATCCCATGACTAACATGGGGTATCCTAAACTTGTTTAGGGTAAAACCGTAGTTTAGTGTCATGAGTTGAGGACATATGGACTCATACTATTTAACATCATATTATAGGATGGGGAGTGAATGGGAAGATCCTAGGAAGGGATAAGGTGATGCGGTAGCCATAAACTAGACGTGAATGAGTACATAAGGAGTCCACAATACACTACGTATTCCTGGAGTAATTTTCTTCAGGTCGAGGGACCAAAAATGAAGGTTAGGATGGGCCCAAGGAAAAGTTACCAGGTGTTCATACGTACCCCATGATGATGGGAATCAAGTTGCATATAGTTCTGAGAGCATAGTTTAAAGTCATGCGAGATGATGAAAGGCATGTGTGGCATGGCTGCGCCAGTACACGTCCTACAAGAACTACTAAGCACATGTGAGTCGTGATCATCATGGGAAACAAGAGACTGTGATGGGACATTCCTAGCATAGGTAATCAAATGTTAGGGGTGATGGGACGTTAGGTGAATGACATCCCAATAATGCTGACCCGCCTACTTGACGCACCTAGATGCGCGAAAGGGTAAATTCAAGTATGTTGGAATTCCCCATGAACATAAGGAAGTGGAAATATGAGAGTCATGATGATCAAGATCTGGACCAAAATGGTGGTGGCGTGATGATAGGGAACAACTATTGACCATGTTTGAAACACCGTATCTATTTCACGTTAGCCTAGAATGGGGACAGACAAATGAGGGTTGACTGCTGAACATGTTCAAAACATGGGACCTGTCACAAATGTCATTCGAGGTCCTCAGGGATGTTTTCCCAAGATGGTATGTATACCAATGTGGCACAAGACCAAGCCGTAAAGGGGGTCCCTTTAGAGATGGAAGAGGATGGGGATCCAAATAATGCACTCACAAAGCTTGGACATGGAATAAGGGAATGTCCCTATTAATATTCAACACTTCGGGCTCTCAGTCACAATGCATCTGAGTACGAAAAAAAGATGTATCATATAGAGGGAGTCAAGTTAATTTTCAAGGACAAGGGTCCTAGGGTCGCACGCATCCAACTTAATGGTCATTTGATAGGCCTAAAAAGGGGCCTTATTTAGTGGACTATTCACAGGGCAGTGAAGTAGCCAAACCTGACACGTAGTTCCCATAGGGAGATCATAGTTTACGGTCATAGAACTCAAACCAGATTGGGAAAAGAGATAGAAGTAACATGGTGTAGCCATTTCAAAATCTGACGTGAATGAGAACCCAAGATGTACTCACCACACCACATGCTCTCGAAAGAGTTCATACTGAGATGATCTTAGAGCGGGCATGATTTTAGATTCCTAGGGCTGGACTCAGAGACAATATGTATGGGTGTTATTGCGTATCCCATGAGGATGTTAATCAAGACACACATAGTTCTTGAAGATGTCGTGCAATTTGATGTCTTAAGGCAAGGACGTGGAGTGGTCTTAGTATATGGTCATAGATCTCAGTCCATGATTGAACTAAATAAGGGAGACACGTGGTGAAATAATTATTATGCTTGACATGAGTGAGGATAGTAGGAGTCCATATCACCACAATGTGCTCCACGGTAAACTTCTAGGTCAGGGGACCAAAAGTGAAAGTTAGTATGGGTCTGAGGCTAGGTGCCCGAGTATTCCTACGTACCCCATGGGGATGGGAATCAATCCATATGTAGTACTAAGGGTGGCATGGTAAGATACTAGTTGTAACAACCCGAGATTTAATAAAAAAATATTCTTTTTAATTTCATTAATGTCTTGTGTTGTACGCTACACCAAAAGGAGATTGCTCAACACGCATCCTTGACTTTCCTTGCATTACACGCAATTGCGACCTTCCTCGATAGCGTGTGTAGTACGCAATACCGAGTTTCACTAAACAACGATATGCTATTAAAATATTATTAAAACTAGCCGTTATGAATAGTAATAACCACCTTTTAAAATTTTAGAAATTTTAGCTCTCTAAATGGACTTTATTTTTGGATTCGGAGTATTGAATTTAGCCTAAGGTGAAATTTTGGTACTTTTCGGATAACTTTCATATTCTGATGAATAGTGAAAATTACTAAATTATAATTAAAAACAACTTTTTTAATCGAAATAATTAATAGTGATAAATTATTAATTTGAGTGGTTTTAAAGTATATTTATAATATATTATTACAATTTAATACAATGTTGGTCATTGGATGTAATTTCACATTTAAACCAGTCATAAACAAGTGTCAATCTTTTGATAGTTATTATCTCTTAAGAACACGCTATTTGTTTTGACGACGGGAATTAATTTTTAAATTAATTAATGCAACTGATATGTTTTTAATTTGATATAATATACATCATTTTTGAGTTCATAATATCAAATATAGCTTAGATCTAATTTTTGGTATTTTTCTGGAAACTTTCATTTTTTGATGAATAGTGAAACCACTAAGTGGTAGTTAAAAAAACTGAATTTTTCATAAAACATAATTTTACCACTTCTGTGAGTGAAATTTCGAAAATCCGAGAGACACGGTTGATGTCAGTAAGAAAAATGTGGTTCAATGAGATGAAAATAATTTTTTGGTGAATAGTAACTTTTTACTTTTTTTTACCACGGTTAAAAGTAAATAGGGTAATTAAGGGTAAAAATGATATTATTATTACCCTAAAACATGTCCTAATTATATTGGAAAAGTGTAATTCGCCAAAAACAACCTTAGGAATAAAATATGACCATTTAGGCCCACTTGGATTAGATTAGGACATTTATTATTATTTAATTCAAAGAAGAGTTAAAAGAGTTAAAATCAAAGTTTATTTAATAAAACATTTTTAATATAAGGTTATATATAAGATAAATTCGATTGTAAATATTCATTAGAAAGATAAAAATATTTCCTACATAAGGATATTTTATTTGATATTTTTAGACTTTAAATAATTTATTTTATTTATGACACAATAATGACGCAGTAATTACCATAATAGTGAAAAATTAGAATAATTGATATTATAAATACCTAAATAAGTATAATTTGAGACTTTTTATGAATTAAACTAATTTTATAGGCTAATATGACATGTTAGGATTAATTTAATTAACTTTGGTCGAATTAATCGTTCTGTTAAGAGTTTAAAAAAAATCAACTATTGAATAGTGTCAAAATTGACATAAAATAGTTTTTAAAACATATATTATATTATTAATTGTTATTTTCTTCGTAAAAATCTAAGGTTCGGCCAAATGACTTAGGTAATGTTATATATATTAATAAAACACAACTTGGGGGTCTCTTGGATGTATATGGTATGTTTATTAACTATATAATATAAAAATACAAAGTGACATGGTAAATGTCAACCTAATTAACTAAGAGTTAAAACTATAAGATAAGGTTAATATAATGACATAAACTTGTCTAAATTCTTTTGGATAAGAGGATTTAGACCCCTCCCCACCTTATATTCGAAATAAATCAATTTGGAGCTATTTAAAAGCGATTTTGACTTTAAAATAAAATAATAGTTTTAGTTATTCCAAAGGTACCCCTCTCCTCCCTTATAAAAGGGCACCTCCTCCCTCTCTTCCTCACACAACATTGAGCCTTCACGATCGGCCAACCCCTGCCAAATTCTCTTCTCCAATTCCCTAGAAATACCATAGAGGTTTTGGTCTTCCTCAAAGACCAATAATAGTGCCCTGAAGGGAGATCTCAAAGAGGCGTTCCAAAGAAGAGGTAATTTCCGTTACCGATTCTTTCAACTTTATTTGTTCTTACACTTCTTCTTATTAGGTTGTTTCATAATGAATTAATAACATAAGTATCACTAATATACTGATATGTTATTATAAGTATGAAACAACCCTATTTCACCATTTATCCATCCTACGGAAAATGAAATCACCGCGCGTGCGTACGTACAGAATACCGTCTCCACGCCGTGGTGTAATTTATTTTCCACCCCCACCTTACTTAGATGGGTATAATGGTGTAAATAATGACTATATATGACTATTATAAAGTGATATTGATTCTGAAATAGTATACATACACTCCAATACAGTTCCACGATCATAGGAACGATATCATCACTCATGTGTACGTACGGAATACCGTCTCCACGATGTGATGCGACTCATTCTACATGATATTCATTTCATAATGATTATATAAATTAATTTAATGAATTAATATGATATATATTACACTAATACAATTCTGTAAATGAGGTATCTATAACCTAAAGAGAAGAATAAGAATTTATTCGACAAAACACGCATAAGAACAAAAAGTTATAAACACCCGAATAACAAGTAGCAATGAAATGTTACTACTAAGAAGCTAATAATATGACCATATATGAGATCATAAAAATAATTATTATTCTGAAATAAGTCAATAACATTATTTAAATCATTATACAGAAGGTTCAAACACGTACAAAGCATATCAGACGTAAGGTAAGGGAAATATCACAATCTCATTTTTATCTGAGATTGTTTATAATTTGGTATTTACTGGGGTGTATTTTATCATACACATCCATGTTTCCTCAATATGTAATATTATTTCCTTCCACCTAAAATTGTTTAAATCCAATTTTACCCTTCTGTGAGTTTTTAGTAAAAAATATGAATGGAATATTCTGTCGTTTTTCATACGAGGTACTTTTGGTCTTTTCCAACAAAAGTACGAGAAGAATGTTTTTTTTAACTTTTACGGCATGAAGGGATTTTTAAAACATTATTTCCAAGAAGATTCCTTTACAAGTTTTCATGTTTATTTTTAATCAAATTCTTTTATTTTAAAATTTTACGACATGTTTAGAAAGGAAAATGTTTTTGAAGTAGAAAGGATATTTTCCTCAAGAATGGAGTTCAAGCGTTTTATCAAAATTATTTTCCATCTAAGAAAATAGGGTTCTGTTTCTATCCCTATTATTAAATTATTTTGATTATGTTGTGATGGAATTATTTTTATGATTTCATTTATCTTATATGAATTTTTTTATGATATCACAATGTTTAAGAATCCCATTTTTATTACATGGGTTATGCAATGATGTATGATTTATGATTTTGTGGCACACATAAGACTGGTATCATTATGAGATGGGTGGGACCTATATCTCCCTCCAACTCATTGGGTAATGATTTTATATCTCATGAGATAGACATGGCTGGAATGGTAGGTTATACCGGTTTAGTGAAACAGGACTGAAACGAGGGTGACTCAGTTCAGAAATGGACTTTGTCCACTAAGATAGTCTTGGAAATGAGTCTTGTCTAATATGATATGATTCTATATCATTATGTGTGTATGCCACAATGTTTCATGTTTTAAGTTATGATTATTGGGATTTCATTTCACTACTATGATTTATCCCATGTTATGAAATTATGCTCTCTTTTGTAGGTTAAGATTTCCAAAATGTTATGTTCTTATGAAAATGATGTGATTGATAATTCTTTTGTTTACCCTTACTGAGAATTTGAGCTCACCCTTTTATGTTTTCTTTTCCCCAGGATATAAAGAAAGGTTTTACGTATAAAAAGGAATATCTTTATAGAAGATGTTTAAGATCTTTCACCACGATTAGAAGATTATATTCTGGGTTTCCAAAGACACTAAACTATTACGATCCTTGTGTGTGTGTTTTTTTCATGTACTAAGTATTCCGAAAAAGTAATGTAATGTTCTTTTACGTCACGCATCGGGTCTCTACACTAGTGCCAGTGAAAAAAATAGTCATGTAGGTCTGTCCCTCGAACCAAAAGAAGCGGCATTTGATAGGTCTTGTTTGTCCATTAGGATGAATGTGTTTTGTTTGAAGCGATGGACCTAGGATAGAATGTCCAGGAATCACCACAAGAATCAAGCCATATGTAGGCATTGAAAAATTGTATGGTGTGTGACTGATACAAAACATGGTGTCACCTCGAGTGAAGATACCACGATGCAGTGCCAGATGATAATGTCACATTTTAGGGTCAAGTTATGGGACAAACCATGAATTTTAACATCTTTCAGTATAAACCTTCCAATTTAAAGTCATATGGGACCAGGAATCATAGTTTAATGTCATACAGATTAGACGTATACAGGAGAGATGAGGATCAAGTGGTAATGTGCATGGTGTGATAAAGTGTACCCGACGTGAATGAGGATGAGATCCACATCACATTCTGCATGATTCCAAGAAAGAAACCTCAGGATGAGGGGATAGAAAAGTTTATAGAATATGGGGTAGGAGAGACTATATCTCCACTAAGATGGACCCAAAGATGAGATATCCGGACATTCCCATGTATCCCATGAGCATGGGAATCAATCTAGATGTAGTTATAGAAGATGACGTATAAGAATATCCTAGTTTATGGTCTTAGAGCTCGGACCATGAAGAAGCGACACACTTCCAAGCAGGAACAGACCTTGATCCATTCCATAAGCCCATGTGAGTCAAGCTTGGTGTTGGAAACAAGGGCGGAAGATATCATTGCAATGCATGGGATACACATAAAGGGGAAGTCGATCCGGAGCCCCGAATGATGCATTATCATAGCTTTCTCCTCCTAACATGCAAATGCACACTGAGGGGCAGTACCAAGAGTATAAAAATTCCACTTGGACATGATGGGGTGGAAAATGGTGTGAATAATGTAACTAGAATTTAAGTATTGATGGGTTTGGTGTGACGATGGAGGATAACTGTTGACCGTGTTTTAAACACAACATCTCTATCATATGACCAGAAATGGGAACAATAAATGATTGTCGGCCAATAACAATATTCGCAACACAGGACTTGTATCAATTTTTTGATCGAAACCCTTGAGGACGTTGGCCCGTAATGGTAGAAGAACCCTTGGGACAAGCATCTATTACATTTGGGGGTCCTTTTAGATGTGAAAGATAATGAAATACAAAATGAATGGGAACACAATGCCTAAAAATGGGTGATAACATGTCTAGGTAGAATCCGACACTCTAGGCTCTAAACCAGAGTACTCCTGGGAACATTGGAGAATCACCAAAGAGGCTCAAGGGGCCCAACTTAAGTGTAGCCGACTAGAAAAGATAATAGTAGGGAAAGGAAGTGAATGATGATCAGGATAGGGTGTTATGTGGAATGGTTGTTATAAACCTGATGTGAATGGGGACATAGGACCATAGAACGCCATATACCCATCTCCTAGAAGAGAGAAGGAAAATGGGACAAGATGATATGGAGGTTTCTAAGATATGGAGATGGACCCAAAAACATAGACATTTGGGTGGTCCTACGTATCCTATAAGGATGGGAATCAAGCCACCTGTAGTTCTAGAGAAAGATGAAGTTTATTTTTATCTTCATGCAGCGAAGATGGTGGTGATCTTAGTTGAAGGTTGTAGGGCTTGGACCATATGCCTAGTTTAATGTCATATACATGGGATAGTTTATTGGAGGACGAATCATCGTGTATATGGAAGACCACAATGCAACAATGATGATAAAGGACAACTATTGACTATGTTCACAACATAGTATCTGTATTTGTCTGACCAGATGTCGAGGGAAAAAAATTGGTCATCAACCATTGATTGCATTCGCAATACGAGACATGTATCAATTTTTCTCTTTCAATCTTTAAGGGTGTTATCCCGTAATGGTAGGAGAGCCCTTGAGTCGAGTGTCTATGCCATTATGGTGTCATTTCGATCTAGAGGATGATGGAAACCCAAATGATGGGGCACACAAAGCATGGTGGGGCCTGTGCTCATGGAAATGATGATAAATTGAGGGACGTCTCAAAGGGGGTATGTGTGGGATGGAAAAATATCCCGACATGAATATGGATGTGAGTCCATACCACACCACACAATCCTAGATGAGAACTCTGGACAGGGGGCCAAAAGGGTTGAGGGACCGGAGGCTGGGTATCTCGACCAACTATAACGAAATAACCTCTCACATGGGTATTGCATTACCTCAGATTCTAAGCCCATGTGAGCAATGCTCGGGATGGGAAACAAGGAGTATGACTAGGCTCTTCCCATCATATAAGGGTTTGACAGCTGGAATCACACTCATGCCCAAGGAAGACCGAGGCTTGAAGGGACAGTAGGGCAGAATGAGCCACTACACTCAATTTTCGAGATATATTGGGGTGATGAAAATGACAAAGGATAATTTTTGACCAAGATTGAAACACAGCATTCACATTGTGTGACATGAAATTGGAACAGCAAATGAGCATCAACTACTGACCATATTCATAACATGGGACTTGTATAAATTTTTCATTCGAGGTCCTTGAGGGTGTTGGCCTGAAATGATAGGAGAGCCCTTAGGATAAGTATTCATACTATTCGGGGGAACCTTTGGATGTGAAAGATAATTTAAAAACAAATGATGGAGTGTGTGGAGCATAAATGAGCCTGTGAAACTTAAATTCAGGCTAGAAGAGGTTGATATCTTCGGGGAAGATGGATACATGGTATGAGAATGATAAACTCAATGTGGATGATGGAAAAATCGTACACCAGACCACGTGATTTGACATAATGGGAGGTACTGAAGTTTGGGGTTGGGCCTACGGACGAAATTTCGGGGCATTCCTACATATCCTATAAGGATGGGAATCAAGACATACATTGTTTTAAAGGCAATTTAGTTTAGCGTCGTGCAGTGAGGACGTGGGAGGAGAGAAGAAAGTGGGAGGGAACATGGTGCAATCATCGCAAACTCAACATGAGTGGGGCCAAATAATCTTACACAATGCTATGTGGGATCCTCCTAGATAACTATACCTAGGGGGATAGTCAAAGATAACACTGGGGCTGGACTCAAGATGATGCGTCTGAGCATTACTATGTATCCCATGAGGATGGGAGTCAAGCCATACATAGTTTGTGTAGTTTAACATCTTGCAGGACGACACAGAATTTAATGTCATGTGGGACGACATATAGTTTAGAATCATGTCGGACGACATATAGTTTAATGTCATGTGGGACTTTTTATAGTTAAATGTCATGTAGTACCATAAAATTTAAGGTCATGTATGACCCGATAGTTTAAGTTCATGTAGGAACCTAATGTAGTTTAGGTTCATGCGAGGTCATACAGTTTATGGTCATGAAGGACTAGTGACTCGGGAAAAGTATTGCTTGGGGAATTTGGCATTGGTGGGAAGAGCTATACAGTCAACATCCATTGTAACCAGGGAGTATGCACTATTGGAGTAAACCTTGTTAATGATGTAAGGTCCTTCGCATTTGGGCTCCAACATGGTGGTTTCCTGTCAGGAATCATTGGTGTTCTCAGGGCCAACACCAAGTCACCTTGCAACATAGAGAGGAGGAAGGATTTCTTGTTGAAATATCTAGATATCTTGTTCTGATGCCTTTCCAGACTGTGCAGGGCATGAATCCTATTCACATCGAGTGCTTCCAACTCATCCAGATGGATTTCAGCTACTTTATGTGGTGCATACAGATCATAGATAGCTGCACACAATGAGGGAAACAGTGTCTTGATGGGAATGACGACCTCCGTTCTGTACACTAGGAAATATGGGGTCATCTGGGTAGAATTACGAGTCATCATCGGATAAGACAATAGGTCATTGAGGGGCTTGTCCAGCCAAATCTTCTTGTTCTGACCAACCATTTTAGTTTCTTCAGCTCAGCTGCCAAGAAGTTCATGCTTTTATCGGTGAGGAAGGTGTGAAGGACTCCAAATCGGTAGAAGATTTTGGATCTCACAAAGTCAACGATGAAACTGGCCTTGACATCCTTGAGTGGAACTGCCTCTGCCCATTTGGAGAAGAAATCTATAGTAGTCAGTATGAATTGGCACTGGAGAGATGTCCCTGGTGGATATTGTCCCAAAATATAGAGTCCCCATACAAAAAATGGACAAGAGTACTTGGTAGTATGGACTGGATCTCATGGCCAATGCATAAAGTTAGCATGAATTTGGCATGAAAGGAACCTTTTGGTGAAATTGATGTAGTCATGGATAATGGAGGGCCAAAAATACCATAGTCACTAGATCTGTTGAGATTGTTTCGGCCTTGTCTGATGAGCCCCATAGGAACCCGAATGAACCTCCTGCATGACTTGGGAAATCTCAACTCCTTGAAGGTAACAGAGGGGAACCCCATCAAACCCGTGCTTATAAATTACATGCTCATGACTAGGACCATCCTATAGGGTAATCTGTAATGCACGACGTTGAATTCACTCGCTCTCAACCCAATCTGATAGGAGATTACCATTTTGGAGTTAATCGACAAAGGAGGTTCTCTAGTTCGGAATCACTTCAATAGATGCATTTGGGGGACCCAGGGGTCCTGATGTGGAGGTGCTAGCAGTAAGGTGGCTTACCGGTGGGCTATCACTGTCATCTAGAGTACTGGGATAAATGACTCTCCAGTGTTCCATGTGGATAATCAGATCATCCTGTTTGGGCTCTGCAGGTGATGTAACAAGTCTGGATAGGGCATCAGCTCGACCGTTCTAAGATCGAGGGATATGAGTGACTTCTGGCTGAGATGGGAACTGGGTCATTTGCTGGAGAGTACGTTCCAATAATGGTACAAGCTCAGGATTTCTGAGAACATAGTCACAGTTTATCTTCTTGATGACAAGTTCTAAGTCCCCTTTCACATGAAAATGGTGAACTTCAATTTCAAGGGCCAACTCAAGGCCAGTAATGAGATCCTGATACTCCACCTCATTGTTGGTGCAGCCTTCTGACAATAGAAATGAATACGAAATAATCGCCTATGCTAGGGTAATAAAGACAATACCAAGTCATACTCTGTTGAGTCTGGGGTCATTGAGCCTTCTACCAGTGGGGATCTGGGAAGTACCACTGAAGTACATTTTCCATCATGACATGGATTGTTATACTAATAGAATCGCTTCATCAGGGAAATTGAGGTCCTAGGACAGTCATGAGGAGCTGGATGGGCAACAAGGAAGTATTCCAATGCTTTCCCCTTAATAGCCTTCTGAGAGACAAACCTAATGTCAAACTACTAGAGAATCCCTGCCCAACCTTCTAGATGGTCTATCAACATGGGGTGGTTCATTATGTACTTCAGTGAATCTACTCATGATAACTTATGTACCTTATGATGCTGCAAGTAGTGCCACAATTTCTATACTGTGAATACCAATACAAGACAGATTTTCTCAATAGGAGAGAATCTGGTCTTCTTTTTTAGGAGCATGTGGCTGAGGTAGTAGAGGTTGTTCTCCATCCCCTCATTGTTCTTATGGTAAATAATGGCATTGAGAGACCGTTCCTGGGCGGTCACATAAAGGACCAATGGATTTCTAGATATGGGTGGCATTATAACTGGAGGATGGAGTAGGTACTTATTGATTTCCTCAAACTCAGTCTGACATTATTCGTCCCACTCATAGACAACACCTTTCATCATGGGGAAAGAAAAGGTCTTACACATGCTGGAAAATTCGCGATGAATCGGTGCATGTTGTTCAAGTGGCCTTGGAATACACGAATCTCTTGAATGTTGCTCGGGGGAAACATCTGATTGATGTCCTTGATCTTCTCCGAGTCAATCATGATGCCACTGTATTTGAAAACAAAGCCAAGAAACATTCCAAAGGTGACCCCAATGGCACACTTCAATGGATTCATCTTCAGGTGGTGGGAACTGAGGAATCCGAACAATTTCTAAAGGTCTTTGAGATGGTCCCGACGTTGGCAATATTTGACCACTAGATCATCCACATAACATTACACCAACATTCCAAGGATCGGCATAAATATTCGATGCATATCCCACTGATAGGTGGCACCTACATTATTTATACCGAAGGGAATGACTTGGTAATAGAAATTACCTTGTGGTTCCCTGAAGTCTATAGACTCCTCAACCTCGAGGTCCATTTAGATCTGGTTATATCTGGAGTACCCATCCATGAATGAGAGGGCTTGTAACCTAGATGTAGCGTCAATCAACAATTCTTTCATAGTAAGGGGAAAATCTTCTTTTGGACCCTGATGGTTGAGATCTCGGAAGTTGATGCAAAATTTTATCTGTCCATTCTTCTTCCTAAATGGTACAATGTTGGATAGGCATTTGGGGTATTGGACCTCCTTAAAAAAATTGGATCTGATGATCTTATCAACTTTTGCCTCAACCATGGCACCATGAGATGGGTGTATCTTTCTAAGAGGCATCTTGAACCCTCGATGATTTTCCACGAGACCAAAGCGATGCATGGCTACCTGAGGATCTAGTCCTAACATCTCATTATAACTTTATGCGAATACATTATAGTTCTGTTTAAGAAAGTTAATGTACAGTTGTTTCTCCTCGAGGGGCATGGAAGCATTGATCCATGTGGTTTTTGGGTCTTCCTTGCTACTGAGGTTCACCCATACCAATTAATTGACCGTGGCGGAGACCCCCTCTTAAAAGGTGGGGGAGAATCCTCTAAATCCACTTCATTACTTATAGATGAGGGATACTTGGTGGGAGGAGTTTCCTCTAAGTCAACAGATCCTGACAGGAGGCTGGTACCAGCCTGAGAAGCAGTGGACACTACATCGGGGAACTCATGTGCTTCCGAAACCATAGTGATGAAGGATGTTGATCTGATCCCATATATTCTTCATCCCAAGGGGCCATGCTTGATGATATTGAAGTAATAGTGGTGCGTCGGCTTGAGCTAGTTTATCCAAACCGGGTGAAACAAGCAAGTATGACGTACTGTTGTCAGCATGAGGTGGACTTCCCAATACCTTATGGGAGTAAGAGGCTTCGATATCTCTTGAGTTTAATTTTTTTAGAAGTATGGTGTGATATTCTTGTGTCTCTTAAACTTGGGAATGTTTTCGCCCCTCATTCCAAAAATAATGAATCATTGTCCCATGTCCAGAGTTGTTGCCTCTAACCGGTGGATTGGAAAGATATAGGCATCATCTAGATCTGTCCACGGGTCGGTTGTGGTCATGGCATGATCAACATCATTAGCCTAAAACTTCTTGTCTTTTCTCTTGTAATAGTCAGAATCCAGATAGCGAGCTTCATAAGAACTTAATGGAGACGTGTCACCTTGAAGCACTCCTACTCGACCATTAAGGGAGTACTTGAGGCACTGGTGTTACAATGAGGGAACTGCCACATATAGGTGGAGCCATGGCCTACCCATCAATGCATTTTAGGCGGTGTCCTGGGATACAACCATAAACTCGATGGTGGAAACTAAACCAATGATTTGGGTATCCAATTGGATCTTGTTGACCAGTGTCTACTCCATCCTATCATAACATTAGATTATTAGGTTAGAGGGACACATATCAACCTTGAACAGGCCCAGTTTTCCAAGAGACTGAGTCAGGATTAGGTTGATTCTAGAGCTTGTGTCAACAAGACAACTACGAACCTCTACACCATTGAACCGGACGATGATGTACAACAGATGAATGTGCCAATGTATGGGAGAGCATTCATCTTCTCTAGAGAATGAGATGATGGTCTGGAATTCAGCATTCTTGACCGCATCATCATGAATGGCTTCTACGACTGTTACCTTCATCTCAAATTGGAGGGGGCTTCTTAAAGCCTTGATGATGGCCTCACACATATCTTATGATAGACGAAGGGCCTCAAGGATGAAGAGATTTGTGGGAATGTGGGTAAGATGTTTGATAACATCATACATCCATTCCAAGAGTGAACTTTTGCTAACAGGAGGTCACTATATGATAGGATGTATGGTGAGCCCTGCCGGCTGGACCAGCGGCTGACTGGTGCTAAGAATATCCCATTGCTCACTAGTTGAAGCCTACATAGTGACTACTAGATGAGGGCCTGATGACTAAGACCAGTCTGGAGAAAATCGAGGCTGATCACGAATCATGTAGGGGTTTACCAGCTCTACAATATTAACAAAGGTGTACCCTTGACCATCAATCAAAGAGTCATCCACTAATGGTCAGATTCTGGGAGGAATCGTCATCTCCAGGGGCATGAATTCGCCTAGAGTATGGGATGACAACGACATTGACATGGGACTTTGTTTTCCCTCACTTTTCTAGTGTTTTCTCTTCTGAGATGGGTACTTCTAAGACGATGATCCAAAAGTGGCAGGCGAGGCTTCTAAAGGCTATGGTCGATTCAGGCGTGCATAGTTAACACCATGGGAATGAGTGACTGTTTTACGAGTCATCCTGTCATTATAATTATGGGACCCATGGTTAGAAACCTAATGCCACTCACCTTCGCTATCACTGCTGATTTCTATCCTCAAGAAGACAAATGTCACCTGTTACGGAGCTGGGGCTAACCAGACTATATTGTTATCCTCCTAGTTTTGAAGAAAGTCTTTAAACACATAGCTCTGTTTGATGGTGTGCCTAAGGTTCCGGTTATAAGGGAAGTAATTAGGGATATCATTGAGGTCCACCTCTTCTGGTCTCCTGCACTTAGGAAAATGTACAATCCCCTGCCCCTAGGCACATCAAAAATAACTGAGGACTCGAGCTTTATTGAATGAGTAGGTTTGGTTCCTCCTGTCCGGGAAGGGGGCACATGGAGCCTGATTCTAACTTGGGGCTAGAGGATCATGTTGAGGAAGTGGGGCATGGTCATCTCATATAGGCAGTGGCGGCACATTGCATGGGGAATATACAGATTATGAGGCAGTCGTTGCTGGGCTAGAGGATGCGCCTGAGGTGGAGGGCCTCTATGAGGCTCTAAATGTGGCTCCACCACCTCAACCTTAGGCGCAGCCTCCGGACCAGCAGTGCCCGCCTCAGAATAGGCAGAGGACAATGACCTGATGATATACTGGGGCTTGCACGTGGTTAGAAACCTGAAGTTGGTATGACACTCGAGGGAGGACAAAAAATTTGGGTCTCAATGGAGGGGACTACAACGGCTTACCGCTGGGTGTGGATTGCAATGACTTACCACTGTATATGGGGATCATAGCGGCTTACCCCTGAATTGGGAAAAATTTAGTGTCATGCGGGATAAAAAGGGTGTATAGTTTAATGTCATGTATTATGAGGGTAGACTGTGATGTGAATATGGTCGGGACCAATGGTTGGTGGGATTGAACCTCAAGGAGGTATCCTACGTTCCTTGCCTTGGAATTGATCCAATTCCACATAGTTACAGATGGTGGGAACTGACTTGAAGGGGGTCAGAACCAATAGTTGTTGGGCATGAACATGAGGGAGGAATCCTACATACCTTGTCATGGCATGGATCAAAGTCCACATAGTTTCGGATGGTGGGAACCAATGTCAAGGGGGTCGGAACCAATAGTTGTTAGGCTTGAACATTAGGCAGGCTTCCTATGTACCTTTCCTTGGCAAGGATCAAAGTCCACGTAGTTCCCGACGGTCTGGGGCTTGAACCTCAGGGAGGATTCCTACATACCTTGAATTTTCAAGGATCAAAGTCCACATAGTTCAGGATGGTGGGAACCAACATGAAGGGGGGAGAAACCAATTTTTGTTGGGCTTGTACCTCAGGGAGGCTTCCTATGTACATTAACTTGGCATGGATCAAATTCCACATTGTTCTGGATGGATGGTTGGTTCTTACACTCTAGGCTATACGAAGAGGATTTCATGGTCAATACCTACTATAAGCCCATGTGAGTCATGCATGGTGTGATAAACAAGAGGCAATAGAGACCTGATGATCATATCGCAAAAGGTGAGTCTATGGGATGTGGAATGAGGATTACATGTGGTTAGCAGCCCAAAATGGATATAGGGGCTTATGAGTGATCCATATCCCAAAGAGGAAATAGGGGCCTACACCTAGTTATCAGCCCAGGGAGATAGAGATTGGGATTTACTCTAGGATAGAGGCCCAATGGAGAAGAATCCCAAAGGGAGAGAGATTTTGAGCCGAAGAAAGTAGGGCTCCCATGACCCCCTATTAGTCCTTGGAACTGAGAAAGAGAGGAGGAGCATGGAAGCTACCTCCTTCAAGAAAAGATATGGGCTTACACTAAGGTGGTTTCCCTTTCCCCACAGATAGTTGCCACTCTAATAAAGAGGATCTCATTCCTTGTGATGAATGATCTCACTCATGTGGTGACTAGTGGGCATAGAGAAATTTTGATATGGGGCACCCCGCATATAATTCATGGGGAGAGGCCACAGTTTAACATCATTTTCTAAGGGAATAATTTCATGGTAGTTTAAAATCCTACAACTTGGAAAAGGTGGGTTTACTCCACACCCATATGACTTACATAAATAATTCCCACCCTCCATTGGGGAAGGGTTGACATTAACAATTTCGTAGAGAGGGGGTGTTATGGAGTGATCCATTGAGGGGTCCACGTTAGTGTGGCTATGTGAAAAAGAAATAATCTTTTTCATGCCTATGCGAAGACACATGAGGCGAAACAACACAATAGGAAGTACCACACAAGGGATCTTGAAATTACATCATGTAAACCGAGAGGGTCATACAAGAAAAGGAGTTGTAGAGCAAAGGGGTTCATATGTATATGTCTCGTGAAGTTCTAGTGCTCCATGTAGTGGAGTGGCTTCGCAAAGAGGTATGTTTCACGATGTGAAGTGTCCTTGCCTAGGTGTATATGGAAGGTGCTTCACGAAGTGGAAATCCATTCTCAGGGTAATGCTTCGTAAAGTATGGGTGCTCTGCAAAGCATAGCATTGTGAAGCAATGTGCTTCGTGAAGCACAATGACACGGACATAGCAAGTGGGTTACATGTTCAAGGAGGGTATTTCATAAATCATAAGTGCTATGCGAAGACCCCTGTCCCCTTGGGGATCCCCTTCCATCGTGGAGGCCCGTGGGATTCATAAAGGGAATCCCTCTTTGAAGAGGGGCTGAATTCAAGCCAAGGGATGGTAACTTCGCGATGTTGAAGTGCCTTGAAGAGCTCATGGTTCAGAGAGCAAAAATTGCTTCATGATTTGAGAGCTAATAAGGAAAACGTTTCAAGGATATATTTGTTGGGATCGAGTGGTTCCCAATATTTATAGGCTAGTGGCGCCGAAAAGCATATCTTGCTCCACAGTGGGTTCGCAAACGTCAAAGGGGTTTGCGCAGACTCCCGCCTCCTTGCTCCACGGTGAGTTCGCGAACATCAAATGGGTTCGAGGAGCCTCCTGACTCCTTTCTCCATTGTGGGATCCCAAACATCAAATGGGTTTATGGATCCTCCCACCTCCTTGCTCTGAGGCAGGCTTACAAACGTCAAATGGGTTCATGGAGCCTCTCTCCTCCTTTCCCTGCAGCGAATTCGAGAAGGGTGAGATTTTCACCAGTCATAGTGCTACGAGGCTCCATGGGAAAGCATTGCAAGGTACCCCAAGGGATTTCTGTTTGTTCATTTTCTTTCCATATTTTGGTGCCAATAGAAACCCATTGACAGTATGATATTGTATCACCAACTAAAACAAAAATGTTATGGCTACCAATTTCCACAATTTTTTGGTATCCTATAACAAACAAATCATATAAGGATCACCTTGACCTTTTTCCCACACCTCACATAAGATTTTGAAAACCAATCTTGCCATGTTTCCAATCTAATAACACATTAATGAGATGTTCCAATACTCATATTCCTGATCTAAGTCCTAAGAAAAAGTAAATACACCTAGTTATGATAAAAAATAAAAATCCCTCAAATCACAACAAACCTTAAATTTTAGAGTTATTAAAACTATATCCCAATAATTCTAAAATAATAACACAACCACCTTCCAAATCATTGAATCTTCTTGTTCTTTCTAAACAATAACTAGTATGAAAAATTACTAAATAACAACCATGGAAAACATTTTATATTCACATGTAATTATTCATTATAAATAAATGAAATTATAATTTAATACAACATATTTGTGTTCAGTGAGTATTTAGCAATAAAGGACTACTATCAAAATAAATCAATTTAAATTAAATTATTTTTTGTAAAAGAATTTTTATTTAAATAGGATTCAGAATGGTTTTATAAAAGAAAATATTGATGTTAAAATTTACTATGAATCATTATTCTAAGGTGTTATATAATAAAAAATCATTATTAAACCCACAATATAACATGTAAAAACTATAAAACACATCATTACCTCTGTATAGAGTACTAATATACTCGAATAAAATTTATAGAAACCTGAAGAACCAAAGGATTGATAAAAAAATCTATGTTATTTTGAAACACCTACCTAAATTCATTGTATTCACTATATTTATATCAACAATGAGAGTCTAAAACCAGATAAACAAATTTTATACCCCGTGAAAAACATTATTTATTTAGAATAACCCTATATCAAGACCTTCACATTATGGATAACTGGATAATTAAAAGTAGAAAAAATAATATGAGAATAAGAGGATAGAGGGAAAGGAAATGAATATGAAGAGGGTGTTACCTTGAAAACCCACATGGAATTAACAGAGGTTCACCAATGAATTGAGAGACAGACGTGTGTCAACATCCGAAAAACCATATGAGAAGCTTATTAAAATATTGGAAATAGAAATAAGGGTCCTAATTATCATATGTATAAAAACATAGGAATCCTTTTTTGTCCATGATTCACAATTAGAATACTATTTTTAGCTTCAATATTTCAATACCACCCATGCATGTGTTAGACAAACAATTACTATAACAATTTTTCCTAGTTAATTTATTAATTTTATTTATTTCCCCCCTTTATGTAAAAATTAATAATAATACCCATAATTAAATTATTATGTTCAAAATAGTATCCTCATGTGTGTAAAAATATTTTAACACTCCAAGATCTTAATATATTATTACATGGAAATAATTTATTGGGATCGATATATTCTTCCACACACAATAGTCAATTGAAAAAAATATAGTTATAAAAATTATTAAGTATAAAAATTAGAATCAGGAAATTGAATTATTCCGAATGAATTGGATTATTCATTTTATTAAACATTTATATGAAGAAAATAATATATATTTTTATATGAAGGAAATTCAATTATTTTATCTAAAAACTAGAGAAATACATTTTTACCTTAATATATATATTTTAAAAATATATATATTAGGGAAAAAATTATACTATAATAATATAATAATAAAATATATTTGATTATAAAAATAAAATTGTACAAATAAATTAATTAATAACTTTTATTAAATATGTATAACAAATAGTTAACATTTTAAAAATCTATTTTCTAACATGAACTATTTTCAACTAAATTTTTAGATTTAATTTTCATATTGAATATAGAAAATAGTGAATAATAATTTTTAAAAATGAAAATTATTTTTTATTTAGAATACAAACATATTTTTCAGATTAATTTTCTGAATTTCTTGAAAAGATTTATTTTTAGTTGAACAATGAAAAATACAGTTTTACAAATATCATGACATTTATAGAATTATTAGTACATAATAATGAATTTAAATTAATGAAATATTTTCATAAGGATAAATACATATTTTATATTTGAATTTATAATTTTATAAATTTATTTTAACTTACAAAACCATATTTCATATTTTAGAACAAAAGGAATATTTTCATGAAAATTGATCATAATAAATTATATATTTTTATTATTCAATTTATTTTTTTTCACATTTTAAAATTGGATTAAATAGAATTTATTTAAAATTTAAATTCATTGCGTAAAAATTATCTAATATTCAAAACATTATTTTTAGTTATACAAATTATGTAACATTAGGTAAAAACTCGTTACAACTGTAGAAGCGAAAAATTTACTAGTAAATAATCTAAGAGTAAAAGAGCACAAACATGTTTTAACCATTAGTTTATAAGGTACCTACAAAACATAAATCTAACCCATTAAATTATTTATCATTCTTTTATCCAACTAAAAATATAGTTACTTCTAATTACTGAAAATATTTCCGTATTTAAAAAATGACCTTCAATTTTCACTTTTAAAAGGGGATCTTCCCTCCTTATTTCCTCCCAAACCACTATCCAACAATATCAGCCTAAAAATTAGCCAATAATCTACTTGATACTAGTATACAACTTAATTTTTCACTATTATTCTCAAAATAACACCTCTTAATGATTTACCATCATTTATAGAGGATATTATATATGATGTGAGGTATAATTTTCTAACATCTTCCTTGTTTTTCATGTTCTTCATGGGAAAATTTTCATATTCAAATTACATTTAAAAATATTACATTGATAACAGTAGTAATATTATTGTACTAATATTTTATTATAATAAGTGTACAATCATTTACCATCATCCTCTTTTACTTTAATAAATGAATATGTGAATCTTGTGTTGTGCTAACTACCAACTCCTTGATGCAATGTATTTTGTTTTCATTGGACACAATAAAACGATGGTATAAAAGGGTAACATATTAAAAAATTATGTTATTAATATCTTGATTAAAATTTTTAAACAATAAACCATATTAATCATTTCTCCCATTCTATAGAAAAAAATCATTAACCATGGGTACATGTGGACTACTGCCTCTATAGAACAATTAATTTTTAATATTGTTTTCATCACCAACATATAAGGGTAATCATTATGATTTTATTAATGGATAAATATTATTTTTATGATATTATTATGTTTAATGAATTAAAAAATTGAGAACAATGTAATGATATTTTCGACCACCAATTGCTGTGAATTTAACTATTTAAAAAGATTGATCTACGAATAAATTGATATATTCCTTATAAGAAATCACTATATATAAATATTCATCCATTTATAATTATTTAAAATTATAATAATAACATTAATTAAAACTATATAATTTCTTAATTCTTTTGTTATAAATATATTGCAACAAAAAAACCTAATAATCACCCATTAATCGTGGTTAGTTATTATTTGGGGGGTTTAACAATCTTCTTGATGAATAAATTTCATTTATATCAAAGTTGAATATGAGAAAATTTTTCAGGTATAATATAAAATAAATATTTAAATAATTTTTCCCTATAAATTTATATGAATATTTAACTCATTAATTAAAAACACCCTCTGTTCATTTGTAATCATTGAATCATGATTTCCACTGATTTCATCCTCATATATAATAAAGGATAATCATTTAAATAATAATATTTAATTATAAAATATCATGTAACATTAATTCAATTAATTTAGATCATATAATAGTGATGTAATTTTTTAAATTGTAGAAACTAAAGCCTCTTTTTTGAAAGTAGTTTAAAGTGAAAAACATTAATTATACATGAAAATTACAATAGGTTAAAAATAACTAATATATACTCATATAATGATTATAAATTAAATTTATAAGAGGTTATATATATAAATAATAATTATTATTATTAATTTAAGTAAAAAAATTATTTATTTTGGGAATTTGGGATATGTTCATAATGAATCAGTTTCAGGGTAATTGTTTTCATCTAAAATTTTATTATTGGTTACTTTTTTGGTTACATGAACCCTATTTATTTTTAATTATTTATATAAAACCTATTTTTTATATCATATAATGAATTTTCTTTTAATCATGGTATTTTATGTTTAATTAAAACCCCCCTCTATAATGGCCCATTATTTTTATACATAATTATTACATATTATTATTTGAATACTTATTTTCATACCATTATGATCTACATCAAAATCACAATGTTTTGGAGACTTAGGATACTAGATATAATGTTAATAATTTTATTAAAATATATTAAACATCACTAATATATATATTTTTATTATTAAAATTACTTTTAAAAATATAGTTAAAATAGTTCTGTATAACCTTGGGGAAGAAAACATAAAAAAAGTGATCATAGATTATCAGTAAGGGTAAAACTGGGAGATATCAATCATAATGACTCATAATATGATCATAAGTTTTTGACAAAATAACCAATTGGGTTCTCTAATTCTACAAGACTAATACCTAGAAATGTTTATAACATAAGCTCCAATCATCACATCATATCAAGAAGCATGATCAATAATATTTTTAAAGAAATAATAATTAGTCAAGATTCATAACATTGATATGTTACATCATAATAATAGGAAATAATAATCTTATAAACATAGATGTAAATATTCATGTCCACACAAATTCTTGTGTGAATAGAAATAATGATATTATATTGACGCATCAAAATGTGAACAAATCCATTCACAATAAGGTCCACAAATAATTTTATGAGTATAGGTAAATGGAGATCATACTCATGCATCAAAATTTGAAAAAAATAATCGATTCAAAATCATATCCATACTTTTCATTATCACATCATTAGAAATAAATATCACATTATACAATTAATAGGAAGGAAATAATGGACCCACTCATTAAATAGTCCCAATTCTTTCATTTAAATGACACATTATCATACCACATTCTTCATATAACCAAATAATATCTGATAGAAGATAAGAAAATTTCATAAACAACACATCATCATAACAATAGAACATAAATATAGTGAATAAGGATGATATAAATGTATCAGATCCCTATTAAAGAATAGTTAGTAATACAAGATTTTTTACTAATTAAGACATTCTTTTACAATATGATTCAAATGTTTTTTGAGGAAAATACCCAGTTTATTTTTATATAATTTATTTAAAATAAAAACTGTTCAAATTTATTATGGAATTTTTTTAAAATAGAACCATGGAATAATTTAATGCAATATTCAAAACATTGATCAATGTTGATGGAAGGAATGATTATCGATGTCATAATAACTAAATACTATGATTTCTTCAACACCTTCATTGTAGTGTACATTTTGTAAAAATTTAAAAATAGATTATATTAATACTATTTTGAGTAAATTAAAATGTGGATAAAATTACATTAAACAATCATTTGAACACAGAAATAACATTCCTAAAAACATATTTAGAAACATATATATAGGTGTAAATTTTTATCGACCAAAAAAAATTATGCCATCTTTTTCATGAAAATGTTTTCTTGACTATTTTTAGTGTTCTCGAGAGTAAAATGAATTTATAAATTGAATGTTAAATTAATAAATATATGATATTAAAAAATTAAATTTATTTATCACCTAATGATGATATAATGTCCTCAAAGGAAATTGAATCATAAATAATCATCATTAAAATAGGACTGAAAAGTAAATCCATTATAAATTTTGTAGTCTCCAAAAAAACCTCATGAACTAGATAAATATTTATGGATTTCTAATCCATAATAATTTTCATTATAATAATCCTAAAATAAATTCACTAGAAGTATACACACACAAAAGTAATAAGTGGGGACTATAGTACATATGTCAAAAAAAATAAAAGTAAAATGAGAAGTACCCTTACCTCAAGTATTATTCTGTTTCATTATAACTCAATACTCCGATATAATATAAATAAATTTATTATACATATATTCCATATCCATATTCATACATAACATAATATGTACCAAAAAAATATGATTATTTATTATACTTTTATTAATTCTTTTTTCATTTAAAATAGTATTCAACTGAAAACCTCTACATTTTTCATGCATGTTTTAATTCGAGGGTTGTTATACTTGAACATTTATCATTGTTAAATCATATCCAAAATAATAACCATTGCATATTTATCATATTTATTCCAAATATATTCTTTTACGATTATTTATATATAGTTTTAGTTAAAAATGAATTAAATCACATCGTGGATACGGTAATCCATACATATGCATGAGTGATGTTTCCACCTTTTTATGGATGGATGAAAATAAAGTAAAATAATAATTCAAGTTCTCAGAATAATTATTATATCATATATATATTATAAAATCATTCAATCAATCCTTATTACCATCCATTAAATGTTTTAATGACAAATTAATAACATTTTGTCACAGAGGTGGTAGTCCACAAGTATGCCCGAGAGACAATATGACATTATAAATAATGGAATGGTATGAAGGTAAATAAGATAATATAATTTCAAAAACAAAATTATATAATATATATAATATATAATTATTAAATCAATAATAAAAAAATTAATTAATTATGTTGATGAGAAATTAATCATATCTCTGCATGGATCTGGTAGTCACCATGTGATCATGAGTGATACTTCCACTTGAATTTGTTAAAATATAATTTAGAAATTGGGGGTTAAATAAGAAAACTATCATTTTTTTATTTTTATGACAATGAATATATTATATTAGGGGGAGTACCAAATATTAAATGGTGGTAGAATAAATAAAAAATTAGAATACTTGAGTTTGGAAAATTACATATTCTTCAATAAATCACTTAATATCAAATCCTATGGATGCATGAAATGGTCTATGAAGAAGACAAGAACCTCTACATATTTAATTTTCATGTTTATAATAGAATTTTATTTGTATTGGTAAATCTAGGTGGCCTATAATGGTGTAATATTAATAGAGGAGGGTTTTCATTTTAAAAGGGAGGGAAGGGGCACTCTGGTAAATTTTCTAACAATTAAAAAATAATAACTCCACAATTATTGATAATTGGTCCCTAATATAATATATTTTGAAATAAAAATTATATTGGATCTATATAAACTCATAAAATGGATTTTATACTAGTTTTATGTAATTTTAAGTATTATCTCTTTTGTTTAAAACCTATTAACCCTTATTATACATAATTCTACTAACAGGTTGTCAAATCATTAAGATATATAGATTTTCATCAAATATAATATTTAGAAAAAAAGATATAGGGTTTAAAAATTTAATCATAAAAATTCCACCTTATCCTATTTTATGTTTTTTAGGTCTTTAAATTTTTTTATAATATATTATAAAATATATAATATCATTAACACCATTTTTGGGATAATTTTTTTTATTTTAAATTAATGTCTCAAAAGTGCCAATGTATTTAGAATATAGAGACTTTAAACTTAAATTATACATTATATATAACTATAAAATTAATTTAAAATCGAAATTTATGAAAATATTATTTCTGTTATGGTATTAAAAAATATTTATGGAAATTTTTAACTCATTGAATTAGCACTATGTCATCATTGTGTAAAACTTTAAGGTAATTATTCCACAATTAAAAATTAAAAATATATTACTATTTCTAAAATAATATTTTAATATTCAAAAAAATAATTTATAAATATCCATATACACTCTTTATCTTCCTGATAAAATATTATAATTATTAATATACAAGTTGGTGATACTTTTTAATTTCCTATAAAACAAGTAATATATAAGCAAGTATAAAATAAAAATCGAATAAAACTTCAATGAAGTGATATATTGGTTGACAATTTTCAAAAAAAAATTAATATAATAGAAATTAACAATGAGGTAGGGTTAATTTAATATCTTATCACATTGTTTTAACACTATTTTGACAAATTATCCCTTACCGAGTTGAAAAACGCTTACCATTATGACTATTCATAATGAACAAAATTAAAAGGTAAATATTTTAAAAAAAATATTTTCTTGATTTAAAACATGGATTCAATTTTTAAATATTAAATATATTTTTTTATTAATAAATATCATATAAATTCATAAAATTAATTGAATAAAAAATTTATTTAATAATGGGTTTCAAAGTCTAAAATTAACTTATATCAAAACCATGTCTATTATTGCTTCAAATATAATTAATTAGATTACTATATAATAAAGTATTCATGTTTAACATTGAAATAAAATAATGAATATAATGTTAGTTATTATTTAAATTAATAGGTGAAAATAAATGGTATTGTTTAAATAAATTTATTTTTTATAGCGCATCAAAAAATCTATAATTTTAGAAAAACCTATGTAAATCCGGATATAATAATTTAAGAAATGATGTTATGACAATGAAATAAAATTTTGATATAATTCCAAAACTGATTTGAATATCTACTCACAAAAATATATAAAACTATTTTTGGATTAAAATAATTTTCTGAAGAATAAATTTACCTTACTAAAAACGGATTACTTATTTACTAAAAATTATTCAATAAATTTTAATTTTTTATGGCCATTATACATATATTTAATTATTATATAAAAGATATTAAATAATTCTAATTCAAAATATTGGCTATAATATTTACATTTAGATAATAATATTTTAATAATTTGTTGTAATTTTATAAATTTTTATCATTGTGTGTTAAATAAGATATCAAGATTATTAGTATTCTACACTAAAATTCAAGGTGTAACATTTTACTCCTTAAATAAAATTTTCAATAAGAGTTTTTTCTTTATCATAAAAGATAAATATTTAAAAACAAACATGATCACAACCCACCACATATATCGTGATAATAAAACATACTTTTTAAATAGGATGTGGGAAACATAATATTTACACAAAATAACCCAAAATAAGGTTCCTCTAAAAGCGGAAAATTACTGAGAGGTTAAAATAATGATAATAAGAGAAATGAATCCTCAATGGAATAATATATAGTGATAGAGAACATGGTCATTAGAAAATTTTCAACCAGAAAACCATAAATTAGTGATGGGTGAAAAGCCAAACAATTTATTATAAACGAAGGTTAAAGAATAAAAATTTTATTTCATGATTTTTTCTAAAAGTTGAGGGATTAAATTGAGGCAAGAAATTATAATTCATTAGGTGAACCCATTTCATAATAATTATTTCATACTTTTATTATACTTTGATCGATTATTATTTTATCACTTACACTAAGAAATTATATTACATGATGTGTTTTTTTCATGCCTGAGGAACTAAAATTACAATTAATAAAATAATATGATCTATAAAATAATGATAATGCATCACCTATATCAATAAAAATTTACCCAAATAATAATTGTTTTAAAAATAAATCTAACAGTAAAAAATATAAATCATTAATCTATAAAACCATAACCATAACATCCAATGTTCAACATAATCCAATCCATGAATTGTTAATCATAAGACTCCTTGAAAATATGTATAACCAAATCAAAGCCCAAAAAAATATTTATCCCAGATCATTTTCATGATGACTAATTTACAATTTTCCACTGATAGAAAACATTATCTCGTAATTTCAAATACCATAAAATGGGAATAACTTGATCATATATTCTCCTAAAACATTCTACTAACATGAATCATTAAAAAAACTCAATTAACACATATATGAATCAAATAATTAAATATCCTCATTCCTCAAATAAAATCCCAGAATATCCAATATATTCAATAAATGAAAAACTGAAATAAAATTTATCATAAATCATAATTTTATTAAATCACTAATAAATTTCTAGTTCATAAATAAAAATAATTTTACTATAGAAATATAAATAATCTACTAATCCTTAAAAAAATTATTTATCAACATCTGGAGAATTTCAAATTTTTTATACCCCAGAATCATGTATTTTCAAAAAACAATATCCTTACAACTAAATAACATTTGATGTTTATCAATACCACTAAACATATGATTATAATACTGAAATAAAAACTATTGCAGAACAAAGGTTTGATGTTTCATGATTTCCTTTAAAAGACTATAATTGATAAAACATAACTATAATAGAAGTGTTAGGTCCAAATTCCAAATAACTTCAGTCATTATAGCGTAAGGATTATAATATCATAAGTACATCCAAGGTCTAAGAGTTAACCCATAAATTATTTAATTTACTCATACAGTGAACATGTTTTACACACCTAGGATACTGAACCATAAATGGTACATTTTAAATTTATTTATTTATATTTATTAAATACTTCATTTTAACATAGTAATTTCATGACTTATTCCTTTCTAATCAACACACACAATATTTTAAAATTACTTTAAGAAATTTAATTGGGCACTATATCCCATATTAATAACATGTAATAATTTTAATCTTTATGCGTTAATTTTCATCATCAACTAAACCCCAATGAAACAAAATTTTATTCCATTATGTATTTCATGAATCTCAACCAATTTTATGTTGTTAATCATATATCATGATATATTTTTCGGATTAATAACAAAGTTTCTCATTCCATCTCTCATTTCATTTCACTTATTATGAGGACATTCAATTAATTGTCCTTCACATTGATTTTTATCATGGTATATTCGGTTTCTATGCATTGACTAAAACTAAAGAAGCATTGTTTTAGAAAAAATAATCATAGTGAGAAACCATATAATAATGGAAATTAATTCATTAGATGTAAAAATCATAATAAATTATTTTTAAACTATGAGATCATTGCTTTAACCTAGTCTATCCATTATCTTATTATATTCAAATGCATCATAATGGTTAGTAATGAAACTATGAATTAATCCAACCATATCTTGTGGGTGTGTCTATCCATGTATGTAGTATTTGGAAAAATAATCATATACATGTTATGATCAAGATAATATCAGTCCACAATAATCATATTTTTTATCCTCTGGTACACATATTCCAAAATTATATACACATACTAGTATTTATACTGGGATGTATTTTCAAGGAAAACCACACTCATTTCACTTTAATAATAAAATATATTTTATTATAATTAGGACATTCTTTTAGGTTTTCAATAAATATCTCAATTCCTAATCTCCAATGATTATCTAAACCCATATTAAAAAAAACAATTATGGCCAAATAATCTTTTATATAAATATTACATCTTTTTAGATTAATATTCGATACATAAAATTATCTTCCATGATAGAAGTATAAATATTAGTGCCTTTGAGGAATGAAACCATAGTCAACATATTTAATAAAATTTCTTAAAAATTTCCCATAATGATCTTCATATAAGGACTTTTCATATGCATAAAATACATAGAAACATTTCGTATATCCTTGGAAAAAAATATGAAATGGTGAGATTGTATGACATAAATTGTAATAATGGGAAATTTGAATCAGTATAAATCATATGACTATATTAATGGTATGATGAAATAATCAAGTACATTTTTTCAACATAAAATATTCAAATATTTAAGAGAATATTTCATAGAATCTAAACCTCAGGTCATATCAAGAATCATGATCAATATGTGCATCAAAGAAGTAATCATATTTCATGAGTGATAACATAGACATGTGAAATTATAAGAAAAGAAAATAATATTCTTGGTATCATACCTCTTCAAAATCATTTCTAAACAAAATATTATGATCATTGAAATAATGAAACCACAATCAGGCATCTAAATGTGAAAAAAACCATTCACAATAATTTATATCCATAATATTATAAGCATTGTTATAAAGATATCAAAAACATGAATCCAAATTTTAGAAAATTATATTTTCAATAATTTCTATGGTTATCATATTTATGTAACGAGATATCTATATAACATTACCCAATGCATTGGAATGATATAATTGTCCCAAAAGTCAAATATTCCTTATTCATTAATATAAATTCTAAAAGATTATAAAACATTTATCATATCTTCATATCTCGTCCTATTGAAAATAATAGGGTTTCTAAAACATTTCATAATAATTATAATAAAACATACAATGAAATAATATTGATGTTATCAATGGATCACATCCCCTATAATTTATAATTTACATCAAAGGATGTTATCCTATAAGAAAAGTTCCTTTAAAATATCTCTAATATTTTTTGGGGAAAATTTCATTTCCATATTGAATTCACTTATTTGAAATAAAAATATATCCAAAAAATAATTTTTTTTCTCTTAATGGACCCATGGAAACATGTAAAGTAATCCTCAAAATAGTAAATGGTAAAGGTGGAGATATTTTTTTCATGTTGTAATCATACAAAACAATGATTCCTTTCATTCCATTGGTAAAAAACCTTGTTTATAATACATAAAAAATTTATATAAAAACGTTTTTACTGGATGAAAAACATGAGTAAAAATTAAATTAAATTATTAATTAATTATTTTAAAAATATTCATCAATAAAATATAAATAACATTTCTATGAATTAAGTTTATTATTGACTGAAGAATAAATAAAATAAATTTTCTTCAAAACATATTCTCAGAAATTTTAATTTCCCAATAGAGTAAATTAATACTATATAAAAAAATTACATATATTAAGAGAATATAATAAAATATAAAATGGGTTTATCAGAAAAAGATCATATAATTTACTCAATGTAAATTCTAGAACACAAAATTCAGATTAAAATTAGATTGAAACATACATCCCTCACCATTTTCTATAATATCTGAATCAAAACTTCTATAAAGATAAAATTATAGAATTATTTATAATCCACCATAATTATGGTGTTATTAATTAAATAATATAATCATTTATAGTATATACACCACTAAAAACCTGTTGAATATCACATATGTCTCAATGAAATAAAAGTTAGGCAAGAAATCCCCTTAACTCAAGAATTTTCCTACTTCATATGCATTAATACCACTAAAATAATAATTATATATTTATTATAAATATATTAAATTACCACATTTATAAAAAAATTAATATGTATCATTCATTTATAAATTTTTATAATCTTACTATAAACAATTTCTTCATTAAAAATAATATTCAGGTGAACACATGCCTCTTATCGATGCATATTTCAGTTTGAAGGTTATGATACATACTCCATGGTCATGATTTTTACATATATAAAATATTAATCATAAAAAAAACATAATATTTAACCCTTATATAAAATCATATAGTTATTCAAATAATTCAATGATGAAAACTGAATTACATTACATCATTGAGACAATAATCTATTAGTATGCATGAGTAATGTTCTAAAATTTCAATGGTTGGAATGAAATAAAGATAAATAATAATTCACCAATAAATAATAATAATAATTATTTCGAATAAATAATATATATTAATTAAATTTAGCTTTACTATAATCCTTATAAATTAGATGTCAAAAACAAATCATATCACTCTATGGAGGTGGATGTCCTAATATACGCATGCACAATATTATAATTATATATCAGAGGGAAAAGTAGAAAGGTAGATAATACATTATAATTACTTAATCAAAATTATCTACAACTATTATATTTAAAAAATTAAATCTATCATAATAACTAACTATGAATCATTTCTATGGAAAATGAATCATGTCACTACATGGAGGGGGTGATCTACACATATGCATGAGTGATACTTTCATTTACCATTTGATATAAAATAGGGTGTGTGATGGTGGTTACTTACTAATAATAAAATTTTATCATATTAATAATTCTTAATATACTATTTTATGATTAATACCATATAATTAATGGTGGTAGAAGAAGGTAAAATTGAAATTGGTTGGGTAGAATGATTATATGTTCTTCAAGAGACCTCCTCTAGATCCCCATTTAATCATATTTTGATTGGTCAATTAAGAATACAAAACATATTCTTAATTGATTGGTATGTTTTGAACAGAATGTTCATATATTCGGTTGAGAAAAAGTTGAGTAGTGAATATAAAATAGGGGTGTCCTTAAATGAGTGAGGGATGTGTAACTCTTGTAATTTTCCAAAATATTAAAATATTTTAAATCCACATTCAAGGAAATGTGTGAAAAAATTTGATTAATAACAAGTTTATGATGAGATATTATTTAAATAGACTCATCTAATATAATTTATAAATTTGTTTAGGTGATTATGACTATTATATTATTATTCTAACCTTAAATAACACATTTTATCTTTTAACATGATAATTTTTTAATAAATTATTAAGGATTATAAAAATAAATACAAGGTAGAAAATATCACATCAATGGTAAAGGAACAAAATTTTAGACCATATACCAAACCCCATTTACTATTTAGATGTTTTTATTATTTTTATACAATTTAATAAAATATTATATAACCAAAAATATCTATAATTACATTTTTATGACTATTCATTTAATTTTACTTTATAAAATCGAACTCATCAATGATTTTAAAATATATAACATTTCATCATAAATTATACATTTTAATTTCACATATAATTCATGGTTTACAAAAATCCTTCAAAAAAATATTTTCATGTTTTAAAAATTATATTCGATCTATTTATACTTTCTGCGTAGGCATTATGGTGTTGTTGCATAATCATTTAAGGTAATTATATCAGTATTAAAAGTAGAAAATAAATTAATTTGAAAAAAATTATTATTAATTTTTTAATTAATTATTTATAACTGGATGTGACCTCTTTTTATCCCAGTGATAAATTATTACAGTTTTCAAAAGAAAAGTGATTAACATTTTTTATTTTACTTTACATAAAATAATATATTAGTCATTATCATAGAAATATTTAAATTTTTTCATAAAAGAAAATATTGGATGCATATTATCAAAATCAAATAATAAAATTGATTACATGTAATTTATATGGTCATTCTAATGTCTTATCCTTTATTTTTGGGCTCATTTCAGTCATTTTTCCTTTTATCTGGTGATAAATATTTACCATGGTAATAATACATAATGAAAAAAAATAAAGGAAAATATTTTCAAAATATAATAACCCTAGTTCTAAATATGGATTCCATTCTTCAAAAATATATTTATTTTATTTTTGGAATTATTTGTAATAAAATTTTGAAAAACACAATGAAAATGAAATTTTTAGAAAATTTGTATTTATGCCTAAAAAATAACTTATATGAAAATAATTAATATTTTTCATTCAGTTGTAATTAATTAGATTCATAAAAATTAAATGTATCATATGTATATTTTGAACTATATCATTAAATATTTTGGATTTTAAATAATATGATTTAATGGAATGAAATGATAGAATATTTAAAATTTTTATTTCTTTACTATTCATTAAAAAATCAATCAATTCAAAAAAAATGAAAATTACACCATATATAAATTTTGATATTATGATTTTTGATAGAAAATTTATTCTATACAAAAAAATATATTTATTTCACATATTGATTATAATATTTACTAAAAATGGATAAAAAAATATTTGGAAGAAAATGTATATTGTAATGGTTAAAATGCCTTTACTAAAAATCATGTATTATTTCGTACGAATTAATCAATATATATTTATTGATTTGGACTATTATACATAAATTTAATAACTTGGTTAATCATATTCATTTCATCCATTTAAAAGTATATGTTGTAATGTCACATTTTAAAAACAACATTTCTATAATATATTACAATTTGATTGATGCTCAGTGTTGTGTGTCAAACAAGATTTCATGATTATTAGTATTGTCACAACCTGACTCATGAAAGGGTGTTATCGAAAACTATCACAAGACCACCCCCATTAGAAAGTGTATTTCAACCAAAACCCAAGGAATAACAAACATATGGAGGCCTTTTCATAAGTTTCCATATTCATGAACATATCCATCTCGATTAAAAAGTGCAGATGGAGAAATATTTAGAGAATGAAAAAACTCAGGGAAGAAATATGCATGTCAGTAGCAAGATTGTACAATGGGATGATAGTGTAAACAAAAATTTAAATGGAAAAAATACTTTCCCAATCTGAATTATGTTCTAACATGAGAAAACTAGAAACAAAAATTATTGAGAGTACTCTTCTCTTGATCTCGAGCTATTACACCTCTATGTGATCCAAAGTACAAGGTATCCCTAAGCTCTTCTAAAGTCACCACTCAAAAATATTTTATATTCTTAATACTTTAACCATTTGGGAAAATAACATGAAAGGGTATTTATATACACAACTAGTCTTATAACCCTAAATATGACATGGGGAAGTAAGAGATACAAATGGAATATAAAGAATATATACAGAAATTTTGATACATTAATCAGTTAAAGAGAAAAACTCTACCCAAAACAAAAATCAATGTAACCTTATCTAAACAAATTGGCCATAACCAAATGTGTATATGATCTACGCATCATTTATTTACTAACTATAAAATAATACTATACTAATCTTATTGTGATAAGAAAAACATAGAAAGAACATAGAATACTAGGCATGTATTTGCATCTAATGGAAGGATAATACCCAAATACAATGATATAGTTATACAATATAGATATATATTATCAGTGAAAATAATTCAAAATTAATGAGAATGGTTACATCCATCTCAAAACTTAGCCCATGAATACGATTCACCAACAACTCCAAAATTCCATCAATGATTCACACTATCTCACACGTCTATATATAAGTAACTATCTAAGGAAGGTCATGCCTCATCATTGTGTTTCACTGTCAAGGGGCCATGATCTACATTTATTGGACCCTTTCCCACGTACAATATGATTGTATCACTCTGATAGTTTATGGAGGCCACATTCTCTCTCCAGTAAAAGGATTCCACTCTAGTGGTAGAGGACCCATGCCTAGCCCCGTTTGAGGGTTCTACTCTAGAAGTCATAGAGGACTCATTCCCAACATGATTGGAGTGTTTCTCTTGGGTTGTTTTCGAGGAACTATTCCCATCTAGTCTGGAGGGTTCAATAAATATATCTATAGAACACCCATTCCATGTGATGAATAGAGGATTCCACTCAATTCATTAAAGAATGATGCCCAAATCTAGTGGAGGGTTATATGTTTAATGTTAGTATATGATCATTTCTATCTCAATTGGAGGGTTATGTTCTATAACTCTATACAATAATCATACCATGTGATTACATGATAGTTCCACATAACATTGATGACTCGTACCCAACCTATTCGGAGGGTTCAATATAGATGTTTCTATATGATGACGCCCCACCCAGCTAGAGGGTCCCACTCTAAAATTCATTTAGAGCACATGACCAAACCAAAATGTGTGATCCACTTGGGTTGCCTTGAGAGATCCTATGCGACAACTATTTTCACAGACCATCTCATAACCAATAATCATTCACTAAAAATTCTAAACTATTTAAAAAAAGTCCCATCCAAGGAAACAATCACATTCTACAAAGAAAAAAACACTGGATGGGATACTCATTGACCAAAATCCAATTCAAAATGGGGGAGATAAACAATAATAAACATTCCTCAAAAGATAAAAAGTAGTACATGACGTGTGAGGGGACCCACATAGAATTTGGTTTCACTTAACATCCTATTCAAGTCTATATTCATTACATGACTCCCAATCCATCAATAAGTACATTAAATTTAGGTGTACTACAAGTCATGTCCAAGATATCCAAGACTAGGTTGTTTCTTTCTCATTGAGTCTATATATTCATGTTATGTCCTTGTACATTGGTACATAGTGTGTTTCTTCACATATGGTGAGTATCGTGTACTATGGCCATGTCTATGAACTCGGGCATATGGGTTGTTCTTGGCCATATGCTTCGTCACATGGAACATCCACATGGGGATGGTGGTACATTTCATGTATGAGGGATACATGTCATTGAATCCTTATAATTTAATTAAAATCATACTATTTTATGAATCGAGTTCATCTTTAGGGTAATGATTCCTTTATTTTTTTCAATTTTCAGTTTAATTGCTTAATTATAACCTTGTGTGATTTCAGATTGGGTTCATAGAGGTATCAGGGTTGTCCTTGGATATTACGGATGCTAGAACCCATGTTTTAGGAAAAAAGAGGAGGTTTTAGAGTTAGTGAAAACCATGCAGGTTCGACGAATGGTTATGTGGACATGCATGAAATTTCAAAATATTTTGACAGTGGTACTTCACAAAGTTTACGAATGGTTTGTAAACTACGCGAGTAAACTGTGTGAGTGTCCCTTATCCTACATGAAACCATATGGGTAAATCATGTATCCTTGTAATTTTATGAATTTTATAAATTTTAAATTTAATTAAAATCCTTTTATAAAACTAATATAAGGTTATTTCTTTATGCACAGAGGCCACCATGAATGGAATCTTCTAGCTGGTTTGTAGGATATTTTTTCACATCTCTTCACTTTTCAATATCTAATTTGAACATAGATTATCTTTATAGAATCATAATGGTAAAGAGTTAATTCCTTTAAAAATATATGTCATTCATCTAGATATTAAAAACACTATATGGATTGAGGCTCATATGACTTAATTTATTATTATTCTTCCCATCTTATTATTTCTTCCTAACTAGGGAAAAACAACTCTTGATACTTGATAAGATATCTTGCACAAGCCTATGGTAGGCAAGCAAGTTACTTCCATTAAAAACCATGTCATTTATATTTGTTGGGGTGTCACGGGCTGAATGTTTGGGAGTCGCCTAAAATGAAATTGACCCTTATTATTTCTACTCATAGTTAGGGTAATTTAAAAGGATTTATAATGAATTTTATTGGTTTTATACGTTGAATTGGAATAATACATGGGTTATTTTTCTTGAAATGAAGCTTTTTGGCTATAGGAATTGGATTCCTATTAGGCCTGCCTTTTACCCTTTGATCATGGGATGTCATTTTTTTATTAGTATATAAATCTTATTTATTAATTAATTTATTTTTAAAATTGTAATTTAAATGAATTAAGTGAATGGGATGGATAAATTGCTGCTTGAACCCTATAATCAATTATTTTTTTACATAATTAGTTTCTATTATTTACATGACCTTACCAGTAAAGTATATGTTAGGCCATGAATTGATGAAATTGCATTGAATTCCTCTAATTTTTTATTTTTCCATGTGATTTATATTACAACTAGGCTATGTGATTTCGTGATAGTCTTGATAGTATTGTTATATTAAATGCAACCATGTGATTATTTGAATGGAATTTGAATTTATAGCCCATGTGAGTTATATATTGACCATGCAATATAAAATATTGATTCAGAATGGGAATATAGTTATGAGATATTACCACATGATTAAATGTAAGGGAACACCTTTGAGGTTGGTTCTTAATTGATAAACATTCTATATATATATCCTTTTATAAGATGATTTTGTTTTGACCATGACATGTTAAATGAATGTTTAATTGGAATTGAATTGGTTAAATGATAAATACCCAGGGGTGATAATATATTCAAATTATAATTCCATTGATGGACTCATGTAACTTTTGACAATTATTCTTTGATTGATACATGGATTCACCATATAATTCCATCGATATACTCAATGGTTAAAGTGATTATTCCATGGGTGATACAAGGATCCATTTAAAGGACTCCAAGGATAGAAACATCGAGGCAAGAGTTATATGCCTAGTGATACATGGATACTAAATTTATTTCCAAGGATATAATCAAGGGTAATTAATTATATATATCATTAATGATAATTGGGGTTTCCTTAGAACAAATCAATGGACAAACACATATGGAATGGAATTTATACTACTACTAGGGTGATATATGGGGTTTTAAAAGGTTCATTATGGACTGGATCTTAGGGTTTAGATTGATTACACCTGTATTGATACTTAAATTCCAGCTTGTGATATTAATTGAATGACACATGTTATATATGAATTAAATTAAATGAAATGACTTATGACGTGTCTCCATGGAAAAAAACATGCATGGACTTGGTATTTACTTGTATTGTTTAAATAGACTTTTGAGGAATCTATTGTTCTTTGAGCTACATGGGCCATGTTGGGATTGAGGTGGATATTTATAATTATAAATTCAATTTAATTGAACTATTAAATTAATATTAATTCAATGGAATGAATTTAAATAAAAAACCAGTTTGTCTAGGATATTTACCTTTTAGTATTTCCTTGCTAATTTCTTTTCTTATTGAACAATATTTGCTTTATATATTCCCTGAATAATTGAAATATATGTTTGGTGGTTACCTATTTGGATTATATCTTACACATTTGGGTCACTTTTTAGAACCAAAAAGATTATATTATTTCAGGTTTTGATATGGGAATGTTTCCATCTATTACTACTTGACATGATGGTTAGGAGTAGAAGAGCATGTGACCAAACTGAGGGTTGTGATTCTATTTAGATTATTTAGGTATTTTTGAACTTTTGGGATATGTATTGAATATGCCTGTTGGGTACCTGTTTTGGTTATTTTCTTATAATCATGTGACATGTATTATCTTCTGGTATATGATGTGACTTCTAGATTTGCTTATACTATCGGTCTACCATTCATTACTTATGTTAGGGTATTAATAATTCTAATACTTTTATATATAATTTATTTCAAACAATTATACACTCTAGTAATGAGGGAAGAGTCTCCCCACAAACTCACATTGGCCCTTGTAGCCAGTTAGTAGCTTATGGTGTTTGGGGAGATGCACTTGAGAACTTCTGACCATGTGGGCTTGGTGCACTATTGAAGGGATACCATGTCTGAGATGTTACAAAGTTGTATTAGAGACATATTTTCATGTTTTCAGGCTATTTGGAGTAAATTCAAAAGGGGACAAAATGAAACTGGCATTTGGTAATGTGTTTCTATCAGGCGTAGCTATCCCACATATAGGGAAAAGCAAAATGGCCTTGAATGATATTGCCATTTTATGGATTTTGACAGTTACAATTGATTTTATTCTACCATTTAGTGATGCAATTGATATATGTTTTTATTATTTCTATGAATTTGGGTACTATTCAGTTACAAATCGATGATATGAGGGTATTCCATCTCATGAATCATATAAGAACCTACTTGATTTTATATTCCATTAATTATGCATTTGTATTTATGATGAATTACTGATTTCATGTTATTGTGATAGGTGTTGTTGTACATATTCATGTTTTTGTGTTAGGTATATTGATTTTTTTCTCAATTGGAATTGATAGAAACCTATAATTGGTACCTAATGTGTTTAGGCCTTCTTAGATTCTAATTTTTCCGATGATGGATCAAAAATAAATTGAAATGTGTTGTGATGTTCCACAGGTTGATGCCATTCTTTGATCAATGGGGAGTATGGGCCCACATGGATTAGAATTCGGCATACCATTTGTTTAAACTTATGAAAAGACGTGACTGGAATGAAATGGGTATCAATTCAATGAGTTTCAATGAGAATACAATTTAGGGTGTGGTAAATCTAAAAACATGTGATCTTAAAAGGCTTCTAAGAGGAACATCACTAGACTCGACCTTGGTAGTGGGATTTTTATTGTGTCTCTCACTTTTTATGTGACCTATTTAACAGCTAGACATGAACGATGGGGACGGAGGATGGGTTTAATATTATAGGATGTCTTATATATATGATATATCTGTATATGTTATTTTGAGAAGCGAATGTTGATAATGATATTGAACCAGGTCATGTGTTTGGCATTGTAGAGCCATACCACCATGACGAACTCTAGTTATACACCAGGAGGGTGGCAATGGTGATACTCCATATGTGGCAGGACATGTGCTTGTAGTGGATCCTCTAGTTGTGCCGGTTGAGGCACTATTTGTTTTATTTTATGTAGGTGTTTAGTTATAGTTTGTTTGGAATTTTTATTCACTTCATGAAAACATTTCATGGAGCACCACATCCTACAGTGTCTATGGCTATGCTGACACGAGTGTTCCAACAGAAGCATCCACCCACATTCTTAGGGGATGGTAGATTATATGCTACAGATTCATGCCTATAGGACATGCTCAAAATCCTTCAGAATCATATTTTTCTTCCTCGGTGTATGTTTAAACTCATTAAATATACACCACATAAATCATCCAAGAGATTATGAGATTTCATCACATAAAAAAAAGATCACGAAATGGCGTGGAAGTTTTTTAAGATAACCTAATTTAACTATTTATTTCTCTAGAAGTTTAGGGATGATAATGCCGATGAGTATATCTATCTGTAGAAGGTCGTTCTATAAGTTATGGATTACACCACCCATTTTACTAAGATCGAGTGGTATTCACCTATTTCAATGGGAAATGATCTATGTAAATCTAGAATATTTGAGAATGGTATCAGGCAGGACATATGATTGTAGGTAAAATTCTTCTGGTTGAACACTGTATCTAGGATAATGAATATAGTGCAGATCATAAAATTTATCCTTAGGGATTCTAGAGGGACAAGAAAAGGATCTTCAACACGTATGTCTGGTACTCCATCTACTGGCAGTAGGAAGCATCATCTGGAGATTACATGCAGCAAAACTAGCAGTAAAAACATCACATAAAGTGTCTAATTGAGGTGCTACTAGTGCGATAGGATGGGAAATAAGAGGCCACAATGTATAAGGTACATAGTCTAGTTTCATTCCTAGAGAATGATGATCCATCTTCATAGTTTCTGTATAATGTCTCCACCAACATCCACTGATAGAGGGTATACACCAACACTATGTTAAAGAGTAGGTTATTTAGAATCTCTTCAGGCATAGAGCTATAATATAATTGTCTGATCAAATCATAGTGGTGGTATTGTATGTGGTAGCAATAAACTAGTAGTGCAACGAAATCAATGTGGATCTTATCAAGGTAGAAAGATACTATCCCATGGATGTGGTTAAGATTAGGTATATTCCATGAAAAAATCACACTAATAGTAGGACCCCTGACATTATAGTGTCAGTTGTACCATTCTTGTAGCCTCGATTTTATCTTTTTTACTTTTTGATATTGGGGATTCACATAGTTTAATATATGTGACCATTTTGTAGAGTCTTGGGCTTAGTGTTCAGTTTTATGAATCTTTAATGACACTACACATACAATAGAAGATTAGAAAGGAGGGTTTACCCAGTGTGGAGAGTCCCTCCTTGATTATGGAATGTTTCACTTCCTCTAGAGCCTTTATGTCCTCGAGATGATAGGGTTTGATGTCATATATTGGATGGAATGGCTCATAGATTATCATGATTCTGATGACTGTTATCGCTAGAGTGTGACTCTTACATCACTATAGGGAGGAAATTTTATTCAAAAAGGTGAAAGGGATGTACATGGATGTTGAGTTAGATCACGTATCATGGGTTGGGTGGGATGACAGTAAAGATTTTGATTTTATATATGGATGGTCAAGGAATACCTCTAGTGGTTTCCCTCTAGTTATTGAACTATTTAGGGACATCGTCTTAGATGACATAACAATATTACCTCATGTGAGAGAGGTAGAGTTCTCTATCAAAATAGTTCCAAGAGATGCACGTGTTTCCATTCCTACATAAATGATAAATACCACTAAGATTCAAGAGACCATGTGGAAGATAGAGCCTTTATAGGAAAGGGTTTAATCATACCCATCACTTTTCTATAGGGTATGCCGATCCTTTTCACGAAAAAGGTGGATAGAAACCTTAGGCTATGAGTGGATTACTAGATGTTTAACTAGTTGACCATTAACAAATGGTATCGTCTACGATATAGTGATGATATCTTTACCCCAGAATAAGAAGATCAGGACTACACAAATATTGATTTGAGATCTGGATACTGTCATGTTCTTGTTAAAATATCATACAAACCATTCAAATATTTTCAAAGTAGGTATGGAATATATAAGTTTCAGTTATGTCATTCGGTCTCACAAAAGTTCTAGTGGACTTCATAGAATTTTTGAAAAGAGTGTTTCGTCCTTATCTCAATTAATTTTTGGTGGTTCACATGGATGATATCTATGTGTATTATCATAATTTAAAAAACAATGCAACCCATCATGAGATCATTTTGAACACACTAAGAGATAATCAGTTATATGATATTCTCACAAAATACCACTTCTAGATGGATCTAGATCACTTCATGGATCACATCATCTTAGAGATAGGAGTATCTGTGGATCCAGATAAGGTTAAAACTATAGTTTCCAAGGAACAACCCAATAACATCATTGAGGTATAGAGTTTCTTAGGGCTATCTGGTTACTATAGGCACTTCATACAGGACTTCTCTTACCTATCATCACGTCAGATAGGGTTGACTAAGAAGGGTATGAAGTATGTATTGTAAGATTAATATGAGATAAACATGAAGAAGATTAAACAGATGTCATTTTGTAGTGTATACGGACCAAAAAAGCCTCAAGTATATATTTACACATCATGATAAGAACATGAGATAGAGAAGGTGGGTATGGTACATACAGTCTTTCGACTTCAATCTTTCCATCATAAATAGTAAGGGTAATGTAGTTGTTGATGCACTACGAAATAGGACTAAGATAAGGTAGTGAAACAATACAATAGATATTGTAAGCTTATGTATTTGTTCTATAATATGTATAAGGAGGTGGATGATAGTCATGTGAAGATATTTTGTTTAGTTGTTACCTCTACACTTCTGGATAAAATGATGATGAGAAAGCTATCAGACGTGGAAGGCCTAGTTTTATGGGATAGTGTGGAAGGTGAATCACCTCCTTCTAAATGAACCATAGTTAATGATGGAATCTATTGATTACATGGTCATGTGTGGGTCTCTTCAGACATGCACAATTAGCTGATTTGGTATTTTCATCATTCGTCTTGGGTAGTGTACCTAGGTATCACCAACATGTTTAAAGATTTAAATCATTAGTTCTAGTGGCTGTGTATGAAAAGAGATGTAGATGGTTTGTCATAAGTTCTTCCACATTTTAGTAGGTGAAGGTGGAGCAATAGTGAATATTCAAACTTCTATAGCATTTCTCTATTCTGGAGTAGAAATTCAATTACATCATGACAGATTTCGTGAATAGTTTTTCAAGGTCACATCAAGGTAATGATGTTGTATGCATTGTTGTGGATAGGTTCAGAATGGCCTCTCACTTACAACCTATTAAAGAGACATTTTTAGTAGATGAGGTTGGGTGGTTTTATATCCAAGCAATATTATGAAATGATGGTATTTTTTATTCTATGTTTTTTGGAAGGGTTTCTCAGTTTTCTTCTCGATTCTAGAAATTGGTATAGAGGGAGTTGGGTAAAATGGTACTTCTGAGCACATCCTACCACCCCAAGATAGATGGACAGTTAGATGACATGATTAAGCTACCTAAGGACATGTTGTGGGTATATTTACTAGAATATATGTGCTCTTAGGAGAGGCATAAGACCCTAGTTTAGTTCGCCTACAATAAAAGCTTTTAGAATAAAATATAAAAGGAAAAATAGGAGGATTTATATAACTGGAATTGTCGATCACCCCTATGTTGGCTAGAGGCATGAGAGGAAGATATGGCGTGACCTCATATTGTCCAAGACACTGCATAACATTTTAAATTTATTTATAATTGGATGGATACTATGAAATCTCATTAGAAATCATAAACTAATAATTGTAGGATACCTCTATAGTTTGAGGTTAGGGATCTATTTTTATTAAGTGTTTCACCATGGTTGGGACACAAGAGGATCAAGAGATTGAGTAAGATTTCACCGATATATTTCGAGCCAATTGAGATTACTGAAAGCGATATAACGGTTTCCTATCAGTTTCAAAAACCTCACAGGTATCGGGCTATATACGATGTGTTTCATGTATCTCAAATGTGATGCAACTATTCAGAATTGTCTCATTATTTTCAGCTCAAGGAGGTTGAGTACCATCTATATGTGTCCTTTGATGAGAATCCTATATGAAATGTGGATTGTAGTTTTATGGTTCTCTAACTCTATTATGTTCCTTAGGTATGGGATCTATAACAACACAACCATGTTCAGGATGAGAACTGTGAGTGGGAGGTTGATGTACAATCATAGTAGAATGATTTTTTCATAAAAAATATTGACCAACCTTGATATTGAAATCTAGGGATAAATTTATTTAAGTGGGTGTTTATAAGAATATGGTTTTTCATTGATGTATATATCTCTTGTTTTCGATCAATTCATAGTTTAATTGATTAAATATGACCAACTGTGCATGCTTGTTGGGTTCATGAAGGTCCCGGGGGTGTTCATGGCTATTCCAGAGACTAGATCCCATGTTTTGTGTAAATAGGCTTGGTCACAGGGTTAGTGAAAATTGTGCGGGATAGGAAACAAGGTTGTTTGTCCAAGACTGCAATTTCATTTGATTTTGATAGAGGCACTTCACCAAGTTTTCACATGATTTGTAAACCATGCGGGTAAACCATGCGAGTGAACCTTAGTGTACTGTAAAAAAGGCATTGTTTCAACACAGTTTGACAAAACATGCGTGTAAACAGTGAAACACAGTAATTTTATGAATATTAAAAAAATTTAATCTAAATAAAATTATTTTATTAACCTAAAATGATGTTCTTTCCTTATACACAACAACCACAACCCATGGAAGTTATTCCATGGTGCCTAGGGTAGTTTTTCAAATCTATTTATTTTAGGATCTCTGATTCAAACATAGTTTTTCTTCTTAGATCTATAATAGTATGGCCTTAATTGCATTTTAATATTATGAAATTATTCTAGTGATTGTATGTTCTATTTGTATTTAGTCACGGGTTCCCTAATTTCAAATTCTTCATCCATTCAATAAACTTTTTCCCAAAATGGGATGAATCAGATCTTGATACTGGATGAGCTATCTAGCATATGCTGAAGGAAGTTAGTCTTGTTCTTTTCATTAAAAGTCAAATAACATATATATGCTAAGTTTTCGCGCGCCCAACTTCATGGAGTTTCCTAAAATGAAATTTCACCCTATTATTTCAAGTCATGATTAGGGTAATTGGACAGGATTTATAATATTTTATATAGTTTTTATACCTTGAATGAAAACCACCACATGGGTGAGTTGTATCAGAATGAACCGTTAAGGATTTAGATTCCTATGAAGCATTCATTTTACCCCTTGATCATGGGATGTAATTTTTGAATTGTTTTTTACTCAAATTGATTAATTGATTTAATAATTAAATTTTTCATCAAATTACTTAAGGGTATGGGATGGATGTATTTCCAATTAACACATATATTCCACTGTTTGTTTAAAGCATGATTGCCTTATATTTCCTTGCCTATTTGGGTAAAGTAAGGGCTATTCTAGGTATTGATGAAATTGTATTTAATTCCACTAATTGTTGTTTTTTCATGTGATTTATAAGTTAATTAATCTATGTGAATTCTTGATTTCCTTTTTAGACTGTTTATACTAAAAGTGACTATGTGAGTATTTTAATGGATTTTGAATTTCTATCACACATGAGTGTTGTAGACAACATGTTATGTAATGGATTCATTAAGAAAGGGAAGAACATTATCTGAATATTCCCATGTGAGTAAATAGAATGTCACACCTTTGAGGGTGGTCTCTGATTATTGTACTGACTATGGTGAGGTTGTCAGGGGATGGTTTGGTTTTGACATTTTCCTTTTAAATGAATGTTAAATTGGAATTGAATTGGTAAAATGAAAAACAAACTTTGGTGATACATGGATTAAAATTATACTTCCAAGGAAGAACTCATGTGAATATTGACCATTATATCTTGAGAGATACATGTATTAACTATATAAATATATTTATGGACTCAATAGTTAATGTGATGATGCAATGGGTGATATAGGGATCCCTGTAAGGGATTACTTGGATGAACTCATCAAGTTTAGAATTAAATTTTGTCTGATAATTTAAATAAAAATGGATTACCAATGATGGAATCAATAGGAATTGATTATATTTTCCATGTGTGATACTTGGTGTTCCCTTAGAAGACCTCCACATATATACGCATATGGCATTGACTTTATTCCACCTCTAGATTGTTACATTCATTCATAAGTGGTATGCCATGGATGAGATCGTAGGGTGTTAGATGATTACACCTGCAGTGATACTTGAATTCCATATTAGGAATGTCAAGGAAAAAAATCAGATTTTAAATGATTTAAATGAAATGAAATAACTTATGAGGTGTCACCAATAAAAATCAGAAGCATTCAGTTGGTCTTGACAGGTATTGTTTAAATAGTCTTCTGAGGTATACTCTATGCTTTCGGCTAAACATGGGATGCTAGGTTTGAGCTAGATCTCACGAAATATAAATTTAATTTAATTTAACTAATAAATTAACATAAATTCATCAAAATTAATGTAAAAGTATATCTAATTCATGTAAAATCATGTCTTTTGTGTACTTCCTTACTTATTGATTTTCTTATTACACAATGCATTCTATGTATGTTCCCCAACTAATTAGAAAAAACCATGGGTGATTTCCTTCTAGGATTATATCTCACACCCTCTTTGGGATTCCATTATTGACCCAAAAGATTATATTAATACTGGTGTTGATAAGGGAATGTACCCTTGTAAAGATACTTGACTTACCGGTCAGCATAATGCAAGCATGGGAAAATATAATGATTGTGATGTTACTGGGATTAATTTGGACAATATTTAATTTTCATATGTGTATTGAAAATATATTTTATATACATGTTTTCTCTCTTTACTTAGAAACATGTGACATGTATTAGCATCTTGTATATTATGTGACTTATGGATTTATTTATTCAATCAGTCTTCTACTATTTACTTTTGTTGTATGGAATTACCGATTTCACAACTTGTATCAGTTATTGATATTCCACTATGTCAGACTCTGGGAAAGAGGTTATATTCTTTCAATAAACTCTACTAGTCCCTTAATACTAGTCGGAAACCTCTGACAGTTTGAGAGATGCACATAATCCATTGTGACCAACTGGGCTCGGGGCACTATTGAGTGGCTACTAAGTCTAGGAGGTTACAAATATTGTATCTAGGGGGCTACACAACCAATTTTCTATAAATAAATTATAGATTTGATCAATTTAGAAAAATTTATGTTATTAAATAACAAACACAAGTTGGTCACTGACATTAGAACTTGTAATCTTGCTAAAATATCTGATAAAGTTGTTCTATGGAATCAATTTGGTTTTATCAAGGGCTGAAATATCCAAGACTATTTACTCACTACCTCAAGAATGTTTGAACCTTCTTATGAATAAAAAATGGGAAGCAATTCTTCCCTCCATATGTAAATCAAAAAGTAATTTGATAAAATATATTAGAAAATTATTATTGATATGTTTTTCAGATTTGGATTTAACACAAAATCCATTCTTTAGACAAAAGAAATTTTTGGATCAGCTTGTATATCAATTCTCACAACTGGATTACCAAAAGGTTACATGACATGCTAAAGATGGTTGAGTTAAGGAGATCCACCCTCTATGACTATTTTTTCAATATTGAATACTATCATAGTATAATTTTCATGAAAATTATTGAAAATTGTGACTTGAAGACTATCAAAACTATTCAACGTACATCCATACACTCTCATATCTTTTTTGTTGATAGAATTCATGTTTTTACATAAAGAGATATGAAATTTTTTTAAAACATCATGAACTCTATTTTAAATTATGAATATGTTTTGGGTCAAGATATTAGCTTGGGGAAATGATTTATCTGTATTGGAGAAAATTTAAATACCACCAGAAGAAGGAACTTTCATAATACTATGGGAGTGAAAGAGGGCCATCTTCCAATCAACTACATTGGTGTGTAAGTCTTTTGGGGAAGCCCTAAATATTTCCACTACACCACTATTTTGATTCATATAATAATATAATTTCCCACATTGAAGGGAAAATATCTTTCAATGATATGGAGAATCATTATTTATAAACACATTGTGTTTTCTAAATTTTTTTACTTCATTAAGGCCTATATATGGTAAGACATAATGATTAGAATCATCAACAGTGCTATGGGAAAATTTATTTGGAGTGGTAGAATCACATAGTGGAATGTCATCACAATAAATTGGAAATAATGTTGTAAACTGTACAATCTTAGGGGGATAGGGATAAAAAACCTTGAAATATTCATTAAATCCCTCCACACTCAATTCATGTTGAAGCTAGCCAAAAGAAATTATAAATCCCTAGAACTCCTAACAGTTAGATCGATGGAGTGTTCACTATCTAAAAAATTCATTACATGGAGTCCTCAATATATCTAGGATTAAAAACTGGGTTTTATAAGGTTAATAGGTGTACTCATTGGATGGTTATGTTAATATTTCTCTCAGGTTTTTTCAGGACAATTGGATGGGGACTTCCTTGTTAATCCTGCACAACTCTGTGGATCAACCTAATCATCCCTCTAACATAATAGGATACCAATTGAGAATCATGAAACCTCTATCGGATGAACATAAAGCTAACATCTCTTATCATGTTTTCATGACATAGGATGACTTATTGGTTTGGGAACCAGCCCCAAATGGATTGCTGGATTCCAATGAATTATAAACCCATGAGACACAAGACCCTCATATTTGTATTTTTGGCATCAACAACCAATGTATGCAAAATTCATGGTTCTCATTAATTTTTAATGTTTCTTTTCCCACGACTCATGTTGATGAATTCCTTCATAGCATATGTATTTATCTTTGTTCATGATGTTTATAATGTCACCAATATAGGGAAGATCTTGATCATCTATTCTTTCCCTGTAAAACTTCTTCTTCACTATAAAATTATCTACTTGAAATATTTTAACTAACTCCTATACACATGGATAAAATCGATTTCATTGTGTATGAGGTTCTGAGAATTCTTATTTCTAGAAAACTAGTGAGTATGTTCAAATGGACCTTTGAATTATGGATTTTTAAAAGGAATTCTTGAATATAAATAGTGAAAAATATTGTTTTTAAAAAATAACCTAACTTTTATGGCATTATTTGTAAATAAGTACAAATTTGAAATTCTTTAAATAATTTAATATGAAATTTTTTGTGTTTTATATATGAATTTCTAATTTTAATATAGTTTTTTTGAATACACAATTCAATATTTTTTATTTTTGAACATAAGTAATATTTTTCAAAAAAAAACACCATATTTATTTTCTATTAATGATAATTTTTATAAAATTTATAACTACAATAAAATGAAATGGATTTAATATTAAGAATCATTTGTTCCAGATTATAAATAATGACCACTTTATTTTAACATATAATGATTTTCTTACCTTATGTGAAAACTAGTTACAATAATAAAAGATAAAATGGTAAAGATAAATAATAGATGTATAAATGGCCACTAAAATGTCTAAAACATGTGTGGGAATGAGTAGATGAGGTGATAAATGACCATATATCATCCCAAATTCCAATAGTTTACAATACATCTTCATAAAATCCATAATTTCCCAATTTATTAGCAATGATCCTTGATTTTAACAATCCATTATCAAATTATTTTGTGTATTTTCCAAAAATTTCATCCCTTCTACACTTATAATAGGGGATGTCCTATAGTATCTTCCCCCATTCCAAAACCCCATTAGATTATCATATTATTTTATAAATACTGTATTCCACATTCTATTCCTCCTTAATGAGGTTTTATTCTTCTTAAATGTCTATCCACTATTGGATTTACCCCCTTTACAAAGAAGATAATCAAACAACTGAGCTATAAAATTATAACCTCTCCTTTATTTTTCAATTTCATCATATCCACATATTATTACTAAAATTTAATTTCAATATAATAATAATAAAAATTTAGTTTTTATATTACAAAATTTTATTTTCATAAAAATGGTACAATAATTAACCACTCTCCCATTTTCCAATGAGATTAATTAATACGTGAATTATGTGTTGTGCGGACTATCACATCCACAAAACCACATCTATAATTTTCCATCAACAACATATATTTATAGTATAAATGTTGAATTTAATAATTAATTGTGATATTTATATCATTTATATGATTCTAAAACAATATAACAAAATATTACTTTCTCTCATTCAATAGAAAATGATATCATCAACCATGTGTATTTGTGGAATACCGCCTCCATGGAATGATTTATTTTTTTTCACAGGATAGTAATTTGGATTAGATTAAATGAAAAACATGATGTTAATAATATCATATGAATAATTTGTGAACATTTAATGATATGATAAAAATATATTATTATTAATTGAATCATTTAAAACAATCAAGGTAAAAGGAAAATGATCTCTTATTTATATTAATGGAATTTATATAAATTATCTACTTTTATATGTCATTTTAATTTTGAAATTTCAATGTAAAAAACACTAACAAAAATAATTTTATCTTTTAGTATAATTATATGGTAACAAATTTACCACATAATCAACCCTTAATCATATTATATTCATATTTGGGTCACTTTAACCACATATGTTTCCCCTAAAGGGCGTCATTAATTCAAATTGGGCTAAGAATAATAATTTTTTTAAAAATTATTCAATCATGTATTAATGGATAAGTACATATAGAATTTATCGAGTTGATGGTCAAACCCATGAGATGGTGGAATTATATTATACTAAGTAAAAAAATAATATATTGATTTATTTTTTTATGAAATAGATAAAAGATAATTGTTCAACTTTCAAAATGAGTGTGAGAAATCATAATATTTCTTGTCGATCTCATGGTCAAGTATTTTGAAATAAAATAAATTTTCTTGTTTTTATTGTAGTTGATATGAGTAAGATCCTTAGTATTAGTATCTCTTCCTTAACATATAAATCACCATTTTCCCATGGTTATGTACCTCATGGTATTAATGAATTATGTGCATCGATATAATTTTTAAACATAATTATCCTAAAAAATTCGATGATAATTCCTAGTTCACTGTACTTACTTATGAAATAAAAAATATATCTTCCATATAATTTTTTGTAATGATCATGAAATTAAAAGAAGTAATAAATTGAAGTGAATTATTATTGCAAAAAAATGGAATAATAGAAAAATAATTTTCAATTCTATACCCTTTGTCTACATCAATCACTATATGTTTGGAGTTTCACCCTCATTATAGTCTTGTAGGAATGAGAGGAGGTGAGTGTTTTATTATTTCAGGACCTCATTATTTTTTTATAAAATTTCATGTTTCTTATGTTATTAAATAAATTTATGAATTATTTTTGTTAAATATTTATCAAGAAAAAATGTGAAAAAATGGATAATTATTAATGTTATTATGTGTTAGATGAGATAAATATGTCTATGTCTTGAACGTACCATACATTGTAATCAAGTAACCATATAAAGTATTCATCCTATCATGGAAAATAAAGAATTCACCTTATTAATTAAATTAGTGACTAAAAAATGTAAGATACTACCATGAAAAGTATTGAATTTATTGTATAATCTAGAATAGGGATTATAAAAATGAATGTAACTATGTTAAGAATAAAATAAGTGATCGTATGATGTAAATATATGACCACAAGAATGAAATAAGTGACTATATTATGAATCCATGTATCCACATGAATAAACCAAGTGAATGAAAACATATTTTATATTCCCATCATAGGATTATATTTGAAAATTCCATGTAGAAATCCAATATAACCACAAAAAAAATTAACCATTATTATTTGAGGACTATTAATCCTTGTCAAAAATAAGCAGGGATGCATATTTTAATCATTAACCAAAATATTTTGAATCATTAATAATTGTTCCAGTTAAATTAATGTTGCAATGAGTGTAAGGAATAAATTATTAATATCTTACAATGGATAATTAGAGTCGGTGACCTCCTTAAGATGCAATTCCCATATTGACTAAAAATATGGATGGTTTATGTTCCATTGATTGAGATAAATAAATATAGACTAGTGAATTACACTAATAACAATTCTAAGACACTTTGATTTAAAATTTCTTAGTTCAAAACATAGTTGAATGTTTTCAATGATATATTTAAATAATATTCATCACATAAAGCTGATTATATTGAGATGCTTTAAAAATTAACGATTCTCATTTATTTCTATCTCATTTTTATCTTACATTTTATGTTGTGATTCATTATTCTTTTTATTCTCAAGCATAAGAACCTATATTGTATAAAATAGCACTAAATCATTTTTCCTCCATTATTTTACACCTATTATCGAAAGTAGAACTATGGAAAATTATGTGTGTATCCTAGAATAACATGGAGTAGTTATTATATTAAAAACGTGATTTAGGTTATTGATCATCTTAATTTTTAATCAACTAAATTTCACCATGTGACATAATGTGGATAGTACTATGTGTTGTATTTAGAATAAACCTCTTATATTATACCATTAGGTATTTTTTTACTCTATTTAAAAAAAAATTAAACTATATATCAAAATATTACATTGATTGATGGATTTAATATGATTATTATATATTGTTTTTGAAGTTATCAAATCTATATAAAATACTATATTATTTGTTATGTAATTTTAATAGATAAAGAATGATGGGGGATGGGCCCATTTTATAGAATGCAAGTAAAATAAATTAACTGAAAAAAGAATAATAATACAAGGGAAAACCCAAAGAAAAGTCTACTTGTTAATATTTTTCAACAGTCATGAAGTTAGACTCCTTTCTTCATCTCGAATTGCATCACAGGCAGGCCTTCCATGAATATTCCCTCAACCTCTCAATCCCCCCCTACTTGAAAGAATATATTGAAGCCTTTCGTAAAGCATCTCAACATCAGTGATTTCAGAATCAATGTTATTTTCATGTCGTTCCTTGAATTTGTCAGTGGAGGAGTCTCTTGTCACCGACGTCATTATATCCTCAACCACCATTACTTCAGCTGGATCCAAAGTTTCACCATCAATAATCTGATCAGAGAAATTATTAGTGATCTCTGCAATCGATTATTCTATCACTACTGGAGTGATAATCTGGGAAATTGTCTTCATGTAAGAGAAAAGCTAAAGTACATCATTATCCACAATAAACACTGAGGAAGCATGACAAGTATTATCAGTGACTGGAGAGTCAAATTCTAATGTTTTATTACCCATTCTGTCACCTGAAGAATCCACCCTTTCCTATAAAATCATCACTTCCTCTACAAGAACTTATTAAACAATAATGAAACAAGATCGAGGTTGTTATGGTATATCACATTTATCTTTGCTAGAATTATCTTCATTATAAGAATTTTCCTCCTCAGAAAAGATTAAATTCCAAGAATTCATCTTATTCTTATAATAAAGGTGATTATCACCTTTTCTATCAACTATTAGCATGGATAACTCCCCAAGAACAACATACTGCACCTCATTCCTCTGGTCAACAGTGTCATTAGAAATTTCAAGTCCATCATCACACTTACAAAAGTCTTTTCTATCCTCATGCAGCTTTGACTGAGGAACTAAACATTCCCAAGCAGGAGCACTTTTTCTTTTCTTGAGCCATTTTATCACATCATGTCTATGAAAATCACAAAAGATTCAAACTATGGAGCTTCTATAGGTAGATGATTCATGACTAATAACATTTCATTACTTGTAGAAATTAGGAAATTTTTCGTAAGTGTTATTTAGATCTATGTTACCATACTCTATTTCAAGAATGACCTTGTTAATAAGAGTAGGTGCCAGTTCAACCTCAACCATGAACCTGGTAAAATTCCCTAAACGCACCGCTTCCATTTCCTTGTCAATTTTGATTGGGATACCGATGGACAAAACAATATCATACAATATTTTGGGATGCTAGAGTATCCAATTAAACACATAGAATCTTACCCAAATTTATGTAGTGTTGTGACCAACCTTGAATAAATTTAATTTCTTATCCCATTATCGTATGTGAATAATCCATTGTTTGGGTGAAATAAAACCAAAACCCCATGCTCAAATTTTCAATTCATCCATGGGGATGTGCATATGGATGTATCCCCATCCTTGCGAGACACACTTCAATGATGGAGCCACATCAAACTAAGGTTTTTTTTCTAGATCCAGGATGGATTATTTCATCCTTTCCCACAAGAAGGTGTTGTGATCTTTAGATGGGGGTTGGGAAGAGATGCGTGCACCAGACGTATCAACGATTGAAGAGTTTTTTTCTCCCAAGTATGATTTTTTCCATGATGTAAGATTCATCGCGTTCCGAGATCGGGTTGCCCATACCTGATGACAGGGAAAACAGGAAGAGTTATATGGATACAGTGAAGGTTTCTCAGCCTCTTCAATATGGGGTTGCACTATGGGTGACATTGGGGGCAGAGGAAGCTGCTTTTTCAGATCTTGAGTCAGATGTGAGGTGTGATTATCTACATTCCATGGATGGGTTTTCCAGATTTGATGATAGGGTGGTTGGGAATAGTAGTGTGGGTATTACATTGAAGTATTCTAATAATTTCTAGCTAGTGGTTGGGACACAAATGATTTTGGGGGCTAATGCAGTTGTCACTCATGATAATGCTTTAGGGATCTGAATCCAGTCAAGTCATGGTGTTGCTAATGACGGAAGATCAGTTAATCATTCTTTCACCTGCTTCAAATGAGCGTCTAATTCTTCCATTCGAAGAAATGGGAGCATTTCACAAATAAAAGTTGTTCATTTTAATAGATATATGATCAATATTATGAGAAATATTTTAAAATAATTGAATTTCATATTTCTTCTATTTTAGCTAACAAGGCCATTTTATAAATTTCTAAATTAGATTTAAATTCATTTAAATCATAAAATTTAATGTGAAAATGAAGTAACCACCCTAGTGAATTGTATTGTTTGAAAATATTTTTTTTTCAAATGATATTATTTCTTTTTAACTATGATATAATGTTTTCCAAAAAGATCAAAATTCTATTTGTTACATTTATATATATATATATATATATATATATATCATTATAGATAATAATATTCTTAAGGATTCTGCTATGAAAAAACCTCCATTTTTCAATGGAACCAATTATGTTCAATGGAAAATTAAGATGAAATTTTATATTTAGAGAATGTGATTTTAAATTTGGATAGTAATAGAGGGAAAATATGAAAAACCAAAACCATATAGATATAATTGGATTGATTCTTCTAAGTCCACATATAATTGTGATTATAATGTTATGAATTACATATATTATTCATTAAATGTATATGAGTAAAATAAAAGTTGTTCATGTTATACTGCTTATGAAATTTGGGATACAATTTTTGTAAATCATAATTATTATAAATTTCCAAATAAATAAACTTCAACACCAATACCATTAAATACGATAGATTTATGTTTAAACTTGATGACTAAATTTTTTAAATTTATATTTGTTTCAATGAAATATTCAATACAATTTATTCATATAGAATGAAACTTTAAATAAATAGTAAATTGATAAGGCACATTCAGTGTTTTCCAGATTGATGGAGTGGATATTCTATTAATATTATAGAATTTAGAGAAAAAATAAAACTAAAAGTGAAGGTGATGATTATAAATATCATGATGTATTATAAAGAGTTAAAAGTTAACAATAAACATGATGAACCTATGTTAAAATAAGCTTGTTTCAAAATATATAAACTTATTATGAAGGAGAAAATACAAAAAATATAGTTCAATTAAGAAATAGTCTCCCTTTGACAATGATGAGGAGATGGATCTTCTATCCAAGAGTGTTAAGAAGTAATATAGAAAAAATAAATTCAACAAGAAGTAAAACTATATAAAAATGTTTAACAGAAAGGAAAAATATAAAAAAGAAAATAAACTAGGAGTGGTTACTTGTTATAGATACAATAGGCAAAAGAATATCAATGATTAATTTTCAAGAATAAAATACATAAAAATACATGATAGAAATTTATAAAATGGCTAAAGAATGTTATGAAATATACATGGAGGCCATTGATGATGGTTCTAGTGGTTCTGGATCAATCAAAAATAATAAGGTAGAAAATGGAAATAAGTTCTTTATTATAAACTGAAATTATGCATTAAATACATTTTCGATATCTCCTACTCATATTTAAAATCTCATTAAAAATTAATACAATGATGAAAATATATCTACTAAAGATTAAATTGAATATTTCAATAAAATGAAAGAATATTTTAATGTGCTTAAAGATACATAAAAATAATTAAAACAAAATATTTATCTTTTCAGATAAAATATAATATTCCTTTAGAAAAAATTAACAACTCTAACTTATTAATATAGAAAAATGACCATAAATTATTAAATGATTAACTAAAAAATATTATTAATTTTTAATAATTGGGGAATACACCTTGACTACAATTCTCGGTAATTACACCAAACCCATGAAAACTACTAGGATTGGATACCAACATTATTATAGAACGATTGATCAAAATAATGATATTCCTATTTGAATATCCTAAAAATTGGTAAATAATTGATATTCTTGTCTACATAATAATGTTTCCATTTATAGAAGTCTTAATTTCTCTAATGGAAAAACTATTAAATATATTTGGATTCAAAAATATTTTGCTTCAATTTTTTTGTACCTAAGATAGTGTGGGTATAAAAATAATTTATTGGTTAAATGTTTATAGAAAACTTGCTTTATGATTAAATATATGAATTTTATAGTATCAGGATAGTGGATTCTCTAGAAACATGACTGGACATAGGTAAATATTTGAGATCCTTGTAATGTTGGATGGTAGAAATGATACATCTGGTGAAAATTACAAAGTAATAATAATTGGACTTGGTGAACTCAATAACCCTAATTCTATTTTAATTTCTAAAGTTTAACTTGATTCAGGCATCAATACAAATTTCCTAAGAATCTATCAATAATTTGATGGTGGTTATAATGTCTAATTATAAATGAATCCTAGAAAAAATAATGAATCCAATAATGTTTTAGTTTTTACTAGATTAAAAAATGATAATTTTCATTCAGTTGATTTCGATTATTTAGTTTCACAGAAAAAATCTTTTTTTGGGGTCGTTCATAAAGAATCACGGCTATGTAATAGTATAATAGGAAAAATGTCACTATATTATAAATATTATTATGATTTTTTTAGTTATGGATTATCCTAAAAAAATTCTTTTAATTATTTAGTTTGTATTTCTATCAAAAATTGAAAGAGCATAAGATTTATTTCGAACTAGAAAATATTATTTGAAATTATCAACCACTAGAGTTGGTTCACAATGTACTACATGGAAAATCAAGAGATATTTTTTAAATAGGAAATTTTATTCCTATGTTCATATATATTGATATTTTGGAATCACATAGGTATTATTTTCACGTAAAAAAGTGATGCTTGTTCTAATTTTAAAATTATACAAAATATGTATAAAATCAGAGTGGATGTACTATTATGACCTTAACGAGTGATCATGGTCTTGAGTATAAAAATATTTAATTTGAACCTTTATACTAAAAACATTTCTATAATCAGAACTTGTATACTTCTATGAATCCCTAGAGGAATGGTGTTATAAAATGATGGAATATTTCCCTTTAAGATATTTTCTAGATTATTCTAAATTACTATGACATTCCATTTTTTCACAAAATCTTCCAATATAGATAGTTTTATTATAAAATATATTTTTTATAATACCATTTTTAATTATTTTCTATTTTTTTGTAATGGAATAAAATTAAAGGTTACTTAATTCAAAGTTTTTGGACATAATTTTGCCCCAGTGTAATGGAATGTTTTGAAAAAAAGATATTCAAAAGTGATGATGCGTTATTTAATGGTTGTTCAACCTCAATTAAACCTTATAGGTGTTTTAATAAATTATCTAAAATTTTGGAAGAATCTATAGATTCCAAATTTAATTAAAATATCCAAATGAGTTTAAGACTTTATTATAAAACCTCTAGGATGATCCTTATAGATTAAATATCAATAAATTAACTAAACCTAAATATTGATCTGTAAAAACAACAGTATAAATGTAAATCATATTTTATGAATTATTCGAATATGTTTTCAAAGAAGAAGAATAAGTATTAGTAATTATATCCCTAGATCCATGTGAACTCATAGAGACCATCAATTATAGTCTTTTTTACAATATATATATATATATAGAGAGGTACTCAGAAAAATGATTCTCATAGAAATAATGTTTACCATCAATCCATCTTGTCACAAATTGAACATAAAAAGCACCAATGAATATTAAAATGGAGTTATTGACTAGGACGAAACATTTTCACTAATAAAAATAGATGATGCTATTAAAATATTATTTTCCTATAAAAGATTTTTATTTAAAACTATATAAAATAACTGTAAATTTCACTTTTATTGTTTGTTATATAAGTAGGTAAATTTTTAATGAACCCTTTGAATTTATGAACCCAAAATTCCCAAATCATATTTTATAATTAAGAAATTCTCATTATGGTCTAATTAAATCTCCTATATCTTGATATGATAGGTCACGTCAATTTTTATTTTTAATGTTTTATCAAAATTTATAGTTGATCTAACCATATTTAAAAAAATAAATTTTAAATAAATTTTATTTGTTAATATTTTTATTGACGATATTATTTTTAGATCAGAAAAAATCTCATTATGTATTGAATATTGAAAAATGAAGTGAAATGAATATAGAATGAATCTAATGGGTGATTTAAAATTATTCAATTATTTTAAAATTTTCCAAAATAATTAATTAATAAATATAAATAAAAAAACAAAAATTAAAACATGATTGTTTGACACATTTCATTTCGGATAAATCAAAATAATGTGATACGATAGTGAGTAAAACATGAAAATTGGTACTTGATGAAACTGGGAAACCATTTTGTCAAACCATCTAAAGGGGTATGATTAAAAATTTACATTACATAATAGATATTCATTCAGATATTATGTTTAGTATATGAATGTGTGACCCATTTCATAAAAAACCAAAATAATATTTTTTTTATTTTTTAAAATTAAATTTCCAAACACTAAATAATAAAATTAATGATGGATTGTTTTACTCATAAGTAAAAACATTAGAATTTGTTAGCTATTTATCTTTGGATTTTGGTGGATGTATGTTAGATATAAAGAGAACCTCTAGAATATATAAAATTTTAAAATTATTTAGTTTCATAGTGAAGTAAGAAACTGAATTACATAGTATTAAAGATGAGTACATAATTTCATGTAGTTTTTCCCACAAATTCTAATGGGGAAACACACATTAAAATATTATAAATACCGTTTTAACCATGTCCCTATAAACAATGATTATAAATTGACAATAAATATTTATATGAATCTTTTGACTCATTCTTGGAAAAAAATATATTTATATAATACATTAATTATTGAGAAACAATTTTCAAAATGATGATATTACTCTTGAGTTAATTAGTACCGAACATCATCTTGATGTTGTTTTTACAAATCCATTGATTATTGAGAGAATTGACTATATTAGACATGAAATAGTAATGATTGACTATTCCTATATATTTAAATTCAATTCTAACACATTTTTTTCATAATTATTTCTATTATAATTATATTATATGTTTATTAATATTCTTCTCAATTTATGTATTTTATATACACCAGTTATTAGGTAAGTTTTAATCTTAATTCACATAGTCCATTATGCATATATGATAAATAATGGTCATGAATTACTTTAAATGGAAATGACTAATTTTTTATTTAGTATGAATAAAAACCATGAGTTTTCAATTATTATTCCTACAATGGAAATTTTTAATGTCATTATTAAGTTATTTTAATGAATTTTGTTTATGTATATATAATTTTATGCCCAAAATAATTGAATAAAAATTAAATTTTCAATCAGAATAATTGAACAGCCATTCCATTAAAATATTTTCATATTTTGAATCCATGAATACTCTCTCTCTCTCTCTCTCTCCCTCTCTATCAAACCATTTTCATCGAAAATAATTTTCATTCTCTCAAACTTAGACACAAACCATAAAAGATCAAATCATAGTGAAAAAATGATAAGGATGAAATGATTTGATGACTCACAATACTATAATGGATATCATGCTTCAAAAAATTATGAAGATGAAATCTCTATTTTTATCATTTATTTACACAACTCTCATATATTGGACTAGAATATTTGTTCCAAAAATGAAGTCGATTTAAAATGGCATCACTCCAGTAATTATATCGTGTGGTAATCAATTAAAATGAAAGGTTTGAGTGAAATTTTCAAGGATAATGGTATGAAATTTTATCAAATATTTGTTAAAGAAGAATTATAACCATATAGAATTTATTCCTTGAGATAAAATAGATATTATTCAATAATGATAATTTGAAAATTTTCTGTGGTCTCTTAAAAAACCATGGTTATGTTATTATGTCTGCCTTACAAGGTATAGTATGAATATTATCATATCTCATATCCTTATAGTCAAACCAATTTCATGTTCAAAAACTTATCTTGAGGAATTTATTGGGAATAAGAATCCTAAAAGAACAACATTCATGGATTTTACTAAAGAATGTAGACTATTTATAATGATTACACAATACCTCCTTAGTCCCTAGAAAGGGGACTTCAGTATGCTGAGGCTTTGGGATTTATACTTTTTATTTTTGATGAATAATTTGAATCAGATTATTTTATCAGGACATGTCATGAGACATATGGTTGAGCTAATTAGGTGTTCCTTAAAGATTAATTCTATTCCTTATCCCAGGTTAATCTCAACCATGTAGGATATTAATAGATTAGTTTCTGATGGAGAGGAAAAGGTGATTGTTTTAATGTTTTGTGTAAAAATAAAAATATCTATAAGAACATGAATTTGAATTGTAATCCTTGGAGAAAATAATTCTTATAAAATAACCAAAAATGTAAGAAAAGATTAATCTTGTCATGTATCTAGTCAGTCTAATTATTATAAAGGATCCCTATTAGAAACTATATGAAATATTAGTATAATTATTTTATGATCAGAATGAACATATAGTGAATATTGATGAAGAATAAATTAAGGTGGATAACCATAGTGATGATGTTAGCATATATTTTGATAATTTTTTGGAATCCTCCCTTGTAGTGTTTTTGGTTTCACCTAATACTAATTTAGATATATTTATTCATGAGGGTTAATTAAAATATTGAGATCTTATTGATACTAAATTTTTAGTAAGGGGGTTTTCTGATGTTGAAGACAGTCACTTAGGTGTGTTTTCAAGGGATATGGAATGTTTATAGAAGTCTAATACAATAATCCATATATTTAAAAGTACACCTAGATCCCGAGTATATGATTCACCGTCTAAGGAGTAGATGTCCCTGTGATATGTCATAAAAACCATGGATTACTCTAAATATGATGATAATAACTCCATTTCGGTCTTCCCACCCAAGCAAGGTGGACCAACTATCCCTCTTGCAAAAAGATTTCATGATGGATATCTAAAAAATATATTGATTCTGAACGAATAGTTGTTATATCCTCATCCATACCATTACTTGATAAATTTTTAGAGTAAATCTTTATGAACACTCCTACAAAGGATGTTGAAGAACATATTATAATAAAATATAAATATTATCTTGAGGTGGATGAGGATGATCCTAGTGAGATGTAAATTATGTCATGGGCGTATAGAGATTGATGGTGAGGTTTTGGGTTGGTTTTTGTCTTCAAATGCATCTATACATATACATATTTTATTCCTTCTATATCTTATGTTACAAAAGTGGATTTGATTGAATTCAAATCAGACCTATGTGGTTTTATTGAAGAAATTTTTATTTGGTATGGAAACTCAATGAAAGTAGTTAGATATGATGATATTTATAGGATGGTCTCATTTTTAATTTATCAACATCAACCAAGATTCCAGCTCAAAGTGTAAATTATGAAAAATGAGATAAAGGATTTGAGATCTCAAGGGGTGATTTGGAGGATGATATTCATGAAATGATGTTGAATTTATATAAGATATTTCTAAATTGTGTGTTGTATTATTCTATTTTAGCTAATATTCATACACAATCCTCAGTACATCCTTCATCACATGTTCCATATAATTTAATCAAATATAGAATACAATAGTTTTTAAAAAATGATTATAATTATTTTAGTTATTTATAGATGAAAATATAAATGTTTATTAAAGGAATTCAAACCCATGATACTCAGAATTTAGAATCAGTCCAATGATATGTTATGAAGTCTAAAAGAGTAAATGATACTATTATAAGAGATATTGATTTCTATATCAATTGGATCATTACCATATCTTAAAAAAATACAATGTTCAGATACATAGATAGTGATCATCATATGCCTCACTTTACCCAAGTCATCAAATTTTAAGTGAATAAGCTGAAAATTATAACTCATGTTCTGTAAGCCATAATGGATAGAAAAGATTTTTTATTTGGTATTTGATCATAGATAAAGGGCCTGAATAATTTCACTCGATTTATAGATCCTTAACATTAAATTATAAATACTTTGGTCTTTGATCCTCCAAACTTACCCATTTCATTAACACCAACTTTTATGAATAGTTTTAATAAAACAACCATTATTAAGCCTTTTAGCTTGTTTCTAAGAAAAGTAGTTCAACGTATTCATCTAATCACGATGTGTGTGTTTACCATTGACCTATTTAAACCTCCACACCATAACCTACCCAACCATCTTCATCCTCCATTTCAAAACTAAAGGATCCTTTAATTCATAATGACATCTGGGTTTTCCCTATTTCTGATTCTCATTAGAATTACTATTCGAGTATCTTTCTTTGATCCTTTTTATATTAATTAAATATAATTATCATTTTTATGTATATACAATTATAACATCACTGTTAGTATTTCATGATAAAAATTCATCTAGCATTATTTTCTCTAATCCCAAAAGGGGGCCAAAACTGATTTATTCAATTCATTTAATATATATATATATATTGAAATTTTATTATCATGAAAAATGATATTTTTGGTTTATTCTAGAATATCTATATTTTAATGATCACATATCATGAGTCTTATGTTATTTATTATTATTTTTATTTTTATTCGTAAAATGATTTTTTGGCCAAAGTGATAACAATTGCAATGTCATGAGGTGACAATGCCTCATATTATCTAATTTTTTCAATGTATTGAACCAAATATAAGTGGAAATATAGTGTTAATAATATTTATTAAACATACAATGAAAAGAAAATAAGTGACTATATAATTTAACTAAGTGATAAAAAAATAAAATAAAATATCGTGTGAAGTAAATAAGTGAACAGACGAAGTAAGAATTATACTTAAAGAACAAAATAAGAATCCAATAGATGTAAATAATTGATATCATAAAGTGAATAGATAATTTAAAGAGTTAAATTGGTTGACAATATAATAATATAATTAACCACATAAAGAAACCATGTAACCACATGAATAAATAATGTTACATCATAATGATTCCAAATGACTATGACAAGTGAATATGCCATGAAATTGTGGCATGTTACCCCAATCCAAGTTAATATTCATAATTTAATACAATGTAAACATTTCTAACAAAAAATTGAGGAATATTCAAATCTCAAATAGAAATATTTTGATTTATTTATTATATAGATGGTTCTTTTATGGTTATAATGAGTATAAGGATTAAATTATGAATATAATTCAAAAGATTATTAGGGAAGATTATCTCTTTATAAAATATATCCTGTCTTGTAGAAAAGGGTGAGAGGTGGATGCACATGTGATTTAGATATAGAGAGTTTCAATTATGGTATAAAATTAAAACACTTCCACGACACTCCTTTTTTACCTCTTAGTGAAACATTAGATTAAAGCATTCCAAGGATAGATTCAAAGACAATTGACCAACCCAATATGATCTGATTGATTTTAAATAGACATTAAGTACTTCATATATTTCACTGTATTTTTTATTTTTAAATTTGTGTTATATTTATAATAATAATTTTATTTTTTAACATTTGTCTTGATTTGTATATAAGAGTAAAATATACATCTTCTTTCATTATTTCCCACCTATTATCCAATATAGAAATGTGCAAGTGGTTATTATTATTCTAGATTCTATGGGACCAATTATTAAATGTAAATCCAAATCCATGTTTGGTATTATATTTTCTTTTAATAAACTACTAGGTAATAGATTATTTCAAAGTGAAGTGGATAAGGTATTTTCGTAATACTGAATATCTTTTTTGTTGTTGTATAGTTTCATGTTTTATTTCTCTATTTTTTAAATATAATTTTTATATTTAAAAACTATATAAAATATTATTAAATTAATAGTAGGATTTAATTAGTGTTTCAAAAAATTTGTTTAAAGTTATTTGATTTATTTTAAAAGATAAATTAGTTTTTAAATTTTATTACTAATCATTGATCATGATTTTGTAAAATAGTTTAAAAGAATTGAATTATAAATTTTTATAATTTTATTTAACATTGTTTCTTTATAAATTATTGAATTATTTTTAAATACATTTACGAAATAGACATTAATAAGATACAAAATTCACCCCAATATTCATTTTTCTAGTCTGACCAATAAAGGTAAAAGAAAACAATTATAGAAATATGTTGGAGTAAAGAAACACTAAAGTAATATATATTAGTGACTAAGCTCACCCTATTATATAGTCCCAAAATTATTTTTATCCTCTTTTAAATAGAAAAAATAATTGATTTATATGTATAAAAGCAACCAAGTTGGATTAAATCATCCATAAATGAGGATATTAAATTCCATGAAGTCAAAAATAGGTTTTCATGAGATAATCGAGACAATAATGTTATATTTAGTATTAATTTATAAAAAATAAAAAACATTTTTTTAAAGTTGAAATGGTTTTCAGAATTAACATTGGTTTCATAACATGGATGTTCCTTGATATCCCCCTTGAAGAAAAACATTCCATGATTCATTAGTTAGATATGGTAAAGAAATTATGATATATTATCCCCATGTAAATGGGTTTCATAGTATGAAACAATTGTTCCCATATCATATCTCTATATTTTGACTTTGAAAATCCACTTTGACTCAAAAAAATTCCTCAAAAAACATATTATGGTAATAAGATTCTTAGGATGTGATTCCTAGTCATGTAATCCTTTTTTTCCTGATATGACATTCCATTATTTCTTTTCAAAATATGGATGATTCATTAAACATATGATAAATTATGGTTAATTTAATTTGGGAAAAATAAATTTTATATCCAAAAGTATTTTCTTGAAATATAACAATCAGACCCCTCCAACTATAAATTAATATACTCTAGTCTAAAATAGTGTTATGTTAATCTAGTACAATGGAAATTCATCTAATAATGTTTAAATTAAATGTGATCAAAATTGTGTAATAATATAGGGAATTAAATTTTCAATCATTATATTAGAAAATTTTACCAATTCATTACTCTTTATAGAAATAATATAATGATTTATTTTACCAATTATTTTTGAAATAACCAAGATCCTTTATTATTCCATTTATATTTTTCAATTAATTATCAATATTAATTCCAAATGTAATTTTACTCATGTTGAAATTTTTCCAATCATCATTATGCATGAAATTGGAATTGATTTCCACTCATACATAAAATCTGCTATTTTTCATAGGCTGGTACTACATCTCTCCAACACAGATAGAAAAAATCATAAAAAATCATAGGATATTCATTTTGATGATCAAATTTCTTTGAGAATTTAGGGTAAGTAGTTAAATTTTATTGAAAAATAAAGATAAAAAGGTGGTTAATATCTAATGTAAATAACATGATAAAAAAATGACGTCTCAATGTAAATATCCTTCATAAAATACCTCAATATTTATCCATAAAAACTTATATTCTTCTCATGAAGAATTATAGTATAATAAATGAGATTCCCACAAGTTTTATTTTTTTTATAAATAATTTTTGTCGTTTTATTGAATGTTGTTCTTAAGACGAATCTAAAATCAACCACAAAACACCAAATGATCCCCTATTTATTTTTTTAATAGTTATAACAAGATCATAGTTCAACCAATAGTGAATTTTAATTTCCCATGACATGAAACATTTTATTTTCTATTTTTAAGAAGGTGAGGATGTCTACAATGTTTTAAAACCATGGTATATTTCCAAAATTCCAATGAATATTTTCCACACACATATTTTTTATACACATGACCTTTCCATCCTGGAACCATATTCCTTACAATAAATTTTGATAATAATGAAAAATAAATTGAGTAGGTTAGGACTGGATAAATTATGATTTTAACACATCTCATCCCCAATAAGGATACTAATGTATTATATAGGATTATGAATGATTAATTTAAATTTTACTCATATGGAATTATATAATAAAAAAATATTCATTCATATTAAATGTGTATTTTTATAACCATATCGCTGATATGCGGAAAATAATGTTATTTATGTAAACATGGAAATAGATTAAATGTAATATACTCCAGAAAAGTGCATGGAATATTAGTCTCATTAAATTTCTTCATAATGATAATGGATAGTTAGTAAAATAACTCATGCGATGTAATAATTTTAATAAAATCTATTTACAAATAAATCTAAAATTCGTGGAATTAAAAATTTAGGAAATTTTAAATAATATATCTTAATAACATAAACTAAATCTTGATTTTACACATCTAAATTGCCATGTTTTTCTATAAAATTTACCGTATTTATCTCATTCAAATTTATTGAATTTTTTTTAAAACCTGGGTTTGTGAATTATGATAAAAATAATTTATCCCTTTGATAAGTGACTAAAAATAAAATTCATGTATAGTCAAGTAATTTTATGTAAACTCTCCAAATATGTAAATTTTTTGTGGTGGAATATAATAATGAATTGAAAATCATTATCCCCATCAAATGATGCAAAAAACAACAATGATCTAGTTTTATCTATATCATTTGATGATGTGCACATGATTATTATACATCATGAATTAGGGTTTCACAAAATGAATTGGTTTCTCACATTGTGAATTATCTTGAATTTTATTCATTAATTCATTTATTATTTGATTTTTATGTTCATTTTAGTCCTTACCATGAAATGATAAAAGTGAAAGTGTGTTCCTTTTCCAATGAAATCTAAAATATTTAGGGGAATTCTTTACACCAAAAAACACCTAATGATAAATCAAAAAAATAAGGTGATATCTTTAAAAAACATTTTTAATTTTTTTTGTCTTATCCTTAACAATTTATCTCATATTATATGTTATTTTAATGTTTATATTGGGTATTGGTCTATAAATATTCTTAGATATGAACTATCTGTATCGGTTGTCCCTAGTGATTCCTCTTATTATAGAATAATTCATTATGTGGGAAAAAACCACTCAAACTCCATCAGGTCAACCCACAATAATTTATTTAATCATGGAAAACTAAATAGAATATCATTCATTATCGATAACTATTACCCCTATTAAAAACATCTAAATTAGTTTCTCATATAGTTAATTTAATTTTTTATTAAATTTTTCAACAATACAAATTCCTATTTTTCCAATCATGATAGAATCCACCTTTGTATTTTCTTCAACTAGGTAAAAAACATCATGTTGGTGAATTATGTTCTCTTACAGCTCAATGTCTTTGACATCATAATTATTCATTGCTAATGAAATATTGAAACTCACATTATCTGTTCAAAATATTATACTTATTTTCTCAACATAATGTATATTAATGAACACATGGGTCCCAAGAATGGTAATACACTGATGATATGGGTAATGTATTTCTTGATTCCTAGTACCAAAAATCTCACCTAAAAATGTAATTTTTATCTTTGAGTATTATATATTCAATAATTCCTTAGTTGTATTTCTCCATAAAATATTCTAGTTGGATTGAATCTTTTATATTCTTCATCTTTCCCATCCCCAATCTCTAGAATTTATTGTATGACTTAATGATCAAGTTGTCGCATATATCAAAAAGTGAAGTCTATTATTTTTACACCCAATATTTATAGGAATTGAAATTATACCATGGTATTAATATTTTTGGTAATAATTTTGATATATTTTTCATGAACTCTCATCTGAGTTGTATGGGGCCAATAAATTATTATATCTTTTTATTATACCACAGTTCTTTCATGATTTTTTTTATGTTTTCGTGTAGTTTAGAGATTTTATAAAATATATTCTAAGAATAAATTGTAGTTAAATTTAAAATTAATTTAACATTCTCTATATCAATTTTCCCACACTGAATACTATCTATAAATTTAATATTTGGATATTATGGAGGGGGTTTCTCTTTATTCTTCCATATCTACTCCATTTTTTTAATCCCCTTTGAAGCTTTCCTTTTCCTTTTTATACATATACTTCAGGATTTTTGATACATGGTTCATGGATTCCATGTGTTTTTTTCAAACCTATCAGATTTATGGGCTTCATTTATCCTTGTGGATTGACTTCTAGATAGCCTATAATTTTTCCTTGTGGTCCCTCTATATGTTTGACTATAATTTTTCCCGCTTGAAATTAATGTTATCATGGTACATCCTTTTAATCAATACATTCATCAATTTAATCTTTTATTGCTACTTATTTATCATTTCAATAAGTTTCCATTTCCTCAATGGAACCTCTAGTGGCAGTCATGAATGCATCCAGCGTATGATACATTTTATGGACATGTATCTGTAGTGATCATCCTTAATAGAATCATTCTCATAATTCTATCTTTTGATACTTCTTGCATAGTTATTGTTGTAGTATCTAACATTAAAATTATTTTTAATGATTATAATCAGTATAATTTTATTCTTTAATGCCCTTACTCTTTATTTAACTATTTCATATCATTGTATATATCATTTTTTAAGAGATTCAATCTAGGCCATCATCCAACTATTGTTTTGACCATGTACATAAATCTTCTTTTCATTACTTAAATAATACAATGTAAATGTTGGTCACCATCCTATATAATAAAATGTGCTTCTCCTTAGGTGATTTCTCCATCAATAATCTACAAGAAACAGGGTCCACAATTGACTTATTTCCCTATAAAATATGTTTATATAATGTTTGAATTAATAACAAGATATCAATACCAAGTTATTTAAATAATATCATTATGTTTTTTGAATTATCAAATTTGATATAAATTTAATCATCATCATATTAATTTAAATTTTTTAATAATGAAATCTATGTGTATGGATTTAATGGGAAGAAATAATCAGGTATGGAAGGGTCTTGAAAAGTAATTCCATGTGTTGATAGAATGACCTATAATGCTTTAGATTCATTCATGAGTTCTCTTCATTAAATAAAATTGAAAAACCTAAAGAGTTATTATATTATATGAAACACTATCAAAATAAAATGTGTTGGAAATCTCATGGATATCCCTAGATGAATGTTTGGATCATGTAGATATAGTCCATAGATTTGAACTATATTAGAGATCATCTGATTTATTATCATCCTAGTCTCAATGTGTGTGGTAGCCTTTTTTGGTAAGAGTATTCCCCGAAAATCTCTTGTTATTTATGGAATTTTTTATATTCAACCATCACTCATATACTAGGAACTCCTGGTTTCACACCTCTAAAAAAAGATTTTGTTTGATTCTAGATCTGGTTTATACTTCATTTTGATTCCTCAAGTCAGTGTTCATGCTTATGTTTAATCTTAATGATCTCTATTCCATTTTTACCATGTTTGTAAATTAAGAATTAATGGATTAAAAATAAAATTACATAATTACTACACACAATTTACAAAATATTAGCTAAAGAATAAACAATAATATAAAGTAATAATAATTAAAATTATAAGTCAACATTGTCACCAACTCGAGAAATGGCCCCACAAATTTTATATCCCTAAAGGACTTCATGAAGTCCTGCATGGATAATAATATTTAATAACATATAAATGAATAAATCAAATATGGAAAAAATTTAGAAAGAAACATGTTTGAGGTTGAGCACTTGAAATAGAGGAAGTTGATTTTAGGAATTTAAAAAATATTGATTTGATAAAATATTTATGAAATATACCAAAGGGATAATGATTCTTATTAATTCAGTTAGAGATAACATGCTATGATTTTTTTTTTATTTCTAGTTCAATTGCTAGTAAATTTAGAAATTAAATAAATTTTTCATTATACTTTTTGATGTCTATATGAGTAAGACCCTTTGTCTTTGTATCCCATCCATAATGTATAAATCCCACTTTTCCATTTATCATGTTCATTAGGGTAATAATGATTTATTTGTGATATTAACATTTTTAAATATAACTGACATAAACCATTAATCAGACATGACTTTAATTTAGGGTAATTAGTTTTTCAATTACATTCCAAATTTATATGGTTGTGGCCATGAGATAGAAAGTCCAGAAAAATTGAAATGAATTCCAATTTCAATAAACAAAACCAAATCAAAATAACTAAAAAATAAAGCACATCACCCTCCCCTTTATCTATATCACATATAATAATTTAGGTGTTACCACCCCCACTAGTCAAGAGAGAGGGGGGTTGAATAAATAAATTACAGTGTAAAACCATTGAAGGTCCCTAGAGCATTGTAACACATTTCCCCTTACTCTGGTATTCAAATGATTATTGATCCTATTTATAGTAGAAAAAACAGGTTGTTTATAACATGAAAATCACCCAGGATGGATTCAATCATCCACCAATGAATCAATTTAATTCCACTAGAAAAATACTATATTAGAATGGGAGTCTCAGTTAAATAAGTTTTATTAGGTCCTGGTTTTTTTTAAAGTTAGTGTTGATTATTTTTTGGCATAAGGGTCCTTGAAGTGAAAATTGGTTTCATTTTAAGAATGTTCATAGCCATCCTCTCATTGGATAAAATCCTTATTTAGTTCATGGGGTGGTCATGGGAATTTAGTTATAACATAATAAAACTATGAAATGGACTTCAAAATTTGACGCATTCTTTCAATTGTCTTTTATTTATGTTTCTCTTTCCAAAATTCTCTTTGAGTAATGTATCTTTTCATTAAAAATAATATAATTTGAAGAATTTTCTCATAAAATAATTTTTTTAATCTCAAAAATTTTATTTCATCTTTTTTATTCAACAATATACTTTTATAATATCAATAAATTATTAAACATGTAGGAATCAATGAACAAATTAATTACAAAATAATGAATTTTATATTTATAAAGATATTCATGAAATATAGTTATCAAACTACTTTAAAAATACATTGAATTTTAATCAAGGATTACTATGAGAAATTAAATAATTGTATAATTTGATATAAATATGTAAATAATGTTTATTTTTTGGTTAATTTTATATTAATATGTATTAATTTATTTGAAAAATCCCCCTTTTTCATAAAGATACACTGAAACATGATCAACATCGATTTCACCTATATAGATTGTAAACAAAATTAACATGACATTTGATTGTAACATCACAATATATCATGGAAGATATATTATAGTACAAATGATTATCTAATACTGATGGAATTTTGAGAAACATTAGACACGAACTATTCATTAATGAAACTACTTCAATATGATATTGATTTAATAGACATAATGTTGAAAATATGAAAAACCTAAGTAATATATATATATATATACAAATGGAATAATTGTGAATGATAGATATAAATGGATATATTTATGATTATTCTTCTTTATAATGTTTTTAGTGAACGTAATTTAATTATTTCGTACATTTGGTGAAACTTTAAAATGATTCTGGACTGATGAAAGAATTTTCATATCAAATTCCTCTCTTTAATATATTTTCTATATAATTATCCCTATTTAATTTTTATGGGGTATATATAACCCATTTTTTATATCATATTGTGAATTATATTTTTATAATGTTATTTGAAGATAAAATAAAATCCCTCTTTCTTTGGACTTTGATTTTATCATTTCTAAATCCATATGGGATTTTATCTGAAATTCCACTCTATAATATATGTTTAATATTATGCGCTTAATTTTATTTTATAGTGTATATACTTCATTTTTTATATAATATAAATAATTTTATTAAAATAATTTTATTTTATATTAAATTACAAGACTAGTCCTTTAAGCAATTTTGATTCAATAGTTTCAAAAGCCATAAGTGATTTTTGGTGCCAATTCTATTTTCTAGAAAAAAAATATTTTGAGCAATGTTTTATTTTAATGGTGTATTAATTTACTATAGAAATATTTTTATCAGAAAATTTTTATTTCATTTGATTTATTAGATAAATCAAGATCTCTTATTAATGTGTCTTTGGATTCATTTGTTTCCACAATTGTAAAGATTTTGGTCACTTAACTTTTTCTTGTTGATTAATGATAATTATTTTAAAATTATTTCATATAAAAATAGTAAATTATTAACTTTTATTTTATTAAATGGCGTTTTTTAATTTTTTCTATAGATATACAGTCTTAATATTAAAACCCATTTAAAAATATTTCTCAACTCTAAACATATTTTCCGGTAAGGGATATTCATAACTGAAATTTCCTTTCTTGAGCCAAAATATTTTATATTGAAAATTTTTCTTCCATATATGGGTCCACCCATCCAAATATATTATGATATATTATATTAATGTTTTTGGAAATTAATCATTAATAAAATTAATATTTTATTACACTTTTTATAATGAGGTCTTTTGTAAATATAATTTCAAGTCATATAAATTCCCCTTTCATAATCAAATATTTTCACTTTTAGATCTATATTTCTTATAGAAAAAATGATTTAAATTTCAAGGATAAATTACTGGATATTAGTTTTAATATAAAAGTTTTTCAATGTGTTTTACTTACCCTATTAAAAGAGACATTTGGAATATACCTCTAACATCACATTTTTTGTCAAGGTTTATATTTTTTTTCTTAAATCTCTTTTATGTTTTCACTTCCCATTGAATTTTCATTTTCAAAATTATTTACCATATAGTTGTTTTTATTTCATGTTTCAAACTCAAATATAATAATTAATCATTTTGGGGATTGAAATCACAATATCAAAACATTTATTTCTTGATCACATCATTTTAATATCATTCAAATCATTCTATTTTGAGGGATTTTTCGAATTATGACAAAAAATATATATATTTCCGTTGTTACATTGGGGTTATGTTCCTCTACAACTATATGAATTAGTTTTCAAGATGTTTATGATGATTTTATTCTCGTATTTACTTAATAATATACTCATTAACCAATATTATGTGAACATCGTATTCTATAAATTGAAATTTTATAACGTTCACTATGAAAGATTGTTTATATATTGACTTGGTGAGAAGTATTAGCATTTCAAATATTCTTATTACAATACGGATAATTATTAGAACATTTACTATATATTATTTATCAATATAACTTCTTTCTCATGATGGGTTATGATCATGTTATCACTTGTATTAACATGGGAAACTATATTGGCATACAATATATTTTTATTCTAAAATGGAAAATTATTTTCAAGACAGTTACATGTTGTGTATTCACTACCTGAGTATTTTTATTTATCATATGCTTTCTATTTCATGGTATATACTATACAAATCATGTTACATTTTTAATGTGTCAATTTATTTAGTTATTTCCCTCATATTAGGGATCATTTGTGACTCGAATTTTTATTATTGAGTTGTTATCAATCTCTAGAACATAATTAATATAATTTGGGTATGTTTTAATCATCTATTATATTATAATGTATTGTCTCATTATTGTCAAGATAAATACATTATACCTCATAATAATTTTCAAAAATATTTCTCACATATTGAGATATTTTTCATGTAATAGATATTGGTAAATGAAATATTGTTATTTGAGTTATATTGTTTTACCCAAAACATTATTATTTCATTTTTGTGTTCTTCAATTTTTTTTGGAAATTTTATAATATTATTTTTTAAAATTATTATTTAATAAATATAATTTTCTATTAATCTTTTTAATACATGGGTTTTTATAAAAAAAACATTAAATTACAAAAAATTACCCTATAATAATAATATTTTCTATTTTTTAGATCCAAATTTCCAATATAAATAATTATTTTTTTCAAGGATCTATTAAAATTTATGATTTTTAAAATAAATAATTTTCAATAAATTCTCAAATTACTTTTTTGAAAACAACGTTTGTAAGGGATATGTAAGATTATATTTTACATCAATGTTAAAAATGTTATCAAAATTCTTTATAATGTTATCATTTTTTATTTCCCTTTTTTAGAAGGATTTACCCAATTAGGGATTAGGTTAAACAATATAATATATATATATATATATTAATAATTTGGGGGATTGAACTCATCATACCAAATAAATTTATTCTCAATCATTTATTTTTTTAATAATGTTTGAAGCATTCTATCATGGGATTTTTTTCATGTATGACAACACCCTTCTATGTTTCCATTCTTATACTAGATTTCTTATTTTATAAAGTTTTGAATACATTATATATAATTCATAGTATCATGATATTATACTATTGACTTTACCTCATACTCATAACACTATGACGTGTGAACATCTCAATTTAAAAATTATTATTAGAGTATGGTCACCAAGAAAGAACCAATATTTATTTACATGGGGAAATGTATTGGAATTAGATATATTTTCATTCCAATATGTTTGATTATTATAAAGTTTTATAGGTATTGTTTGACCATCCACCTTCAATTAGGAATCATAATAATCATGCAATACTTTTTATATACATGGGTGTAGAATTTGAGTATTGTATATTTTTCTTCCAAAATATGTGATTATTGGAATGATCAAAAATTATTTTTTTACCATCAACATTATTTATTATGATGGGATACAATCATGTTATCCCTTTATTAAAATTTTAAATTTATTTACAATCATGGTATGATTATTGACTGGTAATGAAGGTTAATCATGTGTTTATAATCCATATTCATCCTTATACAAATACTTATGTTATTATTTAATAATATGTTCCTTAAGGAATGGTTTGAAGAAAAAAATAATAGATTATGGAGAATGATTTAGAATTAATCAAGTGACTTTTGGGGCCCATAATTATATAGTCCATTGACAAATTGATTAGTCAAATGAGACATAATAGTTGGGTTTTTTATATATGTATCTTCCTATAACATGATAGTGTCATGGAACATGGACTTGACAAAATATTTTTTATGTATGGAATTATGAATTTCTTCAGTTTGAGATAATTATTAGTTATAACTATGTTATTTTATTATAAATAATGTATCATAATATCAGTTTCAATTGGGTTATTGCTTCATGAAGCTTACATTTTCCCTCAATAATAGTTATTCTATGTTTATTCAAATATTAATTTAGTTTTAGGTGTTACTTTAATAAAAAGTTGATCTATCCACTTAATATGATTCTATATCTATAGTATATTAGGAAAAGTAGTACACATTGAAAATATAGATGGATTATATGTGTGGAAGAAATTACTAGAGATGTTGAAGACACATTATTGATTATGTTGTTTCATATATAGTGGTAAAAATGTTCATTTATTATAAATAACAGTGAATTTATTAGTTTATAGTGTCTCATAATTATATAAATCTCTAAAACATAAATTATCATCATGATATAAAAAATTAAATTAATTTTTTTTCATTTTTTAATTATGAATTGTTATATCTAGGATTTCATAGTTATAATCAATTATAGATTGATTCATAAATGTCTATAAGAACTGTATCTTGGAGTGTGGGTCTAAGGAATCACAAAATTGGAATTTTTATGTGTTATTTTCTTATAAAATACTATATTTTATAAATAAAGTGTTATTATGGGTATTGTTTAGAGAATGTAGATATTTTTCCAATAAAATTTTCTTTTTTCTCAATATTATATGTATTTTGTATTTTTCATTACATTAGTATGGATTTTAAAGTGAAATTTCTTGTCCAAATGAAATATATGTTATATGATTTAATGATTCAATCAACATATTATTTAGTTGATAAGTGATGATTTAGGTCATATTAGATTGGTATGATTATTATATCATGTCTAAACTCGATTCCCTTAAATGGGGAATAATGAAAACAAGCACAAAGAGTGATTAGATACACAAATCAATTTGATGTTTATGTTATATTGATATTATGTACGATAATAAAAAATTATTATTCATATTAAATATGATGAATAATAGTCATTAAATTTTCGATCCACTTAAGGTCACAAATGAATAACTTAATCAAATTTGGATGGAAGATTTGATATAATTTTAATATAATTTAATACATAGTTGAATCATTAAATTATTTATAATACACTTTTAAATTATCTTAATTACATAGTTAATTAGAAAATAAAAAGTTGTATAATTGTTTACAGAATGTGTATTTTTTAAATTTGTAACATAAATTCAATTATATTGAGTAATGTGTTAAGAATAACTAATCATTACATAGGATGTGAGTAGGTAGTTACACATGAAATATAAAATAATGAGATGTATAATGATTTAAATTAATATAAAATAGTGTTAAGACTCACTTGAATGAATTAAAAAAATATATATACAATTTTTATTCGTGAAATTCTAGATGATTTACTTTAGAGTGATGTTCAATGTTCTCTTAGTTTATACTTTTCTATCATTAAATTGGATGCATTAGTAATTTTTTATCTAATTATGATTTGGAAAAATTGAATGTTAAAATTACAGAAAAAGATCCTCGAAATTAATTTATAATAACATAGAAAATTAATAATAAAATTTAAAATCATTCAGTATGCTCTTTCTCAGAATAGTGTTCTTCGGATAGATGTAACTTTTTGAATAAATAGAATTGAATCCCCTACCTAGACCATTTTATCTATAAATGATATGTCCCATATCTAAAATTATATATTAACCCAATTATCACGTTTTTTAATGAATAAATGATAAATATGGAGTCAGAAATAGTGTGGTAATCTCGTAATCCATGTATGATTATAGAAACTTTTTATCAATTCATCTAATTAAGAAAAATAATTCATATGGAACTAGTATTATATAAATTGTTTTCCTAACCAAACCAAGGATCCTCTAAAGTTTAAAATAAGAGTTAGAGTGTACCCAAAAACATATCTCAATCAGCCACATGATGGTTGTTATCACCAAGGGTATAAAATATGAAATATGGGAGGTGTTAATATAGAAATATGTACAATAGTAATCCAGAATCAGTTTCAAGTAAATAATGAATGATTGAGATTCACAGAATTCTATCATGAAGGACCGATCTTTTTAATAGTCTTGATGAACATTATATTAACATGATTATAATATTTTATAAGAAAATTATTATACATATCACGATAAAAATTATTGAATCCCTAAAATTATTCATAATATCATTATTGATATCCTATGGAATTGAAAAAAATAAATAGGGACCGTATATTCTTATCTAATACTACATACAATATAATCTATTAAGAGTAAATAAGGCATGACTAATATGGAATGGTGAATAACTAGAAACACATTAAATTTAATGGAAAACATTAGCAATAAATTCATCCATGTGTAATATAAATGAAATAATATCATGGATAATAATAGAATAATTCAAAAAAATAAAATTATTAATGTTGGATTTCATTATCTCATACATCATGATTTCTTTATCATCAATTCATTATGCAAGGATAGTTTAATTGATGGGTGAGAATAGACAAAAAACCTATTGAATATATTTGGGTAAATATATTGTATCATAATAGAGTTAGATAAATATAGGAGATATATATAACCAGTCCACACCCATCATTTCATGTCCAATTTATTCCTTGTATATTTAATGATTAATTTATTTCATAAATATTATTCCTTATCAAAAATAATCTTCTAGATTAATGAATACAGAATATTAATATTTCACAATTACATCTAATAAAATTCCTTATAAAACACTTATACTATAATTCTATAGGATTAAGGAAATAAGAATGTCTATAAAACTAAATAATATGGATTTTAAGGGAAATTTAAATTTGAATGAAAAATGATAACAATAAATTGAATGTTTTAAGATAAATTTAATAACCAATAAATTAATAAGAGATAAAATATTCCCATAAATTTATCAATCATATAAGTTTTGAAATAAATTCATGGCTGTTGAGAATAAATGAAAACAAAAGAGAAACATTAAAATAATACCTCCTAAAAGAGATTTCATTTTAAAATCATTAAAACCTTATAGAAGAATAGAAATTGGGTAAAATAGTGATTTTAGAGGTAATAACCATTAATGCCATATATATTTAAAAATCTCCTTCATATTTTTGAAATGAAAGTTTAAAATGAATCTTCCATATTAAGATATATATGTTACATTCAAAAAAACTAAAAATAAATTAAATTATAAAAATTTCCTTAATAAATAATTTGAGTTTATAAATGGGATTTTATAAAACAATTTTTCAAAATATATAAATTGATGAAAACAACGAGGGATGAAAAACCAAAAATGGTCGGCCTTAATTTCGAACAATTTATTTCATAATTCATGTTCTAAAGATAGGAAAATATGAAATAAAATATAGAAACACCATAAATATATATAGTATTAAAAAATCTCTTCAATGTATGGAGTATATATAATAATATTCATTCAATGAAAATAAGATCAATCCCAAAAATTAGATATTGTAAAGTATTTTTTTAGATATTTCGTATATTTTCAAATTTAGCCCCCTAAAAAGTAAACCTAAATTGGGAGATAAATCATAAATAAAAATTATATAATCATGTTAAAAAAATTAAATTATATATATATACAACACATAAAAATAAAGAGGTTCATAATACCAAATATATCTCAGTAGAGTGGAATTTGAGACGAAATCCCTTACCACAAGTTTGGAATTCCTCCTAACTGATTTTAAAATCCTTTGTAATTAATTTATTTTTATTATACTAACCTAAATTAATAATAAAAATATATATAATATCATATGTGATCTGTTTATAAGATCTTTTGAAACTTTTTTAATAATATTTTAATATATTCATTGTTTCTGGTGTCAACAAGATTATTTTTTGAAAATATTTTGTTTGGTAATTATGGTCCATGTACATTTATTATGGTTACACAGTATAAAAAATTATAATAATGATAGAACTACCATAAATATTCATTATATATATATATACATTCATATACTAATGGTATATTATGAATGTTAAATTACACTTTTCATAGATACGGTAGGTCATAAGTAAGAAAGAAGGTTGTCTTCATAATTCAGTAGATGGAATGAAACAATGGTAAATATAGATTAACCTATAAACATTATTATATCATATATGTCATATATATTCCTTAAATCTATCCTTATTACATTAAATTTAAATAGAAAAAGAAAAATGGACCACATCGCTTCTTACAGGTGGTAGTCCACAGAAACATATGAGTGACATTATCATTTTCCTTTATATTTGAAGGTGTGAAGGAAAGTAATATATTCTGTTTCTATAACCATATTATATCATAAATATATTATATTATAATTATATATATCTTTATAAAAATTTAATTAATTCTATGATGAAAAATGAATTACACCACTAAAAGGAGACGAGAAGTTGTACATATGGATGAGTCATATTTTCCTTTTTTTTATAAGCTGGAAAAGAGATAGAAAATGTTACATATTAATACCAAAAAATTAGTAATTATTCCCCATAACCTTCATAATCTATTTTTCTAGTGTTGTTCTAGATTTTTTAATTTTTAATTTTGATTCATGGTTGATAAATATCACAAGTTAGAGAAATATGGTTGCGGCATTGACCAAGTCAGCTACCACATATAATATTTTCAAGACACTACCTTTAAAATCATAACTATAGCATGGAAATTATTTTTAATCAATGGATATTTTATGTTATAGGTATTATGTATTGGTGAGTTGGTTTCTTAGAATCATTACCTAGGTAATATTAGATTGTGGTGTATATTGGGTCCTTGATATAAGTGGAAGTTGGACCAGGGGTGGATGTATTATAGTATTTTTCACTAAGAAGTGGTCTCTTCATTCTTTTATATTTCTATGATATTTTCATGGGGGGTTTTGGAATAGAGTTTCCAATTCAAATATTGAAAATCATCATTCCCATGTTTTACTCTATACTCTTATATTTTACACTTTTCAAACTCTTTTGATTTTGGGAACCCACAAGAGGCAATTTGAATTTGCAAACTTCTTTTCATTATGGATCAACATTTTGATCAATGTGGTGATGATATTACATATCTTTTCTCTTAGGATACCACATTGTTGATTTTTTGATTTCATGTGGAGGAGACATAAATCATATTCATTGTGGTTAAATTTATGGAAATTCATTCTTGGTTCTTCTATTTAGTTCTTTATTTTTATAATTCATTCTAACTGGAAATGTTCGTAGATATATGTCTCTTTTTTTAACACATTTTCTTATTATTTTTACGTCAGAATACATCATGAATGCTTCATTCATCCTTATTTAAATAAAATAACATGGCATTGGCATAATAATTTTTATATGGTGCCCTGTTTTGTGATATGAATTATCACCAACTATATTTTATATATAAGAATTTGAAGTTTGTTTTGATTCCCATTCAAAGAGCTTATATATGATGTTTTTTAGAAAGTTTGGAGTTATTCATAGTTTTTTCTAAAGTGAAATACATTGAATTTAAATGAAACTAGTTTAAGATTTTGTTTTTTTATATGGATTAAACTTCTTGAATTTGAAAAATGAAAATGATCCCTCTTTGAATAATTTTCACGTTGTTTCTGAAATAGGTGTTCATTGGTGATTCAAAGATACTAACTTATTAACATGGAAACAAGATCTAACAAATGATTTAAAATAAATTCAAGCAATTTTTACTAATAAACATTCACGAAATTACATATTGATGTTTCAATTGATTTTTTTTAATGTCCTATTTTTAATTTTTATAATCACTTCTGAAACAAGTGGGGATGATTACCCTTCTGAATATTGAATAGAAGAAAAGGTTTGGAATTAAAATTGATGTTATTTGATATACTATTTCAAGCTTTTTTATGATCCTATATATTTTAAATCAATTTATATGGTTTATTTTATTCATGTGCATACCCTTTATGGGTGTTTAAAATGTACTATTAAACTAAGGGAGTTTGGGGAATAATGAGATGTGAAGTAAGATTTACTGAAATATTGGGACCTTGAGCTCATGTTGATACAGATGAGGATACTCATTACGATACTTGTGAATTGACTACATATCCCACCTCCTTTTAAAACTCATATGAATATTAAATTTTAGAAGATATGACATAGATATATTCTTTTCGAATAGGATGACTCTCTATCTATTGGATCCAAATATTACTAGATTTAAACTAAATGAATACATACGTTAATAAATGTGGGTGTGTGTGGAAATGGTTTTCTAGAGACCCATGAGATGAAATACTGGCCCAATGATTAATCTTGTTTTTTTAATATCTTGAATATGGTGGAATCACCATAATATATTTGTTGCACCAATGAATTAATTATACTCGACACTTGATAAATAAAAATGTTCATTGTTACTAATTTTCACTAGATCTTCCATGATTGGATAATTATTGATCATTCTAGATATATTTTTTTACACAATTCACCCTAAATCTATTATATTTACTCTTGTAAATGAATTTATATCTTGTACATGTAATTAGTTTTACTGATGTATCTAGTTTTAGCTCCTGAAATAAGTTTAATTTGTTTTCATGAAATGTTTTGGTTTTCAAATGATAAAATAGAATATTATATAACATTGGTTTAATAAATATTATTAAAAGATTAAGATAATTTTTTTAAATATGAAAATTATGTAAATTTATTCTTATAGACTTATTTTCCTATCCATAAATCTAAATACTTATAATCATGTTATTATAGTTTTTTATCATCTTTTATTTACATTATGAATTAACCCCATTGACTCTTAGGTAAAATCCTATTGAGATCTGTTTTCTAAACTCTACATGTATTTTTTGGTTTTTATTGACTATGTTCTTATATAAATTTATTTTCCATTTATTTCCTTCCTCTACGAGTTAATTTATGAAAAGATGAGGGAAGGTGGATTTGAACCTAGTGGGATATAGTCTACCACCAATAGATGAGTTCCTATAGTTATTTTTTCTTACATTCATTCTCTGTACTCCTTGTACCTAATTCGGTTGTACTGATTTATTTATCACATAATTTTTTCAATATTTATTTTAATTATTGTTTTATTTATAGTGTTTAAATGATTCCTAATTTTTGTTTATGGATTCCATGGATCTTTTTTTAGCCCATGTGGTTCTATAACTCTCTTCATAATAGTGAAAAATTTACTCATGCACCAGCTAAGATTGTACACTAGGGTATATTAATATAAATAGCATCATATAAGGAATGTATTTAAAATAGAAATAAAATTTCACCTATAATAACTTTTATTATTTGGGGTGATTTATGACATAAAAGATATTCAGAATGTACCTATAGTGCAGAGATAATTCTTGAGAGGGTTCTTTATCTTCACCTCTTCATGATGATACTTCTGTTACCAGGTGATGTGGGGACTTGAATATTTATACTGATTTATTAAACCCCTGATGGTAAATGATATTTAGGTTACTTATAAGTCTATCAATGATTTTAAGAATACCTTATGTTTTAAGGGATTGGATTATAAATATGACCAGATCTACATTGTTACATAAAATTTTGGTAAACTGTGAGAAATCAATGTTGATAATATCAAAGTTAAACTAGGAACTATTTGGATTTAATTGTTTTGTTTACCTACACTTGTGACTAATCCATGCTTATTTTTTTTCTAACTATTGAATTTACCCCTTATATATAGAACCCAATAAACATTATCGATGTGAGAATAGTTGGGAGGGTTATGGTAGTGGTTTGATTCATGGTTTTGTTTTGTTTTTTCATATTTAATCCATTGATGAAGATTGTGAATCCATTGAGAAAATAATTTCCGCTTTAAAAAAGTTTTGTTGACTTATTTAGGAAATTATTTCAATTAATAAATGTATGTTTTATTAAATTTTGGATTGAAAATATATTTTTTAAAATATATTTTGGGAAGTGAAAAAAGAAATGTTTTATATATATATATTTTAAAATTTTATTTTAATGTAAATGGTTTAGAAAATTAGACAATATGATTAATACATTTCAAGACATTGATGAGTTTCTATGAACTAGTAATGGATTCTAGAAATTGTAAAAGATTTATACCAAAATTTAATAATATAATAAGAATGTGATATGCTTTATATATTTGGAAATCATGTGTCATTAATAGTTGTTATGTTTTAATGATTGTGGATTTAATCCTTCATTGAATGGTTTTGGATTTTATCTATACTATTTTTTGAGTTATTACTTATACTAGAGTTGATGAGACTAGGATTTTGTTATGTCTAGAAAATTATCCAATTTAGTTTTTAATTAATTATAAATATTTTTTCATCAATGTAGTATTTGGATTAGTCCATAACATTCTCTAGAATGGTTATATACAATTGAAAACTCTATCAATCCTTTGAATTGTGTTGTAGTTATAGTTCTTATATAAATATTAGAAACCACCATTATTTTATTGGATTTTTATCCCCCTTCTTACGTATGATAATGTGTTTCATTGATGGAATTAATTTTCCTCAATAATTTGAATTGATTTTTGTTTATCTTAAGAATTCATATTCAGTTTAATCCATATCTATCAACTCATTCTTTGAGAGACCAATCCAAGAGTGGTGTGATGTTTTTATTTACTAATACCCACATGAAATTTTGTATTGGGAATTAATTAAGTCATTCCTCATTCATTGTATATATCTTTTTTATGTGTAGAAAATAAATTATATGATACATTGTGTTAAATTCAAGATAATTTATCAACTATAGAAAATTCCTTATCAATAGTGGGTATAGGAGAATATGTCCCTCCATGCAGAATGTGGGAGTTGGCTACGAAAGAATAACCTTCTTTGAAATATAAGAGGCATATCATGTGATTCCAATGTGGATCACCTAACAATTCTATTTATTCATATTTTATGTCTACAGAATATTTTAATCATTGTGGTTGAATTGGTCAGCGTATAATGATTTCTAGTTTTTTCTATTGAAATGGTAAATTTTGGTTGAGTATCAACATATTATGACTATAGGGAAGAAACTTATTAAAGATAGTTGGGCTCCAAACATATAACGCAAAGGAAATGATTTCAAATAATAAAGGTCTTGTGGCTGGTGATGTATGTTTAACAAACTTATTAGTTTCTGATATCGGATGGAAGTGTCTATGTTTTCTATGTTTCCAAAATCCTATTTTTTAGAAGTAATTTTTTAATAGGTCATGGTGGATTGCTTCAGGTTGTTTTTTTGTATGATCCATTAAAAACCGTTGTTGTGGTCATGATTATGGATTCATTTTTTTTAATATGTCATTAGTTGTTCCTTATGTGTGTGATATCTTGATTGGTTATCCTTTTTATTTAATTTTTTAAATTATTTCTAGTTTTATTTTCCTTAGAGATTAAGTGGAATATTTCATTCGGATCCTCTAGATGTTGGGGTTGTGGTTCTCCAAATCCACCATTCTTTTCATTTAATGTGATTATTTTCATGGTATATGTTGAATACCATTAGGTTGAACATTATTCCTTCGAATCCTCTTATTTATTCCATGATGGTTAGGTATCGATATTTATGTGATTGGTGTTCTCCCTTATGATACTATAGTTCCCTACCCGGTATTTTTAGATATTTATTATTATACTTGGAAAAACCAGTATGTTGTACTCTAATAACTAGTATTATATAGATACTTGATGGATCATGTACCTAGTGATTATAGTGGATGAATTGATGTTCTCATTGATGTTTGTTGATCTATATTGGAATTATTATATTACCATCATGTATTTTCATGTGGTAGAAATTAATATCAATTTTGTTCTTTTATTATTGATGTTGGACTGTAGAAGGATCCTTAGATCATTGTATTGTCCGTAATTTCTGATGTGTTTCATTGTGTATCTCCATTGATAGATTATTTTCTTCTATTATATTTCTATTCATGATGAGTGATTGAATATCTCATTTTGGTATGAAGGGAAATTATTCTTTCATGTTACACTATTTTTTAGAACATTTAAATTGTGGGGAAACCAATGATAAGTATCTAGTTCTTCCTAGTTGTTTTCAGTTTCCTCTGGATGAAGATGATTTTTTTATGATGGGTTGGTGTTGGAGTTATTATATGTTACAACTGTTTTGGTGATTCATTACTCTAGGATGAGGACTATCAAACTCATAGGACTAGAGAGGTAGTTTTTCTAATATTTTTTATATCTTCTTATTCAAATATTTCTAGAGACATAATTATATTTTGGGGAGACTACACCATCTCATTATATGATTTTCAGTAATTTTTTTACATTATCCATGATCACATATATTTTAGGTGTGTCTCAGGTTTATCCCTTATAATAAATTTTGTTATTTTTAATAAGGGTTGTGTTGTGGTGAAGAATGGTCACAACATGGAGTAAACTAGAATTGTGAGGAATATTTTGATGTAATTTCCTTTGTACACACAAATACTATGTAGAAAACCCAACTATTGTGTGGATATTTTCTATTCCTATAAAAATTATATGGTGGTTGCAATATGGAATATTAGATGTGTTATAGGCAAACATAGAGAATATATGACCAAGGAATAAACACTGTAATGGATCCTAAAGCAGGTTTCAGTATGGGTGGTTTTCGTGTATCATTGAACACTGCTTCATTTTATCCATCTTTTTTCATATTTCCATGATATTTTCATGTGGGGTTATGTCATATTTTTTTTATTTTACCATACATAAAAATATATAAACCCTATATTAGACTCTAAAAAACTCCATTTAACTCTATTAAAACCCATTGTATTTAGGGATCACTCTAGAGGCATTTTGGCTCTCTCAAATTACTTGTTAGGTTAATTCTACTACCCAATTTTTTTTATCCTTTTGTAAATCTATTATATTAATATCCATATTATTTGATTTGGTCATTTAAATCAAATTTAACATATATGGGATACATTACTGTTGGATTTATAGATAATTCAAGTAGAATTTTATATATAGTTACTTTTTTTATAATTTCTTGTAGTTGTGATGTATTATAAAAATGTGTATCTTGTTTTCTAAATCATTTTCTATGAATATTTTTATTAAATTACTTCATAAGGGATTCTTTGATCCTCAATTCAACGGACTGAAGATGTAATGGACATAATCATTATGATCAGAATTCCTTTAGTTTGGATTGGTATTTTTTATCACTGTACTATATATATAATAATTATATTTTATTTTTTATTCCATTTCCATAAGATTATCAAGGATGCTTAATGGAAGGTGAGGGCCCAGTTTGAATTTTTTTATAAAGTGCGTTTCATTAATTTGAAGTGTAATATTCTGAATGATTTTGTGTTTTCATATAGATTCATGTTTTTGAATTTTATATACGACTAAGAACCCTATTCAAATTATTTTCACCTTTTTTAATATGGTAACTCTTGGGTGATTTGAAATAAATTCCTTATTTTCATTGAAAATGATGAAAAAATTATTTTAAAATGAATTAAATACTTTTTAATTTTTAAAATACCATGGAAATCCTTAGATATGTTTTGAATATAATTCATGGATTAAAAGACCCTTTGGATTTTTTATAATGACTTTTGAAATGAAGTGAGGATGAATCACCATTTTATTGTTGATTTAATGAAATGCTTATGAATTGAAATTGATTATGTTTGGTAACATGGTTCGTACTTTTTCATGAGCCTATCATATGATAATAATATGTTATTATTTACTTGATAACTAGAATATCTACAAATCGGTGTTGAAGATGGGACTATTCACCTACGGTATTTTTAGGGAAGGGGACATGTGAACTAATATTGACTAAAATATTAAGGGGTGAAGGTCATGTTGATAATGACGAGGATCCCCATTGTGGTCCACATGGAATTAATACCACACTAAATTATCTCTCTAGTCAAGGGATCCTACGTAGTTAGATGAGATAACCTGTATATAATATTTTCTATTATATTGAAACCAAATCTATTGGATATATAGATTATATGATTGGTTCAAGCTATATATGTGCATCTCAGATAGTAATTTTATTTGGACATGGTTTTCTTGAGACTTGTGAGCCTAAATGTCATCTTGGATATCAAACAAGATTCTTTATTATCTTTAATATTATGGACTCACAATAATATCATGTTTGGAACGATTTCATCTATGTACATTTTACTTGATACATGAGAATATTTCGCTTCCACTGCATAGCCCAAAATCATTTTGGATTGATTGGTTATTACTCTTGACTGGTTTGTTTATTGATATGATGAACCTTGAATTGATTAAATTGACTCTTGTACATCTTTTCATATCAGGTGGATGTTCTATTATTTATTTATTAATATAACATTATATCCTGAAATGGGATAAAAAAAGCAATTTTCTTATCATTGAGGTAATAAACAGCTCTAAATCATTAGTCTAATAAATGTTATTAATTTTTTTAACATATATATTAAATGCATCACTATTAAAATCCAATTCCAATAGATTAATTTTTTTTATGAAATTGAAATCCTTATACTCTCTTTATTGTACTACAATTTCTCATATATGAATTACCTAATAATGAAACAATATTGAAACTTTAATGAAATAATTTTGGCTTCTTTAGGCCACAAAATTATAATAAAATTTTCTATATTTAACCATTTATATTATAGTATGTGATGGTTCTCTCATCATATTCATTTTTGGGTTCATTCCTCGATTGATAATGTTAGGTGAATTTCAACATTTTGGGTGGTCATAGACCACCTAAATATGGGTCTCTATAGTTGTTATTTATTTCTTTCAACCATTATATAATATCATTGTACCTATAGTGTATTTATTTATTTATTTTATTTTATGATTTTTATATATTGTAAATTTATTATTTTTATCTTTTATTTTTGGAAACATCATTACCAATGGTTGTTTATGGATTCCTTGTCACTTGTCGTCAACCTCTTGGGATAAGGAACCTATTTAGGTTGGTGATGAATGACCCAAGAATCAAATAATATTGTATTGTAGTTTAGTTCATTATAGAAAATGGTTATCCAATAATCTTAATAAAATATTCTTATATTGATTATATATTTTTTCTATTTATTTCTTATTTTAACATATTAAGATGATAGAGAAAAAGAAATTAATTTTAAAGGGTTAGTAATGAAAATTAACTCTTTTTCAGAAGAATTTTGTTATATATCCTCTTTAGATATTTAAGAGTAATCTATTTGGAATACCAACACCTATAAAACCTATATAAGGATGTTTAGAAGAGAAATGGGAAGTGTTTGATCAAGATAGATGGATCAAAGTGGTGTAAAGAAGAGTGATATAGGGTGTTCTCCAATAATTATGATGAGTGGAACATTTTTACATTTAAAAATTATTAAAATATTATTAGGTCAGATTCTAGGAAAAATTCCTCTAAAATGACTCATCTTAAATTTTGGTAATGTTATTCTCACAATCCATCCATCCAATGTGTTTTAAGAAAGTTTCTATTTCATTTAAACTCCTTTATGTTATTTTAAACCCTTATTTTATCAAATCTATTCATAGAAATAGTAAACACTTTTTCAATCTTAAACCGATATAATTTTACACATATTATAACCATATACTCATAAATGGTAATGATATTACAAATATTACCATTTATGAAACTAATTATATTATTTAAATATTATTAAAATTTTAAAATGATTATTAAAATATTTTTTCCCATAAAATTTAATTACTTTAATTTTGACACTATTTATTTTATTTTTCTTTAAAGTCATAAAAAAATATGGAATTATAATTTAACACTTTAGATAATAAAAAATGTTATATTAATATATAAATTTCATGTACCACAATAATTAATTCAAATTTTAATACATTTAATAATTTTGAAATCATTTATTTTATTTCTCAATTTATTGAACAAACAATGTGTTGAAGTTGCATAAGAATTCAATCTAATTGGAGAATCATTAAAAACTAAATACAAATTAACATGATAAATAATTTATTATCCATTAATATAAATATATATAACCTAATTTTTTTTCTCCTTATAAAACAATATTAAAGATATTAAAGTCACAATTTTGGAATTTTAATTTTTTTTTCGAAAAATAGTATACAGGTCAATATCATAATAAAATGGAACCAACTAGGAAACTTTTATAGATTTATTTGACAATGGTTGAAATAAACTCATAAAATAATATAAATGAATGTAATTTAGAAATTTTAAAATCATATCGATAAGTTTTAGCCTTTTTTACATGTTTTATGCTTACCATTATGAAAAATCATACAAAGGTTTTTATACCTAATGACCAATAATAATGATGATATATCTTCTAAATTTGTTCATACTAATTCTAAATAGAAGGTCCAATTTATCTAATTCAATTTCTATAATTATCACAAATTAATTTTTAAATAAATCTCTAATATTTAATGAAAAATATTTCTGAAAAAATGTCTTTTTAACACTAAAAAATAAATTTTATATAAATAATGACATATAACAACCCTAATGTAATTAATTAATATATTTTTACAAAATTGGTCCGTAATTCACGTTAATAAAATATAAAAAATATATTTTTACCTTTTAATTTCTTTATTTAATTATAATAAATAACAATTTTACAAAAAAATATTTTTTTTTATTTTTAATATGACAACCCATGTATTTAGTACACATTATTTCATTATTTATTACTTAAATTAAACATAATAGAATCCAAAAATATATATAAGGAAAGTGTATTTTGTAAATTAGGTATATATCCTAAAAAATATATAAAATAATTTATTGAAATTAATGATAACTTTCATATCACGATTCTAAAAATAAATCATTCTTATAAAACCACAAAGGATAAACATGGAAGGTTCATCAAAATAAATAAATATATAAATACTATAAAGGGAATAAATAATGAAAATAATAATTTAATTAATTACATGTGATCTATGGGACATATAAATGTAACATATGGGGTTGATAATCATATTCTTTAATAATAAGAAAGATATAATATGATAACATAATGTAAACATAGGAATGTGGAAAACAATTGAAAAATGAAATCATATAAATGAATAAATAATAGAATCCATGAAAAAATAACACCTTGTTATTTGGTTAATATCCCATGCATCATACGTGTAATATCTTGAGATTAACATGTAAACGAATTCATTATATTGATATATAATTCTGAACCTACCCATCACATTTATATCATGAACAAGCATAAGTGTGCCACATTGATTATAAAAATAAGGATGTATTAATCAATTTTGACACCATGAATATGGAGTCTAAGAAACATGTATTTAAATAAAAAATAAATGAAGTATTTGTAAAACTATTTTAATATCCTTTAATTGAAATGGGGATGTGTTTTCTCTATAAAAATGTTTGGCATGGAAATTTATATGATAATTTTAGTATCATATTGGGTGCACATAATTTATTATATAAGGGGTTAATGAGAGTGAAAGAAGACTCTCATTAAATTATAGGTATAATTATTTTAATAGGGATGAGTAAAAACAACATCCCAATAATAAAATGTGTAAAATTAAAGGCATAATATGAAAGATGTTATAGAATAAAGTTGAGATGGAGAGGATCCCTTACCTTAAAAGGTTTATTTTAAATTATTAGGATGATATTCATAAGATATTTTTGGAACATTGGTAGGGATATATAGAAGTATGGGTAGAATAAATTCAATATGTAAGGGTTTTGAGTTAATATTAATGGATAATTGGGTGTCTTTATTAGAAAAAGATGGTAGAATTATTTATTAATTTCAAAATATTTTTTGTGTTCTATATAATAAAATGTAACAAAAATAACTAACAATTCTACGATTTTTTCAAATTATTTCATCCAATTTTTTGTGGCTTTAATTATTTTACATCATAATACATATATCTCAATAAAATAATAAAATTGGTGATTTGAAATTGAATCATTTTTAAAAAGTATTTAAATAAAAAAAATTATAATATAATATATGTTTTGGAGGATTCATAATGAGTTCATAAAAATAACCATCTAAACTAAAATAAATACACTTTTTAAATGGTATGTATTTATTAGTTCTTGTTTAGATTTTATAGATTAAATTACATCACTTTTTGTCTGTATGATGTCATAATACACACATATATCGATATCTTAGATAATTTTGACTAAAATATTTGACTATGTCATAAATATTTCAGAAAATAATAATTAGATAAATTTGAAACCCCAATTTAATTTTATTATTCAAATAATTATATATGGATTATAAATTTTACATTTAAATAAATATTCCATACATATCGGAAAAAAATTGTTTTTTAATAATAGTTTTCAGATAGTTATAAATTTTTTTTTCACTTCATCAAATTAAATTATATTCTCTATTTAATAAATCTTTCCTACTATTTTCCAAAAATTTTATTTATATCAAAATAAAATTATTTCATTATTATGTAATTTCTGGATTAAAACTAAATATTTCCAAAATTTAAAATTTTGGTTTCATCTAATAAAAATAATGTATATATAAAACTTATTTTCAATCCATTTAGATGTAAGGAAAGTCAAATATAATCATTATTTTATTACAATTATACAAATACAAATTATTAGGGTCTAGATATATAACCTTTTATTACACTAGTGAATTCCCTAAATGTAACGTGTTTGATGATGAAATTTTGATTTTTTGGTTCAAAAAATATGGTTTGGTTCGTGATATTAATAAGTTTGAACTTATATCACAAATATCTTCTCTCAATCATCAGTTATTAAATATCGGCGTATGATTGGATAAGGGGAAGGTGTAGGGATTCAATCCTTTTAAGAATCTTTGATAAATGGGATTAATATAGTATAATCTTTCTAATCAAGTCCATTAAATATTCTTCCTATTCCAATTCCAATTTATCACATCTATATTTATATACTATTCATGTGATCTTTATTCAATAGTAATGTGATCAATATTTATGATGCTTATTTGTCATTTAAATTTTATAGAACATACAGCATTCCAAAATTATCAATGTCATTCATGTGTTTTATATAATTCCATTTCTTAATATGAAATTACTCATTTAATAAGAGGAATTAAGTTAGTAATATTGTATGTCATTACATTATTCCCTCATCATAAAATTCACCCTCATCATTTTTATTTCATACACTAAATAGATGTGGGTAATTATACATTATCCCCATTAATGTATCTCAAAGGGGTTATTTAATTTTAGGGATAATATTCCCTTCTTCTCAAAACATATGGGTTTCTTCTATTGATATATATGAATGAAATCTTTATTTCATACATTGAACGAAAAGGATTTCTGATTATTTTATTTTTAGATTTTTATTTTACATTGTGTGGATTACTAATGATGTTGAATGGTTTGAACATTATCTACATTTTTTGGATTATATCTATTCTCATCAAGTTCTATTATTAATCTTCATCCTATATTTTCAGAGTTTAACACTAAATCCAATACATAAGCACATATGATCCCATGTAAAATATATAAGGAATCATTGGTTATATAATAACTCTACTAGGGGAATGTTCTGATCACAACATACTTGGATATATAGTGAACATGATATTCCCAAATCCTCTGTATATTTAATTGTTAATTTACACAGAACATCCACCTGATATTGATATAAATTATTGAATATCATCTCAATATCAAACAATTTTTGTAAAGTCATCTCCAAAACCATGAGGTAAAACATAGATATTGATTAGATAGAATACTGTGTGGGATTCCATGTATTTTTACAACTTCTGTTTTGTGTATATTGGGATATTGGTCAAGATTTAAATACTCCATGATATCAATGAAATGGTATTAATTTTTAATGTGATTGATAACCACCCATATAGTGTTACTATTTTTTATACTTGTGGAGTCTTATGATGAAATACATGGTTATTTATTCCCATTTAAATACTATTATTTGAAGTAGTTTCATCATAGCCTTATATTTCTATCATTCCAAAATTATTTGTTATCATACTGCACATCGATATAAATTTTTTTCAGTCTCTCTCTTCAGGTTATCCCACCAAAACCATTGCATCAAATCACTATTTGTCTTATTTAATCCTAGATGAATATATGTGGATGAGAAATTCACATTATTTGTAGGTTCCATTTTTTGTTCTGGTTTTTAAGGAACACATATCTAGTTTCCAAACCTTATAACACCATATTCAACAAATAATGATTTTGGAATATTCTCAACGTTGTTTTTTGGAAAGTCATAATTGTATCGGGCCTCCATGATAATATCAAGAATGTATGGGTGATATATTATTTGTGAAAGTTGGAATGAATATATTCTTATTAGACTCATGTCCATCATATGATTTTCTATGATGATTGGATCCATTACAATCCACATCATGGATTTGGTCACACGAAACATTATACTCTGAAAATCTTCCAAATTTTTCACCTATCTATGTTACTAATGTATTTATCCTTCAAAATCCTTGATCAAATCTAAACACCATAGTTTTTGAATATTATTATACTTTTTGTGTGAATATATACTTGAGGGTTTTTAGTCTATATATTTATAACATTTCTTTATTGAAACAATTTTGTTAAATAATTAATAATAAGATCACTTATACCAATTATAGATCATGTTTTGAGTATTTCCATCCATGGATAATTATTTAGTGGTATGCATAGTCTATCAAATTTTAATCGTTCATGACTATTAAATATAATAATTTTTTTCAAACATCCCATTTTATCACAAAAACATCACCAGTTCTGGGTAATGTGAGAATAAGTGAAGTGATTGGTCTATTATTCAACACTTTAAAACATTATTAATATTCATCATTCTAGAAAAAATGACTCACATCCATGAATTATTTTTTAGTGGGACTAAAATATGTTGATAAGTTTCATATAAATTGATTTCGGAACCCAGTTAATCCATTGAAAATTCATATTTTTATCAAAGATAGTGACATTGTACATCCTCAAATAGCCTTATTTTTTATGTCAATAGATATTTCATTACTAGTGATAACATGTTCAATGGAATTTACATCCACCATACAAAGTAGAAATTTACTATAAATCAAAAGTAACTTTTCCTCTCACAATGCATTCAGAATATAATTCAAATGATCCTCATGTTCATCCTTTATTTTGGAGTCGATAAGAATTTAATATATAAATAATAATAAAACATTTACATGGTGATTCCTGATGATTCTATTCAGTATCTACATGAATATTTTTGTATTGTAAATTATTCCAAATGAAATCACTATGAACATGATATTCCAATACCATATAAAAAAATAATTATGGGGGAAATCCTATTTATTTACCTATACATGATAATAAAATGAGTGATGTTCCACCTAATAGAAATACTAGGATCCACATAACAGATTTAATTATTTGTCAATCTATAGAGGAGGATACATTTTCTTTATCATGATCTTGTCACGATCAAAAAAATCAAAGAAGTAGTGTATTGACCCATCCTTTTTCAAGATGAACACGACTAGTGCACCCCATGGTGAATCACATGGATGTATAAACCCTTTATCCAAATTATACTATAATTTTATCTTCATCTCAAGGTCAATAATTTTAATTGAATATAGGGACTTAGATACTTGAAAATATTCATGTATGATATTTATTGAGAACTCATACTCACAGATATGAGGAAGAGCTGAAAATTAATTAGGAAAACCATCAATTAATTCCATTATAATATGTATACCATCGATGATAATATTATCATTAGTCACAATTATGTGATCAAGAAACCTCACAGGGAAATAGTATACATGAATGATATATATATACCAATGAATTTTCATCCCCCTCCATGTACTTGTATGGAACCTGAGGGTGAATCGCGATACAGAGGGTGACTTAGTTCTCTTAGAAACTTATGTTTTCACTACATAAGAAAATATAATCAATGAAAAGAATTTCATAACCCTTAACTAAAGGTATAATCATATGATTTAATTGGATGTTAAACCCAAAAATACAGATAAGGGAGGAGTTGTGTACCTGAGATGAAAAAATTGACCCATTTTTACTCTTAATCGATAACACAACATCCATGTTTTCAAATGGTTTCTATATAGTTTTGTTGAAATTTATTGATTTGAAATATTGTGTAGAACCAAAATAAAATTATATTTTTACTATTATATAATTAATAAATAGAATACATATCATCAAATTTTTTCTAGGATCAACTTCCATAGTTGTGATTAAATAAGCTCACCTTTTCTCTCTTGTCTATGTAGGTTGTCACCATCAGTCTTCACTGACAACCCTTAGATTAGGGAATTCGTTCTCATTCTATCCTTGTTTTTTGTAGTTCAATCATTAGATAATAATATTAGGGTTGACTATATAATTCCTCTATTCCACCACATTGGTGGATTTCTCCCATTGTCAATCACTATCTATGTAACATTTCTTCCTAAACATAAATATTTTCCTTATCCCCATTTGTAATTTTTTTTGGATGCTTCTTCCAATACATTTTACAAGTGGGGTGTTGGAATTTCATTTCCCTTTAAAATTATTATAATGCACGGAATTAATTATGATTCATTATATACATATTACCTCATGTCCCAATATACCCCTTAGTATCACTTCTATTAATTTTGACCTTTAAGGCACATCAGACTATTTTATCCTATTAGTCAATGTCCTAAATGAATAATACTTCTCAAAAGCACAATTTTAACCCACAAAAGAAGCTTTCAAATTTACTTTCAAGAGGTAATGTCAATAATTAATTACTAAAATGTGTTTATTTTTATGATTTACATGTATTACATTACGTGTTTGTCTTCTTCTTTATCATGTATATGGAAATCCCTCCCAAAATTATGTAAGAGTGAGAAGATGATATTTATGAAAACAAATTCTTAAACACTGTCCACTCCATCAATTCAAACTACTCCAACGGATTTTTTACTTTGAATTAATGTACATCATTGATAATTGTATCCTTACATATGGTAAACAACCAAAAATACCTTCCCTTTCTCAACCATTAAATTTTAAATAAGATATTATCAATAGAGTTGTTCCATTTCCCCATGATTAATAGATAACACTATCTATATAATCTCTCGGAAATTCTATGTAATTGTTTTTAAATTATATGGAATTATTCTGTGACCGCGTACTATGATGGCACATGATCTTGAGGCTCAAAGTGTTCGGAATGGGATTTCGAACATTTTTAAGGTACATTAAGTAAACATGCGAGCAAGTTTTTCTATCATTTTAAGTAGTGCTCGAATTGAAAATTTGAGGGCACCATTGAATTCAGATTACTGGGATTCGCCTAGATATGAATTAACTTCAGCCGGCAAGGGTTGACTGGAAAAGTTATTTTTTGGAATTTTCAAGAAAAAAATAAAATAATTTAAAATAATTACTTTATTTCTTTACTCACCATTGGGTGGCGGATAGAGATGTTGTGGTGAAATGTCCAGTCAATGGCAATGCTCATTAATGAGGCTCATTAATGGATCATATCATGCAACATAATGATGAAATAAAGTTAGTGTAATAATAAAACTATTTTTTAAATTAAATAGAATAATGACGCAACGTCAAAATATAATAGAAATGATGAAACGTAATTATTTTTATTATGACAACACGTGGGATAATGGGGAATTAAACTGTGGGGATTCTCTGATGAACCACTTGTAGTTTTATTACCCAACGAAAAACAATGAACGTTAGGGAGACGTCATCATATTCGACTTTCCTCAAATAATGGAGCTGGATGTGACGTCGGTGTCGTGAAACCTCGAGGATGAATGCTTCAGCATCATACATAAAAAATGTTGGGTTTTATAATTTTTTAAATGTTCTTACCTATTGATTTTTTCATATAAATTAAGAAAAAAGATCAACCCACAAACACATTGATATGTGATTTGTTTGTTTACGATGAAGGCTAACATTTCATTTGGGATTTCTTTATCTGGGGTTTAATTATCCTTATTGATCGAACTAAAATCCTCAGACCTCCCTTGTTTATAAACATCTAACGTTGAGGGCACAAAACAACATGAACAAGGCACGAGCCCCTCCATCATCGGTGTTCATTATGGAAAAACTCTCTAATCAACGAAAATTCAGATTTGAGACCTTCACAGTGGAGAGGACGCTCCCTAGAAAGCATAGGGGCAAGTAGCATGATGAATAGACCACTAGTGAAGACTCAATTATTCATGGAAGAGTCTAGAAGCGTGTTTTTTCCGGTGCTGGCGCACAATGATGACGTGCTCAAGGAAGGACTGTAGCCGGCTTAGGCCGCGGTGTAGAAGGAGGAGCCGCTCGTTTGGCCCACAGCTAGAGGGGGAAGATGCAGTCGCTCAATTGTGTCAGAGGGCCACAAACACGCACCATGACAAGTCTCGTGCGATGCATCACGGTCGCTCGACCACGTAATAGGAGGTACCCTGTGGCGACCCATGGGGTGAAGACGGTGGAATGGACATGGAATTAGTTCATGTATATGTAAGGTGGACCGGTCTGCCTTTGGTGGACTGCGCGGGGTGCGAACTGCTAAATGAGCCAGGCCTGCAGCTCGGTAGGCTGGTCTCGCCCCCAGCCTACCGAGCCTAAGCCAGCAGGCTAAAACCATTTCTCAGCGGAATGTCATGACCAAAGCAGGCCATACCAATGCTGGCAGGCCAAAACTGTGCTGGCATGCTAAGACATACTAGACCAGGTCACTGGGTGACCCTGCAGGTTAGACCCTCGGCCATGTCGAGCTAGGTCTAGTGAGACCCGTTGGGCCTGGCCCATTGGCCAGGCTGGACCAGACTAACCCCGACCTGAACCGGGTCTGGTCAAGTCTGTCTAACTGTACCGGGGTATGTGTGACCCTCGAGTCGAGTTGCTCGTGTCGGTCCGACTGGGTGGACCCGCCCCAGATGCAACCGAACTCTATTTACTAAAATTCCCATGACTTACGGACTGAGTTCCTGATTGATGTGCGGTTAGTGGAGTTGGGTCCCTTGTGATAGAGCAATCCTTTTGATGTACTCCACTTCAGTTTTGGAAGAATATGGATTATGATTGGGATTGATTAGAAATGAATCCAACCAGACCCTTTTTACATAAAATCATATAACATATAGATCAGGCATCTGAATGACGCACCATATATTGCATCAGGACCCCTACGATGAGGCGGTCGTTTGGGTTACTCTATGTAAAACTTCTTGGTGGTTGAGGTACAGATGATGTATTGAGAAACGGATCATATGAAAACCAGTAATGCTAAGTGTGAGAAACCAGTTTTTGGCTATGATGTGAAGAAAGAATAGTGATCATTAGTGTGTCAGCACCTAGAAATCCTCTATGGGTCAGCACCTAGATATCATCTATTGGAAATCACCTAGAGATACTGTGTGGGTTAGCACCTAGCGATCCACTATGGGTCAGCGCCTAGAAAACTGTTATGTATCACCACCTAGCGATCCTATGTGGATAAATAGCAAAGTATCTCGATAGAATAATATGATCGTGGTTTATAACTAATCATATTTACTTATGTACATAAGTTATACCTACTGTGAGTTGAATTTATACTTTGTGCTATGTATTTTATATCTTCCTAGGTGGTGTTACCTTGGTGGTATTTCCATTGTGGTGTTTTCCCTCGTGGATTACTAAGAGACCTTCTGGGGTCTCGGGGTCCCTACTGAGTATTTTTATAATCACCCCTATAAGGGCTTCCCTTGCACCTATTATATCTTGTGAAGATGATGTAAAACCCTTATGGGATGAAAGAATGTTGTCGTGGGCACCCACAAATGATCAATGGTTTTTGGGTACTTAGGTGCATCAGAGTGGCTGACCAAGGTCGTCTCTCAAAGGAGGAAGTAAATTAAAACAATTTCTTAAAGGTATTGTAAAAGTAAAATAGAATATAATTAAAACAATAATTGAAAGGATGGGGTTGATTTTTTATCTTTTATAAAACTTGAAGAAGTTTTCTGGATGAATATTTCATTTTTTTTGTTTTTAATTTTGAAATGAAGTTTGATTAAAAAGACACAACAAAAAGATGTTTTTTTAGAAAATATTTTAAAAGGCGTAATAAATCTAACTCTAACTCTTCATTTACTTATTAATAATTATCATTTAAATCAATATCCACTTTATTATGATCCTCTAATTTTTCAACCCTCATACCCTACGAGAGTTAACTTAACCACAAAGATGAAATTACTTAAACCCTAGGCTATCTTCGGAACACGCAATCACAGCACCCTGCTTTGATTGTTGTTCTAAGGCTAGATTATGGTCAGTGGTTAATTAGATCACATATCCATTCTAGAAATGAGGATGAATTGTGTTTAGGTATTATATTTGAACTGTACAAATTTATCCAGTGGGTCTTGTATTACCGATTAAGATCGTGCTCTCACAATTTACACAAAATCATGACCTCGCGTGTTTTTGTGTTAATTGTTCAATTGCTTGATTAGTTTTTTAAAATTTAAAACAAAATTCATGGATAATATTACATGAATTACAGTATCTAAATGATTCAAAATAATTAAATGAAGATGGTAGAAGTTATATCAATCACTAAAAAACTACTCTTCCATGAGTGGTGTGGACATCATTGATATGTTTTTCAAGAGCAAAAGATTGAAAGGGTAGAACCCAATATTGTCTCCACTCTTGATTCCAACCCAATTAGGAATATTTATAGAATAATAAAATCGGAAGATAACAGAATATTATTTGAAAAAAAATTCAATATACAAACATGAAAGAAAAGAAATACAAAGAGGAGGTGTGAGAGGAGAGCCTTTTTGGATGAGAGGTTTGCACAAATCCTTATTTCTCCCAAGAGTTTTGAGGGGCTCCCAAGAGACACCCTTTCGGAAACTCCTTCCCAATTCCTCGACCAGCCCTCCTAAAGATTGAAAACAACATTTAAATAGAGTTGTGGAGGGCTAGGGTAACAAAACTTTATTAAATGTGAATGGGAAATTTAGAAAAATATTTTAATCCCATTTTCACTGCATATTTGACCTCTAAAACGTGTGAATTGGCCGGCCTTCTAGTATAATGATTTGGTAAAAATAATGTTCTATAGATTCCCTCAAAATATGGGCTCAATTCAAACTCAGATGAAGAAGATATGGCCCAAATGGTGAAGTAATGTCTAATCTGGATGGTTCTGTATAGCTTTGTCTTCATGGCCAATTTACTCCCCTCAAATGCACGATTCATCTCCCAAGTCTTGAATATAATTTTTATCCCATTAATTCAGGAAAATAGTTACAAATTTTTAAATCAAAATAATTTACTGAAAAATATTTATGCCCAAAATACTATAGTGAATTTTAAAACGGTAAAACTGGAATTTTCATCATTTTTGAAAATGAATGATCTAATACCAAATATTCCATAATTGAACATATATATCATAATATGAGGAAATTATATCATTTATTATCAATAAAATATTCAAAAAAATAGTTTTTTATCAACTTCCTCACAATTACCCTTTTTCACTCCTGGGAAAAACCTCATATCAAGTAAACTTCAATATCAAATCAAAACAAATTTTAAAACACATATCATTGAGATACATAAATTCCACACCAAGAATCAAAAGTTATCATGCCTCATAAAAAAACCTTATTTCAAGTTCTCCATTTATATCATTCAATATATTTCCACTTCGTTTATCCTCCCATGCACAAAACACTTACCTCGCTTGAATTTTCTCTTATCACACAAATGTCATTTTTTTGCAATGTCTTTCTCATCCAAACTCATAAAAGGGTCACCATAGGCTTGATAAATTCCTATATCACCACCTGATGCGAGTCAAGGACATATGTTTATCATGAGAACTTTTCAGTGTTGTTTTGTGGCTTTCAGTTGGTAGGATTTAGTTGTGAAAAATTATAAGTCTGAATGAGGAGGGCTTGACTTTTTTGGAAGCAAAATTGCATTAATCTAATTTTCAATTAAATATGGTCTCCTCCTCAATCGACATAACATCAATTCATGTTCATCATCATGAAAAATAAAGGAATGTTCACACCATTAAACATTTCAGAAGTAAAAATTTCAATCTTCTCGAACATGATTTTCTTAGAAGCTCCAGATAGGCACAACTTTCCCCCTATATTAGAAGCTCGAGAAAGGTACAACTTCTTTTATCATGAAAGCTCCATAAAGGCAAAATTTTCAATATAATGATTTTATTTAGAAGAAAATACATCTCTTCAGAATTTAATCTTTCACCCGAAGTATCCCAGAATGTGGTAGCACAACACAAGATAGCTTTCCCCACAATTAAGTTCAACTAGATTATGCAATTTCACTTCAAGAGTTGGTTGAATAGGGAAAATTGTCTTGTAATGTGGATAACCTAATAGTATTTTCATGGATTATAAGGTCTAAAAGGATTAAGTGTTCAAGGTAGGCCATTATAATAAATAATTATTTGAAATAGGGGCTTTAATACCAAACAAATGCCTCTATCATTTAAACATAAGTACCTCAAACCCTAAAGTTTTGATAGGAATAAATAAAATTACGGTTAAATAAAGCATGGTTTGGTTCTCTAAAAAAGTGAGGTTAATGTAAATAATATGAAAATAATGGTTTAGAAGCCTCACAGGAATGTGATTTCTAATATAAAGACAGTGAGATGTGGCAGGGGATTCGAAATTCAGTGTACTTTTCATGAAATTACTAAATATTTGAACTTGAAACAGAGTCATTTCAGTATTCATTTAAGCTTAGTTTCTAGGGATAAATTGTTTCACTTATTGATATGGGTTTAAAAACGGTTTTTGAGAATCATTTCAACTCAAAATTTTCAAAAACACACAGAAAATTGAAAAATAAACACACAAAATTTGAAAAACACACAATTTTTGTTGTTGTTGTTTTTTTTTAAACATGAAAACAATTGAAATTATTAAACTAAGAGGTACCCTCCCCCGCACTTAAAATATTGAACTATCTTCAATGTGAACCCATGAGATGATATATGCACATAGAATTTATAATTTTAAATAGGACAAAGAATAAAAAAGTTAAAGGGTTAGGAACAGCCTAATGTTCTCAAGTGATGATGGGGTCATGCAGTGTGATAAAATCCAATGCATCAGTAGGAAGTCCCTCAATGTATCTCTTCAAATGATTCCCATTGACTATAAAGCTTCTTCTTGTGTCCTCTTGTGTGATCTCTACTACACCATAAGGAAAAACATTAGTCCCAACATAAGGACCTAACCACCTAGAACGCAACTTACAAGGCATCAGCTTCAATCGTGAACAATAGAGAAGGACTTTATCTCCAACATGAAACTCATTTTTTTGGATCATTCTATAATGAGATTATTTTGATTTTTCCTTGTAGATCCTTCAGTTCTAATATGAATACAATCTAATCTCCTCAAGCTCTTGAATTTGCAGCTTCCTTTGGATTCTAGCTTGGGCCAGATCCATGTTGCATTTCATTATAGCCCAATAAGCCTGATGCTCAACCTCCAAGGGGAGATGTCATACTTTCCAAAAAACGATACGAAATGGGGACATAACAATGGGTGTCTTTTATGCTGTCCTATAAGCCCACAATGCATCATCCATGTGCTTGCTCCAATCTTTCCTATTTGGCTGTAGAGTTTTCTCCAAAATTTTCTTTACGTATGTCTGGTGGAGATCATATTCACGCAGGTACTGTTGTAGGTAAATTGGAAGGGGAAGGAGATGGTTCAAACACATTCCGTGCTTTTAACCCCACCCAAGCTGAAGAAACTTATTCAATGGTAACTGCTAATCGATTTTGGTCCCAAATATTTGGGGTTGCTTTTTCCAATAAACGTTGGTTACATTTCTTTATGTTTTCAACCCAAGATTTGAAACCTCATCCTGCCCATTTGTTTGGGTTTGTTATGGTGTTGATATTTTATGTATCAACCCATATTTCCAAAGGGGGGAAGCTGAATTTCGATTGCAGAAGTGTGTCCCTTGGTCACTGATGATGGCCTTTGGTACTCCAAACATGAAAAATATTTGCACTTTGACAAAGTCCACAACAACATGAGAATCATCAGTCCTGGTGGCCATATCCTCCACCCATTTACTCACATAATCAACAACAACCAAAATATATAAAAATCCAAATGAACTAGGAAAAGGAACCATAAAATCAATGCACATACATTAAAAATCTCACAGAATAGTATGGGTTGTTGGGGTATATCATGTCTCTTAGAAATGTTCCCAGTGTGTTGGAAACGAGAGCATGACTTACAAAACACATGGGCATCAAGGAATAAGTTAGTCCAACATAATACAGAGCCCAAAACTTTCCTAGCTGTCCGTTGGGGTCCAAAGTGTCAACCACAAGAAAGGGTTTGACAAAAATGTAAAAGAGACTCCAACTCATGATCAGGAACACACATCCTAATAACTTTATCACTACACATGCACCAGAGGTATGGATCATCCCAAACATAGTACCAAGAATCACTTTTTAATTTTTGGACTTGATGTTTCTTTAGATTTTCAGGGATTTTAGAGGCTAAAAGGTAGTTAACTAAATATGCATACCAAGGATGTGTACCTGAGATGGAATAAAGATGATCATCAGGGAATGTGTCCCGAAGTGGTACATGGTACAAGGTGTCATCCTCTAGTGTGTGAGTAAGCCTACTCATGTGGTCCGCCACTAGGTTTTCTAACCCCTTTTTTTCCTTTATCACAATTTCAAATTCTTGAAGAAGGAGCATCCATCAGATTCACCTGGGATTTGCATCTGGCTTCTTCAATAGGCACCTCAGAGATGCATGGTCAGAAAAAACAACTACTTTAGAGCCCAATAAATATGAACGGAATTTATCTAAAGTGACTATAATAGCAATAAACTACTTTTCTGTGGTTTTTTAGTTTTATTAGGATGAATCTAGTGTCCTTGATGCATATGAAATCACATGTGAATGTCCCTCCACCCTCTAAGATAAGACAGCTCCAACCACAAAGTTGGAGGCATCACACATAAGCTCAAAAATAAATCTCCCATCATGGGGGCTGTATGATAGGTGGAGTGGTCTGAAATTTCTTTATCTCATTAAATGAAGTCCTGCAAGAATCCTCAAACACAAAATCAGAATCCTTTTGAAGTAATAATGACATATGAAGATAAATCTTACTAAAATCATTGATGAAGCTCCGATAAAATCCTACATGCCCTAGGAAAGATCTAACATCACGTACACATGAAGGATAGGGTAAGGATGAAATAAATCTGAGGTCTATCAACCTCTATCCCATTTTTTGACACTACATGCCCTAAGATAATGCCATGATCTACCATGAAATGACACTTTTTAAAGTTCAAGACCATATTCTTATCAATACAATGATTCAACACCTTTCCCAAACTACTTAGACATTCATCAAATGAAGAACCATACACTGAAAAATCATCCATGAATACCTCAATGTAGGTCTTAATAAAATCAGAAAAAATACTCACCATGCATCTCTGGAAAGTACCTGGGGAGTGTCAAAGTCCAAATGGCATCCTTCGGCAGGCAAATGTACCAAAAGGAAAAGTGAATGTTGTCTTCTCCTGATCCTTCGGAGCAATAGGAACCTGAAAATATCTGGAAAATCCATCCAAGAAATAGTAATGTGTTTTACCAAAATGTCTCTCAATCATCTGATCAATAAATGGTAGGGGTAAATGGTCCTTGCGAGTTGATTGATTTAGTTTCCTATAATCAACACACACACGACAACTGTTTTTCGCCTCATTGGAACTAACTCATCTTTCTCATTTTTAACAACAGTAACACCACATTTTATAGGAACATCCTGAATATGAATTACCCAATGAGAATCTGAAATGGGATAGATTATACCTGACTCGAGCAATTTTTCAACCTCTTTTTTAACAACCTCCAAAAGTGTTGGATTGAGTCTCCTTTGTGGCTGCCTAACCAGTTTAGCCCCATCCTCTAAAAGAATCCTATGAATGCAAATGGAGGGGCTAATACCTGATATTTCAGCCAAGGTCCACCCAATTTCCCTAATGTTCTCCCTCAAAATATTCAAAAGTTTTTCTTCATGTTCAAAAGAGAAATTTTCAGCAATGATAACATGAAATTTCTCACCACAAAACAAGTATGAGTATTTGACATTTGGTGGCAATGGATTGAGTTCTAGTGTAGGGGGTGGTGTATGGATGGAGACATAGAAGGAACTGAAATATGTGCACAAAGAGCATCAGTATCTGAATATACATCATCAAAATCAGAGAATAAAGCATCAAATCTATTAGAATACTCCATAGCCATGTTATAATTAGAGTTCACATGATCAAAATCAGAATATGACTTCATTTAAAAATCAAATCCAGGAGAGTATTGTGCATTAGAAATAGGTGTGGAAGTACTCTTAGACATCAAACTAGAACCAATACTCATAATCTTCCTAAGTATAGAACAATAAATCTCCATGGGGTTTTTACTTGGTGGTTCAAAATGGGAGATAAAAAATATAGAATGATCCTCTAAGGGGTACTTCATTGAATCTATAACATTAAATATCACATCTTAATCCCCAAATTCCATGGAAAGAGTATCATCATTGACATTTATGATAGTTTTTGCAGTTTTAAGGAAGGGTCTGCCAAATATAATGGGGTCAGGAGAACTTACCTAATCATTCTCCATGTTAAGCATGTAGAAATCTACTAGAAAGATCATGTCTCTTACCCGGACAAGTACATCCTCAAGGACTCCCACTGGATATGCCGTAGCTCTATTCGCCAACTAAACCACTACTCTCATCGGGTTTAGGTCACCAACCTCTAATGAAGAGAATACAGAGTGATACATCACATTTATTGAAGCTACCAAATCACAAAGTGCATCAGAAAATTGCAACTCCCTTATAGTTCATGGGATGGTAAATGTCCATGGATCCTTTCACATTTTCGGCATTTATATATTTTTTGTAATGAGTGCTAACATATTCTTTCAAAGATTGATCCTTTTATTTCCCTTGAGCCCTCTTCGATTGGTACAAAGTACTTTTAAGAATTTTTCATACCTTGGAATTTTCTTAATGGCTTCATGTAGAGGAATGTTGATCTCCACATGCTTGAATGTGTCCAAAACCTCCTTTTGCATTACTTTTTTAGACATATTCTTGGTTTGAAAAACCCTTTTTGGAAAATGAATGGGTTTAGGAGAAAAATCACTAATCTTTTTCTTACCTTTATCTTTCTCCTTAGGTTGCTCATCAGTTGATGTATAATTGGGATTTTTTGGAGTTGAGGTGAATCCCGATGGAATGGCAGGTGGAGAAGCATCCGTTTTTTGATTCCCACTTCTCAATGTGATGGCACTGACATTCCCCTTTGGATTTAGAGTGGGTTGGGAAGGTATATTTCTAGAATTCTTACTTACATGTTCATGGAGGGCTGTGGAAAATTGGATTATTTGAGTCTTCAACTCCCTCAGCTCCGAACCATGAATCTTCAGCTCATTTTGTTGATTAATAAAAATTTGTTTCAAAAGATTATCAGTATTATAATCTAACATTGTTGGGGGATTCCCTTGTTATTTTCTTGTTTATGTTTGGGCTTCAAATCTTATTTGGGGTTGTTGGAATCCCTGCTGGTAAGGCGGAGGCTGCTGGAAGTTTTGTTGAAAGGGTGGAATTTGTTGTTGTCCAGAGCCATACCTCGTGTATGATTGATTCTTCCACCATTTTTTGTATATTGATGCAAAGCAATAAATCTTCTTTTGGGGATATGGTTGTTGTTGCTGATAAGGTCTCCCTGGGAATACTGCTGTGCAATCCTCTGTCTCTTGTAGTTATGGGAAACCGTCAGTTGAGTGGCTTGTCTTAGTGCAAATGCCACAAGGCCTTGAAGGAGGGGGTTGGGATGTATTTTGAGCCAAAGAAATATATCTCACCATAGTTGTCAATTCTTCTAACTTCGTATCGGTCAAATGACTTTCAAGTGATGATGGACTTACCTGATGTACTCCCCTGACAAGTGGTGTACCTCGATCACCAAATTGTTGGGAGTTTTGGGACATTTTTTCAATCAACGCACATGCAGCTACTTGTTTCATATCCACCAATTCTCCTCCATCTATGACATCCTCCATGATTCTCTCCATAGGTTTGAGTCCTTCATAGAAGTACTGGATGAGTAGTTTCTCACTGATTTGGTTATGTGGGTAGCTTAGACATAACTTCTTGAATAACTCCCAATATTTATACATTGACTCCCCTTATGATTTCTTGATCCCATAGATCTCTTTACAAATGAAAGTGGTCCTTGATGCTGGAAAAAATCTCTGCAAGAAAAGATGATTCAAATCATTTCAACAAGTTACATCTTCGGGTTGTAAATAATACATCCAATCTTTCACAGCTCCATCAAGTGAGGATGGGAATGCTATTAGTTTTATTTGGTATTTAGATACATTTCTTGGTTTAAAGGTTGAGAAAAACACATTAAATTCTTTAAGGTGTTTATTGGGATCCTCACCTGAGAGGCCATGAAATTTTGGAAGCAGGTGAATTAATCCAGATTTCAGTTCAATGTCCGATTCAAGATTTGGATATGCAATGCAATTTGGTTGATAATTAATATCGGGTTCAACCAATTATCGAATGGTTCTATTATGTTCATTTCCATTATTGTCAGCCATTAGTTCTTTTTTTATGGTTGAATTTGAATTGCTTCCAATTTCAATGTTCTGATATTGGAGTAATTGTCTAACTGGTTGAACATTGAAACTTCCCGTAGACTGAGAATGTATAATTTGATCCCTAAGGTTGAGTTCAATCTTAGGGTCAAGATCTAAGAGATCTTCAAGATTAGTTCATTTCATAAATCAAATAAAAATAAAAATTAGGAAAGTAGACCATATTAAAATAAAAATAATAAGTTTGAGTTGATGGTCCAAAAATAAGTAGAAGAAAATAAAAGAAGAAGAAAAAATTCAGATTGGGAAAAGAAGGAAGAAAGAAGATAGGTAGAGAATAAAATGTAAAATAAAATAAATACCTCTAACTGGTTGAAATAATTACTTGCCTCCCCAAAAACGGCACCAATTTGAATGAATGCTGTCATGAGCTCCCTCAAAATGATTAGTGGTTTTTGGGTACTTAGGTGCAGTAGAGTGGCTGACCAAGGTCATCTCTAAAAGGAGGAAGTAAATTAAAACAACTTATTAAAGGTATTCTAAAAATAAAATAGAATAGAATTAAAACACTACATTATATTATGGGTGTGATTGTTTATCATTTATAAAACTTGAAGAAGTTTTCTCAAATAAGATTGCATTTTTTTGTTTTTAATTTTGAAATGAATTTTGCTTAAAAAGACACAACAAGAAGATTTTTTTAGAAAATATTTTAAAAGGTGAAATCGATCTAAATCTACCTCTTAATTTACTTATTAATCATTATAATTTAAATTAATATCCACTTAATTATGATCCCCTAATTGGTCAACCCTCAAATCCTATGAGAGTTAACTTAACCACAAAGATGAAATTACTTAAACCCTAGGCTAGCTTCGGAACACGCAATCGCAACACCTTACTTTTATTGTTGTTCTATGGCTAGATTATGGTCAGTGGTTAATTAGAGCACATATTAATTCTGGAAATGGGGATGAATTGTGTTTAGAGATAATATTTGAACTCTACAAATTTACCCTGTGTGGTCTTGTATTACTGATTAAGATTGCGTTCTCACAATTTTCAAAAAATCTCAACCTCACATGTTTTTGTGTTAATTTTTCAATTACTAAATTAGTTTCTAATAATTTAAAAACACAATTCATGGATAATATTAAGTTAATTACAGCAGCTCAATGATTCAAAATAATTAAATAAAGAGGGTATAAGATAGACCAATCACTAAAAAACTACTCTTCCATGGGTGGTGTGGTCATCGTGGAGATGTTTTGCATGAGCAAAGGATTGAAAGGGTAGAACCATTCTCTTCTCCACTCTTGATTCCAACCCAATTATGAAGATTAATATAATAATAAAATGTAAGAACACAGAAGATTATTTGAAGAAAAATTCAAGTTACAAACATGAAAGAAAAGAAATACAAAGAGGAGGTGTGAGAGGAGAGCCTTTTTGGAAGAGAAGTTTTCACAAAGCCTTACTTATCCCAAGAGTTTTGAGGGGATCCCAAGAGAAACTTTTTGAAACACCTTCCCAAAACCTCTACCAGCCCTCCCAATGAGTGAAAACAACATTTAAATAGAGTTGGGGAGGTCTAGGGTAATAGAACTTTATTAAATGTGAAAGGAAAATTCAAAAAAATATTTTATTCCCAATTTCACTGCATAGTTGGCCTAAAAACGAGTGAATTTTTTGACCTTCTAGAACTATTATTTCTGTATAATCATGTTCCTGATCTTACCTTAAAATTTGGGCTCAATCCAAACTCTTATGAAGACGCTATGGCCCAAATGGTGAAGTAATGTCCAATATAGATGGTTCTATCCAAATGTTTCTTTATGGCCCAATTACTTCCCTCAAATGCACGATTCAACTCTCAATTCTTGAGTAGAATTTGTAGAAAATTACATCAGGAACATAGTTAAAAAATTTTAAATCAAACTAATTTTATGAAAAATAATTATTCTCAAAATACTATAGTGAATTTTAAAACAGTAAAACTGGAATTTTCATCAATTTTGCAAATGAATGATCTAATCCCAAATATTCCATAATTGAACATATCGTGCATAATTTGAGGAAATTATATCATTTATTATCAATAAAATATTCAACAAAATAGTGTTTTATCAGGTAAATTTGGGGAGCCCGGACTAGATGGTGCTCGGAGGTGGACTGATAGACGTGTGTGTTGTAGTGACATTCAACAGAGAGCCATAACTACCCTTTTGGTAGGATCCTTGGAAGACCACCTCCGGAGCATGTAATTATATTGATGTGCATTCCTTTCAGTTGGGTTTATATTCTATCCCATTTACTTCTACTTTACACACTTTACTCTCAATAGTGTTACTTTTTTCTAGTTGTACAAATTTCTTTCCATTGTGGTTTTCTTTGCGCGGTATGTCTTGTCTGTGTTTGTACAAGTTAAAAGGAAATGAATTAACTTTTTGGGTTATGAATTTTTGGTTCTCATCACTAGCCCATGTACTATGTAAGGTTGGATTAGAGTAGTCATGACACGAGTCTTGGGGGATAGGTCATGGAAAAGTGGTATCAGAGGGAGTTCGGTTCTACTAAAAGAACTAATATTCTGTGTTTTTTGATGAGGCAATAGTGTTAAGTGTTTTGAGATTGTATTTCAGGCTGGGGATTCCCATGTTGGTGTGGTGAACTATGTATCTATACACTAATACACTAAAATCTATTTTCTGACTCAGTACACAAAAGCACTAGTTTCATGTTTTTTAGAAATGTTTCTCTCATGATATCTTTTGAGTCAGATCACCATGTATAAATTATTGACTATGGTGCATTTGTTTCTCTACTGGATTTCTCCAAAAAGATAGCCATCCAGGATTCCAGTGAGAGATCACAGTGATGGTCCACTGAGCAATGAGGCATCAATGCAGCAACCGCTTACAGCGCTACCACCTTCATGTGGTATACTAGTAGCACTACCACCCAGAGAGCAGAAGATGCTACCAGCCCCAACAACAGACAGTGCACACTAACTGAGCGCACTTAACGAGTTATAGAGATATATTCCTTTAATGATTCAAGGTGAGACAGATCCTCATGCATCTAAGTATTGGATGGAGGTAGTTACTCAGATTTTTTGCCTAGTAGAGATACCGACAGACCAGATGGTAGTTCTATCCGCTAGACTTTTACAGGGCATGGTAGGGAGGTGGTGGAGCTTAATGCTCTAGAAACAAAAGGGGATGAACCTTGTCTTTATGGACTTAAAGATCCTATTTTGGGTTGAGTTCTTATAGAGAAACTATGCTCAGTGCATATTCATGAGTTACTATTCCTAAAACAGGGAAACCTGATTATGTCTGAGTACTCAGTAAGGTTTATCGACCTCTCCCACTAATCCACCAACAAGATAGGGGACCCTTTATTCATGAATAAAACCTTTGATTAGGGACTCTAATGAGAGATATGGGTATTAATGATTTCTCTCAGCATCCCAGCGCAGGCTGGAGTGCAAGAGAAAGCGCTACTGGTGGAGAGCTTCTTTGCCGAGCAAGCACTGATAGTGAGTGCCACCAACAGAAGACAGGTGGCTGAGTCATTGCACCAGGTAGTAGGCAGATGACACAGAGGCCCAAACTAGCCAGAACATCTGAAGGATGACCCCATAATGTAGTGTCAGAGGTGTGGAGATCGTGAGGTAAAGGAGGTCATCTGAGGACTATAGTATATTACTCTTCTAACAAAAAGGGGCACATGGCTCGCGACTATCCAACTCCTTGTGTGGATGACCAATAGGAGGTCGAGGGACCACCAAGATAGAGACAAAGATTATGGCGAGGTGGTATGTAGGGTGGAGGACGTGACAGGGGAGAAGGCAGAGAGGCACGGGGTGGATGATTGTTCACGGTACTACCACCACCACCCCCATGAGGTCCACCCCGAGCTCCAGGAGCATGTGCACATGGGCAGGGAAAGCTTCAGGAAATTAAATCCTATAACCATGACTCTCCAGAGATGATTAATGGTATATTATTTTTCTACTACACCATAGATTCATTTCTCATATACACAGGTGCCAGTCACTCTTTCCTATCCACAGACCTCATTCAAGGATCAAAGATTTTTGTAAAGTCATTGGATCGATCCATATGATGAGAGACTGTTACTAGAGAGGATTTAACAGTTACACACTATTTTCGGTATTGTGAGATTACTCTATGAGGTGAGAGTTTCAGCTGGGATCTCTTAATTGCAGCATCACATCCTTACAACATCATCTTGGGTATGGAATGGTTATCCACAGTCCATTCTTAGATATACTATTTTTGGAACAATGTGTGGTGTGTCCGCAAGGATGGAACCAGGATTCCCTTCAAAGGAGATAAGAGAACCATTTTATCCAAGGATAGACTTTCTTGAAGAATTTTTAAGCAAATCACTCTCTATTATGGTAGCCTCACCCTCAGTGGAGTGGATTATGGGAATCCATGATTTCCTATAGTGGTGGACGAGTATGAGGATGTTTTTCCTAGGGATGTTTCATGAATTCCTATTCACATAGAGGTTGAATTCTACATCAACCTATACCATGGAACAACACTGATATCCACACAGGAATATTGGATGGATAATTTAGAGCTTCGTGAGATTAGGGTACTGTTAAAGGAATTGCAGGAGAAGGGGTTCATAAGGCCTAGCATTTCACCATGGGTAGCCCCGATTCTATTTTCTAAGAAGGAAGATCAAAGTCTGAGGTTTTGTGCGGACTTATGATTCCTGAACCAGGCGATCGTGGAGAACAAGTATCAATTACAAAGGATCAGTTGACTATTTGACCAATTGTAGGGAGAGTGGTGGTTCTCAAAGATAGATCTCAGATCGGGCTATCACCAGCTTCAAGTACGTGATGAGGATGTACCAAAGTCATCCTTCAGAAGCCGATACAGCCACTATGAGTTCCTGGTGATGCCTTTTGGTGTGATAAACACCCCAATGGTGTTCATAATACTCTTGAATAGGATCTTATAGCCTTACCTTGATTGGTTTTCTGTAGTCTTCATTAAGGAAATCTTGGTGTACTCGGTGTCAGAGGAGGAGCATACTAAACACTTACGGATAGTCCTAGATGCACTATAAGAGCACTCAATTTATGGTAAGATCTCAAACTCGTAGTTTGGATTTCAGGATGCCCACTTTATGGGAGACATAATCTCAAAGGCTATAGTTGTAGTGGATCCAGTGAAGATAGAGGCAAGGATTTCTTGGGAGCCACCCCAAAGGGTGGATGACATGCAGAGTTTCATGGGGTTGGCTGGGTACTACCATAGATTCGTACCTGATGTTTCCAGAGTAGCTGCACCCTTTTAAGATTTGACAACAAAGGAAAAACCCTTCATATGGAAGGAGATATTTCATCAGATTTTCTAATAGATAAGGCATGAAATGACTAGTTCCCCCATCTTGAGACTACTAAAGGAGGGGATTGGGTATGTAGTTTACTGAGACATGTCAGGTACTAGACTGGGTTTTGTACTGATGATTCAAAGAGTAGTGATAGCCCTAGTCTCATGACAGCTGTGGCAACATGAGTATAACCACGCAACCCAAGACATGGAGTTAGTTACACTGGTCTTTTCCATGAAGATGTGGAGTCACTACTTGATGGATGAAAGATTGATGATTTACTCCGACCACATGAGTCTCAGATATATCTTCTCCCAAAAGGACATGAAACTAAGACTTTAGTAATAGATAGAGTTCATCAAGGAATATGAATTTGAGAAAGTCTATACTCTTGTAAAGGGGAATGTAGTGACAGACACACTCAGCAGGAGGACCAATTTGAAGCTTCTGAGTGAGGTGATGGAACATCTCGACATGATGTAGATATCCTTTGTGGATAGTGATGGAGAATCTTAACTTTAGTCGATGAATTCTACTCTTCCACTCTTACAGCGAGTCAGGGACACAAAAATGGTGGATATTGACTGCGAGTCCCAACGTGCTCAGTTATCCTTAGGATAGGCTCCTAATGGATTTTTGATAGGGAGGGGGAACGTCATATTTTTCATAGGGTGTGACATAGTAACAATGGCGTTGTAAGAGGAGGTGTTGAGGGAGTTCCATACATCCACTTCGGCAATATATCCTAGAGTGGTGATGATGTACCAGGACCTATGACATTAGTACTAGTAGCCAAGGATTATGAAAGCGGTGGTTGAGTTCGTTTCGTGCTTCCTCACTTTTCAGCAAGTGAAGGCCGAGCATCAGGTTCAAGTAGTGTTGGCACAGCCACTCGATATACTAGAGTGGAAATGGGATGGTATATCAAGGAACATTGTGGAGAGGTTACAGCGTATATCCAGGGGCCATGATTCCATTTGGGTGATCATTGACTGAATCACCATGCTATCTCACTTCCTACCCATCCGGGAGTAGGTACAAGCAAAGGGATTGAGACTCCCCTAGGTAAAGGAAATAGTGTGTCTCCACAGGGTGCCTTCAATTATCATCTCAGACTATGATGTACTCATTACATCTCAGTTGTGGAAGGGGTTGCAGGTGGTGTTCTGGACTTAGATGTGTTTGAGCACAAATTTTCATCTCCGGACGTATGGTCAGACAGAGCGGACCACACAAACCATGGTTGACATTCTTCGTACTTGTGTCATATATTTTGGTCACATTTGAGAGAACTACCTTCCACTAGTGTAGTTTTCATACAATAACACATGTCACACCACTATTGGCATGGAACCGTTTGAGGCCTTGTACATGCAAACTTGCAGATTAATCCTATGAAGGACATCCCCAATGGATTTAGCTAAATCAAATTGACTACTTCTCTATAACATTGAGGTAAACCTTGAATCCCAAATAGATAATATTATGAATGGTACTCCGTGAAATATTAAAAATAAATTAATATATAATTTTTTAATATTATTAAGAGATAAATCTTTACAAAGAGTGATTAAACATGATAATTTGATAATTCGATAATCTATAACACAAACATCATTATTCCCATAATATTTATTTAGAGTCAAAGGAGGAAATCCATCATATTTAGTTTCCATTTTTATTTAGTATAAATAATTGTTGTGAAATTACCATAGTTATCAATATCATAGCCTTGAAGTTATTAAAAACTCGGCATTGGGATAAACACTCTTTAATAACACATTTGATGTTACCCTATATGAAATACTCTTTTAGATTTCTATAAATATTTGTAATTCTAGGATGAATACAGAATGGGGAATTATGAGCTCCATCCAAAAGATCCTTCTTTATATCTAGTATTAACAAAAAACATTCTCATTTTTTTGATTACATATTTATCATGGTTTACTCTAGAACATTTCTAAACTTTTTATGTAATTCCACACCACTCTTCTACACCTTCTTAATCCTCTCATACATGGATGGATAAAATTCATATGGGAAAAAATATCTTCCCTATTAGTAATTATTTCAATATATGATTTCTAAAAATACATAAATATTGGAAGATTTTAAATCCTCATCATGGAAAAACTAGATTGGTCATTCCAAACTAGCGCATCATCCATGATTTATTCCTTCCCAAGGTGGTAATGTTTTGAGTTGTAATAATATTTTATCAACTCAAATCATATTTTTTTGTGCATATTCATAACCATATATGTAAATATATACTTAAATATTTTATAATTAGTATATATATTTATCACACATTTAACCATACAAATAATTAATCCATATCATCAATATAAAAAATACATATGTCAGCTCCAAATCAAGAGTCTAGTAATTATGCTCCTTAATTTTTAATTGGTGGGAGGCATAACATATAACCATTTATTTCTTAATAAGGATGCATCCATGTACCATATTTTATAAATTTATACATATCACAAACACTTTATCACTATAATGTTGTCTAAGAATAGGTTTTCTGATGATTTTTATCTTTATTTTTCTGATATATTCCTCTAGTTCATCCTTCCATACACTTTTAACCACCTTCTAAGTAAACATGGTGAATGGGATAGATAGTCATGAAAAATCATTCCAAAAACATTGGTATTACCCTACCTACACAAAAAATCTAGGACACGCCTGGTCTATTACATTGCCAAATCCTAATGTTCGAGGCATCCTGAGGACCATAGGTGACTCATTGAGGAGGTTTCCAAATTCCAGGTTAAACGAATGATGGCACTGATGGGCACCAGTTGCACCGATTGACCATCAGTGGCACCAATGGGAAATGGTGATAGGGTGATGGTCCCAGGGTGTCGGTGACTCACCCAATGGTGATCTATTTCTAGTTTTTCTAGGACTTCCCAGTTTCTCTCTGGTAACATATCTTTTGACCTAAAAGTTTTATAATACCTCTTTTAAAGTGATTTAAGTCTGTTTTAAAGCCCATAAATGGTATCTTAAATATAATATGAGTGGGGTAACCCTTGAATACCAAAACACGTGTCTTTTATTAGTTTTACACCCTTTTCTACGTTTACAAGTTTCTCTCCTGTTTTAGATTTTTATTTTTCAAAAGGAAATATATCAACTCATAGTCGTCTGTTACTCTATCTTCACTATCTCTGATGAGAATTATTAGATATAAATTAATCCCAATGTGTGAAACTATCAATATGCGTGGTCAATACACAATCCAAATATTATGTACTTTTAAATGGACTCCCTGATTTTAGGATATGTCCTCTTCTTATGCTAAGATCCAATTTTCATTATTCCCTTACTTTTCTCCTAGTGCACCTTGAGACTTCCTCTAAATATGAATCATGCACCCAGGCATGAGTGATTTCTACTCAGCCTTGGATTTTTCTTTTCCTAGAAGTCACGCCATCCCCAGTTATTGGTGCATGAAGAAGAATTCGATCCTAGATCAGCCAGTCTGGGTTTTTTTCTAAATATATCTTTATTGTGCATCATGCAGTTTGGGTTTGATAATGTTACCTTGGTATGTAGATGAAACCAAAATTAATGAAGAATGTAAATGGACATTTAAATAATTAATGGGTGGAAATGATGATGATTTTTTATCATCATTTTTATGTTGTGAATTGTATGAGATTATGTAAACTGAAAAATTGTGGTCATCAATGGTCCTTTCTTGCGCACTAATGAAGATCTATTTTATGGATAATTGTTTTATTGAATAATCATAACATTGGAACTAGATAATCATGTAAATATAGTAGATTAAATGGATGAACAATGGATAATAACACTTGTGTGATCACCCCCTTTAACCAAGACAATGAGGTTTTTAATGAATGATGTTGGATAAATATAAAAACATCTATGCTCTATTATAGTGATATGCATGGTTTTTCTGCATAATTTTTTTATGGTGACCTGGAAGCGAATGAAATATTTGGCTGGGAAGTTATTGGTTTGTGAATCTGAGGCTATGTGGAAACTGTATGTTGGGGCATGGTTTGGTTCCAGTACTTCGAAGGATCTCAGAGATCCCTTCTCATGTTGTCACTTACAATAGAACTAGGAGTGATTTCTTAAATGCCTTTTTGGATGTTTTCATTAAGATGTTGTTTTGGAATGTGGTTGTTCCTGTTAGTTTCTTGTTAGTGAAAGAATATTTAAAATGGAATTACTTGAACATGATAACAAAAAAGGGTACAATGGGGCATTATATTCAAAAAAGGGTTGTGCTCTAGTTGTTGGTGTTGTATACTAGTGCATATAGGGATAACAGAAAGAGTGGTTATGTAACGGCTAGTTGTCTATTTAGGGACCCTTATGTTGGGATGAGTTTTTGTTTTCCTATATTTATATAATTTAGTTCTTTTTTTTCTTATACACACCCCACCCATGTTGAAAACATTATTTTGAACACCCCTATTTCATGGGGGAGGTTTTTTTTCAACTTTTATATGAGTGGTTGGTTATTAGCTACTTTCTACTCCCTCTCCCAAGTAGACCAAGACTCTTCAGGTAGGCTATGATCGCCTAAAGTTCATTATGGACCAATTATCTCTGGGCATGGTGTGTTTTGAATGTTGTCCTAGGTGTGTGCAGGCAGGTTTTTTTCCCATGTGACTTTGGTATGAGGCATACATGTCTTCCAGTGTGGTAGTGGTTGTTCTGGCCCAAGTGTTTTTGGGAATGGTCGTGGTTGTTCTAGCCCAGGTGTCTTCGGGCGTGGTAGTGGTATTCATGGACCAGGTGTCTATGGGCATGGTTATGTGTGGTTTTGGTAGCCTAGGTGTTTGTGAGTGGGATATACATGCAGTTGGGATGGCCAATGGGGTTGTTATTGGGCGGCATTGGGGTCTGTGGGGGAGGTATGATGCTTAGGATGTCTTAAATAACTAGTGGGGAAAGAGTTACGGGGTACCCCAATAGCAATGTGATATTACTATTACATTACCCGAATTTCTTTATTTGGGGAGTGTACCTTGGTGAGGTTGGGTGGAGAGTTTCCTTGCTAGTTTTTTTGGTTACCTATATTTATCATGGGGCATTAGAATTCCTCATGACTTGTGTATGATAGATTTTGGTTTTCCCTACTGAGTATACCTATATTCTCACCCTAAGTATATAAAACTACTTTCTAATTTCTATGAGGACTTTGAGAACCATGTTGGACCTTAATAGCTTGGGCATCAGGATAGTTTTCATTAATTATTTTATTTCTTTTGGTACATTCAATCATAGTTTTCAAGTACTGGTATAACTTTATTTTGAACATGTATGTGGAAAAAGGTTTTTTGGGAATTACTTTTATTTTTGGAATTGGTGGTTTTTGGGATTCACCATCTTATCTCCTGATATTGTTAATTAAAAAGGGTAATTCCATCCATATTACATGATATTCTATACCCTTGGTGTTAGTCACCACTTTGCGGCCTATTAAAGGAGGGACTTGGGGGGTTATTATCTCTCAATCAACTTGAATACGGAAGGGTCTGGCAGTTTGTTGTCCCTTTTTTCTTCTTAGAGAAGGCAAGTCATTATAAAATAGTATCAGAGGTGATGGTTGAGGGATAGGATGTAGTTATGGGTTAGTTTAAATTAGGATTAAATGGAATTGAATCGAAATAGTGTTGGGAAATCTAAGTGCATGAAATAGGCCAGGGGAGACTGGCTAGGACATGGGATTTTAGCCCCCCCCTCGTGATCTGATGTATGGACTATGAACCTATTAAAAAACCAAGTGACGCTACAATAATTACAGGTTATAGACTATTGGAAAGTTACATGCATCATCATGACTTGTGTTATTTTGTGTACTGGGTGTTTTGGGAATTTTAATATTATAAAAGTTTAATCAAGTTTAAAAAGGGGAATCTTATACACTATCTGGGCTTAAAAATTCATTGTTTCTATTTTATCTATGGAACTATGACGATGTCCACAAGTATTACGTGTTGTAGAGGCCCATTAGGTTGATCTGGTTGATTAGAAGAGGGCTGATCGAGAGGAGGAGGATGACTAGTGGCAGAAAATGCTTCGTTCCATCCAATGGAAAACTCTCAGGAAGTATGAGGGAAGTGTCTCAGACATGGAGATGGAGAGGTGGATCGAGAAGTTGGTAATTTTTTTTAGATTTATCAGAGCTCTGACAGAGTACTGGGTCCCTCTGATGGTGATCCCAATGCATGAGGTTGGGTATCAATGGAGGATGGTTTATCTCAGGGAGAAAAGGGAAATTGAGAATTTATGGACTGACTTTGAGAATGAATTCTAGGTAGAATTCATTTCTTCCCTGATTAAGGATGAAAATAGGCAAGAGATGATCCCCATCCATCAAGGGAGTAAGATGGATAGGGAGTTTGGGATCATGTTCAGTATCTCTTTCATTTCCCTCCAGACCTCTTCTCGGAAGAGGAGTCGTGGGAAAGAAACTTAGAGAAGGCACTCCGACCTTCTGTTCAGTACATTTTTCCTCACTTCACTCTACCGACGTGCTTGGATATTAAAAAGAATAATTATGTGGTGGATATGAAGCACACATTGGGAGGTGTTCGAAAATAGGGGATCCAGCTACGTTTGTCAAAGTGGAAGGTAGTCAGTAGCAGGCTTCCAGCATCATGGCCATCTAGGTTTCGGTCAGTGTGGAGCAGGACTCTATAGTTCCAGTTTCATTCTTTTGGTCCTCACCATTTCTCCATCGGCTTATAATAGAGGTTATTTATCTATGTAAGTAATGGAAATAATTGAAATCCGTTCCCTTACTGAGTTCATTATTGTGGGGGTGGGATGGTTTGACACCCACCACAGTAGCACTGGTTGCTGGCCAGACAATTTCAGTAGCAACAGCAAGGGTAGAGATATCATACACCATTGAGGGAGGATCATGCCAGAGGAGGTCGGCCTCAGGACGCTCTTCAGGTACCTCATCCAGGGTGTGGTTAGGGAGGCAGCCGACAACCGAGGGGATGAGGAGCTGTGCGTGGGCAGTTTAATGCTGCAGAGGCAACAATTTCAGCAGGGCCAGATGTTGTTTGAGGTATCATCAGCCTATATAGTTATCTTCTTTATGCCTTGTTTGATTCATGATCTTCTCAATCTTTTGTCTCACCAGGTCTATCCCATGCCTTGGGTCTAGACATAGAGAGACATACCATTCGTCTAGTGTTGAGTACACCAGTTAGAGGTCAGTCCACCCTATTTGATGTTTGTTGAGGATGCAGACTAATGTTGGGACCGCATAAGTCTAGTTGGGATCTCTTAATATTGAAAATGAATCCATATGAAGTCTTCCTCATCATCAAATGGATTTTTTCCATGAATTATGTTATCGAATGCTTTAGGATTTGGGTTGTGTTCTCATATATGGGAAAGAAAACATGTATCATTTGTTGGTGAGTATTGTTTCCAGAAGGCCAGCCGACAACTGGAGCCCCATCATTCCTTGTTGGCTGAGTTGTTAGTGCAGTCAGTAGGCTTAGCTATGATTTATGTTACAAGGATTTTTAGTGAGTTCCTAGATGCCTTCCCGGATGAGGTTGTGACTCTTTCCCCTCGACATGATGTTGACATCATGATAGACCTACAACCCAGTTCCCATCCGATTTCAATAGATACCTAATAGATGGTGCCTTATGAGTAGCGGGAGTTATGGATTTTGGTTGAGGACCAGATGAAGAAGGGTTTTATACAACCAAGCGTATCAACATGGGGTTCTCCAGTATTGTTTGTAAAGAAGGAAGATAGTGGTCTCAGGTTGTGAATAGACCACCAATGACTAAATTAGGTGATGGTCAAGAACCTTTTCCCCCTCTCGAGGATCAAATACCTATTTGAACAACTGAATGGAGAAGGTTGGTTCTCTAAGATTGACATGCAGTATGGATATCACTAGTTGAGGGTGAATGAGAGTGACATCTCGAAGACTACGTTCAGATGCATATATGGGCACTTTGATTTCATGTTCATGTCGTTCGGCATTACGAACACACTAGTTGTGTTCATAGGGATCTTGAACTCTATTTTCCGTGAGTATCTAGACCGGTTCATAGTCTTGTTTATCAAAAACATCCTAATATACTCAATATTAGAGGATCATCATGTCGAGAATCTATGAAATGTTTTGGAGGTCCTATGACACCACCATCTCTACGGGAATTTTTCCAACGGCATGTTCTAGTCCCGAGATGTGAACATCCATCGACACGTGGTGTCCTAGAGGGGGATAGAGGTGGACCCATCAATGGTCTAAGCGGTTGTTTCTGGGGCCACACCCATGAACTGGGAATAGGTTCTTATTTTCCTTAGACTTTTTGGTTACTAACAGAGGTTCATGACTAACTTCTTTCATGTTGTCGCACCTTTTACGGCCTTGACATGAAAAGACCAGGCTTTCGTATGGAGTGATCAGTGCCACACATATTTTAGTTATCTAAAAGTAAAGTTGGCCAATTCCTCAGTGATGAGGTTTCCAGAGGAAGGGGTAACCTTTAAAGTGTTTTCTGATGCTTCTGGTCTAGACTTGGGGTGTGTTATGATGAAATAGAGGGGAGTGATTTCTTATGTGTCTTGGTAGTTACGTCCTCATGAACATAAATATGCCACCAATGACATGGAGCTCATAGTGGTTATGTTAACACAGATTTTTTTGGTGGCATTACTTCATCGGGGAACACTACTTGGTCTTTAAAGATCACAACATCATGAGGTATGTCTTCTCCCGACAATACATGAACTTGTGGCAGTGTATGTGGATGGAGTATCTTTAGTACAAGACATCGATATCTCCTATACCTCCAGAAAGGGGAACATGGTGGTTGATTCCTTGAGTAGGAAGTCATAGAATGTTGTGGTTCGGGAGTTTGCAGATACATGGATAATAATGGAGGAGTTTGCTGCTTTACATCTGGGCACACGAGTAGAGGATGGTAGAGAATGTCTATTTTAAAAGAAAATAAAATAGTCTTTGGTACGTTAGGTGGAGGAGTCTTAGTGGGGAGACTCATAGACAGAGGTGAGGTGTGATCGTGTTGACCATGGTGATTCTCTAGAAGGATGGTCAGAGGATAGTCAGAATCAAATGTTGTTATGTGGAGATCTATTTCTCCCAGTGGAAATGTGTGAGGGAGTTCTAAGTTTGTTCCATAACTCACCCCTAATGTTACATAAAAGAGTCTCTAGGATGTACCGAGGCTTGAGAGGTTAGTTTTGGTGGCCCAAAGTGAAGCGAGTAGTGGGAATTTTTGTGGCAAAGTGCCTCATGTGTCAGGAGATGAAGATGAAACACCATGTTTTAAGTGGTCTGTTGAAACCCTTAGATGTACCCGAGTGGAAGTGGGATGATGTCTCAATGAATTGCATCATAGGAATACCCAGAGATGAGGAACAACTTGATTCCATTTGGGTATTTTTAGACCAATTGATGAAACTATCTCACGTCATTGCTGTTAAGGATTCGAGATCAGCGGATGCATTAACACAGAAGTGTAAGGGTGAAGTTGTGCGGCAGTACTGAGTTCCCAAAACCATCATTTTGGATTGGGATACATGAACTGAATCACGATTCTTGAAGGGATTACATTATAAATTTGGAACACAGCTATGCCTTAACACTGATTTCCACCCTCAGACTGATGGGCAGACAGAGAGGACCATCTAGATGTCGGCGGATATTCTGGGGGCATGTGTTCTATACTTTAGAGGATCATGGATACAACACCTGACCCTGGTGGTGTTTGCCTAAAATAATTTTTATCACTCCATAGTTAGCATGGAACTATTTGAAGAATTGTTTGGAAGACTGTTTCATTCACATGTACGTTTGACATTGGTTGGGAAGGCAGGTTTTCTTTTCCTAGAGGTTGTAGAGAACACGACAAAGAAGGTTCATCTTGTGCATCAAAGGATGGAGGCAACTGAGGACCAGAATAATAAGTACTTATATCATTTAATGAGACCTTTTGAGTTCATGTTTGGGGACAAAATTTTCTAAAAGGGCTCACCTCGGCATGGACAACTAGGGTTTGGAAGGGGTAGTAAGCTTTTTCCCAAGTTAATTAGACCCTTCGATGTGTTGGGATGAGTTAGTGAGGTGGCATATCGGCTAGAATTACCACCGTGGTTGGAGATGGTCCAAAATGTCTTTCATGTATCTCAACTCTTTCAGTATCTACACGACGACTACCAAATCCTTGACTGGGGAGATTTGGATATCAAGGAATATGCAATGTTCGTGGCGCGACCAGTGAGAATCAAGGATCATAAGGACAAGGTAATTTGTCGATGGACCATTACCATGGTTTTTGTATTGTGGTGGCATGGTGGACACAAGGACAATACCTAGTAACGAGAGGAACATATGCATTCCTAGTACCCGGATCTATTCTGAGTTTTTATCTTGTGGCTGTTTTGTACATTTCTTATTTGGTAGTTCATGACCGTACTTGTTGTATGATAAGTTGTCTTCATATTCCTGATTTTTTGGAAAAAATCCTTATTATGGGGAGGGAAGAACCTGATAACTAATCCATATTCATTAATTTTAATGCGATTAAACCCTTGAAGGGGAGTCATCACTGCATAAAGCATATAGTATCTTGACAAGGATGAATGAGCTCCCTAACTGATGTATCTCGATGGTTTGATCCTTTTTGTGTTTGTGTTGTTTCTTGGGGGAGAGGAGCGGTATTGCTTCCATAGTTGTTCAGGATATAGATGTGAGAGAGATGTCCCTAGATGTTGAGGTTTTATTCTGTCTTTTAAACAACTCTAGGATAGTTTATCCCTGAAAGGTGTCTCACGAGGTGGTTGTTCGGACCCCTCTAGTTTCGTTGGGTTTACTCAAGAATTATCGAGGATGAGAATAGTTTGAGAGGTATATGATGTAATCGATTAGACCCTCTAGGTCCATTAAATTTTAAAATCCTAATGTTCAAGGCATCATGGGGACCTACAACGACACATTGAGGAGTTTTCCAAATTCCAGGTTGAACAAATGGTGGCACTGATGGGCATCGATGGAACCAATGGGAAACAGTGTCAGGGCAATGGTTCTAGGGCGATGGAGCTAAGGAAATAGTGCCAGGGTTTCGGTGACTCAACTAATGGTGATCCGTTTCTAGTTTTTTTAAGACTTCTCAGTTTCACTCCTATAACGTTTCTTTTGACATAAAAGTATTTTAATTCCCTTTTAAAGGGATTTTAGGCCGTTTTTAAGCAAATAAAGGATATCTTAAATCCCTTATTTGTGGGGAAACCCTTTACCACTAAAAAATGGGTTTTTATTAGTGTCACACCCTTTTTTTGTTTCCCAATTTTTCACATGTTATGTGATTTTCTCCATTTAAAGGAAATATATCAACTTGCAACCATCCTCTGGTCTATCTCCACCATCTCTAATGAGAATTATTAAATCTCAATTAAAACCAACATGTGAAACCTCCTGGCCATGTGGTCAAGACATGATATGAATTTTATTTACTTTAAAATTTTCTCCTTGATTTTAGGATTTGGCATATTCTTAAGCCGATAACCTATCTTCCTTATTCCTTTTCTTTTCACCTAGTGCGCTGCAACACATCCTCCAAAGACGAATTGTGACTCATGATGGAGCCCTTCCCACTCATCCATGGAGTTTTATTTTACATCAAGTTGTTACATCCCCATTTATTTGTGAAAGATGAAAAATTCAATTCTTGATAATCCGGGTAGGGGTTTTTACTTCATCTCCCTTCACATTGAATCATGCGGGGTGGGTATGATGATGTTCCATCAGAATGTAGAAGAAACCAACTTTAATGAACATAACAAAAATACTTTTAAATAATTAAGGGGTCGAAAGGATAATGATGTTGTAGTTTTTTAGTGTTAATTTTTATGTTTAGAATTGTATGGGATTATTTACATTTAATATCATGGTCACTAGTGGTCCTTTCAAGCGCACTAATGAAGATATATTTTTAGATAATCTCTTGATTGAAAAATCATAACATGGGAATTGGTTAATTATATAAAATTGGTTGATTAAAGGATGTACGATGGATAATAACACTTGTGTGATCACCCCAGTTAACCAAGAAAAGGATGAAATTAATGTATGGTGTTGGATAAATTTAAAAACATATTTTCTCTATTCTGGTTATATTCATGGTTGTTCTATTTAATATTTGTGGGGTGGAATGAATGGGAATGGAATCTCTATTTTATAGGTTATTGGTTTGTGAATATGTGGCTATATGGATCCATAATTTGGGGCTTGGTTTTTTTGCAGTACTTCGATGGATCTCATGGGTCCCTTTTGATGTTTTTAATTACAAGAGAACCATGAGTGAATGATTAAACACCGACTTGGCTATTTTCTTTCAGCTGTTTTTTTGGCTTGTGGTTATGCATGTTATTTTCCTGGTAGTGAAGGAATATTTGAAATAGAGTTAATTGAAGATGATAAATAAAATGAGTACAATGGGGGATTGTTTTCCAAAAATGGGTTGTGCTCTGGTTGTGGTTGTGGTGTACTAGTGCATGTAGGGATAACAATGACAGTGGTTGTGTATGTGCTGGTTGTCTATTTTGGGACCCTTAGGTTGGGATGAGTTCTTGTTTACCTATATGCCTGAAATTTAGTTATTATTTTTCTTTTACGCACCCCAAAAATGTTTTAAACATCATGTCGAACACCCCCATTTCATGGGGGAGGGTGTTCTCCCATATTTCCAATGTGTGGTTGGTTATTTGATCATTTTTTCTCCCTCTACTAGGTATCCCAAAACTCTTTGGGCTACCTGTGATGGCCTAATGTTCATTATTTCCCAAGAATATTTGGGAAGGATGTGTTGTGGTGATTTTCCAAGGTGTGTGTGAGAATGTTTGTTTCCCAAGAGTATTCAGGATGATCCATATGTTTATTTGGGAATGGAAGTGGTTGTTCTGTCCTAGGAGTCTTTCGGCATGGTAGTGGTTGTTTTATCCTAGGTTTATTTAAGGGTGGTGGTGGTTGTTGTTTCCCAAGTGTCTGTGGGCGCAGTTATGTGTGGTTTTGGTAGCCCAGGTGTTTACGGGCATCGTATACATGTGGTTGGGATGGCCCATGGGGTTGTTTTTGGGGTGGCAGTGGGAATGCAGTGGGATATGTGGGGGAGGTATGATGTATAGAATGTCCAAAAACCCAGTGGGGAAAGTGGTGCGGGGTACCCAAATTTTGATGTCCTATTACTATTACCTTTCTTATCTTGTGTTATTTGTGGAGATTTCCATGGTGAGGCTGAGTGGATAGTGTCCTTGCTAGGTGTTTTGGTTACCTCTATTTCTCACGGGGCATTAGAATGCCTCCACACATGAGAATGAGATATTTTGATTTTCCCTACTGAGTATTCATGTATACTAAACCTATATATATATAACTACTTTCAGGTTCCCAGGAGGACTTTGAGGACCATTTCAGACCTTACTAGCTTGGGTGTCGGGACAGTTGTTGTTTCTTCTTTTATTTCTTTTGGTTATTTCTTTCTAAGTTTTCTTGTACTTTTATCACTTTATTTTGAACATGAATGTGGAAAAATGGTTTTTGGATTTCTTTTACTTTTGGATTTGGAGTTTTTTGGGATTCACCATCTTATCTCTAAATATTATTAAATAAAAATGGAAATTACATATATATTTATTGAGATTCTATACCCTCGGTGCTAGTCACCACACCGGGGCCTATTGAAGGTGGGTCTCAGGGTTCATTATCTCTCCTTCAACTTGTAGAAAGATGGGTCCTGCAGTTTGATGTCCTTTTTCTCTTCTTGGAGAAGGTGGGTCTTGAAAAAACTTTAGATATTTGTTTCTTTGGTTTTTCTAGACCATATCACAATTATTATCATATTTTAAGGGTCCATCGACATACCTTCCCTTGAAATTATAGACAATGTATATGAATTTTGGTCATAAAAATTTTCACTTCAAAAGATTTTCTGTATAGCTTATCCTTCCTCATAATCATTAGAAGAATCATAAAATGTTCTTCATGATATTCCATTCTATTTGAATATTTAAGAATATCTTTTATAAATACTACAAAAATTTTATCAATGTAATCCCTAAAGTCATTATTCATAAATCCATGAAAATATTAGGAGAATTAATAAGTCCAAATGGAATTACCATAATTTCATAATGACCATACCTGATACAAAATTTTGTACTTTGTATATCCTCATTATTTACCCATATCTGATAATATATTGATCAATTATCAACTTTGGAAAAGTATTGAACACCTCATAATGGATCATGCATATTATTGATACGTGGTAGATGATAATTTTTATAAATATTTATTTCGTTGTGTTTATGATATTTAATCCAAATACACATTGAACAATCAATATAATTAAGAAAAAATAGTTGGTTCTCAAATTTTTTGAAGTATTGGGACGAAAAAATCCCTTATATTGAATCTTTTGGGGTTAATTCATTAATTTGTGCAACTAAATTAGGGTTATTATTAATAGATACATTGAAATACTTTTATCGCATTTTATGATTTCTATTGAAAATCCAAAAACACAATTTAGGAGAATACATGAAAACTCTTCTAAAAAGACATAAAAAACACCCATAAAAAAATGATATCATAAATATTGTGTTTCACCCCAATTTTATAAGATAAATATCTATCATTAATAAGTAGTAAAACAAAAATTTTGGAAGTAATTGTTCATTGGGATTTCATGTTCATCATCACGTCAAAGGACTATAATAGGTTGATTAAAAAAAAGTAAATGTAACTAACCTTACTAAGATATTAATTTGTGATATATATGGATAGATATAAAACAAAGATAACAAATTACATCAAATTCAACAAGAGGAAGAACAAAAATATCTATAGGAAGAACATTACAATAAAATTTGGTCAGAGAGTATCTGTAGACTTGGGGTGTGATCATCCTAACATTAAGACTTCTCACTTACAACTCTATAAATAATCATTGATGTTGTCAACTGATTACTTTATAATTTTTTAGATATAAAGGAGTAGGTATAATCTGAATTATGTGAAGTATTTTCAATTTTAATTTTGATGATATTTGTACATTCTAACACATAACAAAGAACTTCACCTTTGGTGGAAGTAATTCCATATGATTGGAATCCCCGGGATTTCTTTAGGTAAGTAAGCTAGAAACCTATAGAATTTGATTAAATAATTACATATAACTTAATAGTTAAATAAATTTATTGTAGTGGTTTATTTATTCACCTTAAAAACATTACCAAGAAGACCCTTATCTCAACACTTGTAAAAAACACCCATCCCCTTAAAGAATTTTCTTGGATGTTTCTTTCCAAAAAAATTACAAGATGGAAATTTCTTCATTCCCATCTTCTTATTTGATATGATCACTTTTCCTTTGATTTAGATGACCTATTCTTCTCTTTACTTACTTTGATGATTTAGGATCTAGAAAATTATTCTTAGCTATCAATGTAACTAGATATTATTTCATCATGTGATGAATTTTTTTGAGAAAATAGTTATATTAGATAAAAAATATATATCCCATAAAAAATGATTAATATTGGTTTATGGATTATATATGTAGTCCAAAATATGATTGGATAACATTGAAATAATAGCATGACACTCAACAACACATTATTTTACTTTCTGCTCTAAATTTAAGAACTTCCTCTCAATTTTAGCTAATTTTTATCGAAAGAAGAATTTCATAGTGAATATCACATTAAAAATTATTCATTCTGTGATTTAAATTTTTTCATTCTCTATAGTTATATGGATCAATGGATGGAATTGATTGGACTCTCATTTCAAATAATAAACTACAAAAATAACCATTTCACATTTATTTCTTTCTATAATAAGGAATAACTTTTATTGGGACTTAATACCTTTCTTATCTACCAATGGATTGGTATTTCCATTAAATATAGAGGATTATAACACATAAATTGATCCAATATAGGTGAGTCACATTGTTTAATAATGGGGTTCTATATACAAACATGGTTATTTTTATGACCTAAGTAAGCTTCCCCAATATGGCCACGATCCACTCTGTTCCAAAACTTTTTCTATTTGATTTATCAATAAGGAAATTTCGATATTAACTATGTGTGTTTACTACCATTCCTCATTTAATATCCATCACTAAATAACAGAACACACTATTTGTATCAACCCCTAATTTTTAATTGAACACCATGTTCAATAGCGTACAATGTACACAACACTGATCTTAAAAAAACAACGAAATGTTATTATTTCAATATGATTTTTATAACAATGATGTTGAATTATGGTAATAGAAAATGACTTAAAATAATATTTTATATATAATTTACATACTCAATAAAAATTTATTCATTAATTATTAGGAAATTAGAACTTAATTTTTAGCAAAGGCATTTTATTCCACAAAATATGTTTTTTCTTAAATTATATTTAATTATTTTTTTAGATAGAAAGTTAAAATTACTTTATCAAACACTGTGAAATTTTATTTTATAACTATAATATTATTTTTGAAATCATGAAATCAAAATTAAAATAGAATATTTTTAAATAATTTTTAAAAAATTGTTATTTATCAATGGATACTAAAAATTATTAATTTCTTTTAAAAAAACTTTTTTCAATATTTTTAAAATATTCATTTTTTCAAAGTATATTTATTTATATTATATTATTAATAATATAATTAAGTGAATTCTAGTTAGTTTTATTGTAAAATATGGTTTAAAACATTTTTATTCAAAAAAAAAATTTATAAAAAAAACTTTTTCATTTTTTTTTTCATTTTTATCATAAATTAATTTCTAGAACATAAAAATTGAATTATTAAAAATGGATTCAAAATATGAAATCATGATGTATAAATATTTTAAATAGGTCCCTTATATATTTATTCATTAGAAATAGTGACCACAATAAGTATTTGTAAGCATGGTAAAATTGTTTATATAGGATTAAAACAAATGTGAAAAGGCTTATAATTAAAATAAAGACTTTATTTCATTAGATTCATAAATTTCATCCATAATAATTCAATTTTATAAAATATGACCATTTAGTTATATTATACATTTAATTTTACCATTTTAATATTTATTTAATTGAAGTAATTTTTTTTTAATATATATTATATTTTTTTAAAGGGACAAAAACCTTTTATTGAATATTGTTGTTGGAATCATTACTTATTTTTTAACTTAGTAATTTATTATATTTTTACTGATTAATTATTACCTTAAATTCTTTCAAAACATTGACATAGTACCTATGAATGTATTTAAAAAATATAATAAATTGTTTTAATAACTATCGAATTATTATTTTTTGTGTGATTTATAGTGTAAAAAAATTATATTGATCAATTTAATGTTACATAGGTGTTTGAAATTATTGTATTATAGTTAAATTTATTTTATTTTTTTCAAGGTAAAATTATGTGAATTTATTATAAAATGGCATAAAAATTATTTCATGTTATATAAATTTGAGGTAATTATTTAATAACCATAAAATTTTAAAAAACAATTAAAATAAAATAAAATATAATATATTTTTATTTTTCAATTTATGATCCTATTTTAATTTTAGGATTAAAATTATAACACTTTATTATTGGAAACGAAATTACCATGATTAATGTTAATATTAGTTTAAAAAGGTGTTAAACCAACTCATATGTTTTAAATGGATATATATATATATATATATATATAATTTTTAATGGATGACTATAAAAGTAAAAATAAATCCTCATATTTAAAGTTATGTCAAATTGGATCAATTTAAATTTCATAGATACATTTCATATTATGATATTTCATGTATTTAAAAAAATGACATTAATTATATTTTATTATAAATAATATTTTCTTAAATAATTTAAAATTTATAAATATCATATATCTTTTTTAATTTAATGGTGTGTGGCCTAAAATATCTACAGTGTTCCATTTTTGGGTTATGTTTCCTTTAATATTAACTTTTTATTACTAAATTGTATAAAACAACGTTATCATTGTAATTGTCAAAAGAGTTAATGGGGGATGAAACGACAATATAAGGGAAAAAAATCACCTAAACTTATCAAAATGTTATTTTATGAGAGTATTTCAACTAAAACACATATTATATTTTAATGTTATTAATTTTTATCCATTTGAACATGAAAATTAATTTATATTAATTCTTCATGAAATTCCATGAATACACATCCCTCACAAATAAAAGGGAACCACCTCTCCTCTTCTATCCAAACTTCGAGAGACATTATTGTTATAAAATACCTGAAATAATACTATCTTATAATCCTTCCAAATATCCTAGATATTATGGTATTTCTAGAATATCTTCACTACAAGGCCTAAGGTTTATTCCAAAAGCAGTTTTTGAACGACTAAGTGAAACTATTAACTGATAATTTTATGTTTTATTTCATATTATGCCACATATAAATCCATTATATCCATTTTAAAATAATGAAATTATTATTTAATATATACCTAATTATTATTTTTTTGAATTAAAATATATAATCTACCTTCTCCCTATCTGTTGGAAAATGATAACATCACTTGTGTATATATGTGGACTACCCCCCTTCACAAAACAAATCAACTCTATTTTTTTCTTTATACATAGATTGTAATGAGGACATATTTAATGAATAAATTATAAATATCTTATATAAAAATCAAACTGAATGATTAATTACTATTTATCCTTTATTCATACCTTTCGTTAAAAATCAAAATAGTGTTTGTGTGTACCAATGGCCTACCACCTCCATGAATTGTGTAGTTTGTTTATATATATTTACCATTTATTCATTTTATTGACAAATATAAATTGAATATATATATATATATATATAATTAAATCATGATAAATATTAGTGATTTTATGGCACCATTATCAATGTACAAGGACTGGAACAAATGAAAATAAATTTCGAAGAAAAATGAAATAGGTGACACTAAGAAATGATGATTTTAATAATGGATTATTAATAAATGGGTCTTAAAGTATACTTAGTGGATAATATATTATGTATTAAGTATATATATGAATATTTTATAGATCTATATTAAATTTAATTTTATTATACGTGAGGTTTGAGATCTTTTGATGCAAGTCGAACATGAGGTAAGGGTTTATCATCACAAATTTTACTCATTGAGACAAATGTTATATTCTGAACCTATTTTCATCTATTATTTGAATGTACTTCCCTTCAACATATTATATGACTACATTATTTATTGGAATAATTTTTAATGTTTTAATTCTGTTATTATTTCATTGGGATTACACATAAGTAGTTATTAATGTTTTAGGTGACTTATGTTACAATCTCATTGTTTAATAGTTTTTATATGATTAAGTTTCTTATGATGAAATATGATAATATATCTCCCAATTTATAACATAAATTTTCTAATACTTTTCATTTTTTCATTAGAATATATTATTCCTTTTATTTTCCACACATTACGTACTCAAGAGGCATAATAAATTACTTTATGGAAAATAAAATATATTTATCCCTTCAGTTGAAAATGTTTTTCTTCCATATGATAGTTTTATAAGAAAAAAATTCATGATTTTTTCTAATATTAAAAAATGATTGTTTAAATAAAATTTTACACAAGATTTAATTGTCATAAAATCATTTAAATAGTATATTTTGTTCAATTTCCAAATAATTTTTGTTTTTATTTTTTGACTATGTACAAAAAATCATCATTTTAACATACAAAATATATATAATATTTCCCTTCATCTTGGTTTCTCAATTATTTGAAAAAAATTTGTATATTTTTTATGTCCTATTTCATATAAAATATTTTCCATTGTATTTTTTATTTATTTGGATTTTAAATTAGTTGTTTCAAAATTAAAAGGGTATTTTTCTCTAAATTTTCCTATTGATATTTTAAATGTATTTTTCATTTAAGATGACAAATTTTGATGTCACGTCAGTTTTACTGGGGATATGATTCTAAGATTCTGACCATAATATTATTTCTAATGGTTTATGGTTTTTATTAAATGATGATTATCAAAACCATTTATTTTTCATATCTTATGGTGTGATAAATGATTATGAAAACTACTTCAATTCCATGGATTATGCTAATATTAATTTTTTATGATCTTGTGTCAAACATTTGTATGATTTTAATTATGTAATTACTAGGAATGAAATTATATATCCCACTAATTTATTAGGTAATTATGTATATGTAATGAGATAGTATGTAATGGATTTTTGTATGCACCTACTTTAGTTAGAGAATTTTAAAATGACTTATAATTTCATTGTAAGACATTGAAACATTTTTGGTATATTTTTAGAGAAATTAACTAATTGTGCCTGAGATTACATGGCCTCGATATCCTCTATATTAATGAATTAAAATATTTAATTATTTATATCATTCAGTATAAATGTATTAGAAATAAAAGAATAACTCTCGAATGGAGACATGGATAATAAATTAAAGACAACAGTTGATCTAGAAAATTGGGTTTACAAAAGGCATGATAGATGGAAGAGAATAGAATTAATTGATGTGAAAAAACAAGGAACATGTACTAATGACAATGATCATAGACTTTTACAATATGGAAAACAAAAATTGTAGGATATATAATGACATTTATAATGAATATTTTCTTCACCGATGATTGATCAATTCTCCTGGTATGTTTTATGTTTCTTTATGGTTTAATCCCCATTTATAATTTCATATCAACATTGATTAGTTACACCTATATTTATTCCTGAATCACATTGAATTTGTTTTCTAATGATTTTTTTTCACATCCTTGATATAGGTATTTGATATTTATTTACCCACATTGAGTTTTATTGATTTGAAAACCAAGTTTTTTTAATTATATCGATAATAACCAAAAATACATATCTATTAATAGAGTTTTATTTTTTATGTTCTATTCCTTACAATCCCGTATTGTTTATTATAGGTTTGTTTTTTGACTAGTGATTTGACGTTTACTGGGAAAACTGATCATTGTGTGTTCATCTTTTGAAAAATTGGGTCATGATTATGGGTTTGGTTTTGTGTTTTGGACATTATATGGAAGTGCAATAATGGTGATGTAAATCCATCAATATATTGTGTAATGGTAGGTCTATGATATGGATTGAGGAGTCTCCCTAGGGAAAAAAGGATTGAAATTCCATGAAATAGGTGGCATGGAAGAAGCCACCGACAACTCTGAAGGTTCGATGAGGAATAAGAAATGGTGTCCTTATAGGTTTTTCCATGATGTGGTTAATAATGAGGCATCAATGGGTGTGATGTTGGGTAGAACACTACGTATTATGGTGAACCTTGTAATAGGGTATGAAATTGACTTATAAGTCCGAGGGAATCTTCTTGGTACTCGAGTGTGGAAATATGGAATGGTCAAGGTTGTGAATGAATAGTGATAGTTTTGTGGGTTTAGAGTTTGTCTAGGGAGGGAGATAAAAAACGAGAGGTAAAAGAAAGAAAATTATTAAATAAAATTGGAATCTCATGGGGGTTCTAGGCCATGCGACCTGTGTATAAAAAATTCTGGGTATAGGGTTCCTTCTCATTTATATTATATTATAATAACAATGATGATATTATTATTATTAAACCACATAATTGTCATAACCTATTCACTCAGTTATTGATTGAGGACTCATATACAGAATCTTAACCCCAGATATGATGTGGAGATGGAGATACTGAATCTCCCTTCATTTGGGGTTCTTATTGATCATATTTGGGTTATGTAATGTTTAATTATTATGGTTATTGCCTCATAATATGATTTTTATTCCCTTATAGGGATGTGATGTATACTCTCTCTTGAAGTATCATGTTTGGTGATTTTTGGGTGTCCTACTGGGTATGTCTATACTCATTAAATCATGGTATTTTCATACGTATATTTTTTCATATGTAGATGAAAGGGTGTTAGGAGTTACTATGGTAGACATGGTATTAGTGGATATTAGATGTATGTGGTGGTGTTGACCAGATTTGGAACTCGCAAAAAATATTCTTTACAGTTATTGTAAGTATGATTTTCCCCCTTGGGATTTTCACACTCAATATGCCACCATCCAAGAAGGCCTTGTGGTTCGGGTTATGATAGAGTGTTATCAGAGTAGTCTATCCTCAGTTTTGTGTTAGAGTGTGACCCATGGTGAGGATAGGATGGGAATATATGGAAGTGGTGTCATAATTTCTCTTATTTGGATTTAAGGGTAGGGTATCTAGTGTTATTTGAACGTCCAATGTATCCATTCAATATAACTCTGAATACATTATTTTGAACCGACATATGAAGACATTGGTTATAAGGAACTGTTGGTGCATTAATCTTATAAAATTTAGTCCATCAGTTTAACTTTTTAATTTAGATCCTTATATATTCTTTTTGAAGATGGTATATGTTGATAATTTTCGTAATTCCTCTATTATTATAACCATATAATATTTTAACAATGTTTTTTGATGATGACTAGTTGATATATGAGGCCCTAGTTCAAGGACACATACAAATTTCTTTCTTCTAAGAAATCCCTAAGCAATGATACAATTTTTTAATAAATCTAATGACACTGTTATAGTATCCAAGAAAATGAAAATCTACATTTTGAGAAATATATTGGTCTAGTAGGATATGGAAATGGTACTAGTAGGGTGTAATCATTACATGTTTGAATGAGATAGATAATACTAAGGATTCATGGTGATAGAGTCCCATGAAAAGCAGTGGATTAGATTGAAGTAGAGGTTTGGGTTTTCCAGATGCTTCCAGCCCCAACTAATAAGATGGTTTCACTCAAAACCAGTGTTCTATGGGTAGAAACCATTCATTATAGTTATACTATCTAATGATACACCAATGATTATTTTTTATAATTGGATTTATAGTTAGAGATCACCCATGCATCATGGTGATCCATATCACTTTCATGGGTGGTAGTGGAAGGGCCCGAGTATATTGTGTGAATGTACCTCATGGTTAGGACACCTCTTGATTATCGTCCTGGAGGATATACATCTGCATGGTGATTCAGGCCACTATTAGATCTCTATATATGATATGTTAAATGTGACATCAGGCATGAATGGAAGTGGGACCCCCCAAGACCCATTGTTCTGACATGACTAAAAGTAATATGGATGAGTATGTAATGAAAAAAGAGGATAATATCAATGTGTGTTGGATGATTTCCTCCAACATGTATGTTTATGGTCATTTTAAAGATATAAGTTGTTATAGTGGTCCATATTTAGGCAGTAAATTCAAGAAATGGGAAGGATGGGTTCATATAGTAAGGTCTTGTGACCCTGAGACTCTGGGTGTGATTGAGGTATGACCTTTGTATTATCCTCTACAATATTATATTTGGTACTTAGATTCAATACACTTTTCCATGGATTTAGACCATTTTTGTGACCTACCTATAATTGTAGATCCCTTTTTCTTTACCCTTGTGGTTTTTGGAACCCACAGAGAGGATGAGTTATCAAACACTTATGATGGAGCGATTTTACTTTTGAATGAGAGGGATACTGAAGTAGAATCCAATCACTACTAGCAGTGAACTCCTTTGATGTTTTCTTTTTTATGGATTTTATTTATACTATCTATTCTTATAATATGGTCACCAGTAATGGTAAAAATGTATCCAAGTAGATGAGCATATCCAATGGTCACATTTTTTGAAAAGTAGAAATACCATGTGTGGATTACTAAAGATACTATAGTTTTTTTTTGAGTTCATGGTGACACCCACTAGTATATGGAATGAAACATTACTATTTATGGGAATTATGAAACTAATTATTAACTATTCATGGATCAGTTCATAGTAGTATTTTTGATGACATCCTTGGGTAATTTGTATCAAAGGTGGATAATGAAATATAATTGATGATTTTTTGGAACATTATCCATAAATTCCACCTTTATAGATATGTTTCATCACGAAAGTATAGGATTTCAAAATTCCACATCATGAGATTTGTCTTCTCAAACTTGGGATTGATAGTGGACCCAACCAACATAGAGGTAGTGATATCTTAATAGTCACCTTGGCGTGTGGTCATGAATTAGAATGCTCACATTGATGTTTCATATTTCCTATTATGGAGTGATGTAAAAAAAGTATTTCAACTTCTATTAGTGGTTTACTAAGGGTATGAATTGTGCAACAAACCTATAGATTATGGTCGATACACCCATCACATTTATATAATATTAGGGAGGCTCCTCTTTGATATACCAACACAAATATATTGTATACAAATAAATCCAATTGACATGATCCTGATGGATTTTTTTAAGGTGGGGAGCATGTAATCCTTGTTTTATGATGGGTGCCGGTGTAACTTATGCTGTGAGAGGTGATGATAAGGAGGTGTCATTCCTTAGTATTCTACCCAAGAGAGAAGTTATAATACCATTTTTATTTGGCATCTTGATTGTTGTATAATGATATTGTATAATGTTGCTACTGCAATATAATTTTATCTCGCCAAACTTTATGTGAAGTCTAAGTTGTCCATATAGAAGTGGTAATGGGGAGTTATCTTTTAGATATCATGGTGAAACATCTATGATCAGTGATATATAATGATTCTATCTATGTTATTGTAGATGGACTCAATGAGTTTTTCCAATTCTTATCCATCTAATGGTAGAGTTTAGTGGAGAGTTTGAGACCACTCTGTTTGTAGTAGGTAGTCTGAATTCCTAGAATTTTTTAAATTCCAATCTAAAAATATGATACTTGCTTCACATCATGGTTATAGAGAGGATAAAAGAGTCCTTTGGGACTTATATTTAGATGATAATTATTTATTTACTAAATATATATATATAGACACATAAAATATACCATTATTTTTATAGTTTTCATTCTCTAGGTTTTCATGTTGGTTCTGGCCCATGGATAGATGAATGATCTACCATTAGAGGAGTTTTAGTATCATATTAGTTACCTCTCCACTATCAGTGTATCATTGGTGGAGGTCATTTATAAGAGACCATGTGGGATACTGAAGTACTGATATGATCCAGTGGGATACATCACATGTGGGTCTATATTTTGTTCTAGTGTTGGTTGAAAACGGTATTATTCCACTAGGTGTGGATGAGGACTACCCATTTATTTTGGGTCTTATGTGGACTAATTAACAAGGATGTTGTGGTTTGGTGAGGAGACCTCTTGTTTCAAGTGATGTCACATCAATAAGGGTCACATGGATTTTGATGGGATAATAGGCATTCTCATGGAATCATTATCCCTTTTTCTAGTTACTTTGTTGGTTTGGTGAAGTGGAGTTTCCCTATATCCCAACAACCATAGTTATAATCAACATGTTATGTATTCTATATGTTTTATATGAGGAGAAATGTGAATGATACATTTCATGATGTCGATCGGAATGAACTAGATGGAAATTGTGGGGTTACATTTCGAGAAACCCGTTGGCATTTGAGAACTGACATGATAATACCTTTCATAGGAATGTGTTCCCACTATGATTGAGATTTCTAACATCAAGGGAACCTTCAATATAACTCATGGTATTGAGAAACCTTGTTGTGAGCTTAGTATCCTCACATGTGTGTGTTTTT